>OZ004638.1:8580977-13475488 GCA_963924495.1 Nemapogon koenigi | reverse complement strand
TGTGGTTTTTAAGACTTCAGCTGATGACTGTTTCCAGTTGTAAACTTTTACATCTAATCCCAAGTAATACACGGTTCCATGATTTAAAAAAAATTCATAATAGTCATAAGGACTAGAAAGTACCTCACGACTTTTAATTTCCTTTTCAATTTTTGCGAATACTCGGTCTGGTGGCAAAAATGAATGGCCTACAATAGGAAACACAATATCTACGCCTTTAATTTGTTCTGGTGCATTATCTTGTAACCATTTAGCTGCCATACCAAGTACAGACTGATTTTTGTTTTGGCCGCTGCAACCGTCTGCCACCAAACGAACCTGTGTGATATGTTCCAGTCCGTGACCCATAAAAATGTTATTTAAGCAATGATATACTGCACTAGCAATTTCATTCGATGCTTTGGGCAGGACATCTTCAGTCCACGTATAGATGAATGTATTATTAACAGTCAATGGAGATTTTGAATTGCCGACAACCACCGTAAAGTTGTATACGTACAATTGCCTAGAATAATAGGCACTTTGGTCAGGCACCTTCGGACATGGCTGGTTTTTCTGACAGTCAAAACTTAGAATCAAAAGATTTTCTGTATTATCTTTTAATAAACCATAAAAGGCTTTGGCTCGCATTTTGTGGATTCTACTCTCAATCATTAATTTGGTTTTTATTTCTGTGTCTTTTTCGTGTTTCAGCCGTTCTTGTAAGACTATACAAGTGGAGCACATGTCAGTGCGAGGGGATCCAAACCCTATATTAAATTCAGTGTTAAATATTTTTCTGAAGTACGACGATTTAATATTTTTATGTTCAAATGCGGTTTCTGCAATGAACATTCTATAAAGCTTGTTAATACTTAGCTCCGATGCCAAATATTGTCTACTTTTAATTTTACTCCTGCAATAATGTATTTCTAAAGGAATAAGCTTTTTAATAAATTCTTTTACAGCTTTTATTTTTGGCTCATATTTTTGTGCTTTATGGCTTCCTCCTCTATTCTCTTGTGCAGATTCACCAACAGATTTGAAATGGCGACTAATTACACCAGTTACTCTTCCTTTCTTTAAAGCCAAAATAGACAGAAATGTGCGTTTGCAAACAGGAATCAGAGTGTGTCGCCGTCGTGCAAAATATGTTACAGCCATTTCTTTTTTATTTCCACGATTATTTACTGGCCGATGTCGCTTGGTTGTATTAACTTTCGTATGCTTAAGTATAAAATTATCCTGATACACTTTGTCAGGTTTTTTGTAGAAAGCACTATGAAATGCCGTTATATCAACATGCCTCAATGAAGTGCACCTGTATGCTACAGTGTAGTGATCACATGGTAATGTAAAATTTGGTGGCTCTTTCGGAGAATACCTGAAATAATAACAATAATGAATAAATTATTATTATTAAAAATAACACACATTGACACTTGCGTGCGAAGCCGCTGACAATCATTCTATCTCATCTACCTTCGAATATAAAAGCGTAAGAAGCAGCTGGCAATTATCATGCGTCACTCACTCCTGAACACATGATTTTACTCACCTTGACACTAGCTTGCGAAGCCGCTGGCAATCTACATAGTCTACCTTCGATTCGAATATAAAAGCGTACGAAGCCGCTGGTAATTATCACGCGACGCTAACAATAAATAATAATAAAATTATGAATTCAATTATTACCTACTACCGGACCAAGCCAAGTTATGTACTTAAAGTTTAGCACCCCTGACTTGAAGAGCAACATGAGTGATCAAAGCAATACAAACATACCTTTCTTTCTTCAATTTGTTGCATTTCCAATTTGCTCTTTGTTGTGTCCTTTTCCTTGATAAATGGGGAGTAGTTTCCTTTATTAAATTATCCATTTTAAATACAATATATAATAAAATTTAATTAAAAGAGGCAACGAAAATAGAAAATCATAAACCGCGTGCACGATACAATGAACAATGGCCGCCGGTCCGTTGTCATTTTCATACAATATTCTGGCTCCTCATTGGCTGAGCGGATTTGACCAAGTTCATTTCTAAGCTTAGACGGATTTAACCATTTTTGATACTGATGCTTAATTTCGAATCGTTTTTTCTACGGATTGATGTGGATTTGACTCTTTCTGATAATGCTAACAAATAAAAGATTTTGTAAGTAAAAAAAAGGCATACTCTGTTCGAAAACCGTTATATTTGGATTTGACCGACTTTGTTTCCAATCGACACAAGTGTGTGTGTGTGTGTGAATGGAGCCAGCTAGCGGTCATCGCCTGGCACCCACCAATATACTGTGTACGTCCACCAACACTTGTGTTTCATTATCACCCTGCACACAATAGCTCCTAACGTCCAGTCTTCACACTCCTGACTCCAGCGGATATGTTGTGACCTAGCACCTACATCACTCAAAATACCATCAAGACTTGTGTTAAGTCCATATATTTATATATATTACTAGCTTTCCACCAGTGGTTTTTTTTTAAATATGATATATAATAATTTATCCCAAATACAAAAAGTAGCCCTTGTCACTCTCTGGCCCACCAACTATATCTGTGCAAAACTCACATGTGACATCAGTGACATGAAAGAAGGAGTAACACACACACTCTCACATTTACAATATTAGTTACTATACTAGCTTTCCGCCCCGGCTTCACCTGTTGTCCTGAAGTATTTCCAGGGTAAAAAGTAGCCGATATGTTACTCTCGGACCCTCAAATTATCTCTGTGCAAATATAATGCTGATCTGTTCCTCTGTTACATGAAATAAGGTCAAACAAACAAACACACTGCATTTATAATAAGTATTATCCTAGTTAGTATTCACACTACCGACACCTTTACATGTAGAAGTCTTTGGAGTGCAAAAAAATGACAATCCTCAATTTTAGTTATAAATATTGATATATCTCACAGAGCCCTAACTTTTTTTATCACTACACATCTGCTTTCATTAAGTAACATATAAAACGTGAGTATGCAGTATATTTAATACCCTGAGTTGAACACCTGTACTCAGCAAAGTTCACATGATAACCACTGTTATCAATAGTGGAGGTGACAAACATAAGACTAGTTACATGAACTCTTGTTGCTACCTCCATTCATGGACTCCCATAGCCACCTTCCACTAAGCAGAATAGAAGAAATTCAGTACGGTGGAGTACCTATCTACTGGCTACAGCACGGTTATTAATTTAAGATAAAGTACAGGAAACTGTTTAAACGGTAGGTTAAGTGATAAGTACATAAAAGTGATACAAGAAGTTTATTGCAACTAAAAGATATGAATGAAGTTCGAGATGACAGCTGGACACACTACATTAGAACAGTTTACGTAACACATGACACGAGACACAAACACATCACTGCGGCGGCGGCGGCGGCGGCGGGAACTTGCTGTTGTAGATGGGTATCTTGTCTACGAACACGCGCCAGTCTGTGAAGTACAACAGCGCCAGGAATCCTCCTGCACCGAATGTCGCTAAGGAGGTGGCGAACGACGAGGCTAGCTCCATGTGGCGCTTACCGATACGCACCATGTTGTTGATGTATGGTGCTGCAGTCCTGCGGTCACTGTACTTTTAAAACTCGGGCTCGGGCTCTTGTTATGTAAGATTTATGGAGCACTCTGCACAGCAAGTACTTCTCTCATGAACTCTGCTGATCAGTCTTCTGGTTGGATGTCAGTCGGTCACTGATATCAAGCCATGACTGACACTAGCAAAACGTTTAAATATCTCGCTAGGGATGACGATTCTCTTAAAAAAAGAACGATTGTTTAAATCGAACCACAAAAAAAATCGAATAGACAGAATAGGGGTGTTGACAATTTTTTGGAAATACTTTTGGCTCCTTGTCCTTGAGTAATACAGATATTTTGTTTTTTTTTAATGTACTTACGGCTGGACTTAGCGATGGATTCCTCGTGACGTCTAAAGTGGTGAAGGGGGAGTGGCAGCCAATCAAAGCCGACGTTACGACCCCCCCCCCCCTGTCACACGGTAAAAACACAAACAACATAAACAAGAAACAAATAAGTACATATTATAATACCAAATCTCTCTCCTCATTTGAGCGACTAAATAGAATTAAAAGAAGCCCTCAAAGACATAAAGTACGATATAGTTGGTTTATCAGAAACAAGACGCACAGGAAACAAAATTGAGGAATATGAAAACTTCATACTTTGCTGGCTTTACTGGGTGGGAAGCTTTTGGAACCTTCTTTTGGGTTTCTTATAATTAACTATTGAACTCAAAATAAAAATGTGTACAAAAATACTGTATAATAAAACTAATATTAGATGATAATTTAACATTTAAATAAACTATAATTTACTAACACTATTTTTTTTAAAACACTGTACCTATATTTGTAAGATTTTGTAAGATTTTTTTTATTTTTAAGTATTTTTTATTTTATTATTTATTAATCCTTAACAGAATTAAATTAGGTACTTTACATGCACGACTGATTTAATATCTTTATATAACTTTTTGAATTATTCAATTCGGACATTCCATTCGAAAGATATCACGAGTTTACAAATGTAACTATTTGTTATGTCTAATGTAGTATTTTTGTATGAACAATATCCAAAGTTAGTGGTAGTGGTAGGAGGTAGGGGTAGGGGGTAGGGGGTAGGGGAAGGGGGTAGGGGTAGGGGTAGGGGTAGGGGTAGTGCAGGTAAGCCAACGTTTTGTGAGTCTGTGCTGTGTGTATGTGGGTGGAGGGTAATCTCTGAAACTACTGATCCGATTCTGAAAATTCTTTCACTAACAGGAAGCTATACATTATCTCTGAGTGCCATAGGGTATAATTTTATTTTGTTCGAATTTCTGTGATTGCCCTACCCCTACCTCTACCCCTACCCGTACCCCCACCCCTACCCGTACCCCCACCCCTACCCGTACCCCCACCCCTACCCCTATCCCTGCTTCTACTCCTACCCCCTACCCTCTACCACTACCACTACCACTACCTCTATATCATCAATAGTTTTCGCAGCGCACGCGATATAAGGAATTTCTTAGGTCATTTTTTTACACCTTGGGTTACATTATTGGAGTTTTAGTAAGGATCCCTATTTTTTTTAAATAGAATATAGCCTATGTCACTCAGGGTGAATGTAGCTTTCCAATGGTGAAATAATTTTTGAAATCGGCACAGTACTTTTTGAGTTTATTCATTACAAACATACACACACACACACACAAAAATACAAAAATACAAATCTTTCCTCTTTATAATATTAGTAGTAAAGATAAGTTTTTTTAGTTACTTAGGTAGGTATCTACGTAATATTTTAGTTTGAATAAAAGAAGAAGATAATTATATACCTAAATAAAAATTAAATGATGTTCGTTGGTAAATTACCGATTTTGGCAATGTTCGTAATAGATCGAATAAAGTTCAAAGGGAAAGAAAAATTGGAAAAGTTGCCCGGAAAATTTGAAAAATCGGGAAAAACTGAAAGTGTCTTTTTCTATGGGATTTTTGTATAAACTGAAGACCATGGAACGGCGATAACTAAATACTGGGTGTTACGAACTCTTTTCGTACATATAGTTTAGTTTGTTTTTTAAGAAGAAATTGTCATTATTTTAGTTTTTTTAATTTATCGCTGTCTTTTAATTTGTCTAGTTCTTGCTCCATGTTTTTCTTCCTTTTTGATAGTACACTAATTTTCCACACCGGTGCCTATTCTTTTATACAGTCCATTTACAGCCAATAACATAGTAGGTAGAGTCGATAATACACCAGATGTTGATAACGATATAAAACATCCCATTATTTTGGACGCTAAACATCAAGCTGTACGATTACTCATATCTCATTATCACAAGAAGGCTGCTCACGCACATACAGAGACAGTTGTAAATGAGATGCGTCAGCTCTATTGGATCATCAACCTGCGTAGTGCAGTCAGATCAGTCGCTCATAATTGTAAATTGTGCCATTTGCGACGTGCCAAGCCATTAGAGCCTCCGATGGGTAACCTTCCCTTGGCTCGATTATCACACAATAAAAGACCTTTCAGCTTCGTTGGATTAGATTATTTTGGACCCCTTGTGATGATACGACCTTATTTTCCTGGCCGCTTACAAGCTGGCCATCATAAATATAGCATTTATTTTGATTTTAGAACACGATATTGTTCATTTTAATTCAATAGAACATTGTATGGAACCTAAATTAAAATTTTACTCATTCCTTCACAAACTGTTGACTTAGGCAGTACTCTGCCAATTGTAAAATTTATTATATTTCTATTTTATCAACTAAGTAAATAACTATATAAAATGTATTGAATCAATATTCAAGAACTAATATCTATGTTAATATAAAAGGAGCGCAAATAAGTATTGTAAGTATTTTTATCATACTTTGTATTGTGTTACTTCAATAGCTTAACGCCCTGTAGTAATGTGTAGTTCATTTTTATTACAGTGCGCTCCTTTCTCCTTTGATGGTCCTTGCTCCTTCTCCTTACGGCTCCTTGCTCTTTCTCCTTTTACGGCTCCTTTCTCCTTTGAAGGCTCCTTGGCTCCTTACGGATGCTTTTACTGGTTGTTCTTTTGCTGCTTGTTCTTCCTTGCTAATTCGACCAATAAACGAATGGTGAAAGTTTACTACGAGTTTTCCTGCAATACCTACCAACCGACCCGGCCTGGCTACCCCAACCCGACAATGGCGCCCAAACGTGATTAAAATACTGCAGGAAGAAGGAATAAAGAAGAAAGAATAACGAAGTAAGAGAACATAATATTTATTTTAATACAAACTTTTATTTCAGGATTTGTAATGTCTATATAATCTCAATATATAACGTAATTCTATTTAAATTCAGTAGAATATTTCTTGGAGATGATGGTTCTGAATCAAGGTTATGTCGGCAAACCTTCGAGGTTGACAAGTCTGATGATCTTGGTCAGATTCCATTATTGATATTTTTTTTTCTATACAAAGGCAGTATTCTTGAATCATTTTACATTAAATTCACTTATTAATTTCGTAAATTCAGATTATATATTCACATTGAATGTATGGTTGTATGTGAGATTTTCATCATATATATCTGAAATCTATAGATTACTTCCCATAACTTAAATTTATTAATAATTAATTTAATTTCCGTTATATTATCCCGTCAATTCAATATTTCTTAATAGAAAAAGGTTCTTTTTATAGTCGTAACTTTTTCAAGAAAAATAATATATATTAATTTTTCTTATAATTGCTAAAATATCTATTTATATCCTAAAAGTCTATCGTGATTCCATAAAATAATACATAAATAAATATTATTTAATTAAAAAATTTCAATTTTTTTTAATACATTTTTAAAATATCCAAAACAATTTGTCCATTCTTATTTTAATGATTTCTAATATCACACTACAGTTTACATAAGTAAGGCAATTAAAATATTAAAATATTTCCGAGAATAAATTTAATATATAATAATAAATTTCAAATAAATTAAATGATACATATAAAAGCACCTCGATATCAGAATTTGAAATCACTTGATTTTTCTTTGTTTTACACAATTTGTTTTGCTCGGCAATATTGCATTGGAATGTTCGATTTTCAAATGTATCCTATATAATTTCTTTGTCATTGACAAATTTTTAAATTTTGTATCGTAAACGTTCGATTTTCTTTTAATTTTCAATTGTTATTTACTATGAAGTCTTTTTCATAGACATATGATTACGCTCTTATTACAACTAGGGGTAGTCATGTTGATTTAAATTCAAATATTATTTTATTTCATATACTTATATTATTAGCTTTTCACTGGCTTTGCTCGTGGATAGTTTGAGTTAGCGCATACCTTAACGCATGCGTTGATTTTATTTCATAATTTTTTTTTCTCTTTCAATATGGATGAGTTACACTTACTTAAACCAAGGAATTTTTTATATCTATATTATTTTACATTTTTCTTTATTTTATTAACAATTTATTAAATTGTATTTATAACCTTATTTACAAGGTTACAAGGGAGGTTAAATTTATTTCAATTTCACAATTTGGTTGTAAACATAATTTTAACTAAACAACTAAAACTTTTACATATTTTCAAATTACAGGTTAAATATATAACCATGATTAATAATTACTATTTTCCTTATTTCATTCTCATCATTTCTTTTATTGTAAATACTTGTAATTATTTAGAGCGGATTGCGACTCTTTAAAAAAGCCTTCGTCTATTATAAATATTATACCTAATATCTGTGGATGTATTTCCATGGGTGTTTATTAGAGCAAACTACGGCTCTTTAAATAAACATTCGTTTATTATTATTATATCTATGAATATCAGGGTATTCATGGGTGTCTTTTAGAGCGGATTGCGACTCGTTAAAAAAGCCTTCGTCTATTATAAATATTATTACTACTTATTATATCTGTGGATGTATTTCCCATGGGTGTTCGTATGAGCGGATTGCGACTCTTTAAACAAGCCTTCGTCTATTGTATTATATATAAATAAACTTAAAACAGCGGATGGTAACTGTATAACTAAGCCCTTACTAAATTCGAGAACGTTTTTGAGTCATTCCTTATTAAATGGGAATTACTCTATATTATAAATGAGTTTACTGTACTTACTAATAACAGATTAAACAGATTAAATGAAGATGAATGTTTGTGATTTGTGTGATTGTGGAAATCGTTTCTCTTGTAAAATAATTAGTTTTATTTATAATAAAACTTGTAAATGTATCTTTTCATTTCATTCATTAGTATTTTTATATAAGTCTCATCATCAAACTTTATTTTATTAATTCTCTGAATAAAATCCTTCATTAAGGTCAGGATTTTTTCGGGGGAACCCCGGTATTGTGATGATACGACCTTATTTTCCTGGCCGCTTACAAGCTGGCCATCATAAATATAGCATTTATTTTGATTTTAGAACACGATATTGTTCATTTTAATTCAATAGAACATTGTATGGAACCTAAATTAAAATTTTACTCATTCCTTCACAAACTGTTGACTTAGGCAGTACTCTGCCAATTGTAAAATTTATTATATTTCTATTTTATCAACTAAGTAAATAACTATATAAAATGTATTGAATCAATATTCAAGAACTAATATCTATGTTAATATAAAAGGAGCGCAAATAAGTATTGTAAGTATTTTTATCATACTTTGTATTGTGTTACTTCAATAGCTTAACGCCCTGTAGTAATGTGTAGTTCATTTTTATTACAGTGCGCTCCTTTCTCCTTTGATGGTCCTTGCTCCTTCTCCTTACGGCTCCTTGCTCTTTCTCCTTTTACGGCTCCTTTCTCCTTTGAAGGCTCCTTGGCTCCTTACGGATGCTTTTACTGGTTGTTCTTTTGCTGCTTGTTCTTCCTTGCTAATTCGACCAATAAACGAATGGTGAAAGTTTACTACGAGTTTTCCTGCAATACCTACCAACCGACCCGGCCTGGCTACCCCAACCCGACACCCTTCAGGTTGCTGTCGGCAGAAGGCGAGAAAAGCGCTATGTAGCATTATACACCTGCCTGGTCACACGTGCTGTACATTTGGAGTTTGTATATTCTCTATCGACTGATGCCGCCATAATGAGCATACGTCGCTTCATTGCTCGTCGTGGTACTCCAAGTGAAATCTGGTCTGATAATGGTACGGCTTTTGTTGGTGCAGATCGAATACTGAAGAACTTATACGATGAATCATTAACCACATTTACCGCAAACGAAAAAATATCATGGAAATTCATCCCGCCAGCATCACCGTTCATGGGCGGAGCGTGGGAACGGTTGGTTCGTTCCATAAAAACTGCCTTGAAAGTTACCTTGAAGGAACGATTCCCAACGGACGAAGTATTACAAACACTTATCTTCGAAGCAGAAGCATTAGTTAATGCTCGCCCACTTACACATGTATCCTCAGATCCCGACTGCGACGAAGCATTAACACCTTTCCATTTTCTTATTGGATCGTCTTCCGGCAGATCAATTCCAGCTACAATGACTGATAGAGATATGTTGAGCAGATCCGGATGGAGAAAAGCTGTCAAACTTCTTGATTTTTTCTGGCAGCGTTGGGTAAAAGAATACCTGCCTATTTTACTGCCACGGCGCGGAGGAGGGATACCACCCAAGATTAATATCGGTGACTTAGTCCTCATAGTAGATAATCAGCTACCCAGAGGATCCTTTCCTCGGGGAAGAATAACACATATATATATCGGTAAAGATAATATTGCTCGAATTGCTGACGTAAAAACTCCCAATGGACTTTTAAAGAAACCTTTAAGAAAACTTATTCCTCTTTTGTAAATATGTGGACATTGTTACGAACTCTTTTCGTACATATAGTTTAGTTTGTTTTTTTAAGAAGAAATTGTCATTATTTTAGTTTTTTTAATTTATCGCTGTCTCTTAATTTGTCTAGTTCTTGCTCCATGTTTTTCTTCCTTTTTGATAGTACACTAATTTTCCACACCGGTGCCTTTTCTTTTATACAGTCCATTTACAGCCAATAACACTGGGTATTCAGTTACATCAGTATAGTGCAGTTTGGACGGAAGGACCCGGGGCGGCAGGACAGGCGGCGGCGGCAGCGGCACGGTAGAGCTGGGTCGTTTCGTATTTTACGTGAAACGGAACGTAACCCATTTTATAAATCGACAAACTGCTTCGAAAAGCAGTGCCAAAAGAAACGGCTTTTTATTCATAAGGCGTAAATCGTACATACTACATATTATATTCATTCATTCAAAAATACCGTTTATTCGACAGTCTGTACCATATCAGTCTAATGTATTTATACACTATACAGCGTCCATATTAAAAGAACAGCAAACCAGTTTCTTTTTCAAAACCGCGTCGTAAATATTTTTGGTAGAATTTTTATTTTTAGCATACATAGGACCCCCCGCTACATCTTTTATTTTGACCAGAATGAGGAAACTTAGAACAATTATTTTAGCCATTTATTGTTTGCATAGAAAGTACTGTCATCGGTAATGAAAAGGAATGCACGGCCCGAGAATGTCCAACACTAGAATGCCGAGCAAATTGCTGGGTCGGTCATTATGCTGTTGGACACACTCGGGCCGTGCATTCCTTCCCTGGCTGGCCCTGTATGGATTCGTCGGTTTGGCCTTCGAGTCGAAACGAAAGATGTCGCGGTTCTAAATATGTTAACACGGAACCCCAAAGCATGTGTTATGGGTACATGTATCTAATCTATACTAATATTATAAAGAGGTACAGTTTATAAGATTTGATGTAGGGGTAATCTCTGAAACTATAGAATCGATTTTAAAAATTATTTCATTAATAGGAAGCTAGAACCTCTCACACTTCTCACAGGCACTACACTACACACACAAGCGCAATATGTAAATGGTTGCAAAAATCTGATTCTTGAAACGGTTAGTCAAAAAAACGACTTGTACGTACGTACAGTTGAATCGCCGAAGCAATAAACCTGCTTTTTAAAAAAAGCTGATTTTCCTTCTGTCATAAAAGCGTTCGTTCGTTACATGGCAAAAATCTGTTTCTTGAAGCAGTTTGTCAAAAAAACGACCAGCTCTACGGCACAGCACTCACGGCAGTATAGCGGGAGAGTTGACGAGCGGCGGGCGGCGGGCGACACGGGCGGCGGTCATGGTGAAGACGGAACTTACGTCCTCAGTTGAGACTTTAGTATAGAGAGACACACAGTGGACAGGAGGCAGGAGGCAGGAGGCAGGAGGTGACTTCAGCATTTTGACTGTGCTTCAAGTGAGCACTGTGTCTACTGTGAGCAGCTAATAGTGTCTGTGAGTGACTTACCTTGTTTAGTATAGTGGTAATGTCTCACGAGATTTGTACTTAATGTTAGTTAACTTGGTGACACGTCCCTACATTATAGGTACACCTACACTAAGCTCCTAAGTCTAAACTAAACAACATACAAATATTCCTATTAGGTATATACTCATATTATAGTAAGTAGCTGGAAATAGAATAAACTAATGCATAAATAAAAACTTAACAATTTGGTAGGTACGTACTTCTCGATTAAGTTAAACAATAATTAGGTACTTTAGTTTGTTCAACATTTCAATGAAAAATTTAATATATCAATCATAGATAGATGAATATAAAATATAACGAAATAGGTATGCTAGGATCGTAGCAAAAGGCATTGGTTGTCTCTGCCTACCTCTCTTGGGATAAAAAAGCAAAGTTGAATGCATTTGCTTATAAATATGAATATCTGCTACATTTTGTACATACGTAGTAAGTAATGAATGGTTAGGGTTTTATAAATTGGCCACATTTATGAAGTAGTCGCTTTTGCCCATGACTTCGCCCGCGTAGGATTAGGAACATGGACTAAATATTTCTGGACAAAGAGTGTTGTTCTATTTTCTATTCTTAATTAATTGCTATGGCCTGTGTTACTGAATAGTTTTTGTTTAAACACCATTTCTCTATCTGTAATAGTATAGCTGGTAGACCTCACTAAATATATAAATAGCACAAACACATAATCCTCTATCATGACCAGAGTAAAGTTGGCCGCGTCACGCGTCTTCGTACACGTTGTACTAATATCTACATAATAGTGACGTCATTTATGTAAATCCGCAAAAAGTTTTCCCTTTATTTTATTTTTGAACCACCGTAATTGCCCTCAGAGTAACAAGTATGGACATGTATGTATGGGTACCTGATATTCCAGTCCCGTGAAAATGTTTCAAGTTTCTTAGTTCCCAAATTCACTAATCTAGACAATTCATTAGGAACCTACGATCATCAGTACATACAAACATAGATAATATTGAACAGATCTTTATCTTCTTAGATATTTACTTAGTTTTGTATCCTAATTTGGCACCAACCGTCTTCAAATTCTACGACGAAATATTTATTATTTCTTACTTTTCAGTGCAAATTTTTGAAGTCGGTACACTTTTTTTTAAAAGGTTTATCACATCCATGTCCATACAAACGGAGAAAACGTTTTACTACCCCTAAATATTATTTAATTTTAACGATTTTGTAATATGTTACTGACATAGTGAAAAACTACGTACGTATTTTTTCCTTTTATCAAAATTCGTGATAGGTCAAAAGTTATAAGCCCCTCAAATCTCGGTTTTTTTGGTTCATAACTTGCTGGTAATAACCGTCTGTATTTAAAAAACCAAGCAAAATTTCAAAAAAAGCAAAACGTACGTACGTAGATTATAATCTGCTAAAACGTTTGACACCAAAATTATAAGGTTTCGTTATAGTTTAGCAGGTGTAAATCGTTTTCGCCCAAAACGCAATTTTCAACGAAGAACATACCTACAAACACTCACGAGATGCAGTGCTCTCTGTCGCACTGATGCCCGGGGGAAGAGCGCGCTTGAGACAGAATATGATTTTCTAAATACCTATTTCGCTGCGTACGCTGAGCTACACGATCCTCTAGTTTAAGCTGTGCGATGATTGTCAGTCAGTCAGAACCAAGTTTCAAGTTGATAAACCCAGGGAATACGATTTTTCATACAAATGTTTACACCCCTATTTTACCCTCCTCTTATTAAAAAAATATGATGCTTTATTTCTCTTAGGGTAGGTAGAGAACAAAGATATATCGAGTGCTGTGGCTGAGTACTGAGTACTGAGTAAGTAGGCAGAAAGGTTGTGGTTTGTGTAGTAGGTACAGCAGTAATGTAGGTAGCTCAATATAATATTATTTCTCAAAGGTGGTTTTTGTCGGTATCAAAATATCTCCCTTAACACTGTATCAAAGTTAATGTTTGATATACGCCATTTTGAAGATTATTTTTTCCTCTAATGACTAAAATAAACAAACAAATCAAAAATAAATGTTTCTTTTAAAATTAGACTAGTTTATTTTTTATTTTATTTTATTTTATTTTATTTTTTAAAAGACGCCATCTGTTGGAGATCAGTTGAACTAACGGTGCGAAGTATTTGCACGGGTTATTATGAGGTAGGTATAATGACATAAGAAGACGTATGCAATAAGTTTGTGTTGACATATTCCGAGTTGTTAGAAATAAAATGTTGTATTCATTAGGTAATTCGAGTAAGATAAAATTCTAGTCAATAATATTAACAAAATACATACATTTTATATGTAGGTAGTGTTATTGAATATTCTTCAATCGTTTCGAAGACACGTCGTATCACATTCACGGTTTATTATTGGTACAGTATGTACAGACAGGGTCATGTCGCGAGCTCCCGGCCTATAGTCACATTCCGCACAGACCGGCTGCGCGGGCGCTGCGGGTGCTGCGGGGGTGAGGGGAGTGAGGAGGGCGAGTGGCGACAGTCGCGCGTCGACCGCTCTAGTCTCTACACTCTACAGTGAGCTGAGCACAGTGTTGAGTGCAGTGAAGTCCAGCAGGAATGTGCGACCTTACACACACTCAGTCGTCACGAGCACGAGACTCCTAAACATCCACCTGCTGCCGGTCAGTCAGTATGTCTACCTACCAATCTATACTCTCACAACACAACAAGAGGACCAACACCAGCACCACTCACTAAATAAAGTGCTAAGGGCTTTTTGTCAATAAAAAGTTGTGTTACGTCCTACTTGCAACTTGCAATCTAATACTTAGGTACTACTAGGTGAGTCTGGGTGGGACCCGTGGGACCCGTGGGACTGGACCAGTAAGGTCAGTAATACACACGAACATTGTGTTAGTGATCGCAGGAAGGAAGTGTTCAATAAATGAAGTCGTAAAATAGCTGCAGTGTATATTGTGGCAGCTAAATATACACTCTTATATGACCGTACGTTGCATTGACGTTGCAACTTGTACACTGTACAGTGGACGTACACACAGAGTTCATAGAGTAACTTATACAGAGTTATAGAGCACCGCGTTGATGTCTACAGTACTGTTGTACGTTCACAGAGACAGCAGGCGACAGTAGAGCAGGCAGCATGTGGAGCAGTGAGTAGTGGAGGCTCACCAACACTCCAGGCTCCACCACACCAGGCTCCACCACACCACTACGGGTAACGTACCTATATTGTTATACTTATACATATTTACATTACAGTCGCCTGTTTACTTTCAATCACGACCAAATGGCGAGACACAGGTACCTACCTACCTACCTATATACCTACCTGGCAGCGCTCTCTACACGACACCGTCCGGTTACTGCAGACTGCTGAGCGGGCGCTAATTTAAATAAAACTCCCACAGTAACGAACATCATTTTGGCGAAACTGTTTTAATTCGGTTGATTTAACACCATTTGTATTGTGTATTGAATTTAAATTTTGTAAAATAAAGTATTATATAGAATACTGTGGTATACATGTATGTATTGAGTGTTAGATAGGTAGGTAGGTAGGTAGGTATGTTATTGCGGTTGAGAGCAAGAGAAACAAGTTGTCGTGCTCGACGGTCGTAACTCCAACAGTAGCACGTAGCACGCACAACAACGTCGCACAACAACGACGCACAAGCGACAAAACGCACAGTGCTATGCTATTAGCGGGTAGTTTACGAGGACCGCGTTATCGATGTCTACAGACACGACATGCCTCTACAAAAATAACATCTCAGCTGAAACACTTCTGTGAGTCAAATGTACGAACACGAATAGTAAAACAATCTGTAGATAGGGCGGACGCGGACGGGGGGCGGTAATAACAATACGCGACGCGGCTTCAATCAGTACAGATGGCCACGTTTCGTGAAAACAATTTAGTTGATGGTCGGACCCTCGAGACGTGATCCGACCTCGAGCCTCTAGTACACAATATATACTCGTACCTATCTATCTACAGATCTAACTCGGAGCTATGTTACTTTCAGTGTCTTTCAGCACACAAGTATAGGCACGGTATACTTGAGCTGTAGACTGTAGCCTGTATATCAGAGATCGAGAGAGTGTCCATACGTACAGTATGTGCAGCATGCACGAGAAGAGCGTGTAAGCTAAATGTAGAATTGTGGTGTGTTACAGATGTGCTCCGTGAGTAGTGAAGGGTGCCCGGCGGCGGCTGGCTACCGTCGTCTGGGTGGTGCGGGTGGTGCGGGGAGCAGTGGGGGTGTGCGGCGGCTGGCTCGCGGACTGTTGCTGCTGCCGTCCGCCGACGACCACCAGCCGCTGGTACAACACTCGCCTAGCTCGCCCGACTCGCCCGATTCGCCTAACTCGCCCCACTCGCCCCGTCTACCGTCCGTGGGCTACGTTAACGAAGCCTCCAGCGACGCAGCTCGTGCACATCTCGTCAGGTAGGTCTTCCAGATATACAACTCTATACCAACATCTTGTGATTGTGCTCCTCCCTCCACGTTATGATATTATTGTTGGTTTGTATAACAGTTGCAGATGTGTGACAGACACGAGCGACGACAACAACAACAGTGACAGTGAAAGTGACAGCGAGCGTGACAGTCGCAACAACACCAACAACAACAACAACAACTTCGAGGAGCCAGCACTACTGACAGCGGCCTGGTTCCAGGCGGGACTACCACGCGAGGTAACACTGTAGTACCTACCTCAAACGATTTGATGAATTTAGTTGTGTAAAACTGCTCAACGTATTCGATTTCGGTCGATGGCTTAAGGTATTTAACTAAGCTGTATAGCTAGTTCTAAAACCAAATGTAGCTGTACAACGGTGTTAGTAGAGATCTATAAGTGTTGTAAATCTAATCATCTACAATAGGCTATTGTAGCTCTATCACACAGCATTCACTCTCTTTTTATATCACTAGTACCTATACTACAAATTGCATATCTTGAGAAAAGCCCGAGTTTGATTGAAAAGCGGTCAAGTGCCCCTGTTCTCCTTGAATTCGTTCTGAAATGTATACGTTTCGGAAGATCGGGAGAGTTATGATATTGGAACTAGGTGCAATGGGATTATCTGCACAGTTTTATTTAAATATGTGTGTGGGGCGGGGTATACAATACACACTGTTTTCAATCATGAAGTCAACCGATGTTTAACCTTCACGTGTTGTCTTACTTCGCTAAAGTAGCCAGCGGACGATGAGTCTTTCTCATTTGTGTGTATCAGTATCATAATTTTATTATGTGAGTGAGATGTATACTCTATCAGGTGGCGGTGGAGGTGCTGTCAGCTCGTCCGGCCGGCTCGTTCTTGGTGCGGGGCAGCTCGCGTGGGGGCGCGGGGTGGGCGTTGTCGGTACGAGCTCCGGGCGGGGGAGGGTCCGTGCTGCACTACTTGCTGGAAGAGGGCGGGGGCTGGTATCGAGTACGGGGGGGACGGAAGGTGTTCCCCTCACTGTCGGCGCTCGTCACGCACCACAGCGTCATGCCGGAGTGTCTACCTTGTCCGCTGCTTGTGCCACGCTAGTACAAGTTACGCACTAGAGCTGCTCGGTTCTGCCATTGTTATCTTACAAGCACACTACTAGCACCTTTATCTAGTCCTATAATAATCATCAAGAAGATCTAAGATCGCTACAACACTTTATCTCTCCGACTCTGACACGTGACACGTCTAGATATGTAGGTATTGTACTTATTTAACACGTAGTAGATATTTCTGTAGTCTTTACTATATCTATATTTTCAATAAATAGTTGTTATTTATAAATCACAATCACCTTTCCATATCTCTGACTCTTATAGCATTAAAGTGTACATACGTAATATTATTAAATAAATAAATTTATTTTCTATTAAGTAATTTATTATGTTATTATTTTAATGACTAACCAAGAGATGTCAGAGACAGACATCAAACCCAACGACCCAATACGAGCTGCTCAACGGATTTTCGACGGATCAAATAGGTCCTATACCTATTATACAGCCTTGCGGTTTCATCATAATATTTCTATCATTGGATCTTAATAATATTATGTATTGAAATTTTAAGTAAGTAGTACACTAAGCAATGACTTTTAAAAACTTGAATAAAAACTGCATTTAGACCGCAAAGGTAGAAGAGGATATAGGACTCTAAGAGAGCAGTATGGTTGTATAATTTCAGTTGTACCGCTTCTAGTTGTATTTAATATGAATAATAGAGACAGCTTTAAAATGTTTGTCTAGCAGATTATCTTCTTTCATGTCTATGTTTCAGTTTTAGCGACATCTCTGCACTAAACCTTGTTTCACGTAACACACTGACGGCGTCGTCTCCAACAGGTTTACTCTCATTGGACGATAGATGGCGGTGACGAGTTCACTTTGTAGAACATTTGTTTGGTACTAGAACGCGAGTGATTTTAGACGGTTGTCAATTTAAAATGTAACACTTCAGGCTGTGATAATGGAGATCTATGCAACTACAATCTTCAATTTGAATTCCTATTATTTGTGACTCGGGAGTCAGGGTCACGATTATATATTAGACATGTTGAGCTCAGCTCGTCATGCCCATCAGTTTAATACACACAAAAAACTATATGATACACACTGTATTCTATATAATATGCTTCTATTATTATGGGTCTCCTTGAACTTATGCTGTCCCCTTGAAGTGTTTAATTGATCATCAACTTGAGTTTCTCTACAGTGCATAATAAATGCAGCTTGCAGTCTGTCACCAATGAGTGAACTGGTAACATGGTAGAAATAAGAAAACCTCTGCTCGCTTCAATGATAGTTACCCGCACTGCAGTAAATGACAATTTAACCAACAGTACATCGATGTTGTTTTGGTAATGGTGAAGGAGGGAGCCTTGGAGCATGAAGCAAGGAGGCTATGTATAACGATAGGAGCAGATAAAGTAGATTTAAGGTCCTAACTGAGTTGTCGAGGAGCCGTAAATTAGATTGTAGATAACTCTATATATTGTAGGTAGTGTATAGCGAGTACTATTTATACACACCTAGTTTTGTTATGCGCTATGAGAAATATAAGTACTTTCTTATATGATGGCAGGTCCGTGGGTGGTGCCAAGTGACGCGAACTAAACAATTGTAGCAGTCATAGTGTCAATTTTGTATTGTTTTGTTTATATAGACCCTCGATACTAAGACCATAATGGTAGCTTGAGAAGTTGAGACGTAAAGAAACACATGGAATATATCCAGATTTAAAACGATCGAGTCATATTTCACGTATTTTTATATATAGGTACGTAAATATGAATATCTTAGTCGGATTAGGGGTAGTAGGTATCTACTTAACTGTCCTTTGTCACCAAATTTGTAGTTTAACCCCAAACATTACCCATCAAAAATTTACTTTTAAAAAAAGTGTACCGACTTCAAAAATTTGCATTGAAAAGTAAGAAATAATAAATATTTCGTCGTAGAATTTGAAGACGGTTGGTGCCAAATTAGGATACAAAGTAATAAACATCTAAAAAGATAAATATCTGTTCAATATTATCTATGTTTGTACTGATGATCGTAGGTTCCTAATGAATTGTCTAGATTAGTGAATTTGGGAACTAAGTTATTTCTAATTTGGCACCAACCGTCTTCAAATTCTACGACGAAATATTTATTATTTCTTACTTTTCAGTGCAAATTTTTGAAGTCGGTACACTTTTTTTAAAAGTAAATTTATTTTTCCCTTTTAAGTGATTTTGCTGCTCTAAGAGACAAATAATGACGCAAATAAAAAAAAATGATGGAAAAATAAAAAAAATACATGTACATAAAGTTAGCGAAACACTTCTTGCGAATGCGGTCCAAAGTTATTTTATATTTTGCCGCTAATTATCCGTGAATTATTCGTGAAATAATAAAATTTGCCGCTCGTTTATTTCAGGAGTTACAGGGTGTTTCGCTAATTTCATATAAAGTTAGCGAAACAACTTTTTAAATATAACAATTTTGAAAAAGTATGCATGCAGTAAATTGCCGTTAATTATCCGTAAACTATTCGTGAAACAATGAAGTTTGCCGCTCATTTATTTCAGAAGTTACAGGGTGTTTCGCTAACTTCATATAAAGTTAGCGAAACAACTATTTAAATATAAAAATTTTGAAAAAGTATGCATGCAGTAAATTGCCGTTAATTATCCGTAAATTATTCGTGAAAGAATGAAGTTTGCCGCTCATTTATTTCTGAAGTTACAGGGTGTTATATAATGCAAGTTAATTATAGAAACTTTCTAAATGCGCAAGATAAAGACAATATTATTAGCAATATTTTGTCTCTCTTAAACCTCTAAAAACTTATAAATAGAAAGAAAAAGAGGATGGGTTCTCTTTTTAGGATACAGGTGTTTCGATAAATATTTAAAAAAATATTTAAAATGATAAAAGTGAATATGCAGTAATTTTCAGAAAATTAAGTGCAATTAATCCCTGAAAGAAAAAAATTTGCCGCGCAACTATCTAAAAAAATACAGAGTGTTTTTCTTTTCACTTGTCGAGATAGTGACCAAAACACAAAAAAATAACTAAACGCGATATGTATTTTTTGTCAGTAAACCATCTCCGAATTATTCGTGGAATAGGAAAAATTTCCTCTGTTCTCATTCTCAAGTTACAGGGTGTTTCGATAACTTTCTATGGAGACAAAAAGTCACTAAAATGTAAAAGTGAATATGCAGTAATTTTCAGAAAATTAAGTGCAATTAATCCCTGAAAGAAAAAAATTTGCCGCGCAACTATCTAAAAAAATACACGAGTGTTTTTCTTTTCACATGTCGAGATAGTGACCAAAACACAAAAAAATAACTAAACGCGATATGTATTTTTTGTCAGTAAACCATCTCCGAATTATTCGTGGAATAGGAAAAATTTCCTCTGTTCTCATTCTCAAGTTACAGGGTGTTTCGCTAACTTTCTATGGAGACAAAAAGTCACTAAAATGTAAAAGTGAATATGCAGTAATTTTCCGAAAATTAAGTGCAATTAATCCCTGAAAAAAAAAATTTGCCACGCAACTATCTAAAAAAATACAGAGTGTTTTTCTTTTAACTTGTCGAGATTGCGATCAAAAAACAAAAAAATAGCTAAACGCGATATGCACTTTTTCTCACTAAACCATCTTCGAATTATTCGTGGAATAAGAAAAATTTCCTCTGTTCTCATTCTCAAGTTACAGGGTGTTTCGCTAACTTTCTATGGAGACAAAAAGTCACTAAAATGTAAAAGTGAATATGCAGTAATTTTCAGAAAATTAAGTGCAATTAATCCCTGAAAAAAAAATTTGCCGCGCAACTATCTAAAAAAATACAGAGTGTTTTTCTTTTAACTTGTCGAGATTGCGAACAAAAAACAAAAAATAGCTAAACGCGATATGCACTTTTTCTCACTAAACCATCTCCGAATTATTCGTGGAATAGGAAAAATTTCCTATGTTCTCATTCTCAAGTTACAGGGTGTTTCGCTAACTTTCTATGGAGACAAAAAGTCACTAAAATGTAAAAGTGAATATGCAGTAATTTTCAGAAAATTAAGTGCAATTAATCCCTGAAAGAAAAAAATTTGCCGCGCAACTATCTAAAAAAATACAGAATGTTTTTCTTTTAACTTGTCGAGATAGCGACCAAAAAACAAAAAATAGCTAAACTGGTAGCTGGTACCTAGTAACTATGTGTTAGTACAATGACTGTAACTTGAGAATGAGAACAGAGAATAATCCTCGAATAATCTCGACAAGTTAAAAGAAAAACATTCTGTATTTTTTTAGATAGTTGCTCGGCAAATTTTTTTCTTTCAGGGATTAATTGCACTTAATTTTATGAAAATTACTGCATATTCACTTTTACATTTTAGTGACTTTTTGTCTCCATAGAAAGTTAGCGAAACACCCTGTAACTTGAGAATGAGAACAGAGGAAATTTTTCCTATTCCACGAATAATTCGGAGATGGTTTACTGACAAAAAATACATATCGCGTTTAGTTATTTTTTTGTGTTTTGGTCACTATCTCGACATGTGAAAAGAAAAACACTCTGTATTTTTTTAGATAGTTGCGCGGCAAATTTTTTTTTCAGGGATTAATTGCACTTAATTTTCGGAAAATTATTGCATATTCACTTTTACATTTTAGTGACTTTTTGTCTCCATAGAAAGTTAGCGAACACCCTGTAACTTGAGAATGAGAACAGAGGAAATTTTTCCTATTCCACGAATAATTCGGAGATGGTTTACTGACAAAAAATACATATCGCGTTTAGTTATTTTTTTGTGTTTTGGTCACTATCTCGACAAGTGAAAAGAAAAACACTCTGTATTTTTTTTGATAGTTGCGCGGCAAATTTTTTTCTTTCAGGGATTAATTGCACTTAATTTTCTGAAAAATTCTGCATATTCACTTTTACATTTTAGTGACTTTTTGTCTCCATAGAAAGTTAGCTCGAGATAGCGACCAAAAAACAAAAAATAGCTAAACTGGTAGCTGGTACCTAGTAACTATGTGTTAGTACAATGACTGTAACTTGAGAATGAGAACAGAGGAAATTTTTCTTATTCCACGAATAATTCGGAGATGGTTTAGTGAGAAAATGTACATATCGCGTTTAGCTATTTTTTTGTTTTTTGTTCGCAATCTCGACAAGTTAAAAGAAAAACACTCTGTATTTTTTTAGATAGTTGCGCGGCAATTTTTTTTTTCAGGGATTAATTGCACTTAATTTTCGGAAAATTACTGCTATTTTTTTGTTTTTTGGTCGCTATCTCGACAAGTGAAAAGAAAAACACTCTGTATTTTTTTAGATGGTTTCGCGGCAGTTTTTTTTCTTTCAGGGATTAATTGCACTTAGTTTTCGAAAAATTACTGCATATTCACTTTTACATATCATTTTAAATATTTTTTTAAATATTTATCGAAACATCCTGTATCCTAAAAAGAGAACCCATCCTCTTTTTCTTTCTATTTATAAGTTTTTAGAGGTTTAAGAGAGACAAAATATTGCTAATAATATTGTCTTTTTCTTGCGCATTTAGAAAGTTTCTATAATTAACTTACATTATATAACAACCTGTAACTTCAGAAATAAATGAGCGGCAAACTTCATTCTTTCACGAATAATTTACGGATAATTAACGGCAATTTACTGCATGCATACTTTTTCAAAATTTTTATATTTAAAAAGTTGTTTCGCTAACTTTATATGAAGTTAGCGAAACACCCTGTAACTTCTGAAATAAATGAGCGGTAAACTTCATTCTTTCACGAATAGTTTACGGATAATTAACGGCAATTTACTGCATGCATACTTTTTCAAAATTGTTATATTTAAAAAGTTGTTTCGCTAACTTTATATGAAGTTAGCGAAACACCCTGTAACTCCTGAAATAAACGAGCGGCAAAATTTATTATTTCACGAATAATTCACGGATAATTAGCGGCAAAATATAAAATAACTTTGGACCGCATTCGCAAGAAGTGTTTCGCTAACTTTATGTACATAAAAAATACTGCTGTGGATTGGATTTGAACAATGTGCATAATGAGCTGCACCCCGTACCTTTAGCCGTTAGACCACTGTCGATACAAAAATTGACAACTTCGTGTCAATAGCAACCGTTGCTAAGGCTCTTTTCTGATACATAATTTTCAGCCGTAAACAGAGACAAATCACTGAATTTCTGAAAAACTACTAAACCGATTTTCGTCATTATGTCTGTAAGATAATGTCGAAAAATTACTATATCCTTAAAAATAAGTCGTCAAAATGGGTACATATTTCATCGAGATAATGAATAATAAAAGAAAAATGTACTTATAAAGTCAGTTTTTTCAAAATTACTAAAAAACTACGGAACCAATTTTAACAAAAAAAAAATGGGACCATCTGTGAAGTATACAATTTCAAACAAAAAGAAAAATTTTTCAAATCGGTCCAGGCGTCTTCAAGTAATCGGGGAACATACATAAAAAAATAATAAAGATTCCGACAAATTGTATACCTCCTCCTTCTGTTTTGAAGTTCGGTTAATAAGAAAATTTAGGGATTCCACATCCGGTCATGGCGACATACGCACGCGTTTTCGTCGTGGCGTGATGTGGAATCCAGTTTAATCCTGTTCGTGCTGTGATGGTTGTGATTAATCAGTGATTAATAAGACATATCACGGTCGGCGGGATTATCTTAAATACCGATTTACCGGCTATATACACTATAAAGGCTATAATACTTGACATTGGCAAATCACCGATGAACATTGGTGGAGCCATAATAAAAAAGAAGAAGAAGAAGAAGAAAATTTAGCTTATGTGTTTATATGTAGGTAGGTTTTAAAATACTTTTAATACCTACTCGAAGTTGTTGCACTTCTCGTCTGGTATTATAACATATTGTATACTGTAGTACTAGTGGGACAGTAATAGTCAAGTATGACAGGCTAGGAGCACAAGGAGCCAGGCCAGCAGTATGAACCATACGAGCACAATAAGGCGGTAGCAGGACTAGCAGGAGTAGCAAGCAGGTAATGTAAAGATCGTTTACTACGGCGGCGTGCGGAGTATGTATGTATTGTAGATATTTAGAAGTCGTTTGGAGGTCGTGACTCGTGCTTGGTGCACATTATTGTTAGGTAGGTTGTTATTGTCTACCTCGCATTCTCGCATTAATACCAATATATAAATATGTAATACCCGGTATAGTCGTCTCGTGTAAGTGGCACATTGTTAAACTGCGGTAACTCTCTGTTACTTTGATAGTAGATTACTAGTGACTATAGTGAGTACCGACACTAGCGCTTTGGTATTATTATATATACATATATCTTCCGAGCATCTTATCATATTTATTAGCATATTAGCATATTATCGAGCATCACGGAGCACACAGCACATACTAGTATAGTATGTGTACGTTTATTACATTACTCACTCACTTAGTTAGAGCAACTTTAATACGGGAGGTGTCAGCACATTACCGCTAATTCTATTTCTCGTTATACTGTGCTGGCTGGCGTAGCAAGTGGTGCAGCTCGTATTAGAGGTAATATTCAGTAACACTACGTCCTAACAAGTGTACTAAGTACGCTATACTCTCTAAACAGCTTTAAAACAAAATGTGTCATTAGTCAATATAATTCGGTTTTTTTATATAAACTTTATTTTACATATCTAGATAATAGTTATTTGTTCAACAAGTGAACAATGTTTTGAACTAGCGAATAATTGCGAGAAAAGTGTTATGTTACCCTCATAAAACATAAAAAAATAACAATATTAGTTACAACAAATGTTGCGTTCGGAAACTGCACTGCTTGACATTTTGATGAAAACCAAACATGATATTTTTAAATAAGCGATATTATTGTTCACTAGTACCTATTTATTTTAAATATTACGTCCTTAAAAGGCAATAGTACTTACAATTTATTTAGAAACTTAAATTTCAATAAATACAGAATTTTGTGCCTATGAGTTAAATTGCTACGCTTGTCATTCAATTGTAGACTACTTCGCTAGTTCGTGATTTAAAGTCGGCACTCTCATCAAAAAATAACTTTGCTCACTTGTTGAACAAATAAACTATTATAACTCTGCTTTACATCTAATGCCCGTTGAATAGCTCTATAATACACCTTTGTATCTACTTGGGTATAATGGGTATTAAAGTTACCAATATACGGCTACTGTTATGTAAAGAATACGCTACAATATAGCTATAAGGATAACAGAATAGCTACTATACGACATCAGCTTATGAAAGGTTTGTGAGACGGCTGTATTATGTTTATCCACACTTGTAGAGTTTGCAGCCGACTGGAGTAAAGTCTATAATCAACATGTCCGCGACCTGTACATTCAGATGGGAAATAGCTTATAGCCAAATATTACGCCTATATTATGTTATTTCTGTTATATACATTACAGGATCAGCACCGCGATTCAGCGGAGAAATGCAGTCAGTATTCTTGCCACTATTCCACGCGGACTGGTTTATTTAGTTATTTTTAATGTTTTTGTTATGTGTATATCCGACATGACATCTGCAGCTGTGTGTATGATGTGTCAACTAATTTTTACTGAAAATTAGTGGCAAGTAATATTACGATACACCACATCACCCCCCTACAGAGCAAAGCCGATAGAAGTGGAAAAAGGAAATATTGCTGCCAGTCGTGGTCAATAAGCGTCACTTAATTCCAGATAGCAAGTTGCGCTATGATGGACAGCTTTTTCGATGCAGTAGAAAACCGAATCCAGACAGGTAGTGCTATGATGGACCGTGGTTGCCACTAACTGCACTCTCAGGAGCCATGAAAGAATTACCTACATGTCGTGATTTAAAGAAAATCAGGGACCTGGTACCTTGACAAGTCGTCAAGAGAAAGTGGAAATTATTTTGGCTGGCGAGACTCCTACATCGGATACTGGTGGCTCACAATATTAAAGGTGCAAGTAGGTACTGTCTGTGAGTGAATTGGGCCCAGCTTGTAGCTCGTGTGTAGCTCCGTAGCTCGTGTGAGCGTGACCGTTTACTGAGCTACGTGCTCTGTGCTGTGTCACAACACTCACAACTTACTACCTACTACCAACAGTAATGTCTGTTTGTATAAATAAGGACATTACAAACACTACATTGAACAATACAAGACGGTCTATTCTTAATGGTTATATTTATTAGAAGCACGAGCGAGGTATTCACCATTGGTATTTATGTTGAATGTTTTGAGCTTCAAAGTGTAGTATCTAAGTATTGTAATTATTTGATGTAAACGGCCTGTGTCGCAATATCAGTACCTATATATAGTGACGCAGAAGACATCTGAGAGGTAGTTGTTCTTCATTACAAGAGGGCTGACGGGCAGTGGACTTGGAGACCTAATTAAACAGGTCGCGGTGTGCGGTGTGTCGGTGATATTTCAGGAGAGAGGACAAATGGCGGCCACAACTCACTCTATTACTCTTATATATACCTATTGTCTACTTTACACAATATTGTTGTCCATCACTCATGTACAACATTTCATTAAAGTTCCTTTATTACTTTTATAACGATAACATATGTCTACATAAATATAGATTGTTGCTGTGTGTGTGTGTGTGTGTGTGTGTGTAGGTAGCTCTTTGTATCTATATAATATGTATATACATCATTACGTACCTACTACAGTATTCATTTCGGAAAAAAACGAAAAACTAGTCAAGTTTGGCTGAGAGAGATATTGGCAAAAACGCAATACACCCACTGTTAGAGGGCCATTGCCTGTTACTAGTAATGTGCGTACTCTATAAATTGCAAGGACATTATACAAGTTGTCTAACGCAGGAAACTATTAGCGTTAACTACAATAATCTCAAAACAGCAATTAATCAAATATAATTGAATACTGTGCTACATCCTTAATTATAAATGCGATAGTGTGTTTGTTTGTTTGTTTGTTTGTTTGTTTGTAATGTTGGAATGTGAATCGACGTGATTTTTGCACAGAGATGGTGGAGGGCTGGAGAGTGATATTGGCTACTTTTTATCCCACAAATAGTTCGAAAGCTAGAGTCTGTACTTCTTTTGAAATTAATAGATATATCTTATTAAATAAGTGAAAGCTCTAGGTTTATAAGCTGTGCCATCTTCTGTTTAATATAAGCAATTAGTTCAAACGGCTAGACATTAACTGAATGATGTTATGGAGAACTGATTAGAGAATTATATATTTTAATGTTTTATAATAACAATTATTATGTACTATGCGAGAGTTCGCAGCACATCCGTAGCGTTTTCGTATTATAGAGCCTGCCCAGAAGAGGGTAACGGTCTTCTAAGAGTTGCTTGCGGTAGGAAAGTCTCGTCTGGACGCACAGTGTATAAGTACCTACATATACATATATATATATATTGTACTGTGCACAGTAGTACTCGATGACCTAATTTTAAATTTCTCGCTATAACACTTGGCAAGCGGACGGAGTACGGACGATGCGCTCGGAAAAAACTACTATTGGTTTTGTATGCAGATATTGTTGTACTTACTTAATGTATATACTACTGTTATGTACTCAACTAACTGTTCTTGTGTGAGTAAGGTCGCATTAATAGGACCGACGCGCGAATGTAATAATGACAAATTGATGGATATACGATATACCTAATGACAATGAACAACCTGAACAATCTCAGCTAGACAGGGTCGGTGTGACTGTGAGCGACACACTCTGCTGTAGACGGTAACGGTAGTGCTATAATTACATTAAGGAGCATATTAAGTTGACGTCACACTTACATTTTAAACGCAAAAGGCGACATTCCTGAATCTAAACGTAACTCTATTCTGTGTTGTACACAACCGGATACAATTGGTTGTATTATCTATTATACAGTGTTACTGTAGACGGTAGAGGAAGGCTTGCTCCTCCGCTGGGTAGCCTGGGACCCATAACACGGAGCCAACAACTTTAGTAAGGTATACTACATGTGTATATATAGAGCCTCCAGTTATGTAGCGGCGGCACTTCCTATCGTCACTTCTTGTCGATTAAGTCGGTAAATGGTGCGAGCGGGAGCGGCTGTGTCGGTGGACGGGAGTCGGGAGACTTAATACTTATGTCGGGACGAAATATTAGTCACATTACTTATATTATTGAGTCTATGGAGCTATAGACAGGTTCGAGACCCGGCTAGGTACAACAACGACGCTCCCAGCTCTACTCTACAGTAGCGACACACAATACAGTTCTCTAATTAAACACAATACTTTGTGAGTCTCGTGGACCGCAGACTGGACAACTGATGGTAAAGTAGCTCTACAGGAGATGTCACTGTAAGAGACCTCGGGGTGTACGGGGGAGGGCGGGGGTGTGCGGGGTGTGAGGGACATTTACATCTGAGTGTAGTCCGGAGGTAGGTAGATTTATGAGAGCAATTAAACTTGGGGCGACTTGACAGTTTTTTCTTTGTTTCGGGCAGTTTAATGAGAAGCCGCCGCGCGGGAATTATGTTCACAGAAATGAGAGGAAACGGTTCTATTGTACCTCGCGTAGTACTGTACATACCGCGTTACTTATACACATGTTAGTCCTCTGGACATATTACTCAGATATAAAGTTGTCAATGAATATGAACACAGTTCAGTTCAGAAGCGAGCCCCACTCGAGCGCCTACTCTCAACACAATCAGTTACCATCTTAGTTACGATCTACATACAAGTAGGAGAAGCACATAGCACATAAAGTATATCTAGGTACAATAAAATCTCGCTGATCGTTTCCTAAACAGATCGAATTGAAGTATTCAGCAGCCCATCTAGCGACGCGACGTCAGTAAGTATATCGTACATCGCCTCCACACTGTAAACACGTTTTATAGAGATGTGTGCTCGGCGAACAATGAATACTAAACGAGCTCGATATTCATATTTGTTGCAACAACTATTAAATAAATAGTTGGACGCACCGAACATTAAAGAGAACTGATACAAACAGGTAAGTGGACGTTCCTGCCTACGGCGCGAAACAACGCAACGTTACATTTCCGCGCATCCTCAGAATTGCCCTCAAACTTTAGCCCAAAGAATAAGACAAATACAAATGTATTTCATATGCTATATTTCAGTACAAAAATAATTTGCTGTAGTACCTATAATATAAACTATCTTTAACTAGACTAGTTTTATTTTCAGTTAAAATTGTTTATGATGCTATTTCTACTCTTCTTTATAATGTTCTGTGGGTGGAGCCATGGAGCTGTAGAGCTGTAGAGCTGTGGAGCAGTCAATATCGCGATGTACGTCCGGACAGTAACATAAAACATGAATGTGACTGCACCACTAAAACTTATTTACGATGTTATAGAAGCCACTTGACACACCAATGGCCATCATATCAGAACTGTATTTATTTTGTTTATATCATAGGTTTTCAACCTAATGTTGCACGCCGCCTACTGTGAGTTTTTTTTATCTAGAGCCTATAGACTAAAGATTTTTTTTAAACGTGCCCAATTTTCTCTGGGTCTTCTACTGCCCCTTGAAAGTGTCAAACGCCCACAAGGGGCCTTATCGCTCACGTTGAGAACCTATGTTTTATTATGGTACACTTGAGTCATGTGCACTAATAACTTCAATATTAGATGATGAAGTATTGCATAAACAGTCCATTAGTTTACTTTACAAGCTATGAATTAATAAATTCCAGTGTATGGTGTAGGGAGTGTTGTAGCTCTTATTAACCGACTTCCAAAAAAAGAAGAGGGTCCTCAATTCAGACCGTATTTTTTTTATGTATGTATGAACATCGATTACTCCGCCAGTTGTGAACCGATTTTGATATTTTTTTTTTAATCGACAGATAATTCTTCCGGATTGGTCCCATTTTTATCTCATAAAAATTGGTTCATCAGTTTTTCAGAAATTTTGAAAAAACTGACCTTATAAGTAAATTTTTCGTAATATCTCGATGAAATATGTACCGATTTTGACCACTTATTTTTTTTAAGGATATAATAATTTCTCGATATTATTTCACAGTCATATGACGTAAATCGGTTCTGTCATTTTTCAGAAATTCAGTAATTTGTCTTTGTTTACTGCAGAAAATTATATCAGAGAAAAGCCTTAGCAACGGTTGCTATTGACACGAAGTTTTTCAATTTTTGTATCAACGATAGTCTAGCAGCTAAAGGTATGGGGTGCAGCGCAGGATGCACATTGCACATGGTTCAAATCCCATCCACCGCAGTATTTTTTTTAATTTAATAATTTTTTTTAGTTGCGTTATTATATGTTTCTCAGGGCAGCAAAATCACTTAGTGGTCGATGGAAAAATGAGTGACGAAAGAGCAGAACGCAATTTAAAAAAAAATCTTACACAAAATAGACATAATTTTACAATGAACGGATAGATAATTACCAAAAAAATATTCATGTTAATTTTTGTAATGATACCATATATATTATAGCCATAAAATTTGATAAAGAAAGTTTTCAGAGGTGTATTTAGGATTTTTTTCTATCGAGTAAAATGTTTCTAATCATATTTTCAAAACAATAACAGTATTTGTCATATCCTTAATAACAACTTTTTTTTCAGTTTCGTAAATAGATCAGGTTTTCTGAAAAATGTGTTTAAAAATTGGATTTTGATGACTGACTTCCCCTTAAAAGGGAGTAATAAACCTTTGAAAAAAAGTGTACTGACTTCAAAAATTTGCACTGAAAAGTAAGAAATAATAAAAAAAAATCGTCGTAGAATTTGAAGACGGTTGGTGCCAAATTAGAAACAACTTAGTTTCCAAATTCACTAATCTAGACAATTCATTAGGAACCTACGATCATCAGTACATACAAACATAGATAATATTGAACAGATCTTTATCTTGGCACCAACCGTCTTCAAATTCTACGACATTTTTTTATTATTTCTTACTTTTCAGTGCAAATTTTAGAAGTCGGTGCACTTTTTTTTAAATAGTTCATTTGTATCTAAACGTTGCAGAAGATTCAGTTAGTTAGTATCAGCGAACATAAAGAGTCATAAGTTATCTATCACCAATATAGTGACGTGCTGCATAGTACCCATAGAGTACTAAGCCTATGGGGGGACTATAGACGGGCTCCCCCTTGAGCCAATTTTTTCCCCTTTGACCAGTTATACTGGCTAGATGCGCAGTTACCTTAGATTTCGTTGGTATCGTTTTATGTCGCGAGACAGAGCTCTATAGGAAAATAGGTAATTGTGATGTTTTAAATGGGACAGGCGATCTCGGACGTCAAACTTGCGGAAACATAGTGTTTATAATTATTATGTTTGTATTTTAACATAATCATCATATAACGTCAAATCCGTTGCGACAATAAAACGACAGAAAAATACAGTGGTACAGGGGCTAGTACTAGGCGTTTACCTCTCCCCCGCCAAAAGTGGCAGAAAAAATTGTTCGGTGATTTACACGCTACACGTCTCCTTTGGTTTATACTCAAAGATAGTACCAGACCAGTATCAGAAGTAGCCGGTACTCGGTACTCGGTACTCGGTACTCGGTAGATAGCAGTCAGTTTGTTATTAATTCAAGAATGTTTTCATTTTGTTAGAGCCGCTACCGCTCCGTGTAGCTCCGTGTGGTAGGGCGACACGGTTTATATATCTTACTTTATGTTGTACAGTGGCTGTAGAAACAGACAGAATATTGACACGGAGCTCATATAATTATTATAGTTTTGACAGAAGTAACAAATGACGCGTATATAATATTGTTTGTAACATATAATTGACCTCGAACAGTCCCAACACGCCACACCGCATGGTGACCCCACAAGCCGTTCAATGTTTAACCGCCACTCAAATATGAACAAGCTTCTTTTATTCGTATCGCTTTCAAAACTCGTGCCGGTTGTACCGCCCCTCCGTCCTGCCGCTGCCAGATTGGATTTTCCATTTTAAACTATACAGAGCGCACTTAGCTGGAGAGCGGGCTCCGGCATAGTAATATCTCGTAGCTACTACTTGTGTTCAGAGAGATATCGAGTACTTCAGACTGCAGTAATGAGATGATAGAACAACTATTTTATATATAATGAAACTAGATAACACATATCAGGAACACTCGTAAATACATATTTGTCTCATTTTGAAGAAACAAATAACTCAATATCATCGAAATCTTATACATAATGTTGTACATTAGGTACCTAAAGTATGTATGTATGTCCCAAATACACAGTACACTTATATAATAGTGTATACTTGTCGTACTGACCATTTCCTGGCTTACTTGTCGTAGCTCGTAGCAGTCGTAGCTCGTAGCTCGTAGCGCGTCTACAATTTTCTCATTGAGCAAGTTAAATCGCTATTTCTTTGTACGCGACCTGCTACTATATACAATATATATATATATATATATATATATACTATAGATAAAATAATAATTAGACTATACTTATGTGATATATTAAGTTGTACACAAGACATGAACGAACGTTACATGAGGTGTTTACAGTCTCACATAACCACAGGCAAAACTTGAAATATTCTAACAAAACTTTGTCTAGCAGTAAATCTTCGCGTACATGTTTAAAATGTAAACAAATATGCATGATACGACTCATTATAGCAGACTATAACAAAGTTGTAGATCCTGCTTACTTGTAGCTGGATTATAACACTGGGAGTTAACTTAGTGCAGCATTCTGTTACTCTACACCACATTTCCTCCAAGTGTACTCAAGGTGTCCTCAACTCAACTCAACTCGAGTTAGAGAGAGTTCCCATCGACGACGCCTCATTACGATTGTCTGAATTAATAATAACATTTTGTTGAGCTCGCGACAGAAACAAGTAAAAGCACTCTCACCAAACTCGTTTTGTTACGTTTTGTCAACAAATTACCTCATTAGATTGACTTGGAGACTTGGCGCTTCTTGATGGTATACATATTACTCGCTGCTCTACACATTGAATTGTATTGATTGCCATTGCCACTTGCCACTTAATACGCTAAAGGAGTAAACAAGTGTTTTGTTCGGTTTCTGTGTACCACGCTCCAGAATGTAACTTCACAGTCGACGGTAACACGGGGAAGGTAACACAATTAATAACAAGTTAATACATTATAATATATTATGTGAGACATGTTCGAGAGACATTCATTAATATTGTGTATGTACCAAGTGGCGCGTGCGGGGGATTATACTGTCAGACTGGTGTTGGTGTTGGTGTTGTGACTACATACATACGATATCTGTGGTGTATCAACGATCACGTAGGACGTTTGTCACTGTAATAGCTCCAACTTTACTATCACCTAAACTACCCTCTATTCACGCACATTACTACTCTAAATATATTTCAAAGTTATTATAAAGAAAATTAATTACGTCTCGATTGGTACAGGAAACATATTTTTTAAAATTCACATTTTCCCATATATTATTATGACTTATTTAATTTATTTATAACTAGCTCTCCGCCCGGCTTCGTTCGTGGAGCCCATATACAGTTCGTACAAATATCCTATAAAAAAAGCACTTTCAGTTTTTCCAGAATTCTCCAATACTTTCCGGGCAACTTTTAAAATTTTCCTTTCCCTAAAAACCTAATTCCGAACGTTAAAAAATTATGATTTATGAACATTAAAGAAAACCAAATCGGTCGACCCGTTGCATCAAGTAACCGAGCATGCATGAAAGATTATGATGAATATAAAAGAAGCGAAAGAGGTATGTCAGGATCGTAGCAAATGGCATTTGATTGAATCTGCCTATTGGGATAAAAGTCGTGATGATAGATAAATAGTGTAAGTAGGCAATTCACTGTAACTTTTTTTTACGTATTTTGATAGACATATTTTTTCCCGAAAATATAGATACGTTTAAAACGTCACGTAGCGAGTAAACGTTTTTATTGTGACGTGATTTAAGGTAAAAGCTCCTATTACGGAGTTAAATGGCAACATTTGAAAGTAAGAAAAATAAGCATTTGTAAGCATCAAGATAGACATAAAAAAATTTCTTCTGTAAAAATGGAGATTAAATTTTATATTTCTTATGACACTTTGTTTGTTATTAAGGACTTTATAATTAAAAAAAAATATTTTAGTACTCAAGTCGATTTTGCCTATAACGGATTATGGTTAGAGCCAATTACGGCGATAGTCGGCTCCTAATACGGAGCGTGGCTAGTTACATGTATTGTGGTTCTGTTCAATATATCATAATTTAAAGAAATAAACTTTATGAAAATAAATACATGTATCTTCTACGTTTGTTAAAAAAAATTAACTGAACATATTTATTTTTACTAATAAGAACTTGATATTCTTTATTTTTTTAGACAAAATTAATATGCTATGATCATCAAAAACCTATAAAAAAGACAACAATATTATGAAAATTAACTAAATTTTTTGTGAAATGTTTCGTTTTCCAGTTTTAAGCGATAACTATTAAGAGAAAATGAGGATTTTCAAGGCTTAGGTGTAACTGATTTTGGTTATTTTCTTTCCATGAGAAACTTTAGAATATATTTATCTTTGAAAAGCAATTTCAGTTTCGAGCCTACCACAAATATTAATTTACAATTTTCTCGACATTAAAAGATATATTATCATATATATTATTATATTTCATATAAGATATTTGATACATAATTCTAATAGTTTTTGTGAAAACATAGAAAAGCCGAATGATTTTTCTATTATTACGAACTAATTCACTATACTGCACTATCTCACACTCGGCGCGTCCACCTTAGTCCAACAATGAAGGTAACTCAGTCGAACGACAACAGTGTTTTGGTTAATATATGTGAGGACTCAAGTCAACAGCAATACAGTACGAGTTCTTTTTGATAAACTAAAATACATACATATTCTTTTTCTTACCTTTCTAAGAAACCGTCATTTTTCATTCAACAGTTTTCATATTTAAATAGGATTTCTAGAGGATAAAGCATAGCGCAGAAATAGGTTTTTAGTTTGTGATATTAATCATTATTTCAACTAAACTTAAAACTTATTAAATACGTTATTATATTGAAAGTTATAAGCAAATAAATATGACGCACTATTTCTCCTAATACGGACGATAGCGCCGTATTAGGATTACACTTCAAAATTCCGTATATATATATTATTTTTTTTTTTTTATGTATGTATGTACATCGATAACTCCTCCAATTGTGAACCGATTTTGATGGTTTCTTTTTTAATCGACAGATAATTCTTCCGGATTGGTCCCATTTTTATCTCATAAAATTGGTTCATTAGTTTTTCAGAAATTTTGAAAAAACTGACTTTATAAGTACATTTTTCTTGATATCTCGATAAAATATGTACCGTTTTTGACAACTTATTTTTTTCAAGACATAATAATTTCTCGACATTATCTCACAGACATATGACGAAAATCGGTTCAGTAGTTTTTCAGAAATTCAGTAATTAATTTCTGTTTACGGCTGAAATTATGTATCAGAAAAAGCCTTAGCAACGGTTGCTATTGACACGAAGTTGTCAATTTTCGTGACGATGGTCTAGCGGTTAAATGTAATGGGGTGCATAGGATGCACAAGCACATTACATGGTTCAAATCACATCCACAGGGGATTTTTTTTTTAATTTTACATCAATATTTTTTTAGTTGCGTTATTATTTGTCTCTCAAGGCAGCAAAATCACTTAAAAGGGTAAAATAAACCTTTTAAAAAAAGTGCACCGACTTCAAAAATTGGCACTGAAAAGTAAGAAATAATAAATATTTCGTCGTAGAATTTGAAGACGGTTGGTGCCAAATTAGGATACAAAATTAAGTAAACATCTAAGAAGATAAAGATCTGTGCAATATTAGGTATCTATGTTTGTATGTACTGAACTGATGATCGTAGGTCCTAATGTATTGTCTAGATTAGTGAATTTGGGAACTAAGTTGTTTCTAATTTGGCACCAACCGTCTTCAAATTCTACGACGAAATATTTATTATTTCTTACTTTTCAGTGCCAATTTTTGAAGTCGGTACACTTTTTTTTAAAAGGTTTATGTTTTTTGTTTTTTAGGTATAAAATCAGTTACAAATAGGATAAAACCTGAATACATAATAATAGTAGTACATATTAATATAAAAAATTAGATAATAAAATATGAGTGCACTTAACTAAGTCGCTCCTCGATGAGATACCCTGACACATGGTGAGGTTTGTAACTTGCCTCTGTGTTACATTTGTAAACGTCCGGTATGTGATGAAGTAAAAGACTATGAATGAGTAAATTCCATTTTAGTCTACCTAAGTTTACTCAAACGAGAATGAAACACGAAAATAAAAATAGCGCCGTAATAGGAGTCGATTTTGACTAGCGCCGTAATAGGAGCTTTTACCTTACTATCCCCAGAACTAATTTGTTACTTGTTGTATCAACAAAGTATGCTATATAGTATAGTCAGTTAGTACCAGTAATGTATAGTGTACGTACATATACATAATTATATTGTTACTGTACAAAGTGTTCTATAGAACACCTGTTGTAATTCATCTCCTACTAATTAATACCTTAAACAGAAGTAATAGTTAAGATCGCACGCGCACTGCGCAGGCGCGGTACAGACGGTACTCTACAACCTGCTGACACTGTTCACTGTTCAGAGTCAGTCAGTGTAGTGGAGACAGCGAGCAACAGCCGTCGTGTGCAGGACTACGGCGGTCTGTACTCACGATCGTAAACTTTGGTATACAGTCGGCACTAATAGTTTAGATGTGAGCGGTGTGACGGTGTGACAGTGTGACGGTGTGTCAGTGTGACAATGAAGTGTCCCAGTGTAGTCAGGGTTCCTGTAGTGTTGTTGTTGTTGTTGCTGCCGTACACGAACTCTGTGGGTGAGTACTGAGTTTCTAATGATCATGATCTTGATGAAGTAAATAGTGAGATCATGTACTTCCATCATCTCGGTACATAGGGTGCACTATTACTGAATTTGTATTCGGTAATAAAACGTTGTATTCTCGTGCGAAGCCGTGAGGGGTCGCTAGTTAATTATACCTACACATAACACGTGCAACAAGTAGGTACCTAACAAATATAATATCTGTACAGTGTACATAATATAAAAGTTGTTAGAGCTGTGGTTCGTAGACCGTACGTAACCGATATACAAAAGTCCATGTTCAATAACAAAGAAAATGTAAACGATTGGTCATGTTTGGTTTCCTTTGGTAATATGAATGGTCTAATTAAATATAATTGGGTCGTGAGTGGTCAGTAGCTACTGTAGGAGCAGTCCTCGTCGGTCCTCACAGTCCTCACAGTCCTCACAGTCCTCACAGTCCTCACAGTCCTCACTCGAGACCAATTACCTACTATACGAATCACACAAATATATTTCAATATTTTCTTATATTTTTTCTAATTCAACGCAAATTAGGGCACTCTCGAAATAAATATTTAGAATTGGAACAAAAAGTTCCAGTAACATGTAACATGAATGAACTTGACATGAAGCTTCTGGGTGTTTGATAAAAAAGGCACAAAGTGAAAACTTAAAACTATATATGAATAATTAAACAGTGGTTTTAACGTATAATAACGCCACATATCGCGGGCGCCTTTAGAAGTTTTCAATAAAAAAAACTCAGTCCTGACCGAGAATTGCCAGCCAGAAATGCGCAGCCAAAAATGACCGACCCGGGCCTACGTGGAAGCCACTACACGAATTCCTGTCCACACATTATCGGGCAGGGTAATCCATGGTATTAACCCATAAGATTTCCCCCTACCGTGCCCCTACCAAACATCACTAAACGCGCCTAAAGAACTTTTCACTTCAAAAACTATGAATAGCAGTGGTTTTTTATTTATAAGTATATAACGTATAATAACGCCATATAGCGATAATTTCACTTATAAATGTATTTGTGTCCGGACTGAAGAATATCCGGCCAGAAATGCGCAGATCAAAATGCCCGACCCAGACATACGTGGAAGCCAGCACACGAATTCGTTGTCGGTTCGAGCATGCTCCGGCCGGGCAATCCACGATCTTCTGGCGAATACATGTCGCGAATCCGCAAGGTTTCCCTCTACCAAAAATCGCTCAACGCGCCTAAATAAGTTTTCACTTCATAAAATAACTATTAGTTTAGTACAAGTTAGTTAAACAAAGTTAAGACGTAAACCATGCAGTAGTTAACTAAGATGTTGAACAATAATAAACCAAAGGCAATGAGGTGTCATACATAGCATGTGGACATCGTTAGTTAACAAGGTCACTATCAGACCGCCGCGCTACACAGCCGCTCCAACACCGCTACAACACCGCTACAACACCGCTACAACACCGCTAACACCACAGTATGTTCGAGTCGTGATAGTAAAGTTGTAGTCTGACAGAAGAACAGACAGACGGACTATTACAAGTTATATGTATGGGTGCTACATTACACAGCATATAACTAGATTACTTTGAAGTAAGTAAATATGCTTCTCTATATCTGTTTTCTAAAAACTGTGAACTTATTTTATATGGTTATATTCACTTATCAATTAATTTATTGAATATATAAATTGAAATTAGAATTTAATATTATACCTGCTATATGGTTGACTAATAATACGACACCTATATATTAACACAACTAACAGTAGCTAGACTGCTAGAGCCTCAGTGCGGTGGTAGTTCACAGAACAAGATATGGGTGGAGCTGAACAATGTGTCACGATTACATCTATCTCAGACGCACAATTCCTACTACTATAATATTATTTTAAACATACTTGCTCGTAACGTGAGTCTTATTACCTCACTTTTAGACCTATAATTCCATATATTAAACACGCGTGCTTTTCTCTTTAGGTATATTACAGCACAAGAGTTATAATATAACCCAATGAAATTTAATTCGTACAATATTGCTAATTGTATGTGTGCAAAAGCATATTAATAAGTTAATTTAACCGCATAATACAGTTTTTATTTTTTAACCACGACTTTTTTGATTTGTTGGCTTTAACTGTCACGCGGGAAAAACAAAACATTTCATAAATTAATATTTTTGCCGTGTTGTGGTTAATTATCAAAAATGTCGACTTCAACTGGCAAAGAATACGTAAATTTGATTCCATGATGTTTATATTTTTCCTCGCAAGTGTGTTGAAAAACGTCGTATGAAACGCGTGTGCAAGTGCATTATATACTCAGCTTTCTTATAGCGCTCGCTTAGTGTCTTGCTCTGATAATACCGCCTCGTACGTAATGACCAACATAGCACCCTTGTATCATAATGTACTATTTCAATACACTTGCTCGAAAAGTGAACTTTCAATATCAGTAAACATGGCTCGTAAGTTGATTATTACGCCCTATTAATTTTAAAATTTCTACAAGTCCAATGTAAAGTTTTGCTTGCAAGAAGTTTTGTCGACTTATATAATAGAAAAAATTATAAATTTAAAAACTAAGCAATAAATTATCAACATTATTGTAAATTGTATATTAAATACCGCAGATTTTAAATGTTTAATCGTTTATTTATAAAAAAGCTGCAAACTCGGTTTCGTCTAGTAGTACCTATAAATGTATGTACGAGTTAGTAATACGCTCTGTGATGTATTGAAAAATGTTGTTCATTACTATTAAATAGAAACAATTCATTAATATTTATCGTGAAATGAAAATGTATAACAATTAATTAATCTTTCCTTAATCAATGTTTCCTCCTGTTAACAAGTTAAAAGTTCAGCCTTATTGAGTCGGCCGCTCACCGCTAGTCTTACATGATTTATGTTCCGAAACTAAGTTTGAATAAAAAAGGGTGCGACGTCCATTTTCCCTTTGGAACACTTTCTTATCACATAACTTACTTACTTACTAACTATAAAGTCTAGTCCACATAAAAACTATACTAAATATCATTGTAGAGTTATATACAAATGTTACTATCAGATACTCCAACGAATGAGCATCTCCAAATTATAATTAAATAATTATCTGTCAGTAGTATCTCTAAATAATTACAAGGTAGTTAGCTGTTCTATACAATACTAAGGGACATTGCAACGAGAGTAATAACTGCGCGTGTTATTCATTATTGGTCAAATTATTAAAGCTTAACTTCGCGAATTATTACTTCTGTTGAGTGTTGAGTGTTGAGGTACATTGAGAACAAAAACTTGTCAACCTGACTCATAACACATAACTTATTGAAAGAAAATTCAATTAAACTTTAAATGTGGATGTGTAAGGTAATTAATGGAGGTGAACAGATATATAAGTTGTGACGCTTTTATACATTATATGGGATATTGTCGTTTGTGAAACAATAGCATTATGACTATTTTCTCTATTCTTGAGTCATCCCACTCTCGTCGTCTCGTCTCAACTAAAACGCGCGATATTCATACTAAACTTTAAACTATATTTTATTACAATTATAATATCCGACCACCCAGGGTTGTATACAGCTGAATGGATATAATGGGATGGAAAGCTAGTATGGACATTTAAATTGTCCAAATATTATTTTGGAGCTGAAAGTTTCTGGAACTGGTCAAGGAGCGGCAACCGCAGTGCACAGCTAGTTTGTAATATTATTACAAAAATAAACAATTACGGTTTTGAAAATTGAACTCTCCGTGAGTTGCTTACATTTTAGTTTCTATGATTGACATTAAAATTTGTTTTTTCATTGTCGAATCGTTTTGAAAATCGACAGTACATTAAATGGATATTACTAGAGAACATATTCGCGCCATATTTTTTTTGATTATCACTATGGCAAAGTTGCCAGAGACTTCAGTTGGCACTTGGTGATGAAGCTCCATGAAGTAGCTCTGTATATACCTGGTTCAGTGAATTCAGACGTGGACGTGATCATCTCTACGTAAAGGTCGGTCGGCTGTTACCGAAACTGATATAGATACCATACGACAATTTATTGAAAGTTAATAAAAGTACTTGTCAGTAAATTCGTTCTGTTTTAGGTATTGGTATGAGCCAAGTGCAAAAGATTTTGCATGTACATCTATAGGTTCGGAAGCTTTGAACTCGATGGATACCGCATGACCAGAAACGACTGCGTGTAGAGTGGTACCGTAAAATTATAAAAAAGTGTATAATATTGTGACAGACGACGAAACCAGGGTGTACTGCTTTGAACCTGAAATAAAAAGTCAATGGGTCTTTCCTTTTGAAGATTTGCCAACGAAAGTTAAGAAAAGTCAAAGCATTGGTAAAACAATCGTTGCATCTTTTGTCGGCAAATCGGAACATTATACACTACCTACAGTATCGCTTAATAATCAAAGAACAGTGACTGCAAATAATTGTTGTGTATATAAGTGCTTGCACAGAGTTTTTGAAAAACTCCGCGAAAAGCGTCCTCGTGTGCAGTGTGTAAATAATGAAGGAATATATTTTGAAAAACAATAAATATATCATAAACATAATAATATATCCACTCTTATTAATCAGAATCCTGAAACTTTCAGTTTGACCTAAGTATAGGACGTTGTACTTGAAGCCTAAGTCCCAGATTCAGTTCTTATTAGTTGTTGAGCACCATTTTTCTTTAAAAATAATATTATTATGTTCTTTAATCAACTTCTCTTACTTTGAAGGGAACGTAAGCCTGAAACTATCATATTTACGTCTATTAAAGAAGTGACACATTAGATCCATTAAGTGCAGCAAGGCTTGTCACCTGTTCTGTTTAATATGAACATTTAGCAAATGGGTTTCTACGTCATGTCACGGCGACCAACGCACGCGTCCCGTCGTGACATGATGGGGAATTCAGTTTAATCGCGTCTGCGCTGTGATAGTTGTAATTAATCAGTAATTAATACAGTCGGCGGGATCATCTTATATATCGATTAAACATTGGCAAATCATCCATTAACATTGATGGAGCCACAAAAAAAGAAGAAGATAAGAAGAACATTTAGCAAAAAGTGGGCACTGTTACTGGTATCTCTGGTGTGTGTGTGTGTGTGTGCTTGTATGTGTAATAGTTACAGTATTAGATTGTTGTCCTGAAACTTTACAAAAATATAAAAGTAGAGTTTAAAGGTCGTCTAGTAAGTTGGAGCACACAATCTGTGGACGTTATTAATTGTCGACAGACAGGTGATTACATCCACAAAGGGACCGCATTGTGTGAGGAACATTGTGATTGTGACGTGACGTACAGTGACGTGACGGCTCTATTGTTACATTTACACAGGAATAACATTTATTATTCTTTTATAATAACGGAAATACACTGACTCGCTCACTTATCAATGTTCAACTTCATTACACTCTACACTCGAGTCAATCTCCTCCGCTTAGTTACAACAGCACGCACTAGGTATATTATCTGTTTAACTGTATGATATTATAAAGTAATAAATTACTGTAATTTAAAATTTATTAGTCACGTTTTCAATAGTAAGTGCAGAAGAAAGATTCTCAGCTTGCCTGTAACCTGTAACACTGTCGGGTACACTGTGCAGTGAGTCCAGTGACAGGTGTGGGACAAAGCTCTATTAGTTTATAATGTATCAAGTTGCAACTACTCAGACATTGCTAACTTGTTGTCCTGTATTTGTAGGTTGTAGCTGTAGGCTGGAGAACAACAATATGACTACAATAACGAGAGGTAACATAAATACTTGTGATATTATGTTTGTTCACTAAACTCAATATCATAAAGGACCTCGCTCTATCCACCAACATAGACAGGGTTGTCTACACAACCTTACAGTTGTAAGTAGTTACTTAGGTTATTATTACCTGTACGGTTGTTATTTACGATTACTTTAGATACCATTGACACAATGTACCTCTAATTTTATAAAACATTACAGTAATTAATAAAAAATCAAAGTAAAAAATGATTGGTTTAAATCATAAATAGTTATGAATAACAAGGCTGTGTTGTGAGAGATGCTAACTTTATAATGTAATAGTTGTTGTGTGTTGTCAACCCTAGTGAGTACAGTATCATTGTGACCCCGGGTCCACTCGACGTGCGACGTTGAGTTTTCTTATTTGCCTGAACAATCTGAACATATTGTCAACAAGGTAAACTACTGTACTTACTGCTACGCTCACATAAACTAAATACAAATATCACGGGAATATTAGTCATTTTAATTACTTTTAAAATTCTTTATTTACATTCAAGACATAATAATGTAGATATTGGTAGTAGTAGTAAAAACGCTACTAAAATGTAGATAACCTTCTAAAATATTTTGCAGAAAATAGGAAAAGAATGTTTGTATAAATCGTTTTGTCGGAAGGTTGTGTTTCAGAATTAAAACGTCATGTGTGACTGGAGTTGTAGTTCAGGAGCTGGCGGCGCGCAGCGGCCTCAACTTACTAACACGTGCCAAAGTCTATATATTTATATACATTTTGTACAAGATTTCGTTTTTACCTAACATATTAAATAACTATATTATTGCACTATATCGTGCAAGATCACATTTTTTATCACTTACGCAAATATATTATTATAGATTCCGAAAAATATTGACTCATGTTAGGACACAATTTTATAAATTTTTTTTTTAGTTTATTTGTGCTATGAAAGAAAACATCCCTTCGTGTCAATTTTTAAGATTATAGACTACTTTGATGTATGTGTACACTTTAAAAAGGCCGATTGAATCTTGCAGGTATCGTGTAGTATGGGTCTTCATGTGCAGACATTTTTTTCATTTCAGGGTATGTGGAACCCAAAAATGACGTCATTATAATTATCTTGATGCACGTTCTTAAAACCACGTAACAATGTTTACTTTTAGCAAGTTTAATTGCCCAGTAAGATTTTGCCTTATTCTGATACTAACCAATTTGACATAATTATTAATTTTCATCTATCTATCTATAATCTCGCCTTTTATTCCAAGAGGGGTAGGTAGAGACAATGGAATGTCATTTGCTACGATCCTGACATACCTCTTTCGCTTCTTTTACATTCATCATACCTTTCGTACATGCTCGGCGATTGTGTGTACTTTTAATATTGCCTTCGATCAATACATTTTTTAAATGTTCAATAAAAGTACACCTAGGTCCTCTGCCAGCATTTCCTTTCACTTCAGCCATATAAAACTTTTTAGTCAATCTTTCATCCTTCAATCTTTCAACGTGTCTAAACCAGCGGAAATTACTTTTCCTCATTTCAGTCACAATTTTCAATTATATTGAAAGTAAAATTGGAAATGAAATAAAAGTGTATCTAGCTCCCGGAGTATAGAGTGCACAGAGATACTCGCGAGTCACGAGGGAGGTCACCGCGGAAGGTATCATACAGCACGACCGGTACGCCGCTCGTCGTACGACCGCCGCGGGACGGACTGGCTTCTTTGTCATCAAATAACATGTTTTACTCTGTTTACTTTTATTTTCATTTAAGTAAATCATAAAAATATAAAAGACATTTCAATTTGTTTACGAGAAATACAACATATCGCTCTCTACCCCAGAACTGTGTCCTCTTCTCTTACTAGAAACAAGTCTGTTTGTTTGTAAGTACTGTACATTTTTTTCTGATGTAAGTAATAGTGAGTCTATGTATGAGCGTTGCTACATTATGTCCCAAATTCGCAATGGCTCTATTTACTACTGTGGCCTGCGGAGATGCTTCTTTATATTACATAGCCTTCCGCCGTGGATATATATAGCCTATGTCACTCAGGGATATCGTAGCTTTCTATTGGTAAAATAATTTTCAAAATCGGTTCAGTAGATCCAGAGATTACCCCCTACAACCTCCAAACTTTACCTCTTTATAATACATATTAGTATAGATTTAGTTTGAAGGACCCAAGGTTGTATGTGGCAGGGAATACGAAGAAAGGCAGACCATTACACTACTCAACTATTATGAAGAAGTCAGCAAACTTACTTGTCAGTCTTCAACACGAAATTACATCGAAGGTTCGATTGCAGAAAGGGCAAGGAAGAATAATGTCGTGTAGTTATTCGGAATAAAAAGAAAGACACCGTGCTGTTGACAGAGCAGTCGTGGTCATTGGTCAATCATGGCGATCCACAGCGCGACGCACCTAATAGTGCAGTGGTTTCCCCTTGCCTTCTGCACCAGACATTTAGAGACAATTTAGGTCTGCGGGCTCACCAGCTAATATAAATATTGTTCATCAGGTCATCCCCAGTTCGCAGGAGAAGGCACCAACGTGACAGTGACAGTAGGACGGGACGCTACACTCGTGTGTACTGTACACAACCTGCACAACTATAAGGTATGTGAACCTAGATTGTAACGTTGCAATACCCTATCATTTATTTATTTATTATATAGCCCAACAACACCTACGTCCCCACATATGCATTGTACATGTTTCTAACTTAGTAGACGCAGTGTCAATTATAGGGCCATTAACGTTCTTAAGAGGATTAACGACTAGATCGGGACTTAATGTTTAGATATTTGTTTTATAGAGATGTCATAGTGAGGTTTCCAAACTATCCTGGCACTCCACACCGCTCCGAACCAGTGCATTATAGAGAAGTATCTTAGTTCCCGAGACCCTGAACTCTCTACAGTTTCTCAGTACAAAGCCCAACGTTCGGAATCCTTTTCGCACTACCTTGTCTATATGTGTATTGAGCCGCAACCTACAGTCCATATGTACTCCCAAATCACGAATATTGTCAACCTCCATCTAAGCACTACCCCTCCACAGCACACCAGGCACTCCAGTTTTATTTCGACTGAGACGAATAACATGTCACTTACTAAAATTGAGATCCATTTGGTTGAAGTCTTACCATTTCACCAAACTGTCAAAGTCACCTATAGTCAGCTGTCTTGATCTTTCTTGAGAATTTCAAATCATCAGCGAACAAATAGTGATCAGAGTTTGGAAAACAGCAGCCGATGTCATGGATATTGAACAAAATTGGTCCCAGATGAGATCCCTGAGGAACACCGAAGTACGCAGTACACCCCTCCGACTCGTATCCATTGGTAACGACCCTTCAACTGCGACCAATGTGGTATGATTCGAACCATGAAATGATGCCCCCGGCCACACCAAGAATCAAGCAAGATTCGGTGATTAACACGGTCAAACGCCTTGCCAAGATTAATGTAGATTACCTCACATGACACCCTATTATCCAAGTTACGTGCGTTTTCCTTTGTGAATATCAAAATATTAGTGGCAGTAGATCTAGCCTTTAAGAATCCATGTTGACGTTGTTGCATATTTAAGATGCCAGGTAAGATTGGGCATATAAGTAACTCAAACACATTTGCAAATACAGCTATAATAGATATAGGCCCATAATTTTTAACAAGATCACCACTCTTCAGTACGTATGATGTCGCGCACGCTGTCCGCCGATGTTATGTAGAGAAGTGTGCACAGCTCGTATCGGTGTATTCGAGTATCTCCCTTATAGTTCCTTGCAGCGACAACACAAACAAATCCAATTGTTTTTGTATTCTGGTGACAGTTATGTTCATGCATGTACCATGCAGCGCGAACACCGCAGAAATTAATCATTCTTTATTTTAGTGGGACATTCAGCGTAGATTTTATTGTTCGAATCTATTTTGTCTAAAGTAAACAAAGTTGGTAAGTTAGGTACCTTTGAATTTGTAATTTATGGTCACGCCGGATATACTGTTGACAGTAGCTTTATACTAATTACTTATTACGTTAACATACTTATAAATATTAATTTTATTAAATTTAATTTAGGAACGTTAAAAATGTGTGTTGTTTAATTCGATGCGCGGGTAGATCAATAAAGAACTAGCAGGTTCTTCATAGATATTCTCCGAAGCTTAAAGCTATGATAACAAATATCAGAAAGAGTTCTTGTGTAGTATCAATGTATAGTATCAAAAATGCCAGAAGTAGCCAAGGTAAGGCAAATTGTATGCAAAGTAGGTAAGTACAGCCGTTTTGGAATTGAAACACTCACAGGTCATGTGCGATTACGTGTACGATGTCTGTAACTGTTCACAATGAGTATCTCACGTATTATACGTGATATAGTCAAAGATACAGATACTTGCTATAACAAGGTTGAATTGAATCAGGTAGCGTGGCTGCGCGTGGACACCCAGACGATCCTGTCTATAGCTGGTCACGTGATTACCAAGAACGCTCGTGTGGCGGTTTGGGCTGTGCAGGAGGGGGCGGGGGAAGGGCGGAGCGCGGGGTGGGGCCTGCAGCTGCGGGGGGTCACCACGAGCGACGCGGGACGGTACATGTGTCAGCTGAACACGGAGCCCATGATCACACAGACTCATGTCCTTACTGTGGTCGGTAAGTATGCTCCTACATACCATGACTGATAGTTAAAGCATCACACAAGATTCCCTCCCCAAATAAGTTGTAAAATAATATATTCCACGTCTGACCGTTGGCTCTTAGCATGTTCTCAGTAACGCTGGGACAAACTCAGTCAAGTATCACGCCGGCACCAGCGTAGCCTTAACCAAAATCGTAGTGATTTCTTCATATGGAGTGGAGTTACACTACACAGCAACACTACTGATCAGAAAACTACTGAATGGTGCCGGTATCATTAGTGTGTACCAATCTTTATAGGATCTAAACCAAAGACAAAATCTGCACCAATTTTTATATACTTATTTGTGTCTATTCTCGTATGTCATTCCTCGCTAAAATTTTGGTCAACAAGTATAGTTTAGTTACTAAACTACTAAACTTTAGTAGATGTATGATCACCTGGTCAAGATTACTGATTACTGGTCGTGTTTAGTTCCCCCGGACATCCTGGTGGAGGCGAGTAGCGGGGAGGTCGTAGTGCAAGAGGGTCAGACAGCTACCCTGACCTGCTCGGCAATCGGAACTCCTGCTCCCACACTGACGTGGCGCCGCGAAGATGGACTGCATTTCAGGACACACAACGATACTCTCGGTATGGATCACATCGCTAGCTAGCTAGCTTTTTCCGTAGTCTCATTGGTTGTTGCATTACAACAAATAAAACAACAGATTAACCATATTGCCATTGATTCCACACAACGGAAAGCTACTTCCTAGTTTCCTAGATTGATTGAACCAGAACACATTTTGTTTGCAATGGCACTTGCATGCACAACATTCTAATTTCATGAGATTTGTAAACTATATGGAGCCAACACACAACAATCAATCGTTAGTTTTCAGAGCAGTTTCTGAAATCCACAACAACAAGTGATGGTATATTTAGCCAAAACTATTGCAAACTGTGCAAAGTTTTGAGTGCATAATGTAGAGGTCTGTGTTTGCTGTAAACGTGAGCCGTACTGCTGACACATCTGGTACACGAGTACGACCGAGTAGGTACCTGCCTCACACTCACTTTGTATTGCTTCAGATTACTGTTACGCTTTGAGTAATAAGGCCAAAGTTGTTTGTAGATTCTCATAAATCTGTACAATGAAGAAAGTTAACTAGTATTAACTTCAAAATAAATAACAACCTTTAAAATAATTACAAAATTGTATTTAATTAATAGTGTTTAAAGTTATAAGTTTAAATCAGATTAATATTAAGTAAAGGGTAAGTTAGATTATAGATATCATTTAACAGAACTAATACAATCCGAGTTCTAATCTGATGTGACAGATTCTATATTTATGTTCTGCTCCAGTATCTCGGTGGAGCGGCAGTGACCTGGTGCTGGACCGTACTTCCCGCCAGTCGTCCGGAGCGTACTTGTGTATAGCCAGCAATGGAGTACCGCCCTCTGTCAGCAGACGGGTGAAGCTGCGGGTCATGTGTAAGTATCACGTACTCATGTTAATATAGACCTCACAAGTGTTTAGTAATCTAGCAGTAGCATATCTTACTTTGTGTAGTTCCGCCGTCAGTATGGCCCGGAGCGGCCGGTGCGCGTGTCGAGGCTGGCTCCCCTGGTACACTACAATGTGTGGCTGAGGCTGAACCTCCACCAGACATCTACTGGACACACAACGGAGCAGGAATACAGAACGGTACACTAATTTATACTTATTCATGTAACTTTAACTGCTAGTACAAACTAAGATAATGACTCTGGAATAGTCATCAATATTCTCCCTATTTGGATTTTATACACCTCATCGTTTATATCCCGCAGGCAGTTCGTACAGTGTGGTGTGGTCATCACGCGGATACCGTCACACACTACTACTAAAAGTGACGCGCATGTCACTGGCGGAGGCAGGCCAGTACCGCTGTCACGTCACTAACGAGCTGGGCGCCGCGCATGCAGAACTCTATCTGCAGAGTGAGTTGATGTCAGAAAGTCTCTGTATCCTATAAACGCCATTGACACAAAGTCAAACAAAAATCGCGAAAATAATTCAGTATTACGCTGTTAGCACACCGATTCCGGGAACTGAGGTCATTGCGTTACTATGTCATACTTATAGTGCGTCTCGCTTTGCCTTAGTGCAGTTTCGGTAACGCCAAGTTTTCACAGATCACGGTGTAGGTTTAATTATTAGAAGCACCAGTTTCCTATATAAACAGCACATAGATTTGAGGAGGTTGAACTATTATAATCTAAGTCTATCTATATCTATAACAGGCAGACCATATTGCTACGACTCCCTCGATACCATCAACATCTTATTGCGTCTATATAAATGTTCCATCTCTCAGACGCCAGACTTATATAAGTACCTATTGAGCGAGTGTAACTTAACAAATATACAATGATAGAGAAGTATACAGCAGGCTGACTGTGGGTGTTCTATACCAAACAATAATATGTTCTACCCGCAGTGCTCACAACCACCAGTACTACCACTACAACTACTAGTACCACCAGTACCACTAGTACCACCACGACGCAGCCTCCCACCACCACAAATAGACAACTGAGCGTCACCTCCACTACGAGAACAGGTAATGAAGCAGGCTTTGTTCCAGAAAAGACAAGTGCTCTTAGTATTGCATCACACGTCACCGAGAGTAGTTCATCATTTGCACATGACTGTGACAGAGCCTACTAAATTTTCGAAAAATGGAATGAATACCATATCAATCTGTCCTAAATTCTACTCTTCTAAACTTTTACATCCCCATTATTTATGAGCAAAAGATTTAATATTATAAGCAGATATTTAGGTCATGTTCATTAAAATTGTTGTTGAAATAATATAAAGGTCACATTCTTTTCTTATCCCATTTTTTTTAAATTTGTCAACACCAGCCGACCCAGAGGTATACCTGGAGCACCTACAGCGAGGTGAGGTAGACGACACATCGTACGGGGACCCTTATGTTGTTCTTAGTCAACACCAGATGCAGAATCTAGGTAAGTTGTGTTGCCATTTAAAGTGGAGTCATCAATACATCGAACTTTTTTTATAGAGAAGACTACATGTAAGCTTTGTTCGTAAGCGAAGATGGTTGAGCCATGAATGCGATTGAATTAATTAATTAATGAATCTCTAAAACAATGAATGTATACCAGCTTCATACTAAATTGTTGCTCCATGTTACGAAAAAATACAAATAATTGTATAATGTCATAACATAACAAAAGTAAACTAGGAAATAAAAGAACACTGAACTGTTTAAACATAACAAAAGGAAAAACAAACAAAAATATAATATCAGAAGTGGGAATCTAGTAGGTACTGTAGAACTGCTATTTAATTAAAATACAACTCAAACTTATTTATAATAAACTTACATAAAATTAGTTAACTTTAATAAAAACATAATCAAAGTTCCCTGCTTCTCATTAACGTAGAGTTTAATTATTACTTGGGAATATTGTATTATCTCTACTAATATAATGTAGCTGAAGGGCATGTTTGTTTGTTTGTTTTAACGCGCTAATCTTTGCCAAATTACGTTTGCATTTGATAGCTCAACTCTTGAGGAAGGTTATAAGCTATTTAAATATATATAACACAATGCTACGACCCAATGTAGCGGAGCAGTAACTATTAATGTGGATCACTGATTGTAACTTATGTTCTTTATGTATAGTCAGTATTGAACTTGATGTGTAATGTGTCCCACAGAGCAGCTGTCCACCATATGACCCTCCGGCGGGCGCGGACTGTGGGACGTACCTCGACCCTCCCGTGCCGGCTTCCGCGCTACATCGTGCCGTCTGTTGGCCCTACTCGTGCTGTGTCTCGCTGTGTGATGTGTACTGTGAACTACCGGGACTATGTTGTGTTAAAGTGGGACAATTTGTACAGTTGTATTGATGTTAAATATTAATAAGGTTAAGAACTATTACGTACAGATTAGTGAAGTACACAGCTACAATGTAGAGGTTGAAGCTTGCAATAGATCATCTAGTCGTCACACAACTTACTGGGTGAAACTTTACTTTGGTACGGTTCTGAGAGAGCTATGATTACAAAACCTCGCGAACTTAATTAAGTTAATCAAAAATTAATTGAAATATCGTTTCTTGAGGAAGCTACTGACGACCTCGTCTCGAAGTACAAGTTGACTTGCTCTCGTATAATTATTGTTAATATTGCTTATTAAATACTCGTAGTGTTGTAAATATTAATATAACTTAGACAGTAGTAAACTCACACACTCTATGTATAAGTAAAGTTAAGTGACAAACGAATTTGAATATAACCACAGACTGGTGTGTACAGTGTACATCGTAGATATAAGTTAGATAACAGCTGCTATAGATGTTATATGTCATATCATGTACTCATGACTCGTACTCGACGCTAACTGGACCTATATATATTATGTTGTTTGTTACTTCTACGAGTGTAATGTAACTCCGTCCATTTCATTTTATTTATAGCATTACTGAAACAATATTATATTAGTTTGTTTAGTTATTGTTACACGCTTACAACGAAACAGTTTGATTATTATTATGATGAGTATTATTATGATGTAAGTACGAGTGAGTTATCCCAATATGACAAGTAAATAGTCACAGTGTTTATATTTAAGTAAGAGGAGTCATCCTGTGATAACTTGTTTTTGTTGTAACTAAATAAAACTCTCATTCTGATTTGATCGTTTCATTCTCTCCTGTAGAATTTAATTCCTGAAATTGTTCGCACTCCCGGAATAATGAACTGTGCGCAGTGCGAGCAGAGAGAGAGACGGTATTTAAACAATGTTACAAAATGTGAATCTGTTCAGTGTTCAGTGTTCAGGGACGAAGGTGTAAGTGTAGTAAGAGTACAACATTGCATTACCATAGAAGCGCGATGAGCCGCATAAAATAACAATAAAGCAGAGTGTAGGTGCCTCCAGCAGTCCAGCCTCACTTATACCACCTTAACTATAAATTACAATAAAACGTTCAGGAAATTGATGAGGAGTTACTCCGATAATTGGGTTCTATTTAATATATTACCTAGTGAGAGATAGAGGTAACATCACGGCCACAAAGTACTGTAGCACCAGCAGGTAGGTACTATTGACACGATAAAGGGTCCGGCTCTAACGAGAGAGGTACAAACTCAAATATCAAAAAAGCTGATACGAGGTCTCCTTTGACCCGCGGAACTATCTACCTGAATAATTACGTCGCCGCACTACGAGTACCTCTCTAACCTACACAAACAACGAAAATACTTCTATACTGAAGGAATATTGAACCCATTTCAGGAACTCTTTCACTGCTATGTAGCTGTATCTTTAGATAGACATTGGCTTTGTTCATATATAAAATAAAAAAAACTAAAGTGTATTTGTAACTGTAAATGGAAGGTCCATGAACAGGTTATATATACAAGACAAGTAACGTAATGTAGAACAGTGTGTATAATTGTTGCTTGATGCACTAACACTAACTGATTGTCTCGCTAATATTGTTATCTGAAACTTATTTATTTTGATCCTCTCCGAACAGTCTGTACAGCCAGATTTACATTGGTCAAGTGTTTAGCGAAGTAGATAAATACAGTGAGTAAGTACAGTGGTGTAAACCGATCGGATAGTAGCGAGTCAATTTGGCTAGCAAGCTGTTTTGCGGCGCTTTCTATTTATTGTGGCAAGTGCAACCGTCGCGCGCCCGCTCAGCCCCAGCGCGGTACTTACTCGCCACTTGGCGTAGTATAAACAGTCAATGTGAGTACAGTGTATAAGTGACCGGCATAATATACCTAACATATAACTGCATGTAATTTTATTTCAGCCGGTATTGCACTTCTCAGAACCACTCCCAGAAATGCCACTTGACTTGCTGTAGTGTGAACAGTCACTGTCTAGATGCTCGCCAGTCGCCACTGTACTTGTACTCGCTACTCGCCACTGTCCTTGACCAATGTAAATCGGCCTTACGAGAATGAAGAGACAAAGCATTACAAAATTTTAATTTAAGTAGATTTCGATCTAACAATGCCCGGAGCAATACAAATCCGGGTACAGGTACCTGTAACTTAATGAAGGTACATTTCGTGCCCCAGGGCCCCCACATGACCCAAACAAAATGGTTTGTATTCACCTTCCTCTCAGTGTCGATCGTATTTCCGGTCAGAAAGTTACCTTCATTGAATTAAAACCCATGTTTTACTTTTTAGAAAACAACGTGCTTTTGTGACAGCTTCATAATTTGTTTTAGATCTGCACAAATAAAAGTTTACTTCTGACATTATTATATTAGCATCAGATATGGCAAGATCATAATAATTATGTTTTACTAAATAAATGCAATTAACATAATATACCAAATAACGCAAGAAAAGAGGGTGAACAAGTCGATTTAATGAAATGTTGCAAATAGAAACAGAGTAGATAACCGTAGCTCGTAGCTCGTAGCTCCGTAGCTCCGTAGCACCATATCGGTACAAAGAGCGAGATACACGAAGCGAGGCCGTAATAGAATTGCTTTGTCTGACTGTCGGAATTACCGCAGACCTTTTAACTTATTTTAAAAGCCCCGCCTCGCCGAGCACAATAAAAGGTCCTGTTATACCGGCGGGTGAGTGTGCGTTGTGCGGCTTATCCGTAATGGTTGTTGTTGCTACGATATACCAGCACTCACTTACCTCCCTCCTCTATACTCTGTAACTACACTAGTTACCATATTGTTCCGTAATACCATTGGTTATATAATAATATCAATGATAACTGATAATTACATTTATGTATTTCTTCTTTTCCCATAATCTCGTCAATGAATGTTGTAAACTCTTCACATTTTCGGAAACGATACAAGCTTATATTATTACATTTCAAATTGAGTAAATCGGGAGCTTTTCCAGATCAAAATTGTAATATAATTTTCAATATATTTTCCTTATAGAGTTCCGTTAAGTGGAGGCACGAGTGAATATAACAACTACTCTATTATATCATCACATATTATAATGTGCCGCGTCTGTTAGTCTGTGCTAGTTACCTATATATATATATATATATATATATATATAATATGTGAATGTCCGAAATTGAAACACTTTTATAAGTTCCTTTTCAGTCTGTTTACAATAAGTAAAATATTTACGTTAGTTATAATATATAACCTATGTATTTAAAATAGTTAATAATTGATACAAGGTATAATATTTTAGTATAGACAACAACAATGTCTCTAGTCAACAAACAATGAAACAACCTTTACAAGAACAAGTTAGATATACCGACCGTGTTGTGGTGTTGGGCAACACCTTCCTCAAACTTAGTAATTGTTAAATATAACCGCGACTCGACTTTATTTATAACTCGATGGATTACTTGAGTTGTCAAGTCAATTCATTATTAATATTATTTCATTATGTCAAACTAACTTTGAATGACATTTACAATTTACATAGTTTTCAATTTGTTGAACCCTGAGATCCACTACTTTAGAGGCACCAGTATATTTTTCAAACAAAATAGTAAAATAGAAAGTTTCCTCCATACAACACACAAGTTTACAATAGGGTCGGTGTGAATTGTCAATTTGGAGAGGTTTAAGTTGAGAGGGATATTGAGGGATTTGTAGGTTGTGTTCAAGTTGGAACAAGGACATAGCCGCGGGAGAAGTAACATACTGACGATGTAACTACTTACTTACTGTATTATGTTGTGCGGGAACACTCAACAACAAAGTTATACAGTGACATCTAAAAAATAACTTCTGGAAACCATACAACAATACAAGTTTGGAAGAAGCCCATCTCTATGTACAGGTGTAATGTTTGTTGGGGTTCCGTTGAGTTTTCAGTCGTTATTGGAGTAATGGGACAGTGGTGTTCCTGAAGTTTGTATAAGTTACGGTTCCAGGTGTGTAGTTTGATTCTCACTTACTGATATATAGTTTTTAGTGCCGCTCATTTCTGTAAATGTAAGGTGCAGGTGCGGGTGCGGGCGGACCGAGAGAAATGAAAAAGGTCAACTACTTTCTGGGACCTACAATCCGCGAGCGAGGTACGTGCGTCGTGCGTGTACTACTACAGTCATATCGCTTCATACTTATCTTTATTTATATTCTACTTTTATTAAATCACTTTGCGTAGGATGTTGCTATAGGTATTTATGAACGAAAATATTGAATAGCAACATTTCATTGATACTGTCGGTCATTACATTTTGAATTGTATATCTCGTGACGCTTTTGTTTGGTGTTCTATTTTTCGACGATTTTATTAACTTTTACTCCGCGTGGACTTTGAAGACTGTCTCTACCTACACAACAAGTAATTAGTTTTACGATTTAGATTACATTAAATATCCAGTTACTTCTCATAACTTTTTTCTTTTAACAAGAAGCTGCAAATGGAAAAATTCTAACTTCCAAGTTCATAAACGTATTTTAACAACTTTTCTATAAATGAGTAACGCACATTTATCAATATAGAAGGAAAAGTTTACAAAATAAAGTAGAAAGTAAAGATAAATAATAAGTATATATTTATATATAGCAAATACTTTTAGTGCAATCAGTTTTCGTCGAAAGGCGCTAGTGTTGTCTTTTTTTTTTTTTTTTTTGTTGTCTATTTTCAGTTATTATAAGTTACTCTATCTATGGTATTTGTAGGTTACACTGAACACAATGTGGGATGTAAGTGCTCTGTGGTTGTTTAGTGTGCACCAAACTTTAACATAGTAGCTATTTAAGTAATGAAACTTCTTTGCAATTATAACTTGTCTAACTGGGAGAACATTATAATTAGTTTTGTATAAAGGAGCCACAACATATACATCATCACGGACTTGTGGTGCGGCCAGAAACACCAGTCCGTAATAGTTCCACAAGTCATCTACTGTAGCGCCCGTACTGTAGCGCCGGGTGGTAGTTGTGGTAGTTGTGCAGATTGAGTAATGCGAGACCCGTAAGTTGTCAGGTGACTGATGTGAGGTTGTGAGGTTGTGAGGTGTGAGGTGTGGCGGGCTAAACTGGGCTAAACACTTACTACCTTATGAATGAAACTGCTACAGTCTCTATATATATTATGTATAACCATGGAGAGCATATACGTACCTATTCATAAAATAATTAATTTTATTAAAAGGCAACTTTTAATTTGAATGAATGCGAGTTATTTCAAATTTAATCGCAGTATTATGGAAGTTAATACGACGTTTTTATGACCTTGTGACAAATTAGCGCAATTATTATTTATTTAATATGATGCTTTGTTATTATAATTGTTTGGCATGTTTGTAGCATTTGTGTAATTTTTTTGACATTGAATTGTATTGACGTTTGTAATTTTTTGAACGTCCCAGACTTTATTGTAGCTATAATGTCCTATATAGTATAATATTATAGTTTCTACGGTGTACAAATACATTATTTACAACAAAGTCTGGGACGTTCAATATTTGAAACTGGATTCAAAATTGCCATAAGTACATAATATTATTATGTATTTATGCCATATTTTACCAAATAAATAATTTCATTTCATATCATTTCATTTAAAGTTACATGGTAGTGGAGTGGTAGATATTATAGAGTCATCCCACCCACATAGATCTCTCACTACTTGTTACGGCTCAGGTTTATTTTTTTACATGAAGTTTATTTTGATGCTATATAAGTTGACTGACACACAGGTATGATAAAATACTAGTGATCGCCCCATCTTTCATGGTGCAAGTGTCATGCCATCTGGTCTCTTGCCATAGTTGCCATCATCACGTGCCAATTTTATTTTATTTTTAACGACTTCAAAAAAAAGACGTTATAGTACAGGCATATTAATTAATTGCAGCTATAAGGGCGACATAGATTTTTGTGTAAAATCATTCCTTAGGACCACAGAAGTATATCCTTAAAAGTCCTGACTTCTAAAGTGCCGGCGTCCCTTCCCCCGCCCCTCAAATATGTCCCGGTTAGCAGTTTTTTGAAATTTTCTCAAAAACAGTAAGAGTTAGGTGGAAACTGTCAAAGAAATAAATAATCCTTATTAAATTACCTATCAAACGACACCAGTTTCATACTAGTTTTTCAGATATGCTTGCCAATATCAAACAAAAAAAATAAAAATAACCAAATTTCTTGATTTTCTGAAAAAACTGTTAGACTATTCATAAAACCTTAGGAATAACCTTTATTCCTCGCACAATTGTCTACAAAACAAGACCATATTTTCTTAAATTGCCCAATTAGTAATAAATTTGCAGTTCATTACATCTGAGCTGATAAATTATATTGTACCTACGATGAGACCATTTTAAAGGTTAATATACTCGCATTTTCAACAATAAGTCATAATGGCATAAGTACTACCTACCTATAGTTCCAAATATTTTTGTATCTATGTATAAAGTTGTCATTAACTCATTACAAAACATAAAATAAATGAAAAAGATTTCAATAATTTGTACAAAAACATCTATTGCTGTTTCTGTGTATTATATATTATCAGAATGCAATCTTTAGAATTTTTTTCGACAAAATCGGTTCAGTAGTTTTTCAGAAATTCAGTAATTTGTTTACGGCTGAAAATTATGTATCAGAGAAAAGCCTTAGCAACGGTTGCTATTGACACGAAGTTGTCAATTTTTGTATCGACGGTGATCTAACGGCTAAAGGTATGGTATGGTATGGTGCAGTTCAGGATGCAAATGGTTCAAATCCCATCCACAGCAGTATTTTTTTTTATTTTTCCATTTTTTTTTATTTGCGTTATTATTTGTCTCTCAGGGCAGCAAAATCACTTAAAAGGGAAAAATAAATTAACTTTTAAAAAAAAGTGTACCGACTTCAAAAATTTGCACTGAAAAGTAAGAAATAATAAATATTTCGTCGTAGAATTTGAAGACGGTTGGTGCCAAATTAAAAACAACTTACTTCCCAAATTCACTAATCTAGACAATTCATTAGGAACCTACGATCATCAGTACAAACATATATAATATTGAACAGATATTTATCTTCTTAGATGTTTACTTAATTTTGTATTCTAATTTGGCACCAACCGTCTTCAAATTCTACGACGAAATATTAATTATTTCTTATTTTTCAGTGCAAATTTTTGAAGTCGGTACACTTTTTTTAAAAGTTAATTTATTGTAATTTAGTACCTATTTAAGATAACTTTAAAACCTATGTAAATGCTATATGTAAATAAAGTATTAAAATTTAAACAGACATAACTTCAAGGGTATAATAAAATAACCTATACAGTAGACACACGTTACAGCATACGGCACACGGCACACGGCACACAGCGCGGTCCGTACGCTGTAGGCTCTGTAGCATATTTGATGGAGAACGAACTAGGTACCTACTCAATTATGAAATGTTACCAGGAATGTTTAAAGTGGCTTATTCCGAAAGTCTTTCCTCTGGGAAATTTTATTAAATTAGGATGATATTAAGTGATTTAAAACTTATGACGCAAAACATGGAACAAAATGATCAGATCAAAGTCGGTTTGTAACTAGATTAAATATAACCTCAAAGGCTCTGAATTTAATATCATTAATATAGTTATTGCAACTGTCACTCTTGACTGCACAATGCACATAGCAAACACAGAGTAAAGTCAACATGTGGAAGTTGATACAATGAGTTACAACTTATAATAATCAAGATCGTCCAACGTCATTTTACGATCTTTGTAATATTCAGTTAGTAGGTATAATTATAACAGACAAACGTATGTTTGACTATGGAACGATACATAGTACCGCAGCCGCACCCAGGAAGCAGCGAAGTAGAGAATTTGACATAATTTTGTTTTTATTGAAATATTGTAGATGTGCGACATGAAAAGGCTCCAGCGTTCTTTGTAGCAGTACGAACAACAAATTGAATAACATTTTAGTTAAATCCTTTTACCGTAACACGAGGTACCTACCTATAGCTACCGCCAGATCACTTACAAGAGGAGTTTAAGGCGATACAAATTAGAGTATGGTAGAGATCTATATAATTTCAGTCAATCTATAATATGTAATTGAAGTTTCTACTTAGATAAATAACATGATCATGTTATGTAATGTACACTGTACAGATATTTCAGTATTTCAACTTGTTTACACAACACAATCTCTAGTTACAAGAACAAGTATAATCTTTGTTGCTCTATTTAAATCGTAAGTTTGAACTTATACATTTTTCAGTAAAATTTCAGCCGCAGCTCGCCATTTTCAGCGCACGGAGTAGGTACTTACTCTGAAATTTTCCTGCAATTTAGTTCGCGAGCACACGGACGCCGCAGAACTTAAAAACTTGAAATAGTTTACAATGCACCGCGGCACGGCGAGAACTCCCCCGTCGTTACTTTGAAATCACTTTTGGTAACTGAAAACCAATGGTTCACTTAAACATACTTGCTGCAGTAACACAGATACTTTACTTAAACTTTTATATATAGTACAAGTGACCCACCATGCACTTGGTGGAATGTGGCTATGGGAGTCCAGGAATGAAGTTGAGAACCAACAGTGCATATTGAAGTCAAGTGAATTGTGTTTCATGATTAAAGATGATTTACTCAGTATATTATGTAAATATCGGTTATACAGGGTGGGGGAAAAGGCTAGCAATGGAAGGAAAGTACCTTCAATATTATTGCTAGCTAATTTTGCTCAGAAGAAAGATTTGTGAAAAGTCGATTGTCTCAACCGAGAATCAAACCAACACAAATGCGAAAAAATAAGACACTGTACTTGTAACTATACTGGATAGTAATTATATAAAGTGTATAATATAGAGTGACGTAGTGTTGAATAATAAATATATGTGTTTGACATAGAGATGGCCATAAAACCAAAGCTGCCATATAAATATAAGATGTGAGATATCTGCAGGATATAAAAATTTAACTACATCCTCGTACTTATATACAGTACAACAGTGTTGTAGGGATGTCTTTTATTTGTTGGGTTGGGGTAGCTACATATACAACTTTAATTAATAATAAATATATATCTGTGATCTAATATATTATGTCTGTCCCAATGTATGTGCAGCTAAATATTTAACTTACAATAACCAATAATTATTGCGGTTGATATCACGATCAAAATTCCACGGGCAAAGTCGGAGCATAAAGTCGGCTTGTGAAAATAGAATGTTGTAAATGATAAAATAGATGTAAGTATACAAATATGATTAGGTACCTACAATAATTATTATGTCCGTAATGTATACTATTATAAAGCTGAAGTGTTTGTTTGTTTGAATGCACAAATCTCTGAAACTACCAGTCGGATTTGATAAGTACTTGAGGAAGATAATAACATCGCGCTATGACCTACAGGAGCGGAGCAGTAGGTATGTTGTGTCGTGATTTACGAGTGTACGACCAATAAAGTAATATTGTGATGTGTCTCGCGCGACTATAAACTGGTTGGTGTAGTGCCACTTATTGTTATTGTTTATATACAAACATTACTTATTGGCAATAACACCTACTGTATACAAGTCCCGCTTGTTTCCCAGAGGGGTAGGCACTGGCACAGATCACGGATTTCCATTTGCTACGATCTTGACATATCTCTTTTCTGGTGATGACGTATTCCTAAATGAAAATATAGAATACTCTATTCCTTATATGAAGGGGTGGGTGACACATCCGCTTGTTACGTTTCGTTAAATTGTAATTACGAAAGAAACATAAATTATGAACAATAAATAATTAAACAATAATAAATACTATTAAATTATGGCATTATAATCCTCATTCCGAAATAATATAAAAGTTAAAAATAAAGAAAAGAAATATTAAATTATTATTCCAATCGATTATAATTTGTTCTAAGAAATAATCAATTATTAAATAGATTACCTTCGATTAATAATATGCACTACATTAAACTACTACTAACCCTAAAGTAAACATTTGTTTAAAAAAAAGTGTTACACACCCGTTCATTTCTAATGATAATATTTTATACATAAACAGAAAAATAATGATAGTATAAACAGTATTTAATAATAAGTAAGATTTATGTAATTATGAAGGACCACGTGATGTTATAAACATATTGCCAGTCAGTCGTCGGTCGTCGGTCGTGTCGGCAGCAGGTGTCCGGTGGGAGGTATAGTTCCGGAGTAAGATTTTCCACAAAATTACATTTGGTGACGAGGAGCTAGTCTCTGTCCGCATCTAACACGTAACACATAACACGTGTCTCTCTGAGCTCAATCTGGGAGGTACACAAACACAATCTAAATCGGAATAACATTTTTATAGTCATTTCTTATTGAAAATCTATCATATATACAAAATTGTTTATGTAACTAGCGACGCACGGGTACAACATGAGTTAAATACTTACCTACACAAAGATCATTATAACTACATATCTATTACAGATAGATAAATGCTACCGCACATTTTTTTGTATATCATTTTATTCTACACAATTATTACCTACATCATTTTGATATTACTATGACGCATTAGACAGTATACGCCATGAAAACTCGTTAGAGCTACCATTTTCCCCGACTTGATTCACTAATACTGTTAATACTCAGCTCCTAAACATGATAGGTTTATAAATAATGCTAATAAATCTTTTCCGTGAACCAACCTACCTACCTACCTAATAATGAAACCACAACAAAATCCGTTCAGTTGTTGTTTTTTAACTGCAGATATTTTATATTAGACATCGAACCTATCACTTGAAGCCAGTTAAAACTGTTCTCCGTCAAATTGGGTTTCAGAAGTGTGAAAAAAGTGAAGTGTTTTAGTATCTGTAATTAGCTTCCAGAAACATTACCTACATCTCACACATACAGACAGAGCTATCACTATTAGTTCACACTTACCATCAAGCTGGCAAGACATATTATGCCCTAGGTTGTGGTAGTTCCACTTTACAGACTGTTCTCACACATACGTCGTTTCAGTTTACTGACTATAACATTCGTTTGTAGGAAAAATTGGCTGCTGTCGATACTCTGCTACTTTGTGACTCATTTTATTATGAAAATATTCTGAAATGATGGTGGGTAACTTTGTTGTTGCTATTTTAGTTCGTATGTCATATATAGTGTCTTATGTATGGCGATATGGTTCAAAATACATATACTAATATTGTAAATGTTATTTACAACTTGAAACATGACAGACATAAACTATATGTTATTAATTAGTCCCGTCATCCCGTGGATGTTTCAATATTTGTTACCAAAACTGGAGTAAAATAACTAAAACAACAACAAAAATTGCAACGGATTAAGTCGATCAAATATTTTAGAAATTACTTATTATAAAATACGATTTTACTTAAATCGAAGTTAGTGATGTAATGAATAAATAATTCATAAAAACTTAAAGTATTATAGAATAATATCCCCATCTATAGACACGTATCGCGTTCAATAAGAAAACATTGTGACCATATGGTGTTGAAGATAAACATAACATAACAGTTACGTTTTATGTGACGACATCGCTGACTACGACACGAGGCGCACATTGTACATGGGGGAGTTTTGTAGAGGTTGTTGTTGCTAATGTTTAATATTCACATTGTTTATAACTTAAACGGCATAACAACTATTGTCTCAATAAAGTTACAGTATCTAATAACCATAATCTAAAAATCTGTATTTAATTAACACTTAACAATTCAACAAATCCGTTTTGTTATTTCGTATAACATAAGTTATAATGTTACACACATAACAATACAAAAACCTTAAATCTAATCTAAACATTAAAACTAACTAAATAAACTAGGTCCGCGTGTAATAGTGGCAAGAATACTGGCTGCATTTCCCATGCTGATTCATTGAGCGAGGAAGGAGCCAGCTCTCTTGTCACCAGAAGAGATGATCAGTCGAGGGGATATATCTTTAATAAACTTTTTGGCATTTGAACCCCACAGACCTAGAGTTTCTACACCAAACGGCACAAATTTGTAGTTTTTATAATTGAACTATATTTGCACCGTTTGTTAGACTCTGCGATTTCCGCCGCAGCTCGCGCTTTGGTTGTGTTTCTCTGAGATGAGACGGGGCTAATGTGTCCACGCACGTAGCATCCCATACAAGAGCCCGACCTCGCTCCCAGGGAATCAGAGTAATTCCATAAGTTGATCAGCTCATTATAAATATAACCAAACGTGGCTCAATATCATACTTTTTAAGTCAAGCTACATCTCCCTTCGTAGCAGTTCGTAGCAAGTCGTAGCAGGTCGTAGCGAACGAAGTAAGTAGGTAATCATGAAAATAGGGGGCGAACAAGTAAATTTATGAAAACCATAACATAAGGAACGCGACCTTTTATGATTTACTCTTTATGTATTATATTATACGAGTATATATAGCAGCACGGATCACGAAGATGAATGGAAACAATTTAGTATGTATGACGTTGTTTTGGGAAAAATAACTGATATGGGTGTTACGATATATCTACCTACTTTAAACTTGTGTATTACTTCTTTATGTCATTTATATTCAGATACATACTTCGTATTATCATCACTACGTTATATAACAGCGTCTATCTGTCTGTTTGTGACATTTTCTCGGAAAAACTACTGAACAGATTTTGATGCGGTGTTCATTATTATACAGGTTGAGTCACTGGGAAGGTTTACGGGTATTGGACATGGATCTATCATGGAGCTGAGTGATATAAGTGAATCAAGTCGGGGAAAAACTTAGCCCCAGCTAGTTTCCATGGCGTATGCTGGCTAATCCGTAAAATGATGTAGGAAACAAATGTGTAGAATAAAATTATTTACAAAAAAAGTCTGCACTAGTAGATATATTTTTATCTCTAATAGATAATTAGTAATTAGCGTATTTGTCTGGGTATTACAATTTTTATAAACCGATATTATTATTATAAGAAAAATGTAAAAGTTTTCTTGTAATCAGTATACATAATGACACATGTTGAACACTGTCCTAAGTCTGAGTACATTTAGATATGAGAGTTTGTTGTTTAGATCCCTAAAAGTTGTACCTATATATTATGTCTATCAGCTACCTCTAGAATAAACATTTAAAATATTCCAAACAAAGTATCGACATTGTTTCTTCATTACTCGCTCCACAAAAAGGGCGCGCTATCGTACTGTATATATTGTATACTCGTATGTGGGGTGTTTCAGCTTCAGTTTCAGTAAGAAATATCTTGAGCTACTTTTTACGGACCATAAAATAATGAATCGCGTTCGAGAGGAGCCTCGTAATGTTAGATAACAGTACGGTGACCACACTCTACTCTCGCTACGGGACTGTGTTACCGGCTGCCGGCTGCAGGGTACCCGGCTGAACTAATGGCCATCTAACAAGTGATCAGAGCTGGTAAAAAGCCTCTTAAACCGACTTTAATATAAATGACCTAAGTTATATATACACTGGGGCCCCCAACGGTTCCCGGGTGCTGTAAGGCAACTTGTGAATATTTTTTTTAAATACAAAACAGTACGAAATATAAGATTTTTGAGACAAGTTTTATAAAAGTTAGTAAGTTGTTATTTAGTAAGCGCGTAGTAGTGACCGGATGTATATTATATCTAATATTAAAAATAGAAAATTGTTTGTTTGTTGGGTTGTTGGTTTGCCGTTCATTTATGTCAATACAGAGCAACGAATGGAAGTGATTTTTGCACATATACCTATAGTTACGTCACATTTGTACAGGCTTGGCGGGGCTGACAGCTAGTAGGTGTAGGTATATGTCCAGCACGCGTGGTCACTGTAGGTTACAAAGGTCCCCGCGGTTAATCTTCTTAACGCTTTTGTAGCTCTGTGACCCTCGACACGGCGACGTGTGCCCGGAAATCTTTCCGTTCAAAATTTTAAATTAAATACTTGTGAGACACTTTTCTGGCCTTGCTTGGTGCTTCACTGATCCGGATTTAACTTTAACTGAGATACCTTTCTGTGTCCAGTGTTAGTGTCACACTATTGTGTGGTTTGTCGTTTTTATTTCTGTATTTCATTATTTATATTTATTTATTTGAGTAAGCTATTAAATAAACAAAGGAGATGTAAACTGACTTTTGAAGGGTTGTTGTAGATTCGTCACAAAGTAAATTCGTCACATTTTTGTACACTCCATACATTGAAAGTAAATTCGTCACATGCAATAAAAATATGTGTAAATACCTCACAGGTAGGTAAAAGTTATTGTAAATTCGTCACAAATCCTCATTTTACATCATTTTTGCATAAAGTAGCGACAGCAAGTAAACTTATTGGTTTCTAGCGCTCGAAATGAAAGAGATATTATTGCCAAAATTATGAAAGTACAGGTACCTACAATACAAGTATAATAAGATACATCTGCTGCATTGGCCCATATAAAGAAATGTTCTTTCTCACAGAATAACATGTGTTCTAATATTATAAATGTTTGTTCTGAAAGAATTAAGAGAAAGGATGATGTGTTAGTTCCGTTTCCAAAAGGCAGTATACTCGTATATAAGAGAGGCAGGAAGGTAGTGTGACGTAGCAGTGTTTCAGAGAAGTTTTTCAAAGCGACACGAAAACCAATTCGCTGCTGATGGCGTTAAACGGCAAAGTTAGCTCAACTAATTTAACAAGTTATGTACCCGTGTTTACTCTCCGTCGCCGCCGGCCGAACTAAAATAAATTGGGGACTTTTTCCTACCTGTATTGCGAAAAGTGCTAAAAATTGTTTTGTGTTTTGTGTTTGGGATAGAATATAACTAAAAGGTCACATAGTTCCCGCGTTATCAACGGACCCGTTACGTAACACATTGTGAATCAATGGAAAAAAAATCAAGCGAGAATAAATACCTACTTAACTAGCGACCCGCCCGGCTTCGCACATGAAATTTTAATATCTCTCACAACTGTCGAATAAGGAACATTGATATTATTTTTTACTGCTCGACTCCCAAGAGATGTAGCGTGATGTTTTATACACCTAAACTTTCTTCGTAAATCGATCTATGTCGAGTAGTTTTAGAATCTAACAAACGAACAAACCAACACCTGACGTAACAAAATGAACTACCATAGAATTTATTTTCATAAAATTAACACATACAGTAAAGTTGGTGGCGGAAACTAATTTTTAAATAATAAACAACAAGTAGCACGTTACGTAACGTTTCAATAATAAAGCCCTTACAGTAACAGTATAAGTACCTACAGTAGCACGCGAGCTATAAACGTGGTATGTTCGAGCCTTCTTCAATATTACAGGAACATCGTAACTCTAAAACATCACATATTAAAACCTCCATAAAAACACCTTCAACTTATTTACGTAGGTATACATCAACAACAAAACGTCTGTCAGTTGTGTATCAGTCTATTATATTATATATGCTCACAAGTAATAATGAAGTCATTAATGATAATTCAAGAATGATCAAGGGAATAGTAGCATCAATCACGATTATGTAACATTTGTGTGAACGGTTGTAAATTACAGCAAGTGAATTAATTTGTTTAAAGGAGGTATTTGGTGGACTAAACAATGTATGTAGAAATACACAACTTACAACTAAAAGTAAAAATAATATACATAAATGCTGTTTTAGTTCCATCACTTACTTATGAAGCGAGACTTGGGTGATATAAAGCGTATTATATTAACCGCATCCAGAACAATGTCATTAGAAGAATGAAAAGTGAAAAATGATGTTGTGACTAATGAAGAAAAGTAGTTTACGCTGGTTTAGACACGGTAAAAGAATGAAAAACGTAAGATTGACTAAATCAATCAAAATAAAATACTGGCAGTGTACTTTTTATAAAAAAAAATTCATCGAATGTAATGTTAGAAGTACACACAATCGCTGAGCATGTATGATAGGTATGATAAATGTAAAAGAAGAGAAAGAGGTATGCCAGGATCGTAGAAAATTGCATTCGATTGTCTGTGTCTACCCTTCATGGGATAAAAGGCGTGATGATAGTTAGATAGATTGATTTAATAACACATAAATAAATAATATTTATATTAGAGCAATCAGTGTGTTTTAAGAGTTTTGGTTAGAGCAGCAATGTAGATTAGATACTATAAGACTACAGTTTTGGAGCTAGATATATTGTAATGAGTGAAGTACCAGGAAGTAGGTAGTGTGAAGATGTATCGTAAAAAGTACACTTTATGGTACCTCGTGGTCGTGGCTTGTTACACTCCACACTCCACACTCCACACTCCACACTCCACACTCCACACTCCACACTCCACACTCCACACTCCACACTCCACACTCCACACTCCACACTCCACACTCCACACTCCACACTCCACACTCCACACTCCACACTCCACACTCCACACTCCACACTCCACACTCCACACTCCACACACCACACACCACACGCCACACCTCCCTACTTACGTATTCAGACTACACACACTTCTTAAATAGCTATATCTTGTCACTAAATTTGCAATCAAATAGCATAATGTGACTGCTGTATTTGGTGTAATATTATAGCTTCAGAGAGACACCTCTCAATTTATAGATTAAGTTTCAATAGGACTCCTTCGCGTAGATACGTTTCGATTGGACCGGAAGCAAGTAAAAATTTGGCACGTAAGGGTGGGTAGGTTAATCCATGTTTTTTCTGGGATAAACTATTCCCAATTCATATGTAAATAATCCACCTCTGTTACTGTAATTTAGCATATAGTTACTTATTCAATATATCTATGTGAAATATGGCTGTTATTTTTTCAATGGGTTTTATTGAAAAGGAAATATGGGTGGTTAAGCTTTGCCCCCGTTTTCTCTTTCATAATCTATCACAAAGCTCTTAAGCGCTGTTATATCATTACGTTTCAATTATATACATTGCGTTTTTTGTAGCTTATTGAAGATTCAAAATAAAAAAATATTTTATGACTTTTTATGGTCAAAATTATTATTATGATTTTGAACTGGGAATAGTTTATCCACATACAAAATTATGGATATATTCATTATGTATTTTTTTCACACGCAGTATCATAGATTGCTTACACCTGCAAGAAAGTTAAAGTAAAGCAAGTATTCACATTAAAGTACCACCTGTAAACATTTCCGTGTCTCATTATGGTATCTATATGTACAATAATTATTTCAACAACATGTCGTCTGTCTGTAGCCACTACCACTTGTACACTGCTACACAATACTGTGTACGTAGAGCGTCCGTTAGCTACAAAAAGAAAAGCGGAATGCTTTAAGTATTTTCAACAATTTAAAAACCCGAGAATGATAAAAGGGAGTTACGTTTTGCAGCAGCTTTTATGTAAAATAGCTCTTAACCTTAATGAAAATTAAAACATCTCATCAAAAATTAAGGGAAGAAAAATTAAATAAGCTTTCCATTATGGCGGATTGACTTAACTTAAACAAAATTGTAATCTAAATATTTGGTTTGTATATATTTATATTGTTAACTGCTATTTACATTATATACTCATACATACTTATTAAAGTACCTTTTGTTATTATATCTATTGTCCGCGTCGTGTACAACATTGTGGACACATCTCTATATAATGATTAGAAATATAGTTTCACATATAAGAGTGAATATATACATCGTCGTATCTAAGTATTGTACAGATGATATGATGACTACTTGGTGTTTTAATGTTAGCAAGAATGTAACTTGTCATTAAGTTAAGTTAAAAAGTTTGTAAGATGACCCATTATGACAGAAAGTTTGTAGCTTAATTGCTCATCATTGTTTAACAACACTCAAGTTATTTATAGAACGACTCTATGCGAGGAAGATATAACTTTTAACAATGCAACCATTAGGTATAATATCAAGATTGTAGTGTATACACTAGGTAGAGATTGATATCGTGATCCCCTCATACCGGTCGTACTCGCACATTATCTATTCGGAGGTAACGAGGGATCTGCTCCTTCATCACTGCTACGTGACCAGAATACGCCGCTTATAGATGTCGGTGACAACAATATTTATATCTATTGGAAGGTTTACTTTACTATTTACATCGAATATTTGGTTAATACACTATATTATACTAAACATATAACGTATAGTCACGCATGTGTGCAAATATTACTAAAACTAAATGTAAATACGGATTAACACATCATTTTGGTTCAAACGTAGAGTTGCGGATTATATAGGTATAAATGAGTAGATGACCCGTGCGTGTCAGTATTGTTGTAATAGTTTAACTGATCTCCAATAGATAGAGTCTTTTAAAAAATAAATAAGAAACTTTTATTTTTTATTTGTTTGTTTATTTTTGTCATTAGAGGGAAAATAATCATCAAAATGGCGTATCAATTAACTTTGATACAGTACTAAAGGAAAAAGAACATTTGAGAAATAGTTTATAGATTGTCGCCCCAACATAGGCCGTCCAACATTTATAAATATGACTGGAGAGAACAAAAATATACCTGTTAAGAATTCGGAGCAGGGCTGATTGAAAATGTATAAAGTTTTTGTATTAGCTGCTTATAGGTACCAGCTTCTACTTGGAGTAACAAGTTTATTTAGGATGACTGTACTGTTGTTGATTTAGCCCTAACATTAAGATACTATGTGATATGGCAACTAAGTGTCTAAAATGGGTTTGTACTAGTTGGGACTCAAACCCGAGATTCTTGCTGTATCTCTGTTATCATTGTAAGTAAAGCAAACAGCAACAGTATAACTGTATTGATGCGGTAAGTTCCAGTTTTTGTTCCCCAAAGGTACATGACTAACTTATTGACGCTCCATTAGGTAATGTTATACATAAGGTTCATACTGACTATACACACTATACAGATCTGGACCAGATACTCTACAACATATAAGTGAATGTAAAATCAATAAATGTTTCTGACGTTGCATGAGAAAGCGAGCAATAATCTCAAATAATACCTACCTGTACCGTAAATGGACGACAGGTGTCAGTGTTGTCGCGTCGTAGCTCTCGTAGCTCCCGTAGCTCGTAGCTCCCGTAGCACGCAGGAACAATTTTAAACGTTGTGAATCCTGTGTCAGAACAACAAATTGACTTTACAATTTAGATTTCGTTTTGTGAATTGTTTGGGTGTCCGGTGTGAGATTATACCTAATGTAGGACGAAGGACACCGGACGACGGGCGGGACATTAACATCACTTTGTTTAATGTCTATTGTGTTGGACATTTTGGGATCATTATTATTTCTTTGTATATACTTCTACGTATTGTATATGTATGTAGCTATGAGAACCTTCACACCTGTTTTGTATAGAGATAGATAGACATATTCCTATGAGTCATACATACTTCACTCGCTTCCATACAAATATTCGTACAGATACCTATTTAATTTCTAAACAATACTAGACTGATATAGACTATAAAATACTTCAGTATGACAAAAATATTACAATAAATATATAACTGTAATATAAGAAGTAAAATAGAGTTTATCTTTTCAATGCTTAAATCCAGCAGTAAATGATAGCTCCAGCTCGCCTGTCTGAGCTGCAGTAACACTAGGTAGTAGCGGGTACAGATTACGACACACTAATTGTAGCTATTTGTTACTTTACAGTGGGAAGACGTCATGTACGTACACGACAGACACCTGCTACCTTACGTACCTACTCTGTTTGTATGTGTAGTGAATTAACACTTTTAGAATAATAAATATTGTTTGTATTCACAGTACGTAATAAATAAATAATGTTTTATTGTTCACATGTAGATGTTACTTGCTGAAAAGTTTATTTACAGATTATAAATATCCCATGTGTTACAATTATCAATCAATGAAATTGGCCAAGAGCGAGTCGAACTCGTGGAGAGGTTAAGACAGGATATTCGTTTAGGTTTTCCTGTATTTTTCTGTATATTTTCCATGTATTTTTGAAATCAGTTTAATTTAAACTATGCAGAAAAATAATGTATTTCTTTTAACGAGCCCTATTTGATATGTCACATGATGCACATAACATTGTTTTTTAACCCCTAGAAAAGAAAAAAGAGATCCACTCATGGGGTTCCCTGTGTTTAATTTTTAATTTTTATTATATTTAAACTTTGTATGTAGATATATATTATTAAAAAAATCCCAGAATAGAAATTCGATTATTGACGCTCTACGACCGTGATTGGATTATCAAACTCTATATATGTACCAAATTTCAACCTAAGTCCAGTAGATTCGGAGAAAATAAGCTGTGACAGACGGACAGACAGACACAAGAGAGATCCTATAAATGTAAAAGTATATAATATTAGTGTGAAGTAAATAAGCAACCAAACAGTTGTCCTATTTGTTAAGAAACAGTATCATGGTCGCAGCTGACTGCGTCGTTAGGTATTTTAAAAACGCAAAGTAACAATTTACATATTATTTATGGATATTTAACGAGCGACTCGAGCGGTCCAAGCGGCCCGACTTAGCTCGCTACAGCTACAATGTTCTCTTTGGGATATTATTGTGGAGGTTCTGCTTCAAATTGAGATATTGAAGTTTATAATAACCGGTCTATATTGTATATGTATTATTATATATAATATTAGTTAAAGTTCAGTTGTATAATATCATACTAGATAGCAACTTAAGTGCATTGTCAGTAGAACACCGCGACACCGCGACACCGCCCACACTAGATCGTGCCGAACTCACAATCAACCTAATATCGGACCGAAGCCGGACTGACTCTATATAAATCACCACCTCTCTTTGGTTAGAAACCGCTGATCCGGTTTTCAGGAAGTTTAATTCTCGTAGTTGGAGATATCTCGGTACTTAGTTAACTGTGAACAGCTGAAAGTATCTTCAGCTGTTATCTTTTATATTTTAATATAAGGTTATAAGATTTCCCAGTGAGATAATTTAAAATGTAAGAATTGGCCGACCTTTTAAATAGTACCGTTAGTGTCCACAGCCGAGACATATTGCCGATTAATGTCTAGAATTCATGAAATATAGAATAACAGAGAAAGAAAATGGCCACTAAATTTAGTTGTAACACTATAGTAATTGTGGCGCCACATTACTAACTACTCGAGTGTAGTTTACACTGTACAGTGTACAGACGAAGTGTGGGGCAGAGCGTAGTTAAATAATAATTACAATAACAAGTTACAGTAGGTAGGTACTCGTAGTACATCCGCAGCTGCCACAAAACAATATTGTTGGCTTTTAACAAATTAATTTGACCGCTCTCTGATGGCACAATGTAGCATCATTCAATTATGATATAGGTTCTTCAGCGTAAAACCATATTAAAATAAACTGATGCAGTTAAGTTTTATTTTAGATTGGTAATATTTATAAACCAGTGGAACGCTAAAAGATGACAAAGGCGTATTGAGCAAGATTTTGAGTTGGCTACGGTAAAGTTCATTATTAACATCCGAATGACAACTCCTGCCACATTGAGAGGAACGCGTCTAGCAACTTCACGGCGGGAACTGTATAGAAAGTAGTTGTGTTTTATGGAAGCATGTACGTTGTACAATAAACGTCTTTATATAAACTTTCAGCGAGAACGGTGTATTTAGTTGTTGAGTTCAGAGTTAAGTTGTAGTGTGGCCGAGCTTTGTGATACGAATATGCAACCGACTTACATGTAATACGTGTGGTTTCAATATATGAATATCAATCTTGGACGGTGTTTCCTATTAGAACCTCTACGTAATATATATTATAAGCGTGGAAGGCTTCCCCATATTATAGGTTAAAATAAATATGAATATTAATAAAGATGTTTAAAGATAGTGCAGTTTGCTTCTCGCGGTGACATTGAGTTTTAAATGAAAACCCGCCACAGGAGGATAATCTAGTACTTAACTTAAAGATATAATTTGACGGCTCAGAGCAGATTAACGTGGAACAACAGTGTTCACTAAACTGAAGCTATTTTACATTTTTGTTGTATAACGACTGGGAATATATAACGACCATCATTTGTGGGTACATACTTGCTTATTATTTACAAGTTACAATCTGTCTTCTAAATTATATTCTACTAATATTATAAACGCGAAGTTAGTGAGGATAGATGGATGTTTGTTACTCCTTCACGCAAAAACTACTGGACGTATTTTAATGAAACTTTACAATGTTATAGCTTATACATCAGAATAGCACATAAGACAAAAAAGTCCGCGGTAGCATATCTCTGTAGCATACCATATTGTAACCGTGCGAAGCGAATATTATTAATACGATAAGGTGTATTTGTTTCGAATCAACGTGAATTTTTATTCATACATAGTTGTAGGATCCTAGTAAGGGCCGGAGAGTGACATTATACTACCTGAAATCTTTCGGAATAAATGATTATATCACATTTCAAAATTTCCCACCGGGGCGGAAAGTTAGTTGTTAGACAAGTGGTAGAGATACACTTGACATGCAGGTACCTGGAACATATCTAAGACTATCGTTGATCCCGCGCACCCAGTTCAGGAAGCTTTTAGAAATGTACATATTATTCGAGTAAACAATGATCTATTCATAACACAGTGTTCGTGTCTCACCAAATAAACACATTGTTCCTCGTCAATGTTGTGTTTGGTGCTACTTTACATTTAAATGTTGGGGTTATTTCTTGTAAGTAATTAAGGAAAGTAAATAACGTTAATTCATTAGGAAGAGTCGTCGGGTGAGCTGCTCCTGCTAGTGATGTGTTACGGGAGCCGCGGCTCTGATACTGAACTTAATATAATAATACTGTCATTTATAACTCTAATCATACTATATACTATAATTAAATATGCTACAACCAGGTTAAGAGATTATTATGATGTGCTTGCTACATATACAAATACACGTTTCAGTGAAGAGATATCAACAATGTCATACATTTTGTGTTGCGTACAATATAAAACATCGCAATAAACAGTGTTTATATTATGACAACATGTAGTACATCACTAGAGAGAGCGGTGTCGGTGGTGCGATAACAACCACAAACGTAATTAAAGAAAGTAAACTGAAGAACAGTATTTACTCATTTAGGTTTATATTTAGCAACAACTCTGGTGCGACTTGGTACGATGGTTGGTATTACCATAATACCATTATCATTATTTTGTAATAAGTCAATTAATAGTAGATTGTTTACCAAGGGATGAAGGGGCCGATTACCAGCGAGGGCGTGGTAAAATGTTTTGTCACACGAGTTAGGAATCGCACTTTTATCAGAGTGATACATATGATTTTCAATAAATAAAGCAAAAACTCGTGCTAAAAATTCTAAATACCAATTATTTATCTATAAGATATTAATCATCTCCTCGTCCTTCGGAGGGCATGTAAATCCGTACTTTTACTAAAAATACAGATATTTACGTCTGTTAAAGAAGTGACCTTAGCCACACCGCCAAGGTAAGAAAAGGTGCGGGAAAACTTGTCTTTGGCCTTGGAAACATCAACATTCTAAAATATTGATTCTAAATATTTACCTTCTCCGAATGGAACTTACAAAACAAAAAAAAAATGAAAATCCCTTACACCCCGTCAGCAGCATATTTGTACGACCGCAATTACGTGCCTTAGGTAAGTAAATAGGTACTTTCTGATCAGGTCTAGTGTAATATACTTATGTTACAATTCAGAAATGTCCACGAGCAAAGCTTGAATAAATTAAAAAATAACTCTATAATCTTAAGTCAGACATGTAATAGTAGTTTATGAAAGTGTTGTATAATGAGGGGTATTACAACACGAGTGTTTTAATACTTAGTTATATGCAGTTTCATACACTACTTTATCTACTCTCGTACATTGGGATTCAACCTACTAAATAATATATCCACGAAATTCAGTAACTACAACAAAACATATTCAATGAGTGGCGCCAAAACCTAGCACATCACCGTGCATGCGTCAAAGCGGGCGCTGTCATAGACAAGTAAAATTGGAATGAAAACTTTTTGTAATGCTATAAAAATGGCGCGAACTGCATTCCATTAGAAAAAAATAATTGATAGAACCTCGTTGGTGATATAAACTTTTTGTATTTACCTGTATCGTAATGGTAAAAAATTACTTTGTAACATTATTTTGTTAGAGAAAGTGTGTTATAAAGTGATTTTTAAATTTTATTTCGGTATAGTGTTTATAAAGTATGTTAATATAAATTCGTTTTGAAGTTTATAATTCGACTTTTACGATATGAGAGTAGATAAATAGTATTACAATACATAATGAAGTAACCTATAAACAATGGTAACAAACAACATACTTAGTCCCGTTAAACGGTACACTAACTTATAATCAGAGTTAACTTAAACTTATATATATAGGTCGGCCCGCCGCCAGCCGCCCGCCCTGCGCCCCGTGACAGCAGGTGCCGGATATTGGGAGGTAATAGAATGTAAACTACATGCTAATACTCGGCTGGACTCTACTCCAGCTGTCTACACCTCTATAATGAATACACCTACAGTTACCAATTATTTAAATTTAAAATCTAACTAGCTTTCACTCCGACTTCGCCAGTGGATATTTTTCGACTGTGTATAAATAACAACCTTCTGATGATCTTGAAATGATCTAAACTGATCTGTACCTACTAAATAAATAGTTATAAGCATATTTTTGTGTTGATATTAAAATAATGTTAACCTATATTGTGCCCGTGCGAGGTCGCTAGTTGTACATACATGTAGCAGATCTAGCTGCGATAGTAGGTAGGTAGATACTATGTATTTATGTTAGTTTATACTTGTTGAGGAGATTACAGCTGTAGTACAGTGTCGCTGTATTGTGTGTGTTGTCTGTCACGTCACACATGTAACAACGACAACAACAACACTGTAACTGTGTTCAGTGTTCAGTAAGGGGTGTATAAACACATTATAGTAGATGTAGAGACCGCGATCTACATTGCATACACATAATACAGCAAGTGTCACTACACTCTGTCAACTACATTTTATTGGTGACTAAGCACAATATTACAACACGCCTTTTATCTCAAGAGGGGTAAGCAGAGACAATCGAATGCTATGTGCTACGATCCTGACATATCTATTTCGCTTTTTTTAACCGAACTTCAAAACAGAAGGAGGAGGTTCTCAATTCGTCGGAATCTTATTTTTTTTTTATGTTTTATTATTACTTGAAGACGCCTGGACCGATTTCGATTTTTTTTTGTTTGAAAGGGTATACTTCACAGGGTTCCCATTTTTTTAGTAAAAATTGGTTCAGTACTTTTTTAGAAATTTAGAAAAAACTGACTTTATAAGTACATTTTTCTTAATATCTCGATGAAATATGTACCCATTTTGACGACTTTTTTTTAAGGATATAGTAATTTTTCGACATTATCTTACAGACATAATGACGAAAATCGGTTTAGTAGTTTTTCAGAAATTCAGTAATTTGTCTCTGTTTACGGCTGAAAATTATGTGTAGCGGTTAGACCGTACAAGTATGAAGCTCCGGCGCACGCACGCCAGTTACATGTAAACGCTCCCGGCAGTAAGCCGCATGCATAGCGTCGTAATTCACTTGGTCATTCATAATACTGCCTAGCAAGCAGGTCTATGTCAATATAGTAGAGTGAACAGTATTATCTTTTATTGGAGAGTGACCCAATTAGAGACCTGCCACGACACTGAGGGTTAGGAAGTGTTCCACGCATAGCACGCAACCTCATGCGTACATTGGTGACCCTTCGACGTCGTGGCTTGACCGCACAGGTTGTTAATTAGGTCACAGGGGCGCGGGGCAAGTTAACGGACACTCCCGCGCCGGACTTCAGTTACGCTAGCCGGGCCGGGGCGCGTCCGGTCGCGTCGCCCACTAGAACATAACTGAAGTCCGGCGCGGGAGTGTCCGTTAACTTGCCCCGCGCCCCTGTGACCTAATTAACAACCTGTGCGGTCAAGCCGCTACATATGTATGAGAGAAAAGCCTTAGAAACGGTTGCTATTGACACGAAGTTCTCAATTTTTGTATCGACGGTGGTCTAACGGCTAAAGGTATGGTATGGTGCAGCTCATGATGTACATGGTTCAAATCCCATCCACAGCAGTATTTTTTTTATTTTTCCATAAATTTTTTTTATTTGCGTTATTATTTTTGTCTCTCAGGGCAGCAAAATCACTTAAAAGGGAAAAATAAATTAACTTTTAAAAAAAAGTGTACCGACTTCAAAAATTTGCACTGAAAAGTAAGAAATAATAAATATTTCGTCGTAGAATTTGAAGACGGTTGGTACCAAATTAGAAATAACTTAGTACCCAAATTCACTAATTAGAAACCTACGATCATCAGTACAAACGTAAATAATATTGAACAGATCTCTATCTTCTTAGATGTTTATTACTTTGTATCCTAATTTGGCACCAACCGTTTTCAAATTCTACGACAAAATATTTATTATTTCTTACTTTTCAGTGCAAATTTTTGAAGTTGGTACACTTTTTTTTAAAGTTAATTTATTACATTCATCATATCTTTCATACATGCTCGGCGATTTTGTGTACTTTTAATATTGCCGCACGGCTACAAGCTTACCAATTGTCATGTTTGGTAGATAAGTAACTACTCACATAATATGTACAAATGGATGTGTACCATGGAAGAAACAAAATATAATAAAACCATTGAAAATGCGATCTCTAGTGTAGAGGTAGAAGGTGTTATGTAAGACTATTCCATTGAGTGCATTTGAAAAGTGGATTGAAAGATAATGTTAGGAGTGAACATGAACAAACATATACATGTACTAACCCCGACTTCGCCCGTGTACATTTTTGAAATGTAACATAAGATGTATCCCAAAGTACTTCCAGGTTAAAAGTAGCCTATGTCACGCTTTCCATTTTTGTGCAAAAAAACACTTCGATCCGTTGCTCTATTTTGACGTGAACTTTCACATTTATAATATTAGTTGGGATTCGTTGAGAGGTGAGGTATATTTGCCAAAATCACACTTGTAACTTGTCCTTCTTGCAAGGGTCCTCAAAATATAAAGGAAAATCAGTAAATGTACTTGAGATTGGGTTAGATAGAATAACACAATGTGAGATTGCCACACATGCATATTAGTTATACTGTAATGTTGCTTTATTTTGTTATTATCGTATTTAAAATAAATAAAGTGTGTTTGTATCGATGGTAGAAAACTATTTTATTTTCTATACTAATATTATAAAGTAATAATAAATATATCTCTTAAACTACTTATCCGATTTCAAAAATTCTTTCACTAATATTTAGAATGAACCTCCAGGATGGACATAGGCTATCTTCTTGTGGAGACCAACTTTATATGACGTAATAAAGCGCCCACTAAATACATCAACAACCATTGACATTTTCTTTCTCAGGTGTTACGGGTTATTCTATGTTCACGGAGGTGACACTGCGGTCAAAAGCTAGTAACCTATATAAATAAAATTAAATGCTTTTCGTTATAAGCGCATCACTTGAGTACCGCTGGACATATTTTAATGTTCGCAATAGTCTGAATAAATTTTTTAGGAAAACTAAAATTGGAAAAGTTGTCCGGAAAATTGAAAAAGTCGGGAAAAGTGCTTTTTTGTATGAACACAAGACCATAATAGGGGATGAATGTTAATATGGGCCTCCACGGACGAAGCCGGGGTGGAAAGGTATTAATAAATGGATTATATTCTCTCTACTATTGTACAGAAATAATATCAACAAATATCTATTGTCATTTTAATAGTGAGTTTATCCAAAACTAAATTAGTTAAATGATAAATATTTGTGTATACGAGTAATGGTGTAATACCAAAATGTATTTTACAATTTAAATGATCGGTTTATAAACGTATTAGTGATGTTTAAAGTAGTACTTTGTGATGCAATGTGTTTACCTACAATACAAAGGATATAATGTTGTATACATACCTACTTACTTAGTTTATAGTTACATATAAGTTTGTAGGTACATCTATAGTTAGGTATTGTTAGGGTTCCATCCGAATTATGAATTCGGGCGTACTAATACATGGGCGAGTTAATTGGGAACATACAATAGACCTACAATTCCTTAGATATATGAATTTAGATCATTTGTATAGCACTGTACTGGTGAATAATTATTGATGGAATACAGAAAAGGAAGGAGTACGTACCAATTACGCCTGTCTTCTCGCTTCAGCCAGCTGGCTATATAGTATCTGCCGTGGAGCCTTCTTGCACGTTTTGACACTTTTATATATTTAGTTAATTTATTTGTTTTTTACCGTCGCGGACAACCTCTTGACGCGACACGAAATCAGTAGTACAGGAGTGGGTAGGTGGAAAACGGACCGAAAGGTATATTCACCAATAAGTACCATACAGGTATTAATAATAGTATAAAGAGATAATTAAACTACACTCGGTTCATAATATGAGGGATAACTGATAAAGTAGGCTAAATTAAGAAAAATTATATTCAAATATTACAAAACCAATTTAACTAATTAGATACCTATACATGAGATAAAACACTTCCTATTTGTACTGTCAGGGATACCATTATATTATGTTAAATAGAATATAGAAAACTAATAGACCGATTTGAAAAATTCTTTGAACATATATTATTCACAGTTATGTCTTCTATTAAAAATGTATGGTTCCGTAAAATATAGCAATATTTGTAACACTACTGGAGAAATACAACCGACTTGACTTTATTAATGGTTGTGTCGTTGTGTATCACGTTTTTATTGTACGGACGAAGTCGGGTCAGATAGTTAGTTAATCAATAAATTGCTAATACCCACGCTCATAAATGTAATTAATACCTATGTAATGCACCTATACATTATTAATATATTAATTATTAAATAACGATAAACCAGTACAGTACTATACCTACAAGTGAAATGATTTAATAATGTTAAGGTTATACAAAAGCTCGTCCTGTTCATCACTACCAGAAGTACTAGCTACCCTGGTACCCCTGCTACCAGGACAACAGAGCGGATAAAGATAACAATAAAGGGAATTATGACCATCCGGACAAAGAAACTGTTTTGTTGCGGGAAATACTTGGGAGACAATTCACTAACACATATCATATTATAGAGATTGGACTATAAGGTGATATTTTAATATGAAAGCGCTATAACATGTATGAATGAAGGGGAACCAGGACTATTCTACTTTGACACAAAGAGATAAAGAGATTCAGATTCAGAAAAAATAACTAGCTAGACATAGGAAATAACGAATTAAGAGGTATTGAAGATCATCAGGGAAAAAATATGTAAGTAGGAACATCTGATCTAATACAATATAAGAAAAGAGGGAACATTAAGGTCAAGAAATCAAGTGAAGGAAGGTCCTGATGTCGTTGTACTCAAAATAGAGAAGAGTGGTGACTAATCCACCCATCGTCTTATATAGCTATAACTTGATCTATCAAGGAGTAGAAGAAGCAAGAGAGATGTGTCAGGATCATGTCATAGTGTAATAATGAAGTTTGGTGCTAAATGTGATATTAGTGAATGGTGTCTTTGTGAAGCTGTGTGTTGTGTGTTAGGGTCCCTGACCCTGACCGCCACCGGTCAGAGAGTCGGCGGTCGGCGGTCAGCGGCGTACTTTACTGACCAAATATACCAACAGTAGATGGCACTATGTTGTATATTTACATTCTATATTATTTATCATACAGAAAATAAAAGGAGTTATAAGTTTTTATACAGTGTTTCGTTCACCCTGTAATGTAAAATAATTGAATTTATAATAAAAAATAAAGTAAGTATACCACTATTCATAAAAGGTTCCTTTGTCATATCTTTGTAATAAGTTATTACTAATAACTGTTCACTCCGCATTTACCTGAGTGTATATATATAAAGATATAGCAGTAAACACACACGGTCCCCCCAATAATATCGTCACAATGAAATAACAGATCGTGATCCATGTGGGACCAGTGGGACCATCGTCTTATATCTGTTTCATGTATATCTTCAGAAGGGTAACTATTTATTACATTACCTAACTTTTACAGATATAGGATCATGTAACATTGATATATATGTTTATGAATGATACGGGAACCCAGAGACATAAAGAGTAGTGGAGCATCAATATAATTGTAAGTTTAAAGTAGTTGTTGTAGTTGTGTAGTCTCCACAATCCACATACGAGTACAATAGGTGCCTAACAAAAACCGACAAATAGTTGCGGAGTGTGGAGGTCATAAAAGCGACTAAGTGGCACAACTTTAATGGACCCGCTACCAAACAATGGCGATCATTAGCGACCTTACGAGAACAAATTGCCAAAAGAACAATAAAGAACTTGGAATTGTCCATAAATTAGGTTCAATTTTATTAAGTAATTTGTAAACGTCCCGCGCGGACACGAACCTATCTTTAATGATAATTATCTATTTATTTATTGGAAGCTGGCAACTGGCGGCTGAAGGCTGTAGGCTGTAGGCTGGGGGAAATAGATGTGTACAATTAGTTGTTACTAGCCAGAATTGTAACTGCAACACTACTGTACTTCTATAACTAACCATGAACCTTTTTTTTGTTTCCTATAGTTTTTAATTATAAACTTATTTTTTTATAAACAAATACACATAATAATATAAAAATCTTAAATCTAATCTAAACATAAAAAAACTAAATACTTGATCTAGAAGAATCAATTTTCAAAGTTTTAGCAGGTATGTTATGTTCAGGAATATGTTTGTTTTAGTATTGTATACTTTCATAGACACCTCAATAAATATTAAAACTGAACACCGTCCGTCTGTTTTACGAACACCTACTGGTAAAACGCTACGACGAGCCTACGAGGCTACGAGCTACGATAGAAGATAGATTGTATTTTTGAGCCAAACATACTGTACAAATTCTTTATACATTTTTTACTTACTTCACGGACTTTAGTTTCTAAATATATATTTATATAGATAGCTGTACAAACAGAACCCTATTCAATCAGATTTTGTCACATTTTAATAGCTTCAATCGTTCATCCGTTAAATTGTATGTCCCAAACAAAAATGGTCTAACAATATGATTTTATAACTTGATTGTAAACTAACCCTTGTCAATGTGGAACTCGCCTCAAGATTTATATGCCATTACCAACACCTCGATCTGGGTACATTACTCTTTACATAAAACATCATACATTGCTTCTCTTCTTTGGAACAGCTAACATACTACCTACAATAACTAACATTACAAAAAAGTTATACTTTCTTGGCATAATACAAATAAGTTTATTTAGCACGCAAATAATTAATGAAAATAAAAATGCGTGATCTAAATAATAATAAATACGGTTGCTAAAATCTGAATTCAATTAAATAAATAAAAGAACACACTCTATTTAAAGCAATGCAGCCAGTCTGTTGGGTACTCTCCCAGTAGAACATTTTTTATTTGTAAATTTTATATTATATTTGTAATTTAGTATTTAGATATAATAAGTTTTCTGTCATTTATTTATAAATTTAAATTTCATAAGTAGGTAAAAAAAATATTAAATAATAAAATTTTAAAAATGGCTTATATTTTTTTATTCTTCACGGGTTACCTTACAGCTCCCGGGAACCGTTGCCGGCCCCAGGGTACCCAGTGGTTTATTATAATTGAGAATTAAATATAGGTACTAAATTGTCTATTATTGTAAAATTTCACTCTCATAATTTTTTCATAAAACGTCTAAAGAAGTATATTTGTGAGCATAAGCTTTACTAACATTCCTCAATACATCTGCAAATATAGAGATAGCCTCGGGGCGGAGTATGCAGGGCGAGGGTGTGAATTTAGAACAAAGTGTATTTCTTGGTATTTTAGCATCAAAAGGAGAATTATTATAAATATTTTTCACTTGGTAGGGGTTGGAGTAGGGGTAGGGGTAGTGGTAGTGGTTGGAGTAGGAGTAGTGGTAGTGGTAGTGGTAGTGGTAGGGGTTGGAGTAGGGGTAGGGGTAGTGGTAGTGGTTGGAGTAGGAGTAGTGGTAGTGGTAGTGGTAGTGGTAGTGGTAGGAGTAGTGGTAGTGGTAGTGGTATTGGTAGTGGTAGTGGTAGTGGTAGTGGTAGTGGTAGTGGCAGTGGCAGTGGTAGTGGTAGTGGTAGTGGTAGTGGTAGTGGTTGTGGTAGTGGTAGTGGTAGTGGTAGGGGTAGTGGTAGTGGTTGGAGTAGGAGTAGTGGTAGTGGTAGTGGTAGTGGTAGGGGTTGGAGTAGGGGTAGGGGTAGTGGTAGTGGTTGGAGTAGGAGTAGTGGTAGTGGTAGTGGTAGTGGTAGTGGTAGGAGTAGTGGTAGTGGTAGTGGTATTGGTAGTGGTAGTGGTAGTGGTAGTGGTAGTGGTAGTGGTAGTGGCAGTGGCAGTGGCAGTGGTAGTGGTAGTGGTAGTGGTTGTGGTAGTGGTAGTGGTAGTGGTAGTGGTAGTGGTAGTGGTAGTGGTAGTGGTTGTGGTAGTGGTAGTGGTAGTGGTAGTGGTAGTGGTAGTGGTAGTGGTAGTGGTAGTGGTAGTGGTAGTGGTAGTGGTAGTGGTAGTGGTAGTGGTAGTGGTAGTGGTAGTGGTAGTGGTAGTGGCAGTGGCAGTGGCAGTGGCAGTGGCAGTGGCAGTGGCAGTGGCAGTGGCAGTGGCAGTGGCAGTGGCAGTGGCAGTGGCAGTGGCAGTGGTAGTGGTAGTGGTAGTGGTAGTGGTAGTGGTAGTGGTAGTGGTAGGTAGTGGTAGTGGTAGTGGTAGGTAGTGGTAGTGGTAGTTGTTTTCCACGGACGAAGGAAAGTAAATAGCAGGCAAGCCAACATTTGGGCAGGACAACGTCTGCCGTCAGTCATGATGTTTCCTCGCGCAATGGGAAAGTAAGAAAATCACAAAAAAATGTTTTGTTCGTTATAATACAGAGGGTGATTTACAAGAAAAAAAAAATCGGAAAAACATTTTGTATGGGAAATGTTACTTAATCTCGCTAAAAGTAGGGGTAGAGATATTTGTAGTGGTAGTGGTAGTGGTAGGGTTTGGAGTAGGGGTAGAGGTAGTGGTAGGGTTTGGAGTAGAGTTAGTGATAGGGGTTGGAGCAGGGGTAGGGGTTCGAGTAGAGGTAGTGGGAGTGGTAGAGTGGTATGAGTAGGGGTAGTTGTAGGGATTGGAGTAGAGGTAATGGTAGGGGTTGGAGTAGGGGTAGGGGTAGTGGGACTGGTAGAGTGGTATGAGTAGGGGTAGTGGTAGGGATTGGAGTAGAGGTAGTGGTAGGGGGTTGGAGTAGGGGTAGGGGTAGTGGTAGTGGTAGGGGTTGGAGTAGAAGTAGTGGTAGGGGTTGGAGTAGAAGTAGTGATAGGGGTTGGAGTAGAAGTAATGGTAGGGGTTGGAGTAAGGGTAGGGGTAGTGGGAGTGGTAGGAGTAGGGGTAGTGGTAGTGGTAGTTGTTTTCCACGGACGAAGGAAAGTAAATAGCAGGCAAGCCAACATTTGGGCAGGACAACGTCTGCCGTCAGTCATGATGTTTCCTCGCGCAATGGGAAAGTAAGAAAATCACAAAAAAATGTTTTGTTCGTTATAATACAGAGGGTGATTTACAAGAAAAAAAAAATCGGAAAAACATTTTGTATGGGAAATGTTACTTAATCTCGCTAAAAGTAGGGGTAGAGATATTTGTAGTGGTAGTGGTAGTGGTAGGGTTTGGAGTAGGGGTAGAGGTAGTGGTAGGGTTTGGAGTAGAGTTAGTGATAGGGGTTGGAGCAGGGGTAGGGGTTCGAGTAGAGGTAGTGGGAGTGGTAGAGTGGTATGAGTAGGGGTAGTTGTAGGGATTGGAGTAGAGGTAATGGTAGGGGTTGGAGTAGGGGTAGGGGTAGTGGGACTGGTAGAGTGGTATGAGTAGGGGTAGTGGTAGGGATTGGAGTAGAGGTAGTGGTAGGGGGTTGGAGTAGGGGTAGGGGTAGTGGTAGTGGTAGGGGTTGGAGTAGAAGTAGTGGTAGGGGTTGGAGTAGAAGTAGTGATAGGGGTTGGAGTAGAAGTAATGGTAGGGGTTGGAGTAAGGGTAGGGGTAGTGGGAGTGGTAGGAGTAGGGGTAGTGGTAGTGGTAGTTGTTTTTAACGGACGAAGGAAATAGTAAAATAGCAAGCAAGCCAACGTTTGGGCAGGAAACGCCGCGTGTGCCGGGTCTGCTAGTATGATATAAAATACCTGTTACTGTACAGTAGTTGGTAGCGAGTAATGTACGTCGTGTTAAAGTTAACGTGAGACAATATTAGGTTCACGTTTCTGAGTGAAAGGTTAAACCGATAAGTTCACTACATTTGTTACGCCGTTATTTGATTTTAGTAAGAAAGCTATTTCCGACACTATGTGGCGAGAATAACACTACCTTACCGCCCCAGGCTTCGCCCGTGGATATTTTCAAACAAAATAAAATATAACCTATAACACTCAGTAATTCCTGTTAGTGAAAGAATTTTCAGAATCAATAGTTTGAGAGCCCCTACTTCCAAACTTACAAACTTTACCTCTTTATAATATTAGTATAGACTTGCTCGGAATGAATACCCACCCATACCATTAATTTCAGGTACCAACCTATGTACTTTCTAAACAGACAGAGATGTTTACGTGTGTTAAAGAAGTGACACATACAGCTTGCCACCTGTTCTGTTTAATGGTGTTGTTTGGTAGAGTAGTCAGCAAGATGTACAATACGTTTATATAGCTACAATAACAAGAGGTACGTGAGGTGCGTACAACACTCTCTTATACCCAGTACTGACTCAAATCGATGGAAATGTTTGTTGAATACCGATCGTTGAGAACACCTCCTAAATATAATGAGAAACTGTTGAAGGGGAAATATACTATATTATATTATTTTGTTACATTACCATATACAAAATATAGAGTGTTATGTTTACTAAATATAATATCGTACTCTCAGGTCTTGAATATATGGATCAGTCTCGTTAAAGTTCAAAAATATTATTGTTAACATGGTGACTGCTCCACTCCTTTGGACCTCCAACCTTCCTTGAGTTGGGGCTATCAAAAACTTTTAAAATCCGACTTATAGTTCCAGATATTAGCACGTTAGAACAAACACACTCTTCCTTCAGTTTTATTATTACTATACTATAGATTAGCCGGGTGTCTGTTTGTGACATTTTCATGCTAAAACTACTGAACACATTTTGTTTCAGTTTTCACTATTGTATATTCACGAGGAAGATTTACGAGTATTAAACATGTTTAGGAGCTGATAATCAAGTCGGAGAAAAGTTAGCCCCAGCGAGTTTTTATATCTTATATCTAATCCGTGAGAGATATAACAAAATTATGAAAGAAAGAACTAAGTATATAGAACAAAATGGACTACAAAAAAGTGCGCAGTAGCAGTAACATATATCTAATAGATATAGAGAGAATATACCCATATTGTACCCGTGTGAAGTCGGGTCGGGGGCGGGGTCGCTAGTATTGTACATAAATGTAATTATTATAATGATCTGATATCAATTTAATATTTGAATGATAAATACATCATGTAATTACCACATAATAAATTACGGTGTAAATAATTTCCTTATTGGTGTGATGTGATCGCTAGTATCATATAAATAAAAATTAAATACTGTTCGTTGGCAAGCACATAAGAACGAATTTGGTATTTTTTATTAAATTTGAAAAAGTTGCCCAGAAAATTGGAAAATTCGGGACAAACTTTTTTCTATGGGATTTTTGTATGAGCTCATGTTAATATAGGCTCCACGGATGAAGCCGAGGGGGGGGGGGAGGAGCTAGTTACAAATAAATGTATATAAATACAGATCAGTGTATAAGCAGTATATATGTATTGTATAACAATAAACTAATATTTGGTACGTTCTCTCTAGTTTGGAGGTAATCAATCAACTGGTTGTATGTAGTTGCTACTTGGTAGGTATATACCTAGTTATAGTTACGTACATACATCTGTTTGCGTACAGTTATACAGGACCTTCATGTAACATACTGAAATTCTGAATTTATATATCCTTATTTTTGCAACCTTATACTCAAATTAAATTGCTGACGACCCCAAATATAATTGTGGGCCTCATAATAAAAATTTGCCCCACATTACACAAATAATGTACTCGGAAAATACGTAACGAAAACATTAAACGTTGTGTAATTAAATAAACAAATATTTGTACTGACGAGAAGTAAAAAATTTGAAGGCGAATCTTTTATAATTTACAATTAAGAACCCTTAATTATAAATACACATTTTGGTATTTTTAAATAAGGGTTGAAGTTGAAATATCCTAACAATTAGTAATACGAGCACAATAACAATAACTGACAATATCCCAAAAATAGCTACGAAATGGCACGAATCACTGAGTACCGACTGTGAAGTATGACAATATTTTCAGTTTAGCTTGCTATATATTTTGTTTCTGCTCACTTTACGATATATTTGAGTAACATTGAAAGGCGTGTCGCGTGTGCCGCTTGCCGCGTGCCGTCAGCTGAATAAAAGCTCTGAACCTGAATAATAACTGAAATAGCGGCCTCTATTCAGACCCGACACACTATGAACATTTTTTCAAATAGAAATTCTACGAAATTTTTGTTTAGGTACTCGTATTAGCAGTTAACGAAGTAGTTGAGGTCTAAGAGGCTTTTTCTACAGAATATTTCTTATGACAAACTTAGTTCACTAACAGGGGTTAAAATTAGCCAACTTGGATAAATAATGGCATTATTATTGTGTTTATTTATTTGTATTAGTATGTATTTGATTCAAATGGTCCCCGATCACCCATTATATTGGTGATAGTCGTAGTTTGCGAATTGAGTAAAGTATTCAACTGTAATAATTAGTTTAGTTATCCCCACAATCGGTACGTAACATGACCGCAGACCGTCGACCGCTATAAAGTGTATCACAGTAACCACTGTAGAGCTACTTCCATATAATTTGTAAATGAGCTCCACCCAATACATGTTTGTGATAATCAGCTCGTCGCAGGCAGCAGGCAGCAGGCAGCAGGCAGCAGGCAGCAGGACTCAACAACATTTCAATATATTTTAGATATTTATTTAGGACTTACCTTATACTCACACTGTGTGTCTATACTAAACTAACTACCAATATTGCGGTGCTCATTAGAAAATTACGTTTGGGTTTTGATATAAACCTTGCTAAGTTTGCAGTATTATATTTTAAAATGTATTTCTAATTTTGTTTGATCATTCACGGAAACATTTTGAAAAGATGTAGGTACTCTGAAACATTACAGTACCTATCTAATGTCAAATACAACTAACATGAAGATTGTGGGAAGTTATATTCATAAAGTAAATTAGCTACTTCGTCTTTGTTATTTATGAGTTGGATCATGCTCGGATTTAGATATATTATTAAACATTATTTATATATGTTGACATAACTGCCTCAGCGTTTGGTAATATAGATACTAGCAATGAGTTAAAGATATACAGAGTATACAATTTTATATTTATTTTGGACATAACTAAAGTCATATTATAATTGAAGCCACCGCCACAAAATGACTCGACACCTTGTTTTAGTATTTAAAGTACTTAAACATGTTTGTATGAGTTATCAGAACTGTAGAATAATCTCTAAGATTATTGCCCATTTATAATATAATACAATTCATTTAAAAATAGTATCAGTCAGTAATTATTTATTGACAATATTTTAAAATATTTTGTAACCTAGTGGTTATAGGCCAGTCTGGCTATTTTGAGCTGTATGGAAATTTTTCGTAACCGTTATACAGCAAACGAAGATATGTAAAAAATCGGAAATATTCCGTAGAATTAAATGCACTATTTTTAAAACAACTGACATTAGGGGAACTTATAGAAAATGGCGGCCAAAGTAGGTAAAAAACACTTTATTTCGTTTTAAAAAAAAATAGGCTTTATTTAAAAAAAGTTTAATACACAAGTTGTGAAACTATTTATTTCGGATCGGTCTAGTCTGGTCCGATGTCAATAAATTGTAAAATATATTATTAATTTAAAAAAAACCGTAAAAAAAATCGCATTATTTTAAAACACCCGTATCTCTTTGAAAAACAAATTTTTGAAACCGAAAAATAGTGAAAATGTAGCTCTTGACAAGCCAAAAAAGAGCGTATTTTCAAATTTTAAAAATATTAAAAAGATCTTGCAGAAATTTGATTTTTCGAAAAAAAAGTGTTTTTTTTAAAATTCCTATACTTAACTCATAAACCCGTGACTTTTTATAATCGTGTCTATGCTTAAAATTTTCTTTAATAGTTGCCGTAACATGTGCGAGTATTGCGCGCTTCATTAACTGATCGGTAATATGCGAAATATCGGTCGAAAAATGGGAATTTTACGGAAAAATGCAGGAACGGCTCTCCCCCCCTACTCCACCGCTAGAGCTGAAGTATGGTACCACGGCGCTAAGCTCCGTGTGTGATTAATTTTGCAGTGCTCAGCGACGGACGATGGAGTTCTCGTATTTTTTTATTTCAACTATAAATAATGAACTTTAACTCACATAAATTTTAGCTGATAATATTAAAAAACGGCGCCACAGGATTTTTTTCAAGCAAAAAAAAAATCTTGGCTCCAGAAGGTCGGTGAGAAAAAAAAATGTTTTTAAAATTTGCAGAAAAATACCAGCTATAACATCGCGTAAACGTAAATTTTATACAATTTAAACTATTAAAGATAAATTACGTTTTTGGAACAAAAAATAGAAATCGATTTTTTGACCGATATTTCGCATATAACCGATCAATTAATGAAGCGCGCAATATTTGCACATACAACGGCAACTATTAAAGAAAATTTTAAGCATAGACACGATTATAAAACGTTACGGGTTTATGAGTTATAGGAATTTAAAAAAAACACTTTTTTTTCGAAAAATCAAATTTCTGCAAGATCTTTTTAATATTTTTAAAAATTGAAAATACGCTCTTTTTTGGCTTGTCAAGAGCTACATTTTCACTATTTATCGGTTTCAAAAAATTTTTTTTCAAAGACATACGGGCGTTTTAAAATAATGCGATTTTTTACGGTTTTTTTTAAATAAATAATATATTTTACAATTTATTGACATCGGACCGGACTAGACCGATCCGAAATAAATAGTTCCACAACTTGTGTATTAAACTTTTTTAAAACAAAGCCTATTTTTTTTAAAACGAAATAAAGTGTTTTTTACCAACTTTGACCGCCATTTTCTATAAGTTCCCCTAATGTCAGTTGTTTTAAAAATAGTGCATTGAATTCTACGGAATATTTCCGATTTTTTACATATCATCGTTTGCTGTATCGTGATTTTGGTCCAAAATATTTACACAGACTGGCCTATTATATTCTCTTTGTTTTATGACATTGACAATGATAACAACAATAAAGATTTTATTTTCTTTTATTTAATAAATTTATTACACACTAGCTGTTTCCCACGACTTCGTAAGTGTCTATTTCAGAATGTTGGCGAACATACACTTCATACATAGCTTTTGTCATGTTCACCTCTGCCCACCCCGTTCCCGTCGTCATGCCGTGATGGTATATAGCCTATGTTACTCAGGAATAATCCAATGGTGAAAGAATGATCAAAATCCGTCCAGTAGTTTTTGAGTTTATTCGTAACAAACATACAAACATACAAAAATACAAATCTTTCCTCTTTATAATATTAGTATAGATTAGAAAATATAAAGAGAAAAATATTGATATCCTCGGTGACGCGCAACATGTACATTGTAGATCCTACATGGATGTCAAGTGAACCCTAGATATGTAAGTACGTATAGTAAGATAGGATTAGTAGGGTTCTACCGAGTACCGAGCTGAACATCAAACCTCCCTGTAACGAACCTGATCACGAGATCACCCACATCAACTTCTACGTTGTACTTCACTAATACATATTGACAGCTCTAAGGGAACAGTTACCTCAATTTGTAAATGTACCATTATATTTGTTATACTTAACTATAGTGAGTACTGTAATGTAAAAGTTTATGGTTGGGATTAGTTAATGAGTGAAGTTTAAATTATTGTTAGGATTAACACTAATAGTAAGTTTCACATTTCAACTGTAAATGTATGTTTAGTTCGGTATCAAGTAGTAACCTGTTCCTCCCACAGGGTCGAAATAAAAGTTTTCTTCGTTTTTATGTCGGATGATCTCAAACTTAGAAAATCTTTGAAATGTAGTACCTATTTGTAACTTTTAAAATAAAATCTACCTATGTTTAGGGTAGAATTTGTTATGTTCAAAATTGAAGGCCTTATATTATATACATGCTGTTGTTATGTTAAGTAGTATTATGTATGTACCCTCCCAGGTTCCACGCTCCACAGTCCACACCTCCTCTAACATAATATTGTTGTTGTTTATGAAGGAGATCATTACAGGAGTTTGTATGGAACTTATTTACCACAATTCATTAAAAAAGTATTCCGACTTCAAATATTGTGCACTGAACAGCAATAATAAATAATATATATCCAAAAAAAGAAAACCTTGTTCAATTTTATGAGAACCTTTTTATAATGCTTTTTTTTTAATTAATAATATTATAAAGAGAAAAAATTTTAAAAAATCTTTGTATTCTACAAGAATTGTATTCTATAGACTCAAAAACTATAATGAAGAAACTCAAAAACTACTGGACCGATTTAAAAAAATATTTTTGTATTTGATAGCCCAATATTTGGGGAAGGTTATATGCTATTTATCATCACGCTAGCAACCCAAGGGGGTTAATTGTATTTCTAATTCAATGCGTACGAAATAGCGCGCAATAAGGGAAGAGAGATAAATAGAGGTCCGGAAACTCGCTACTTTTTATCCTGAAAACTTCCACGGGCGAAGTCGGTACTGAAACTTAGTACCTATATAATATAAAGGTTGTGTTCCATATACTAACTAACATTTCATAATATGATAAGTAGGTAAAATAAATTGAAAAAAAAACTGTGCGCGCGTTAAAGTTTTACTTTTTTGGCATAATACAAAAAATTTAGCAAGCAAATAATTAATGAAAATTAAAATAGCGTGATCATAAATACGGTTGCTAAAATCTGAATACAAATAATAAAATTTAAAAAATGGCTTATTATAATTGAGAATTAAATTGTTTATTTAACATAATTAAAAAAGATACTGTCACTTTTTGTTGCATCGTAAAATTTAACTCTCATAATTTTCATGTATAACTTCAAATAGCGAAACTGTAATAGTGCTCAAAGACCGATGTAGAGATCTCAACGATGAGTGATGAGTAGCTGCACTCGTATATGTTTAGATACCGTCAATTGAGAGTATTGGAGTGTGGAATGTGGAGCATACATTTTAATTGGAATCTCTGTTTGATGTTGGCTACCGGCTACCGGCTGCAGGCTACGGACTACGGAGGTTGATTGGATTCATGATCGGTGCAAATACTACACCAGGGTACGACACAAGTAGGTATTCAGACATGCATGTTGCAAGGGAGCTTTCATATTCATTACATTTTACAATCTCTTATATTTACTTTAGTAGATGCGTCAACAGTTATTTTAATATTGAAATTGAGAGCTTAACAATCTCTTACAGGATATAATATATATAAGTGGGACTTACAGATACAATTGTGTGCCTCTGTTGCTGAATGTACACTTTCACAATATCACTAAATAGTTCACTAACACTGATCATCTCGAGATTTATTACTTTATTTTCACTTTACGTAATTATTGTTATTGTAAACACCCGACACGCGCGTTACGATTGTTTGACAGCTGTTGTTCTACGACAACTTACTTATGTTATTGCTCATTCGAATAAATTCTATTCGCGGGTAGATTGAAAAAAGGCTGTTAACATAGTTATAAAGATTATACTAGATTTATTATCGATAAAAACGATTCATGGCTGCTCGGCCTCACGCGCATACATGCAGCCTCATGCGACCTCCATATATTACATCATTTTTTAAAACACTAATGCTATGGGGATGTGTCCTTAGAGCCGACACTATATTTTGCAAGTGAATATTACAAATTAGTTCATATTAATATAGAGAAAGTTTCTAAAGTATTTGTTCAAAATAACACTTTTAATCCAAAATCGAAGCTTACATACACTAATTGTTGACAAGTTATTAAATTGAATAATTTTGATATGCAGTTGTGCGTACATGAAATAATTAGCTAGCGTCCAAAAGTTACGTTCGGCTCGCGTACTTCACGTCCAATAGCTCGTTAACTGTGGTAGACTGACAAGTGGACAACACAACATGTATATGTAATAACAAAAGCAATAAATATTAATAAATGTGTCTAATTATGGAATGGATATTATTAAACTCACGAACATCACGCTAGTTATCCGACACGGATTTACTCAATGTATATGTTTAATACATTCACAATATTATCATAATTATAACAAATATTAGTATAAACACGAAAGTGTATTTGTTTGTTCTTTTTCCACGTCAAAGAGAACTTAATAATTGAGAGATATCCATTATAAATGTTCTGTTCATGTGTCTCTAAATGATATTTTTTTGTCTATGATGTTATGTTCACAATTTACAAGTACCTTTATAAAGATTGTGTAGAGCCAAAAAGAGTTATTTTTGTCTTGTTGTATCAAAGGCAAATATCAAAGTGGAAAATGATCAAAAGATAGTTTGGAAAATTAATAGAAGAGAAATGTTTCTTTTGTACTTGTACCTGAACGGCTCTGTAAACATGTTGTTCCTTATATACTTACTTTGTGTACCTATCTACTGTAGCTAGGAACTATATTATATATTATAACTCATTATACAAGTACTAACTTTATACCCTGTTTTGAAATGTGGCATAAGAATTTATCCTGCAGGATTTCCAGGATAAAAGGTATGTTATTCTCCGGTCTTCCAATATCCTTGTGCAGATAATCATGTCGATCCGCTGCTCTGTTGTGGCGTGAAAGAATGATGAACAAGTTAGATTTCAAAAATCTATGTTTGTTGTTTTCATTTTTATATTTTCACAATTCCCGGAACCGAACTGTCCCAGGACAACTCTTCGTCATTTAGCTGGTATAATAAAATGTCATCAATTAATTTATTTGTTCTCACCAGCTCTACTCTACTTTGTGCGTCGGTGGCTGAGTGGTTAAGACGTATGGTATTAACAAGGCGGATCACGGTTCGAACCCGACAATGTCCCAATGACTTTTTTATAATTAAAAAGTTATTGACAAACCACATTGAGAGGTAAATATACCTTAACAGAACTGGCCACTCGTTCTTCCGCTGGGTACACTGGGACCGATAACACAGTTCTGGGAGCCATGGCTCTACTCAATGGAGTTAGGTTTGATACTGAATACATACACTATAGCTACATATAGAAAACGTAATCAGTATGATGACACAACAAGATCATCCCGTGACAACCACAACAACAACAACGACAACCACAACCCGGAAAGTTGACAATCTCGTACTAAATTGACCGTGACATAAATAGTGTCAATAGTCTTGTGGTTTATGTAAAATTAATGTTTTAATTGGTTCGACTCTTAAATGGGATATCCAAACGACGTCACGGAATTAACTTTGACAACAACATTAGGTATTAGGTTATCTATTCCGTTGAAGAATGTGAGACACGAGACAGAAACAAGACAAACACTTGTTATACTACACTGTACTGTAGACTACCTACTGCTCGTTACTGCGACACACGAGTATGACCTGTATGAGGCACGATACATACTGCAATGTGAGTACAAAGAGTTGAGCCCTTTGTTACAGGCAGACGGTCTTACAGTCTTACAGTCTTACAGTCTTACAGGTGACTTTAACTGACTTTTATAGGAGCGACGTTAATTAATGAATTTAGTTTGTCTACATGAAAATCGTCAATCTGAAAATATGTTTGTCTGTTTGTTATATATTTACAACTGAATAACTAAATTAGTACGTTTAGGAAAGTGGGATCTCAAATAAATGCGTGTTTTAGCACAATGGAGTGTTTAAATGTTACATTTAACATTAGTCCTATATAACATTGTTGCTAAGTTAGCTTCACTCATATTGAATGTAGCGAGCTCTTACCAAAGTGTTAGTATTATTTACAAATTATAAACACATAAGTAATATTGAAATATCTCTCTGTATTGTACGTTTAGAGAACACAAATATGTCGCGTCTCTCATATAACGATACATTATTACTTACAGCAGTTATACAAGATACCTGTGCTGGCTCTTAATTAAATTGTTTCACAAATACTGGAATGAGATTCGTAGTTATTGAGCAATATGTATTTATTGAGTAAATTCTGTTTAAATATTATATTTTATATAACTAGCGATCAACACCGGCTTTGCTCGGATACAAGAGTTGTATAAGAAAAAATCGATTTTATTATATTTATATAATTATATAAGCACCAATGTGATTTAATCGAGTTCTCGTGCTTTGTTGTGTTATTTCAAGTTTAATATATTAGACTCATCGTACGTAGTCAATAAGAATGTTATAGAATGCACGCACCTATGTTCAGTTCCCGCCTTTGTAGCTACTGTACTAGCATTCCGCCCGTGGGTATTTACGAACAAAATAAAGTATACCCTATACCTACCGCTACTCCTACCCCTACCCCTACCCCTACTTCTACTCCTACTCCTACCCTCTACCACTACCAATACCTCTATATCATCAATAGTTTTCGCAGCGCACGCGATGTAAAGAATTTCTTAGGTCATTTTCCCAAATTTTTTTTGAAAATAGAATATAGCCTATGTCACTCAGGGTGAATCACACTAGACTTATAGATAGATAAGATCATCAATTGTGCACAGAAGTACAGACAACAATGCTAGGTTCGTCACAATGTTGGTAGCAAAGGAGTTGCCAGTAATTGTTACTTATCTAAATATTATAAAACCGTGGCGCGTCGTGTCGCTGACTGACTGACATTCACCGCACAGACTAAACCACTGAACATATAAATATACTACTTGGTATTGTAGAAGTGCAATAAGAAACGAAGTCGCAGGCAACCGGAGTGTACCTACGGCGTACAAAAATATACAGAATTAGCAGGTGCCACAGAAATCGACCACAGACTCGTCCAATTCTTGTAACGAACGGTCCCCGCCTAGCTAGATCATACGGCGACCGGAATGAGAAACTTTCGTTGCGATGCCGGACCAATGTCCCACTTAAAGGTCTTATCAGAGAAGTCTCAGAACCTAACGTACTGTGAATTATATATGATCATCATGCAGTTGTAAGGTTGATAGAAAACATTTTAATTTAAATTTTGAACTGTGATGGACAGGTGGCTAAAATTTAAATAATCAAGAAACCAAACATGGTAGGTACATTACTGAAATATTGTCGCAATGTAAATTTTCACTTTGTCGAACGTTGAAGTGTTCGCTGATGGAATTTTTATGTAGCTCTACAGCTACACAAACCGATCTGAATTTCAGAATCGATTTTAGGTTATGGCGGCTACGTTACTGAAGCTTATACAACTTATTTGCATAAACTAATTATATTATCTGTTTGGTGCTCATCTCTATTGATTTAAATGAAACTCTCTAAATGTGCTATCTTTACACTCTACGTTCATTTACCGATAGTTAAAAGTAAGATAGAAATTACAAATAAAAAAATCATGTAAGTAAATCGCTATCTACTGGGAGAGTAGGTACCTAACATACTGGCTGCATTGCCTCGTTGGATGGCTATGCTTATTCTTTGACCGAAGTAAGAGCCAGCCCATGCCCCATTGGTCATGTGATCTTTCTATTAGTCGTTTACTAATATCTATAAACAGACTGTGTGCTCCAGGTCCCCACGGTCCCATCGTTTCCACACCAAATGCCTCAAATATGTATTATTTCGGAAGAGATGCATATTTGCGAGCGAGAGTATCTACACATGTAGCATCCCATACTAGTGACCGCCCCATCTTCCATGGTGCAAGTGTCATGCCGTCTGTCTCTTGCCATCATCACGTGCCAACCCATATGGTTCTAAAACGGCTGGCACATAGCTGCAGCTGACAAGAGCCCGACGGATGATATCTTTTAAACTGGCGTGTCTTGTTGATCTACATGCTATGTATAGTTGTAATAACATGTTGACATAGTAACTCGATATTGTTTTACCATTATAAACAAATTCGATGTTACTTTTTTTTCGCCGATCGTGTCTGAAAGATATGAAGCGAAAGAGGTATGTCAGGATCGTAGCAAATGGAATTCGATTGTATCTGCCTACCCCTCTTGGGATAAATGGCGTGATGATAGAAAATAGCAACGACAATTTCACGTACAATCTATTTACTGTAAACTACACTACACACTGCACTAAGTTACATAAAATAACGTTAAATTATTGACAATTAAATAATATAAGTAGTTTGAAATAAAGTAAATAAACGTATTATTTACATTAATTCAAATAAATTGAGATTATCTGTAAATATAAAGTAGCAAGATGTAGCGAGTAGCAAGTAGCAAGTAGCAAGTAGCGACTGTGAAGTGAAGTGAAGTGAAGCAATACATTATACATACAAGTTGCATAATGTAGCTGCAGTGCCGTTTGATGGAGATGTCTACTGGGACTGTGTTAGTGCACGTACATACGGACTTGGTTATGTTTTAGATAGATCATTTTTATTTGGAGGTAGATATTCGGTAGGTATATATCCACTAAAGTTTAGTTCATATCTTCGTCATAACCAGTAAGAAAGAGCGTGGTGGTGTATAAAATATGAAGTCCATTTCCCGGATACTGGCTGCGGGGGGTGCGGGCGGTGCGGGGGGCTGACTCCATACAATTTTTTGTTTAATATATTCAGGTCCGCAAGGTCGGCTATTAATCAAACTATCCGGCTGTTTTAAATAGACGTCGTGGGTCTGAACAAATATAAATCAAATTAAGCTGGAGGCTCGTTTCCACATTATTTTCAGTTGGCCCTTAGCGTCGGGGAGTTAGGGTTCTGTAGTTTGTGCTGCTATGGAAATATTAAGACTTGTGATAGATAGAAATTGAATTACTAAAAGCTGAAAGTGGTTTAGATCCTAAAATAAAACGTTTACTCTATTACAGGCCAATTTAGATGATGTTATGTATAGAGTTAAGTCTCTAAAGTGTATAATAGTAGTTTATGATACGGAATCATAATAGGGGTAATTAAAACACAAGTGGAATTTTTTAATCGCATCCACGACTCCACGAGTCTTTTAATTCCAAGTTATGTGCCCGTTCATACACTACTTTTACAATAGTACAAAACAAATTGAACCAAGATATTTTTCTTAATCGAAAAAATGGCGGTAAAATCGGTTACCTACCTACTACGCATTAGTGCGCATGTGCGTTAACTGTCAAGTGACTCCTACATGGGAGAGTCGATATTTTCATAGAGTTTAATGTGGCTGCATAACACATATCCTTTGCTTTTTCTGCATTTAAAAAAAAACAAAACGGTTTTTGCTCCGTTTTTTGTATGAAAACTTCGGTACTATTTAATACATTATAGTGTCGAAGTTTGACATATTAGAGACGCGTGTATGTTGAAATGTTCACGACGTACTATCTCCAACACAATAATCAAAAGTTTAAAGTTTATATGAAGAAAGTAATTATATTATATGTTTATAGATTCGGAAGTAGAAGGGGGCAGTCTTCCAGAGTAATTCATGATCACTACCACTCTGTCAGTAAAGAGTGTACAACTTGGAAGAATAAGAATAGATTAGAACAGTGTGTTTATATGTATAATGAACCTACAGAACCCTAAACGTAACACAACATCACACCCTTGCCCAAGTTTTTTCAGTTTCGCGAGAGTGATAAATGGTAGACGTGAGAGTGCGGATTCTTTCCCGATCTCTTGGATGTTTGAACAGCACTGTGCGGTACTGTGCGGCACGTACTTGACGCTCAAGCTGTTAAATGGTACGAATACGATAATATGTAGTCATTGATTTCAGGCGGTGCGCCCCACTCTGAATAACTAGGAACAGAAGGAAAACCATGGTGTTTACATAACTGAAGGTCCTTTAGATAATTGTGTTACTCATTTTAGTTGCTCATGTGTAAATTGTAACGAAAATACCCCCTAGAAATGAGCACCCGATGTTCGTCAGTTTGTTTATCAACAATTTGATAAACAAATAATAGTACATTGTGATACAAGTGTGCTATGTTGGTCATTACGTACGAGGCCGACGAGGCGGTATTATCAGCGCGAGCCACTAGGCAAGCACTATAAAAAGCTGAGTATGTAATGACCAATGCACACGCATTTCATACGACGCTTTTCAACACACTTGCGAGGAAAAAAACAAACTTCATGTGGTTTGTACAATTCTCAAATGTTTTGTTTTTTCCCGCGTCGCGCTAGATAAAGCACGGGTAACTTCTCCAAATTGCCAACAAAGTCGTGGTTAAAAAATAAAAACTGTATTATGCGGTTAAATTAAGAATGCTTTGTTGACACACATACAATTTGCAATCTTGTACGAATTTAACTTTATTGGGTTATATTATTGCTGTAATGTAAAGTAAAAAGCACGCGTGTTTAATAATATGGGATTATGGGTCTAAAAGTGAGGTATTAAGACTCACGTTACGAGCAAGTGTGTTGAAAATAATAAAATTAAATTGCATAATATTATAATACTTAAATGTAATAAAGCTAGCTACGTCTACTTATAGTAATTTAATATAATAATTTGTATTATTAAACCGATATAATAATAAAAAGTGTACAATATTTAAAATTCCAATTTCAGTATTCATTTTTTGAGATCGCCATTGTTCTGTACTAGTTTACATGAGGTATCGTGATCTTTACCAACTACGGGAGCTTCACCGTGGAAGGTTTCTTCTGTGTACCGACGGTTCACCTTCCTTGCAGTTCCGTGAAGCTGAAATTGTATAATTATTTAAAGAAATTAAAATAATATTACTTTGGTTGTCTGTTTATGTTTAAATACTGTTGGGTTTACCATTGTATTAGACATTGTTTGTTCATTTGAAAGGCCAGAATTTGGTTCAGGGGGAAGGCAAAATTTGGTTTGAGATATTCAGGAGAGCGAAAGCGAAAAAAAGCTACGCACATATTGAATACAATTGGAAGACAAACCCCCTGCAACTGGTGACTCCGTCGTGATATAGAGAAGTGGAATGTTCCATGTAGTTTCGAGTTGCTGGCGTATCACCAACATTACTATGAACCTGGTATTACCGCGAGGTATATACTTAGTAGGTACGCTTAGTTACCTTGTCCCACAGAGTCATATTAAATCCAAAGTTGCAGTGGAAGAACTCGTGATGTTGATCATGGAACTCTGCGTGCGGCTGCCACGGCTGCCACCACAGTGCCTTGAAGTTAACTCCGGAGTGATCGATGATGCCGTGGTAGTATGTGTATAGAGCCACGGAGTAGAACGGTACTGGGGACAAATATCTTCAATAAAATATCGCGGAGTGAGACATTATCGCCACATTGGTAAATGGCTAAAAAGTTCATCATGTCATAATGTGAGCTTGTGGAATTGTTTGTACAGGAACGGAGTGTGGTAGATATAGTAATAGTACAAAAGGTAACTTACACCAATGTACAGGCACCGTGAACAGCGGCAGACACATAGTAAGTTGTATATGTAAGATCTCTACAGGATGTATAGCGGTGACAGAGAACGCGGTCGGATAGGTGTACTTGTGGTGCAGCTTGTGGAAGTGTTTGTACAGGAACGGAGTGTGGTAGATATAGTAATAGTACAAAAGGTAACTTACACCAATGTACAGGCACCGTGAACAGCGGCAGACACATAGTAAGTTGTATATGTAAGATCTCTACAGGATGTATAGCGGTGACAGAGAACGCGGTCGGATAGGTGTACTTGTGGTGCAGCTTGTGGAAGTGTTTGTACAGGAACGGAGTGTGGTACATACGGTGGAGGATGTATGTCGTGTAGTCCTGAAAATAATAACAATTAGGAGAAATAAAAGAGAAAGTGCAAGAAAAATGAAATGCGTGGACTGGTTTTATAGCCACGGAAAAGTAGCAAATAACATAATATCAGTATCAGTAATGCCGATGAAGACATTGAGAATGTAAGAAACCATTGTAATGAAAGAAAACTCGAACTAATAATGTAGTACAAAAGTAAAATTATGTCTAACAATTTTTATTGTTTATTGGGAAACAAATAAGGTCAACGGAAGTCTAAAGAAGATTAATGTATGTAAGAGGAAAGGTTGGATACGTTTTGAATGCAAACAATGAAATGATAAAAAATGAAAATTATTTCAATAAGCATAAAACATGGCCATCTGAAAATGAAAATTGTATAGAAGATGAAATCAGCATGGATAAAATAATAATAGCGATGAAAAAATTACATATTACTAACATAATATATTAAGTAATGATAAATAAAATTTGTGAATGCTGGTAGTTATGTATGAAAGTGGAAGGGCAGTCACGAAAGTGAGAGGATTATCACTGCATGTACTGATATTCTTGATCTTTATCTTCTTAGATGTTTATTACTTTGTATCCTAATTTGGCACCAACCGTCTTCAAATTCTACGACGAAATATTTATTATTTCTTACTTTTCAGTGCAAATTTTTGAAGTCGGTACACTTTTTTTTAAAAGTAAATTTATTTTTCCCTTTTAAGTGATTTTACTGCCCTGAGAGACAAATAATAACGCAAATAAAAAAAAATTATGGAAAATAAAAAAAATAAACTGCTGTGGATAGGATTTGAACCATTTGCATCCTGAGCTGCACCATACCATACCATACCTTTAGCCGTTAGACCACCGTCGATACAAAAATTGACAACTTCGTGTCAATAGCAACCGTTGCTAAGGCTTTTCTCTGATACATAATTTTCTGCCGAAAACAGAGACAAATTACTGAATTTCTGAAAAACTACTAAACCAATATTCACTAAAAAAAATGGGACCACCTGTGAAGTATACCCTTTCAAACAAAAAAAAATTTTTCCAAATCGGTCCAGGCGTCTTCAAGTAATCGGGGAACATACATTAAAAAAATAAAGATACCTCCTCCTTCTATTTTGAAGTTCGGTTAATAATGAGAGAACGTAGTTATGGTAAATGAGTATGTTTGTAAATTGGTTTTAATTTAAATATGACTTCTTATATCAAAATAAGTTAGATAAAAATTAGTAATAATGAATTAGTATTGTTTACTAAGAATTCAGTCAACAAAATTGGTAACACGAGATTTTATGAAGAGATATTAGGATCAGCGTGACGTTCAAACAAATTCCTCATTAATTATAATATAGAAGATAACATTTATATACAAGCTAAACACGGACAGATAATGCTAATCATGGTATTGTGATAACGAAAACCAAATCAGACGTTCGTTAACGTCACCTTTGCTCTTTATCAAGGTGAGTACAACATTTATTTAGGGGAGGTTGGGGAATTTATTTAATTTTTATGTTTACTTGTTGCATACTATCATGAAAATAAAATAAGTAACAAGAATAACAAAAGGGAAAAACATTAAAAAGAACCATTTTTATGGCAACAAAATTAATAAACAAAAATTTAAAAAAAAACAATATAAGAAAAATCGAGTTAGACATTAGACATGATGATGATATATGATAGATGGCTGAAACTAGGTTGTCGTAATAAATCTTAAAACAGACTCCATAAGATTTACAAGATCTTATTTGGACTCCTTTAGTCATTACAAATAACCAGCTCCAGTCAAATATTTAAAAACAAAGTCAACGTACCACATATATAAAGATGGCCGGAAACTGCAGAATGAACCACAACCATCCAAACTCATTAAACTGGTAGTATACAGCTGAGGGGTTCCCGTTGTATATGTAACAGGCCAGGAACGCTGAGAAACTACCAGTCACGAACAAGGACGACGCTCCGAACAGAATCTCATGACGTTCCAACTCGGGGGACATCCACTTGTTGGGTTGGATCTTCCACTCTTGAGCACGGTGACGTCGACGGACGTAGAAGTACCACTGGAACCAATCACAAACGACTCATTTGTAGAAAAATCATCAGGAGTACAGTATTAAAACATGTATGTGTGTGAGGCTAATGAATACAACTGGGAGACTAGGTATATCTAAGGGTGTACCAGAAGCTCCTATAGCTGGCTCCAATCTGTTACCAAAAACGTGACATTTCATTAGAGTTTATAATGTCATAACAGGCGTTGACGAATTACAGTTAGAGCATTAATGTAAAAAACTTACATGTAAGAATCCACCAATAGCGAAATAGACTCCAAAGGAAACTACATGAGCTGCGAAGAAGAATGTGGTGAAGTCTGCCATCTTGAGGTTCTCTAGAGTGATCAGCTTCATGACGTCTTCTGTAGTGACATTCCTGTCTGTGTGTGTGTGACCTGTTAACTGTTTTATAGCTGTCACTAATATCACCACCCATTCTCCTGAAATTGTAATGTGAACCAAATGTCACTAAATGATGCTAATATTAAACTAGATGCTTTTCACGGCTTTACCCGTATCATTTTAATATCAGTCCTCATTTTAGTTGCTCATGTGTAAATTGTAACGAAAATACCCCCTATACAAATAATAGTACATTGTAATACAAGTGTGCTATGTTGGTCATTACGTACGAGGCCGACGAGGCGGTATTATCAGCGCGAGCCACTAGGCAAGCACTATAAAAAGCTGAGTTTGTAATGACCAATGCACACGCATTTCATACGACGCTTTTCAACACACTTGCGAGGAAAAAAACAAACTTCATGTGGTTTGTACAATTCTCAAATGTTTTGTTTTTTTCCGCGTCGCGCTAGATAAAGCACGGGTAACTTCTCCAAACTGCCAACAAAGTCGTGGTTAAAAAATAAAAACTGTATTATGCGGTTAAATTAAGAATGCTTTGTGGACACACATACAATTTGCAATCTTGTACGAATTTAACTTTATTGGGTTATATTATTGCTGTAATGTAAAGTAAAAAGCACGCGTGTTTAATAATATGGGATTATGGGTCTAAAAGTGAGGTATTAAGACTCACGTTACGAGCAAGTGTGTTGAAAATAATAAAATTAAATTGCATAATATTATAATACTTAAATGTAATAAAGCTAGCTACGTCTACTTATAGTAATTTAATATAATAATTTGTATTATTAAACCGATATAATAATAAAAAGTGTACAATATTTAAAATTCCAATTTCAGTATTCATTTTTTGAGATCGCCATTGTCAGTTCAGTGTCCTCATCTGATCTCATTATAGTTGGCATCTCCGGCACACTTTATAATATAAAGAATCAAGAAATATCAAAGAACAATACACAACCAACTATGATCGTTGAAACTTTCATCAACAATTAATCTCATTCGGAGCGTATTCTAGAAAATTATCGGGACAAACAGACATAACAAATGTGTTTTAATAATTTTATATACTTAGTTACTCTCGGTATATATAAACCTACCTGCTAAGACATGGCACTCACTCACCCTAATGAATTCCACCCTTTAAATATAAACAGAAGCGACTGGCGACTAGCGACTGGCACATCATGATAATGTAGCAGAGTCCCCGAGATAAGAAGACACATCAATCACCAACTCTAATGGAATGCGTAATCAAGTTTGTACAATCTGATTTCAGGTGGCGACTGACGACTCGCGACGCTACCAATTAATTTCCCTTCACGCGACTAAAGGGGATCTTCAAACTTAACGGAGCTCGAACTTTATACACGTACCTACTATACTCAATCTGATCGCACCTACAGTATCTACTACTACACTTAGTTAGCCACTTATTCTTTCTTATCTTCTAAATTAAAGCTATAAATATTAATGTGTGAAACACGGGAACTTTATTGAAAAAGTTTCTAAAGTATTTCAAACAGCATAAAAACTTCAAAAGATTTTATTTATTCGTATTGTACATTTGAACACCTGAACGATCACTTTGTTTATTGTCTTGTGGAAAGAATATCTCCATAAACAAGTATAGGAGCATAATATTACCTACTATAAATGACTTGTCCCGCATTATACACGGTCAAAGTCTCAAACAGAAATCTAAAATAAATAATATTTCCTCCACACACAATAATTTGTACAAATAATAATTGATCCATTAACGAACGAGGGAACAGAATAAACAACCTCGTTTACAAACAAATGGAAAATTGTTCGTACCTAATTAAAAGTTTAAAATGAAAAGCGGATTTCCTACCAATCTGTATACTAATCGTGCACGTAGCGTACACAGCTTTATTTTTTCATTAATACGTACTCCACACTCGTACATTGTGAAGTGTGGCTTTCAGTGTGCTCAACACATACTCAATGCGAGTCAATGAATGAAAGTGACAATTTAACTTTTGTAAACTTAATTTTTTGTAATAAGAGCTTACGTTATCCTTGGTCCAATTATGAAATATATACTTTCAACATAATATCAGATTTATGCAGTAAGCTGAAGTATCCGACCGTTTAAGAAACCACATAAAAGCACTTACCTCTCAGAGTCGCCCCGAACGTGAACACGGCGAGCGTAGCTATGAATGTAGTTATGTATTCTGGCACTCTTTCAAAAAACCTCTCGAGACTCTCGGAGTACTTCTCGATCCATTTGACTCCATCTGTGAGAGGTTCCCAGTACCCGGTACTAGTCACTTTAGTACCTTTCTCCTTCCTGTCTTTACTACTTTTATTTCTACGTACTGCTGACGACGACATTCTACAAAATAATTGTTATTTAATGATCCCGCCAGAATACAGGTTTATTTGTGGTGTTTTATAACAATGTAATATTTATTATAGGAACTTTATCATTCTGCTATCAATACATATAATTAGTTGATTGGGAATCGTAGCACGTCCGCGGTCCGCAGTACCAATGCTGAACAAAGGTCAATTAACCGTGCTTCAGGGCTTTCGTAATGACGAATACGAGAAGATTAGATGCTCGTGTGTGAAGGCTCTCAGGTCTTTCGCCTAGTATTGTTGCAAACTATCACATCTGTTTTGTTGTTTGTCTGTGTGTCTGAGTGGTATCACGATATTTGGGAAAGGTGCATACAAGTGAGATATCGGGGTTAGAGGTGGCTATTATTTGATAAGTAAAGTGTTATTGTTGTGAAGTATGCACTTACTTGAGTTATGTCATTGATAGTACCTATTGTATCTCGCACGTCTGTCTGGTAGTTGGTAGTGACGACAAGTGGTAGTTTTATAATGGTGAAGCTAATTGCCAAATCTGGTGTTATCATACTTGATAACGAATTAATACCTATAAATTATATTTTTATGTTTGAGGCCTGTTTCTAATTATAATAATACAAAGTCATACCAGGTCTCTAATTGATCAGTTATAGTAAGTATACATCATTATTATGATCTTATGACTATGTCAACTGTTATTCAGACAATTACCACAGTATAAATATAACACAGCTCTTGAAAATTAAAGTGAACATAAAAATTCAAGTAGTCTATGGTAGTGGTAGATAAAATAGAATAGTGTTTATAAGTACTCTAGTATTTTTCAATAGTGTTTTTATATCGGTATCAATAATCAAAGTTAACGTTAGATACGCCATTTCGAAGATTAGTTTTCCCTCGAATGACGAAAAATAAATTGAATGTTTCTTTTAAAATTAGACTAATTTATTTATTTTGTAAAAGACGCCATCTATTTATCTAAAGATCAGTTATATATGTATATATATATACGCACAGGTCATCTAGTTAATATTTATTAAATATCTGTTAATTAAACGGTATCACGATAACACGACAACCATACAAAGCATGCCCTTTTCTGCTTAGGCCAATTTTGACACTAACCTTCCCCCTTACCGCATGATTGCTCTACTTACCTCTAGTATACTCTGTGACATCTGATCAGACTATTATCCATATAATATTCGTGCTATTATCTAAATATAGGTATTAAAAGACGACCCTTCTTATTGTTTGTATTTATATGTAGTAAACAAAGACAGATCAATAACATTGCTACTCAAAGTCATTTAATAAATACGAATATTATTGAAGACTATCTTTCCGCCCCGTTTCGTCCGTGAAAATGTATGAAATGTGACATTATCCTGAAGGTTTCCCCCAACTATCGCTGTGCAATCACGTTGATTCGAAATATTGATGCGAAAGAAACAAACACACTTACGTATTTATAATATTAGTGTTGTGAAACCTTGTGAAATATCTAGTAATAACTAAAAAATAAAGTAAAAAGTAACAAAATATTCAAATATTATAACAAATTACTTATTTTCGGCGCTTGCAGTGGAATCAATGGGTCCATGGCCTGCCAAATTAAAATATTCATGAAAAATTTAGGTACGAGACTAGACCACGCCTCGGGTGACCTAAAGGCTGGCTCTTACCTCGCTCAAAGGATCAGTTTAACCATTCAGCGAGGTAACGCAGCCAGTGTTTTGGGAACCATGCCACAGGGAGGGGTTCTGGAAGAGGTAAGTATTCTTTTTATAATTTGTATATATAGTTTTTAAATATATTATTTATTTATTACTATACATTTTAGTTAAGATGTAAATATTTAAATTAAATTTAAATAAAAAAATCTAGTACCTAATAAAAAGAAACACGACAGAACACATTAAATAACACTTCTATAACTATAAATACCTTAAAGTTCAGATTAAGTATTGACTCACCTACTTGTTTTATATATGTTGTTACATACATAGTTACAACTAGATACAGATAGAGTACAACTTCAACAATTATCATTAATGACTCTATCTTTATGTAATACTAGATGTTATTGGTTACCTTCGGGCCATGGCGCGATATTATATAACCTTCCTCAACAATTGGGCTATCAAATGCAAAAATAACTTTTTAATTCCCACTGGTAGTTGCAGAGATTCCAAGAGTTCAGACATACAACTCTTCTGCAGCTTTGTTATTAGTATAGATTTCTGCAGAAATGGAACCACTAATAAATATGTCCTTAGTGCACCATTATCATACCAAACACAATCTGCACATACATATTGTAGATAGGTATAGTTCGTCATTATGAATCACGTAATCTAGTTACTGTGCGAGTTACAATTATTCAAAGTATTTTTTATCAGTTAATATCAATTAGAGAGAGAGCAACTTCAAGTTATACATTTTAAATATACTTTTGAGTATAAGTTCAACTTTCTAATGAATCGTCTCTCTGTTCACTTTTGTTAAACTTATTATAATTGATTGAATGTTTAAATTATAACTTTTAATTTGTTATATTTTATTTTGTGTACTAGCAACTCGTCCCGGGTTCAGAAAGTGTGAAATAAGACATATACATACCTACCTACGTTAGCCCAAAATAAGTTTTATTCATAATTTATTGTTGAATCACTGTGAGTAATAATAATAATAATAGTTTAGAGTCACGACAACAGTGATAAATCAATGTGAATTATATTTATTGTAGGTAGGTATGTACTCACTGCACCCACACTGTACCATTAACTTAATAATAATTGAATCCCAACTAACAATAAATGTGAAAATTTGTTTGTTTGCCCTTCTTTCACGTCACAACAGAGCAACGAATCGACGTTTTTTCTACTAATGACCCCACCACCGGCCTCGCTCGGGTACAATATGGTATGCTACCGCGGACTTTATTTTGTCTATTATAGCCTATGTGCTATTCTAATGTATAAGCTATACCATTGTAAAGTTTCATCAAAATCCGTCCCGTAGTTTTTGCGTGAAGGAGTAACAGAAGCAGGGCAGAAAAGGGCAGAGAACTAGTGGATAAATATACGTGGGTAATATATATTTTAATCAATTATCATATTTGTTAATTTCCTAATTCTAAATTTCAAATATGTAGCTACGACAAGGCGTAATGCAAAATTTAATATATTTTTATTTGCGTAATCAGTATTAATCTAATCACTTGATTGATTGTCTCTTAAACCTACTTGGGTGGTTTGTTAGTTAAAGTAGGTATCTCCCTGTGTAGATGTGGTATTAACGTCTAGTATTAACTAGGCAGACCACGGGTTCAAACTCGGCTCCCGGTCATGTACCAATAGGTTTTTTATAATTAAAAACTTATACGCTTTTGCATCTAAATAAACCTCAACAGAACTGGCCACGTGTTAGGTATAGTCTCACAAATACCATCGGCTAAACGAGGGAGATTTGGTCTTCCGCTGGGTACCCTGGAACTGTAACACGGTTTCGGGAGCTGTAAGGCAACCCGTAAAAAAAAAGTAAAAAAGGTCTGTTTTAAAATTACAATAAATATGAGCTACTTTATATAAATGAAATATAAGTCTAATAGGCTTGACCTTTCATTAATAGGTAGGTATATACTTCTAAATTAATTACGTCTCGTGCAGCATTCATGGTTTATTAACTTCATTATTTACTGTATAATTTAATTACGTATATTCAAGCCTGTTACAAATAGAGGTAGGTAGAAGAGTACCACTCCTCTTGACATTAGATACCTAAGTGTTATAAATTGGAATTTTATTTTAGCTAGAATTTAATTTAAATAGAATGTGTGATATAAAGCGTATTGACCGCATCCGGAACGACGTCATTTGAGAAGAATGCGGAGTGAAAGATGATGTTGTGACTAAAATAAAGAAAAATAGTTTACTCTGGTTTGGACACGTTGAAAAAATGAAGAATGAAAGATTGACTAAAAAGGTTTATATGGCTGAAGTGAAAGGAAATGCTGGGGGTACTGTTATTGAACATATAAAAATGGATTGATGGAAATATTAAAAGTAGACACAATCGCCGAGCATGTATTAAAGGTATAATTAATACAAAAGAAACGAAAGAGGCATGTCAGGACCGTAGCAAATGACATTCGATTGTCTCTGCCTTCCCCTCTTAGGATAAAGGCGTGATTATATTTTTCTGCTTATATTAACCCAATTTTATTTTAGAGGTAAACAATAATCATACTGTAGAGTCTGTAGAGGTTCTCACTCCTCAGTCCTCACAAAGAGCTACGTATTATTGCGTACATGTACAATATCACAAATACCTTATCTGAACACCTGCTTCTTATCGTCACAGATTTAGATATATTATAGCCAAACTCCAACATCTACAGAGAATATCAGACATTGATAATGTACGTATATCTTGATGGGAATTAGTACCATTGTATATTTAATATTAATTGTATTTGTGGCAGACTGTCAGTAGATATTGTTTCATTTTCATATTTCCATATGACTGTTATTATTGAATGTTTCATTCAGAAGTTCAGAACACAGTGGAAGTGGAAGTGGAAGTGGAAGTGGAAGTGGAAGTGGAAGTGAAGTCAGCTGCATATAACAGCATGAGCGTGTTATTTGTTGATTATATAGATACCTACGCTAAGATAAAATATATTTTATAAACTTTTTTCTTTTTATCTTTGTTTATTATTACTTATAAGTATTATCAATTAGTAAACTTTGTGAAACATTATGAAATAAATCTTAGGCTAAATACGTGTCAGACTCGCAACAACTTAGGGTTCCGTGGTGTTTTTCTTTCGATATTATCTTGTTCAAAACTGCTACGATTTTGGTTTTATTTTGTTTAGAGAGTTAGAAGGTTCACATTTACACGTTGACTACGGGACCTTTACAATAATCATCACTATCATTAATTATTACATATTATAAAACAAGGTCCTCCGCCGCGTCTGTCTGTTTGTGACCTTTTCACGTAAAAACAACTGAACGGATTTTGATGCGGTTTCTACAAGTAGATAGGTTAATTCACGGGCATTAAACATGGACCTAGATCATGTTTAGGATCTGAACATTATTAACAGTATTAGTAAATCAAGTCGGGGGGAAAAATGTATTGGCGGAGTAATCGATGTTCATACATATACATAAAAAAATACTGTTTGAATTGAGAACCTTATCTTCCTTTTTTGGAAGTCGGTCAAAAATCGAACAAGAGGGGAATGATGACAAAGATTTTTTAGGGTTGGGTTTATATTGTTAAAGAATGGTGTGTTGGACTGTACCATTTCTGTCGTTTTGAGAATCCGTCGTTATGAGAATCTGTCCTTTTGCGAATCTGCCTTTTTGAGAATCTGTCCTTATGCGAACAAAGGCATAAAATGATCTACAAAAAAGTTAGCAGCAGAATATATCTATCTTTAATAGAAGTAGTTACATATAAGCATATTTTATGTAGGTATTTTTGTACACACATATTGTAATTCTATATAGAACTTGATAGAACTGATATCAAAGATGTTTAGTCCACCCCATCTCGGGATAATAATAAATGCAATAAAGGTTATTAATTATGGCATAGAGCGGACTATTTAGAGGTTTTAGAAGACTTTTTGACCTAGGTAACTGCAGGTAGGTAGGTCACAGAGCCATGACTCATAAGCATGACCTGCAGACGATAGAAGCAGCGGTTTTTTTATACGCAAAATTAAATGAATCAAATCAAAGAAATATTATTATCAAGAGAAAACAAACTAGAAACCAGGGCCATGCCATCTATTGGCAGGTATTTTTGTAGCGAACCGAAACGACGAGCTTTGCTAAAATTTTTGCTCAATCTTTAGTTGCGATACGGTATCGCCACCTATGATTAAAGTTGTACAACAAGTAGCCGGCAGGTACCTACTTCTCACTTCTCACTCGGTTACATTATGTTGGAAACAGATGGCGCTGCTTCTATTTGGTTAATTTCATTTTTAACCGACTTCGAAAAAAGAAGGAGCTATTTTTATTTTTCTTATGTATGTATGAAAATTAACATCGGTAATTTCGCCAGTTGTGAACCGATTTTGATGTTTTTTTTTTTATATTAAACAGATAATTCTTCCGGATCAGTTCCACTTTTTTCTCATAAAAATTGGTTTACCGGTTTTTCAGGAATTTTGACTTTATAAGTCATTTATTTATCTTAAATCTCGATGAAATATGTACCGATTCTGGCCACAATTTTTTAATGATATAATAATTTCTCGACATTATCATTCAGAAGATCTGTAAGTAATGTTTATAATGTTTTGTAGTGTGGTTCACTTGTATTTATTTTTCACACAATTCAAGATTAAAATAATATCGCCATCTATTGTCACAATAATGAAGCTAGAGAATATAGTTGTATCTTCAGTTCACGAACTGTCTGCTAGATGGCGGCACACGTATCATTTAATTTGCTAGAAATTTTAATGTAGTCTACATTCAAGAATCATGCAATTTATTTTTCATTTCACAATTTAGCCCCTGAAATTAATAACCAAGGAATCAGGATTCTATTTTTATAATATTTCACAGGCTACCACCAAGGTTGCCAGATTTGTTGGAAAAAAAACCTACAAGATTTAAAAACCTACACTACACACACACATCACACAATTATTATTATTATATTCACTTAACGGCCTTCATACCATGCGATGACAGTATCCACTTTTTGCCAGTTGTCCATGTTAAACATAGATGTGCCATTTCATAAATATGAAGTACGAATGCCAGCTTTACATGCCCTCCGAAGCAAGATAAGTCGATTTAAGCAGATTTTATTGAAAATTTGTGTTTAGCATTTCGGCTTGAGTGAGAATTTGAACCTGAGACCTCCTTTAAAAAAATACTTATCTAACCTAGGCAAAATCGGACAGTTACTACCCTACGATACTAACCCCATATAATAATAATACCCTACCATCTAAAGACACTACAAGTATAAGTAACAATTTTAAATGTATACGTGGAATAGTTTCAGAGAAAAGTTGCTGTTTTGCTACTTGTGTATCTATCAAAAAAGTGAAACTATTGGTCACCCATTGGAACCATATTGATGGTTCTATTGTTACTGCCTGATGAAAGAAGGATTTGGTAAATGTGTTATCATTACCAATGAAGATAGAAGATTTGCAAGTAAAAGTGGATGCAATAAACCACTTAGAAGTTCAAACAAAACCTAACAGAACCAAAGCTAAAAGACTCCTCAACCCTCGTTACATACAAACAGCCCGAGGAAGCCACAACAATGCTCTCTGAGTTATGAACATGAATTAATCCGTAACAATTGCTTATCCACGCGTTAATTCTATTTAGGATAAAGGTACAATCGGCGGCTCCATAATTAATGTGATATTAAATTGCTGCCTGTTCCCTTTGTGCGGATATACCTAAACGATTTCTTTACGCTTCAGGCGATAACTGTTATACCTTCTAATATCTCTACGTTAGCCTAAATACACTAATTATGTTTTAATTGTTGCCTAAAATTTAATACACATTCATTGTATACAATGGCCAGGTTTTTCTTTAGGAATTAAATTCTTGCATAGAACCCTTAAGTATCACTACCTATTATCTCCAGACTCCAGTTTCAATTTTACATTATTTTCTTTATAATAGACATTATTATCGTCTGAGAATTGCTCTTCATCATCTTCTTATGTTGTTCTTGCGAAGATGGAATCCCACCAGTTTACTCTCCTTTTTTACTGCTGACCTTAATCTGGTGTTGTCCTAAACATTTTTCCGCTCAGCAGGAACATAAATACCTAATTATCAGATATCTTTCTGTTGTATATATCCCCATGATGTCGTCTGCTTTATCTTTCTGACCGTGTATGTTCGCCACCCGGACATAGTCGGGGCTGGTCGCTAGTATTAATATATAATCAGAAATTGAATCCCAGCTAAGATTTGTGCAGTTCCCAAACACCCGGAGGCGCCGCCGGCCGCACACATTATACAAGAGAGCTATTATATTTTAGTAACGATAGTCCCCCACAGAGTCGCTGTAGGAGCAGTACAACTGAACAGTAGGAGCATCACGCAACATTATATAATACCTCATTTATTTGTTACCATACTGATTGATCCCTTTGAAATTGTTAAAAAATAATATACCTACCATCTGCTGTCAAGCGAAAATCTTTGAAACTATTTTCGGAATATGAACAGGAAAATGTAACTTTTTTGAATAACATTCCATTTTTTGAGAACGTGTCATGTGGTCTTGCATATTTGTGTGCCGTATCATAACACTCTCTATTCATACATATCTTCACGCCTGTTTCTCAATATAGTAGGCAGAGAGTATGGAACGCCATTTCTCTCGATCTTTGCATACATCTCTTACTTCATCCACATCCAGCCATAGGTACGTAGACTCATACAAGCACGTCTATTTTTAGTACTGCAACTTTATATATGTATTTTATTTGTCATTCTTTCATCACCTATTCGTTCAACACTCTGTAGAACTAAGTACTGCCTCTTATTATAAGAGATTGAAATAAATCAAGCAGTCCATGATTACCTGCGATTGAGATAATATTGGTGTGACATACTTCTAGATTTATTGGTTTATTTGTAGATGTAGATTATGTACGGAAAGATTGAAAAATATCAATAACTTCCATCTCCATAATACTTGGTGTATCATATATCTATACCAAAGGTAGTCAGTAGGTGGCAACTGGCAAGCACAAGCACACTGCACATTAATCTCTCTCTCACCGCGGGTGGCTTATTGTAGAGAGAATGATGTGCTACACCCCTCACCCCGCACCCCGCACCCCATGCCGGCATGAGTTACGGACCACAAATTAAATGTAACAATACGTATTGACGTGTGCAAGCTTCTTTACTCACGCTTCAAACGCAGGGGCTTTACTTTACCTCCAGGGACAATGGTAAATATAATTAGAATCTGTTTAATAAATAATAGGTTCTCATACATGACGTGATATACGAGAGTATACCTATGTATGGTATACTACATCTAGTCGTGTTTCTGCGGGAAGGAATAAGGAACACCTGACTAACTTATCTTATATGACCGTAACCATAATGAAAGTCTTGAAGATACATTTGGACATTCTCCAGTCCCTCATGTGCTCCTAGTACCACGACCCTAGAATGAGTAGACTGTAGAACATATAAACAGGTGTTAGTATATAATTTAATATTTAAATTCATAAGCCGAAAGCTCTTTGTAACCGTGAGACGTCATGCGGGTACTTTGTGTAGCAAACCGCCAACGTTGGGTATGACCCCTGTGGAGGCATATTGTGTGACCACACATTGAGTTTTGATGAGGACGGGATTTAGAAAGAGGCACTGAAGAGACACATGAGAGTTTCTGAGGACTACAGACATCCAAGAGATGTCCCATCTTTTATATAGCTCCGATTTAGCACTTGTGTAAAATATTTATCTAAAACTAAAGTCGCTAGAACCATACTATCCAATTCATACCTACTTCCATACTAATATTATTCATGCGAAAGTAACTCTGTCTGTCTGTTACGCTTTCACGGCTAAACCACTGATCCAATTGAACCTTAGGGAAGAAAATATGCTGCTTTTTTTAAATCCACCCTCAAAGGGGGTATAATAGAGGTTAAAGTTAGTATGGGCCCCATGGGCGAACAGTTAGCTTGCAATACGTTAATTAGGTATATACAATGATGAGTGTTTTGGGAAAATGTAATATTTTTTGATCTTAAAGCGTGACCCCACGTAATTTACTCGTAGCAACAGACCTGTTATACAAAGTAAAGTAAGGATTCGTTAGCATCCATTGATTAAACACTTGTAATTAAGTGCATCGTTCGAAGATATTATATATACTATGTATATAGTGTCAACTAGTAAAACTGTATGTTTATGCTGGGTCAGTTCACTAGATATTCATGAACCATGGTCACCCAGTAGGTATTAACAAATACATAAGCTCCCGGCACTCTACCCCCCAAAGTCCTGAGGGAATATCAGATATTACAAAATAAACTTTTTATCTTCCAAAATTATAATGAGCATGCTGAGTAGGCATTATTGGTTGGGGATCATTTACTGAGATGAAGTTACAAGTCACTTCGCTTTTACTAAAAACTTATACCGAAGATGATGGCTCTACTCTTCCATGGCCCAACATTCTGGTGTTTTGAAATGAAATCACAGACGTACAGACAAGCCGCTACATATCACTTGGTTGACCATAAGTTAGTTATCGGCGGAACCCTCAAAATGTTTGTTACAGTAATCCAATAAATAACGTGCCTGCCTACCCCATAACTTACAGATTGGTGTACACAGATAAAACTATAATAATCCTGTAGGTATCACAAAGTTATGAGTAACAGCTCTAACAGCCGCCGGGCAGCAACCTCCTGCTATTTCCTCCACAAATCAAATAAACGGACCTTCTACTCTGTGATATATTGATAGGAAACTGCGAACTTAATCATATATTCTGGAGATAAAACATAATATTCAATATTCAATGAGCTTGTCTTATTGTTTGTTCATCTATATCATAAGATGTTTTCATTTGAGACGATATACCACGATCTACCAGATCTCAATATCCAAGTTATTATCAAGATTACAATATTAAACAGTAGCAGTAAGTGTAATACTATTACTATGAATAGCACCACTGATCAGTGGCCAGTTTAATATGTAGAAGCGGCAGTAAGGCAGCACTCCAAGCTCCATTCCTCTTCTTTACAACCGCACTTGTTCCCTCCAAATGGTATTTTTACGAGGGCGGGTCATCCCTTAAATTCTTTTTATTGCCTCCCTTGTAAATCATTACGTAATGCCTCGAGTGCATTATCCGGGAAGAAACTTCATTATGGCCGCTTTAATGGCTGGAAGGAGTCGATAGCATCTTGCGAGGTGGTGGCCTTTAGCTGTGACCATGGATTTGGTCTTTTTATATTCAACATTATTATTATTTTGTTCGTATTATTAGTTCGTACTTACCACTGAAGTAAGATCTATAATGCTATTCATCCTTCACATATCATTGCATCGTCATGAAAATGGTTATATGTAAGGATGTGTAGTTTCATTTAATGCTCAATATGTCATGAGCTATTAGAATATTGTAAAAAGCCAAGATTATGAAAATGGTTTCGACATAACTATTAAGTTTCCCTCATTAATATTAATATAATTTTCACAAAGTCATTTCACTTTGTATCCCATTTTTTCCCAAAGTGTATCTCCCGTGTGTATAACGGCCGTAGTGATGTATCACGTACAATTTGTTGTTATCGCGCACAAACTCGACAATGGTGCTTTATAGTCTCCATAAAAGTGTCCCTTATTTTATTTAGATTTTTGTTTTGCCTGTTCATGTGCCTGGACCCCGAGACTCTGGACAAGTCTCGTAAACACATTCAGCACAAATGTATGTCCGTCTAAATTAAGAGCCAAGACTCCCATTATTTCAATATCCAGGGTTTTCAATCAGTAGAATAGCAAAGAAAAAGAGATGACATTTTAAAATCCCCCGCTGGGTATCCCAAAGCCGATCGGTTTGATAACTATGATGATCAATATGTACAACCACTTAGGGAGTCATAACCGCAAATTGAATTCCCAAGTTTCGGGTAAAAGTAATCTGTAATGAAGGTAGTATAAATCGCCGGCTATCTGATACATGGAAAGGGCGTACTTGCAGACATCACGGACTAATTTATTGTGGAGAGTGGCCAGGCATCTTGAGGGCGGGCGGCGGGCGGCGGGCTGACCGACAGACATAACTCTCGTACGTGACAATGGAAGAGCTTAAAATACTTCAAGATTATTTTTAAATACTTGTTGACATCTGTGTCTCAGATGTGGATGTTTTGAAGACACATCTAAAGTCGTATTTAGGCCCCTTAGACGTCCAGTTGATATTTAAAAAATCACAATGTAGTGACATTAAGTATTAAATTGTTAAACCGCGGTGAGACGTTGTACAGTAAGCAACAATACACGTGCATATGAAACGAAATAAACCATTTCATTGTAGTATAAAGGAAATATGAATTGATAAAACGTTAGCAACAGAGACATAAATAATATGTTATATCGTGATCGTAAATATGAGGATCGTGCTCCCGCGAGCTGCATGCTACCTAGGGCTGCACTAGGGCTCGCCTACGACTTCACTCGACCAATCATTTGATACAAAAAGGCATAGCAAACAAATGGAAAGAGGCATTAAAGTAAAATAGTGAGATAATGCAATTCGGAAAGATTATGGTGAGAGTAAATGGAGAAAAGTTTAGGCTCCTTTAAACACATTGAAAGAATGAAAGATGAAAAATTGCCGAGCATGTATGAAAGATATCATGAAATTTAAATTTGTCAAGATCGAGCAATGGCATTATATTGTCATAGCTAACAGGCGAGATTCTATGATGCTCTCATTACTTTACCTGTATGCAATAATTGTGTGAGTATTATTACAGCTTAGGTATTTTATGAACCCTGACCAATAGTTCTGTAAGTATGTAGTATAGTCGGTTCGGTTCTCAGTACAGTAATATATAGCATGTTAAGGGTCATAAAGTGAGTTATGTTCTTATAGATAATCTGAGACATATGACTGTGTGAACTGTAGGTGCGGGTGCGGGTCATGTTGACCTGCGACCTGTAGCTGCCTTATACATATTTACTGACAACTCTCAACGCATTCATATTACTCTACTACTCTACAATGCACCTGTACCTACCTACTACCAAATATTATGTATAAGTATCACAAATAGATCCCGCCCCCTGTCACTTTCTGTTATAATTGCACTTCAGTTTCATCGTGTGACACGCCCACACTCTATTAGAAACGTGACTTTTGTTACTTTACTTAGAGGATCCTCAAGATGAGTGCCATGTTACATTATTTTATAGGTATTGACCGTTATATACACCCAATAAATTAAAAACTTATAAGCCGATTCACGAACGTAATAGAACGAAAATATGTACCTATAGTGTATTGTATACCTACCTAAAAAACAATATTCATAAAATAGTATAAAACTTTTACTATAGTGTCTATAGTTCATAACTTTCCGCCGGCGGCGTTCTACGTAAAGCGGGAACAAGTACGAATTTATTGGAATATTTAGGAATATCTACAATACGTTAGGGGTCCAGAGTAACACCCAAAGACTGACAGATCCTGCGATGTTGTTATATAAAGTTTTAATAAATTTGTCTACTTGAGACCATTACGAGTACCTAGGAGTATTATTTGATCATTAACTTGTTCAACGACTCTCATGTACCGTTTGTTCACACTTTATAAACGACAAGTTTCTATTAAGGGATGTTTGAAGGGTGGCTGCGCTGGAGTGTCTCATTATAAAGTGGGAGGGGCCAGCTAACAAAGTATTGTAGAGTGGGGGCGTCACTTACCGCGGCCTGATTGTTCTATATTGTTATTTTAAATATATTTCTGATTGTTTTGTAATAAGGTTTTGTGCAGATGGTTACGCAAAATATGGGGTTCAAATTATTTTATTTACAATCTGAATATTTACTGACGAAGTTTTAGGCTTGTTCTATTCAACTTGCATACAAACGATTCACAGTTTCTTAAAAGTAAATAAACACAGATAGTTAAGGACATATTATCGAGACATTGCCAACAATGTCAAGTTGGCACAGAAGTCAGAACTCCAAACGACTGGTTATTGTTCAAATGGCCCATGCCTACCTATATGTATATAATAACAAGTTTCAGCTCAGATACATACTACAAAAACGCCTGATTATTGCAAAGATATATAATTGTGATTGTTTCTTAAAATTTTTACAAGGAGTTATTATAGCTGATATTATTCAAGCAATAAAATTTTAGGTAAGTTTCTAATAAACACATGCAAAATGAATATATAATTTGTAATTGTTCATGAACCTTGAAATTAGAGAAGTTGAGTCCACATTATATTCAGCACAAAGCAGATGTATTTTTGATTTAAAAATGTAATGAGAAAATCTTAACAAACACAATAAGTAAATTGAGAGTACAAATGGTCCGAAATAATACCATAAAGTCCCCAATCTCAGCAGCACATTTAAGAGGAACATATTTCATAAGTTTCAAGATATTAAGGAGCATTTATTTTGGCAGTGAGTCGACCATTACGGCCGAGGAATGGAAATGGGCCAACCGCGACTTTTATAATGTTGCTGTCGACGGAAGCTGCTATAGGTACAATACTGCTATCTGATTCTGTTTAACTGTTTGACTGTTCTGTTTACATGGACTAGCTACACAACCTGGCGTCACTCGAACTCGTTCTACGAGTATAACATCCGGATTCAAGCAAAGTGTGATCAATCTTCTAGTAAAATATCCGATTTCTCACAATAGTTGAACTGACGGCCAAGGAAGACATTGGATTGGATAATTGTATTCTCACAGTGTCCACTGACACTCAACTAACGGGTTTAAAGCTAAATTTTGATCACTGTGGATCCTTGTCTACTGTGCATTCGTTGTTCGGTGTGATACTCACTCAGATACTTGTTCGTCTAAACTTAGTATACCTAAGGTATGGATGGAGATGGGGACCAGTTCATTTATTCGAGGAATGATACGCGCAATAAACTAACTAAATGTGACTACCTATACCTATGGCTATCCGCCCCGGCTCCGTTAGTAAAACCAATCTAAAATGTGAAACTTTAATTTTAGCAAGTTTTGTCGATTCTATCCGGTTTTGATTGAAAATATGTTACCGAACTTTGTTTTTTGATTAAACAGCCAGTTTATATCTGAAAAATGTCTACATATCAGTGAAAAAACTTTTCAAATAATTTCAGTAGTTTTCGAGTTTACCTTAAACAAAGAAACAAACCAACTCAAACTACTTATAAAGTAAAATAAGATGCCTCATTCTCTATTCATGCACTAACGTAAATTCTTCATTCACGATCATCGATTTGATTTTCGCTTAAATGGCCATCCAGTTAATTTAGAAGGTAGCCAGTAGCCAGTGGCCAATAGCCAGTGGCCTAGCATGACCCGCTGGCCACATCACATGAATAAGAAGAATGAGTTCCCCTCAGCTTCAACAGAATATAAGTGAGTTACGAGGTTACTTCCCGTCGGTTGTGATTTATATCTTCCGTTAGTACTTGTAGGTTTATTGCGGGGGATTATAGCCATGGTGATTGGTGTCTGGTACATACATGCAAGATCTAATGATACTCTTTTATGTCATTAACAGGATTGGTCAACTGTTAACTGTAACCACCGGTTTAACTGATTGAAAAGGTGTTAATACACTTGTAGAGTTGCAGGAATGTAATAGTTAAACGCTGAAATATTCTTGAAATACTCATATATATTCATTGAATTATGTTTACATGAAGTAACGTCAAAACCAAGATGACGTGCAAAATATCAAAATATAATATTATAAAGTAAACGTAGGAAAGTGTACCAGCCAGGTCTCCACATCACTCCCCCACCGAGACCGTGACTACGGGCGTAAGTGAGGTGGAAACCGGACGTGGCGTCCAGAGCGAGTAATGCGTAGAGGTTCGGGTATAGCGGCTGCGGGTAGAGTAGGAGACTGAGGAACATTGGTTTCAAGATCTTTTTCCAACATCATGAAAGCTGGTTTCAACCTATCTACCGAAACGGTGGTATCCTTGTTATTAAGGAGAATACGAAAATATTTTTGACCTCGCTTTAGGACTTTATGAGGTCCAGAATATGGTGGATGCAGGGCTGGACGGACTCCGTCTTGACGAAGAAACACGAAGTCTGAAGTTGCCAGTTCCTTGAAAACAAAAACTGTTTTAGAAGTATGATGTATTGTAGGGATAGGCTTTAGTTTATTAGCGAAGGAGCGTAACCTTGAAACGTAGTCTTGCATGTCTAATATAGTGTTAGAATTCGAATGAAAAAATTCGCCAGGAAGGCGCAATGGTTCGCCATAAACAAGTTCGGCTACAGATGACTGTAAGTCTGATTTCCAGGCGCTTCTTATACCGAGGAGAACCAAAGGGAGAGATTCTGTCCAACTGGAGTCTGCGTTGCACATTATGGCAGCTTTCAATTGTCTGTGCAAGCGCTCAACTAAACCATTGGAAGCTGGATGATATGCTGTTGTCATCTTATGTTGCGAGCCAATTAGCTGGGTTAAATTTTTGAACGTAGAGCTGTCAAATTGTTTACCACGGTCAGTAGTGATGCTGACCGGGCAACCAAAACGGGAAATCCAACCTGTCAAAAATGCATTGGCAGTGGAAGCCGCCGTGATATCGGTGAGTGGTATGACCTCAGGCCAACGAGTAAATCTATCGATAACCGTGAGAGCATAACGAAAACCGTTTGAAATGGGAAGAGGACCTATAAGATCGGTGTGAACATGGAGAAAACGGGCAGGAGGTAATTGAAAAACGCCCAAAGGAGAAGACACGTGCCGTGTTACTTTAGCACGTTGACAAGCTAAACAGCTACGGCACCACTCTCGGCAATCTTTCCGTATGCCAGGCCAGACAAATCTTTGTACCAAAAGATTAACTGTGACATTTGTTCCTGGATGAGATAGAGAATGAATGGCATCAAATACTTGACGGCGTAATGCTTTGACGATAAAAGGTCGAGGAGTAGAAGAGCTCACATCGCAATAAATGAATGAGGAAGATCCTGAAATAGGAAGTTTAACAAATTTGAGTGATGAACCCCCTGATAATAAAAGGTTTAATTCAGGATCGTTAGATTGAGCATGAGCAAGCACATCATAGTCAATAGCCTTGGAGGTCAACTCTTCAATCCTGGAAAGGGTATCTGCGACTACATTATCCTTTCCCGAAATATGTTGAATGTCTGATGTAAACTGGGAAATATAGTCGAGGTAACGGAATTGTCTGGGTGAAAATTTGTCTCTATTTGCTTGAAACACAAATGAGATAGGTTTATGGTCTGTAAAAACTGTAAAAACCTGAGCCTCTAACATATGCCGGAAGTATTGAATTGATTTGTATATAGCAAGCAATTCACGATCGTAAGGGCTATACTTAATCTGCGATGGAGAAAGCTTACGTGAAAAGAATGCTAAAGGCTGCCAAAATCCATTTTTAAACTGCTGTAAAACTCCACCTATGGCAGTACTAGACGCGTCAGTGACAAGAGCAAGCTTAGCGCTGCTGTCAGGATGGGCCAGAGTTGCAGCATTGCAGAGACCTCTTTTGCAGTCTTCGAAAGCCCGTTTGCATATGTCATCAAATTTAATAGTCTGATTGTTTTTCACAGAGCCCTTAAGAAGATCGTTTAGGGGTGCTTGTAACTCAGCTGAACGAGGTATGAAGCGATGATAAAAATTATACATACCAAGGAAACGTCTTAGCTCTTTCACAGTTTTGGGCTCTGGAAATGTTTGAATCGCGACAGTTTGATCTGGTAGCGGTTTAACACCTTCAGCGGAAACTGTATAGCCGAGAAAAGTAAGAGTTGAAACACCAAAAGTGCATTTGGAGGTGTTGATAAGAAGACCGTATTTATCAAGTCTAGAGAAAAGCTCACGTAAGTGAAGTTGATGCTCTACGAAATCATGCGAAAATACCAAAATGTCATCTAAGTAACTAAATGTAAAGTCAAGACCTTTGGTAACTTCGTCAATGAATCGCTGAAAAGTCTGTCCAGCATTTCTTAGGCCGAAAGTCATCATTGGGAACTCAAAAAGCCCAAAAGGAGTAGTAATTGCCGTTTTGGGAATGTCGGGTGGAAAAACGGGGATTTGATTGTATGCCTTGACAAGGTCGATTTTAGAAAATATAGTGCAACCTGAAAGGCTAAAATTGAAATCATGTATGTGTTTAATGGGGTACCTATCTGGTACAGTGCGAGAATTAAGCATTCGGTAGTCACCGCAAGGTCTCCAGTTATTGTCCTTTTTAGGAACAAGGTGCAAGGCTGAGGACCAGGGGCTGTTAGAAGGTCGAGCGGTACCCATCCTAACCATCTCGTCAAACTCACGTTTAGCAATAATAAGTTTGTCTGGATGTAGACGACGTGGTTGGGCAGTAACTGGCGGGCCAGATGTAGTTTTGATGTAGTGCACAGTATTGTGGGGACAGTCACGTGGCCTGCCAGCTGGACGCGTTATGTTTGGGAACTCTTCTAGGAGAATTTCAAAATCGGGGTTAAGTTCCGGATAATTGGTTTTAATGGAAGTGACTGTTTCGGTAGGGTTAACACCAGATGCGGGTGCAACTAAATATGTAAGTTGATCACAAATCCTATGATTCCTGCAGTCTACTAAGATGTTGTAATACGCCAGAAAGTCGACGCCAATAATAGGTTTAGTGACGTCAGCGATAACGAACCTCCACCCATACTCACGTCGAAGTCCGAAGTTTAATGTAAGATGTATAAAACCATAAGTTGATATTGTAGTGCCGTTGGCTGCGAAAAGTTGGTAGCTTGATTTTGTTTGTTTGTTCTTGATAGCTGTCCGAGGAAACACGCAAATATCAGACCCAGTGTCAATTAAAAACATCATTTTTGTCTTTCTGTCGGTTACAAATAGGCGGCCAGACGAGGGTTGACGACAGTCGTTGGCCGCTACTAACGACCGTCGTTTGAGTTTTCCGCGTCAAATTTGCAGGGCGAGACACATCTTCTTGCTCTAGAACCAAACTGGTAGTGATACCAGCAAAGGTCGCTTGGAGAATTGTTTCGAACAGACGTCGATGGAGAGCGAGATCGGGAACTAGAACGGGAGCGGCGTCTATTGTCCCAAGTTGAGAGCTTCTGAAAACTTTTCTTAAGTGCTGCAATTTCGTGCTTAACTTCTTCACAGCAGTTTCCAGGATTATCCTGACTGGTCGTCGCCACTTGCTTAGTGTAAGGAGCTATATCCTGGATTCGATCCGCTAAATCTGCTAATATATATAATGATACTGATGGCTGACTGGCGAGAACACTCTGGATATTTGCGGGAAGACGGCTCATCCAAATAGTTTTCAAAAAATCCTCCGGTACTGTCACTCCAGCTAGACATTGTAGATGCCTTAAAAATTGGGAAGGCTTCCGATCTCCTAATTCTTCCTGTGTTAATATTTGTTGAATTTTTTGATCGTGAGTAGCGCTGAGTCGTTTAATTAATTCTGACTTTAATTTTTCATACCTGTCATTTTGTGGTGGATTGATTATAATGTCTCGAACCTCTTTCGAAAATTGACGGTCCAGATGCCCGATAACATAATTAAATTTGGTTGTATCACTTGTGATCCCGGAGTTGGAGAATTGGCCCTCGACCTGAGCGAACCAGATTTCAGGATCCTCAGGCCAAAACGGTGGAATCCTTACTCCGACTTTGCACAGTTCTGCAGACGTACCGTTTGACACAGCCGCCGGGTTGCCGCTGCCCAAACTGCTATCCTTGTGCGCCATGTATATTATAGTTACATAAAGTAGTTCAATTCGGTGGTCACCAATGTAGAGTTGCAGGAATGTAATAGTTAAACGCTGAAATATTCTTGAAATACTCATATATATTCATTGAATTATGTTTACATGAAGTAACGTCAAAACCAAGATGACGTGCAAAATATCAAAATATAATATTATAAAGTAAACGTAGGAAAGTGTACCAGCCAGGTCTCCACACACTGATGATTCTCGCTGTAGATCATTTTGTCGGTCTTAGTTCAGGTTGAACTGTAAAGGTTCATAAATATCGAAAATTCCATGAATTTTCTATGAAAAACCTGCCAACGCTTTATACTTCGGGACACGCCAATACAGGCGCTCTATATTTGTAAACAGATTGTTATTATATTACGAATAAATAATAATACACACCGAGATGTATAAAAATAAAGACTAAAATTAAAGTGGCAAAATAAGAACATATTTTTATAAGTATCTACCTAGTTGATTTTTTAGGGTTTCGTGCATAATTAGGGGTTTGTAGATTAGATAAAAAAACGGAACCTTGAAACTGCCTTATATGATCAGTCTTGTGTCTGTCTGACCGTTTATCACAGCTTACTTTCATCGAATCTACTGAACAAACAAGGTTGAAATTTGGTACATAATATATGTGGAGTTTGACGTTCTTGCGGGGTTAATCTTAAAGATCTCACGGAAAAAATATGGTAGAAACCACAAATATTCCATCTTGGCTACCGGAAACTGTGTTACTAACCAGGAAGAAAACTCTTTAGGATATTTGTGAGGTTTTGAAGCTTTAATTTCCATATGATTGGAGGAATCATCTGCACACAGTACATGTATAGAAGGCGAGGTGAAGAGTTAATGCCTCAGTCAATATTTATGACAAGAGCGACGTAAATAACATACCATAAGCTGGCAGAGTTACGCCCTCAGATCTCGATACTGATTGTCCAATATACTCGTACGAGCTTGGCACCTTATGGTTGGGTTCTATAAACACTTATTTTACTTGACTGTCTTTCACAGAGCAACGGATAGATGTGGTTTTTTGCACAGAAATAGTTGGAGCTACTTATCCCGGAAATACTTCGAGATAAAATTCTTATGTCAGATTTCTCAAATTTCCACGGGCGAATCTGGGACAGAAACCTTGTATTGATATTTTATTTATTTAGTTTATAACTTTGACGAAACCGTATGGCAGACAAACAAACAGAAAAACACTAATTCTAGATAACCAAGTTAAAGTCGAGGGACAACCCTACTCCACGTAAAATGAAAAATGTGCTCACACACCCTGATATTGTCTTACGGTTGTATATCACTACACAGCCTCTGGCAACCAGATGTATGGAAATTTAATTATAGGTACCTCTCTGATATACGATTGAGATGTATGAGTTGTATGAAAGGTCGATACAGACTATACTTATAAATATGATCAAACTGGATGTGGTATAACTACTCTTGACAATACATTTAATAATATTGTGGAACTTGTGGACCTGGGTGTTCTGTTTAATATTATTATGGGCAACGGTTGTTGCTGTACTGGATACTCAGTAAGGTATGAAGTTACAAAAGAACTAACTGGTTCAGATGATGATAAAGTGACATAATGGCCCTAGTTGTTAGTTAGAAAATTACTATATTTCTACAAAAATGAAGGTAACGAAAAGTGTAGAGATCAAACCCCTGATCTCGGAAACAAAAGTCCTCTATATAATATTGTTTCTGCTGACGGTACAAAAGTGGAGGCATTACAGCACAGAGCACAGCCAGCTTCAATAAGTCAAATGAAGCTATAATCTCGCTTCTCCTTAACGGCTCATTGTGCTTCACAGATTTATGTGTTACGACCTATAGTGTACAAGCGTGCTTTCTCTGTTTAGTCTTTACATTCAATAACGTGTATTGTATGGGTAAACTTTTAATATTAACTTTCTACCAAACACTTGTCGTTAACTTTACTGTTAACTGATATAGGTATTTATTTAATGTGCTTCATGATACAAACTCATGCTATTTTTAACTGACTGCAAATCTTTAGACCCGTATTTTTTCGAAAGTTGTATTCTTCCAGAGTGATACGATTTTTTTTCTTTTTGAAGTGAGACTTTTTCTGTATAGGAACGCCTCTCTACCTCAATAATGTAATCGTGTTGCTGTCGGTACTCCTTACTTCCAGTTCCCGACCTCATATATCCCGAGATAACAGCACAACACCATCTATTATTAGATATTAAAACAATAACCAAGCGGCTCAATTAACTAATGTACAGTGTACAACAGCTGATCATTTATTGGGTTCCGTACCCAAAGGGTAAAAACGGAAACCCTATTACTAAAACTCCGCTGTCCGTCCGTCCGTCTGTCTGCGTCTGTCTGTCTGTCACCCATCAGGCTGTATCTCATGAACCGTCCAGACAGTTGAAATTTTCACAGATGATGTATTTCTGTTGCCGCTATAACAACAAATACTAAAAAATAGAATAAAATAAATATTTAAGGGGGCTCCCATACAACAAACGTGTTTTTTTTTTTGCCGTTTTTACAGATAATACGGAACCTTCGTGCGCGAGTCCGACTCGCACTTGGCCAGTTTTTTTTATTCACGACAATATGTTTTGAGAGGTCATGAATGAAAGTATTGTCAGTTTACTATACCGGTTGTTAGAATGTCAATTGGCAAAAAAAAATTACCAATGTATTGTCATTGGACAAATTGCAGCTTCATATATACAGAAGATTATATATTTACATTAAAGATGAACTTCTGACCCTCATTGTCTATGTTTATAGGTATTCAAATTGTTATAAACCCATACTGTAGCCGTATGAAGTCGGGGGCAGGTCGCTAGTTATATTTATATTATCATTGGTCATGATTTACAACATAAGTACATATTTACAATTTGTGTAAATAGCACCAATATTATAATTAGGATTAACTTTACAATATCGACATGCTCTACTTTGGTGTCATTATCTGATATGGGGGACATTATGGGGGGGTTATTTATAATCGGATATTACTCTTGTTGTTGTGGTAATTTCCACGAACCCACAATTTCAACAAATTCTGGGGAAAGTGTATTTGTTTGTTTGTTTGTCTTTGTTTCATGTCAAAACAGAGAGCAACGAATGGATGTAACTTTTTTGCACATCGATAGTAACATTTAATTTTTTTTACGACCAAAGTCTAAGCTAAGTAATAATAAATAAATATGTAAAACATAAATAGCATCCGCCCTCTCTCAGCCCTCTCTCCGCTCTCGGTGGCCACGACTCAATGATTTATGTATAATATTATATTAAAGCCGTCGTGTTGTCAGATCTAGCGAGATAAATAGTCAATTCACTATTATCTAAATAATATCACTGCACCCGTGGATACATTCGAACAATATTAAATGTAGCCTATGTCACTCATGATATAGATTATGTACGCTAGCATGTAATTAGGACCTTCAAACTATACCCAATATCTGAACTTCTTTACCTATCCACTGTGTCACAGATTCAAACAATCTACTTATAAATAGCCTGCCTCGTTGACCATGGGTTCATACTGTATAGTGGCCGTAAGCTTGAATAATAATAAATGTTGACTGTTGGAGAACAAACATAAATAATATGAAGCGAAAGTGATATATAGTGGTTGGTTAGCTTTACACTTGAATGTATAAAAATTAATGGAAATTTAAATTTGATACTATTTCAATTAAACAGATAAACAGTCCAACGTTCCAGTAAAGAAAATGATATTTAGTGCTTATACATGACATATATGTTACCATCATAGTTCTATTTCAGCGTTCATCAATGATTTATATTTTTATTTGTGTATTTGTGTGTCTGGCTGTGGCATCGTAGCGATTTTGATTTAGGTTATTTTGATTTAAAAGGTGACTTGATCGAGAATGTTCTTAGCTATGATTCAAGAGAATCTGTTCAGCCGTTTGAAGATCACCAGCTCTTTTCTAGTTGTTGTAGGAATGTGAGGATTCGAAATTGAATATCCTGTGACATCAATGGTATTACAATAACATGGTAACCTTGACCTGATGCCGCAGCATCATCTGGAATCAGCAGGATACAAAACTCTTCGGCAACTCTGAGGTTTTTTAAATTTTAAAACCTAAACCCATATTTAATACTGTACTTACTAGTTAGCCTTATCCACACAGCCGTAACTTTCTATACTCTAGGTACCACATCGCAACAACGTGCTACGTAGCATTATATCGTCGTTACCCCGTCATTAAGTCAAACACATATAATTTGACGCCGCCGCGCCGCATCCCTCTACGAGTATGACCACAGAACTTGACAAACAACATCCTTATGCATTTTAAATGATTATTGTTTCTTAGAACATTTATTCTTGTTTTGTGTTTATGATTGGGAACTTGTGATGCGTTTATGTAGACTTTCTTAGGACTATTCTACACTATCTACTAATACATTTTATATAGATTAGATTTAAATTTTAATTTGAAAGCCGTTTCTGAGAATAATTGCCTTTTAAAAAAGTGTACCAACTTCAAAAATGATCTACTGAAAAGTGTGCTCTCTGAAAGCAAATGCATAAGTAATAACTATAAAAAAATACCGAAATATCGCTTTAAGTGGGCCTATGAATAGATGACCATGGAACTACCTGGAAAGTATACCCTTTCAAACAAAAAAAAAACATTTTCCAAATCGGTCCAGGCGTCTTGAAGTAATCGGGGAACATACATAAAAAGAAAAGATTCGTCGGAATTGAGAGCCTCCTCCTTTTTTGAAGTCGGTTAAAAAGGATAGACAGACAGATAAACATTGATCCAAAACGAAACATTATATAAAGGATGTTATTCTGAGAATTATAATGTACAGTGAATACAAAACAAAACCTTATCCCAAAGGCTGTGTTTAGGACATAGTTCTTTATGTGACGGTGATACAACCTATAATTTGTCGCCTTGTCGGTTGTGGTTGATAGGTTCAAATTACACTTATGCGTGACGAGCACTATAACGATACCAAATTACGGAGGTGGGACTGAACGACTTATTATCGTGGTTAACACTTACGTACTGCTATTACGACTCACTTTATGGGGTAGACAGAAATGTACAAGCTAAATCTCTGGAACTACTTACTAATCGGATTTAAAATAATATTTTTGCATTTGATAGCCCAATTGTTGATGAAGATTGTAGGCTATATAACATCACGCTACGACCCAAAGGTGTGGAGCAGTAACCATTAGACACAGCTAGTATAATAATATGGGAATCCTTTAAGAAGAAATTGGTAATGGGAACCAAAGATAAGGCAACTTATATTTCCAGAGATAGAGCGTTTAAATAAACAGACAAACTCTTCAGTTTATTACTAGCCTTCCGCCCCGGCTTCGCCCGTGGATATTTTCGAACAAAATAAAATATAGCCTACGTCACTCAGGGATATCGTAGCTTTCTATTCGAGAAATAATTTTCAACATCGGTTCAGTAGTTTAAGAGATTACCCCCTACAACCTCATAAACTCACAAACTTTACCTCATTATAATATTAGTATAGATATTACTCTATGATAGATGTAGATTGGTAGACAGTAGACACCCGCTGTGCAGGTAATACCTACCGTATATTATTGTACTAAATGCTACCAACGGCTTCTGATGTTACCATATAATATATTAGGTAAAGTCATATCTTATACCTTTTTTCGTGTACTTTTTGACTAATACTTTGCTACCGAAAATTAATGAGACCGATGTACAGATAGCAACGAGGGAAATCCGGCAATACGTCAATGTTAAATCATATTTAATTATAATCAAAGTTCGTAGATTATATCTATATTGATTAATTTTAATTTTAAATATACAATCGATAATGCAACATACCTAGAAGAAATAAATAAAATTATAGACTAAATGTCCGTAACGGACCGCGCGCTATTTCTAGCATCATGAATGTTAATATTATGTAGGTAGTTACAAAGATGCCAGTCTGGAATTAAGTTATTTTATAAGTAGGTACATACAACAAATTGATAGTAGGTTACTTCAAATGATAAGTGCGCTACTACAGTAACTAGTCATTTACTAAGAGTACGATTGTAGGTTATTTTTATTTAAATTACTACGTTGACAATATGAAAATAACAGTGTCGTATGTAAGTAGCATTATACTTTTTACGTTATGAAAAACAAGAATATGACTACAACATTACTATGTTATATATGTATGACAATATAACTCTATATTATGAATTTCTATCCAAATATACATACTTCACAAAATTACATTATTTTGTGATCAATATTTTAGTTCATACATTTTCTAGAGCATATATAACTATCTGCTTTAGTGAAACTAATCAAGAATGACTCTAAATCCATGATATCACCAACAAATGCGACTTGTACCTCCGAACCTATCATTAATAAAAATAAGTTGACAATGACAAATAGTAACAGGTCCCTATAGTGACATTAGTTTGGGGTCACCACTGGTACCAGTTAGTGCATACTTGTTCGTGTTCCGTAATATAATTGTTGTCACTCTTCATTTACTTTATTGTAGCTTCATCTATCACTATTGTTTTATATTGTTTATTGATTAATATCATCATTTGTTATTAGACATTCAATCCGAACTATAAACTCTTGTGCCAATTGAACTTATAGAACAGAAACTTTCAGATTATTGTGTTTATGTGTCCTGCGATCGTGAAAAATCATATTGAAAATTGTAATATTTTTTGTCTAATTAAATCAAGTAAGGTATAAGGACATATTATAAACTTTTAGCTTTTCAAAATGTACAGATATCGAGTTATTTTTAGGGTTCCGAACATCTCCGATGAAAAAACTGAATAGGATCACTCATATTATTATGTCTGTCTGTCTTATTTTCTTCGAATCTACTGGACGGAAAATGTTGAAACTTGGTACCTACATATATAAAGTTTCATGACCCAATCATCGATTTTGGGGGCATAATATGTATAAACGTAAAACTTAAATTTATATTATAAGGAATACCAAAATATTTTTTTATAATAAAAAAATGCATAGTTTTATATTTAGGTAAACTATGCAATTTATAGTGAGTCTAAAATTTGAAAAATAGAGAATATAGGGTAGTTTACAGGAAACCCTAAACGGAAATCCTATATCCCTCAGCGCGCGAGTCTTAGTTGCAACTTTATTTGTAGACCATAGCACCCTCTTGACAACATCCCATGATCCCGGTGCCGCGATGCCGATAGTACCACTCCACCTATTACACGATCACTCACCAGCACATCATAAATAAATCATATCCCCACAATAAAGTAGCTATGTATCTCGACTCACATTTATCAAAAGTACCGCTGGTAGCTGGTAGCTGGTGCTGGTAGTGTGCTCCCCCCCCGTACTCTAATCTATGGTGTGCTCGCTGCTGGTAGCTGGTGCTGGTAGTGTGCTCCCCCCGTACTCTAATCTATGGTGTGCTCGCTGCTCAGACAACCGCGACTGGTTCACTCGCGGGAAGTTTTGACGGACGTTTGGGATGGGTTCACGGTTCATGGTTCATGATCGACAACACATACTTTCACACCATGTTAATAGTACGTTATCTGACTGAAGACTATCAATTACCACCATATTGTCATACAATGAAAGACATTATGATGGGATTTAACAATCTCAAAATCTATTTCACTTCTACTAGCTTTGGTTCTAATTATGGAGTAGTTTTAGACCAAAGGCAGAATTATAACCGGAGCTAGTAAATTTATATATATCTCTGACTGAAAAATGATGATGTACTTACGTGAGACATGTGTAATGACTGATAGTATTGTATATAAAAGTGAATGGAGAATGCTGAGATGGTTTGGACATGTTGAACGAATGTGTGATGAAAGAATTACTAGTCAAATATATATAGCTGAAGTACCGAAAGGAACAACAAGAAAAGGACGACCAAGACGAACTTTCATTGATCAAGTATGTCCTTAAAGAAGGTCAAATACGTAGTACTAAAAACAGACGTGCATGTATGAAACGATGAATGGATGTGGATGAAGCAAGAGAAGTATGCAAAGATCAAGAGAAGTGGCGCTCCATACTCTCTACACCTACCCCTTTGGGAAACGGGCGTGAAGGTATGTATGCATGTATGCTAGTGAAGTTAGCTTCGTGATCATAATCCGACAAAAATACATTAACAAAACTCACTCGTTAGGCAAAATGAGACAAGTTATCAGCTGGGTACCTCAGCCAGCAATCACACGAGACTTCATGGAAGCCGACCAGCAGTAAGGTAACCAATGAAGTTTTAAAAAGCAAGTCTACGTAGGTACGTGACGTGATGTGTATAAAAGTAAAATATAGCAGCACCAACTGACACAAACAGTTCTCATAAGTTAAGGCTCTTGTTTGTGAATGTGTGTCCCACACTGTGTCACCTAGTTTGATTTAATGTGCAGCTTGCAGGCGGCAGGAGGCAGGCAGCAGGCGGAGACCGAGGAGCGGGGACGTATGTTCTACGTTTCAGTTTCAGTTAGGATTTTCAGTTATTTACAACCTCACTGAAACTAAGTTTATTCTACAACTGTGGAAATGTGGAATGGATTTGAGATCTGCGCGGGGACGATCATAATTTAAAAAAATATTATTAATTATTGTAAAAAATTATTGTCATTTGAACTCTCATACTTTTCAAGGAATCTATACTAATATTATTATAGTGAGGGTGTCAGTTTGCTTAATTGTAAAAAGCTTCAAAGCTACTGGACTGATTTGAGAAACAAAATGTATACATATTTTACAAATCAAAAATAAGAGTCCTTAGTTAACTAGAATATTAAGTCATATTTAATAGACAAAGAAAGTTATTATAATTTATTTGCTGTGGCACCCGCATTAATGGTTACCTACTGCTCCGCTTCTTTGGGTCGTAGTGTGATGTCATACCCTCTTTAATCTTCCTCAAGAATTGGGCTATCAAATGCAATAATCCGACTGGTTCCACTCTTCAGTTTATTATTAGATTAAATTTAGTCTGTTAGAATCGATAATGCGACATTTATTTCAATGTCATCTTGCAGCATGACAAGTGACAGCTGCCTACAACGCAGGTAACATTGTCTACAATTCAGAAGTTTAGGTGCCGAGAGGGAATCGAACCTGGTGCAAGGGGCACTCTCGAGTAGATAATTAGTGTAGTTTTGTGATCAGCTCACTTGTGGTAACCCTATGTTGGACATTAATCTATTGCGAAATAACATGCGGCTGGCTTGTCGTATAAATTATAGACGGACACGACATGTACGACAGCTGTAGTGATGTGCTGATATATCGATGTCGTTATGTTGACATGTTGATTTGTGTGTGTGCGGTATGCGGTGTGCGGTGTGCAGGGCAGGATGTCATGCGAAACTACACTATTTAAGGTGCCATTCTTGTAATTTTTATAAAGTTTTTATAGATATATAAAGACCTATTTATATAAGTAGTAAGTACATTTATGTAATTCAAGAATTGACAAATTAGTTACCTACATACCTTTAAGTCAAAACATATAACATTTTTGTGCTTCTAAAATGAGAATTTGGTTAAGTTATAAAAGACGCCTGTCTCTCATGGTGGTGGCATAGATTAAATAATAATTACGTGGTGGGCAAAATATATAGGATGTTTTTGGTGGACCTATACCTAAGTCATATAGTCACATTATATTGTGACGTCATCATATCATCTAGCTAGGTAATAGAGCCTTCATGCCCCATTTCTAAACTAATTTAACCCACTGGTACCACGCACGCGCAAGTCCATGGGCCGTGGTACTACTGCAGGTGGTGTTGAATAACTTGCTTAAATTAAACCATTAAATATATAAAAATCTTTACATACCAAACTGTAGACAGCCATCTATCTATAAAAGGTGTCAGCTTCATATAAGCATCCATATAACATTGTAGTGCGTATTCTTCCATGACCTTCACCACTGTCGCTCAGGTCTCTCAGTCCTTGTCTCCGGATGAACCTGTAGTCAAAATGAACCGCAAAGTAAACATCGACAACTGAACCACCCCATGCCTATAGTGCCCGCCGCTCGACCGCTAATAATAGACACCGACGAAAAGTTATGTCACTCCGACGTGCGGGCGTGACACACATGTCACGTCGTGACAGCAGTGACAGCGGTGACAGCCGACAACGTGACAGCGGGGTTGTCAGACGGTCATTAGCTAATTGTCGACTCATTAACACTGGATTAATGACTTTTAGGGCGCTGGAGAATTTTTAGGAAATATCGTTATTTATAATATCATTAGGTCTGTGAGCTTCAATCCTTCAATCATCAAGTTTGCAATGTGTTTAATGAAAGTACACTGAGGGCGCTGCCTTGCTTCATTTTCCTCTTAACTTAACATCATCTTTCATTCCGCAGATTTCTGCATTATTTGTAATAACAGTACTTTATTTCTACTTTTACCATAGCCATAACAAAAAAAATAATTGTAAGCACTATCAAAATATAACTGAGCAGAAAATGATGGTGATTGATGAAGGTTAATCCTAATCTATTTCTTTCTGAACTCAACACGGAGCACGGAGCAGTAAACAAACTGTTGATGCATACAATAAATAATGTCAGCTTATAAAGACCTTCATGATCACAATTAACATAGTTGTCACCAGTTACAGTTGTAATTGTAGTTACACAGTGCACAGTGGGCAGTGGGCAGATAATGGCCACATACTTATGTAAACAATATTGTGGGCAATTTGTTAAGTTCGCGTGACGCGGTCCAACGATCTGTGTTGAGATATGCTGACAGGACAATCGGTTGTTAATTATTGCTAATTAATTATCTAGTATTGTTCACGTTTATTCTGTTTGTTTGTAACTAGTTAAACTTGATTAAAGGTGTTTACTGCGTACTAACTAGATAATCGGTATTATCTAAATCATTTATTGAGTTTTGTATTGAAAATATCGGTCAAGTGCGAGTACTAGGTATACCTACAATTATTAAAAATGCGGATCAAATTATTTGTGTTTCTTGGTTTAGATTTGAGTCAATCGTTTTCATGTAAAACTGTAATATATCAAAATTTTTATTTATTATATGAATTATATCGCAAAAGACTGGTAAACTTCAGGGTTCGTCTTTGAGGGAATCCTAAAAATATAATAATTTCAAGAGCGACTCTCTAAATAGCTTATCATACGAGCTACGCTGTTCAATCCTTTCCTTAATATGGCCTCTGTCTACCCCACTATGAGTTAAAACACAGTTAAATTTGTAATATAAAATGACATATAACCAGATAAAGTATGAGAATACAAACGTGCACTGCAGTAACAGTATAAATTAGTGGTACTACAGGTAGTGAACTAGCTATAATTATATATCCTAATTTCGCCCTTCAAGTAACCATTTATATATTGTAGCTACTTTAACTTTCATTCTGTCTGAAAAATAAATAAAAAGATATTCGAGAAACTGAACCTTTAAACTTAGTTATCTATATTGTAAAAACTACTCCTGACTGCTATAATGAGGGACCTACACTCAAGGTCCTCAAAACGAATAGAGTGAACAACCTAAAATGTATGCAAATAAATTACTTGAGTTTTTCAGTTTTCACCTTCCATTTTGACATTACGGAAAATCGTATCTCGAGCGACAATAGCATTACGGAGTACAAGTGTTGGCTAGGACTGCTAGGAGGGTGACAAATAAATAATATAGGTAGAACAATTTGTTGACAAAACACGTCAAAATACTACTATACGTAAGGGATATAATTCTGTACCTCCTGTGAAAAACGCTATAACTCGAGTTATAGCGCTTTTGATGTTTTTCAATCATTGTAATACGTATTTTTTTCTCGATTTTTTGGTCTTATTCCAGTTTTTCTATCTTTTTAAATTCCTGAGATATTTTTGTGACTCATGATTTAAGTAGCATCATTTCAAATATTATATTGTTTTTGTTTGGGGTCTATTGATATTACTTGACTTATATCAAAACTGTTAAGCCACTTTTTAAATAAAATTTGTGTAAAAAAATATAACTAAAGTTGAATGCTTTTTCACAAAAAAAAATATTACTTCAGAATTTGTGCTTTATGATACATTTAGAGATACATTTTTTGACACAATTTTTAATTTAGTTTTTGATAAGTGCATTTTGATATATCTATAGTTATGGTAAAGGTCCAGATTATCTAATCCTGAGATTTTCGTGTTTTTTCGACTTTATTCAGTTACTGCACTGCTTTATTGCATACTTTAACTATTTTCAAGTCTCGGTAAGGTATAAGTTTTTGCAAAATTAAGGTTAGAGTTTTCATGATTTTGAAAATGAAAATGTTTATTAACTTATGATAAATGTACTTAAATCAAGTACAGTATCAATTTTCACTAATGCCATAACTTTTGTGTAAAAGAATATGAATTCATTTGAATTAATACACACATAAAAATATTTGGTGTTGATTGATACAATTCTACATTTTAAATTTTTTCAGAAGACCTATTACACTATTGGCTTCAAAATATAAGAAAATGTATACTTTGAATTACACTTAATTTACACAATTATTTGAAATTTATAACTTGTGAAATAAAAAAGATATGAATTTTTAAAATATTTTTTTATTTAAAAGTGCTCTCCTGAAAAGTGAGGTTTGCCGAGTTATAGCGTTTTTCACGGGAGGTACAGAATTATAGTTATCGAAATATTTTGGCCATAAATTCTAGAACGTTTGAGTATAATGTAAAAGCAACACATTTAATTACACAGTCCGTTATAACTTTTATATCACATAATTATCTGCACTCATACTCACAAGCCTTTCTTAATCTGTTGTTTGTATGATAGCGATGTATATGGATAATTAAATGATGAAGGAAGGACTGTCCTTGATTGGGTTCTTCTTTCTTTCTGCAATGGTTCCACCCACACCTTCATTGCTCCATGACATGGTTCCATATTCTACTTCTTCTTCTTTTTTTTATGGCTCCATTAACGAAAAATGTCAACAAGTAAAAAGGAATGAGGGTAATAAAATAAAAATTAATATTTTAGACTACAAAGTTGCCATGTCAAAATATACCCAAGCGTACCAAACAGAAAGACTATATTTGATTATGCATGTAATTTATTCATTTCCGGAAAGCGCTTTCTCTTTTAATTATCGTATTGACAACCGTTTGCCACTATCTCAAAAACTTGTAAATAATTAATAAAATCATAAAATGGCAGTAATTTTAAAATTCTGACAAACTGAATGAAAATTTTGTTTTACCTGGCTGTATGCTTTCTATAAACCTTTGCCTTTTAAGAAAATACCCAAAAATAGTCTGTGGTTATAAGTTACTCTATGGTGGCGCATGTCTGTGCTGTGTGCAGGAGTTTTATCTACGTCATGTCGGGATCATGTAAATTAATTTTTTATTAATGTATATATTAATGTAAATACATATAATCATTGCGAAAAAAATATAGTGAAAACAGCGCGGAGACATTTCCGACAAGTATAATTCCTCTGGAAAACGGTCTTTATCTGTGTAAATAATATAAACATGACAAGCTTAACAACAATTAAGATCGCGAGTGTTTATAGATACTTATTTGTGAAGTGAAAATAAAAAAGAAGCTGTCACCAATGGTAAGTGCACTCCTTCCTTTTGTGTAACTACAATTTTTTTTAACGTATTTAATATGCAATAATCACAAGTCCTAACGAAGTAAGTAGTAGGTAGGTACAACGTGGTCACCCTACCGTGCAGTGATGCAGGTATCTATTACGATCCAGATTCTCGTCTCTGTCGTCTTCGTAGTCTCGTAGTGTCTAGTGTCGTAGTCTTGACAGCGCCGCCCGCGCCATTACTTCCGTCTTTGACTCGCGTATTGTTGTCACGAGTTGACAACGACTAGTGTTGTACCATGCTTGTACCAGTGTACCTCGAGTAAATACTACTTGTGGGTATTAATTCTTTAGTGATATTATAGGTTGCAATATAAATTATATATTCTGACATGTGTGGTAAGCATACAAAGAAAACCTCAGACGGTAAAAACTTTGTACAAGGAAACGATACACTCTATAAAACAAATAATTTACATACTATAATTATTCACATTTCTAGAAATATATACCTACCTACTTGTTTTTACTTTTCAGTAATATTTAAACACCTTCATTATTGTTAAAATGATGCAGCCAATTGCTACCATACATTCCCGGTAAAAGTATTATCCCATCCCATCCCTAAAACAGCAGACGTGTGTCGTGTTATAATGGCAAGAAGCAACGTCTTCCTGGTGACGAGACATGTCAATTAGGCAGCCACGGCAGCCACGAGCAGCCACCATATAACAGACACGATCAAACTGCTCTACCACAATCATGGACATTTGTAAGGAGAATGTTATTGTGTGTCATGTTGCATACCAAGACAATCTGTGCAACGTCCGTGTGGACACTTTGTGTAAACACCGGAACTAAATGTCTACAGCAACCTGACACACAGAGTATCTACTCTAGATATTGTATGAATATGTTTAATATATATCTATGAAATATCTATCACATTACAATACTGTATGTTACAATTACAATATTAAAGATAAGAGAATATTTACAATTGACATTAGACTAGATATTAAACAACAGAAGTCCATTAATCAAAAAGTGTACCTATATGTGCCTATATGTTGTATTATTTATATTACACCCGATACACTCGGTACATAACTAATATCTCATGATGATTTTGATTGATGTGAGTATTCCAGAGAAATAATTTTGATATATAAAATAAAATACTTTCAAATGATTTTTTACAGTACTAATTTGATGGAAATAAAATATAGATAATTCTTCTGACCAAGGAAACTAAACTAACAACGATTATAATGTATGGCTTACCAGAAGTACCCATATGAGCTTATAAATTAATGTCTTATACATTTTCGACTTTTCAACATTTCCTGTAAATTGGTATTTATTATAAAAGAGATACCAAGGACATTTATATTTACATTAGGTATCATCTTCTTTTCATAACTTGGTGACTCGTCTCTCCTTTCCCCAATTTTATCATTTTTATTGATTGACTTTTCACAACGAAATACTCTATTTAGTTTTCCTTCAGGAAATAGTAAAGCAAGTTGTCTATCAGAGCAGTAGATTACAATCACAGCATAGACACAGGTAGGTAATGGTATGTTATCATGATGGCCCAGTTGGCCGCTCCTCACTCTGTGTGCAATAAGCCAGCAGAGTTATAAAAATACTGTTGTATTATTTTACGATTGTTATCAGTCTGTTTTATAACGTTTGTTAATTATACGAGGCGTTATCATTAATTTAGTATTACTTTAGTTTTATTTTTGTTTTATGATGCACTCAACATTCAGCAAAATGTTATGACTGTAATAATTATTAAATATTTAAATAATATTGTTTAATAAACAGTACCTATATTATCAGTACTTAATTCTTTTACAGTATTTGCAATAACATTGTTCAATAAGACTTTTAATTGGCATCATCTACAATCAACAGCATATCCAGTCCAATCCACAATATATATTGACATCTTGCTCATTTATATTGTCTTTTACATTTACGGGCAGTTGGTACTGTATTGTTTCAACTTCACATTTGCTCCAAGTGAAGCTAGTTTCTTATATTTGTGTGCCCTTTTATTTTATGCCTTCCATTACTGATAACGCACTAAAAAGTCCACATTCGTCATTAGTAAGTTCCATTACAGATGTAAGTGTCCCAACTGTAGCCAACTTCACCCAGTCACGGGTCGTTAGAGCAAGACCATCCATCACACGTCATAATGAGGTCATAATTGATCAAGTAGCGAACTTGTCGGTCGATTATTTACAACCGACATGATTGATCACTGCCAGCTTATTACGTTTTGTATTTGAAGGTATTAGTGTGGCCGATTGCTGGTTTGTGTCAATTTGTTATTGAACTTTCATTTGTACCGGCCGCGGCAGTTTCGCTGTGGCATTGAAAGTTTGTGGTTTGAGTTTGGTTTCCGAAATTATGTGTTGTACTTACTCAAACTTTAAATTGATTTGATATCGAAACTAGTTACAAATAACTTCGCATTGGTAGATACACTTTTGTATATCAAAGATTCCAATAAGAATTAAATAAGAAAAAGCCCTCAATTATATCCGTTTTATTAATTACCAAAAAATAATGTCATGGTTCCCAAAAACAGTGGATTCGTTACTTCGCTGAGTGGTTAAACCATCCATATCATTGATGGGTTAAACTCTTATACGTAAAAGCCAGCATAAAATTAGATAACCAGATGAAATCAACATAAACCTAGGTATAAATGGTGACCACCTAGCTGCCAACCTTTAATAAAGGAAACAAAATGAAATGACGTTAATATTTTGGCTTGTCACAGCGCCTGTCACCGCGTCTCGCTAGGTTGTCGGCGACTGAAACTTGCTAATTGCCTCCAATAAAACTGTCGGGCGTTTGCTGAAATATTGAAGGTATTATGTAATACTATCAATTGTCTACAGGCTTCGAAGGCTTAATTAAATAAATAAAATTAATTAAAAGCAACAAAAATTTAACCATATGATCCTTCAAAACAGAAATTGTTTTAAAACCTATTTAGACTTTTCGAAGCCTATTCTAGACACATATTGAGACAGAGACAGACTGACAGACAACAGACAAAATAAAAATAAATAATAATAGCATATTTCACTTTTTCATATAGAATAGTAGAGAATAATAATGGAACAAAAGGACATGGCAAAAAAGAAGAATCCCTATAGCACGGGGAACTTATACTTTAATAATGAATATCAAAGTATACATATTTATAATCACGAATTACGCCGATAACATCACTAATACCTCAGGTATTTGTCAGGTAGTTCTGGTTCTTCAGATCAATCGGTGATTGATGGCGTTCTATTAACTTTGTACTTTGTCCCTGATTTATTATTGTGTCTATTATCTTAATGGTTAATTGTATTTTTATCTATACTTACGTGTGCGTCAGTGGCCGAGTGGTTAAGACGTCTGGTATTAACTAGGTTAGACCACGGGTTCGATCCCAGATCCGGCCATTTACCAATGGTTTTTTTATAATTAAAAACGTATGTACCATAATCCGACAAACAAACTGGCTACCTACTCGTTATGTATAGCCTCACAAATACCATCAGCTAAACGAGGGAGACTTGGTCTTCTGCTGGGTACCCCTGGGACCGTAACACAACCCGTGTAAGGCAACCTGTGAAGATAGATAGATATCTATACTTGGATATTCCATGATGACAACGTTTACATTCTCTTTATGAAACGTTACTAAATTATCATCTAGAATTCTAGACATATAAGATAATATCCGATGATGGTAATAATTCAGGATATTAATGATTTTAAATAATACAAATTTCTCGTCGGGATATGAAATATTTTACTCTACAGCCCCTGCAACTATCTCTGTGCAAAAAGTCACGTCGATCCATTGCTCTGATTTGACGTGACAAACAAATACACTTTCGCATCACTACATATTTATTATAAGTTTTCATGGCATATGCTGTCCAATCCGTCATATATATGAGAAAATGATCTAGGAAACAATTGTGTAGAATAAAATGATCTACAAAAAACTCCGCGGTAGCATATATCTATATCTAATAGATAAGTATCTATAAGAGTATTCACGTAGGTATTCAAATTGTTGTAAACCATTGTAAACCTATATTGTACCGGTCGTGAAAAAAAGGGGGTGGGGTCGCTAACATAAAATATTTACACTTTCGAATTTCTCGGTGTTTCGATAATAAAGTAAAGAAATTAATAATCCTAGACAACAAAGTATAGAATGGGGAATAATAAAATAAATAGAACAGATACTTCATATTGAGATAGGCATAGCAGATAACCAAACCATAAACAAACCACAGTCCAACAATAAATGCACAATATCTAATTATGTCCTAACTCCTCCCCAAGTCTACAACTTGTCAGGATCATTAACGTCGCCATTTAAAACTAATTGCAGACACTGTTGTAAAATGTGAGTGGCAGAAATAATTGGTATTGCTATGATAGGGATTAACTATACTTATATCTACTATATCAAATCCTAGACAAAACTTCTAAACCCGTTATACTCTGTTTTGTTTGAAATATGGTTGCGCCTTCAATGTCTCGCGTAATTATTATGTTTGGAAATTCGTTATCCATCTTCGTTTGTGTAAAGTCGGGTTTGACTACTAGGTCAAATATTACACTATCAGAGATTTTATCTAATACTAATTACCTGTTTAGATCTATTTAAAGTGTGACTTCGATCAAAGATTACATGTCGAGTTATCGATATTTGATCATAATTATTAATTGATGTTGAATTGGAAAAATATCGTTCTGTACCTAGATTATTTTTAGTACATGTTACATAGATCCATTTACACCGAACTGTTACATGAACAACTATTCCATACTGTCTTCATTCTATGTTTTACATGATTTTATAGGTAGGTATGTGCTGCTATTGATTTCACCTTGATGAATACTTATAATGTATTACAAGAAAGATATATGAAGATTTATGTTCTATTTGAAACCAGAGTTAACTTAGCTAAAAACACTAAAATCGGTATGTGAAAACTGTGAAAAGTCAAGAAATCTAATAAAAGTCAAGACGTATCAAGTAGGTAATCATAAATTGAACGATCTAATAAATAAGTAATTAGAAATAAACAAATTACACCCACAGTATCGACCCACGTTTACATTATCCGTGATCTGTCCAACTTACAAAAGTAGGAAGGCGTCAAAGAAGAGGGGGTACAGGAAGGTTAGAGACCCTCCCTCCCTGACTATGAGTGATGACGCTTCAGCCGCGTGATTAACGAGTCTTCATTCATCATCCTGTAATTCCGACAGAGTTGCCTCGCGGAGTGACATCGCTTTACAATCACTCCGATATATTTACCACAACGATATTTTGACTGTATTACAGATTTTGGTGAAAATTACAAAATTATGAAAAACAAAAGCTTCAAGATTTTTAATCCAAGCTATATAGGCGATGATATAAAACTTACAAACAGTTTCAGCATTGTGTATCTACTAAACAGTTATCAATGATTGAGGATTCTTAATTAAGGTAACGTGGACATATTTTAATAGGTATAGGTAGTACCTGCCGAGGTATATGCCTATTGGCCATCCTTCTCAGACTTATGAAGTTCAAGTTAATAAACATTGTAAATCTACAACTTGTCATGTTAAATCCAACATAGATATAGCGGTATTGGCAAGTATCTATAAATACTACAGATAGCGAGTCTATACAAGCCACGCCGCAGCACCGATAACGTTCAAAACCAACAGACAGTACGGTTTTTATTATATTTGTGTAAATATTGATGATTTATATGTTCAAATAAGATAAGTGGTGATTATAGAGGGGTCCCTCCCATATTGACTCTGTCAGGTGGCGGATCCATTTATTTTACGTTTAGAGTATGTGGGTAGTTAGTACGTCGTGTGAGCGAACATGATGAACACTGGATTAGAGTGTATCTATCTAGTTTATAAATACTGACAACGGTCGTGGGTTCTTCATGTTGTCTAGGATCATTTATTTGAATTTATTTTGTTTTGAAAATTTACAGTGCCCTTCTTTTTGTAAATAGGTGATATTCATGATAATTATTAGTGTCAGATTTAGATTTGTTTTAGAATTACTTTTATTGGTTTCTTCTTCTTTTGTTCCGTTATTTTAATTACCAATTGGTTATATCAATTTTATCTAATATGGAAATCTGACATTAACATCTTCAATTACCTACAAAATTCAAAGATATCAGAGACCAAGCTCGTTTTAAAATTTTGTAAAATGAGAAAGAGACATCATCCATCAAATACATAAATATAAATGTAATGAAACGACTCTAATCCAGTAGAGTTAGCTCCAATCGCTAGTCAAATATTGAAGTAGCTTACATCGATCACTTACCGATGATGGATAGATGCCTCGAGGTGCGGCGACAGTACCTCGCACCCATAGACACACTCATTCAATAAACTATAATTTTATTAGCAGGAAGCTAATAAAACGGGACACGATTCGTTGTTATCTTATTTGCAAAACCCTTCAAGTTGTCTTCATGAAAATATTTTTATCTAAATAACCTAAAATATAACCGAAACGAACATAAGTCAATATAAATATATGATACTTTTAATAAAAATATACACAATTTCCTTGAAAGTAGATTACATTTAACATAACAAATTCACGGTAAAGAAATAAAATAACAATATTATTTCAACCATATAAAATATATCCTGCAGTAGGAACTTCCGATAATAATAGGATGGCTTAAGACCAGTTCTTCATCAAGCAGAAAACCACCGTTGCATCGGAGTCGCGATCCTCAGTAATGACTTAAGACTAAGGACGAGGCTGGAGGATGATCTTATCCTGCTCTATAGTCCAAGATATTAACAATATGTCTATAATACCACGTAACATCAACTGAACACTAAACGCGAAAGTCGATACTTCCTGTCATCTTATCAACAATACGTGTTTACTGTACAAAAGTCCGCTGGCAGTTACATGAATGATGTGTGGTAAAGAAAAAGTTGCAATTCATTCGCAACAATAGCACACATCAAGCTCATGAAGCGTAATTCTAAAATTGACCAAGTGTACAAAGTGTAACACAACAATCCGCCACCCACGCTCACGAAGCTCACCACACTGACCGCTCTTCATAAATAACGTTCCGCGGGCTAATCCATTACTGGAACCGTCGCGCGTCGTCGACAATGCAAGACCTATTTACACAGACCCACAGACACAGACCCGACGCTTTAGTCGCTCTGGAGTAGCTTCGGTGAAGTTCGGTGAGACGTAGGTTGACCAAACACTAAACATTTTATCAGACTAATTACAAGACAGATTTGAAGCGATGATAGGCAGCCTTTTGACATTTTGATAGTCACATCCTCAGGTAGCCTTTAAGTCTAGATTAGGGCTATATGTATGGTTCTTGTCCAGATATGTATCACTGCAACCAAAATAGACTTGTACAGATTGTGATCTTCCTTTGTACAGCAGGTGTTTTGCAGTGTGAACAAACATGTACTTACCTATATTGCAGCTGGTCTTAATAAATATTCTCTCAGATTAGTATATTTTTTTCAAATTCCCATATACAGTATTTCAGCAAATAAATTAAGCATGCGATTTTTATACTAGGTATTTATGCTACTAGAATAAGTAAATCTTACTAAATGAAGCTGTTTGTATTTGTGTTAGAACGCGCTTATCTCAGGATTTCAATAAGAAAAAATATTTCAGTGATATATTCCGTCTTTTGAGGAAGGTTATAAGTTATAAAAACATGACGCTACGACCCAAAGAAGCGGAGCAATAATCATAAACGACTATCAATCAGAAATATCCACGGGCGAAGCGAATAACGAAATGTTCTTATAAAGATTTCTGGATCTAGAAACCCCTAAATGTGTCCTCTAGGCTACTGTTCCCATTAAATCAGTAACTCATGGTCACCGTAGCATGACAGGAAGACCTCACACTATCTGACAGTTGTGGAGGTGACAACAAAGAATTGAATTGACGTACTTTGTGTTCCCATCCGAGCTTCGAGAAATAAACAACCTCCGGCAGGGTTACGTAGGTAGTGACAAAAGGGTTTTTATTACGATGCAGCCTTTAATAATAGGTATTGAGGCTTTATATTTCACATTTTTAACAATATTATTAATTTGTATGTCATTTTTAACTTAACCAATTAAAACTTCTCATTGTTTTAAAAGTACTTTTGCTTTTGGTTGGTTACAATTATAATTTAATTGATTTTGTCTTTATTCCCTAAAATTAATTGTAATTTAAAACCTTTGAGTATTTACCAAAGAAGACGTGAAGCGTTTAAATCACCAAACAATTTTTTCTGCCACTTTTGGCGGGAGGGGAGGTAAACGTCTAGTACTAGCCCCTGTACCACTGTATTTTTCTGTCGTTTTATTGTCGCAACGGATTTTACGTTATATGATGATTATGTTAAAATACAAACATAATAATTATAATTAATGATTGGAAACACTAAGTTTGACGCCCTAGATCGCCTTTCCCGTTTAAAACATCACAATTAACTATTTTCCTAGAGCTCTGTCTCGCGACACAAAACGATACCAACGAAATCTAAGGTAACTTATTACTGCGCACCTGGTCAGTATCCAAAGGGGAAAAGGGGAAAAAATTGGCGAAAGGGGGAGCCCGTCTATGGCCCCTCCATAGGCTTAGTACTCTATGTTTAAAACGCGTATTTTATAGTTAACTACGGAACCCTAGTTACACTTGAGATCAATCGGTGCAATTATGAAGGAATCAGTTGTGGTAGTAGTTTGTTATTTTTTGTTTGAGAGCATGAAATGTATATTTAGCTAAGAACTGTCTGTAATGCTTATTTATTGTTATTGGTGTTCGGTGTATTGTTGATGTGACGCGGGGAACATGTACACACTGTGATGTCTGTCTGTCTGCTTCTATGAGGTATCATATATTGATATTGTTATGTGTGTGGTATGGTAGGATATACATACCTAGATAAAGTTTATTCAAACTTCATTATTGTTATATTCAGGTTTAAATGTTGAATCGTGGCATATACTCGTAGAGGTGTATTTAAAGTATTTATCGATGCATGCTGTATATATTCACAATAAATAGGGCTTATCTAATGTACGGTGACAGGTAATTGAACATGTAAAATAAACTGCGCTACATTCAATAACAATAAAAGGCATTAAACACATTCCACCAGAATCCTACATGTATGAACGCACACTAATCGTCAATTTGATGAATCGATACTGGCCTATTCTTTAGCTTTGACACACCACAGCTGTCGCCTATACAATCTTCTAGTGAAAGTCAAAAGCAACAAATACTACTTTACCTGACGATACGAATACAACTTTAACTCCACTGAATAAGGATGATATTTAATAAACAAAATCAATAAAGGAATATGAGGATAAAGGAAGAAATATGATAGTCTATATCGTTTTTGCGAACTGGCATTGTGTGACGCGTGAAGATGACGCCGCGCGTCGCGTAGCTGATATTGATCGTCTAATATGTTCCTGCTGGGCATCGATTGGGGAACGGGAAGGATTATAAGATGACAACAAAACTGATAACTGGCCTGGAGGATCAGATATACAATGGCAGGGCATAAAATACTTTTGTTTAATTAGGTACACTTCTCTACAAGATTTGACATTGATTCAATACTATAGAAAAATAAACTTAAATTAGAAATTACATATTGAAGAAGAACTTGTATTAGAAGAAGATGTGTCAAACGAAAGTTAAGTTAAAATATAGCAAGATCGTGACGAAAACAAACAAATAGTTAACATGTGTCTACATGAACCGTAATCGGTCACTGTCGACAGCCATAATAAATAATCAGTTATTTACATAAAACAGGGGATTGAATTCTCTCTTTACAAATAGGATATCAGCAAAAATAAATGTAAGGGCATTTATCTTGTCGTGGATTTAATGAAATATGTGTTTTGTTGCCTTAATAGAAGTGAAAGTGTACAGTGTAAACCTTCGTGCAATGCTAGCTACATTATATACCTATTAACTTCACACATTTCTAACAACTTATAATGTTTTAATCAACTCAGTCTCTCAACAATTTAGTCGATCATTTTAGGTCTCACTTTAATGTTTTCAATTTGAGTCAAAATATTTAGTTTATACTTTCATAGCAGTCACCGTAGATCACAGGCTACATTAGCTCCGGCAAACACGCGCCCGAAATTGAAATATACCGCGCGTCGTATTCATTACCGCACAGTTCGCGCACTCAAACAGTGACCATGATGATAATACGAGTAGGACTTAGGTATATTAATATAATTATGAAAATTTGGGACTGATCAAACCAGCCGACACAATATTCAGAACATTATTTACAGGACATATTTCACTAAACAGGTAACACTTGTCAATTCGTGTTAGACGTTAGTTATAGTAGGTCCACTGAGAATTGAGCACATTCCACTTGAGAGAGGCGAGTAATTTGGCTATTGTTTGATGAATTGCCTATAATTAAATGAGTTTATCACTGACCAGCTGCATTTTCAATTCTTATAATAAGGCAATCTTGATATTTTTACATTTTATAAATTATTGTGCGTCGGTGGCCGAGTGGATAAGACGTCTGGTGTTAATTAGACAGACCCCGGGTTCAATCCCAGATCCCGGCCATGTACCAATGGGTTTTTTTAATTAAAAACTTATGTACATAATCCGACAAACCACACTTAGAGGCTTTTCCATCTAAATATATATCTCAACAGAACTAGCCACTCGTTAGGTATAGCCTCACAAATACCATCGGCTAAACGAGGGAGACTTTGTCTTCCGCTGGATACCCTGGAACCGTAACACGGTTTCGGGAGCTGAACCCGTGAAGAAAAAAAAAATTTATATATTATCTCTAGAGTATTTATATTTGTCATAAATGTTGATTTTGAAGATTCTAGCTTTGAATAGGCAATATTTAGTGAAAATAGTGAATGTGTAGGTATAGTTAAAAAATAAATCCCAAAAAACTATTTTGAAATACTTAAATTTTTTCTATGAATCAAGACTGTATAGGTCTGAATAACTCAAGTTATATTTGCCATTCATAATTACTTCTTATCTTACAAATTTTGCCAACAAAAGATTGGTACTGACCAAACCTTTTCTCAAATGGAATGTGCTAAATTTTTAGTGTTTGAGCACATTGAGCACAAATGCTTGAGTTTTCAATATTTCATAGCAGAAGCTGATGCTCGTTGTACTACCAGAGTCAAGGGTTCAAAGATTGTTTTCTGAAATTCCCCTACCGTATCTAAATACACTGACGAGCAATATAAAAAAGCCACTTGCAAAGTGCCTAAAAATCTAAATATTTTCTAAACCATACAAGTTAGCTTCATGAAGTAAAAAGAATCCTGAAAACAGTTTCATATTATACAATAAAACCTATTTACCATCATCATGCCTCTCACACCTGAGGAATGTACCAGAATCATTTCGGGAATTTTTCATGATAAGTTAGTGGCAAAGATATTGTAGAGAATAATCACATCATTTTATGGAATAATATTGTGTAGTCTATGTCTTATATAAATTATAAAGTTTTGATATCTTAGCAACCGTTGTTGATTCGGTGACATTGTGTTTGTAAACAAATATATGTGGTAAAATGCATATTACGTTCCTATTATTATTCTATTTCTTCTGAAGGCAAAACCCTACCCTAAATCTATTACAAAATTGGTCCTACGAGCTTGGATCTTCAGAAAATTTAGAAGAATGTCTACAAGGAATATAGTGACCCGATTACAAGCACGCCGACGACTCGCTATGATGGGTGATAATGTATCGGACTCGGACCTACTACTTGCTTCACCGTCGACAGTGCGGCAGGCGAGGTTGGGAGTTACTCCTATGATTCCGACGGCTGGAAGTTGTGTTCTCGACCACGGGGTCGAATGCCAACCGTCGAGTGTGATGAATCAAGAGGAGACTCAACCTAATGTATTACCGATAAGGGAGTCCACGGGACCGCAGAGTCTTACGGAGGGTAGCCGCCGTCACAGTCGCTCCTCTCATGCGAGTCGATCTATGAGGGGGCTACGACGACTTCAAGCCGAGTTGGAAGCCGAACAGCAACTGGCCGATGTGAAGGAAAATGTCATAAGAAAGAAGCTAGAAGTAAATTTAGCACTCATCGACGCTGAAGAAGAGGATGATGCTAATGATCTTCAGACAGTGGCGTCACCTGAACGAGTTGGCGAGTGGGTGAACACTACGATTGCAGCGACGCTACCAGATAAGGAACAGCTACGACTGTGTAAAGACGTAACGCACGCACCATGCAAATCATACCTCGCGCCTGTCGTTACCGCGTTCGTTCCGACGGAACCGCGACCAGCGCCAACACCGTACAATGGGCCGACGAAGAACAACAAGACGCGAATGTCATACGAGAAAGACCAAGACTGGCACAACTCCACTGTAACAAGGGATCAGTCGGGTGAACGGAGTTTCGATAGAGGTATTAAGCAACTCGCCGAGTGCATCGTGCGAATGAGTCGACCCCGTCCACTACCTAGACAGACTTACGAGTTACCGGTTTTCAATGGGAATCCTTCAGACTGGTTGAATTTCAAGAAAAGTTACGAGACGTCCTCGGCAGCATTCGATTTTAAGCCGCACGAGAACATGGCCAGGCTTCAGGCAGCGCTGGACGGCGATGCTAAAACTGCCACACAGGATTTACTACGGACCTCCGACGACCCTGAAGAGATAATACGAGCTTTGGAGCAGGAGTACGGTCACCCTGGGCTGCTTCTAGAGATCGCAATCCAGAAGGTTCGAGCACTGCCAAAGTTAACTGATAACGGGAGGGAAATACGTAAGTTTGCTGTAACGGTCCGCAACTGCGTCGCTACACTGAGAAATTTGAAGGCAACGAGCTACCTGCACAACCCACAGTTAGTGAACGAGTTAGTAAGCAAGCTCTCTATGATCCAACGAACGCAGTATGGTGAATACGCGAAGCAGCTCGAGCAGCACGGTGGTATCGACTTACGTCTATCACCGAACTTAGAAGCATTCCTGGAGTTTATCAATGAAATTGCATGCGCATCATCGTTCTCCATGCTGCTCAACCTCATGACAGCTCCAACTACATCCGTCACACACGTACCTACGAAAAATATAAAAAGTACTATTCAGCGATTACACGTGAGCAAGGAAGAACACGCTACGGAAATTAAGAAGAAATGCGTACATTGCAAAGGAGACCACGTGTTAACAGAGTGCAGAGATTTCCTGAATATGTCAGTTGAGGAACGTTGGGAAGTAGTGAAGAGGGAGAAACTATGTTTCAAATGCGCAGCGAAGTCACATTCACGCTTCCGGTGTCGAGCCAAACGCTGCGAGAAGTGCCACTACGCGCATCATACTCTCTTGCACTTCACTAAGAAAGAAAATGACCCGGAAGTTAACGAGGCCACTTCAACGAAGGGGAAGCCTGTAGTAACGGAACACGTGACGAATATAGGCGAGCTGCATTCTAGTGCTCTACTCAAGATATTGCCTGTAACGGTAATCATCGGAGGCGAAAAACAATCGACGTATGCTCTGCTTGACGACGGGGCTACAGTGTCCTTGATTGACAAGAAGCTCGTGAACGGAGTAGATGGAGAGTTAGTTCCCCTCAAGGTTACGAGTGCGAAAGGACTACGTTTTGAGGACAACACATCGCAAAGAGTATCCATCGGCATCTGTGGACCTAATGGAGAGTTGCACAGCGTGTCAGTCCGGACGTTATGCGATATTGACCTGCCGTCACAAACCATTCCATCAAATATCATGAGAGACAACCAACACCTACGCGATCTGGACTGCAAAAAGATGGAGAACGCGAGGCCTATGATCTTGCTTGGTCAGGACAATTGGGAGCTAATTGTCGGCTGGGATTTAAGGAGGGGTAAGTCAGGTTCGCCAGTCGCTTCTCATACTAAGTTAGGCTGGGTCGTACATGGTCCTTATTCTACATGTGCGACACATGTGTCTGTAAATTGTTTGCGCATTGGCAATGATCTGCATGAATTGGTGAAGCAGCAGTTTGAACTTGAGGCGATAGGTATTTCAACGTTAGGTCGGAAGAACAAAGGCTCTAACCGAGCTTTGGATATTCTCGAGTCTACGAGCCACCGAGTTGTTTCAGGTTGGGAATTAGGGCTGCTGTGGAATCACGACACTATCGACTTGCCTGATAATTATCAATACGTTTTGAAAAGGTTATTCAGTGTGGAAAAGAGGATGGATAGGGACCCAGATTATGCTGCTGCATATTCATCTCAGATTGATAGGTTGCTAAGTGAGGGCTACGCGAAGAAAGTTGATAATCCTGTAGCTTTTAACCCTGTTTGGTATTTACCTCATTTCGGCGTGGTTAACCCCAATAAACCAGGTAAGTTGAGGTTAGTGTACGACGCTGCCGCTACGTTTAAAGGTACGTGTTTAAATGACAATTTGCTCTGTGGGCCGGACCTGTTGAATTCGCTGCTGAGCATTTTGCTCAAGTTTCGCGTTGGCCAAATTGCCTTTGCAGGTGACATAGCTGATATGTTCTTGCGTGTCAAGATACGTGAACAAGACCAAGGAGCGCAGCTATTTTTATGGCGAGGAAAAGACAGGAAAAGGGAGCCTGATATATATGCGATGACCTCAATGATATTTGGTGCCGTGTCGTCCCCTACCTCCGCAATATATGTCCTTAACAAAAATGCCAGTGAGTATAAAGATAGACATCCTGAGGCTGTAGCTGCCATAATAGACAAACATTACATGGATGACTATCTCGATAGTGTGAGTACTGTACAGCAAGCTATTCAACTTGTAGATGATGTGACTCGCATACACGCAGCCGGTGGTTTCGTTATTGGAGGTTGGGTAACGAATTCACCTGAGTTAAGAAAACACTTGTGTGCCAATACACATGAACGTGTAAAAATGGAAAAGTCACCGAACGAAGGTGAGCGTATTTTAGGAATGGTTTGGACTCCATTCGACGACAATTTAGCTTTTGACCTATCTTTCAAGCGCTTACCGCCAGAAATAGTAGAAGGTAAGGTGATACCAACTAAACGGGAGTTTATGCGTTTTATAATGTCGGTTTTTGATCCTATAGGGTTGTTATATCCGTGTATCATACAATCACGAATCTTAATGCAGCGAGTCTGGAAGTCAGGCGTTCATTGGGATGAGCAGCTGCAGGCGATCGAGGTTATGCAGTGGTTTCAATGGCTTCACAATTTGAGTCAGCTGACTAATGTTAAGATTTCGCGGTGGTATGGGATCAATGTTGATGGCATTGATCTCCACGTATTTGGAGATGCATCAGAACTAGCTTACGCTGCGGTCGCTTTTATAGTCGGAAGTAACAAGGACGGGACTCGCAGTGTTTCTATGGTTGCTGGAAAGGCTCGTGTTGCTCCTGTGAAGATAGTATCCATTCCGCGTCTTGAGCTTCAGGCCGCGGTTTTGGCATGCAGACTGGCGTCTACAATTGAGAAGGATCTGGGTGTAGCAATAGGTAAAAAAATCTTTTGGACTGACTCGCAAACTGTTCTCAGGTGGATTAATTCCAATGCGCGTGATTACCAGAAATTTGTGTCGCACCGTTTAGGTGAAATTGATAGTCTTTCGTCTACAAGCGACTGGCGCTGGCTACCGACATCTGAAAATCCAGCCGATGAAGCGACTCGATTGGAATGGCCAAACACTAAAAACATGTGGCTCTTGGGTCCTACTTTTCTCTCCGATCCACAGACGCAGTGGCCAAGATCGACGGTTCTAGCAACAGAAACATTGGAAGTCGACCCGGAACGGTTGACACGGGTTCACATCATGACCGAGCCTGCGCCGCCACTGATAGACATGCAACGCTTCTCAAATTGGTCACGAGCACTGCGTGTGACCGCGCGAGTACTCGCCTTTATCGAACGATGTCGCTGTCGACGTTGTTCTACCGAGCTGTCAGCAGATGACCATGGACGTCGCTGAAAATTACTTGCTAAAGGAGTCGCAAGTACATATTTTCGCCGATGAAATACGAGCACTGAATGAAGGGCGCCAACTGCCTAAAACGAGCCGTCTTAAGGCGCTTGACCCTATGCTGTACGAGGACGGTATGCTTCGTGTACGAGGAAGACTACGTGCTGCTTCGGAAATAAGTTTCGGTGAGCGACATCCTGTAATTTTAGATGGACGTCATCCTACCGTTCGTCTCTTGATTTTTGCCTATCACGTTCGTGGACATCACGTTAATCACGAAGCTGTAATCAACACTATTCGAGAGAGATACTGGGTGCTGCATTTGCGTCCGTCCACAAAGAAAGTAATAGACGAATGTCAGCTGTGCCGAATACGTCGAGCCCAACCTTCCACGCCGAAGATGGGTGATCTGCCAGAAGTTCGTCTAACCGACACGAGACGAGCGTTCGTACATTGCGGTATAGACTATTTCGGCCCTATGGAGGTGGCAGTTGGGCGGCGCAAAGAGAAACGTTGGGGTGTACTTGTAACCTGTCTGGCAACCCGTGCTGTACATCTAGACCTAGTAGGGTCATTAAGTGCGGATTCTACAATCCTTGCTCTTCGAAGACTTATCGCACGTCGCGGACAAGTATCGGTCATGTATAGCGACAGGGGTACGAATTTTGTAGCTGCCAACACGGAGCTTCGAGCCGCACTACGTGAAATGGATCACAACCGCCTGGAAGATGATGCTACAGCCAGAGGAATTAAGTGGGTTTTCTCGCCACCCGCAGCGCCACACATGGGTGGTTCATGGGAACGTTTGGTACGCACCACGAAGAACGCTCTACGAGTGACACTGAAGGAACGAGTTCCACGAGAAGAAACTCTAATAACTCTGCTGGCTGAGGTCGAACTTGTGGTAAACAGTCGACCACTCACTTATGTAACTGATGACCCTGATAACCCCGTCGTGATTACACCGAATCATCTGCTCATCGGGACAGCTGCAGGTGGAGCTCCCATGTGTCGAGCTCAGCCTAAGGACCTCGATGCTAGATCTCAATGGCGCCGAGTTAACGCGATGGCAGATGAATTTTGGAGACGCTGGAGACGAGAGTACTTGCCTACTCTGCAGCGACGTCAAAAGTGGATAATGAGTGAGCAAAATCCTCAAGTGGGTGAAGTTTGTCTTATTGTGGACAAAAACAGACTTCGTAATGAATGGACAATTGGCAGAATAGTAAAAACATATTCTGGAGGGGATGCTATTGTACGTGTAGTAGATATAAAAACACGAAATGGTATACTGCGTCGTCCTCTTACAGGTATAATTATTCTTCCCACGAAGTGAGTACTCGAGGAAACCCTCGTATTGGAGGGTAGACTTTGTAGAGAATAATCACATCATTTTATGGAATAATATTGTGTAGTCTATGTCTTATATAAATTATAAAGTTTTGATATCTTAGCAACCGTTGTTGATTCGGTGACATTGTGTTTGTAAACAAATATATGTGGTAAAATGCATATTACGTTCCTATTATTATTCTATTTCTTCTGAAGGCAAAACCCTACCCTAAATCTATTACAGATATATTCCTTAGGTGCACTAAGAAAGGATTTTCGCATTCCTAATACAACTGCAGGTCTTAAATAAAACAGATATATATTGTTGATGTAATAATACGGTACGATGACAACCTTATACTTTTTTGTTATCAATAATGAAATGTATAAAAATGGGATTCAAAATGGCGGCTTTTCAATTTGCCTCTCTGTAGCTACAATGAAAGTCACTGTACACTGTGCAGTATGGCCACCCCACAAATGGGCCGGGAGAGTGCTATAACTCAAAATGATGGCCCTTTTTACGACTTTTAACAACGATATTCCCGCTGAGACAACTCCTACTAATGGTTGATACTTATGAGCTTATCCCGAGATCATGTTTTGAGGAATGTCATATTATTTTACTTTATACCCGACCTCCATTTTGTTAATATTGCGCGTTTATTATCTTATACGCGATGGTTATGGACACTTAACAGGGATAACTCACAATAAGTTCCTGGTAACCTTTAAATTAGCTATCTTTATGAGACCTTTTATATCTCCTGATAAACGATAAACTTCCACCTGTCATGAATAATAAGAACTATAACATAAATCCAATAGAACACGATGGAAAGTACCAAACGGTAATTAATTTAAAATCACATAAAACACACCTCAATAACATATAATATACGAGCAGTATATAAGTAGGTACCTAGGGACAACTAAACGCCATCTATCTGTGTCAATATGAACATAATTCCAAACCTCAGGAAATAATATATAAATCACCCAACAATAGCAATACACGACAAACAGACAGGACAATCTGGATGCCACTATTATGTTCTAACGTGCCAATATATTATATGTGTTTAAAGAGCTAAATGTTACGTGATAAATTATACTTCATTGTTGAGATGAAGGCGCACGACCAAGCACGACCCTGGCCGAGGGTTACTACCGATACCACTGTGTTCTACTTACTTTTAAATACGAGAGAAGTAAAACTTACTTTATTATATACTAACTGATTGCCCGCTACTTTGTACGCGTTGTATTAGGAATACAATTCACCCCCTTTGGGTAGGTAGCGTGATGTCAAATTCAAAATATTTTTTCAAGCCGGTTCAGTAGCAAATTATCTATAACTATAGCTTGAAAATTTATATAAATAAACTTATATAAACTAAACCAAACAATTTAATTTTACATTAACCAGTACTTATGCTATAAAATTGAGAACGCAGACAAAATTTTGTAAATTTGGTATGAACGAAGATGATATAAACTTTAGTTTTAAATTGTATTGGTTACGTAGCCTATAACCTTCCTCGTGAACCAGTCTATCTAATGGTACGAACAGTAACAAAATTGGTTCAGTAGTTTTTGAGTCTATAGAATACAAACAAAACAAAGAAACAAACAAATATTGATTTTTTTTGCAGAGATACAAGAAAAACATAATTACAAAAATATATCAAAACTCGTTTAAAATTTAAAAGTCGAATTGGGATGAACCCTATCAAACTTCACAGGTGGTGACTTTATGGTATATAATATTTTTTGTGCCAATTTATAATGTGGCGATTCATAGCTGCGACCGGCGACCGGCGTTATTGTTATTTTATTATAATACATTACTTCCTCTTGCCCGAGAACTTAATGCTTAATTAAAATTTCGAAAAAAAAACAATCTTAGTTAACAATCTAATTATTTACATTTACGTTAATCTGGGGGCGCGACTATCAGAAACCATATTTCCTGACAAACAGGCAAACAAATCTGACATAAGCTCCTTATACAACCTGTTCTACACAATATATATATTATGGAAATTATCAACATACTGCGTGTTACAAATATAATTTGAATACAAGTTTTCTATACTGTGGCTGTCTTATCTTCTTTGTTATGTTTTTTATGGAGAATAGTATTAGCTTTACAATGGATGGTAATTTAGTTCCAAGTGTCGTGTCAATCATACTTAATGCATCGCTCCTACCATCTGACGGAGCTCACAGAGTCACACTACTTCTGGATAAGACTCTTATACCACCACAAAATATTTGTATTTTAAGTAATATCCGTCTCTAATCCAGAGTGTATAAGTCCATGTAAGTATAATAAGATAGAGGAATGGTCCCACAAAGGAGAGCATTTGTCACCCAGGTGTCGGCCTATTGTATTCACCGACATCGAGTATAATGAACACCGCGACAGTTAACTACCGGCATGTAAACTCAACTGTCACACTATTTTTAGAAATATCTATAAAGTGTACGTACACTTATTTTGTCTCTTTATTACGTTTTTAACTTGGTATAAATTAAACCAAACAGAAACAAACGTTTTACAGAAGTTATTATCAAAAATATCATCTTCTAAGGTTACAAAAGTCGTTAAAAAGATCTCCTTTGTTCATAAGTTTGGCGGTTCAGAGCTACGCCGTAGCACCGTAGCTCCGTAGCATCGTAGCGCGTAGCTGAAATATGCCCCATGTATTATTCAAAGAAATTGCCGCATATTTCATCCGAGTGAAATAACTCAGACGGCGCTAACCACACATTTGTTGCTAAAATAATGTATGGGGGCAGCTACAAACTTATCGACCATCATATTTCTTTTACGCTTTTGACTTGCATTTTATTTTTAAAGAAATGCACAGCTTTTCCGCTCCGACTTGGCACGTGGATTTTTTAAAATGTGACTTATGATCATATCCCGAAGGACTTTCGAGATAAATGACTAGCCTCTGTCATTCTCGGGCCCTCGAACTATCTCTATAAAATAACAAAAAACACCTGTTTTAAGGTGAAAGAAGGACATACAAACAAACAAACACACTTTCGTATTTATAATAGATATAAGTTAATCTTTATATTCTTCGTATATGACATTTTCAGGACCAATTATGTATTTATTTTCAATCATAAAGTTGTATGGGGATTGGATTTGGTCACGGAAGAAATAATAGCAGGCCTGTCTCTGCCCACTCAGTGGGAAAAAATGTATGGTCAGAAACAAAACACTGCCGTTTATATGTGATTGAACACAAAATAAGCCTTATTAGAATGCAATTAGATTTATATTGGCTTTTTCGTGCCCATCCTATAGTTTTGTATATATTTTAATTTTCATTAGAATTTCAAACAAAAATGTACGTGTTGTTAGTGTGGTAATAATTAGTATCTCTTTATGGTATACCTAGTATGATTGTCACCCTACAACAAGATATGACTGCCCTAGGTGGTGTAGGTGTGCAGACTGACTTACCTTATCTTTACCAAAGTGATTCCTTTTGCTCGCCGACTGTAAGATATTTATGTTACCTACAGATTTATTACTTTACTTATGCGCGCCAACATGATTTATTACTTACAAGTTACAACCACTGCGCCAGCCAACTTAGCTCAAACTCAAGGTCGCTCGCTTTTTAAACTCCATTTTGTCGTGATTTTAGATTCATTAGACGACCCCCTTATTATCTCGTCGTTGTTATAAGGTCAGGTAAAGATATTTTAATAGTTACTCGTGCTGTAATCAAAACTGGAGACTTACTATGTACAAAGTTAACTAATGTTTTGTCTCTCTCTCTCTCTCTATCATATTTGTTGGATGGAAACCGAACACTGTGCAACTTTGTACATCGTTTATAAATAAGGGGAGAAGTCTCAGACAGTTATATATTATAGTTCCCCCAGCACAAGTTCCCGTGTTCCAGTCTGTCTATCTGTCTGTCTGTCAACAGTTACCACTATATTTCGCGCGTCATGATAAATAAAGTAACTTGTAGGAGGTGCGGATATTTATGTATATCGTTACATCGGTGCTTATTTAAAGTATGCTGTCTTGAAAGACGTATTTTCAGTAACTTGTATAAAATATAGGAGCTTCAACTTTGCACGGATCATGTTGTCATTGAAGCAATATCTACCTATATTTACACAGTCAATACGTATTTTTTATTAAAATGCATACAACTGGATGTTATAGGTAATGAGAAATAATAAGAAAGAAACTGAAGCGCATAAATTACTTAGTAAACATTTGATCAGAACAGAACCAACCAAGACATGTACCTACAAAAATCCCCAACACCGTAATGCGTTGCTAATGAAGCACACTGTGTATAAGATAACCTCCGCAGGCTAACTTTACTTACAAACCTAATGAGGTCAGAGGTGACGAGACAACGCTTAACACCTTTACCTATTGTATATAATATACTAGCAACACGCCCGACTTCGCACGGGTAGACAATCATTTTGTTATGCCATCTACGTCGCGGTCATACAACTATCTCTGTGGATCCGTTGCTCCAAACATACTCAGACTCACCTATAGATCGTAGTTTCAGATTATTTCATAATTACCCATCTCCATAATACACTGAACAAAACCTAGTACTGATGCAAAATTGCAAACAGAAGCTAAATATTTTATTTGAAAAAGTTACATCGTCATTTATTCTGTCAACACCTTTACAAAAACAAAAAGTGAGCTTCATTTAAATGTGAAATTTTTCTATAAAATATAGCTGCGACGAAAAATGATTTCCCGCTCACACGTACCGGATTGAACAGAGAGAGACACACTTAGTGGGGTATATCTTGGAGTGAAATATGTTAGCTGTCCGCAAATAAATGATTGAGGCAATTAATACTACAGCGAGCCATGTGGTCCGCCGCTTGTTACTCTATACACCGGGGACAGTATTATACTGTTATATTGTCAACATAACGACATACTGGAACTGACAAGAAAAACTGCTTCTGTTTTTTGTCACAATGCACATGAAGTTTTTAGGAAACATTACATTCTAGAAGAGTAGAAGAAATAAAATATTTTTAAAATTCGATTCTATAGTTTACCTACCTACACCTAAGTTCAAGAAAGAAATTAGTTAGGTTGTATAGTAATCTGTGTGTATAATTTACATTTATGTAGTTGACAAATAACTTGAAAAGGGTAAAATATGTCAAATATGTGTAACTGAAGGAAACTTCTATGCCAGTGGGAAATCAACATCTCTACGTTACATAGATATTTTTAGTCGTATGGTGTCTGAGTTAAGTGACACTACTGATGGAGTTATAGAATCTAATGATTTCGTCTAAAACAAACGTTCAATCAAATGTAGGATCAAACTGTACTTATATAAAATATTTCTACAAAGGCAGCACAACCCTATCTATAATTCTACATCAGGATACAATGTAAGTGGAGTAGTAATGACTCACAATGCCCACAATGCCCACAGTGCCCACATAGAGAGGTATATAGTGCCCGCGGCTCTAGATTTATTGTTATTACAGCTCATTTCCTTCGGGTAACGTTTTAATTACTCCGATCACCAATAAAACATCTTGAGGGCACACTTTTCTTCATTACAAGATAGATAGCCGCTTCCTGTTCGTGGTGAAGATTTAAGTCTCTCTGGTCCTGTTTCTAAATAATATTTAATGCATCAAGGAGTTGCGGTGCGTACTGTGTAGGTAGATAATGGAAGATTGTATTTATGTTCGTTGTCGACAAATTAGTTATGGTTGTGTTTTGCTCTTTCATTTATATTCTCAACATCACTTCCTGGTACTTCACTATTAAATGTTAATTAAGCGATTAACCTATCTAGAACTGCACTCAGAACATAAAACCGTATAAAAGATCGTAAATATTAACAACATAAGCGGTAATCCTATCGCTGTAACAAACCTCGTAAAGTAATATAATATATTACAAATATCAAACAATAGAATCGTAAAGTGCGAAAGAAATATGAATGCCAACACAAATGAAAAATGTATTGACGATAAACGTCAAATAATAAAGGCACACCGTATAAAACGAGAACGATATTGCGTTACAGAAAAGCAATTCCGGGAAACACTATCCGCTCCAGTTGGGCAATAAACTTCATAAATCACTGCCCATCTCATAAGCGAAAGGTCGCCGTAACGACTAGATAGAACATCCTGTCCCCCGGCGCTCGCTACAAAAACATCTTCAATATCGAACATCGTCTCGTGAAAGAAACACCCTCCCGGAAACTAACATTTCACAATTTCCACTGGATGAACCTTCGATGGATATCAGAGTGCGAGTTGAGAAAGCGATCGACACTTCACACATTCACTTATCATTTTCTGCTGCCACTCTTGAATTTGTTGCGAATTCGTGCCTTGAAGACATTATGGAGAATATCACTAAACTGATCATTGTAAATTATGATTGATGTTATAAAAGACGTCACAAGTAAAGATTTGCACGAATGTTATGAAGTAAAGTTTCAAAGTATAATTTTCCGCTAATATCATTACAAATGACATTATTATAGGCACAGTAATCTCTGTCATCTCTCACAGTGAGCTGCAGGTTGCTAAAATCCATTTTCCCTTGTCAAGCGTGTGGACTTTTACGTCCGCTCTCAGCGGGTTGCCCGCAGGCGATTTGTCACGGAGGCCATTTGTACTTGTCGAATCAAAGCCATTAGATGCGAGTGTGTGACCGCAGGGGGAAAGACGTGTTCACACTGAGCGACCTCTCTGACATCCGATGTCAATCTACTAAAGAAATACTTTTAGTATCTGTTCAATTCCCCTTTATTTTAGTGAAAGTTTAATTAGGCTGTGCCTTACTGTAAAATGATTTGTCTCTAAGTTAGTACATCACCAGAGAGCACCACCGCACTTGTCAATATGGACGTGTTTGAGGAGAGCTGTCCCGGCGATTTATCTTACTTTAAGGCTATTGTTACTGAGCGGCTCTCAAACGACTAATTAACACTCGTATTCTCTGAACTCAGTGTAACACCAGCCGAATCTTCGCCGTATCTCTTTTCACCAAAACGCACACGGTTCAATAAATATATTCGCATAAAAGTAAAGTTTATCTCCGATCCCTTTGAAGTGCGCTCGAGAAAACAAACAGAGCAATAAAGAACTCCTTTATCGGAGCCACGAGTCGACACGCGAGCTAATTTACAACACGGCCGCGAGTTTTATCTTCATTAACCCATCGATTCACAATTAAGACGCGGAATAAATCTCTGGTAATGTGCCGCCAGTCCGCGGTCGGTACACTCCGCTACAAACAGATGCTGAGAATAAATAACGCGGAACGGAGGCAGCGATATATCCTCGCGTAGCAGACGGTGCCGGCGACTTGCAGCCTTACTACGGCCGAGCTAAGATCTGGTGCTCCATCTTGACCATGTTCAGAGTCTCGTATTAATGTCCAACAAGCCTGTGCGAGCAGTGTACGCTCGAGAGTGTATATTGGCACAGCCGGCAGCGTACATACGTCTTTCCTAGCTGAGAAGCCCTCCTATTCCAGCGTAACGAGTCGATGCTCACATTCGATTATCTGGTTGCGGTATCCGCGGCATTACACTTGATGTATATGTGCCGCGCGGTCGGATTGTCGGCTACCCGTTTGATTTAGGAGTCCCATTTCTTCCTGCCACTCTATAGCGTATAGATTCCCATCTGTCGTGCGACGTGTGACGGATGGCCGCAATCGGGAAGCGTCGAGAAGGGTCCTCTAATGAATTGTCCAAAATAATTGGGGTACTGTTTTATATTGCCGACATTTATTCTACAATCGTAACGTTTATTCACCCTTCGTTTGATCGCCTTTTATAGATTGCTCTTTTTTGGAGTTTATTGTGAACATGCTCATTGTGCATGTTGCTCAATATAAATAGCTTCATCAATATCATCTATGATAATCGTATTTATGAAGTCTACATTTTCCATTTGATAATTTATACTTGATATATCTGCCTACCATACATTAGATAGCAGGTCTTATATTGTAGATGGATAAATAATCGTACTCCCATCAATGGCTGTCGTGCGGGTAATGCATGTCGGACACATTGCTGAGTATCACGAGAACGCTTTGATGTGCCGGCATGTGACTGCTAACGTGTCTCACATATTTCAACTACCGCTGACGTTGGCTCGTTGTTCCTTTGCTCTGTGCACGGCAGCCGTTCAATCAATAGAATAGCTTCGATATTTTGTTGGCGAAAAGAGGAGTAATTGGAAATTGTTCAAAATCTACAGTCACATCACTACTGTATAGGCTGCATTTTTTAGACATTATGGACAACATTTTAGTACTAATAATTTAAAATCAGATCATATTTTAACTCCTTTCAACATAAAGCTATTTATCTTATCCCACCAAATACAAACTACCCTCTACAAAGTATTACGTTTCCGTCTGTCAGTATCTAACTGTAGACGTCCACACAATATAAGTAAATGTACAATACACCTCCTATTTATATTATCTACAACACTGGCGCTTTTAATTTAAACTCATTGACTTCCTCCACTTTTAACCTAAACTATAATTTGTTCATTTTTAGTGAGGTTTAGACCAAATATTATGATGATATGAATGTTTTAACTTTCCTTTGCTTGTTTTAGGTTTCCTGTGTATTTACAGTGTCTTATACTATAGTTAGCAGGCCAGTACAGGGAATATTATCTAGAAGAACTGATATTAAAAAAATCTTTGGTTCAAAGACGAAAGAAATAAATCTGATAGGTGATACCTACTAGTAAAAATATTTGTAGGTCCGTCCGTGCTTGTTGTTTTATTTTGTCTAAGTAAATTATTATTATTCTAAAATTTTCAAAATTAATAATCGTTTAATCTAATGTTTATTCCGACCCCTATAAAGGCTGAAATTGACATGTGGGAAGACACACTAGACAATATAAGACAATATCAAATTCACACATAGAACTAAAAGTACAATAGAGTCATAGACACACATCCATTGTATCACATCTGGAGAATATCGATGTAATCGTGGGTTGTATTCAGTTTGGAGTTACAAGAGAAGACAGCTGCTCCACTAATGAACATGCTAATGAAATTAATGACAATTTAATGATAAAACCCGGAGAGCGGGAGACAGTTTTGTTCAAATATGAAAAGTTAATTACGCTCACGAGACGAGACTGAAAGGTAATCATAAGCTAACATTTATCACGGAGTGAATCATTCATGCGTTAAGACAGCTGACAGAGCGCACATACATTATAATGATCGACAGGCCGACGGGCGACGTCACTTGTCACTGAGGGATAATGTTTCTGTTCACAAACACGACGCGGACGGAAGCGATCCAAAACCGACCTAATCCCGCAAGACTTAAGTATTCAATCCACTCGACATAGTATTCAACAGTTGTCGCGTCTCGAATGTAAAGCTCGATGAAAGGAGCGAACTTCCAGATGTTAACGATCGTCGAGTTTTGAGCCTTGTGCGGTTAAAATATGTTTCGAAATGCTGTGCGCTTTTAAAAGAGTAAAAAATCCAAAGCTCGAAGTCGACAGCGACGCCGGGGGCCATTCCGACGATATTTAGATTCAAAGGCGAGCACTTTAGGTCCATATTGTAACGGAGGCGCGAGTTGTTTGATAAGTATTTTACTGCACGGAGGTGTTTCGGTAGCAGAGACGTGTCGCCGCGTGTCATCGCTCGACGATGAAGATTTACGAGGTGACAGGCGGCGGGAGTAACCTCATTATATATTGATACAGCAGTCAGCAGCGTTGTTGATCACGACCTGAACCTGCCGTCTATAACGAATATCACAAACATGTAAACTCACATATCGAATGTAATTTATATATTCGCTGCAAAATGTATTTTACGAGCGCGCTCTGTGTCTATGAATAACACATCAAAGAGTTGGCAGAGCACTCCCGGGGAATGGGAGAACAGTGTTGGGTATTTCAGGATTGACACCTTGTCTGTCGGCACTCGGCCGTACAACAGTCATGATGACAATTGACACAGATAGTTATATAGATACAGGCAGGCGTTACGTAACAGATACAATAGTAGAATGTTCCTCTAACCCGACATCCGACTATTACCAGCCGTCATAAAGCGAATAAAATACGGGACACATAAAGAATAAACGCTCGTATAAACGCTGTTACGTCTGTCAACATAAAATATTGTATCCTGTACGTCGGCGCGAGGTCCGCGACCGCACCGGGCGACTCGCGACACATTCGCAATATTCCTGAATGTACATTCTCGCGAGTCGCTCATTGTGAACATAGCAATGTTGATTCGTTTATTTTTGAGGGATGACAGTGGCAGGCGGGAACAGGCGGGAACACTAGAGACGTCGTTTGTTGTGCGGATTAGCCGCGCGCTCTGAGTAATGGGTGCGTGATGAATTATGACGTGAAAGAAAAATAAGATTAGCGCACCAGATGACGCGCGAATTAAGTGAACCCGGGACAAATGGCTTCTTGAAATAATTGTAGACGACTCTGCCAGAACATCGCGGTAATGACTGTTGATAGAATAAACAATAGCGATTGTCACTTACACCTCCGAGAGGAGACTATTCTGGTCGCAAACGGTCCACAAACAATACATCTCTTTGTCACTGACGGTGAGTGGTGACTGGTGAGTGGTGATACAGACTAGCTTCATTATTACTGTGCGCTCATTACTCTGACATTGTATTGAGTTACACAACGTCTATTGCAGGATTTATTTATAATTGCACTAAATTAAACGTATTCTAGAAATACGAAAAGACGCCATTTATTCGTAGATACGTCTCTTCTATATGATTGTACGATTCTTTATTGTTTGTTCTCTTTGAGATGACATTTTTATTCTTCATCATTTAAGAGCTATGCTCTAGTAAACGCCACTCTTCTCTATTCTCCACTCGTAATTTTGACTTTTTTCTTCACTTGTCTCCAAGTATCTGCATCCTGTCTACGTTATAAGTAGTTTCAGAGTTCTCCTGTTATTCATCGACCCCTGCCTATCTTTTATTCAATAGTGCTATTTCTAAAATGATTGTTTCGTAACGTAACAGATGTCTCAACGACTTTCCTCTTCTGTTTTACATTTTGGCCAGTAAGCATTTTTTGCCCTACGATTGTTAATATGTACCTCCTCAAATTATATTTGTGGTTACTACGTACTCTTTATAAAATGCCCTCTAATTATATTCACACCTCTTTACGTAAATTATATACTAACATGATATCTACCGTAACTCTTCTTTCTTTTTGAGACATATTTTAATGTTATCGTATCTCTGAAAGCTAAAATAGTTTTGGGTCATAATTATAATAGATACTTTAAATAACATTCATACAGGGGAAGTAATCTTGCTAAAACACGCTCTCATTAGACCAACAAAAAATGTAGAGCATTATCACAATTCGTTTGAAGGGCCAAAGGCTATAATTTAAAAGTGAATTATAAACATATTATTGGAACTGTATAAATGTCATAAGAAAGAGTTAAACAATATAATTTATTTCCACGCAGCAGTTATTGTAGTGTCATACAAAATACTTAGTAGCTACAAAATGATTGTCCATAGAACAACAGAAATAAATTAATAACATGTTACTGCGACCTGTCATATGTCGCGCAAATGTTCCTATGGCATTACGTTTTAATTATTTTGTAAATAATTTAAAATTGTAGAGCAATGTTGCTTTAATTTACCATCTGTCTATAATTACCTTGACCTGTATAACGTAATCAAATTTGGCAACTCAGTTTTCACCCATTTCCATGTCAGTAATTTGATACCTAACATGAGCCGATCGGAGTCGGACTCTGGTCAGGGGATCTTCTCAATGATTAACGCATCCATTTTGTGTATGGGCTTATGTAAATCTAGGTACTCAATGATTACGATGACTAGGGATGTTGGAGTCGGGTCCTGGTAAGAGGAACTCCTCAACGGTTTACATAGTTTTGTTTGGGCTCATTTAAAGTACCTACCTTATTTCAAAAGAGTGTTTTCATAGTAAGTAACTTTAATAGGAGAGATGTCACGTTGTATAAGACATCACAGATCCCGACAGTGATCCATCATAATCCACGTGATGTATCCTCTACTTTATTTGCAGGCGCCGTCGTTGTTTTAATATTTATTCGTCTCTTGGCTGAAAGAGGTTTAACTGTGTACCTACTTTGTGCTTTGTTTAGTAAATAACATGTGCAAATCACTGTTTCTATTTAGATTTTCCTATATTCAGCATCAATAAACTGTAGATCATAAGTAGGTAGCCGAGGATCTTGCTTCAATATTACCTATTAACATTTCTCTACCTTGTTATCTAGTTAACTTAAATGAAAATATGGGTTGAATGAATACTGACAATCTGAAAAAAGACTTTACGAGGCGCCTCAATGAAATATTGCAAAAAATAGCAATAAGTTACCCTATTTAAGAGGAAGTGGCTCTAAAATAACCCTAAAGTTTTATGTAGGTCTATAAAACCTTTGAAATATATTCTACAAATAAAAATGGAACATAATTGATCACATCCGAGCTGTAAATCCACCTTATTATACAAAACACAACACAATATTTATGACAAAGGGAACAACACAATATGCGTCTGCTTCAGTAATTTCAATTTAAAATTTGTAAAGAAGTTCGCGAGCTTCATTGCACAGAAATGACGCTACTTGAATACGGAACAAGTTTTTAATTTGAATTCTTTTAGTAATGCGATAAAACGATCGCGTTTCACACAAGACTACAGGAGCGGTGCATCCATTATACTGGTGACAGATATTGTTCATTAGGGTTCCGCGGTTCTCATTGTGTTATTCAAATAGATAGAACAAAGTAGAACCATCCACACTTGGCATGTACTTGTTGAATACAACCCTCTAATACGGGCCCTGTCACCCGAACATACATAATTCATCCGATGATAATATGTTAATGTGTACGTTATGTTATGGTAATCGTAATTGGTTATTTGGTGGCGCGAGTTTCAATCTCGGAGACGGATGTGTCTAATGTGATCTACTACCTTGTATTACTATGGTATTTCTATTACATAGATACTAGCTTTAACCGAGGTGTGCGCCCGGATTGCATGAAAATTAAACAGTTAGAACCTTTATTTTTAAGAAATGACATGACACAGTTTTTTTTCTAAATTCAACTCCAAAGTTATCTTTAGTCTGATTTTCTTGAACCTTAGCTTAGCACATATCTATACTTCCATACTAATATTATAATGCGAAAGTAACTCTGTCTGTTTGTTCCGCTTTCACTACTGAACCGATTTTGATGAAATTTGATACGCTGTAAGATTGAACCTAGGGAAGGACATAGGCTACTCCAACCCCCCTAACCCCCTTAGGAGGGGATGCATCTTAGTAGATACGGGCTCCACGGGGCGGAAAGCTACAACAAGTGTTATTTCACAGTTTAAAAAATGTACTACCAAGCAGTTAAATAATGGAGGTATTTATATTTAAAAAAAATCACGGTCGATGGATTTTGAAAGACAGGCAGAATTTACGTAATAATTTTATGGAACAAATTAAGACGTTTAAAAAAGGTGGCTGTCACGTCGGGACGCCCGGAAGATGTGAAATGAGAGTCGAATAGAGAGGCACACCCAATACACATGGAGAAGAAACGAAGTATATAGTATACGCGCCACACTCACACAAGGGAGTAGAGAGCGGCGGCGGGGAGAGGGAGCATGACGGCGTTTTTCATGACGGCATAGGAGTCTGTGTTACCCCCACGCCAATAAATGTGTTTTACATCGAACATGTAGAGCCAGTACAGTACCTACAGCTACTTATTTACAGTTCCAAAAACCTAATGAATATTAGTTTATTTTCAAAATGAGTCTAGTGTTGGTTGACCTCTCAATTAGTAACCAAGATGAACCACGTGAGATAATAGAAGCTAGGTGGCATCAATAAAACACATTATCTAAATCGATATCTCTAGATTTATGCGCCCCTCGACTTTTTAACGTAGCTATTAATCAGCCGCTCGCCTAATAACGTCTGTTGGACGTCATATTAATAAAAACTTCTTCGATTAGTTTGTCTGTCGAGCTTTGGTCATTAATATTACTTAGAGAATAGAACGCGACGTCGCGCGTCGCTCGTGTGAAACATGGGAGTGTCTGTTTGGAGATTTATTGGCGAAGTTACGACTCGCGCACAGAGGGTCCCGTACTATTTTTTCGGTTCGTTTAGGTTTTCCTGTAAACTATAAGAAAGGCTCTATATTCCCACTTATTTAAAAAAAATTAGACGTAGTTTCGGAGATAAGAACGGTCAATTTTAGTATGATATATTATTCTTTAATATAATTTAAACTATGCATTTTAAAATTATAAAAAAATATATGTATTTGTAGTCCTTATAAAGAGCTCTTTAATTTGATATGTCACATGATGCACTTGAAAACATTTTTTACGTTTTAATTTTTCCCCCAAAATACATAGTTTTAACATTTTTCATCCCTACATTCGGAGAAAATAAGCTGTGACAGACGGACAGACAGACAGACAAATGAGTGATCCTATTAGGTCCGTTTTTTTTCAGTAATATTTTACAAAAATTTTGTTTATTTTTTCCACATTTATAACTTATTCCACCCTGAGGCATAATGCTTACCTCGCTGAATGGTTAAAGTGATCCTTTGAGCGAGGTAAGAGCCAGGTCTACGGAGGCGTGGACTAGTCGTGTACCTAAATATTTCTTTTTTTTCATTACGGCAGACCATGGACATATTGTACCTACGTAAATAAACTTAAAAATATAATGCAAGTAAAAAGATCTAATAAACTAAATTAAAATATTTTTAGAGAATGTCTGTCGTGTTGTTACAGGAATCAGCTAAGCAGAGAATAGAAAGAACTATTTTTCTTGATCCAACATAATTTAATATTTATCTCGATTTATCAATTTCAATTAGCAGTTCAATATTAATATTTTAAATTATTAATTTAAATTATAGCCCTTTGAAACTCTGAAAGCTCCACGTACAAGGCTACATAATAATAATGAAGTCAAACACTAAACAAGTTAATTCTTCAGATAGCTAACAGATGGCGCTAGTAATACTATTTGAAACACAGATTTGAAAGCTCTGTGTAATAAAAAATTCTACAAGTAGTTGTACTGCTAGGTTGGTACACCTAAGTTTTAATCTTTAATATACCTAGGTATAATGTATAATGAAGAATACATTTTTTTGAGTCTGTATATTAATATGTAGGTAGGTACCTACCTGGATGTTTACTTAATCAAGATTTAACTTTAGTTGTACTTTTACTTCATGAATATTAATAGAGTGGTTTGCATTAATAGATTTAACAGTTAGTTATTTCATAAAATTATAATAATATTTAAATAATTAGGAATACTTAATTAAATTAATTTTTCACTGGACCTCCTAAACTTCAAATAGTTAAATGTCGGGCAGGGTAAGTTATAAAGATACCGCTTGTCACATCTGTAGTCCACAATCCACACTCTGTGCCGTCGCCCGTCACTTCGTGTGACCAATTATACTTTTGACAGCTGAATTTCCGACATGACAAGGGGCTAATCAAAATAGCATTTATTAAAAAAAAACTTGACATTAACAAAGCTGACAGCTCACGGTTGGTTATTAATGACGTTACGTGCGGAGAAATGAATTATGTAGTTATACTGCGCGCGGCCAGACGAGGTGGGTGGGAACTGGGCTTGGAGCTTTAGAGAGTTATAAGTTTTGATCTTTCTGTTTGACAGCTAGGTATTTAATCTATGTTTTGAGTGATGATTACTATTATATTTTCATATATTAATCGGTGCAAGTTATTTTGAAATTGTAATTGTAAACTTATTATATAGGTATTCTTTGGACATCAAGTCCATCTATCTAGCTAGCAGTTTTGGTCGAAGTTTGTTCATTAATGGTAGTAAGAGGCTAATTGGGTAGAGGTGTGATCATAATAGAAAAATGAAAAACATGTGTAAGTTTGGTGAGTAGACTTATAATAATTAACTAGTATAACTAAACACAATTATATACACTTGCGTCACTTCACTATCACATTCTTAGCAGTTTATATATACACTGTACAACAAGATTCGTCGAGTGGCTACTGGTGCACGGCAGGTCGCTGCTGGCTGTACAGGTAGGGGGAGTAGAAGGGGGCCAGGGCCGGCGGGAAGTACGGCTTGTACGGGTGGTAGCGGGGCAGCGGGCCGAGAGGGGCCGGGTAGGGCCGGAACAGGGGGCCCAGGGTCGCGAGCGGAGGGGGCGCGGCCTCGGCGGCGTGTGATCTGAGGTGCTGCAGCAGGTCGTCAGGGCCCGGGAAGCTCCGGCCGCAGTACGAGTCTCCCACAACCCACGAGCACACGTACGGTCGTAACTTGGGGCAGCAGCCTGGCGGACACGAGCCGGGACCGCCCGGACAGCAGTACATATCCTTACACGGGGTCGGGTACCCGGGCAGCGTCGGTGTACGGAACGCGGGGTGCAACAGCTCCGGACAGCAGTACCCGGCCGCGTGGAGACTCTTGTAGGGCTCCTTCCCGAGCACCTCGTACCCGGACCTCACTACCGGACTGCAGCCGCCGGGCGACCGGCGCGAGCTGCTCGGGCTGACCTTCCCTTCCGAGATGGGGCCGGGCGGGGTGTGCGGGGTGCTCCTCCGGGAGGGGGTGCTCTTCCCAGACTTCCGGTCGTCACCGTCAGCGCTGCTCTTGGAGGTCGGTCGGTCGTCGACGGTGCGCCTGGTCAGGACGTTGGTCTCGTATGGTTTAAAGGCCAGAATATGCTTGGTGTCCGGGGCGGAGCGGGGGCGCTCCACTTTGGTGCCCGGGGAGGTTCGCGCGGAGGTCTCGGGGCCCGGGGCACTCACGGGAGACTTCTTCTTGTCGGCCGACGGCAGGAGGGGCTTACTGGGGCCCGTGTCGGCACCGATCTGGCTGCAGGTCTGCGCGAGTAGCGCTAGCGGACTTTTCTTGGCATCCAACTGTAACAAGAAAAATTTAAAATTATTATATTGAAACTAAAAATAAATTAGATGAAAATTAATCATTTTCAGGATTGTCAGATTATTTGCAGCTTTAATTTATAATCGTTAATACATCCAAAATAGAAAGTATAACATTAGTTACAAAGTATTCGAGAAGTTTACATGGTAGAGATACTTACACTAGAAGACATCGGAGACATGTAGTCAGGCTGCAGATACTGGTTAGGGTTGGTGGTCATCATCAGTCCGTCCTCCAGAATCACCATTGGAGACAACAGTATAACACTTCACTCAAGTCTCACTTCGCGGCAACTCTACAAGTGTACACGGTACAAGTACGATGTGCGCGGAGTGACTGTGATACGTGCGGATAGCGCGGCGGTCGAGTTGACTCTGTCGAGTGTCGAGACTGGGGGAAAGAGAAGGGCTCCCCGCTCCCCGGACCCCCCGCCACTGAAAAGGCATGGTAGAGCGAGACAACAGATCGAGTGCAGCGAATTTCAAAAGATAACTGGAGCTGCATTGCGGCGGGAAAGAGAGACAAGACGTGACGAAGGGAGGGGAGGGTGTAAGATTGAGACGTGCGGCGCCACCCGCAAAGCCTCCAGCTTGATCTCTGCTGTAGACACCGCCACTACCTCTTTTAAAAGACACGATTTTTTTTTATTTGTTGTAAACCTAATATGAATACCATAATGAACTCCATCCTATTTCAATTTAGGGTTGTCGATTTCTCCTAAATATTGGAGGCAGTATATTAAACATCCCTAAAGTTTAAAATTAATTACAAAACCTTGTATAGGCCGCACTGTATGCTAGGTACCTACCCACATAACCCACTAGTCCCACAACCACAAGTAGGGCTCTTGTACGTCAACACATCACATCACCGCTACAGAGTTAATCCCGCACTAAAACCTGTCAGAGCCGACCCACCTCGAGGCGATCAAATTAAATATGTCAATTCAGAGACCCATATCAACTACGACGACCCGTTATACCAAATATTACTTATTGTGTCCAAACAAGATACAAGCCCGGAACTGGTGGCAATCAAAGCGACTCTATCCCTTCATCCGACAATTTAAATTAGATCTGAACCTGGCATGCGATTTCCTAACTTTATTGGAAACTTCGTTAACTTTATATAAAAAAGATATGTAGGTATGTATGTGGCGAAGGCGGCTTCGTTCAAAGACGGCAGGATCAAAGGCACCGCAAACAAAACTCGGCCCTAAATTACTGTTGACACAGCTTGCCAGTGACAAGTCACACCCTCCTCGACGTTTCATGGTTTTTACTTGTTTGTTTATATTCAGAGACCATGAATAGAAAGCTTTGAATCGACAGACGAGCATAATGATATTAGTGACACAATATTTATGTAACCAATGAATCAATTTGACACGACATTACAGCGTGCTATCAAACTTCTCTGCTTGCAACTTTAAAATATGTATTTTCAAAATATTTGCACCGGAAGAAGAGAATTCAGAAAGAGTTAAACAGAACGCTGCAAAAACTGCTAATAATCAGCTACCTGAATAGTGTTTGCTTTGGCAAAAATATAGGAAACAAAAATAATGAAAGGATCTGTAGCCATAATAAAACGTCAACTGTGCTACGCATAACCATAAACCCATTGTGGCAGTCCGGAGCTCTCTACAACAATATCACTAATCATAATTGTAATTGTTCATTGTTCACCATACACTTTGTTCTCTCCCGAACTTTGTGACGGAGCATGACTCCAGTCAATATAATTTACGAGACCGGCGCGACTCAAAAGGTTACTGTTGCTTGTCTTTATTGACTCCATAAATACTAACAACTCGCACATTATTTATAATACCTCACCTTTTTATTTATTATTATGTCAAACTAGCTTATCTTGTGGCACCTAGAGACTGACTGACTCACGGTTTATGGTTGTGATAAAGGTTTCTAAATTGGGCGCCAGTTCTCTTTTATTTACGTGAACATCTGTCTGTCTGTTCAGGTAGGAAGGTTCTTGAATGAACAGTGAACACCCACCATTTATGATATTTACCTAGTGTTCATGAAAACTTACTATAATGTTCAATCTTTCCTGAATGTACTGTTTATCTTTTGTAGGGTCTTTTATTTCTGTAATCCTATTATTTGTACCACTGGTGGTGCTATGAAAATAAACAACTAACTATTGTCCCTGTTACTTATTATTTCAGATTTTTTATTTATGAGACCACCCGAATCAGTAACAATTTTGAGAATATATTTTGGCTGTTCATCAAAACTTACAGTAGGTATGTAAATCTAATTATGAAAACATTTTTGTTAATTTCTTAACGCCTTCTAACTTTGGTGATCTCTAGATGTCGCATTCGTGTAGCTGTAAGCAAAAATGTAAATTGTACCTCACGAGTCACGATAAACATCAAAATACACAGAACAAACAATAACGTGGCGAACAGTGGCAACTTCCAGAATAACAATAAAACGTGTCAAGTCAACACACACTGAATTTATTAAACATTAATAATATATAAACATTACTTCTAAGAAACATTTTGATTCTACTAAAAGGGACTACCTACATGCGTTACATAACTACTTACTTGTGAGGTGTGGTCCCGTACACAGATGGAATAGACGATTTACAGACGGATAAGAAAATTAAAATTGCGAAAGTTATTCATAGATTATTGTTAGATTTTATCAAATATAGATACAATACACATAACAATATAAAAACCTTAAATCTAATCTAAACATAAAAAATAACGAGAATATAAGTGGCAAGAAAACTGGCTGCTTATACTTGTTAGATGATAATAATAAAGTTAATAATAATTAATTTGTAAGCAGTCGTAGACTTTTGGATGTGAAACTGATAGTTAATATTAAGACCAAGTTTAGTATGGATATCAGAACACCTCAATGAAGCTACAGAACATATAACAGTAGACATTAAAGCGTTGTTTCATTCTCTCAAAATTACAATCAGATAAACGACCCAGTCCACTGGGTATTGTGAGGGCGGTTACACGGTTTCTCGACATAATGATATGAAAGCTTGGGGGAAGATGCCAAAGAAGTAGATAATACACACTGTCAGATGTGAGTTGCGGAACCCTAGACAAGCAACATGTGAACCCAAATAAACACAAAACAACCCCTTAATGTTTACGTTGCAACCCTGCAATTTAAAGTCGCCGTGAATATTTATTATAGGTCGCAGCATTATGTTACACACAAGTTTAACGATCAGCTACATGCGTGAGTGTGTATAAATAATGCTGCAGGCTCATAAAGATAGCGATAAACAAAATTTACCCATTTTTACCCAGCGCGCCCTCCCTTTTTTATTGGCAGGGGGTAATTTGAGACCGTCACGGGGGTAATTTATATGGCGCAGACGGTTTAGTGTGCGTTTACTAAATTGTTAAAAGACAGATAGAGGCAAGATATTTACATTAGAGCTAATTTATTGTTTGTGACTTGTGAGGGGCCGACAGAGATTATTGTAATGTAGCCACATCCGTTGTCGGTTGTTCTTGGTGCTTGTCCATAACCGCATGGACTAAACTACTATAGTCTAGCTAGAAACTATGTAAACGTTACAGTATAGAATAGTGAGGGAACACAAACAAAGATAACAATATGCCATGCGAGTCAACACATAGAGTTGGTGATTAAACAAACTTATCTAAACAAAATAATTTTAATTTATTTAACGTCTCCACTATTTGTCCGTGAATTTATCTCTGTAAATATGTACCGTACTTGGGTAAATATATCTAAATTTACTGTTGTTAAATTTTATATACTAGCTACAAGCTTTTATTTAGAAAATGCTCTACCTATAATACAATCTACACAGTCAACAGACGCGGGTATGATTAGAGACATAATTGACTACATATTATCTACAACTCTATATTATACATTTAGCAATCAAACCTTGTCTAAAATGTCATAGATCATGGTTGTCTGTTGTTGTCTGTTGTTGTCTGGCACTCTAAGGGAACAATAAACTATATTTAATCTAAAGAATCTACTGTATAATTTAAAACCTCAATCCACTGCGTTCAAGATATTGCATGTTTCATGCAATTTTAGATCAGTTCAGTTGAATCTTGTTAATGTTCCAAGGTCGTAAATAAAACCAAAAAGTTAGTACATAAGTAAATATATGTACTTACCTACTTAGTACCTGACCTAAGAAATGTCATTAAACAATAAAACAATATAAACATACAATAAACTTAAATAAATATTTTTCTCATCATGACAAACTATTACTGACAAATGAAACATTTTTATGCTAGTTAAAGTATATTGTAAGAAGACAGTCAATTGATTAGTAGTTACGTCTTTTGCCCGCCAGGTGGCAGAAAAAGGTGGTGCGTTGGCCAGCAAATGAAATGGTCGCTTTGTTTTAACTGTGTAATATTTTAATTCTGTTTAATTGTTTAATTGTGTCCAAAGTGGAAATTAAAGACAGTAATTAGTAAAGACGTTAATTTTATTCAATCCATCATCGTCTCTTTACAAGTGGCAGCCCAACTAGTGGCCAATAAAAGTTTCGAACCAAAATAACGAATTTTTACGAACTCTTAAATTTTGTTTCTAAAATATATTCAGTTTTCAACAAGCATCTTGCTGGTTTTATGTGTGACTGTCTCAATCTTCGAGGTGTTAAGTGAAAGTGAAAATGCCAAGAAGAAAAAGTGCGCAAAGTAGCCACGAGGCGGACTTCGAGGTGGAGTCGCGCATGTCAGCGATGTTCGCGTCCTTTGCTAGGGCTCAAGCTGAGTCTAACAGAGAGTTAATATCAGCTATCCTAGCTTCCAAGGATTCCAACAGTGACAGCGGCGCTCCAAGCCTGTCTCCGACATCACACATCGCACCGCCCTCCGCGCTTATGGGAAACTTCGCTAACTGTACAGCGCGTTTCAGCGGGAGAGCTCATCAAGATCCACGTGTCGTGGATGCTTTTATTGATACAATCATAGTATACAAAGAGTGTACAAATATAAGTGACGAGCATGCGCTCCGCGGCCTGCCAATATTACTAGAGGCAGATGCTGCTGTTTGGTACAAGGGAGTAAAGGGCTCCATTTCTTCGTGGACAGAGGCAATACAACGTTTGCGATCCATGTATGGTGCGCCGAAACCTCCCTACAAAATATTTCGTGGCGTGTTCAGTGCAGATCAAGGACACGAGCGCGCCGATATTTATATCAACCGTCAACGCGCGGAACTCGCGAGTCTACCGTATGTTCTTGATGAACGAATTATATTAGACCTTCTTTACGGCTTGCTAAACATCAATATTCGAAAGCGAATACCTCGAGACCTGGTTAATAGTGTCGACGAGCTCATCGAGCGCGCCAGACAGGTGGAGGACGAGTTCGACGAAGCAGCGTCGGTGCCTGTTCAGGGACAACGGGAGCTTCGTGCCGGCCGGCATGAGCCGCGCTCTACGGCGGCGCCTGCGCCGAGCACCTCACTCCGGTCACCTGTGTTTCACGGGTCAACGACTGCTCGTAACTCGGTCGAGACTCCGCTTCGGTCTTCGACGTGTGAAGTTCCTCGGGCGACACAGTGTAACCAAGTAATTCAACCTCTTCAAGGTAACAAAAGTTATTGTGTTTATTGTCGTAAAAGTGGTCACGCTCGCTCTGAGTGTCTGCGACTTAAAATTAAAAGTGATAGTGAAATCAAGTGTTATGGTTGTGGTGCTAAGGGCATCATTCGTTCTAAGTGTGCTAATTGTAATGCTGGGGACAGTAAACCTAAAGACACTAGTCATACATTTTATTCTTGTAATTTTCATTCTTTGGACAAGTCTTTGAGCAATGATACCTACCCATTTACAGATCTTAGTCATGAACCTAATTTTATAAATCGTAGTAACGATCGTAGTTGTACATGTTGTAACAATATGTCTGTAAATCGTAGCAATCGTAGCCCAAAGAAGAGTCCGTTTTCGTTTAATACAAATTTGTCAAAGATTAAGCAAGGTCATCTGTCAAAGATCACCGAGTTGTGTACTAACACTTTTGTACCTAATGGGAGTTTGCCTCTCAGAGGCAAGTCGCCTATTCAAAATTGTAACAAGCTACCATTAATGAAGGTTGCCTTTGCGTCTGACTCCAACAGTAACGGTACCAGTAACCGACCTATTCTCAATGTCGAGATTAATGGGGTTCGTGGTACCGGTTTAGTGGACACAGCGGCCAAACGATGTATAGCTGGTTATAGTTTGTATACGTTGCTACGCGATCAAGGTCACCCGTTTCGTAAAAGTAATTTTCGTGTAAAATTTGCAGACGGGATTGTGCGCGATATGAATGTCAAACTTGTTGACGTCGACGTTAAACTTGAGGGTAAGGTTGTACCAACTACCTTCATTGTTTTACCTAACGCCGTAAATAATGAAACACTTTTTGGTATCGATTTTTTATGTAGTGCTCGTATTGTTCTTAACTTACACGCGAACTCATGGTTTATGACTGATCACCCGCAGGCTGTGTATCCTTTGCAAGGCGAGAAGTCAAGCGTCAAGGTGAGTTGTGCAGCTGCAGACGTGATTCGACCTGATGAGGGGGCGATGCTGTCGTCAATGGAGCGAACTGCATTGTCAACCTTAGTTCACGAGTACGAGGACATCTTTGGTGAAGGGGGAGGAGCGACACCTTTCGCCGAGCATACCATCGATACAGGTAACCATTTTCCTAAGACTACTAAAGACGAGACCCGTCGTGTGGGGGAAGACTATTCACCTGGTGACCTAATCCTTCTACGTAGCCATGTTTTGAGTAATGCCGGTAAGGGTATAACCTCGAAACTCGTCCCAAGAAGAGATGGGCCCTACTGTATAAAAATGAAGGTGAGTCCCACCACTTACTTAATTTCGCATCGTGAAGCTCCTGATGAATCGATCGGTAAGTATCACGTGTCCGATCTTACTCGCTACCATGCACGTGAGTGTGAGGGTGATCAGTCCAAGCCACGACCCGTCAACCCAAAACGGAGACGCGGTCGACCTCTTAAACTATTAGATTATGTTTAAGTTCCTTGTTCTAATTGTTTTTTGTTATTGTTAATTGTTCTTACTGACTTTCTCTTTGTGTTACTTTTGTGTTTGTTTGACCAAACTGGTGGTCCTATATTTGGTCAAAAGGGGGAGTATGTAAGAAGACAGTCAATTGATTAGTAGTTACGTCTTTTGCCCGCCAGGTGGCAGAAAAAGGTGGTGCGTTGGCCAGCAAATGAAATGGTCGCTTTGTTTTAACTGTGTAATATTTTAATTCTGTTTAATTGTTTAATTGTGTCCAAAGTGGAAATTAAAGACAGTAATTAGTAAAGACGTTAATTTTATTCAATCCATCATCGTCTCTTTACAATATAGTATATATTTTAGAACTGCAAATATGTATTATCTGTATTCAATATGTAGATATGAGTAGAAAATTGTTAAGTACATGTAATAATCAAATATTAACTCTACTTCAGGAACTTTTGGATTGTTCAGTCACGATTGACAATTAACATAACACTGCGAGAACATCCTGTACTAACAACAGAAAAGTTAAATGACTGTTTGTCTGTCTATTTACTTGTTAAGAGAACTCTATGTGCCAAGAGAGTGTATGAATAAATAACGTAGGTACCTCTATGTCGTATATATATATAAAAAACTAATTCCGCTGCCAACTTCAAGTGAAATTACCGGGGCCTGTCGTGTCGTGCGCATGAAAAATTCATTCTCGCACAAAACGGAGGGCGCGAAAGAATAATAATTTGAATAAATATCAAGGAAGGCCCGACGTGACAAAGAACCGTACTCAGCGATGCGTGTTTATGTGTTGTGAATGTTGTGATGTTGTAATTTGGCAGTTACGACCCGAGACGACACTGGAATCGTATTAAGTTTTTAGGGAAATGTCAAAACATATGTTGACAGTTAGAGGGAGTCGTTATGATGTGATGCTACTGTTACATTTATTTTTAAATTGGTAAAACTGGAAAGTGATCTCCACATTAATATCGATCTATTGTAGGTAGGACGGAGAAGCTATCTAGAGTCAAGCAACATTATTTTTTGTAGCTGAATTGAACACATAACAAAGTTTACCAATTCTGAGCACGTTTGTGCACCAATCCATCACCAACGTGTGACACTAAGCACCACGATCTACCGATAAAGCAGAACTCAAAACCTGAAGTCATTGTTTCGCTTCAAGAAGTCCAGGAAACTATAATGTAATAATTACAATTCCATACAAGTTTGTTCTAAGAACCCTCGAGCTCGAGCGATCGTTCTTAGAAGGTCACACAATGTCCTACAGCAGTGCTAGTTAACACAAAAATAATATCAAAATCCCCATGTATTTTGACAACATAATACTTGTTGGCAACAATGCTTGTCACGTCACGAGCAATCGGTTTCGCTTCCCGCGGCCCTTTGAGAAGGGTTCCAGTCTACCTACCAACGGCAAGCAAACAGCAAATAATTACAAAAGTTTTTGTGTGAGCTACTGTTGACGGCGTTGAAAAGATTATAATTGACGATATCTTTGTTGGGATGACAAAAGATATTTGGCACAAATCAGCTTATTGTATTCCTCAGATTATAGAGAGTGGTTAGAGTGGATATAGTGGCTACAGATATAGATAAGATGTGGTTAAGTCGTTGTGCTTTCATACAATCTCTTTTATGTTTCTGTGTCTCTTTCTAGGAAACTTAATCCTTGAGTTAGGTATTGTACAGTATTTTTAGAAAGCTTACTATACCAAACTAAGGAAATGACAATGTTGTCGGCACTTTTAAAAGTAGTATGTATGTACCTTCCTATGTGCATTGACAAGTAGGTATTATTTCCGTTATGGCTTTAGTTATTTAGACTCATTTATTATAATATAATGACCAAAATCAAAATGTTGTCAATTCCCATAGTGATGGTTGAGTCCTATAATGTAAATATGTATGTTATTTATTAGCGATCCCTTTCACGATGCCGCCAATTAAATTCCCTATCCTTGTTGGGACTCAATAAAAAACTGATATGGACATAAAATTCAAATTGCATTATTCCTCCACCATCTATTTATGTTAATTTTTATATTTATTATATGGAAAACACACGCTATTAGCATGTCGTCGATGTATTGAAAGGGTCCCAATTTATTATCTCGACAGGCTTCAGGGATTGGTAACTTGATGTATTAATCATACATTGCTTCTTGCGCTTCTTAGAGATATTGTGTATAGTGGTATTGCAGCAGTAATGGATTGTGCAGTAAATCCAGATTGACGAGGATCTAGTGACTGTCGGCATTCGGCAACAAGTCGACAACTCGTCGAGTGTCCATCAGAGTCAGACGAGAGTCGAGACAGTGACGTCCGGCGACGATCGACGACATACTCTGATGTTTATCCTGGACGAAACCTTTGTGTGTCCATAAATGGCGCAGCAAATGAATGGCCTTTTTCGACACTAAAACAATGCGCCTGAGTCGATTTCTCGATCATCTTAAATGGTACATGATAAGAAGCGACCGATTTAATGGATTGAATTGAATTGTAGATTTGTGTTGATATTAATAGTTATAGATCAGACCAATTGTAGAATTTGATTCTAGATTTAAATTAAAATCAAAAACGGAGTTACTAATAATACCTAAATTACAAAGTCAAATTATAAGTTGCAGACTGCAGTATCGCAAAAACAATAAACAAGGCACGTGGGTCAATTAACATTGTTTGTTGAAAACCTTCACGTAGTTATTAATGGTCGTTAAGAAACGGAACCACCAATTGATGTTTACGAAACATCCGCAATCACATCTTCTACCATTCATAGCGTCCTTCGGTCATAATTCGCATTCTTTTGAATCTGAAAGTTTTTAAGCAATGTAAAATGTAGATTATGGATAATAAATGTATTTGTAAAGAATTAATATGGAACCTTTTCATTAATGCCATGCATCTATGATGCCATGCTACAGTGAACACTTGTCAGATATTCAAATTATTAAATTAACAGACCTAATCTAGTTAGAATTTAAATCAGAAAGTTGCACGATCTAATCTTGTACCTGTCGAATGTACAGAATATTAATTATTATATTTTATCTCATTAATCTGATTGGAACGATAACTAGAATTAATTATCTTTATAAAGTCATCTCATCAATTTTTAGTTATAAATGTTTATAGTTATTGAAACAAAACGTATTTATGTTGCAGTTGAGATTAATGATGGATTATTTAATATCAATATTTTGAAAGTAATTATTCTGCAATGTGCATGGACATATTATGAACATTTTTTGTATTCGCGTAATACCATGTTTACCTTCTGACTTAAGGAACTCTTGAACCCTTCATATCAGTTATGACCTCATCAATGTAAAAATAGATAAAGAACAGTTATTAAAATAAACTTAATTACACTCACCTGTCGCAAGTGTCGCAAGTGTCGCAACATAAGTAAGTAACAATTTATTTAAATCTGTTTAATGAGTGATATTCTACAAGACCATTAATTAATAGTTGGACAGCGTACCTACTGCGACAGGTAAATGCATGTGCATAAATATCGAGGCGCCTTGTGCGGTGTACAGTCTATAACGGTGTGGCGGTCTCTGTGAAGTCTAGACCAGTTTTCTTGTGATGAGGACTTTATTCATTCCACTGCAGCTTATGTAAATATTACTACCTATGTACTTACAAAATACGTCAAGTTAAAAGCACCTCACTAGTAAACGGACATTTCATTAAAAATCTTTGACACGTTCGTGTCTCGGTAAGGATGGGTGGAATTTGAAATTCAATGGGAAATTTACAATTTTGTACCAAATTAAAATTGAATACTTTTTTACATTTAGTAAAATGCGACCGGTAGCAGCAGCAAGGGAGCGCAAGCGCATGTAATTATGCGGCAGTTATAAATCTGTCTGTCTCTATTCCATATTTGATTTTAGCATTTGTTGTAGATCTAACTTATTGTATACTCTATTTCACTGAATATAAATACCTTATTGGAAGAACAGAGGCCAGGTGCAATGTAAGAATTTAAATTTAAAATGTCAAATTTGCATGCAGCCCGCATGTCTGAAATGTGACTGGTATACGATTGACATGGCATTTCATTTCACGTCAAGCAATAAGTGAATTTAAATATCTATATAGGTACAAGTATATAAAATCTGCTGCATGGAAGTTTACAGTCGCGGGAAGATCTTAGTTCCCAAGCCTTTCACTTTATTTACAACTTTGTTCGTTGTCTTCTATTTGTCCAGACTGAGTATCTAAGGGGGAAAAACGTTCATAATATGTTTACCAGAATGGCTAATGCTTGTTTTTCTTTCAACTATAATAATGCTATATTTTAGCATCATATAATAAAAGTAGTGAGTGTAGATCGTCCGCGAGTCATCCGCGTGTCATAACATAACAAGTGTCATGTTGTGTTGACACAAGATTACGGCGCGTCACGCGTCACTCTGTCATCCGACGTTGATTTACGAGTGAGAGTTGTATTGAGTGCTGGCCCATTATTTCATAATACTTGGTCTTTTTTTCCATCGTTCCGGTCCCCCTGGATGTTTGCTCGGCGGTCAAATTTCATCTCTCATAGCGGCGCGTTTGACCGGCGACTCTTTTGTATTATTTTCATTATAGCCAGACAGGAGGGAATCTGTGTTATTGTTGTTCCGACTTCGAGGTGTGGCCTGCTTTTTGTTTGTCTCGCACTATAATTTATTTGGGCCTTTTTGTTCAGCTTCGCGTTACGTATAATCGTCTCGGATTCGTCGTACGTATCGACCGGATAGTCAAGAAATGAAAGTCATGGCTACCGGGTTTCCAAAGTATGCATTTTATCGATGGAATAAATCTAAATTGACTTTGGTTGCTTCACTTATTTATGTACTCTATGCCGTTGTTGTCGTAAAACTCCTGTATATTGAAAATATCGATCGTAGTTTTATAATAAGTATATACAATATATATTTATGCAACCTTTCTCCAAGACAAAGTACGGAATGTCATTATCGATACTAAAGTTGCATTTAAAATAAGTAATTTATATGAAAATGACTATAAAGTAGTTAAGTTTTGAAATAGTAAACTGATCACAGTCTGAGACTGACAGCTACCGGTGTTACACCTGATCAACTCTGGCGCTGCACAGGCGCACAGCTCATGGTGGTATTCTCTATACTTTACTTTTATAACGATGAAAGCATAATTATAGATAAAATATGCTACAATTTAGTAAAAGAAAAATAAACTTAGATAGGTACAATATGAACTACTAGGTAACAGAAAATCTACTAAGTACAACTACTTTTGTGCATATAACGTAATAAAGTTGGCTTCTAAAATATGACTAAAACAAAAAGAGATGCGTCCCAAGCGGCGTAGCAACTAAAGAATTTATTAACGAAATTACTCATAGACAAAGAGAAATATTCAAAGGTGCGGAAGACAAATAGGTAGCTGTTGTGTAAATAAGTAGAGACGAGATTAGAGGGAGATGTATAGCGGCGGTAAACGACGTCGATCTTTCATACTTGATCGATGGTTATTAATCGTACTTTTATGCACTCCCGACTCTCGCACTCCCGCACTCCACTCCCTATGTGACGTAGATTTATAAGTTTGTATTGTTGCGGTAGCGGCCTATGCACTTATCTTGTTTTAAAACTTTACTTACTTCAAATTACATGTTTACATTACACTCAATCGGATGGCTATAAATATGAAAAGTTCAGACTATTCTAATAAGGTAACAGATAGCATGAGTCTATCCTAACATATCTACCTGTTTATAGTTTCATCTATATCCACATAATCTTTAACTTTTCCTAAGGACATAATTTATCCACGTCCATTAATTTTGCTATCATTAATCCCACTAAACTTAAACAATGATAGAAGATTTAAATCTCAGCAATGTTACCCGCTATATAATAATCACAAAGGCAACAATAAGAAACATTCAGAACTGGCGGCAGAAACTAATTATTCATCATTAACAATCGCAGATCTCTCCACATGATGGACGACCCAGTACCACATCCATCATGACTCTTTGTTCTACCAAGTATCGTTACGACCGCCGCCGCCGCCCGCGGGCAAACTGTCTTCACGCACTTTTCACCTCTAGGTATTAGTATGAGGTGAAAATGCTGTTTTAAATTAGCAACATGTTGATGCATTTGTATAGGAAAAACTATATAACTCGTTATTTCGCTAACTACTTTTACAACAATTACTTTGATATTGATCAGCATAGCTATTATTTTTCAGATCAGACTACCAAACCAACTTTTCATAGACAATAAAGTAGACAAAATAGCTCATGCTTGAGACATAACCCACTTAACAACTTGCTTGCTAGTTAACAACAGTTAGATTATTTTCAATCGCTTAATCCGTGTATTTTATTCAAGACATAACCCCAACTAATTGTAAGTAGTTAATGCATATATTTTGATACCCTTTTAGATCAACCCTTACAAGACAATGTAGATGATCAGTGAAGAACATAATACACGTGAGAAATCAACAATATTTATGTTGTTGAACTTGATTTACATAATTTATATCTACTCTAGCGGTATTCAAACGATTTTATCACTATTAAAGTTGTCTGGTTTTATGAAACATGCACAGAAATGTATGTTTATTGTACTGCCACCGAAAGTGGTTATTAAAGCAACATGATTATCAATGGTGACATTATTCTTGTATTTTGACATGATTATCAAATATATAAATCTTTGGTTATCCAATTACCCTGGTACAATATGGTCAAAGTACGTGGATGAAATATTTAAATGAGTAATATTTAGTGAAAAACATAGAGGAGAAGAGTACGGTTTATTTACAAATAAATTAAAATAATTATTAAAACAAAAATATAAATGAGATTTTTTAAAGAATAATAAAAATGAGTAGGTATGTAGGTTAAATGTTATTAGTATTAAATAACATTCAGGTGGATGTTGGGAGGAGAGCGGCACATCACAAATTGTGATTCACAATACACTTATGAGCACGGTTTATAAAATACCAATAAATTCACAAACAGAAAACTGGCCAATAAAATAAATTAAGAATTTTGAAACAGCGAACAGTTTTATTTCTTAATACCTTTCTCTTTTCGGTGAGTCGTAAATAAGTGAGTCGAGCGGCAACATATAAATTTCCGTCCAATATCCGAAACGAAAATAGCAGCTGCAACGACATAACCTGCTAAACATAAGAAACGTGCGAATTAACATTAAATGTGCGTGAAATGACATCGGGACATAAACATTTCTCACTACTCGAGACTCGAGACTGACCAAATCTGTTTCTTCTCACCTTGAGTGTCGAGGGTTTTGGTACAGACGTGTGGCGAATTGAGCGGCTTTTATATACCGTGTTCAATTTACTCTTGAGATTTTATTTCTGAAGATTGGTGATATAACTCTGAAGATCCAATCAATATTTAGCATTTATTGGGAATTTATTCAGTCAACAGACAATAGTTTTCCTAGTTCAAATTTCAGCAAAATCTTATTTATTGAGTCAAAGGATTAGTATGTAGTTAATGGTTCACGTATTATTTTTTCAACCACCTTATACGAAGCGAATATGGATTTGAAAAATATGAAGCCAGATTTCTGAGAGTGTACATATTTTGTACGTTGTATCAGCGAATAGCTCCCCGTCTGACAGCAAACTCTGCGAAAAGAAACACCTTGAACCGTGACATGTTGTCGGATTGATTGTATAATTAATTTTGTTTTAAATTCGATGTAACGAGTAGAACATAAGCGACGTCAGGAGTATGAGCTGTCAATTAACTGGACAGGCTGATGAGGGTCGGGACTCGAGACCGGTCTGATGTTTGCATCTCTTTTTTATATTTAATAATTAAACTAGTTATAATACATGAGAGAGAAGGTGACAGCTGCAAATATGAACAGCTAGGTACGTTAATTATTCTTTTTTCTTACACTTACAAATTCTTCAAGAAAAAGGGTAAACAGCGAACTATATATTCATTGGTAATTGATAGTAATATTGAACCCCTGACAACAACATCGTCAAGTATACACATTAGGTACAAATGGTTAACTTCAAACCAAACAACAACTTTCTTGTTTCTTGCCACCCCTTTCCTTTATAGTAAAATAAACGCTGTGGAGTCAAACCGGATTCCTGCTGACTATCAGATCCATTATTCATCTATACCGCTTTCTTGCCGCCGGTTGCATCGATATCAGTAGATCTGAATCGATTTACACTAGTTAAGTATCGATAAAGACGCCGCCTCGGTTGATGAGTAATTTGTGGTTATCTAGTTAAAATCACGCACTTTGCTGATCTGGACATCCATGTAGCATTGTGTTAGATACAGAAGACACTATCGTGTTTATGTGATAAATTAATTAGAACATATAAAATAACTTTTAATGCAAGAATCGGCGATCTCTTGATCTCGTCTTTAAAGGCTTTAAAATAATTAGCCTGTATTGTTGATGTGTTGACAGATTCAATTAAAACCAAATAAGTAGTTTATAATACGAATAATACAAGAGCAATACGTTTTAGAAACTTACGTAACTCAAATAAAAACCTTTGATTGATTGATTGATAGTTTGACAGGAACAATAAACTTTATAAAGTTGCACAACAAAATATCATAATAGCAAACATCAATTGTCGAAATAGTTAACAGCGTGACGAACATGTTAATGTCGATAATGGAGGCGATTCTCGTCTTGATGGACCGTACATAATCGTTGGAGCGAATTGTTAAAAAACAATTTAACGCAAAATAACGACGCTTTAAAATAAATTTGGCGGAAAATTATTAAATTATGTTTATAGTCTATTTCTAGGGTTTCATCAGTTTTCCATCTCCGTTCAGATACGTCTCATAAAAAGTGTGAGTAGAGCTCTTACAGTTAGGGTTCCGTACCAAGACATATATTTTGAAGATTGTTGAAGATAAAGCCATTACTTGTATCATATGGCAATTGGGGAGTCCACTGCACACAATTAGTAAAAAAATACTTTGGATTTTTTTAATATTATGGCAAGTCGATGTGTGTAGTCAACTATCGCTACGAGTAGGTATTATTAATTTTTTTAACTTTGTAAATAACAATATTTGCTATAAAGTAGGTACTTATACCTACCAATAATGTCGGCACGTTAAGCCCCTTGTGTGTAATTCCCCCGAAAATCACTTTGTAAGTCTGTGGTCCCAGCTTACGTTTTTTTTAATTACATTGCAGTGTAACAATATGTTTATCACAAATGGGAACCGACAGCAACCCGAGGAGACTATTATTTGCAAGAATTAATTCCCATAAAGGCAGCGGAGTGATCATGCGGTAAGCAGCGATGCGGTTAATCTATAACGTCATGTAATTCGTGCGTATCCAATATTCAGTGCCTTGTGGAGTGTGGACTGCGAACTTGATGAGATTGTGTCTTGTGAGGCTGTCCTCGTGCTTCTTGGTCCAAATTGTAGACAATTACTTACTTTGAAACGGAGTGTTTGTTGGTTAATTGATTATTACTTTTAAAATATTCTGATAGTTTTAATGTGTTTCCTTAATTAATCAAATGTATCGTGAAAAAGTGATTATATGGCTTCATGCTGTACATAAAAGTCATGATTAGATCTCATGAGTCTGTGATGCATGCCGATCATGCAAAAGCTGATTAGCACGTTAATTACACGGCCCCATTACCGCGCCCGTAATATGACATAATCCGCGCTCGCCGACCGCAATCTGTCAAGAATTCTGTCAAAGTGTCACATTGGGGGCCGTCAGACGTCAGCCGCTTTATAAATACGTCATGCGATACCCGCGCCCGCCTGTCAGGTTATGTCGTTTGTGACATTTCGTGCTCGGCCGACCGTTAATTGGGATTGTCATTTTGTTTTATCTAAAGACCGCTGAACAAATGTATGGGAAGTGCACTCGGTTATATTGTAACTTTTGGATTAAGTAGGTACGTACAACTAGTTAACAATAGTGATCCAGGATTCCAGGTAGGTATCTATCAAAACATGTTAAACTTCTATTGAATTAGTTATGTCGTTTCTATCATCAAGATTAGCCAAATGATTCAGTATTTTCACGTAGAAACAGTTCGTTTTATGTTCAACAAATAAAAGGCCATCATGATATAAAATTAAATTAAAATGATAAAGTAGATGTAGGAGTGATATTGCGTTTGTTCGGAACTTATAAATCAGCCGTAACGACCAAATCGCACGCCATCATTCATGTCTAGCAACATACATACTGTGATATATCTTCGCTTATAACCCCATTGTCTTTGACCATACGAGAAATTATTACCTCAGCAGTAAAATGACCCTTATTTTCAGAAACTAGTGCATCTGATCTGAGTCATTGCAATTTTGTAAGTAGGTAAGGTGGTTTGAAGAATGTTAAAATAATGTTGAGCAAACATGTAAAACCTGTCAAATAAAAAAAGAGAAAGAATAACATGAACAAACAAAGTAATTGAATTCCCAATAATCAGGTAGAAGGTAAATAAATACCTATAATTCCATTTCATGTAACATGGTAGTACGGTGTCATAATAGCTGGCTGGCTTTAAGCTCACAAAGAGGTCGGAAGCAATAAATCAGCTGTCGACGTAGAGGTGGCACGCAATCACTCATACAAGGTGACGTGTTAACGCGCACAAATACTGCTGTTTCAACATTTTACTGAACTATAACGAATACTGTGCCATATCATCACTGATTCGAACTTGGAACATTAGAAGTAGCAAAACATTAAACACTCAATGATCCAACCGACAAATGAGATGGTTGATATTGATATAACCGAAATAACTAAGACCATCGATGGATCTAAAGTTAGTATACTTAGACCCTTTGGAGAAATAAGCTCAGAGAAATGTACAATATCATGTATAATAATATATAAAAGTGTAACCGACGAAGCAATCTACGGAGGCGTATATCACTCTGTTTTATGAATTGTAAATTTTAGGTTATATAGTCTTTAGTGGGTCATATTTCAACTTGTATTAATGCTTCGCCGCGAGCGTCGTGCAGGGTTGCCAGCGTTATGAAAACAGTATTAAATGAAACATTTCGCTTTAGCTAAATAATATTAAGATTAGATACAAAATAATTATTGATGAGCAATGAAGACAGTCCATTATAAATGAATAGTAAATGCCTAACAAATGTAATAATTCAATTTGTTCCCGTCTCAACAGCTAATTATCCATTCCCGACGTAACAATGACGAACCTTCTGATAAATTAAACGTTGGCGCGCGGCCATCTGTCTCTGTCACCCGACGATTAATCTGGAGAAAAGATTTAATACCATTCAAATACCTCCATTGTAGTTGATTAGGCGACTTACAATATTATATTATATTATTTATGAGTGACGGATTTATTATTGGTTCTAAAGTCTCATTGCTGATACTATCTGAGTTGTCACTACACTTCAATACAAACTGCAACTGTGTTACTCCATACAGCAACATATTACCTACTTCTAAAATAACTTTGTAGTTCTTTGAATAAAACGCATGTTATTTTATGTTGTTCATTATAAATAACTACATAATTGATTGATGTTTGTAAATGTTCAAAGCGTTCTTTATAATTATTATTCTGTCTAAACACTATTTGTTGATATCCTTGACCTGCCACTTTAAAACCTAGTAATAATAATTGATTTGTAGGTGTCTGATTGCCAGAATAATTGGTAATTCATACATATTATCTTGTGTTTCTAGAAGATTCAGCAATTACATAATCCAATATCCTTATATGACTTAGTGAATTACAGAATGATTAATATTTAGCTTAACGCGAGGCAGATGTCATTAATAATGTACACATTTGATTGATCGCTCAGTTTTTCGGCTTCGCCGTAATATATCATGTTAATCGTTCTCAAAGTCACGAAGTAGGTACAGAGTGGACGGCCGATGTTAATGTTGGTGTACTGTTTACATTAGCGGCGCGGCGCCGTAACGATGATAGATGTGGGCGTCGGCTTATCATCTCGATGCCTCCTGTCAAACAGTTAATTCACCGATCATTCACAAACTTTAATACAAAAATAATTAAACCTGCGACCAACCCTGCAGGAGGCCGCCATAAACAACTTTTGTGTGGAAGGCAGCTCTCCAGTCGATTCATAAATTTCGCAGCGCGCCGTTTAGTTTTATGTACGATATTATCTATCCCGGCTCACGCACACCCGCGCACGCGACCTTGTTCTGCAACACGCACACCTACGAAGGTGGCCTGGTAACTGGTGGGACTGTCATAGTTCCACTGATCTAGTCACCACCAGGAACTCACCCTGAACTTAGTAACTGGAACGATCCAAACCGATAACGAGAGTAAACAATATCATTTTACAAATACATACTAACAGTCCATCAAAGGGACGTATACAATGAACGGTACCAACAAGGCGGCAAACGAGCCTCCACATTCATTACCATAATTACACACATTCGACGAAGTAAAGTATCTAAAGAAGTTTAATGAAACATCGTACGTCGTTACGAACGACGCGACGCGGCGACGCAGCCACGAGCGCAGCCAAGCCGATACGTGCGAACCTGCACTTTACTATAAATCAACTTCTTAATCACTACCCAGGGCATCGACCATAAGACGTAATAATGAAATTACTCTAGAAATTGCATACCTGGCGTGTATAATCTGGCGAGCTATAGTTGGGTACGTCGTTAACGCTTACGGAGGGAGACGTGCTGAGGATGCAGATGAGGTTTAGTGAGATGCAACAAGTTGTTGGTGTGGAGATTCGGGACACAGCCGACACAGTGCGCGGGCGTCGACAGGGGTTGATTGTGTAGAAATGGGATCGTCACGGGAACAAAACACGCTACCGCAGAACGTCGCATAAATCATTATTATGGCCCCAACGAGCCTTCTCGCAGACTCGCCTCAGGTCGCGGATCTCGCGGCTCGCGGACCATAAACTCACGACTATAAACCATTTTTTCGCTCAATGAAATATGCTGCATCGCCCCCGGCCGAGCGAAGGAGAGCCATAAATAAATAATAATACATCCATTTATATTACCAAAGGGTTTCGCCCGACGCGTCTATTACCATCGGAATTGTTTAAATATGATAATGTGTCAAAATAGCGACCGGGGCCGCCGCGACTTCTGTTCCGCCATTAACATAAAGATTCACTTAATAGACTGTTCCGAAATTATTACAGCACCCGACACTGCTTTACGACCGCCGGAGATTACGGTGTTGACTCCTTTACTGAATATTTAATTTGGACATTCCGACACCAACAAATGTGCTCTCACTCGACGAGAGACTAATGTGCGATGTGATTGAACAACATCGTATCGATGCAGCAAGAGATAAACTGACTAATCTGAACAAAGGAGGTGCCTGGTGCGTGCGATCAACACGAGAAGCTTGACATTTTAAAACTTAAAGCAATATTTCTGCATTAAAGACGACATATAATAAAGTACCCTAATAAACCCAGAAACACACAATCTCGAGTCGCAATAACGTACGCAGACTAAACAAATGATTTTCTTGATAATAAAAACTTCACAATAAAAGCGTATACGAATGTCGGCCATTAAGAGTATTTACGCAGCCAACCGGATATGGGGGCCATAAACATGTGGAACGAGCGGCTTATTGAGATGTTGGCAACCGTCGCTATACTCGCGCTGAGTCGCGGGCTCTCGCGAAGCCAGCTCTAACCAGCCCAGACAGTCCGCAATTTCCAGCGGTACCTACCTACAAATTTATTGCACAAAATATTTTTTATCAGCAGAATTATGAATGAAATCAAGATAAGAATGTCGTTACGCAAACAAATTAAACATCGCAACCATCTCGTGGTCGCGATGCGTGAACAATAAAGTTGCATTAAAAACCTAATTTATTCACTGAATTTATCTCTGACACACGAGTTTACAGCGCTCGGTAGCCGCTAATTAAGTTAGTTGAAAGCTGGCCAATAATAACTTTATATGGATTAAGTGTGTCAGATGCCTTCTAGCATCTAATGCATACATTATAGTAATATATAAATGTTCTAGTTACTGGTTATAATACGATACAGATAGTCGTACCAGAAACCTCCACTGGTAAAGCTTATTTATACAGCCATTGTTACAGATACAATGGTTTTTGTTGCTGTAATACTCCAACATGAATCGATTTTCTATTGAAGAGGATTTGTTACTTCATTCATAATTTATCACTCTATCGCTCTTTGTATTTAAATGGCTAGAAATGAATTTCATGTGGACAGCAGAGATTAATGCGTAGGGAGCCTCAACAAATTCATATTTTTCATTATGCGATGATTTGACATAAAACATGCACGTCATGGCACTGTTTTCTAGTAGGGTGCCGATATAGTCTTACGAACAAATAGAATCGACCTTATAATTTTTTAATTTTTTAAAATATTCACGTAAAAAAATATACTAATATTATAGAGAAGTAGGTATAGTTTGTAAGTTTGGCTGGGTAATCTCTCAAATTGCTGAACCAATTCTAAAAATAATTCAAGAATAGAAAATTAAAAAGCTATTATATCCCTGATATAGGCTATATTTTATTTTGTTCAAAAATATCTACGGACGATGCCGGGGGCGGAAAGATAGTTTTGTATAAATTATCATCTTACTGTCAATTTTCGATTTTAAATATGTACACACATTTTTCTTCCTGCGCTTTTATACATTTATTTGAGGTTATGTGTTTTGTGTTTGTGGCTTGGTTATGATTCTGTACCATGTGAGAATTACTCTTCATGATATTTTTCTCTATTGGGGTCATTTTCAATTTAAAAATATACATTAATAAGGATATTTGTTTAGAAGTGTTCTAAGCTTCATCATTAAAATATAGTTGTTTATATACAAGTAATGTATTAGCAGGATTGTTTCTCGACATAATTTATGTAGCGACAATAAGAGCAGTTTGTCAGTTCTAACCGGTTGTTCGGCGCGGGCGGCGGCGTCATCAATCACACGGCGTGACTCTTTCAACCTGCCGGCAGGGGGCGGGAGGTCTGTAGGGTTCACACTCACCCCCGTATTAAACTATCTCACATTAAGCGGCCCAGCAATATTCATTGGTGTGCATGTGCATATTATACACTTTAAGTGCCCTTAGGCTTCAAAGAACCAAATTAATCCAAATTTGTTTTAGCCTTCATGGTAAAAGGTGATCTTAACACATATTATCTCTGTTAAAAGAGTTAGCTTCTTTTAATTTCTTATTTCGTTCTTCACCTTAAAAGTCTCGCAGATAAAAAATTATAGATAACATATTTAATAACATTAAATCAGTTCTAATCTATGTCCGACACCGGCATGGACAACCCTAACGAGTAAGGGGCGGGGGCAACTTCACTTCATCATAGTCAGGGTTGGCACTCCACTGACGTTTTTATATCCGCCGCCGCCACGATGGATCGAGGCTGTCAGGTGTTCACGAAAAATTGCCTTCTAAGGTGTTTGCTTAAGAAGCGGCCGCGATTGATTGAATTCACCCCTTGATTAACGCCCGGGTGTTGCCGCCGATACGCTACAGATTTACAGGCTCATTTTTATATTCTACCTTCGCCGACCAGTTTTACTGATGATACTCGACATCCAGATCCACTACGGGAGACTGAATTAAATTGACAAGCAACAGATATATGTTGCTATGGAAATGTTTTGTAAAACAATTGGTACAACTGATGTTTCTGAAAGTTTTGTCTATTACTAAATGAATAATTAATATTCTAGTTCACATTTACACGATTCATAAACTAAAGTAAAGATTAATACAATTAATACAATCTTACTTGGGTATACCAGGACCAGGCACCAGCATTAATTTTAGCTGCAGAATGTTAATAATTTATCTTGATTTACCTTAAATTACCAAAAAAATACTTATAGATGAGCAATTTCTTAAAAACGTGTTTTTGTATTACCTATGTATTTTGAGTAATTCCCGAAATAAGATTCCCCTGTTTAGGAAAGAAAGAGAAAGAATAAAAAATAAATGATTTGCCGGCAAGAGAGTGATTAAGTTCAGAATGTGTTTGACAAAGGGGAAGCAGACTTTTAAATATTTCAATGGAACGAAATGAAAAAGGGATTACCGCAAGAAAACGAGGATTTTAAGTGTCAATTTTTTATTACTTTTCCCCATTCCTAGTAATTTGAAAGCTGTCAGCCAATAGGTATTTTAGTTTAAAAATATATAGCCCATAGCTACTTCTAATGGATATTTAATTTGATCACTCATGATTACGAACGACTAATACATTACTATTAACTACTAACATTTATAGCTTAGTAATCAAACTAACATTATAAATTGTGAATTATCTTGTACTTTACACCCTGGTAAACGTTAAAAAATTGCGGGGAATAGTATAATAAAATTTATATTACTAAGATTTACACAGCACTTATTAAAATATTGCATCAAGGTAGATAAAGGTGGGTAATAAAAAATATAAAGAAACCCCGCCAGGACACACTGAGTCACAGACAGCCACTATCTACTGTGCGGTGTTCTATAAAACATATCCTCTACTTCCTAGGAGCGCGGTACAAAGCGCATTGTACGCCGCGGGAAATTAAACATTTGATTTAGGTGGCATATCCGCACGCATACGTCATATCCCGTGGGAACACGCCATAAATCCTCCAAGTTACCAAGTTAAAAATCTTTTATATTACAGAATTACGGCGGTGCACGGAAGACAGATATCATGCCGACCTAAAATGCAAATTGTTTTCACTTGTTTTACTAAAAAACATGTAGGTAGGTACTTAGATTAAAAAAATGTTATGTTATTAATTTAAACTCATCGTTTACCAATCAAATTATAAGTTCACATTTAGATACGTATAACATTCATTAAACGCCCATAGCAGCTTATAAATACATAATTTACATTAAAATATTTGAGCAATCCGGAGACTATAATCTCGATCTTCAGATTAATAAATATATTAGAATAGTAAATATAAATAAGTGAGGTCCCTCGGAGACTCAGAGCTCTTTGTTGGTTGTCAAGATTTAATAATGAATATATTACGGTAGCCGGAGCAACATTTTATTTAGAGGCCACAATTATTTACAGAAACGATCGTCGTGTTTTGATAAACAACCGCGATAACAATACATCCCCGACACCATTCACGCATTCTCTATCCCCATCCATTACTGTTTCATCTTTTATAGTAGCTTCTGCTGAATCAGTCCCGCGAGATTTAACGAAAACAGACTCTATAGTGAAGGTGCTTAGAACGCGACCGCCTCGCTTTGAGGGAGCGCTAACTCTTTCATCTATCATAATCGTTCATGCTGAAAACAATCAAGATCCTGCAGCCGCTCGCAGCAATCTGGCTTCTAATGTTACTGCATTAAGGTTGTAATTACCGTAGTATCGCTGGAGTGCTCGTAGGCGGCGTAACGAAGGGACCTTCGCCTCTACGAGAATGACAAATGACATCTGCCTACCGCCTGTCAAATAACGGCCAGATAATAAATGACCCCGATTGTTTATCATCAAATATCGCATATATCATTATTGCGGGAGTCCGCACTCCTCGGTGCCGGGATATGATTAATATTGTTTGGTTAATTTTGAATAAGTCCGATAATGTAAATACTTGGGGTAACTTCTGTGGGTTGATTACTTAGAAGATTGCGTTACGGATACACTTTTTGTTCTAAACTTGATTGATTCTGTCTAGAATGATAAACACTGTAGATTCCCCGGGGTGTGCAGAAGACTTGATTTATAACCTCCCGTCGCAGTGCGAGCTATTCTGTCTTTGTGTTGGAGTTTGGACATGCGTCTGGCACCGTGAGTTGTGACAACTCCCAGCAGTCTCTGTAAGTAAGGTGTGTCTCATACAACCCGTGTTTACTTACACACCATTATTTAAGTTATATTCTGTACAGATAAATCAATAATATACTTACTTTACTCATTATGAAGCCTCAATCCCATTACCAGTTCAAGCATTTTGAACTGTTAGTGCCAGCTCTAATAAGAAATAACTTGTTATACTTCTCGTACAATGAGCATTCTTCTCAACAAAAAAGCTTTCCTTTCAAATATCATGACACTGATATTATCCTTACAACAATTTTTCAATTCTGCCTTGAACACGTCACAATCAGTGTTGGCGTAAATTTTCTTCGGTTTGTGCACTACTTAATTTCTGTATGAAGAAGCAAGCTTGATAAATGGGTGCCGGGTTTCATAGAAAATACAATAGGGGCGACCTGACCCGGTAGCTCGTTAATCAAAAACGTCTATGACTTGAAAGGAAATCGTGAGTTTGTGAAATTGGATGAGGCAAACCTTGCCAGCCTCGGTCGGGGCGGTCATTACTTTACTGTTGCTTCTTGCTTCTTAATGGACGTCTTATCATACTCGTACCTTTTATACAGTAACACCTAATAAATATCGTTGCAATTATAATATGTTCTGTCGCTAGGTAGTTTTGGACAGCAGTGATTATTACAGCGTCTTTTTACACCTGAACTGTGAGAGTAATTAAAAGATGTGATTATAAGATCAAGAAAGTGTCTGGCTGTAGGAGACAACTCACAACATGGAAGACGTGAACGGTGAAGGTATAATGCGATTAGGGACCTTCATTGTGAGGGTATTACGTCTTGATAGCGGATATGTAACTTTCTAAGAAAAATACAATCAGATATGATTTATTTCGTTTCAAAAAGCTCTTTGTTGTTACCCTCAAAAATGACGGCAACATGACGCCTCGGTTCTATAAAAAATAAGTGTTTCGTTTAGTTTTTACACGGTTGTGTAATATTTAGGTAACAAAAAGTTGACTTAAGTATCTAGTTTACAATATTTATTATCTCGTTTATAATTGTTCGGGTACTTATTGTCCTTTTTTGAAACTTAATTTTCAACTTGGGTGGTATAACTCTGTCTGAAGGTAACATTCATTTTATATTTTTGTCAAAGTTATTAAAAACGATCGTTTCAGTCACCGCTGCTTTCACCAACTTTCAACCCCTGTTATGGTCTTATTTTCTTCATATAAAAATCCCATAGAAAAGAGCACATTCAGATTTTTCCAAATTATCCAATTATTCGGGCAACGTTTCTAATTTTTCTTTCCCCTAAGACCTTATTTAGACTTTTACTAAAATTCAAAACATTGCCAAAATCGGTCCAACCGTTCTCAATTGATGCGCTTTATACAAACAAACAGCATTTAATTTTTATTTATATAGATAGATACTGTTACGAGCTGGGGTTCGAAGAGATTTAAAATACCGATTAAATAGACAAACTTTACTTTAACACCACAAAAACACAGTTAAATAAATGAAAACACTAGAATAACACTTAGTCGCACTTAATTCCACTTCACTGTTTCGCTTTGATCGCTCTGATTCGCACTGTGTTCCTTGCGGCAATGATCCTCTGTTTATATTGCCCACCGAACATTCGAGAAACGCCGAGATTGTTGTACAAAGTTGTAGACGCGGCTCGATGCGACTCGGCGCCAAATACCTACACACAGACCGCGCCCGATTTTTGTACCTATGGCTAGGCACATACGGTCCATTTTCGTTTGTACTTGATTCTCTCTGGATGTTTCTAGAGACGTCTATCGACCTTGATGTGTTTAGGTATTTATTTGTGCGATTTAAGTACCTATTCGTTACACTGCCCCCCGCTTAGACTTGCTCGTCCCGAACAATATTCGAGCCTTTGTAAGGAGCCAGTCGATCAATATGGACAACCTTTAACTGTCCACGCGGGCATCGTTGGATCCGATAGGTCACGTCATTGATCCTCGTGATACGGGCCTTCCCAGCGGTTCTGCAGCTTGGGAGATTTGCCTTTTCGGCGTTTCGGGTTGTGCAGCCACACCAACGATCCCTCGTCAAAACCGTTACTATTGAAGTTTCTATCGTACCTGGTCTTCATCTTTGTACTGGCCACAAGACTGCTCTGACGAATCTGGTCATGTATGTCGCACATCTTGTTTTTCAGGTTCGATACGTAGTCACTTACAGGTTGCGGCGCATCCGGAGGTCCGCCGGTCAGGAGATCAACTGGTAGTCGGAGTTCTCTCCCAAAGTTGGCATAAGCAGGAGTCACCTTTATGCTTTCATGCTCTGCGGATCGATATGAGAGCAAGAACAAGGGAATATATCGGTCCCAGTCCCTCTGGTGATCCTCAATCAGTTTCGCTAAATGAGTCTCCAAAGTGCGGTTGAACCTTTCAACCATTCCGTCGGACTGTGGATGATACGCCGTAGTCCTCGTTTTATTTATTCCCAGGAGACGGCATACTTCCTGGAACAACTGCGACTCAAAGTTACGCCCTTGATCAGAATGTATCTCCATTGGTAGCCCGAACCTGCAGAATACTTCGTTGACCAACTTAGTCGCCACTGTTGTCGCTTCCTGGTTGGGAATTGCGAAGACCTCCGGCCACTTCGTGAAGTAGTCCATCACGACCATGAAGTACTTGTTCCCGTCTTCAGTGGCCGGGAACGGTCCAGCAACGTCCACCGCAATTCGTTCCCATGGAGCGCCAACATTGTACAGCTGCATACGTCCCCTCGTAGGTGTCGTAGGCCCTTTCACGGCCGCACATACTGTGCACTTACGACACCAATCCTCGACATCTTGCCGGCAATGAACCCAATATAATCGTTTCCTGATTTTCGCCAGGGTTCGATTCATGCCCAGATGTCCTCCCGAGGATCCATCGTGCACGGACTCAAGCACTGCGCGCACCTTTGACCTAGGCACGACCAGCTGCATCAATGTCTCCTGTCCACTTGGCGACTCCCACTTGCGGTACAGCAACCCGTTGTGCAGCACTAGACTTTCCCATTGAGCCCAGTAGCTTTTCGTGGTGGAACTCATTGCTGATACAACATTCCAGCCGGAACATTCTGCGTCTTCCATTCCATTATCGGCGCCAAGTTGTTATCCTTGACTTGCTCGTCTCTCGTCCTCTCGTTCGCCCATTCGTCACTAAGGTTGTTAGTCGTAATCACTTTGATGACAGAATCACCGATTTCACGCCTCGAGCACTGTTTACAATCTTCAGGGCACGGCCTGCGTGACAGTGCGTCAGCGTTGCCATGCGTCCGTCCTCGTCGATGTTCGTTCGTCATCTCACATGGCGTCCCGTTGACCTCGCCGGCGATCACCAGACTGTTCCCGTCGAAAACTTGTCGGATGGTAACTTTTGGGGCTGTGTCACGATCAGCCAGTACCCGCCCCACGGCTCTGGCTGTTACTCGTTTCCCGGAAGCTCCGTAGTTACGGCACGGACATCAGCTCCGACGTCCCGTTTCGGCACTCGTTGATCCGTGCCTTGTCGCTTAAGCGCCGGGCAGCTAGCTTTAAGGTGCCCCAGCTTGTGGCAGTAGAAGCAGCGGGGTAAGTAGCTACGCCTCTCTGCTACAGGTGTCGTTGTTGGAGTAGCCTCCTCCGCCACTTGTCGCAATCGCTGAGATCGAGGCTCCTGTCTCACTGCTTCCACCTCTAGAGCATGGGCCAGTGCATCTTTCAGGGCGCTGTGGTGGCCCAGTCGAACTGCAGCTCTGACCTCCATGCTGCGGATGCCGTCGATGAATGCTTGAACGAGGTTCGCAGCAATGAACTCTTGTCCGGCAGATGGGTACGCCTTCCTCACGATCTTCTCGATCTCCAGAGCCCATTGTTGCAGATTCTCACCAGCATGTTGCGTCCTGTCCTTCAGCTGCGCTCGGTAGACGTGCTCTAGATGTTTGTCGCCGTACCTGGAGTCCATTGCCTCGATCAGGTTCCCGTACGTGGTGCAGCTGTCTGGAGAGGCCTCCAGAACCGATAGTGCACGGCCCCTTAAAGCCACTATCAAGGCGGTCAGAGATTGCTCGTCTGTCCAGCTGTTGGCAGAGGCGACCGTTTGGAACTGCAATTTGTACGCTGTCCAGGACGTAGTCCCGTCGTACGGCGGCACCTTGACTCGGGGGCCGGAGACGACGACGCCTCCAGAAACAGGAGCGGTCAGCTTCAGTTTCCTCACTTCATTCTGAAGCCTCTCGCATTGGCTGTCAAGTCGTGCCTCCAACTCTCCGTAGCGGTCGTTAAGTCTTGTATCCTGTTCTCCGCTCATCCTTGTCTGAATTTCCTTATGGAGATCCTTATAGTGCTGTTTGAGGTCTTCGTACCGGGTGTCGAGGTCTTCGATTCTCTCCTCGTGCATGTCTGTAACCCTCTGTAGCTGCTTCACCTCCATAGTCACCTTTCCCAGTGATTCTGAAAGCAGCTCCTTTAGGCTAGCAGACTGCTCCTCTTGACGTCGGGCCTGCTCCTCCTGACGCCTTGCCTGCTCCTCCTGACGCCTTGCCTGCTCCTCCAATAGGTGCCGAGTCTGCTCCTCCTGACGCCTGGCCTGCTCCTCCAATAGCTGCCGAGTCTGCTCCTTCTGACGCCTGACCTCCTCCTCCTGTCGTCGGGCCTGCTGCTCCTGACGTCGGGCCTGCTCCTCCTGACGTCGGGTCTGCTCTTCCATCAGCCAAATCAGCATTCCGATGTCGGTTGCCTGGGGAGCACCCGCAGAACCCGCAGCACCCGAATCGACTCCAGCAGCAGCTCCAGCACCACCAGCAGCAGTCCCAGCAGCACCAGCAGCGGCTCCAGCAGCAGATCCGGCACCACCAGCAGCTGTCCCAGCAGTCCCAGCAGCACCAGCAGCCGTCTCGTCCACCTCCTCTTCGTGATGTCCAGCAGTAGTTTGTCGTGTTTTGGGTCGCCGTGATGACGACGAGTCACGTGGTGTAATCGGCATTTTTGAATCCCACACTCCTGACACCAATTTGTTACGAGCTGGGGTTCGAAGAGATTTAAAATACCGATTAAATAGACAAACTTTACTTTAACACCACAAAAACACAGTTAAATAAATGAAAACACTAGAATAACACTTAGTCGCACTTAATTCCACTTCACTGTTTCGCTTTGATCGCTCTGATTCGCACTGTGTTCCTTGCGGCAATGATCCTCTGTTTATATTGCCCACCGAACATTCGAGAAACGCCGAGATTGTTGTACAAAGTTGTAGACGCGGCTCGATGCGACTCGGCGCCAAATACCTACACACAGACCGCGCCCGATTTTTGTACCTATGGCTAGGCACATACGGTCCATTTTCGTTTGTACTTGATTCTCTCTGGATGTTTCTAGAGACGTCTATCGACCTTGATGTGTTTAGGTATTTATTTGTGCGATTTAAGTACCTATTCGTTACAATACAATGCAAAATACAGATAACCTTCAATGTAAGTGTGTTAACTGTTAACCACATCAAACATTCACCAATACCAAAAAAACTAGGTAGGTATATTTAGCTTCATGAATTGGTATCTAATATCATAGTTAGTTGGGCACAGCAGGAGGTAAAAATAATCTTTTGGCACTCGAAAAGAAACACAATTATTGCTAGATGATTAAAAAAGTACCTACATCACATCATGTAGAAAAGAAAATTATGGAAATAGGGAGAAATATAATTCACAGAGATGATCTTATTAGGAAGTATTGCAACTGCAACGATACCAAATGTAGCTGACAGCAGCGAACTTAAGTTCGCCGGCTGACAGCAGCAAATATAAATATGTATAATATAGAGATTTAGTAAGTATTTGTACCAAAGCATGACGATTTAGATACATTATTTATTATACAAGACACCGAGCTTCCTAGAACGGTGCGCCGCGGGTACAAAGCAAACAGGATACTACACGAATAAAACCCGGCCGGAAACTGAGATCGTTCCATCGACAAATTTATGCAGTTGTAAAAGCGGATTTATTCATACTGATCCGATTTAAGGTGAGCTTCACATCTGACACAAACCTCGGGCAGACCGTAGGCTGTAACACGAACTTTTAAATGAGGCTTAATTAAGTTCTATATCTTGAAAGAGCGTGTAGTATATAATGATGTACTGCAACATGTCACATAAACGACAATTTTTAATAAGGGTAATTATAATTAAAACACTTTGAATTGAAAAAAATGCAAGGACCAACAATTATATGCACTAATCCATCTACCAGCTGTTGTGCTGTTATTTTAGTTATTCCTATTATTTCTGCTATTAGTACGAATGGTATAAAAAAGTGTTTATGTCGGTGGAGATGATGGTCTAGCATAAACGAAATAAATGACAGAAAAACCTCATATTAATCTAGCTTATCATGAAATAAGTAAAAGTATACTTAACGCTCGTGTGAAACAACCCTGAAGTGAATACCTACACTTTGTGCTCTGCTGAAAAATTTATGATAGACAAAAATGACATCAAAGAAAAACGAAGATGTGTATAAAGTAGCGATGTTCGTCTTATTCAGATTTGTGCTCTTTGATATCTGTCGAAGTTCATATATATACACTGTGCTTCTTATAACATACCTATACTATATTTGTCGCTTTCCATATACATAATATGGTGCCTCTAAAAATAATAGATATTTATGTCTGTTAAAGAAGTGACACATCTATATGACATTCAATATGGATAACTGACAATAGCTGTTAGTGTCACTGCATCATTTATACACCGATTTGGAAAATTATTTTTTATTTGAAAGGATATAAAATATGTACTTCCAGAAGGGACCACATTTTTGTTTTGTTGAAAATTGGTTCAGTAGTTTGCCAGGAATTTTGAAAAACAGATTTTTAAGGCAATTTTTGTCACAATTCGATGAAACATACCAATTTCGATGATTTATTTTTGTAATGATATTATATTTTTATTAACTGCAAAATTACTCAAAAGAGAAAAAAGTCAATTTACTTTTTTTACAGTATACCGACTTCTAATTTCTTATTGTTCACTGAAAAGCAAGAAAGAATTAAATATTTCGTTTCGCCGTTGAATTTAAAGACGGTTGGTGCCAAATAAGAAACTACCTAGCTCTACATTTTTAACAATTAATAACAAACATAGATAACATTTCTATAGAACCTATTTAAATTTTGTAGCTTAGCACCAACCGACTTTAAATTCAACGACGAAACGAAATATTTAAAGTAAATTTTGAATAGCGCTGAGGGGTCATTTACAAATATAAAGACTAAAAGGCCTATAGCTCGCTAAGATATCTAACATTTAGCCTATTGTACTAATCCTGACGTCAGGTTACATTAGAGCTCGCGATGTGTCAGCGGTCTCTCTTTGTTTTCCTAGCAAACTGTCAACAGTTGACATGAGCCCCTGACAGTTGACAGCTGAGTGATAAATAGTGTTTTGTTCGCGTCCTTTGTAGGCTTTTGTGTAGCTTGATTGAGAGCAAAAACCTTTGGCGCTAGTTCCAGTTATTTTTGGTTGAAGTTGAAGCGATCAGATTTCTTATTTATTTGAAGGTTTGTGGAAATTAGGTCTTATCTACTGATTTATAAAAAAAAAAGTGTTCCATAACAATAATAAAACGTACAAAAACGTTACCCCTCTTGGGATAAAAAGCTCGATTATATCTATCTATCATCACGCCTATTACCCCAATAGGGATAGACGGAGACAATCGAATACAATTTGTTACGAATCTGATATCTTTCGATCTCCTTTATTTTAAACACGCCTCTCATACAAAGTACAAAACTTTAACCATACAAGTCAGTATTGATTACAACTCGTTTCGGTTCCAATTGAGTTCTTCAAAATTGCAGGTTACCATAAAGTGAGGTTGTGTTGTCCTATAACAGTGATTAGGGCTGCAACACTGGTCAGTGGTCGCCGACCCTCTACGAAGGTACAATTACCTGCAGTTAGGGCGCTCATAAACTCCACTGAATTACGACTCTGTGCGCTTGCGCCGCGCTAAACACTTCTCGTAATATAAAATAAACCTGCCATTAAAGTGTTGGCTATGTTATTTAGCCGATGACTATCTGTAATAGCTGTGGGTAAACACGCAGAGATGTCCGACACTCCAGACTCCTGAGCCAGATCACTAGCAGATCACACAAATCAAAATTTGAAAGAGACTTTCACTTTAAAAAAAAAAAAACTACTGTACCACTAATATCAAAATGTGGAGATTTTTTTGAAGTGACAACTCCACGAGTTTATCAAATCATTAGTAGGTAACTATATTATATAACACAAATAAAAAATGAAAATAAACCATCTCACTTCAATGTTTCTGATTGATGTTAGTCAGCTAGGTGTGAATGATGTCTACCTAAGAGAAAATATAATATCATGACACATGATCTGATCCAAAGGATCCAGTTCGTTATTCAGAACCGCACGTATCCATCTCTACATGTAATCAGGTATTCGCTGAGATGGTTAAATAAATGTTTCAACACTGTGTTTATCCTGAGTGCAATAATAGCTAGACTTGCTCCTTTGATAAATTGGAGGGCCGGGATGTAGGGAACTTATATATACGTACTATTGTCTGTGTGTTTGTTTACATAGTAGGTACTACTACTAAGCGATCCCAAATATAGAAAACTATACTAAAGCTACTAAAAAAAAGGCATAGGCAGTCATGGGGACTGCCGACAGAAGTAAAAACTTAAAACTGTGAATAACAGTGCTTTTTAATTTATAACTTGCATTATAGTATGTAGCGTGCTTCTAAAGAAGTTTAAAATAAAAAAAAAATCAGTCCGGACTGAGAATTGCCGGCCAGAAATGCGCTGCCAAAAATGCCCGACCCATGGATACGTGGAAGCCAGTACACGAAATGTTTTGTAAAAGTCAAGTAATAAACAATATTGCTCTAATACCTATTATCTATATGTAGGTAATACCTTATACCTATATTAAAATACATAGCTACATTATTAGTGCTTCATATAGCACAAAATAGGTACTCGTAGGTACCTACATATGATAATAGCATATAGTTAATTGTATGACAACATAGTATTATTTTACAAGTGTATAACTAAATGTAAATTAAAATGGCCTCGAGGTTACGTCTGCCGTATTTTATTCATAATTATAATAATAATGTGTTGGTAAATTAAAAAACTTTATGAACGTTAATTTCCTTGCAAATTTTATAGCAACTTTGCATTATTGAAGAATCAAATGAATATTCAATGGCAGTGCAAATATAGTAATTACTCAAAAGAACCCGTTCAATGTAAAAAAACATAATTTGAAGTTAATTACGGGGATATGGGCAATTTGCCATCAATTGACTGCGTATATATACCTAATGAGCATTTTGTCGGTAAATTCATTATTTGATAAAAGTATAAGTATACTGCAGTTACACAAAGCAGCCTGGATAAAACTTGAAGTACCTACTTGGAACTAAACCGAGATCATACTAAAATTTATGTTAGAACTTGCGGACCCGGCAGAGGTTGTCCTGCCCAAACTTTGGCTTTCCTGCACTACCCCTACCCCTACCACAACCACTAACTTTTTATATTGTCCATACAAAAATACTAAAATAGCGATTAAAAAATGGGGGATGGGGGTGAAAAATAATTTACGACCTATTCTCAGACCTACCTACCGAATATACACAAAAAAAAAACATACAAATCGGTCAAGCCGTTTGGTTACAAACACTGTGACACGAGAATTTTATATTAGATAGGTACTTAACATTGACTACTTTTTCTTCAGAGAGGATGAAAAGCAGGCAAAATTAAGAAGTATATCAGCTCTATTTCTGTTGTTACATTATACTAAGAGTGATCTGCAAAGTATTAATACACTAACATAGAGTATAGTACCACCTCCTCTAAATATACGCTGCCTGCGGACCTCTAAATAATAATAATGAATAACCAGCACTCATTCAAGCCATTCACTTTGGCAGCTCTTAAATTATATCGTAAATGTATAAAAGTTTAATGCCTCATTCGCCCAAGGATACGGTTGTAACAGGCGCTGTATAAACTTGAAATATAGCCTGCCGTGTTCTTAACTACATAACATCCGTCATTAACCGACTACGTAATTAAGGGCAATTTATTTTATTAGACATTCGTGCGGCACTGGATAACTACTGTTTTACGTTTACACGCCGCTCACTCAAATATGTTGTTGCAGGATTCCTTCTGAAGCAAGCCTAATGATCTAGCTACAGGGAGAAGCGATTGACTGACAGGACAGATGGAATGAACAGAGGTAAATATATTTTTTTGACACAGCTCTCTACACAATCTAAACTCGTTACTGAGGACAATGTACGAAAATCCTTCTTATAATAAAATAAATTATAGTTAAATGTCTAATATTCGTGGCTCTTTGTCAGGTGTCAGGTGTCAGGTGTCAGGAGATATGAGAGGTCATATTATATAAAAGTAACAAGTGTATTTGTACCTGCTAAGTAAACATTTAGTTAAAGTGCACTTTAATCTGTCGGACTGTGTGTAATAACCGGCGCCATTCAACTCTTACTCACCGACAAAAATTATACAAATACTCTCTTATTAAAGTTTTATTTCATAATTATTGTTTAGGTGTGTCTAATGAAAAGGATCAATAGAAAGCAAATTCCATGACATAATTGAAAATGACAGATATATGAGTTACACTTAAAAATCACCAAAAAATAAAACAACTCTTTATTTTTAAGTAAATTCGAAGAAATAGTTGTAGAAATATTAAAAACGATTTACAAGAAAAACAATTTACTAAACAATGGAAGGGTTTTACGGATTTGTGGCTTGGGAGATTAACAATACTATCTTGAAAGAAATAGCGATGTAAGGGAGATTGTAATTTTGTTTAGAAAATGTCTTAACCTCCCCTTTTACGATTAGGATTTATGATCTGCCATCAATAATACTTAGCTTGGCTTATCTGAATAAAGATCCTTTCGTTTGTCTAGGTCATATAATATTTTAACAGGATTACAAAAGTAATTGAAAAAACGACTTTACCAAGATTTAGAAGAGTCCAGAAGAGAACCCGGTTATAACTGTAAAATTGACTTTACCTGAAACCTCTAATATAAATTAGGTATGGTTAAAAAAGTTAACATTATTCATGATATTACCGCCTGAGTCATTTATTATCCATCATACAAATTATAGGGTTGCATATTTTATGAAGAAATTATCGAGGTTTTTTATTGTCATGTCATGCATATGGGTATAATAATTACCTGTATTATGTTACTAGGCTATCATGGTTAAATATCACAATACGGTTCTTTGTCCTCTAGGGGTAGACAGTCTCTTTTGTTCTGGATTTAAAGACGTAACTAATAACGACTAATTAATTTTGTTTGTCTGTTTGTCTTACACATGTCCCACCTGTCTGATATTCGGGATAATATTGAAAGAGTGATCTGTCTTTACAGTATAGTTTAAATGTTACTCGCAGTTCTTTAATATCTAATTGTATTCTTGTATTTAAAATGAGGCCATGAATGACATAAGCTGATATAAAATAAATAAGCACAACAACTGACAACTCTTTAAGCCAAGTCGATGTAAAAACGTTTAATAAATACCGTTCAATGAAAATTAATTAACAAAATGATTACTTATGTACACGTCTATCACTTAGATGATTGGATAATATGCGCACTGTCATCTACAGTGGATACAACACATACAATGTAATGATTGGCATTCATTGAATAACGTTCTGTTTGTATGATAGACAACTTGCACAATATAATCAAAATAATTTGTGTGCTTTGTGCTATATATTGGAATTGGATTTTTTTGTTACTAGCTATATCCGGCTCCGTGTGGATGATGTTAATAGATAAAGTTTACTCTATGTATAGATATTTGTTTTGTTGATTTTTTATTATGTAGAGTATTGTACAGGTTACAATTGGAAATTGGCAACTCAAGTTGTGGTATTGACAAATTTGATTCTTTTCTAAACGATTTTTGTAGCACAGAGAACGAAGAAGGGAAGTTGAATTGACATTTTTATTGTAATCCAAAATTCAGTCAGTACCTCACATAATGTCAAAAAGCTCAACTTATTTTGCGGTAATACCTATCTGTAATATAATACTGGTCTAATATCTTATCATCATTTCCTATAGCAATTACAGAATATTCTTTCTACTTTGCTGTAATTGAAAAAAGAGCAATGAGAGTACGTAAGCGTAACTAAATCTCTAAACTTTGTATCTTATAGTTTTAAAAGCTTTGTAGGTAATTGAAGTAGAACTTCCTTATTCTGTGTTTCTACTTGTAACGTTACAGCACAAAATAAGAACGTTATAATGTTATAGTCACTATTTTAGAACATACAAAAGAAATAATAAATTAAATAAACACATAATTAAAAATTCAAATTAGACAAGGTAGCTTAGCAGCTCCCGCTGAACATTAATATCACCAATTATAACAAACTAGAAAATTATAGTCCATTTGTAATTAAAAACAGAGTTCCCGACACCCGACAACCGACACCCGCGCCTCTCTCTCTCTACCGACCGACCAAATAATGTAAACCCATAATTTATAAAGTGGGAGATCATGGTGGCGATACAGATTGAAACTCACCATCAACGCTCTTTTTGACTAATTATAATTGTCTATCCAATTAACTAAATTCACGTCACAAAATTAAAATGGAGTAATGACGGAACCTTTTTATGGCGGACGAGGTAACTGTCTGTGGCGACTGTGAGTTGTGATGGGGGGAGGGACGTGTGTGTAGGTACACCATCAGTTATAACTGCTGTGGGATAAATTGTATGTTACGATCACTTTTCTCAGTAACTGATATTGTTATTCTATGCTATTCTGTAATAATTCCAATCGATTGACGTTTGGAATTAATGCAATCAACATGGCGTCAGTTGTAATTTTTGACAGATTGTCATTCTCAGTGAGACGCTATTGGAATTATCAATTGGAATTTTATTTCAATTATTGGAATTTCTGACAACAGCGTTTTGTGCATTGTACTCATTGCAATTTTATATAAACTTTAAGATTTTATATTTAATGTGGCCCAATAATATACAGCTTAGTTTTAATATAATACTTTAGAGAAGAATTAAGCTAAATACGCAAATTCAAATATTTTAAATTAATTATAAGAAGAATAATAATAATAAATAAAATCCTAACATTTTTCACAAAAAAATATATAAATACATTAATATTGAATATAACTAATTTAAAATAAAACAATGGACTTTGATGAAAATTGGAGGATAAATAATTTATGTCCTGGATTTAAAACATACGCATTTTTATCTCAGAAAAGAGGACAAGGGATTACTTCTTTTATTTTGTTCTATTTCCATGCCGCAGCCAAAAGCTAGCATCTATTCCTCTTTTTTACGTTGTACCTGTGGCTATTTTGTTTACGCAGGTATATAAACTTGTCCCTTTCACTGCATAATAAACTAAAGAGTTGGCTAAAAAAGACTAGCATCCAAGCCATTCATATAATTATAAACAAAATAATGCAATGGCGTGAAGTTGGCGCTTGGCATTTTGCAACAACAAGGCAATAGCTCTTTCAGAATAACCAAATCAGACACTATTGCATAAGGATTGCATTGCTTAAAAACAGCAATTATTGTAATTGAAATTATTGCAATAGTGTTGGAATTTTTCAGAATAGCAGCCAATGACTTTAAATTTGGCAAAGTTGTAGAAGACATTGGCCTGCATCTATGGTAAGTTAAAATATTGATATTAAAGTAAAGCAGAGAGAAAATTAAGAAATGGTGGTGTTTTATACTTATGTCCAAAAATGTGTGTAAATTTTCGAAACATGACATAAGAATAAAGTACTTAGCCTATGTCACTGTCCAGCCCTCACGTCGATCTGTCTGTTTATCTATGAAAGATAAACCAAAAAATAAATAAACTAACATTAAATCGCATTTATAATATTAGTAAGGATTATTCGTAATAATAGATACCTACACAGACAACGTTTTCGAAGTAAAAATATGATTTTTTTCTCATTTACATTTTAAAAGTACATATTTTCAAGTAAATAATAATTTCAGTAAGTAAAAGCAAAAATAAATGTATGATTATCCCAAAAACCAAACGAAAGTGTAGATACTCTAGGGGAGGGTGATAAGGCTGCTCTAAATTAACATTAATATCTTTTTGATGTATGAATAACTGGGGTCTCGTTTTAGAATGATGTTGTATTTTAACAAGTAACGTTTCTACCGAGAACAAACATTTGTTTTACTGCCACCAACAATACTTAGGTAGGTAGGTATAATGATCAACAGGTATTTGTACTCTACAAATGACTCTACATTTATTCTGTTTTACTTCCAATCGCAGCTATATTAGAGCAGATTAATATTCCCGTGGGACACGGACACTTGCAATAAAACTATAATATTCATAATAATCATTTATTTATTTGTAAAATGTATAAAAAAATCGGCCAAGTGCGAGTCGGCCTCGCGCACGTATACTATTATCTATAAAAACGGCAAAAAAATCATGTTTGTTGTATGGGAGCCCCCTTAAATATTTATTTTATTCTATTTTTTAGTATTTGTTGTTATAGCGGCAACAGAAATACATCATCTGTGAAAATTTCAACTGTCTATCACGGTTCATGAGATACAGCCTGGTGACAGACGGACGGACAGCGGAGTCTTAGTAATAGGGTTTCCGTTTTTACCCTTTGGGTACGGAACCCTAAAAAACTGAACAAATATGTAGTTATGGGTAGGTAGAGTAGGTACATAGGTATAACTGTCTTGATGTTTTAGGTAATTAGTTATCTTAGGTTTTTTTTATAAAAATGTTAAATGTAAAACAGTAAAAAAATCAGAAGTATCTACAAAGCGGTAGTTTTCAATACCTACTCCAGTGGCTACATCAGATATCCAGTGTATGTATCGACGTTGACGATATTCGGTTGAACCATATTACCGCACTCTCGGTTGTAAGAAAATATGCCCAACACGACTTTGTTTATGGTCAGTAAATAAAAAAAAATAAAAAAGGATAATCCTGAAACAAAATTATAAATACAATAAATCGCTTCTAAAAATAGGACAATCCTAAATATGTCATATTGTGTTTGTTTGAAGTTAGTCCATACTTTAACATCGAGGGTGGACTGGAGAGTAAAATAGACAATTTTTTATCTGGAAAATAATAATATCACCTTTCCGTAGATAATTACAAAATGTTTGGACTTGGAGAGATATGCGATATGCGAGAATTGGCTCAAATAAATTACAAGGATTGTTAATTCTACAAGCAAAAGACAAAAAGACAATCATGAACTATGGAAAAACTGTTATTTTGGTAGGGGGAAATCTTATTGGTTCGCGCGACCGGCCATGACATGTTTTCGCATCAATACCATGGATTGCATGGCCCGAGTATGCTCGACCCGAGGATGTCCAGCCAGGAATTCGTGTATAGCCTAATTGGTAGGACGTTGTCTGGAAACCGAGAGGTCTCGCGTTCAATTCTCACTCGTTTCAAAAAAAAATGCTAAGCACCAATTTTCTTTAAGAATATGTGCTTTAATTGTCTCCTTGTGCTTTGGAGGGCACTTCTTTTAAAAATGACAGATATTTACAGAAGTGTCATTTATCTAAGTCTATTTAAGTGCAACAACAGGCTTGCCACCTGTTCTGTTCAATATGGCCAACTAGCGACATGTGGACACTGTTACTGGTGTTTCTGGCCACACTGCAACGTAAAAAACGTTGTGACTAAAATGAAGAAAAGTAGTAAAAAGTAAGGACATATTGTTGAAAGAATGAAGGATGAAAGATTGAAAGGAAATGCTAGGACGACCACACAATCGCCGAGCATGTATGAAAGGTACGATGGATATAAAAGAGGTATGTCAAATGGCATTTCATTGTCTCCGCCTACCCCTCTTTGGAATAAAAGGCGTGATGATAGATAGATAGGTAAAATTAAGTTCTTAACTTGCACCGCGCCTCTATATTGTTCTATGTTCCGAGGTGTAAATGTGGCAAGTGTTAAAAATAAAGTAGATTACATTCAAGATTTTGTAAAGAGCGAGCCAGAGATTGAACAGATTTAATGGCCACTAAGAACTATCAGCTCCGTCGTAAATGTTAATTGCCACCACATCAATCCGCGCTGACCGCCGCGCGTCTTTGTGTCCCGTCTTTGACAAACGACACCACTCATTAAACTCACTTCAAAGAGCTTCATCCCCCATTGAAGTTGACAACTCGAATATGATAAATAGACTCTTTGATTATTCGGCCGTCTGTCACTTTTTTCTGTGTTTTCTTTTTTACATTTTTCGGAACACAAAAGCTGTCAAATAACACATGTTTTTGAATAGCACGGTTTCCTGCTAGACGCGCGTGTCGACCGCCGAGTGACGGACAGGTGTCGATGGAAAAAAGTGTTCTATTATTTCTACACCTTCTCCGTTACCGAACTTGACGGTCAATGACGGTTGATGCTTTGTAACATTGTAACCTGCTGTTCAATTTGTTTCTACACAATTGTTATTTTAATTTTTCGCCAGTCATCAAACACTTACACCTACTACGATTACTCCGTTGTACACATTACAACCTAGTTTCTTCAATTTTATTATCTTTAATGTTGTGCATGTTTATTTCTTGTCCAATGATATCCCGCCATAGTTATAACGGTACGGTACCTATTATTAACTATATGGAAAGCTCTAAATGGAATATTTTACCATTGTCGACAATAATTCCGTTGTCGTTGAATATCGATGCCATGGGACCTCACTATGCGGCGAGTGTCGCTCAGGAATAAATTACTTCAAAAGTGATTTACTCCCCATACAAATGGTGGACTAACTCCGCCGCCCCGACTCGCCCGCCTACATTACAGCGGACATGTGACAGCCGTGAGTGATGACTCGACATCACACGACCACTTGCATCCAGTGACAAACTTAATGTTTGAGAATTTTGTTTCTTGAAGCTTTCTTTGGATTATCATTCCAACAAATATAATTGTTGAATAATATTTGCTTATTACGTAACAAATGTGGACAATATTAAATATGTGGGTAGGTACTATTAATGAATCGTATATTTCATACGTAATATGTAAAATTGTCTACAGTTTCATAATAGTAAGAACATTACTAAGTTAAGTAGTCAGGATAATTTAATATGGTAGATCAGCAGCTCAGCCTGCTCCAAGAAACATCATGGTAGATTAGTACGGACAATTTCTTTTATCTATAATACGTTTTCGTTTATCTTTTATTTAATTTATTTGCTTAAAACAGTACCTAGTAAAAGTACTTTAGGTATGCATCTGTGTAATCAGTCATTACAGCCTAAACAGTTGCATAAAGCAATATAAACGTATTCTTATCAGGTATTTTCTTTATTTCCAACAAACATAAATAGATTAAAAAATTGTTGCATTTTTAGCACGTCCATCTGATGGAACCGTGTCACGTACAGTGGCAAACAAAACGACATGCACGCGGTGACCACAAATCACATTTTATAATCGAACGTCGACCGCTCTCCTCGACATTTACGAAGACTCTGCAAACCCACTTTTAGTTTTAGTAAAATGATGTACGCTAGTAGTTTAAAAGTTCTCTTGTTTCTATTGTACATTATCCTATCCCAAATACTATTTACCACAATCAACCTGTCAGGTCAATAAGTAAATCAAGTTGGCAGCAACATTAAAGTGCAACAAGATAGTGCAAACTGACATTTCAAGTCCGACATTCAATTCAATAAACAGGTTGTTCTATAATTAAGATATCGCCTCACTGTAGATTATCGTTCACTTAATCATCGCTTCTCATATGTAATTAACTATCGCGAGACTCCTGATGTCAAACTTGCCTCTGTTCTAATTATGCGAACTTGCACTCACTATTATAAATGTTAAAGGTGTGATCTTTGTTACTGAACTGTTGCTTGTATTTGTATCATTGGTATTATCTTTATGGTTCTCATTCGACGATTCAAAAAAATCTTAATACATTTTGATTTCTACAACAGATGACTTATCTATTTTCGAATTATGTGTTATGAAAATAAGGACAAAGCTAAATGATAATAAACCTGGTAATCGATTCTGGGTTGAAAATTTTAAGATTAGGAACATACATTCTAGATAACACTGTTCTCCAATCAAGTATCGAGCCGATACTTACATTTTATCAGTTAAATTAGGTACTTAATTAATTATAAAGTATATGTTATCATTTAGAACTAATCTAAACTACATATCACAATTTGAACAGCAAGCACTCAAAGAGATTTGTCGCATTCGTTTGATCCGCGTGTTATTTTATATATTTTTTATATCAGATAAGCTACCTTACTTCATTAACAGGTCTCACTATAAAACTGAACGAGTGACATTATCTCGACTCTACATGAATCTGTTTAATTACTTTGTGATCGCCGATTTAAGTGAATGTTTTCATTTGTGAAGGATTTTGTAAAGTCTCAACTACATTGTTGACACTGCAATAAATAAGTAACTTTGTTTGATGTTTTTTTGTATTTTAATGTTTAGCTATAATTCAACATTATAATAGCTTTTCTCTGATCTTATCTCTTATCTGTATCTTTACATTTCAATCTTTTTCTAAATTTAGACTTTCATTCTACTTTTTCAAATCAAATTCAATTGTATTAGACTTTAGAGTATTTATGAACTGTTGGTATGTTTATAGCTCCATTAAAATATCAATTAAAAATACTTAACTAAACTTAATATTTTAACGTAGGTATGTACCTAATGTTATTTAGTGAACTCGGTCACGTACAGCAGCAAAATCTTGTTTGCATTTCTGATAGCATTTTGTTTTTGTGCATAATATATTTGTAAATGATTAACACGTAATATCCATTATTCAGCTATGTAATTAATTTCAATGAATTCCCGGTTGTTTGCAGTTAAGCCTTAAATTATTTACTTTGTCGATAATATAGTGAGGGCGTACATCACTACAGATCGTGCAGATTTTCGGTCATAAATATGAATAGTGGAAGGTTGTGTTTGATTTTTACTTGTTTCACTGGAAGCACGACGCGGACGCACGGTTGCAAGTAGCAAAAAGCAGTCCGTAGCTGTTTATCGGAGCGATCGCGACACGAGAATGGGATTCCCGAGAAGGCACTACCTTTAAATTGGACAATCTCTTGGATGTGGCAATAAAGGCTAATAATAACTACATCATTGCAAGATGTCACAGCTAATTTTAAGGATATAAAATAATATCAACGAGTGTAGAATTTTAATTGTGCAGATAAATGTGTACAGTTGTTAGTTGGACACACTATCAAACACCAAGTCAGTTGAGCAGATGAAATGCCTCCTCCATGAGGTCGTAGCTCCTCCCAGACGTCACATAAATCAAGATCGCCGCGATAACAAGCTGCTACTTCTCATAAAAGTAGCGACCAGAATCGTTTTATGATTCATAATTGTCCGCTGTTAAATAGCCGCTCGTTGCATGTTAATGGATTAAATATTTTATTGCATTGACGTAAAAGGTGAAACTAGCCTTTTTATAACTGATGCTGTCCACTCTATTATAATTAATTTATAATGTGCACGTCGTTTTATTGATTGGTTATGTCCATGACGAAGCTGAGATTCTTGTGGCATTGCTTCAGCTATTAAGTTGTCATTTGATAAAAGTCATATTTTTTTACTTGTGCAGTTTCAAGTTAATACCAAATATGGTAGAGTCGTAAAAGAAATCGACATCGCGATAGATGCCCATTTGAAGCTATCAAGTCGATTAAATATGTAGATACAAGCAATACAGAATAACTTTTCCTTCTTACATATACTTACATTACACACTCTTCATGTTCTTATTACACCATTACATCGTCTACAGCAGCGGTCCGCAACCCTGGGGTCGCGACCCCGTGTGGGGTCGCGAAAGATATTTACGGGGTCGCCGAAAAAGTCAACAAGGTCCTGTACTTATCGAATTTTATTAAGGTTTATGCATAAAATATAACCTCTCTTTACATACACAATGTCCTTAAAACGGAGAGAATCGAAAATAATTACGACGTGAGGTGAGGTTGTGACGGGCGGGACTGGACAGGTTACGACCGCCCCTGCGCCCGCACCCCCACCCCGATCTCTCTTTCTTCGCTCAGTCTGTCTGTTCAGTCAGTTCTATCCGCACGTGCTTACTCATCGCCGCTTTGTCGATTGCAAATACATACTAAATTCATGTCAAAACACGGAAGATTACTTCTGTTGAAAGTTTTTTTAGAAGATTAGTGTTCTCGTGGATAACCACGCACACGGTAAGTAACTGTGCACTCATACTTAGAATTAATCGTTTGGAATACATTTTTTATTTATTAATACGTATTTATTATTGCAGTTAACAATGGATAAGTGGCTAATAAAACGCACATCTACAGATGCAGGTGGCGGAAGTCCTAATAACGCATCACAAATCAAAAGAATTAAACACGTAGTTCTTGACAACAGTGTCGCCTCAGATTCTACAATGACAACTACTGTTACGAGTAATATAAGTCGTGAAAACAATGCCGCCACTTCAAGTACTAGTAGTGTTATTACTATCGATGAAAGCAGAGCAACATCTAGTTCCACTACTATAACTATTAGTCATAACAGCGATGATTGTAGTTCAACAGCCACATCTACCTTACACATCGATACAGAGAGTGACGCTTCAACTTCAACTAAACAAGCAACAGCTATAAAGGAAACAACTGGAAAGCGTCAACGCATTTTTAAGGAATCGTACATCCAGTTTGGTTTTAAATGTACAGTGTTGAATTTTGAACAACGTCCACAGTGCGTTGTTTGTTCGGAGGTTTTGGCAAATGAGAGCATGAAGCCGGTCAAACTGAAAAGGCACCTAGAAACTAAGCATTCACAGTTAAAGAATAAAGATGAATCTTATTTTAAACGACTTGCCACCAAACTAACGTCACAGCAGGTTGATTTCCAAAAATACACTACAGTTAACCAAAAAGCCTTACAAGCATCTTTCGAGGTTTCCTTTTTGATTGCCAAAACTAAAAAACCTCACAACATTGGCGAGACGCTCATTTTGCCAGCTGCAATGAAAATGGTTTCGATCATGCAAGGAGAAAAGTATGCCAATGTACTGAAAACAATTCCACTATCAAGTGACACTGTTCATCGTCGTATCAATCTACTTGCTGATGATATCAAAATACAACTTATAGATCGCGTGAAAGGGAGTCCCTATTATGCTATTCAGCTGGATGAAAGCACTGATGTAGCTAATGTAGCTCAACTTCTGATATTTATCCGATACCGATATGAAAACGACATATGCGAAGATTTGTTATTTTGTCAGGGATTAGAAGGAAGAACAACCGGTGAAGCAATTTTTAATGCAGTTAATACCTTTTTTGAACTACATGACATAAAGTGGGAATATTGTGTATCTGTGTGTACAGACGGCGCAGCTGCATTGACCGGCTCCAAAACAGGATTCAAAGCAAAAGTAACTGAGATTGCACCTCACGTAGGCTTTGTTCACTGTATGATTCACCGTGAAGCCCTTGCAGCAAAACATTTGCAACCAGATGTAAATAAAGTGTTGGAACAAGTCGTAACAATAATAAATTTTATTAAAGCTCGCGCATTAAACAGTCGCCTTTTCAAAATAATGTGTCGTGAAATGGGATCAGAATACGAAAATCTACTGTTACATACGGAGGTCAGGTGGTTATCGCGAGGAAAAATACTCCGACGTGTATTTGATCTCAAAGATGAAATCAGAATATTTCTACTTGAACGGGAACCAAAGCTAGCGGAATATTACTTGAATGAAAATTGGCTGGCAACAGTTGGCTATCTTTCGGATATTTTTGAAAAACTTAACGATTTAAATCAATCGTTGCAAGGGAAGAGTACAAATGTATTGATTTTAGCTAACAAAATAAAAGCTTTTTGTAGGAAAATAAGTTTGTGGATAGACGAAATCAGTGCTGAAAACTACGAGATGTTTGCATGTTTGGAGAAATTTTCTGAAGAAAACAATATAAAGCTCGAAGAAGAAATTAAAACCAAAATCATGATGCATCTTACAAACCTTAAGCAAGACTTGGAAATAAGATTCCCAGATACGTCACACGGCGACCAATGGATAATTAATCCATTCACTTGTGATCTTAACACTGTGAAGATGAACTTAAAAGAAAAGGAGCAGCTGATCGATTTAATGTCCGATGAAAGCCTTCGATCTATTTTCAAAACCACGGATCTATCCAAGTTCTGGATAATGACGGAAAAGGAATATCCACTGTTATTCAAAACATCTCTGCTGAAATTGCTGCCATTCGCATCTACATACCTTTGCGAGACAGCTTTCTCCAGATTAACTGCTATAAAAACAAAATATCGCTCCAGACTTAACGTAGAACCTGATTTGAGGGTGTCTGTTTCTGATAATATATCACCAAGAATTAATAAACTGACTGCAAGTGTGCAAGCACAAGGTTCACATTAGTTTGTAAGGTTACGTATATGTACCTTCTTTTTAAATAAAATATTAAAATAATTGCTTGTCTCATTTAATGCCATCATAAATATTACTCGTATGTTAAATGCATATTTTCTAGTTTGCTCTAATATTACTTTCCAAAATAAATAAATTCTTCAATATAAATAATTTACGAAATAAAAACAGCTAACTTCGTTACCTGAACCCACCTTTGCACTTGTTAACTTAGTGATTTTTTTTCTGGGGTCGCTCATAACTCTTTTTTGAATTTTGGGGTCGCAATATCAAAAAGGTTGCGGAACGCTGGTCTACAGTACAAGACATTCTCCTCGGTCTTGAGTCTTCTACACCAACACCATTTACACCATCATTTTTATTATCTCTAAGTTGATCAAGAATAATATGTATTATGAGTAGATTTATATATACAGTATACCTACCTACACAAAAAGTTGCAACAGAAATATCTCTATTACAGCTTATGATTTTCTTAATTTAGTTTGTGATGGTCTGAGCTTGCTCTCGTCATTATTACGAATTTAGTTTTTAGAGTTTGCACTTTTTTGTCAAAATCCCTAAAGTAAAGGAAAACAAGTTCAGTGGGTCAATATGTAAGTACATACTCTATCCAATTTCAAGTACGTAGATGATAATAAATTGTCAAATAATGTTTATTGCACATATGTGTAGGCATTTGTCAACTAAACGGTAAAGTATGACATCCGGTTTGAGTGGAGAGTAGATCTCGTAAGTCATGATCGCGTGCTGCAGCTCCGTGAGAATTATACCTAAATTATGTACACAGTAATGGAATAATTCCGATATGGTAATACGCGAAATGGACGGGCGGCTATCACGACACGGCGGGCCTACTACGACGGGCACGACTAATATGGAGCACCATATAAGAAGTGGTGCTGTCGACACTTTGTGTATGTCTGCTGTTGAACACTGTGCCCGAGATATTATTTCATCGTGGGACATTTAATATAATGTAGGAAGGTACCAAGTTAAACGAGATAAATATATATATTTTATTAGTCCTAAACTGGGAAATCAGTACTACATAATCTGAACCGCAAGAATCAGAATCAAAAAGGCTAATACAAATATTATGTTAATATTCAATTAAGGATTTATTTTTGTACAGATATGTGGGTTTTTAAGTATCTATAGAAAACCTCTGATTTGTGACTTCGCCAACGCCTGATCTTAAGCGAAAATGACGAGCTATGATAGGTACCTACTAAAGCCAGTAGAGATACAAGCTATTTTTCAGCGTTGTTCATGTTAGCCCTAACATGATTTTGATAATAAACATTATTATCACTCCACTAAAACGCCTGAACTTTATGACTTATTTTCAGTCTTTCTTTTTTGAATGCAGTTTTCCTACATAATGTTCTGTATACCCCTCCTGCGATTGCAGGCTCAATGGTATGTAAATAATGCGTCGTGATTCCCACCAGAGGCGAGGCAGATGAGTTACGACCGGGTAGCGGACACGGCGAGTATAAATCAAGAAGGCTGTCAGTCGCTGTCCCGACGAATGAGCACATTTACTTGTACAAAATTCCACAATATTACTGTGAGCTCTGAGCTCTGAGACACTCGCGAGACATAACTCACGGAGACGGCTTTATTGTCACTCTACCGTTTTACACGTCTTCTTACTACTTTATTTTATAGATGAAATATTGATGGATGTCATAGTTGAAGCTGTACAGATTATTACAGAGGAAATGGATATCAAAAATACAGTCTTATTAGGACATAATATAAGAATTATAAACTTTGACGAAACTGAAAATTAAAAAGAATTATCGCATATCTCTACAGATAATTAATAATCGATTATTATTAATATTATCTGTTTAAACATCAGATAAATAGAAACCAAAAAGTTTGACCTTAACAAGGTGTTTCCAATGATTGATGTAGTTCCCAAACAAGCACCAAAACAATTATTACATCACAACATGCTTTGTAAAACCAACTCGGTAAAAACAAGTGTTCAAAGTTAAATTAATTAATCTTCCACGCCTACAAAATTCTCGATATTCGTACAATGGTAAAGACGCCGACGGTATCTACACGAGCGGTCATCCATCATCCTTAACAGCCAGCCATAAAGAACTTGTATGTAATATCCGAACCTAATAATTTGACTTCAGATTATAGTATTAACGAGGCACCATGGCGATCGTTAAATCTATTTTATAACATCCCACTGCGGTAATTAATACGTGAATCACACTTGTTTTGATCAACTTAAAATATTAGAATATTGAATTGGGCACGCTACTTTATGACAGATAGCATCTGTATTTGGAGTTTGTAAGGCTGTTATACCATCTATCTATCATCACGCCTTTTTTCCCAAGAGGGCCTGCTACGATCCTGACAAACCTACTTCTTTTGCCTCTTTTATATTTATCATTATTGTGTGTACTTTTAATATTGTCTTGGATCAATTTTTTTATATGTTGAATAAAAGTAAACCTATGTCGTCCTCTGCCAGCATTTCCTTTCACTTCAGCCATATAAACCTTTTTAGTCAATCTTTCTTCCTTCATTCTTTCAACGTGTCCAAACCAGCGTAAACTACTTTTCATCATTTTAGTCACAACATCATCTTTCACTCCGCATTCTTCTTTAATGACATCGTTCCGGATGCGGTCAATGCGTTTTATATCACACATTCTATGTAAAGACCGCATTTCCACTGCATTTATCTTACTTTCATACTTCTTATTCCATACCCAAATCTCGCTTTCATATAAGACGTAAGTGATGGAGCTAAAACAGAATTACGAGTATGTATATTAATTTAACTTTTAGTTGTAAGTTGTGTATTTCTGCATACCTACATTGTTTAGTCCATCAAATACCTTGCATCCCGCTTTGACTCTCCTTTCAATCTCCTTGTCTACTTTTCCACTTCTTGTAAACATAATATAACCTAAATAAACAAATTCATTCACTTGCTCTAATTTACATCCTTTTACACAAATGTTACACTCCGTCCTTTCATCATTTTTTTCAAACACTTGTACTTTTGATTTAGAATTATTCATTTTCATAAATGTCTTCTCGCATTCCTCGTTCAAAAGTGCAACCAGGCTTTGCAGCTCTTGCTCCGAAGATGCAATTAATACCGCATCATATAAAAAACAGCAAACTCTAGTAGGACCAAATTCTGAATAGATAAGACTGCTATTTCATGGTGTATTACTATTTGTACTTTTATATTAAAGTATAGTGTTCTACAAAATAAATAATAATGTGATGTAAAGCATGCATGCAGTTAGAGCTGTGACCACAGTGAATTGGTTCAGTGTTGATGTAAAAATAATATATCCGTCATTGTGTCGTGTTTCATTGAAAGTTACGAGCGAGGTATCAATAACTGAGGTTTGATTAAAATTTAACATCATTAATTAAACAGCATGCGGTGAGCTTTGGCAACACCCGCCCGATATACAGGCGGTATTACTATTCTGTAGTATATTATTATTGAATATGACAGTAGGTTTAATATGCATAATATGTAAAGTCTGATACTCAAATATTATGTACCTAGAGCCTTTCTTTTCCATTGAAAAAAATCAGAAATGCAATTTAGACGAAGAATTGTAGGTATTAATGTAGTTATTGATTAAAACCGTGACTATTATCAGAGTCATAAATAGATTCTAAACATATCTACACACAAAACGGAAACAAAAATAATTTTATATTTGATGATGAAAAATGGCAAAAAGGATTTTCTTTTAGCTGAAAGAGAAATATTTTCTATTTTTAATCAAAATATAATCACAACATCATATTGCTGACGGATTGCTTCTTCTCCGCTAACTCTTTCACTTGATCAAGGTAGTTCAATCTCTAGGTCTTCTCCTGCCTTTTCTCCCTTATCTCTTTTCTTTCGAAATGGGTCTTCACATGTTATATCAGATGTTTTAACATTTATCCTCTTATGGCTTTTAATTTTCAACAAGGATCAATTTTATTTTCAATACAAGAGGTATCCTATATACCCTAAAAAGGTTTATATGGCTGAAGTTAAAGGAAATGCTGGCAGGGGACGACCTAGGTGTACATTTATTAAACATAAAAAAATATATTGATTGAAATATTAAAAGTACCTACACACAATCGCCGAGCATGTATGATGAATATAAAAGAAGCGAAAGTCAGAATCGTAGCAAATGACAGATAGATTGATCCTATATACCCTCGTCCCTCAATCCTCATTCTAAACCACATTTAAAATGATTCCAGTCCAGTCCAGATATAGGGATATCAGTCTGGGTCAATTCTGTTTAGTCTCTTCCTACACATGTAATAATAAAACTACCACAAGTCTGATGTGAAGTCTAATATCACATTATAATAAATCCATCAGCTGAACTATAAATAACAATAAAACCGATCAGCAATCATCCTGTAGATACAAACACAACCAGCGTGGGTCGAAATGTCGACACAACATTATTTATTATGACATTTTATGAACAGATTAAAAATGTTTATCGTGTGTTATGAACGCTAAAATATGAACGGTTTCAACTGGCAATGTATTCCGCCACCTACTTGTGACTATTTACGACCGACTGATGGCTAATTGGCCACGATCGATATTGTAATTGGATTATTTCCACTTTTACTAAATTAATTTATGCAATATTCAAGAAATGTGATATATTATCTAAACCGTGGTATACCATCAGCTAGTTGCATTGATGGTACTATCCCATCATACAAATATAACCATCCGGTCCGGCTTCAGACGGTTACAGTGTGATTGTTATAGCCAAAGAAATTAAAAATTTAAAACTACATACTACCTCATTGATTTTTTTATATCTCTATCTCTATGAAACTTCCTCATCTTGATTCACTAGTACAGTGTATGCTCATCTCCTATAAGTATGAACTCAGACCATAATTCCATAATAACCAAATCCATTCAGCATTATTTTATAATCTCCAGATAGTCTTGTAGTCCTACGAGGCAGTAGTCAGGGGGAGCATATTGGTATACTCGCAACCCGCAACCCGCAACCCGCAACACCGATTACCAAGTAAGAACATCCATCACAGCGACAGCGAACTAAATATGGTCTTGATTAATAACCCGTGAACGGAACAATGCGCTATTAATCAACGGTCGGAGCCTCCACGCGGAACTTGCTGGATTGGTTTTTGTTAAACGATTCACCTTTAGCTGCCGACTTGTAACTTGTGTCTTGTAACCTGCCTATTGGTAATCTTTCATAATATTCTACGACTTTTCTTGTAAAATTATACATAGATTTTAGTTTAGGTGACACAGTTAAAACGTGTCGTATTGACCTTCCTGGTCTAGGTCTTTTATTTTAAGATTTTCTGACACTAACTCAAAACCTTGAATTATTAATGACTTGTAAGAGTCAGCCCATTAGACAAAACACCTTACAGAACTTTAACAGAACTGGTCAATCGTTGGTTGTTAGGTATAGCCTGAACCATATACCATCCGCTGAATAAAGTTGACTTATATACCTTCTTCTTCTTCTATTTCTTTAATTGTGGCTCCACCAATGTTAATCAATGATTTGCTAATGTCAAGTATTATAGCCATATTATGCCGATTAATCGGTATTTAAGATGATCCCGTCGACTGTGATATGTCTTATTAATCAAAGACTAATCACAACTATCAAAGCGCGGGCGGGATTAAGCTGGATTCCCCATCATGCCACGGCGGAACACGTGCGTCGGTCGCCATGACATCTGGTATACCTTATCTGAATGGCAATGACAAGTGACATATTACATTTTCAATAACCAAACGTCAAACGCCGGATGTTCGCAAACCGGAAACACCTTAAGATGCGTTTACATTATCTTACCAGACCATTTATATTGACTAGAAAATTGTTTGTTAGGTAAAATCATATGTTGGTTCAATATGTTTTAAAATTAAACTAGAAGAAATACGATTAAAACATTTGTACTTAACTACTTCTTTTTCTGTTATATAAATTGGCCAGTCCCTTGATGGTCACTATAAAGAGTTTTCACTGTAATAATCAATCACATTCCCTCACTGTATCGAGTCACATGAACACGCCAAGTGGTAAATACTATCGCTATTAATCATGGTGACATGTAGAGCTGTAAAAACACCGAGTGAGGCAGCTGCGGTAAACACCAAAATGTCAGCTCGGTTTTTCACTCCGTGGTTGACAAAACCACACTCGAGTTAATTCTTCACATATACAACCACTCGAAACTAAATCTTTTAGCTTGCTACTGTACTGCGTAATTATTTTTTGTGTTATGGTCTCCATCAGGGTTTTGATAATTCCGCCAATGTCAAGTTTTATATCCGTTATTATAGTATCAATATTCCGATTAATCGGTAGCTAGGATGATTAATCACAGACCAATCACAACTATCACAGCGCGGGCGTGATCATCATGTCACGATGGAACGTGTGCATCGGTCGCCATGAAATGACGTAAAATCTACCAATTGTTCCATTGAAATCGGTTCGCATAGTATGTAATGTATTTAATGGCCTGCCTACCTCAGTGGATGAAAGTCGTTGTAAAGTATGTCAATGAGGTTGCATAATATTGTAATTCTTCAAGGAAATCTCATTATATTAATTTAACAGCGTCATAAATCATATGTTTCTATAATAATATTCCGAGTATGAATTTTAATGCAAACTACATACAACATGGCTACAAGCGATTAGATACAGCGTGTTGGAAAATATTGCTTTTCATAAAACTAATAAAATTTTATTACAACTTTGCATTAAAAGGTGTCGTAACTTCTACAATCTACATGTTGGTGTTAATTGATACAAAATAAGAAAAATACTAAATACACGCATATTTTAAAATGTTATTGAATTGTTGAGCAGAGTGTATTTTACTGCTATTGTATTCCGGTTTTCAGGATTATAACACTTGACTGTAGGTACTTGTAAAAAAACTGGTTTAGGGCGGGGTCAGCGAATTAAAATATTTTTCTTTGGAATTAATAAGAATTTTTGACTTGCAAAAGTCACAGATATGGGAAAGGTATTTGGCTGAAAATTACTTTTCGAGAACTAAATCTGCTCCCTACAATATGCTATTAGAAAAAAAGAAAACGTTAGAAGTGAAACTTTGAATTAAATATTGAAAACGGTCCATTCGACTGATTTGGCTGATTGTTTTTATTGAGTTTGTAAATGTTAAGACATGTAAAACCATGTTGGAAAAGTTGTCCGAAAAATTGAAATACTGAACTAGGTGCTTTTTTCTATGGGATTTTTGTATGAACTCAAGACCATAAAGACTCTTAAATATTAATTTATTGTTAATGGGAGCGCCATCTGTATTATCTAGAAATATCACCTTATGCGTAACAAAAATGTTTGTCTACTCTACCTAAAGAAGTTTCACTTCAAAAATTATCTTCTACTGCTCCAAGTCCGTGATATACCTACCTACAGACAGATACCAAAGCCGGAACCCTAAAAAGCAAGATAATCATTTGTAAAATATATATATTAGCCACCTGTCATGATCGCGTAGGCTTTTATGAATAATATCCTAATTTATATTTATGTTTAAAATGACTGCGACATAATTCTACAGGCAATGTCAAACGTAAATTTTATAACCGTTTTCTAAAATTAATAATGCATAATTCTAATATAAAACCTAATGACTGGCGAATAAAGCGATAAAATCATAATTTATTGTCGGGTCGACGAATAAAATGTACGATTATTATGTACAAATGGAAATATATTATGGTGTTTATATAGCGAGTGTGTGCCGACTGTTTACGACCTCTGACGAGGGATATTCTCTAACTTACGTAAATTCAGCATTTTATCAAGTTCTTCATGACTTAGGTACAATTTACATTATTAAATTGTCTGACATATTTAAAATTTGGTTTCAAGTGTTAATAAATATGTATTGAAATGAATGAATTCGGTCTATAAACATAAAAAAAATAACTTTTACAGATGACATAATAACGATCCAGAGAGCAACAACCATTTGGCATGTAATAGCCTGCCAGACAGACCAATAAAATGTTTACAATCTATGAAGTGGACATATTGATGTCACCACTCACCACTCACCAGTCCCCACTGACCAGATACCACCACGCTGTTTAAAGACTCATGCGCAGCAATAAAACTCTTTTTAAGGTATAACTGTTATGGCCGCCATTAACCGCCAATATGGCCGACAGCCCCTTCCTTTATGGCCCTCGATGCTAGATGACGTTTTTTACAGTAATTAAATTCCGCTTGTAAAGCACTCGAGAGTTGATTACGATTGGCGTTATTTATGGCAAACGAGCTGGCAATTTTAACGTAAACTTGCTAGATTACAAGCGCTTATTACACGAGACTCGTATAAACACAGTCTTAAAATTGTTGTATATTTATGATGAAATTATATAGTAGCGACCAGCTAGCTTCGATACAGAGCCGCATTTTATTGTTCGTATCACTTCAATTATGTATAAGAAATAATATCACTGATTACATAAAAAAGGTACAGGCAAGGTGGTAATGCGGCCACTAAAGCTGGCAAGCAATTATGTTTTTATAGCTCATTGTTTTATGAATTATTGCTTATTATTGCGCCGATTGTAAGAATTCTTGTTTTATAAATGCATTTTTAAGATTTCATTAAAAATTATGTGTTTTATAAAAAATGGTTTGAGAACTTGGCGTGAAAGATAATGAACGCAATCTGTTTTAATTATATAATTAATATATTCCTGGCTCTGTGTCTAAAAGAGTGAACTATTCACTAACAATAAGTCGATCAGTGATACCTATATATTGTAGAGAAATCCTGATGACATTACCTACAGGAACTGAAATATTTCAGTTTAGTTAAAATATACGTTTGTCAGCAACTAAAGGTTTTGAGTTCCTGAGTTGAATGGTTCAATGACGGTTGTACAATTTTAAGAAGAGCCATATGAATAAGATAGTAGAGTATCATGGTGGAGAGAAAGTTTTCCTTATACCTACTAGAGCAGATTAGTGGCTGTCGACGTAGTTTCAATTTCAAAACGACCGGAAACGGCCGCCTCTCAATGATCGAGTACGCCCGTAACCGTAAATAGCTCCCGGCTCCCGACGATCCGGCCGCATGCCGCGCTATCTATCATAATATATCTTTCAGAGAAGGTGTGCAGTTGGCCTAATTACTTATATCTGAGGAAGACATAAATCACGCCGCTCTTTGCTCCGTACCGCATAAACGCAATATTATTGAAATTTATTGCTTTATTTATTATGCTGAAATATTTAGATGGACCGATTTAACCCGTTTCGACCTCTAGCTAGTCAATGAAAGCTACATTGTGCAGGCAGACCACCCCTTGCGTGTATGTATGTATTATACAATGAAAATAAGTGTAAATGTAAAGTTGATTTCAGTTTTATATGAATATGACCTATGTACCTAAATAAACATTGACCCAGAAACGAACCTTTGAAATGTGTTGTTTTAGGAGAAAAGAGTAACAAAATGAAGAAGTATCAAAAATATAAAAAATATTGTGGAGAATGATGGGGCACTTGACACAACACGACATTTTTATGAAGACCATTTTGAAAGGTAACATAGAAGACCCAAACAGAACTACCTCAAGCTTAAGAAGTTGGTAGAATAGAGGGAAGAATGTTGATGACTCAACAGACAAGAGCCTGGCTCTATATAATGCTCCCTATAAGTAAAACTAATTTTATAGCATAGTCTGTATGTAAATATGTATTTGTCATCTTCTCTTTATTTTTTACATGGAATCCGCCATTCCCAACAAAATAACTTGTGTAGGCACTATTATTACTTCCTCCCATATAAATAGACGAGCAACAATGGCGTAATAAAACTTGTTCAATACACACAAATATTTATCTAAACATATTTTTTCCTAGCACACACAAACATGCATTATTAATAACGTTCCCTCATCAACATTCAATGGTTGTGTAAATCATTTTATTATAGTTTAATTAACACGATTGTTGCATACTTTTTGCCGTCACCCGCGCATGTGTGAACATAACTTAGCTTCGTATGGTTCTTTTGGTTGAGAATGTTGTACGTGCACCATGCTTCATCCATTATTTAGGAATCTCTTATTCAAAGATAATATGTCCTAAGTGAACTAAAAATACAGAGGATCATCATCTTGCACCATGCCACAGAATAATAATAAAATAACTAGTGCTAGCCACAATACTTTAGATTAAATATTCTAAACTAAAACTTATGTACCCATGCAAGCCTTACAAACGACTAGGCTTTTGTCCGTGAATTTAAAATCTCATTTATAATCATAATATATTCAGAGTCATATTTAGAAGTTAGATCAGAATTATCCATTCAAATTACCTACATTCCGCAACTATGACCATTAAATTACTAACATGAAGCACGTGGTGGATAAAATATGAAAGTGAAAAAGACAATTAAGGCAATATGAATTTTATATTTGCCTTTCTAAATAAAATACAATTCAGATATAAATGAAAGCCTGACGTTATCCGTTTTCTTCTAAATGAAATATAAGTTTTACCTGAAATATCTAATCTACATTATATACTTCATTCCCCATTTTGAAGTTTACAGATTTGTTACACGAATAAATATATTTTTACAATTTTATCAACTTTAAAATATATTAACAACAAATTAATAAAATATAGTCACTACATCGCTAAGAATGTATTGCAGTTGCACCTACCTGCGTCATGCGTCTCAGATCTTATTAGCGATAATTGTAAAAGTAATAATTACTTCCATCATGCAGTAGTCAGTATTGCTGCCATCTTGCTATATCTCAAACACGATTACCGCTTCATTAATTTTGTTAAGATGCCCATAAATATGTTCACTTGTAGTGATAGCCGACTGCGCTTGACTTATTGATACGCATCAGAGGACTTTCGTGACCAACTTTAATAAATACACATTATCGACTTTTACATTAAAGCCTACATTTATTTATTAACAATTACCTCGAAATATACTCACGGTGTAGTGTATAATTATGCAGAAACCAAGAAGGATTTGTTCTCTCTAAAGCGATGTCTTAATTTAATAATTATTCTCATTTAGAAAAATCATTATATACAATTTACTGAACATAGCTTTTAGTCTAGAAATAGCCAGTAGAAAGATTAAGATGTGAAATTATAAAATAAGGTTGGTACTTACATTGAAGTCTGGAAGTCATGGGTATAGAAGAGCAAACGTGAGAGTATGATTAATGCAATGGAGATGAGATTGTTAAAAAGAATGTGTCTGGGTAAGTTTGAAAGATGTGAGAAATAATGACTGTGATAAGAGAACAGTGTGGACTAAAAAGAAAATGTAGTAACTAAGATAGAGAAAGGGATTCTTTGATGTTTTATTGGTAGGTACAACCCTAATCTTTAAATAAACTCCATCTGGAATAATTTTTATAGTTTTAGTATCTTGACTAATAATAGTTTTTTTAAAAGTGTTAGTTTGATCCTAATGAAGTGTTCACATAGAAGTACGTAGTACCGCTACCGTGCACCATAGTGACTCATAACCGCCTGTATATGACGTAACGCAATAATCTGCAGAACGAATGGCATCATCCGACTAATGCCTCTTAATATATGGCCTAAACGACTTGTCCATTAATCATTTTATCCGTGCCACAAAAAATTGCAACTAGCTTTTTGGGGTCACGCGGAACTTTGACAAAAACCCCTCTTTCAATGGTTACATTGGATATTTATTTGGTTTGTTTGTATATTTTGATTCATTGCCGTGCATAATAGTCGCGATAATATTCATAAGGGCGCACAAGTTTCAAAAGCAGCACAGTTTTATAGTCAGTGGCTGAATTTTATTTGTTGATACTGACGACATTATTATTTTCTCATTTAGTTTTATATTTTCGATTTCTGGTGAAATTGAAAATAACAATAAAAAATATTTACAAAATGCGACAGAACCATCAATATCTATTGTAAGACACTTTAAATGCAACAATAAATTAATGTTTGCACAAACAGCTACAATAGTTCAGTTAATGGTCGCCTAGCATGATATCCGTCACTAAACTTAAATATCAGACAAAATAAAACTGCTATTTATTATATTAGTATTATATGTTTCTAAACATGGTCAGATGTTTATGGTACTTACGTAATCTCTAGCTAAAACTATTTTCGACCAACCGCCATCAAAATGCAAAAATAATGATAATTTCAAAAAGTATATTATTCTACTGTAAATGTTACATATAGGAACAGCTAGTAAGTGCTATCGACATGAATGATAGCCAAGTTAGCGTGAATAAACAAAGGTAGTTAACTTTACACGTGTATTTCCTAAGAGCAATTAACAACGATCTAGGTATAATACAACTTATATATATAACCTAGAAACATGATCGTAAATCAACGTAGCCTTTACCGCTTGTATATCGGCTATAAATCACGACTATGACACTTTAAACATTTCTTGCGCGTAATTACACGCAGAACGCAAACCGAGTTATGTTCGCACGGGTTGAATTCAGTTGAGGCCTTTGAGTTAACTCTGTTATGTTACTGTTCATATTGTCATTCACTTATTTCTATATTCCGTCCTTATTTAAGCTGTCAATATTATATTGTTAATGCATTGATGTTCATATTATTAATGCATATGTTGCGAATATCTTTAGATTGCTAGTCTCACAAATGTATGCATCCTTATAGAGCTGAACTTCAGGTTTCACGGCTTTCCTCTATTTGCCTGATATCATTTCTGCAGTACTCATGCCATATATTACTTACGCACAAAGAGAGGTAACAATTTGGAAAAGCTTGTGGTGATTCGCGCAGGGTTTGGGAAATACATTTAGAGGACCTCGAGGACCCTTCATTAGACAGAGAACAACAGGAGATGAAGGAATATAGGAATCTATTAAAAGGTGATGTGGAATGGGGATGACCGACACAAATAACAAATTGTTAGAAATGAAATCTCGATATTGCCTATGTGTGAGATTATTTCATTTATTCAATAACATCCGACATATGAGTAATAGCACATACACATTAGAGATTACTGAGTAGTTACTACCTGAACGTTTCTAATAAGATACCGTTTGACCTATACCCATTACTCGCAGGACTTACATGATCGCAGTTAACTAACCCACCGCATTATCTCATTAGTCTCGCGTAAACTCGACTGACGGCTGTGAAATCCGCGCGGACGTCGAGCGGCTGTTGTGACAGCTTAATGCTAGCGGGAAGTGATAATAACATAGACTACCGACGTTTAACTGGTTTAACTGTTTCTGCCTAATTTTATGTTGCATATCAGAGGGTAACACGTGCTTTAAATCTGATACGTGCACTCATATGATTCAGCAGTAATGTTGGTCGTCTACTTCAATACTTAGGTGAATCGTCAAGTGAATTAGTAACAGCTTTTTTATTCACAGTGTTTACCAGAAAAAGAAACTACAGAGGTTGTCTTCGTTTTGCAATATCTCGACTAAATTAATATTATTTAGGTGCTTTGTGATTAAAATTTGAAAAAACGCAGACGTGATATCCAAAAAAGTTTTCTAATTATAAATCTTCTATCTTTATATATTATCTTACAATCAATTGACATTGTGTCGTGTCGCCAGTTCGATACAATATTACAATAATCAAATAAAAATACAGTTATAAAACTGCAATGAAACATTTATTAATTTGTTGCGTTTTTATTTTTTGGTCAGTTTAATGTCGCCACACAATGTCGCCAGTTCGCCACAATATTATTTCAATCTATAAGTACAGATAAATAAAATTAAGATAATACTAATAGCAATTATATACCTGATATTTTGGTTTATTGGAATATTGTCCAAGATGGGCGTCAGTAAAAATGAGATATTTGATAAGTCGCATCTGTATATAATATTTACTTGTAACATCTATGTAATGTTAAGTCCAAGACAAGCCGCTGCGACGGCACAGGAAACGGCATTATAGCGATTAACATCTCAAAACAAGTGCTAATATTATTTGACGTGTTAATACTTTCCGAGTATTAAGGTGAAGTATTTATTCTTTACTCAAAGACGCCGTGGGGCCGAGCAGAGGCACCAGGAAACTGTTAAACTGCTAAGGATTTGCTGCGAATGTTTAAATTAGATATTGTAAAAAAAAATTAATGAACAGGGAAGGGATTTACGTTGTTTAGTTTATGTTGGTTGGTTACATTTAAGTTTACGCATGGATAACTTTACAAGTTAAAATCCGTTAACATTAACTGCTTAAATAAAAATGTAATTGTAATTCGCAGGTGGTGATTAAGTACATTTGTGTTGGTCCAATAAACCATACAAGTTCACACAAGCCGGCAGGAAACGTTCAACAGATTACCATCACCTTACGAGATTTTACTTTGTATAAGAATAAAGTGTTGATGCCAACACAGATACTTGGGCAAGCTTAATTAATTATACTTAGCTCTTTATTTTGGATGCACTCAGCCTGCTTTATATTGTTATTGCTGACATTGAGCTCTTTAGGTATATCCTGGATTATGATTTTAGTTATTTTAATGTATTTTAATGACAGCACCGACTAAGTGGGATATGCTATCTAAATACATTATATTCAAGCACAGTAGGTATATCTGTTGATCAGTTAAATTTTGATGAAATGTTCAGTGATCTTCAAAATCTGCTAATGAATATATTAATTTAGGAAAACTTATAATTAATTTCAGATCTATTGACAGTATGTCAGTAGTTGAACAATTAACACATATCGTCCCACATGAACTGGCAACGTGGAAAGTGAGCCATGAATTGATAATTAATATTGAACTGATGAATAAATCATTTAGTTTTTGCGGCCCGCTGTGCCCATTAATATTTCGTAGCTGTATCACTTTAACATAAATTAATGTCGGAACAGACACTAATTAAAACCAAACATATTTTTTAAGCTTCCCATAAATTAACGATTGTTGCCAATAAGTTTTTGGTTGTGGTCATTATCATTAAAATTGTCTCATTGATTTATCTAGAACTCTTTAGGTATAGTATGTAAGTATATCAAACCACACAACTTCACGACCTTTGTCCACGTGTCAAATGTGTCGAATCAAACAATGTCCACTTCTAGCCAGTTGTCCATATTAAGGGTTTGTTGCACTTATGGACCTAGATGTGTCACTTCTTTAATAGACGTAAGTTTCTGTTATTTCAGAAGAAGTTTAGCTGCCCAATGTTTTTCTTTAGTTTAAGATAATTACTGAGATTACCTCGGCAGTGCAAAATTAATAGCGAATACAATTATTTGCACTCAAAAAACGAGTTTAGGTGAACGGATTCATTAACATGTTAGCACTTTTCTAATTGCTTGTGGTTGTATGAAGTTCCAACTTTATTGTTATATATGAGACGTAATTATTTTAATTATTTCCACTAATAATTTAAAAGGAGCGACGACCTCGAACATTTTAATTTGAAGTCGTAACCTGTCACCTTATTATAATTTAGCTACCGAATCACTTGGAAGCTAACCTGCTTGGTAATTAAAACAACATAATATTCCGTAACGTTATAAAAACTGTGATGTGTAAATAATGTTGCTTATAGCAGCCATTAAGGGAGGGTTGTCGACTGCCGAGAAATGGAGGTTCTGTGCCTCTTCTTAATTATTCACAATATTAATTTTGATCGCCGCGAGCAATTAACGCGGTGTGTTTATGAGGGTGTTAACTTAAAAAGGATTTTACAATTAAGGGGGACCTGATGGCTTGATGAAGATGTTATGTTACGGTAACTTCTGCTGGTTAAGTATATGGACTTTGGGACATCTGCCCAAATTAATGCTTTTAGTAAAATTTCACAAGTATTAACTTAATTAACTACTGGATCTTTTCAGTTAGCTACATTGAAAGCTATTTCATATTTATACAACAAAGGTGTTAAGAAACAAACCTCTTAAAATTTTTATTTTATTAATTAACATTCACACAATAATTAAAATGCAAATAGTATGCGTTGTATACTTTCCATAATAAAATTAAAATTATGTTTGTAAAAATATCGGTGAGGAAGCAAGATTTCTTTTCAATTACGCCATTGCACACATTAAATCTAATTGAGGTTAATTACAAAATACAGCGTGATATTAAATTACAAATATACATAATATATAATAATATATTTATGGTGTCGTAAGTAACAAAAATGGAAAATGGAATACTACCAGATAGTGTAGTTATGTTATTTAAGTTGATAATTTTAAAACAGACAAACAAGAAACTAACAATAATAATAAATAATAAATAGATAATAATATACATATATAAATGATCAAAATTAATAATTTGACAATTGAATCACTAATGGAAAGTAATTGTAATATTTTCATTGAAGACATGGAACACATTGATATGACTGCAGACAAATGAAATTTTCTTTGTAAGATACAGTTTAACTTTGGCTCAATAATTATTAAGTTTTATCGAGATGTAAGTACAATATATAAACACAGTGTTTACACTATATAAGAGAATCACAATACCATTGATGTTTATCACGATTGTCAGTAATTTTCTTAGTAATGGTGTTTGGTCACACGCGAGAACGTCGCGCCAGCTGTCAACAACTAACTCAGAGAATAATTATGGTAGTAAAGATTACCCGTACCTACAGCCGTACAAACAGCTAAAGTATTTATTGAGCAAATACAATCAGCTTTTCTTTATTTCGTCACGACGAGTACAGCTACCGAAACCGTGTTACGGGCCCAGGGTACCCAGCGGAAGACCAAGTCTGCCTCTTTTAGCCAATGGTATTGTTCTGTTGAGGTATATTTAAATAGAAAAGCCTCTAAGTGTAGTTTGTCGGATGTGTACATAGTTTTTAATAATGAAAAACCCATTGGTAAATGGTCGAGATCCGGGATCAAACATAAAGTTATTAAACATTACTACATTTGTAAGTGATATAGCAAAATAGCCTTTGTAACAAATAATATATTAACATTAGCTCTACAACATAAGATATACAATCTATAATGACCAAGATAAGCTACTGTGATACAATTTACTTGTGACAACAGGCGTTAAAATACAACACTCATACTGACAACCCGCCCCTTTATTGTCTGTAATTGCCCTTATCTGGCCGTCTCGCTGCATTATGACATAAAAATTATGACAGTTAACTGCGCGTTGTCACGCGATATGACAGAAATGTCAGTGGTGCAGGAATGACCCAAGAGCTATCTAGTTTAAGTGCTAGTAATTAAACAGCTACAACTTTATTTTATTCCTGTTTTTGTTTTCTACAAAATTACACTTATTTAGGACATATTTTCACATTTATTAAAGATTTTTGCGAAGGAGGCGGTTAATAAATTGGTATTGATTCGTGTATATCAAAGTTTAAACTCCAAGATAAATGGCCTCAGTCACGTTTAGTGATAATCAGATGAAACAATTTTATAAAGAAATAACACGAAACTCGTTCAACTACCGCAACCATTACGAGTGATAAATGGACATTTTAATGAACGGTGAACATAACACATATTTTTGTCTCAAAAGCCGATACCTTCGTGCGGCGTAACTCGAATGAAAAATAAAATCCCGAAGTTAAAACTGATTTAAGGTTCGACGCGTACCTATATCCGCGATTTATCGACATGTAAATCATTTTAATTGGCGTCCGTGGACATTTGTTAGTTTAATTGGCAGCTCTCGCCGTTATTCATTTATTGGACAAGCGGATTGTGTTGCAGGTTGTACATAGATACATTTTATATTTATTTGTCACAGAGTACAAATTTACTCTCTGGTCGCACCGCAAGGTATGAAAGCTGTTAATGTGTATTTGTTTTGTTTGATTGGTATAATAGATACAGATATAAGTTCGAGAGGATTTATATATAGGCCAGTCTGGCTATTTTGAGCTGTATGGAAATTTTTCGTAACCGTTATACAGCAAACGAAGACATGTAAAAAATCGGAAATATTCCGTAGAAATCAATGCACTATTTTTAAAACAACTGAATATATTGATCGATGGAAATATTAAAGAACACACAATCGCCGAAATGAAAGGTATGATGAATATAAAAGAAGCGGAAGAGGTATGTCAGGATCGTAGCAAATGGCATTCGATTGTCTCTGCCTAGGGATCAATTATAAATTACGTCATAGGTTTAAAGGAAGGGAGTCAACGATGTGTGACATCGTGTGACAGGCTACGAGTATTACTCGTAGGTGACAGGTCATAAGCTTTTAAAATTCAAATTCTAAATTGCAAAATATCTGATGTCATATGGGGGGGGGGGGGGGTGGTCCACACAAATGTGACCACCTGTGACAAGGACAGGAGGTGGCCCCCTACCCCGAACTAGAAAGTCAATGAACCAAAACTATCTTCTTTATATACCTATGCATGATCACACTCATTTAGCAAGCAGACGATCGATGCAAATTTATATCTGTGGCCTAAAAATCATAATGTGAACGTTACGGTAGGACATTCATATGTGAAACATTACCATATCATGTCAAAGGCTCGTTTATTATAAAATACCATTTAAAACTTTTATCTTTCAAATATTTCAAACTTAATGATTTGTTATTCGATCGTGTATAATTTTATGAAGAATTGCAAATTACTTTTATGTTAGCTGCTATGGCAAATGTATTATCTATGGCCGTTAATGTACCTACAATTAAAACTTGTCACTATATGTAGTATAATGACCGCCGGAGGATGTGTCTGTCTGTCTGCAGCTAGCTGAGCGTTATGAGGACGTAGCACGCGATACCGACATTACTGCGCCGGCGCAACTTACTACACAGCTCCATATACACACGGGAATATGTTCGTTACACTATTTTGTGTTAAATATTGGGAGCTATATATCGTTGAGTTGTGTAAGCTGACCATCCAATCATACAGTATTTCGTGTGTGCTATAAGCGTATTTATGAGCTCCTGTTATGCCAAACTCATTCATTCTTTCAAATGTCCAGGTTGACAGACAGATTACTCTCCATGTTTGTCCATGTCCCAAAGCATAGAATAAAGACGTGAGCATCATCATCTAGCTGATTCTAGACCAAAGATCTATCAAAGCTGTGCTTTTCTCTAAGACCTTGCACAGACCTGTTACATGTATGGGACGACAGCTAGGGACCTAATCGAGCTCCATTTTTTGGCATTTTGGAATGATACCCCGGCATTTAGGTTATAATAGGCAATAGGTATGTTAACTCGGGAGACAGTTATTTTTCTGTGGTCGAGGGGTTAAGACGTCTGGTATTAACTAGGCAGACCACGGGTTCGATCCCGGATCCCGACCATGCACCAATTTTTTAATTAAAAACTTATGTGCATAATCCGACTAACCACACTTAGATGCTTTTCCATCTAAATATACCTAAAAGAGGGGGAGACTTGGTCATCCGCTGGGTACCCTGGGACCGTAACACGATTTCGGGAGTTGTAAGACAACCCGTGAAGAAATAAAAAAAACATTGATTTTTAGTACTATTGCAGGAATAAAATTAGGCCCACTGGCATTCCGATCATCAAGCATAGAACTTTTAGAGACTTATTATTTCCGTGTATCTACTACTTCTAAGCAGTCATGTAGTCCAAATTGTCCAAATTATGAGGCAATTTAAATATCCTTCTCGATTATTAACGAGCTGCGTATATATTAAAAATAATTACATGCCGTGTCTTAAAATGGAAACAGAAAATGATGATTGACGGCTTCTAGTGTATACTTTACCGCAATGGCCTTATTTGAACAACGATTTATGTTCTCTTAGTAAATGTGTGTTGAGTAAGTGTCGATAATTACACAGAGTAAGTATTTACGACTATGTAAGTAATTACTATTCGCGTGCAATTACGCCTTAAAAACAACAGTTGCGAAACTAAATACTTTATATGGGTTCTGCTTCTGTTTAAAATGAGTGAAATATCTTGAGACTGATGCAGACAGTCATGTGATTGTTGTCGTTGTGTCGCTTTTAATTAGTTGTTAAAGGTTCTTGAAGGCTGCACAGCTTTTACAGGTATTTATGATATTTAGTGGAATACGCGCACATAAAAGCGTCATTCAACAAAAAATATGTGATATTCCGCACCCATGATACCTACTTCTAGCCACGATTTATCAATTTTGGGATAATTTCTTATTATCAAGAGATAGGATATCACCTATTCTATGTTCTTATTAGTTTTTCTAATATTGTCTTTTTATCAAGAAATGGAACCGGGTTAAATCGGTGAAGTTGTGATTTTAAGTATAGATACTATTTTCAGCCTCTATTTGTAGAATTTATGCAAATTCTGGTTTATTCTGTATTCTAAGCCATATTATTATATTGATTTAATTTATATGCATTTGCTTATTAATTTTTAATATTATTTCAGCTAAAGCTATTCAGTATGGTATAATCTTTAATATCGTTGGGGTATGCGTTGCAACATTCTGCAGAAATACAAGCCACAACTCGCACCGCAAAATTTACAAAAAAAAAAGGAAAATGACGTAAAAAATAAACAATATTACGAACAAATCATACGTGCTGGTAAACTTATTAATAATTCACAACTTCCAGTAACCCTGTCAAGATATATTATTCATTTTACTGCTAACAATGAATGGTGAATACATTATAGCCTATACCTGCTCAGTGCTCACGCCTTATCGGGAAATATAGCGTGAAGGTGTAAAAACTGGTCCGCGTAACAATGGACGCGGTTTAAAAATTAACTAGCTATATGCCAGTGGTGTCACATGTTTCTCTATTGATATTAATAGCATCAGGAAATATCTCAAAAATATTAAGTTTAATTTATTTGTTCCTACAAGTCAAATATGTATGAGCCTAAGTATATACAATACTAGCTGTGCACTGTCGGTGTGACTGCTTCGCCCCTTTAGGTCGCAGCGTGATGTCATAACCTTCCTTACAATTTTTTTCTAATCTGACAGGTAGTTCGAGAGATTATCGGGTTCAAACAAACACACTCTTCAGTTTTATTATTAGTATAGATAACAGTTTTTCCTATACAGTATACACGTTTATAAATTAATACATAACCGCATTAATTATAGTTTACAAGTAGAACTAACTCAATTTGCATTGAAAACCAATAAATATCATGTCACAGTCCAACGTTAAGAAACATTAAAATCAGGTTTTTTGCTAAGTGTCCGGTTGTAAGTTGTAAATAAATCGATTAATATGCTTCCTTCGTGTTCAGTAATTAATTTCAGATGTAATTATAGGCTATATCTAATTTGCAATATTATCTACTATTAAATATAATGTATTGTACTTGTGCTAGGTTAATTATTTATTTATGTGTATAATTTGATGATAAAATAATAGTTATATATGTTAGTTGAAGGTGAAAATGAGTATCCAAGACAGTGGTTGGGGTCAAAACTGAAGAGAAAATATGAATACAACATACATAAGAGGATACATTATTGGTTAGGGTCAAAACTGAAGAGAAAATATGAATACAACATACATAAGAGGATACATTATTGGTTGGGGTCAAAACTGAAGAGAAAATATGAATACAACATACATAAGAGGATACATTATTGGTTGGGGTCAAAACTGAAGAGAAAATATGAATACAACATACATAAGAGGATACATTATTGTATACAGAATGGCATTTAAAGGCGGGCAGTGGAGGCTGGACTGCATTCAAAGTTTTATTTAAATTATTTGAAAATAAGAAAAACAACGGACATTAGTTACTAAACCCTAGTTAAATTTCATGGCCTTCCCTAAATTTAAGACACAATATTAGAGAGATTTGCTCCATATTATTGGGCTAATCGATAATAATTTTTCACGTTTTGTCAGGTTCGATTCCCTGCTGAGGCAAGCGACTTATCAAAAATCTTTGAATGGGGGTTTACTTAATTTAAAAAATAAAGGAATGTTTAAATTCCACCCTGTATGTTATTTTACAAAAGGTGTTTCAGGATGAAAGCTTACTCGTTGAATGTCCAGATGGGCGTTACATTACAGTAGTGAGTGATGACAGAACATTTCATTTGTTAGTAAAATGTTGAAGCGTTGTGCAACGATGATTAGATTAGGAGCTGAATAATGGGTTTGAACTTCCGCTTTCCTGTATCCGGGGGAGTGGAACTTTCATCTACTTAATTACCAACCACTTTTAAATATGGTGAAAAGAAGAAGTGTTTACGTTAAAAGGAAACGACAGGAACTTATCTGGACTTAGATAATATTTGTTAGTGAACTTAATTCATGTTGTGTAATTTATTCGCTTGAAAGGTATAAGTTCTTTAATAATACAAAAAAACAACACTTTTTAACTCCTAGCAGCTGTTGAAGAGTTGCTCTAGTATTCACTGAGATGATTTAATTAAGCCACAAACACATTATGGATAATGTTTAACAGTTGAAGAGTTCTACTGACTAGAGTCCGACTCCATCATCAGATCACCTCAGAAATCTTAGTCAATACATTTTCTGAAAGTTTTACAGTCAGTTGTACAAAGTTGATTCATAGCTCCGTGAAAATCATGTAGCATGTTAGTTAGAAAGATGACTTCACATTTGTATTGGAGGTATTAAACTACTGATAGAAAAGTTAGAAAATTCTCTAAATAAATAAGGTGAAAACTGAAGATAGAAAACCAGTTTCTAACAAAAAAGAAACAATAGTTTAAACAATTTAGCATTAATTCAAGTGATTTAGTTGAAATAATGATCTCTAGCCTAGTACGAGTAGGTATACTCGCGGTGCCGAGCGATCAATCTTCGTTATCGGCACAATCGCAGCTCGCCGATTATTTAACCTGCCCTCACGGAGTTTAACATAAATTAACTTCTCGTCGACATTATAATTTCTACCTGCGGTTGCCGCGCTCTGTTAAGGCGGTGACACGCGACACGATCCTAATTAATTTGTTACAATTTATTTGTTAACTAGGTTCTATGTAACTGTTCTTGTTTTGATATACATATATAACATTGGTCACTTCTGGAGTGATGAGCTTAGATTTCTATTTAATATCACAGAACATATTTGTTAGATATACTCAGTAGAGAAAGGCAAAATAGGTCTGAGGCAAAAGATATGGCTCTTGAAATAATAACAAATACATGTAGAAGAAAAAGGCATAGGCAGTCATTGGGACTGCCGACCGAAGTGAAAACTTAAAACTATGAACAAAATAACGCCATCTAGCGAGCGCCTAAAGAACTTTTCTATTAAAAAATAACTCGGTCCAGACCGACAATTGCCGGACATAAATGCGCAGTCAAAAATGCCCGACCCAGGCATACGTGAAAGCCAGTACACGAATTCATGCCCGGAGATTCTCGAGCATATTCGGGCCGGGGGCATTTGTGCCGATAGTATGTCGCGAATACATAAGTTTTCCCCCTACCAAAAATCGTTTTCACTTAAAAGATCAGAGGATACTAATTTATAAAAATATAAATATAAGCAATTATTCTCTGAAATACGCCAAGAATGTGTATATGAACGTCGTATTTAGTCAGTGCGTGCTTGCCGCAACTTAAGTTATGTCCAATATAAAAAGGCACCGAATGCCCCCCAAGTGTTAATGAGTCGGGGTCAACTCGAGGCGTCCCAAAGATTTGTATCACAAAGAGATATATCTTTTAACCAAAATGACAGATGTTAAGCGTGAACATTTGTTTGTTAATGTGATAGTTTAATGGGTTTCATTTTTTAAGAAAGCACTGTACCGGTTCTTGTGTTGAAAGTTGAATTTTATGAGCTGTCACATGTTTTCCAAGATATTCTGTTGTAAATTCTAACTAACGTGCATTATTAATCAGAAATAATTATACACCTAGAGAGCTACTGGACTGGTGTTGTTTGGATGGTAATATACTTAGTTACACACTTCTATAATCTAGAGTTCGAGTTCTACCAGAGAACTTTTAACTACTACTATAGTAAAATAATAATATACCAACTAGATATTCTGAAGATGATCACAGGTCAAACAGTTACGAATGTACCCACAATAATACGGATTAACGTCACCTTAATAGCTTCGTAAATCTTAGAACAAAGAAAACTATAGAACGGTAATAAGACAACAAAGGTTAAATTAACTGCCAAGGTACGAGCTTTAATATCTTCTTTCAATCTTTGATGTTATACTAAACTAGAAGTAAGTACACTTCGGCCATGCTCATGGTATAAATCTGAACGTGTGATCAATAGTCGACGAAAAATAGGACTCTCGCAATACACATCTGATCTGTCGACAATAGACTTCCCTCATGATCAGTCGAGAGTAGGTGATTCTACGATCAATAATAAAACTAGGGTTTTGTTGTATCTTCAACAAATTGAACATAATAAACTTTCAGAATTCTATCAAACTTTCCATTGTAAATAATGTAAAGTGATAACAGATTGCAAAACAACTATTGTCGTTCAACTAAATGTCAAGCCACATAATTATAATAGCTTTCTAAATAAACAATTTGACTTTAAAACATTACCAAATAACTGGCGTGAATCAAATTATCACTTAAATAGGTGAAATTTTTCAAAACATCCTCTCACATGTGCTAACAAGAACAAATTAAATGAACGGTAGCTCTATAGAACAAGTTAACAAGCCAACTTTAATGGTCATAATGAGAGTGTAATGGATCGATAGAAAAGTTTTGTACTAAGTTGAGTGGAGAAGGCATTTTGTATTTAATATTGGTACACTAAGTACATATACAATCTGGGAAAGCAACGGTTATGCAATTAGTATTAATAGTGAATGTATAGTTAGTCGAGAGAACCCCATGTATTTTATAGAAGAAAGTGAGGTAGTTAAGGAAGAAAGATTTATATCAAGATCATGGCACAATTATTATAGCACTTTTTAGTTTCCGTCATCTACAAGTGAAATTGATATAACGGTTAAAAATTGTGGTGTCCATTCTGGTAATACTTCATAGTTCCCAAAACAGTATTTCAAGACGATAATTAACACGCCGTATTCTCGATTTGCTATAAAATTATCGTGTACAGAATCAGCTTGTGGGGTCGAAATGTTTGCGCCTTTGATGGATTGTTTATTTTGTACATTAGATATATCATTGGGGGAATTTTGTGAAATCTCTATACTTGTAGAGGTACTTATTTAGTTATGTAGCTCGTGCCAATGAATCACTCATGTTTGTGGTATTAATATTGAAAATCTAAATAAAATGCTTTTCACGGGCACTTCGCAGTACGATTACCTTGTCTTTCGGTAAAATAAACCGCTTCTTCGACAACAACCACCCCTTATGGGAATTCAGACATACGATACGGATGTCATTATACGGCTTGAAAGGACAAGACCGTAGCTATAAAAAGGTTTCTTTCATTTCAATTTATTTTTCCTGCAATAACAGTGATGTTTGATACTACCAATTTCAGAAACTGTATCACTTGAGGTCCATCGTTCTAGTAAAACTTAATGTCACCACCTGATTTTTTGTCGCTTTCTGTCAATAAACGTTATATCATTTGACAAAAAAAGTAGTAGGTATTTTTATCACTACTTTGATTTTATTAACTTTTGGAACAGTCTTTTTAAAAAATTTTTTTGAAAATACGCCATAGAAAAAATTTTGTACACATAAAATATTATATTTATGTAGAGCAAGTAAGTTTAGCCCACTTGAGGTTTGCACTCTAATAAGAATATACCTCGAAGTTATTGCTATTTATTTTAAAAATAAGCACGTTTTCTAAATATTGTAATATAATATTTACAAATATAAGTTACATATGTACAAAAATAAATAAAGTCGGCTTTTTACCAGAGACACGTTAACATATAAATATTAAAACTCGTGACTACGCCGACCGTTTGCACAATCTATTCTTATTTGTAAAATGTACCGACCGATATTGACATTGGATCCTTCGAAGAAATGCATCGACTGACATACCTACTGTTTTAGTGTTGCTAGTGTTGATTCAAATCCTTCATCTGGATCTGAAATGGAATCATTTGGATTAAACTTTAGCTTTGCTTTTTTATTATCGTCATCAAATTAATTTCTGTATATGTCTATAGGTACATAGGTAAGTTTTGTTCATTTCATTTATTAAAATCAAGTTATCTATAAGAAATAATATTTTATACTTCATTGTAAAGACCAACATCTTTATATAAAGGAATCTAGTTAGTACTGTCACGGATCTGGACGGAACTAATTGATTCAAATCAGTGATTCTCATCTCTAACAGTTACGGTATTCAGCAACATAGTACGAAGATGTTATCGAGTGACCGCTAAAGGTCGGTGTCTATCAAAGGATCACAATATTGGTTCTAGTCCTAATATGATGTGTGTAATTTCTATGGAAGCGAGTTTTGTGTTTATTTGGCGGAATTAGAGAGTTACCCTTTACAGACCAATATACACTCTGCTATTATAGTTTGCCCAAACTATTTATACTTTCTTGATGTTTACCTAGTGCAAAGTGTTATTCAGAAAGTTCTCGAATTAACGGACTTTCCATAACAATTTCCTAGGCACTGCTTAAGCCATTACTTTTTAGTCCTGTAGTTACGTGTTGAAAAAATACATTCATTTCTAAGACTGTCAATGAAGTGTAAACCTGTCAATTCAATTGAAGGTAAAATAACCGATATTTCCACTTCGTTGTGGCTCTCACAACGAATATTCTCTGTACTTATAAATAGTAGGTAGTTTAAAGTCCGTAGTCCGTAAAGTAACATTATTTACCAATAACTTAGCGCGAAGTTTCATCGTCAATTAGAATATGTCCACTAAAACATACGAACAAACATCCAGTAATATATTAATATGGCTAAACGTGCTGTTTGTGAATGCTTTTAGGAATCACGTTGTTTGTTTTGTCTGTTTGTTTAACAGTTTGTTGAGCACCGCATACCTGAGAGATACGACCTGCTCTCCGGCTAGGTTCAGTGTTGTTCCTTCATTGTATTGAATCATGACAAGTAGGCAGTTTATCTATGATACTAAATTAATACTCTTGCTGTCTTCCCGTTAGCTCAAAGAGACCAGGAACTTTTAATAAATGTTTTAGGATCAGTTCACTGACATTTTATCTTGATTTAGACGCGTTAGGTAGTAGTGGTACCAAACCGACTTTGCAGGTCGAATTCTTGCAATTTATAAATATGTAGATCACGTTATTTTTTGTGGCTTTATCTCTGATACAGAAGAATCTCTGATATATGTTGAACATAATATTTCCAAAACAAAATAAAGCTTCCCAGTATAAAAGAGTATCCAATAAACCGTAGCTATAAGGACACTATCTTTTATGTTGTAAGACAATCGTTTCCGAACTACTCCACGAGGGTCGAGGGACCAAAATCGATTTAACTTCACCGATTTCGGCTCAACACTAATTTGTGGCTCTCATAAAACATAATTCCTTCAGTTTTCATGGCCGTTTCACGATATTACATTGTTATTCTTTGTACATTGAGTTCTGAAATAATTTAAATCTAAGTAGGTAGTAACAAATTACACAGATCATAACGAACCCATTTTTTATGTCCCCTCCTCATTACATAAGCAATCCAACTATATACAAATCTAGACACGTTATAAATAAGATCGAATTCGTTTTTTTTAATGGAAGGAAGTCCCTTCGTTGGTATTTCCTGCAACCTAAAACTTTAGGAGTTGCGCGACAAACCACTTGTTTCAGCGTAATGATTGCTACAGTCACCATGTTCACGGTTTACCAGTTTCTTGAATTATGATCTAGTCATAGCGAAAATAATAAAAATCATAAAAATACGTTACAAAATTCTGCCGAAACCTATAACTTCAAAATGGGATCTATAAGAAGTTAACGAAATAACAGCTCCCGAGAGTGCCTCAACATGAACATGAGTCCCAGCTATAAATATACCCCGGCCCAAAACTTTTTAAACCTACACAATAAATAGCTCCAATCTTTCAATAGCTGTAAATAACTAAAGTCTACAAGTAGCAGCTTTCTATTGGACTACATGGTTGTCGTTTATATTAAGACGTTTTTGAATTTGGTACTTATCTATATATCATCGCGCTTTTTATCCCAAGAGAGGTAGGTAGAGACAATCGAATGCCATATGTAAAGATTTGGACATACCTCTTTCGCTTCTTTTATATTCATCATAACTTTCATACAAGCTCGGTGATTGTGTGTACTTTATTTAATATTGCCTTCGATCAATATTTTTTTTATATGTTCAATAAAAGTACACCTAGGCCGTCCTTGCCAGCATTTCCTTTCACTTGTGCCATATAAACCTTTTTTATCAATCTTTCATCCTTCATTCTTTCAACGTGTCCAAACCAGCGTAAACTACTTTTCTTCATTTTAGTCACAAGATCATCTTTCACTCCGCATTCTTCTCTAATGACATTTTAACTGCTTTATTTCTTACTTTCATGCTTCATAGTCTCGCTTTTGTAAGTGATGGAACTATATAACTAGCAATATGTATAATAATTTTATTTTTAGTTGTAAATAGTGTATTTCTGCATTGTTTAGTCCCTTCTTTCACTCTCCTTTCAATTTCCTTGTCTATCTTTCCACTTATCGTCCATATTCTACGAAATTGTAGTAACTACACAATATGAAGTACCTATTCCATACTGTTTTCTAAATATTTATTTATTATTCTGTTATTGATTTTCAGGACTACGATGCACTTATAATCTATTTGCCAGTTACATGTCAAGTCGATTTTTTTCAGGAACTACAACTTGACGATGGCAGAAAAAGCGGCTTCTTGGGATCGTATTACCGGCCCCGGGCTACCAAATTAGACACATTCTCATACTGAAGACTAAATTGTACCTAACTTTGTAATTGACTTTCAGGTATCTGTGTTGCAAAATATGTCGGTTCATTTGTCAAAATTATTTTCTCAGGAATATTACAGTATTATAGGAATATTAACTAGGTTAAAACTTAAATACCAGGCAGTTGAAAATACAGATGTTAATTTGAAATGTTCATTGAAGATAAAATAAAAATCGACATAGTACCTGACGCTGCAGAGAGGCCAGAGAGGCCAGAGAGCTAGTTTAGAATTGAAAAGTTCATTTTCAGTCGACAGCGGTCGCAAACACGATCTCTATTTCCGGCGGGAACTTGGGAGAGTTCCGGCGACAGACTGATTGGCCTTTTATTAAAAACCTTCACCTGAGGCGGTTCTGGAAATGTGTTTGATTTTCAAACGGTTTTCTCCCCTTGCAATATATCAAATTTGCAGTGGGTGGGGAATGGGGATGTGTTGAGTGATAATATATAGTGCCTGGGGCTTTAAAGTGTTTGGGGGTTTTACATTATCAAAATCTTTCTTGGAAATACATTTGATAACATCCTGATTTCATTAAGGTAGTAATCAAATAGAAATGACCAATTTTAAATCTTTTTTAAAAACATTTTGTTTCTTTGTTTTCTGTACGAATTAATATCATAGCTTCAGTATAATTTCGATCGATATCAAGTTCTTGTAGGTAATAAACAGAACATAATTAACATTACATTAATTTTCATAATCCACTCCACATACGAGAGTATACATTAATAAAGATGTCATGCAAGCTCTATAATTATAGGAAATTATGAGTGATAACTATTCATAAAGTAAGCTGTTGCGTAATTAAATAATAATTATGTATTTTATATTCAAAGGTCAACAATACAAATTAATCATAAGCGCTGACATAGCAATTATACCCACGCTCTGAATAAATAAATATCACTTGTATGGCAAGGTAACATTTTGTAAACTTATCTAGAGGATTAAATGGTCATAATATACTTTATTAAAGAAAATACTGAAACGAAAACTATACCTACATTATAGCAACTTTACTACAAGGCATTGATTATTTTTCTACAAATTAGCTAGTGAAGCAAATGCTAAATAAAATATGAATATAGAAAATAACAGCTTTGAGACGTACCTACCTAATTTGCAATACAAAAAATTCCAACAGAATGCCCCAATCATAAAACGTTGTAATGCGGGTCATAAAAATAAAAGCATAAACGAAGAACCGAATTAAAAGCCGTTCCAATTTTCATAATCATGTCGTCCACACAGAATATTCAATAACGCAAGAACAACATTAAAAATACATAAACAGAGTTGACGACCGAACAATCCGCGATGCAATTTCAACGGAACACTTACGTTTTTATTAAAAGTAACGTACGAGCCAATAAAACAGTTGACGTATAAAAATAAAAGTCCTCATAAAATGTTAAAGAATAGTAGTGACTCCATTTATGTGCGCATGACACGGGACAGAATCGGTGACATTTTTCGTTACATTTTATGTGAGCGGTAACTCGGTAACCGTTCCGAAGTAGCCTTAACACGGTTATATAATTTGTCTATATTTTACATTTTAATGTTTATCTGCATCAACAAGTTAGGCGAAGTTTCCAAACTTTATGACGGCCGCGGTCGTAATTTTTTAATTTATGATTATTAGGCGATATATTTTAATAGTGTGTTTGTGCTATGTAGATAAACATCTTTAAATATTTATATCGTTTCTGCAATTTAATTTAACCTTTTTATGAGGATATTTTATTTTATAGTATTTTGGCAATTTATTTTAATTTAATGTTACAGTTAAAATATTCATATTTTTGGAAAAAAAAGTAGGCAGATAGATATTTCTTGTACTATAAATCAGTATATTAAAAACAATGTATATTAATTTTGAACATTGTAAAAGTGCTAATTTGGAAATAAAATTAAAAGCTGACATTTAGTAAATGTGACACTGGTGACACCCACGCGCATCTCGAACAACAAAATAAACCAAATGATCATTATAGGTGATTTACAGCCGAGAGCGGAGAGCCCAACAAGATAATACACCGCGCGCCGATGACGAATAAAAAACGTTATAACCATTTAAAATAACGCGTTGACAATTATAATTTTTATTGCACTCGTAAATAACATGGATATCGATAATTTACGTGTGTTTGGTTGCCGACGTTCGTTAGGGTACCGCAGTCACCGCAGTCATCAGTAGGTACCTACTTGTAGTTCGGAGCAGGTGGTTTGACAACTTATTAACAAGTCGCTATTAATCACTTTAGACATTTGATAAGAAGATATTTTTTATTGCTCAGTAAACACATTTTTTTATGCTTAGGTACTTATTTCAATTTATTTTAATTACTTTAATTTTTATTTTAATAAAATATTGCTTAGGAAAAATATATCCAATTTGGAGATTGTCCAGCATGCGATAAACTTCTTTTTTATTATTCTTTCTTCATGGGTTGCCTTACATCTCCCGATAAACTTTTGAAGAAACGGAGTGTGACATAGGTAACTTTATATCCCAAAAAAATATCCTTCAGGAAAAAAGATATTGGAAAATATGATACAATAGTTTGTCTACCCGTGCGAATCCAGGACGGGTCGCTAGTTGTTTATAAATGTAATATATCCAAGCATATTGTAATAATAAAGACTCATTCAAATAATCGAGAACCACATTGTAATATTGTACAGCACGTCGTACAGATACTAATTTATTTTATTCCATTTGTGTTGTCGAATTAATAGTGGTGCGACTGAAGGCTCGACATTTATCGATTGTTTATTGAGTATGCTAATACCTTAATAGTGTTTTAATGGGACAACCGGTTACGTGTTTGAGATTGAAATTAATATATATTCTGTTGTCCCTCGGGGCTGCTCAGTGCTCGCTCTTATACAATATTATAATACAGAATGATTGGAGTCTCTTTATATAAATTATATTGTGTACCTACTTACTTCATTATAAAGTTATCTATAAATATTTTATCATAAATCTTAACCAGGAATGTACGATGTGTAGTTAATTCACTTTAAAAAGAGATATTGTAATTAACTTATGTTTCCAATATTACTTCTAATGTGAACTTAAATATGTAATTATGTAGCTTACAAATAAAGCTTGGTTGTATCTAATTTAATTGAAGGTAAATTTGGTAATCACCTTATATAGATAAATATTGATGAAATTATTACTTTATTAACCACTTATAATTATAATTAAATATTCGTCTCTATTCAATCCGCAGTTACAACTTTGACGGGTGTTATTCGGTGGCCAAGTGAGCAGCCGGTCATTCTATACTTAAATTGTGTACCTATTTCATGTTCTCGTTCACATATTAATTCTGGGAATACATTAAATTTTAAAGTACCTAAATGTTAAATGTTAATAATAAAAAATATTATCGTACATTGTGGTATAACAAATATAAATGTGGTGAAATCAGAAATACTAATTAGTGAAATGTTCATTGAACATATAGAGATGTTTAAAATAGTCTTCATCTACATAGATGAACAAGTAATTTTAACATACGTTTCATATTCACCTAACTAGAATTATGCGACGCTGTAACAAATGTGTCTCAAGTTCTGATGTGAAATGAAAAATTCATCGATTTAGTCAAGTTGACAAATTGACCAGACGATGCAGTCGTTATCCGGCCATGTCGTGAATAAGTCAGTGGCGATTATACGACGGAGCGGCCCAGACATACTTCGGACTCTAATCTGCAATACAATATTTTAAATGTTCTAACATATTGGTGCAAGACTACTTTACATGACAACTTACCCAAAAGTTTGTAGCGAGGTGATGTCATTTGAACAAATATTACTTATATATTCATGAAGGATTTTATATCTAGAATCTAGATTATATGTCAGACACTCAGACTGTTTTGCATAAACGATATTAATTTTTAATGTAAATACTGTTGAAGTAATATTAAAAAATATTAGCAACGTAATAAAATGGCATTATGTAAAGACAAATTAAAACAAATTACATAATTCAGTTCAAGTATCTGAACAAAAAACTGAAATTGAAAAAGATAATATCTCATGAAAAATGACTCCATAAATATAAATACTCGATTACAATACGGGAAGGAAAAAATTGTCCGACAATGATTGTGAATTAATTCAAGGTATACAATAAAAATTCTCAATGACATCGCGACAGTGGCTGACAAATAAGTCGTGCAGTTGTCGCGCATAATTCGGTCATTTGTGGGTCCACTGTCCAGGTCGCAGCTGCATAATACTCCTCATGAATACTCGATGTCCTTGGACACCAAATACTCAAATCACTCATTACCTTACATGAAATTGTTGACATTTCAGATAGTAACAAACTTGGTAGAGATTCAAATTGTGTATGTGTATGGTAACTGAGTGATTATGATGTGATTACTAAACGGATTTGCATAAAAGGCCATAGGCTATTTGATTTTAATGAACTATTTTTATCATAAAAGATACAAACAAGACAAGAAATTGGTATAATAAATTAATAAATGATGATGGTTAGTACGTAAAACATCAATTATCTAGTATAATCGAAGTATGTTAATGACTATAGTAGGTAGATAATGAAGTTTACACGATTCAAGGTGGTAACATCATTACTGTTCAGTGTTTACAACATATTTAATAGTTTTAATTTCTGTACTCATCACTCCACCATTTTAATTACAGGGGCATATGATTTTAATATAGGTACCTATCATTCTCATGGAGTTTAAAAAAAATTACTGACCATATCTAGAATGCTCTATCCGTTTCTCCTCGCCAATGAATACTTAGATTTCTAAATCCACTTATGTGCATATGAGTATATACACAAATTAGTGAAGAGTGTTACTGGTATTACATAATAGAATCTTATTTGTTTGGTACACATCGGCGACCATTTGTCACTCGTTGTGGCAGCACTGGCAGCTCTGAGGGCAGCACTGGCAGCTCTGAGGGCAGCTCGGTCATCTATCACTCTCAGTACTGTACCGTCAGGAACGTTCTCCAATTCCACTTTCATTTTACCAACAATTTTCAACAAAATCTACGCATCCATTGCTACTTTATCTTACAAACATGGAAATCTAACACCAATTCCCAACGTAATGTATGTGTACATTTAGCAAGTACGTGTTACTTTAATGACCAACTGCCAGTTTCTTTGGCCTTAATTTTTTTACACTTCGCCACCGATTTGATTGATGGCTTAAAGGTGGTGCTCACTAATTAGCTGACCAATTAACCGTTCTTGGAGACTTTGTGACTTTTTCATGTTTCGCAACAAAAACGCAGTATCAACTAAAATACGACCAATCTTAGTGGTTTTCACATAAAAAGTCGTTTTCACGCTTTACATTATTCACTTCAATTATTTCTGGTTTTTATTTTAATCTAAAATAGTATACTGAGCAAGTAAATAGAATCTATTTACCTCTTACAGACTTATTAATTAAGTCTCGTAATCAATTCGTATTTTTTACAAAACAAACTATGTACCTGCTAAATTGCAAGTACCTACCTAATGCATCTTTCAAAACATTTGTAAAATCTTCATTATTATCTAGGTAGTAATTATAAAATTGTACTTGTCATGAGGAATTATTAAGCTTAATTATGAAAAAAAATTCTTCATAAGTCAATAATAAGTGTTTATTATTGAAGGTAATATAAAACGTAAAATATACAATTACTTAAACTGTGCTCCGTTCAGTAAGATATTTTAACGACACAGCCGTCATTTCATTAACGTAAGGCATGAAGTTATTCGAGAGCTGATAAATTTGGTGTCGTTAAACGAATATTTTAATGTTCGGCGATTCAATGTTAATTATTATTGTTATTGCACTTGATAACTAGAAATCGGTCAGTTTATATGTATACGTGCTTTTTGTACCACATATGTACGTTATTTTAATGATAAATTAATTTTAGTAAAAGTATATTAAATTAATTGTTTTTTATTTATAAAAAGTATTGCAATATAAAATTAGTATAGACAGTCCGTAACACCTGCTTATGGCCGTAAAAGTCAAGAAAACCTTGTTTCTCTATATAAAGATGTTTTAATTACATGCTTTCAGAGAACTACTATCTATGCGGAAGGTGAAAAACTTCACTGCATCTACTATATTGAATTTACTGTTATTGCGTGTATTAATTAATATGTCAAAGTGTTATAGATAACATTCCTATTTTACATTTCTTTTGCTATTTATTCTGACAGTTACCTATTTCATGAAATACTTCGTTATAATAATAATTACTTTAATATCTATTTATAATCTAACCTAATAAAAACTAATACAACAGTACAAACATAGGTAATATTGAAGAGAACTTCTAATACGTTTACTTAATTTTGAAACCTAATTTGGCACCAACCGTCTTCAAATTTTACGACGAAATATTAATTATATTAATTCTTACTTTTTAGTGCACAATTTTGCTGCCCTGAGAGACAAACAATAACGCAATTTAAAAAATACCGCTGTGCATGGGGTTTGAACCATGTGCATTTTGCACTGCAACTCATAGACCGCACCGCTAGACCACCGTCGTCGATACGAAAATTAACAACTTGGGTCAATAGCAACCGTTGCTAAGGCCGTAAACAGAGGCAAATTACTGAATTTCTGAAAACTAATGAACTAAATTTTCGTCATTATGTCTGTGAGGGTAATGTCGAGCAATTATTATATCCTTAAAAAAATAAGTCGTTAAAATCGGTGCATATTTCATAGAGACATTAGTAAAAATTTACTTAAAAAGTCAGTTTTTCAAAATTCCTGAAAAATCAGTTCACTAATTTTTATGGAAAAAAAAACCGAAAGAATTATCTGTCGAATATAAAAGAAATCATCAAAATCGGTTCACAACTAGCGGAGTAATCGATATTCGAAGTCGGTTAAAAACTGAAATCCAACACAAAAATAACTGAAAGTTATCAATATCGTGGGATACGCTTATTTGGTAATAGCATAAGGACAGGCAGATTAATGACATCGCCTTAATATTTGTAACAAATGGCATTCGATTGTCTCTACCAAGGGGGTAGCCCTAGGGATGAAAGGCGTGATGATAGATAGATAAACCGAGGTATTTATGGAACATGATATTAATATATACAGTATAACGCATCAAAAATCACTTAGCTTAGATATTAGAAGTTATTATTTTTAGCCAGTTAACTATGATTACATGTAACATATAGTTATTACAAAATAACATGTTTACCTCGATATTGAGATAAAACTGTCAATATTGAGTGCAGTTATGAATTATAAATGAATTTTAACACCCGTTTGTGAACCGGATCACAACTTGACAAGTTTCTAGCTATAACCTACGTACCTATATACGTTCAAATACCAAACACTACTATGTAACTAAATATGCTATCTATGTGGACAGTCATGTTTAAACAAGATATCTTCATTCACGTGTTTAAATTACAGGTGCCTCAGTGGCCGAGTGATTAAGACGTCTGGTATGGTATTAACTAGATAGACTTTTTTATAATTAGAAAATATACATAATCCGACAAACCATACTTAGAGACTTTTCCATCTAAATATACCTCAATAGCCTCACAAATACCATCAGCTAAAAGAGAGACACCTTTGCCTTCCGCGGGTAACTACTCTACGGTTTTGGAAGCTGTTTGTTTGGCAACTCGTGAAGAACACAAATAATTACAGAATTCTTAGTTATGGAGATCAAACAAATAGGAGTCAATAATTTCAACCATTCAACCGTTTACACAAGTATTCTGAAACTGTCATAATGAAACCGTCGGCAATAGACACATATGAACAATTTATAGTTTAAATGTCATACACCACGTGCCCAACAACGAATATAGTAATAGGTATTAAAATGATCCTAAATACTAAATTACAAAAAAAAACTTTATTTTTCATAATTGTATATAATTCAGATTTTGAAATTCATTTAATTCTACTAAATATCAAGTTATCCATCCATATAGTATTGACTAATATTATAAATGCGAAAGTAACTCTTGTCTGTCTGTTTGTTATGCTTTCACAGCTAAACCACTGAACCGATTTTGAAGAAATTTGATACGGTTACTCCGTTGAACCCTAGGGAAAGATTCGATATAGGGAATGGAAGTTATAGTATGGGTCCCACGGGCGAAGCCGGTGCGAACAGCTAGTATTAAGTATATCTCGTTTATCTACTCTCATATCGTAAAAGTCGAATTATAAACTTCAAAACGAATTTATATTGACATAATTTATAAACACAATACCGAATAAAATTAAAAAATCACTTTATAACACACTTTCTCTAACAAAATAATGTTATAAAGTATTTTTTTTACCATTACGATACAGGTAAATCCAATAAGTTTTTATCACCAACGAGGTTCTATCAATTATTTTTTTCTAATGGAACGCATATGCAGTTCGCGCCATTTTTATAGCATTACAAAAAAGTTTTCATTCCAATTTTTACTTGTCTATGACAGCGCCCGCTTTGACGCATGCACGGTGATGTGCTAGGTTTTGGCGCCACTCATTGAATATGTTTTGTTGTAGAGTTACTGAATTTCGTGGATATTTTATTTAGTAGGTTGAATCCCAATGTACGAGAGTAGATAAAGTAGTGTATGAAACTGCATATAACTAGGTATTAAAACACACGTGTGATACTATTAAAACCCTCGCCTTTCTATGCCTCGGTTCTTAAACACACACTCGTGTTTTAATACCCCTCATTATACAATACTTTCATAAACTACTATATTACACTGATAAATTTAGATTATTGCATATTTCATCTTCTAATCACTTTTTTATTTCAGGGGTTTCACAGAACAAGTTCAAAACAGTGAGTAAAAACTAGTAACGATGTTCACATTTATACCATTTACCTGACACACTTAGGTGATAAGCTGTCACTCTACTGAAAAAGTTTTTTTCGGGGGTAGGGCTGGCATTGGTTTTACCTTTATAAGGGCAGATTTGGTCATCAATAAAATAAAATGTAGTGGAGTACTGTTTTTTTTCCAAAGGAGCCAAGCACCAAGAAACTATGTATGTATCTATCTATCATCACGCCTTTTATCCCAAGAGGGGTAGGCATAGGTAGAGAGAGCTTCTTTTATATTCATCATACCTTTCAAACATGCTCGGCGATTGTGTATAGATATTTTTAATATGTCCATCGATATTTTTTTAAGTTCAATGAAAGTACGCTTAGGTTGTCCTGTGCCAGCATTTTCTTTCACTTCTGCGATAAAAACCTCTTTAATCAATCTTTCATCCTTCATTTTTTCAACGTGTCCAAACCAGGGTAAACTGCTTTTCTTCATTTTAGTCACAGCATCATCTTTAATTCACTCTGCATTCTTCATCGTTCTGGATGCGGTCAATACGCTTTAATATAACACCAAGTAGAATGTAAATAAAACCTATAAAGGATATATAAACACATAACAACTTCCTACGTTATGTTAAACGTCCGACAATCAAATGGAGAATTACAAGAATGTACATTACATAGCAGACTGACCAATACTACCCACGCACCTGTTTTTGGTTTATCTTTTATTATTTGTCACATATTTTTGCAGTACCTGACAATATATAGAAAGTTAAGTTTGTAAGTTTTGATGTAGGGGGTCTCTCAAACTAGATCCGATTCTGAAAATTCTTTCACTAATAAGAAGATACCTGCAATATACCTGAGTGCTGTATTTTCATTTGTTCGAAAATATTTACGGGCAATGCCGGGGGCGGAAAACTAGTAAGTACCTACTTATAGTATAAAATTGAGTTTGTATATAACCCATCTGTCTGTGTGTGCTATTAAAAAGATATCAATGCAATTTTCACAATCTCGAACTGTGTGGTAAAAATAACGCAAATAAAAAAATATTGATTAAAAAAACTTCTGTGGATGGGATTTGAAACATGTGCATCCTGTGCTGCACCCCAATACCTTTAACCGTTAGACCACCGTCAATACGAAATTTGACAACTTCGTGTCAATAGCAACCGCGCTAAGGCTTTTCTCTGATATAATTTTCAGCAGTAAACAGAGGCAAATTACTGAATTATTGAAAAACTACTGTGGTTCAATTTTTGTCATATTATGTCTGTGAGATAATGTCGAAAAATTATTACATCCTTAAAAAAATAAGTCGTCAAAATTGGTAGATTATTTCATCGAGATATTAAGAAAAATTGACTTATAAAGTCAGTTTTTTCAAAATTTCTGAAAAACTAATGTACCAATTTCTATGTGATAAAAATAGGACAAATCCGGAAGAATTATGTGTCGATTAAAAAAAGAAACCATCAAAATGGGTTCACAACTGGCGGAGTAATCGATGTCCAAAAAAAAAATACGTTCGGAATTGAGAACCTTCTCTTTCTTTTTTTGGAAATCGGTTAAAAAAGTAGCTTATTGTTACCAATATTAGTGAATTGGAGAAAAAGTTTGCTGCCAGTGCGCTTTCATAGCATAATCCGTAAGATATCAAAGTAGGAGGTCGCTAAATAAGGAAAACGTGGGACCCGTGAACTATGAGAAAGTTTGTTTGTTTGTTTGTTCTTCTTTCACATAAAAACGGATCAACGGATCGACGTGATTTTTTGACAGTGACATAGTAGGTATATTTTTTATCGCGGAAATCCTACGGGATAAATTCTAATTATAAAAGTGACGAAGCCGGGATGCAAAGCTAGTTTTTCATATATGTAATTAGATGTTCATGGGAACACTTCGGTACAACATGAGTCATACATTAAAACTGCTAAGTATAATTTTATTGTAAGGAATGCTGTCTCATTCTGCAGTTTTAAAATAAGTACGACCAAAAGCGCGCAGGTTACAATTTATTAATTTATATTGATCAACATGCCACAAAGTAATATCAATTATATGTAATTAAAATATTTTATTTGCGCATTTTATTTCCCACGAACACATCACGGCTTTTATATCGTACGGCGTGGTCAGAGATATACTATCAACATATCCACGTTTAGCAAGTTGCGCTTACGAATTGTGAATATACCTACTAGCTTTCTACCCCCGGCTTCACCTGCGGATTTTTTCGAAAAAATAAAATATAGCCTATAGCACTCAGGGTTAATGTAGCTCCCTCTTAGTGAAATAACTTTCAGATTAAATTCAGTAGTTTCAGAGATTTCCAATTACCTACATCCAAACTTACAATACCTATTAAGTAGATAATTATAAACAAGTATAGATGTGGATAAAAAGAAAGTGTTAGATTTTGTCCGTTGGAACGCTTATAAGTCAAGAACCACTCTTTTAAGATTCCGAACATCTCCGATGAAAAAATGGAAGCCCTTATATAGGATCACTCATGTGTTTGTCTGTCCGTCTGTCACAGTTTATTTTCTCCCAATCTACTGGACGAAAAATGTTGAAACTTGGTACCACATATCTTTTATACTAAAACTTCTGTGCTTGGTACATATAGTTTGATGACCTAGTCACGGACGTATAGCGTAATTAATCGAATTTAGGAATTTAATAATATTTAATGCAAATATTCTTTACGGGTTACCTTACAGCTCCCGGGAAACGTTGCCGACCCCATGGTTCCCAGCGGAAGACGAAGTCTTCCTCATTAAGCCGATGATTTTTTGAGGCTATACCTAACGATCTCATTTTAGGATAATTTTGCCAAATAGGAGCAGGTGATTTTTTCAGAGAAGATAACATGTGACCTTGTCACGGTGGTTGGTCCATGAATGCGCGCAACTGGCAGAACATAATATAGTCCGACAATCGCGCCCATAGAGATACTGTTTCACGCTTCGCTTGAAGGACCCCAGGTTGTCAATACCTATAACGACATCAGAAAATACTCTAACTTGTCCTGGTAGAATTTAGGCGTAAGATTGCTTATCGAAGTATTAAAATCTAAGTCGATACTAAAATGTGACCAAAATAAATGAGTTTAATTCCCCGCCCCCTGCCGTGTAAATCATTAGGTTCTGAAGGGAGTAGGAGTAGTAGCGCGGGCGCCGACTAACTACTTTTTTCAATTAGGTGCATTTTCACGCCACACTGACTGACAGAATGCACAAGGGCCTTTGAAACGCCGACGGGTAGGGCTGTCTCTGATACTTTTACACTTTTGGAATATATATAAGTTAAATATGTGTCCCGATCGATCCTGGATAGGTATAGCCTCACAAATATCATGGGCTAAAAGAGGGAGACTTGGTCTTCCGCTGGGTACCTTGGGAACGTAATACGGTTTCGGCAGCTGTAAGGCAACCTGTGATGAGAAAAATAAAATATGTGTCTCATTATATTTTGTGCTTTAAGCATAAATTTCAATACCTACATAAATACACTCATAACTAGATGTATGCTACCGCGGACTTTTTATAAACTCATTTTATTCTGCACAATTCATTGCTAGATAATTTTGTTATATCTCTAACGAATTAGACAGCATACGTCATGAAAATTCGCTGGTGCTAACTTTTTCCTGACTTGATTTACTTATACCTACTGTTATTACTCGGCTTTAAAACATGATAGGTTCATGTCTAATACGAACTTTCCGAAAATTCGTTCAGTAGTTTTGCGTGAAAAAGACGCGGAGAGTGACTTTGTTTTATAATATGTAGGATGATGTACTAGAGGAGTACGACACACCCTGGCTTCGAAATTAAGGAAAAAAAACAATTATACCGCAATAAAAAGTAGCCTATGTCAGTCTCCGGATCTCTGTGCAAAAAGTGTTATTTTATTTATTTATTTATTTCATGGTTCCAAATTAGAGTTGTTACGTATTTTTAGAATTTCAATAATATGCACGGGCGAAGCTACCTATTACCTAGATTTAACTATATTATATTTTGACTGTATCTATGTAAGATATGTCAGTTATGTATATTATTAGTCAACCCTGAGTTCTCCCGGGTGGCGTCGTCGGCTCGTCTCAAACAAATCATACTCACTTAAAAGGGTTTGACGTGATCCGTCGCTTACGAAAAGAAATTAGTCGTAACACGCTTTGATGCCAGATTCGATTCCTGCCCATGCCGCCCTAATTGCGTGCCGTGTGACGACCGTTTCATCTTTACATTAGCCACACTTTCGTTTTTTAACATTTCCAACTAAATAGAACAAATAAAGTCACAGTCACGACTCAACTTGGACGCCTTCATTTTTCTATTAGACATTTTTTGAAGGAGAAACCAAACAATCAAATCAAAAAAATCGAACTGATAGTCACCTTTCTACGTACTACATTCCATTCCAAATAACAAGCTCCTAGGGATAAAATAAATTCAAAAATAAACAAAGGATTATTTCTTCCAAAGAGGTCCATTTTGGGTCTAATTTTTCACGAATAGATATGGCAATTAAATATACTTAGATTTTCTTGATAGCAATCTTTCAGGAATTTAGTGAAACTAGATGCCCCGTGCGAATACGTCGCATCGTTAGTTCAACTAATCTCCAACAGATGGCGTCTTTTACGAAATAAATAAATAAATAGTCTAATTTTGCTTCGCTTGAAGGGCCCCAGGTTGTAGGATGCGGGTGTTTGTTTATTTTTCGTCATTAGAGGGAAAAATAATCTTCAAAATGGCGTATCAAACCTTAACTTTGATATAGAAAATAATACCTTTGAGAAATAATATATAGAAATGATTTTATCGCTTTATTTCTGTTCTTTCTTTACCTACGTACACGGTGCATTTAAAAAAAAATTCTTAGATATTTTATAGGTAGATATTCTGAATAGTGTATTTTACAGTTTACAGTAGGTACTATATGGCCACCCTACTCACATATGAGTTCCTTTTGATCTCCACTCTTGTTTATTTCGGATGAGTCTGTTTTGTTTTACTTCACTATTGACAGATGGCTTGTGTAATGTTGACATGGTGGCCAATTGGAAAAATATGGCTGCCTTCAAGCTTCTTGGTACCTACCCATTTTTTTACTTGTAATCATTTTGATATTACTGTATAATAACAAACAAACACATTGTCACGACCTTAATACCTTTAGGTATGGCCAGAGACACCTTTTTTTTCAGGAAAAGTGTTACGTGCCTTCCGAAGCCGGAAAAGTTGATTTAAGCACACATTATTTAAAAATTAGAGAGATAAATCAAGGAATGCCCTACTCGAGATTAATACTAGAACTAGGTACTAGGTACCTGGGCCGTGCAAAGTACGCGTTATTCTAGGGTTAGACATTGGTGGCGAAACTAAAAATGTCGCGGTCCTAAGTAGGTATGCTAACCCCACCGGACCTACGATAAACGAAAGACGTATGTCAGGATCGTAGCAAATGGCATTTGATTGTCTCTACCTACTTAGATAGAATAGAAAGATGGTATAGATATAATATAACCTTAAGTGTCGAAACTAGATAAAAAAGTTCATTTTCCTCACGTGCCGGAATCGTTACGGTCCCAAGGTAGGTACTCAGCGGAAGACCAAATCTCCCTCTTTTAGCCGATGGTATTTGTGAGGCTCTCAGATCATAAGTGAGGCTATACTTAACGAGTGACCAGTTGTGTTGAGGTATTGATAATTATTTAAGTTTTAATAAATTTAATAAATAAAGAGATACATTTTAATAAAAAAGATAATCTATTAGCATGTCGTGATTAGTAACATTAAATCGACCGACCTGCTTCACAATTGATCAATTCGCTTTTTCAGCAGAATTGTTAACATAATTACCCACCTACAGCATTATTTATTTTTTATTTATTACTAGCTCGCCACTTCTAATATACAATATTAGTAATTACAGACTTCTACTTTATTAATATCTTATTTATAATTTAAATAAATTACTATTGATTAATTGATGGTAAGAATATCAACGTTTCTTTATTGACGGGTTACTTTTGGAGGAAGGGGAAGAAAGGACACGATGGGAAAACTAAAGAAAAACCGTCAATATCTTTAATTTTTTTTTAAATGACAAATTATACTTTAATTTTCTCATTTAAATTGACAACAAGTCATATTACCTATAGGTACCTACATATTTATACCATTTTTTAAACATGAAAAATGAAATGTTTCTTTTTAGGGTTCCATACCATACCCAAAGGTTAAAAACGGAAACCCTATTACTAAGACTCCGCTGTTCGTCCGTCTGTCTGTCTGTCTGTCTGTCCGTCTGTCACCAGGCTGTATCTCATGAACCGTGATAGTTAGACAGTTGAAATTTTCACAGATGATGTATTTCTGTTGCCGCTATAACAACAAATACTAAAAAACAGAATAAAATAAATATTTAAGGGGCTCCATCCCATGATTTTTTTGCCGTTTTTATAGACTTGGCCGGTTTTTTTAGAATTAGTTTATTTAGGAAACAAGTCATATATAGATATTTTTTTATTTCTTTTATTTACTGGTGTCTCTAGTTTAACCCTAGAAAGATAACCATATTTCGTAGTACACTAAACATAACCATACGTCACATCGACGTGTATATGTTTGTGTGCATATATTTTGGATTGTACATAAAATATATTTGTTTATGTGATATTTTATTCTTATAAATATCATTGTGTTATGGATAAATAAAAAACATTAAGTTTTATTTATATTTTTATTAGCAAAACCTTGTGATAACAAACTTAGAAGTTTCTTACACTAAAAAACTAAAAATGTTGAGATCACTTCTTTAGATTTATAATTAGAACCATTAACCTATTGTGTATTAACTCTTTGTAATCTTTGTATTATTTCAGAAAAAAATTAAGAAGAAAAAAGTATTTATTTGACCTCAAAGGCACTTAGGACAAGCGCTTGACTTGTGCTCTCCGCAAATGGGATTTTTACACCTATCGCACATTGACTTTGTCATCCTTCTAATTTTTTTTTGGCTCGGACACCTCTTCATTCTGTGTAGGACGATCAGCGCGTCTTTTTGATAAAATATCACTTATTTTGTCCTTTAGACTCGTCGGCAAAGTGATCATTTGCTGCCTTGTCAACATCCATGGAGTCATCAAGCTATTGCTGAGATGTTTCAGGAAACCACGACGATCTAGCGGTTTTCTTGCTTAGATAATATGTTAATGCAATAAATAATGTAAGAATTTATAAACGCCATATTCATCATACCATAAAACATAGCCATAGGCCCATAAAACATACCAAAAAAAAGTAAATCAAAAGATAACCATACGTCACTTCGACGTACGGTAGGTATATATTTACGAAACAAGTGCACTAACCTGAGCGAAACGTGCATCTTCTGCAAGCCCAGTATGCCGAGTGAGTTGGCAGGAACGCCAAGCACAGTGTTGCCATAAACGAGCGACTTATATAGATTTTTCAAAATCGATTACGTCGATTTGACGTAGGTTATCTTTCTAGGGTTAAAGGCCGTGACTCGTGAGTGAAGATGTGTATTCCTCAAAATGACTCTGACCTTAATAGGTACATAAAATACAGCATAATGGCTACGAGTAAGGATAATGGTAATGAACAATGTAATCCTTCCAAAAATGGGTCTTCGTAATCTGACTTTTAAAATGGATGTCGATATATAGTCCTTATGCGATAAGGTGATTTACAGACAGTTGCACAAAGAAGAAAATGAAGCACCTTAATTTTGATTTAAGTGCAGCAGTTTTCCAGGCATGCCGCATGCCGCATGCCCCATATGTTTCAAAGTAGTAACCTATAAAAGAGAGTGTTAGTTGCTATTGAAGTGCGGAACATGCGCCAGTCATCATTGCTCGACAATGCCGGCAAAAAGCTGCGGCAACATCAAAGGCGGCGGGAACAGACGAGAAATGACTTGTTTCTCAGTTAGCTTAGTGTAAACAGGGACGACATCAAAGAGGCGCCGGCGGTCGACGCTGTGCAGTCAGCAGAGTGCAGTGCGCCACTGTCCTGTCGCTTGTGCTTCTCGAAAATTATTTTCGAAAGAGCGGTTTTTAATTTAAGGTGATTCTAGTTGGAAAGTTTCGTAGTTAGTGTTAGATACATATACATACAAGTTACGCATGTCTCTCAGAGGGGTAGGCAGAGATCACGGATTTCCATTTGCTATGATCTTGACATATTTCTTTCGCTTCATTTACTCTCATCATGCATGATTAATCGATTTAGAGTACTTCTGACCTGGCCTTTCCAGGACGCTTCCTATTTGATCTGCATACGTCCGCCGAGGTTATTCCCTTTCCGTCTGTCTTAGATAATGTTGTTTAGTGCTTAGTAATGTTTGTTTTTTCAAATTCTTCTTATTTTTACTAACAAACTCAGACAAAGTTTTCATATTTGCTAGATATTTTTTTACTGAAATTTATTACTATTTTATCTACTATAACCAAAATTTAACCCATAAATAAATAAATATTAAAATATATAATATACTTATAACACACATTAAAACTTAACCACTCTTAGCCTTTTTCATCTAATCCAAATATACCTTAACAGAACTGACCACTCGTTAGGTAGATATATAAAAGAGGAAAACTTGGTCTTCTGCAATGGGAGCCGGGCTACCCGTGAAGAAAATAAAACAAAAAAAAAGGCATAAGCAGTCATGGGGACTGCCGACAGAAGTGAAAACTTAAAACTGTGAATAACAGTCCCATTAATTGAAAGTCAGTACACGAATTCCTGCCCGCCCGGACATTCTCGGGCCGGGTAATTCATGGTCTTGTGCCGAAAACATCCACAAGATTTACCTCAACAAAAAATCGGCCAATGCGCCTAAAGAAGTTTTAACATTATGTAGGTATTAGGCAAAAACTACCTCTATTTTATCGTAGTATTCCTATAAAAAATAGTTTCTCTCTTCTACTTTATTTCTGTCTAGTTTTACTTGTAAGTTGGGTTTTACTAAATCCTAACTAGGTATCTGGAATATTATGAAATATTTTTAATAGGTCTAGTAATTTTCTAGTTAACTTCTTACTAACAAACAAACTCGCTCTCTAGATATCGAATATAACATTCGAAAGTATAAAGCGTAACTCGCTGCGTCTGACACTACCGCACTACCGCACTACCGCACTACCGCACTACCGCACTACCGCACCACATCATCCACATCCCATTTGAGAGATTACGAACCATATTTTTTATGTTCCTCTTCCGTTAATTTGTCAGTAATCTAATATTTATTCAAAGCCGGGGGGCCTCGGGTTATGATTATTTTAATGGGATACCAAAGTCATCAATTAAATGGCGCCCGCCTTAGAAGGCAGCGGTTTGATGGTTAACCTAAATGATGAATGAAACTTTTTGATCTGTCGGCGCGCGGCGTCTGGTCGAGGTGTAATCATAGTTTTGATGCGGTTGTGGTTGTGGTCCTTAGTTTACCGGTTTTTTTGATCAAAATTGCTTAGTAATGGGCGCCGCCAATGATGTCCGACTTTAGGGCGTCATTCAAAGGGTGTTGGATGGTTTTGGTTAAATGTGTAATTATTTGATTTAAATGGGGAAAAAAATCTAGACGGACAATTTTTATTGCTCGTTTTCTAATTATACCGGGATTTGCAATATTTTTTATTGATTAGCCCACAGTCTTTTGTGTGTAATTTTAGTATCAATGTATCAACTCCTTAACTAAATATTAAATATGACGAACGATACTATTTAAGTTTATTTCTACAATAATAAAATTTAAGAGATTGGCTGCAAAATTCAGTCTTTAGTTATTATCATCTTGATTACCAATAAATAATCATAACTTAGCAAATAGCATCGATAGACCAATGAACAGACGTTGGACTTGAAACTGGAGGTCCCGGGATCAGTAAAGGTAATGACAAGAAAGGTAAACGGAGATACAATTAGGTACATACCTAAAGCATTTTATGAAAATAATAAATACTACCCTCTACGCTATAATATGTGGACATCATTATTCGTGTAATTGACCTATAGTAAGTTTAATTCGAACCCGGGACTATAACAATAAGAATCCTTCCTAACTAATATTATATTTAATATAAAACTGTATTTGTTTGTGCTACTGAACAGACCAAACGATTGACGTGATTTTTTTGCACTTCCAAAAAAAGAAGGAGAAGGTTCTCAATTCGGAACGTATTATTTTTATGTCAATTCGACATCGATTACTCCGCCAGTTGTGAACCGATTTTGATGATATCTTTTTAATCGACAGATAATTCGTCCGGATTGGTCCCATTCTTATCTCATAAAAATTGGTTCATTAGTCTTTCAGGAATTTTGAAAAAAATGACTTTATAAGTAAATTTTTCTTAATATCTCAATGAAATATGTACCGATTTTGACGACGTATTTTATCAAGGATATAATAATTTCTCGACATGATCTCACAGACATATGACAAAAATCGGTTCAGTAGTTTTTCAGTAATTTGCCTTTGTTTACTGCTGAAAATTATATAAGCCTTAGCAACGGTTGCTATTGAGACGAAGTTGTCAATTTTCGTATCGACGGAGGTCTATCGGTTAAAGATATGGGGTGCAGCGCAGGATGCACATGGTTCAAATCCAATCCATAGCAGTTTTTTTTTTCATCATTATTTTTTTATTTTCGTTATTATTTGTCTCTCAGGGCAGCAAAATAACTTAAAAGGGAAAAATAAACCTTTTTTAAAAAAGGGTACCCACTTTAAAAGTTTGCAATGTAAAGTAAGAAATAATAAATATTTCGTCGTAAATTTGAAGACGATTGGTGCCAAATTAGAAACAACTTAGTTCCCAAATTCACTAATCTAGACAATTCGTTAGGAACCTGCGATCATCAGTACATACAAACGTAAAAGTATCCTAATTAGGGCCCAACCGTCTTCAAATTCTACGACGAAATATTTATTATTTCTTACTTTTCGGTGCAAATTTTTGAATTCGGTACACTTTTTTTAAAAGGTTTATTATCCTGAAAATCTTGCGGGATAAATTATTTTTATTTTTTATTTCTACAAGCTACGCCGAAGAGGAAAACTAGTACCTAATAAATAAATTAATGCTGCCTAAGTATTTATCTATCTATATAATGACTATTATTGTACCTACCTAATAATCTAATCTTGTCCTAACATTCTAACTTCTCTTCCGATGTCCCACCCGGGAATCGAAGACGTAGTCCCAAAAACTTCTAAGGTCCAAAAGTTCCAAGGCCCTATAATAAGGTCTATTAAGGCCAGAGCGAGCGCAGGGCGTGTCTGGGCGGGGCGCGGTAAGCTCCTCCTACAATGACGTCTTCGTCGCAACATGGCCGCTGCAATGCACATTACGAATAATAATTGATGAGTGGATCATGCTCACGCGTTTTATTTATTGAATTGCAGGTACTATTATAGTATTAACAAATAGCTAGTTATTTTGGCCTGAGAGTTCATAATTTACTGTTTACACTGGTAGAGTAGGTACTGGTATAGTAGAGTGAAGCCTGTAGCGGGGGAATATAGAGTATTTAAGAGTATACCTACGTAGGGTTCTATTTTACATAAGCTATCCAATTTACTCTACCTACCATATATTTCTAGTACCTCTCTACTTCCACTACTCTACTATCTACTAACACTTCGGCTTTGTCTCGGCTTAGGCTCATACTTTTTGGCTCGAGTGTACCTAATTACCACCTTCGCACACTTGTTACATCTATCTATCACTACGCCTTTTATCCCAAGAGGGGTATTCAGAGACAATCGAATGCCATTTGTTACGATCCAGCCATTGCTTTTTCGTTTCTTTTATATTCATCATATATTTTATACATGCTCGGCGATTGTGTGTACTTTTAATATTTCCTTACTTATATAGATTGTTTCATACTTAAATATTATTATGATAATAACTAATTGCAGCATATTTTTCAGGAAATATTCAGGAACGATATGGAAATATTACATATCGGTAAGGTAAGTCCTATGTACCTAATTAGGTCTGTGTCGTTTATGTGTAATGATTTTCAAAATAATAATATACCTAAGTATCTACCCATGTGCCTATGTGGTACCTATATTAAGTGGCCCGTAACTTTTTCATGCTAATTTGTTCAGCAGTTATTCAGAAGTTTCGAAAAGTCTTACTGCTACGATATTTATGGGTAGGTACACTATGTAGGTACTAATATAGATATCGAATCTACTTAATAAATAAATACCTTCGTATGACTTCAGTACACTTTAACAACGAACCTAGTACTCAACAATAAAAGTAAAGTTTCATGTCATTCTCCATAAAAACCGCAACAAAATGACAAGTAGATTGTCCTAAAACACTACCTTAGTTTAACAGAGCTTATGACAGCACCCAGAAATGATTGACAGTCCAGTCATGTTGAAAATTACGTAATTGTACTGAACCATCGACATAACCTATACTTAGCTACAATTTCCTCAACTAACTACTATGCATTAAGTTGAAAAAAGGTAAAAAGTCTTGAGTTAAAATAGTGAACTGCGAGCGAAAGCTCTAATAAATCTAATGGGTGTTATTACGTACTAACTATGATTGAGGTAGAGACGGACTTCAAAATTGAATTATTACTTATAATATCTACCTGTTCGTATGACATGCTATTTTACAGTCTACAATCTTTTATTAAAATTTATAGAATGTACTTATTAGAATACCTAACTTGTGAGAGCAGCAGCAGCTTACTTAATGGATATAATGGGATAGTTCAGGGTACAGTTAACACCGGTTAAATAGAGAACACTGTAGGCGTTTGTCGATGTTAACGGAGCTTGTCTAAATGGGTATGATTTCCGGTTAGTATACCTTTAACTTTTCAGAATCAGACAGATAAGTACAACAAACAAAAACAACACAGCTTCACGGCCTTTATATACCTTGTGGTGTGGTCAGAGACACCAGTAACAGTGTCCACTTTCTGCCAGTTGACATATTGAACAGAACAGTTGACAAATATGTTGCTGTACTTAATTAAACTAGATGTGTCACTTCTTTAACTGTAAATACCTATCTGTCACTGTGTACCTATCAGTGCGGACTTTATGTGCACCATTTGATTAAAGCACATATTCATGCTTAGCATTTATTTTTTGAACAATTGGAAATAGAAGCCCCGGCCTTCCGATTTCAAGACAAATTAGGCTATCGACAGATAAGAAAGAGGTATATCTGCTTTGTAAATTAAAATGGCAACTTTATGACATAATGTGCATACTTATTCGATACTTAGAGTCAAGTGGATTTCAAATTTTGAGAAAAACAAGTGTTTGGAAATAGGGAAAGCATTGCTTTATAAAGTATGGTGCGTCGTGCATGAACGAGTGGTTAAGACATCTAACACGTGTTAACTTATGTATGTACATAATCCGACAAACCACACTAAGAGGGTTTTCCATCTAAATATACCTCAACAGAACTGGCCACTCGTTAGGTAACACCTCACAAATCGTCTAAAAGAGGGAGACTTGGTCTTCCGCTGGGTATCCTGGGGCCGATAACACGGTTGCTGAACGGCAACCCGTGAAAAAGAAAAAAATATTGTTTTTCATTGGCAGAGGACCTCATTGTAGGTATTGTAATGAAAGTGACATAGCTACATGTTGCCCTGTATATTACACCAACAATATCCCACTCTCGGCACCACAATACCAACAAGGCGCCACAACCTACCATAATCACACAAGCGGTCTTCACACTATAATTTGACCAAATAACAAGCCCCAGCACCGATTTTCAACTTCTATAATTATGTAGTTCCTATATTGACGCCGCCTTTTGCTAATATCACGAGTGTTGAGGGTTGTTTCCGGATATTGTTGAATTGTTTATGTGTTTTTCAGTCAATGGTTCTGTAGATATTAAAGTATCATACCTAATACTAAATTATTCAATTAAACTGTGAGCACAGTAATTGAAAGAATTCTTATTTACTTTAAAATACATAATGTTGTCCCTTCTTCTTGTCATAGTGCTCTTGGCACTCTTTGCAGAGCAGTCGTGGTCAATCATGGCGGTCCACAGCGCGACTCACAACCTTGAGCAATGTTTCTCTCGCCAAGGCTTTTTTGCAAAGTCATTAAAGGAGGTATTGGCCAGTGATTTTATTTGGTCGGTCCAGTGCAAAGGGTAACGTGTTTAGAGTGATAATAATAATATAGAGCGCTTGTATTGGCGCGTCCCGAAGTATAAAGTGTTGGCAGGTGTTTCATATACTTTTTCAAAATCTATAATTTCAAGTCCTGTAATTTTTATAATGTCTATTTTCAATTGCACAAATGGCTACTTTTCTATAACTGCAGTTATTATAATTTTAAATATATATATAATTGCTGTTACTATAATTTTTAAAATATATAATCTCAAGTCTTATAATTTTTATAATCTCTAATTTCAATTGCACTAATGGCTACTTTTCTATAACTGCAGTTATTATAATTTTAAATATATATATAATTGCTGTTACTATAATTTTGAAAATATATAATCTCAAGTATTATAATTTTCATAATCTCTAATTTCAATTGCACTAATGGCTACTTTTCTATAATTGCAGTTATTATAATTTTAAATATATATATAATTGCTGTTACTATAATTTTGAAAATATATAATCTCAAGTCTTATAATTTTTATAATCTCTAATTTCAATTGCACTAATGGCTACTTTTCTATAACTGCAGTTATTATAATTTTAAATATATATATAATTGCTGTTACTATAATTTTGAAAATATATAATCTCAAGTCTTATAATTTTTATAATCTCTAATTTCAATTGCACTAATGGCTACTTTTCTATAATTGCAGTTATTATAATTGTCTAAATATATAAATTCATTTTCTATAAATTTATTAATATAATATCACTTGGATTCCACATCCGGTCATGGTGCCGACCGGACGCATTTTCGTCATGGCGTGATGTGGAATCCGGTTTAATCCCGGCCGCGCTGTGATGGTTGTGATTAGTCAGTGATTAATAAGACATATCACAGTCGGCGGGATAATCTTAGCTACCGATTTATCGGCTTACTATTGCATAAGATTAAACACTGGAGACTGGCAGAAATTGCGACGAAAACGAAGAAGAAGATAATATCACTTGCTCTAATGGATTGTTAAAATAATTGTACTCACTATATTTTTAAACGTATAACTTCATTCTATTTACATTTACAAATATATAAGCATAAAAAATAATTTTCTAATTTAAATAAGTATCTACTACTATTAATATTTACAGTAGTTTTTGTTAATCTTAACCTGTTGCACTAATTTTCGATTCATATTCCCCTAATATGTAAAAAATAGGTTAGCGAGGACCGTGGTTCGAATAGTGCTAAAACAGAGCGCGAGCCAAGCGAGCGAAGCGAGCGTTCCGCCGGAGCGAATGGCGAAGCGCCAGAAACTCAAAACTACATACATACCTAAACAACCATCACTTGTTGATAACGGATACCTATATATATTATTTATAATAAGGAAGGAAGATTTTATATAATAAATATTTCGCAAATAAATTGGAAAAAAATTATTGCAAATTATTTTTGATAATTTAGATATCTTTAAAATTATAGAAAACAATTTTAGATAAAACGAAAATTATAGCAAATTATATATTAGATCATTTATATTTGATAATAGTGATTTTAGACAAAAGAAAAATTATAGCACATAAATAACTATAGAATTTAATATTATATATTTTGATAATAGTGATTTTGAAAATTACGGATATCGATTTTAGACAAAAGAAAAATTATAGCACATAAATAATTATAGAATTTAATTTTATATATTTTGATAATATATAGTGAGGGTCTCCTACAATATCTCTAAAATTTTCTGATATAATTTTAGAATATATAGGTACATAAGATATAACATTACATTCTATAATTATTCATTTGCTATAATTTTTTTTAAACCTAAAATCGATTTCTGTAATTTTCAAAATCACTATTATCAAAATATATAAAATTAAGTTATATAATTATTCATTTGCTATAAATTTTTTTTACCCTAAAATCGATATCCGTAATTTTCAAAATCACTATTAACAAAATATATAACATTAAATGATCTAATTTATAATTTTCTATAATTTTCGTTTTATCTAAAATTGTTTTCTATAATTTTCAAGATGTCTAAATTATCAAAAGGTACAACATTTAATTATCTAATGATTAATTTGCTATATTTTTTCCAGTTTATTTGCGAAATATTTATTAATATATAAAAATCTTCTTTTCTTATTATAAATAATATATATATATAGGTATCATATCCGTTATCAACAAGTGATGGTTGTTTAGGTATTTATGAGTTTCTGGCGCTTCGCCGTCCGCTGCCGCGGAACGCTCGCTTCGCTCGCTCGTCTCGCGCTCTTTTTTAGCACTATTCGAACCACGCTCGTCGCTTCGCTCCTCGCTAACCTATTTTTATTTACAAATTAGGGGAATAGGAATCGAAAATTACTGCAACAGACATTAACAAAATCTACTGTAAATTTTAATAATAGTACTACTTATTTAAATTGATTACATTATAGAAAATTATTTTTTATGATTATATATTTGTAAATGTAAATAGAATGAAGTTATACGTTTAAAAATATAGTGAGTACACTTATTTTAACAATCCATTAGAGCAAATGATATTATAGATTAATAAATTTATAGAAATTGAATTTATATATTTAGAAAATTATAATAACTGCAATTATAGAAAAGTAACCATTAGTGCAACTGAAATTAGAGATTATAAAAATTATAAGACTTGAAATTATATATTTTCAAAATTATAGTAACAGCAATTATAGAAAAGTAGCCATTAGTGCAATTGAAAATAGACATTATAAAAATTGTAGGACTTGAAATTATAGATTATGAAAATTATGGCAACTGCAATTATAGAAAACAATACGTTATAGAAATTAATATTATAGATTCAAACAAATTTATAGATTTTTAAAATTACAGGACCTAAATTTATAGAAAATGAATATTTATAGCAACTAAAATTATAGCTTCTGAAATTATATATTTTATTTTAGAGAATTGGCCATGCTACATATTTATAATTTGTTTTGAAAATATAGCCCATTTTAAGAAACTAATTTCGATATTTTTGTTTTTTATCCATTGCGTCTATTTTTAATATATTTTTCAAATTTTACCCGCGAAAAGTAAACGTGACGTCACAAGAATTAAGAACAGGATTATAATCTTGGCCACTACACATAAAAAGTGACAGTCAATCAAATTAACGTCAAGCAAACGTCAGTCAAGGTCGACTAACCTAAAAATTACTCTTGTTTATATACTCGTGTTTATAATTATTTAAATTGAATAGTTTTTTACAATGGCAAGTAAATAGTGTTTCATCCCGTCATGTCCTAATAACAAAGAAAATAATTACACGTAAAATATAATTTATAAAGATGTCATTCAAAGATTGACGATTGCCCTTTTTTGTAGGCAAAGGTATCATTTTTTCATACTGCTTAAGATGACGTCATACATCGGTCAAATTAAGGTTATTGTTTGTTATTGAATATCTTAAAAAGTATAGACTTAATTTAAAATCTGATAAATAGAAATTGTACTGAAAGCTTATATCTCGAAACGGTTTCGAGATCTTCGTTTCTGTTCAAAAAGTTAGCATGGCCAATTTGAGAGGATACCATATAGTGATTTTGAAAATTACAGAAATCGATTTTAGATTTAAAAAAATTGTAAGTAGCAAATGAATAATTATAGAACGTAATTTTATATCTTAAGTACTTATATATTCTAAAATTATATCAAAACATTTTAGAGATAATGTAGGAGACCCCTAGTGCATCGATCTACCTACATACCTAAATTTAACAAACTAAACTAAGACTCGCTTAAAAATATCATATATCAGTCAGGATCGTAGCAAGTGGTAATCCATGCCTACTCCTCTGGAAAATAAGCGTGACATATATATATATATCATTCATAGCTTCGCAAAATCGCAATATCTAGTTAACTGAAGGTTCCAACAATAAAGTTGCCAACGTAATCCTAGCAGTTTGGCGCCAAGTTTGCCAGTTTAATTGCTCTACCTGCTACACGTGGGTGGTATTTTTTACTTTTATTTGTGTAATAAATAATAGTAAAGTAAGAATGAATGTTATCAAGGAAGGTGTTGGGCTACAGATAAGAGTCAAGACAGCTTTTGTTATTCTATTGGGACTGTCATTAAATAAAATAAATAACTTCCAACACTTTCAAAGTTATGTTTTGATATTCTCAGAGTTCTCAAATAGGGTTTTATTTAACTTCTCAGTAAATTATAAGTAAACAATATATCTAAAGTATATATAAAGGAGTCGATAGCCTAGTTCGTAGAGCCTTGGTTTGAAATCGGGATGTTCCGGGTTTAATTCATACTCCTGACAAAAATGCTAAAGCACCAATTTTATTTAAAAATATAATATCATCACGCCTTTTATACCAAGAGGGGTAGGCAAAGACAATCTGATGTTATTTTGCTAAGATCTTGACATACCTCTTTCGCTTCTTTTACATTCATCATACCTTTCATACATGCTCGGCCATGCATTGCCTTCGATCAATAATTTATTATTATTCAATAAAAGTAGGTACACCTAGGTCGTCCTCTGCCAGCATTTCCTTTCACTTCAGCCATATTTTTAGTCAATTTTTCATACTCCATTCTTTCATAATATCTGTTTCGAGGGCGACGTAAAGCGTCTGAAGATAAGGTATATAAAATATTATGTATAGATACCTACTATAAAAAAGTTAGCTTCGGAAAAAAACCAATAAAGCTAAACAAAATTAAATACATCACCTTTAGCTGACGACTAGGGTCTAAACATAGCACTAACGCGGAGCAACATCAGACATAGGTAAAAAATTAAAGTAGTTACGTAATTTTATAAAAAAATATATTTGCATGCCACATTTTTATAGCTTTTACATTTTTTTAGGTACCTATCTAAATTGTAGGTTCCAATAAATCTTTAAAAAAAACGTGTACTGACTTCAAAAAATTGTAAGAAATAATTAATATATTGCCGTAGAATTTAAAGACGGTTGGTGTCAAATTAGGATAAAAAATTAAGTAAACATCTAAGAAGATAAAGATATGTTCAATATTAAGTATAGTAGGTACCTAATTAATTACATATCTAGATTAGTGAAATTGGGAACTAAGTTGTTTTTAATTTGGCACCAACAGTCTTCAAATTCTACGACGAAATAAGTATTAATTATTTCTTATTTTTCAGTGCACTTTTTTTGAAGTCGATACACTTTTTTTAAAAGATTTAAAATTAATTTTGGTAATTTTTTAACGAAATATTATTATAGATAAATCTTTTAAAAAAAAGTGTACCAACTTACTTTTTAAGGTATTTCAGAATATTATCTTTTAATTGTTCATAAACAATAAAATACAATTAAATATATCTACTATGCTAAATGCTATATATACAAAAAAACCTATAAATAAAAAATTTCATCAAGATCGCTACCTTCTGGGAGAGTGCCCATAAAAGGCTGGCTGCGTTGCCACGTTGGATGGCGATGCTGATTCTTTGAGCCAAATATGAGCCAGCTCTTTGGTGGTAACTTACCTACTTGAAAAAAAATATTACATAATTTTTATAAAAATACATCATTAACAAATGGCATGTCAAAAGTAATCATCGATCTTACTGATGCAAAAAAATCATGGTCACAGAGATATCTTTCAAATAAAGTTAATGTTATAGTAAAAAAAAATATTCGAATGGTGTATTTAGGAAATGATTTAATGTCATTTGATTAATGTCTAAGTATAAATTATTTTTCAAAGTTTTTGTCGGTATCAAAATCGTTACGCCATTTTGTAGATTGTTTTTCCATCTAATGATGAAAAATAAACAAATAACTTAATAAGTACTTAAATAAAAATTAAATGTTTTCTTTTAAAATTAGACTAATTTATTTATTTTGTAAAATATGCCATCTGTTGGAGATTAGTTGAACTAACAGTGCAAAGTATTCACACGGGCCATCTAGTATCGTTATAAAAGAACTGAAAAATGCCTTCAGTCAAACCAGTTTACCATCATTTATATGAATACCTATACCTACCTAAAATGTATAAGAGGTGTAGGATGAAAAGCTGGCCAAAGTGATAATACCCAAATGACATTGATGGTCTGTTGTATCTGCCAATGCTAGTAAATATATATCAATGCTGCCAATCCAACATAAAAGTTGATTCTACATCATGTCATGGCGACCGACGCATGCGTTCCGTCGTGACATGATGGGGAATCTGGTTTAATCGCGCCCGCGCTGTGATTGTTGTGATGTGATTCATAAGACATATCACAGTTGGCGGAATCATCTTATATACCGATTAATCGGCATTGGCAAATCATGGATTGACTCAATAAAAGAAGAAGAAGAACCTAAAAGTTTTAAATCCTCAGTCGCCACTTGTCATGATTAAAACTATAAATATAACACCAAGGCTAACAAACCGTCTACTTTTGTCCATCTTTTTACATAACAGACATCGCAACAGCATTTTGGTATTCCATACGCGACGAGATACGCGCCTTTGTAGAGTGCATCGCCGACACAAAAACTTGAAATATCGCATTCATCACGAATTTCAGCGCTCGTCTATGCCATTGTGTGTATAGTTAGTTTTTTAGAGAGAGGCTTAAAATACGGTGCCTAAATTAGGATTTCCAACGCTGTTCACTTGCAGATAAGCTATCTCAATATTATAAAGAAATATTTATAGTTTGATAGGTAGGTAATGGTTCTGGAATGTACCAATGTGTTTTTTAATTGAAACTTATGTACATAATCCGACAAACCACACTTAGAGACTTTTCCATCTAAATATACCTCAACAGAACTGGCCACTCGTTAGGTTTAGTCTCACAAATACCATCAGCTAAACGAGGGAGACTTGGTCTTCCGCTGGGTACCTGGATCTGTAACAAGGTTTCAGAAGCTGAAGACAACCAGTGACGAAAAAAAATTAATTTATAGTACCTATGTAGTTTATTAATATCGCGTATTCATAAAAGGTGTAATGTAAGTCTATATGCAAATGTAGTAATCGATGCATATTAGATAAGAAAATCGCGCGTTAATTAACCGCCGGCCGCCCACGATGCAGGACGCGCGATTTTAATGCGGGACGAGTTTTTTCCTGTACGGATGTGCGCTCTTGTTTGCAAATGATATGTCAGGGGGTTTATTCAGCGACGTTATGTACAGTATTGTACAGTCAAATTAAAAGTATCTATATGTTTCATCTAAATCGGTTCAGCCGTTTTTTTTTCGTATACATTCCCCGTGAATTAATCGTGGAAACCGAAACATAATACATTCAATAGTTTTTGTGTGAAACGGGCACAGACAGACAGACAGACGCATCGGGGACTTTTTTATATAACACTAGCTTTTGCCCGCGACTTCGTCCGCGTAGAATTGGAATAATGACGTAATTTATGTAAATAGGTACGGAGAGATTTCCCTTAATTTATCTTTTACCCCCGTAAATTCCCCGTCAGTCAGAAGTTCAAAAAGTATAAATTCGGTACCTATATATGAATATCTTCCCAGTTACGTAAAAATATTTCCCCATGCCCTATCTAACAATTTCTTAAGGGTTGTTTTATGTTTTGAAAAATATTTGTACCAAGTTTCAAGTTAATACACGCAGATAATACGATTTCCCTATACAAACTTTTACACACCGTTGCACCCCTCCTTAAGGGTCGTTTTTAAAAATCCAAAAATACGTGTTTTATTATTTGTTTTGAAGAATATTTGTACCAAGTTTCAAGTTAATACACGCAGGTAATACGATTTCCCTATACAAACTATTACACCCCGTTGCACCCCTCCTTAAGGGTCGTTTTTAAAAATCCAATAATACGTGTTTTATTATTTGTTTTGAAGAAAATTTGTACCAAGTTTCAAGTTAATACACGCAGGTAATACGATTTCCCTATACAAACTTTTACACCCCGTTGCACCCCTCCTTAAGGGTCGTTTTTAAAAATACAAAAATATGTGTCTTATTATTTGTTTTGAAGAATATTTGTACCAAGTTTCAAGTTAATACACGCAGGTAATACGATTTCCCTATACATACTTCTACACCCCGTTGCAACCCTCCTTAAGGGTCGTTTTTAAAAATCCAAAAATACGTGTTTTATTATTTGTTTTCAAGAATATTTGTACCAAGTTTCAAATTGATTACCCGTAGGTAATACGATTTCCCTATACAAACTTCTACAGCCCGTTGCACCCCTCCTTAAGGGTCGTTTTCAAAAATCCAAAAATACGTGTTTTATTATTTGTTTTGAATAATATTTGTACTAAGTTTCAAGTTAATACACGCAGGTAATACGATTTCCCTATACATACTTCTACACCCCGTTGCACCCCTCCTTAAGGGTCGTTTTTAAAAATCCAAAAATACGTGTTTTATTATTTGTTTTGAAGAATATTTGTACCAAGTTTCAAGTTGATACCTACACGATTTCCTTATACAAACTTCTACACCACGTTGCACCCCTCATTAAGGGTAGTTTCTAAAAATCCAAAAATACGTGTTTTATTATTTGTTTTGAAGAATATTTGTACCAATTTTCAAGTTGATACCTACACGATTTCCCTATACAAACTTCTACACCACGTTGCACCCCTCATTAAGGGTAGTTTCTAAAAATACAAAAATACGTGTTTTATTATTTGTTTTGAAGAATATTTGTACCAAGTTTCAAGTTGATACCTACACGATTTCCCTATACAAACTTCTACATCCTGCTGCACCCCTCCTTAAGGGTCGTTTTTAAAAATCCAATAATACGTGTTTTATTATTTGTTTTGAAGAAAATTTGTACCAAGTTTCAAGTTAATACACGCAGGTAATACGATTTCCCTATACAAACTTTTACACCCCGTTGCACCCCTCCTTAAGGGTCGTTTTTAAAAATACAAAAATATGTGTCTTATTATTTGTTTTGAAGAATATTTGTACCAAGTTTCAAGTTAATACACGCAGGTAATACGATTTCCCTATACATACTTCTACACCCCGTTGCAACCCTCCTTAAGGGTCGTTTTTAAAAATCCAAAAATACGTGTTTTATTATTTGTTTTGAAGAATATTTGTACCAAGTTTCAAATTGATTACCCGTAGGTAATACGATTTCCCTATACAAACTTCTACAGCCCGTTGCACCCCTCCTTAAGGGTCGTTTTCAAAAATCCAAAAATACGTGTTTTATTATTTGTTTTGAATAATATTTGTACTAAGTTTCAAGTTAATACACGCAGGTAATACGATTTCCCTATACATACTTCTACACCCCGTTGCACCCCTCCTTAAGGGTCGTTTTTAAAAATCCAAAAATACGTGTTTTATTATTTGTTTTGAAGAATATTTGTACCAAGTTTCAAGTTGATACCTACACGATTTCCTTATACAAACTTCTACACCACGTTGCACCCCTCATTAAGGGTAGTTTCTAAAAATCCAAAAATAGGTGTTTTATTATTTGTTTTGAAGAATATTTGTACCAATTTTCAAGTTGATACCTACACGATTTCCCTATACAAACTTCTACACCACGTTGCACCCCTCATTAAGGGTAGTTTCTAAAAATACAAAAATACGTGTTTTATTATTTGTTTTGAAGAATATTTGTACCAAGTTTCAAGTTGATACCTACACGATTTCCCTATACAAACTTCTACATCCTGCTGCACCCCTCCTTAAGGGTCGTTTTTAAAAATCCAATAATACGTGTTTTATTATTTGTTTTGAAGAAAATTTGTACCAAGTTTCAAGTTAATACACGCAGGTAATACGATTTCCCTATACAAACTTTTACACCCCGTTGCACCCCTCCTTAAGGGTCGTTTTTAAAAATACAAAAATATGTGTCTTATTATTTGTTTTGAAGAATATTTGTACCAAGTTTCAAGTTAATACACGCAGGTAATACGATTTCCCTATACATACTTCTACACCCCGTTGCAACCCTCCTTAAGGGTCGTTTTTAAAAATCCAAAAATACGTGTTTTATTATTTGTTTTGAAGAATATTTGTACCAAGTTTCAAATTGATTACCCGTAGGTAATACGATTTCCCTATACAAACTTCTACAGCCCGTTGCACCCCTCCTTAAGGGTCGTTTTCAAAAATCCAAAAATACGTGTTTTATTATTTGTTTTGAATAATATTTGTACTAAGTTTCAAGTTAATACACGCAGGTAATACGATTTCCCTATACATACTTCTACACCCCGTTGCACCCCTCCTTAAGGGTCGTTTTTAAAAATCCAAAAATACGTGTTTTATTATTTGTTTTGAAGAATATTTGTACCAAGTTTCAAGTTGATACCTACACGATTTCCTTATACAAACTTCTACACCACGTTGCACCCCTCATTAAGGGTAGTTTCTAAAAATCCAAAAATACGTGTTTTATTATTTGTTTTGAAGAATATTTGTACCAATTTTCAAGTTGATACCTACACGATTTCCCTATACAAACTTCTACACCACGTTGCACCCCTCATTAAGGGTAGTTTCAAGTTGATACCTACACGATTTCCCTATACAAACTTCTACACCACGTTGCACCCCTCATTAAGGGTAGTTTCTAAAAATACAAAAATATGTGTTTTATTATTTGTTTTGAAGAATATTTGTACCAAGTTTCAAGTTGATACCTACACGATTTCCCTATACAAACTTCTACATCTTGCTGCACCCCTCCTTAAGGGTCGTTTTTAAAAATCCAATAATACGTGTTTTATTATTTGTTTTGAAGAAAATTTGTACCAAGTTTCAAGTTAATACACGCAGGTAATACGATTTCCCTATACAAACTTTTACACCCCGTTGCACCCCTCCTTAAGGGTCGTTTTTAAAAATACAAAAATATGTGTCTTATTATTTGTTTTGAAGAATATTTGTACCAAGTTTCAAGTTAATACACGCAGGTAATACGATTTCCCTATACATACTTCTACACCCCGTTGCAACCCTCCTTAAGGGTCGTTTTTAAAAATCCAAAAATACGTGTTTTATTATTTGTTTTGAAGAATATTTGTACCAAGTTTCAAATTGATTACCCGTAGGTAATACGATTTCCCTATACAAACTTCTACAGCCCGTTGCACCCCTCCTTAAGGGTCGTTTTCAAAAATCCAAAAATACGTGTTTTATTATTTGTTTTGAATAATATTTGTACTAAGTTTCAAGTTAATACACGCAGGTAATACGATTTCCCTATACATACTTCTACACCCCGTTGCACCCCTCCTTAAGGGTCGTTTTTAAAAATCCAAAAATACGTGTTTTATTATTTGTTTTGAAGAATATTTGTACCAAGTTTCAAGTTGATACCTACACGATTTCCTTATACAAACTTCTACACCACGTTGCACCCCTCATTAAGGGTAGTTTCTAAAAATCCAAAAATAGGTGTTTTATTATTTGTTTTGAAGAATATTTGTACCAATTTTCAAGTTGATACCTACACGATTTCCCTATACAAACTTCTACACCACGTTGCACCCCTCATTAAGGGTAGTTTCTAAAAATACAAAAATACTTGTTTTATTATTTGTTTTGAAGAATATTTGTACCAAGTTTCAAGTTGATACCTACACGATTTCCCTATACAAACTTCTACATCCTGCTGCACCCCTCCTTAAGGGTCGTTTCTAAAAATCCAAAAATACGTGTTTTATTATTTGTTTTGAAGAATGATTGTACCAAGTTTCAAGTTAATACACGCAGGCAATACGATTTCCCTATACAAACTTCTACACCCCGTTTCACCCCTCCGTAAGGGTCGTGTTTTAAAATCCAAAAATACGTGTTTCATTATTTGTTTTGTAGAATATTTGTACCAAGTTTCAAGGTGATACCTACACGATTTCCCTATACAAACTTCTACACCCCGTTGCACCCCTCCTTAAGGGTCGTCTTTTAAAATCCAAAAATACGTGTTTCATTATTTGTTTTGAAGAATATTTGTACCAAGTTTCAAGTTGAACAACGCAGGTAATACGATTTCCCTATACAAACTTCTACACCCCGTTGCACTTCTACTTAAGGGTTGTTTTTAAAAATCCAGAAATATGTATTTATTATTTGTATTGAAAAATATTTGTACCAAGTTTCAAGTTGATTCACGCAGGAAATAAGATTTTACATACAAACGTATTTACCCCATTTGACCCCCTTAGGGGTTGAATATCGAAATTTCCTTCCTTATTCCTTGTCTACATAATAAAGGGAACTTCTGTGCAAAATGTCAGCTTCATAGGTCCAAGGGTTTGGGCTGGGCGTTGATGATCAGTGAATCGGAACTTCTCTTTTTATATATATAGATATTATGTATAGGTATCTGTCATGAAAGCACCTAATAACAGGACATTATCACGAATTCCTCCAGTTCAATAGCAAGGAATAAACCCCTCAGCATTCGTCAACCATCAGACGCGACAAGAATTCATTCGCTCGCTCGCTCGTACAGGAACGCTCGACAGTTGACAGCGGGATTGCAAATCAACCTCGATTCAATCGAAATCATTATTCGAGATTTTGAAATTAATTGGTAGACGAATACTATTAACGAAACGTAATAACTTGAAGGTTCACAATGAAGACCTGAATCAAGTGGTGAACTTTATTTATTAATCTCATTTTAAAATTCTTATTGGGAATTAAGCAAGAATGATAGAAAACTAGACGCTCATTCGCTCTTAAAATTTTACTAAGGAATCGGATCGATATCCAAATATATAAAGTCGTCGTGTCGCTGTCTGACTAAAGTAGCCCACGCACTAGTCCGGTATCTCACAGAACATTTTCGGTCCGGCCGCCGTATGATCAAGATTGAACACAGGCCACACATTATCTAGATCACATGCAATTCACTCACCCATACAGACACACAAGATTCGATTAAACAAAGGCGTGTGGATGTGTGTGTGTGTGACAGATCGTTCCGGCCATCGTAATCAACCACAAATACAACGATTTGAAAACGGATGGTGGGCCGCGCGATAAGAATTGAACGAGTCTGTGGTCGATTCGGCCGGGGATTGGATAAATGTGTGGCCACCTTTAAAATCAACGCAGAGCCTAAACCACTGAAGATATATAAATAAATATTAAAATTGGAAGGTATATTCCTTTAGGGGTTGTAGAGGTGCACTAAGAAAATATTTTTCTAAATTCAACCCCTTTGTATGGAAAATCGTATTCCCTGCGTTCCGTATTACGTAAATTACGTCACTATTCCTAATACAACGAACGCGTACGTACAGTTGCAGTAGTCTATATATATTTTTATTTAATTTTTTAAAATGACGAGACGCCCCAAAGCGCCTTTAATTCCTATGACGGTGCTTATTCCGCACAGACTCTAATTTAAAGAGTCACCTTATATGGGCTCTTAGAGCAGGATTTTAAGCCTGGGACACTTAGGTGCGTGTTGACTCCTCATGATATGAATCACGACAGTGTGTCAGCCAAGTTCACATACATATATATACTCGATTTTATAATTTGTATCTCACAGTACCAACGCGAACGCCCGCCACTCGTGTCACATCCTAAACCTTGAAAGTCTCCTGTCATCATTCCATCCGTCATATCCCCTGTCTATGCTACCGTTTGACTGGCTACGAGCCGGGAATAGCCGTTTGTCATTTCACTGTCAACGTTGCCAGAGACACTGATTGAAGGGGAAATATAAAGGTAGGTATATTTGGGAAACAGTTTTAGATTGGCATGTGTTGGGTTAAAATTGAGTTCTTGCAAACTATGTAAATATTTAGCTAAGCTCATTTTTTTTATTTAATGAAAGTATATAACTATACAAAATATACCTACCTAAGAGCCTAGATATAATGTAGGTACTTACTTATTTGTGTCTATTTTAGGCACTAGAACTTACCATAATTTAAGCATTTGATAAAATCTTCAATTCTGATATTATTTTGTCCCACTTATCCCATCTTTTAAAAGCAGAAGCATATTATATATATTCATGATCTTTTTATACACATCAGCATAGATTCTAATATAATGAAGGATTACAGCTGATGTTAAATTAAATTGTCCCTAAGACGGGCACGTCAAGGGTGGAAAATAGGTATAATCAATCACTAAAGATTATGATTGATTGGATTGTGGGTAACATTTTGTGGTGTCTTTATAATGTCATATTTGTGTATAAATTTCCTGCAGATCGAACATAGATAGCTGTAATTATTAAATTAAATTGATTTCAATATGACATAACATTATTAATATCTATTCACGAAAAATAAATAATGCAGTTATTAACATTTTGGTCTGTCTAAATGTGTGTCCAGAATAGGCTCCGCAACGGCAAAAAATATTTTAAACTATAAGGATTTAATATTTTTTTCCATCTCTATACCAAAAATACGCGTCTGTAGTCAATAATACTAATAGAAACTTCCACGGGCAAAGACGGATCGGAGATCTAGTGTAAAATCATTGAAAAATCAATGTAGGTTTTTCTGTGTAGAAATTCACTTTGTAACATTTTGAACAAATTGGAATTTCCGAAAAAAAAAATCCAAAATGTATCTATATATTATCTACTTTCAGACGATTAATCTGTGATACATTAAGTCAACATATTAATTTTATCAAAATCTTTAAAAGACCGCCGACTGAAGCGTTAAAATTGTAACAAAAATTGTGAGATAAGCGACAAGTGGTACCAAAAAACACTTTTTGTTGTGAGAAACGTTCTTAATTGCTATCTTAAGTATCTTAGCGGCGCCTGAGGTTTTATCTCAAGAAAAAGGTTGAAATTTTTAATTGAATCCAGATATATTTAAGCACTTGTTTCTTTAGGTAGATGTCGGTCTCGTTTAGAAAGCTTATTCCTGTTCAAAATAATATAATTAACAAACAGTACTATTGCAGATGGCCAGATACACCAGTAACAGGGTCCACTTTTTGCCAGTTGTCTATATTGTCTATATTTATAATATTAATTTAAGTAATAATATAAAAAGAGAGATGATGAAGAGACTTAGATGTCATATACATTATGATATGAAAGAGATAAATAAGTATTGGGAGAGAGAAGGAAGAAATGAACATTTGTGGAGGGGAAAGAGAGTTAGAACATCTGATGGGACATGTAGGACGAGAAAGGGAGATGGAAATAGCAGAGTCACTGGATGTAGACCAAAAAAATTTAAGACCGAGAAGAAAGAATAATGGATAAGAAGCTTGAACAGAGAAACTGAGAAAGAAGAAGATGAATGAGGAATAAGGAGAAGTGTTAGTTAAGAGATTTTCTGTAAATATATATATATATATATATATATATAGATAATATACAGTATATCATATACTAGGACAGTAGGCTGTTTTATAATCTACACTAGCAAATGCCCGCGACTTCGAACGCGTTGTATTAGGAATAGTGAATGCGCAGGGAATATGTTTTTCCATACAAACGTTTACACCCCCTGAAATATGAAAAATCCTTGATTCGTGCACCTCTACACACCCTAAGGAAGAATATAATGTATACACCTTCCAATTTACATATTTATTATCTTCAGGGGCTTCAGCTGTGCTTTGACTGTCTTTACATATTATTTAGATTAGTAGAGTGAGTTTGTTTGATAGTAAATCGATAACTTTTATCTATAGCTAGAGTCTTGATTAATATTCTAGACTGATTTTAAAGTTATAAAATATGTTAAAATGGAGAACTATAATGTTACACATTCACATCCAAAGGGTACCTAGGCTGATGACAAAGCTACCATTCAGGGACATCTCTTTCGCTTCTGCATTCAATCCATTTTCAAGCACGCTCTTCGATTTCGGGTGCATCTTAATTTTTTAATTTAAAATATTATTTATAATGTAAATCTACTGTGGCATGCCACGGTGCCACCTTATGAGGTGGCATAGAGTCGTTACCAAAGTTCGAGACCCGATTACAATGTCATTTCAAGTTGACTCCTACATCACTATTGATACACACAAGTACCAAAATGTTATTGTACGAAACCTAAACAAACACACGGCCTGAATGATCGCTCTCAGGATGGACATACAGTTAATCGAGTTTACAATATTAACAGCACCTTCCAGTTGCGACTCGCTGGTGGCAGGGTGGTCGCTGTGGTCGCCGTGGTCGGGTGCTCGTGGTGGGCTACTGTTTATATTGATGCTATTATTTACATATTTAAGGTTCCTTACATTTGCATGTAACTGAAAAACTGTATGTTATATTTAGGTACTAAAGTTTTTGTTAGCAACTTAGATTGTTGTATTTTTGTGCTATGTACGCCATATCTCCTTTAATACTTTATCAAGATTAACGTTTGATACGCCATTTTGAAGATTATTTTCTCTTTAATGACGAAAAATAATAAAACAAATCAAAATTAAATGTTTAAGTATTTTAAAATTTGACTAAATTATGTATTTTGTAAAAAAAACGCCATCGGTTGGAGATCACTTGAACTAACGATGCGACAAACAATGTTAAATTGTTTTAAGTAAGAAAGGGAAACAGTGAAGCCATAAAGGTTCCAAGATTCAAGATTTTTGGATAGGAAGGAGATTTGGAGCATCATGGGACATCTAGTACATAGGAAAAGAAGATAACAGAGTTATTGGACAAAAACGGTGATGAAAGAGCATTGTGGAACGGATTAGAAATATTGAGGAATTGGGAGGGAAGAAAGGCAGGAGATGTAGTTCAGAGTTTTTGTATAGGTACATAGATAAGTTCTAGTACCTACTAGGTTAGCAGATTGATTTTATAATACTTAAATAAAAATTTAATTTAATTTAATTAATTTAATTTAGGTAGTCGATAGCCTAATTGGTAGGACTGTGGACTTGAAACCGGAGGCCCCGGGTTCGAGTTCTACTCGCTGCCAAAATGCTAAGCACCAATTTTCACTCCTCGTGATTCCCTCTGAAATCGGCGGCCGGTCACCAACCCGACTGCTAAGCGTGGTGACTATGGCAATTCCTCTCAATGAGCACCACTACTAATATGGTGCGCTAGAGGGAGACCAATGATCCAGCAGTGGATCTTAAAAAGGTTGATGATGATGATGATGATGATGATGATGATGATGAAATAAACATTTCTAAGAAACGGTGCTATTATGAATTATATTTCCAAGTTACAGAACTTACAGAACCCTGACTGCATCTTCGACTCACACTTGACTTTCTTTTTAATTTCAGGTTGAGAACCGGTGGCAGAAGTATGTTTGTTAACACAATACAATATGGGATGTACCACCAGAGTGCCAGACCTACTGTAGGTAAAGGTTAGTAAATATACTTTAGACACTTCACTCCTCTAAAATATATTCGGAGAATCATCTGTCGGAATCGTGATTTAGCATTATTTTTATAACCAAAATCTAGTCAAAATATTACAGAGATGCATCAAAATCAATAAAGTTAAGCAATCTATACTTGAACCGTCCACAGTCCACAGTTCCACACTATGGTTCTGTGATGTCGAAATACGTGAAAAATAGTTTGTTTGTTTACTGAAAATATGCCGATTTTTTATTGCATTCATTCAAAATGAGGATAACAAAGGTTAAAGGATATTATTTAAAAAATGCAATACTTTCTACGTTAAATGTTTCTTTTAAAATTGGACTAATTTATGAATTTTGTAAAAGACGCCATCTGTTGGAGATCAGTTGAATTATGATAAGACTATCACGGGTCATCTAGTAATATCTATTTCGCATATTTTATATTCATTGTGAGGGCATCGAACACGGGCACTACGGGCAGTGACCAATTTTTTATGTGTTTAATGAAAGTAGATTAAGAGCGCCCTCTACCGGTATTTCCTGTCAATTCTAACCAGCAGACCAAACGTGAAGAATTTAATGAAAGAATTATGGTTTTCAGTATAGACCAAAATGTTCCCGCGCTACTTGTAGTGTGGGTAGTGACTCCAAGTTCCCTTCATCTCTACATCAAAATGACCACAAATCTTGCGGATGCTATGTCAACCACAAACGAAATCAGTAAAACTAAAATTAACTATTTGAATGTTAGCTCTGGTTTTCAGCACTTTATATATATTCGAAATTAAATACTATGTGGTAAAAGCGGCGAACGTTTACGTTCGCCGGGTAAAAGTGTACCTACATTATTTATGATTTTCACCCAGGCTTGGCCCTTGGAAAAATTTTAAATTGTTCTTTAAGGACAACGCGGTCCAAGGTCATCTTGTATCTTTTAAAAATATGGCAAATCTAAATTAATCCTGGAAGTTTCCAAAATGCAAAAGCAATGCCCGTTTTGGAAACTATGGCTATTTAGAACCCTAAATAATAAAAAGGTGGCTCAATCCAATTCTAATTTCACATCGTATTCACATAAACAATTTAACTCACATCTCTCTAGTACAGCGATAAGAGCCGGGGCAGCTGCCGAAACAGCAGAGACTTGCAAACGGCGCAAATATACCTATATACAAATTGAAAAAGATAATATATTTGTGCCGTTTGCAGTAGAGACACTAGGTTCATGGGGGCCGAGTGCCAAAAAATTTTATAAAGATATAACACCTAAAATTGTCGGCGCTACGGCCAGCCGTAGAGCCAGTCTTTCTTCGCCCAGAGAATTAGCATAGCTATACAGCGAGGAAATGCACCCAGCGTTCTTGCCACCATGCCCACGCGGACCAAATATTTTTGATTATTAATATTATTTTAGGTTATATTGTTGTGTAAATAATTAAAATTAAAATTTTATTTATATGACTTAGAAATATTGTTAATAAAATTTAACACTGCATCCCAATTCATCGAATATTTACCTGAATACCTTAATAATTTTAGACATTTTAGATATCCGCACACAGTTTCATGTATAATTTAATGATTGATGGAATTACAAACCGCCCATTACAAACACGAGCACGAGGGCCCTCCGCGCCGCCCGCCCCGCCGCCACCCGACATCAATCAATCCGTCAATAACCGTCGGGATCTTATTATGTTCAAAAAAAGAGGAAACGACCAACTAAATTGGCTACTTGGGAACAAAGAGTTGCACGTAGGAGTACGCTGTTATTCGCGGTTTTTTGATTGGCCATTAAGCCAACAAATAACGACTTAATGACTCAGATAGCAAGTAAATTGTAGCTTCGGTTAACCCTAACTTTGATGGGAACACGTCCGGTCACGGACTCTTTTATATATTTTTTATCATTTTTGCTCTTTTTGTAGATTGTTTGAACAACTTTGTACCTCTTTTTCGACTTGAGAGGTTTTTTACATTATTAATGAAACTAGCTTAATTATATCTATTTATTACTAGCTCTCCGCCCCGGATTCGCCCGTTTGAAAAAAGGACTTTTAGTTTTTCCTGAATTTTCTAATTTTGCGGGCAACTTTTCCCTATTTTCTTTCCCTAAGAACCTTAATCAGAATATTAAAAAATAGCCAAATCGGTCCAACCATCTCAAGTAGTAATATAGATAATTCATACCTATTTGTAAAGTGCTCTCATATATTAGGTATATATTATTAACCGACTTATTCCTCTACATTCCTTAGCTTTTAAAGTATAAATAAAGTAAATGATAACAGAACCAGTGTAATAGCACTAGTATAATATGAACAGAGACTTGTCGGCCGCGAGGGTATTTACTCCATATAAGTCGCAGGTAGGTAATGATGAAGCACTCCGCACCCTGTGGTTATCGCTTCAAATTATAGCGTGCGTATGAATATTTCGTAGCAATATGCCCGCGGGCCTGTCTGTCTGTCTGTCAGTCCACCGCTCCTTGGCTCCATTTTGTTATTTTTTATGTTATGTAGCGTCACGCGAATTGCTCTTTAATTATTATTAGAGTTAGGTTTGTTACTATTATTCTCTGAGGTTTATTTTTGTTATTACAGTAGGTACTTTCTGAAACATAAAAACACGAGGTAAAGACAATTTTACAATTTGACATTTCCTGACGACGTTTCATGACAGAGTCCATCCCTTTCACATCACCGTAGTCAAGTTATAACTCCTACAAAAAAAAATCATATCTCCAAAATTAGGTAGGTACCTACCTATTTATTTTATTTTTTTTCAAAATTACACTCTTGCCACAAATGGTAAGCACAGTACTTATAACAGATGTATTTTATAGTGCAGCAACAGACTTTCCACCTGTTGTTTTTAATTTGAACTTGCAACTGTTTGCAAGTGGACACTTTACTAGTGTACCTGGCGACACCGCAAGGTAAAAAGCCCGTGAAGATGTTGGTTTATATGTTTTATAATGGTCCATGCATATATTGGACCACCATAGTATCCTAGCAGGTGGTCTGACATACGCGGCCTGCATCACAGATCTGTGACGATTGTTTATAGCGCTCGTGAATCATGCGCAGCATAACTAAGCTGTGGTGACGTGATTCGCGAACTAATTGCAACATTTTATGCTATTTAATGAACATTTAAATTCTGTACGTGATTTATGTTTATGCACATCGATTGAATAGCGACTTCGTTGAGAAATAGTTAAGGTTTTTTGAGGACTAAAGAACCCTATTTTATTTTACAGAACCCCCATAGAGTGATTGTGCGACTGTGGTGCAACGAAAATGCTCAAGAAGATGTCATGATAATTATATTTAAGATCAGTGCGTGTCTGTAACGAGAAATAGAAAGGGAAATAGAGAAGGAGAACGCATCAGCTGTGCGCTTAACCTACAGTGTTGTGTATAAAGTGTTAATGTTTTCAAGATATAATGTTAATGTTGCTTATTACCAAGGTGAGATGTCAGATGTTAAACATCGTATAATACTAGCTATCACCAAACCGTTCGGTTAAAAATTTTTTTTATCAAAGATTTCATTAAGAATTTTCCTGAAGGAATGATATTTTCCGGGGATGAAAGTATACATTGTGTATGTTACTTTCCTTCTGCATATCTCTGTGAATAAGATCAATTGTGATACACTATTTGGTCCCATTAATATGGTCTCTGTCTACCCCGACTTGTAAGCTTGATTCCTGTCTATTCTGAAATGAAAGATTAAAAATCTCTCCATCAAAAATAAATACCTGAACAAGATTAGAGACGTCTATGATATAAGATAACTCCATATTAATTATTGCGTTAATGACAACTGATACGTTTAACAAGGCAAGCTGTATAGAGGCTGACAACTTTTAGTTTAAGGTAGTAGTAGCAGAAAACTAAACATTCAAAAACACACAGATATCAAGTCCTATACTTCATACCTCATCTAAACTTTTATTCTTCCATTTTTAAACTTAATAAACTTTATTTCGCACCTTGGTTTTGTAATATTTTTTTATCTATATATGTTAATCAATTATAGTTTTTACATTTTCATTTAATATTTACGCAAAAATCTAATCAAAATATTATAGAACTGACATCTTTTACATTTCTAAAAAGTATCCTTCTCTGATCCTTATCTAAAGTAATAACTTCCGCCCGCGGTTTCACTCGAAATGGAAGATAGAACTTACCCATTACTACTGGCTGTAGACTTCAAAGCCCAGTGTCACCAGATTTTACATTATTTTTAGGGTTCTGTCTGTCTGTCCGTCTGTAATAGCTTATTTTCTCCGAGTCTACTCTACTGGGGAAAAGTTAAACTTTTGGTACATTTGTAGAGTTTCATGATGCAATCACGGATCTGTAGCGTTTATAATCAAATTTCGATTTTGGAGGGAATGAAAGGGCTCGTTATAATAATTTTTTTTTCTAAAATTTTATAATGCATATAGTTTAAATTATATTAAAGAAAATATGCAAAATTTAGCTGTCCCCTCCCACCTTATCTACGAAACTATCGAGTCTAGAATTTTGCAAAAAAAAAATAGGGACTATAGAGCCTACAATATAGTTTACCGGAAATCCTAAAATTCAGACCGAGAAAATGGTACTGAGCCCTCAGCGCGCAAGCAATACTCGCAACACTCGCAACTTGGCCAATTTTTTAAATTAATGAATGGATATTATTAGATTTACGGTAAACTTTCGCATTTATAATACTTGTCATTTTTCCGACCGTACCCAGTACGGTAGCTAACAAATGACATATTTTTGACAGGTTCACTTTAAAACTGTCAGTCGAGCGAGCAACGAGCGCCGAGCACCGGATAAGATAAACTCACCTCTCAATCTACCTCATTTATTTACTTGTTGTCTATATTGTACTGAGATATTGTATTGTAGAAAAAAAAGCATAATAACAAACATGTACCTATCTGACAAAAAATGCGTAAATGCTATTCATAATGGAGTGTTGATACTTAATTGATGTAAGGAAATCAGTTAAGCCGTTTTGGTGTGGTTAACTTTGGTAGGTTTTACACGTAATTTTATATCAATGATAGTCTAAAATAGTCTAAAATTATTATATCTGAGAGAATAAAACGTCAGTATATTAGAATAAATAATAAATAAGTAAATTAGATTAGTATTTTGGAATATTTCAATCAGTATCTATGGGTCAAAGGTATCAATTAAAAACATAACAAATACGTAATCCCTTTTTAGGGTTCCGTACATCTCCGATGAAATATCGGAAACCCTTAAAGGATAACTCATGTGTCCGTCTGTCTGTCCGTCTGTCACAGCTTATTTTTTCCGAATCTACTGGACAAAATATGTTGAAAGTTGGTAGATTATATAGAGTTTCATGACCCAATCACGGTCGTACAGCGTGAATAATCGAATTTCGATTTTGGGGGTTAATTATGGGGGAAAAATTAAAACGTTAAAAATAATTTAAGTGTATCATGTCATGTGGCATATTAAATGAAAGGGCTCAATTATAAGGAATACAAATATATTTTTGTATAATTTTAAAATTTTAGAAAATGGACCGCTCCCCCCTCATCTCCAAAACCACTAAGTCAACAACAACAATTAAAACAATTGAAACAAAACAAAACATAAAACAACAAAACAGGGCTTTTCTTATAGTTTACAGGAAAACGTAAACGAAAATCCTGTCTTAAAGTTATGTCTTCAAATTCTACGACGAAATATTTATTATTTCTTACTTTTCAGTGCAAATTTTTGAAGTCGGTGCACTTTTTTTAAAAGGTTTATAACATAAATGAAAGTACAATTCTCAAATGTTTTGTTTTTTTCCCGCGTCGCGCTAGATAAAGCACGGGTATCTTCTCCAAACAGCCAACAAAGTCGTGGTTAAAAAATAAAAACTGTATTGTGCGGTTAAATTAGGAATGATTTGTGGACACATACAATTTGCAATCTTGTACGAATTTAACTTCATTGTGTTATATTATAACTCTTGTGCTGTAATGTAAATTAAAAAGAACGCGTCTTTAATATATGGGATTATGGGTGTAAAAGTGAGATAAAAAGACTCACGTTACGAGCAAGTGTGTTGAAAAAATTATAACACACTTTGTCCTGGCTCTTTCTACAAAATATCAGTAAATTAAGTGTAGTTAATTAATACAATTTAATTTTCTTTGCAACTTACCCATTATAACATTAGAGGCGACAAGTTTGACCCACCTATATCGTTTCCTCTTTACTAATTGCCCACCTGTTGATTAACAATGTCATTTACACACGCTATAACACTTGATATATACACTTATTAGTTGCAATAAAGGTAGGTATATGTTGCCAGTTTATTATCTCTATCAAAATACAGTCTGTGCGTTTGTTCAGAATAGGATCCGAAATTTTTATGAAATTTTCAGCTAACATCTCGATATCTTCAAGGATTTTGTAGATAAACTACAAAAAATATTGCCTTGGGTGAAAAGTGATATCAAATTTCAACGGGCAAAGTCGGGTCGGAAAGGTAGTACACAATAAAGTGTGTCATGTTGCAATAACAAAGTAGAAAGTTACATTTTATTTAACAACCTTGTCTATGACTCCCAGGAGACCGCCCGTATTTCACTGGCTTTCAAATACCTACATACCTACAACAAAGTCAGATTTACTTCAAATTGCATGTCAATAATATTTTACAACAGTTTCACATAATTATTTCAGAGGGATAACTGAAAAATAGACGTTCTAACTAATATAATTATTAATTATACTTACTTAATATGGAAGCGAGACTTGGATATGGAATAAGAAGCATGAAAGTAAGATAAATGCAGTGGAAATGCGGTCTTTACGTAGAATGTGTGATGTAAAGGGCATTGACCGCATCCATTCATTGAACATATAAAAATGTAAGTATTGATTGTTGGAAATATTAAAAGTACACACAATCACCGAGCATGTATGAAAGGTATGATGAATATAAAAGAGGCTAAAGAGGTATGTCAGGATCGTAACAAATGGCATTCGATTGTCTCTGCCTGCAATACAATAATAAAAGGCATGATAATAGATAGATAGATAGATATGTTTGCGAAAGTATGTTTGTTTTTTTGTCGATCACGTCAAAACATAGCAACGGATCCACGTATTTTTTACACAGAGATAGTTGGAGGATATTTGGCAGGCGACTCTGCCGGTAGTAAATGGCAAGGTTTCAAAATTGTTATCTCGCGAACCCACCACCAGAAAGTTGGCAGGTCAACGATTCCTTCATCAGGTAAGGTAACTTTGAACTTTTTATCAATTAACCCCTCCCAATTTACTGATGTCTCTTGGGCCACAACTATATCATGAGCTAAACAAGGAAGAGTTTATAATTGGCAAAGTGACCACATTTAGTTTTAAAATGATAACAATCGTGACTCTTGGTATTAAATGTAATTCCGTGGGGTATACCCGTGACATTGTACCATTTGCCAGTAAAGAATTAACTATCTTAACCTAATTAAATTTAATAAACACGACCCCAGAGTTATCACTTAATGTAACGAATATACCAGTTGAGTGGTGAACTTTATTGTGTCAAGTCGACAGAAAAAATATTTTTTTCCGCAATTTTTTAGTGTGATAAAATCATGTAAGAACTTGTATTTAATAAGAAATGAAAATTAAAAATACCTGTGCACATCTGGCGGGCCAATAACCATAATTATTTTAAATAAACAAAAAAAGTGTACCGACTTCAAAAATTACGCACTGAAAATTGTGCTTTCCGAAATCAAATGCACATCTTTCTTCTTTGGCCTCGCCTTATCCCGTTACACGGGGTCGGCCTTCCCAATCATGCGGCGCCACTTGATTCGGTCCTTGGCGTCTTCCTCCTTGAGGCCCATCTCCCTCATGTCCCCATGGACCTTCGTCAACCACGTGGTTTGGGGTCTTCCTCTCCCCCTCTTGTTTGTAGCCATGGTCAGGCACTTTCTCACGACATGGTCGTCCTCTCTTCTAAGCACATGACCGTACCATCTCAGCCTGGACTCCTTCACCTTATCAGCTATCCGTGCAACCTTGAAGCTCCTCTTATATGTTCATTTCTCACTTTGTCTTTGAGTGTAACTCCTCCTGCCCATCGTAGCATACTAGTTAAGTAAATAATCTTAGCATTTATTTTTTAAGTAATGGACAATGTTTCATTTTTTTAATCACCCATTTTTGTTACTTTAATTAAAAATATATTAAAAAATAAGTTACACGTATTTTTATATTTTATTTTTGGTTGAGTTTTTATATTTTTAATTTAATTATGAATTTTTATAAATTCTGAGGACTTATAAACTAAAAACCTTAGCTAGGACTAAAATTAAGAAATATAAACTGTCACCCAAAGAAAGTGACTGATAGTGTCAGTCAAGCCACAGAGTATACGTTATAGAAATGCAAAGAGTATAATATACCGTGTTCCAAATAGGTGTTGCCGTAGCTGGAACTCAAATCGCCTACAACATTATTCATAATGTATATAATAATACTAGCTTTTGTCCGCGGTTTCACTCGTAAATATATTTCCTGTAATAGCCCATTCGAAAATAGCAAAACTTCCAAAAAATATTATATAAAAGAAGTATTTTTATAATTATATTTAAAGAATAATTATTAATTTAGCTTCAAATGGAATAAAAATGGGTAAAATTAATAGAAGGCAACACCTGAGTTCAATAACTAACAACTCTGCCAACAGACATTAGTATTTTTAAATTAGAGGGTTAGCACAGATTAGGGCACCTATTAATCCTTAATTTTCAATATTTCAGTATTTTAAAAATAACTTGAAAATTAAAGGATATAAAAAATAAAAAAAATAAAAAATAAGCTTTCTAGCATGTAATCTCCAAACGGTTTTCGAATTTTGGTACCTTACGAAAAATGAAATGTTGTCCATTGGTCATTTACTATTCTTAAAAGACGTTATATTAACAATTTTATATATTAAATAAAAATTAACATAATATTTTACATTTGCAGTCTTAAAAAATATAATAAAAAGATACGCAAATATAGTACAGTAAAATGAACTTTATCTAAATCTTTTAATTCTACAAAATTGTCTAACTCATGAATACCTCAGTTAGTAATTATTACCATAGTATTCTATTTTTCAATCTTCCCACCTGGCATAAAAAACAATTCAATTCTATTTGCCCTGTTATATCAGTGTTTCCTAGTACATATAAAATTAGAGATTAATAGGTTCCCAGTAGGTACCTCTTGATATCGTATGTAAACAAAATAATTCACGGAAAAAATTGATAAGTCGCGTAATATATGTATATATTTTATTTTGTCATAATACAATCTATCTATGTACTACTTATATTATTTCTCAAATGTGCTTTTTGTCGGTTATCTCTCCGCAATTTTTAAGATTATTTTTCCTATAATAAACGAATCAAAATTAATTGTTTCTTTCAAAATTAAACTATTTTATTTATTTTATAAAAGACGCCATGCCATCTATTGGCGATCAATTGAAATATGACAACAGTATTGACACCACACGGGTCATCTTGTTTTGGCTTAAATTTCAAGTCTAACAATTTTATCTTTTTAATGATTTTAGAGAATGGAGAACATAGCTTTAAGGACTGTAAATACCGTCCATCATAAACCACCCAAAATTAACCCTTTAAAGTCAATATGGTCAAGCTTCAAGGTATTTGCATCAAATAGTAATCTACACGGTCTGAAGTATTTTAGTGAGAAGATCAGTGTCATTGAGAAGTAAGTTAATTACATATTTTACTTTGATGATTGAATAAATTTTTATGAAACATTTTTATTGTGGACGTATATAGGCTGGGCATTCAAGTGAAGGGAAGACTAATTTCTTCTATTGGTTAATTAATAAGTAACATATTATTAATTATGACATCGTGGGCAGTACCGTATCTATAAAAACGTTTCCTAGTTTGTGGATTTCTATACATCATATGAATCTACAATTTTTGTTTCAGAGTATTCTGGGCAGTAACTTTCATAGCGAGTATTGCTTTCTGTTCAGTTCTCATAAACAACGTGTGGTATAAATGGCAGACCAGTCCGGTCATAGTCACCTTCAATGAAGAAGTTGTTCCTGTCTGGAAGGTATTTCATTAAGTTAACAATAGGTCTCCTTTTTTACGGAACCCTAAATATCTGCATCTTTATGCATGATTCTAGAAGTATATGAATTACATTTGTTTTCTTTTAGGTGCCTTTTCCTGCAATAACTATATGTCCTCAACTGAAATGTAAACAATCTGTTTACAATTATACAGAAGGGATAATGAATCTTATCCATAGTAACGATGAAGGGGCGGAGGATAGGTATGTTTAAGTTTGAGATACATGCATAATGGCTGAAACAAAGCTCGATTATATACATACAACATTTTGCTGTAGCATTTATTTTTCCTCCCGTTTTCAACTGGGCAGTGGTTTTCGAGGCCACCCACATATAAGAGGTTAAATATATCAAAGGGCAAATATTTAACATAGCTCGCTTTTAACTACCTGAGAAAAATGTACTTAAAAATTAATTCAACAGTATCCTTTACATATTTGGATGTTCTAACAGAAACAATTTCATTGACGACATCAGCACTGTTTGCGGCCATGAAGATGCATCATTTTCCTACAAAGGCTTCAGTAATGCTTCTTTAGTCCACAATATATGGTCTGTAAGTATTTGTATATCGATTTAGGAACCTAGGCACCAAACAGGTCAATGTTGTTTCGGGTGACCTAAAAGCTGGCTCTTACCTCGCTCAAAAATCAGTTTAACTATTCAGCGAGGTAACATAGGCAGTGTTTTGGGAACCTTTAATAGCCACAGGGGGATCTGGAAGAGATATACTTTCTATAATTTGTACAATATATTATTATAATACATACCTTTCCCAAAAGTGCACTTTTCTCGATCTTTACAAATGTATCTTGCCTTATCCACATCCATACATAGTTTCATACATCACGTTTATTTTTAGTACTGCGTACTTGGCCTCTTTTAAAGATATTATTTATTTGATTTATGAATGTAGGTCTGAATCGTCGTTTCATTGTCAGCCATTTCGGTGATCCGGTTGATTCCTTTCATCACACATTCGTTTAAAACTTTTAAGTTTATATAAAACACCATCATTCACTCCTCACTTTTCATGTACATCATCATTCCAATCTGCCTTCTGATATATTAAACTATCTGCTATCTCAGGCAACTTCAATTTACTATCGGCCAAAATGATTTTATGGACTTTTTTGATGTTTTCTGGAACAACTGCCGAATGAGCTTTCAGCGTCATTTCTGTCTGTGCGACCGCATATAAAGTCAGCATTCGTTGTTGTAGATGGAACAGAGTCCGAATAACACCTATCAAGCCATTGCTTTACTTCAACAGTATTTTTCCAATCAAAAAGCAATGTTCAATCAACACACGAAATTACTTTTCATCCATTGTTTTTAAACAAAGAACAGTTGCTTTACTAAAACCACTAAACGCTAGATTGTGATGAAATTTTGACACGTGTCGTTTGAAGGTTAGAACTACTAGGTTTAGGAAGGTTAGGTTAGGTTAGTGTTGCGTCATCTATATGTCAGGCCCGAGACTTATTGAGTGATGTGCTATAATTTAATATTATAGCTTCTAAAGTTTTCTTTCACCATAGCTATATTGATGATCTCGACGTGATTTGAACACGCAACCTTCTAATTTCAAATTCTTTTATAAATATTTTCTTTTACAATACATGACTCTTACATGTAATTAATAATATATTTCTTTCACCATAGCTATAATATTATCTAAACCAGCAATTTTATATCCATATCCACTTACCCTTTCTCTCGTAACCACACAGCCCAAATATAATATATTAACTCTTTAATTTGATCAATACTATGTATGACCATTCAAACTAATCTCTCATTCAGTTATATCTTCATTACTCACAAAAACCATTATTTTAGTTTTCATACTTTTCTTCCCTCATTAACTCTTTAATAATTTACAATATTTTCTGTAGTTCTTTTGCAGAGTCAAAAATTTGTACAGTATCGTCTGCATATACATTTAATTCGGATGTTGTCTAGTTTCAATCCAATATAACTTTCTTGCAGTGCATTTAAACCGAATCATTATACATACATTTAATGTTTTATTTCATAGAATAAAAATATAGCGCGTGTTAGCGAAACTGACAATCATTCGTCTATGATTTTATTTACCACTAGCAGTTGCCCGCGACTTAAACGCCAATACACGTTTACACCCCATTTCACCCCCTTAGGGATTTATTTTCGAAAAATCCTATCTTTGTGTATATCTACATCCTCTAACTAAGGAATATACCTTCCAATTTTTATATACATAATAATATATCTCTTCAGTGGTGTAGGCTGTGCGTTGATTGTCAGTCAGCGACACGATGGTTTTATATGTATAGATAAAAGATTACAGAGAAATGTTTTGTTATAAAATAAAACAAATTATTTCTATTGAATTGTTCAACAACAGGTAGCACCAAAGGTAGATGACATATTCATAGATTGCAATTGGCGAGAAGATATGGTTGAGTGCAGCGATATATTTAAAGTAGTGTTAACTAAAGAGGGGTTCTGCTTTACTTTCAACACACAACATGTAGAAGATATGTTCAATATGGATAGGTGAGTAAGTTGAGACGATATCATGTTACTTAGTATATTTGATATTAAATGTTGTATACCGATATTGGTTTGCAGTTAGATTCGATCCCCACATTTTGTTATGGTGCTTGTACCAATCTAACAAACCGTAAGTAAAAGGATTGACGATCTCAATAGCACAACAAACTCGGTCACTCGTTAGACATAGCATAATAAATGTCCTAGGAATACTGTTCACGAAATTAGTTAATAAAACTTAGTACTATTATATATTCTTTGGTAATAATATATTTTTTAATTTAATCCCCAAAATCGAAGTTCGATTATTTACGCTATTCGTCCGTGATTGGGTCATCAAACTCTAGGTACACGATCCCCACATTTTGTTATGGTGCTTGTACCAATCTAACAAACCGTAAGTAAAAGGATTGACGATCTCAATAGCTCAACAAACTCGGTCACTCGTTAGACATAGCATAATAAATGTCCTAGGAATACTGTTCACGAGATTAGTTAATAAAACTTAGTACTATTATATATTCTTTGGTAATAATATATTTTTTAATTTAATCCCCAAAATCGAAGTTCGATTATTTACGCTATTCGTCCGTGATTGGGTCATCAAACTCTAGGTACACATGTACCTTTCAATTTTATTCGTCCAGTAGATTCTAAGAAAATAAGCTGTGACAGACGGACAGACAGACACAAGAGTGACCCTATAAAGGTTTCGTTTTTGGTGTGGTTACGCTAGCTCTAGAAACATATTACGTACAATTAAGGTTTTCTACGAATAAGTATGTATCACTACATATTCATGATTAGAGAGCTACTCATGGGGTTCCCTGTGTTTTTTTTATAATATTTAAACTTTGTAAGTAGGTATATATTAATTAATGTTTGTAAATGTTTTAATTTTAGTATACAGCGGGATTTTATATATCTTAATGCAGAAACAGAAACCAATGAATGGTCCATGGAGACAGGATACACGGGTAAAAATGTTAAAGAAGCTTACCCGAGAATAGGACGGGTATGGAACAAATAAGTACATTATAATATTTTTTTTAATTGTATGATAAAATTTATTTATTTCCTAAATATGTTTTAGCAAAATGGTGCAAAATCAGATCTGAGAGTAATTTTGATGGAAAAGCAATCGGAGAAGGACAACATGTGCAATAGTCTTAATCAAGGATTTAAAGTAAGTTTTATAAAATTAGTACCTATTGTGATCCATAGTAGGTCTGACTAAATCACAAAGAGGGAAGATATGGTCTGAACGATATTAGTCATTAGTATAAATTGATTTCAATATACTTAGTTTTATTAAACGATCATAAACAGCTGTATTATCATGTACAGCTGCCCATATACCCATTGTCCATGCCTGCATAATTAATTATAAATTAACTGATTTAACAATATTAATAAAAAGTTTTATATAAATGTTACAAATAACAACCTAAAATATAGGAATAAAATCCAACTCTGTGATCAATTGTTCACTTTACAAGAGTTTACCCCAAGTCAAGCTCATATTCGTAAAGTGGGAAAAATAAATGTCGGTAAAATTATAAAGAAAAACGGAAACCCTAATTAATTAGAGACATTCCGTCCGTGGTACTAAAATTTTGTGATACCAGTGGTACCACGGCATGAGGTGGCCCCGCGGTATCAACAGTAGGAAAAATGAGTTCAGACATGAGGCAATAGAAAGCTCTTATAACAAGATGGTGATACGGGTCAGGAGAAGGAAGATAGAAATTATGTAAACAGACATTTAGAAGGTTGCAATAGTTATCTTGGATTTTTTTTTTCAATACAGAATCCTGTCATATCCCTGTCACAGTAACAATCCATTTTTATAATGACATAATATACTCATAAACTGGCTAAATTGAAGAAAACTTGCTATATTTCTTGTTGGTATGGTGACTGTATCGTGTTTGACATGTTTCCATAATTTGTACCTTCCTCTGACGCGTACTTAGTGCATGATCATTAGTCATTCGTAAAATGATAGTGACCTTTTGGGAAAACATTTATTCATATAACAAGTTATCCATCTGCAGGTCTATATGCACCACCCAACCGACATGCCTCAGTCTTCTCTTTATTACTACGCAGTGTTACCTAACCAACTGACAGCTCTGGCTACCAAGTTCAATATGGTGTCAACATCTCATACTTTGAAGGGTTATTCTTCAGAAATGTAAGTTGTAAAGATATTTAATTGGTAGAGCGAGATATTAAAGAGCAATAGGAAAAATGAATTTAGTAATGCAAATCGTGAAGAAAATGGTACGAAAAAATAAGACACGGGAAAGATTAGTCGAGAGTGGTACCGTAAAACATAAATATACTGAAATTTACGATGAGAAAGACAGACAGTACAAAGCAAGAGGTCCCAAAACTGTGTAAATTTCGAAGACATTTCAGCAGGAATATAAAATATTGTCAAAACTTGACCATCACAATGCGATAGCCGATAGGGCGAATAAATATAGACATTTTAATAGTAAGCAAATAAGCCCAATAAGTAATATCACTTAGTTTGAAATAAAACCTAAAAATTTAAAAATAACAAATAATCCAAGAGATTTCTTGTCTTCAGACAAAGCATTTATACATGAGGTAGCATTTAATAAAAAGGTTCTATTTATTCACAGACGTCAGTGCTATTTTCCCTCAGATCGCAAGCTAAAGTACTTCAAGGTGTACACGCAGAGTAACTGTGAATTGGAGTGTTTGTCTAATTATACATATAAACTCTGCAAATGTGTCTGGTTTCACATGCCTCGTAAGTATTATTTTAACTGTACCAATAACATAACGGACTTATCATTAAGTTCCAAATCCTCTACTGCAATATCTTCAAAATATTGACAAGTGAAAGAAATTTAGTTTTGAATCATCATCATTGTTTCAGATGACAACAGTTCTCAAATTTGCGGAAACGAAAACTTGGATTGTGCAATAAAAGCCAAAGGTAACTAAAATAATACTCCCAATTACAATGTGCTTAGCTAGGATTTGGTTCAGTCAGAGTGGGGCAATATTTTTTAATTACTATCATCCCATTTCAGAGGATTTGTCGTTTGATGAAATAGTTATTGGCGAAACTAAAAGTAACGCTTGCAACTGTCTGCCAGCTTGTGACAGTGTGACGTATGATGCTGAAGTACTAAAGACTGCCTATGATTATAAAACCTTCGCTAAGACTTTTCAGAGAAGCGTTTTCAATGCATCTTCTAAAGAAATTAATGAATATATTGGAGGGTAATTATAACATTATTAGCTTTAGTATGTTGTAACACAACTTATGGGTGTCTCACCGGAAACCTGTCCAGGGGCATGCCAACCGAGATTGGCATAGGCCAGTTACTAAAACAAAATTTTCCCGGTCGGGAGAGATTTTTTTTTCAATTTGAAACGGCGCGAATTAATTAAATATTATTTCAGAACTGAATTTTCGAGATTAGATATATATTTTAAGGAGTCGAGGTTTGTGTCAATGCGCAGATCAGAGTTGTTCGGTACTACAGACTTCTTAGCTAACTGCGGAGGTCTTCTCGGACTGTTCATGGGATTTTCCTTCCTGAGCATCATTGAGATATTTTATTTTCTAACTATAAGGTAAGAATGAACTGTTAAAAATATAGGAGAACTGATAAATGGTCGCATGGGTAGTAAAGTTGTTTATAAAAAAAAAATCACGGAGGAATGAGATATTTTCCCGGTATAAAAATCCGCTATCTCTGCGTAAAAAATTGTATCGAACCATTGCACAAAGAAACATGCAAACATACTTCAGCATTTATTAGGATTTTCACTTCGTTGCTTGAAGGATATTAAGCAGCAGGATACACTGCAATTAGTACTGAATGGCCGGTATAATAAAAAAATCTGTGTCGTTAATGTTGCCTATGGTATCTGTAAATTAAAAATATCAGAGAACTATGTATGTATATTTCTCGGCACACACACATTGCCAGATCAACATTGCCTGCATGTAATGTGTATCTACCTAAATCTTATTCTCTGGTATTATGTCGGCCCAATTATTTCAAACAGCTAAATCAGATTAAGTAATTATTATATTTATTTTTTTATTTTTCAGAGTACTCTGTAAAATATGGCGCAAAAACGATAAAACTGAAAGTGATTCTACTGACAAAACTGAGAAAGATACGTATTAGAGGATAATAGTGGATGTACACAATAATTTTAAATTATAAGTTTTCTTAATAACTAAGTACATATTTGTTTTAATTCAATCTTTCCCAGAATATTTATAATTTCGTAAATATTGAGGTCAATATTAAATGGAATGACTCTGATTCCCTGGGAGCAAGGGCGGGCCCTTGTATGGGTTGCTTAGGTAGATTTGGCCTTGTGCGCAGCGTCTTGCTGGAAAATCAAATATCGTCTCCGAAATAGGGTCTGAAGTAGGTATTTTACGATAGTAACCAAACCAGTGTCTTGGTAACCTTTGACCTTGTGTTGATGCCTTTTTCGCATAAATGCACTTCAATTTGGAGCAAAGTACGAGAGTAGGTACTTGCCAAAGCGTTACTGATGACTGAACTCGTGGAACAGCATTTTCAGCTGCCGCAGAGCTTGTGTCGAAGACCAGCTCCCGTATTACGTATCTCGGTTACTAACAAAAAGCAAAGGTTAGGTTAGTCACAGATTAATAAATATAACAGGCCAAAAGTGAGTGTATCGTGCAAACTTGCTCTTCTCTTGGCATACAGCTGCAAAGAGGTTTCCCAGCTACAAAGACCGTCTACAGCACTTCGGCATGAGTTCGCTACAAAATCGTAGATGTAGACTGGATGCCGAATTCTTCTACAAGCTTGCTAATTCCAAGGTCGACTGTCCAAGTTTGTTGGGACAGCTGAATCTTTGTGCTCCTGCACGAAATCCCACAGCTAGCGGATTCTTTCTTGCTTGCTAGATCTAGAACGGTCCTCGGTCTGGTCTCTCCTCTTAACTCGTATGGTCGGGCAGTATAACGATATTACTTAGATGTGTTTGGTTCTCAGGCCACTTTCAAAACCACAATTGGAAAAATTTATTTTTTTATTGTTCTTTGTAGGTAGGTACCTAATTTAAATACCATATAATAAGTGAATTGTGTAAAGAAATGACTGCTACTCGCTTTTCTCTGAGCGTACATTCCATAGATAGATAGATAATAGATAATGAATAAAATTCGTAAAACATAAGAAATCGAGTGTAAGTATATTCAATATTTTTATATTTAGCTATAAATTATTATTTTGTATGCCAGTGGCAGACGTATACATACATATTTTGATTGGGATGCGTTTTATATGTCCTTCCATAACTATATACGTCTAATTGGATACCAATAGTTCACATGTCACATATAGCCTTGTAATTATTATTTATAATTCTAATTTGGCATTTGAGGAAATAACTATTGGCAAACGTAAAGGAGAAAACGTCTGCAACTGTCTGCCAGCTTGTAATAGTGTGAAGTATGATGCTGAACTACTTAAGACTGACTTTGCTTTTAAAAGCTTCTCCAAGTCTTTTTACTCTTATTATGTAACTGCTGAAGAGCTTAATGGATATATTGAAGGGTAATTATATCATTATTATTATGTTATTGCCATCGAATGCAAATTTAATGTTAAGGAACTACGGAACCCTAAATACTGCTAAATACCAGAGTTAGTAACTTGTAACTTTTAATAAACAATTATTTATTTTCGAGAACTGTAACCGGAATTTTTTTTGTATGTTTGTAAGAAGAGAACTTCTCTACATGTGTCAATTATCGGGCCATGGGACTCCAGCTTTACGTATGGTATTTTTTTCTAAGACATAATTATTTTTACTTAAAAATAAAAATAAAAAACTGGTTACAAGTACACAGAGGAATGAGTGTAAAGTCGGGCGGTGCAATTTTTATTTTATTTTAAAAGTCAGTAATATTTATACTTATACCAATTATTGAAATTTTTATTTCAGAACTGAATTTTCGAGATTGTTTGTATTTTTCAAAGACTCGAGGTTTGTGTCAATGCGCAGATCAGAGTTGTTCGGTACTACAGACTTCTTAGCTAACTGCGGAGGTCTTCTCGGACTGTTCATGGAATTTTCCTTCCTGAGCATCATTGAGATTATTTATTTTCTAATTATCTGGTGAGAATATTGAAAATTTACAGTTCAAAATAGAACAGTCGGCGAGATACGAGAATATCCCCCATAGTCGTTAGAAGTCAGCCCCCCTACCTACTTCACATGACCTTAAATGTAATAATAGTACATTGTGATACAAGTGTGCTATGTTGGTCATTACGTACGAGGCGGCATGGCCACTAGGCGAGCGCTATAAGAAAGCTGAGTATGTAATGAGTAATGACCAATGCACACGCGTTTCAACACACTTGCGAGGAAAAAACAAACTTCATGTGGTTTTAACATTTAATTATCAATTCTCAAATGTTTTGTTTTTTCCCGCGTGACAGATAAGGCACGGATAACTTCGCCAAACAGCCAACAAAGTCGTGGTTAAAAAATAAAAACTGTATTATGCGGTTAAATTAAGAATGCTTTGTGGACACACATACAATTTGCAATCTTGTACGAATTTAACTTCATTGGGCTATATTATAATTCTTGTGCTGTAATATACCTAAAGAAAAAAGCACACGTGTTTAATATATGGGATTATGGGTCTAAAAGTGAGGTAATAAGACTCACGTTACGAGCAAGTGTGTTGAAAATACGATTATACAAATACCTTCTTATCTTGGTAGACTATTTTATTCTGCACACTTCCTTCCTACATCATCATGTTATATATCTGACGGCATAAAACAAACCGCAACAAAACCCGACAGCTTCAGTCTGATGCTGTAAAGCTATATCAAATTTTTATATTATGTTTTTCAGAGTACTCTGTAAAATATGCCAGAAAAACAATAAAGTTGAAAGTAGTTCTACAAACATAACTGAAATAGCTTATACAAGCAAAACTGACAAGTAGTGGAGATAGTACTGTACTTAATTATATAAGTTTTCTTGATAACTACCTGTTTGTTTTATTTCATTGTATTAAGTCTATTTTAAGGTTTTTATATTTTATTCTTTTTTTATGTAAGTAATCTTGTATGTACCTAAGAAATAAATGACGTTTTGAATTTTATTTCAATACTTACCAGAATAATTTAATGTTTGTTCTTCTTTTACGCCAATACGAAGCTAGGGATCGACGTGTTTTTTTTTGTACATAGATAGGGCCGGAGAGTGTCATAGACTATTTCTTCAGGATAAATTCCACGGGCGAAAAGGCCAGGTATTTCTTCAAGGAATTCTAAACTTTTCAGTGATAAAAAGTAATGAGATCTTTTTTTGAGCGGATGACGTTTAGGGCAAACGTTTTTGGCAACTCCTATTTTTTTTTTTACGTGGGGAAATGCATCATGCATACCCGCGTCCTCGGGGGTGAGGAAACGGGTTATGTGGGACTTTAACCCACTAAAACCCCACGGTACTCCATCGCGCCGGTAGTCGGCGGGCCACGGGGACGCGCTAGCATTCTTCCGCGACCCGCCGCCGGGTGGCCATAAAGCCCCATCTCGCTCTGGTTTTACAACCTGCTGAACTGCTGCGCCTTCCACCTTGGTCCCCGGTTGAGCAGCAGCTGATTTCCCCCTCAACTGCCACCAGAGACCGCGGCGACCCGACCGCGTTGGAAAGTGCAGTCGGGTCATGCTTCGACCGGCAGCGCAAGCGTCACCGGCGTCCGCCTCCAGCCGCATGCGCGAAGAGCCCTGCCAAATCCACAGAACCCCTGCGCAGCGGCTCCACCTCGGGTGCCGCTTAGCTTCACCGTGGATAGTGTGACGAGCACTACCACGGTTACTAAGCCCCCCCCCCCCGCCACGACAAAATACGATTTTTCCAGGATTCCATCATCAGATCCTGACCTGATGACCATGCGACCACCTGGGAAGTATACCCTATCAAACAAAAAAAAATTCCAAAAAAAAGGCATCTTCAAGTAATCGGAAAACATATATAGAAAAAAACATAAAAGATTCCGACAAATTGATAACCTCATCCTCCTCCTTTTTTTGAAGTCGGTTTAAAAGTATAACCTACTTAGCTAATTGATTTAAATAATTAATAAACTATATGAACATAAACGTCGTTAATCTTAAGAAATGATTGTCCAATGTCATCGCATTTTACATAATAGATCCAATAATATTTGAAATATGGTCGCTTGATATGAGGTACATGCACTGCAGTACGACCTATCTCAATCAGATAAACAAATTACAAACTATAATACTTAGACTTACCTACTAAGATTTGAAAGAAATGCAAACATAATTATTCCACTACGAGTGACTCGATCTGTTCTCTTATCGTGAAGTACCTACAGTCCAGATCTTTTCTGCACATTGAGGAGTTGCCGGGGGAAATATATGCATATATTTTTGAATTTTCTCTTTAGCAACGCCAACAATTTTGACCGCATTGACGGAGCCGCAATATAACCAAACCGACGAAGATTGGTTAGAACGCTTGGTCTTCCCTGTATTCCTCTACGCTGCTGAGACGTGGACTCTAGAAATGTGGTGATGGAGAAGAACTCTATACTCCAAGAACTCGGCATAAAGCAGCGCCTATCCTCTGTCATACAGGTCCGCATTGCCACTTTCTTCGGTCATATGTCCCGACGTGAGGGTGGTTTCATAGAGCACTTGGTGGTTCAGGGCAAGGTTGAAGGCACTCTGGCGCACGGACTGCTGAAGGTTCCGTTAAGCGAGTGCACCAGAAGGACAGCTGTCAGGGAGGAGTGGCGACGTTTTGTCAACCGACTACCGACCACGACCACGACTGCTCTGCCAAGAGCGTAACGACTTATTGTACCTAATATCATTGAAGTCCCAGGATACGAAATTTCGAATCGATCAGACCTGTAGAAGTTGTTGACATCCCTTCAACAACTAGAAAATAACTGATGACCTTCAAACTGCTGAACAGATTTTCTTGAATCTTAGCTAAGAACACTCTCGATCAAGTCATCTTTCAGGCAATAAAAACTTAATCAAAAACGGTGAATCCGTTTAGGAGCTACGATACCACAGACAAACACACATATTATACACAGATACACACGTTAAACTTATAACACCCCTGTTCTTGCGTTCGGGGTTTAAAAAGTAAGGATTCTGTCTGGTGTGTACACTGTACACAGAGCCGTTTGACAGGTTCTGAGTTGATCACGATATAGTTATTATAGTAATTTAGATAAATAACCTTGAAAAGAGGATCAGAATTCTATTTAAAATTTTGATATCGTAATAATCGGAAACAAAATCTAGTTATATACAGCCTGTTTATCAAGTTTAAGTTTTTTTTTATAAACACTTATATTGTATAAGGTAAATGCACAAATTGTGGTTGCCAATACACATGATTTCTTAATTATATAAGAATGTACACTTACAGACCCATCCCAAAAGCATTGAAGGTAATATCGATTTTTATGAAGTTAGTTTTGTAGTCTCTGCTCCAATTTTAACCCAGGATTTTGGAGTAGTGTTTATTTTGCATTTCTTAAAGTTTATTTGCCTCGGTGCTTTTGTGACAGTGTATCAGTGTTATTGTGACAGACTGGGACGGACTAAATAATGTTATACATTATAATTTAAAAAAAAACGTAATTTGTGGCTTTATTGTAATGAAACACCATTTGAGGTCTTCAGGGGTTTATTTAACTTCTTCTTGTTTAATTACAACGATGTTACATATTATAAGAGTGATAAGAGGCAATGACAAGTGCCAGATTCTATAGGTATTCATAACCAAACGTCAAACGCCAGATGTTCGTAAACCGGAAATACCTTAAGATTCACTACATTTGTTTATAATATACACTTACAAAAATTTTAACATAGACATAATTTCAAATTATCTAAATGGGTCGTTAATAGCTGAATTTACCTTTATATGAATTCTTCGTCATACATTTGAAGCTACAAGTTGCCAGTTCTATTAAAGTACCTATACCAGTGAGACTATCCTATTTTACATGTTACAAAAAGTGTTAGTTAATTAACTATATTAACCTAATTAAAAACAAACGTGTATAGAGTTATCATTTTAATGTAAGAACTTAACGAATTTACCAGTTGTGTGGTGAACTTTTTTGTGTCAAGTTATAGCAAAAAATTGTAAGTCATTAAATTAATTATTTATCAAGTTTTTCGTGACAATTTAATGTGATAAAATCCATACTAATATTACAAATACTAAAGTAACTCTGTCTGTCTGTGTCGACTAAATCACTGAACCGATTTTGATGGAATTTGATATGGAAAAAACTTGCACCTTAGAAAATGAGGTAAGTAGTATTTTTCTGGCTCGGGTAGTAGGTCTTAGAGTAGTAACATTATTGTCTGTTTGTTAAAGATTTTGTAGTATGGATAATGTTAACACCATCCATCATAAACCACACAAGATGAACCCTATTATAAAGCCAGTATGGTCCGGCTTCAAGGTCTTTGCAGCAAATAGTAATCTACACGGTCTGAAGTACTTTAGTGAGAAGATCAGCGTCCTTGAGAAGTAAGTTAATTTTATATCTATACTAATATTATAAAGAGGAAAGATTTGTATTTTTGTATGTTTGTAATGAATAAACTCAAAAACTACTGTGGCGATTTCAAAAATTCTTTCACCATTGGAAAGCTACATTCACCCTGAGTAACATAGGATATATTCTATTTTCAAAAAAATTAGGGATCCTTACTAAAACTCCAATAATGTAACCCAAGGTGTAAAAAAATGACCTAAGAAATTCCTTACATCGCGTGCGCTGCGAAAATTATTGATGATATAGTGGTAGTGGTAGAGGGTAGGGGTAGGGGGTAGGAGTAGAAGTAGGGGTAGGGGGTACTAGTAGAAGTAGGGGTAGGGGTACTGGTAGGAGTAGGGGTACTGGTAGGGGTGGGGGTAAGGGTAGGGGTAGGAATGCTAGTGTTTTTATAAGATCGTGGAGCAACCGACACCTCCTTACCTAACTTAAGTTGATGGTGTTTGTGAGGATACGCATGTCTATTAATGGCTACCAGTATACCTACCTACCGATTGGCCAACTTTTATTTGAACGATATAATATATAGCCTACTAGTGACTCCGCCCCAAGCTTCGCACGTGTACCTTTGCACTATTATAGTCTATGTTCTATTCTGATGTATTATAAGCTATAACATTGTAAAGTATCATTAAAATCCGTCCAGTAGTTTTTGCGCGTAGGAGTAACAAACATCCTTTCACGTTTATAATACATATTAGCAGGATGCCATCCTGAAGGCCATTCTAAATATTGAAGTCGTATGAGTAGGTAGTTTCGGAGATTACTTACAAACTGTTTAAAATTAGTATAGATAAAGAAAAATCATTATACCGTACCTATAACGGCCGGTGTGTAGTTTGAGTTTGCGCAATGTTTTTTTTTTTTTTTTTTATCGTGGATAGTAGTAGGTACCTACATATAAAAGCGTATTCTAGTTTGTGAATATCTACAAACCTTATGCTACAAACATTTTTGTTTCAGATTATTCTGGGCAGTAACTTTCATAGCGAGTATTGCTTTTTGTTCAGTTCTCATAAACAACGTGTGGTATAAATGGAAGACCAGTCCGGTCATAGTCAGCTTTAATGAAGAAGTTGTTCCTGTCTGGAAGGTATTTCATTATATTATTTATGTTATTTAATTATTACATTCTAGGGTTCTATGGAACACGTGTGTCAAAAATCAGAACATTTTTTTAGGTCAAATCTACTGATGCCCGCGATTTACAATGTTTTTGGATATATAGAACAAACATACAACTCATAAAATTATTTTCAGGTACCATTTCCTGCAATAACCATATGTCCTCAACAGAAAATCAAACAAGCTGTTTACAACTTCACAGAAAAGTTAACTCTTGTCTCTAAACATGACAAGATGGAAGATAGGTATGTACCTATGTATTTATGTTTCAGGTACTTACATAAAAGGTTCAAGTTTAGGCGAAGTTTTATATATATTTAATTGTATTTCACTGCATTATCTCTGTTAATTATGTAGGTAGGGTAGACCATGTAATTTCACTTACCGCCAGCCTAATCACGAATATTCAGAGCCAAAATGTCAATTCAAAACCAAAAAACAACAACCCCACTCACACACCTCACCCCCTCACTTAATTTTTTTTAAATATTTTTCACATACGTTTAGTTGTTCTTTAGTTACAAAACTACCAAAATAGTTATGCCGACGGTTCCCTAGCATATAGCTCAAAAGAACAAGCCGAGCTACTGCCAAGGTTATTCGCTTCGAACTCACAGATTAGTTATGGTGAGGTAGCTCCACCAAAGCTAGCCGACTGTTCAACCAAAATGGCTGAGATCTGCATAAAACAGCGTGAAGTCCGAGCCGCTCTACTATCACTCCATTCCATGTTCGAAATGCCTGGAGGTTGGTCAATGTGCAACATATCCCTAAAAAAGAGGACCGATCGAACCCAAATAATTATGGTCCCATTGCTGTCACCTCAGTTCTGTGCAAAGTCATGAAGCAGATAATCAATGCTTGACTTATGACGTATCTGGATATTGTTTTAGACCAAACCGATCCTTCTGGTCTATGTTTTCCACATCTGGGGTGAAGCAATGGATAAATACGGAGTCAACCATCTACAGGCCCTCAACAACTGGAAGAACTGCGTGGGAGTGTTGTCAGTGAGCTGGACGGGACGTTGGAATGCATTGCGCTCATGGGTTCTGAGAACCTCGTTCAATTCAATGTCCCAAAAACCCAGGCGTGTGCATTCACAGCCAAAAAGACCAAATTCATCCCCGTCCACACTCTTCAGAACATTCCCTTGATGTTGCGAAACAGTGTGTCATTACTAGGGGTAGAAATCCGCTCTGAACTTAATTGCTCTCATCTCTGGGATGGTTCCGCTTAGTATCTCCTCGATGCTCTCAACGGTTTGCAAAAACGAGCAATTCACATCATCCATCATCGATGACCCAAAGGCCACACGAAATCTCGAGCCTCTACAGTTACGCAGAGACATAGCTTCTCTTAGCTTCTTTTATCGACTGTATTATGGAAAATGTTGAGAAGAACTCCATGACCTCGTCCCTCCATCTCCTTTTTGCACCCGCACAGCTCGCATAGCATATAGATTTCATCCTCACACAGTGGACACGTTCTGCATACGAACTAAAAAGTACAGTGACTCGTTCCTGTGTTGCACTGTCAAAAATTTAACGAACTTCCAGCATCGGTCTTTCCTGCTTCTTACGGACCGGCATAGTGGGTGCGACTGGTGGAATGTATTATGCTCTGCCAGTCGCGAGCATTCATGGAGCAACCACCTATGCTTAATAAACAGGCGGAGGCAAGATCAAAAAAAATCTATATAATATTTTCAGTCTAGAACCAGCATCTACAATTTCCAGTTCCAGAAAGTTCTAGAATATTCAGTTGCGTTGGATTTTCTGTCTAGTACTTATAATATATACTTATGTAACAAACCTTTATTATAGCTCGCTTTGATACTTTCTGAGATAAAAATATATATTATTTCGATGTTATAGCGAAATCAAATTGATTGACGACATCAGCGCCGTTTGCTACCATGAATTTTCAAAAATACCGTTAGGCAGAAAAGACAACAAAAATGCTTCTTCAGTCCATAATATATTTTCTGTAAGTATTATACAAAGAGATTATATTTTCTTTCTATCTCTCATAGTACCTATAGGTAGACTTCGAGGGCTCATCATCAGGTCTTCCAAGTCACCAGAATTGCCAGCTAGCCAGGGAAAATTATAGAAACATGACCAGTGAAAATATCTAAGTATGATGGCAGTTGCCCGCGACTTCATACGCGTTGTATTAGGAATAGTAACGTTATCACCCTCTTAGGGGTGGATAAATCATTTCTTAGTGCACACGTACATCCCCTAAGGAAATACACCATCCAATTATCATATTCTTCAGTGTTTTAGGATGTGCGTTGAACCTGTAAACGTTGGGTAGTCAAAATTGCGGTAAATAGCCCGTTTATTGAGGAATATATATTTCAAAACAAAAATTTACACGGTCTAGTTAGTGTTTTATTTAATATTATATAATATAATATTTATAGTAATAAAATTTAAGATAAAACAATTACTTATAAGTACTAATAGAATTGTTTAATAGGTAGCACCAAAGGTAAATGACATATTCTTTTCTTGCATTTGGCGAGAAACTGATGTTAAATGCAGCGATATATTTAAAGAAGTATTGACTAAAGAGGGGCTCTGTTTTACTTTCAATACACAAAAAGCAGAAGACATGTTCAATGTCGACAGGTGAGTAAGTTTGAGACGATATCATTTTATTTAGTCAGAGCATGGAATTGGCAATATGAAACTCGGCATCTATAATCTGTCTATGAAAAAATATTTTAAATAGAATGTAATATTGGTTGCAGTGGTGAGTGGTATTGCGTATTGTTCGACCTCCACAACAGCCATGACATTTTGATAGATTCTACTTCATGTCATGGCACGCGTACCGTCGTGACATGATGGGGAATCCGGTTTAATCTCGCCCGCGCTGTGATAGTTGTGATTAGTCTGTGATTAATAAAACATATCACATCACAGTCAGCGGGGTCATCTTAGATACCTAAGAAAAGGCTATAATACTTGACATTGACAAATCATCGATTAACATTGGTGAAGCCACAATAAAAGAACAAGAAGAAGAAGTAACTGTAAGTAAAAAGCTTTACAATCTGGTCACTCGTTAGGTATAGTTACAAAAATGCCCGAGGAAGATGGTTCCGAGAGCCTAAGGCAAGGACTAGTAATAATAATATCTAGATACACGGCAGTGTGTCATGTACTCAGGCGACAAGTCAATGTAAAGTTTTAATTGTTATTTATATTTAATTTTAGTATACAACGGGATTATATATATCTTAATACAACAACAGAAACCAAGGAATGGTCCATGGAGACAGGATACACGGGTAACAATGTTAAACAAGCTTACCCGAGAATAGGACGGGTATGAAACAAATAATTATACATTATTTTTATAATAAAATTGTATGATATTCATTATTGTTATTAAATCTGTTTTAGCAAAATGGTGCACAACCGGACCTGAAAATAGTATTGAAAAATTCGGAGACGGACTCTACGTGCAGTGTCCATAATAATGGATTTAAAGTAAGTTATAGGTATACATTATTATTAAAATCAGTATTATATAGCTACCCAAGTGCCCATGGTTGCTCTAAATGGTATTAATCATAGAAATGGCTATACACAATAATTAAACAGATGAGAGTAAAAGGGAATACTTATATAATACTCATTATAATAAAAATAATTTACATTTCTATCAATTATGATATGAACAAACCTGATTAAAATCAGTATTAAATTCTGTACTAAAAGAATCTGACGCTAACAATGCATATTAGTTAATTGAAATACGGTAACAAATATTTTACGGAACAAAAATTACCACAAAGATTTATACTGATACAACCTTTGATAACAACAGGCTTTTAGATGTATTTAAAACAGAGATAAATTGCAAAAAATACTAACACAATCGCCGAAAACTGAAATACTTCAATTTACATATAAACAATATAGAAATTACTGTAAAATATACTTAAAAAATAAAAAACGTAAAAGAGAAATAAGTAATTAGAGACATAGCATAAGAAAAGTTCACATGATCTCCACAAGGATGGGTTACAACAATAAATAATTTATTTGCAAATATTGCAAAATACAATAGGGTTTGCTTGAAGTAAGATTTTTTGTAAAAAAATTAAAGGCAACTTTATGACTTATTTATTGCAGTCAAGTAAATGTTTTGTATTTCAAATTGTAACCTGCCCTCAAAGGGATTCTCAATAACATTTTTTCACAATATAAATTAAGTTGTAAAATATAAGTTTCCTTAAGGCAACCCGCGAAGAAATTGCTTTAGAAATTACATCGATTTTCCGAACTTGAATTTATAAATAATCTTTCCTTAATAAGTTTGACATCCGTAGGTCTATATGCACCACCCAACCGACATGCCACAGGCTTCTCTTCATTTCTATGCAGTGATACCCAATCAGGTGACATCTCTGGCTACCAAGTTCAATATGGTTTCAACATCCGACACTTTAAAGAGTTATTCTACAGAAACGTAAGTTGTAAAAATATTGCAATGGTAATTTTTAAGAGCAATGAAACAAAACTTTTGAATTAATGTAAATCTTTAAAAGATAGGTACAAACGATACTGAAGATCCTGAAGACAATCATAAAGATACTGAATACATTTATGATGAGAAAGAAAGGACGCGTGTGAAAACTTGTAATTGTGTAAATGTATGTACGGTCAGAAGACATTTCAGCAGTAATATGAAAGATTCGACAAACTTGATAAACACAGTACACGATGGTGAATAAATATAGAATTGTTGCTTGGAAGGGATTCTTATATTAGCATTTGTTTAAGAGCTCAATTTGGAATATACTTAACATAATTTCAAATAAAACCTGAAAATTAAAAATAACTCAATAATCCCCTAGCATTCATATGTGGGTTAAAGTCCGCGCCAGATGAGTCTGCATATGAATGACTGATGGCGTATAACTTCTATTGCCAGTTATGGGAATTAATATTCCGCTCACTGATAGTATTTAACTCGCCAATAAAATCGATCAAGCGAAGTACAATCAAAGAATCTTGATTCAAGGATAGTTCTAAAATAAAAGCCACGCTCGGACTTATTTGGCCCGGACTCTACAATACAAATTTTAGTTTTTGACGGTTCTGAAGTTAGCCGCAAATGTCTGCGCAATTACAAATTTTAGCAGCATGGTCCAAATTGCGTTAACAACCCTCACAAGTTCTTACAACAATTAAGACTCACATATAGGACTAATTAATATCGCACTCACAGCGCTCACTGTGCTGACATATCAACATATACCTACAAAGAATTAAAATTAAAGAAATTAGCAGCCGCTATAGTATCGGCGGCATTTCAAGACGTGGGCTTAATAACAAAAGAGAATTCATCGGAGTCAATCGGAGTAAAATCAGACGAGCCCGTGACCAACTTTAATAAATGAACCTATACTCCAAAACACGTCTTTTGGTTTATACTTTGATTCTCTAACCTTTATTATGAGGTTAGAACACACCCAACTCTGTTATCGATAATACTGATATTGACTTAAATCCGACCACATGTCGGCGATGCGTGAACGAATCGTCCCTAACTTCACTCAACTGCCACAATATAAAATGTGTACCCTACTGTTGCATTAAATTAAAATGTTGTATTTATTCACAGACGTCAGTGCTATTTCCCCTCAGATCGGAAGCTAAAGTACTTCAAGACGTACACGCAGAATAACTGTGAATTGGAGTGTTTGTCTAATTATACATATAAAGCCTGCAAATGTGTCTGGTTTCACATGCCTCGTGAGTATCTAGCACGATTTAAATTGAAAGTCGGGCCTAGCTAATATAAATATAATAAATACAATATTGTAACGAATAGGTACTTAAATCGCACAAATAAATACCTAAACACATCAAGGTCGATAGACGTCTCTAGAAACATCCAGAGAGAATCAAGTACAAACGAAAATGGACCGTATGTGCCTAGCCATAGGTACCAAAATCGGGCGCGGTCGGTGTGTAGGTATTTGGCACCGAGCCGCATCGAGACGCATCTACAACTCTGTACAACAATCTCGGCGTTTCTCGAATGTTCGGAGGGCAATATAAACAGAGGATCGTCGCCGGGAGGACACAGTGCGAATCAGAGCGACAAAAGCGAAACAGTGAAGTGGAATTTAGTGCGACTAAGTGATATTCAAGTGTTTTCATTTATTTAACTGTATTTTTGTGGTGTTAAAGTAAAGTTTGTCTATTTAATCGGTATTTTAAATCTCTTCGAACCCTAGCTCGTAACAAATTGGTGTCAGGAGTGTGGGATTCAAAAATGCCGATTACACCACGTGACTCGTCGTCATCACGGCGACCCAAAACACGACAAACTACTGCTGGACATCACGGCGAGGAGGTCGACGAGGCTGCTGCTGGAGCCGCCGCTGGTGCTGTTGGGACTGCTGCTGGTGGTGCCGGAGCTGCTGCTGGAGCCGCTGCTGGTGCTGCTGGGACTGCTGCTGGTGGTGCTGGAGCTGCTGCTGGAGTCGATTCGGGTGCTGCGGGTTCTGCGGGTGCTCCCCAGGCAACCGACATGGGAATGCTGATTTGGCTGATGGAGGAGCAGACCCGACGTCAGGAGGAGCAGGCCCGACGTCAGGAGCAGCAGGCCCGACGACAGGAGGAGGAGGTCAGGCGTCAGGAGGAGCAGACTCGGCACCTATTGGAGGAGCAGGCAAGGCGTCAGGAGGAGCAGGCAAGGCGTCAGGAGGAACAGGTATTTTTGAAAGGTGGTTATGCTGGCTATGTGCGCTGTGCCAAGGGCGTCAAACTGAACCCATATTCGGAGACGCTTGTCGATGTGGAGTTACCAACTAATGGGGACCCCTCCATTACGAGGTGCTCCATCATCGACCACCTGGAACGTTCTAAACATAAAGGCTGGTTACTCACTCCAACTTTAGTAAACAGCCAGAGTGGACGAGCTATAGTAAGGGTGACCAACTTCAATGGCGCTCCTGTCACTCTCAATAAGGATCAAGTCGTGGCGAAGTGCGACGAGGCGAATTGGATGCGGAGCTGCACCCAGGGGAAGCTGTCGGCGATGAAAAATAACAGTGCAAACCCCTTGGAACTCGTCGACATTTCGAAGAAGGACTTGTCAATCTCCGAGTACAACAGAGCGAAGGAGATGCTCACTCGTTACATTGACATCTTTAGTGACGGAGATGGGCATCTCGGCAGGACGTCATTGGTGAAACACACCATCAACACAGGCAACGAGTTACCTATACGTCAACGTGCTCGACGAATCCCGGTAGGAAGAGAAGCCGAAGTACAGTGCATGCTGGAAGACATGAAGAAGGCTAATGTCATCGAACCTTCTTTGAGCCCATGGTGTTCTCCAGTTGTGCTAGTTAAGAAGAAGGATGGCAGCACTCGCTTCTGTGTGGATTATCGTCGGCTGAACGAGGTAACCAGAAAGGACAGCTACCCTCTACCCCGGATAGACGACACCTTAGACAGGTTGAGTGGGAACCAGTGGTTCTCAACACTGGATTTGAAGAGTGGATACTGGCAAGTGGAGATCGATCCCAAGGACAAGGAAAAGACTGCTTTCTCGACCGGAAATGGACTGTGGCAGTTCAACGTCATGCCTTTCGGGTTATGCAATGCTCCCGCTACGTTCGAAAGGCTGATGGAGGTTGTGCTTGCGGACCTCGTTGGAAAAGCTTGCCTAGTCTACCTGGATGACGTCATCATCATGGGACGCGACTTCAACGAGCACCTGGGGAATTTAGAAAGAGTGTTTGCCAAGTTGAAGCTCGCGAACCTGAAATTGCATGCCAAGAAGTGTAGCTTCTTCAAGAAACGTGTGAATTACCTCGGGCATGTAATTACAAAGGATGGCGTAGAAACCGACCCTGTCAAGACAGTAGCTGTACGAGAATGGCCCACCCCGCGGAACAAAACAGATGTTCGGGCGTTTCTTGGTCTGTGCTCATACTACCGCCGCTTCGTATACGACTTCACGGGAGTAGCCAAGCCCCTACATCGACTGACGGAGGACAAGCGTTCGTTTCAGTGGACTGAGGACTGTGAGAAGTCGTTCCAGGAACTGAAACAACGACTGTGTGAAACACCTGTATTGGGCTACCCGGACCAAGTCGGCGAGTTTGTTGTGGACACAGACGCAAGCAACATCGCCATTGGAGGTGTGCTGTCACAACGGAAGGGGGACAAGGAAGTTGTGATAGCGTATTTCAGCAAGGCTCTGTCAAAACCAGAAAGGAACTACTGTGTAACCAGACGCGAACTTCTGGCCGTAGTGAAGACGTTACGACACTTCAACAAGTATCTCATCGGAAGGAAGTTCAAGCTACGGACAGACCATGCGGCGTTGAAATGGTTACTTCAGTTCAAGGATCCCGAAGGACAAGTCGCTCGATGGATCGAGCAGTTACAAGAATTCGATTTCACGAACGAACATCGACGAGGACGGACGCATGGCAACGCTGACGCACTGTCACGCAGGCCGTGCCCTGAAGATTGTAAACACTGCTCGAGGCGTGAAATCGGTGATTCTGTCATCAAAGTGATTACGACTAACAACCTTAGTGACGAATGGGCGAACGAGAGGACGAGAGACGAGCAACTCAAGGATAACAACTTGGCGCCGATAATGGAATGGAAGACGCAGAATGTTCCAAGGCCCGGCTGGAATGTTGTATCAGCCATGAGTTCCACTACGAAAAGTTACTGGGCTCAGTGGGAAAGTCTAGTGCTGGACAACGGGTTGCTGTACCGCAAGTGGGAGTCGCCCAGTGGACAGGAGACATTGATGCAGCTGGTCGTGCCTAGGTCAAAGGTGCGCGCAGTGCTTGAGTCTGTGCACGATGGATCCTCGGGAGGACATCTGGGCATGAATCGAACCCTGGCGAAAATCAGGAAACGATTTTATTGGGTTCATTGCCGGCAAGATGTCGAGGATTGGTGTCGCAAGTGCACAGTATGTGCGGCCGTGAAGGGACCTACGACACGTACGAGGGGACGTATGCAGCTGTACAATGTTGGCGCTCCATGGGAACGAATTGCGGTGGACGTTGCTGGACCGTTCCCGGCCACTGAAGACGGGAACAAGTACTTCATGGTCGTGATGGACTACTTCACGAAGTGGCCGGAGGTCTTCGCAATTCCCAACCAGGAAGCGATAACAGTGGCGGCTAAGTTGGTCAACGAAGTATTCTGCAGGTTCGGGCTACCAATGGAGATACATTCTGATCAAGGGCGTAACTTTGAGTCGCAGTTGTTCCAGGAAGTATGCCGTCTCCTGGGAATAAATAAAACGAGGACTACGGCGTATCATCCACAGTCCGACGGAATGGTTGAAAGGTTCAACCGCACTTTGGAGACTCATTTGGCGAAACTGGTTGAGGATCACCAGAGGGACTGGGACCGATATATTCCCTTGTTCTTGCTCTCATATCGATCCGCAGAGCATGAAAGCATAAAGGTGACTCCTGCTTATGCCAACTTTGGGAGAGAACTCCGACTACCAGTTGATCTCCTGACCGGCGGACCTCCGGATGCGCCGCAACCTGTAAGTGACTACGTATCGAACCTGAAAAACAAGATGTGCGACATACATGACCAGATTCGTCAGAGCAGTCTTGTGGCCAGTACAAAGATGAAGACCAGGTACGATAGAAACTTCAATAGTAACGGTTTTGACAAGGGATCGTTGGTGTGGCTGCACAACCCGAAACGCCGAAAAGGCAAATCTCCCAAGCTGCAGAACCGCTGGGAAGGTCCGTATAAGGTCATCACGAGGATCAATGACGTGACCTATCGGATCCAACGATGCCCGCGTGGGCAGTTAAAGGTTGTCCACATTGATCGACTAGCCCCTTACAAAGGCTCGAATATTGCTCGGGACGAGCAAGTCTAAGCGGGGGGCAGTGTAACGAATAGGTACTTAAATCGCACAAATAAATACCTAAACACATCAAGGTCGATAGACGTCTCTAGAAACATCCAGAGAGAATCAAGTACAAACGAAAATGGACCGTATGTGCCTAGCCATAGGTACCAAAATCGGGCGCGGTCGGTGTGTAGGTATTTGGCACCGAGCCGCATCGAGACGCATCTACAACTCTGTACAACAATCTCGGCGTTTCTCGAATGTTCGGAGGGCAATATAAACAGAGGATCGTCGCCGGGAGGACACAGTGCGAATCAGAGCGACAAAAGCGAAACAGTGAAGTGGAATTTAGTGCGACTAAGTGATATTCAAGTGTTTTCATTTATTTAACTGTATTTTTGTGGTGTTAAAGTAAAGTTTGTCTATTTAATCGGTATTTTAAATCTCTTCGAACCCTAGCTCGTAACAATATTACTAGTTTCGTGTATTGCTATTTTTCGAAAATAGTTGTAGAATTTGAATTTATTTCGTAGTGTGTGCTATAAATCTTTGGTACTTCGACTTATAAGCGGTTTTGCTCTTTTAACAATTTTGAAAATTCCTATATTATTGTGTATTTCATGTATATTTTTATTGTAAAGTACCTAACAATTTTCCTTAAAATATTTAGATTAAATAAAAACAAATTTTTTTAATCCTCCCTATTTTTTCAGATGACAACAGTTCTCAAATTTGCGGAAATCAAAACTCGTGGTGTGCAGTAAAAGCCAAAGGTAACTAAATAATATTAGACAGTAACATACGAGGGGCCAGATTTGTTCAGGGTTTTTATAAGAGCAAAAGCAAAGAAACTTTTTGTGGTTCTGCAGTGTTCAATAAAAAGTGAGAATGAAATAAATACTAAGATATAACATTGTTACTGGCAGGCAAAGCCTATATATATTTGTTATAATAATAATTTAAAAAAAAAACGATTTTAATTTGGTTTTTAAAAATTGTAGTCATTTGTTTTCTACATTTCGGAACGTGTTCTCGAAAATGGATAAAATTGAAATTCGCGCGGTAATTAAATATCTCTGCTTAAAAAAATTTACTACGGAGCAGGTAAATCAAGACTTACAAGAAACATTAGGGGTTCATGCTCCTCCATACTCTACAGTTGCTCGTTGCTGAGTTTAGGCGAGGAAGATCTTCCACCAACGATGACCCACGCTCGGGGCGCCCTGCGACTGCAGTAACCGAACAAATTATAAAAAAAGTAAATAAAATTGTTTAGGTGGATCGTCGTGTTACAGTTCGTTTTATAGCTGAAGAAATCAAGATTTCGATAGGGAGTGTCTATAAAATTTAGCACGACCGCCTGGGCATGAAAAAAAGTGTCCGCGCGCTGGTTGCCCAGAATGCTTACGGACGCGCATAAACAAACCAGTCTAAGGATTTCGCGAAGCTGTTTGGATTTGTTGCAGCAAGATTCTGATTGATTTTTGTCTCGATTCATAACCATGGATGAAACATGGCGTCATCATTATGACCCGGAAACGAAACAGCAGTCCATGACTTGGAAGAGCACGTCATCTACAAATCCTAAAAAATTTAAGGCAACTCCATCCGCTGGTAAGATCATGGGCTCTCTTTTCTGGGACAGCCAAGGGGTGGTAATGATCGAACACCTCAATAATGGAGACACTATTACGGGGAATTTATATGCAGGACAAATAAAAAAATTGCGCAACGAAATACACAAGAAACGGCGTGGCAAACTGACTAAAGTTGTTTTGTTTCACCAAGATAACGCCCCCGCGCACAAGTCCAGCGTTGCGATAGCTGCCATTGAAGACGCTGGCTTTGAACTGATGGAACATCCTCCATATTCACCGGATCTCGCTCCTATTGATTTCTATCTTTTCCGCGGTTAAAAGAGTACCTCATAGGCCAAAAATTTGAAGACGATGAGGCAGTAGTCGACGGTTTTTAGAGGCTCAGAATAAAGGGAATTTTAAGTCTAGAAAAAAGATATATCAAGTGTATTAACATAAAAGGTGACTATGTTGAAAAATAAAATAAGTTGTATTAAAAGATAACTGCGTCTTTGTCATTCTCACTTTTTATTGAACATCCCTCGTATATCGGTGATTCCGCCGATACATATGCATTTGTAATTTTAATTGTTTTCATTATATTTCAGAAAATTTGTCGTTCGACGAAATAGTTATTGGCGAGGCTAAAAGTAACGCTTGCAACTGTCTGCCAGCTTGTGACAGTGTGTCGTATGATGCTGAAATGCACAAGGCTGACTTTCAGTTCACAAAGTTGCTTGAGTCTTTGCACATCATTGCTAACGTACCTCTTGACAAAATTAATGACATTATTAAGGGGTAATTAATCGTATTTATATTTATTTATATTATATATCCTTTTATTTCCTAATGCAAATTTAATGTTCAGCTGTGTGTGCACACATCAGTAGCGACTAGCGACTTACGGTCTTGTCCGAAGTCATTATATCAAAACTTTCACCGACTTACGTTAGAGCGAATTGTTGTATGGAGGTACATGGTAAAAAACAAAACGCAAGTAAGTGACAGTCTATGTATACTCACAGCATAGAACTATGTTAGCCCCTCTTTGTCCATGTTATATTATTGTTAATATAATAAATAATCCAATAAGAATGTTTCTCGAAGGTGTCACACCTTATTTTCCTTAAATAAAGAGTACCAAACCGCAGCCTAATTGCGTAACTTTGATAGTGATCCAATCACTATCATTTTTTTACAGATAAAGGTCGAATTTAGCCCCGCACTTTTCGAAATGTGTATTTTCGTTAATTGTGCTACATTGTGCTGCGTTTGTGCCGTACTGTGCCGCAAAAATTAGCTCAATATCTCAAACAGTTTTTGAGAAAAAAAATAAAAACAATTAAAAACGTGAAATTTTCGTTTTTATTATTTTTCTCAAAAACGGTTTGAGATATTGAGCTATTTTTTGCGGCACAGTACGGCACAAATGCAGCACAATGTAGCACAATTAACGAAAATACACATTTCGAAAAGTGCGGGGCTAAATTCGACCTTTATCTGTAAAAAAATGATAGTGATTGGATCGCTTTCAAGTTACGCAATTAGGCTGCTGGTCCTCCGTCTATCTCTGTGTAAAAAAGAGTAAGGCACAATGCTGAGTCTAGGAAGGTAAGGGTTGTGTGAAAACATCTTATGGGAACATACGTAATTACGTATACTCATTGGTTACAACAATGTAACCTGTGTGACGGAGGGGGGTAGGAGAGGCACCTAAAAAGAACTCTCACTTTAATCTGTCCCATATACTAAACATAAAGACGAACTTTTTGGGTTGGTATGTTGGATGGAAGACGAATTATCCTCCCAGTCCATATTTACTACTCATACGTATCAAAGAAGTTATTAATAGCTATCAAAGAAACTAGATCAGTGAGATCGATAATGCGATTTATCAGGAAATTCCACTGTCACTGCCATTCAGCCATATCGGTTGACACTTGACAGTCATTAGTCGCAATTTGACATTGCTAGCTTAAATTTGAACTCCTAAGTAGAGAGCGCGCTCGAATACAATTTCTTTGACTAATAAACAATTCCTGAAGACCTACTGAATCAGTTTTCATCCCTGAAAATTGCTGAACTGATAGTCATGAAATAATAATATAATGTGAGTCAATTTCTGGTTTTCCATTATTACTGAAAAACCACTAATCCAATTTTCATACGTCAATAAATCAAATTTTTTCACGGGCAAACCCGGGGCTGATAGCTTTATACGTAGTACATACAATATATTGTAGGTACCTAATAATTATTTCAGGGGTGAATATTCAAGATTATTGGTATACTTCAAGGAGTCAAGGTTTGTGTCAATGCGCAGATCAGAGTTATTCGGTACTACAGACTTCTTAGCTAACTGCGGAGGTCTTCTCGGACTGTTCATGGGATTTTCCTTCCTGAGCATCATTGAGATTATCTATTTCTTATTTATAAAGTGAGTATATTGAAAATGTATATTAGATTAAGTACATAATTCACTAAAACTTTTCATCCATTATTACTTCCATTACGCAGAATTGCTTGAAGGACATTATTCAAGCAACATTCATGCATTGAAACAAAAAATCTATAATTCCGTCTCAGTAACCCAGCAACTATATCTCAGCATGTATGAGCCACACATTGCTGTAGTAAGTAACATTGGCCGAATTTGATGCTGCTTTAACCCTTGAGGCAATAATCCTAACATTGGGCATAATAATTGTATGGATACTACAAACAGCTAAAAAAAATATGTGTTTACTTTTTGTTTTTCAGAGTACTATGTAAAATGTGGGGCAAAAACAATAAAACTGAAAGTGCTTCTACAAACATAACTGAAATTGCTTTTACAAGTAAAACTGACAAGTAGTGGGGACACGTAGTGGAGACAATACTGTACTTAATTAATTAAATAAGTTTTCTTTTGATAACTATCTGTTTGTTTTCATTTCAATTCTAATAATTTAATCCCAAGAGGGGTAGGCGTGAAAACACTTTTGGGATTAAAGGCGTGATGATAGATAGATATATAATTTAATCTTTTTGGCGGTATGTTGGCGTTTAGCTATTATTATATATTATGTATGCGAAAATGATTGTTCTTCTTTTACGCCGAAGCGAAGTAAGGCTTCGATGTGTTTTTTTCTTGTACAGAGATAGTTGGAGGGCCGGGGAGGGGCAATAGGTGTGATCGTCTCGAACCTAGCTCCCAATAGATGGCACGGCACGACTGCCGTATTTATGTTTTTTTTCTGCGCATAATTTAATGAATAAAAAAAACTAAATTGATCATAGTGCAGACGATTTATTATAATGGTATTATGTACCTACAATTGTTAGTAACAATAAAAGAAATCGCCTGCACATGACAATATTTCGTTTTATTTGATTCATTAAAGTTCGCGTAAAAGTAAAAAAAAACAATAAATTCTAAACTAGGCGCCATTGGGTAGGAATAAGGTCTGAGAGTCAGAATTTTCGCATCATCTAGCTAGATTGATAGACATCGTATCATAGGCGAAATATAAGTGAATAAATAAAATGTATGGATATATTTTATGGGTCGTAAATCTTTAGAAATGATTGTCCTATGTCATCGCACTCCCTAATAGGTCCAGTAATTTATAACAAACCTCCTTTTGAAGCTTACTGTGAAATATGGCCGCTTGGTGAAATACATGCACACGTGCAACTGAGCTTCGAGGCAATTCATCTTTATTATCAACCACTGCCCGCGGGTTAACTTCAAATATATTCACTTTAACATTGGTTTATTTATGTCCGATAATAATTAGGTGTTTCAGCCAGAATTACATTTATCAGTTATTTCAGAAGTTCAAATTTTCACCATTTTATACTCTTCATGACAGTAGGTAAAAAAAGGTGTGGGGGAAAAAGAGGAGCAACTCAACTAGTTAATGAATAAAAAATTTAAACTTAAGGATGAGGTAGGTATATAATTACTAACAATTAAGCACCCCTCTCGAACTACTTCCATTTAGGCTTTTCAGGGGCCCTTGGATCATGGTGACTTTCCAAATTTAACCAAAATCTTTATGTAGGTAGAACTAATCGTGTATGTATTATTTTAAGGATTGGATATGATTATTTTTTCATTTTTAGGTATTTCCTAATGCAAAGTGTATATTTGTTTATTCGTTTCTTTGTTTGTTTGCCCTTTTGTGATATTTCAAAAATGTCTACGGGCGAAAAGCTATTTGTAGAATATTTTCAATTGAAAATTCGGTAAAATATTGAGCAGCAGTTTAGTGTTGTCTAACTCGGTTGTCACGTTCACCCTTTGTCTCGTCTCTCGCCGCTACAACTACGAATCACGGCCGACGAACAAAGTAAATAGTTTGCTGACCTCTTGTTGGAACAAGGATAAGGAGGGGACAGTGTATCGATATCGATGAGTTTAATAATTAATACATTATGGCGAAACCGGGAAATATATCAGTGGACAAAAGGGGGAAGTATCCATCAAATAATAAAACGACATAACATAACATCTACCTCCTACTCGTATGATAATCTCGGAAGAGTTTGATGTGTAAAAAATACATTTTCCGTCACAATGGTCATTGGGAATTTGGACTAATAATTATAACCTTAGTATAAGATAATATTGTAATCATTACTAACCGACCTTCTTGAAGTGAAAACTTTTTCTTGCGCTCTTTCTGAACAGTAAACTCGGATCGGTCGGTGATGCTGAATCGGGTTACTCGGCTCAAGTCGTCATCAGCCACGTCTAGACAAACAAGAGTGTATATTTTAACATTATTCTTATTTTATATCTTATGTATTTTAAAACTAGAAAATCTTATAAGTTTTCACTTCTATCGTGTGGTCATAAGCGTATACACATTTTTTTACTCGCCATCCACTTGATATAAAGTGGCTTTAGGAGTCCATGAAGGGAGGTGACGATCATGAGCTTATATAGTCCTATGTTTGATGACACAGTGGTTACGAGCCGTTACATATCGGATACTCATAATCTGAACCGGTACGCGATATCACTTGACGGAATTTTCAACGATGAGCGGTGGTGTTCTTCAGACAGATGGGGACTGACAGCCCCTACTTCTACTAAAGTTAATATAGTCGACTCCAATAAAAAATCTGAACACATATTTCAAGTGCATGTAAAGCTGTCACCCGTACTTTTAAAAATATTGCTGAGAAGTGACAGGATTCCATGTCACGCCTTGATGAACAGCGCACGCTCCCGCCGAGACCTGATGGGGAATCCAGTTTAATCCTGTCCGCGCTGTGATGGTTGTGAATCACGGACGGCGGGATTATCTTAAATACCGATTAATCGGATATAAACACTATAAAGGCTATAATACTTGACATTGGTAAATCACCGATGAACATTGGTGGAGCCATAATAAAAGAAGAAGAAAAGAAGTGACAGCTGTAATTATGTCCTATACATGCAGCGGCAGGTCTGACTGTTTAATCTAAGTAAGCATAAACATTGCTCGGTCGTCTCAGATTGGAATATTGTAACAACCAGTCTATCGATATAATTATTCGACTAAGGTACATCACTAATCATGCATCCGGCGGCGCCTTTGTCACGTTGTTCGACAACCCGCGACCAATTGGTAGTGACGCGCCGCTCAGCCACCGGCGTAGTTGATCATATTTTTTACTTCTTCACAACATTATGCTGTCTACACTCTGTATAGATCACGGTGATAGTCAGTTTCTAGCTGATATATATATATATGTAAAGTTGAAGAGTTGTATATATGTCTGAACGCGCTAATCTCAGAGACTAACAGCCCGATTTTAAATAGGCAGTTTATTGAGGAGCAATTTAGGCTATATAACACGCTACGACCTAAAGGAACGGAGTAGTAACAATATACGTCAACAAATCGAAACATTGCCACGGGCGAAGCCTGGGCGGAGTGCTAGTAGGTACCTACCTACTCACATATAATTATATTTAGGACGTGTTCAAAACCACATTCAAGGGGATCATAATTACATTAGTAGGTAAAGTGCAGCGTACTTTAGTATGAACATTGAAGTGATAGCATATATAATTGCTTAAGGAAGAGGAGAGTCATATCATTTATCGGATTGTAATTTTTCAGTCCGCCAATTTCCATCCAAGTAGTCATTTGTCCTATTGGGTTATAAATGCGAAAGAGTGTTTGTCCTTCTTTTACAAGCAAAAGATCGATGTGATTATTTTGCACGGATATAGTTTGAGGACCGAAGAGTGGCATTGGCTTTTTATCCCGGAAATCTTTAGAGATAAATTCATATTGTCACATTTAAAAAAACCCACGGACGAAACCGGGGCTGAAAGATAGAGATATTATTTTATGACTAATAATCTCACGATGACTGCAGAATTGGATTTGTTTTATTTTAGTTGTGAGTTAAAAAATGCCACTCATCAACCTAGGGTTACATTGCATGTACTAAGTAGCACGATTCAAGTGTATCAATTTTATGGCTTTGAAACAGGGAGTACAAAATTAAGTTATCGACATAAAATTGCATTCAACATCCCGAGTAAAAAAAGCTCCTTGTCAAAGCGTCGACTCTTTCAAAAGTGTTTATAAAGCTACCGCTTTCATCTCCACCACTTCAAATTTATCTCTGAGAGCAGGCAGCGTCAATCACACTCCTGCTCAATATGTTAATGTGTTCCACAAAGTATTTTATCCACTTGAATTCAGCGGAAACCCGCATCAAAGCTAGTGCAAATTTTTATCAGTTAAGACGTCAATACATTAATTTATGGCTAACTTTAGATATCCATTGAAAGTGCATCTCAATATTCTACTTGAGAAGCGGCAATAGTAGCAGATATGTAGGAAGATACTGCAATGGTTGTGATAGCAAAACATGTTAGGGTTCCGTCCGAATTATCAATACATGGGCGAGTTAATTGGGAACATACAATAGACCTACATTTATAAATTTATATCATACTCTGTACCTACTGGTAAATAATTATTGTTGGAATAAAGAAATGGAAGGAGTACGTACCAATTACGTCTGTTCTTCTCGATTCAGACAGCTGGCTATCTATCTGTGTAAGTATAGTGTCTGCTGTGGAGCCTTTATTGCACGCTAGATAATACACTTTTGTATAAATTATATATTAATTAACGTCGCGGACAACTTCTCGACGCGACACGAATATCGGTAATACAGGAGTGGGTAGATGGAAAACGGACCGAAAGGTATATTCACCAATAAGTACCATACAAAACACAAGATCGTAATGGCAGACAATAGAGACATATCTGTAGAGTTTGAACCTCTGGATGAGGAGGAGCGTGCAGAATTGCCCCTAAAAAACTGAAGCCATTAGTGTAAGAAAAAAAAAACCAAAAAAATACCACCTGCAGTCCAAATAATTCACTTTGTTTTGAAAAATGGTAAAGATGTCATCAAATAAAAACATACAAAATCTCGAAAACCTTTAACTACCTACTTTTTTACGAGAAAATAAAGTACATTCATGAAATTTCATACAAATAGGTTCTATAATGTTTGTACTTATTCTTAAATTCGCTAATATTTTGACAACCTTTAAAATCTGCAGCCATACTTTTTTATATAGATAAGACGACATGTGAATTTGCCACGGCCTGCATGTGTATTTTAAGCATAGGTGGTTGGTCCATGAATGCGCGTGACTGGCAGAACATAATACAGACATAACAGAGACTATTTCCCATAGAGATGCTTCTTCTTGTAGGAAGTAGGAAAGACCGTCGGAAGTTCGTTCCACTTTTTCATAGTGCGACACAGGAACGAGTCACTGAACTTTTTCGTTCGTATGCAGAGCTTGTCCACTGTGTATATCCTGTACGAGCAGTGCGGGTGCAAAAAGGGGATGGAGAGACGAGGTCATGGAGTTCCTCTGAACATTCCTCATAATACAGTCGATAGAAGATGCTAAGAGAGTAACTAACTGTAGAGGCTCGAGATTTCGTGTTGGTCATTGATTATGCGAATACGAAGAGGATAAGTAGCATATTTCAGAATAATAGATTCAGAGATAGGTTCCGAATTCACGTTTTTCCAAACATCTTCCAACCTTTTCGTTTGCTACTTGGCTGATATATTGTGCAGTCATGGGTAACCAGAGTAGTAAGAATAGGTTTGCTTGTGAAAGTTGGTAATACGTCGAGACCACTTGCTGTAATGAGTGATGCACAGAAGCCATTCATGGTATCTCCTTTCAATCAACAGCCTTATCTAGCTCGGGACATGACTGACCGACCGCAAACTTAAAATTCATTCACTAAATTAGAGTGCACTAATTTGTTATTTACTTTAAAATTATTGTTTTATACATACTCTTTGGTGTCAAAAGTCAGTGTTAGCAGGCCTCGCAAATTTTCACGAAATTTACCTCCCCCCGCTTAGCAGCCGCTCTGCCTACTCAGTGGGAACAATGTTTGACCAGATACGAAACACTGCCTTTGAATGCAATTATAATATTTTTAATCAATCTTTCATCTTTTATTATTTCAATGTGTCCAAAACAGCGTAAACTATTTTTCTTTTAGACACAATATCACCTTTCACTCCGCATTCTTTTCTAATGACATCGTTTCTCATGCGATCAATACAGCTTACATTGATTTTCTAATTCACTTAAATTATCTTTAAGAATGTAAAGTAGCACCTTTTTTAATCGTGTGGTATTTAAAAACAAACTATTGACGATCGATCCAAGCACTCGAATACAATCGGCTCTATCTAGAAGCACGTCACTCAGTCAGATTGACCCCCGTCACTCGAATGTACCGTCCCCCGTCCACCGTCGACTCGATATCTCAAGACAATCGATGCCGCTGATTGACAGATAAAGTATAGTTTTTATTGTATGGCTGCACAGTAGCGGCTATAAGTCCACGTCAGTTCGAGAGAGATTTATCACGTTTGTATCGACACCGGTGCGTGGAATTTAGGATTGGTTATGTATTTTTAACTAGCTTTTGTTGACGGCTTCGTTTGTCTGCAACTTGAGACAAGTATTACAAATTATATATCAAATCTGAATGTATGTCTTTTGTTCAACTGTATTATTTACAAGCAAAGGATACCCTGATATAAGCCATCCTTTGAGCCTGTTGCGGCTTTTTCATGGACTGTACTTAACATACCTAGACAACTGTGGCACAAAGATTGACTCTCTATAGTGGAATTGCACTGACCTTGACCCTAGCGCTGCAGGTTTTCCAGATCTTCTCCAAGATTACTGCGCTTCTCTTGATATTTAGGCCTGTGATCTCTGCTGCCTTCTTCTCCTGTACCTTATAATTGTTATAACCGGCCGGTTTATTGTATTACAACGTTAAATCTAGTGTGTTGCGAAAAGTGTAGAAAGGATTTCTATACGTGCAAGTAATTAAATGAGATATTTCCGAGTAATTTTAATTATATTTTAAATCGGTTGTGTACTTTGAGCTCTTGCAACTGAAACCTGCTGTCAGTTCAGTGCGAGGAAAGAACAACAAAATAGCAATATCAAGGTATCCCCGTTTATACAGCCAGCGCAACAAACTGGCGCAAGAAGAGCCTATCCAATGAGTGACCAGTTTAGTTGAGGTATAATAAGATCGAAGAGGCTCTCATCAATAATTATTCTAGCTGCGTGCTTACCCCACAAAGGATTCATAGGCGTAATAAGAATATTAAATAGTACTCCAAACATCGGTTCTACTCAACAACTTCCTGTGTCCAATTTTAATTAATTTGTGTGTTTAAAGTTCATGTATGTGGGACGCAGCTGTGTTAATGACAGATACGTTCACACTGGACCTCTAACAGTTGATTGTTCATATTCTTGTCACAGTCATTACTAGTATGACTCTTAGCTGTCATTTTAGGTAGTAGAGTCTGATAATATACAACTTTTCACACCATCACAGCCTTTATAACTTGAGGTATGGTCACACTTCACACTAGTATCTGCTGCTACTTTTAGTCAGTTGCCCATAAAGTTTTGTCACTTCTTTATCAAATGTAAGTAGGTATAGAACAGACGCCATATTGAAACTTTGCTTTTATGAAAATAGCTAGAGCGAGCTTTTCATTCTTTCACAAAAAACCGGTGTGGTATGCCCAGACAACAGAACAGAACAGGTAGCAAGCCTGATGCTGCACTTAATGGACCTAGATGTATCACGTCACTTCTTTAACAGACGTAAATATCTGTTATTGTTAGGAGATTCTTCTTCTTCTCTTTTTATGTATGTGTTAAGAGGATCGTGTAGCTCAGCGTACGCAGCGAAATAGGTATTTAGAAAATCATATTCTGTCTCAAGCGCACTCTTCCCACGGGCATCAGTGCGACAGAGAACACTGCAGCTCGTGAGTGTTCGTAGGTATGTTCTTCGTTGAAAATTGCGTTTTGGGGGAAAACGATTTACACCTACTAAACTATAACGAAACCTTATAATTTTGGTGTCAAACGTTTTGCTTTTTTTGAAATTTTGCTTTGTTTCTCAAATACAGACGGTTTATTACGAGCAAGTTATGAACCAAAAAAGCCGAGATTTGAGGGGCTTATAACTTTTGACCTATTACGAATTTTGAAAAAAGGAAAAAATACGTACGTAGTTTTTCATTATGTCAGTAACATATTACAAAATCGTTAAAATTAAATGATATTTAGGGGTAGTAAAACGTTTTCTCCGTTTGTATGGACATGGACGCGGTACACTACACTCTTAAGTCTTAAATAAATAAACCACTGAACCAATTTTAGTCTAAAGTTTGTCTGGATCATTTATATAGAAATGATAGACACTTGAAGATGAATAACCCAGTGTAAACGTAATCTTATTTTGACAAGACATTAAATATGAAATTATTAATGTGTTTCAAATAATTATAATAATAAATTAACAGTGATAAACTGATCAATTTACATTGACAACGACATGAATACATTTTAATTATACTGTCTTTATAATTTCCTTATTAATATTAATCTCCAAAATAATTTTATTTTAACATTAATTTTACCAGTTAGACTGGATTTAAAATAATTTTATTTACGAGATTTCTTGCAAATTCACTGTTCTTAAAATTGTATTATCCTAAAATCTTTACTTAAAGCCCTTTCTCCCTAAAATACATTTTCTTCTTCTTTTTCTTCAGCCTGTGTCCGTCCACTGCTAGACGTAAGCCTTCTCAGCATTGCGCCACTTCTCCCTATGTTCCGCAGTTCTCCTCCACGGTCTATCCTCTCTCTTCACGATGTCGTCACTCCATCTCGCTGGTGGTCTGCTGACACTTCTATGGCTAAACATACCTCTAAAGACTATTTATTTGTAATTTAAAATCCATTAATTTGGATTTTTCTCGTAACTTTTCTCACTCTTTATTCAGGCAAAATATATGAGAAATTGCATGAAAGTATTTAATAATACGTAATTTAAGTAATACTAATATGTATTTACCCGGTTATTAGTTAACCATGTAACCGGAACTGTGGGGACTAGTTAAGGCGGGGCATGTCACAATTAACACATTCATGCAACAATGTAGTACCATTGACTGCCAATCTCAGGTAGGTAAACACTCTGATTATTATTTGCCCTTTGTCATTGTCTCTGATTTTAACTGAGAGTTTTACTGCTATGCGTTCACCCGTGTTAATTGTTGCTGCTCCACTCCTTTGGGTCGTAACGTGATGTTATATATCCCATAATCTTCCTAAATAAATGAGCTAAGAATAAGTTTTTATTTTTCTTCCAAATTTGATTATATATACGTCCGTGATTGGGTCATAAAACTCTATATATGTACCAAATTTCAACCTTTTTCTTTCAGTAGATTCGCAGAAAATGCCAGACGGACAGATAGACAGACACAAAAGTGATACTATACGGTAATCACTTGTACTTATTAGTTTTTAATATTTTACTTATTTTCATTTTATATGTATTTAATTACAACTAACAGTTGCCCGCGACTTTTTACGCGTTGTATTGGGAATATAACTTTACCAAAACAACTTCTAACTAAATATAACAATTTCAAAGCTACCTACTTAACAATCCAGCAGCGCCACAGCTACCTGTAGTGTTAAAACAAAGAAACAAACAAACCTTCTGACTATAAGTAATGACTCCACAAAGCAGCTACCTATCATTCAATGTCATACAGTTTCCCGCGACATTCACAAGAATTATTACACAGCCATAAAAAGATTTAAGATTTATATCTTATTCAATTTAAAATACAGCATCCGCAAAAAATGTATTCCTCGATCAGTAGACGGCATCAAGCGACGGGCGTATAAAATAATGTTGTGTTATTGAATGAGGATTAAATATAGTTAGTGCAGATACAGTAGGCGTAACTTGTAAATATTTACTGCTTTCATGGGTAATCTTATGACTTTTTCACGCAAAAACTACAGATTTTGTTCATACGAGTATTAAACATGGATCTATAATCCATAGGACCTGAGCATTGACAGTATAAGTGAACCCACAAAATTACATTTCATATAAAATAGGTTGCAAAGACTGACAAGCTCATAAGACTTACACTGTTAAAAAGTTATCGGATCTCATGAAAAGCCAAGTCCATAACTCTACAAGCATTAACTCTACAGGTCATAAAGTATGGCTTGGCTGTTTCGCTGCCGTCGCATAGACACTCCCATGGACTTATGATAAGAAATTAAGTTTAACGTTGTTAGTTCTATGAAACCAAGATGTAGGGCTTCTAGAGTTAGGCCTTTTGGTGTTAGGGGGTTGGCTCTTCATGAGATCTGATACTTTGTAACAGTGAAAGCGTTATGAGCTGTGAGATGACCTAGTTCTTTTTATTTCTTAGGGCTGTATTTCTTGTGCGTCAGCTATTCCTTTTTTATAGCCCCCTTTATTCTACATTCTACATAGCCCAACCGACGGCAAATGTTTTTATATACATAGCTGCACATTTTTTTTAGGGGTTGGAGGTTAAAGTTAAATATTTCTCAATATATTTGTTGTTTGTGCGCAAATCCTAGCTTGCATACCAAACAGCTTACTGGAACTTCGGGAAGTACCCCCTAGTGTTATATACAGAGCTGCACCCCCCTTTTTAGGGGTTGGAGGTTAAAGTTAAATATTTCTCAATACATTTGTTGTTTGTGCGCAAATCCTAGCCTGCATACCAAATTTCAGCTTTCTAGAACTTCGGGAAGTACCCTAGTGTTATATACAGAGCTGCACCCCCCTTTTTAGGGGTTGGAGGTTAAAGTTAAATATTTCTCAATATATTTGTTGTTTGTGCGCAAATCCTAGCCTGCATACTAAATTACAGCTTTCTAGAACTTCGGGAAGTACCCTAGTGTTATATACAGAGCTGCACCCCCTTTTTAGGGGTTGGAGGTTAAAGTTAAATATTTCTCAATACATTTGTTGTTTGTGCGCAAATCCTAGCCTGCATACCAAATTTCAGCTTTCTAGAACTTCGGGAAGTACCCTAGTGTTATATACAGAGCTGCACCCCCCTTTTTAGGGGTTGGAGGTTAAAGTTAAATATTTCTCAATATATTTGTTGTTTGTGCGCAAATCCTAGCCTGCATACCAAATTACAGCTTTCTAGGACTTCGGGAAGTACCCTAGTGTTATATACAGAGCTGCACCCCCCTTTTTAGGGGTTGGAGGTTAAAGTTAAATATTTCTCAATATATTTGTTGTTTGTGCGCAAATCCTAGCCTGCATACCAACTTACAGCTTTCTAGGACTTCGGGAAGTACCCTAGTGTTATATACAGAGCTGCATCCCCTTTATGGGGGTAGGAGGGTGAAAGTTACAGATTTTTTTTGTTTGTGTGAGCCTAGGTACAGATCTAGTCGGAGAGAAAGTTAGCCTCAGCGAGTTTTTATGGTGTATGCTGTCTAATCTATCCGAGATATGACAAAATTATGTAAGAAATAATTGTGTAGAATAAAGTAATCTACAAAAAGTCCACGGCAGCATATCTCCAATAATAAATAGTTATAAGTATATTTGTGTAATTAAACAAATTGTTGTAAATCCATTGCATATTGTGCTATAAATTATTAATGAAAATTGCACCTAGAAACTGTACCACTTGTTTACGATCGATAACAATTAGTAACATACCTATGCCTTTAATTTTCATATAGTTTCATCAAGTCATAAACGGTTGTTAGGCTGAATCCTTGAGTTAAACGTATAATTAAATGAACTTATTTTCAAATTACTGATTGAATTATATATAAACATATACAGCAATCAGAAACCGTTTATATCCACGGTAAGTTTTACCATAAATTTGTTTTCTTTAAAGAGAGGGACTTTTGTAAGGCGATGCTACGAGAAGTGGGGTTTACGTGCTCTCCGAAGAATGAGAAATCGACTAAATCACTTATCTAAATCTAAATATATAAAGCTGTCGTGTCACCGACTGACTGACAATCAACGCACGGGTGTAGACGTTGTATTAAAAAATAAAATTGGTGCTAGGTAAGGATTAAATCACAGAACAACCTGTGGATTAAATCGTTGCATTAATACATACATAGATACTTACCTTCACGCCTCTTTCCCATAGGGGTAGGCAGAGAGTATGGAGCGCCACTTCTCTCGATCTTTGCATACTTTTCTTGCTTCATCCACATCCATACATCGTTTCATACATGCACGTCTACTTTTAGTACTACGTATTTGACCTTTTTCAAGGACATCAGATATTTGATCAATGAAAGTTCGTCTTGGTCATCCTTTCCTTGTTGGTGTTTCGTCATTAAGTAAGTTTGGATGTAGGGTGGTTTGAAACTACTGATCCGATTCAGAAAATGATTTTACTAATAGGAAGCTACATTATCCTTGAGTGCTATAGGCTATATTTTATTTTGATCAAAAATGGCTACGGGTGAAGGCGGGGGTGGAAAACTAGTACCAAATATGTATAGAACTTTGAAATTTAGAACGAGCGTGTTTGATGCGAGACATAAATAATGGCTCATATTTTCACGCCATTTCAACTCTGCCCTCCACAAAGGAATGTACGTCTGTTTGGATTAATGTTCCTTCATACATTTATACCGAGCTCTTCTGCTCAACATGCTTACTAATTCATTCAAAAAAGCTTTTTAAAATCATAATCGCTACACAATTTTGAGCTTTAAACTGCTTTTATTATGCTATAAATTGAGTTTGTCAGTATCGGTTGTTAGGACGTTTAGTTTTGGGTTAAAAGATGAATTTTCCGCAGTGTTCTTGCTTTGCCCGAGCACTTTGTAAGATAAAAATGTGGACGGGAAGACGCATAGATCAAGTCGCGGATGGTGTCGGCAAAAAGTGAGCATCCACCATCTACCGGCGGAATATAACTGACACTTGCTACATTAGTTCACTTCAGACCTTGTCTACTAGATAACTGTGTTTTAAAACTTGGATGACATTAATTGTTTAAAACATAGGATTACTATAATAATATTATGCTGTTAATTTTTTTGTTTAGGCTGTAACTATGTTGCCTTGATTTTTTCGGTTTGGTAAAAATTGCTTGGAAAAACAGTAGAATATAATTTACAACAAAGTATAGAATACTAGCTTAATAGTTACTGCTTTGCCATTTAAGGTCGTAGCTCGAAGTTATAACCTTCCTTAAGAATTGGGCTATCAAATGCAAAATTAAGTTTCCAAATCCGACTGCTAGCTCCAGAGATTAGCGCGTTCAAACAGACGAACAAACCAGCTTCAGCTTCATTATTTGTACAGATAGTGGTCTTCCGCTGGGTACCCTGAAACCGTAAAACGGTGAAGAAAGAAAAATATGTATTTCTAATAGATAAGCGTCTTCAAATTGTTGTAAACGCAAATTGTACATGTGCGAAGTCAGGGCGGAGTCGATAGTATATTAGATAAAGGAGATGAAAGAGGTATGCCAGACATACAAGGCAAAATGTGTCATTCGATGGATACATAAATATTTTGATGAATGTCTAACATCATAACTCTAACTACATAAAGATTTCAAAGTCCATCCATAACTGTTCATGACAACATTCAATAAACTCCAAACTGGAACAAATAAAGCAATAATTATGGAACATAAACAAGATTTACGCGAAAACAGTGAACCCCAGACGCCCCCGAACTATAAAATTCGCTACAAACATTTATATGGAACGACGCTTTCTCAATAAACAACCTAGAGAGGCGGATAAAGCCGAAAGACTCCCATACATCTCGCGGGCAATAAAATAAATCCCACTTGCTTCCATAATAACATTCAGAGCTGAATTATTTTCTAATCCTCCGTCGGGAAGCTAATAGTTCGCACGTGTCGGCACTAACGCTAACTTACGAGGTAAAGCATCCAAGAAAAACATGGATTCCCTGCGCCCGGTAATGCCCCCTTAATAATTGTCAAATAAATTTTGGAGGTAAAGCTTGGAGCTGCAGTTACGAGGTAGCGGTAATGATGCCGTAAACTTGAGTGCGCTATCGATCTATCTGATACTGCGCCGATTTATAACTTCTCGCAGCTTCCAACTGGGATTAAAGAGTATACTTTATCAAGGAAATACTGCAAGAAGTGTTCTCTTTACTATGGAGTATGGACAACTGGCAATAAGAGGACCATGTTACTTACTGGTCTCTCTGGCCATACCGCAAAGCCGCAAAGGTCGTGCATGTATGTATGTGTTTTGGTATTGGACCGATTTTTTTGTTAATTTCAAAATTAATACAATCTGAGTCGCAGGTGAATTTTTTTACCGTTAGATAAAAATCTTCACCGTGGAAAATTTTGAAATGTAACAACAATTTATCTCGAATTTGAATGTGCAAATCACATCGATCAGTTGCAGTAAGAAGTACAAAATGACAAACAAACACACTTGTAACTGAAAGTGGATGACAGAAATCTAATAGTCAATTCATTGAAGACTGGCAGAAAAAGTCTAAAGATGACAAGCTCAATACGAAATCCTGCAACCAAGACTCCACAACTAAATTTCACCACCGTCTATCTACAAAATGTATCTAGACAGTGTAAAACCAAATGCAACTTTAAAAGTAATGCAGTTGCCACCAGCAGCCATATATTTCTGTGCAGGTATTATTTATCACCGCACCGCCGACACAGGCAATTACAGAACTGCTAATGTGGCAACGCTGAGTTATGGTAGCTTACAGCGGCGCGAGCTGAAAAATAACTAGACTTACAGGAAATAAGAGAAAACTGAGTGTTTGGAAAGAGAAGTGCAACAACTTATCTGGTGGAATTTTAACAGAACTACAACTGAAAATTGTTAAAGTTTTTGGAGCAGTTTTCATTAATTAACTAACTCCGAACAGATCTGGATTTTCTCAAATATTTAAATAAGCTATATTCACAATAAAATTATTGAAAACTGAGCTGAAAAGCTAATTATGTATTGAATTATATGTAGTTATTTCCTATGTGATCTATAACCGATATGGCAGCTAATAGTGCACTGGCAGCAAACTGATTTTTTCCATTTCAAACCAAAATTACTAAACGGATTTTGTTTTGATTTTCACTATTAGATAGGTTGATGTACCGGGAAGCTTTACGGGGATTAAACATGGACCTATCATGTTAAGGAGCTGAGCATTAACAGTATAAGTGAATCAAGTCGGGAAAAAAATTAGCCCAAGCGAGTTTTTATGGCGTATGCTGTCTAATCCGTGAGATATAACAAAATGAAGTAAGAAATAATTGTGTAGAATTAAATGATCTATAAAAAAATCTGCACTAACATAAATCTATCTCTAATCGATAAGTATTGCAAACCTATTTATTATAAATACTATATTATAATTATCAGCTTCAAAAGTTCTATGATGCTCATAACATTGAAAACCGCATCTAGGTAGTTCAGTATCATTAAACAGACAGGCAGATAACTAAATTCAAAATCCAATTGCTAGATCTAGAAACCATACCTAAACAGAATTGGCCACTCCTTAGGCATAGCCTCACAAATACCATCGTCTAAAAGAGGGAGACTTGGGACGCTGGGTACTGTGGGACAGATAGCACAGTTCCGGGAGCCGTATTTATCATCAAAAACATACTACAAATAACATTTGCCAAACCGTGCATTAAAATCTGTCAACAATTATGGCGTACTCTCATAAAGACAAACAGATTAGCTAAGTTAGGATTAAGTACCACTAAGCCGGAAATGTGAGGACGTTAGTCACTTGATATATCGCGGCTTACATACATATGTGTTTCTACTGTTCTTCCGGGGATGCAACTGGGACTTTATTTATGTACAAGCTATTACCTGCAGTTTTACTTGTTTTCTTAAGGCTCCTTACCGGCACACGCTACATTTCGGACATTTTTGATGTCTGTTTGTGAGAATACGAATAAGATTGTGGATACAATTATGTGTCATTTTGAAAATACGGGTCTTGGTCTTCAAGACTGATAGAAGGAAATTTTGAAATTATTAGTGTTGGTAAATTATCATTTTTCCGGACTCGTATTCCAAAAACTTACGTTCGAGTGACGTTTGGCGATCGATCTTGTAAAGCTCACTGAAGATTTTGAACATTAAAAAACAGTATTGACATTGTCAACTTAAATATTTATAGATTAGATTTTTCAACTTTCATAAAAAAAACGAGAAAAAAATGTTTGAGAAATCGTAATTTTTGGAAAAATTCATAGATATAAAAATGTATTTTTTGTGACCTATTTTAAACTAGCAGCGGCGGCGCTTCGCTGATATGCAGACGGACGCTCGCGAAACTTGTTGTTTATTATATTTAATTATAAGTTACTTAGGCCCACTTGCGCGTTCCTGGGTTATCCTATTAAACTCTGGGTTAGTTGCAAATCAAGGGTTAAACTAATAATTTATTACCGCTAAATAAGATAAATTATTAGTTTAACCCTTGATTTGCAACTAACCCAGAGTTTAATAGGATAACCCAGGAACGCGCAAGTGGCCCTTAGAATAAAATTTAGTAGCCAAAACACTCGTTTACCGGTAGGCAAAATTACGGGAAATTTGACAATTTAAAGATCTTTAATTAAGCAAATAAAAGATTTTCTAAAAAATCTAGCGAGACGACCACATTAACATTGAACATATAAAAATACTTCTGTACTGATTTGATTTTCCAATTATTTTATCAGTTTCGCTTGGTAAGTGCTCAAAAATTACAGTTAATGCATTAAACCAAATCAGAGGTATATCTTGGTCAGGTTATAGACATGATAATTAGTATATTATAAGTGATATATAATTTTCATTAAATTACAATAAACCAAACATTATTTTAAAACTAAATTCATTTTTGTAACATTTGTCTATGAAACAAAATAAAATATTTAATCTATCACAAAATTTACGCGCGTATAAGCTGCACAGCCAGACTGGGGCCTTTGATATCAAAGTCAACATAAAAAAAACGCGAAAATGATCAAAATCGCACACAGGCGCGTTACTTAACTAAATTTCGAGAAGATACCTTATCTATAATACCTAACATTCATCTACATATTATAAGGCTGAAGACGTATGTTTGAAGGCGCTGATCTCAGGAACTACCAGACATATTTGAAAAATGAATTTTGTAAGCGGTAATGCGTATAAATGTCAACCAATCAAACATTTCCAGGTGCGAAGACGGGGCAGATAGCTATCCTCTGCCATGGCCATACCTCTTCGTATAAAAAAGTCGTGAATATATGGTATTATAAAACTCGGTATATGCAATCCGAAAAATAAAATGACATTATATCACAAACTAAGATCACAAAATGTGCAAAAAAATGTACATTTAGAATTGTTTGTTACTCAATCACGCCTAAATGACTAAACGGATTTGGGTCATTAAAATGAAAATTGTATTAACTCACAACATATTTCCATGGTTTGATTAACTGTCTGTATGCGGTCAATTGTGGAGAAACCACTGCGGAAATCAGCCTGTTCCACTGGGTAAAAATCGTCCAGTTATCGGGTAAGTCCGTTAACGATAACGAAAGCATTTTTCCATTCTTTAGGAGTATGTACTCCCAGTATCCAGAGCTTTGTCATAGATTAAATAATAATGCTTTGTTGAAAATAAGTTGAAGCTCTTTTAATATAATTTTTCCTTTGACCTTTAATTCCACAATTCATTATTTTTGTGCACTATGTTACCAAAAGTTAGTCCCAAGTCGTTTCACAACAACAATGTGTCTACAATGAATCTTCAGACACCAGTTGATATATTTAAGCGATAAGCGAAATACGAACGTGAAGGCGTAAATATTTCACCTAGAATGTCTTCCTAGCATCAGTTAGGTCTTACTTTACAACTACTTAGTGCCTCGCGTGACGGCTTCCGTGGAAAGGTTGTTCCCGTTTATACTATTTTGGTTTTAAAAAATCAGAGAGACATTCTAACTATTATTGTAATTAAGGGACATATTGCTATCTATGGTTAAAAAACTGATGATGGACATAGAAGTTAACAAATTAATATTTATTTCGCAACCGGATTCACCTATGTTTTTTTTCATTAAAAATAAAAAACACCGAGTGTAATTTTTGAAAACGGCATGTATTTTCAAAATATGTGTTTCATTATTTATGTTGTAGAATAATTATAACATGACGGATGTCTATGTCATAAAATGTCTATGTCAATTTTAAAATCAGTATGGAATACTGTAAACACTTGTTACTTAGTTTGTGTTTACATTGAAAATATGGGCAGGAGCAGAGATTACCTAAAGAGCTTTTAAAAAAAATACAAACACCAAACGAGATTATGTATAAACAGAAACACACTTCAGAAGAGCAGCTTACGTCAGTGCGAACTAGAAAACTAGGTTGTCTACAATTTACAGTCTTTACTCTGTAGGTAACTGCTGAGGAAATGTCTGCTAAGTTTCAGTTCTTATTTAAGGTGTTGACTGCTATAGAATATATAAAACTGCAACATTGTCTGTTTGATAGATTGCTTAAATTTTCGACATCAAAACTAGGTATGCGCTGTAAAATTAAATAAGTATTTAAGGAATATTAAGAAGCTTTTATCTTTTAGAATTCACTTAAAAATTGCAATGTTAACATTTAGCCTTTGTAACAAGAAAGGTGGCAATCCTATCGCAGCAATTTATTGAACTATAGGTAAAAATAGAGAAGGTCAAAGACAAAGGGTAATATGATATAGATTTTATTATTTCTGAAGACATTTTGTGTTCCCACTTCCAATACTCCCATCCTTGACTATATAGAGCAAGATTGCTATCGCTATCTCTATCTAGCCCCATAAAAACCATGACTTCTTATCGGATACATTGGTAGACCGACAACTTAATAGTCACTATCTTACCTAATAGTAACGCAATTCCTGCACTAGGGTTGATACTGTTCTTATTTTCTCTGATACTGTTTTCATAAGTATAAGTCCATACGTTTGTTTTAAAGATATCCCTATTGGGGAATACATGACATTCTACACAATTCTTATCCACATGATTTTGATAGATCTCTAACGGAAAGGCAACAAATTCCATGTAATGTTCTGGGGCTATAAATCATCATAAAATCAGAGGAGTCGACATTGTGTCAAAGTTAGACATAAAAATAGATATCATTATTATACATGTAAAATATCTGAAAGTGCTAATAAAAAGTGGGTCTTGCGACTCTAAAAAAATTAAGAAAACGCCTTGCGGTGTGGCCAGAAACACCAGTAACAGTGTCCACTTTTTGCCATTTGTCTATATTGAACAGAACATGTAACAAGCCTGTTGCTGCACTTAATTGACCTAAATATGTCACTTTTTTAATAGACGTAAAATATCTTTTCTTTACGTGGCCTCTGAAGCACTTTCAATAATGATAGGGTTGGCAACCATCGCGTTATCTAACGTAATAACGTTCAATAGTTCCTTTATACGCTACGAGGTAACTTGCTACGATAAGGTTCTATGTTTTGGTACCATCTTAGAAAATGCCACCTTTTTATTGTCAACTAATATCGACATGGTCCCATTTACTGAAGGAAATAGAACTTTATACGTGGTACTGACGCTCAGAATCCGATATTGAATTGAAAATACGACTATTGGAGATAAAATTGAGAATATCGAAGCTTTCCTAAGGAGATTTTGATGTTCAAATATGGTTGCGAGTTTTGATTTTTATTGCGATTTTGGTTTTTTGGAGTCTAAAATATGGACCATTATCCTAGCAATATCATGATGTCAGATCGGAGGCGGGTGACACTTGATTACAATTTGTGAAAAAAAGCCATGATAGTGCGTTCGTTTTAAATTATTAATACAAGTCTCAAATCAAATATAAATTCCTTAACAATGTCACACAAATCCATGCAGACAGTGGTATCCCGGAGCAGTATAATGAAGCGACTAATCCGGGATTACATAAATACAGGACGGCGGGCTCCTTGCAAATCCTTGTGGTCCGACGGCGATTAACGCCCGAGTCCCGAGCTACATTAAGTTATCAGTTAGTTCCCCCACAACATCTAATTGAATTAACCGAGCTTTGCATACTGTGGCTTCTACGGCAATAGAGATTGGTTCGATTTACTGATCATTTTCTTTTGATTTATTTGATCATGTGTTTGGGTGGATTTTTGTATTGTTCTGAACATTAGGAGTTGCAAACGCAAATTTTCTTGACCTTTGACGGTATCTCTTGCAATACCAGCGAGCATGTTGATTCTAGACATATCATCAGTGATCAATTGCCGACAAAGATATTTGAGCCACAGCTACTATGCTCGCTACATACTAGTGGTGGCTCTACTTAACTTCTAACTATACATCATTTCTTTGCATGCATTATAATGTTGTAAAAAAATAATGTCACGCTATTTTATCATTATAAATGTCGATCATATTATTATGTAAGATGGAATAATGAAGAAATGAAAGCAAACACAAATGCTGGTATTTTCAAAGAAACAATACCACTTTCACCTGGGCTCTACTGAACCTGTTAGCAATTGTAGGCGTAGAACCTAATATGAGAGTATACCCTATTGGGATAAGATTTATAGTTTTAATAGAAGACAAAGCACGGACCGAAGCTGCAATTCATCTGGCTTTAACGCTACATTCTAGTAAATTAAAGGGCCATAGCCTCGCGCCTTTTATATTTGACCGGCTTTAGATGGACCGTTTAGACACAGAGTAACACATTTACTAGAAGCGCAATAGCAATCAGAGCAATCAGGTCTTCTCGTATCACTGATAAGAAAACAAAATTACCTACAAACTTGGATCCTACGAGTATTAGCTTTTTAAATTAAGGCAAAGACTATGAACATTTTTAAACAAAATTTTCGTCATAGTCATCGTCGTAGTCACACGTCGTCATTAATTTCTTCTTATTCTAATTAAAAAGACTGATAATGTTGTGACTAAAATGAAGAAAAGTAGTTTACGCTGATGAACACGTTGAAAGAATGAAGGATGCAAAATTTACTAAAAATGTTTGTATGGCAGAAGTGAAAGGGAAAGCTGACAGTAGGTGTACTTTTATTGAACATGTAAAAAAATATGATTGAAGGATAGATCTAAACAAACAATTAGGGCAATGTTAAAAATACATAATAATCGCCGGTCATGTATAAATATAAAAGAAGCGAAAGAGGTATATCAGGATCGTAGCAAATGGCATATCTATTTCCCTGATATGACAGCTATGTGAATGTTCAATCAATATAAAACAAAGCCAAATCTAGACAGTTTTAAGATCGCAAAACATACGGTCAACCTAAGTAGAGAGCGTAGTTTAATTCGACCGCCATATTATTGCGGGTAGCAATTTAGTACGGGACATTTTGTCGGACAGTAGAAATCAGGGACTGAATTACAGGGAGGCCTTGGTTCGCTATTAAGTTTGTAGATATGGTAGACCGGATTACTGCAACTAGAGACCTTCTGTGACCGTACTATGTCTTTAGTTAAAAGGAATTGGGGACGATTTACACCTACGTGGGAGAGAGACATAAGATGGTGTAGGCATCAATTTGAATTAGAATTCTCCATAACTACTATACAAAACTCCATAAATATGAGATTTAGTGATTGAAGATAATAAATGAACATCAAAATCCCCGCTATGCACTAAAACACTCATATATTTTAATTTTGTAAACATCAAAACGCCATTAACGTCTGGTCCTTCTAGCCGGATCGTGCACAACCCTATATTAGCTCTCTAAACATGCGACTTAATCCTCTTATGATCCTAGCGTCCCATAAACGCGAACCATAAACATTTCTGCGAAGTTTTATAGGGCATCCCGTGAAAAACCCACCTATTTGTATGTTAATGTTATTACGTAGTTGTATTAATCCCGGTTTGTTCCGAATGGGCGCGGGTTGAGTTAGTTCACATGTTTACCCTTCCCGTTGAAAATTTGACAATAAATGTAGAATGTGGTAAAGCCACTAATATATTGCTTAGTTAGACAACTCAAAGCAACATGATTGTTACAAATCTCTTTATTACTTTTACATTCCAATATCACATTTTAACTAACAAATTATTAATTTGTGGTCAAAAATTCGTCAAAACTGTGATCAGCCCTTGATTAAACATTTCAAACTGAAAAATATTGGATGAAGTACACGACCCTACAATTATCACTTAGCTGTAGGTACATGTTAAGTAAGTCAGTAAGAATGCGTCGCTAGTGCCATCTCTATGGTAATGTTATTAGACAATCCGTTTAATCCGGCTTTGTCTCCGTCTGTAAACGAGCGTGTCGCCGCTTAAAACTAAACTAAAACTACGTTGCTGGCAACTTCCTGAACGGAACGGCGACTTGCTTATCGGATAAGCAATTTGGCGGGTTAGCGCTATGCAAGAACCTGCACTCGTTTTCGGGAATAAGCTAGTCTGGCAATGGATTAAAGTGTATTCTCGGTGGAATTGACAAAGTTTACAACTTTGTTCCGCGTCTGGATTACTTCTGTTTTTTGAGAAAGGAATTTATTTTATGTACTTACTTTACATTTTGTATTTGTTGTACTGACTTTAATAGTGCTTAACCTTAAATTGTTTAAATTTAATGGCGAATAAAGGAAAATACTTGCTAATAATAATAAGACAGTATTCCACGACAACGTAATATTATATGACATTTAACATTCTCTTGATATCGACGTATTACTCAACCATAAACTTAATATTAACATAAAAAGCTGAACGCAGTGAAAGCTATCTCCCTCAAGTTTCAACATTCATTTACTCAAGACACAGTGGTTAACATCGATCAGGAAAACCAAGTCATCGCATCTAAAATATGAATTAATCACCAAAACGTCAAGAAAGTGAAGTGTCATCGGACGATAGAACGATGGGGGAACAACAAGAACTGTCCAAAATGAGTTATAACCAAACTAGATATGACCATAGCATAAAAATATATTCAATGTCTATTAAAGATACTGTTATTATTATCATTTTAGTAAATGGACGTTTTTAGACTGTGTGGTCGGGCCACGCAATAGGGGCGATGTTAGTAATTACCATTGGCGTCATGCATTATGTATGCCGTGTCTACAATTTTAAGCCAATAAATAACAACCCCCATAATACAGGCGAAAATATGGTAACGCATTTATAATAAATACTTGTTTGATGGTCACATGATTTATATAGAGCTCATTTAAATATTTAATTAGTTAAATGCTTTCTTTTTCTTTGTGAAAGTTGTTATTTCTGAGGTTTAACCAGGTGATAGATATTTTTAGATAACAAAAGATATACGAGGATTTTTCTCTGTTGTGACTTTGGCAATTCTGTGCTGTTTCATTTTTCAATACATTTATCATCAAAATCTGTTAAACCTTTTAACTTTCAAGACGGCTTATACGGACGGTTTGTTTAGCAGCCTTTGAGTATTTAAGACTGGAGACGGGAAGAGCTAAATAACCGAACAATTTTTTCTGCCACTTTTGGCGGGAGGGGAGGTAAACGTCTAGTACTAGCCCCTGTACCACTGTATTTTTCTGTCGTTTTATTGTCGCAACGGATTTTACGTTATATGATGATTATGTTAAAATACAAACATAATAATTATAATTAATGATTGGAAACACTATGTTTCAGCAAGTTTGACGTCCTAGATCTCCTTTCCCATTTAAAACATCACAATTAACTATTTTCCTAAAGCTCTGTCTTGCGACACTAAACGATACCAACAAAATCTAAGGTTACTTATTACTGCGCACCTGGTCAGTTTAACTGGTCAAAGGGGGAAAAATTGGCGAAAGGGGGAGCCCGTCTATGGCCCCTCCATAGGCTTTGTACTCTATGTTAGCAGCAGTATCAAAAATGCTTCTATATAGATCCAACATTAAGTCGCAGCGAGTTAAAATATGACCGAGCACCCCTCGAAGGCTTGTTTGTGAAATAATGGGTTCATTCTATTTTCATTTGCATCTTTAACGAGATCAGCGGCTGCGATGGTGTTGCCACTCTGCCGTCAAACGTAATACTTCAAATATAGAGAATTAAGTTAAAATCTACCACTAACTTGGTTATGTATAAACAGATGCGACTTCAACACTCAATTTAATCATCTGATATATCAACACATACCCAATTTTTTATAGTTGTCTCATCTACGGCAAGTTCAAGTTAATATTTTAAAACCATCAATATAATATGTTACAAGTAACAAAACTAACCAAGATTGATCCAAGATGTCTTCTGTGCTACTGCAATTAATATTCATTACATACCATTTAGTATCGTTTTCACGTGATATTGACAAAATCGTAGCATTAATTTAGTTTGGGGCTATTAGCATATAACACATTACGTTTATCACAAATGTAATAACATCACATACATGTGTTTAACAAAAAGTTCCTAATCATCCATTCATCTTCATATAGCAATATACTTAAGCAATACTTAAGGTTTATTGGGAAATACAAGTTCTGAAATATTTGTCAGTTGTTATCTTTAATTAACTTTGCTAAGCCTTCCAGAAACTGGATGTAAGTATTATTTTAACATTGATTTAACTATATAGGCTACCTATTTATAAAGTTTTGAAGTTATCTGTCGAACTGTCAAACACAATTGATCTATCTAAATTATTAATATTTTGGCTAGTAAATTAATTCCTCTACTTCCGAAGTAACAATAGACAAAATTTATTAACATTTTTCAACAAGTCGACATGTGTACCACGCTCTATGATAACGTCCGACGTTTTGTGCGCAGTGATATATTATGTTGCAACAATGAGCCGTAATTTTATATGTTCACGGTACATTAACTAAATGACAAATGGTGTTTGACAAAAAAATGCAAATATATTACCAGACATTTATAATTTATTGCACTTTTATATTATTGCCAAAACTAGATGGGTGATATCACTCCCCGTTTCTGCTTCGTTAATTAAATTATTTATGGCATAGTGGCCGAGTGGTATAGACTACACGGATTCTATCCACATCGGCCATGTATCAACATAATTCGACAAAACTATGTTAAATACCGTTTTCACCAAATTCTTCACTCGTTATTTTGAGCATTCGTCAGTAAGTGCGAGCATTACAATGCGGATCACTTGTAATACGACCGTCTCGCCCTGTCCAGTGTCGACCGTCTCGCCCTGTCCAGTGTCGACCGTCTCGCCCTGTCCAGTGTCGACCGTCTCGCCCTGTCCAGTGTCGACCGTCTCGCCCTGTCCAGTGTCATATTAGCACTTTAATGGTAGTTTAGGTCGCCGTGTGTGATAACCCTTTCAAGAGATGTCATTAAGATGGAAGAAGACCTTTACTAAAAAACCAAAAACCTAAAAATTTTGTGAAAACAACCATAAGAGCCACAATATGGTTAGGTAGATATACTCTTAAAAATGACATCGGCAATCCGCGAAGACATAAAAAAGATACTCTAGGGACTTCTAAGACTAAAATAGAAGATGGTATATTTCGTAATCCAGAGTCCCCAGCATGGGTCAAGAACGTGACATAAAACCAATCAATAAACGGCTGCCTAGGTAGCAATAACATAGAAAGTGTCGATAAAACTACACAACGAGCAAGAGAAATGACTTACGAGCTATATCTACAACATTACAAATAGAATGTGAGATATCGGATCGTCGTTTAAACTAGGTGTGCACTGGCTAGTTCAGGGTTACCACTTTTCCATTACATTTTTCAGAAATCTATAAAATAAAATAAAATGTGTCTATCTTTCCCAATGTGTCCTGTATTTCAATGAAACTTTCAAGGATCCTAGTGAGTACATAGACTTAGAATCTACTTTTTGTTTCATTTGGATATGTAGAAAGAATCCAAAGATAAGTAAAAGAAAATGTTTTCGGGTGAGCTGTAAATCAACAACCACCAAAAAAATAACACAAATTTCAGAGGTTTGCCAACCCTGAAAAGAGACATAGTGCACAGGGGGGTTCAAAGTGCCTCGTGCGTAAAAATACGAGGGGCCACCGCCGTTATGAATGGCCGTTTGTCATCGGGCAACACTTTTATGGCCGCTGTGGCCATCTCGACGTCGTTTATCTGGCACTCGGCTAAGCTGGGAGAGCATGCTAAACCTATTATTTACTTTACGTTGTGACTGCATACCAGCTCTTTATATAGTCAAAAGTAATCAAAAATTATCACGATTAATTTGTCTACTTATTTCAATGAAACTCCTTTAATCCGATGAACATAAAAGAAAGTTAGGGTTGCTATAAAAATATACCTAATAATGTTTTCTGCTTCTATGAGTATAAAGGTACAAATTATAAATAAAACCTATTATATAATTAAAGTAAGAATGAATAATTATTACTATAAGACGTATGTAAAGAAATCCACACATAAGATTAAAAGATAAATAAAAATAAATAAATAAACTAATTATCTAAAGTAAACTAATGTTTTGGTACTGGACCAAAGTTATTTGATATCTAATGCTGTATAATTTAAGTTTTTTTTTATATTAGAAATTAAATGTAAATAATATAACTAATATGAGTATTATAGACAATATATATTTTTTGTTATTCTACAACGTTTTTTCTGAAAAAGTTCGGAAGTATTGTGAACATTTTGAACATAAAAATAACCCGTTGATACATATCTAATTGTAAATCCCTCCATTTTCGATGTAAAAGTGTCAGTAGATAAAGTTCAACAATTCATTGCAATCTTCGAGACAAATCACGACTACATAAATACGGTGACAATGACAAACCAACAATGTAGCATCCAGCTGCTTCCATACATTACGTAGGTAATTTGGTCCCACAAGTTTATCACGGAATTAGCAACTGCAATGGATTGAATAATACTTCCTGTCTACTAAACTCACAACCGATGCCAGCGCTCCTACGTAAAATTGACACATTGGCTTCGGACGGGTACAATATGGTATGCTACAGATACCTATACTTTTTTTGTCAATTATGATGTATAAGCTATAACATTGTAAAGTTTAATCAAAACCCGTCCAGTAGTTTATCCGTGAAGGAGTAATAAACATCCATCCATTCTTAAAAACTTTCGCGTTTATAACATTAGTGGATAGCGGTGTCTTGCGGTTGCACAAATACTGCTCCACTCTTTTGGGTCGTAGCGTGATATTATACAGCCTATAACCTTCCTCAAGAATTGGGATATTAAATGCAAAAATTTATTATTTTTTTTTATAGATACAAGCGGATACAAGATAGATGTACTTGCAAGCAACTAGAATACAACTGTTATTATTGTTATAGCGACCGAATTGTCGTCGCGCGACTGGTTGTAAATTTTAGCCGATCCCATCAAACTGTTAGGAACATTGGTAGCGTTTTCTCGTGACATGTGCTCGCTAGATATAAATCGCGACAATTTATTTGTCGCCTATAACAATCCGAGCGTCTACATATAAATTATGATTATACGCGATATTATAAAAATAACTGTTTAACACAATGCGGGTTTGGTTTGGGGTTGGTCTCAGTTTCATTTGGTTTTGTTAAGAGTAAGTTATTAAGAGTAAATTGTAAACTTTAACATGTTTAACAGTCCTGGTAATAATAATTTTATGGAATATTGCATTGTCTGTCTTAGCATATCAAACTTTTTCTACGTGGTGATATCTATGCCCACCAGTTGTCTTTACTTGTATTTTAATTACACTTCTAAATTTCATATGATTTCTAAGTCAATTTTGAACATACACTCACTTAGATCATTATTTCGTTCAAGTTCGATGATTATATTTCCTAAACGAAAAGTGTGTAAATGGAACCAAACCAACAAACTGGTATCACAGAAGAGGGTGAACTGATTGATGGAGCAGACATAATTGGGCTTCCCCTGATGTTAATGAATCGTGTGTAATGAAAAATGATTGTGTGACGTTGTGTCGACTACTCGGCTACAGGGTGTCCTGACTCGACATTAACAAACTCATTTTTGTTGACGACTCTATAGTGCTTGTCTATCGTCATCGCAGTCAAGAGTGTCAAGCCAATTTTAATGAGAATTTGACAAAGCTTGCATTGGAAGTCATCAGTTGATATAATCTCGCGGTGGCCATAGAAAAATAGTAAATTCATGACAATAGGATGAAACGGAAGAAAGAAAGTGTTAGCAACTCGTATCTGAAGGCACTAGGAAGACATTTTGTAGAACTTCTTATCAGAAGTTGTAATTAAAATTGTAAACAAGGGCATTTAGAAATATATTTTCCACAATGATGCATTAATATCCAAAGTCGTTCAACTGTTACGGCATCACTAAGTAACAAACAAATAAAAACTAGTTGCTGTCACAAGTTGCTTATAACAGTTTTCATTATAATAAGAAGAATAATATCTAACATCACGCCTTTTATCTCAAGAGGGGTAGGCACAGACAATTGAATGCCATTTGTTACGATCCTGACATACCTCTTTCGCTTCTTTTATAATTCATCATACCTTTCATACATGATCGGCGATTGTGTGTACTTTTAATATTTCCATCGATCAATACAATATTCAATAAAAGTACACCTAGTTCGTCCTCTGCCAGCATTCCCTTTCACTTCAGTCATATAAACCCAGTCAATCTTTCATCCTTCTTTCTTTCAACGTGTCCAAACCAGCGTAAACTATATACTTTAATTCCAAAAATAATTTTAAAGTTATGAATATAATTATGACAGCCTGTATATGTGGCTGACGAGTGCCGCGAGTGGTCGTAGCGCGAAGTAATGTATGAGTGTCATGTCCTTTTATACTAATGGTGTTACAAATCGGAATCTACTTTTGTAACTCCCTGTAGGCTGTTAAACAGAATACAGTTGTGAAATTTATGTTAATGTTTAAAATATTTCAATACGACACTTTGAAAATGTTGATTGTGCCTGCATACTGCTGCTCTCTTTATTCGAAAGTGTTTTCAATTTAGTTTAAAATGTTTGTCATGTGGCTATTATTTATTATTCTTATGATTATGACTACGTTTAGATAATATTGACGGTTAGAGCGTCACGTATTTCATCTTTACTTCAGTATTCGCTATATGATAACTTTTAAAATATTTTACCTCGGTCATTGCTGTTATCAGCCATTGAAAATCTGGATCATCACCGACCACATCATTCAGTATCATGTTTTAGGTGGTCATCATTATGGTGTTCAAAAAAATTACACTACATGCTCTCCTATGTGATATCGGGCCAAAATGACCTATCGTGAATAAAGGGCCATTACAAATCTGTATTTTCTTTGAGCCTACCAGAACTAATCGACGACAATAGACCTGCAAGAAAAGGTGACATCTTGAATAATGTCAAGGTATGTTCAAGTGTGTCCCTCCATATATCAGTTTCTCTTCAATAAGAGATATATTTCATTAACTATATAGTACAAATGTTGCAGAAATAAAAGGCTGTCTCCCAAACTAGAACGTCGGCTATAAAAAAGACAAATAAATAATAAAAAGTCCCCGTTCCGCGACATTACACGCGAATTGAGCCTCCATCCCGGGCCGCGGCTACATTACTTATTGTAACACGACAAAATATGTGTAATAAAATATAATTTATTGTCCAAAATAAAATATAACGACGTCTGTGGCAGCTGGGGGAAGAAAATATTGATAAATCCGCATGTTCTGCTCTCGGTATAAGGGATGTTTATAAAACAATTATATTGAATCTAAAACCGTTTGAAGAGAGTACATTTTGCAATAATTACGATAGAAAATAGATGATGATTATCATTGCTATTTGTTGACATTTAGATAGGTTATCCCTTTCACATTGCGATGGTTAGATAAGGAGAGGCGAGGTGGTTTAGAGAAAAATGGTGATCATTTGTAGATGTCACGGTTTTGTCTTGTCGGTTCGTCGCGAGATAAAGCGTGACGTATGGACGTCATTACGGGTGACACGTCTGTGTCGACAGTTAACTGACAACCTTAACTGAGATGAACTAAACACAAAAACTATAGCGCTTTATGGTTTTTTTTTGGAGATGTAGTAAGTTGTTAAATCACACAATATGTCTATTCAATAATTTGTATACACTTGCTTGACATTAGTAAAGTGTCTTATAAGAAAATGCAGAGAACGTATGTTTGTCTGCTTAATTGAAATTTAGGTATCTATTACTTATACGCAATTATTTCCTACATGATTTTATTATGTTTACCTATAATTCTAAAACGCATTCGACAGAGTAATATATTCCGCGCCGAAATTTTTTCCTGTCTTTTAATAAGACAATTTTAAATACACATAAACCTTTACCAAATATGCAAGTAATGACAGTGAAATTCGCATATAAAAAAAGTTCAGTGCTTCATGAAATTGTTAATATATTTTTATTTCGTGTGAAAATAAATTTAATAAGAGCCTCAATCCATAAAGTCATAATTATCCCATTTTAATGTTGCAGTCTTTACAAGTTACACAATTTCTACATTAAAGGTGAACATTTAAATTTTATTGTTAGCAGAGAGAGATTTAGAACCCTGAGAGATGGTTGATTCCACACACTATAATAAGTATATTTAATGTGCACGCCACATAAATAAATTATACACAATACACGAAGGGAACAGTAACATAATGCCAATACTTCAAAACCATTTACAGTTTCGTGGAGGCCATGGACGAAGACTAGAACATGCATGGAGTAGATTTTAAATAATTACTATAAATAAAATGTTTAATTAGCTATTCTAAGCAGTACTTTAGCCTTAATTTTAGATTTAAGCATATTAAAACTAGCTTTTAGCTATTAGTCAAATTTGTTATTTTCGTAAAAGTAATACCTATTATGGTATTTCTATCTACATATTTCCTTGTCAATTTTAATCCATATCCAATCTATTATTTCGTTACACAACAAACATTAATGCATCCGCAAATGGGTATAATAGATATCTACCTTATTAGTGGCATGAAATGCATATTAAATGAAGTCTTATTTTTACATTAAATATAATTAGGCAGAAGATCAGTTTTGTTTCACAGCTTCTGCCTGCCATTGATAAGTTTGATACAAAATAACTACTTGGTTATATCTTAATCTGTCCCGAGCAACAATGTTTCATTGAAATAACATTTGTTAAAAGTCTACCTATTGCTAACAAACTCATAAATCAAAATGTTGTCAAGCTGTATTCAATATATCACACCGCTTTGTCATCTGTCATTACAGTTCACCATTACAAAGAGTGCGTGTGGCGGATCTAATCCTTCCTCTGTTCGGAGCGAGCATGTCATCGTATTGTCCAATCGGAGTGTTACGCCAATATTTACGTTCCGTTCGCAACCGTAGTTAATTACTACATTTGTTATTTAAATATATTGCCAGCAACACCTGCCTGTACTGGACACTTTGAGTACTACTTGCTATGTATTACATTCTTTGTATTCATGAAAGTGTACTTGCGTTTTCTTAATGTAGGTACTTGTCTTCTAGAGACCTGATAGAATAGAGGTGTATTTTTTTTATTCTATCTATACTTGCAATACTAAAAAAATACCTGTCTATGATCACAAAACGAAAAAAACGTGTTTTTAGTCAAGACAAATTATACTTAGTATTTGCACTATATTAAGGCATAACTAACCTAACTGATTTATTATTTTATTGTTAAGTAGCTTTCTGCCCCCGGTTTCGCCTGTGTATAGTTTCAAACAAAATAAATACACTCAAGGATATCGTAAAAGTTTTTTAGAATCGGTTTCAGAGAATTCAAACTTATAAACGTCTCAATCAATGTTTGTCTATGATACAATTTCGCAATTTTTTTTGTCAAAATGCAACTAAATTCACAATTGACTCTAGCGCCCCTAGCGAACAACTAAGGAACTAAAAAATGACATCAATAAAACAGTTTTGATGAAATTGACACTTTGATTCATACAAGAAATATCATGTACTTGAAAGCAACTAAATTAGAACTGGGATCAATGATTGCTATTTGCGACCGGTTGTTAGTCCGATTGCAGTCGCGCCACTGGTTGTTGTGTGCATATTTTAGCTGTAAAGGTTGCAGGTGATCATTGTACCAAAAATACCTCTGAATTAATCGGTACGCGTTTCAATATAAATAAAATTAATAGCCGTCAGATATTTTTATCTAACTCACAAATAACAAAAAATAAAACATCGTGTTATCCTTTTGTAAATAGTCTATAAATTAGAGACAGGAAATATCTACTTATTTGTGAAAATAAAAGTGAAAAACTTTGGTGAATTCACCGAAGAGGCCATACAAACACGTCCCATCTGTCGCGCGTGCAAAAACTAACAATAGGAATAGTGACGATAATACGACTTATAGTTGACTACCGCATCTATTATGTCCTGCAGAAACATAAATTAGCTGTGAAATGTATTTAAGGGCCTACAATGGCCGAATGTTTGAGGTTTCGTAGAAATACAGGTTGGCATCGGCAATCTTTGTCATCTGACGATCAATTCAATCAAATACTTACATGATATTTTTAAGGTTGCTATTTTAAGAAACCAAGTTGAATATTTTTGTTATCTATGCAGTAGTATTTTCATAATAATATTTAGTACCAGTAATACGAATGAGTTGAGAAATGTGGCGGATTGATTGCTTCTATAAGCTTTTCATTAGTTTTTCATTAGAAAATATTTCAAGCAAAAAAAATCAAAATAAAGGCAACGAAAGCGTCAATTTCTTCATACTTGGTCTTGGTATAAACAAATAATTGATCCTTCCCTTTAAATACAGAAGATTTATTCACCAGACACAAGCACCCCCATTTAGAGCGGCGGCGTGAACCAAAGCTGAAAATATGTAGTAGCTACGATTATTTATGTTCCGACGTTCCGACGTAATCTGTTCTTTTGAATGTCTATTTCTTCTTTTGAAATACGTGGCTCGTATTATGTTAAATGGGCTGACAAATAAATGATTGTCAACAGGGTACCGTAGGCAAACCTTTGTTCTTCATTGTTCGGGGACACAATAACATAAAGTGTATCTTATTTAATTGATTGTGCATGCAGTTTTATTATGTTCACATTATTATTTCCATGAAAATCTCAACTCATAATAGTTTCTAATTTTTCATAAATATTTACAATTTTGTTATATTATGTTACTGGATCTTTCATCCTAATAATCCTAACTGATAATATAAATAAGAAAGTGTTTTTATTTGTTTGTTTGTTTGCCTTTCTTTCACGTCAACACAAGAGTAACGAATCGACGTGCTTTTTTGCACAGATATTTTTAACCCGGTAATTCTACGGCGGAAAGATGTCTTGTAATAAAATATAAGCTACGGATCCTCGCGCCATCTTATAATAAATTCATAGCTTAATGTAGGCGCATTATGTCGCTAACATTTTTCAGAGCAACAACAACGTAAGTGGATATTGCGTTTTGTTAACATCATAACTCAAGATTAACGCCCGGCCTTGGCTAAATAACAATTTATAGTTGTCCGCACTAAACAAAGTTTGTTTTTTAGTTTTTATCTGTCGCTTTTTTATTGCTTCATATGTTTCGCGAATTAAATGAAGACATATGGGACCTCGTTTGTTACAGATTAAAGGAATTTTAATTCGTAAATTTTGTTTATTCGCAGTTTTATTTTTATGTCATTTTTAATTTTCATATGAAATTATTACTATGTTTATAACTTCCACAGCAATAATTTGTATAATTAAACATTATTTTTTAGAAAAATATCTTTGATAGTAACTACCATTAGAAAATTAAAAAGTTATAGTTGAAATCTTATTTTAATTGTAGTTTTCATAAAATGTTTGATGTTGTTAAATAATTGCATATATAGCAAGGACGGAATACAGTGAAATGTCAGAGAAAAGTGCATCAACATTTTCCAAATAGTTCTAAGTAAAGAGCTTTGCTGCTGTGAACGTAAATTACAAACGATTTAAGACGCGTACTTGTCACACTCACTCAGCCATCAATTACCGCTTCTTTTCGCGTCAAATAGTCCAGGAGCCAAAGACTGTTTCGTTATTTTATGTCATTTGTACAATTTTGAAATAAATAGCATGAAAATATATAGGAAAACAGTTCTTTATGTAAGGATCGTAGACTAAGCATTTGCTCTCCTTTGCCTATTACTGTGATAGTCAAGGCGTGAGCATATTTTTATATTATATTTCTTATAGATAGCACGACACTTGCCGTTCACTTGGTAGAAACTATGGGAGACAATGAATGCAAACATAGCAAGTGGTTATTGCACGACCCAAGGCAAGTGGACTGTATTCGGTGAATAAAATAAAATGATAGTTTGTATAATAAGAACACGATTAGCGCCTCCAGCTCTCGCGCTAAAAGTTGACGGGTTAACGAGCGCGCGGCGCCGACACTTCGTAATTATGAGCGGAGCGGGCGGCGGGCGGCGGGCGTCGGAATAAATGTTGTCGACGACGGCGCCTTAATTGGCACTTACTATGTTAGACTTCGCGGAACCTACTTGTGAGTACCCGCCCTTAATCGCTCAAAGTACACCACAAAAATTGTAAAGCTTCGTTAAATGGTTTTAATGGTTTTCGTGCAACTGAAAGGTCCTTAACATTCTGAGGAAATATTAAGTTAGTTTAGGAAATAGCGTCATTAGGTGGAACTAAGGGATTATTTTGTTTTGCCTGTAGCTTATAGGTACATACTATTATAAAGATGTAAGTGTGTTTGTTTGTTTGTTTGTTTGCCTTTCACATCAAAGCAGAGCAATAGATGGACCTGATTTTTTTGCTGGAGAGTGACATTTTATATCGGGAAAATTATCTCATTCCCTCGGGAAAATATAATTTTTGATAAACAACTTTTTTACCTGTGTGAAGCCGTGGCAAGACACTATAGTATTTTATATTACACTTACAAAATTTATTTTTTTAATTGCATTACCTACCTATATACATACACACATACAGGTACCCTCCGATGCATGAAAAGCCGATTAATCCGCATATTCTTTAAGGACTGAACCCAATTTCAAAACCTCCCGGTTTCAAATCATCATCTACCAATTAGGCTAAATGTTAAAAAAAACACACAATCGCTGAGCAGTATGAAAGGTATGACGAATATAAAAGAAGCGAAGGAGGATGTCAGGATCGTAGCAAATGGTATTCGATTGTCTCTGCCTACCCCTCTTGAGATAAAAGTCGTAAGTTGGTATGGTATATATTTAGAAGACAAGCATCGTTAATGATACAACAAATCAAGTCAATGAGCCTCGACTGCGACATTTCAATGATATTGCTTCCTACTCATATATCAACCGTTCTTAAATTTAGACCATTAATTCATATAAAGTACACATTTAATTTAACAATATGACATAGTGACAACATTATTCTACCTACTCTAAAATATCACGTGTTTTATATATAAGTACCTACATAAATACGCTTATAAATACTATTAGAGAAAGATACATGTTACTGCAGACTATTTTGTAGATCATTTTATACTACACAATTCTTTCCTACATCATTTTGTTATATCTCTGACGGATTAGATAGCATACGCCATGAAAACTCATTGGGGCTAACTTTTTCCCCGACTTGATTTACTTAGACTGTTAATGCTCAGCTCCTAAACATGATAGGTCTATGTTTAATACTCGTAAACCTTCCCGGTGAATCAGCCGATATAATAGAGAATATTGCAACAAAATCCGTTTAGCAGTTTTTACGTGAAAAGGGCAATATGAAAAGAGTGATGCTGTTAGTTCGTTTTTTTTTCGATTTTATTTACAAATACTGCAATCTACATCGTTTTCTAACAGTCAAAGTTTTCAAATTGGTACAGTAGTTTTGAATAATATTACAAACTAACTAACTCACATTATATCTTTATAATATTTGCAAAGAAGATAATCTATATAACTAAATAAAAATTACCCGGAAAACTTGAAAATTCGGGAAACTGAAAGTGCTTTCTTCTGTAGGATTTTTTTGGAGCCGGGAAAGCGGAAAGCTTTATAAAATAATGTGGTTGTTTTTCATTTTCAAAAATATTTTACAGAATTTATTTTGACACCTTATTATAATCATAGCTGTTCTCACGGAACTTCAGATGGTAAAAATAACTATAGTTACAGCTTGACCTCTAATGAAAATAAATTTATTTTTATATCAAAACTAAGCTATAAATTTTTATTGCTACAAAAATATCGGACCTCAGGTCACGAGAAGCAATCAAGAACAATAGCTTCTTGGAAACAGCTTACTCTTGATATCAATTTCAAATCCTAAAATCCTGAACTTATTTTCATTGCGATAATCGAGTATCATTATTAGGCAAGTTATACAAACACGAACCGATTTTAATAAAATGATTGCTACTGTCGCCAAAGTAAACTCAGGATGTTAGGATTGGGATTGAAAATTATGGCAAGATTCAACAGTAACCTGCTAGCTCTTGGTTCCGCCGTAAAGTGTGAACCTTACGGCCCGTTACGGATCCGGATCTGTCGTAACGAGGGATCCGAGACTCTACCATGACTTTAATGTTAAATCTTTTACTTTACTTTTCTTTTTCGTAAGTGCTAGGTATAGGAAAGGAAACTTGTTGGAAGACCATACGACACGATAATTAATTTATAAATAAATTTATTGAAGGGAAGACCAAGACGCAGTTACCTAGAATAGTTTATTACAGACTTCATAATCTGATAAACCACACAGAGAGGCTTTTCCATCCAAATATACCTCAACAGAACTAGCAACTGGTTAGGCTCACAAATACCATCAGCTAAATGAAGTTTCAATTCCGCTGGATACCCTAGGATCTAGTGGCAAGGTGAAGATATAAAAAAATTGCAGCCATTACTTAACTAATCTCTCACTAACTTTGACTTGTCTTTCAGCAGTGCTGGATACAATTTGGTTTACAACTGTTTTGTATATAATTTACTATACACAATTCTATCCTACATAATTTTGTTATATCTCTGACGGATTAGACAGCATACGCCCTGAAAACTCGCTACAGCGAACTTTTTCCCGACTTGATTCACTTATACTGTTAATGCTCAGCTCCTAAACATGATAGGTCTATATTTATTACTCGACAACTACAACAAAATCTGTGCAGTAGTTTTTACATGAGGCGGTCACAGACAGACAGACATACGATTATCGTAGAGATAGTTTCCAACATAGTATATGTACAGTCTACACGAACAGTTACGTGGTACCTCTACCTACACGAAGGTCCTCGAGTGCATCTCGCTAGAGTCGTAACGTCGGGGTTTTACGACCAGACGAGTATCACGAGCACTTTTATTGCTAGACGCTTTCGTGGTCGATTACCCTCCGGAGTGAGTTTTGGTGTAACGGCCCAAATACGCAACGAATTCACTTTACCTTATATCTGGCGATGCTTTGTGTATTGGATTATATACATTGCTGCCAGGCCTTGAGATGTGACCAGATACACCAGTGCCCACTTGACACTTCTTGATGTTGTCCATATTAAACAGAACAGGTGGCAATAAGTGTTTTTTTAGAATTGTCCCCGAAGTACCTACGTTGACACCGGTGGGATATGAATCATGTCCAACCTACCTATAGCCTATAGGACATGTTTAACAATTGCTAAGTGACAATATGTGGTCAATCAAAGATACGACATAATAATTTCATAAAGAACATCATGAGATGCTGAGGTCATGTCGTACGAAGGTTAAATACAGACGAAGACTAGAGAAGCATTATATGGCATGGTGGGTTTTCAGTGATTTGTGAATGAAACGATACTTGGGTACAGTACTTCTTACAGGCTGAAAGCTATAATTTTTCAAGTTATACAAAAGTATCAATGTATGTTTGGCATGACACAAAATCGCGTAAATACTTTGTAATTAAGTTTTAACACCAATTTTATTATTACGAGCATCTAATGTATTTACCAACTAAGTAATGTACTGCCACCCAACAAACCCCATGGTTTTCCCAATTTTTTTTTATTTTAGGATACATACAAAATGAAAAATAAAATTGCACGTGTACAGGCCAGGGACACCAGCAACAGTGTCCACAATTACTGAGTTGTCCATATTAAAGTAGTGCTGTCACTTATTTACTAGATGTATCTACATAATAGAGGATAAGGGGGAGAACGGAATAAGATCTATCCGACTCCAAATGTCATCCTCACCTGCACGCTTGGTACACTCTGCTAGACAAACAAACGAGGCTCTGGCGACCGAGCAATGGCGGTATAACCAGACTCCTAGCTAGGCAACTGTCTGGAATAGGCTACAGCGAGCCTGAAGACCTAAATGCAGGGGAAACCACTGCACTATTATTTCCAAGAAAGTTAACCATGGCGAATCAATACAAGTTGCGTCGCGCTGTGGACCGCCATTCTGTCAAGAGCACTACATAAACAGTGCCGACGTCGGCTTTACGATTTCGGCTCGCGCTTCACGCAGCCACCCGGATCACACGAAGTCGATAGGCACCTAAAAAACTCAGGAGCAATCGACATTTAGCCAAACATAAAAAAAACGGCTTTACGTTTTTTGATGCTTAGCATTTCTTTACATTGAATGGCCAATACAGGTCCATAGTCTAGTCTCTGTCTACCTGTACAACAATTTACAATCATGATTATGATATTCTAGCTTCTATGAGACTGTCAAACAGAAGGGGATATATAGACGAATATTGTTAATAACGTCGTTAAATATTTTTATCAAAGAAAAAAATCTGTGACTTTTAAAATATTGGTGTGGATTCAAACGACCGAACAGATGCGGTGTGCTGGTACCTCTATTTATAGTATAATGTTTTATGGGAGACAGGTGCTGTCGTTGGATACTGAATAGGGATGGGCCTGATGTATCGATATTTATTATTTATTTTAGTTAAGGGACAACTCTTGACGCTAAAATTTCGTTGCGATGAAGACAATAGCGACAAGCTCTATGTTATTTCTCTTATTTCGCTTATTTTTTTGTCAGTACGCCATATCTTCTGTATCGAAGTTAATATTTGATACGCCATTTTGAAAATTATTTTTCCATCTAATGACAAAAAATAATCTAACAAATAAAAAAAAAAATGTTTCTTTTAAAATTAGACTATTTATATATCTGTTGGAGATTAGTTGAACTAACGGTGCGAAATTATCGCACGAGTCATCTAGTTTTATTGAAATTGATATGCTACTCGATTTACATAAAACTTTTCAACATCGTAACGAAATTTAATTCAGGACTTTAAATTAAAATAGAACTCAAGTGTAAGCTATAACCTGTTCTATTATTTTTAAATGAGAATGTTTACTGATAAAAATTGCCAGAATATCTCTTTCGTTTATTTTTATGTGACTCTTTATGCAAAAGTTTAAATAAAACTTTAAAATAATCACGCTTGAATCCAACCTAGGTGTGCAGTGACAAATTATTATGCTTCATATTATGTCGAAATTCCGACCTCCATTTTTCTTGTTTCCCAACAAATATTTCGAATTAGAAATAATAAAGTGAATAAACTCCATATATATATTATTTTAATATAATATAATTAATAATTAATAATTAATAACGAATTAAATCTAAAGATTAAAAATAACTAAATAAACCAGGTCCGCGTGGAATAGTGGCAAGAATACTGGCTGGATTTCCCCGCTGAATCACGATACTGATTCGTTGAGCGAGGAAGGAGCCAGCCCTCTTGTCACCAGGGAGGTTAGCATACATTTTGACAGCGACACTTTCGTTTCGGTCGAATGGCCTTGAACAGGCCAAAACGTTCAGGGTTCATGTCCAACAAGGACCGGCCAGAGATAGCCCGGGGCCGAGAGGTCCGGCCCAACAATGTGCGGGAAAATTCTGTGTACTTGTCTTTGTCCGGCCAAGCAAATTGCTCGGCATTCTTGTGCAGGGCATGCCCGGTCCGGGCTGTCTCTGGCCGGTCCTTGTTGGACATGAACGTTTTGGCCTGTTCAAGGCCATTCGACCGAAACGAAAGTGTCGCTGTCAAAATGTATGCTAACTCGGCAGATGAGATGATAAGTCGAGGGGATACATCTTTAATAAAATTTTTGGCATTTGAACCCCACGGACCTAGAGTTTCTACACCAAACTCCTAATTAAATAATGTTATACAGTCTATACAGTCTATAAGTTTTAGAGCTTCATCCTAGATTACTATTTATCCTGGAATAAATAAATCAAGACCTATCAGGACTTTATTTGGCGCTGACTTATACCCTACAGACTTAAATGCCAATGTTAAGAATTGAATAGTGCTATTATAACAACAAATTATTTAATAACTAGCTTTCATCCCGGCTTTTTCCGTGGAGCCCGTAAAATTAGGACAAAGTACAGTAGTCAGTACATTTTGAATTTAAAAAAATGTTGGCGGCTATATAAAAAATCCTAACTTAATGATAAAATGAATACCAAAATTATCGTTAATATAGAATCCCGTTAATACCCATCCCTAGACAGAACGAAGCACTATTTATTACCGACTGCAATAATTCATTTCAAATGTTGCCCCTTATTAATGCACAGTGAATCAAAGGAGATGACATATTTACAGCAATTACTCACATAACTAGACTTAGAGATTTCTAACACCTACATAGCTTATAATAATAACAACTTTAATATTTTACATACTGTAGTTTTAATATGAAAGATATTTGAATTATTCTAGTCTGTGGTAAAGTTATTGCCTAGAATTACGCTCTGGTGATGGCCAACATAAAGCTTTGATCATGTTTGAAAATACTAATTAAAGTTGCAGTCGGTAACAACCGTTGGTTACCCACGAATATCAAAGGTCTCGAAACAAATCAGATAAATTATTATAATCAGTAACTTCGTTAAATATTTTTACGAATTATTTATGTAGAAAATATCTAAAAAACTAAATTTTCTTCACGTTTTGCAGAAGACAAAGTCTCCCTCGTTTAGCCGATGGTAATTGTGAGGCTATACCTAACGAATGGCCAGTTCTGTTGAGGTTTGTCGGATTGGAAACGTGATACTTCCTACTAATATTATAAACACGAAAGCATAGATTATAAAGTTTGTATGGATGTATGTTTGTTACTCAGTCACACCAGAACGGCTGAACAGATCTAGATGAAATTTTGGCACAGAGATAGATTATAGTCTGGAATAGCACATAGGCTACTTTTTATCCCGCAAAAATGTTTGGTTCCCGTGGGATATATTTGTTTTTGTTTTTCACGGGATCGACATGATTTTTTGCATAGTGGTAGTTTAGGGGTCAGAGAATGACATATACTACTTTTATACCGAAAAAGCGGGCGGGGGAGGGGCAAATTACAGCCACGAGATTATTTCTTTCTTACAGAAACTTGTAATCTATAGTTTTTATGTATTGAAATACAATTTTCATGACATTAATATTAATTTGTTTTATAACTGAGCTACTAAAAATCAGAGTTATAAATATAAATATAAATTGAGTTAACAGATCACATCTAAGTGTATAATATAAAGATGAAAAGTGGAGTTGTGTCGGCCCTCTTTCAGCCCGCCGGACCACCTTGTTCGGCCGAACGTAAATTAACATCAAAACGTCATATAAAAAGTGAACCCTTCGCCGCCGCATAATAAAAGTATCGTACGAGGTCTAAGAGACCCCGCAGCGCGCTGGACATTACCGTCAATATTGTAGTATTTATTGTATTTCGAGCACAAACAATTCAATTCACGCTCTGACTACTAATTGAGCATAAATTGTGAGGAATATTGAATGAGCTTCTCACATCGATTAATGATTTGAATATCATTATAATATGGCTTCATTTGAATTCGTGTGAAGCGAACCGGTAACTGCATATCGATGTGGCACCGCCCGTGCCTTACACGGTCTTTTGTTGTATTGTTTGTCGCACCATATTGCGCTCCCTTTGTTTGACGCAGGTTTGTATTGAGTAACTTGATTGAGTTTACTCAACGGGTTGCGAATGTTGTTGTTTAATCGAGCGACTATTTGTTAGTAAACGTTGGAAAATTGTATGAGCTTTATTAACGGGTTTAAATACAATTTATGGTAAATAAATTCACAAATTCAATTGTAAATGCTAAGTAAATACAATTAAACATACTTGACACCATGAAAACAAACAATCAATCGTATTTTGTATTACACTAGCTGTGATGTTATAGGCTATATAAGAAGAATTGGGATATCAAATGCAAAAAAAAACAAATTCGACTGGTAGTTCCAGATATTGGCCAGCTCTACGGGCCCGACTGTATTATGATGTGCCAGTCGCGCGCATTCATGGACCAGCCACCTCTATGCTTAATAATCAGCTTTTCTCTCTCTTCAACTCTTCAGCTTTATTATAAGTATAAATATTAGATAGGATATACAATTCAAATTAACAAAAAATCTGATGATTATAGACTCAAAACCAAAAAAAAATTTTTCATTCAGCGATTAATATAATATATTAATATTATAGCCTTCCATCAATATTAAAGAAAAAGATAGAGATCTCACTATCTCAGCGCTTTGCTATGTAAACACACGTGACACCGTGCGAAAGAGATAAGCGCGAAAAAAGGAACAAGAGAACTGCACGAATGCGTATACAACATAATACAACCGTATTACTCCAACTTTTTCTTTTATATTGATAGAAGTTTTTAGCACATTTCTTCCAAATTCATAACATTGGAAAAAACCATCGATCGTTATATGATCGTCAAAGTCGACAGATAGAAAACTAGCCCGCCTTAAGTGTTTTAGAAATAATAAGGTAACAGCCGCATGAATTATTGTCCACATTTGATGTTAAATTGTATGTAAATGTGGGGACGCGACAGGCTCCCACAATAACATAATAATGTATATTTGTGAGTCACGTATACTTGTTAGTGTACTTAACCCTTTATCGAGACACGCACGAGGTACGTGAGACCCTGTCAGCTTGCCGACAGAAGGATGCGTTTTAGTTACCTATAGACAGGACTAACGCTAAACAATTCAATTAAATACAGTATTTAAGTTTTAAAAAAATTACACCGTTATATTTTTATTGTTAAATATCTATTAATACTTAAATTGATCATAATATATTATTATTACTGTATTGTTACCTTGTCAAATTCAACTATCTTTTTGAATTGTAATTGTAATTAAATTGCCGTCCACGCGCTATAACTACTGTAGACAAAATCTACAAGCGGTAGCATCACATCCTTAGTTGCGTCAGTTTGTCTATTTATGTCACGTTTGTCACGTGATCCCTAGAGAATTTGTATTTTAAGGGATCACGTGACAAATGTCATAAATAGACAAACTAACGCAACTGAGGACGTCATGCTACCGCTTGTAGATAAACCCCTGTAGATTTTCGCTACGCTTTCATGCATGCACGGCTGTAGTTATAAACACAGTGACCCAGTGAGTTATAAGAAGCGAGTGTGTAACGTAATGCCTGTGTGCTGCCTCCGTATAACTGGCGCCCAACGCGAGGCCCTGGCAAACAAACCAAGAACCCATAGCCAACAAAAGGCACCATAAAATTTTGAAGTGTCTGATAACTACTTAATTGCCCATTTTGAAATAAATACAAATGTCAAGTTTGCTTAGTAAACTTCTTAAGTAAATTACAGCACTTTACAGTAGTCAATCATACAAAATAATTTCACAGTAAACAATTCATGAAAACAAGGCACGAAAGCACGTCGGACGGACGCAATCACGCGACCCTGTCAACCGCTAAATAAATTAACATGCCATCAACTGAGCGACGGTCCAATGGTTTTTGGGAATTGAACAAATATATATTTTGGTTATTTATGAGAAGTATATATATTTTAGGCAATGAGACATTATACAATATTGATTGAATTGTTAGAGCATGACATTGTATGAAAGTTATTATGTCTCTATCTTCCCGTCATAGGATAGTAGGCGTTATGATAGGATCCGATTAACATACAGAGTTGAATCGTGATACATTCCATGAATCATAAATTAAAATATATTAAAAATTACAAAAATAATGGTTTAGTAAAATTACGTTACTGAATTGGGTATGGGTGCCACAAAGAAGTTTGTCATGTAAATTGTTAAACGTTTAGTCAGGTCATTAGAATTATTTCACATTTACCTTGAAAACATGATTAATATACATCATAAAACTTGTTTTGTTACGTGAAAATGAAAACTAACATGAAACATGTTTTTTTTATTAATGAATATTGTGTTTTTACATAAATTAAGGGATGTGTGGATGGACTTACTTCGTGACATGTAAAACTCTTGTTGCGTAAAGCAAGTTAAGTATGTTTAATATAAGAAAATTTGCCCACTTTACTAGTAAAAGTCGGTATAGGGTAAAACGCTAATTTTAGTTTTGATTTCTACATAACTAAAGTTAGAATTAATAAAGAAGTATAATGTGGATATTACATCATAATTGCAAGATCCCACATTGGTTAAAATCGTAATGGAATTAAATTTCCTCTGTATGATTTTCGATTTAATTTCATTTTGGGGCATTGAGACAAAAATAATATAGCAATATGACTTATACACTGACGAGCAATATAAAAAAGCCACTAGTGCCTAAAAAAAGCAATATATTTTTTTTTTAAATTGTTTAACACATTTAATTAAAGTTTTGTTTCCATTGGGTGTTTTAAACCGTTATTAAATATACTTGAATGTTGCTTTTTACTTCAAAAAGCTATCTGGCGTGGTTTCGGAAATATTTCATGATAAGTAAGTGGCTTTTTATATTGCTCGTCAGATATTTTGGAAAATATAATATATTTTATGAGTTATTGAAATAAAATGCATTTGGCCTTTACTATATTTTCATTCCGCTATCGTCTGTCGCATTCTACGCGAGTATTCAGATATGTTTTGTTTCACCAAAATTCATTAATTTTTGCAGCATTATACGCTGTGTTTACACTACCGTTCATACATATATTCGTCGGAACAGTGTGTAGTGAAATGGTACCAGATAAGAATAATCCACCGGATCGGAGCGACGGCACGACTCACTCCCGGGTAACAAAAAAGTAAAAAAAACTCTTTATTTACGTTATTAACAGCTTTTACATGAAGCCTAAACGGATTTTATTTTAATTCGTGTGTTATCTTTTTGTGTTGTTTGTCAGTTGTCGCTTTCATTTTTAATGTTATTTTACCGTAAAGTGATTTAGCATATAACCACGATTTCCTAGCGATTGTGTTAACTTCCAATTTACAAAATTCTAATATGAAACAGGTAAATATGATACCTACCATTCTAGGTTTGAATATTAGCCGATCGATGTTACTGTTTCTTTTCACAATTAAAAAAATCTACGGGCAAAACCTAAGATGTAAAAATAGTTTAGTATACCTACCTCATCGATGACCTACCTACATATATATGCGTTGAGCGATTTTTGGTAGGAGGAAATCGGGTACTGGCTTCCATGTATGCCTGGGTCGGGCATTTTTGGCCGGCACTTCTCGGTCAGGATCGAGATATTTTTTTTATTTGAAAACTTCTTTAGGTGAGATCTAGATGGCGTTATTATACGCTATATACCTACCTACTTATAAATGACAAAACCACTGTTATTCATAGTTTTAAATTTTCATTTTCTCTCTTCACCGGTTGCCTTACAGCTCCCGAAAACTTGTTATCGGTCCGAGGGTATCCAGCGGAAGACCAAGTCTCCCTCGACTTTTAGCCGATGATACGTATTTGTGAGTGGCAATCTCTATTTGCAAGACATATTTCGTTATAGCAACTCATTCAAGCTAAGTGATTCGCAATTGCACAATAAAAATATTAGAAACCAAACTGGCCCCATACATCATCATAACAGAACCACCCGCGCACTCCTAGCTGCCATGTATCCGTTCGGAAACAGTATTTCAGTCGCACCCCTTGATAAATAGCGATTTTACAATTTATAACCGTTTTCGAATTGAATTATTTATCCAAACACGATGCCCGGGGCGGTTGGGGATGAAAAATGTGTTTACCCCCCACGGCTGGCAGACACAATTTCCCGGCCCGCGGCGATGTGGCTCTGTTCTTACCTCCCATCTACTTAATTAATATCTCTACGGTAAAATGTTCATTTTGGTGCGCATCTAGTATTTAACAGGTGCCGTGAAGACGATATAATCGAAAAGGACTCGGCTCAGAAGCAAGGCGGATTATAGCAGAAAGTTTAAGATTATAAAATAAAACAACACACATGTTCACGGCCTTTTTACCTTGCGGTATAACCAGAGACACCAGTAACAGTGTCCACATATGGCCCATTAACCATATTAAACAGAACATGTTTGTGTCACTTATTTAACAGACATATCTGTTAATTTTAGAAGAAGTGGTGTTTTACGTTTGAGAAGATAGGCTGAATAGAGTTATGCAACTAAAAATTAAAAAGTCATAATGTCTTTAACTAGATAGTTATGACAGTTTTCTTTTCGTACACACTTAGGTATATCTAGGCAGCTGGGGATTTTATGACAACCTCGTTTTCTAGAAAAAATAAGAGCATCCTATCTTTGTGGACTTTAGCTCTTTTGTCTGAAACTACAACCCTTTAATAAGGATGCAACGTGGTGTCAAAATTTGTATGAGAAAAAAAAAATTTATTTATATATTATATGTATATATATTACAGAAATTTTCACGGGGGACGGGAAGATATTTTTGAACTTTTGACTCGCTGGGCAACTATGGGGGTAAAAAATAAAATTAAGGGAAAAAGTCTTTGTGAATCTATATTAAATGACTTATTTTTAATTGCACATCAGAAAATATTATTGCACATGAAATCAATTATTAAAAGTACGACCCTGTTGGCACGTGAGGTAGCAGAGCCCGTACGACCTTTCACGTAGGGGTAGTGCAATACGATAATAATATTTTGAGGTAAGTATTTTGCTGTGCAATCAGTATTTCTGATATACAAAAAGCAGATTTTTTGATTTGCAGTTAAATACTATTAGTAATTCAACGCGTTCGAAGTCGCCGGTATACTATATACCTACTACAACCATGGGAAAGTTTCAGAGAAGTTTTTTTACTTTAAAATGTAGTGATTAAGAATCCTGTCAAGTGTCGGCATAGTTGCGTCCAGTGGCAGCTAAGGTAAAATGTCACGTAAAACACATTTGGTCATTTTACACGTACCAAGTTGATTGCTTGGTACCAGTCGCCACACTGATTGGTTAGTGTGGCCATAAAATCTTGACTGGTTTTTATCGTTTACGGCCATTTCACTTGGCCATTGCTTTATTTGTACGTGAAAGGTGTTTGAGGCGGTGAGCTTTATTTATTAAATTACCCTTTGTGCTTAGGATTGTTTTTGTTGGTTTGGACAGAATGCAGTGAAGAAGTATCGCACCTTCGAGGTTTTGGACAGTTTTAGATATTTCGTTTTTCTTATATAGGCCAAATTTAGATTTTTCTCTACGTTACTTGGATTTTTTTAATGCGACTCCATTGATCATAAAAAATGTATTGATCGATGGAAACATTAAAAGTACACACAATCGCCGAGCATGTATGAAAGGTATGATGAATGTTAAAGAAGCAAAAGAGGTATTATAACATACGTCAGTATTGTAACAAATAACATTCGATTATCTCTGCCTACCCCTCTTGAGATAAAAGACGTGATGATAGATGTTTAGCTATCTAGCTAAATGAACATATCAACATATTCATTATTCACGCCAGGCACGAAATATTCCATCGTTTATATCGTATCGTAGCAAATGGCATTTAATCACAAACAAACTTACACTCTTTCTTTATAATAAGTATTAGTCCACCAAGCCAAAAACCTCAAGTATTTCCTCTGAAGCCCTTCCATACATATTAAAACATAAAGTTCACACATACAAACTAATACCCAATTAAGCAACATAAACAAAACCGGGTGCCGGATATTAAACACAGAACTAAAGTGACACAAAGTTGGCTCGTTGTCTCGTAATGAAAAAGCGAATAGCGTCCGTTGTCTTTGGGCAGAAAATTGTTGACTACTTCTACTGTGGACGTGTGTGGTGAACGACTTGGGATGACTATGGGTTCGGGGTTTAGTAGGACTATGCTACTAAACTGTACTTCTTCACTTATATCCGTGTGCACCGATATTTACACCAGTTGTGAACCGATTTTGATGACTTTTTTATTCGACAGAGCATTCTTCCGAATAGAACCCATTTTATTTTCATGAAAATCGGTTCAGTAGTTTTCAAGAATTTAGAACGAAAATCCTATTTTTTAACAACTCTGCGACTATTCTGTCGTATTGCGGTATTTGTGTGTTTGTGTATTTATTAGTGTGTGTACTTATAATACATCTGAGGCTGATACAGCAGTACCTACGTCTGAAATCCATTTCAGTTTTCATCCCAAGAGGGGTAGACAGAGACAATCGAATGCCATTTGTTACGATCCTGACATATCTCTTTTGCTTCTTTTATATTCATCATACCTTTCATAAATGATCGTCGATTGTGTATACTTTTAATATTTCCATCGATCAATATATTTTTATATGTTTAATAAAAGTACATCTAGATCGTCTTCTGCCAGCATTTCCTTTCACTTCAGGTATAAAAACCTTTTAGTCAATCTTTCATCCTTCATTCTTTTAACGCAGCCCTTTTTGGCTTCTTCTCATTTCTAATATAGTATGAAAAACTATGGTCACTTGAGTGTTCATGGAGGTCGCCGTACGCCGCACGCTGTACGCCGGCTGAGCGTTATGTTATAGCGCAATACGTCCACAATTTCATGTGATGTGACAAACAAAATGAAATGGACAGAGCCGTTACGTACTGTATTCTATACCTCCCACCACTTGTTTGTTGTTTGTTGTATATAATAACAAAATAACTTTATATCTATTTCGTTCGCCGTGTATACCCAATTATTTTGGTTAAGACGTCTGTACATAATCCGACAAACCACACTTAGAAGCTTTTCCAACTAAATATACCTCAACAGAACTGGCCACTTGTTAGGTTATTAGCATCACAAATACCATCGGCTCAAAGAGGGGAGACTTGGTCTTCCGCTGGGTACCCTGGAACCGATAACACGGTATCAGGAGTTGCAAGGTAACCCATGAAGAGAAAAAAACATTTGACCAAGTTTATATCTATACAAAAAAAGTGTGGTAGTGGAATAGAGAGGCGCACGCAGTACACACACTCACACGGAGAAGCAACGTAGTACATAGCATACGCGCCACGCACACACAGCAATACGTCACGGCATACAACATGCCCCCAAAGCACGTTAATAGATATTATCACACTAAAAAGTTGTACTATCCGAATATAATAATATGTATCCGAAACGGTTGAACTTAGGTATAATCTGCTTGATGTCGTCTTGATGTGCGAACCCGTTGGTACCATCTAGTTGTCTTAACAAATCGGTAACATATAAAGTTGCCAATAAAGAAGGAAACTTTGTGACTTCTTGAAAAAGAAAGGTCAATCTTGACAAAGTTGCAATTTATCACCTAAGGTTGACCGGATAACCGATGTAGCTTGTGTCCTTTATACTGAGCGAACATTTTAGTAGAATGGGGGACAACTTCCGAAAAGGACAATTTGATATATTTTTTGTTACTACGTAACACTTGTCAATGCTGTCAAGGGAAACACGTCGCGATTTATCTTCACAAAAAGATAACGGATTACTTTTACGTCGCCTTATGGATCCGTGAAACCAGGTGATATATAAATATTAATAGACTCCTAACATAGATTTTGTACTGCATCCTCTCAAACAAGTGTATGAAAAAGCCTTAGTAATAGGGTTTCCATTAGCACCCTTTATCCTAAAATGTAAGTAATTAGTTTAGCATAGTTAAGATAGTGACGACACAATAGTATTAGCACTTAACTAGCACTACATTATAAAACAAAGTCTTCCACGCAAAACTACAAAACGGATTGTGTTGCGGTTTCCACTATTAGATAGGTTGATTCACCGGGAACTAATCATATTTAGGAGCTGAGCATTAAAAGTATCAGTGAATTAAGTCGAGGAAAAAGTTTGTAACAGCGAGTTTTTATGGCGTATGCTGCCTAATCCGTCAGAGATATAACAAATTCATGTATAAATGAATTATGTAGAATAAAATTATCTACAAAATAGAGTCTAACACAAACAAACACCGTGTAACTAAATGTAGCAACGGATCAACGTTATTTTTTTTTTGGCACAGATTTTTGGAAATTTTTCCGTATATATGTAACATTTCAAAAAAAATCCAAGCTAAAGTCAATATTCATTATACAAACAACATTTCTACCCGTGCGAATCCGGGGCGTGTCGCTAGTATTTATATAAAATAATACATGAATGTCATGGACCTAATTTGTGAGTACTCGTTTGGGGCCAGACATATTTTAAAATGGTTTATTACTTTATTCCACCACCAGGTGTATGGACACATTACCATAGCAATTATAATACTTTGTGGTGTGTAAAGCGATCGATCAAAGGATTGACTTACCCAACCAAGATAGCATTTAAAGACCCGTTTTGAATAAAACGCGTCGGAAATGGGGTATTTCCTTCGGCCCCCCATACTATTTCTTTAGAAATTGGACCCCTGGGTATCAACAGCTATTACCTACGTCCATATAATTCATCAGTCTTCAATAGGAATAATTTGTTTGTACAAAAACATGTCATTTTCCGGATGAGTTGTCAAGTACTGTAATGTCTTGGTCGATTGTTGAAAGGGTGTGGAATTGGTGTAGTTTGGGAATAGCTTATTCACACTTATTAGGTCATTGTAAGACAAAAATTATTTATTTACAAGTTTATGAAGTCTACAAGTCTCGTACTTTTATTATAATTGAAAATCTTTTTCTCGAAAGCCTATTAAAATTAAACAGAATTTTGGTCAAAGTATCTTTCTGCAAATAAACTACTTTTCTTTCAGCTTATATGAAAATATTTCCATGCAATTTACTATCTAAACGATAGGAAATAACACTATTTTAATTAAGTACTTTAATATTCATAGAAACATACAACTTATGTTACAATCGTAGAATATACCAAAGCATGTTTAAGATGATACATTCAAATAAAATCATAGTTTGAGGGGCGTGGCCTAGCTGCATACGATACTCCAGCGCTACGTGATCGATTGGTCTCTCCGCTGAATCTCTCTCTTTCGCATTGAATAGAAACGAAAGAGAAGAGGCGCACGGAAAGTGCTTGGAACAAACGTCCTAAGTGACAAATCAAAAATAATTTATTTAAATTAAAGGAGTAGCTTTATTGAAAATCTAAATTAACATCTTACTTACTCAATAGATGATACACATTTGAACTTAATTTAATAAACAATACTTCATGTACTACTGAGAAATTTGGAAAGGAGACTATTTTCAGAGGCTACTTTGCAATTTTTTTCTATAGAGCAAAGTTTCTTAAACATGTTATATGATTAACAGATTAATATGAAATATGATCAATTATAACATGTAATTTTTTCTGTATTTGTAAGAGCTTTAGGTTTCACTCAAAACGATTTGAAAAATATGATTTAATATGAAGGTAGCCTCTTAAAGAAAGTGTGAATACACCGTTCCCAAACTACAGAGGCGAGTGCTCAGTGACATAGATGGATGGAATACGTCAATCCTCAATTGTGAGAAGGAAGTGATCCAGTTTTTTATAATTTGCATAAGAATAGTGCATGACGACAGCCATTCAATATTCTCATTATGACTACTATTTTTTTAAAAGCACATAAGAATAAATAATTTGTGAATTTAAGAACACTTTGTGCTAAAAACTGGTCGTGATCTCGCTCCAATGAACTTTTTTGAGGTTCAATAAGTTCTTTATCTTATTTACATGGGGTGGATATTTTTTATTTCATCGTCGTTAATATGGTACTAAGGATTATGTAAATGTAGCTTGTAATATATTCATTTCTTTTATTTTTCTCCCTGAAGATCTGTAATAAGAATCCGAACCGTTTAAATTCGTTGTCTTACAAAAATATGCAAATAATAATAGGAGGATCGATCGACAAGGATGCGGAAAGATTTCTACTTACCTTGAATTTTAAGATACAAGCAAACCGTTAGGTATAGCCTCACAAATACCATCGGCTAAAAGAGGGACACTTGGTATTCCGCACAGTATGCATTATATAGAATATGAATAGCATAAAAGCCTCATTTGTAAAAAAAAGTCTTTTTCATTCTTTTTACCACGATTTACCAATTTTGGGATATTTTTTTGATTATGAAGAGATAGGCGCCTATTCTATGTTCATGTTCATTATTCTTATATTCTATTTTATCAAGAAATACAACAGGCGGGTACACTATTTTAGTGTACTGTTTTTAGCCTCAGTTTGAAATCCTATATCCCGTTTCATTCTTGTCTAAATGAATTTCGATGACTTATTTGAGTTTGAATCAACGATTGGTACTCCATCTGTCACCACATCAGAAAGTTGGCAAAACAGCCGGAATTAGGCAATTACTTTAGACAAGCATATTTGAAAATAGACATTGTCGGTCATGGGACGGTAATAGATGAGGGGATATGAATCAAAGTGTTGCGGCAGGCCATCAATCATCGCGAGCAGAAATGTGCGGAAATATTACTTGACTAGAATATATACTATACGATTTGACCCCGGTTTATCTCACTTTTACCTGTTATCCGTTTTGGTAGCAACCTGGACAATGCGGGTAAAATTTAGTTTTACATTTAGAGCACGCTGGCGGTAAACTTTTTCCCCGGCTTGATCAATGTTTAATGCAAACGCATCCCAATCTGTTTAATAGTCACAGAAAAATTGCAGTAGTTCATCTAATACACTAATAATAAAGCAGTAACTAGCTAATATTATATAGAAATGAAATTTACTTCAATTCACTTCAACCAGTGTGATTTTGTTATAGTAAATTTTTAATTGCGATTTTTTGCACATTGTTAGTGAGCCACTTTTTATGTCGGAAATCCTTTGGCATAAATCCTTATGTCATATTTCATTAATTACACAGGCAAAGCTAGTTAGTTAAGATAGTTCAAATACAAAGAGGTTTTATGTTGGACTAGCTGCCAAAAATGAGTTATTTTGCCTTTGTGTTTTGAAGCTATTACGAACGCTGTGAGCTAAACTACTTATCCTTTACAGCAAGTTTACAGTTTACAGCTAGAAACCTTGTTTCGTCACGTTTGTTTAGTTTTTATTTTAAACTTTAAAAGCTTTGTAAGTGCTTTTGGTCTTTATATTGTTACAAAAGTAATTAACTTTAATTGTTGAGGAGAGTATTACATGTTCACGCCTCATTCCTGTCGGGGTATGGGATAACTAACTATGTAACGAAAAACATAGAGATATAATGTTGTATGTTTTAATCTTTGAGTATATACCAAAGCAGGTGTGAAGCGGTAATTTTGTTTTCAATTTATCGTTTTATTGTCGCAACGGCTATTACTTTATATGGAGATTATGCTAAAATGAAACATAATAATTATAAATAATAATATATGTTCCCACAAATTACACATTCTATATCCCGTTTCACATTTAATAACCACACGATTATCTATTTTTCTAGCTAGAGCACTGGTAACTTGGTAACTTATTAACTACCCAATGGTCAAATGAGAAGAAAATTGGGAGAGGGGGGAGCTCGTCTATGACCCCTCCTTAGTCTTAATACTCTATGGTTATAATTATTTAGTAAGTTGCTAAATTGATTTTCATATTATTTTCAGTAGTTAGACACAATCTTTCCGCCGCGGCTTCACACGTGAAAAATTGTGATACATGAAAGTTATTTATTTCATACATGCACGTCTATTTTTACTAAGTATTTGACGACATCATTTTATACGTTTTACGATATTTGATCAATGAAAGTTCGTCTTGGTCGTCCTTTGCTTGTTGTTCCTTTTGCTATAAATATATTTGTTTATACTCACACATTCGTTTAACATTGTATAATTACATGTATGTACGCTCGTTTTGTTAGATGAAAGAAATCGCATTGGAAACAACATGATGTTTGATTCAACTAAAGAACTTTTAGACTACTTTGGGACTAAACTCTCGCTGCGATACTTATACCTACATAGTTACTGTAAATACTGAAATCCAAGATTTTATTCAGAAATATAGTTTAGGTGTGCAATGTGCATGTAACACCCGCTGCCCGCCGGGAGCATATCTTCACGCGGTAAGTGCTTGTCATACAAAACTTCCTCTCAGAACACCTTTGAGAACATTCTACACTCTGAAATGTTCTTTGTGAAAAATACTTTCATAACCTACTAAATATTAAATATCACAAATCTTGTAGGCATGCTTGAAAGATGCAGTTTTAATTTAAAACATATTTCAATAACATTTTTACACTCATAAATAATTACTTTATACTCTGTATAAAGAGAATATGTTTTATTTAGAATTTTCAATAAGCTCCAAAAAAGCTAACAGAGCTTTAAAAAATTAATAGTTTTGTGATAGATTATGAAAGAGAAAACAGGGGCAAAATAATCCTTTATTCTACCACCCATATTTCCTATTCAATAAAACAGCTATTTCAATTAGATAAATTGAATAAGTAACTATATGCTAAATTACAGTGACACAGGTGGATTATTTACAGAGAAATTGGGAATAATTTATCCCCCATACAAATTATGGATATGGGTCCTATAAAATGAAATTATGACCGCGATATTTTTGATGAAGTAAATAGTTACTTTCTAAGCATAAAATACTTTTCTAGTTAAGGATAAAATACCAAAAATCCTAACCGTTGAGTATAATTAAATGAGCAAGATGCCATTTAACAAAAACGTTGGCTAACGGATTAAAAACTTGTATATCGACCTATTGTAACGTCAAAATTTAGCGCCATATTTCTTTAGCAAAACGTTTGTGTAGCGGCTACACAAAGGGAAAATATTGTGGCGGTTGCTTTGATTTGATTCTGTTTAGTTGTGGGATTTCGTGAAACAATGTTGCTTGGGTGGCGGAATGTGCCTGCTTCTACTTGGGACAGCTACGAAATATACATCATTATAGCTTAAAAAACTACGGGGTTAGTTCCAATATCCACCTTCTGGCTCCATGATCAGATCAGCTTTATGGTACCAAATTACTGTATTGTCAATTAGAAGTAGGTTAAATCCGTCTTTCAAGATTTGTTTACATACATAGTTAGTTACAGGTGAATGTGTTATTGTTTATATAGTCAAGAAATTAGTAGACAACAGATTTCATCATCACTACATAATAATAATATTATTTAAAAACAAAGTTCCCTGTTCCCAAAGTCTGTCTGTTTGTGATTTTCATGCAAAAACTACAAAACGGATTGTGTAAGTTGATTCACTGGAAAGGTTTGCGAGTATTAAACACGGACCTATCATGTTTAGGAGCTGAGCATTAACAGTATAAGTGAATCAAATCAAGAAAAAAGTTAGCCCCAGCGAGTTTACATGGCGTATGCTGTCTAATCCGTCAGAGATATAACAAAATGATGTAGGAAAGATATGTGTGAAATAAAATGATCTATATAAAAATATATCTAAAGAAAATCACTATAATTTTAAGTTTAAAACTTCTGAATACCTGCTCTAGGACTCCTAGATGTGTATTTTTTGTGATTTTTTATTCCTGCTTAGTCAAATTATGTGTATAATCAGAATTAAGTTATGTATTTGCATAATTAATATTTATCCTAAATCATAGGCATTTTAAAATATATCTTTATAATTAATAATACTTAATAATAATAATTTTTTCTACAATGATAACTCCCACCTCTTTCTAAAATGATGTTGAGCTTAATAATTAAGTACAACACAAGCTTCTAAGTTTAATTCCACGGTGGATAGAGAAGTGAAATTAACCGATTTGATCTAGCTGACTAAGCAACTTTTAGTTTATTGTTTGTTAAGGTTAATGTAGGTGTTTCTGGTCAGAACCTTCATTTGGAGAGCACGTAAAGCCGGCGTTCGCACTTCTTCTAAAAACAAACGATGATACATCTAGGTCCATTATGTACAACAAACTTTGGATAACTGGCAAAAAGTGGATACTCAGTGGTGGTGTAAGCCACACCGCGTTTATATTGTCTGTTTTGTTATTTGGACTGAAAATTTGAGACTCCTATCCTACCATACATGCAAATAAATCAATAGTATATGTCACTACAAAAAACAGAATGGCAGTCATATTTTCATTTTCAGCAACCTCCTGAAATAAAAGTCTCTGACAGGGGTCCCATCTGCAATCTGTTTTTATTTGTATAATTTTTTTTATTTATTATTTTCTATAATTATTTTTGCTATAATCTTAGAACATATACTTACATACATTCTTCATTTGCTCTAATATTTATTTTCTCTAAATTTCAAAATCTCTGAAATTCTCTAATGATTGGTTTCCTATAATTATAGCAACTGAAATGATCGAACGTGAAAATATATATTTTAATTTTAGAGAACCTGAGGGAATACTATTATTAACACATACAACGGTTTTAACTGTCACAATAAAATATAACAAATAAAATACAACAGAAAATATTTACTACTCAACATAAATGTATACACGTAGCGCCATCTAGCGACAAGTTGGCTGCTTAAAGTTTATGGTAAAATAATGCAGATTAAGTTTTGTCTTTACTTATTGTAAAAAAATATTAGTTCTATCCATCATCACGCCTTTTATCCCAAGGTAGAGACAATCGAATGACATTTGTTACGATTTTTTTTATTAAATTAAAATTGTTAGTTAATTTATGCTATTACATACAGACATACTACATAAGGATAATATTAATTTTTATTTATTATCCCTGATTTCAAAATTAACAACATTGCAATAAGTGATATGCATAAATAACAGTTTTCAGTATTTTTGTCTGTCTGTCTGTCTGACTTAAAACTTTCAGATGGCTGTGTCCATGTGATGTGAGCATCTAGTAATAAATAAACCGTATTGACCACATGCGGAACGATGTCATTAGAGTAGAATGCGGATTGAAAGATGATGTTGTGACTAAAATGAAGAAAATTAGTTTACTCTGGTTTGGACACGTTGCAATAATGAAGGATGAAAGATTGACTAAAAAGGTTTATATGGCTGAAGTGAAAGGAAATGCTGGCAGACGACGACCTAGGTGTACTTTTATTGAACATTATAAAAAATGTATTGATCGATGAAAATATTAAAAGTACACACAATCGCCAAGCATGTATGAAAGGTATGATGAATATAAAAGAAGCGAAAGAGATATGTCAGGATCGTAACAAATGGCATTCGATTGTCTCTGCCTACCCCTCTTGGGATAAAAGGCGTGATGATAGATAGATAATAAATAATGTTCACCAATCGTAATAAATCTCCAAAAAAGCTCGGACCTCTAACGGCAATCAACCCTTCACCACATCAAAGCAGTTTTCATGAAAGTTCGCCTCAAAGACGCCTATTCAATTTCCCAGCTTGCATCTCTCTCTGCAACATTACCCCCTCCACAGCCCACCGAGGGGAGGGTAGAGGAGGGGAGGTGATGTTTTACTTCAGTCGAGTGCCGACAGCCGTAAAGTGTGCACGTGTGTGATAGTGATGTGGTGACATACGAAGGATTCATTGCTGGATTTACCTAGCGGCGTCATGATCACTTCTAGCAACCAGTACTTGAGACCGGACTACTTAGCGCCGCTACCAACCACGGTCCGTCTATTATTATTGTGTTGTGATGTGTTGAGTGTTTGTTCATGAGGTGGTCATTACGATTTTACGGAAGTTTTTACGATTTGGATCAAAATTACGGTTTTTTTACTATATTTATTTTTAAATTAAATTATATGAAAAATTCTAATTTAGGTAGAGACGAATAAGAATCCAATAAATTGGATAAAATAACACATTTTGCGCACTTATATATTTTATTTTCAGTAAAACGTTGCTAGTTGTTTATAAAATTAAATAAATAAATCCTAAATAAGAATGCTTTAGCTGTTGTCCTACAATTAGGAGCAAAATAGTGGAAATGTTCATGAAACAGTCTGGAAAATAATTAGATTCGTATAACTTCGTATAAGTATTTAATTTAATATCTTGGGTAGGTACCTAAATTACCTAGGTATATTTTTAAAATCTCTATAAATTTATTTCATGTTATGCTTTTGCTTAAAAGACCTAAAAATATAATTAAATATTATTGAACCTACATAGCTCTATTTAAATCCCCGCCTCATATAGGTACCTATGTGTCGAATCCATGAATGAAAATGTCATCATCTATAAACAAACAGAATGTCATGACATGACAGCCGTATTTATAATTAACATTTACTACGGTTTTAACTATCGTAATAATATATATATATAATATAACAGAAAATAACTAAACTACTTTTCAACTTAAATATATACACGTAGCGCCATCTAGCGACAAGTTGCTTGGTTACGTTTACAATAAACTTATTGGTAAAATATACAGATTGGTATTTTAACCGTTTTTTATTTAAAAAAAATAGTTAATTAGTAATTGTACAACTGTCAACACCTGACTTTTATCGTTTCTTTGATAAAATAAAAGCAACAGTAAATCAAATGCTCAACTCCTACAATTACCTACATCAAATTTTTAATAGGTATTATAAGCAGTTATTAAACACAATTAATTACAAAATCCAATATAAATAGTTAGTATCACTCGGCATCACTTAGGAAAAGTGTAATGAAATGATAGTCTTCTAAAAGTCAAGTCTATGATTTAAAATTATATTATACGAGTAATTTAAGCATAATTAACTGTTTTTAAAGTTTCGTCTACCTGTCTGTCTGAATGTGTGGACAGAATTGGCTCTGAAACTGAAATTCAGGAAAAACAGGAAAAATGTTTCACTGTTACGAAGCTACATTAAATCTAGTTTTATTTAAAACAAGCTCCGTGGAGCCCATATAACTCTTATCCCCTGAGTTTATACAAAAATTCCATAGAAAAAAGCACAATCAGTTTTTCCTGAATTTTCCAATTTACTGGGCAACTTTTCCAATTATTCTTTTCTTAACATTCAGAACCTTTTTAAATAAAAATGTTCTTTTCGCATTTCAAAATATTTCACAGCCTTTGGGACGCAGCGTAAAGCGAGTTTAGGTACATACACCTATTTATAAACCCCATCGCATTAAATTTTTTTTATTTAATAATACTTATAATATTATTATATTAATTAAATTAGATAAAAGTTCATATAAAACTAAAACCGTTTTTATTAGCATACCTATTTTCTCCTTCCTATGGCTGATTTCTATAAAAATATAGTAGAAAGGTTACAGTAGAAAGGGCTTGTTTAGTTTTAGTTTGTATATGACTTGATCAGTGCAGCATAATGTAGAGCTTCGTTGTCTAAAACTTTTCACGCTTAAAAATTATTGAGATTAATTTGTAATTGTATATTTATACGCCATTTGATATTTTTTAACCAGAAGTAGGTCTGGTGGCAGCTCAGATGCAGCTTTTCAAAACTTCGTAAACCTTAAAATATACATTGCATAAACAAAAAATACTATCCATCAAACCTACCTAGAAATCCACATAAAGTGTACCTATATCACATGTAAATACTGAAATTGTTAATAGTCTAGCTGATAAAGTAATTAAATAAAAATTGCAATTAAATAATTAAGTAATCATTTCACTATGTCGCAACCACTTTAAGTGCTCCTCTTTAAAAAGGATTTTTATATAAAAAATAAAGCCAATGTTTCTGTAGGTATATATAAATATAAATAAATAAATACCTAAATAAATTCTTTACAAACTAATGAACAGACATAAACAAAACTGAAACTAAGATTAACAATTTCGAATTGAAAACTTATTTTACTCGGGAATTTTTTTTAAATCAAACAAACTAACATGTTTTACGGATCATAAAGGTGTATCGTTATGCAAGTTATGTTATACATAATATATGTGGACTTTGTGAAAAATATTGATATTAAGATTATACCGGTTTCATTGAAGACGGCACACTATCTTATCCATTTCTGCATCAGACTCTGTAACTGGGGTTATCATTTAGTCATATAATTAGGGCCTTATCAAAATAGTAGTAGATACCTGTATCCCGAAAAATTCAGCCACTCGAAAAGAGAATTGATTTGGGTTATTTAAAAAAAAAGTAGACAGGACTAGCTGTTCGCCACGGTTCGTGGGGGGCCCTTTTAATAATAATAAATAAATATATTTCGCACCTTTATACATAGATTGAATGGTTAATATTAAATTCTTATAAAATTTTGTCAGTAAGAACCTATAGGTACTATAATATCAAATTTCTTCAAAATTGGTTCAGTTATTTAACCGTGAAAGCGTAACAGACAGACAGACAGAGTTACTTTCGCATTTATAATATTAGTATAGATAAAGGTGTTAGGTATAATATACCTATTTAAAATATGTAGGTATATCCCAATTCACGACCCTAAAGTTTGCTGACAAATAAAAATTGCCACTACGACCGCAACATTTATGCGATTTTGGTTTTATTGACGCATAATTAAAGAATAAGAAAGGAATTGTTTTAAGCCTTCTGGAAAAGGATACCTATGACTAATAAAAAATATGTCTGTTTTCACCAAGTAACTATGGCGGCAAAAATTACAATTTTTGTTTTATTGACGCCAATCGTAGGTACTGTATTTAAGAATTCTAGATATTACTTTTTAACCTCATTTTAGGTAGTTTTCTGAAAAAATATTTCTTTCAACAAGCATTTTCTTCACCAATCCGCAAAAATAATCCGATTTTGGTTTTTTTTTTGACGCCGATACTAAAACAAATTACCCTAATTTGGTTTTTTAAGAATTTACTTTTCTCCTTTGAAAAAGATTTGACTGAAAAATTTTCAAACTAATACACGTGTATTTACAAACAAACAAAACCTATGTACTAATGTAAACAAAACTAATAAACATATGTACTTAGAGGTGTTTAGATATTTTCTTTTCTATTGTACCGACTACAATAAATGTTTACTGAAAAACAAGAAATAATTAAATATTTCGTTGTTGAATTTGAAGTCGGTTGGTGCCAAATTTGGCTACAAAATTAAATATATTCTAAAGAAGATAATGTTCTTGTTCAATGTTATAGATATTTGTAATTAATTCTCTAAATTAGTTAAATTTAGAGCTATGTAGTTTATAATAAGCCACCGTCTTCGAATTCAACGACGAAATATTTAATTACTACCTACTTGTTTTTCAGTGAACAATTTTTGAAGTCTGTATACTTTAAAAAAAAAGTTAATTTAATTTAATTTATGACATAAAATCATAAGACAATATAATTACAAAAATATATCATCAAAAACGGCATACATTTCGCCGAAATTACTAAAATTGCCTAAAAACCCCTTGTTTTAAAATTCTGGAATACTGCTAAACCAATTTTTACCAATGTAAAAATAGGACCAAGTGTTAAAAATGACTACTTGGCGAGTCTATGAGTAAACTATGACTTTTGTCTCTCTTTAAGAAATATGTCATTCATAATGAAAGAAGGTGACAAAACAGTTGTTCAGCACATTTACCAGTCCTTTGGTTCCGCCTATTGAATTTTTTTCATTACTAAAAATAACAACTCTACTGTTTACACACCTTAAAATGTATTTACAAATATTGACTATATTTTACAAAGCTACATAAGAGGGTTTTTTTAAATCGGTCTAATGGTTTATAATTTAAAAGCAAACAAACAAACCCAAATTATCTCTCTTTATAACGATAATATCTAATAGATAATTATACCGAAAGAAATCTGATTAACTTTAAAAGCTAATAAATACTACATTAGATTATTAAATTTTGTTCATTTACTTTCTAAAAAGCTAATTTACATAATTTTAACTTCCAATTTAATGTTAAACAATTTTATTATAATTAATGACAGGAAACTGGCCAATTAAGTTGTTGTAATTAACCTTTATAAATAAACACAAAGATTTATTACTATTACTTATCTTTATTGCGAAATAAAACTTATATTAATTACCTATTGCAGCAAGATAGATATGTTATGTTATTACAGTTATAAAATCATTGTTTACTGGTACGTAGGTATATAAAATATATATTTTTAAATGGATTTGTACGTGTATATTTTTCTTTTATGTTTTCAAATAAAACCGACCAAGGACTCGCGCACGAAGGGTTCCGTACCGTTATCTATAAAAACTGCAAAAAAAATCACGTTTGTTGTATGGGAGCCCCCTTAAATATTTATTTTATTCTGTTTTTTTAGTATTTGTTGTTATAGCGGCAACAGAAATACATCATCTGTGAAAATTTCAACTGTCTAACTATCACGGTTCATCAGATACAGCCTGCTGACAGACGGAAAGACGGACAGCGGAGTCTTAGTAATAGGGTTTCCGTTTTAACCCTTTGGATACGGAACCCTAAAAATGTTTTAGTAGGTATCTGGAGAACTGTGAAATCTTCTTATTTAGATTTTTACAAATACGTTTACAGCAGTGTTCGCTGATAATTATCATCCATAATTATCAAGTGATACCTATTTATGAAACATATAGGTACCCCTAAGAAATCCTCTAAGCAACTAAAACAAATACTCTTAGTAATAATAGTAACAAATACGCAGTATAAGCGACTAGTTTTCCGCCCCCGGCTTCGTCCGTGGATAATTTGGAACAAATGAAAATATAGCCATTCAGGGATAATGTAGCTTCCTATTAATAAAATATTTTTTAGAATCGGTTCTGTAGTTTATTAAAATCTATCAAAAATAATGAAAAATCAAAGTTACGTAATAAATGGTCATTATAAATAAATAAAATAATAATAAAAACAAAAAATCCTTTTATTTCTTGCAAAAAACTAAAATTTAAAAATTTACCTAGCTTATTTCTAGTGTTAGAATTGTTTTTATTCTGCAAGAACCCAGTCATATGAAGTGCATTCTACTGTAGTTGCATAATGAAACACGCGTATTTCAGCTTTTGGATAAAATCTGTCTCCTTAGGGAGGTAAAATTGGAGGGTTGTTGTACATTCGTAACAAAGTAAATTCGTCACGGAATGCTTATTTTATTAAATAGAGGATATTGTGTATCTTCTTACAAAACGAAGTGTCGTTGGTAGAAACTATACAGTTTTTAACATTCGCAATAAATTGTGCCAATTGCCAACAATTACTATGTGAAGAGCCTGTTGCTCATTATAAATAATTTATCCAATAAATTCTTGTAATTTTTTTTTCATTTTGTAACTTACACAACCTTAGGTAGGCAAATATGGTACCGATAATTTTATTATCAAAGTATTATGTATTGAATTATAAATTAAATATTAGGAATATTTTAAAATAAAAATGATACTTATTAAAATGATGAGCGTGAATTTTATCAGCCCCATAAAGTGTTTTCAAATGTTAAAAATTAAACAAAAATTTTATTTTATCTTATAAGAATAATAAGTTACAATTTAAAATGTTAAATAAGTTTTAAACAAAATCACAAATAAAAATATATATAAATAAAAATTAAAGTTAAATATTAACATTTTACAGATAAAGTTAAACAAGAAAAAAACATGAAAATGAGACGTTGCTTATACTCTTCGTAGGTAAATGTTAAGAAAAAATAAAAACATTAAAAATTAATTACATAGATCAAAACCAAAAATAAATTTATCTATCTATCATCACGCCTTTTATCCCAAGAGGGCTATGCAGAGACATTCGAATGCTCGAATTCATATTGGCTCGGCGATTGTGTGTAATTTTAACATAGCCTTCGATCAATTTAATGTATTATAATTTATAACGTATTAGCGGTTAATGGCCACCTTTATGTAATTGAGTGTATGTGGATGTATGGTATGAGTCTTGACATATTATAAGATGTAAACTTAATAATAAAACTAACTCAACCCACCAAGATGTTTCAATATATAGAAGTGATCAGTTCGGTTTTACGGCGCGTAAAGATAAGCGCGGCGACATCTTAAATGTCTGGCGAGGAACCCTTTAGATTACCGACAGAGATAGGTCGCTCCGACAATAGAGCGACAAGATCGCGCCGCAAATCGCTCGCTCGTACAGATTTGATCTCGAAGACTAATCGCTCCTTTCGTTTACAGCTGGACGCCAAGAAGAGCCCGCTGGCGCTCCTGGCGCAGACGTGCAGCGCTATCGGAGCTGACACTCCCAACCCGAAGTTGATCTCGGCGGCCGAGAAGGCGGGCAAGAGTCACCGCGACCGTCCGCCCACCGCCGAGGGTCCCCGGGAGCGGTCACCGGAGACATCCAAGCCGAGCTTCAAGCCTTACGAATCGTGCCTCGTGAGAGACAAGACTAGCTCGCCGGACGAGCGGCCGGCTACGGTCGGTAAGGTGGGCACGCCGGTCCCCGCTACCGGCCCACCAGGCCCGACGGCACCCCGCTGTCCCAGCAACCAGAGCGGGTCCTCACAGCGCGCCTCCCCCCGCCGCCGCACCCCGGATACCGCGACGCCTCCCCGGAGCTCCCCGATCAGCGCCCCCGCTGCCTCAACTGCGCCGCCCGCCCCGCGTTCGCCTCCCACCGGATTCAAGCCGACCGGAGCGTACTCGGGCAGCTCGTTCCCGCTACCTCTGGAGCTGATGGCGGCGGCGCAACAACACGCGCTAAAGGCCGGCCTGGCTCCCTACCTGTACGCGCACGCACACGCCCACGCACGTCTCCGGCCGCAAGAGGCGTGTCGCGATCCGTACTGCGGCTGCTCTCTTCTTCGCTCGGCGCCCTGCCCGGCCGGCTGTGCACACTGCGAGCCCGGCAAGCAGCACTACCAGCAGCTCGCGGCACTGGCGCAGCTCCCGTACGCGTGTAGCTGGGTGGGCGGGGGCGGGGCGGGAGGAGAGACGTACTGCGGTAAGAGGTTCGCGAGCTCGGACGAGCTGCTGCAGCACCTGCGGGCGCACACGGCCGGCTCCCCGCTCTTGTCGCGCGGTTACCTGGCTCCGCTGTCCCCCCTGTCCCCGCTGTCCCCCCGGTTCCACCCGTACAGTAAGCCCCCCCTCCCCCCGCAGCTCCCGTTCCCGCTGCCTCCCCACTCCCTGGCCGCCTACTTCGCGCCCTACCCTCTGTTCGGCCCGCGAGTCCACCCGTGAGCGCCGCGGGACCTCTTGTGTACCAAATCATAGTTATACTGTGCTAGTTTAAGTTGTTGCGATCGCTTAGTGAGGATTGTTAATATTATGTTTGTAATTTTAAGACTCTTAAGAAATATTTTTAATACTTATGTATGTAGAGTACCGTCTCGCAGGACGTTCGCGCTAACGAGACGCGCGTACATATCGTGGAGGAGGCCGGGAGTCCGGGAGGCCGGGAGTCCGGGAGTCCGGGAGGCCGGGAGGCCGGGAGGCCGGGAGGCCGGGAGGCCGGGAGGCCGGGAGGCCGGGCAACACGCTCGCACGGGCCTACTTCAGTTTCTCTTATCTATTTTATACACAGTGCTTAGTTTTACTTATTTTTTTCGAGGGAACATAATGTAATCTGGAAGTCCTGTTAACTACAAATGTATATCAAATTACATCCTCAACAAAATATTACCGACCTTTTTAACAGAATTTCCAGAAGTTTACAGTAGGCTGGAAACACATTGAACAAAATATTAAATGGAAAATCTGATCTTTTGCTTGCTGCAGTAATGCTACGAATTCAATTTAGAATTGCGAGTTTTGCTACAATTCCGCCCCATTCTGTTCAATGTGTCCACAACCTAAAGTGATGAGGTGCGTAGTTGCGCACTGACCGTCCATAATCTCCATGTTGCCTTGCACGTTATATCTACGCTGTAATTTAAATACAAAGTGCAATACATACCATAGTTAGACTTATATAAAAAATTGCGCCCGTGTGAGTTTATCTTTATGAGACCCACACACGGTCCAAGTTACTTGATCACCGATTAAACGATCGTCTACATTGGGCCTTAGATTTTGTAAAGTGGAGTGACCGTGTGTAGGTCCCTCTATGTCGACGACTATATTCGTCAAACATAATTCCGCTGCTAGCGAGTTTATATAACGAATCTCTGTATATTTTGTACATTATATTAATTGTGAATTGTGATCTTCAAACGAATCTAATATGTCCATAGAGTCAAAATAATATCTCTCTTGTGCACGATTTTACATTAAGAACTTAGTTAGAATGTAACTCAACCATGCCACTTTGTTGGTGTTAAACTGTTATTATAAAAACAAGAGCAAAAAAGAAATATACGTAAATATTTAATTTCACATATTTTGTTTGATTTTCCTACCAACCTTACAAGTTTAGGATAATTTGCCCGGTCCTTTGTAAGAGACATAGGTCCAACACGTAAAGGCCCTTTAGAGTGTTTAATCTAAAGTGATGTGGCTAGCACCCGTCGGGACCTATCTCTGATGCATTAAAGAGTTCAGAGACAATACGCACTTAGACAGACCCGTCAGGTGCCTGGACTATAAATTGCAGAGCTGTATTTGTCAGAAACGCTACTTTACCAAAATGATATCATTTTGTCGTCTGTAAACTTTATTTTAAAAAAGTACTAGATAGAAAACAATAATCATTAAATTAATCTTTGAAATAAAATTTAAAAAGCATACCTTAGTTTTTACTTTACATACCGAATTAATATCATAATAAAATTGGTCATAAGAAAAAAACTCTGCACCAAAGTAGTAATAAAATTATCTATTATCACCCCTTTTATCCCAAGAGAGCTAGGCAGAGACAATCAAATTATAGTTAAATTAATTTTGTTGAAATGTCAGATATAATAATCGTTAATTATTGTAGTAAGATATACTTAACCGGTATTAGTTTATATGTTGATACATTAACTCGGTTGCGAAAGTCAATCACGTTTATGTTCCGCATAAAATTAATATTTATAGTTAGTAATGTAAATTTAAAATAAAACGTTGGTGTTTTAATGGCGGCCATTAAACATTATTACTATACAAACGTATTAATGTACCACCAATACCAATATATTAAGTTATTAATTATTTATAAACTGATCCGCGTTTCAAAATGTTAAATCGTAAAATATTTAAGCTTTTAATTATATTCATAATAATATTGCATAATGACATTGAAAATATGTCACAAACAATAGTTTCCATCGTCGTGAACTAGCGATTTGAATACCTACATAAATACGCTTTTATCTACTTATCTATTAGAGATAGATATATATGCTACTTCAGACTTTTGTGTAGGTCATTTTATTTTACACAATTATTTCTTACATCATTTTGTTATATCTCTGACGGATTAGACAGCATACGCCGCCATGAAAACTCCCCAGGGCTAACTTTTTCCTGACTTGATTCATTAATACTATTAATGCTCAGCCCCTAAACATGATAGGTTTATGTTTAATACTCGTAAACCTTCCCGGTGAATCAGCCTATCTAATAGTAGAAACCGCAACAAAATCTGTTCAGTAGTTTTTGGGTGAGGCGGTCACAGACAGACCGCGGCGGGGAACTTATAGATGATGATAGTGATGCAAAAGTGTGGTTGTTTGTGCTTCTTTGATGTGATTGCACAGAGATAGTTAAAGGGATGGTAAGTGACATAGCTTACTTATATCCCTGGAAAATTCTTATTGGAATCTATAATACAAAATGTTGCCTACTAATGCGGAGCTGGAGCGCATCGCTTGTCACATTGCTGTTTTTAGATATTTTGGTTACAAATATTTATGGTTTGGATTTTATTTAAAGAATAAATCTGAAAATATACCGGGTTAGGACAGAATCCTTCCTCAAAATTAAGTCTTACCAACAAATGATTGAATTTACAACATTATGATGGTCAAAATATGGCAGCACCAGTCTTAAAAACTGCAATCTAAAGTAAAGTCTTACAAATTGAGTTCAGTGTAATACATTATACCAATCCGTTTAGCCGGCTTGGTTTAGTAAAAAACATTTCGCAAAAAAATTAGTATCACCTCGTGCAATTTCCTCTAATTTTCCTCTCCCCCAGATTCAATAAAGCTGAATAGGAACACTTTTGTTGCCCATTCAGTACAACACTAAGTACATTTGTTTGCGTTTGTTTGTTTGTTTGTTTGTCCTTCAGTGGCGTCAAAACAGAGAGACGGATCAATGTGTTTTTTTTGTACAGAGATAGTTGAGGAATGGAGAGTGACTTTGGCTCCTCAGAACTCCTTCGAGATAATTCAGAATCAACAATACTCTTTACCATGTATATCGAGTAGATAATGAGTTGTGAGTTAGCATGTTGTATTGTCAGCTGAGACAGTTGGCGGTAGTCGGTAGTCGGCACATTCATTAATCGAACTACAGCCGGCACCTGGAGGATGCAAGATAACTCATGCAGACTATACTTACACTGTCGAAACTCGAATCGCAATTGTAATTCGCATGTAGGTTTTTATATTAAATGTACATACTTTGTGTCACTTTTTGAACACATATCAAAGGAACATGGCAAGTAAACATCCACACGTTTATTGAACGATGAACCAGCATTTAGACAGTAGCAGGTAAAGAAGAATTCAATGGCTTAAACAGTGATGGGAAAGTAATTACATATAAATATTTGGGACTAAACCTGAAACTGCTACCGGCTTGTGTCTTAAGAACATATCCATAACAGCATTGTAATTCCCATATTAATGTATGAAGTGAATCTTGAATATGGCAGAAGAAGCATAGTAGTAAGATTAATGCTGTTGAGTAAAGATCATTAAGAAAGATGTGTAATATTTCATCAGAGAAATTATGATGAACGTGAAAAGTGTGGAGTGACTGATAGTGTTGTATATAAAATTGAAAAGGGAATGCTGAGAATGACGAAGCAGGAACAACCAACAAGAACAAGATGACCAAGACGAACTATCATTGATTAAATGTCTGATGTCCTTATAAAAGTCAAATACGTAGTACTAAAAATAGACGTGCATGTATGAAACGACGTATGGATGTGGATGAAGCAAGAGAAACATGCAAAGATCGAGAGAAGTGGCGCTCCATACTCTCTGCCTACCCCTTTTGCAAACAGGCGTGAAAGTATGTATAAATCGACAATAAAGAGTGGTATATTTTTCCCCGAGATGTCAGTTTCCACAATAAGTCATGCGAAGTGTGCGGCGTGTGTTCGCCTGATCGCGTCGAGATATCGCGACGACGCGCGACGCGACGCAGACATAAGACAAGCCGCCTCCTTTGATGTCGCCGCGAGCCACCTTCCGCAGGATATTACATATTTTATACCTACCCGCAGACTTGAATACGTCTCATTTCCCTTGAAAACGAGAACGATAAATAGCTTTTTTATTTACTTAAAGCCGATGCAACTACACTGCTGTGTTTGACACATTTCGTTATACCTACCTAGGATCAATTTCACAATCTTTTATGACGTTTTATCTTATTTTTGCCTTCAGTGCTTTCCTGAATAGATAGATTTAAAAAAGCTGGAATATTGCTCTGATAAAATTCCTATTACTTATTCATCAGAGTTGAATATTTTCAGAAAAATACAGGAAAATGTAGAAATAAAACCGCTTAACACATAGTCAGTCAAATTTCATAAAATTAAATCGTAAGATCTCTAGGTGACAGACAGCCTGACAAACAATCTTGTGTGGCGCCAACCAGCTATGTTTTGATATGAATTAACGGAGAATTCTGTTGGAAAAATAGTTTTAGTTTCACTCACTGTTAACAGACACATTTGAGTCAACAACAATTTTAATAGAGAAATGTTTATGTGGGACTAGAATAACAACATGGAACAACAAGCGTTAATATGGCATCTTGTAGGTAACTAATATCATCATTTCTTTGGCTAGTTAACTATTAAATGGAAGTGAGGAACAAAAAACTATTGCTGTGCTGTGTGCTGTGAACCGTAGATTATTTTTCAATGGTTTGTTAATTTAGTGTTGTCACGATCTTTTCGCCCACACTCATAACCTACGAAAACCTTTTTACCTTTCAATAACTACTTTAGTAATGAGAAATAAAGAGTCGTATGACATATTTTTAATATAATTATAATAACACCAGTTAACCAACTAAAGGAATCTAAAATTAGCTGCAGTTACGAAAATGGATTTTTTTTTCTTTACGGGTTGCCTCACAGCTCCTGAAACCGTACTGTTTCAGGGTACTTAGTGTAAGACCAAGTTTCCCTCGTTCAGCCGATGGTATTTGTGAGGCTATGATGTACATAAGTTATTCCTTGTATATATAAAAGCAATTTAACAAACGTAACCCCAAATATATCTATACAAAATAAATACACACTTACTTTACTCGGTGCTCCTATTTTTGACGAAGGAATTAAAAATATAGTAAATTCAAAATTAGAAAATTTTAATAACTCTGCAGACAGACTTTTAGAAATTAATCAACATATGGCTTTCTTTATCATTCGACACTGTTTTTTCACACCAAAATTTATGTATTTACTTAGATGCACACCCCTTTGGAAATTTACAAACATAACAAATTCTATAGAAGAGTCTCTAAAAATTACTGTTTCCAAAATTTTAAACCAAAATTTCAATAATCGTTCTTGGACCCAAGCGACTCTCCCTGTCCAGTTCGGTGGCCTGGGAATTCGTACTTCGTCGTGTGTTGCGCTTCCTGCCTTTTTGTCATCAACCTATAGCGCGCTAACCCTCATCGGTACTATATTGAACTTACCTAACGTAACTGATGGGGAAGTGGCGGGTGTAGACGACGCCAGAAGTACATGGAGTGCAACTCACCTAGGAGTCGACGTTCCCATAGAGTTAAGTAGCCAGCGAGCGTGGGATTTACCATCTATAAAGGCAACCCACGCTACATTGCTCGAACAGTGTCCTGATGATTTCGACAGAGCACGGCTTCTAGCTGTATCTGAAAAAGAGTCGGGACACTGGCTTCACGCATTGCCCTCCCATAACATAGGTACGGTGTTGGATTCATCGACCTTACGTATCGCCGTTAGTTTACGATTAGGTACTAAGGTCTGTGAACCTCATCGTTGCCTATGTGGAAAAGACGTGGACTATTTTGGTCGCCATGGACTTTCATGCACAAAAAGTGCTGGTCGCGCCTACCGCCACGGTACCTTAAATGATATAGTACGCCGATCTCTTGCCACTGCCTCTGTTCCTGCAATTCTTGAACCATCTGGTATGAGCAGGGATGATGGCAAAAGACCTGATGGCGTAACTTTAGTACCGTGGCATTTAGGAAAAAATTTGGTGTGGGACGCTACCTGTGTTGATACACTGGCAGCGTCTCACATACAGTATACAAAATTAAGAGCGGGTGCGGCGGCAGAACAGGCTCAACTGCTCAAGCGCCGAAAATATTCAAATATTATAACAAATTATTTATTTTCGGCGCTTGCGGTGGAAACAATGGGTCTGTAGAGTTGCAGGAATGTATTAGTTAAACGCTGAAATATTCTTGAAATACTCATATATATTCATTGAATTATGTTTACATCCAGTCACGTCAAAACCAAGATGACGTGCAAAATATCAAATATAATATTATAAAGTAAACGTAGGAAAGTGTACCAGCCAGGTCTCCACATCACTCCCCCACCGAGACCGTGACTACGGGCGTAAGTGAGGTGGAAACCGGACGTGGCGTCCAGAGCGAGTAATGCGTAGAGGTTCGGGTTGCATAGCGGCTGCGGGTAGAGTAGGAGACTGAGGAACATTGGTTTCAAGATCTTTTTCCAACATCATGAAAGCTGGTTTCAACCTATCTACCGAAACGGTGGTATCCTTGTTATTAAGGAGAATACGAAAATATTTTTGACCTCGCTTTAGGACTTTATGAGGTCCAGAATATGGTGGATGCAGGGCTGGACGGACTCCGTCTTGACGAAGAAACACGAAGTCTGAAGTTGCCAGTTCCTTGAAAACAAAAACTGTTTTAGAAGTATGATGTATTGTAGGGATAGGCTTTAGTTTATTAGCGAAGGAGCGTAACCTTGATACGTAGTCTTGCATGTCTAATATAGTGTTAGAATTCGAATGAAAAAATTCGCCAGGAAGGCGCAATGGTTCGCCATAAACAAGTTCGGCTACAGATGACTGTAAGTCTGATTTCCAGGCGCTTCTTATACCGAGGAGAACCAAAGGGAGAGATTCTGTCCAACTGGAGTCTGCGTTGCACATTATGGCAGCTTTCAATTGTCTGTGCAAGCGCTCAACTAAACCATTGGAAGCTGGATGATATGCTGTTGTCATCTTATGTTGCGAGCCAATTAGCTGGGTTAAATTTTTGAACGTAGAGCTGTCAAATTGTTTACCACGGTCAGTAGTGATGCTGACCGGGCAACCAAAACGGGAAATCCAACCTGTCAAAAATGCATTGGCAGTGGAAGCCGCCGTGATATCGGTGAGTGGTATGACCTCAGGCCAACGAGTAAATCTATCGATAACCGTGAGAGCATAACGAAAACCGTTTGAAATGGGAAGAGGACCTATAAGATCGGTGTGAACATGGAGAAAACGGGCAGGAGGTAATTGAAAAACGCCCAAAGGAGAAGACACGTGCCGTGTTACTTTAGCACGTTGACAAGCTAAACAGCTACGGCACCACTCTCGGCAATCTTTCCGTATGCCAGGCCAGACAAATCTTTGTACCAAAAGATTAACTGTGACATTTGTTCCTGGATGAGAGAGAGAATGAATGGCATCAAATACTTGACGGCGTAATGCTTTGACGATAAAAGGTCGAGGAGTAGAGGAGCTCACATCGCAATAAATGAATGAGGAAGATCCTGAAATAGGAAGTTTAACAAATTTGAGTGATGAACCCCCTGATAATAAAAGGTTTAATTCAGGATCGTTAGATTGAGCATGAGCAAGCACATCATAGTCAATAGCCTTGGAGGTCAACTCTTCAATCCTGGAAAGGGTATCTGCGACTACATTATCCTTTCCCGAAATATGTTGAATGTCTGATGTAAACTGGGAAATATAGTCGAGGTAACGGAATTGTCTGGGTGAAAATTTGTCTCTATTTGCTTGAAACACAAATGAGATAGGTTTATGGTCTGTAAAAACTGTAAAAACCTGAGCCTCTAACATATGCCGGAAGTATTGAATTGATTTGTATATAGCAAGCAATTCACGATCGTAAGGGCTATACTTAATCTGCGATGGAGAAAGCTTACGTGAAAAGAATGCTAAAGGCTGCCAAAATCCATTTTTAAACTGCTGTAAAACTCCACCTATGGCAGTACTAGACGCGTCAGTGACAAGAGCAAGCTTAGCGCTGCTGTCAGGATGGGCCAGAGTTGCAGCATTGCAGAGACCTCTTTTGCAGTCTTCGAAAGCCCGTTTGCATATGTCATCAAATTTAATAGTCTGATTGTTTTTCACAGAGCCCTTAAGAAGATCGTTTAGGGGTGCTTGTAACTCAGCTGAACGAGGTATGAAGCGATGATAAAAATTATACATACCAAGGAAACGTCTTAGCTCTTTCACAGTTTTGGGCTCTGGAAATGTTTGAATCGCGACAGTTTGATCTGGTAGCGGTTTAACACCTTCAGCGGAAACTGTATAGCCGAGAAAAGTAAGAGTTGAAACACCAAAAGTGCATTTGGAGGTGTTGATAAGAAGACCGTATTTATCAAGTCTAGAGAAAAGCTCACGTAAGTGAAGTTGATGCTCTACGAAATCATGCGAAAATACCAAAATGTCATCTAAGTAACTAAATGTAAAGTCAAGACCTTTGGTAACTTCGTCAATGAATCGCTGAAAAGTCTGTCCAGCATTTCTTAGGCCGAAAGTCATCATTGGGAACTCAAAAAGCCCAAAAGGAGTAGTAATTGCCGTTTTGGGAATGTCGGGTGGAAAAACGGGGATTTGATTGTATGCCTTGACAAGGTCGATTTTAGAAAATATAGTGCAACCTGAAAGGCTAAAATTGAAATCATGTATGTGTTTAATGGGGTACCTATCTGGTACAGTGCGAGAATTAAGCATTCGGTAGTCACCGCAAGGTCTCCAGTTATTGTCCTTTTTAGGAACAAGGTGCAAGGCTGAGGACCAGGGGCTGTTAGAAGGTCGAGCGGTACCCATCCTAACCATCTCGTCAAACTCACGTTTAGCAATAATAAGTTTGTCTGGATGTAGACGACGTGGTTGGGCAGTAACTGGCGGGCCAGATGTAGTTTTGATGTAGTGCACAGTATTGTGGGGACAGTCACGTGGCCTGCCAGCTGGACGCGTTATGTTTGGGAACTCTTCTAGGAGAATTTCAAAATCGGGGTTAAGTTCCGGATAATTGGTTTTAATGGAAGTGACTGTTTCGGTAGGGTTAACACCAGATGCGGGTGCAACTAAATATGTAAGTTGATCACAAATCCTATGATTCCTGCAGTCTACTAAGATGTTGTAATACGCCAGAAAGTCGACGCCAATAATAGGTTTAGTGACGTCAGCGATAACGAACCTCCACCCATACTCACGTCGAAGTCCGAAGTTTAATGTAAGATGTATAAAACCATAAGTTGATATTGTAGTGCCGTTGGCTGCGAAAAGTTGGTAGCTTGATTTTGTTTGTTTGTTCTTGATAGCTGTCCGAGGAAACACGCAAATATCAGACCCAGTGTCAATTAAAAACATCATTTTTGTCTTTCTGTCGGTTACAAATAGGCGGCCAGACGAGGGTTGACGACAGTCGTTGGCCGCTACTAACGACCGTCGTTTGAGTTTTCCGCGTCAAATTTGCAGGGCGAGACACATCTTCTTGCTCTAGAACCAAACTGGTAGTGATACCAGCAAAGGTCGCTTGGAGAATTGTTTCGAACAGACGTCGATGGAGAGCGAGATCGGGAACTAGAACGGGAGCGGCGTCTATTGTCCCAAGTTGAGAGCTTCTGAAAACTTTTCTTAAGTGCTGCAATTTCGTGCTTAACTTCTTCACAGCAGTTTCCAGGATTATCCTGACTGGTCGTCGCCACTTGCTTAGTGTAAGGAGCTATATCCTGGATTCGATCCGCTAAATCTGCTAATATAGATAATGATACTGATGGCTGACTGGCGAGAACACTCTGGATATTTGCGGGAAGACGGCTCATCCAAATAGTTTTCAAAAAATCCTCCGGTACTGTCGCTCCAGCTAAACATTGTAGATGCCTTAAAAATTGGGAAGGCTTCCGATCTCCTAATTCCTCCTGTGTTAATATTTGTTGAATTTTTTGATCGTGAGTAGCGCTGAGTCGTTTAATTAATTCTGACTTTAATTTTTCATACCTGTGATTTTGTGGTGGATTGATTATAATGTCTCGAACCTCTTTCGAAAATTGACGGCCCAGATGCCCGATAACATAATTAAATTTGGTTGTATCACTTGTGATCCCGGAGTTGGAGAATTGGCCTTCGACCTGAGCGAACCAGATTTCAGGATCCTCAGGCCAAAACGGTGGAATCCTTACTCCGACTTTGCACAGTTCTGCAGACGTACCGTTTGACACAGCCGCCGGGTTGCCGCTGCCCAAACTGCCGTCCTTGTGCGCCATGTATATTATAGTTACATAAAGTAGTTCAATTCGGTGGTCACCAATGTAGAGTTGCAGGAATGTATTAGTTAAACGCTGAAATATTCTTGAAATACTCATATATATTCATTGAATTATGTTTACATCCAGTCACGTCAAAACCAAGATGACGTGCAAAATATCAAATATAATATTATAAAGTAAACGTAGGAAAGTGTACCAGCCAGGTCTGCCAGGTCCATGGTCTGCCGAAATGAAAATATTCATAAAAGATTTAGGTACGAGACTAGTCCACGCCTCAGGTGACCTAAAGGCTGGCTCTTACCTCGCTCAAAGGATCAGTTTAACCATTCAGCGAGGTAACGCAGCCAGTGTTTTAGAAACCATGCCACAGGGAGGGGTTCTGGAAGAGGTATTCTTTTTGTAATTTGTATATATAGTTTTTAAATATATTATTTATTTATTATTGTACATTTTAGTTAATTAAATTTAACAAATTAGATATAAAATGGAATATTTTTTATTACTTGTATAAAAAATTTGCTACGAAAATTGAACATATCTTACAATTTCCAAAACTACGAGTATCTACATAAATGGAGTATTCTTATCACATTCGTAACTGGCTACGAAAATGTAATATATTTACATATTTTGATAAAACATCTAATATTTAAACTAGTTATTCCCCTTTTCGTGGAGTTACAAATATGAAAGAGCCATATTGACGTGAATATCACATAGCACATCTCCCAGAACGTCTTGTACACGTTTAGTTACCAAAACAAAATAAACAGATCACCCTCAGGGAATCGGTTATTAAAATAAATACCGCAATACAACTAGGGAGGGGAAATTAACTGATTCATTACTATACGTTCTAGCATCCTTCACAACAATTTATAGAACTTTTTTGATACAACATTTCAAAATAGCTGTTTTAGGCATATAATATCACAAGTCTATAAATGAGCTGTCTCTAAAAATTATATTATTAAAACTTGTTATAATCAATTAAATGCTGTTCATTGGTAAGCGCATCACTTGAGAACGGCTGGATCGATTTGGCAAATTTTGGCAAAGAAAAATTGGAAATATCTATTGGAAAATTCGGGAAAAACTAAAAGTGCTTTTTGTATGAACTCAAGACCATAATAGTTAAAGGCTAAAAGCTAGTTATAATTGGGCCCTTATTTCCGAAACTTCTGAGTCTAAAATTTAGAAAATTTTTTTTTTTTTTTTTTTTCTTCACGGGTTCAGCTCCCGAAACCGTGTTACAGTTCCAGGGTACCCAGCGGAAGACCAAGTCTCCCTCGTTTAGCCGATGGTATTTGTGAGGCTATACCTAACGAGTGGCTAGTTCTGTTGAGATATATATTTAGATGGAAAAGCCTCTAAGTGTGGTTTGTCGGATTATGTACATAAGTTTTTAATTAAAAAAACCCATTGGTACATGGCCGGGATCTGGGATCGAACTCGGGGTCACCAGTTAACACCAGACGTCTTATCCACTCGGCCACCGACGCACAGAAAAATATAGGAAATAGTTTTAAAAAAAAACCTTAACTAGTTCTCACGGAAAAAAGGAATGGTACAGAACCCTCTCCACGCGAGTTAGACTAGCTCTTGATCAATTTTTAAATCTGATCTGAGTCCGGGATGTCCCAGTTAAGTGATCCAGATCATTTTGAACAGACACCGTCATGTTATTTGTCCCATAAATAGTTCCAACAGTTAATAGGCACCACGTTAATTGAGCTCGTAAATTGTTATTTAAAATAAACCTCGGTGTTTACAGAGTTTTGAAGTTGTAATGTCGCGGTGTGTTGATATGTGTTTTTGTAACAGCCGGAACGTAAACACGTGCTGTGTAAAGGGGATTAGGGTAATTTACACTAGGGGAGATATTACTACCATATTTTGTTGTTACATATTTAATGGCTGTCTTTTGTGTTGGAACTTTTGTATACTGAATATAAAATACATTTAAATTTTACAGAGTTTGGTGTGGGGGATAATTCCTATCTAGGTAGTTCTTTAAAGATTTTTTAAACTAAGTAAAATTTCTTTCAGTCATGTTTTAAGCCACAAAAAATACGAGTCCCTTAGTCCACATGAATCTCATTTGGTCGGTTTTAACTTTTCAGCCTTTCAGGTAGTTCTGAAACACGTATACAACCTAATAATATGCTGACTAATTAATTAACAGAATAAATATCTATGAATATTTTTACATTACATGAAAAATTCACCCGAAATTTCGAACCCGATACGTAACGGAACTGTCTTTTACTATGTAATACATAGATATTATATCGATGATCTTTTATTAGGTAGATAAATTGTGAAGTGGTATAATGCAAATAATTTACAAAACCATTTTTATGTCCGTTATAGCACCCATAACTTTAAATTTCATATTTTCGAAAGTAAAAAGATACTTCTCTAGCTATCGTGCAATTTGCGGTAATTTTACGAAAAACTAACTGTCAAATTGACAGGAGATCGTTCGTTTGAATGTTTCATAGGTTTCATGGTAGCTTTTATGTCACTTTCAATACAAATCTGTTAGAAAGTAGTAGTTAGGCCCCACACGTTCAGTCCGAAAGTGATTCATGGTACCAATACTACAAGCCTCACATACAAATCACCGCGTATTTAATTTAAATAACTTAACAATTTGTTGTAAGTACCTACCTACATTTTTCATAAAATAATTACACTGAAATTTCTGAAATTTTTTTTTCATTATTTTTATTTTTCATGTAAATCTTGACAAGTGAGTAGGTACTAATTATTGCCATATTTTTCATTTTGCTGAAAATTCCTGATAAACTTTTCTTTCACATTTTCCTTTCATGCAAATTTATACTAAGCAATTAATAATAACGCATATAAAAACAATTTTATTGTTTCATAATTCCTGAAAATTCCTGAAAAACATTTTTTAATACTTTTTTTGTAAATACCATACAAAAGCAATTAGTTGAACTTTTTCATATATCCTGAAAATTACTGAAATCTGTTTTTGACAATGTGAAAAAATGTGTTATTATGTACCTCGGGGTTTTAAGAGCTCATATCTCGCTAAATATTTACCAAATAAAATATATTATAAAGAGGTTAAAACAAGTCCATGCGACATCAATGTCGACTACAAAATGACCACTCGACACCATGTCGTGCGCTAGGAATAGAGATACGTCTAAAAAACATGGCGGATTTCAAATGACGTAGCTGGCAACATCTTGTAGTAGTTATTATATCTAACGTGAGACAAAACGAGTAAAAACAAGTTTATTCCTCGACATACGACGTCCAACTCTATCGTTCCCAAGAATTAACTTTTATGAAAAGCAGATATTTTTGTGATATATTGACGTAGAGATTTCTCTAATTCGACTAAATGTCTAAAGAGCGAGAATCGGCCCCCTGAAGTTGCAGCCCGTTTCTACGTAATTTCGTTTACAGATTAGTTAGACAGTGTCAAAACACTAAACTTTCAAATTCTATAGCAAAACCTCACAAATGAGAATATATAATCTTAAATAACACATTTTATGGTTTGCAAAAAGCTAGAATCAAGTATAGTCCCTTCTAACAAAAAACCCCCTCTACAGGGTGTCACAGAAAGGAAGTTGGAACACTCGTAAAGTTTGATGTTTATGGGAACGTCCGCATCCCGTGATAAGGGCAATGAGTTTACACGCAGCCTTTATGTGCTTGTTGAGTACCGACCGACCGACAGATAGACATCGCGAGATATGATGCCGGCGACCTATTCATGAGATGAAAGCTCTCGACTCATTGTTTTCGTGAAATTGAGCAGTTAACTGAGGCAAGCTTATCAGCTAAAAATTTGCAATAGCAACCGGTCGCAAATTGCAAACACTTAACCCAATTGGCCATGCTACATAATTATAATATACTTTTTTTATAATTTATTTTGAAAATATAGCTCTTTTTAAGAAACTAATTTCGATATTTTTGTTTTTTATCTATTGCGTCTATTTTTAATATATTTTACAAATTTTACCCGCGAAAAGTAAACGTGACGTCACAAGATTTTGGAACAGGATTATAATCTTGGCCACTACATATAAAAAGTGACAGTCAATCAAATTAACGTCAAGCAAACGTCAGTCTAGGTCGACTAACCTAAAAATTACTCTTGTTTATATACTCGTGTTTATAATTATTTAAATTGAATAGTTTTTTACAATGGTAAGTAAATAGTGTTTCATCCCGTCATGTCCTAATAACAAAGAAAATAATTACACGTAAAATATAAATTTATAATGATGTCATTCAAAGATTGACGATTACCCTTTTTTGTAGGCAAAGGTATTATTTTTTCATACTGCTTATGATGACGTCATACATCGGTCAAATTAAGGTTATTGTTTTTTATTGAATATCTTAAAAAGTATAGACTTAATTTAAAATCTGATAAATAGAAATTGTACTGAAAGCTTATATCTCGAAACGGTTTCGAGATCTTCGTTCCTGTTCAAAAAGTTAGCATGGCCAATTGTGATCTAGTTGCTCGTAAGTAAATTACATTTCTAGTACTTATGAATCAAATGATATGGTTTAGTAGTTTAAGAGTTTTACTTCTGCAAATAAAACAGTTTTTCAGAATTCATACTATATACGTGGTAAGTACCAACCGACAGATAGATATCATGAGATAAGACCTGTTCAAGAGATGAAAGTTTTCATGAAATTGAGCAGTTATCTAAGACAAGCTTATGAGCTAATTTGCAACTAACAACCAATCGTGCGACGGCAATTCGATCGCTATAACAACCGGTTGCAAAATTCAAACATTTAACGAAGTTGTTGAAATTTCTAGTGTGAATCAAATTAATTGTGTTAATTTTATTGATTTCTTATTTGCTCGGTAAGGATCGGTTGCGTCAGTTGTGAGTATTTGTGAGTTTAGTTGCGTTTTTGATAGGTATTATTATGCAATCCGCGTCAATTTCAAATTCCGTATTATGACTGTCGGTTGACCGTTGACCGCGAGCTTTGGTTGACAATTTATTTACATCTTCTAATGACAGTAGCTTTCGTCCCTGATTCACCAATTATTTTTTTAGCCGATCGCTTTATGTTTGCTATGCTATGTTATTTTACGAACAATACCTATTTGTAAAATCGGTTCTGTATTTATTTTTATTTTCACATATAAAGTCACATTCTCTCTCTGTAATAGGATTTGATTGTAGAGTTGATTCGACAGATAGACGGCGGCGACCCATTCAAGAGATGAAAGCTCTCGAGTTATTGTTTTCATGAAATTGAGCAGTTAACTGAAAAGTGCCTGGTTGACGGAGCTCGTAGTAGCTTACGTCCCGGATTTACCCGGGGATTTTTTAATAGCGACCTCTCTTTTAGTCATTTGATTTTTCCGCAGTGCGAAACGCTTGGTATTGCCTCATGACAACGCGTTATCTCCTCTACGTGCGCTCACAGCGGTAGCCGCAGACGGCTAGGCCAAAACAAAACCAAGCGTCTCCTGAATTTTGAGACGTCGTGGTTTTACCCTAGTCTAACGCGCGTATAGATGTTTCACATCAAAAAAGAACACATGAAAACGCAGGTCATACAAAAATGTCTGTTAAAAATTACCACGATTTTCACACCAGGAATTCATTTTGGAATAGTAACTTTTTTAGCAATAAAAAAGACTAAGTAAATAATATAGAAACTAAAATAAATAACAACAAAATATAAAATATACTTTCTAAACAATATAAAACTCGAACAGAACCTCATGAAAATCCAAAAGACATTAGTTAACTTAACAAAAAGTTAGTAGGACGTTATGAGCGTGCATACAACACCACTTTGTAATAAATGGACAATTTTCTCCAGAACGACTATAAACCGGCAAAATGGTGAAAGATCTTTATTTACTGTTTGTTATCTGCATTTCAGTGACACTTTTATTTTGCTTTCTTGTACTTTATTGGAGCCACCGTGCAAACTGGCGTCCGTTTTATCTAAACGATTGTCACGGGTACCTATACAATGCGCGTTTTGTACCAACGAATCTTATGAATAAATTTAATAAATAACAATGGACATTGAAATATTAAATTCGATCTGATATCATGTAATGTTGTTGGCTAAAATAAACTAAAAACTTGAATATTTCTTATAATTTTAGGAGACTAGTCTAGACTAGATATGGCCAGTGTCTTTGTCTCTTTTAGAATCATAATCAAAATAGTATTTTCTCTAAGTTTTAAATAAGTTTCACCCCAACGAACCGAATATAACAAGTACCAGCATAGAAGTCGTAAATAGTTCAACCTCAATACAAAAATAAATTGAAAATATTATCTTCTGAAACATACTGAAGTAATTTATAGTAAAGCACTGAACATAAATCCTATCATAAAATGAATATTTAAATATTTTGAAATGCTTAGTGTAAGACGAAGTAAAAATATGCACTAAATCACGCAAACTTCGCGTAAATATCCATTAACTGAAACCGTACTTTGTATAATTTTATAATAATTTTAAATTGATTACTGTTGAGTAAAATGTTATAAAATACTTATCATATTTTATGGAGCTATTATTAACAAGTTACCTTATTTTACTTACATTTTATATGAGAACTAGCGACTTCTCCCGTAGTTTACATGCTCACCCGATCCCATTGATACAATAAGGAACATTATCACATAAACCTTCCTTGTGAATTATTCTATAAATTACAGAAAACCGTATCAAAATCGGTGCAGTAGTTTTTGAGTACATAAGGCACAAACCTACACATATATATAGCAACATCAATTTTTATGGGTCGACTAGCGGACCCCGCAGACGTTGTCCTGCCCAACGTTGGCTTGCCTTCGTCCGTGGAAAGTAACTACCACTACCACTAACTTTTTACAACTTTTTTTTTTCTTCTAAACCACCCCTGTATTATACGAACAAAACAAAAAAAAAATTCAAATCGGTACAGCCGTTCTCGAGTTTTAGCGAGACTAACAAACGTCAATTGATTTTTATATATAAGAATGATCATAGAAGAGCAATCTGTTTCTAACGATCCCTGTGGGATTTGAACACGTTTTCTTTTTGTTTCCCAAGTAGACAATCCTTTCTCTGTAATTCATAAATCTCTCGTAAACTGCTTAGAGTTGAGTTCCGAGATTCCATATATCAAAAGGTTATTTCTGTACGAGACAATATTTCAAAGAGTAGTTTTCTTTTCAAAGATTATGTCATAAATTTTGAACCGACAAATTAGTTGGAAAACTCAGAAAAAAACCAGAAAACTGTTTTTGTAGCATTCCTGAAAATCGCTGTAAATTGAGGACATTTTCTTGTTTACATTAAATGACTGTTTTATATAATCGTAAAATAAATTTTACTTTCAAAATATGTCTGATTCCATTAAAAATATGGACAAATAAACAAGAATCTGGCAGCTCTTTCGAAACTAAACGTAGCTTCTATTTTAACACGAAACAACTCTATAAAACACTTTAATCTGTTTCAAAAACATATTCAAGTAGCCGACAACACCGATAATCCTCAACTACCGATGGCTGCTCGTTTCTAACTATAAATTCAAATATTATCACGATCTTGGACAGCACTACATAAAATACCTATAAACATTCAACAGAGACCCTAATAATCAAACATATTAAGTCTAGAATTCCACGCACTTTTCATTGCTTCTTCTGTCTTGAAAAACTCAAACAAATTCTAAGTAAAACATCAATGGATAATGTTATTTGTAAATATGTCGATGATATAAAATTCTTTAAGAGACAGCGTTAGGAGCTTATCGATGAAGTCGATAAAATTTACGCGCCTACTGACTTGTCGATATCTATCGACAACTAGTTTGCGTTTAAATTCTCGTATAGTATTGAATTTCTCACTGAATTTAGTCGAGTTGAAGATTGTAATCTATGATTTTATTTCAATAACATTACTATCGTGTACTTGATTTTGCTGCAGATTTTTACTGTTTATGTACATGAGGACTTTCTGATTTGCATTAATTTACACTCCATTTTGTTTTATAAATGTCCATATTAAAACTATAATATCTACCTAATACCTTAAATCTAATCTAAACATTAAAAATAACTAAATAAGCCAGGTCCGCGTGGAATAGTGGCAAAAATACTGGCTGCATTTCCCCACTGAATCACGATGCTGATTCGTTGAGCGAGGAAGGAGCCAGCCCTCTTGTCACCAGAAGAGATGATCAGTCGAGGGGATATATCTTTAATAAACTTGTTGGCATTTGAACCCCACGGACCTAGAGTTTCTACACCAAACGACACAAATTTGTAGTTTTCAATAATTGAATTATATTTGCGCTGTTTGTTAGACTCTGCGATTTCCGCCGCAGCTCCCGCTTTAATTGCTGTTTCCCTAAGATGAGACGGGGCTAATGTGTCCACGCACGTAGCATCCCATACCTCACTCTTCATTCTGGTCTCTATTGGTCGCTATTGACGCAAGAGCCGTTTTGATGGTATCATTGAAGGAACTTTTTATGCAGGAAAGTCCGTGCTGTTTATTATAATATTAAGTTTCTACTGAATTAATTCAAGTTCTCGAGCTTCAAAGGCACTTCTGAAAATTATTTATCACTCTTGTATTATTAAATACTAAGTACAACTACTATTAAACGCGCTAAATTTATGTGAACTCACTGGATGCCATTTACAAAATGTAAATTACAAATACTTTAAATAATCAATTTAGCAATTAGATATATAAATATTGTTATAAATTTCACTCTTCTATTTACAAGTGAACTAAATATAATATACTACTAAAATAAAAAAGAAGATAAAGTAATCATAGTAATTTACGGAGGCACAATCCATAAAAGTGTCTCCTATAAGTAGCTCCTGCTGAGCCCACAAACCGATATCTGACCAAATAATGCTCCCTCCCACATACAGGGGCACTTTATAACCATAACATTAGTCACATGTCACCATACCCCACATTCAGACAACCAAAAAAGATAGACAGATTACGACCGTCGATAGAAGTGAAGCCTATTATATACCCATGTGGCATACAAGGATCCAATTTAAAAGCGGACTCTGATATGTTTTTTTTAAGCTCCATTATGCAACTGTTATGTTTATTATGTATGGCTTTGACAGATGTTATTTAACTACTCCTTGATTAACTTTGACCGAGGATTCTACGTTATGTCATGGCGACCGACACACGCGTTCCGTCGTGACATGACGGGGAAACCGAATTGATCCCGCCCGCGCTGTGATAATAAGACATATCACAGTCGGTGGTATGATCTTAGATACCGATTAATCAGCATACTGATACAGATATTTTGTTTATAATGTGTTTTTATTTAGGGGCATGGTTTTTGCTGACTTGACTTCTATCGACCGTCAATCTGTCTATCTTTTGTTGGTCCGAGAGGCCACATTACCATACAAATGTTATGGCTGTAGATATTTTACTAAGTAGAGCTACACGTTTTTCTATGCTAATGAACCTGTCGAGAGAGTAAACACTTGTCACACATTCTTTTAAATTATGTGTTTGTGTCGACGCTTTTTGTAGGTTCTAAAATATACTTATAGTTGCGGGTGTATTCTGATGAGGTAGACAGAGGCCAATTCATCTCTGTCTCTACATTATAACTGGAGAACCACTTTTTTATCAAGGTTTAATAATCTACATTAATAATAAAGGTAAAGTTTGTTTGAAAGCGCTAGGCTAATCTCTGGAACTACCACTCGGATTTAAAAGGCACACACTAACACACTATAAACAGCCGACCACTGACCCACGTGTCCACCACCGCAGACGACGATGAAGCGCTCACGCCAAACCACTTCCTGCTGGGCGGACCATCACGAGTTCCCCAACCGGGAGCATTCAACGACGGAGACCTGACCGGGCGCAGGCAGTGGCGGCTGAGTCAACGCCTCGCCGATATATTTTGGGCACGCTGGGTACGGGAGTACCTTCCGGAGTTGCAGCACCGACGACAGCCGCGCGCAAAGGGGGCCATCCAGCTCGGCGACCTGGTGCTCATCGCAGACGGCACACTACCGCGCAATGCTTGGCCTCGAGGCGTGGTAGTGGCGACTTATCCCGGACCTGACGGAGAAGTACGCGCGGTGGACGTGCGAACCAACAAAGGGATACTACGAAGACCCACGAAGAAACTGGTGATACTTCCCGTCAAGACATCTACCTCGGACGACTGATGGTCTACACGTCGCGAACACGAAGGGTTCCAGCTGCGAGAGCTGCGGTGGGAGAACATGTTCCCGACTACCTGTGTTTGTAGACCTATATAATTGTAAATAAAGAGAAACATAATAAACGATTTCCCACGACGGTGCTTGCTTGCGGTGATTGGTCAATAGTATCGCCTCCGCGCGCCCGGTTGACATAGGTCTAAGTGCGCGCACGCACCCCTATATAAGCGGGCGCGCGGAAAGGCACAATCGGGGTCAAGATCAAGAACACAGCACGCTAACCAGTCACCAACACCGAAGCAAGTACCCGACAGGAAGATTACCGCATCTTTCATTTCTTCCGAACCGGCATAGAAAAGTGTGGGCTGCGAAGGGGCTCACAGGTACCTAAATTATACCTAACTGACTAGTGCCGATTTGTTATAATTTATGATTTCAAGCATCAGTAAATGGTACGTAACTAAGAAAATAATAAACTTTTTTAAGATTAAGTACCTATATCACTTTATGACCAAATATTCCGTTCCAGTATTGGACTGTCTCTTTGTCGGTGAGACTTCTGTCACCCATTATACTCGTTATACCACCGTTTTCTTTACTATAGAACACTATGATAGTGACGAGTGTTGGACGAGCGTCGGTGCATGCGTGCACGCACGATAGGGCACGACACGTCACCGAATTCTCTACCTCCCCCAGCGTTGTCCGTGTCCTCACACCCCGCGACACCCAACGGCGTAGGTACGGGATTCGCTCGCGCCTCGTTTGAGCAGAATTTAAAATCTTTATTTACGAAATGTTTTTAGTTTTAGTTAGCGCTTGATATTTTTTTGGATATTCTTATAGTTGAAAGGAAATAAATTTGTATGATTATATCAATAAATATAACGGACAGAGAATTTTTCCACTGCGAGTAAAAAGGTATTTTAAAAAACAAATAGTTAGACTGTATATTTATTTTAGATTTTAATGTTATAAGTATAAAACGACACTATAATGGTATTCCAGTGAAAAAACTTGACTGAGCAATTTTAGGGTGAAAGTTATATTATAAAAACTGTTTTTTTCAAAATTTTGTTGTTTCTGGTAGGATTTTTTTTGGATATTTTACATAATTGTTTTTATACTTTATATGGATATTTTTGGTGAAGAAAGTTTAAACTGAGCATTTTTCCGAACGAAGATATCAACGACATAAGAATTTAGGTAAAAATACCTAACTTCCGTTATTTTTTTTTTTTGGATATTTATAAAATACGTTTAATTCATGATACTTTATCATACTGTAAAGTTTCATTGACTGAGGATTTAGTGCGGGGGTCAACTGCTTCCTTTCCTAGACTATGAAGCTATGGAATAAACAGATTTAATTAGTTTGAGGTCAGTAAGATAGATTACTTTTAGGGCTCCGTAGCTAAGGGGTGCAAACGGATACCCTATTACTAAGGCCCCGCTGTCCGTCCGTCCGTCTGTCACTGGGTTGTATCTTTTGAACCGTAATAGGTAGACACTTGAAATTTTCACAGAGTGTGTATTACTATGGCCGCTATAACAACAAATAATAAAAAAACAAAAGGGTCCCCATACAAGAAATATTTTTCGGCGTTTGTGAGTCGGTTTCGCGCAAATTTATTCCTGCGCCATACAGCGTCAAACTTGGTCTGACCTTAGTGCATACTATTCAGTGTACGCAAAATTCTTATTGGATTGGATTCTATTAGCTTGATGATTGATTCTAGCAAACGTTCTAATCCCAGCTCAGGTCGGCCAAAAATTACAGATATTGTTTCCAATAGAACAATATACCTAATTATCTACTTTAAAACTCGCACTGGGCATTAAATTAATTTAAGCATATGTACAGGTATGAAGCTCCGGCGCACGCACGCTAGTTACATGTAAACGCTCCCGACAGTAAGTCACATGCATAGCGTCGTAATTCACTAGGTCATTCATAATACTGCCTAGCAAAGGTCTATGTCAATATAGTAGAGTGAACAGTATTATCTTTAATTGGAGAGTGACCCAATTAGAGACCTGCCACGACACTGAGGGTTAGGAAGTGTTCCACGTACAGCACGCATCCTCAAGTGTTACTCATACATAACATGTGTATGTATGTATTTTACATAAAACCCTTCTTTAATACAATGTAAATACATTGTACATCTCAAGAATTAAATTGCATAAAAAGAATGATCAAATTGATATTGCAATAATGTATTTAATTCAGAAATGTGTTCTTGCAGTTCAGGACTAGGTATATTGGTATCTACAATTGGTAGTAGCTGGCGACACTCGAGACATATCAATTAAAATACTGAAAGCCGATCCAACACCACTATGAGCGGAATTCCAGAAATTGCTTGAACGTGACCATCGATGTACAAATGTGAAAAAATTGGATATGGTATATTTAAATTTTAAATCCTATGTACAATCCTAACTAATGCGAAAGTGTGTGTGTTTGTATGTCCTTCTTTAACGAAATCCTTCAAGATAATGTCACATTTCAAAAATGTCCAGAGTCGAGAAGTCGGAGTAAAAAGCCAGTATCAAAATAAATTAGGAGCGTATGCTAACAGGAACCAAGCTACTCTACTTGTGACATTTTGCCACCTGTTCTGTTCAACATGACAATAACGGGTGGACACTCTGACTGGCCACGCAGTTTGGCAGAATTTTCAATTGTACATTAGGTTATTTTTTTAAGAGAATAAAGTAAATAAAAATCCTCGCTCAACGAATCAGCATCGCGATTGAGCGGGGAAATGCAGCCAGTATTGCCACTATTCCTCGCGGACCTGGTTTATTTAGTTATTTTTAATCTTTAGATTTGATTTAAGGTTTTTATATTAAGAAAAAAAATAAAAAAATAAATTTAAGTTGATTACCTATTAAAAAAAAAAATTTAAAAAACGTTAACATTTAAGCTTATTTGTACGAGATATACATTTTATTAAATGGAATACATAATATTTAGACATAATCTCCCTGAAGTCGATAAAGGCTGCTATTCTGAAAAATTCCAACACTATTATACAATAATGCAATCCTTATTTTAAATATCTGTACTAATATTATAAAGAGGTAAAGTTTGTAAGTTTGGATGTAGGGGGTAATCTCTCAAACTACTCAACCGATTCTAAAAATTATTTCACGAATAGAAAGCTACGTTATCCCTGAGTGACATAGACTATCTTTTATTTTGTTCAAAAATATCCACGGGCGGAGCCGGGGGCGGAAATCTAGTCAATAATAATTTCGACAACAACTAGATGCTATCTATAAAACAAAATAATTTCGCTATAAAAACACCACATCCAACAAAGCACAGCAATTTGTAGTTAATGTAATATAGGTGTGCGAGAAGTGACCACAGCCACAACAGCTCAACCCACCGTTTAAGGTCGGTTTTACATTTATAAATATTCTTCCCATAAAGGCTTTAGAAACTCAAGTAATGGCTTGTACGATACTTGTTTATATGATAATATCCCTTTTGGACGTGAGGTGAATACATAGAGACAGCTGATGTAGGCGCGCATTACTCTTCATTCATTACTATTTTATATAAGTTTTTCATTCAATTTGTATTAGTTAATTGTAATTGTTATTAATTTACAGTTAATAATGCAAGAAAGCGGTTAAAATAGATACTTTTCGCCACTTTTTGCTCTCGATATACTTAATACCTCAACATGGTTAAAGGGCCTTATTAAATATCTCCGGTGCGATGGTGATTGTCTTGAATTGTCTTCTGCTGGGTCTATCTTAGATTATTAAATTAGAACATATTAATAATTACATAAATGCTTCCACATTTAATTTATGAAAGATCGAAATTGACGCAAAAGTAAACAAGAAAGAAATTAATTAACTACATAATGAAAAATGCAGTAGATTTGAAGAAGTGGCAAAAGAGAGATAGAATAACATTTAACAAGATGAAGGAGATAGACATGACTAGATTCAATAAAAAGTTATAAAAAGGCAATAAAACATATTTTTGTTCAATTATTTTAAAACAGTCCTGGGGCTAGAAACTTAGACCTTCAATTGAAAGTCCACTACCCCTACAAGCACAGGTAGAGGCAGTAGGTAATGATGAAATTAATTTCTAGAGTTGCTGCAACAATTTGCTGATACCATCGCATATTGTAATGCAGTGGAAACCATTTACCGTTCCTATACTCACTTTATAATTTTTTGTAATTTGTAAATTGTAAAATTTGCTAAATATTATGTTAAAACTATATTTTTATATTCGTTATTATATCAAAATAATCTAAAAAAGTTTGTAGAACGTAGACGCGAAAAGTTTTACAGTAAATTAGATATTTACCAGGTACCTACACAATATGCTCACGCCCGGTAGGAGACCAACTTGCTACGATCCTGGCACATCCCTTTCGCCTCATATTTTAATTTATATAATAATAATTTATTGATTTTTTTTCATGTCATTGATTTTTTTGTGAGTCTCTTGTCATCTAAACCATCTAAGAATTCCTTTCTCTATCTTAGTTACTACATCTCCTTTTAGTTCACACTGTTCTCATATTTTCTTATTTACACCTTTTATCTTACCTACCTTACGGTAGTTAAAATATCATATATGATCATTATCTCTGATACACGAGTCTGAGTCATGACTCATTGTTTACTCGAACATCCATATATCGCTTTTCAACACCTTGTCAGTTACGACTGATGTGAATTTAAATCACATTAACGTTACTTTTATATCCAATTTTTATTTGCTGTTGTTGTAGTTACTGCTATAAAGTTGTTGTTGTAGTTACTGCTATAAAGTTGTTGTTGTAGTTACTGCTATAAAGTTTCTAAAAAATACATCTATTATTTATTTACCTGTATATACCTACGCCTGAATTTCAACGTGGTAAACAGAAGCTTCACACCTTTACGGCTTTTATACATTGCAGTGTGGCCAGAGACATCAATACCAGTAGGTATCCAGATGGCAAGCTGTTGCTGCACTTAAATGGACCTAGATGTGTCACAGACGTAAATATCTGTTATTTTTAGAAGAAGTGCGGACTATTAAATAACATTATTGTTAAAGAATTTTTAGCATTTTTTTTTTGGTACAAGTGGGAATTGAATCCGGGATTAGGCTATCGACTCCTAGTTTTACACGATTCTAAATGTTCACTTGATGTTTTTTTTCAATTTTCCTTTTAACTTCATAAGTTACTGGTTCGTTTCGATTTGAAATATAAATTGTACAGTGTTTTTTTTTTATTTACGACTATTTTGTACTTATATTGTAAAAAAAAGTGTTTTCTATCAAAATCCTAATCTCTACATGAGACTTCCGTTTCCGGGTATGTAAAAAGTGCGAGCAACATGGCGGCCCAACCTACATTACAGCCATATATCATACACCTTATAAATGCCACGTATACGCTAACGAACAATCATAAATCTTTGGTTGTAAATTCAATTTTATTCGACAATTAAACGATCGTGCTTTCGCGTCGACCATAAATAAGCATAAATACAAATTATCGTTAAAACGTCAGGACGGCTGTAAATCGTACGTAATGGCAGCGCTGGTTGTCTTAGAACAGAACACAGAGAATACTGCAATAAGCACTATGTTCGTGCCTAAATGTTTATTGACTCTGGGAGAAAACAGTCATTGGCTTTGTTCTTCTTCTTCTTCTTCTTCTTTTTTTCAATATGGCGGTTCCACCAATATTAATCGGTGATTTCGCCAATGTCAAGTAGTATAGCCGTTTACGGTGATTATAGCCAATAAATCGGTATGTATGATAATCCCGCCGACCGCGATATGTCTTATTAATCACTGATTAATCACAACCATCGCAGCGCGGGCGGGATTAAACTGGATTCCCCAACACGTCTCCGCGGGAGCGTGTGCTATCCACCAAGGCGTGTCGTGGAATCCTTGGCTTTGTTAAGTTGACCACTAAGCCAAATCTGTCAAAACATCGACGATAGAGTTAGTGTCAAATTATTATTTTTTTTTTAATTACGAGTTTATGTAACAAAATTTTGCATTTTCTTTGTCTTGTCAAACTTTATATAAAACATTTATTATTGCGAAATTTTCAAAACTTTAAATTTAATATCTTTAAAAATTAAAGGATGTTCGATAAGCGCGCGTCACTTGAGAACGGCTGGACCGATTTAGCAATTTTTAATAATCTGAATAAGGTTTTAATAGTAAGAAAAATTGGAAACGTTGCCCGAATAATTGGAAAATTTGGGAAAAACTGTTGATGTGAATGTTGGGGCCACGGGCGAAAAGGTTCTAGATAAATAAATTACATAGCCATGAATTTTACCTGCCTTTCATATAGGTACCTATTAATCTTTGGTGGCATTGTGTTGCCCATAGGTAATTAAATAAGATTTAACGATTATCTATTATACGAACATAACCATCGCCTATTAACGTTCTGCCACCTTTTAATGGTACAGCCAGGAATCTCTAATATATTTTTTACAATATTAAAAAATGTTCACCGACGAAATCAGACAGTAAGCTAGTTAGCCAAACTCCTGTGATCCAATTTCTATATATCTCCATTGTCTACGACGTGTTAATGAATATAAAAAAACTAGTGACGCGCCCGCATTCTTCTTAGATATCGACAATGAAACTTGCAATTTGCATTCAACTGTCGCTCGAATGATAAACGGTAATTTATTTGAGGAAATACGTGACACGATACGTGTTGGTTTATTGTTTTGTTCGCGTATTATGGCTTTGGGAAATCGTTTGGTGTACTTTATGTTGTGGAAAAACAGGTATTACTCGCTTAGAATATACGTTAATGGCAACAGTCTCGTTTATAAGATAGAGACACTTTTATTGGGTTTGATAAAGTTATTTTTAGGGTACCGTGCCCAAAGAGTGACAACAAAAACCTTATTACTAAGACTCCGCTGTCCGTCATACCGACACCGTCCGTCCTTCCGCCGAGCACAGAGCTGTATATTTTGAACCGTAATAGGTAGACACTTGAAATTTTCGCAGAGTATGTATTACTATGGCCGCTATAACAACAAATAATAATAATAAAAATAATTAGTGGGTGAAAAAATACAGGAAACTTGTTTAATTCGGCATTTTTTTGCTCGATCTTAATAATGGCAATATTGCCAATACTCTTAAATAATAAAAACCGACCAAGTGTAAGTCGGCCTCGCGCTAATTTGTTGCTGCGCCATACAGGGGCGTCAAACTTAATGCATACGGAACGTTACCCTTCGTATGCCGAACTCGCACTTGGCCGGATTTTATTTATATTGTAACATTTTGCCTTTTGAAACTTGAAATATGTAAAATTATTTGTACTTAAATAATAAAAAAGGTGGCCGTCACGAAATTGACGCGTCAAGTATACTGTAGTCGAATAGAGAGGTACACGCAATACACACACTCATACTGACAAGCAACTAAATATAATAGTATACGCGTCACGCACACACAAGGGAGTAGAGAGCGGCGGCGGAGGGGGGACATGAGGGCATCGTTCGGTCTTACCCCCAAATATTTTAATCAAAGATTTTTACTTTGATAGAATTTTTCGCATGATTCCACGTAACGCTTATCTTAGGAACTGCTTAATTATTTCACTTGACATTGTCAAAGCCATCATTACAAACTTTATCCTGCGTAATATGTTTAATACAACTGCATTCATCATAATTTGTTATCAATGTGATCTTAAAGTAACGCAGCTGGAACCAATATTAGATATCAAATAAACACACCATACAAGCGCATAATTGTGATAGTTTTCGTAGATAAATACGAAGTTCAAATATAGGGCTACCCTTTAGTCAAACACGCCAAATGTCCCTTTGTATCGTAGATTGACAGTTACATATCGACGTCACAAATAGGGATGGGTAATGGGTTTATCGATAAGTCGATGCGGGCACAGGTGGCCGGTGTATAGGGTCGCCAATCTCGGATGTCTACCAATATTTATATTTACACTGGACGATACATTGAAATGTCGAATTTTAATACTAATAGGAAGGAAACAAACACATGTTCCTGACATAAAAATTGGTTTAGTCATTGTGGAATTTCTTTACTTCCGGTTACGCATTTCCGTACCATTTCACAAAGCTACTGCCTAGAAATTTATGGCACTTCAAAATATTTTACTGTCTATACTAATATTATAAGCAGGTAAGGGTTGTAAGGTTGGATGTAGGAAGAAATCTCTGAAAATACTGATCCGTTTTTGAAAATTTGTTTACTGATAAGAAGCTACATTACACGTGACTGAATAAGCTAAATTTTAATCACGAAAATATCCACTGGCGAAGCCAGGGTCCGAAAGCTAATTTTATTGTATTTTGAAAATTATGAGACTATGTTCGAGTTTCCATATGATCGGACCATAGGTAAAGTGTCGTGGTGCAACTGACAAGGGGTGGTGATCCTGAACATCCCCCACTCCGAGTCCCCCCGCGTCTCGAGAGCCGATTGAATGCAAACATCTAGCGTAACAAGCGTCTTACCGACCGATGTCTTGTGGGCTCATATAGTATGGAAAATTATTAAAGTTAAACTGCTAATAATTAGCTCAATTATTGAGCTGAGGATATTTGCCACCTGCCACGACAGATACTTTCCTTTTTTCCTTGCTTCCTCCAAATTGGTACATGATTGCCGTTTTCCGTATATTTACTTTCTTTAAGAGCTCTCCTGGTCGCATAACTAACTAAAACTTTTAATATTTCTATCGATCAATACATTTTTTATATGTTCAATAAAAGTATACCTAGGTCATCCTGTGCCAGCATTTCTTTAAGCTTAAGCCATATAAACCTTTTTTGTCATGTTGTAAAGCTACTTTATTCTAGTTGCTTATAGACGACTTATATTTTATTTAAAAAGAAGTTACTTAAGGTTCTGCAAAACATAAAACAATTGTTATTTTAAAATGTCCACAGGAGAAGTCGTGACAGAAAACTAGTAAGTAAAGAATCCTATTCCACATAGTGTTAGCTCTTCACAAAAGTAGAGCTTGTTAGGTCGCCAACTGAGCGCTGTAACGTATAACGACGAACGACGTGGCACTCAGAGGTGCTCCCGGCTGTCGTGATTGGAACTAAGATATTGTGACCCTGTCACCCGGCCACCAGGCGGCATGCTGTGTGACAAGGCTTGTTACGGACCAGCTCTAACCGGCCTGAAATGGCTGGAGATATTTTAGTTAATATGAAAGCATATTCGCGTATATTTTCCTATAAAATGTTTAGTTTACTTTATTCCTCATTTCTACAAGTATTATTGGATAATTGATATTAAAATTTGTGTAGGGAGATGCTAACGACATTTTGGTGGTTTTTAATATTTATCATTATGTAAGTATAGTGTAGCTGAATACAGCAATATAAGTAAAATCAATATTTTGAAAGAAAAACTTATGCTATCGCTCTTATATCTAGAATTTCCAACTTTCTTTCGGCGATTAATTCATTATTATTTTTTTGTCCACCCAGGGTCTCCCTCTTTTAGCCGATGGTATTTGTAAGGCTATACCTAACGAGTGGCCAGTTCTATTAAGGTATATTTAGAAGTGTGGGGTTGTTGGATTATGTACATAAGTTCTTAATTATAAAAAAACCCATTGATACATGGCCGGATCAAAACGTGGTCCGACCACTTGGCCATTTACGACGACGACTTGTTTATTCTTTGTAACATTTAAAGAAATACCTAAATCAATTTTAAAACTGTAACACTCTTATTAATAAACTCGAATTAGCGACGTATTAACTAAACTGTATTTCGTCTCCGACTATCATAATGAATTGCAGATTTGTTAGACGGAGACGAAATACAGTTTAGTTAATACGTCGCTAATTCGAGTTTATTAATAAGAGTGTAAAAGAATAAGTAGAATTGTCGGCGTACAAAAGAAAATGACGAATCCCACTTAATTGTCGACCGTCATAAACAGTATTAGTATTTATAGGCAGCACTTAAAACTGCTTACAGTCCATATATCAGAGCAGCTGGTGGCTGGTTGTTGGTAGATATAACTCACTCGAGTTACAATCAAGACGGTTGTAGTTCCGTCGACAAACCGTAAATACGTCGACGATAACAACCTACTATAGTTACTTTCTTAGAGATATGTCCCATCAATAAGAATACATCAACTGTGTACAACTAATTCTTGCTTCAACATATAGGTAGGAAATTTGTATTACATAAAATTTTTTTTGTAGATCATTTAATTCTATGCAATTCTTTCCTACTATTTTATAGTGAAAACCGCTAAGTAGTTAATAGAGACAGTTGGCTAAAATTTGGCCAGAAATTTAAATTTAAATTAGAAAATATTTAATGCGAACATTTGGACATGCTGCTGCCAGCACATCGATGCTGCCAGCCATAAAATTATCATAAAACACAAATGTTTCAATATATGTTACCTTGCCATGCTACACTTTGAGTTTTTAGTGTTCATACTTTGGCAACTAAATTGCTTTCCCATAATCCTTGACCCAAGACCCCTTCATGTTAGCTGCCTCATCGCTTATTTGGGCTATATAAGCATACCTAAAAGACCCATAACTGTAATGTAAATGATATATCTAGTGAAACTATAATTTTGTATAACTTTAGAGACCTCTAATGAAGACTGACAAGCTTAGTATTATTCAAATAAAATTAAACAATAAAGGAGGAACATAAAATAAAAAACACAATTTTAAATATAGATGTGGTACAAATAGACGTGTTTGTCGGCGCCGACTTCGCTGAAATTACGCTCGCCTGCGGCTGACATATTGTTATTGCCTCTTTATTTTTCTTTTCTACTTCATACTTTATCGGCACCGTTTGTTTACGGAGCACCCTGCCACCCCGTCCTCTATTTATCTGGGCGACCGCCTTCACGCCTCACGCGCTATAAACGATAAAAAGGGCCTTTACAACTTACGGTGCCTATTATTTGGAAACTCTAAGCCGTACGAGCATGACCGCATAGACAAAATCTACAAGCGGTAGCATGACGTCCTCACTTGCATCAAACTATATATGACATTTGTCACGCGATCCCTTAAAAGACAAATTATCTAGGGATCACGTGACAAATGTCATAAATAGACAAACTGACGCAACTGAGGATGTCATGCTACCCGCTTGTAGATTTTGTCTGCAGTAGTGGGATTTTTTCCAGGGGTAGACAGAGAACCTTTGATAAAGGATTATGGCTACATTTCCAATGATTTGAAATTTTATTAAAATCAAATTATTACACATTGATTGCATAGAAATTTGAATCTTGAAGCTAACAGAAGGTAGGCAGGCAAAAGGGTACGCACTATTTTATTTGCTTATTTTTAGAAATCAATTAGAATTCCACAGTAATATTAAGTAGGTACATAGTTGGGAGTCCTCGAAATGTATCCCAGAATGTAAACAGCTTTAAATTTAAAAATAAACCGAAAAACCTTTGAGTGTTGCGGGTAACGGGGAACCAAATTGGAATTGCCTTTATACCGGTCCCCTCACTCTTTGTATTCTAATGAATCCGCAAAGCGGTAAATTTCTTTCATATTTTGACGTCATTGCTTTTAGGTGTTTAAAACAGGTCCCGCACTTGAGAAAGCAGAAAATTCGTTACCTTAAATTAAGGAGACGTTTGATGTTTGCCAGTGAATTGTGAAATAGGAAACTCAATGTTTGGTGTGGGTGGATTTTGACAGAATTAATGATGAAAATTAAGTAATATTTAATATCAAAAAGTTTGAAGATGATATTATTAAGTTTATCCCCTCCACTGATCATCTCCTCTAGTGACAAGAAGACTGGCTAGTCATACACATATTGTAATCCAAAAACGAAAACGTTACCGAAAGGAACGTGTAGTCGGCTAAAAGAGGAAAACTTGTCTTCAGCAGTGTAAACCACTAAGTCTTGGCCAGTAAACATGGTTCCGGGAGCTGTACTAAAACCTTAAAGTATCAAAAAATATAAAACGTTCACTTTTCAAGTATTCCAAAGTGTATTTAATTCATCAATGTCAACTTCTCCATTATGAATGTCCTGTCAAACTGTAATGAAAAAGTTAATAGAAAAACTTTGACAGTGCTGTCCCCGCGGACGATGACAGTTTTAAAATTTAATATTTCAGGAGTGAGGCTGTACCGCGACAGAATGAGCATCGTAATTATGGACATTTTTATTTCTTTATCTTTATCTATACAAATAAATAAAAAACTGTTTCTAGTGATAATTCTAATATCACACTAGTTTTGCCTTGCGGTTTTTTTTTTTTTTTTTTTTTATTTATTTATAAAAAGAAACTTACAGCTATACAAGAAATTGGCATTAAATATGTAGGTGTAATCCGTAAATAAAGCCAATTAAAAGTTTCCCAAGTTAATTGTATAATATAATTACTATATCTCAATGCATGTGTGTGTGTGTGTGTGTGTGTGTTTGGAGAAGTGGGGGTTGTGTATTACACTTATCATTTTGTTTAATACTATTTTATTTCAATTTTTTATTTTACACCTGTGTTTTTGATTACTGCTCAGTTCCTTTGGGTCGTAGCGTGATGTTATATAGCCTAACTAAACCTTCCTCAAGAATTGGGCTATCAAATGCCAAAACATTTTTCAAATCTGACTGGGAGTTTCAGAGATTAGCGCGTTCAAACAAACAAACTCTTCAACTTTATATAAGTATAGGTTACAAAATTTTCTACGAGTTAAGCAGCTCATTTTTTCAGGGATTACTTTCAGGTAGGTATATTAGTTAGGTAAATCGTTTTTGTTTCATTTAGGATCCACAGATAATAAATAATTTGTTTCCACCCTAATAATTTTAAAAGTTACCTTGTTGATTTTTGAACCCTCAACCCCTCCTTGACAAAGTGTGTGTCGACAGAGTAAACTTTGTACAATAATTTACAGAGCGCGCGTCTTGGGAACTATTATTTTTGTTTTCCGTCCGCCCTACTACAATATTCAGGAGTACTGAAAAATACTGACAATTTTTGGATAAGTAATAAACTATTTCCACAAATTTTTTTGGCTACCATGACTCCATGACTCAGGTTGCTTGAAAGCTTTCGATTTAAAACTGAACATAATTATAAAACTAAAATCTTACAATGTTTGTCAAGAATTAAAACGTTAGTTATTTTCGATGATTTTTTATAAATATCTCAAATGGTTTCAAAAGCAAAATGATGATGTTAAAATACACGGGTAAAGCAAATAGTAACAACAGATAGCAAATATTAACGGAAACCCTGATGTATAACTCTGTCACAGCTTATTTTCTCCGATTCTACTTGACAAAAAAAAGTTATGTGTTACCTATATAGAGTTTGATGACCATGGACGTGTAGCGTAAATAATCGAATTTCGATTTTGGTGCTTAATTTTGGGGAAAAAATTTCAAAGTGATTCTATTTTATCAAATGAAAGGGCTCGTTATAAGAAGTACAAATATATTTTTTTTATAATTTAGAAATGCATAATTTCCCGTTTGAAAAAAATTGAGAATAAAGGGTATTGGAATTGTTTATACTTTACAGGAAAACCTAAACGAAAATCCAGTGTTTAAAGTTCTGACCTAAAAACTGGTACAGAATCCTCAGCGCACGAGTCGTATTCGCAACTTTCCCAATTATTTTCATTGTATTTTAGCTAAAAAGAAACGTTGCCTATGTGGGGAATTAATTGCACCCTAAATACTACATTAAATCCTAAGTAATTAATGCTAAAATGTGTTTGTTTTTGAAGTGAAACTTTGCGATTTTTGGTAAGGGGAAAACTTATGGATTCGCGACCTGTGTTTGCGACACGTTTTCGGCACAAGACCGCCCGAGTACCTCGACCTGAGAATATCCTGGCAGAAATTCGTGTACTGGCTTCCACGTATGCCTGGGTCGGGCTGCGTATTTCTGGCTGGCAATTCTTCGCTCCGGACGATGGCGTTATAGTTTGTCCTATTTTCACGACAATACAGAGCAGTGGCTGGACGTGATTTTTTTGCATAAAGATATTTGGAGAGCTATAAAGTGACATATGCTACTTTTATCCCGACGTCATATTTCAAAAGTTTCTACGAGCAAAGCCAATAAAAGCATGCATAGTTTCGGGTTACCAACTCCAAAGAACCTGACCCTTTTTCCAACATTTGCCCTTACAACTATCACACAAACAAATATTGAACACATGATGAGCTTACATTACATAAACACGCTTCCCCCGCGAATTGAAATCTCCATCATAAAATATAACAGCTCTACAGGCGAGCACACTAAAACTCAATACATAAGAGTTGAGTGGTCCATAAGATTTTACGCGAACCATTACAGGGGCTAAGTGGAGCGTAAATTCTTATAACCGAGGAAGTATTCAAAATATGAAAGACGCCGCGCGACAACGGCCTTCTACACTTGCTACTACTTGTGAACGCTTGTGCTCTCGGCTTCAATACCCAGTTAAACTAATTAGAGTTCATTAAAAGTTATATCTAGCATTTTCGTAAGTACAGGCCACGAATTCTCGAGCTTCGGTAGGCATGAAATGCGGACGTACCTTTATTTAACAAATAACAGCTACCAGACCTTCCACCTGATGATGGTAAAATTTTCTCTGGCCACACCACAAATTAAAATTTCCCGAGTAGTTACAATTTACAGTCCATCCATTAAGTTGACTGGAGTGTGTGTCAATCACTTGTTGAACGTACTGTAATGGCGGAAGTGAAAATGACCGCCGAACGTCTAGCGGTTCGTAGTTGACATAAATCAGGGGTGTTATTCAGTAACTTATTTTTATAAATTATCCTTGTGTAATTTTTTGAAGAAATACCTTTTCCAGTAGATTCGTTATAATATTTAAATTGAATTTATTTAAAAAACTGATTTTATAAGTTTGAAACCTATATGTGTGTCTCTGTCGTGCCATCGTAGCTCTCAAACGGATGAACCGATTTCCGAACATCTCCGATGAAAAACGGAAACCCTTATTTAAAGGATCACCCATGACAATGTGTCCGTCTGTCCGTCTGTCACAGTTTTTTTTCGAATCTACTGGACGAAAAATGTTGAAACTTTGTACATAATATATAGAGTTTCATGACCCAATCACGGAGGTATAGCGTAAATAATCAAATTTCGATTTTGGGGGAAAAATTAAAACTAAAAAAATGATTATATGACATATCAAATAAAAGGGCTCATTTTAAGGAATACATTTTTTTGTTTAATATTAAAATGCATAGTTTAAATTATAATAAAGAAAATATACGAAAATTGACCGTTCCCCCCCCCCTTACTAACGCTAAAAAACTACTAAAAATGGTACGGAACTTGGCCAATTATCGAATTATGTCGAATTTGAAATTTTGCTTTTCATAGCCCTAGCAAGGCACAGCACCTATAAATATAAATTGAATAATTCGCAAGTACTGAATAACTTGCTTTGAATTAATTTATTTAGCTGTATTTACCTACATTCTACAAACGACACCTCTACAAAAAATAGCCAAAAGATTGGTAGAGGTGTCCCACGACCAAAGAGCTGGCTCATATTTGGCCCAAACGTGGCAACGCAGCCAGTTTTTATGGGCACTCTCCCAGAAGGCAGCGATCTTGAAGATTTTTTTATTTATAGGTTTATTTGTATATATAGCATAGTAGGTATATTTAATTGTTTTTTATTATATTTAATTTAATTGTCAAGTTAATTAAACACAAGGTTACAGAATTGTCCCTCGACTGACAGTTATAGAGTGGCAGCCGCAGACATTAAAATTATTGATATTTATTACTCAATCGTGCTGTAAATACACCAACCATTACACACTACACACTACACCAGACTACACCGTACTGACGTCTATTGATTTATATATATTGTGGAATGACTATTGTTTCAGTGTTGAGCAAGAGAGGCCAAGTGTTTTGTGTATGAGCGTGGAATTTAAAAGTATAGGTTTTACCTCTTTTATGAATTTTCATAGATTTTCATTTTTCAACAAATACAAAAGGTCTCAGAATTATGAAATGTGTCACTTCTTCTTTTTTATTTTATTTTGAATTTCTTACACACACACTTACCCCATACACACACACCCATGCACACATACACAATTGTCCATACAATATATTTAAAAGTGATATGATTGGTATTTTGTTTTTTAACCGACTTCAAAAAAGGAGGTAGTTCTCAATTCGTCGGAATCTTTTTTTTTTTGATACTTGAAGACGCTTGAACCGATTTGGATTTTTTTTTTGTTTGAAAGGGTATACTTTCCAGGTGGTCTCATGGTCATCAGGTCAGGATCTGATGATGGGATCCTAGAGAAATCGAGAACTCTTCAAATTTTATGGGCACACTTGAAGCGATTTAGGTTTTTTTTATAGTGACTTGTGCATTTGCTTTCGGAAAGCATACTTTTCAGTGCATACTCTTTGAAGTCGGTACACTTTTTTTTAAAAGGCAAAATTAAATAAATAAACAGACGCGAGTATCTGTTAATTCAGAAGGGCGGCTTTAAAATTTAGATAATAATTAATTGAGCAGCGGTAAAGTTTCCCCAAAAAATCCTTCGTCTTGAAATCATACAGACAGACAGAGAGATGCGTTGATTGATCTTCCTTTTATATTATTTTCACGATATTGGGCCTGAAAACTTAATTAATAATGAAAGAATGTGTCTGAACTGAATTCAGTTTAAAAAGTGAACAAATGACAAGTGTCCTAAATAGAGACATTACACCCAATTGTAGTTATCGATATTATATGGTGACCAATGATTATTTTATTGAAAATAATTTTCGAATGCTTTATTAGGCAAGGAATTCTTCCTGCTTGGGTTATTAACTATGATTCGCCCAGATTTTAGTTACAATTATTGATAGGTATATGCCTTTACTATAAAAGACAAATTTAGAATGTATGTCTTACAAACAAACACACACTGTCTTTATAATATTACTGAGGTACTTTTTGATCTCACAAAACCGACCTCAAATTAGTTAGATAGGTAACCTTAAAAATACGTATTCATACCCGTGGTTACATTGTTTGGCAAAAAATCGCCGGAAAAAACGAGGAACCCTAAAAATCATACACGCATTCTAGAAAAAATAACAGAATTAGCCTTGTGGAATATGGTTTCAAAGTCAAAGTGCTAAAAATAAATAATATAATATTTATATATATAAAAATTTAATGATGTTCGTTGGTAAGCGCATCACTTGAGAAAAGGCTGGGCCGATTTAGCAAATTTTTTTTTAATATTCGTAATAGTATGAATAATATTGTTAGTGATAAAAAAATTGGAGAAGTTGGAAAACTCGGGAAAAACTGATTTCGAAGGGATTTTGTGATTATGGGCTCTACGGACGGCTCTAGGTATGTCAGGATCGTAACAAATGACATTCGATTGTCTCTGCCAACCCCTTTTGGGATGAAAGTCCTGATGATAGATAGATAGATGTATTTGTACATTGTGATGTCCTAAACTTTAGGAATATATTTTACGATCCAATGATATGCTATCAACTAAAATAACCGTCTATTTCTACCAATGATAATTAAGTAGGTACCTACTCCCGATATAATAACAAAAAGGACGGCATCATATTCACGTAGTATTTTTTACGTTTCCCTAAAAAGGGGAGACGGAATTGATCGCAGCATGTCGACGTAATAAGTAGAACCGACTCGGGAGGGTCCATTGGTACTAAATGTGCAATAAATTTGTCATAAAATGAACCCCAGCTCTAACTCTATTAATATTGGCTGAAATAAATTATATTTACGATATGCTCACGCCTTCATTCCTTTAGGGTTAGCAGAGACCAAGTTACGATCCTAAAACAATTCATTCAAATCCACATATATTTTCATGCATGCTCTTCGATTACTGGTCTTTTTATATTAGCTGGTTTTTTTTTAATGTAAATATCCTTCTAGGGCGTCTCCGAACAACTCTTCCAGTCACATCAGTTCTATAATTATCATTCGTAAGTCTCCTGTCATCCATTATTCTATTATTCTATTTATATTTTTTTTTTTCTACACGGGTTGCCTTACAGCTCACGAAACCGTGTTTACGGTTCCAGGGTACCCAGCGGTAGACCAAGTCACCCTCGTTTAGCCGATGGTATTTGTGAGGCTATACCTAACGGGTGACTAGTTCTGTATAGGTATATTTAGATGGAAAAGTCTCTAAGTGTGGTTTGTCGGATTATGTACATAAGTTTTTAATTAAAAAACCCATCCGGGATCCGGAATCAAACCCGGGGTCTGCCTAGTTAATACCAGACGGGCACCTTTCTTAAATATAAAAAATATATCCACTGAAAAAGCCACTGAAGATCCATGCTGTGTTTACCCCTGGCAATGCAACCTGTCAAGTTATAAAAATACTTGAATTCCCACAAAAATGTGAACAATTCCCCCTTTCCCAGCGTTGCCGTGAAAACAAGATTAAAAACAAATTGCATCGTGGGGTAATTCACTGTCAACACACGTCCGTCCGTCTGTCTGTGTGTCGCATGTCGCCCGGGGCTCTTGTCACTCTGTCAATTAGTGTCGGCACGGCTATACAGTTTTTTTTGCTTATTTCACTGTACCTACCTATAAAAGAAGGAATTGAATTGAATTTGGCGCTTGAATATGTACGCGTTAACTGAAACTCAGTTACGGAAAGTTTTGGATCATATTACATGAATCAGTGAATGAAGAAGTGCAGACGCCAGCTTTACGTATCCCGAAGCTCATAAAGTCAACAATTTTTCGAATCTTCATTTTATATCAAAATAATTTTAAATCCCGAACTAAATAATAATTACCTACTACTACTAATAATAAAGCTAAAAAGTTTGTTTGTTTAATCGCGCTGATATCTGAAACTACCAGTCGGATTTGATAAGTTAATTTTGCATTTGATAGCCTAATTCTTGATAAAGGTTATAGGCTATATAATATCACGCTACGACATAAAGGGACGGAGCAGTAACTATTAATGTGGGTGCAACGGCAAGGCACAGCTAGTTACTAATAAAAATAATTTTAATCTACGGTCATCTCTGAAACTACTGATCCGATTCTGAAAATAATTTCACTAACAGGAAGCTACATTATCTATATCTATTTTATTTTGTTAAAAAAATATACACGGACGAAGCCGGGAGCAGAAAGCTATCTAGTCATACCTAATATAAATGTGAAAAAGGATCGATGCGTTTTTTAGCACAGAGATAGATGATAATTTTATCCTAGAAATCCTTCGGGATAAAATCTCATGTCACTCTAGTAGTTGCCTGCGACTTTCTACACCCCATTTCAACCCTTCAGAGGATTTTCGTAACATTCCCTAAGGAATATACCTTCCAATTTTTACATTATTTTATGGTTTAGTATGTAGGTATACAAACTTTTTGTATACAAAAAGTTTGTATGGATGTTTGTTACTCAATCACGCCATAACGGCTGAACGGATCTGGATGAAATTTGGCACAGAGATAGATTATAGTCTGGAATAGCACATAGGCTACTTTTATCCCGAAAAAATGTATGGTTCCCGTGGGATAGATTTGTTTTTGTTTTTCACGGGATCGACATGATTTTTTGCATAGTGGTAGTTTAGGGGTCAGACAATGACATTTACTACTTTTTATACCGCGAAAGGGGGCGGGGAAGGGGCAAATTACAGCCACGGTATTATTTCTTTTTGGATATATTTCCACGCGGGTGAAACCAGGGACAGAAGCTTGTTTATTAATATTCTACAGCTATTGCCATCATAGAAATATTTTTAGACAATAAAATGAACAGTCTATCAAAATAGGTTATTCCGTAATACGAATATTCGCTATCCCATCTGCTCTGGTCCGCCATTCACGAACAAGTGGCATCCACTCGAGTGACATTGAGTGTCACAAAGTGGTCACTTCCTGCACTAAGTGACATAGGAAACTATAAATAACACCCTGCATTCACGTGGCTCATAAATGGAATTTGTATGTTTAATTTTATTTATTTTGTATATCTACTTAGTTACCCTATTTATTAGTCTGACTGTCAGTCACCACTAGTATACAAAATGTTAGAGCTAAGTAATTTTTTTTTCAGATGTACAAAAAACAAACAAAAAAACAAACATATCTTCATGATCTTTATACCTTGCAGTGTCGTCAGAGACACCAGTAACAGTGTCCACTTTTTGCCAGATGTCCATATTGAACAGAACAGGTGGCAATAGAACCTAGATGTATCGCTTCTTTAACATACGTAAATATCTGGTATTTTTTTGATTCGATTTGTCGATTAAAGCATATATTCTTAAAATAAATTGGTGCTTAGCATTTTTTTGGAACGAGTAATTTCTATCCGGAAATTCTTCGGATTAAAATCTTATGTCACATTTTAAAATTGTCCACTAGTGAAACGACTTAAAAATAACTAAATAAACCAGGTTCGCATGGAACAGTGGAAATAATACTGACTGCATCTTACTCGATGATTTTTTTAAATCCACATCAAACTAGATCAACGATCTTAGAAAGTACCTACCTCTATTAAAAGTGACAAACCTGTCTTGTTTGTCACTTACGTTGTCAATGTCCTATTAAACCCAATTAGTAATGATAGTAGGTATTTGGCGCCGTCTCGCTATAGTTATTAAAATCAATGAGCATGTCAAACAAAACCATAACTTTTGACATGAATTACGTTCAGTTTTAAACATAAAAATTTTATGTCCAATAAATTATTGTTGATTGACAAAAAATGATATTTTGAGAGTTCATAATGCGGCACCCATCACACATGTGTTTCAAATAAAAACACGTCTCAAGTGCTGAAATGGGCGGCTATTTAAATTAAGTACTTAATGGGAAAAGTATACTTTTTACAAGTGGCATTGCTTCCTTAATTTTGGGGGAATTAGGCAACAAAAACTCTATGTATTGCATTTATCTGAAATTAAGCTAAAATTACACAGACCACCATGATCCCGGCCAATGGGTTTTTTATAATTAAAAACTTATGTACACAATCCGACAAACCACACATCTAAATATCGCTCTTTAGTTATAGCCTCATAAATACTATCAGTTAAAAGAGGAAGACCTTCCGCTGGGTACCCTGGCACCGATAATAAGGTTAACCCATGAAGAAAAACAATCTTAAAAATGGATATTTCTGTCAACTCTAAAAAAGGCCCTATATTCCCATTTTTTTCAAAATTTTAGCCTCAGTTATAGTTTAAGGAGGGGGGACGATACATTTATTGTGTATTTGAAAAAAAACTCATCTACTAAAATCGAAATTCGATTATTTACGCATGAAACTCTATATATGTACCAAGTTTCAACTATTTTCGTCCAGTAGATTCGGAGAAAATAAGCTGTGACAGACGGACAGACTGACACAAGAGGGTAAGGGTTTCTGTTTATTACGGAACCCTAAAAACAGCAAGATATGAACTGCAGTCATCTGTAACGAGTATTAAATGGCCTCAAGGTCCAGAGGGGGATATAAACAACATTTGTACGCTTGAGTTATTACAGAATCGCTGGTAACCCCTCTGCAGTTGACTTAGCGTTATGATAACCATGCCGACGAAATTCAAGTCATATTTCCAATTTTTCATAGGGGTAGGTAGGTACAGCTAATGAATATAAGAAAATACACTGAAATAATTTGGCAAAGTCGGTTCAGCAGTTTAGTCGAAAAAATAACTGCTAAAAAGGTCTTTTACCCTTAAAATACCTCAACAGAACTCCTCGACGTAAAGTTTTATCCTAATAATCTTAAAATCCTGAGTTTTATTTCATTGCGATGGCGACAGAAGCGACAATTTTATTCAAATGGAATTGTCTTTAAATGAGCTGTCTCATACACTACTCAAGGAAATTAAGGATTCTTAAATTCAACGCCGGTCTTCCGCTGGCTACCCTGGGCCCTGGTGAAACTATCTGGTATCTATCTACATTCTACCTACACTATAATGAGCGAAGTTACACAAGTCTAACCACATTTTCATCGGAACCTTATTTGATAAGTAAAAGCGTCAGTAAGAAACATTTCAATGAATCATACATCATTTATGAGGGAGCCAAACAAAAACGCCATGTCGCTGCGACAGCGACGTAAACCATGAAAAATGAATAGAACATCAAGCGATGTCGTGTGTATACATTTTACATTAGTTCAAATAAGAAAAATATGTCACAGAGCTATTGTCCTGAATACCTTAACGTCAGACAAAGTGCTAATTTTAAGTGTGGATGTTTTTATTGAATTATTTTCTCAATCATTCCTACTACCAGGCGCGAAATAAGGAGAGAATGTGGCTAGAAATTAGACGTCCTAGATCGCCTTTCACATTTAAAAACAACACATTTACGACTATTTTTCTAGAGCTCTGTCTCGCGGCACAAAACGATACCAGCGAAACCTAAGGTAACTTAGTACTATCTTATCTATCTATTATCACGCCTTTTATCCCAAGAGGGGTAGGCAGAGACAATCGAATGCAATTTGCTACGATCCTAACATACCTCTTTCGCTTCTTTTAAATTCATCATACCTTTCATCATACCTTTCATCATACCTCTACGATAATCTTTAATATTGCCATCCTTCATTCTTTCAACGTGTCAAAATATAGATGAAAAGTAATATGTAATTGCAATGTGAAATGTTAATAATGCTAATTGGGCGTCGCAAAACAATTTGAAATGGTGGACCGTGATAAAATAAAAAAATAATAAAAATTAATTAAGGCAGTGCAATAGTAATTATATGTTTGAAGATTGCGTTCGACGCAAAGTGAAAAATATGTAATGCAAGCTGTAATTTTTTTTAAATTATTTAAACAAGTTTGAAACATTAAGAGGAAACGAAAAAGAAACACAAAAGTAAATCTCGATGATATTGTTTGTACAGCTTTATCAGCGGCTTTCTGTGGCTTTGTGTAGGTTTCTGTGAGATTTATTTAGCAAATCCTTCACTTCCTTGAGTTAAGAAGATGAAATCTATTACGTGTTTATCCTAAGGTGTTTATACTTCGAGAAGTTGCGAACTGTTGCCACTGTACAAACAACTTTGGCTGAAATTATGGTTTTCATCTGGGGTGTCACAAGTACAAAAATATACTTTAAAAAGACTAGAATTGAGTAGATTAGTAAAATTTTAAGCAATTTTGTGGTCATATTTTATTAGCTACTTAGAGACCGCGCCCCCAGCCTCGCACGGGTACAATAAGCGATCGAAAATTTCTCCAATTCCCATAGCCTTTTTTTTTTTCAGAAACAGAATCTGTTTGAGTTAGGATAAGATGATGAATTAAATTAGATGTATAAAAGAAAATATTTAAAAAACAAAGCTGTATAAGTAGAGTTGGAAAGGATACAAGAAATACCGACTACAGAAGTTCGTTCCAATAATCTCTAATCACCAAACAACCTTATCGTCCTGGAAGAAGTAAAATGATGAACCAGATCACATCAATCGAAACTACAGTGACCATCCGTCTCAAGTTTCGAGTCCCCCGAGAGCCGAGACGTAGCGCGTCGTACAGACGTAGCTAGCTGTGTCGCTGACACGTCATTTGTCTTGTCTCAGTAACAAACATGTTCGCTAATGGATTACCGCTTTGTTTAAATGAACCCGCTGATTGAGTGAAGCTCTTGTAAATATATAACGTAAATATAAAGGGATGGCTTGTCTTAGTGATTGAATATCTGACACTAATTGTGGCGCTGATAAACATCGTATTTATTTCGGCTATTGCTATTGGAAATGACTGAACCACAGAACTCATAATGCCTTCCTTCACCTTGACGGCCTTTATACCTTGCGATGTAGCCAGAGACACCGGTAACAGTGTCCACTTTTTGCCAGTTGTCCATATTAAACAGAAAGATAATATTTTTTACATTTAGCTTATGTTATTATTTATATTTACCTAAAAATCGCTCAGACAATTATATTGACAGGCCTGTCGCTGCATTAAGTACTTATTTAGACACCTGCTTTATTTGTCGTCAAAAGCACAGGAAATTGATTAATACACGATGATTAAAGCACTTATTAGGAAAATGTATGCTTAGCATTATAAATTATAATTGAAATTAAACGCAAAACATTCGTAGTCGCAGTACAAAGTAGCTATCTATTAAATGATGTGTAACTTATTGAAACATTACCTCATCTACAAGTCGAAAATAGATTATTTATAAAACATTTTAAAATTCCCTCCACATAAACATTTATTTGAAAAATAGATGTTATAATAGTTTCCTCAATACTTCACCAACAAATTATGTGTAATGACCTTCCAATTCCTTAACTCTGACAATAACATATGTCGACATCGTCGCCCGCTATGACTCCCCGCGATTAGCTAGCTCAAGAATCTTAATTTACGGTTGTCAACAAAATAAATTGAGAATTTTATCACGATCGCTCGCCAGTTTTTCAGGCTCAAAGAGCGATTATTTTAATCGTCGTCTCCCACTATTTCAAGAGTTAAGCCGTTTCACAAATAGTTTTGGAGAACGACCGCCATGTCACCGCGAGATATGTGAGGCAATTAAGAATCTGAAAAAACTCTGAGTCGCCTCTCGTAGCGACCAAGTGTCGCGAACTATCAATGCATGGGGCTGTGCACAGAAATAACTATTTAATTTACGACGTCCCTTCTACGTTGCTATAGTGCACTCGTGGACGATCATTTAACGACTTCTGTTTCTAAGAAATTCATATGAGTTAGTACTTTAATATAATTGGTGAAGTAACTAAGCATAGAACAAATTCCAGTCAATCTTCTGTATCATTTCCATGACTTACTCTCCGAACAACCAAGCTCAATTTAAAATATGAAGAAATTAGAAAAATGTGGCATGATCTATATGTTTTGAGCTACAATGCAGCACCAATGAACCACGGGTCGCCACAGATGGTGCGGATCGTGCGGCGTATATCACAGCCGCGTCAAAACATGCGCTAATTTATGTTTGCCTTAATACGAGCTCTCGGCTCCCGGACGCGGTCTGCTCTTAGTCAACCATCGTATATTTTCATGTCCCAATTTACGTTAACCATAATTTATATATTTTTTCCGGATATAATTGTTTATAATGTTCCGTTTTTATCCGTGCCAAAATGAACAAAACGGAATTCTTACGCAATTTAATCAGTAGGTATCCGTTAGGCCGTCTGACACGAACCATGTTTGAGTCTCCAACTTCATTTAAAGCATACCTATGACTGAGTGAGAACGTGAAGTGTAAAAATTTGGATATCCCCATAGATACCAGGTCAATATACCAAATCAACAGCAATCATAATCCAATCGACTTATTATGCACTATGCGTCAAACCTGCGACGGCTATAATTATTGTGTCAATTATTTGATCTCTTTCAATATCCCGAAACCAGAGAACCATCTCTTAACGGATTAAGAAATCCTGGTCACCCTACATCACCCATACATTCCGAGTTGAGTTATCGAACGAGGCAGCTTTTTATTTCTGGAAAAGATTCTGACTAACTGTTCAACGGCTTTCATCTTGTAAATGTTATTAATTGATGCTACCACTCTTGTCTCGTACAATGGTTCTATTACGTACAACTCTATTTCTTTAACCATCATACATGGCTGCTTTATCTTTAAAGATATTTATATAGTATAGTAGCAAACAGTATTGTATGTTACATATATTGTTTGAGTTGTCTTACCAGGATTGTCATCGTATTAAGTGTTTACGCTCACAGCTTTGTTCAGCCGCAAAGGGTAATCAGTCATGTTCTTTCAAAATGTCTTTTGTTACACAGACAGCCATTGTTAGGTTAATAAAGCGAATGTGTGCTCTTTAGTGTTGAACCTCGTTTTGGAGACAATCTGTTTGGTACTGCTTGTCTGGTGAAGACGGCTTCGACTTTCTTATGTCATCACAATTCATTTATTCTATTTACATCTATTAATGAGGAATAAAGTTGCTTTTTTATTATTTCTTTTACTAACATGTATATCCAGTACTTAATTTTCGATTCTTTTATGTCTTATTATTAAGCGTTGTAGAAAGTCTCTTTCTATCATATTGAAGGACAGATTTCTTAGAGGCAGACAAAACATTGTATACTTTTCTAAGTACCAAGTAAATTAGTAAGGTGGTCTAGCATAAATGCAGATAATTACGTAAATATAAGTAAGCACAATTTGTAAAGTATGAGCACTCATTCATACTTTTTGTAGAAAATACTGGCTGTATGTTTTAATACTGGCAACTAATCTTTTGGACAGAGTTTCAAATAATTATAAACTATATTTGAAGCTCTGTAGAATTCGAGACTGAAGGGAGTCCGGCATCAGCAACGCTGGAATGATGTAAAATAGGACTCACTGAAATATATATATTAAAATAAAAACCTACTCTTATCATTGAAATCGCCTTAAAACCCGTTATATGGTGGAGGCGCCGGGTAGTATATATTCGATTGATAATATTGTATTGATCGGGTATATATATTTAAAATACGGTATTTACGTGATATAAAAAATAATTTAATAATATATCATAGTATAGTGTATATTCGGGATTAGTGTAAAATCGCGAGTGTACCAAGAGAAGAAGAAGAAGGTATACCCAGATTGCAGTTTTGTGGAGACAAGAAGCTGTTACGGAGTTGTTGGAACTTGAAGTATAATTCGACAGAAAAAATAATAAGAAACAAGAGGATAATATATAAAGCTAAGTGGTTTGAAATTAATAAAATGTCCTCAACATCGAGATACGACGGAATCTCGACTTCCTTTGAAAATTTTTTGACCCAATTTTCAACACTAAGTGCCTTGAATTCATGGACTGATGAAACTAAAGCTCTCATCATTATAAACTATTTAACAGGCCCAGCTCTTAATTTTTTTAAAACTAATTGTGATGCTTCTACGACTTATAATGAAGTTTTACAAGTATTAAAGGAAGAATTCAGCACCCAGACTGATTATGCTGCTCAATTTTATACATCAAGGCAAAATCAAGGTGAAAGCACTTTAGATTTCATATATCGAATGACTCTATTAGCAAAGAAAGCCGAAATTACGAATGAGTTAATTATTATTAAACAAATATTATCCACATTGTCCTTTTATAATAAGCGAAAATTTGGTACGCAATTGTTTACCACCTTAAAAGATTTTAAAAATGCGGCCAAACAAGAATATGAGATTTTTAACTCTCAGTCACAACACTTATCATTGCCTTTAAAAATACAAACGGTTGGCGATAAGGACATTTGTCCACATACTTGCTCGCGGGGTGATTTCCGTGACGAGACCCAAAATGCACCAATTGTGCATTTCGAAAGTCAATTCAGTGATCGACGGGCACCAACTGATGTTTTTTCAACACCAATACGCCCTATGGAACCCATGTTTTCTGCTGGAAGAGGAAATAATTTCTCGACGCCCACTCAGAGATCGACGTTTCAAAACTCTGAGAAAAGAGACTCATCAATGGTCGCTCAGCAGCCAACGCATGGATATGCCTTGCGAAATAGACAACATCCATCTCAAGATGTAAGGCAACAGCACCCAAATGCTCGACGGCACTAGACACCGGGACTATGCTAGCCGCCGAGGAAATTGAAGGTCCCTCTATTTCGTCTCTGACGCCTTTTATTGAAGTGAAGATACACGGAATTACTACGTGTGCTTTACTGGACAGCGGTGCCAGCGTCTCAGTGATCTCCGAGAAGTTGTTTTTTAAAATATTAGATAAAGTAGATATTGGTTCATGTCAATTAAATAATAATAAAGTGCCCTATGTGCGTGTCGCCAATGGCAAATTTCTTGAAACAACGTTTTCATTAATATTAAAGTTTTCTGTGTCAAATTTATTACTAGAAAATAGGTTTATTGTAGTTAAAAATATAACTTCAGATATTATATTAGGGTGTAACTTTATCAGAAGGTATGGAATAACAATGGATTTCAGAAGTAATAATGTATTATTTCCTGATTTAGGTCCTATATCTTTTATGAACAAATTACGAATAGATGAGTATGAAGAGTTACCATATTTATCTGAATCTGATAATTATGTTAAATCTTTAAATTGTGCTATGCCTTTAAATAAAAATTTAAATTCTATTTCTTGTCCAGAGAATATTAATGAATCTCTAGATATTTCAAGAAATTTTTCTATAGAATGTAGCAATAATTTAATTAATGATTTGTGTGAATATAGAAATGAAGTTACTTTTGATAAACATGAGATAGAGTCCAGTGTAATTTCAGAAGTTGAAATTAACATTATGGATGCTATTCCCGTACATAAGGCTCCATATAGGTTGTCGTACGAGCAGCATCGTTTATTACGCGAACATGTAGATAAAATGTTGTTGAATAATATTATTTGTGAATCGCGAATTCCTTACTCTTCACCAGCCAAACTCGTTAAAAATTCTGATGATTCTTGTTATTTTGCTGATTTAGATGTAAATTCGGGTTATTGGCAGATTCCTTTTAAAGAAGGTATAGGATAGGTCATTCATGTGCTCGTAATTTTATTCATCACCATAAGTCGATGAAACCTTTTAAGTTACGGATTTGATGATACTAATAAAATATCATCACGTTTATTTTATTTATTTCACAGGATTTGGTCTGTCATAACATTGTTATGTCATATTTTCTGACGGTCAAATAAAATGACACATTATTTTTGAAACCTACCACAGGTGAAGGTATCAAAAGTATACATCCTCTAATATTTTTTTATGTAGATATATTGTTTTTTTTTTTTTAGGTAAGTGGTCATAGTTGACAATGACAATTACTTGTGTCTTATGAATATGACATTCTTGTCTATAATTTCTTTTTTTTCAATAGTTTTGTCATTTTAATTTTTCTTACTCTATGACTTTGACGTGATTATATTCTCTTTGACTTTGATAAAGAGTAAAGTCAAGTGTCAATATTGATTGCTCTGTGATTGTCTTGTCAATGTTGATTATTTATTGAATTTATTAAATTGGAATTTTATTATAATTGTAATTTAATAGTTATAGTTTATTAACTGTTATTTATGCACAATAATTAATGGTATAAATTCTAAATTTATTTTAATTGATTTTAAGTATTAATTTTCATATACTAATAGTAGTATATAGTCATACTAATTTGTAAACAAATTACAATTTATTTGGATATATCTTAATATTGTGATGTCTTTGATAGGATAATAGCTTATTGTAGGATTTATTTGATGGGGTTTTATGATATTCTAGTAAAACTTTATGGGATAGCTTCCATATTTATTTAAAACTCCAATATGAAGATATTTCATGGAGGGAGTAATATCTTAGCTCTACTTAAACATGGTTGACATTTTATTCCCGGGGGTGGTAAGGTAATTTTATATGATATAGAGTAGGTAAGATTATCCTAATTGTTGATATTGAGATAGGTATTGAGAGTGAACTTCTATATTGACTATTTAATAGTTTGTTTCCTTTTAAGTTATCCTTTATAAAATAGGTTACTACAACTGTTTCTTAGAAAGAATATCAGTCATATATTGATACTTCTTATAGTCTATTTAAATATATTTGTTGGATGTGAATTAACATTAGTAATTTTCAGATTCTTTTTAAATAAAATGATGACTGATGTTCTACCATATGGTAATATACTACCATATGCTGCCTGATGCAGCATTTGCAGGTCCATGCAGCCTATACAGCCTTGGGGTTGTCAGCTGTTATACAACTAGTGCGCCTGTGTTTTTTTATTTATAGTTAGGATTTAAATTTTTTTTTTAAATTTTAAAAATATTTTGTTCTTTTGGTTTAAAGTAGGTTGACCTAACAATCAGTATGATCAATATTTTTTGACTGGTTTTGATTGATTAGGATTAAAATAACTTGAACCATTTTCAATTATTTTATTTAATTGTCTTTCTTTTTATTAATTTTTCTTTAATAATAATTGGTGTAATGGTTTGTTATCTTAATCGGTTATTAGTAGTAACTTCTGATATTGGGTCATAATTGATGTAAACTGTTCCAGTCTTAGGTAGGTTAGATCTTTTTATAGTTTTTGTAAGCTTCAGTTTCGAACGAGTTCTAAACTTTTTTTGTAGAAGGGGGGATGTAAAGTATGAGCACTCATTCATACTTTTTGTAGAAAATACTGGCTGTATGTTTTAATACTGGCAACTAATCTTTTGGACAGAGTTTCAAATAATTATAAACTATATTTGAAGCTCTGTAGAATTCGAGACTGAAGGGAGTCCGGCATCAGCAACGCTGGAATGATGTAAAATAGGACTCACTGAAATATATATATTAAAATAAAAACCTACTCTTATCATTGAAATCGCCTTAAAACCCGTTATACAATTAATAGCTTAACTTTTCATCCAGAAATCAAGTACAGAAACCACATTCTGTCAGCACATTGATAAATAACCGCCGATAGAATCTCCCTCCTACAGGAGTTCAGAAGCAGGTCACACCCCGTGACGCCGTGCAGAGCGAGGCGTTAAAAATAATGTCGATAAATCGCGGCCGAGATCAAAGCGCGAACAAATCGGCGGGGCGTGGGGGATAAGAGGGGAAACGAATGTTGTGGAACCATGAAACTGGGAGCTTCTTTGGATGATCCTGGATATTTGGAAGGTTAGCCTGGTCCTGGTTACATTGGATGTAAAGCCAAATGATACAGTAGTTGGAAATTTAAAACGCTCATTTTCCGGTCTGATTTTAAGGTTACCTTATAAACTTCTGAAATAATATTATAACATATAACATAACATAAGGCTGTATCTTTTGAACCGGTATAGGTAGACACTGGTGTATTTACTATGGCCGCTATAACAACAAATAATAAAAATAGAATAAAGTTAAAAAATAAAAGGGTTCCCCATACAAAAAACGTTATTTATTCGGTGTTTATTGCTCGATTTTAAAAATGGTAATAATGGCAATACCTACATACAAAGGTCTAATTAGTATAACGCTCCTTACCGGCACCGCTACATTTCGGACATTTTTGTCTGTTTGTGAGAATACGAATAAGATTGTGGATACAATTATGTGTCATTTTGAAAATACGGGTCTTGGTCTTCAAGACTGATAAAAGGAAATTTTGAAATTATTTCTATAGTGTTGGTAAATTATCATTTTTCCGGACTCGTATTCCAAAAACATACGTTCGAGTGACGTTTGACGATCTATCTTGTAAAGCTCATTGAAGATTTTGAACATTAAAAACAGTATTGACACTGTAATATGGACAACTTAAATATTGATAGATTATATTTTTTAACTTTCATAAAAAAAACGAGAAAAAAATGTTTGAGAAATCGTAATTTTTGGAAAAATTCATAGATATAAAAATGTATTTTTTGTGAGCTATAAAAAAAAATTAGTACACATTATTTTCGAATAATTCCATAACAAGAATCTAAATTTTATTTAATATAGAAAACATTACAAATATAAATAAAAAATAATTTAAATGTTGAATATTTTTTATTTTCAAACCATCCCCGCTTTTTATTTTGATATCAAAGTCAACATAAAAAAGTCGCGAAAATGATCAAAATTTGAAAGCGCGACTAATTTTCAATATCGCACACACGCGCGATACTTAACTAAATTTCGAGTGCGACGTTTAAGTAAAACAACAAATTATAAAAAACCAGCCAAGTGTCAGTCGGCCTTGCGCTAATTTGTTCCTGCGCCATACAGGAGCGTCAAACTTGCTCTGACCTTAGTTAACTACTACCTACTACTAAATACTATTGAGTGGACGGAACCCTTCGTGTGCGATTCCGATTCGCACTTCGCCGGTTGTTAAAAGTGGGCAGGCAGCGATAATGCCTTTACACTAAGACGATTTCTCTTCTGAAACTACCACATCAAATAGTTAGTAGCTCGTCGCCAGTGGGTGTACGTCATGTGATTTACCGAGCAGTGTCGGCCGTAATAAAAAACAGCCCGTCTCCCGGCTGACTGATGCGACAATTAATTTAATCCCATTTCTCTACGTCTTCTCACTTAGGGCTGGCAAGTACCGCTTTTGCACGTCCATCGTATTTCTTACTTGTTAATGTCTTGTGGGGTATAATGATAGTGCTAGATAGTGTGAAGGACATTTGTCATCGTAAGACAGTGTAATCTTCGATCGCCTATATAGGACTATAGATTTCCCCAAGACTTTCAAAATGCCCTCACAGTTGCCTGGTTTCGATGAATATCTTAAGAACTTAAGACATGATTAGAGATGTGATGAATATGACGGAGCCCAAAGAGATATGTCAGGATCGTAGCAAATGTCATTCAAATGTCTCCGCCAACATCTCTTCAAATAAAATACATTAAAGCCATATTCGTGATAGTGAACAGTGACCAAACAACTCCTGAAGATATTATTTTAGGTAGGTAGGTAAGTATCTGATTCGGGGATCATTCGACTAGCTTCTGTATTTCTAACCAAAAAAAAACAGAACAAACAGTCAAACAGGAATGTAGTTTGAAAGGCATTTCAGAATATCTCGTCGACAACCCTCACATCTAAGCAGACAGCGAGGCAGGCAGCTATTAAACAAGACTAATTGAGCGATAAATTCAGAGGAGAGAACGCCGATATAAAAAGACGCCCTAAACGAAAAATCCTAGATGAAGGGAATATTGAAAGCGCGTCGGGAGCACGAATTGATTACTGTCAATTAGCGCGGTAGACACTCCAAACTCCATTTCCTTGGAGCCAGATGGGGCCTTCAATGATGCCTGCACTCAGCTCCAACAAATGGAATTATTTTACTTTTATTTTAGCTAGCTAACACCGACGACTTTATTCTGTAGACATTCGTTTATTGGAGAGAAACACTGTCCATCATGAGAGGTGAGAAGATAGGTTAGATACATTGATTAGTGATTTGGCCGACTACCCAACTAACGAAAGGTATAATCGACTCGAAATTGACCAACTAGTCGCCGACTATAAAAGTAGCTGAATGTTTCAATGAAATAATCAATTCTGTTCTGTTCGGCTCCTAAAAGACGCAGCGTGCTGTTTTATACACCTAAAAAATCCTCCTGAATCAATCTACGTCAGGAAAACATAAGTGAAAAGCTTCAGTGTTTTAGTTCCAACTTGGCTTTAAAGTTCTGTTTAAATGTAGTAAAGCAGATAAATTTAAAGTACGCCTTACCTCAACCCATGCATATACATAAAAAGTTAATTTAATGCACTCCGCACCTACTGACATAAAATTTTGACACACCAATAAAAATAGGAAATAATGGTCCCAAGGAGACAACTCAATAACATTGTGGTGACGACTCGCATACAGAAAGCCGCGTGTTCGAGGTTCTATTTTAATAGGTGATTTAAATGTAGGCGCCATTGGAGGCTATGGCCTGCGCGTACGCACTTAAGTCTTCCTAAATGTTTGTATACGCAATACGCACTGTCACATTACATTTGGTCCCAAATTAGGACTTCCTTTACATTCCTACTTAGATATATATATAGGGAGCTTTGTTTTTTGATTTGAAATACATCCATTGGCGCCGCCGAGTACAAGTAAGACCGATTCGTATGCCGTTGACGGCAAACGGCATGCCGCTCTCTTATGCCGTCATGCCCTCTCTCTACTCCCTTGTATGTGCGTGGTCCATATTTATTTATTGGTTTTCTTTAATTATACATTCTTTCAATAACCATCAACTTCGATGTTTCACATCTGCCGGATGGGACGTCCCGTGACGGTCACTTTTTTTTGAACAGGATAATAAATGTTTAATTTTTTACATACAAATAAATACGCATAGTTTACCTCAAATCAAACGCTCTATTTTGACTGGAAATGAAAACGTATGGTATTCCAAAAAAAAATTTAGCGTCTAAAGCCAGCGTCCTTAGTACATAGGTACATGAAAATACATCTGTGACAGGGTTGCCACATATTCCGTTTAATATGGACTCTCTACATGTTGCTAATTTTTAATATTAATATAGGTACCAAATGATATCGCACATTTGCAAAAATAATTTACTGATGGCTCCAAGGTCAGCTTCTCATAGTACTAATTGTTTTATTTTAAATAACACAGGTCGACAATTTTTTTTTTGTTTCTGTTCTAATGCATGAATTCTGATTAAAGAAATTAGTTGGTTAAATTTTCATTTTTAGCTTTTGAGTTTGCTTATGTCTGATTTACGTCGATAAGTAAGTTTTGAAATTTTTAATTGATTGTTTAAGCAACAGGTGGCTTTGGTTTCCACAAAAGCAAACTTTAACCAAAAAATCTATTTTTCCCTTTATTAGTTACCTACGTAATAGAAATCGAAATTTGATATTTAGAAGTCAAACCCAAAAATCGTGTCAACCGGTCTACAATAGAAGGGGGATGCAAATGGACTTCGAATGGAAATAGTAATAAAATTTAATAAAAGTTGAATCGAGTAACTGTGTTTAATTAATCTTTATCAATGTTGTCTTAGTCACCGCGTCACTGACTACGCCGCAAGGTTTAAAAACCGTGATGATGCTTAGATATTTTCTAATCATTCAGTATCAATAGATTTCCACCCACTATAGAAGAAATAAAGTATGTCCACATCATGAAATGAAAGAATTATGTCGAATGAACCGCCATCTCAACAAAAGCGTTTAAATTTTAAATGGAGATTATTACAGTCTTTGAAACATAAAGAGCAGGTCGAATGCCACGCGATATGTCCGCAGATAAACTGAAAACTTTATTTATGTCGTAAAAAAAATAATAAAAAAGTTTGAGAACGATTCTTTAACTACGGTTTTACGAACTACCGTGTTGATATCTGTTGTAGCCACGGTTACACGGAGTGACTTTTTAAATGGTGGAAACGTGATCATGGAATGTTATACTGAAAAGAAACATACTGAAATATTTTTTCTTCTTCTTTTCAATCAATACATTTTTTATATCTTCAATAAAAGTACATCTAGGTCATCCTTTGCCAGCATTTCCTTTCACTTCAGCCATATAAACATTTTTAGTCAATCTTTCATCCTTCATTCTTTCAACGTGTTCAAAGCAGCATAAACTACTTTTCTTCATTTTAGTCACAACATCATCTTTCACTCCGTATTCTTCTCTAATAACATCGTTTCGGATGCGGTCAATACGCATTTATTTTACTTTCATGGTTCTTATTCCATACCCAAGTCTAGCTTACTAAACACTAGGTACTGAACTACTAAAACTAAAACAGCATTATGTAGGTATATTAATTCTACTTCCTTTTTAACCGACTTCAAAAAAGGAGGAGGAGGTTCTCAATTCGTCGGTTTTTTTTATTTTAATTTTTTTATGTATGTTCCCCGATTACTTGAAGACGTTTGGACCAATTTTGATTTTTTTTTTGTTTGAAAGGGTATACTTTCCAAGTGTTCCCATGGTCATCAGGTCAGGATCTGATGATGGGCTCCTGGAGAAATCGAGAACTCTTCAAATTTTATGGCACACTTGACATGATTTGGGTATTTCTTTTATAGTGACTTGTGCATTTGCTTTCGGAAAGCACACATTTTAGTGCATTTTGAAGTCGGTACACTTTGTTTTAAAAGTCAATTATATTTATTAATATTGAATAGATGTACCTACTATATATTACAAAAGAATCAGTTCGTGTGACAATATGTCGTATCTTGAGCCCCGCCGCCCCGCCGCCCCGGCGCACACTTAAACAGTTTTATCGTCACCATAAATACGTCAATTCTAACACGAAACATTAATTTATTTTATCACAAGTTTAAACATTAATTTACAACTGTTTATAGCGGACGGTATCTTTACTTTGACAGCTGCGTGTGAGAGTGCCCTAACCGCGCTCTGTTGACAAATGGAGCCTTACTAGATAACCTCACAAATAAAAATGTTTACTTATTTACTTCAAACTTTAAAACTAGAAATTAAATTACTTATTTTCGGCGCTTGCAGTGGAAACAATGGGTCCATGGTCATCCCAAATGAAAATATTCTTGAAAAATGTAGGTACGAGACTAGTCCACGCCTCAGGTACCTAAAGGCTGGCTCTTACCTCGCTTAAAGGATCAGTTTAACCATTCAGCGAGGTAACGCAGTCAGTTTTTTGGGAACCATGCCACAGGGAGGGGTTCTAGAAGAGGTATTCTTTTTATAATTTGTATATATAGTTTTTAAATATATCTATTATTTATTTATTACATTTTTACATTTAAGATGTAAATAATTACAGGAAACTGTAAATAAATGGTATCTACTAATATGCCAGAACTTACTATATATTCTACTTTTTTATTAAGTAGCAAAACTAATTTTCTTATAAATAAAAAAGGCTGGACCAATTTGGGTCTGGATCAGGATTTTATAGAGAAAAAAACAGGAAAAGGGGCGGAAAGTTAGTACTTAATTAAAATTAAACTTATTTATTTATTTATTTTGTAAAATACGCCATCTGTTGGAGATCAGTTGAACTAACGGTGCGAAGTATTGTGGTATTGGTGAGTGAACAGAAAGTAAGTAAAAAAATGTGTCTCTTTTATAAATTAGTTTTATTGTGTGACGGTGTAATTGTTTTTCTTTTTTTCCTATCACACAAAGTTTAGTAATTCCTATAAAAAATACAAAATAATTCCTAGTAAGTAGTTACAGGCCCAATTTTTTTCAAAACATAAGTTTCTACCAAATAAATAAATGAACTCGTGGCGAAAAAAGAATAATTTTGAAATTGGGCAATTCTGAAAATATCATTGCCTATAATAAAATATTGCCAATTTTCAAGTTTCTTCTGTATGTGACAGAGTGACAGACACGAAGCAGTTTCTAAATAAAAAATCACATCACCACGGCCTTCATGTCCTGCGGCGTGGTCACATTCACTAGTAACAGTGTACACATAGGTATATTTATATGCGTTTTGCAAATGGACAACATTAAAATTTTTTTACTCACCCGTTTTATTGTATGAAAATAAGAAACGTATTTTTGTTTTATTTAGTAAGTACTTATTAATATTTTTAAATAAATTTGGGACAGTCTGCCAAAGATATGTGTCAAAAAACGTGTTTTCTTAGCAAATTCAAAGCTCATTATTCCTATTTTCAGCTTTGATTAAAATTAAATTCAGTCAGTTAATTTCAAAGAAATATCAAAATCAATGCGCTTTGTAGTAGATTTCCAAAACCTTCCCAAATTTAAAATGCTTTACATTTAGTCATTGTCACCCTACTAAAGAGGGTTAATAACGCGAAATCAAGTAGGTAGTAGAATTAACAGTTTACTGTTCCCCACTCTTGTGAGACGTTCATAGTACATTTAGTAGGAATTTATTGACACTTAACGTATGTCGTGAAACACAGCGGGGGTGTAAGTGGGTTTTTAAATTAGTTTTAATTATTATTTCTGAAGAAAAAATATACATGTCTGGCATTATAGCTGGTCAACCCTAATACGTCTGTGTAGCGTGATCATGGATATATTACATGAATGAATGGAGGCACTCAATCTTTCATCAAAATGTCACACACAACAAAATAAATCTGAAGTGTCAGAGAAATATGAGAATTACGGACTCCGAAATGGTTGAATTAGTTTTGATAAAATGCATTTAGCGATCTTATATACCTATGTAGTTTTATCCAAATCATTTAAAATGAGAGATTTGCTCCTTGACTAATTCGATTCACATTTTATAACATTCTACTCCCGGGTGAGGTAAGTGGTTTTCCAAAAATTTTTGAATGGACCTAGTTTTACTTAATTTTAAAAATAAAATGTTCCCTTAGTTAGAGTAAAATTTGCTAGAAGTAGGTACCTCCACTGCCCGTCCTAAATATATTTTTAATTGCACATTTTAATCTCGACAGTTCTTTCCTACATCAGTTTGTTACATAATATCTAGTGGATTATGTAGCATACGCCTTGAAAACTCTATGGGGCTACCTTTTTCCCCGTATTGATTCAGTGAAAACCGCCTCGTGTATGCATGAAAAGGGCACAGACAGACAGACAGAGGCCGAGTACTTTGTTTTATAATATCTAGGGATAAATTAATATCTAACTATTTTCAGCACAAACAAGTATAAAAATGTTGGTGGTCTTATTAATATTCGTACTCACGTCACGTAGCCACGAGCATCGTGGTTATGTTAATTTCATTGTTGTTTTGCCAATTGATTGCCAAAGCTTACGGTCGAATGTAATATATGTAGGTGCTTCACGATTTATGACAGGTTCATAAATTGAAGGCTAATGATTATATTATTATCAATACAAGGAGTGATTTTACCTAGCGATCTGCTCTGACTTTGCTTACTAAAATTAAGAAGGGGTACAAATTAATCGCACATCAGAAAATAATTATTGCACATCAATTTATTTACATCAAATAGGTAAATTTAAATATTTAGTGTGCTATCCAGGGGGAAAAATGCGATTTATTTATTTGGCTTCTTTTATATTCATCATACCTTTCATACATGCTCGACGATTGTGTGTACTTGTAATATTGTCATCAATCAATACATTTTTATATGTTCAATATGCCTAGATTTTCTTTCACTTCAGCCATATAAACCTTTTTAGTCAATCTTTCATCTTTCATTCTATTCTATCTGTGTTTTCATTGAATATAGAGTATCAAATCAGAGTTGTAGCTAGTATATTGCAATATCGGTACGTGTATTTCATATCGTATCGTGTCAGTATGCACGCAGTAATTGTTTATTATGGCGTTGGTGTAATAATATATTACCTGATAGAGCGAACTAACCTAACAAATATTACTTATTTTAATCTTTATTTTACTATGCTTTGTCCGTAGAAAAATTTTATATGCAACATAAGAATTTATCCTGAAGTAATTCGTACAAAAATCTATCCGTTATATACTCTGTTTTGACGTGAAAGATTGAAACAACTTTTACATTTATAATATAAGTAGTTAGGTTTAAGATTTTCACAATGTCTGTCTGTTTATCTCAATATGTTAATTCAGAATATATACTCTGAAATTACTGAATGAATTTTTACAGTGGTTATAAAGATTTAGTTGATTCCACGTCATGTCCCGCCGTGACATCATCTTAAATACCGATTAATCGGCTTTATCTATACTAATATTATAAAGACGTAATGAGTTTGTGAGGTTGTAGGGGGTAATCTCTGAATCTACTGAACCGATGTTGAAAATTATTTTACCAATAGAAAGCTACGATATCCCTGAGTGACATAGGCTATATTTTATTTTGTTCGAAAATATCCACGGGCGAAGCCGGGGGCGGAATATACTATAAAGGATATAATACTTGACATTGGCAAATCACCCATAATAAAAGAAGAAGAATAAAAAGATTTAGTCCGTCTGTTCTCTGTGATGTATGAATCTGAAACCTAACCACCTACCACAATCTGAAATTTTATATGGATGCTCTTATATTTGTTCCAAAAAACTACTGAATTCTCTGGCAACACTATCCACCTATCGAACGTGACATTCGACCAACAAAACTGTATCCAAAGATAATCGGTCAGTTCCCATTCTGTCGAGCCCAGTGGGTCCAATAAACGATCGAACTTCACTACTTTGCTTACATCCACTGAATTTTTATTGCCTCTATCCGTGAGGGGCCCGTGAATGGTCAATTTTATATAGGCAGGTAGCTTACTCTTTACTTACATTTCTAATTTAAATCCTAAAAATCGAGTATGAGACAACTTATTTAAGAGCTCCCCTCAAAACGTTTGCCCCATACAAATTACAAGCTGCAGCTATTATTACGCGATAACTATATGTCTTATGCTGGCTTCCCACGGTGCGTGATAGCACGCACCAGGCCGCACGACAGACCAAAGAGTATAGTAATATCAGACGACCGCGGACGGCCACGCACGAGCGCGCACCAGCACGCACCAGCACGCACCGCACCTTTGAAGTTACCGACTCGCCGCGGATCGGGCGCACCGCGACGCACAAGCACGCACGAGCACGGACGAACACCCTTCCCACGGTGCGTGTCGGTGCGTCCGTCCGCAATATCACGCACCGTGGGAAGCGAGCTTTAGGTTCGATATTAAAATATTTTCTAAAGACACATATATTAAACATAGAGTAACTTCAAAAACAAATCATAATTAGTTACACCTAAGTTTTATGAAAACCTGAAAGTCTTAAATTTTACGCATATTTTCTATCTACCGCCTTTGCGACTCGAGTTCTCTTAATACTTTACTAATACACAACTTTCTTGAGTTTATTATATACTAAAACATGTTTTTCCTAATAGTTTTTGTACTATACTTGAAAAGCCGTTTCGTGTATTTTACCAAGTCAGACTTTTTGTGAAATCGTTCTTTCTCATGTTTCTAGTACGTGAATCTTGACCGATCTTATCATATCCTTGGTTATTTTATCGATTCTAATTGCAGTGCATCTCGCTTAAATCGCGAATTACGAGCAAAATAAGTTGCGCGGTTCACTGAATTCGTTGGGCTATGATGCGTCACCATAAACACAACTCAATTTCAATAAAATTGTTGCTACGAAACTAAACTCAGGATTTTAGGTTTAGGATTGAAGTTTAGTCAAGAGTTGCTCCCCAGGTCACCGGTAGAGGTGCTTTATCGTGATGTCGTTGGATAATGTCGACATCGGCTGTGATTGTGTCAGGAGACAATGTACGAATGGTAACGACTTGATTAAAAACCCATTTATTTGTAGATACTTGATGGTTACTAATATATTACTTTGAATGGTATTTTGTAGTAACACTTGTTGAATAAAGTAGCTAATTGAAATATATTTGGTTTATGTAATTCGGTATGTAAATTAAAAACGAAGTTTTTTTTTAAGATTAAGCTATTTTTAGAAACTAATTTGAACATTTTCTAAGGATAAATACCTATTCAGACTTTTTGTAGAACTTAGAGAGATCTCGATCTGGCACACTGGTGCTAGTAAAGACTTATATTGAATAAACCAAATATTAATATCATATAATAATTCTTTTCCTTTCACACTCCGTTAATCCCGGTATACATTTTTGTTTTCTACGCAGTAGTTTTTTTATAAAAAAATCTAAGTTCTACCGACAGGCGACAAAGCGACTTCATCATTTGCATAAAGTAGCGTTTACTGTGGTACTGCTCGTTTTTGATTAATGTGCCCCGTGGCACTACTAATAGACAAATGAGTTCAAAAATGGAATGACTGTGAATAATAATGTAGCTCCATAATAATGAAATATTTTTCAGTAGTTTTCGTAACTGATATAAAAAAGTGTATCACTATTTTTAACCGCATTCAAAAAGGAAGAGGTTCTCATTTCGGGGCGTATATTTTTTTTAGTAGGAACTGATGCATATTATGTCTGAATAAGGTACACTACGATCAACCCATAGCTCCGTATAGAATCAAACAATTTCCCTGAAACACGTAATCTGAGCACACCCAGATTTCACAAGCTTCAAAATGACTGCAATTTGCGAGGCCGACCCATCCAACTGATCACAGAGTGCGCTCGATCCGTTTATGAAATGATGGGTTGGAGCTTTCATAAGAAGATTTGTAGCTTTATTCTAGTGATGACTATATAATAAATATTTGTTTCTGTCTGTTTGTTTAACAATTATAAATATTTTTGATCCGGATCCCGGCCATGTACCAATGGGGTTTTTATAATTAAAATTTAGAATTGCCATCTAAATATACCTCAACAGAACTGGCCACTCGTCAGGTATAGCCTCACAAATACCATCGGCTAAAAAAGGGAGACGTGGTCTTCCGCTGGGTATACCCTGGCGAAGAGAGAGAAATATTTTTAGATAATCTTCCAAAAGAAATGTTACGAATAAATGACATATGACGCAAATAAATGTAATTGTCTTGAAAGGTATCTATGGGAATGATTTGTCACTTTCTACTTTCAACTTCTCGTGCATCGGATAGCACGTAAAGCAGACGTCCGAACTTCTTCTAACATTAGCAGATATACTTACCTATGAAGAAATTCACATGTGTTAGGTAGGATACTTATAAAACTTGGTACCGTTTCGTGTTGATTCGATCGATTTGGAGACGTCAAATGCCAAAGAGAAGAAGAGAAATGAAGAACCGGCTAAAAGTGGACACTGTTACTGGTATCTCTAGTTGCAATGTGCAAGGTATAAAGTGTATATAAGTAAACTTAAAATCTTCATAAAAGCAAGTGAATCCGGTAGAATGTTCGTGTTTCCTCAGATTACTGTAATCCATGCTTTGCAAGCGCAACCAAGTGGTTATCACATACTGCTACAATAGAGATGATAGGTTATTATAATTTTATCCTTTCTGTCTACCCCGATGGGAGTAGTGGTCAAAAGCCGGTACCTACATTATTTTTGTGCAACTCTGTGGAAGCTCCCAAGAGACACAACTTTTTCCCACAGTTGACGAATATCATCATAACTTTAGCTAATTTGCATATACATAACAAGCTTCTGTCCGCGGTTTCACCCGCGTGGAAATAGATCCAAAAAGAAATAATCCCGTGGCTGTAATTTGCCCCTGCCACACCCGCTTTCGCGGTATAAAAAGTAGTATACGTCATTCTCTGACCCCTAAACTACCACTATGCAAAAAATCATGTCGATCCCGTGAAAAACAAAAACAAATATATCCCACGGGAACCAAACATTTTTGCGGGATAAAAAGTAGCCTATGTGCTATTCCAGACTATAATCTATCTCTGTGCCAAAATTTCATCTAGATCTGTTCAGCCGTTCTGGCGTGACTGAGTAACAAACATCCATACATACATCCATACAAACTTTCGGGTTTATAATATTAGTGGGATATAATAGCTTATATTCATCTGGAATAATGTAGCTTTCAAATGATAAAAGATTGTTTTTAATAGGTGCAGTGGTTCCGGACATTGCCCTCCACATATATATATTATACAATGGCTGTTATTCATAAACGTATTTTAGCAACGTTTTTGTTAAAATGTGTTTTGTTTCTTTCTATTATTAGTAAAGACAGGTTTGTTAGAGAGTGACAAAACATATTTTAACTAAAACGCTTCTAAGATGTGTTTATGAATATGGCCAATTTTATAATATAGTATAGACTAGTATCTAGTACTTGTACATATTGATTATTTAAAAGTGTTCCTAGTCAATTTAACTTTATTAGTATTTTTGCTGACGAAATATAATATCAAAATCTTGAACAAAAACTGGAATGCCTCTAAAATGAGTTTGCAATACAAACACGACTTAATCACGTCAAAAATCGTGCAGAATCCATTCAAGTCGGCATCCGACATCCAATATAAATTATGAGCCATCTGAGATCCCAAAAATTGATCACAAAAACATCGGTCAAGATTATAATGGACCAGCACTTGCTTGAGGCTTCAATAAATCTGAATGTAAGTGGCGGTGGGATGTGTAATGTTGATGATTAGCGTCTCTCTCTCCCCACTGATGCCTGGAGCTAAATCGGTCCTCGAAAATTACTGCTCTTTGGTTGATCATTCATTGGGATCAGTTAGTATGGAGACGGATTTTACATAAAATAATCCTAAATCGAATCCTAACTTTTATTATAAATGTGAAAGTGTGTTTGTTTGTTTCTCCTCCTTTGACGCCAAAATTGAACAACGGGCCGAGAGTGACATAGGCTACTTTTATCCAATCAACCAAAATTTTTCACAGGCGAAACGGGGGCAGATATCTAGTCAAATATAAATAAGACTGCGACAGGCGAACGGATTCATGTGTAAGATCGTTATTTTTTTATAGATTTTTTTTACAGAAAATGGAGAACTTAATCAACAATATTTATGAATAAAATATGGACATCGCAAAAAAAATCGACAACATAGAAGGCAAATTTTTCTTTCGGAGTTTAATTTATTATTCTTTTCCTCCATGAATACAAGTTTATGATTCAGGCCATACATAGAAATTCGCTTTCCTATAAAAGTCTGCACAAATAAAGTCTAAATTTCAAGGAGTAAATTAATAAAATCAGATTATTATTACAAGACGCAAGTACTAAGCACGAACGTGCTCGTCTCCTTGCTGTGACAGAACGGGAGTCAGGATACTGGCTTCAATCTATTCCAAATTCTAAAATTGGTACTCAATTAGATAACATTACTTTTCGTCTTTCTGTGTGCTTACGACTCGGTATCAAAATTAATGAACCCCATCAATGTCGCTGCGGTCAAAATGTCGATTCTCTGGGACATCACGGACTATCATGTACGAAAAGTGCTGGTAGAATACCACGCCACGCCAATCTTAATGATGTCATCCGTAGGGCCCTTGCCACTGTCCACGCCAGCTATATTAGAGCCGCCTGGTATAGCACGTGATGATGGAAAGAGGCCCGACGGTATGACACTCGTGCCCTGGACGCAGGGAAGACCGTTAGTGTGGGACGCTACCTGTGTCGATACATTGGCGGCTTCTCACGTCCAGGCTACGTCTAATAATGCTGGTGCAGCAGCAACAACAGCTGAAAACCTCAAACGGCGTAAGTACGCAAACCTTGCACAAGATTACTTATTTGCACCGTTAGGGGTTGAAACCATGGGTCCGTGGGGCCTCGGAGCGAAGAAATTATATAAGGAACTATCATTTCGTCTAATCGACATTTCAGGTGACAAGAGGGCTGGAGCATACCTTGGACAACGTATTAGCATAGCTATACAGCGAGGAAACGCTGCTAGCCTTCTTGGCACTTTACCGCAGGACAGTGATTTCGAGAAAGTTTTCTACTTATGAGTATGTATCCTACATATTCATGATTAGAGAGCCACTCATGGGGTTCCCTGTGTTTAATTTTTATTATATTTAAACTTTGTGTATAGATATATATTATTTAATATTGTTTTAATAAAGTATTCCGTTCTTTCCATAAAATCAGAACAAATAATAATATTCCATTTCCACATAACTGCAGCATCACTCAGTTCGCAATCGCCTCTCACTTCTGCACAAAGTTTATCGAGTAATATAAGAAATTTATGTACATTTTGAAATATTACTGTCGTAGTTTAGCTTTCATTATGATCGACTCTGCTGCAGGTGAAAGGAATATTAATTGTGGAGATATTCATTACATCTGATCGTGCTTTTGAAATGTGCTGTCTGTATGAAAGAGATATAAACTACTTCACAACATGAAATATTATACATTTAAACTGCTGCATATCTTTACGGCCTTTATAGCTTGTGGTGTGGCTAGAAAAACTAGTGTCCAGTTGTCCACATTAAACAGAACAGGTGGCAAGATTGTTGCTGGATTTATTGGGTATAATATAAGCATATATTTTAAATTGGTACTTAGCATTTTTGGCACAAGTGAAATTTGAACATTTTTTTTTTGTTTGAACACGTTGAAAGAATGAAGGATGAAAGATTGACTAAAAATTTTTATATGGCAGAAGTGAAAGGAAATGCTGGCAGAGGACAACCTTAAGTGTACTATTATTGAACATATAACGAAATTATTGACCGAAGGCAATATGGAAAAGTACCTACACACAATCGCCGAGAAAGAAGCGAAAGAGGTATGTCAAGATCGTAGCAAATGGCTTCGATTTTCTTTGCCTATCCCTCTTGAGATAAAAGGCGCGATGATACATATAGATAGATAGATAGATATTTTTTTTATAGAGAAGACGACATGTGATTGTGCCTGATTGTTAAGCATATAGACCAGTTGGATGCTGGTAAAAGCTCAGTGTAAACTGGATGCACCTGACGTAACGCTAAAAAAAATTTTTTTGGATTCTTTGTACGATAGAGAATATAGATCCGTGGGTTGCGCCCCCTCGAAGCTTCATTGTTCAAATCAACAAAATATGATTTTTATATGAAAAATGCGTATTTTTTTTACGTTTGCACGAATAACTTGGAATCTGAGGGTTTTAGGCCAAAATCTTATTAGACAAAAGTTGTTCGCAATAAAAAAATACACAAGAGATGTGGGTTTTAATACCCCGTTTTTACAATTAACCATGTTGAAATGGCTATTGTTTATAAAAAAAATCGAAGAAATGCAAGAAATTTATCGAATTTTTTAAAGTTATTAATAATCATCTTAGCTTAACGAAACTTTAGCTTAAGTTACCTCAATATATCATATATATATATACTATGCCGGCCCGTAGAGATGCTTTTTCACGCTTCGCTTAAAGGACCCAAGGTTGTAGAAAGGAGGAAAGACCGACGCCGGAAGTTCAATCCACTTTTTGGCTGTACGACACAGGAACGAGTCACTGAATTTTTTCATTCGTATAGAGAACGTGTCGACGGTGTGAGGATGAAAACTGTATCCTGTGCGAGCAGTGCGGGTGCGAAAAGGGGACGGAGGGACGAGGCCATGGAGTTCTTCTGAACACTCCCCATGATACAGTCGATAGAAGACGCTAAGAGAGGCTATGCCTCTGCGTAACTGTAGAGGCTCGAGATTTCGTGTGGCCTTTGGGTCATTGATAATGCGAATCGCTCTTTTTTGCAAACCGTTAAGGGCGTCGAGGAGATACTGAGCGGAACCATCCCAGAGGTGTGAGCCATATTCTATGCACGAACGAACTTGAGCTTTGTAGAGCTGTAGCCTGAGCTTTGGCGCGAAGTATTGTCTCACCTTGTTCAGAATTCCTAGTTTTTTTGAAGCTGTTTTGCTGATGCCCTCAATGTAGTCTCTGTGATTGAGGTCAGAGCGGATTTCCACTCCTAGTAATGAGACACTGTTTCGCAACATCAAGGGAGCGTTCTGAAGAGTGGGGGCAGGAAAGAAGGGGGTCTTTTTGGCTGTGAAATGTTAACCTCAAAAAAAATACCCTATCGACAGTATCGACCTTTAAAACTGCTTCATAATTTAAAAGTTTCATTTTATGGATGGTCTAATCGCATTTAGATAAATTTATCTAAATGCGATGGAGGCGTTAAGATGTATCATATAAAACTGTTCATGAGTGTTTTACATTCCCTTAACGATTTCAGGGTTATCAAATTGAACCTCCATGTCAGGGGGCGAGCTTATCGTTGATTCTGGGTAAATAATGATAAATACATTTTATTATAAATATAATATATTAATATAAATAAACAAAATTCTTATACAAAATAACTCTACATTTACGGTCAAAAGCCACATAGTTTAATAATATAATATATTTGATTTTTTTATTAATATGGATTTGATTATGCTATCTCTTGTTAACTAACCTATATTATCAAGATTACAAAGCTCTTATATCACAGATGGTTATAGCACTAGAAAAGATTTTTAACAATTTCAAATAGAGAGAATGCTAATCATTTTCACACAAACCATTGTTTTAACTCCATCGATGTAGCGAATTTGATTAATAACGGTTTCATTGTCTCGCTAAACAAAGTTGTGAATCACGGTTTCAAGTTACATATACATTAGGATTTGAGACCGCGGTTCGAAACGTCGGTGTACTAGACGTACAATTCTAAATTTAAATGAAAAAACTCCTATCGCAAGCACAACGCACCGTGGAGCAATTTCCCAACCCTTTGAAAGGATCCGTAATTTGACGTAAAAAAGTAAAACGACCTCCTTTGTGAAAACTCCAAGCTTTTACAAAGATATTTTTTAAAGATGATTTACATTTTTTTTAATCTAGTAAAAGGTCGTGGTTGAGTTGTGTTACTAACAGCTATAGTAAGTTAAAATCTCTATATATTATTTGTCATGGGTGTTGTAAAGGATAATATGTAAAAAGGATAGCTAAAGAGCAAATAACCAAGAAACCGACATTACTTTGAATATCTATATTGACAACTAAAATTATAAACAAAACACTCATTTCTGAGAACATAGACAATATCTACTAGGTACCATAAATACTCAACATCATCCCTCCCGTGTAGCGTAGCTACACAACTACATTCATATTTAGTAGGGCTAGTTTTCTAGTAGGCCGCCTCAATGTGCCCCCTTTAGTGGCTACATCAGCCACTCGAACTACTCCATCTCTGCCCGGATACACAGCAACTATTCGGCCCATGGGCCACACTCCTCGTGGCAAGTTAGGGTCGACTACTAGGACTACGTCGTCAACTTTAATGTTTGCGAACAGACCTCCCTGCTGCTTCTTAGGCCTGAGATTGGGTAAATATTCTTTTAGCCATCTGCTCCAAAAATGCTCAGATAACCGAAGAACCTTTAGCCACTCCTTTCTTAGTGAGAAAACTCCGTCATCCAAACGAATTGGCAACTGCTGGTTTGAAGAGGCTCCTATTAGAAAATGGAATGGTGTAAGGCTCTCACATTCATGATTTTCAGTGACGTATGTTAGAGGCCTCGAGTTAACTAGAGCTTCCGCTTCAAGGAGAAAGGTGTGAAGCAGCTCTTCTCTAGGCGCTCTTTCTTTCAGCGTCGTAAGGAGGGCTGTTTTCACTGTTTTTACGAGCCTCTCCCAACAACCTCCCATGAATGGCGACGCTGGCGGTATGAAACACCATTCTATGCGTTTGCTAGCAGCATAATCTTGAACAGCATTGTTGTAAAATTCACATAGATGTCGATTAGCTCCAACAAAAGATGTGCCGTTATCGGAGAGAATTTTTAGTGGAAGTCCCCGACGTGCAGTAAACCGACGTAAGCTTAAGATGGCTGAATCCGCTGAGAGACTTGTTACGATTTCGAGATGAACTGCTCGTGTCGTCATGCAGGTAAAAAGGGCTATCCATCGCTTTTCTCTTCGGCGGCCAACTGACACTTCTACAGGGCCAAAATAATCCAGGCCGGTGTTTGTGAATGGGCGGCTGTGATGATTTAGACGCACATCTGGCAGGTCACCAGTCGGCGGGATCTGAGGCGTCGCCTTTTGCTTTATGCAAAAAGGGCACCTTCTTGCTATCATGCTCACTTCACTGCGACATCGAAAAATCCAAAAATGCTGTTTCAGTTCATTGGTTACCAATTCATTGAACGTGTGTGCAGCTTTTACGTGATAGTGGCGGATAAGAAGGCGAACAGCAGGGTGACGACCATCCAAAATAACAGGCGATTTAGTGGCGTAATCAATATTTTTCATATGCTTGATACGACTGTCTAGTCTTAGCAGGCCATCTTCGTCGATTATTGGGCAGAGAGGGTGTAGTTTGCTGGCTTTTGGCAAGGACTTGGCATTACGGAGTAAAGAAAACTCTTCGCTAAAACAGTCAATCTGTGACTTTTGAAGAATGGCAATTTCAGCCTTTTGTATCTCGGCGGCAGTCAGAGGTAAAAGCTTGGAAGAGGAAACATTATTAATTATTTTAGAATTTGGGTTTTTATGTGCCAAAAATGACCTAAACTTATTCGCGCTCTGATAGATGCGCGCAGTCGCACGAATCAGACGTATCCACTCACTGAAACGTAAGGGATCTGGCACAACCGGTGAAGGTTTGTCCAGTTGAGTTAATCCTACATGTACCTTAGAGGGTTTCAGTTCCACCAAGGTAGATGCAGCTTCCGTCATCGATGGTTCTTTGGGCCATTCACTATTTGGAAGTAATAAAAAATCAGGTCCAGAGAACCAGCGAGACAAGTCAGTATCGCGATTCTTTAATCTAGTCATATCATCTGCGACGTTCAAAACACCTGGCACAAATTTCCAATTATTAACGTTTGTTATTTCAGTTATTTCACCAACACGATTTGCTACGAATGGTTTGAACGTTCGCGCGTCACTGCGAATCCAACTTAAAACTGTGGTCGAATCAGACCAAAAATAAATTGAATTCGGGTGAATGTTATGACCGGTACACACAGTATTGGCAAATCGAGCGGCAATCAGACCTGCTTGGAGTTCTAAACGCGGTATAGATGTAGGTTTTAGAGGACTTAGACGCGCTTTTCCACCAATGAGAGACAACTTCACTGAACCGTCTGAGAACGTGAAGCGCCAGTAAGCGACACAAGAGTAAGCCTCCTCGCTTGCGTCAGCGAATGTATGAAGTTGCCTGTCACTAATCTCCTCATTTCGGAAACCACATCTGTACCAGCGAGGAATTTTGATGTCTGATATCGTAGCCAGTTGTCGAGACCAAAACAGCCATTTTTTAGTCATGTCTGAGTGCAGCTCAATGTCCCAATCAATACCGGTTCTCCAAATTTGTTGAAACAAAATACGTCCTTGAATAACTAACGGAGTCAGGAGCCCAAGAGGATCGTACAGGCACATTAGGTATGACAATACCTTGCGTTTGGTTATTTTCTCGTTTTCAGGAATTGGAGACACATTACGAAAACTCAAAGTGTCACTCAGAGGATGCCAAATGAGTCCCAAAGTCCTAACAAAAGCCTCGTTACCTATGTGAATATTATCAGGAGGAGGAGCACACAAGTCTTTAGGAACAGCGGCCAGGGCGGCAGGTATATTGGATACCCAACCTCGCATTGTCATTCCTGCCGCTTTGTGCACTGTAACTATATCAGCTGCGAGTTTTGAGGCTTTCTGAACGTCATTGGTGCTGCCTAAGAAATCGTCCATATAATGGTCTTGAACGATGGCTTTTGCAGCCGCGGGGTATGCCTTCTGTAATTCTTGGGCGTTACGATTTTTTTATGTATAAAGCAGTACACGGGCTGCATACAGCGCCAAAAATTACAGAAGTCATTCTGTATTCCTTCAACTCGCAGCTTGGATCCTCTCTCCAAATGTAGCGCAACGCATCGCGATCTTCCGCCCTAATCCTGATCTGTGGAAACATTTCCATCACGTCAGCTGTTATTGCGGCGTAACCTTCACGAAAACGAAACAAAATGTGTATTAACGACTGCAGAAAGTCGGGCCCGGGCAACAAAAGCGAATTTAAACTCACCCCAGAGGTCTTTGCAGCCGCGTCGTATACTACTCGAAGTTTTCTTTTTTGAGGGTGTACCACCGGAAAATGGGGTAAATACCAACGCAATGTTTTGTGTATATCACTTATATTATCATGGTATGTATGTCTAGGACACTCTTCGGCATAACCTTTTACTATCATATTGTTAATAAAAGCGCAATAATCATTCTTAAAATCGGAATCTCGAGCCATGCGCTTTTCTAAACCGAGAAATCTAGAGAGTGCGTGAGAATAGCTATCAGGTATTTTTGGAGTATCCTTACGCCAAAGCAGGCCGACTTCAAACCTACCTGACGGCAATCGTTTGACCGTAGAATCTAAAATTTCTAAAGCGTGTTTATCTTCTTTAGAACACAAAATTTCGGGCTTTGAAATACCTATAGCGTCAAGGCGAAAATAATCCTTAATAAGATCATCCATGGTGGGCTCACCACAATTTTTAGTAGAAACGTAGTTTATAAATTGAACGGGCTTCGTCCAAGAGCTAGATTTGCCATATACTACCCATCCTAAAGCTGTGCGAATAGCGACTGGCTGATTCTTAGAACCTTCCCTCACCTCGCGACTGACAGTTAAATACCAATGCTCAGCACCGAGCAGAATCTTGGGTGTAGCATCGGTTATTGTAAGAACATCAATCAAGTCTGTCAGATGTGAATATTTAGATATATCATTTTGGTCGATAGTTTGTGTAAAGCACGAAAGTTTGTCCATGGACAAAGCATTATTTACAGAAAATACCTCAGAACAGTGTTTACTCTTGATAGAAAAGCTTACATATTCAAAAGGTTTGTGCGTTGACATTCCGGCAACTCCGTCAACCTTGATTGACTCCTTTGGACCTGTCACTCCAATATGACGTGCCACCTCTGAATCGATCAAAGTTGCCGTCGATCCGTCGTCAAGCAAAGCATATGTGTCATATTTTCCGCGCGGTCCGCTCACTTCAACAGGAACTATTTTTAAATATACACTTATCTGAGAAGGTTTTTTGTCATTTGAGTGCGAATCCGTTATATTAGAAATTGTTACGGACTTATTTATATCGTTTCGTTCAGTTACGACGTTGTAGGAAGGAGACGGAGAATTATTAACAGTGTTGGGTGCGCGTGGTATCGAAGTTGAATGTAGCAGGGGATTATGGAAACGTTCGCAGCCGTCGACGCCACACCGACCAATCCTACAAGTTTTCCATTGATGCGTCTTGGATTTCAGACACTTGTAACATATTTTAGACTCCCGCAACCAGCGCCACTTATCGTCTAATGTTAGAGACTTGAAGTCTTTGCAATCAGTAAGTTTGTGTTTATTGTTACAATAACGACATAACTCGACCAACTCAACGATATTTTTATTCGCAGATGTCGTATAAACGTTTTCACGTCGTGTAAAATTCTGTGACAAAAAATTGTTGCCGACTGTACCAGGCCGTCTACCGAAGTTTGACGTTAGTGTGCCGGGCACCTTAGCGTAATCGAGAATTAAACCGAATCTGTTATGTTTAATAGCCTCGACATCGAGGAACGCAGATAATAGTTGAATTTTCGGTAAAGAACTATCATTACGATATGCGAATTCTTTCCACTGACTATACAATATCGGTGTTAATTTACTTAATACAGTATGAAATAGTTCAACAGAATGTATGTGTTCCTTCTGTTCTAAATTATTAATAACAGCTATACAATTACGTAATCTACAAGCAAAATTGTTCAGATCTTTTTGGTCAAAGCTTATCTTAGGAAGATTCCGAACGAGAGTGATCTCGTGCATTACGATCATTTCAGGGAGCGCGAACGTCTGTTCCAACATGTCGAGTACTTCTTCAGGTTGCTCAGCTGTGTACAGTAGCGACGACACGCTCTCAAGAGCTGGACCACGAAGCGCTCCGCTCAATCGCACAAGATTCTCTGAGGGTGTGAATAAATGTTGTGTATTGCGATAAGTACGCTTAAACATTAGCCATTCCATGGTTTTACCACTGAAAGGCATAAGCTCAAGTTTATGCGAGCATCTGTGCGAGTAATTATTAGGCTCGACCTGTTTTGGTAGTAAAAACTCTTTGTTTGAGTTGACAGTCGGCCGTGTAAATGACACAATGCTGTTTGACGCTGACATTTGACATAATTGTGACTTGTTATTGAATGGAATTTGAAAAGTCACGGGTATTTTGTAAATATTATGATGAATTTTATTTTCAGGATGTTTCGATGCAAGATTTTCAGAATTGTTGTAAAAATCAAGCGTTTTAGTCTTGTGAGAACTATGACGGATTGTATGCTCTCGTGAAAAATATGGTGTATTCGCATTGTTTACGTTTTTTAGTTCTATATTACTAACATCGATATTACTAAGCATGTTACTATGCTCCGAAACCAAATTTCTCGCGGGACCCGAAACCGTATCAGCAGCATCCTCTCGCGTGACTAAGGGATTTATTATAATAGGTTCAGCGTTTTTGTCGATCGGATGGCTGCTATGGTTTACATCACGAACCCATGATGCAGTACGAGAAAAAGATTGACTGACCGATCGAGTTGAACATTCCTCGGCATCCTGAACCGCTAAAGCTGCTTCCATCTCCAGCCGCTCAACTTGATTGACCTGTTGGATGACCTTACTTTTGTAGTCTAATAGCTGCTGTTCACGCTCCATGGATCGTCGGGCCAAATGTGCCTCCGCAGTCAATCTTCGTGCCGCCTTTATCGTGGCTGACGACTGCGAAGACCCCGAAGTGCGTGATCTAAAACTTGGTAATAAATTAACGTTTTCCGTGCTAGTTGCCGGGCGGTCACGTGACTTGCCGGGGCCAGGATTGCCAGTCGCGGGCGTAACAGTGGCATCGGTAAGGACGGGGTCCATTTTTGCGGACCGACCGAGCCCACCCATGACTGGCGTACCTGATTCTGAGCAAGCCTCGCTGGCGCCAGTTGACCGTGCCAGCCTCTTGGTTCTTAATCGCGTATTCATTTCAAACGGTGAGAAGGACCAATATGTAAAGGATAATATGTAAAAAGGATAGCTAAAGAGCAAATAACCAAGAAACCGACATTACTTTGAATATCTATATTGACAACTAAAATTATAAACAAAACACTCATTTCTGAGAACATAGACAATATCTACTAGGTACCATAAATACTCAACAGGTGTTTTTATCGGTTAATTATTATCCTTTAATACTTCATAAAAATTTTGATACGCCATTTTGAAGATTATTTTCCCCTCTAATGACGAAAAATAATCAAACGAATCAAAATTTAATGTTTCTTTTAAAATTAGACTAATTTTGTAAAACACGCCATCTGTTGGAGATCACTTGAACTAACGGTGCGAAGTTTTCGAACGAATAGATCACTATTGATGTATATAAAGTTTTAGGAATATAACGCGCACTTACACCCAAACACATCTTTACGGCCTTTATATCTAGCGGTTTGGCCAGACACACCAGTAACAGAGTCCATCCATACTACCTAAACGGAATTGTGTGATCAAAATACTTAGGACCGCGACATCTTTCGTTTTGACTCGAAGGTTAAAAACGATGGGTGGGCATTAAATGGCCAGCCATAGAAAGCACGGCCCGAGAACTGCGCTTAATTGACCTGGATGCAAAATGGACACTGTTACTGGTGTCTTGAGTCTAGCCACACCACAAACTATAAGGGCCGTGTAGGTGTTTGTGTATGAACAAGATGTGTCACTTCTTTAACAAACGTAAGTATCTGTTATTTTTGACGAAGTGCGGAAGCCGGGATCCTTGCCCTCCGAAGCACGAGAAGTTGATCATTGGTATTTATCATTTTTGACACGAATGAGATTTGAACTTTGAGAAGGACTTCTAGTATCTAGACATTAGAGGAAGTTTTTTTCTCTGAAAAAATCACTGGAAAAAATCAAAGAAAGAAGAAGAATGAATGTCATTTTCAAGAATGATTTGAAGTAGATAATACTACCTCAACCAATCCCAACATTAAAACCCAAAATGACGATAATTCTCTCCTTACGTTACCCTATTATTTCACGGCTTGGTAGACATCGTTACAGAGAATTAAGCACCTTATTTTGAGATGTAATAACAGGTCAGAATAACCTTTAATTTCTAAAGATTTTGAGTCTAAACGACTCAGACGTCCAATTTGTAATTTACAATCATTATCATGAATTGGTCCACCTTTACAATGTCAGTGATTTGGGGAAAATTCATAGTTATTAAAACTATTACCTACATATAGATTGGCGCCTTCAATCTTGAAAAACAGAAATAATAAACGAGCGAAACCTCTGTCTACCTTGACTAAATATTTTAGAAATGAGGATATCTATAGATTTTTTTTTATGGGAATATTCCATGAATCATAAATTCATACTATGTATGGTTTTGTAGTATTTGGTAGAGAGAGAGTTATTACAGTCTACATACCTATATGTATTTTCTCAGGGTACCCTAAGGAAGACGAAATCTACCTCTTGATGGTATTTGTGAGGCTATACTAAAATTCTATTAAGGTATATTTAGATGGCATAGCTTCTAAAGTAGGCCACACTTTGGACCGGCATCGCACCGACTATTTCCCATTCCAGCCGCCGGATGATATAGCCAGAGGTTCCCAAACGTTTTTACGCCGTAGACCGCCTTGCTATATTTTTTTATTTTCTGTAGACCCCGGCAGTACAAAGAAAAATTCCTTGCTGATGTGGACCTCTCAGCAAGTAGAAATCAACCCCTGGGGGTTCATATAGACCACTTTAGGAAACGATAATCTAGGCGAACCGTTCGTTACAAGAATTGGACGAGCCTGTTGTCGGTTTCGGTGGATCGTATGTCGACGCGCCGGTGATTGAATGAACGGGTGTGTGGCCACCTGCTTTGTCAGATTATATACTAAGTTTAAAAAACCAATGGTACATGTCAGAGTCTTTACAGAGTCTGACAGTTAGACGCTTTAACCACTTGACCACCGCGCTCCATCTTTCTACATAAATTACTTTCGTATCGTACTTTGATGTCAGTCATTACTTGTCACATAAATAGGTTCAGCAATCAGCAGTAATGAAGATATAAGTTCCAATTGGCAACTAGTTACAGATCAAAGCGAGCGCCGGAACTTGGTCGTTAACTCTATAGCTTACGCTCTTCAATTCATCTCCGGTGTTTACGGCCTGTGGAGATGTATTTGCAAGGTAACAACACCCACTGGTTTGCTTGCGATTTGTCAAATACATGGCAGAAAAAAAAATCGCTCAATGTCACACGAATGACAGAGACAATGCTCTACAAAACCGAAGTCTCTTTCTAAAGCCGATGAGTATTGTTTTCAGTAGGGTACAGTAATATTTGTGATAATTCAGGATATATTATTGACGATGAAGTTCTGCATACCTCTATGGAATAGAGGTGTAAACATGATTGAGTTCTTATTATCCAATAGCACTTTATCTGTTTCATGCTTATATTTGTCTAATTCTCTTCTCGTTTCTTATAATAACAGGGGTGTTGACAGTGTATAATAATAAAAAGGGCGCATTAACGACAACTCCGAACCTGAGTGCTCCAGGGAGTAGGTCGAGGCAGGCGTCCCCACTAGACCTAGGACTCTCGCCCCTGAATGTAGTTGGCTGTCCTGGGCAGAATCATTAGAGTATAATATTTTGTATTAACAGCGTAATAACGGGAAAGCTATCACCTCTCAATGTTGGTTTTACTGCCGGCAGAAATGCCTAAAAATGGTGGTTATTTTAGGAGGCCCATTTAGTAAACGGCGAGTCACCACCTGCCAATTTTACGTTTCATGAGATAAATGATACCGACAGGTAACAGCCCAAAACAATAGCCCAATTTTAATTTAATTTTATCTCTGCAATAGTCCAGGGACCTGACGGGGCCTGTCTGTGATTTGTCTCTGATGCATTGAGACATAGGTCCCGATGAATGCTACCCACAATACTTTAGATAAAAATATTTTAAAGGGCCTCTACGTGTTGGACCTATATCCCAATGCAAGCCCTACAAATTGGCGAAATAAGTTACATTGAATTAAAAACCACATCGATGCCCGTGTGACCCTTGGCAAAGGCCTCCTCCAATTTATTCCACCCTGATCTGGTCCATGTTTTACCCGCCACTGCCATGATCTCGTCTTCTCGTCTCCTAAACCGTCTCTTTCTCTTATTATATTTGGGGTACCAAGAAGTTAGACTTTTGCTCTATTTCTCCTTTCCTCTAATTAAGTGGCCTACCCATCTCCATTTCAGAGCTTTAATTTTAGTTGCTACGTGTTCCAAATTTGTTGTTTCTCTAAAGCATTCCTTTCTGATTATATCGCTTTTTCTTTTCCACAGCATGCTTATTTCCATTGCTCCAGGACTCTAGTCTCCTTATATGAGACTTGTTAAGAGCCCATCAGTAAATCAATCAATCAATGTGGGTAGTACGTAAGTGTTATGGAGTTTACTTTTGATTATAATGTTTAATTGCTTGTTTATTAAACATTAAAACCATTATCTCCTTGTAGGGCCAATGTCTTTTCCATACATTACATATTTTCTTTTGGATCTCTCTCGTTGTAATGTCACACATATTCATTAACATACTCAATGTTTTTATCATTTATTTTTATTGGGAATTTTGTATTGTTGGTCATTAATTTTGTTCTTTCGTCGTTAATTTTTAGTATGACCTTTGTTATTGGAATTCTAGTGGTGTTTGTGCTATAATTTGAAAGTATTTCCAAAAAATTGTCAACACAAGATGTGTAAAACATGTTTAATAAAAATGACGAAGCAAATATTTTCCTTTCATCAAACAAATTAATATATCAGTGAACACCTAATAATTTACTGCAAGTCCCCATCAAGTATCAAACAAAAAGGGCGATATTTTTAATTTGCCGCCAGACGTGGAAAAAGTTGGTAGAGTCAAAAATGCTGATGACACTCCCTTTCTTTCCCGGATGAGTCGACGACGCGGCGACGGGCATAAATTTTTCAAAAGAGTTTTTAATCAGTCGTCAAGCGATTTACAAATTAAACAGGGCCGTGTTATGAAGAAATATCGCGAAACGTGCCTGACGCGTTTCCATTATATCATCATGTAAATAAATATAAATAAAAATTAGGTTTAATTAAAGTTTTTAATAATCCATAGAGCAATACAAAATGTTACGACTTTTTTGGAGTATTTTGGTAAATTCATAAAAAAGCTCAATAATAGGAATAATTGGCTGTATAAAGTGCTAAAGAGATTGCATTTACGTCGCATAATCATTAGATAAAAATACATTGATTTTACGAGTATATTCATTTTGTAGTATACAAGCTTTCCGCACCCGGATTCGCCCGTGGATATTTTCTAACAAATTAAAATAAAAAAAACAAATAAAAATTAAAAGTTTCTTTTAAAATTAGACAAATTTTGTAAAACACCCCATCTATTGGTGATCAGTTCAACTATGACAACAACAATATTGACACCACTAACGGTACGAAGTAGTCGCACGGGTCAATCTAGTCAAGTCTTTCTTTTTTGTTCTACAGAGTATAATTCCGAAAAGATCTAATTTATATCTATCTATCATCACGCTTTTTATCCTAATATAGGGTAGGCAGAGACAATCGAATACAAATTGTTACGATATTGACATGCCTTTTTAGCTTCTTTTTTAAAAATTGCATTGGATTAGTTTATAGTTTTCAGAGAATTTTATGTCCAAGGTAACAGTGACAAATCGGTATGTATCTACGTAAAAACACAAAGCGAATTCGACACGATCTTCTAAAGCGACCATCTTGTGTAATTACATATAAAAGTAACGTGACGTATCGCAAGTAACAATGCACTCACGCCCTCTCTAAGAAATATGGCGCGACGCGGCGCACTCCGCAAAAAGCTCGCAAATTTTCGTCATCAATTATCATTATTACGAAGCCGAGCCGGAGTGGAGACGTCCCCGTAATTGAGTTTTATAAATGAGAACGCCTGCCAGCGACGTGCTTGTCATAAATACGGTTTGACGCGAGAAGATGGGACGACTTACTCTTGGACATGTGTGCAGACTGCAGATATATCTGTTTAGTCTTAGAAGCTAATGTTATATGAAGTTAGGTATCGGTTATGATACATTTGCCTGGGCGATTGATCTGAATATAGAATCAAAATTCTTGTGACTAAAATGAAAAAAGTAGTTTACGCTGGTTTGGACACGTTGAAAGAATAAAGGATGAAAGATTGGCTAAAAAGATTTATATTGCTGAACTGAAAGGAAATGCTGGCAAAGGACGACTTAGGTGTACTTTTATTGAAGATATAAAAAATGCATTGATCGATGGAAATATTTTAACACACACAATCGCCGAGCATGTATGAAAGGTATGATGAATATAAAAAGAAGCGAAAGAGGTATGTCAGGATCGTAACAGATGGCATTCGATTGTCTCTGCCTACGCCTCTTGGGATAAAAGGCGTGATCATAGATAGATAGATAACCCTGATATCAGCAATAAGGTATTTAAGTCTAACATCTAAATTCCTTCATCAGTTTCGGCGTGATCATCAGTATCATCACTTTCACTACATATTATTATAATAAAAATCTATAATCTGTCTATTTGTCTGTGACCTTTTCACGCAAAAACTACTAAACGGATTATATTCACCGGGAAGGTTTACAAGTATTAAACATGGACCTATCATGTTTAGGAGCTGAGCATAATATAATATAATATAAGTGATACAAGTCGGGGAAAATGTTATCTCTAGAAAATTTTAATGGCGTATGCTGTCTAATTGGTTAGAGATATAACAAAATAATGTAGGTATGAATTGTGTAGAATAAAATTATCTACAAAAATGTCTTCCGTAGCATATATCTATCTCTATTAGATAAGTAGTTATAAGCATATTTATGTAGGTACACAACCCATATTGTACCCATCTAAAGCCGGGAGCGGGTCGCTAGTTCAAAAGAAAGTAAAAAGTACAAATTCCTATACAGTATACCCTGTATACCACCTTACAGATACAAGACCGTGATACTACGGTAATGATAAATGTTAGCAGTCATAGTAGTCGTCAGTAGTGGGATAATATTCAGCATCACCTAATAGCACCCACAAAGATTCATAAACTAAATTGTATGATTTATGAGGAACAAACTCTCAGGGAAATCTCCACTTAGACCTCCAACGATAACCATTCGTCTCTTTTAGTTGTTCATACGGCGATCGTTAAACGTAGTTAAAGTGCCTATGTTCAAATAGGTTAGTGGGAAAATTATAATGTGTTTATATCTTTATGGGTTGCTTTACAGCTGAACAAAAAAAACGTTTTTGGAGAATATCTTTGATTTAAAAAATTACGAAGGGGATATGACAGACGGACGAACAGACAGCGGAGCTTTAGTAATAGGCTTTCCGTTGGCACCCTTTGGATACGGAATCTTAAAAACACTACAACAAGTATATATGACCGTTGTTTCTTCTATAATTAATTTAGCTATAATCTTAGAACATAATAAGGATATCTATTTATGCTAATATTATAAAGAGGTAAAATTTGATTTTTTTTTGTTTGTAATGAATAAACTCAAAAACCGAATCTAAAAATTCTTTCACTAATTGAAAGCTACGATATCCCTGAGTGACGGATGCTATATTTTATAATGTTCGAGTATATACTCACGGGCGGAGCCGGGGGCAGAAAAGTCAACTGGAAAAGGAACTGAGGGTATACCACATTAACGAGCTCATCTGCTATTAGAAGGTAGAAGAGTACAAAATAATGATAATGTTCATTCCTCGTAGGAAACGTTATCAGAGCGAGTCTGTCTCCGCACCAATAATCGTGAAGTTAAACAGCTCACAATAACACTTACTCGAGGACAAGGTGCCGTTAATACATGCACCAGTCAAGGGTTACTGATAAATAATGTCACCACAATTTTTAACTTTACATTTAAATGTCCAGAAGCTTACTTATAGTCCTATCCAATTTTTTCTTATATCCCATCATTATGGCATATTGTTGAATATAGTACTTAATTTTCTAGAGATTTTATTTAGGTTAATATTTCGGGATTAGCATTTTTTCGATGAGAACTTACAACATTACTGAATTAACCGCATAAATTCTGCTATGACTAAAATTAGTACACTAAAATAGTATACCCGGTGTATTTCTTGATAAAAATACAATATAAGAAAACCTAATAAGAACATAGAATAAGGGATGGTTTGGCTAAATCATTCACTCGTTCATTCATAGACACGCACCAGACAATTTACATTACAACGACACTGGTTGTCTATGGTCCCGCATTCCTCCCCTCCCGTACTCCGCTCATCCACTCCTATATAGCTGTCAAATAGCTTCCCGCGCACTTTTGCACCGCTGCCGTCGAAAACACCGCAAAGAGAAAAATAAATACTGGCCAATATTATCTCTTGATAAGAAGTTGCGGAAAATCGCAAGAAAATCGCAGTTTTTGGAGACGTGTGTATTCAGAGTTAACGAGAAATGACGGTCGCTTTTGTCAAATTCGAATTGAAATTGACTTGACAGCGATGATGATACGACTCTAATTTTGAAAGAAATTAGCTTCCACAGCTAACTTTTTTCCCGACTTCATTCGCTTCGTGAAAACCGCAACAAAATCCGTTTGATAGTTTTTGCGTAAAAATGTCATAGACAGACAGACAGACGCGGCGGGGGACTTAGTTTTGTAATATGTAGGTACAACTATATAACAATTTTTATGATGCGATCGGTTTTATCCCAGATATTGAGTAAGACATTTGCACCCTACAGATAACCGAACAAAGTGTTTTAATTGTGTCCCGATCGTTTAGCCGCCGAGCTCCGTAGCCCGTAGCCCGCTATCGAAGCTCGTAAATCGCCTCCTATCAACATAAACGTTATGTCATCATATTGAAATTGTCGTTATTCTGTTATCGAAATGGGAATATATTACGCCATTTATCTATCTGACGTTTTGATGTGTTTATTTTGTCATTTTTTAAGTTGAATTATGTGATGTGGTGTTAATTTATTATATTGATGTTTGACCTCAGTGATACCAGGGCTTGATAGTAGTTTCAATTTAATGTTTATATAGGAAGTACCTACTTGATGTTTTTTCATGATTTTGTAGCTATATCTGTTTGTCAGACATTATCATCGCAGCGAAGCTTTCAAAAACACGGAAATAATTTGAATACCTAGGTAAATACGCACGTGGACTTTTTTGTAGATTAATTTATTCTACACGATTCGTTTCTATATCATTTTGTTATATATCTGACGGATTAGACAACATACGCCATGAACACTTTTTTCACGGCTTGATTCACAATGCTCAGCTCCTAAGCATGATAAGTCCATGTTTAATACTTGTAAAGGACTAAATACTGATACCATCGAGCAATTTTTAAATAACGCGAAAGTCATGGAATTTAAGATCTAAGCTAGGCTGTCTATTAGTTTAGTCTAGTATGCTATAATAGCATTGCTATGCTATAATATAATGTAACCCTGCAGTATAATGAATACAAATACAAATAATCAGAAAGTTTGTCATTTTGTCGAGCAACTGGCAGCACTCTTGTAGTTTCCATCTGTGATTATAATTAATAGATATCATCTTCTAATTCAAACGCTAATGAACAACAAAGGAAATATGATATTATAAAAAGAAAACACAGACATTGACTAATGAGTTTCGGGGGCATTCTCTCGAATTAATTTTAAAGAGCGAGCCATTTGTCTCTTCTTTAGTGATTAAGTAGCGACGGAAAAAATGGTGGCAGCCGACGGTTAATAGCTTAACTTTTCATCTGAACTCGTTAAGGGGCGGTATGGCGCTAATATCATAATGTTGTGTAAATAAATGCTCTCATACACACACCTTCACGACCTATATACCTATGTTGCGGTGTGACCAGAGACACTAGTAATAGTGTCCACTAGCCCGTACAGTGGAGAAGAATGCAGTGAAACATGATATTGTAACTAAAATTAAGAAAAGTAGTTTCAGCTGGTTTGGACACGTTGAAAGAATGAAGGATTAAAGATTGACTAAAAAAGTTTATATGGCTGAAGTGAAAGGAAATGCTGGAAAAAATAGAACGACCTAGGTGTACTTTTATTGAACATATAAAAAATGTATTGTTCGATAGAAATATTAAAAGTACTTACACACAATCGTCGAGCATGTATGAAAGATATGATGAAAATACAGGAAGCGAAAGAGGTATGTCAGGATCGTAACAAATGACATTTGATTATCTCTGCCTATACCTCTCTTGGGATAAAAAGCGTGGTAATAGATAGATAGATAGATTTTTTTTCTTGATAAATTCAGTCAAAATCGCATCAAACACCGTTTATTTGAGTTTAACATCGCCATACAGACAAACGCAGATATTATTAATGATGTGTGTAATGAGTGATAAAACCACAAGAAAAGTCTTGTTCATACTTCCACAATATAGTTGGCGACAAGTTAATAAATGTGGAAACGGAAATGTCATAAAGCAGCCAGGTTTCATGATTAAGAAGGGAAACCGTATCAAAGTTCACAAGCAACTCCTAATGCGAATATAAAAAGCTTGCCATAAATATTTTGAAGCGCACAGCGGGGCGGATATTTACAGGTCGTAACTTACAAATTTTACGACATAAAACCACGCCATTTAACGTGAGTAACGACGGAGGAAGCCGTCATAAAAGTTAAGGTTTCACTTGATGTTTGGACGAAAGAATTTTCCTATTTTTACATTTTCATTTACTGAATTTCATTTTTATAGAAAGCAGATGGAGTTGGCTTCAAATTTTTGGATTTTTTTCATCACGGGTTGCCTTACAGCTCGCGAAACCTTGTTATCATCGGCTCCAGGGTACCCAGCGGAAGTAATCTAGTTTTGTTACGTATTTTGCCGTCAAATGACATTGTGATAATATTATGTCATTATATAAATGAAAGAGCCCTTCTGCCACCTTCTGCCCTATGGCATAGTTGTTTTTGATATAGTACCACAACCCATGCGTGGCCCCATACTTTCAGCGTCTGTGAATTGACACAGTAATTTGTATGTCTTGTTATTTTATAACTTATACCCTTTGTCATACCACTGAAGCACAAAACATCAATTTTTCAGTGAACATTTACCACGAAACAAACAGACAATTTAATAAAGCATATTTTCAGCGTTTTCAGTACAAATTCCGTCCGACCGCCTCTGAAATTGCCACATAAATTGTGTGACTTTTTAAATATGACCAGCACTAACCCCGAGCATACATTACCCGCGACTTTCACACCCCATAACTTACAATTTTTGAGACATAAAGGCACCCATTCACGTCGGAATGTGCTTTTACAGTTCTCCTGAAATTTGACTAGTGAATCATGGCTGAGTAACTTTTTAGTGGGACCTTTATTTATGGGTATAGAAGAGGAATGAGGAGAGTAAAAAACCTTGAGTGTGGGCGTCATAATGTAAGAAGTGAACTTTGCAAATATTACATTCGGTGTGTAACCAAAATTGCCTTGGTATATTTCGTAAATATCTATCTTCTTATCGTGTTACCGGTAACATTTTGAGGCTCACTATTATATAGTTGGTTAGTTTTTTTGACATATTTCAAACTTCTAATAATATCTATATATCTATCATCACGCCTTTCATCCCAAGAGGGGTAGGCAGAGACAATCGAATGTCATTTGTTACGATCCTGACATACCTCTTTCGCTTCTTTTATATTCATCATACACCTTTCATACATGCTCGGCGATTGTGTGTACTTTTAATATTTCCATCGATCAACACATTTTTTATATTCAATAGGTCGTCATCTGTCAGCATTTCCTTTCAATTCAGCCATATAAATCTTACAAACTTACAAATATTTATAATATGAGTATAGATTGCTTTGGTAATTCCGATTAATCGCTAAACTCGCCACTTGGCATGTCAGTAAAGACAATTTGAAACCAGCTATTAATCCCCTTTATAGATATAATTCCATTATAAACAAAATTTGAATTTTTAGAGTTATTTTATTGCCGAAAATTGTGGCCGAACATGGCATGCAGCGGCACAGAGCACGTTATCCGCCACAAAATCAGTAACACAAAACAATTTGCAACAAAAACAAACCTGTTATCCCAATACTTAATTAAAACGCAAATTGGCTCCTCGCGAACCTCCGGGGCATAGGGCGACCTGAGCCGGATTGTTGTGCTGTGGATAATATCATAAAGAAGTAATTGTCACTGCTACTGCTACTGTATTACTAAAAGTACACTTTTTACACTGTTAATTTTTTTGGATGAAACAACCAAAATTAACTAAGTGTATATTTTCACGTGAACGAAATTTATTATCAACTAGCTTTCAGGCACGGATTCGCCCTTGTTTTTTTAAAATATAACATAATAATTTATCTTCAAGGATTTCCGGGTTATAAATATCCATTGCTCTGTTTTGTCGTAAAAAAGGACAAACCAACAAACGTTTTTAATATTAGTTAGGTTTAGGATATCGTCAAATGTATGTATTGCCTAGCATTAATTTATATTGAATTTGGTTGAACCGGTTAAGGTTATCTCAATATGATACTGTATTGGATCAATTGGCGCTGTCGCCTCATTAAATAAAATAAATCAATATATCATAATTGTAAATTCTTCAAATTGAATATTCAGGTTTATATGTGGACTGTGGTAATTAGGGGTATTTTTCCGTAGCCCCTTGGTGTTACCATTGATGGGACAACGAAGTTACCTCTTAATCACATTTATGCTCTGTTAAAATATTTTATGATCGATAATTGGGCACTTAGTGCTTACTTAGTTAATCATATTACAACTTGAGTCTTACGTAAATGTTTTTAAAGATATAGTCTCTCTGAACAAACTTTTAAAAACATAATCTAATTACTGTCATTCTTGCAGCTTTTATGGTCATATTATTTTATTCAAGTACTTTTAATAACAGGAGTTTTAAAAAATAGCAGGTAATAGTCCATCCCTAGCGAGGAAGTTTTGCATAATAATCGTTCACAATTACCATAAAATCACTCCTCTGTGCCTCCGCTGACTGAGCATAATAGCCACCGAATTTGAATTGCAAAAATGTATTAGAATTTTTACACGAACGTGGTATTGTTTTTAAAAAGGAATAAATATACCGTTAACATATTTTTATTTAATTTATTTAAGTTTAAGTAAAAATGTTTTTACGACATCGTTTTATTATCATTTAACTTGCATCTGTTCTGTTTAATATGGGGAAAATATTGCGTTACATTTAATTTAACTTTTGACTAAGGTATAACTATCTCATTTAATTTTGTGTTTTATTTAAAACCTTCAGATATTCTGAAAAATTTAGATGTTTCTAAGTTATCTTTACAACAAGCAAAAGGTAAAGTCCGTTTTCTTTGGTAAATTCTTAAAGGACTTTAATTAATAAATAATATTTTTAATCTATTTTACATTTGCAGTTGTTTATAAAGAATTAATTTTCAAAACTGATAATCATTATTTAAAAATTTAACAATAAAAGGACATGCAGCGTTTGTTTACCAAAAGGCTTGTCTTAAAAAATGGACTTCATATTATAAGTTGTTAGCATTGTTACTAAGCCCGCTTATTAAAACATAATAAAAATAAGCAAGTACCTACTTTAAAGAAAATTCAGGAAAGCCTCCAAGTACCTACCTTGTGCTTTGAACCTTGGAAAGATTACAGAAATCGATATTAAATTATATCAGGTTTTTCCTTTTATGCTAATATCCATTTGAAGCCGGTTATCAATATTATTGTATCCGCCCACTATATACATTCTAGTCTACATAAAATAAATCTACGAACAAAATATCTATTGATTCATTAAATCAAACGAGTTGTTAATAGTAGATATTGTCCAAGACTTCGTTCATGTGGTTTTACTAGCGACCCCGCCCCTGGCTTCGCACCGGTTCAATATGCGTTTACTTACAAGAATTTCAATACCTACACAAATATCTATTATAGATAAATTATGCTGCTGTGGACTTCTTTGTAGACCATTTTATTCTACACAATTCCTTCCTACATCAATTTGTCATATCTCTGACAGATTAAACAGCATACGCCATGAAAATGCATTAGAGCTAACTTTTTCCCCGACTTCATTCACTAATATTGTTAATGCTCAACTCCTAAACATGATAGGTCCATGTTTAATACTCGAAAACGTTCCTCGTGAATCAACCTATCTAATCGTGTAATCAGCAACAAAATCCGTTCAGTAGTTTTTGCGTGAAAGGGCACAGACAGACAGACAGACAGACAGACGCGGCAGAGCTTTATAATATGTAGTGATACAGCGATAATTACGATTTTATTTAGACTAAGAATCTGTTTTTTGGGATAAATAAAAAAAGTTATTGCAATGAGAATTTCACAAGCGAAGCCGGCGGCGGAATACTAATCCAACATAGTGTATAATAGGTGCCATTTGAAATCATAGAGAGACACGTAAATATTTATTTGAATTGATAAATTACAACGATAACCCCTGCACAAAATCGAATTAAATTTTCGCCAAGCTATAAGTGCTATAAGCTAAACCAAACAACAAGCCGCACCCGCACCCAAGCTCATATTTATTAATAGTTATTATAGTAAAACGGTATGCATTAAACATTATTAAGTCAGCCACGAAATAACACGTCGTAAACGATGGTGGGTTGTAATAGTTTGTACTGAGAAATCTGACGGGGAACTGGGACTACTTAATGATAGGGCGTTTGATTAAATTGGACTGTTTGACATTCGTTAAGGGGAAGTTAGTCATTAAAATCAAATTTTTAATCAATTTTTTCAGAAAACCTGATCTATTTACGAAACTGCAAAAAATATATTATATTGATTTTAAGGATATGACAAATCTTGTTATTGTATTGAAAATATGATTATAAAATTTTTTCTCGATTATAATAACACCTCTGAAAACTTTTTTATATCATTTTATGGCTATAATATAGAATTATAGATAGATGGTATATCTTTTCAATGTAAAATTATTTCTATGTTGTATAAGATTTTTTTTAAATTGCGTTTTATACAGATTCGCGTACGTTCGAGTTTAGACTCACGTACTGTTTCTATCCTGCGTTCTGCTTCTTAGTCCAGGGGGAACTCATTTTCCCATCGACCACTTCACCTTAACTAATAGTATAGGTAAACCCTGCAATGGCGAGTTTGATTAGATAGTTATTGATATAATAGTGCATCAATATATGCAAAACTACGAGATTGTGCACAATCAGACTCGCCATTGCAGGGTGTCAAAAACTGACAGTATTATGCTTTGAGATGTAGAAGGTGTTATGTCATTTAGTTTATTATTTTCTTCAGAAATTCTAAACCAATTACTTCAGATTTGTTTGCTTTTCTGAAATACAGACAAACAGAGAAGAATGTATACCTACGCCAAAGTTCTAAAGGTACTGGTTTCCAAACGGGCACGCACATTGAAAGAATGAAGGATGAAAGATTGACAAAAAAGGTTTATATGGCAGAAGTGGAAGGAAATGCTGGCAGAGGACTACCTAGGTGTATTTTCATTGAACATATATAAAAATCGAAGGCAATATTAAAAGTTCACACAATCGCCGAGCATGTATGAAAGGATAATGATTATAAAAGAAGCGAAAGTGAGAAGAAGTGCCTACCCCTTTTGGGATACCAGGCGTGATGATAGATAGATAGGATACCCATTTATATTACATGTATGAATGAATAGCAATAGTAGTTTAAAAGTTCTCTAATAGTAATTAGGAAAATAAAAATACAGTTTAAGCTTTATATTTAATAGTTAAGAAAAACGTCAAAGCTCAAAATAACTATAAAAGTTTATGCGAGAAAAGTTTTTATTATTCTCAGACATCAATAGATTTATTTGAAAGCAGTAACATGAGAAGTGCTAGGATCAAAATGGAAATCTACTTACGGAAAAAATATAACAATAATCTATATATAGCATGTGCATAAAATGGTACAAAAATAAGTAGAAATAAATTGTGTGTCTGACATTTTTATTATAGAAGTGCAATACGGAGGCTACATATCATTACAATGCATGAAAATAATTGGTCAAGTTGCGCACTGAGGGTTTTCGTTTAAATTTTAGACTCAGTAGTTTCGGAGATAAGGGTTTTTAATCCCCCAATTAACCTCCAAAATCGTGATTGACTCATCAAACTCTAAAAATGTAACAATTTTCAAGTTTTTCCGTCAAGTAGATTCGGAAAATAAGCTTTGACAGACGGACAGACAGACACAAGAGTGTTTCCGTTTTTTCATTGAAGATATACGGAACCCTAAAAAATTTTATAAGTTTAAAAAAATAAGTCGCTAAAATGTTTCTGTCGTTATTATTGATTTGTATAAAAAAAATAGTAGGTAACTGGTTAGGATTTTTTGAACTGTTTTTTGTAACTGGTAAAAAGTGTCTCTGGCCACACCACAACGTATGAAGAAAAAGACACAAAAAAAAAAGATTTTCAAAATGAACTCGACAAAACTGAACCAAAACTACAAGATAATTAAATAATACATTACGCAGCCACAGTCCAACAAAAAGCTCACATATTGGCAAGTCCAGATAACATCAAATCCGATAAGCGGCCCCTCTCAACGCAAACTAATAACAAAATCCCTTCTCCGCCTGTCAGGTCTCCGTCAAATAGTACCAAACCCGTCATTCACGCGCGTAATTAGTCCCGTCAAAGCTCCGCGACAATAGAGTGCGGGTACAGAATGGACCCCTTCTAATCTGGCAACTTTATTCTATTTGACATTTTATATTTCCTGACAGAGTAGGGTGGCCAGGCGTCAGGGTTTTAAATGGAATAAGTTGTATACTTTTTGAGAACGATAGTCTTCAGTTTCAGTGCTAATTTTCAGGATAGCGGATAATGTGATATACAGGAGATCGATTGGTTAAAGACGGCGATATAGACATATACCGTGGTAAAGAGCAACTTGACCAAGATAAATAGGGTCACGATGACCTATTAACTATTAATATCCTGTGATTAAAAAAATCAGTAAAAACAAAAAGACATGTGTTCAAATAGGTTGTTATCAAATTCTGCGTGTACATTATAGACATATACGAACAAATGTTTCCAAGATGCTGATCACGATTTTGGTGTTCCCATTTTTTTTCACTGCCAGCAAATCCGGCAAAAGATTGTGTTTGAATGCGATAATCTCAGGAACTACAAGTCCGATTTGAAATTTTTTTGTTGCATTAAATAGCCCGTTTAATTATAACATCACGTTACGGCCCAAAGGAAAAGTCGCGGGTTCGATTCCTACTTCCGATCATGTACCAATGAGTTTTTTATAGTAAAATTATCCGACAAATTCCATCTATATACCTCAACAGAGCTGGCCACTCGTTAGGTATAGCTTCAAAAAACAATCATTGGCTAAATAAGGAAGTCATTGTCTTCCACTGGGTACCCTGGGACCAGCAGCGGTTCCCGGGAGCTGTAAGGCAACCCGTGAAGAATTAAAAAAGAACTCTGTCTAAACCACTGAACGGATTTTGATGAAATTTGTTTCGGAGTAAGTTTGAACCTTAGGGAAGGACATATTATTTTTAATTCCACCCCCATATATATTGTATAAGATCTCCTCTTCAATATAATCTTCCATGGTCACCTTAGTTATTAGTTTATTCACGTCTATTCATATAGTAGTTTCCATTGAACGTGTAAGTAGCTATGATGTTATCAACTCGTCACGGACACAATGAGAAAACAAGCTCTCTAGTTACAAACCGACAAACTTACAACAAAGGGTGGATTTACTGCCGACAATACAAGTAAGGTGACACGCTCGAGTGGACGGATTATACGACGCAATGTCACTGGGCCACCACCCTTGGTTTTTGGGACCCTCAAATAAGATTTCTAATTCTTTTTTGTCATGTTTAGGGATCCGTACCTCAAATTGGACTCGTATTTCTAGTTAAATATTATACAATCTTCAGTATAGATATCTTTATTCAAGCGTCATCGTCACCCGAATGAAGCTACTATAATATTCTATTCTATTTTTTTATTATAGCTTCATCAGGGTTTTGATGATTCCGCCTATGTCAAGTATTTTATAGACGTCACAGTAACAATATGCCGATTAATCGGTAGCTAAGATGCTCCCGCCCTATTAATCACTGACTAATCACAACTATCACAGCGCGGTCGGGATTAAACTGGATTCCACATCATCACAAGACGTAGAATTCCGAATGAAAAAAGTTGAATAAAAAAAATCAAGAACTTTTTTATTAATATTTTTCACGACGATTTATTTACTGATAGCTTTGTGGTCATGAGCTTATCTGCTAAGGAAAAAGTTACACATCGTTTTGGGTTTTTCACGGAACCCTCAAAGCAAGTCCTACTTACACTTGACGGTTATTTCTTTTACAATTACATTTTAGTACTTATTTGCGGTTTTTTGTTGAAATTCAATTTACTTTTATTGTATGTAGGTACTTTCTTTTGTATAGTTGCAAGGTGTTAAAGTTCCAGGGAAGTTTGGATTTTTGTATGTGTTTGGAGATTTAGTCAGTATAATCTGCTTTACAATATTCTTTTACATATTTTGCTAAGTAAAAGATTTTTATCAGATCAATTGAATGTACGCATAATGCATATCTTTGAGGGCGGTAAATTGGTAATAGCTTACCTTAGTCTCCTACCTAGAGCATTGGACTTGAAACCGGCAGCAGGGCCCGGTTCAATCGAATTCTCGTGCTTCGATGGGAGCTTCAAAGCCGGTACTTCTCTAGAAGAAGTGACATATTTAGATCCAATAAAAGGGTTTTTTACCCGGAGAAAACGTTTTACTACCCCTAAATATTATCTAATTTCAAAGAAACTACGTCCGTTTGTGTAGAAAAAAGCGCGGTAGTTGCGCGATACTGTTTTTAAATATGGACAACTGGCAAAATGTGGACACTGTTACTGGTGTACTCTCTTCTATGGCCACATCGCAATGTATTAGGTACTTATGTTTATTTTGACGTGTGACGTTTGACGTAGTTAAAAAAAATTTAAAAAAAAATGTTTTTAGGGTTCCGTATATCTTTTAGAATTCCTCTTGCTTGTGTCTGTCTGTCTGTCCGTCTATCAATATATTTTTTTTTTCAAGTGCATCATGTGACATCAAAATACAAGGATATAAGGAATACAATTTTTTTTATGAAAAAATGAAAGTCTAGAATTTTGAAAAAAGGCAATATAGGCAATATAGTTTACAAGGAAACCTAAACGAAAATCCTGTCTTAAAGTTCTGACCGAAAACATTGTACAGAAGAACCCTTGGCCAATATTGGTTTCTAAGCACACCTACAAACTTTTCCCTCCTTATAATTTGACGAATAGTAAAGTTATAATTTTTCATACTTAGTTAAATACAGAGCAATTATTAGCCGATAATTGTACACCTACTTATTCCAAATGGCAATTAAATTAATAAATGGCTGTATTGACTAGAGGTCGTTTCTATAAAACTGCCAGTAATTATGGGTACTTACCTAGTGTTATTATTAAAAATGTAATTAAATAATATAAAATACATACGTTAACTGTTGAGGTTGGCGCAGTAATTTTATAGTAGGGGCTGTTATTATTTTTAATAGCTTCCCAAGTTGTAAAGTTGGAGAAACAACCCAAATGTGTCATTGGAAAAATTTCAAGTTCCATTTCTTTTATCTACGGTACCCAGCGGAAGACAAGTATTCCTCATTTAGCCGATGTAAAAAACAAGTGGTCAGTGGGTCGAATTAGTAAAATGTCTACGCCAAAATATCTCAATCTTATTACCAGTGTTCCTTTACATGCGTTTCGGACACGAGAACTAGATTAAAACCCATACTCTAAATGAAAATGTCCATAAAAATAAGAGGTTTTGTAGGAACACGCCAAAGTCAATGTAACAGTAATCCCGCCCGGGCGCGGAGTGATGTATGTGGCCCGCCCCTGGCCCTCTCGACCTGGCCCCCATATTTTACGTTCAAAAGTAACCGAAGCGGTCTCGCCAGGATGTTTTATTACCTGCTGAAATGTTCTGTCGGGGACTCGCTAAATCCTATAACGCCTAGTAATACTTACTTACATGCTTTTAAATTGTTGCTATAGCTTTATTGACAGGCGTTTATTAATATTTATTATAATACATTTATCTATACGCGTTTGTCTATCTGAACGTTTAACGCAAAAACTAATAAACGGATTTTGATTCGGTTTTCACTATTAAATAGGTTGATTCACCGGGAAGGTTTACGAGTAATAAACATGGACCTATCATGTTTAGGAGCTGAGCGTTAACGAACAGTATAAGTGAATCAAGTCGAAGAAAAAGTAAGCCCCAGCGAGTTTTCATAGCATATGCTGTCTAATCTGTCAGAGATATAACAAAATGATGTAAGAAAGAATTGTGTTGAATAAAATAATCTACAAAAAAGTCCGCGGTAGCATATATGTATCTCTAATATATAAGTAGTTATAAGCGTATTTATGTAGTGGCTCAAATTGTTGTAAACATTGTTTTGATGTAAATAGGTAGGTAATTATGGCGCCGGCTGGTATGAAATATGTTGAGCAATACAAATCTAACCATTTGATACTTTTAGGATCAACTTACTTGGTGAGAGTTATACCACGGTATACAAAGGCTTTTTTATTCTAAGTCTAAATAGCCACTATCATTTCTGGACAAACATTGGACCTTTTATAATACGTGGTGACTGGTGTTTTCCATAAGACGTCGCGCATGTAAATGGAATAACAGAGTGGAACATCTCCAGTTAGTCTTCGAGGACCCACCGAAGACAAAAATATCGTCTTCTTCTTTTATTGTGGGTCCACCAATGTTAATCTATGATTTCCCAATGTTAAGTATGGCCTTTATAGTATCAATATATATGGTATCTAATCCCGCCGACTATGATTTATCTTATTAAAATAAAATAAAAATAAAAATAGCCTTTATTTCGCTTACCTGTTTTCTTTTATAATATTTTTAAAACTTAAATATAAGTTCAAGTAAGTAATATTATTTTGTTAAACTTTGAATTGCTGATACCAGCATCCTCACTGTCATGGTCGTTGTCCTTTGACATAGGCCTCCTCCATATTACAATTATAAATTATTTTTTTAATAAATAAATATTGCAGTCTGTGTTATTTTGTCTTTTCAGTTTTCTTCTCACTTACTGAGTCCAATTATTTTATTGTTTTTGTGGTTTCTTCTAGCCTAATCCTTATTTCTGCTCTCAGTGTTCCTATGTATGTAGTTACTATGTATGTTTTTCCGTTTGCTTTTCATAGTTTTTTTAAGTTTTAGTTGCTGATATTTTGTTTGTTTACTTTGGGGTGGTGAATTTTGCTGTTCTTGTCCTTGTTGTGTTAGTAATTGTGGCGGGTGGTGGTCTGACGTCCCACGGGGACCAGCCGGGTTGGGACCTATTGGCCGGATTTATCTTATTAATCAAAGACTAATCACAAATACCACAGCGCGGGCGGGATTAAATTGGATTCCCCATCATGTCACGACGGAATGCGTGCGTCGTTCGCCATGACATGACGTAGAATCAGACAGACCCACTGTCTGGTGAAGCCTATGAGACTTACTCAGAAAGGAAATCTTATTCGATACCCTCAGATGAGATAATGTTATTTAAAAATACCCTTAATATTTTATTCATAGAAAATATACACTCAAAGGATCAAAGTGGAATGACTTGATTATTTATATTTTGACATTTTATGTAAATGACAATGAGCCCTGAATTTATTCCTATCGCTACTTCTGAAGATACAGCTGAAAAAGAGAGTGTTTTATTTCAAAACTCAATAAGTCATTTAATCTATGAGCCCGGCAGGTAAGTAGGTACTGTAGTCAATATCAACTCGATGGAGCAATCAAGTCTGAATCCTCGCACACAAGACCCTTCATCCTTTCTCCAAGGCGAAAATAAATCTCTTTTTCCCGACGTAATATCAAGTGTAAAGAATGAATTTGTCAGCGAGGTGATTCGGTCGCTGGCTGACGTATAGCCGGGACCGCCCCGCATATTTCAACCTGACGCGACCAAGGAAACTAAGATGCACTTGTCTAACTCGAAACATAAACTCATTATGTTGTTAGTCACCTTTACTTTGTTTTAGCAGATTCGACAACGACTTTTTAATAGATTACGTTCGCACAACTCTATATTGCGAATGAGCGAGCCGGGGTCCTACGGCGTGTTTATTGGCAGGCCGTGGGAACCGTGGCGTCCGATGAGGCCTGCCATGGCCCGTCGTTGCCCCTTCGATCGTTGCTCAGTATATTAGTTGCATTATTTTCCATAGTGAGAATTTCTCGACAAGAATGAAAGATGAAAGATTGACTAGAAAAGTGTATATGGCTGAAGTGAAAGGAAATGCTTGCAGAGGACGACCTAGGTGTACTTTTATTGAACAATTTAAAAATATATTGATCGATGGCAATATTAAAAGTACCTACACACAATCGCCGAGAATGTAAGAAAGGTATGATGAATATAAAAGAAGTGAAAGAGGTGTGTCAGGATCGTAGCAAATGGCATTCGATTGACTCTGCCTACCCCTCTTGGGATAAAAGACGTGATAATAGATAAATAGATAGATGATAATATAAATAACATACAATTACAATAATATGTGAAATTGTTTCTGGTATATTTGGTTTAATGCAAACTATATTTAAATTTTAGAGTCTGCGTTTCGAAGTAACTTTGTGTCCTTAAAATCCTAACTAATATTATAAATGGGAAAAATTATTGGTGTGTCCTTATTTCATGTCAACAACAGCTGATTGACGTGATTTTTTGCACAGAGAAGGTTAGAGATCCGGAGAGTGGCACAAGCTACTTTTTTATCCCGGAATACCTCGGTATAAATTATTATTGTTATATTTCCAAAAATCCACGGACGAAGCTGGGCGGAAAACTAGTATTTAATATTTATTTGATTATTAGATGAAATTACCCGAATGTTATGAAATTAATGTAAGTTATTCTCTTCGCCAATAACTATTATACTTTTTGGAATTTCGATTATTTTTCTATTTATTGCTAAGTGAGGAAGACTTAGTCTTCCGCTGGGTACCCTTGGGGCCGGCAACGGTTCTCGGGAGCTGTAAGGCAACCCGTGAAGATAGCTGATAACATTTTCTAGATAAGTTTTAAATTAAAAAATATGATTCGAGTTAGAACAATGTACCCACAAAGTTACTAGCCGCCCGTTGTGTCTGTAAGATTTATCGCCTGATGAAGCGCTCCCCGGAAAAAAATGTAGACACGTTGCAGGAAATTTCGCGCCATTTTATATGGACGTCTGGGAAACACTAGTTGGTTGGGTGTTGAGTAACGACACTTGCTACTTTAAGTTTCTGTTTCTTTAACAAATAACTAGACATGTGTCCTTGTGTTGCAAGGGGATAGTAAAACATATGGGTGTTTGTCTAGCACAATTTACAAACACTATGCAATTGATGCAACATAATTGCTTTTCGCAACAACCAACGCGTTAATTGATTATTAAGTACCTTTTCACGAAAAACTACTGAACGCGGTTTTAAAAATAAATCTTATACAGCATAGAAATAATTTTACAATAAAAAGATAGATAATTACCAAAAAAATATTTGTGTTCATTTTTGTAATGATACCATCTATATTAAAGCCATAAAATTTAATAAATAAAGTTTTCAGAGGTGTATTTAGGATTTTTTTCTATCGAGTAAAATATTTGTAGAATCATATTTTCAAAACAGTAAAAAGTTTGTCATATCTTTAAATTTTTTTTTCTTTTCAGTTTCGTGAAATAGTCAGGATTTCTGAAAAATTTTATTAAAAATTGGAATTTGATGAGTTACTTCCCCTTAATTTTCACATAATATAAAATAAATGCGTCCGGTTTCTCTGGGTCTAATAATAGGCAATCTAAACCAAAATAAAACAGTTCAGCCTTATCTCCCTACTAGGTATAACATCACATGTTCCCGTAGCCCGTGCTACCGTAACAGACACGTCGCCATATTTTCCGCTCGAGACAACGTAATTAGCTTCTGCTACGTTTATGTGCTCGCGCATTATTAATGGTTGACGTTAACGTACACTGTGTTTAGACTACCTGTAATGGGTACTAGGTTTTCCTTTTAAAATAAAGTAAAATAAAATATGTTACGGAGGGCGCGTAATACCGGCTTCCGCTTCATAGCAGTAGCTTTAATCTTGTAGGTATCTGTCAAAAATATGGCAATTCTCAGTGAATCCTGAAAACGTGAGTTTATTTATACAACATTTCCTCAGCACATGTTTGATAGTTATTATTTTAAATTGGATTGAGCCATATTTTCATTATTAAGAGTTCTAAATAGCCATAATTTCCAAAACGCAAAGGCACTGCTCGTATCGAAAACTACGGCTCTTTAGAACCCTAAATAATAAAAATATGGCTCAATCCAATTTCAAATAATAACTATCATTGTGTGGTGAGGAAATGTTGTATAAATAAACTCACGTTTCCAGGATTAACTGAGATTTGCCGTATTTTTGACAGATACAAGATGACTGAGAGCCACGGATCCTTAAGTTAGCCACCTGTCTGTTTCGTTTGCGACAAGTGGCTGCAAGTGGACACTGTTATTGGTGCCTCTGGCCACACCACAAGTTATAAAAGCCGTGAAGATGTGTTGTTAATAAAGTACATTTTCCCACCTTTTACTAGCGTGCAGCCAACTGCTAGTACCTACTAGAACCTACGAGTAAAAAGTGAGTGTCATTATTTTAAATTCAAAAGATATTTTATTTCGTTAAGATACACACACAGGTTAATTTTTGTTTCTTGTATTGGACACTGTGGTTGTCCCTATTCAACTTAAACAAATGTATATTCCTTTTCACATACAGAAAAACCTTCTCATATACCTACTTACTGATTTCTAAATAGGTTTTCGTATGTCTCTATTATTTACTGTACTCAAACGGGGCGGAGTAGGGGCGGGAAATATAAGACAGACATGGGAAGTAACTCAAAGGTCACATAAACATGCATTAGTGCATTGCTAGGTTTAAACCGGGCGATCTTAATCGTAGCCCGCAATCGTATATTTCTTGATTAACCGCTCGTAAAAATGTCTACTCCCCATGATATATTGTGGCAGAGGTATTATAGTAGGATTAACACGAACAATCTTAGTATTAACCTAACAAAGAGATTTGACACTTCAATGCTATTTTTAACCGACTTCGAAAAAAAAAAGAAGGAGAAGGTTCTCAATTCGGACCGTATTTTTATGTATGTATGTACATCGATAACTCCGCCAATTGTGAACCGATTTTGATGGTTTCTTTTTTAATCGACAGATAACTCTTCCGGATTGGTCCCATTTTTATCTCATAAAAATTGGTTCTCTGGTTTTTCAGGAATATTGAAAAATCACACTTTATAAGTATTTTTTTCTTAATATCTCGATGAAATATATACTGATTTTGGCGACTTATTTTTTTAAGGATATAATAATTTCTTGTCATCATCTCACAGACATATGACGAAAATCAGTTCAGTAGTTTTCCAGAAATTCAGTAATTTGCTTATGTTTACGGCTGAAAATTATATATCAGAGAAAGGCCTTAGCAACGGTTGCTATTGACACGAAGTTGTCAATTTTCGTTTTGACGGTGGTCTAGCGGCTAAAGGTATGGGATGCAGCGCAGGATGCACATTGCTCGAGGTTCAATTCCCATCCACCGCAGTATTTTTTTTAATTTTCCATCATTTTTTTTAGTTGCGTTATTATTTATTTCTCAGGGCAACAAAATCACTTAAAAGGGAAAAATAAACCTTTTAAAAAAAAGTGTACCGACTTCAAAAATTTGCACTGAAAAGTAAGAAATAAGCCCTGTTCGCGACGAAGTGATCAGTGACCGTGAAAGTGAAATAGAATTCGAAAATGAATCAGTGAATTAATGTCTCATAGTGCCAGTGCTTAAAATAGTGAAACATAGACTATCAATATAGAGTTTAGACATAGGCCTAAGTGAGCGAGTGCACTGCGTTGCGCGAGGGCGGGGGTAGACCCCCAAGGCAAGCTCGCACCGCGAGCTATGTCAACCCGTAGGCTCGAAAGGCATCCGCTGACCAATACCCGTTGTCTGTCTAAGACGGAGAGATTGTTGCAGCGACTGGCATAGATTCGTATTTCCTCTGAAAAGGTATAGCTTCAGACGAAAATTGATTCGGAATATTGTACTGTATAACTTGTTTACAGATTGGAACGGCAACTAACTTGCCATTTGTACCTAATGTTATTATTCGGAATTACACATGTGTAAACTTACCTCGCTTACCACGAGGCGGTCGAAGGGTTCGTTCGACCATGCTATCGTTAGGGACTATGTCCCTAAAATAATGTATATTGATGTGAAATAGTATTTAACACTACTTGACTATTCTTGAGGGCCTGATCAACTCCCAAGGATAAACTTATGACTACTTGACTATCGACGTGTTCGCCTCCTTCGGGAACGCACCACCCGGAGGAGCTCTCCAAACTCATAATCGGAGTTTGATGGTTACCATGTCCTTGTGGCGTGAAGGTTCCACCAGGGAACGACTGACTTGACTTGTTCGCCTCCTTCGGGAACGCCCCGCCCGAAGGAGCTTTACAAACTCATATTCGGAGTTTGCCAAACTCATATTCGGAGTTTGAAGAAGACCATGACCTTTGGCATGAGGGTTCCAAATGGGGAACCTCCAAACTCATATTCGGAGTTTGATGGAAATCATGTCCTCGAGACATGTAGGTGCAAAGGGAGCAGTCAAACTCATAATCGGAGTTTGCCAAACTCATATTCGGAGTTTGATAGAAGCCACGTCCTCTTGGCAGGAGAGTTCCACAAGGGAGCCTCCCAAACTCATATTCGGAGTTTAGAGGACACACTCATATTTGTTGATGTGAGTCTTTCGTCGTGAAATAGTTTGAGATCACTCGAACCGAGCCTTACAACCTCGGTTTCACCTAATAGAAGGGTAAAAGCGTCAAAGGGATATAGTAATGATTGATGCATATATATAACTCATATTCGGAGTTTGATAGAAGCCACGTCCTCTTGGCAGGAGAGTTCCACAAGGGAGCCTCCCAAACTCATATTCGGAGTTTAGAGGACACGCTCATATTTGTTGATGTGAGTCTTTCGTCGTGAAATAGTTTAAGATCACTCGAACCGAGCCTTACAACCTCGGGTTCACCTAATAGAAGGGTAAAAGCGTCAAAGAGATATAGTAATGATTGATGCATATATATTACTCATGTTCGGATTTAATATATAGTTTGGCGAGGATTGATGCATATATATTGCTCATGTTCGGATTTAATATATAGTTTGGCGAGGATTGATGCATATATATTACTCATGTTCGGATTAATATGTAAAGCCTAATGATGTTACATACATATGTTTACATTATTTATATTATCGTGTACAGCTCAACGAGACTTATGTGTTTATAACCCTGTATTTAATATAATATTTATAAGACTTGTTTGTATTTAAATCTGTGGAGTTTCTTGCCATTTCTTCTCCACAGATATAATTTCCGAAATGGTGGTAAACTCATGTATGTTTGTTTAAAATAATAATAAACGATTCTATACCCGTTGTGTTTCACTGAGCGAACTGTGCTCTGATTGGTTGACGTTGACCGCGTGGGAGGTTCTTGTTGTCGCGGCGACGTTCCGTGCGCTGCCCGCTATATAATGGCGAGCAAACGGAGCGATCGTCAGTCTGCGTCAAGATCTCGCGACAAGAGGACCTCCCAGCAACCAAGAAGAGCTCAGCCGTCCAGTGGCCGCCCGGGCTAGATTGAAGTTACATCGTGCAGTTTCAATAGTTTCCCAGTCTACCTACCTACCCTACCTTGATAGTCAGTTCCCTGGGTCTCGCGCTCTCTACTGCTGCAGAGCAGACCGCCGGAACAAGCCCGCAATCGTATATTTCTTGATTAACCGCTCGTAAAAATGTCTACTCCCCATGATATATTGTGGCAGAGGTATTATAGTAGGATTAACACGAACAATCTTAGTATTAACCTAACAAAGAGATTTGACACTTCAATGCTATTTTAATTGCCAGAATATGGAGTATGAAACTAATAATAAAATAATAAAAATAATGTAGGTATACAGAAATACGCAGTTACAACTAAAAGTAAAATTTATGGGAATACATAATACTGTTTTAGTATTGAAGCAAGACTTGGGTATGGAATTTGCCAGGTGTCCCGCTTTTGGCGGGATGTCCCGCGAAACAACCGATTTTTCAAATGTCCCGCCGGGACAGGTACATGTCCCGCTTTAATATTTTATCAGTTAGACAAAAAATAAAACGAAACCATTACTTTTAACCGAATTTATGTTTTTATCTTACATTTTTTGCACGTATCGTAAGCACTCTGAATTTGCAGTGAGTGAACGAAACACGAATTAAAATATGACAAATAAGATAAATAATATTAATAAAACAATTCTTCAAATATACTTTCTTTTAATTTTATTCGCTTTTTTGTGTCCCGCGTCAAAATGCTTTGTCCCGATTTTTTTATTCAATTTAAGTACAAGTCCCGAACTTCTGAAAAAAATAAATGGCAACCCCGAATAAGAGGCATGAAAGTAAGATAAATGCGTCATGTCATTGCGTAGAAATTATTTTGTTAGAGAAGAATGAAGGATGAAAGATTGACTAAAAAAGTTTATATGGCAGAAGTGAAAAGGAAATACAAAAAACACAAACCACTTTGAGCTATTTGCACAGAACAACCTCGATATGTCACTTTTTTAATATATTTTTAGAAGTATGGCTTTGCGATATTTAAAATTTTTTGTTTATGTAAATTCGTAGTAGGTATTTCAGCACAATCGGTTTATTAATTCGAAAATAAATCTTTGATAATATGTACGAATGGGTTTTTTAATTAAAAACTTAAGTATACGCAATCCGACAAACCACTCACAAAAACCATCGGCTAAACGAGGAAGACTTGGTCTACCTCTGGGTACCCTGGAACCGTAATAAGGTTTCGGGAGCTGTAAGGCAACCCGTGAAGAAAGAAGAAGAAAAAAAAGAAATCGTTGATATAATTGCCTAAGTAGGTAATAACATATAAAGTTTGTAGCATTTATTTTGTCAATCAGTGAATCTAGCTAGAGCTTCGCAAGTGATTTTTTTTTAAGAGTATAGTGTACCGCGTCCATGTCCATACAAACGGAGAAAACGTTTTACTACCCCTAAATATTATTTAATTTTAACGATTTTGTAATATGTTACTGACATAGTGAAAAACTACGTACGTATTTTTTCCTTTTATCAAAATTCGTGATAGGTCAAAAGTTATAAGCCCCTCAAATCTCGGTTTTTTTGGTTCATAACTTGCTGGTAATAAACCGTCTGTATTTGAAAAACCAAGCAAAATTTCAAAAAAAGCAAAACGTACGTACGTAGATTATAATCTGCTAAAACGTTTGACACCAAAATTATAAGGTTTCGTTATAGTTTAGCAGGTGTAAATCGTTTTCGCCCAAAACGCAATTTTCAACGAAGAACATACCTACAAACACTCACGAGCTGCAGTGCTCTCTGTCGCACTGATGCCCGGGGGAAGAGCGCGCTTGAGCAAAGACAGAATATGATTTTCTAAATACCTATTTCGCTGCGTACGCTGAGCTACACGATCCTCTTAAATATGAAAATTAACACAGTTTTTATTAAGTATGTATTATTTGCCTATCTATGTTGGTCCTTATTCCAAATAAACAAAAAGGTCATTATACCGTTATTAACAACCAAAGTTTGGACAAAAATAAGTAGCCATTTTCTTGTAGAACTCAACACGGCAAATGGCCGCAAACCGCACTAACTTTATTCAGTGCAGACATATATCACGGAAGTGCGACGTTTTTATAGCTGTTTAACGTAAATGTCTGTACGACTGGTAATTTGTGTCTTATTTACAACTAGGTAGTGTTGATGGTGCATTCTACAATGTACATGCAGACATATCACGAGATTATTAACTAAACATATATATTTTCGTGAACTAATTTCGTAAAATGCGATGGAAATGTATAACAGAAAGTCTAGACTATATAGGGAGGGAGAACGTGCGCTATTCAAATGATTATTCAGTGTGGCCTACGCCAAAGTAAATGCTGAGAACTATAGATAGGTACTGAATAATAATGAGAATATAGTATAAATTAGGTTTTAAGAGAAAGAAAAATTGCAAAAGTTGCCCCGAAAATTGGGAAATTCGGGAAGAACTAAAAGTTTAAAAAATAAATAAAAAATTCATGCGTCCGTACACATGATACACTTGAAATAGTTCATACATTACGATTTTACAAACTTATGAAAACTTAATCAATAAAAAATACATTTTATAAAGTCTGTAGGTACTTTTCAAAAAAGTAGGTACAATTCTTACATTTTTTGACTAATTTAAAATAAAATACTTACAAATTATTTTATTACTTGTCTAGTATAGTTAATTCAAAAAATACTACAATACTGGAATAATTATTTTAAAAATACAACATGTAACATATTTTTTAATTAGTCAATTTAAATAACACAATTTATAAGTATTTTAGGTTTTAATTTTATTAAGTAATATTAGTTTTAGACTTTTATTTGATTACATTTTTAAGATTTAATTTTAAGATGTTTCATATTGTTATGTGTATATAATACATTTCTATTTTTAATACAATTTAATGCAATACAAAGTGATTTTTCTGTAGATTTTTTGTATGAACTCATGACCATAATAGGGGCTGTAAGTTAATCGTTAAATTCTGTATAATCATTAATTTCTGTCAACAGTGGTAAGTAGTGTTATGTTCATTGTTATTAGGAAGTCCTTAAAAATAAATATGTCACTCAAAGCACGAGAACAATATTGAAGCGAGAAGTGTATTCAAACGGGATCTTGACTGTACAGTGTACAGTGTACAGTGTACACATCAATCAATACAAAAAAAAAACAAGAAGATACGTATATAACTTGGTCCCCTAGGTATATGTTCACGCTCCTGAGTGATGGATTGAAAGCATAGGAGACTTGGTGTCCAATGGCAAAGATACTAAAATATTCTTATATTTTTTACAACATCACGGGTTTTAGTGGGCCAAGGATGCTCAGTGGTGCAAAACAAATTCTATAGCTAGCTAGTTAGATAGTTAAATAGCTGTTTTTTTATAATTAGACAGACTAGACTAGAGGGTTTAAGGATATTTTATTTAAAAAAAATTGTTCGAAAATATCCACGGGCGAAGCTTTTAAGTATATTTATGTTTTAAAAACTATTTTAATATCGAACCAAAGGCATATAATCAGCATGTAATTAGGTAGTATGGCACAAACGCAGAAATATTAGTGTTACCCTTTGTTAGCGTTCTGTCTGAATTATCAACCATTGGGCGAGTTAATTGGGAACATACACTAGACCTACAATTCCTTACATAAATGAATTTAGATCATTTGTATAGCACTGTACTGGTGAATAATTGTATTATTGTTGAAATATAGAAATGGAAGGAGTACGTACCAATAACACCTGTTCTTCTCGACTCAGCCAGCTGGCTATCAATCTGTGTATAGTGTCTGCCGTGGAGCCTTTATTGCACACATCACACACTTTTTCGGACAATTATAGATTTAGTCCATTTATATTTGTTTTTAACGTCGCGGACAACTACTCGACGCGACACTAATATCGGTAGTACAGAAGTGCGGGTAGACGGAAAACGGACCGAAATGTATATTGACCAAGGATGTATTTTCTTTGTTTCGAAATTAATTTTAAAGATAAGTACCATTTAGTTAGGTATTTTTCTTTTACGTTAAGTTTAAGCAGTCAATATTTATAAAGAGATGTTCAAAAAAATGTGATGATGCCTGAATATATTTACATACAAAGTTTGACATGATCCATTACAGTGTAATGTTACAATCCCTTGGTACAAGTTTTTATTTTAAGATGCCACGAGACGAGACGACTGGAAATTTAATCAGCGTCACTTAGAAAACTTTTAAAGTCTGGAAATAAATTCTGTTTATATGGCGATGTACCACTTACTTTCATAAAGTACTGGAATGACAATCTAACGATTTGAATATTTCTAAGTAGGTACTTAAAATATTTTCTTATGTGTTAAATAAATCGAGGCTATTGTAAACTAGACACTCCGCCCCCGGCTTTACACGGGTAAAATATGTGTTTACAATAATTTGAATACCTACATAAATACTCTTATAACTACTTATCTAGTAGAGATTAGGTCTGCTACCGCTGACTTTATTGTAGATCATTTTAATGTACACAATTCTTTCCAACATAATTTTGTTATGAACTTTTTCTCCGGCTCTATTCACTTATACTGTTAATGCTCAGCTCCTAAACATGATAGGTCCAAGTAAAAAGAAAAAAGTACTGTTTCATCACGACAACGCCCCGGCTCATTCGTCGAGAGTTGTGACGGCTAAATTAGCACTGTTATACGCTACGAAACCTACCGCTACCTCACCCCCCGTATTCTCCAGATTTGACCCCATGCGATTTCTTTTTGTTTCCCAACCTAAAAAAATGGCTCGGTGGTAAGCGATTTGGATCAAATTACGAAGTCATTGCCGCCACAGAGACTTTCCAAAATCATACTTTTTGGATGGTTTATTGAAGCTTGAGCATAGGTGGAACAAATGTATAGAGTTAAAAGGTGAAAGGTTTAGAGGTATAAAAATAAATGCATATATACAAAAAAAATGTTTTTTTTTCCATAAACGGGTACTTATCAAACAGCCGATAGTGATGTGAAATGTGTAACCTTGATAGAGCTGGCTGGAGGGCCGGAGAGTGACATAGGGATAAATTCTATGTCACATTTAAAATATTTCCACGGTCGAAGCCGGGGCGAAAAGCAAGTATTTTCTACATTATATACTAAATGTAGTACTGAGAAGATATACAAACTCCATGAGCAAAATATTCTCCAAAAAGTTTGCTAATTAAAAAACTCGAAACTGCTTGGTTCGTGCACAAAAAAAAAAGTAAAAAAGCGGAAGTGGGCGACACATTTGTCGGGCGACGACAGGCGTTTGCGGAAGGCTTTACTACTTCCTGTGGCAAGATGGCGCGCTTTCAGCGGTAAAGGAAACTGCGACGAGGAGAGATAACAAGCCTCCGACACGGCATGGCGGCACCAGGCACACGCTCTGTGATAAATAAATAAAAATTTAGTTTGTGTTGTCATATAGTACCTAGTACATACCTAGGTATTGCCTGGAATTACAAATAATAATGAGATTTTAGGAATAGAAGCGAGACTTGGGTATACTTTATAATATGGCAGAAATGCTGGCAGTCACTCGCTACCTTTCCGCCCTAGGCTTCGCCCGTGGACATAGTGGCGAAAGTGGTACGTCAGGATCGTAGTAAATGGCATTAGAATGTCTCTGGTGAGACTCCATTTGGAATAAAAGGCGTTGACAGCCGGACACGATGATGGGTAGGAAGAATCGATCGAAATAACAGAAATTTTGATAAAGCTACAGATAATTTTATCTCAATCAGTACCTAGATGTCCAAATTAAAACAGGAAATACCTACGTACCTATTTCAAATTCGATAGTAGAGCTACATATATCGTTTATACATACATAGTAAGTATAATATTAGCATATTAGTCATGAATTTGGGCAAAGTGTGAATGTAGGGATATTCAGGTAGTTCAGCTTGAACAGCTCAAGAACAACATAAGTACACACACCCATTTTTTTAATAGGAGATATGGGTGGTAGAATATGGTTTTTTGCCCCTGTTTTCTCTTTCACAAAGCTCCTAATTTTTTTTTTAAAGCGCTGGTATACCATTACACTTCAGTTATATACATCGCGTTTTTTGTAGCTCATTGAAAATTCTAATTAATAATTTTTTTTTTTTTTTTATTTGGTCAAAAATAATAAAATAATTATTAAAATTCGAAATTAAACGTGGACATTGCACCATTCAAACTAGAGAGTAGTATTATATTCCTTGATTCAAACCCGAAGCCTGAATAGTTGTGACAGTGAGCCATGAACATTGCTATTTCAATGCTCATGGGGAGCTTTTGTCTACATTAGGTGTTTATTTGGGCCGATCCCGGCGGCACTGCAATGCCGGGCCAACCCGTGACAGGAGTGGAGCGAGCCCCGAGCATCCCGTCTGTTTCCAAAAATCAGTTTAATATACTGGTCCCGCTGTGCGGGAACTTTCAGATATTAAGCTGAAAAGAACAGATACTACACTTTGATCTTAGCCAAGAGGCCGAGAAGCGATACCGCACAATTTCAGTTTCGGTACTATATACTATGAAACAATGTTAACGTAAGTGAGAGTTTAAAAACTGGCAGCGACATCTGTTGGCGTACATTAGAACTAAAACATTTAATTAAACTAAACTGTTAATAGATGGCGCTAATATTTTTCGCAAATTTTTTTTATCAAATCTCTAGCACGAAAAGGGCGCTTTTGGTGCGTAAAAACTCGCAGCAAAATCGGTTCGAATTTCGAACACCACCTTTTGATTACTCGGCGCTGAAAATACTAAACTAGGCGATGGTTCGTTCAGAAACGGCACAAAATTCTGTGTTTATTGAAATTTAAGTTTATAATTAAATTTTACTATTGCCTTTTAAGGACGTAATATTTAAAATAAATAGATACTAGTAAACATTAATATCGCTTATATACTGAAGACGAGGCTGCATGGATTTTTCTTTTGCCTATTCCAGAAAGGGCGTGCGGCAAAAAATGGAACTATATTATTTTTCCATTCCATTCCATTCCAATAAGTTTGACATTACATAGACGGTGGCGCTACCGCAAAATGCCAAAAGATCCTTGTCGGACTGTATTTAAAAATATCATGTTTGGTTTTCATAAAAATGTCAAGCAGTGCAGTTTCCGAACGCAACATCTAAAAAAAAACTTATAAAACACGAAATGGCGGGAATCAAAATTTTTCAGCATTCGGTCTTTTGAACTATTTTTGTGGTTTAAACTAACCTATTACGAAAAATGAGTGCATCAGCGATAAAGATAGTTGTCTAACAAGTTTCTAATGCTTTGTACAAAAATGTATGGACAGGTGGATCTTTTTTTTCTTTTTTTAATCGTTCATCTTTTGGGTGATGAAAGTGTTAGGTAGGTATACATGAAAACAAGCAGTTGTCAGAATCTCTGTAAATCAAATAATTTTCAAGATATTTGATTTTGAAAATTCCGATTTGTATGGGAAAATCACGATTTTTTAATTTTGTTGTACCTACACTTCTAGATTTTTGCATGATGAATAACCTAAAACAACAATCAAAAAAATGTACTACGTCACTTCTCTAACCTGGGCAGTTTTTCAGATATTCGACTTTGAAAATATTCAAAATTTATGAGAAATGTACATTACATTTTTTTAACTTTTTGGCACTGTCTTGATTAATCCTAAGAGAATTAGTATTGAAAAACATGCACACGACCTTTATACTAGAGACAGTGTGGTCAGAGACATCAGTAACATTGTCCACTTTTTGCCAGTTGTCCATATTAAACCGAAGAGGTGGCAAGCCTGTTGTTATACTTGATCAACCAGATGTGTCACTTCTGCAACAGATTAAGGGGCGGTGGTCAAGGTCATCTTGTATCTGTCAAAAATATGGTAAATCTAAGTTAATCCTGGAAACGTGAGTTTATTTATACAAAACTGCTCGTATCGAAAACAACGGCTCTTTAGAACCCATGAATAATAAAAATATGGCTGAATCTAATTTCAAATAATAACAATCCTTTTGGGGTGAGGAGATTTTGTATAAATAAGCTCACGTTTCCAGGATTAACTTAGATTTACCATATTTTTGACAGATACAAGATGACTGAGAGCCAAGGGTCCTTAAGTATCTGTTATTGTTAGAAGAAGTGTGGACGAACGTGCCATCCGAAGCACGAGAAGAGTTTTTATAGCATTTACTTTCTTATAAACCTAAGATAACATTATCATCCCCTTCATTTGCCTCAAACACTTCAACTTCTAAATCTTGTTTTACAATATAGTCTAAATGAACAGCTGGAGGAACTATGTAATTTTTTTGTGTGTGACCTACGTTGTTTGCTCCATAAGGTGCCTAACGAATAGCTGAGGGCCCTGTTGAAGAAACGCTTTGACGCGTTCTTCATCCACTAAGAGAGTGGATCAATTTTTATATATAAATGGAGGTTCGCGTTCCGGACGTCGCCTTACGTTCAAGCATCACATCTCACGCGTCCTTCGCAATGCAAAACATTAATCTAGTCGTTTGTGGGTACAAACGAGGGTCCTTAGGCGGTTAATAGGACCTAAAAGCAAGTTACCTATTCGGTCGCTCGCCTCAAGACGCGATTTTGCAAGACCTCTTATGCAGGAGCTTTGGGTCAGCATATGCAAACACGGGGCTGAGGAATATTTTGCCTAATAGGTAACTTGCTTTTAGGTCCTATAAACCCCCTAAGGACCCTCGTTTGTACCCACAAACGACTAGATTAATGTTTTGCATTGCGAAGGACGCGTGAGATGTGATGCTTGAACGTAAGGCGATGGTCTAACCTAATGAACCATTCACCTAGCTTGTCCATGCTGTGTTGGAACTCTCTGTGAATGAGGTTAGTGCTAGGGGAGCAGCCGAAAGAGTGCCGTGTCGTCCGCGAAAAGGGATAGCTGGGCCCTCAGTGGGCGAGGAATGTCATTACTATCTGATGGCGTAGAGAAGTGGTGACAGTACGGAGCCTTGGGGAACTCCGGCCCTGATGGGGCAACTAGAGGACCGCGAGCCCACACCGCTGAGTAGTGTGAGTATGGTTGGGTGTCTATACCCCTGAGTTTTATACTCTACTAAAGAGGGGGTGGGAACTGAACGACTTTTAAGCATCGAGAGGTCCCAGAAAGCACGATAGCTGGGCTTAAGATACTCCAGTAGGCTACCCCGGCTGCAGTTTCGCATGTCCTGAAGGGCTTGTTTAAAACGAGATTGCAGGGAACGCATTTTAATTTTGTTATCTAGAGTGGGTTACCTATAGTGGCCGTGTTACGCTGACGTTTTAGCTCCCTTACATCTTCCGGAAGCTTCCACCTGTGGGCATCTGAGTGAACCTTTCTGGTGGCAGCTGTGACTGAGTTTTGGATGTGCTTTGTCAGTGAGTTGATTGCTAGGTTTGCATCGTCAGTGGTGGTGAGCAGGTCGGGCATGTTCGTTAGCGCTATTTTCCAAAAGCTCGGTGACGCGGCCAAAGTCCGTAATCCTTCTGGTGGACCAAGTCACCGGAGCTCCTGGACTCATAAATAACTACGGGCCTGTGACCTGAATCTAGCACATGGAGAGTTTCGATCGAGAACACGTTAAGGGAAACGCATTTATGAAAGGCAAAGTCAAGAACTGAAGGTTTTTGTTCTACGCTAACACGAGAGAAATGGCTGTGTAGGCTAGCTGGTGTTGGAGTCTGTATAAGTAAGTCCCTTGGCAGTTCCTACCGTTAGGATCCCAAAACGCGTGGCTACAGTTGAAGTCGCCGAAGAGAACAACGGCTTGTCCAAGCGCAAACAACGCCTCGAGATCCTCCTTGAGTAGAGTAGTACTATGTCCTGTCATTGCTACTTGGCAGATGGTCGCCACGCGTGGGCATCGACCAGCGGGGGCAGCGCTGGTAAATCGCTGTACCGCATTGCCTCCCATTCAGTCGGTCTGTACGGAGTATGTTGTAGTTAGGTATCAGGAACGTTTCCTGAACCAGGAGAAGTGTATGTTAGTGAAAGATCTAAGTCATTGTTAATAATGCCGCTGGCGTTGAAAGACACGGGGTTCATTTCTTGAGGAGAACCTATCCATTTTGGAGTTGAGAATTTATAGATCGTTAAAGATCTCTGGAAAGGGCCAATTTCTCGAAATGGGAGTTCTTTTTGCGGAATTTTGCCGCCACAGTATTTAGTAAGTTGGGTTTGACGGATTATCTGCACTTCGTGTCTTAAGATATTTCATGTCCGATGTTTTGGATGCTGGTGCCTGCCGGACCGCGTGCAGGCATAGGGTAGTGGGGGCAGCCGGGGCCGCGGTTAGTGACGTTGTGACGGCGGCTAGCGGTAACGCTGGAGAAAGTCACGTGTCCCCATGTAGTTGACCAACCCTTGCTTACGCGGTTGGTGCGACGAAAAGCGCAGCACCTGTAGTTCGCAGGGTGCAGTTGGATGCTGCTCGAGGTACTTCACGCATCCCCTCGCCGCGTTATCACCCCCCCCCCCCATTCGTCGTAAGAATGTCGTAACCTAAAAATCCAAAGGTGTACAAAGAAAAAAATTTGCACCACTTTTTGAGCAAACCCCTTTAGCTTTTTACCAGAAGAGTCACGTAAAAAATAATTTAAGGGGCAGATAACACCTATATACGATTATTTAAAGAATGTTTTAGCAAAAACAAGACAATTTCCAAGATTGAAAAAAATATATATTATTCTACAGGATATAATTGATATAATTGTCATTCTGAAAACGCGATTACACAATTTTCGCTCGATAGAAAATAATCCCAAAATGTGGTCTCTGAAAGTTTTCAAAAAAAGAAAACGGCGGTACTAGTGATTTTAGTACTATGACATTTAATTTGTTTTTGTAATATTCAATTACCCATATAATTGTCATTTGCATATTCAAATAAATTGTATAGTTATTTAAAAAATAATGATTATGTCAAATGGCGTTTACGATTTCTACTCTGAGCGGAAACGCTTTAGCTCTTCTTTATTCACACTCGCCTTGTCGGCAGTGACGGCTGAATCGTGATGCTAGACGGTCGCGGCCACTCGATCGCTCAGAAGTTTTTGTATTATTTGTGTATTTTTTGGCTCAAATTTAATTTATTAATGGTAAACTTTATTCATAAATGACATTACCGTAGCGATTAGGCAATATTTTCATAAGGAAGTTGCTATTTGTATACTTTAGTCTAGGAGTCAGCGTTGCTTTTTGTGAGCGTAATTATATTAAATAATTAACTCCAGTATTGGAAATAAGTTAATAAACAGCAAAGTAGGTAGGTAGGTATTACATAGAAAATGCGTACGGGAAACATATTGCAGAAGTCATTGCAAGGCAAATAAAATTATGATATACTAGCTTTTCCCCCGTAGAAAAATTTAAAATGTGCCAGCCCCAAGGACTTCCGAAATATAAATTAGCTCATGTCATTATCTCTGTGCAAATATCACGTCAATCCGTTGCTCCCATGTTGCTCCGTATTGATTTGAATAAAAAGGACAAACAAACACTCTTTCGCGTTTGTAATATTTTATCCACGCACGCTTGATGGAAAACTTATGATAGACTAGCTTTTCGCCCCGGCTTCGCGCGTGGAAGTATTTGAAAAGTGACAAGCCCGAAGGATTTGTGGGATATGTCATTAAAATCAAGTCAATCCGTAGATTAATTAAAAAAAGGACAAATAAACACTATTTTGCATTTGAAACATTACCTAGTAAGGAAGTTAAAATACCTACCCTTTATCCAAGCTTGATGATAAAATTACGATAAACAATGTTACATACGTATTGGTTTTACATAATAGACCCTCCTACTAGCTATTCGCCCCGGCTTCGCCGTGGAAATATTTAAAGAGTGGCAAGCCCGAAGAATTTTTGGGATATAAAGTAGCCCATGTCATTATTTATATCTCCAACTATCTCTGTGCAAAAAATCAAGTCAATCCGTTGCTCCGTATTGATTTGAAAAAACAAACAAACACTCTTTCGCATTTGTAATATTAGTAAGGAAGTTACAATACCTACCTATTATCCAAGCTTGATGATAAAATTACGATATACTAGCTATTCGCCCCGGCTTCGTCGTGGAAATATTTAAAGAGTGGCAAGCCCGAAGAATTTTTGGGATATAAAGTAGCCTATGTCATTATCTATATCTCCAACTATCTCTGTGCAAAAAATCACGTCAATCCCTTGTTCCACAAAACGTGAAAAAAGTAAAAGAAGTAGAATTATAGAACCTCTTCTACATGGTTGGACAACGCCGCAACGCCGCTGGTCAGCCAAAATTTTTAATTCGACATTATACTAGATTTCGACTAATTTTAGGGTTCTGAATTCGAATTTGATATCGATTTCAAAATTCAATATCACGACATCTGTCAATTTCTTAAAATTCGACATTATACTAGATTTCGACTAATTTTAGGGTTCTGAATTCGAATTTGATATCGATTTCAAAATTCAATATGACGATATCTGTCAATTTCTTAAAATTCGACATTATACTAGATTTCGACTAATTTTAGGGTTCTAAATTCGAATTTGATATCGATTTCAAAATTCGATATGACGACATCTGTCAATTTCTTAAAATTCGACATTATACTAGATTTCGACTAGTTTTAGGGTTCTGAATTAGAATTTGATATCGATTTCAAAATTCAATATCACGACATCTGTCAATTTCTTAAAATTCGACATTATACTAGATTTCGACTAGTTTTAGGGTTCTGAATTAGAATTTGATATCGATTTCAAAATTCAATATGACGACATCTGTCAATTTCTTAAAATTCGACATTATACTAGATTTCGCCTAATTTTAGGGTTCTGAATTCGAATTTGATATCGATTTCAAAATTCAATATGACGACATCTGTCAATTTCTTAAAATTCGACATTATACTAGATTTGGACTAATTTTAGGGTTCTGAATTCGCATTTGACATCGATTTCAAAATTCAATATATCTACATCTGTCATTTTCTTAAAATTCGACATTATACTAGATTTCGACAAATTTTAGAGTTCTAGACAGTGTATGTGATTAAACATTTTTTTATTATATCAGGAAGAAACAACAGTTGGACGAAAATACTACGTGTGAAACAACTGAAACGTCAGATTTTTCATTGACAAGAGTAAGTTTCTTCGTACGAAAATTGAGAATTAATAGATTTACAACACACTTGTTTTTGGAGTTATTATTTTACATCCTGTACTTGTCGTGTAATGTTTATAAAAAATTTGAAATTTTACATATAACTGTAAACTTTATTACAGGTTAAACAATGTGTCACTAGCAGAAACTCAAGAAAATGTTACCCTTCTTTCTAAATCTACCGATGACGTTCCTGACCTTGACGTTATATTATAATAATAATGTAATGTAATTTAATGTATTGTAATTTAAGGTAATGTAGATCCTAGATTCACCAGAAAGCTTCAAATAAGAGAACCGATTGGAGATAAAAATATAGTATTGCAACAGTTGCGAATTTTATTTTGTTTTGATTTATATTTTTACGATTTGAATAAAATGCAGGTAATTTAAAATATTCATTCACTATGGAATTTTGATGTGAGCAGCACATATTTATATGGAAATTATTGTTATTATAAAGAAAGTCACTATTTTGTGCAATATTAATGTGTTATGAATGTTAGAGGAAACCTTAAAATTCGTCGAAATTTAGTATAATGTCGAATTTAAAAAAATTACAGATGTCTTTTGAAATTAACGTCAAATTTTAAGAAGTTGACAGATGTCGTCATATTGAATTGTGAAATCGATATCAAATTCGAATTCAGAACCCTAAAACTAGTCGAAATCTAATATAACGTCGAATTTAAAGAAATTTACAGATGTCGTTATATTTAATTGTAAAATCGATATCAAATTCGAATTCAGAACCCTAAAATTAGTTGAAATCTAGTATAATGTCGAATTTTACGAAATTGACAGATGTCGTCATATTTAATTTTGAATTCGATATCAAATTCAAATTCGAATTCAGAACCCTAAAATTAGTCGAAATGTGTGTGTCGAATTTTAAGAAGTTGTCAGATGTCGTCATATTGAATTGTGAAATCGATATCAAATTCGAATTTAGAACCCTAAAACTAGTCGAAATCTAGTATCATGTCGAATTTAAAGAAAATGACAGATGTCATATTTAATTGTGAAATCGATATCATATTCGAATTCAGAACCCTAAAAATAGTCGAAATCTAGTATAATGTCGAATTTAAAGAAATTGACAGATGTCGTCATATTTAATTGTGAAGTCGATATCAAATTCGAATTCAGAACCCTAAAACTAGTCGAGATCTAGTACAATGTCGAATTTAAAGAAATTTACAGATGTCGTTACATTTAATTGTAAAATCGATATCAAATTCGAATTCAGAACCCTAAAATTAGTCGAAATGTAGTATAATGTCGAATTTAAAGAAAATGACAGATGTCGTCATATTGAATTGCGAAATCGATATCAAATTCGAATTCAGAGTCCTAAAATTAGTCGAAATCTAGTATAATGTTGAATTTTAATAAAATATCAGAGCTCGCTTGTCACATTTCAAACATTTCCACGAGCAAAGCCGGGGCAAAAAGCATCATTTTATCATCAAGCGTGTAAATAGGTAGTTATTCCTACTTCCTTACTAATATTACAAACGTGAAAGAGTGATTGTTTGTTTGTTGATTTGTCCTTTTTAACGTCAATACGGAGCAACATCTTATAAAATATTTTTTGACAGATTACTAAACGACAACTAATCCCATACAGTATGTATGGTATTAGGAGACTAATAATCACATGCAGTCCTGTGTCAGACGACAATTACTGATCACATACAGTCTAGTATTAGACGCCAGACGGCAACTAAAAGCGTGGTCTCTCTAACTATGATAGTCTCTCGCAGGCTAGGTCGGAAAAAGGGCGTGACTTAAAACATCAAATCGTCAAGGACGCTGACGATTATCAGCCCCTTAATGTTGGCGAGTGGCGACTTTCAAAGGTGCTTATATAATGCACAAACGTAGAGACAGAAACCAATACGACAATAGTCATAGATTTATTATCAAGACATAGAAACCAATCGACATTACATAATATAAACTGTCAATAGTTCGTAGTTTGATGATAGCTGTAGACAAGTACAAAAATAATAGCTCAATTTTTTTATATTTTGCATTTTTTCACTAGCTCTAGAGTGAAAGAGACAAAGCTTAGTCTATTTGTCTCGCGGTCTAAGTTTTTCAGTTATGATATTAAAAGAAAATAAATTTCGGTCACCCTAGTCGGATACGTTAATTTACATACAAATATTATGTACCTACACTAATAATAAAAAATAATTTCACGGCGATAATTTCAGTTATTATCTCACCAATGCAAATAAAAGTTGGTCACCCCAGACGGTAATGCTAATTTACATACAAATGTATGTACAAAATATTAAAAGTTAATTTGGTATTGATACAATCTGCAAACAGACTCGCCGCCAAAACTGTTTACCGCCGACTCTACATTTTATTCTGTTGTTATAAAAATAACACTCTTTTTCTTTGTAAGGTGGCAATATTTTAAGGTTTCTAAAGGATACTGGATAAGTATGAAACTCGACCAATCTTTTAACTGCAAAGCGGAAGGTTTATCTCATAAAATAAATGCTATCACTGAGCTGAGCATTCACGGATTAGTAAATCGAGTCGGCGGAAAATGTTTGTAAACTTTTATGGAATCCGTTAGACATATAACAAAATAATATATGAATCAATAAAATAAGTCCACGGTAGCAGGGGCTGTGTGAAGTTGGCACCCCCAAATTCGATTTTTCAGTTTTTTTTCATCAGGTTCGTTTGTCCACCGTTAGTCCACGTTTGTCCACCAAAAATTTTTTTTTGTCCACCTCTCAAAAAAAAGTTATTGTCCACCAAAAATTTTTTTTGTCCACCCTTCAAAAAAAAGTTATTCAAATAAACATTTTTTATCAAAAAAACGATAGAAACTGAATTTCCGGGTACGTTCAAACTACACTAAAGGTTTGAAAATCAAGTTTATAAAGTGGGCAAACGATCCAACCCCTCAGAGAAGAGAATCCACCCCTAGGAAGCTAGAGATCCCCCGTCAAAGTGAAAATACTTAGATATATACTGAATTAACTCGCGCATAACTACGTCTCTAAGGGTGGACAAACGAAAATATGTGGTGGACAAATGAGTTTCTGAAGTGGACAAACAGATCTACCCCTCAGAGAAGCAAATCCACCCCTAGGAAGTTGGAGATCCCACGACAAAGTTAAAATCCTTAGATACATACTTATATCACGCATAACTATATCTCTAAGGGTGGACAAACGACAATATGTGGTGGATAAACGAGTTTCCGAGGTGGACAAACAAACCAAAACCGCAAAGAAGCAATTTCACCTCTAGGAAGCTAGAGATCCTCCGTCAAAGTTAAAATCGTTAGCTATATAATTAACTCACGTATAGCTATATCTCTAAGGGTGGACAAACGACAATGTATGGTGGACAAATGAGCTTCTGAGGTGGAAGAATAGACCTACCCCTCAGAGAAGCTAATCCACCCCTAGAAAACTAGAAATCCTCCGTCAAAGTTAAAATCCTTAGATATATAATTAACTCGCGTATAACTATATCTCTAAGGGTGGACAAACGACAATATATGGTGGACAAATGAGCTTCTGAGGTGGACAAACAGACCTACCCCTCAGAGAAGCTAATCCACCCCTAGGAAACTAGAAATCCTGCGTCAAAGTTAAAATACTTAGATATATACTTAATTAACTTACGCATAACTATACCTCTGAGGGTAGACAAACGACAGTATGTGGTGGACAAATAAGTTTCCGAGGTGGACAAACAGACATACCCCTCAGAGAAGCAAATTCACCCCTAGGAAGCTAGAGATCCCCTGTCAAAGTGAAAATCCTTAGATATATACTTAATTAACTCACGTATAACTATATCTCTAAGGGTGGACAAACGACAGTATGTGGTGGACAAATAAGTTTTCGAGGTGTACAAACAGACCTACCCCTCAGATAAGCAAATCCACCCCTAGGAAGTTGGAGATCCCACGACAAAGTTAAAATCATCACATATATACTTATCTCACGCATAACTATATCTCTAAGGGTGGAAAAATGAAAACATGTGGTGGACAAACGAGTTTCTGAAGTGGACAAACAAACCTACCCCTAAGAAAAGCAAATCCACCCCTAGGAAGCTAGATATCCTCCGTCAAAGTTAAATTCAGGGCTTTTTTCTTTAAAAATGTTTATTTGAATAACTTTTTTTTGAAGGGTGGACAAAAAAAAATTTTTGGTGGACAAACGTGGACTAACGATATACAAACGAACCTGATGAAAAAAAGTTGAAAATTCGCATTTGGGGGTGCCAACTTCCACCTCAATTTTAGTTTTTTTTAAATACCTTTTTTTTGGAGGGTGGACAAAAAAAAATTTTTGGTGGACAAACGTGGACTAACGATGGATAAACAAACGTGATGAAAAAAAAATGGAAATTCGCATTTGGGGGTGCCAACTTCCACCCCAATTTTATTTTTTTGAATAACTTTTTTTTGAGAGGTGGACAAAAAAAAATTTTTGGTGGACAAACGTGGACTAACGATGGACAAACGAACCTGATGAAAAAAAACTGAAAAATCGAATTTGGGGGTGCCAACTTCACACAGCCGGTAGCAGGTCCGGATTAACTTCGAGAATATGAGACATTAAGACCTCACCACATTGTCTAGAAAACTTTTTTTGAGAATTATGAAATGAAAAAAAATGGCCATTGCGATTACAGAAAATCACAAACAAAACTGTTTCAAAACTATTGATAAATAAAACTGTGTTATGTTATAATATAATAAAAGATCTTGTATAAACGTTCAACATGGATTTTTAGAAAATTATACCTACAGGCTGCCATTCAAGTTAATCCGGCCCTGCACGGTAGCATATCGATTCCCTGTATAAGAAATGAGTATTCTAACTCGAATCATCTCTCTTTCTACTCTTGGGTAGGAATGGTAGGATAGGGCATCGCGGTGAGAGTTTAAACAAACGACACCCATGAACATTCAACAATAAAATTATTATTGTTTACGAACAGTTAACTGCGTCTGTGTGAGGTGCGAGTCTTTTACTTGCTCTGTGGGTGCGATTACTGAATTCGCCTCAAACTCTCGCTGCGATACCTACACAGAGTACACAGGTTTGGGATAAGTTCATATTATTGTGTAAATCGGCCCCAACCAAAGAAATGTCACGATTTTTTCAAACGACAACACTGGCATAGACAACGTATTCGCTCTCTTTTGACTAGAAATTCGAACTTGCAATTTTATTTTGCTTACTATACAAAAATTACACCTCCAATATCATATTTTCTTAAGTTTTTCGCGATTCCTGAGATAAAGAAATCGAATTACATACACATTCCTAAGGAGTACGCCGTTTGGGGGAAACGTGTCAAGAAAAATCCCGCTCTCGTTTTTTTATCTCGTTCTGGTTTTTCGATTTTATTATATAGATGGTCTCCTAGGCAGCTATTTATTTATTTTGTGAAAATTAGCGTTTTGTTTTACGATATATTTTAAACTAGAAATAAAACTAAAAACAGAAATAATCCCATATCTGTAATATAGCCCCTGCCCCACCCACTTTTCCAGGATAAAAGTAGCCTATATTTCAATACAGGAAGGACCTAATATTTACCTTCCAAATATTCTCAACCGTTGTAAGGATTTGGTGGCGTTTGGTGCTAAATTTGAAACTTACTAATACTAATTTAGCAGTAGGTACAGTAAATTTTCATCAAGATTGTACTATAAATTAAAATGCCAATGTAAGTATATTGTAAATTATATTTATACAAATAATTTAAATCACAACCTCTTGCAGTCTTGAAAAATGTATAGTATAAAAATATCAATGAAAATGACAATAAATTAGATGGCTTTTTGTTATTTGTAACCTATTTTAAATTTCTATTATACAACATTACAAATTACAATAGACAAGCAAATGAATCAGTCTTGTAATTCCCACATTACAAAAATTCAGAGATTAGAGAGAAAGCAGGCTGTTCACTACTTTATAATTCGCGACAGTACAACACTAATATCACAGTCAACAAAATTACCTACAAATTTTGAATCATAACCAACATAAAATATGGGGCAACTAATTTGAATATTTCTGATTTGTAAGCAATATTTATTTTATAATATAAACTAGCAACCTGCCCCGGCTTAGCCCGTGGAAGTTCTTAGTCACGGTTCCCGTCAACACAATTCGCTGAATAAGGAACATTGACATTACTACTCCACTCCCAAAAGACCAACATATACCAACATCCATTTATATGTTTATATAAAACTTTCAAAGTTTTGCCCTTAAGTCGACGCATCACAGCACAACGAACTCAGTTTTACGCGCGACTTATTTTGTTCATGTCTCTTTATAAATATGTGAGCAAGATGGACTACTATTAAAATCGATAACATAACCAAGGATAAGATAGACCAAGATTTACGTACCAGAAACATGAGGAAGTACGATTTCTCAACAAAACCTGTCTTGCGATAATACACAAAACAGACTTCAGCAACTCAAGTATTGTACAAAAAATATTAAAAATAGCTAGTTCTAGTTAATGGATCCATAAAGTTTATGAAATTATCTTTATTCAAACTGTAAAAAAAATACATTAGTAAATGTATTAAGAGAACTCGAGTCGCAAAGTTGGTTGAAAATATGTGTGAAATTGTTGAGTTTCAGGGCTTCATAAAACCTAGGTGTAGCTGATATTGACATATTTTATACATTTAGTATAAAGATAATTTCATATACATTTAGGATCCATTAACTGGAACTTGCTATTTTTAATAAGTTTTGTACAATACTTGAGTTGCTGAAGTCCGTTTTTGTATGGGACAAAAGTTATGAGGCGTCTCCTTAAGCTACATAGTGACGTCATGATCTAGGTAGAAGAGTCTTGGTGCTGCTCGTTTGTGATACCAGTATTTTTTTTATTATGAAATATCTAGTGCCTTGAAAACAAAAAATATTCAAATATGTTCCTTTATAATAACCAATCTTTAAAAATTAAAAACTTTACATAGGTATAAACGTATCTTGGCGAAAGTTGAGATGAACACGTACTCAAAGACACATTTGCGTGTGTTATTCACCTCAATTCTCGCTGTGATACCTATACGGAATTGTCGTTTTTTGTCACAATCAATACTCCCTCAAGATCCTACACTGTGCGTTACACTTGGGGTGCAAAGTGCGAGCTTTGGCCGACGTCAACGGACTCAAGTCTATGTCCTGCAGTTTCGGGTGTTGCTTGAGGCCGCTCTGTATAGCTGGTATGTCAGGTTTCTTAACCACGCCGGCCTGCAGACATCCAAGTAGGTGAGGCACGTGTTCCTCTATAAGATTCTTACGTTCGTTGGACACTTCTCCGCGCCTGGAAATAATTATAGTTGCATTAGTTTATCAATTGAAAGCATTGAGGGGACAAAAAGGGATCTGTACCTATAAAATTCTAGATACGGGATTCTAAAAAATACAGAAATGACACATTTCAGTCCATCAAAACTGTCAAAAAGTGGATACTGTGATTGTGACTGGCCTCACGACATTGTCGTTTTTTGTCACAATCAATACTCCCTCAAGATCCTACACTGTGCGTTACACTTGGGGTGCAAAGTGCGAGCTTTGGCCGACGTCAACGGACTCAAGTCTATGTCCTGCAGTTTCGGGTGTTGCTTGAGGCCGCTCTGTATAGCTGGTATGTCAGGTTTCTTCATCACGCCGGCCTGCAGACATCCAAGTAGGTAAGGCACGTGTTCCTCTATAAGATTCTTACGTTCGTTGGACACTTCTCCGCGCCTGGAAATGTCGTGAAGATGTGTCTGTTTGTTTGTAGAGTATAGAGCATGTCAAATAGGTTGAGGCAGATTGAACGCTAGAGTGGGGAGAACACGCCCATAATGATACAAGTCGTATGCAGCGCAGTTTAGCCACGTTGTGGCGAGCGCATCGAACCCGGCCAAAGTTATTGAAAGAGGTGTACACGCGCCGCGGCGAAACTTATTCTCGCTGTAGTACACGGCCGACGTAGCGCTGACAGTTGATTCAATCGACAGTAGTTGGATCCCTATTTTCTCGAAACCTTCATTCGTAAATTCAAATCCAATAGATTCGTTAATATTTAATTGTATAATTTATTCCACATGTATCCCATTGTAAATCACTTTTGTTTAATAAATTTCATTTAAATCTTAATCAGGTATTATTATTTCTAACAAATTGGCGGAATTTTCAATTGTACAATAGGTTATTTTTTAAGAGAATACAAAAAAACTTAAATTCAAGTAGGTACTTAGCTAGTCAGTTGGGGAACTATAGGGCTAGTTGGGTACCACCCTCCAAGCAACAACTACAACGTGATACTTTTGGGCTCAACTTACTTGCGCCTAAAGTTATACTGACCAAGCGTTGTCGTAGTCCCAGACGTACTGCGCGCGCGCATTCTCCAACTTGTGTTCCTGCGACCTGCGCACACGGTTGTCTTGTATCTGCAGTTTGAGCTCCTCGGCGTACTTCTTCCTTCTCAGTTTAACTTTTTCCTCTTTTTGCTTTTCTTTATCGTCATCTTCTTTCACTTTGGCCGCGCACTGAAACATTAAATCGTAAATAGTTTTTTTAAGCCGTAACCCAGAATGACGCGCGCAGTTGCGTCTACCGCGAGATAATCTACTTACACGGAATGTTTTAATAGAGACAAAGAAGGATAAATTGTCGCGTTGCATCATGCCCGCTCCGGCTGGTTTGCCTAGTGACTGGTGGTTTTACCCAGGAAGTTTACATTGCATCTATTTGATATAAACTAAAGTATTTGGCAGGAGATAGAAACTTTATAAACAAACATTCAGGTTTTTTGGTATTTTTCATGGATTTTAGTGGATGAACGCAATTTCTTTAAGAGCTATCTTGGTCGCGTAACCAACTAAAAAATGCACGTGTTTGAAAATGTTGCATCTCTTTCACCATTCGCACGTAGGTTACGCGTAAATAGAGAAAGAAAATTTCAAAACAAAATCGGTACAATAAAATACACAAAACGTACTTCAGCAAATCAAGTATTGTACAATACATATTAGAAATAGCAAGTTCCAGTTATTGGATCCTTAAAGTATGTGATATTATTTTTATTTTAATATATTTTAATATAATATCATACTCATAATAATCACATACTTTAATGGTACATTAACTAGAACTTGCTTTTTTTAATAAGTTTTGTACAATACTTGATTTGATGAAGTTACTTTTTGTATGAGACAATAGCTATGAGGCGTCTCTTTAAGAACTTGAAATTAAAATGTTGACAACTTCTGTCATCGTTACAATTCATTTCTATAATTTACCTATAGGCAAGGGCGTCGCCAAATCTTATTAATTAGGTCATTGAACATGTATTTATTTGGTTATCCTCGCTCGGCATTTGTATTTATTAATATACCAAAAAAAATCCACCCACCACATCCCTAAACCTGGCCTCACGCTCTTTCTGCCTCTCAGCCTCCTTTATCCTAGACTGCATCTGCTCTGTTAGCGCCTCCTGTGTCTCTCTCTTGACTCTCTCTGCCTTCTTCCTCTCAGCGATGTCGTCCTGGCAGTTCTTCTCGAGCACCTCTTGCTCCTGGAGTAGTTTTATTAGGTTGCTCTTTTCCTCTCGCGCTGCCTGTAATGTAATAGTAGATTATTCACTAAGGGAACAAAGATGCCGATTACCAACAAGTGTGCTATTAGAGCCTTTAAGAGTAAATCGTACTTTTGGATCATAAACTTTACTTTTTGAACAGTATAATTTCCATGAAGCACTTGAAGAAATTACCTGTTATTTAGCCACATTATAGAGAATATTGTTATCTAAAAAGTTAATTAAGAAAACTTTTAAATTAATAAAGAATTTTTGAATTATAACAAGACGGCTTTTCTCAATTTCGGTTTCATTATATATTATATTTCACATACTTTAAAGGGTCCATTAACTAGACCTTGCTAATATTAATAAGTTTTGTACAATACTTGATTTGCTGAAGTCCGTTTTTGCATGGGACAAAAGTTATATGGAGTCTCCTTAATGTTGGGAGTTTAGAGGATAATCTGTCGGATAGAGCGAGACAAAAGTAAAATCCACAAATGGAAGTGACGGTATTGACTTTTGTCCTGCTCTATCTGACGGTTTTTCCCACTAATGGATAACCGTTTCACCCCCGTTAAGTACCAAGTGACCAAAGTTCACGGTTTACATGTAAACATATGTTGTAGTTACCTCGGCTGCCATTATTTCGTTAGCGATGCGTTCATTCAGTTCTTCTCTCAGTCGATTCTTCCGCTCTCTTTCTTCTAATCTGAAAATTACAATATACCTACATATCAACACTTGTATTCTCATTCGCAAAAACACGAAACGGCTTAATGAATTCAGCGATCTTAGCGGATTTGCGGAAGGCCTGATGCACTCCGCATTTTAGGTACGTAGCTACAATGCTACATCCGCAGGCCAGTTTAATTGCGCGTTGCTCGGAATGCACCCATGCCTTTTTTTATTTTCACGGGTTGCCTTACAGCGCGGCGTTTGCCTAAGTAATTCCTAAAACACTTCTATTCACTTTCGTAGACAGGATACCTACATGCTAAGTGTACATAGAATGTCTATTTACTTAATTTAAAATATGCAGACATTGTAAGTGGGTAGTGGGTAGGTTAGATATATTTTAAATATATTGTTCACAAAAGGAGAATAGTAACAGCACAAATAGGTGTACATAACTGGTAAGTAAATATTCAGATTAATTATTCGTCACAAGTCCTCTTGTAGGTGCCTTGTAGGTGAATACAATTTTAGGCATTTTTTTGCAAGCTGAATTGCACTTTATTTCGTCGTAGCAAGAGTTACTATTTATTTAAACGTCTTTGCGGAGATACCTTTCTGTACCTGTACTATTAAGTCTTCTGAGAGAGAGAGTGAGAATGATTTCTGTTCATTTAAAAAACATTGTCGTTATTAATTAACGCTGCACAAAGTTATACAATGTATTGTCTCCCTCTAACAAATAGGTCATTCAATATGTTAGTGGAAGAGCTACTTCTTATTTTTATTTGCGTATTTTGATTACGTAAAATGCGACGGAAATGTATAACTAAAGTAGATTCAAATTCAATAATTTTTTTTGTCGAAATCAAAGAGCATGCATGAAAAGATGTATAGATTTGAATGAAGCAAAAGAGGTGTGCCAGGATAGTAGCAAGTGGATATCTTTGGTGTCTGCCTATCCTAAGGGAAACAGGCGTGAGCATTTTGTTTCATACATTTTTTATAATAAATAACAGAAGAAAAAAGAATAAAGAATGTGTCCACATACATGGCGGTGGACCTATCCCCGGCTGCCTTGACCTGCGCCTCAATAGCTCTCTCCTCCAACACAAGTTGTTCCCGCTGTTTCTGCCGCCATCCCTCGCGCGCCTGGTACGACGCCTCCATCTCGTGACGAAGCTGCTCGCGCTCGTCGCGTCTCTGCTGCAACTCTCTGAAAACATATGTACTCATGCTTAATTCACTTCAAAATTAATGAACGGATTTTGATGCGGTTGTCACGATTAGATAGATTATTTGACTAGGAAGGTTTACAAGTAATAAACATTGGCCTATGACATTTAGGAGCTGAGCATAAACAGTGTTAGTAAATCAAGTTGAGAGAAAATTTAGCGCCAGGGCGCTTCTTGCCATGTACAGGTATTCAAATTGTTGTAAACGGATATGGTACTCGTGCGGGTCGCTAGTACTAAATATGACATGTGACATATCCTACTTCATATCCTCATCATAGATGGTCCTGATGATGTCATCCAGCATCTTCTTCTCAATGAGAGACTCCTCGTACTGACACTGCCGCACTTTCTGTCTGTTGACCAGTTGTTCCTGCAGCTCCTTACAATACTGGGCCTTGAACACCATGGCCTCTTTGTCTTCTTTCTCGGCTTGTTCTTGGTTGTTGTAGAGAGCTTTTAGTAGTATGCTGTTGGCTCTTTGGTCGTCTATCTGGAAGTTAACATTTTGAACTGTAATATAGGGGCCTATTTCTCAATCAATACATATAGAAGGCAAAGTTCTGACTGACTGACTGACTCAACATCATCACCCAGCTAAAATGACCAAGAATATAAATTTGAAATGTTGTAATGGTGTTGATTTTATATTGCTCTTCAACATAATTAAAGAAACATATACAATAGGTATTACCTGATGCTAAATCCTCAGATGAGGGAATAAATCCATATCATTTTGTACACTGCTATAATTTATATATATTTTTTTATTCTTCAAGGGTGCCTTACAGCTTAAAGCGTTTCCGACCCCAGGGTACCCAGTGGAAGACAAAGTCTTCCTCAATTAGCCAATGATTTTTTGAGGCTATACCTAACGAGTGGCCAGCTCTGTTGAGGTATATAGATGGAAAAGCCTCTTCGTACGGTTTGTCGTATAATGTACATAGATTTTTCATTATAAAAAACACATTGGTACATTTATATTAATTATTAATACACCATTACTAAGATATCCCTGCCACTTGACTTTAATTGGAAAAAAAAATTTGATGGAGACCACTAAAATTAAGTTTCTCTTACTTTGTCCTGCAATTTTTTATATTCATTATGAAGAATTTGCTGCTTCTGATCTCTGCACACATAGCCTGCCTGCAGCTTCTTCATCAACTCCCGAAGACTGGGATCCCGCTCCCTAAGGTAATGACGCCTCAATAATTTACAGTCCTCTTCTTGGCGTATTTTTACTATTTCTTTAGCCATAGCAGTTTCTTTTTCAGCTTTTGCATTTACTATTGCTGCATGGTCTGTTCTCTAGAAAAAATATGAGTTGATATAAATGCAGATATATGATACTTAGACCAAATTGAAACAGGCTGAAAAAAGCTGCTGCTGAATATAATACAAGGATATTTTGAACATTCTACATGAAAATTAATGCATAAATTTAAAAATCTTTGTAAATAGCATTCACATAGATAGATAGCTTCTAAGAGATATCTCACTAAACAGCCGACACAATAGCTTTTTTTATTACCTATTGATTAAATTGTATGGGAAAGCAAGGTATTTGGTGGACTAAACAATATATACAGAAATACAAAACTTACAACTAAAAGTAAAATTAATATACATAATGCTGTTTTAGTTCCATCACTTACTTATGGAAGTGTGACTTGGGTATGGAATAAAAAGCATGAAAGTAAGATAAATGCAGTGGAAATGCGTGATGTAAAATGTATTGTCTGCATCCAGAGCGATGTCAATAGAGAAAAATGCAGAATGAAAGATGATGTTGTGACTAAAATGAAGAAAAGTAGTTTACACTGGTTTGGACACGTTGAAAGAATGAAGGATGAAAGATTGACTAAATAGGTTTATATGGCTGAAGTAAAAGGAAATGCTGGCAGAGGACGACCTAGGACCTAGGTGTACTTTTATTGAACATATAAAAAAAATATTTATCAATAAATTACACACGATCGCCTAGCATGTATAAAAGGTATAATGAATATAAAAGAAGTGAAAAAGGTATGTCAGGATCATAGCAAATGGCATCAGATTGGCTCTGCCTACCCCTCTTGGGATAAAAGGTGTGATGATAGATAGATAGATAAATTGAGTAAAGTCCAGGATGGGACCATACTTAGGCTGATTGGGAAGCAACTCAGATCCAGATGTAAAACAACACAACACACAATGTGACATGCAATGCATCACTTTCCATATATTTCTAGTTTCACATGTTTGGTGAACTTGTGTTATCTGGACCAATGGGGCTTATAGCATATTTTGTAACTACAACATCTTTCGTTTCAGCCAGCCAAAAGAGTTACCAAATGGTAGCATAGATTTGTTATCTGTCACTCGAACAAAACAAAAACAATGTCTTTATCACATAGTATTGCATGAGACAACTTATGCTACCAATTTGTCTTTTTGACAAATATGTGTACTGTCTTAATCTTAACCCGACCCAGCAATTTGCTCAGCATTCCAGTGTTGAGCATTCTCGGGGCGTGCATTCCTTGACTGCCCTTATTCAAATCGGTTTTGGCCTTTCAGTCGAAACTAAAGATGTTGCGGTTCTATATAAGTAAACCCTACAGGCTTTAGATTTAAGCAATGGTACCTACAGCTATAAATTCCAAACCTCCATGGCAATGGCATTAAAATAGATATTGTCTAAGCATTACCTCTTGGAAATCTTTCTCCATTTCTGCTTCTCGTCGGATCATAGCAAGACATCGGCTCATTTTTGCATCGTCCATACGACTGTTCAGCCATTGTACGTCTAAAGCGCGCTGGAATGTATCTAACTCTTTGCGGCGGGCTTCCACTTGGGCGTTACGCTGAAGTTCATTTTTTTGCTCCTGAAATCGGTCGTTTTTTGTAATGTGGAAAATATACGTTAGGTACCTATGTTAAATGTTATATGAATAGGTACATATTGAGTTACTTACAGCCATCGTTGTAGTAAGTAAATGATATAAAGTTAAATACGATAAAAAATAGATTGAAATAATCTTTCTCGCAAATCGCAAACTTTTCGAATATTCGCTTCGTGTCTATTTTTTCTATTTTGTAAATAAATAAATAAACGTCAAATGCTAGGAAATGTCAAATTGTCAATCGAAATTCAAATACCAACCCGAGAATCAACCAATCAACGGTTCTTGAAGTTATCATAATTTATTCTTGATTTTGTTCAAGGAAATATCGATGGTATACAGCCACTTCTTAATATTATCCATTATGCAATCTAGAGCAATATTATTCGGGAATAGAGTGGGAAATATGAAAGAAATATGGAATAGAGTGGGAAATATGGAGGAAATACGTAAAAAAAATACTGAAGAATGTTTAACGTCGGCGGCATATTCTGTCCGGATAGTGGCGCCATCTCTGATCAACATATAGGAAGAATTAGGCGTTAATTTTCACCACTAGAGGGCAAATGCGACAACACAAGTCCAGTCGGCGCTGAAAATTGTCGCGCGTGTCACGTGTCTTTAGTTTTTCAGTGAAGTTGTGAAGAAGGATCATCCGTCGATTTGTGTCGAACTGTTATGGTCAGTGAATAAAAATGGCAGAGAGTAAAGGTGCGCTAATCGCGAAAACTATGCAAAAACACGCCGGTCGGGCCAAGGAGAAGGTATTTATTTCACACTTTACCGCTAACTCTTCACACCAGCCCCTGACACCTGTTGCTGACATGGTCAGCTGATCGGTGGCTCATATTCACCAAGCCCATATTTTCAACAAGTCGAAAGGAAATCGTTATAAATAGTTATTTATAGTCGCAGCACTGAGATAATTTGGGCCCGCTCGGACGTCTGGGATCTGCACTAGTGCTATTATAAAGGAAAATCTATCTGATCTAGCTCTAGGTCACTAATCTTATTGGACTCCTTTCAAAATATTTTTTAACTGCAACCAACTAGGTACAATGTATTTCAATTGCATTTTATGTAGTAAATTAAATTAATAAAAGTAAGTACCTATCTGTGACACAAAATTTTCAATAGTTCCCAGATGTATGAAAAATGTCTCAAGATTTATAAATAGTTGTACAGGCGGACAGCCAGTGTCTGCCCGCAGTGTTCCACTTTAACAGGAATTGAAATTATTTTAACCATTCTATTTTTATTTTGCGATTGTCCAGTTGTCTAGAACATCGTTTTTAAATACTAAAAGATTTTGAAAATACTAAAACGACATCTATTTTTCCTTCAGACCAATTTCTTTCGTAACCTATATAGAATCAGTGATACGAAGGCTGAAAGTTAGTCAAAAATTAAATAAATACTCCTTATTGTAATGGAATCTCCTGGTACTGGAGGTGACAGCAAGTGACAATAAACCCTTTTTTTATAAATCGGTTACATAATATGTTCATAGTGAATTCAATGTTGTTACATTGTAAATAAGTATGACCTTGCAATATTTTTAACATTTTGCTTTTATTACAAAATAATGGACAAACACTTTAAAATCAGGAAAAAAAATATTTTTAAGTTTAGTTTTTTATTATTTAGTTCTAGCATTCCACTTCATCTGTGGAAATTATTGATTAGTTGACATCAATGGTTACTGCTCCACTCCAAAAAAATCCAACTGGTATTGCCTGAGATTAGCACTTTCAAACATACATACTCTTCAGCATTTAAATATATTAGTATATATTAGGTAGGTAGGTAGAAGTAAATAAGTGGAAATATCTGCCTTCCACCATGTTGCCAATCTTCATTCATAGACTCGTCATCTTGTTTAAGCTCTCCTTATTACAAAGTTGTACCTAAATGTTTATTTTACGCTACACGCAGCCTAACAATGGATGATATGGGAATGGTTATGTCTAACTGTTGTGATGGGAACTATAATAGTTGACAGCAAGGCATTCTTAGTTAATTATTTAATAAGAAAATTGGTCACACATGTTTACTGTTTCTTAAGAGTCCAGCAAACATTACATATAATTTGTATTCTTGACTTTGTACAGGCTATTTTAATTTTGATTCATAATGTCCCAGTCTTTTCAGGGTCTTTTCAATAGCTAAAAAATGTAAATATCTTGGAACACCCTTTGTCAAATTATAACATTGATCAAATTCCAGTACATTTTAAGCACTTCTCAAAAAAATCTTCCTAAAAATAGCCCATAATATTTTGACAATAAAAGAAAATAAATACACAGTAATATTTTTTACAACATTTATAAAACATTAAAAATAATGTGTAATAAACACATTTTATAAGTTAAAAACCTTATCAAATCTAAAGATTAAAAATATAACTAAAAAAAAAAGCTATCTTTATACTTCATACTTCCGGTCACGTGACCGCAAACGGGAAGTGACGTCACTTCCATCTAAATTTCAAATATAAATCATTACTGACTATGTACTAACTATATTATAATAACTGTCCGTCAATCTGTCACTAAGTTAGTTTATCTAATCTGTGACCATCATTTCGTTGGTTTGCAACATGTGACGTCATCAACGTTTTTGCGGGAATTTGAAAAAATTAAACTAAAAACTTATACTTAGCTATAGTTTAAAATAGTTCTCTTTAATTTTTGGTAAGGTACCTACCTACCAAAATATTAAAACCTTTTGGAGATTACCTGCTACAAAGCTTTAAATGCGTCGGTGGTCGAGTGGTTAAGACGTCTGGTATTAACTAGGCAGACCCCGGGTTCTATCCCGGATCCCGGCCATGTACCAATGGGTTTTTAATCAAAAACTTATGTACATAATCCGACAAACCACACTTAGAGGCTTTTCCATCTAAATATATCTCAACAGAACTAGCCAATCGTTAGGTATAGCCTCACAAATACCATCGGCTAAACGAGGGAGACTTGGTCTTCCGCTGGGTACCCTGGAACAGTAAAGACCCGTGAAGATGAAAAAAAAAAGCTTTTAATTTTTTTTTGTATCCATTAATTTACGAGTTATTTGAAAAATACTGGAATTGATTAAAGATAGGATAAATGTGGTTTAGCTTTGCATTAATTAAACAATATCAAAGAATCTGATTTAAATGTACAATAAAATACTTAGCAACTTTAACCATCCAAAGAATGTTATTTTGAGTAAAAAAGACAATATTCTAAACTGTTTGTAATGCAAATCCACACCTACACTGGTTTCTATTATGGTCATTTAAAGTTATTGTCAAGTAGCTTTCTATGTCCCCGATGGACATGACACGGCTGCAAATGTCCACACCTATGTTAATTATTTGTCTCTAGCTTTGGAGAAATTGAGAAGGAAATTATAGGCCGGTTAATAAAATATGGCGTAAACAAGAATATGCTGCCTAATCAGTTAATAATGACATCACGGTTCACGGTAACATATTCCAATACAAAATCGCGACAGTGGGCTGAGCGCGGCGTCCTTGTTGAATCCTACTTGCGAACAACCCACATACATCCCACTCATCACCACTTTCATTTTAAACCATATTGCTTAATAGCATGCCAGTTAATAGACAGGCAACTACCTTGTTTGGTGTCTTCGTATCTTGTACGATCGGCCTCGGCTTCTTTTATGTACTTTTGAAATTACCACGAGAAAATCGGTGCAGTAAAAGAAAAAAATGAACATAATTCCATAAATTAAGCCACTAGACCCAAAAAAGAATTGCTTCCAAAACATTAGCGCGATCATGCAATGATGTAAAGAATTTTGCTAATAGATTTAAATCCTCATAATATTGGCTAATAATATTATATTTAGTATAATTTTAACTACCATAAGTTTAAAATAACCTATTTTATTGAATGTCCATAGGTTTTTGTGGTTACCGACCGCGTTATAAAGTCACGCGGTCACGGCGCGTCTCACCTAAGGTTGCCATCACTAAAAATCAGAAAGCTAAGAAAGAATTTGACATTTGTTTTTAACCAGGGCACTGTTAAACAAAGGATAAAACAAAAATAATATAATTTATTCAATAAAATTTGGAACAATGCGTTACTATTTCTAACAAACATGGACAAACAACTAATTTGACCGAACAAACGTTCAAAAATGCTACTTAGGACCGCGACGTCTTTCCCCCCAAGGACCACCAGCCAAGGAATGCCTGGCCAGAAAATGCCCAACACTAGAATGCAAGCAAATTGCTGGATCGGACAAAGACAGTACACGGATACCGTTGGACATTCTTGGCATTCTTTGGCTTCCTATGAGTCAAAACGAAAGATGTCCTAAGTGTATGCTAACCCCACATATACGGATACCTGGCAACCCTACTCTCGCCCATATAAAACTGTGTGTCAATAGGTTCACCACAGGTCTTCGTTACGCTCTATTATTGTAAATCGTGTCCAATATATTTTTTTAAGCTTGTAAGTAGAACACATGATTGAGAAAGTAAAGACGGTGTCTGTGAAACTTAGTGGAAAAAATCGCAGGTCTTTTAAATGTCGGGAACCGGTTTAACTGGCCAGTTTGACAGACGTGGGAACTGGGTAATTTTTTTTACCGTCATGGATGCCATGCCACCTTGATGGAACCGTGTTGCAGGCCACAAAGTGCCCAGCAGAATACAGAAGACGGCTAACTAATGAGTGACTTAGTCTATTGAGGTATTTACCTATTTTGATATCGAAATGCAATCTACTATGTACCAATGGTTTTTTATAATTAAAAACTTATGTGTACATAATCCGACAAACCACACTCAAGAGGCTTTTCCATCTAAATATATACCTCAACAGAACTGGTCACTCGTTAGGTATAGCCTCACAAATACCATGGGCTAAAAAAGGTAGACTTGGTCTTCCGCTGGGTACCCTGGGACCGATAACACGGCAACCCATGAAGAAAAAAAACCAAAGGCCATCTGATTTTTTTTTCTGCTTCGCTACCATTATTGCTCAGCTCCTATAAAATGATAGTCATTGGCTAATACACATAAAAACCTTCCTGTTTAGTTGTTAGTGTTGTTACGGAGAAAATAAGGCACGGACAGACAGACACGACAAGGGACTTTGTGTTATAATATGTAGTGATCGAGGGAAAACTCTAGACAACACGTCCTCTACTCTATCATACAACTTTAGACCGTGACACACTTGTTGTCTTTGTACTATTTAACATTTTTACAGCACGTAAAAAAATGATGTATCATGTTTTATACCTACTTACTTTCTGCAATGACTGCCTTTTTTTTCATCAACTTTGTATAGAGTCGAAAAAAAACGTCCAGCAGCGGTCGTATAGTCTATTTCTAGCTAGAGGCTCTAGGACTGTGAGACCGATAGGCATTTTCAAAATTTCTCAAAAAACTAAGGACTGTTGTTGGGATTTCTGTTGTCGGTGATAACACGGTTATCGGTAACTCATCTCTTGATATCTACCTACCAACCAAGTGATGACGAGCGACTCGCCTGGCTGGACCCTGCCTGAACTTTATTTGATCCCTGCCCAGCCTGATCAATTAAAACACAAGTCAATACAAAATGTATGAGAGAGTTGTGTTCTCGAGACGGCCGCGTACTAAATTCCTATCCGGCTGCGACTGGGCAAAGAACGTGTTTTTGTGTCCACGCACTTTCTTTCGTACTTTCCCTCACTCACTGTGCGCCTGTTAACTGCCGAATCAAGTGTGCGGGTAGGTGTACAAGTGGATATTTAGTAATCTCTCTATTCCTACAATACTACAAACGCGAAAATTATGAACGGATTTAAATTAAACTTGGAGAATAAATCGTGTATTCCCTGGATATTTAATTGAATATTACATTCGCGGGCGGAAGGGATTATTTCCTTGTTCCATGTAAAACGGCGGCCAACAGGAAAACCTAGTTCCTGATACCACTGATGTAGGCAGAGACTGAAAATCTCCACATGCCACTACCCTGGCTTAATCTCTATATATATTTTTTTTATTCTTCACGGGTTGCCTTACAGCTCCCGGAACCGGTGCTGGCCCCAGGGTACCCAGTGGAATCTCTATATCTACTTATTAATTTATATTTATATATATTTCATTATTTATTTTGGGTCCTATTTCCTGTGGGCTTCGTATGAGTCATTATCTACCTGATTTTCATGTTAATATAACTTAATTAGTAATGTATAACAACTAGGTATTTTGGAAATGCTGAACTTTCTCATCGATTAAGTACTTATATGACGACCAGTTCTGTTTCTATAAAAAAAAATAAGTTATCTTTTAAACCAAATCCATTAGCTGATGGATACATATCATAGTATGTGGATACATATCATAGTATGTGGAAGCAAATCCATGAATGGATCGACTCAAAGCTTTATTCATAGTGTAGTTCAATTGAATACAAAAGCAGTCAGAACAATCATACTTTAGAAGTAGTCGGGAGCAAATCTTACAAAAATGAAATATTGTTTCTGTGACAGTTATAGCAAGCGGTGTCTTCGCAAGTAACGGACGCAATTATTCTTTGTCATCGACGTTATCTGATAAGATAGACTTGACGTCTCAATGATGAGTTAGATGTTACTCAAGGTCTTGTTCATCTTGCATGCATTGCTTTTCTGTTAAATAATATTGTTCGATATTCATTGTTACATTTGGCACCCAGTGTTTCACTAATAAACACTTCCAAAAATGTAGATGATAAAGTGTCAGTTTCCTTGTCTTTTAAGGTACAGACGTCATTACTTAAATACCAAAAAGTATGTCAGGCAAACTTTAAAAAGTTAGACAACACCAATTCCATAACGTAATAGTTATCTAGCACCTATCTGAAATACCAACAAGATAACATTATTTAAAAGATGTGTTAGTTACTTCCTTAATGTTTTATCTTTTCTATTTTTCTTGTTAGCCAACGGGATCTGCAAACAATAAGCCAAGTTCTTCATTACGCGATGCTTATCGACATAATGTACCTTATTAAGTTTAATAGTACTTACTCTATAAGGTTGTCCTTGGATCGTTACATTATCTAGCACACAGTATTTTCTGGTTTCAACTAAGTATCGTAATAGACGTTTAGCAATTTGAATGGTTATTGACACCTTACATGAAATATCTTGTAGTAAAAGTGTGTTAATTTCTTTTATGCATATTTATTTCCATTTAGTGCTTATTTAACAAATGAAATAAGTCTTGCGTCAAAACAGAACGGAGATTTATCTATTAAATCTCAAGTTTCTAGTATGTTACAGGTACATCAAGCTGTTTTTCTTGTGTGATATTGACTGTTATCAACATCATTTGTACTCGTGCAGTCTATGTAATGTAAACCTTTTTTGTTTTGTCCACTGTGTTAGTGAGTCACACGTGTTGCCATTTCTGCTACGATCTCTGACAACAATATGTTTTCATATCAGTATTGTTCTGGTTTTAGTTTACATTGTTTTCAACGTTATTGCTATCGTTAATGTATAATTTTTATTTTTATTCACCGTATCTGGAAATAAATGGCTCTATTAATAATCTAACTTCATTACACTAACCTGGAGTAGGTATCAATAGTTTCTCATTAACTCAATCTCCAAAATCGTTGGTGTTCAATGATGTTATATTAGTTACGTGGAAAACATCGTAGCAAGTTTCTTGTTTTGGAGTGTTTCCAATTTTGTGCCGGTATTAGTCAGGCCACAGGTGAACGTCCTAACCCACGCTGAATACATAAAAATTGTCGTTCTGATTGCCCTTTTGCTAAAAATGGTTAGAGTTGTCAAAAACAGGATTACAAATTTAATTCAATGACTACACTATTTCGATTTTATCTTTCTGCAATAGGCTTGCCATCAGGCGGTGAAGGCATCTCATTTATATAATTTGGAACATCTGCAGACTGCAATCCACACCGCATACAACATTTAACATTCACATTTGGTCACAGTATCATCTCTTATCTTATTTTTCCTTTGTTTATAAAAAAATCTATGATGTTTCGTCCCATCAACCTAGATAAGATATTAATATTGCAAGATATATTATCTCTATAATAGTAAATAATAATAAGATATTTAAGTGTCCAACAATGTTATTGGAAATACTAGGTCAAATGAAAAGCTTTATTATAATAATAGTATGCTAATTTGAATATTTCTTACTCAATCACAATATAACGGTTGAAAAGATTTCAATTAAAATACAAGATAGCCACGGAATAGATTTTCATATATAAAAAGAACTTGGTATGGGAAGGGAGTTAGGTACCTACATACAATCGTCGGAAACCTCTTGCAAAAATACTAGTAACTTTAACTGAATGATCAGTGAAAGTTATATTTTAAAATAATGTCATAACAAAATGGCTGACCAGGTTTGACCGATGTTTGACTTCCTAATAGAGAGATCACGATGGAACAGTCGCACACCAATAAGGACAGATTTCTGAAACATTTTAGCTGCCAGATGCTAATCGCTGTTACGACATAAACGTTTCACAACTTTAAAATTTCCTTTGCTTCTAATCCTTCACATTTTTTTTATTCTTCGCAAATATATTTAGAAATTAATATTTAAGAAAATGTAAGTCAAAAAGGACTGTCCCACGACATTGTACGACAGGTAGTTATGCTGTTCACCATGCGCGTGGGTATTAATGTCATCGAGTCTGTGAAAATAACTCTATAGATTAGAATGCATTTCATTGAATAGTTAAACAGAGACATATTCATATTAAATTTAGAACGAAAAAGATAGAAATAATTCCAAAACGTTCTGCTGTTTGACCCAATTATAACGTCCTCGTTTCGTTTTCTTACTATTCCGAAAATACATTATTTATGTCACTGGAACATATTAGTCGAAATTTCTTTTTGGTTTATTTGAACAACTTTTAAAATTGGCATCCCGTTAATGTTTCCAATAAATATTTCTTTATGATCCCATGATGACCACAAGATTCAAACAGCAGGCCACAAACCTTTATTTCTCTCGATTCTAATTTTAACAATACTAAATCCCACCCATTAACACTGAACTTCCCGAACACCACTGAATCTTCTCCCTTCATAAAATACAGGCTACAGGTAACAGTTTATCAATTTAACGACGTCGTTAATGGCGCTAAAATAAACATTAACACGGCACAAGGTCGATCCGTATCACTTTTGATTACTACTTATAAAGTGGGATAGCTCTGAGGCCTGTATCCATCCGTCACACGGAAACAGAACAGTGACGTATTGAGTTCAGCGTCAACTGAAATTACGTAAGGACAGGCGCAGACGCTGCTTATATCCGCACTAAAAGTCTGGCGCTCGTTTCATTTTAAACGCAACATTCTGAATCGAATTAGCTAAAATGAACTCTGGTGAAAGCGTATATACAGCACGCATTTGTGAGTATGATAGCAGAAGATACATCTCTTCGTACAATTTTGTTTCATGGACGCTCGCCAGGCCGGGCCGTGATGTGACTATTCCCGTCTGGATCGCGGTGCGACCTGTCCAATAGATGGCTTTGGCATGTGTCATTCAATGGCGCCGACATTCATAAGTTTTTCATAATAATAACGTGTTCACAAAAAACATACATATAGTAAATGCCAGTTCAACACCCGATTAGGTCTTAGAGAACATTTTAATGTAGTCTATCGCAGCACTGCAGTTACCCATCCAGTATCTGCACAACTTCTATGCAGTTAACTATAATATAATAGCACTATAATAATAATTAGGCAAAAATGTAATCAGTACTCGAAAGTTTGTTGTCCTAACAATAAACAAAGTGAAAATAATTATGATTATCTTTGAGTTTAGTTTATCATTAAGGACATTGATAAAATAATTAAATTCATTCTATTTCATTGTCCATTTTATTTGCTACTCTCATTGTTTAATGTTTGGAGACCTGCTTCCTTTTCTGTTACACGGTTCGTTAATTGCCTTGTGACGTTACGTTGTTAACTGTTCTAATTTAATCTTCTGCGTTTTAAATTGATTGTCTGTCTCTAATTAATTGAGTTGTGTCGCTCACAAATATATTGTTCTGTGAGACAACGCTTGGACATGTTTACATCCTCTATTGAATATTAAACAGCACCATTAGATACTTCTCTAAATATGAGGATTTTTTTATAATGTGGTTGTTTTAAAATTATTAAACAACAAAACCTGGTGATGCTAGAAGTAAATATTATTTATTTAAATTGCCAATGAGCAACTATAATCGTCATAATTAAACCTGTTTGGAGATTTCTCATGACATACATGTCTAGTGTTTTATGTGGTATGTGATGCGCATTCCTTTTTCTCATAGAATATAATTGTAAGTATGAGAGATTATTTTACGCCTAAAGAAAGGCTTATTTTAGTTCATTCTAACGTTTGAAAGTCGTTCTGGTCTTGATCTATTGCAACACAAAATAGAATGCGTTCATGATAAAATTAATTCCATCAAGTTTACGATCTTCACCGCCTCCGCCCACACTGAGTACGAGAAAAATGTTATTAATATTACAACACTGGACGGTAGGTTCTTTGATTTACTTTAATATTATTTATTTAATCTCTCACCAGTTTAAAGTAGATATTTCTAAATCTAATATAAGAACATCTCCTAAATATCACAAAAAATATGTTTTACTTTTTTTATAAAAGTAGATAATATCTATTACATAATGTGCAGTTTAATTTAATTCTAACATTAGCCTAATGAATGCGATGCCTTGGTGAAATGAAAACGAAATCAAGGTCGACACGCGATTTGAATATTTGGGGCACCACACCTCTCTAGTTATATTATCGGGTTCTCAATTATTGAGATGCTCAAGCCTCGACCCTATTGCTCGTTGGCCTGTTCTTCTGTTCAAATCTCTTGGATTTACACGCTTTTAACTAATAACACCATTATGTAACTGTATTTAAATATAGGTACACATTTCTTATCTTAATACCTACACATATTTCACATTATCTTTTGGAGTGCACACTAAGCTTTTTAATGATTTCCATTCTACTGTTTGGATTTACTTATCAGTGTTTTTGTTAAGCTTTTTTAAACATATACTCTTCGTCATTTCTGTAAGTAAGTAAACAAATTTGCAACTCATTCATGAACAATAGTATTAAATATGTTGCTGATCTAAGTATGTCAGGAGGTAAATCAACAGTGTAACGTTTAAAGGGCCTCGTTTCTCAGCACATAGCTATGTTACACGATTTTCGCAACTCTCGCGCAGGTTTGCTGGAATGCGGCGCAAGTGAACGTGCGGAGCTGAACAACTTTAGTGGCATCCCAGGCCGTTCGTTGGCTTGCACTCGACTATCAAAATGTCATAGAGTCAAAACGTGAACTAGCTTACGACATCTGTGTTCGCAGAATAAACGTCAAATTTGATTTTGATAATTTCATTATACTGTTTACTCAGTTGTGGTCGAGCTAATACTAATAAGAGATGGCTGACTCAGTTATTGATATAGTAATTTATGTGAAGATAAATTTACCTAAATAGTTATTCTGAGGACAAATCTTATGAATCAATAAAATTTATATAATGGGAAAATTCCATTTCATAGATAGATTTTACTATTTTACTTATATCATAGTCTATTGAAGGCTTAACGTAAAACGTAATGTATACAACGTTGTTTGACTGTGAAAATACAATAATATTCAAAGGCTAATCGTCTACTCGTTTATCAGCTGAAAAAACAATTGGATTATGTACCTATTGTTTAACAATCATATGATAGGCTTCGGTACAGGTATGTAGGTCGTTTTAAGTGGTTGTGACAAATTATCTTGAAAATTCCTATGATTTTCTTCCTTCGTATGTATTGCAATATTTACAATACCTTTACATGATTATAAATGTAATGAGTATCACAGACACATTCGTATATATTTATATTTGAAAGTTGTCTAGGGGAAAGTGCTTTTTATTTCCACCTCAGTGCTAACAAATTTTTAATTGCTTTTGAGTAGTTGGTTTTACCTATAAAACATGATAAACTTGAACCATGTTTACGTATATGTGATGATTCTAGAACGATCATTTGTCCCTTTCTGTTCGGCTGTAGACGCATCATTTTATCTCAGTCATTATTCTAATAAGGCCTACGAGCACCTGTCTGCGACACACATCTCGCATCGCTCTTCCGTCCATTGCTTTCTATTTTCGCCGCCGCGCCTGTGTGTGTGCTTCTCTACTATGCTATTCTGTACTATCTACGTACTTGTTTTAAATTAGTGGCTAATATTTTTCCATAATCTATCATTAATCTACAACTTTGAAATGTCTTTTGTTAGACTTTAATATTGTATACTGTAGGTAATAATTTTAAATAAGTTCATTAAAGTTGGTCGTGGTCAAGTTTACGGTCACACGCTTCTAAACACAACCTACTTTTAAAGTCTCACAGTTTATTTAATTTTATTGTTGCTATTTGTTTAAAACTCCCTGTAGTACTATTGTTTTCAAGTACTTCAAAAGTAATATTAACAATGTTACAAGATTATTTTTTGTGATTCAAAGTAAAATGTATTGCTTCTACATTGCATTGTATAATATTGACGATGGTACTATGTCCGAGATTATAGCTTGTATTGCGTGAGCCTATTACATCAAAACTTTAAATTTCGTTCGCAATCATTTCGTAGTTTTTGCTTACATGCGAAACACATATTTTATGACACGTACGTCGCATTACTGTACCTATTGTCTTTATCTTGAATAAATTATCTATTATCTAAAGTCAAGCTGGTCGTATAATTTTTATTTGTCGCCCTTGAAGAATGTTAGATTCTTTGGTAAAACACAAAATTGTGATATTATTATCTACATTTTCTGACGTTTTACATTTATGTTTTAGCTCGTCATATAATAATAATTATATGCTATTTTCTATTTTGAAATTTTTAATTATGTCTATATATTTTCACAGCAGGTTTTTGCTATATAAAATAACTAATTGAACTTCTTATAAACATAGGCCTTTAAAAACTAGTCGAATCCGCATTTTTTTTATATTAAATATAAATTAATTCAAGTAAATTGTGTAGAAACCTTCATAGCTCGCATAAGTCCAGCTGCTTCAGCTTTCAGTTATTTAATTCAGTGTTATTGTTCCGGTTACGAAATTTCACACCGACGTTTGTAATAGTGTTGGATTTCATAGACGCAAAAATACCTTTTGCTATTAACTGTTTCCTCTAATTTTTACTGCCTCACTTCCGTTCGATTGGCAAACTATAAATATATTAAAGTCGTTTTGTTTTGGGGATAAACAGATTTTGACATACGCATTTATACTCCCTGATTTGACTATCTAACAATTGGGTTCATATAGCAACTTGCAATCAGGTGGATCACATATTCAAAGTATAGACGACCGAAACCTTTGGAAAACTTGTAGTATGCTATTTATATGATTACGTTAACCACTCGAGTCCTGTGGAATATTTGACTTCAGAGCAAGCAAACATCGACCTCGGTACCAAAATAGCACCACTTCATAATCATCCTTGTTCACAATTCACGATCCATTGAAGAGATCGTATAATGCAACAAGTGGTTACCGGAATATATTGTTGGCTAACCAACGAACTGTATGTGTCTGATTGGTTTTGTATGTTACTTCGGTATTGTTATTGTTTCTAATCAGAGAACATAGAAAAGAGGATTTATGTGTTCTGTATTTCTAACTGTCGATGTTACGGCATGACGTAAATAATTAAATATTTCTTCGTTGAGTCGGTTGGTGCCAAATTAGATTAAAAAATTAAATAGATTCTAAAGATCTGTTCAATGTTATTTATGTTTGTAATTAATTGTCTAGGTTAGTAAAATTTCCTATGTAGTTTCTAATTTGGCACCAACAGGCACCAACTGTATTCAAATTCAACGACGGAATATTTAATTATTTCTTGCTTTTCAGTGAACAATTTTATTTTTCCCTTTTAAGTGATTTCGCTGATAAGTAATAATAATTATATCTTACAAAAATAAATCACCGCAATCGGCATACATGTATGATAAAAATTTCTAAAACCAATTTTCACCAAAACAAAAATGGGACTAAACCGAAAGGATTCTCTGCAAAAAAATACAGTCGAATTGAGAACCTCCTCCTTGTTTTGAAGTCGGAGAAAAGCAAAGGTTTCCTGTCTCACACGAGCCAACTGAAAAGACATAGACCTTTTGTTTATTAAGTGGTTTTAGAACTGTCTCTGACCACATCACAACTATCTCATTAAAATCGTTAAGGATGGATGACCATCTATGAATGTTCCCATCCGATCCGATCCAAAATGAGACTTCACGTACATTTTCTAAACATAATGATGTATCACAAAATACTGTAGTATTATGACGGAGTTGTAGCGTAGCATTTGTACGGATTCATACTCTGTGACGCGGGCCAGACTGGCTTAATTACATGTTCGCTCACTGCCCGTGCACATGTAATAATATCGCACAATGCTCGGTAACAAGCTGGAAAAATATACAACTAATAAAATCGCATTATCTGCAGTTTTTGCTTTATTTTTTACCAATTTTGTGTGTTGCTAATCTGTCTGCTGTAAGTAATATTATTTATCATAGAATCAAATGTTTTCTTTCTTTATTTCCATAATGTAATAGGTATTCTCTTTCTTCAACTTTATCTTCCATAATATTTTATATTTTACCATTTGTTACTGGCATAGCTTCGTATACAATAACTGTACCTACCGAACGCAAAGAAATAAGACAGACAAATACCTGAATTTTATATTTCTGTACCTGGCTTTAGAACCCGGGGCTATTAGGTTCACGATCACTATCATAACGCTTCATAATCGTTAACAGGTTAGGCAGCTTTTCACCTCTCCGATCAGTGCACTCGGCCTCTTCGTGTCCTTGCTATACAAGCAGTCATGCGGGAATGCGTTGAACCTTCACCGTTTTCATAATACCTACCTTACGACCTCTGTTGTCCATTAAGCACTGATGTTTCTAATTGTTTGTTTTGTTTTTGGTTACATTATTCCTCTTTGATATGTGAGTTTGCATTGGCCTGTTGGCGAGTCGAAAATTCACTTGGACGTTTTTGGTAAAAGCAGTTAGATTGTTTAAAATGTAATTCCGATTATCATGACTGTTATTTGGCAGTTGAGGATAGCATCAAGTCTTGTATGCATTTAGCAGGAATAATTTTTAGTTTAGTACATTCCTCTGAGATAGTGATCTATGATGATGAAGGGCTACTATTACTTTGACAACACCATAGGGACCTGTATACCTGATTTTGTCGAAAACCGACTCTACTTCAAAATGATCCAGGACACCCAGGACACACTATTATTTATCTACTTGTTATTTTTGTTTCCTAATACATCTGAATGGATAGATGCGATGAAGCGATTTATACAAATAGACATACTCTATTTCTATTATACTATTTGTGACGTCGTTTAAGTGGTCCTACCGTAACCCAGTTTGGGCCACAGTCCACACCGGTAGCCACTTTAACAAATGTCAGACGAAAGGGAAAACGTGTTACAATGTTGATGAGTCCTTTCACGCTTCACTGTCTTGATTGATGACTGCGATGTCTAACAATGGGCCTATGTATCTACTTGTTGCGAGCTGTACAACAAACATTACTTAGACTCTTAGAGAGTTGTAGACGTGTATGCTGTAGGTATACAGTTAAAGGTATTGCTGTTTCACCAAAAAATTTATCAGAAATCGCTGCTCTACAATCTACTTCGTACAATGTCCCCGGCGCATGCTAATCTTGAGAATCGCCGAAATTTGGAATCATTTGGATGCGGTTTCCGCTGTTATGATCTGCATTCCTCGAGGTTTGTGTGAATATAAATGTGATGTTAGTGCATCAAGTCGAGGAATGCGAATATGAAAATATTAATTCACTGTAAAAGTAAATTGTAATTGGTTGGTTAGTTTTCGAAATACATTTTCATACAAAATTTCAGTAAAACTTGGTTGAGCCTTGAATGGGCATTTTGAAAATACTCCATTTTGCCCGCATTTGATTTAGGTGGCAAATCCACTGACCAGTGACCAATTTTTAGCAAATTCGGCAAGTCCATAAATAATTTTCCAGTTACGTCCTCTATAACCGGTGCTATTTCAAGGTTTCAGGAAATGCTGAAAAAGCTACCGTCCTTTCTCAGTCTTTCTTTTTCTTCACTGGTTGCCTTACAGCTCTAGAAACCGTGTTACGGTTTCAGGGTAAACCCAGCTGAAGACCAAGTCTCCCTCGTTTAGCCGATGGTATTTTGTGAGGCTATCTAACGACCTCTCGCACTCATCTCAGGACCTTATCACTGGGTTATATAAACTACTAGCGACTCGCCCTCGGTTTCGCTCGGGTACAATATGGATTTACAGGAATTTGAATACCTACACAAATACACTTACATTACAGAGTTTTTGGTAGATTATTTTCTTCTACACAATTCTTACCTATATAACTTTGATATATATCTCTGACGCATTAGACAGCACGCGCCAAGAAAACGCACTGGAGCTAACTTTAATACTGTTTATGCTCGGCTCCTAAACATGATAGGTCCATGTTTAATACTCGTAAACCTTCCCGGTGAATCAACCTATCGTGACACTCTAAACAAAATCAATTATTTTTTTTCGGGAAAAGAACTCAGACAGACGCGGCGGCGACTCTGTTTTATAATATGTAGTGATTAAGACAAACACCACGCATACACCTATTTATACACTGACGATCAATATAAAAAAGCCACTTGCAAAGTGTCGAAAAAATCTAAATATTTTCTAAACCATTACAAGTTAGCTTCATGAAGTAAAAAGAATCCTGAAAACAGTTTCATATTGTACAATAAAATAAAATACACTTGAATGTTGCTTTTTACTTGAAAAAGCTGTCTGGCGTGGTTTCGGAAATATTTTATGATAAGTTAGTGGCTTTTTTTTAATGTTGCTCGTCAGTGTATTAATATTAATTATTTTGTAGTTTATTTTGGTTTAGTGTTAATAATTTCTAATACATAACAGAGTGCACACAAGGCATGTATAAAATTACTTAGTACTAACCGGGTACTAACAGTTTTACGACATGATCGTCCTTGTTGCTAAGTCGCGACCGCATTGACGTTTTGTTGTCCATAATAGTTATCGTGTGCCTTGTACGTTTAACGCCTGTGTCATTGCAAAGTACTTTTTTTATGACTCAATCGTATAATTTTGATTTCTAGGTCTCAATGGTCTAGCATTAGACATTCGCGACCAAAATGATGAATGCTCAGAAAAATCAAGGCAGGAGTTTGACGTACATTGACGTGATGATAGAGTATAAAAGTAAATAGTGTAATGAGAAAATAGAAAGAATAATAGGATTTTTCGCGATCTGCGTTTTAAAAGCAATCATAATAAACAAATTTCTTAAGTTTTTAGGTTTCAGTACATCAAATCAAAAAACGGAAACCCTTATTTATGTTTGTCAGTCACAGCCCATTTTCTCCGAATCTAAGGACGAAAAAAGTTTAAATTAAGTACTTATTTGATGACCCAATCACGGAATATAGCGTAAATAATTGCGATTTTAGGGGGAAAATTAGGAAGTTATTTTTTTTCAAGTGACATCAAATGAAAGGGCTAGTAAGGGAAGTAAATATATACGAAAATTGAGCGTCCCCCCCCCCCCCTTATCTCCGAAATTACTGAGTCTAATTGGAAAAAAATAGGGTATATAGAGCGAAAACGGAATAGTAGGGAAAACTCAGCGCGCGAGTCGTACTCACAACTTAGCCTTTTTTATTATATCATTTCCACTTATCCATATTATAGTTTACCTGGCATAAAATCACATGAAATCTGAAAATTTAAACCTTGGTTCGTCTTTGCTTTAAAAGATAATAATTTTCATAGTACATAGAGGTATTTTTAGCTCCATATGGGAGAGTGTTTATTATGCTTTGATTCAGTAGTTTTATTGGCCGCGATGTTCATGCAGTTGACTGTCCATGTGGCTATAGTTTGTGGACTCCATGATTTTGAAAAAATGCGGATAGTTTTTGAATATTTTTTTTTTTCAAATCTTTTTAACTCACTCATCTACTTACTCTAATAATATAAAGAGGTAAAGTTTTGAAACAATTCAAAAAAATATTTCACGAATATGCTACGATATCCCTGAGTAATATAAGCTATATTATATTTTGTTTAAAAATATCCACGGGCGAAGCCGGGGCGGAAACCTAGTGTCATAAGAAACAATCACAATAAAAGCTCTTCTTGAAATTTTTTTAATCGCCTTGGGCCTACTCAAACCATTTACACCCACTGAATGAAAGTTTTTCTTTCTTTGCATTTTATAAGCAGCTATATAATCAATAAAAAATAAAAATAAGAAAGTGAAACCTAGGTTTGGCATACCTACTGAGATGATTTTGAAATACGTATAGAAAAAATCAAACGAGCCTAACAGTAGTCGCATATGATGTGTAACATCTGACATCTCACCTTTGTAATAAGCAACATTAACATTATATCCTGAAAACATTAACACTTTAAGGTTAACCGCACAGGTGATGCGTTCTCTATTTCCCTTTCTCTTTCTCGTCACACACACGCATATACTGTTGGCTGACCTGCCAACCTCTCGGAAAATCCGCGCGCGCTCATTGGTCAAATCAAATAGCGCGCGCTTCCCCAGCTTCCTGTTACACACTTCCGTCCCTTTTCACGAAATCACTCCCACAGATTGCAGAAAAGCGAGAGGAAAGATGTTACACATCAAAAATGGAAGAGTCAGTCGTGGAGTTCGTGGACCCCCCTAAGCTAAGAGAGTTTAGAAATCTTGGAACCCAACTGGGATATGTGTGTTGCTTACCATCGCCCTTCACGTTGACTCTGACCCCGCAAAATATAGCAGATATAGAAATAGACAGTGCATAATAAAGTACCTATAACCCGACCAAAATAATTAGAGCCACGATTAGTATGGCACCGCATACTAACTTTGGCTTAATTTATCTTGATCGGATTATACTTTATCACGCGCGATATCACAGATTACTTATGGCGATTTATGTCTATTTAGCGAGTTTAGAACTTTAAGAAGAATCAATTGATATTTGCATCAAATAATAGTAGGTACTGGCTATATTAATTTAATATTATAATTTTATTAAGATTTGTGGTTAATCTACTAATACATATTCATCATCCGTCCGTCCATCCGGTCTCATGCGTTTAGTATATTCCATTGGTTTTAGTATGGGAACAGGTTCAGACTATAAATATTTACCTATCGATATGGAAAGGGCTCACGAGAAATGTATTGGACAAAAATGTATGAAAGTTTCCACGAATTCTAGTATTGATAATTATCTAAGGTATTGAAGCGAGAGGATAAAGAAATATTTGAAAATGTACAAACATAACTAACTACGTTCAGCCTAGTGGTCACTGATCTTATCCAAGAAGTATATTAGAAGCGGGTTCGAATCTCACGTCGAGCAAAAAAATCTAATATTATTATTCAAAATTTGGAAGTACACTTCACTGTTTAAACTTCCACCGCTTCGGAAACACCATCTGTGGAGAATAAGTGGCAAGAAAGTCCACAGATATCATCTCACCTTTTTCCTCGTCGTAAAAATACAGTAAAGGTCAAGACTCAAGTATCAATAATGTTTCAATTAGTTAAACTGTATATTGCATACTTGATGTGATTTATGTGAAAATGTTACGTTGGTCGGTGCCCTGAACTACCTGTTTGTACAGTTATTTCGCGTGTGTTCGCGATCCGCACGCGCTACAATTATTTTTATGATTTCGAACTGAAATTATTGGGCGGCTGTGCTGTCGTGTAATTGAAAAGGATGTCCGAATCCTGAATACGTTTCTAATTACTGTAAATCGCAGTTTTGGATGCAATTTTAGTTCCATCACTTACCTACTTATGGAAGCGAGACTTGGTTATGGAATACGAAGCATAAATAATAATATAAGAAAGGGTGCGTCGGTGGCCGAGTGCTTAAGACGTCTGGTATTAACTAGGCAGACCACGGGTTGACGGGTTCGATCCCGGATCCCGGCCTTGTACCAATGGGTTTTTTAATTCAAAACTTATGTACATAATCCGACAAATCACACTTAGAAGCTTTTCCATCTAAATATACCTCAGCCGAACTAGCCACTCGTTAGGTATAGCCTCACAAATACCATCGGCTGAACGAGGGAGACTTGGTCTTCCGCTGGGTACCCTGGAACCGTAACACTGTTTCGGGAGCTTTAAGGCAATCCGTGAAGAAATAAGAAGAAAGTAAGATGCGGTCTTTAGGTAGAATGTGTGAATTCTGAATGATAGATGATGTTATAACTAAAATGAACAACGCTGATTTGAACACGTTGAAAGAATGAAGGAAGAAAAATTGAATAAAAAGTGGTTTATATGGCAGAAGTGAAAGGAAATGCTGGCAGAGGACGACCTAGATGTACTTCTATTGAACATATAAACAAAGCGCCGAGCATGTATGAAAGGTAAGATGAATATAAAGCCAGGATCGTAGAAAATGACATTCGATTGTCTCAGCCTAGCCATCTTGAGATAAAAGAGCTAAGCACCAATTTTCTCTTTAGAATGAGAGGTCGTGTTCCAGAGGACACGTTACAGCCAGCTTGTCACATGTGCAACTCCTAAACGTGGACATTTTGATAAAAAGTAAAATAGGTAAAAAAATGTTTTACTTGATAAAGTTATATGAAATTACGTAAGTAGTAAGTACCTAATAGTTCATCAATTGATTTGTTGTGCTGCAATACAGGCTGAACTTTATTACTTGCCTTCATTCATAACTTGCCCAAAAAACACAGAATCTATTCATAGATAGTCTTTGACCTTACAGAAAAAAGCTTCCATTTAAATAATGAAGGTCTCAATATACGTTCTAGTGTTTATTTATTTCTCAACTGCGTCGATGTTAAAGGCCAAAAAAAATTCCAATTCAATAGGTATGTACTGGATCAATTTTGATGGGATTTACATACCCACTTTTATATATCACATCCAAATTTTCTCAGGCATTGTGCCAAAATTACCCGGGCCTAACTAATCTCTTAGGATTGGCGTAAATTAATAAAATCTGTCATAATCGATTAATTAAATAAGGTGGCTCGAGTCTCAAAGACAATTGAAATCGAAAGGAAATGGCTTCCAATAGCGGATGTGACGTCACAGCGCGGACATAATGGCTGTAATCATTTTTGTATAATACCTGATGAGTTTGTTAGGCAGTCAAGGTTGGATGGTTGGCTATGAACTTTTTACACCACAAACCGTTAACCATTCAAATTACAGCTGTGTTTACATTTTTTATAATGAATTAAGTACCTATACAAATCAGACCTTGCCCTCTATGTATTTTTTTAATTTTTTCTTCAAGTACTCATACATACTTAATATTATTGTGTACTTTGCTTTGTGGAAATTAATACATAACAATACTCAACGTCAAATCTTCTTAAATCAATTGTCTCTATTGCTTAATAATAAAAAAATGAAATAACGAGTAGGTATAATAAATATAATAATAATAACCTTTATTTCAGACAATTGTTACATGTTTACATTCAATTCTAAAATCTTCCATCGATAACCGGTGTCTGCGTGCCCCTTGGTTTGCCTCCTCTATATTCTTCCAGTTTCCTCTGCATTAGTCTGGTCACTGGTATGATGTCGTCTTGCCATCTTCTAAATTGTATTTGAGGTACCAAAAAGTTGCACATTTGCTCCACTTCTCCTTTCCTCTCATTACGTGGCCTGCCCATCTCCATTTTAGAGTTTTAATTTTAGTTGTTACGTCTTCTAGCTTTGTCATTTCTCTGAGGCATTCGTTCCTGATTCTGTCGCTCTTCCTTTTCCTCTCTGGTTTCTCAAAACGTATAAATATTTTGCTTAGTTTTTATTAAATAATTTTATGAAAGGTCCAAGAATGTCTGTAATTAATGTAGGGTTTATTGATCTGTTTATTCAGGGGACCACAATTTATTTAGCTTTTTATGATACCGAAAAGTTGCTCCTAAGACGAAGTTTTCTGTTGTATAATTTTAGCAAGTATTACCTGCGTATTACTCATATTAGATGGTAGATATTCCTATTACATACACAATGGCCTTCCTGACAATAGGTCGACGACTGTCACAATCGAGACATTAACATAAAGCCACGCCCTATGTCAACAGGTGGTATGTGTAAGCTTGTAAAAAATCTTTCGAAATATTCAGGGGTAGGCAGATTCTAAGGAACTCTATGACCTGATACTTGTTTAATATCTTAATTTTCTGATCCCGGCCATGTACCAATGGATTTTTTATAAGAGGCTTTTCCATCTAAATATACCTCAACAGAACTGGCCACTCGTTAGGCTTACAAATACCATCTGAAAAGAGGAAGACTTTGTCCGAATTGGACATTTTCCGCAACGAGGGCGTGTGTTGCTTTTAGGTCCATGTGTCCGAGCTTGTTTTTTTATAGATAGTACAACATTTGACTCGCCATCCACTTGATGGAAAGTGGCTATCTATGGACATCCATTATTGGAGGTGACAAACCACAGTGCATATCATCCTATGTATGGTGAATACATGTTGTTTATATTAAATGTCGATTTGTCACTTTCATTCATGGATCCTCATAGTTCAGTTGCTATGATGGGATGAATCATTATTTCCCCTGATAAGAACTTTTGGTTTTCTCCATCTGTATTTCTATTTCTGCATCACTTAGCTCTTCTTCTGCATTCTTCCTCGGCACCGACTCCTCCTGTTGTTGCATAACATGCTTTTTCTACTCTCCCATTTCGATTCCTTCAGCTAAATCTCTTCTTTTTTATATTAGGGTAGGCTAGGTAGGTAATAGATGTATACAAAAAATTGTTCATGAATGAAAGTTAAGTATGGTTTCGTACAAATAATATTTAGTTAGGAAGGCTTTTTTCTATAAAAACATTTTTGAAAGTATTAACAATATATTATCGCAGGTGAAACAAACCAGTTTGAAGCTTTCTAAATGAATATTTAAAAATACTCGATAACATAACCTCTTGAACTGTACATTACCACTTCGAACTAAAATACATTTATATAATTAATTAATTAATCGGTAGTTTGTGTCTTTAAACAGACAGACAAACTCACTTTCACATTTTAAATTAGTGCTAATTAATATTTTTAATACATTATTTTAAGGTCGACCTGTAATAAATAAAGTAAAGTAGGCGTAAGTAAAATGCATATTCAAGCGAAATTGTATCGGTGTAATGTCGCAACTGCGCGTAACCACAAATTGCACACTCAGTTTTAAATTGATACTATTGCATATCGCTTTCAAATATGCCTATTATACCTTTTTTATTGTAACACTAGTTTTCCGCCTCCGGTTTCGCCTGTAGCAAGTGTGACATTTTCGTAATGCGAAAAAAATCGTTACAAATATTGATAAAGACTAATCTGTAATATATACAGTGACAGAATATTGTCAAATCGGTCTAGTCGTTATCTAGTTAGCTTCTTATAAACAAACCAACTCACACACTATACAAATCTACAAGCACTCTAGCACCGCCTGGTGTTTGGCAATAATGTTGAATCTATGAGTAAAAGAAACTATTGTTGCGCTACATCTGCCGTCTGTTTTCTAAGAGATCACGTGACAAATGTCATAAATAGACAAACTGACGCAACTGAGGGCGTCATGCTAACGCTTGTAGATTTTGTCTAACCCATGATGGTCACGAAGGTCGGAGGAAGACTTACCGTTCCACTACTCTATTAGACAGTGTCGTAGACAGAGATTTATGCCTTAAATGGTGAAGGGGTCGCGACACTAAAAAGGTTGAAACTGCTCTTTGGAATGAACTCTTTCAAGTTAGGGTTCTTCAAGCCAAATGTGAAAAGGCATCTTTATATCATAGCCTAATGTAACGTTTACATAGACTCACCATCTCAGCGTCTTTAGCTCAATACCAGGCGGTGGTAGTATGCTTGTCTTATAATAAAATCCTTATTTCAGCTTCTCCAGAACCTCGGCAAGGTAGACCGCACCCTGGACGACATATTCGAGGAACACTTGCAGAACTTCAACAGACAACATCAACAGGCTACCAGGTTACAGAAAGAGTTCAACAATTACATACGATGTATCAGAGGTGAGTTTACAAACTAACAAGACAAAACATAGTACATAATCCGACATACCACATTTAGAGGCTTTTCATCTAAATATACCTCAACAGAACTGGCCACTCGTTAGGTATAGCCTCTCAAATACCATTGGCTAGAACAAGGAACTATAAGGCAACGAGAAGAAAAAAAAAATTCAGAATTGGACACAATAAAAAGTGAAGCCAGGAAGTAATGTAGATAGATCCCATGTGAAAGTTTGCTTAACGGTATTTCACGGTGCTAGTCATGTATGGCGACGAACGGATACTCATTGTAATAACAAATTTTACAGATATGGACTATTACGCTTACAATAAGTCACTTTATATGATCAATTTGAAAATTATATTGTTATTTGTCAATTATGGGGAATAAAGTGTATTTTATGTTGGGGTATGGACGTTTCTAATATTATCGGTTTTTCTTTTTATGGAATCAAAAGAATAATAGAACACAAATAAACCTTTTAAAAAAAGTGTACTTACCGACTTCAAAAATTTGCACTGAAAAGTAAGAAATAATAAAAATTTCGTCGTAGAATTTGAAGTGCCAAATTAGAAGTACCCAAATTCACTAATCTAGACAATTCATTAGGAACCTACGATCATCAGTACAAACATAGATAAATAATGCCCGCTGCATATCCCCGCTGAATCGCGATGCTGATTCGTAGAGCGAGGAAGGAGCCAGCCCTCTTGTCACCAGAAGAGATGATCAGTTGTGGGGATATTTCTTTAATAAAAATTTTGGTATTTTAACCCCAAAAAAATATTAGGAAGTAGTAATGCAGTTAACAGTTCATGGCAACCCCAACAGTAGATTTTCACATGCCTGAAAACTACCTGTACTGAAGTTTAAAATAACGATTTCCAAATGTTATTGCCAAGTAGACATCTTGGCGATTTTTAGGGTTTCGTTCTTCCGATTAAAAAACGGAACGCTTATGGTCACCGAATCTACTGGACGAAAAAAGTTAAAATGTGGTACATAATTATGGAGGGTTTGATGACCCAATATAGCGTAATTTTAAACTAAATACCTTTTACAAGTGCCAAAACTATACCTTACAGCTGTCCAGACCGCGTCCAAGTCCCTGATGGAGGCCATCACGGAGGTGTACGAGAGCAGCTGGTCAGGCCACGACCTGCTGTACGTGCAGGCCCAGAACATGGAAATGTTGTGGCAGGACTTCTCGCACAAGCTGGGTGACCAGGTGCTCATACCGCTTAATACATACACTGGACAGTTTCCCGAGACTAGGGTGAGTTTGTGTTGTTTTAATATGATATGTACAATTGTCCATCATCAGGAGGCCGAAATCAGGCGACGACCATCGATACTCGGTGTCCTGTTTAAGCGAGCCACGATATTGGGTAATACCTATTACCCGGGCATTTCGTAGTTAGAGGGAAAAATTATCTTTAAAATGGCGTATCAAACATTAATTTTGATACAGTATAAAAGGAGATATTTGATACCGACAAAATACCGAGGGGGACCCAGGTTCTAATCTCAATCGTGCTAAAAATGCTAAGCACCATTTTTTTCGACTTCTCGTGCTTCGGAGAGCACGTAAAGTCGAATTTCTTCTAAAAATAACACAGTGACACATTTACTATTCTGTTAAATATTCTTAGATACTAGTGCCTCTGGCTATACCGCAGGATATTTAAAACGCCGTGAAGATGTGTGTGTTTGCATGTAGTTTGAGATTGAAAAATATTATGTTGATGATTTCAGAAAAAAATAGAGAAACGAGGCCGCAAGTTGGTGGATTATGATGGACAAAGACACAGCTTCCAGAACCTGCAGGCTAACGCTGCCAAGAGGAGAGATGATGTCAAGGTATTATATTTGTTTATATCTTCCATGTGCATTATAATTGACTAAATTTCAGTCCCGACTTCGCCCGTGGAAGTTTTCAGGATAAAAAGTAGCCTATGTCCCTCTCCAGTTCCGGCCCTCTATTTATCTCTCTTCTCTTATTGCCCGCTACTTCGTACGCATTGTATTAGCAATACAATTCACCTATCGTAATCCTAATTAATAGATGATTTTTTAAATTTTGTTTAGTTTATTCAAACTAAAAACTACTGGACCGATTTTAAAAATTCTTGCGGAAGGTTATAGGCCATTTAACATCACGATATATAGCATAGATATTTTTTTTATTCTACACAATCACTATCTCTAATACCTTTAAGGAGCGCCTCATAACTTTTGTCCCCTACATAAAAACGGACTTCAGCAACTCAAGTATTGTACAAAACTTATTAAAAATAGCAAGTTCTAGTTAATGGATCCTAAATGTATATGAAATTATCTTTATACTAAATGTATAAAATATGTCAATATCAGCTACACCTAGGTTTTATGAAGCCCTGAAAGTCAACAATTTCACGCATATTTTCAACCAACTTTGCGACTCGAATTCTCTTAATACATTTACGGATCCATTAACTAGAACTTGCTATTTCTTATATTTTTTGTACAATACTTGAGTTGCTGTAGTCTGTTATGTGTATTATCGCAAGACAGGTTTTGTTGAGAAATCGTACTTCCTCATGTTTCTGGTACGTAAATCTTGAACTATCTTATCTTATCCTTGGTTATCTTATCGATTTTAATAGTAGTCCATCTTGCTCACATATTTATAACGAGACATGGACAAAATAAGTCGCACGTAAAACTGAGTTCGTTGCGCTGTGATGTGTCGACTTAACGATAAACCTTCCTTTTGAATCAATTCGTGAAAACGCAAAAAAATCAGTTGATTAGTTTTGGAGTGAATTGCCCACCATCAAATACATAATTTTAAATTTCCATTATCACGTTGCAGGTGACCCGTGGTCGTGAACAGCTGGAGGAAGCCAAGCGCACCTATGAAGTTCTGAACTCTGAGTTGCACGACGAACTGCCCGCGCTCTACGACTCCCGGGTCTTATTCTACGTGAACAACTTGCAGACCTTGTTCTCAGCTGAACAACTGTTCCATGCTGAGACTTCCAAGGTATTTATTATTTACTGTAGCTTTCCCATTAGACATTTTGAAAATGTGATATAGAAAAATATCCGGGATAAAAAGTAGCCTTCAACTATATCTGTGCATAAAAATCACGTCGATACGTTGCTCTGTATTGACACGGAAGGACAAACAAATAAACAACAACTTTAGCATTTATAATATTAGTCACGTCACGAGACGGAAATGACAAGACGCCATCTTCTTTTTTATCTCTTCACGGGCTCCCGGAGCCGTGTTATCGGCACTAGGGTACCCATCGGAAGACAATTTCTTTCCTCTTTTAGCTGATGGTATTTGTGAGGCTATACCTAACGAGTGGCCAGTTCTGTTGAGATATATTTAGATAGAAAATCGTCTGTAAGTTGTCGTATTATGTGCATGCACCCTTGGCGCCATTTTTCGTAAGGGGCCGGTAGATGTAGCTCGATCATTTAAAACTGTTTCAAATAGCTTTTGTTAAGACCTCGTTGCTCAACTAAGTTCGAATCCATATTGGACAGAAAAGGAAAATAACGGTTTCAACCAATGAACATTTTTTTAATTGAAAATCACTGAAATGTGTATGACTGTAACTAAAAAGTGTTAAATGAGTGGTTCCAACTTTATTTTGGCCTACTATATTTTAAAACACGGTTTTAGGAATTTTTTTTTGCGTTCCCCGCCAAAAATTGTTTAACCGTGAAACACCATGAGTGTTTTGAGACATGAAGATACCCGGTGATAGTTTAAATTTCTGTCGAATTTATTTACAAGAATATTTCCTAATCCGTATCCGTCTAAACCAAACGAGCTCACTTCCAGGTATACAACGAGCTAGAAGCCATAACTGACAAGTTGGCCACAGAGAGCCAGCGCGGCTCGTACGTGAAGCGGCCCGTACTCAACAATGTACACTCAGGGACATTGCCGCGACACAACGGAACCTCTACTAATTCCCCGACCGCCGCCTCGCCTATACAGAGTAAGTTCATCTGACTTTGCTCAAAGTGGCTTCTGTAACTCTACTGGAGAATAGAAAGCATTTTTTTATCTAATTATTTAGCCAAATAAAAACGCGTTATAAAATGTTTTTATTTCCTTACATTACAAAATGTCTTCTTGTGAGCGTATTTTTGTCATTGTGACAGTTTAGTTACCTACCCTATTACCGGGATGACATACGGTTTCTAACATTAGCACACGCTTCAAATCGGTTCAAGCATTTAGAAGCTATGGCGGAATAAAGAAACAGACAGGGCAGATGGGGTTAGCATTGCCGACACCTTTCGTTTCGACTCGAAGGCCATAACGACAGGTCCGCACAGGACAAGCCAAGAAATACACGGCCCGAGAATGTACGGGAAAATCCGTGTACTGTATTTGCCCAACACAGAAATTTGCTCGGCATACTAGTGTTGGACATTCTCGGGCCTTGCATGTTCGGTTTTTGTAGAGCGTCAACATTGTTATTCGCACGATTTCTTTTGGCCGAGCACTAATGTTGCATTTTCAAAACTCTTATCTCGCAATTACCTACCCCATAATTTGTAATACAAAGCAGTTTTTCTGTCAAATCTGTATTACGATCTGCCAGTCGCGCGCATTCATGGACCAGCCACCTATGCTTAACAATCAGGCGGTGGCAAGGTCACATGTCGTCTTCTTTATAAAAAAAATAATAATAATAAATCCACTACATTTCAAAATAATTAATTAATAATTAGTATAGTAGTTTCTATTGGATGCTTTCTATTCTCCAAATTTCATTAAAATTAATTAATTGAATACAAGTATGTTTTGTGAATCGATATTTTGGAAAAATTCCCGAAACATGCTGAAAAATTGAATGGAATTTAGTTGTCTATATTATTTTTGATTATTTTTATCCAAAAAAATACGGACGACCTAATTTCATGCGATTTTTATAATAAAGCGAAACAAATCTAACAGGATACTAACAATGAATACTCGAAATTTTTCTTAACTTTGTCAAAATTGGCTACCTACTGTTTTGCTTAAAAAGTCAACGTTTTTGTAATTTCTCTGTTATCACGCTAAGCATCGATAGCGCTCATATTGTTGTGTTTGAAGTGTTTCGCAGTTGCTTATTTTGTATATTATACAGTTTCAGTGAAGTTTTCTTACGATACAATGGCTACATTTTTATGTGTATTTTCTTAGCTATCGAAAGTAAATTCTATTAGTATTATATGCCCTTCTGCAGTACCTGCGTTAAGGCCTCCCGTTTTTTTAAATAAAGAAAACTTGACTGAAACACAAAATAATAACCAATGTTTGGCATGTAGTGAGAGTTTGTTCGTGTGTTAGCTCCTTCCACCCCCGCAACCCCCACAACCCCGACCGCGGTCGCTACGGAACTCGCAACGGAACCCGCAACCGCACCGCAAACCGCAACCGCACCGCCGGCCGTCAACGGTCACAAGCAGGACTCCCCGGTCGCCGAGAAACAGATCGCTCCCGTAGGGAAAGAGGTTGAAAAAGAGGTCGAGAAGAGTGATGTCGTTGAGATTGAGAAGATACCTGAAGTGGAAAAAGATAAAAAAGTGGAGGAGATTTATGATATACCTGCTGGTAAGTTGTGGTAGGCTCAATACGAACTCTGTAGTTATTGTACATATTAAATTGTCAACTTGGTTCTAAAACAAAATGGCGCTTATATTTTTGTAAATTATTTCTTAGTAGCTAGCTAGTGCTATTTACATAATACAGACTTAAAATAAAATATTGTTCGAATATATATATAAATGAACCTCATCAAGACTGGCGAAGATTAAACCGTATGTATACCTACATGTTAAATGGTAACACGCTATGCATTTACTAAATTCTAAATCGACAACATTTCATTTTTTAAGCTCCCGATGCTTTTTTATGAAAACATATAGGCAAAGTAACTGTTATAATAGATTTTTTTTTTTAAATTTTATGTACCAAAAGTGAAATGTTGTCCATGCCAGTACTAATGAACAGAAGGTAAGGCTAGGTAGGTACATACAGTAAAGTGTCCCCCCCTCCACAGATAAGCCGGTTCTAGACAATGACATCATAAAAGATGACGAGCTCAATGATGACAAGAAAACTCAAGAGGTTTATGATGTGCCTGTCGGTGAGTTTATATCTACACCACTTGTATTATTTAGGGTTTTAATAATAAACCTAGTTGAACAACCGCTCAATATTATTATTGAAGAAAACCGTCACGTCACGTCACGAGACGGCGTAATAGACATTTCCACCCAATTTTTTTTTATTAATTAGAATAAAAGAGCTAACCAAAACTTAAAATTTGCGACAAGTTTTATTATTATACGATACGAATTGACGAAGTTATGGCAGTTTAAAGTTTACTTCTTTGATGTGCGAAAAGAACCGATGCTCCCACGTGACGTGAACCTAGTGACGTCACTGCGTGGTGCGCCTGCACACTGTGGCGGTGTATGTATTTTTTCATGGACTAAAAAGTTATACTTATGTAAAAATACCGCTAACGCAATCAGCATACTCCTGAACATAAATAAATTTTAGTGGAATGTCACTCGGATATCGTAGCTTTCACAAAAACACAAACCTTCACGGCCTTTGTACCGTGCGGTGTGGCCAGACACACCAGTAACAGTGCCCAGTTTTTGCCAGTTGTCCATGTTGAACAGAACAGGTGGCAAGCCTGTTGCTGCACTTAATTGACCTTGATGTGTGACTTCTTTAACAGGCGTAAATATCTGTTGTTTTTAGAAGAAGTGCGAACGCCTTACGTGCCCTCCAAAGCAAAGTTTGGTGCTTAGCATTTATTTTAGAACGAATGGGAATTGAACCCGCGACCTCCCGTCGCTAAACCATTTACTAAATAGGCTATTGACTCCTATTTTAGCTTTCTATTAGTGAAATAATTTTTAGATTCGGTTCAGTTGTTTGAGAGGTTAAATCCAAACTAGCGATCCGCTCCGGCTTCGAGTAAAAAATACTGAAATACAATAGTCTATGGCTACGTCGATCCGTTACTCCGTTTTGGCGTGAAAATAGGTCAAACAATATAATTGACAGTGTATTTTTAATTTCGTTTCTTTTTTTTATTCTTCACGGCTTGCCTTACAGCTTCCGGGAATCGTTGCCGGCCCCAGGGTACCCCGTGGAAGACAAAGTCTTCCTCATTTAGCCAATGATATTTTGAGGCTATACCTAACGAGTGGCCAGCTCTATTGAGGTATACATATAGATGGAAAAGCCTCTTTGTACGGTTTGTCGGATTGTAATTTCAAGAGTGATTATAAGTTGTACAGTTGTTTAACAAGGTTTATAAGTAAAGCGGGTAGAATTATATGTATATGTGGTATTTAAATTATATTATACTAAAGTTATTCGGACGGTTTTATATAAATACTAATATTTAAGATGTATTTTTGTTCGTAAACCGATTTTATATCAAAGAAAAACAATCTAGTTTAGTTTTTTATTTTTTAGTTTAATAATTTTATATTTTTAATGCAGCACCTGTCTTATAAATTATTATGTATATTATTTTCTTTTATAAAAAATATAACTATGTATATAAATGCATGTATGTATTACATAGTATATTGTAGGTATGCTTATATTTTTGAATATTTGTTTTTTTTATTTAGTGTGGCTTTTTAAAATATAACATTGTACAGTTGAAGATACAACTATTAACATTATTCTAATATGTATTAATATGTAAATATTTATTATTATATTGCAAGATATGTAGTATTATTTGGAGGATAAAACATAGATATATATTTTATATATAAACCGAGGAGCATTGAATAATCTCGTTTGTTGTCAATTTAATACAAAATTTAAATCTTTTTTTATGATGATACCCTCAGTCTGTCGTAATTTCATCCAAATCTGTTTAAAAAACCAATCAAACATGACAGTTCCATTGTCACTCTCAATCAATAACGGCTGAACGGATTCGCATGAAGTTCGGTGCACTATATAATACCTGTGTCCCCCCGCAGGAGCGACGCTGGGCGGACTGCCGGCGGGCGTGCTGTACCGTGTGCGGGCCACCTACCGCTACACACGGGAGGACGATGATGAACTGTCCTTCGATGTTGGTGACGTCATCAACGTGGTGCACTACGACGATCCTGAGGAACAGGTATGTAACTACTATTTTTTTTAAATAAAATTATAAACCTATAATAATGGTAGTGAAGACAGTGAAATATTTTTCAAATCGGTCCAGTATTTTTCGAGTTTACTTCTTACAAAACAAATAGTAATTTGACGCACACCTACTAAGCGAGTTAGCATCTTAATTTTATATTGCTTTCTTACTCATGGCCGTATATTATCCCGTCGGAAATATCTTGTCACCTTAAAAGAATGCGGCCTAGCAGCGGCACACTACTTACGGCAAAAAATAGAATTATGATTTATAAAAATAAAATTAGTCAATTTATTATTTACTTTTTTTTATTTAAAAATTAAATAAAGGTCTTGATTTTAATATAAAGGGGGAAGATTATTTCGAGGTGCCGAGATATTTCCGACGGGTAGTACTTATTTTTATATTTACTTAATTATTATTTTTGACACTCGACCACAGAATTATAAGCTTATCTCTATCTCACTATAAAGGGATAGTGCACTCCACTAGTGCCCGGCAAAAAGGGCGCATTACACGTTGCATGATTAGAGCACAAACTCACAAATTGGTCTAAATTCTGAAGGATAATTTTAGTGTGTTTGTTTGTCCTTATTTCACGCCAAAACGAAGCTACGTATTTTTTTGACCGGATTAAGCTAATTTTGTCCCGGAAAAATTAAATTTTTGATGAATAACTTTTCTGCCCGTGCGTAGCTAGGGCGGGTTTGGTGTTATTTTATCTTCGCTATGTGACGTAAATGTGTAGAGAGTAATGTCAAATGTGTAAAGTAAAGACATTAGAATCTAATTTTGGGGGTGATTTAGCTGTTTACACAATGGCGACTACTGTAAGACTCGCTCTTTATTTTTCAGGAGGAAGGTTGGCTAATGGGAGTGAAGGATGGATCCACTGAGAAGGGCATGTTCCCCGCGAACTTCACGCGGCCGATATGAGTACTGCCTGTCGTATATACACACTGATATGACAGGTGATGGACGAGAACTCTAATATTAAGTGCCTTACACGGTCAGTCTTGCGACAGTTCATCTACCTACCAATATGTACTTCTGTAAATAAATCATGTTTTTATTATGGGCGCCATTGTCGCTTTTATGTCGAACGTTAAGATACATTTTAAAAGTCAGATCTATGCTATAATTAATGTAATGTTTACGTTAGTGAGGGAAAAGACAACATAATACGGTATCAACTAAGGTTCTTCTTTCATATGCTGACGACAATGATGTGACATCAAAATTGTGACTTTATTTCAGAAAATGACCACTGCATTACATTTTTTTGTGGCGCTAGGTGTTGGTATAACGATTCTTCAACATCGCACATTAAGTACCCTATACACTATGCATTTTCTCAGATGTAAATGGTGCTTTATACCCTTGAGTGAACTGCTACCAGACTGGTCTTGTATGGTCTGCCTACATTGAGGAGCACATTAAGTTATTCTTGTGTTATTCTTCCACGTCTTGTACATTTTAATACTGATCAATCGCCATTTTGTTTCTTAGCTAAGTGTCATATCAACTTCCAACTTTATGTGCTCCTTAACTAAAAACAAGAAATTAATACCTAATATATTATTATAGTTGTTGAGAATGTTTATAGATATTATTTATATTACAACGAATAAATTATTATTATTAATTAATTAACACCTTACCCTCCATTGACCTTATGATTATTATATTTAGTTATGAAAAAATGCTTATTTTTAAAAATAAGACGCCAATTAGTCATTATCACTTATAATTAAGAATCATTATATTGTTCAATGTGTACATTATTATGATCATAATTTAAACTTTTATTTATTGTCCCTGTTAAAAATTACAATATTTTCGGAAATCTTATTAAATAAATATTATAAAATACACAGATACTATATCATAACCTTGTACAAATTATATTTGTGAATGTAAAAAATAATTGACAATAAATTATCATATTTATTATTATTAGGATTATGTATATTAAAAAATATTGCTCAGCATTGTGAAAAGTGTAGATTTTGTATAATGTTTGTGAAAAAATATACAAATGATAAAATGAGGCCTTTTGATAAATTTTAATCATATACAATTAATATATTTTGACTTTGTATAGGTACCTATTATCTTCTTATCTTAGTTTAATATTCAAAATCATTTTATAAATAACTTTTTTTGTAACATTTACAACTGCACATAAATATTTACTGTGCCACAGTAAAATAAATATACAACTTTAACTGTTTGTCTTTGATGAGTATACAGATCTATACGTCACTGTGTTTTCATTCTGCATTTCATTATACTTTTGCATTTCTGGAATATTATGTTTCACTTCTTTTTAGAGTCTAAATGACATTGAATGTTTTGTCTGTATGGAAAGTTATAATAGGTAAATAAAACTAATAGCTTTCATACAGCTGCAGAATGCACGTCTCCATTTTGATTGTTATATTTCATTGCAATATATTATTTTCTTACATTCCATATTTGACATATATCTTATATTTTGATAAGAAATAGTTTGTGGTAATGCTTTATCATATTTTACAAGGGTATGAGTATAGAATGAAGCATATTTTTGTATTTTCGAGTGCAATGTCAAATATGGAATGTGACAAAATCGGGACTAATTTTCATGTATTTTTAATATGAAACATTGTAGAGTATTTATATTATTTATTAGATCTTATTATTATTGTATAATTATTTTGAACAAAGTACTAACCAACTCTTGTATAGGATATTTTGTTTGCTTTGCTTGTTGAGATTTCATATTGTATATTGTGTCAAATGTATCTTGTAAGTATGTTTGTAAATGTTTACAACACCTGGACTGTGTCCTCCAGTGTCAAATATGAAGGTGCTTCAACATTTTTTTTGAAAATTTACCTTTAATGAAATTGTGTTCCAGAGTTTTTCCAATATTTTCTACCTATGCATTAACATTATTGCTAAGGTTGTTTATATATACATATACTGTAGAGTTATGTTAATCATTTATATGACCATTTTAAAACAATAATAAATTAATACAGATCACTATGCACTGCCACGCCAGGTATGTACCTATACCTTATTTCACAAAAAAAACAAGTAAATCAACATTTTTTTTTAAGAATTTATATTTAAGACTGACTGTCATGTAAATACTTTATATGGCAGTCACTCTATATTAATAATGTGAATGGCGTTGGTTGGTGCGGGACATGGTAGATGGTGGTGAAGTGCCATGTGAATGTCCATATTGATATGTAGGTGTTAACTTAAATTTGTTAGGACTTGTACAGTTTTTACAACTGAAATATAATTGAAAAATTAAAATGGGTTTTATTTTGGTTACCTTACCGAGACGAGACCATAGAGTTATACTAATCCAGAAAGCCTTGGGAGTATCCCATGAGAAATGTAATCTCTTAAGAGCAAACTTGCAATGAGCTCGGTAAAAGTTGTTGATACACGCAAAAAGAATTGATAAAATAACCAAGGATAAGATGGGCCAAGATTCACGTATCAAAAACACGAGTAAGAACGATTCCACAAAATATCTGTCTTGTGAAATTACACAAAACGGACATAATTCACAACATTTCACTTTTCGTTAAGTACCAAAATTAAAAATCCGTTTGGAGATCTTCCTTTGCTTAACACAATACACATATTAAATTTTTTTATTCAGTGGTTTAAGAGATATTTTGAAAAAACTACACTGTGTAACGAGTACGGCTCAAAGCTACTATACTCTCTGCCTACAAAGGTACCTGGCAATAAAAAGTATTAGTTGTACTACTGATGGAGCCATAACACGAAAAAGTAGAATAGAATAGATACAAGGGAATTTAATTTACGTGCTTCTCTACCCATCTTTGTTGATGAAAGTGAATAAAATTTAATTTTAAATTAATTAACTCAAAAATAAACAATAATGAATGAAACAAAAGAACCATGAACGAATGAAACGAACGCACGCAGCTCATGTCATTTCTTTTTTTAAAACAGAATACGCATAGACACCTGATACTTTTAGCCGTTATCGGCTTTTTCTAAAAATGCAATATTTAAAAATTAATTTAAGAGTGTTAAAGTTGAAATTTTAGAAAAGAAAAAAATACGGGTACCTTAATTTTTCACCTACTTTCATATAGGCTATATAATAAAATTAGGGTGTTAAAACATGTTGTGGATTATGCTCTTCCAGTATTATACAAAAACTATTAAAAATAACAAGTTAAAGTTCATGTTTTCATAAAGTATGTGAAGTATCTATATTCTATAAGATAAATACGTGAAAATGGTACATTAGCTCGAGTCACAAAATAGGTTAAAAATACACGTGAAAATGATGACTTTCTGGGCTTCATAAAACTGAGGTGTAATGTCAAATATATTTATCGTTTGAAAGCTATTTAAGGGGCTGGTATTTATAAGTTTATTTATACAACATTTCCTAAATAATAAAAATATGGCTCAATCCAATTTCAAATAGGTAATAACAATCCTTTTGGGGTGAGGAAATGTTGTATAAATAAACTCACGTTTCCAGGATTAACTTAGATTTGCCATATTTTTGACAGATACAAGATGACTGAGAGCCACGGGTCCTTAAATTTCGAAACTGATCGCGTACCTAATTTAAGAAGTCTTAAAGCATGTAATGTATGTATTGGACAAAAGTTATGGTTATGAGGCGCTCCTTAAGTCGACGCATCACAGCGCAACGAACTCAGTTTTACGTGCGACTTATTTTGTCCATGTCTCTTTATAAATATGTGAGCAAGATGGACTACTATTAAAATCGATAAGATAAGATAGACCAAGATTTACGTACCAGAAACATGAGGAAGTACGACTTCTCAACAAAACCTGTCTTGCGATAATGCACAAAACAGACTTCAGCAACTCAAGTATTGTACAAAAAATATTAAAAATAGCTAGTTCTAGTTAATGGATCCATAAAGTATGTGAAATTATCTTTATTCAAAATGTAAAAAAAGAACACAATTAGTAAATGTATTAAGAGAACTCGAGTCGCAAAGTTGGTTGAAAATATGTGTGAAATTGTTGACTTTCAGGGCTTCATAAAACCTAGGTGTAGCTGATATTGACATATTTTATACATGTAGTATAAAGATAATTTCATATACATTTAGGATCCATTAACTAGAACTTGCTATTTTATTGTTGAAGTCCGTTTTTGTATGGGACTCTGATCAAGTAGCCTTTGAACCTAGTTCTTCGTTCTTTTACTTAATCTAGATAATTATTTTATTATATATTTTATTATTTCTCAATGAATGTAGGTACTTAATCTGTGTAATGTAGGTAATGCAAACCGATTATTATACTCTTTGATGCAAACTTATATAAATCGACTATAAATGGAAACAAAACGTATTTTAGTGATTATATTCTCTTTGATGGAAACGAAATCTGTGCCATTTACGTTTCGTTTCATCCATATATAATTGTCAAAATTGTACTGTGATGCGAATCGGAACGAACGTAAATAATTTTTCTCCTGAGATTTTCTCTGTGATTTTCTCTTTTGCTCTGTCTGTGTTGTCAACATACAAAACATCATTTTAGCAAGTAAAAGTGAAAACGTTGACATTTTTTTAACTACGAGTAAAAAAATCCTGAGAAAAGAAAGTGTTATAATAATATAATAGCTGTATAATAGGTGTATTTTTTCCCAGTTCATCACACAAATATTTACATTTAAAATAGGTAAGTTTATAGGCAAGGATGTTGTGTAATTAGTTCTGTAGTAGCATGTCTCCAAATATTATGTTCATATAATATATCTATATCTGGATGTCATGTCATCTGTTGAATAATACAAAAATTTCTTTATACATTTATAAAATTGTTTTAATGATTAAGTAGGTATACTATAATTTAGAATTACTGAGAATAGCCACAAATACAATTTCATAGGTATTTGTTCATTGTTTAATAATAAATATCATTTAATTTATTCATAACAAGGTCCTATACCTACATCCTTTACAAAGTCTATATTTATTTAAAAAACTTGTAGTTTGTAAATAATCCTCATTTAATACTATTGACTTATTACTTTGTGACCTAGGTTTAACTTTGTAAATATTGCTAGCTAATATTCATAGGTATAGGTACTGAGACGGTTCTTGAGCAGTGGTTGTTAGATGCGCGAACACAATTTTTGGGTCTGCTTGACGGTATGAGGTATTAATTTTAATTTTACCAGCAGTAAAAAGCAATCTTAAAAACAAACACCAATAAATCAATTATAATAAATATACAAGTTATATTGCACATTACATGGACATTAGTTTTCTATTATAATAAGATAGAATTTCACTGCATTTTTTGTGTTAATAAATTTAATTTTTACCATATTTTGTTATTTTTATTTTGTTTCACACTACTTATAGGTGGATTAACAAGAGAGATAAAATATTTAAATTTATAAGAATGACCATGTTCAGTACCTAGTTAATTGCATTTTTGATTTATTATTTTGTTCTCACTCTGATAATTGACCTACAGGTAGGTACTTACCTCTGCTTGGAACTTTATGCATGAAAATCAACATCAATTAGCAATTACCACCATGGCTTAATTTTTTTATATGTCATAAGAATTTATCCTGAAGGATTTCCAAAATAAAATGCAACTATCTGTGCATAAAAATCATGTCAATTAATTTGTTGCTCTGTTTTGATGTAAAGAAGAACAAACTTTGGCACCTGCCTGAAAATGACAAAGAAAAGTAAGAATAATCCCATAGCTGTAAAATTCCCATTATGCCTTACAAAGAAAAAAGCAAAGTTTGGTGACATTGCTATGTTAAGTAAGCACCTTATTCTTGCATTTTTACTTTCAAGCTCATCCTTTGTCCTGGGATAAAAAGTAGCCTATATTTTAATCCAGGGCATCTGTAGTGTATCCTACAAGTTTCATCAAAATCCGATCAGCTGTTGAGGTGTGATTGAACAACAATAATCCTGCACATTAATAATAAACCAAAATGTGAAAGCTTCTCTACATGGTGATAGTTGTCTTCGTTTATTATCCATGTTCCTTGTTCCCTAACTTAGAAAGAAATAAAATTTATCATAGATTATCTAAGGCAATTTGTACAAATAAAGTCATCCTGTCATCTGTATGCCTGTCTGTGCCTGATTTTCTCCAAAACTACTGAACAGATTTTGTTCTGCTTTGCACCTTTAATGATGTCAATATTGTTGTCAATGTTCAACTGATCTCCAATAGTTGGCATCTTTTACAAAATAGATAAATTAGTCTAATTTTAGAAGAAACATTTAATTTTGATTTGTTTTTTATTTGTCGTCATTACAGGGAAAAATAATCTTCAAAATGGAATATCAAACATTAACTTTGATACAGTATTAAGGGAGATATTTGATACTGACAAAAAACTTTGAGAAAAAATGATTGTTTCATGTCCCCAGAATCCATATATACGGTAGAGAGTATTATTCTTTGATATATATACCACAGAGCAAGTAAAAATATATACTGTAGGTAGTCTTTGATCCACTCAGCCCTAACCAAAGAGTATAATGGGCCTAACGAATAAAATTAAAAAGTTAATTTCCAATAAATAACCACAGACTAGGTACTAACTATAATAATAACATTCAGTCTTTATTTTCTTGTTATTTTATGTAAACTGTGACCATCAATTGTGACGTCATCGCGCCCAAAACGTTTTCGCGGGAATTTGAAAATTAAAAACATTATTTACAAATATTCTATTTTCTAATATTTTTTTAGGTAAGTAAGTACCTATAACAAATGTTGCAGCTATAATATAAAAGGATTTCCAAAAAATGACAATACCCATCTTGTCATAAAATAAAATATAAAAACTTATTACCTATTTACTGACTGAACTGCAGAAATACGAATTAATAAACAGGTTCACTTATAAAAAGCAATCTTCCTGTACCTATGCCCTTTGGTTATACCTTTGACGTCATAGCTTCGTAAGATTACCACAAACAGAACCTAATAGAAGTGATATCTAAATTGAAATCTATCAAGGATATTTAAATTCCTAGTTTCAACTTGGTTTGATAGATATGCTTATCTATCTGTACTAATATACCTAAAGAGGTAAAATTTGATTTTTTTTTCTTATGTTTGTTTGTAATTAAAAACTACTAAACCGATTCTAAAAATTATTTCACTAATGGAAAGCTACATAGGCTATCTATATAATGAAATCAAAAAACCATAACGAGATAAAAAAACGAGAGAGAGCGGGATGGCGCTCTACAAAACTTTCTTGACGTACTCATTAGTATATGGTATAATAATTAATAATCGCATTCGCAAGTTCGAATTTTGAGCCAAAAGAGCACAAAGCAAGTAAAACAAAAGAGAGCGAATCCATTGTCTATGCCAGTGTTGTCGTTTGAAAAAATAGTGACATTTCTTTTGATTGCTTTCGAGATTTAAGGCCGATTTACACAATATATGAACTGATCCCAAACCTGTGCACAATAGATTCTACGCGGGCGGAGCCGCGGGTGATCGCTAGTATTTAATATTGTTCGAATATATCCACGGGTAGAGCCGGCTGCCGGGGACGGAAAGTCTAGTGTTATAATAAAATCTTAAGAGTACTTAAGGCGGTTTTGAGAGTGGTTCATACTGTCATACAGGAAACTTCCACTTTTATGTTTCATTATTTACCAATCTAGGTAAGTATTTACTTACAAAGTAAATAATTTGCCAGCTCCAACCTAATTTACAAAACGGAGTAGCTCAATAAATAGTGTAAAAAAATAGATGTGAAACATAAAAAGTACTTAGGTACTTATGTATCGAGTAGGTTATTAAATGAAAGTTTATTGGAGTATGAATTCTACAATATATATTATTTATGTAACGTTTCTAACAAAACCACAAACGTTTAGAAATTATCAAAGTACCTACCTAGGTAGGTACCAACTTATAGCTCAAAATAGAGCTGGTCGTTTTTTTGACAAACTGCTTCAAGAAACAGATTTTTGCCATGTAACGAACGAACGCTTTTATGACAGAAGGAAAATCAGCTTTTTTTAAAAAGCAGGTTTATTGCTTCGGCGATTCAACTGTACGTACGTACAATAGAGCCTGGTCGTTTTTTTTTACTAACCGTTTCAAGAATCAGATTTTTGCAACCATTTACATATTGCGCTTGTGTGTGTAGTGTAGTGCCTGTGAGAAGTGTGAGAGGTTCTAGCTTCCTATTAATGAAATAATTTTTAAAATCGATTCTATAGTTTCAGAGATTACCCCTACATCAAATCTTATAAACTGTACCTCTTTATAATATTAGTATAGATTAGATACATGTACCCATAACACATGCTTTGGGGTTCCGTGTTATCATATTTAGAACCGCGACATCTTTCGTTTCGACTCGAAGGCCAAACCGACGAATCCATACAGGGCCAGCCAGGGAAGGAATGCACGGCCCGAGTGTGTCCAACAGCATAATGACCGACCCAGCAATTTGCTCGGCATTCTAGTGTTGGACATTCTCGGGCCGTGCATTCCTTTTCATTACCGATGACAGTACTTTCTATGCAAACAATAAATGGCTAAAATAATTGTTCTAAGTTTCCTCATTCTGGTCAAAATAAAAGATGTAGCGGGGGGTCCTATGTATGCTAAAAATGAAAATTCTACCAAAAATATTTACGACGCGGTTTTGAAAAAGAAACTGGTTTGCTGTTCTTTTAATATGGACGCTGTATAGTGTATAAATACATTAGACTGATATGGTACAGACTGTCGAATAAACGGTATTTTTGAATGAATGAATATAATATGTAGTATGTACGATTTACGCCTTATGAATAAAAAGCCGTTTCTTTTGGCACTGCTTTTCGAAGCAGTTTGTCGATTTATAAAATGGGTTACGTTCCGTTTCACGTAAAATACGAAACGACCCAGCTCTAGCTCAAAACAACCTGAAAAATCTTTTAAATAGAAATGAAATGCTGTTCGTTGGTAAGCGCATGACTTGAGAACGGCTGGACCGATTTTTTAAATGTACCTAATTATTATTTAATCAGGTTTTTAGGGAAATAAATATTGGAAAAGTTATCCAGGAAAAACTGAAAGTGCTTTTTTATATGGAATTTTTGTATAATATTATACATGATATCATAGGGGATTCATCTAATCTTTTTTCTCTTCTTCTTCACTGTTTGCCTTACAGCTCCCGAAACCGTGTTACGGTCCCAGGGTAGGTAGGTACCCAGCGGAAGACCAAGTCTCCCTCTTTTAGCCGATGGTATTTGTGAGGCTATACCTAACAAGTGGCCATTTCTGTTGAGGTCTCTAGTGTGGTTTGTCGGATTATGTACATAAGTTTTTAATTATAAAACCCCCATTGCTATATGGCCGGGATCCAGGAGCGAACAAACTCGGCCACCGACTCTCAAGCAGGTAAATTTTGTCCCACCCAGGATTTGAACCAAAGGACCTCTGCAATTCCGCTAAACTAAACTAAGTACATACATATATGTATGAAAACTCCTAAAGACCTCTATCAGTTATTATTCGTTTGTAGTGTTGTGTAGACGCGTAGACGAGCTTATTGACGCTCAGCTAAGTGAGTTTGTTTACTTTACATTACTGTTTGTGTTTTTAATATTTGTTCGCTATTAGGTACGTATATATATAACGAGTTTTCTGCCCCGGCTTCGCCCGTGATAATTTGATATCACTGCACAACCGATCCCAATACTACATTATTTATATGATTGAAAAGACTTTTTATTTTTTAATAAAAGATTGTGAAAGCATTTTCTTCCGTTCTTCTTTCCTCATTCATCATATGTAGAATTTATAGTCTCTTTAACCGCAGATCAGAAAGAAACCTATATCGAATATTGTAATTTACTTTTATCGCTAATCACTAAACGTAACGCCTTATCGTAATTTAATAACGATAGACTCTACATCCTATCTTATTTTTCCAAAACAATCAAGAACGGTCGATTTTGTTTACTTCAACAATTTGAAAGTAAACACACAAACATATATTGCAACTTTCTCTTTCATTACACAAGTAGAACAAACAATGTTATGACGGGCCCCATTCGCGAATTTAGAATCGCTTCAAACGCTACTCACAGTACTCCCGTTAAACACAGTCACAGTATTATGTTATATCTGTAAAGTATAGCCTAAGTAGCTTCACGCCTGTTACCCGAAGGGGTAGGCAGAGAGTATGGAGTGCTATTTCTCTCGACTATTAATTCAAATTCAATTATTTATCAAAAATTCGTTTTTGGAGAAATTACATATTTTCCTGGATTGAAAAGTCATTCCCCGGCCCTTCAGCTATCTCTGTGCAAAAGAATCACGTCGATTCGTTGCGCCGTTTTGGTGTTAAAGAAGGACAAACAAACACCCTTTCGTATTTTTAATATTAGTTTGAAATAAATTGATGTTCTTAACCTTTTTTTTGACCTCAGTTTTTTTATTTGGATCCTAACTAAGGTATTGGGTTGGGGGTCCTTAATTTGTATTCGCGTAATGGTTCAAATTATCAAAACTATTCATTGTCTATTTATATACAATTATTATTTATTACCTACTCATTTATATTTTATTACCTTTTGTCTACGAAGCATGCAACGCATTTACAAATGGTGACAAAATGTTTTTAGAAAAATTTTAGGGCTTAGCATAGAAACTTATTGAAATAAAATATTAAAGGTTAACTCCGGCCTTGGCCTGGTGTATTCGGGTTTGAATGGTGCTGGGTGGATGCGGAGGTTGAATGGTGCTTGGTGGATGCGGAGGTTGAATGGTGCTGGGTGGATGCGGAGGTTGAATGGTGCTGGGTGGATGCGGAGGTTGAATGGTGCTGGGTAGATGCGGAGGCTCTACCTACATCATAGGTCCTATGAGCATTTTGCAGCAAAAAACTGAAAAAAATTTAACAATTCGGCATTAAAATCATTGCTTAGTGAACCTGAAATTTAAAAATATCTAATTTCGGGGGGTGACTGAATTTTAAAAAAGACCCTGGACATCATCTAGAACCAGAGTACTTGTGAAGACCAAATTCGATGAGATTGCGTTGTTTTGTCACAGAGTTCCAATATCCACATCCTGGCCCCATCATCAGATCAGATCGGTGGTACCAATTTATTATACTATGATCCGAATTACATACCTACACTTGCAAAGAGCCAAATCGATACAACAACTTCCAAGATTAGTTTTTTACAGGTGAAAGTAATATAAAGCGTGTAAAATTAAATTATCACTAGATGACCCGTGCGAATACTTCGCACCGTTAGTAGTGTTGTTGTCATAGTTCAAATGATCTCCAATGGATGGCGTCTTTTACTAAATAAATAAATTAGTCTTATTTTAAAAAAAACATTTAATTTTCATTTGTATGTATTAACTTTGACACAGTGATACCGATACTGACAACAAAATAATAAATAGAGATGCTACTTCTACTCTTTATTATATATTATGTGAAAAGCATCGATCGATATGCATCTTTAGAGAAATGAGAGTGTATTATTAATGACCGTGACATGACCGGTCCAAGGTTCATCTCACACAGACACACATTATACAAGTTGACGGAAGTTACAGTAATGAGCAAAGATAACAATACAATGCTAATTGTGATCTTGTGGGGAACTGTTGACTTAAAAAGCGGATTTAAGATACCTAAAGATTAGTGTGAAGTGTGAAATGTATGAAACAATCCTAACTTTTTTTAACCGAGTTCCAAAAAAAGAAGGAGAAGGTTCTCAATTCGGACCGTATATTTTTTTTTTTATGTATATATGTACAGATAATTCTTCCGGATTGGTCCCATTTTTATCTCATAAAAATATTAGTTTTTCAGAAATTTTGAAAAAACTGACTTTATAAGTACATTTTTCTTGATATCTCGATAAAATATGTACCGTTTTTGACAACTTATTTTTTTCAAGACATAATAATTTCTCGACATTATCTCACAGACATATGACGAAAATCGGTTCAGTAGTTTTTCAGAAATTCAGTAATTAATTTCTGTTTACGGCTGAAATTATGTATCAGAAAAAGCCTTAGCAACGGTTGCTATTGACACGAAGTTGTCAATTTTCGTGACGATGGTCTAGCGGTTAAATGTAATGGGGTGCACAGGAATTCACATCAAATTCAAATCACATCCACAGGGGTATTTTTTTTTAATTTTCCATCAATATTTTTTTAGTTGCGTTATTATTTGTCTCTCAAGGCAGCAAAATCACTTAAAAGGTTTAAAATAAACCTTTTAAAAAAAAGTGCACCGACTTCAAAAATTTGCACTGAAAAGTAAGAAATAATAAATATTTCGTCGTAGAATTTGAAGACGGTTGGTGCCAAATTAGAAACAACTTAGTTCCCAAATTTACTAATATAGACAATTCATTAGGAACCTACGATCATCAGTACATACAAACATAGATAATATTGAACAGATCTTTATCTTCTTAGATATTTACTTAGTTTTGTATCCTAATTTGGCACCAACCGTCTTCAAATTCTACGCCGAAATATTTATTATTTCTTACTTTTCAGTGCAAATTTTTGAAGTCGGTGCACTTTTTTTTAAAAGGTTTATTTTAATCGTCCAGTAGATTCGGAGAAAATAAGCTGTGACAGACGGACAGACTGACAGACACATGAGTGTTCCAGGATTCCGTTTTTTCATTGGAGATGTACGGAAACCTGCATCATTTACAAATACCTATCCTTCCAAATACCACAGCCATTTGCATGAAAATGCTGCAATTTCAGGCAAGTTGTGAAAAATTTTCAAACCTTTGATAGTAGATGACCAACACTTTTGTTATGTCGATGTTGCACAATGACATATTGGTTTATCTTGACAAAGTATTTTTGGCACATACACATACATTTGTGTACTTTTCGCATGTACGAGTATGCAGGGCCGCGCCGACTGCCCACAGCGCCTGTGTGCGAAACCTATGAAGCGTCTCTTTTTTTCACGAATCTTAATGTTTCAACTTATTTTTATTTCTTATTTGTTAATTTTGACCGAAATAAATGTTCTCTAGTTTTATATAATTATGTTAAGTATGCACCCTATGTACATAATCTGTGCATATGTAGTTTGTTTGCATACTCTACGTATAGAATGCGGCCCTGCATGTATGCGGTGGTCAAGGTCATCTTGTATCTGTCAAAATATGCCAAATATCAGTTAAATTATACCTATGTTGTATAAATAAACTCAATTTTCCAGGATTAACTGAGATTTGCCATATTTTTGACAGATATACAAGATGACGAGAGTCACGGGTCCTTATCACCTATCATATTTTTCATTCGTATGGATGTTTAGACAGAGCACGTAGGTTGCTCCTATAGTTAGCCTTTTTATATTCTGTGGCTTAGGTAGGTTTTAAAAAAAATTGGCCAAGTTGCGAGTACCTAGGTACCTACAGATTTTATATTTAACATTATTAAGGACCGTTGCTCTCATTGCAGTCATCTTGTATCTGTTAAATTACTTTATTGAATGGTGTGGTAAGGAAATGTTGTATAAATAAACTCACCTTTCCAGGATTAACTGAGGTTTGCCATATTTTTGACAGTTATAAGATGACATTGACCAACGGCCCTTAATGTCATTCGGTATATCCTTCTTGCGATAAAAGGTAATAACAAATTCCATGTTTTCTATTTATAACCGAACTTCAAAAAAGAAGGAGGAGGTTCTCAATTCGTCGGAATCTTTATTTTTTTATGTATGTTAAATTCCCCGATTACTTGAAGACGCCTGGACCTATTTGGATTTTTTTTTATTTTATGGGTATATCTACTTCACAGGTGGTCAGGATCTGATGATAGGATCCTGCGAACTCTTCAAATTTTATAGGCACACTTGAAGCGATTTGGGTACTTATTTTTTAATTCAATTGGATAAACTGTAAGAAAATGCGAAAATGTGTTTTTTTTATTTTTTTTTATTGTAATTAATTTATATAACCCTTTAAAACCTAGATTAAAAACTAAATAAGTAAATGTACCAATGGGTTTTATAATTAAAAACTTATGTACATAAGCCGACAAACCACACTAGAACTAGCCACTCGTTAGGTATAGCCTCACAAATACCATCGGCTAAACGAGGGAGACTTGGTCTTCCGCTGAATACCCTGGAACCGTAACACGGTTTCGGAAGCTGTAGGACAACCCGTGAAGAAAGAAAAAAAGTAAATTAATAAAGTATAATACTGAAATATAATAAAAACGTAAATGTGAACGTGTGCGTATTTACTTAAAATACTGGTAAAATAACCCCTTGATTTTTTTTGGCATTAGGTCATATTTATTATAATGTAGGTAGAGGAAGTAAGACAATATGATTTGTGGAAGTTATTAGCCTCTACTTAGCGTGATAGAACACAGATATTAGATATTATCGCAGCATTATATATCAATTATGGTATGTATACAAATTATACGCTAAAACACAAACAAAATTACCAATCACGATTCTATTTTCGTAGACACAAAACTAAACACCTTCAAATGTTGCACAAATATACGGTCATACAATACAAAGTGTACCTAGAGGCCAATTCTCTATTTTAAATTCTAAATTTCAGTACAATATGGATTTACAACAATTTGAATACCTACATAAACACGCTTATAAAAAGTTAGCTATATGTTACTGCGGATTTTTTGTAGATTTTTTTATTGTACACAATTCGTTCCTACATCATTTTGTTATATCTCTGACGGATTAGACAGCATACGCCATGAAAACTCGCTGGGGTTATCTTTTTCCCCGAGTTGATTCACTTATAATGCTCAGCTCCTAAACAAGATAGGTCCATGCTTAATACTCGTAAACCTTCCCGGTGAATCAATTTGTCTAATATCGAAAACTGCAAGAAAATCCGCTATGTCTTTGTGTGAAAAAACTACTAAGCGGATTTTCGTCGTAAAATTTTACATAGTGTTTCTGAATGAAGTCCCATTGCTATATAAAATCACGTATATTTCTAAGTATTACAAGAATGAGTTTCTTCAATATATATAGATGGACTAAATAAAGTATACTTGCGGACTTTAAAAATAGTTCAATGAAAAGCAAGAAATAATTAAATATTCCGTCGTCAACAATTTTTTGTAGGTTGGTGCAAAATTGGGATACAAAATTAAATAGATTCTAATGACGATCTGTTCAATGTTATCGGTTTGTATTTAGTCTAGATTAGTGAAACTTAGAGCTAGGTACTAGGGTAGTTTCTAATTTGGCACTAACCGCGTCTTCAAATTCTACTGACTGTTTTCTTTTTTTTTTCACATTATAGAAAGGAGTCCAGCAACTACAGCATGGAGGTCGGAGTAAGAATTACTGGGATACTGTTACATATCCTTTATTGGATATTGATGCCACTATTCTGGTTAGCGGACAGAAGACATCGCCATAGACTACCGCCTATTAAGGATCCATTATTGCTAGAAAGTGCTGTTAGTATCGCCAGGAAAATACGGACTAGAGAGGTACCTATGCTAGATGTAGATAAAGATAACAGAATACCAAATATATAATGCGAAATATTTGTTTGCCTTTCTTTTATATCAAAGCGGAGCAACGGATTGACGTGATTTTTTTGCACAGAAAAGTAAATATCCCATTTCTCTGGCAAAATAGAATTTTTTCATACAGTGTTTATTAACTTAATCCGATATGTAACGAAGAAGTATAGAGACATCGCTTGATATTTTGAGAAATTTTTAATTTTCAATGTTTTTATTCATGCATCGATCCCATCTTACCGCTATATCTTGAACTGTTCTTCTATTGTATTTGTCATTGACATTATGAGGAAATAAGGATAATTATTATAGGTAAAACGGAGATATAGTCAATTTACTTGTTTAATTATATGTTTAGTGTGACAACCAACTAACGATTTCATAATAATTATTTAATAAGTAGTATGCCATGTCAAGCTTCTAACTCTAATACAGTAATTGTTTTGCATCAAAACTTTTAACTTAACTTACTTTCCAGGTATCAAGCGAACTAGTAGTATTGACCTATATAAATCGTATTATAGAAGTAAACCCATATTTAAATGCTGTCGTTGAGAATAGGTTCAAAGCAGCCTCAGACGAAGCAAAGGCGGTGGACAAGAGACTAGCTACTCTGAAGAAAGAAGAGCTTGAAGATTTGGAAAAGAAGTTTCCATTCCTTGGTGTACCGTTTACTGTGAAAGAAAGCTGTTCGTTAGCAGGTATGATTGCCATTATTATTTTTGCGGACGTTATAGTCTAGTTGGTCAATGGCTGTGAAATCGATAACATAACGGAGACCACATGCAGGCTAAGTATGACCACGGAGTACAGGTTTAATGGCGCTGTCTAGATAGAGCAATCGTGTGGAAAGGGGAGGGGGCTTCTTGGCCTTCTTGCCATTTATTCTCCATCCAGGTGGACTTAGCAGGTACCTAGACCAACTGACGGTGAGGGAGGTAGTCTCAAGAATATCAACGGCTAAATGATAAAGACTGTCTTTGGCTAAATACCCTGGCGACTGATATAACACTACGTTCAGATCGGAAGCATCGTTGCTTTGATGTTCGATTACAGCCATGTACCAATGGGTTTTTTTTTTATAATTAAAAACTTAGGTACATAATCCGACAAACATAACACTTAGAGTCTTTTCCATCTAAATATACCTCAAGACCACTCGTTAGGTATAGCCTCACAAATGTCATTGGCTAAAAGAGGGAGACTTCGGAGACGGAGACGGTTTCGGGAGCTATAAAAGAAAAAAGAAAAAAACCTTAAAATTAAAAACATTAAGAGGAACTAAATAAACCAGGTCCGGGTGGAATAGTGGCAAGAATACTGACAGCATTTCTCCTTTAAATCGCGATGAGGAAGGAGTCATGCCTATGGTTTCTTTGTTTATTTGTCATTTGGTTTTTTCAATTTATCCCGGAAATTAATAGGAATAATTATGTCACATCCACGGATGAAGCCGGGGAGTAATCCTAGTCAATGATTTCGTAACTGAAGCATGAGCTTGAGCATCTCCCATTCGTGAAAAAAGTCGCAAGGTAATTCAATCTAGGTTCGGAGGTTTTTAGACATAAGCTGTTTTATTATATGGAATAGAAGAGTTATGATCAATGAGGAACGACTCAGAATTTTTTAATCGTAAGCCACGCCCTAAACTCGTGGTTCGGGCCCATGAGTGGTTCGAGCGCAACGATCACGTCATGTAAGAAAACGACGGCGCTTTGTCCGTTCTTGCTGCAGAAGTGAGAAGGGCATAATGTGTCGTTTCTCGGAATAAATGACGTAAGCGGCACATTACACATAAATAATTTATTAAAAAACGATCACATGCAGGGAAAAATCTTCTTAATCAGTACTAGGTACTGAAATTACCTTAGATTCGTATAAAATTTAAACGTAAATCCCTTTAGAGTATGGTCGTATGACTAAAAAGGTGTTTTTGAAGAGGTGATTTCAAAAATTTAAGTTATAGAGAAAATGTTCACCAATCATGTTTTCATCCTACACAATACTAGATAAAATCCTCTAGTTTTCGATGCCCAAATTGCATGTTCATAGCATTCGTAGAATTCGGGAATTTCAGTTCAGCAATCAACCAAAATTATTCGTTCCTCCCCTTAATTACAGGCATGTCTAACAGCGTGGGTTGTGTGGATTTATCTGGTAGAAAAGCTGCTTTAGATGGTGGTGCAGTATCCAAACTCAGAAATTCTGGTGCCATCCCATTATTGGTGTCAAACACACCAGAGCTATGTCTCGGTTGGGAGACTTCTAACTTATTGCGCGGGACTACAAACAACCCTTATTGTCTCAGCAGGACTCCTGGTGGATCTTCCGGTGGAGAGGTAAACCATGGCTTTGTTCATATCATTATTCCTATTATTAACTTATCCTGGGCATTATATAGCATTATATTCGTTACAGATTTCCATTTGTATAGAATTTAGTTACCTGTTTTTTATACAGTAATAAGTATGTTATATTCTTTGTAATCTGATCTGATAGATTGACTTCTTTATCACCATTAAAACCATCTAAATATTACTTGCACGCCAACAGCTATTTAAATATTTCAGGCAGCTTTAATAGCTTCAGGTGCTTCAGTTCTCAGTGTGGCGTCAGATATAGCTGGCTCTATACGACTGCCTGCTGCCTTTACCGGAATATTTGGACACAAACCTACACCTGGTTAGTGAATTATCTTATGAGTAGGTGCAGATGCATTAAATTTATTAAAGATTAAGTTTATTTCCTTATAATCTACCTAGATGTGAGCATGACAAGTAGGTATCATTGTCTATGGTGGTGAGGTCACTTTTATAATTGTTGAAATTTTCATAAAGATTCGTATAGATAGCTCATTCTGGAAACACACAGGCAGACAAACAAAAAATCTAATAGTCGTTACGTGTAAGTAGCATATTCCTCTTTTAGCTTAGAGATTGGTATTTCTTAAAAAAGACTAATAAATGTAACCTATTTATGGAGCACTATTTTCTTTCAGGTATAATATCAATAGAAGGCCATATACCAACATTAAATGATGAGAACTATTCAAAATTTTTGACTATTGGGCCGTTAGTACGTAAAGCAGAGGATCTAACTTCTGTCATTAGTGTTATGGCGGGAGAGAACGCACACAAACTGAGATTAACAGAGCCTGTTGATTTAAAGGACCTAAATGTTAGTATTATAGAATAGGTATCTAAAGAAAAATACAGCGTTAAAATGTTAAAATACACAAGTAGGTATATCATGAAATTGAAGGTATACCGTGTGACACCCCAAGAATAAATAAATTGCAAATAAGAGAAACAATCTATAATATTTACTCTACTAATAACGATGTTTTAACACGCCCGTTAATGCGCTAACTTTCTTAATATTTAGTTTCTTTAAAATATTTCAGGTATTTTACATGACTGAAGCAGCGTACAGTCCTGCATTGTTGAACGTAGACAAATGTATTAAAACAGGAATCAAGAATGCTGTACAATATTTAAGTAACAAATGTGGTGCCACTATTAGCGATGTAAGTAAAATATACCATCTATTTGAGTTAACCAACTCCACCAAATTATTCGGACTTTTCCCTTTCACATTTAATGGTACACATTCACGCTGATGGTAATGATGAGCATATAAATGACGAAGATATCGCCTCGAACGGGGTTCATCCAAATGCTAAAATAGTTTATTTCCAATGTAATAAAATACTACACTTGCATTGGAACCACGAAAACTCTTAGACTAACTAATGCTAAAGCAGCATTGAGGTCTAGAAGGTTTGGGCAATGACCGGTGGAAGTAAATGTCAGTCAGAAAAAAAATATAAAGACTAATCCGTTTTTAATAATTTGGTGGAACGATCTGGCTTCCTCATTCCCAAAACTTTATACCTTGCGAAACGTGACAACTTGGGTTAAAAGATAGAAAACAACATAATATAAAATTTAAAATACTGCAATCATATGAAAATTATCTGTTTCAGAAAAAATTCAAAGATTTAGAAGACTCCGTCGAAATGTCAGTCTCTGTGTTCTTCTCTATGAAAGATATACCAAACTTAATGCAGGACCCAACAAATCCAAAAGTAAGTTGGCGACTATTTGATTTAAGTTTTATTTGAAACCAAAAAGCGGAAATGATTTTCCGATTAGGTCTATATAGCTAATCCCAGAATGCGACTAAATGAGTCCAACACTTTATGTGGTTATCCTACGAATATGAATGAAATTTTGAAAAGTGTTATGTCTTTTCATCAGATTACTTTATTTGCAATAGTAGGTATACTAACTTTCAGGTGAATTCCGTTTCAGAACGAGAAAAGTTTACTAGGAGAGCTATTTAAACATATCTTGGGTGTTGGGTCAAGATCTCTACAAGCTCTGGGGTTCACGTTAATATCACGAACCAAGTTGTTCATACCGGATTCGCGACGATCATATTACAATGAGAAGGCCAATAAACTTCTAGAAGATATGACAGTAAGTAAGAACAATACAAATATAATTAAATTTTATTATTCCATTTGGTTTTTTGAATCACGTTGTTGAAGTTTTCCGTTACTCATTAGACATTTTTGCTTGAGAAATTTTAATGAGGATACAATGAAAAATATGAATATCATGAATATAATGAATATCATCCAGGCCCTAAAATAATTGAATTTAATGTACATATTTACTTTGTTCTTGAAACCCCCTGCAATCAAATTAATTTGTGGTTCTCGAATGGTACGGTAACCATCAACTTTAACAAACAATCAATCAAACACAGAGAAAATGGGAGCGCCTTGCTTATGGGTGACAGATCATTTCATTAAGAATATTTTAACCAAACATATTTAGGAGTCCAAAGTAGCTTAGATGTCACATGTGTCGCTGTGTGCTTTCGGGCGGGTAATGTAATGTAATGTATACAATTCTTCAATAATTGCAGAAAGAACTTGGCGATAATGGCGTGTTACTGTACCCAGTATTCAGCGGACAGGCCCACTACCACAATCAAGTGTTCGTGAAGGCGTCTGGAGTGATGTACAGTATGATGTTCAACATACTCGGTATGCCAGTGACCACTGTACCACTGGGGCTACATAATGGGTTACCTGTTAGTGTTCAGGTAACTCTCTCATTTATGTTATTAGGGTTCCGTACAAAGATAATCACTTTGTTGTCCGTCCGTCTGTCTGTCTGTCTGTTTGTGAAGGTACAATATGATGTTCAGGATCCAAAATTTTAGGCCTCATCTCAAGGTTTTCAGAGGAGTTTAATTAAACCGAGACTCTATTCGAAAAATAATTTAATTAATTAAACCAAATACATAATTTTCATATCCTCTATGTCTATGATTTCAGGTTATAGCAGCCCCGAATCAAGACAGACTATGTATAGCTGTTGCGAAACAACTTGAAGTTGGATTTGGTGGTTGGAAGCCGCCATCTTAAATATAATATTTTAAGTAAAATTTTTGAGTGTTTAAAGGTGTAAATAATATAAGTAGGTTAATATTATTAAATGTTACTTATTCAACTTACCCCATCTGTCAAATAAATAAGATTATGAAAAATGGCCGCCTGTCATATCTCTGACTAATCACAACCATCACAGCGCGGGATTCCCTATCATGTCATGACGAGACGCGTGCGTTGGTCGCCATGACATGGTGTGGAATCCAAGTAAAAAGTATAAGCAGTGAATCAAAATCTATCTATAGACTGCTGTCATCGGTCATGATTCAACTCAATTCGGCTGTCAGTTGCTGTTAGGGTTGCCACCCGTACTTTATAATAAAGTATTGTACGTTATTTCGGGTAATTGTACTTTATACTTTACGAGAAAAATAAAGTACGCGAAAATACTTTATTTCGAATGATTTTATATCTCTGGGATTAAAAAAAATTTGATCGTAAGCATTTTTGCGTAAAACGGAACGTAATTGATTGGTGCCAAATCGATAGGGTGCCAGCGCAACTTAAACATTGTCATTTGTCATTGTCAAAACTTCTTGTTTGTTTGTTTCGTGTAAAGCGGTTTGAGTGGAATATTATCGGTTTTATAGATTTATTTTATAGTAAATCATGGACAAGGACAATTTCAGTGAGCAAAGTACTCCAAGTACACCTAAAAACTAAATGAAACGGATCAATTAGAACAGATAGTGAATACCTTACACCAAAAAATGCGTGAAAAAAAATGATACGACGAAACAGAAAAATAAACGAATGCAGAAGTATAAAAATAATTTATTAAAACTTGCGAAAAGCAATAAAAAATATGTTTATAAATATAATGATAAAAAAAATAAATGATACTTTATTTTGACACTATGTACTTTTTTTTCTCACCTTCAATAACCAATGTACTTTAATTGCAAAAAAAAAGGTGGCAACCCTAGTTGCTGTCTAGTTCGAGTATTTTCTGTTTATTTTTGGTTATTACAAGTTTTTTATTTCAATCATGCCGAAAGCTATTAAAAGTTTTTTGAAGAGGAAACTCGCCAACAAGCTCCAATTATTGCATTTAATACTAGAACATTATGATACAAGTGTGCTATGTTGGTTATTATACGTACAGTACAAGGCGGCTAGTATTGCGGTAAGCTGAGTATGTAATGACCAAGGAATATACTACTCTCTACCGAGGTAATGACCAACTTCATGGAGTCAAATTTACGTATTCTTCGCCACTTGAAGTCGACATTTTTAATAATTAACCACAACACGGCAAAAATGTTAACAAATATTTATGGAAAATGGCGCGCATGTTTTGTTTTTTCCCCGCATCGCGCAAGCTATGCGCAGATGACAGATAAAGTGCAGGTAACTCGCCAAACAGCCAACTTAGTCGTGGTTAAAGAATAAAAACTGTATTATGCAGTCAAATTAAGAATGCTTTGTGGACACACATATACAATTTGCATTCTTGTACGAATTTAACTTCATTGGGTTATATTATAACACTTGTGCTGTAATGTAAAGAAAAAGCACGCGTGTTTAATATAATTATGGTATTATGGGTCTAAAAGTGAGGTAATAAGACTCACGTTAACTACTATTAAATAATTTTTCCATATTCATTAAAGATCTACTTATTTACTGGTGGCTTACTGTGGCGCGGCGGTCAGATTATATAATATTTTATTATTTTAGAAAATTAATATATAATGATAGTCATTACAGGCTGCGCTTGTTTGAGAGACCATAAAAGTATTTATAGGTAAATATTTTTTAAACGCTATATAAATATATACACAATATAGGTACCTATATTAAATTATTAATTATTCCTCATAATGGGCAATTATTTATAGAATGGCAACACCGAAGCGAACTGAGCGCCGCTCTTCACAGTCTCTTAAAAAGAGTATAATATTAAAAGACTTTTATAATTGTCATTTAGTAGAATATGCATTTGAATGAACAATAAACTGCTCACGTATTACCCAGAAGACTTAAACTCAAAGCCCAGAAGATGTTCAAAAAGCGACTTTATATCCTATACTAGCCTCACAAAAATACCATCGGCTAAACGGGGGAGACTTGATCTTCCGCTGGGTACCCTGGAACCGTAACACGGTTTCGGGAGCTGTAAGATAACCCGTAAAAAAACTGAGGATGTTCAAAAAGCTACTTTAAATACTATAAATAGCTCTCCGTTTCAGGCGATGCTTGTGGAATTTTATTACAAAAAAATAATCTATTGAATTAAGGGATAATGTAGATTCCTATTAGTAAAAAATTTCAAAATCACATCATTAGTTTCAGAGATTACCCTATACGTCCAAACTTACAAACGAATTAGATTTTTGTAAATAGATTTAGTATCACTTTTAAATATTCCCGCCAAATATTCGCCAAGGTATCATTTCCGCTTACGGTTCCCCCTTTAGTGTAGTCTAAAAGTTTAGTTGATGAGAATCTCAACCGCGTAAAAAATAACAAAGAAAAGAAATATGGCTGTAATATTAAGTATAGTAAATACAATAAATAAAGTGCTCTCTATCATCTTAAATTCTGAGATAAAAAGTATTTATTTGTACTTGCTAATCCAGTAACGTAAATTATTTGATCCTCAAACTGTCAATCAAATTTATGAAACCGTATTAAAGAATGAATGAATGTGTAAATTATGTAGTTGATTTAATAAAATTTATTCACGCGGGCTGTATGATTGCCAGTTTCTTTCGCCTATTAAGTTTTGTCTTTATTATTTCAATATATATTTATTTTGTTTGGCAACACTGAAATTAACGACGTTTTGAAAGTGTGTGAAACATGACGCGCCGGTGAATTTTATTTATAATTGACGTAATATTTATTTCTTTGGACTGAAATTAAAGTAAGTGTTTTTGTTTATCGTTTACAGTACTCGTCAATCATTGTAAAAACATTACAAAGTGTAAATTTCGATTCCAGATCCGCCATGGCCGATCGGGTGGACTCGATGTCGGACGCGGAGCTCCGCACTAAGCTCGCGGAGCACGGGTTCCCTGTGATGCCCATAACGGCTTCTACCAGGAAGCTGCTCGTCAAGAAGCTCAAGTTGGTGCTCGACAACAAGAGCAAGCCGCGCCAAGTGGAGTCGCGCCGCACTCTCGCCAGGTACTCTAGCGGGGAGGACTCTGATGTGGAGCCGGACAGGAGGCCGCGCCGGGCCACCACGGGGGGCAACATGCCGCCGCCCGCCGGCCGCACGCGTCGCGCTACTCCGCGCCGGGAACCCGACCCGGTAGTCGTGCCCGAGCCTGCGCCGGTGTCCCCGCCCGCGTCCCTGCCTCGCTCCGACGAGGAATCTTCCCCTGTGCGATCCGAGGAGGAGGTGGAAACGGTGACGACCCGTCGCATCACCCGACACTACGTCGACCGTGACGACTATGACACCGGCTCCGACAGCGACGTGGACACCGACCGTCGTCCAGCCCCGCGCCAGCCGTCCGCGTCTCCTCCCCGCCCTTCTATCTTCGCCCGGCCGTCCGCATCAAGCACTCTCCCCGCCGCCGGCTCGTCCGCCGAGCGTCTCGCGTCCATCCGCTCACGTCTCGGACTGTCGTCGACACTAGACCGACCCTCGTACCGCCCGCCTACAGTCACGTCGCCCGACGAGATAGAGTCTCCGTACCTGAGCAGCTTCAGTCGACGCCTGACCGCCCTCAAGTCGGAGCTTCCGCGAGCGCCACCGGTCAGCGACGTGTCCAACGGTCTCCCTCGCCGTCCGACGTTCGCGAGCCCGCCGCGCTCCGTCCCGACCGACTACAAGGCCGCGACCGACGGGAAGTTTCCGAACAACTTCGTGTCGCTGGCGCTCGTCGGGGTTGCCGCTCTTTTTTTTTTTTGCTTAATTTCTATGTATATAGTTAAGAGGAATCACATCACAACCGTGGTCGACTACCGGAACGCGGACATCCCGGTTTGTCAGCTCAACAAGCCCTCTCACCGCGCCGGCGTCAACTGTGTCAAGGAAGACGGCGTCGAGTCCGCCAAGAACCTGCTGACGGCCATATATCCGGACCTGACCGCGCACGCCTCCGCCTTCATGTGCGGGGACGTCTCCGCCCCTTACCTTACCGACCGAGAGTTACAGGAGGTGGTGCGGACCTCCACACGGTTGCTCGAGCCGGCCGCCTTCCGGGAGGACCTCAACAACCTGCAAGTGCTGCTCGTCAACAACCCGGGGTGGGGTCTCGACGTCGTGCGGCCCAAGACTCTCTACAGCGACGACGGAGTGCAAGTCGCCGTGCGATCCACAGATGAGCTGGGGCGGCGGCGGGTGCAGGGCCCGCTCGGGCTGGCCGTCGCCTCTCCCGGCACTCCGCTGCGCTGTTTGCTTGTCGGCGGGCTCGCAGCTCTCGGTTGGACCTCAGTCGCGGTGTGTTCGGTAGCGGCTGTGTACTTGGGCGCGCGACGTCTAACTGCCGAGATAGCTGCACGACGACGACGACGCGACGAGGAGGTGTTCGCGCTGGTGTCCCAGATAGTGGACAGTGTAGCGCGCGAGACTGACGACGGAGCTCCGTACGTGTCGGTGGACCACGTGCGAGACACGCTAGTACCGCCGCAACAGCGCGAGCGGGCCGCCGGACTGTGGGACGAGGCCGTGAGGTTCGTGCAACGGAACGAGAGTCGGCTGAGGACCGAGGTTCAGTCTGTGGACGGGGAGGACTGTCGCGTGTGGCGGTGGGTGGCAGCGCGGGGCAGCCCGAGACCAGCGTGGCAGGGACAAGCCTTCGAGACCCAGGAAGGCTCAGTGAACAGTTTGGACGTGTCTCCCACGGCGTGCCTCAAGATCCGTCACATGTTCGAGCGCGAGCAGGTCGGGCCCGGTCTGCAGGCCTCCCTGACGGACGCCCTGCTCGATAAGTGCGGTCCGCGCGCCCAGCTACTGCACGTGGCGGTAGAGCCGTCCTCGTGCTGTGTGTACGTGCGGTGCTCGTCTCCTGCCGCCGCCGGCCTACTGTACCGCGCGCTGCACGGCTGGTGGTACGAAGGTCGCCTCATCACAGTCAAGTACCTCCGTCTCCAGAGATACCTACAGCGCTTCCCGGACTCTCCGTCCGACGGACCCTTCCTCATCAGACGCCCTTAGACTTCTGTACGTTTGCGGTGCAGTGACTTTTCGCGGTTTCTTCTTACCGGTGGGATCTCGTAGTCAATTCTAAAAACTTTAAAATAATATATTTCTCTATTCAAATAATTGTCCAGCAAGGAACCAGTGAGCTTCTGGCAAGACTGACGCGACAGATCCTGCCTAGGCGCGATATTTAGAGTAAAATGTAATACTTGTTTGAATTTGATACTAAAACTAGTTTGTACTGCACTAGAATTTATTTCCATTATTTGTTTAGCTCTAAGAGAAATGTTGTTATTGTAAATAATTTGTGACATTTCTTAATATTGATGGTTCTAATAGTTGTAACAATAATCTTTTGGTACGGCCACGTAGGTTAGCACTTTCAAATATAATTATGTATTGTTACTGATGGTTTCATAACTCGAACAAATTGTTAAATTTATTTTATGTAATATTTAAATACTTGTAAGATTTTGTAATATTATAATTTAATTGTTCGGTACTGGTACTGCAGTGTCACAAGTACTTTCTTTCTGCTTTCCATCAATTTGTGCATATTAGTCAACAATATATACATACATAATTAAATAATAATTATTAGTAAAATAACATTATTTGACAGCAAATTTAATTTGAGATTTAATTATAAGTACTAACTGCTTTTAATTTAATTTTAGTGTTATGCTTTGATTTTACTTTTTTATTAAAACATTCTCAAAAAATTTGTCTTTGATTTTCTTACCTAGTTCGGGGATGATAAATTGTGATGGGTATAGGTTATATTGGGTATATGGTATATTATACTAGATTGTTCACAAGGGAAGACTGTCTGATTACCAATACCAACAAATGTCTAGTAACTTAGTATTCTAATCTCTGGTTGCGAAAAATATGTAAAGTTGTGAATCATCCATAGATTCTAGTAAATACGTACTATTACATGGATGTTGCATGTAAAAAAGGTGTCTCGGTGTCGTCATAAATGCTTGCTTCACATTATGAAATATCTTTAGCAATGTTTTGTCATTAACTCATTATTCGTTAATTGGCTCAATAGAGTGTATTCGATGCGATCCGTTTAAAAAAAAGCTGTCAAAATCACATAACCTAACCTGCAAATATCAATAAAAATGAAAATAACAAAAAAATGATAAACATTTAAACTTGCACATTTTAAAGTTTTTTTTTATTCAAAATAAATAAGCTATATTTGCGCACGGCGGGCGGAGGCTGCAGTCTGCGCAATGGCGTCATTAACCAGATCCTGGGGGCTGATGGGGCGTCTTATGCCTCTGAAGTTCAACGCAGCAGTTGGAGTCACAAGACTCTCTTCACATTTTACTTATTTTACTGATCAAGTTTCCCCTATAGAAGGTATATGAAACGGGACAGGTAGACTTCCTTTCCCTTCTTTCTGAGGTCTCAAATCAAATAACAATTTCTTTATATTTTCTTTCATGAAAGTTAATTAATATGTTCTAATAAGTTTGGGCTTAGGAAATAGAGAAAGAATTTTGCCAGTAGGCCAGATTCATCTATGTTGCATGAATGCTGCATGCACATTTTACTATAATATATCAAAAAGGTAGCTAACCCCATTTAGCCAACCCCTGTATCTTCTTGGGTATTAGACCTTGGTAAGCAACACTTTATTAATATTTTCAGGAGAAACGACAAAAATGAACATGATGCAGGCCATCAACTCAGCTCTGGACTTGACATTAAAGAATGACTCTACAGCAGTAGTGTTCGGAGAAGATGTTGGTTTTGGTGGAGTATTTAGATGTGCCTTAGGTTTACAGGTATATTATTTTTCATTTTAACACCATCACTGCCAGGGTGGTGATATACAGGCCCTGAATAATATCGCCAGTTAAAACTCAATTAATCTTTAGGTTGGCATTACTGAATTACCAATGGCTGAAGCATTAACATCCCAGCCAAGAAAGACAACTTTTAAAACTTTTTCTTCTTCATGGGTTGCCGAAACAGCTCCTGAAATTATATTATCGGTCCCAGGGTAACCAAGCGGAAGGTGAAGTCTCCCTCTTTTAGCTGATGGTATTAGTGAGGCTACACTAATGAGTGTCCACTTCTGTTGAGGTATATTTAGATAGAAAAGCCTCTAAGCTTTTAATTATATAAACCCATTGGTACATGGCCGGGATCCAGGATTGAACCGATGGTCTGTCTAGTTAATACCAGATGTCTTAACCACCGACACACCTTTATGATATGATTTTAAATGCCACAATTAGGATGTAGGTGGCCATGCTCTTTTGAGATGACTGTACATGACAAGTAACTGATTGAGAAGCCTAAACAACAGTGGTGGGGTAGAAACTGCATTGACACTTGTATGAATATCACCACATATTATAAAACAAACTCCCCGCCATGCCTGTCTGTCTTTGCCTGATTCACTCTGAAACTCTGAAGGGATTAGATTCAAAACAAAGGTTTACAAGTATTAAACAATTAAACATGGACCACCTATCATGCTAAGAGATGAGTATTTGTACCCATATGAAGCCTGGGGCTGGTGGTTAGTGTGCAAGTGACCTTCAAGTCTTGTTGTCTACAATATTGATAATGTAAAGAAAACCTTAGCCTCTCTATTTTATATAATGTGTTTATGTATCAAGTGTTATGTATAATAATAGATAAGATAAATGTTGGTGGTGTTTGGTTTGTTTACTCTGATGTCATTTATATTTATTTTTAAGCAAAGTATTTCTTATACTTTTCCTATAACCCAATGTAATCTATACTAATAATAAAGCTGAAAGCGCTCCAATTTTTGAGGAAGTTTATAGGCTATATAACATCACGCTACAACTCAAAGGTGTGGAGCAATAAGGATTAACGCGGGTGCAACCACAAGGCACAACTAGTATCGTAATAAAATGAGTGGGTAGCCTAATTGGGTAAATCATTGACTTGAAACTTTGAAGTCCCGGGTTCAATTTTCACTTATATACATACTTTTTGTCTATCAATTAAGCTATCAACTTGCAATGCACTAATGAGAGAAATTATAATTTACAGGAAAAATATGGAAAAGATAGAGTATTCAACACACCACTCTGCGAGCAGGGTATAGCTGGGTTCGGTATAGGTATGGCAGCCGCGGGGGCCACAGCTGTAGCTGAGATACAATTTGCTGATTACATATTTCCAGCTTTTGATCAGGTTATTTTTTATCTATCTAACTAAGCCAACAGCTTTTGTTCTATGATTGAATGAAATTAAAAAATGATTGAATGTTGAACGAAAGCTTGGATCCTAGGGAAGGACGTAGGCAACTTTTTTTTATTTCACCCCCTAAGGGGATGAATGTTAGTATTGGCTCCAAGGGCGAAGCCGGGACAAACAACTAGTCACTTATAAAGGCTAAAAATTGAGTAAGGCACAATGCTGAGGCTATGCTGTAAGAACGTTAGGTTTGTACAGGTTTTTAACTTGCACAAGAACTTGCCACAATTTTTTTTGGTTTTATATTGCTAGTGATACTCGCGTAGTTTCTCATGCATAAGTTTCGAGCATCATACATAGCACAAGAAAAATACTTTTAAATTATTTGTTTTATCACTATCATCACTACATAGTATAAAACAAAGTCGCTTTCTCTGTCCCTATATCCCTATGTATGCTTAAATCTTTAAAACTACGCAACGGATTTTGATGCGGGTTTTTGTAATAGATCGAGTGATTAAAGAGGAAGGTTTATATGTATATAACATGCATAATATAGTAGAGAAACACTGATAATTTTAGAGGTTTATAATGTGATGTCGTAAATAAACACATTTTTCGCGCTTACATTGCAAACGCTGGCTGAACCCTACGAGATAGAACAAAATAATGTACTACAGTATTGTACACCTTAAAAAGGTCTATAAAAAAGTCGGCGATGGTATATGTCTATCTCTTAGTGATAACCCACAATAACCATTTTTTATCCTTTACTTTTTACGGGAAATAATGGCTTATTTAAGCAATTCAGCATTAATCCTTATCCAATTAAGTACCTTAAATACATTGTGCATTTAATATAGATCAATATGGCCCTTTACAGCATGTAATTTAAATGAATATTTTCGAAGATATTACAGATTTAAAATGCAGGGACATAGCGGTTGCGGCGCTACCGGTATTTAGTATCAGCATTGCACCCGTGCGGAGCCGGGGCAGGTCGCTAGTTTTATAAATAAATAACAAACGGCGCAAACATAGTTCAATTAAATTTTAAACTACTTTGTGCCCTTTGCTGTAGAAACTCCGTGGGGTTCAAATGCCAAAAAGTTTATTAAAGATATTCCCACAACTGATCATCTCCTCTGGTGACAAGAGGGCTGGTGGTGTGCCGAATCAGCATCTCGAATCAGTTGCATAAATAACTATTTCAGATAGTGAATGAAGCAGCTAAATACCGGTATCGTTCCGGGGCCCAGTTTGATTGTGGTGGTCTAACTATACGGGCACCATGTGGAGCGGTGGGGCATGGAGGGTTGTACCACTCACAGAGTCCTGAAGCCTTTTTTGCTCACTCGCCTGGTATAAAGGTAAGTTTAATAAAAAGGTTAAAAGTGTAATTGGTAGAGCGTTGGCCTTAAAACGCCTTAAGCCTTCTCTTCTTCGGAGGATATGTAAAGCTGGCGTCCGCACTTCTGAAAATATCAGATACATCTGCCGAGCTATCATGCCCACACGAAGAAAGAATGATAAAGTCGTTTGTCTATTTATTACATTTGTCACGACACACGAAGAAAGAATCTCATTGAGAAGACTGAATCGAAGACTCAATTAGAAAGAGAAAGATATAAAGTTCCATAGAGATAAAGCAAGACAAAAATGACCGGTTTCCGCGAGTTATGCGGTTATGGAGCTATATATATCACGTATGGAATCACGTGACAAGTGTCATAAATAGACAAAAGACTTTTATCTTTCGTTCTCGTGTGGTCATGCTAGCTCGACTGTGAAAAAAGTGTCAGCAACAGGCTTGCCACCTGTTCTGTTTAATATGGATAACTGACGTCAAGTGGACAATGTTACTGATGTTTCTGGCCACACTGGAAGATATAAATGCTGTGCTTGTTGTTTATACTAGTAAATTTTTACCTGAATTTACCTAAATATAAACCTAGTGGTTGTGTAGGATACCCAGGAAAAAGGTAAAAGAGAACTGACAACTTAACATTGTCATCCGCTAAATGAGGAAGAGTTGGTTAACCCATGAAGCAAGCATGAAAAAGTTAATTTACAACTGTCAAAATCCAGACATTGTCACATATATGACAACTGTAACCTTTGTTTACTAATCATAGATTAAATAGCTCTTGATTAATCTGGGGGTAAGTAGATTAGGTCCAGATTGTTTGCCATGATTTTATAGTTCAATACAGATTAAATTGAAGCATACCAAATAGTAATATATGAATATGCTTATAAATAGTAAATCACTATTATTTTCTCTAATTTTTGAACTGTTATTAGATATTTAAAAAAAGCAAATACTTTCTCATTCCACACATGTAAAAACTAAAGGATATCCATACTATAATATTATAAATGAGGAAGTGACACTGAATGTCTGTTATGCTTTCTACTGAACCGATTTGGATGAAATTTGATACGAAGAAAGCTTCAACCCTAGGGAAGGCCATAGGCTATTTTATAGTAATTATATAATTTTATTTACAGGGATTTTATGTCACATTCAGTTATAGGTAGGTAAATAGTGAATTAATATATGTCAGTTTTTGCAAAACAAGCCGGGTTTTCCTTCACAAAGAAAACACCTATCAGGGAAAGAATAACATAAAGAGTGTAGGCATCCGTTACTTAACCAGGTTTGTGACTTTCAGGTTGTAGTACCACGAGGTCCAGTGACAGCCAAAGGTCTGCTACTGTCGTGTATCAGAGAGCGGGATCCCTGTATATTCTTGGAGCCAAAGATCTTGTATCGGTCGGCGGCAGAGGAAGTGCCTGTTGGGGACTACACGCTGCCTATTGGGAAGGCACAGGTGCTGAAAGAAGGTAAACCATAGGCTTCAAATAGGGCAAGACCTTGCCTATTGAGTCAAAATCTATCTATCTATCACCACGCCTTTTATCCCAAGAGGGGTAGGCAGAGACAATCGAATGTCATTTATTACGATGCTAACTTACCTCTTTCGCTTCTTTTATATTTATCATACCTTTCATACATGCTCGGCGATTGTGTGTACTTTTAATATTGACATCAATCAATACATTTTTATATGTTAAATAAAAGTACACGTAGGTCTCGTCCTCTGCCAGCATATACTTTCACTTCAGCCATTTAAACCTATTAGTCAATCTTTCATTCGTTCAACGTACTTTTCTTCATTTTAGTCACAAGGTCATCTTTCACTCCGCATTCTTGTCTAATGACATCGTTCTATGTAAAGACCGCATTTCCCTTTCAAACCCGTTTGTTTGTGTGTCCTTCTGTCATGTCAACACAGAGCAACGGATCAACCTGATTTCCTTACACGGATATAGTTGGAGAACCGGATAATAACATACTTTCTTTATTCTATTCTTATGGCACATATAAAAAAATAATATGTAATTAATATCTATAAATAACAGAGTACTAAGACTTAAGGAGGGGCCATAGACGAGCTCCCCCTTTCGCCAGTTTTCTGCTCTTTTGATCATAAGAGTTACCTTAGGTTTCGTTGGTATCGTTGGTATCGTTATGTGTCGCGAGACAGAGCTCTAGAAAAATTGTTAATTGTGAGGTTTTTAAATGTGAAAGGCGATCTAGGACGTCTAATTTGCGGGAACATAGTGTTTCATATTCTATATATCCTACTAAGTAAGTTTGTGAGAATGGATGGATGTTTGTTACTCCTTCACGCAAAAACTACTGGACGGATTTTGATGAAACTTTACAATGTTATAGCTTATACTTACATCAGAATAGCACATAGACTATAATAGACAAAAAAAAGTCCGCGGTAGCATATATTTGTACCATATTGTTGACGTGCAAAGCCGGGAGCGGGGTCACTGGTAATTTTTTCTTCTTCGCGGGTTGCCTTACAGCTCCCGAAACAGTGTTACGGTTCCAGGGTACCCTGCGGAAGACCAAGTCTCCCTCGTTTAGCCGATGGTATTTGTGAGGCTATACCTTACGAGTGGCTAGTTCTGTTGAGGTATATTTAGATGGAAAAGCCTCTTGGTTTGTCGGATTATGTACATAAGTTTTTAATTAAAAAACCCATTGGTACATGACCGGGATCCGGAATCGAACCCGGGGTCTGCCCCTAGTTAATACCAGACGTCTTAACCACTCGGCCACCGACGCACTAGTCATTTATAATTATTATTTTTGTATTTTAGCATAATCTTCATATAAAGTAAAAGCTGTTATGACAATAAAACAACAAAAAAATACTGTGGTACGGGGGTTATTACTAGGCGTCTGCCTTCCCCTCTACCGTTTCATACCTTCACATACTCAAAGATAAATTAATAATGAATTGTATTAATATATTACAGGAGACGCGGCGACGCTCGTCGGCTGGGGCACCCAGGTCCACGTGCTGCTGGAGGTAGCTGACATGGCCGCAGAGAAACTTGGTGTTAAATGTGACGTCATAGATCTTCTGTCTATATTACCATGGGACGAAGAGACTGTCTGCAATGTTAGTTAATGTATTATGACTTTTATTACTACGCCCTTCTGCTCTGATATTTAAGCTAACCTGGTATTTTAAGATCGAATATTGTTTTTTTTATTAAAAAAGATGTCTCATGGAGGAAAGAAGGAGTGATCAGGCGTAGGGATATATCTATTTCCCTGTATATATTCTATATTAATTAATATATAGACAATTTAGTTGTGAAGTTTTTAAATTACTTTAATTGTGAATGTTATTAATAAATTTGCAGTCTGTTAAGAAAACTGGTCGTGTCATGATTGCTCACGAGGCGCCGATCTCTAGCGGGTTTGGTGCTGAACTTGCTGCCACTATTCAGGTATGTTCATTTTAATAGTTTTTTTCAGAATCGGATTAGTAGTTTTAGATATTACCCTCTACATCCAAACTTACAAACTTTACCTTTTTATAATATTCAGTTGTAAATAAATAGGTAAATGTTTAGTCATGCTGTCTTAGGTATTACAGTAATATTGTAAATGCGAAAACAAGCTTGAACCCTGTGGAAGGATATAGGCTACTTTTTTTTAATCCACTCCCCATCCCGCACTGCTCGCACAGGATATAGATTTCATCCTCACACAGTGGACACGTTCTGCATACGAACGAAAAAGTTCAGTGACTCGTTCCTGTGTCACATTTCAAAACGTGGACCGAACTTCCATCAATCTAGGGTCCAGCATCTACGGGCCGGTATAGTGGGCGCGACTGGCGGATTGTATTATGTTCTGCCAGTCGCGCGCATTCATGGACCAACTACCTACGCTTAATAAACAGGCAGTGGCAAGGTCAGATGTCGTCTTCCCTATAAAAAATAAATAAAAAGCGATGAAAGTTAGTGTGGGCATAGATTAAATAATAATTACGGTATGGGTCTACAGACGAACAGCTACTTACTTATAAGACCTGTTGTTTTCTCTCACTCGCAACAAACAAATGTTGCTAATTCATGCGTCTCCTGCCATCACTAAATAATTACAGTAACACCTACCCACACACTTGTAGGAGAAACTACGCGAGTGTCACACGTTACCAACCGTAGCAGTAGGGTAGGTCATTTGCACTCTTCGGCCTTGGGGAATATCGTGGATGTCACCGTCGATGATAAATTAAAACGTCTGCATACAATTTGCTCTCCTATTATATAAAAAAATATATCGCGACGCTAACTTATAGATCGTAGCATATTCTACCTATTTTTTTTTCTACACGGGTTGCCTTACAGCTCCCGAAACCGTGTTACGGTTCCAGGGTACCCAGCGGAAGACCAAGTCTCCCTCGTTTAGCCGATGGTATTTTTGAGGCTATACTTAACGAGTGGCTAGTTCTGTTGAGATATATTTAGATGGAAAAGCCTCTAAGTGTGGTTTGTCGGATTATGTACATAAGTTTTTAATTAAAAAAAACCCATTGGTACATGGCCGAGATCCGGGATCGAACCCGGGGTCTGTCTAGTTAATACCAGACAGACAGACAAAAAAAACCTATTTAATTTATTATAATCTATACTAATATTATAAAGAGGTAAAGTTTGTAAGTTTGGATGTAGGGGGTAATCTCTCAAACTACTGAACCGATTGTAAAAAATATTTAGCTACGATACCCCTGAGTAATGTCCTACTCTCCTATTAATCTTATACTATATTCTAGCTTTCTATTTTGATATCACTGGGCAATCCATTTTTTATTTTATTTTTATCTTCAGGATATCGAAATGAATAAAATTATTTTATATCTAAAAAAAAATGTTCGTGTTGTTCCCCAGGAGGAATGTTTCCTGCACCTAGAAGCCCCCATCTCCCGCGTGTGTGGGTGGGACACACCGTTCCCGCACGTGTTCGAGCCCTTCTACCTACCTGACAAGTGGAGGTGCTACCAGGCCCTGCATGACTTGATCAAATACTAAGCATGTGTGTTTGATTATACACTGTTCATTATATATGATGGGTTGACTGATAAAGTATAAATTAAGAAAAATCATATTTAAATGTTGTTACAAAATTTAACTAATTAGTTAGTTATAGACGTAAATAATCAATATTAAAATAAAAAAACCTTCGATTTGTTCTGTTAAATATTTATAAATATAAGTTTATTTTTGTTACTTGTCATGGACACCATCGTATGTTGAACAGAGTATAGTCAGGTTTATGAAAGGGAATAAAAATAAAGGTCATATTTTAATATTCATGTTTTATACAGTACAACATGATTCGTTCGAACGTTTTAAGCCAATTTTCTGGCAATTGGCCGTATAAATTACATAAGGTCCGTTTTCTTGTCTTTTTTTATTTATTTAATTATTAATATTTTTAACCTATTTTACATTTGCAGAACTAATAATAATATTTTTTTAACTGTTATTTAAACAATTTACAATAAAAAGACATGCAAAGTTTGTTTACGAAATAAGACAAGTCAAAAAAAATGCACTATAATAAATTACTTTATATATTGTTTTGTATCAACCTCTAGTAATTGGTTAATTGTGCTGTTTTTAAATGTGAAAGATGGACGTATAATTTGCGGGAACATGATGTCTTATTATTATTTATAATTATTATGTTTGTATTTTAGAAAAACCTATACTAATATTTTTCGCTATGCAACCCTAGCTGTATTTTTTAAAATTTACGATAAGTTCAATAACATGTGGGTTGTAAAAGTCTTACGAATCATGTTTATATATAAGTATAGACAGATATTGTAATGTAAATAGATATTACAAAATCAATTTTATTGTAATTAATTCGTGTTCGGGGCCAAATAATGTGTGTCTATATTTAAATTTATATTTTAAATGCTAGCCCTGAGAGATAATTTCGTTCATTTATTGTATTATATGGAAGCAGCTGCACTTTTTGTATGTTACAAGTAGCAATAGTTCCACAGTATCTGCTACTGCGGACTTTTTGTATGCCATGAAAGCATTCATTCACTAATACTGTCCGTGGCTCTCAAATATATGGCAAATTTCAGTCAATCCTGGAAAGGTGAGTTTATTTATACAACATTTCCTTACCACACAATTTATAGTTATTATTTTAAATTGAATTGAGCCATATTTTCATTATTAAAAGTTCTAAATAGCCATAATTTCCAAAACGCAAAAGCAATGCTCGTTTTGGAAATTATTTATTTATTTATTTTTATTTATTTATTAAGGAGATATAACATATATTATATAGGTACATAAAGTAGTTAAAAAAAAAAGTTCTGCCCACCACCTCTACATTCTCTCAAACTTATAATATAGTATAATAGAGTTATGGTTCATAAATCATAAAAACATGGCTCAATCCAATTTAAAATAATAACTATAAATTGTGTGGTAAGGAAATGTTGTATAAATAAACTCACCTTTCCAGGATTAACTGATGTTTGCCATATTTTTGACAGTTATAAGATGACCTTGACCATGGGCCCTCAATGCTCAGCTCTTATATATACGTGATAGAGGCATTTTAAACCTCGTGAATGAATCAATTTAATCGTAAAAACCAGAACAAGATCCGTTGTTGTGGAGAAAATAAGACACAGACAGACGCGGCGGGGGACTTGGTTTTATAATTCGTTGGCCCGTGTGAATAATTTAAATATTTAAATTGTCAATAGATGGCTTACAATACGGTTTTTATACGTCCAATTTGATAAGAAACATTAATTTTGAATTGTTTGTTAATTTTTCGTCTTTAGTGGTGAAGGTAATCTTCATAATGATGGCTCAATCATTGGTTTTGATGAAGTATTAAGGGAGATATGGCGTATCGACAAAAACACTTTTGAGAAATAATTTAAGGTCCGTTTTTCTTGTCATTTCTTATTTGGTAAAATGTGTTTTTTAAATAAGTTAATTCATTCATAAAAAAATTACAAAAATAGACATGCAAAGTTTGTTTGCCAAGTCTAAAAAAATTCACTTTATATTGCCCTGTCACACTTTGTTCCTCGCTCTGCTCGTCGTGCTGCCGCGATGTTGTCCTCTCTGTCCACACACTGCTCTACTCGCGCAATTAATCGCGTCGCTCCGCACTCGTACCTTCTAACCCTGCCACACACGTGCGCTTGTCAAAGGATCGAGTGCGGAGCGACGCGATTAATTGCGCGAGTAGAGCAGTGTGTGGACAGAAAGGGCAACATCGCGACAACGCGAGGAGCAGAGCGCGGAGCATAGTGTGGCAGGCATATTTGACTCGCGCACAAAAACCGACAAAACAGGGAGCAGTGGGCATGACGAGGAGCATGACGTGCGGCATGATGAGTAACGTGGTCACACTACGTCTCTTCCTCCTTTCCTCGCTACTTCCCATGCAACTCGCAGAGTGTGTGGCAAGGGCAATAGAGATAGTTTATGCTGTGCAGTTACGTGCATTTAAAAGAGTGCCGCATTATCAAGTGAGGCCATGGTGAAACATCAGCTCTTTTATACATTTAAGTAGGCCACAAGCAACAAGTGAACTTTGAAAGTGTAAATTGATTTTAAAATGTCGTATACAAAACACTTTCAATGTATTGCAATGTACTTAGTCATAAGTAACAGGGAATTGATAATAGTTTGGGACCAATGTGTGAATTTTATGGTTTTAATATTATATAATATATTAAGTGTTATATTGTTGTGTGTTGTTTATTAAATGATTTTATTTTTTACAATTTTCCTGGAGTTTCTTTGAATTTATATAATTATTGATAATTTTGCCGCGATAATTTTGAACTCTTGATAGGTTTTGATAGAAGAAAAGTAGTGACACGTTGAAAGAACGAAGGATGAAAGATTGACATAAGATTGATATAAGGTTTCTGATTATCTGGAGGATAAGAATCCATGGCTATAGGCCGCTGGACTTTTATGTATCGATTTTATTTTCATTTTTGTTTAAATTGTTTATGTTGTAGGTACTGTGTATTTTTTTTGTTTGACATGTTTCAAGTTTATTCTATAATAACTACGAAATAAAGATGATTTTGACTTTGACTGAAAAGGTTAATATGGCTGAATGAAGTGAAAAGAAATGCTGGCAGAGAACGACCTAATATGGCAATATTAAAAGTACCTACACAATCGCCGAGCATGTATGAAAAGTATGATGAATATAAAAGAAGCGAACGAGGTATGTCAGGATTGACATTAGATTGTCTCCGCCTCTTGGGATGAAAGGCGTGATGATAGATAAATAGATCGATTTTTAAAACGAGATCGTTGTCTGTTTGTGCGTCTGTCACAGCATCGTAGCGTCTACAGTTTTGAACCTAATTTGATGAAATGCGATTATTGTGCATAAGCATATTATCGTATGTCTTTGTATGTGAAATCAGCTCGACTACGAGCTTAAAGATAACAGTTTGGTCTTCCGTTGGGTACCCTGGGATCGATAAAACGGTTTCGGGAACCGTAAGGCAACACGTGAAGATGATAATGATAAACACTAATACTGCCGCCATAAGCAAAAAGGGCGCATCTACAATTTTTCCAATTTTGAGTTATATACACATTCTTAATCAGCTAAACAAGGCGCATCTGCCACTATTTTTAGTTTTTACGTAAGAGCTTTCAAACCGGAGTTACCTCTACTGAAAAGGGCGCAATTGACACATTTTTCTGGATTTCCTAAGACGAAAAGGTGGTTTTAACAATCACTAAGATGTAAAGTCGTATTTACACCATTGTGTCGTTTTGGCTAAAGAACAATGATTCGCTTCCTTAGTAGAACAGACGTTTCTACATTAAACATAACGTAAACGACATAACTTACAAAGGCATTAAAATGATTTAATACGAGATACTTAGTAGATAAGACGTAAAGTTTCATTTGCGACTTTTCTATGTAGTAATCGGGTGCCAACAAAGCCCGGCCCAAGAATGCTCAGGCCGAGAATGCCCGGCCCAGGAATCCGTGTACATGGCGTTGGAATCCTGGGGTGGGCATTCTCGGCCTGAGCATTCTTGGGTCGGGCTTTTCCGATCGAACATAATATGTCCGGGCAGGATTCCGAAGCCAATGTACACGAATTCCTGGGCCGGGCGTTCTTGGTCTGGGCATTCTCGCCTCGGAACAAAATTGCTCAGGGTGGAATGCCCGACCCGAGAAATGGAAGCCAAAAGCCAATGATTGTTGGCCCAACTTATGTTGTCTATTACTACTACCGGTTGAAGGTTGAAGTTTTCATAATTTTTAAAAAGACACAAAATAGGTTAGCGAGGAGCGCAGCGACGAGCGTGGTTCGTGTGGTGTAAAAACAAAGCGCAAGGCGAGCGAGCGAAGCGAGCGGTGCCGCGGGAGCGGCTGCCGAAGCGCTGGAAACCTTATATTTTATTTTAAAACACATTAGCCATAGACACAACCGGAACTACTGGAATTTGGACCAACATCACGATCGGCCAATATAGGCCAATAACTCTCTTCCAATTTACACGGATTCTTGCCCCGGACCATTTTTGTTCAACCCGAAATGGCCACACCAAGAATGCCCAGGCCAGGAATCCGTGTACATATGAAATGGCTTCCAATTCTTGGGTCGGCCTTTCTCGGTCCGGAACGAGATTTGCCGGCCCGAGATTGCTCAGCCAAAAATGCCCGGCCCAACAATTGGAAGCCTGTACACCAATTCCTGCCCGGGCATTCTCGGCCCGAGCATTCTCGGTCCGAGCATTCTCGGGCCGGGAAATCCATGGCTGGCCTTTGTGCGGATTTTTATTTTTTTTTATTTTATTTTATTTTATTAAAAACAACAACAGTTACATTATTAGAAGCTAAATTAAATAAGTATATAATAATAAAATACTATTCTAATAATCAATGATAAATAGTAAATAGTAAACCCTAAAAATAATGGCAGTAAATGGGCACTTGCGTCTTTTCAACTTATAAACAACCATAAATACATACATTTACCCTTACGTAAAAAAGCAACATAGAAAAACACTACATAGAATGAGCGCAAGTACTTATTTGCGTCTTTTCAATTTAGCAACAGTCTTTTACTCTGAATTTTTTTCCTAAGAAGAAAAGAAAAATTGCAATTAATTTTATTAATTTATTAATAATTAAAAATTATTCTTACATACTTTAAAAGAGCACAGAAACTACTTACTGTACAAATACACAGTTGTTGTCTATCTCATTCAGTTTAGATACAACTAGAAGTTAACGATTGTAAAACGAAAATAATTATTTTCTGCAATTTACGTTTTTGTTAAAAGCGCCCTTTATGCTTATGGTGAATTTATAATATTTTGATCAAGAAGGTAAAGCCTAGCTCATAAAAATGAAATTTCGAGCCTGTGCTCAAAAATACAGACGAGATTTTTTGATAGACGCACACATATAATCAGTTTATATAATAGTATATCATTGCATATAATATTCTATTCCTTCCTGACAGCCTGAGGGTAGGTTGATATAAAGTTAGTTGTCTCGGGACGCTCGATGCGCACGCACGTCGCATATCTACTCTCACTCGCCGCGCACCGCCATTTAGTTGGCCTACTCTCTGTTTATCCGCATTCGTACGCCCTTTCAAAACGCAAACACTTTAGTTATAAGTTGTGATTTATAAGATAAGTGATAGGTTTTCTGGAGATATGGACACGGCATCAAACATTTAACCCAGAGCTACCTATGGATATCGAAAAAAATAAAAGGTAAGCTAACAATTTTATTTCTGAGATCAAGCCATATTGTCAGGTCATTAACTTGATTAGAAAACGATTTAATTGGAAAGTTTGCATTTAAAAATAATTCACAGCCGAATCCCGGAGAGAAAAGTCTGAAATAAAAATAACAATTTTATAGTTATAGGGAAGACGAATCAAAACCGGTCACCCATACATTTTAATATAATTGAAAAGCAACTGGTGCTATCTGATTTGGAGGCCCTACCATGTTGTCGTGACAGACAGACAGACAGGGGCACGGTTTAGGATATAATTGGTGAAACGTCCGCGTCCTCTTGGTTCGTTCACGATTTACCTTGTGATGTGACTTGTGTAATAGGTACGAACTAAGTAAGAGTGGAGTTTGTTCTTTCACGTCATAACGGAGCAACGGATAGACCTGATTTTGTACATAGATAGCTGGAGGGCTGGAGAGTGTCATATTGTAGGACAAAGGCCACTTTTTATCCTGGGAAAATATCTCATGCTCTGGTCACCCAAGAAAGTTGAAATTCTTGAATAACTTTTCTACAATAATACCAACCACTGGTTTTAGTTAGGTAGCTAAGTACATTGTATTGCTATATTTCAGGAAACCTCAATAAAAAACGTAGTTTATTTCCATCTGCAATGCTTTCTTTTTAAATATAGACAAGTTGTAAAGAGACGATGATGGATTGAATAAAATTAACGTCTTTACTAATTACTGTCTTTAATTTCCACTTTGGACACAATTAAACAATTAAACAGAATTAAAATATTACACAGTTAAAACAAAGCGACCATTTCATTTGCTGGCCAACGCACCACTCTCTTCTGCCACCTGGCGGGCAAAAGACGTAACTACTAATCAATTGACTGTCTTCTTACATACTCCCCCTTTTGACCAAATATAGGACCACCAGTTTGGTCAAACAAACACAAAAGTTACACAAAGAGAAAGTGAGTAAGAACAATTAACAATAACAAAAAACAATTAGAACAAGGAACTTAAACATAATCTAATAGTTTAAGAGGTCGACCGCGTTTCCGTTTTGGGTTGACGGGTCGTGGCTTGGACTGATCACCCTCACACTCACGTGCATGGTAGCGAGTAAGATCGGACACGTGATACTTACCGATCGATTCATCAGGAGCTTCACGATGCGAAATTAAGTAAGTGGTGGGACTCACCTTCATTTTTATACAGTAGGGCCCATCTCTTCTTGGGACGAGTTTCGAGGTTATACCCTTACCGGCATTACTCAAAACATGGCTACGTAGAAGGATTAGGTCACCAGGTGAATAGTCTTCCCCCACACGACGGGTCTCGTCTTTAGTAGTCTTAGGAAAATGGTTACCTGTATCGATGGTATGCTCGGCGAAAGGTGTCGCTCCTCCCCCTTCACCAAAGATGTCCTCGTACTCGTGAACTAAGGTTGACAATGCAGTTCGCTCCATTGACGACAGCATCGCCCCCTCATCAGGTCGAATCACGTCTGCAGCTGCACAACTCACCTTGACGCTTGACTTCTCGCCTTGCAAAGGATACACAGCCTGCGGGTGATCAGTCATAAACCATGAGTTCGCGTGTAAGTTAAGAACAATACGAGCACTACATAAAAAATCGATACCAAAAAGTGTTTCATTATTTACGGCGTTAGGTAAAACTATGAAGGTAGTTGGTACAACCTTACCCTCAAGTTTAACGTCGACGTCAACAAGTTTGACATTCATATCGCGCACAATCCCGTCTGCAAATTTTACACGAAAATTACTTTTACGAAACGGGTGACCTTGATCGCGTAGCAACGTATACAAACTATAACCAGCTATACATCGTTTGGCCGCTGTGTCCACTAAACCGGTACCACGAACCCCATTAATCTCGACATTGAGAATAGGTCGGTTACTGGTGCCGTTACTGTTGGAGTCAGACGCAAAGGCAACCTTCATTAATGGTAGCTTGTTACAATTTTGAATAGGCGACTTGCCTCTGAGAGGCAAACTCCCATTAGGTACAAAAGTGTTAGTACACAACTCGGTGATCTTTGACAGATGACCTTGCTTAATCTTTGACAAATTTGTATTAAACGAAAACGGACTCTTCTTTGGGCTACGATTGCTACGATTTACAGACATATTGTTACAACATGTACAACTACGATCGTTACTACGATTTATAACATTAGGTTCATCTGTAAATTTGTAGGTATCATCGCTCAAAGACTTGTCCAAAGAATGAAAATTACAAGAATAAAATGTATGACTAGTGTCTTTAGGTTTACTGTCCCCAGCATTACAATTAGCACACTTAGAACGAATGATGCCCTTAGCACCACAACCATAACACTTGATTTCACTATCACTTTTAATTTTAAGTCGCGGACACTCAGAGCGAGCGTGACCACTTTTACGACAATAAACACAATAACTTTTGTTACCTTGAAGAGGTTGAATTACTTGGTTACACTGTGTCGCCCGAGGAACTTCACACGTCGAAGACCGAAGCGGAGTCTCGACCGAGTTACGAGCAGTCGTTGACCCGTGAAACACAGGTGACCGGAGTGAGGTGCTCGGCGCAGGCGCCGCCGTAGAGCGCGGCTCATGCCGGCCGGCACGAAGCTCCCGTTGTCCCTGAACAGGCACCGACGCTGCTTCGTCGAACTCGTCCTCCACCTGTCTGGCGCGCTCGATGAGCTCGTCGACACTATTAACCAGGTCTCGAGGTATTCGCTTTCGAATATTGATGTTTAGCAAGCCGTAAAGAAGGTCTAATATAATTCGTTCATCAAGAACATACGGTAGACTCGCGAGTTCCGCGCGTTGACGGCTGATATAAATATCGGCGCGCTCGTGTCCTTGATCTGCACTAAACACGCCACGAAATATTTTGTAGGGAGGTTTCGGCGCACCATACATGGATCGCAAACGTTGTATTGCCTCTGTCCACGAAGAAATGGAGCCCTTTACTCCCTTGTACCAAACAGCAGCATCTGCCTCTAGTAATATTGGCAGGCCGCGGAGCGCATGCTCGTCACTTATATTTGTACACTCTTTGTATACTATGATTGTATCAATAAAAGCATCCACGACACGTGGATCTCGATGAGCTCTCCCGCTGAAACGCGCTGTACAGTTAGCGAAGTTTCCCATAAGCGCGGAGGGCGGTGCGATGTGTGATGTCGGAGACAGGCTTGGAGCGCCGCTGTCACTGTTGGAATCCTTGGAAGCTAGGATAGCTGATATTAACTCTCTGTTAGACTCAGCTTGAGCCCTAGCAAAGGACGCGAACATCGCTGACATGCGCGACTCCACCTCGAAGTCCGCCTCGTGGCTACTTTGCGCACTTTTTCTTCTTGGCATTTTCACTTTCACTTAACACCTCGAAGATTGAGACAGTCACACATAAAACCAGCAAGATGCTTGTTGAAAACTGAATATATTTTAGAAACAAAATTTAAGAGTTCGTAAAAATTCGTTATTTTGGTTCGAAACTTTTATTGGCCACTAGTTGGGCTGCCACTTGTAAAGAGACGATGATGGATTGAATAAAATTAACGTCTTTACTAATTACTGTCTTTAATTTCCACTTTGGACACAATTAAACAATTAAACAGAATTAAAATATTACACAGTTAAAACAAAGCGACCATTTCATTTGCTGGCCAACGCACCACTCTCTTCTGCCACCTGGCGGGCAAAAGACGTAACTACTAATCAATTGACTGTCTTCTTACAAAGTTGTATTTACTCTGCAAAGTCTGTGACCTTTTCACGCAAAAACTACTGAACGGATTTTGTTACGGGTTTCACTATAAGATATGTTGATTCACCGGAAACGTTTACGAGTATTAAACATGGACCTATCATGTTTAGGAGCTGAGCATTAACAGTATTAGTGAATGAAGTCGGAGAAAAAGTTAGCCCAAGCGAGTTTTCATGATGTACGCTGTCTAATCCGTCAGAGATATAACAAAATGATGTAGGAATAAAATTATCTACAAAAAAGTCCGCGATAGCATATTGGAATCTATCTCAGAGGACGACCTAGGTGTACTTTTATTGAAGATATAAAAAAAGTTTTGATAGATGGAAATATTAAAAGTACACACAATCGCCGAGCATGTATAGAAAGGTATGATGAATATAAAAGAAGCGAAAGAAGTATGTCAGGATCGTAACAATTGGCATTCGATTGTCTCTGCCTACCCCTCTTGGGATAAAAGGCGTGATGAATATTGAGTATATAATATGGTATATGGCCATAAAAGACACCCAGGCAGGTACATACTTCGCAACACCTTGCGTTCTTGCTCAATATTTAACAATACAACTTTCAATTAAAATATGTTTAATTTGTGTCACTCTGAGTATTCCACATAGTTTATTGTACACAGCTCTAAAGACGCCGCCGTTTTCAACAGATTTAATAAATCGGTAATAAAATATCAATGAAATGTTATAAGTGGTAATTTGCGGATGTTTTTAACCGTTTATTGCGTCGAGGCGGGTCAAGTCCCTTTAGGGTTTATATGCTAAACTAGTTTCAATCAATGTTGAACATAATATTATAATTTGTAAATATAAGTTTGACTTTTTTGATTAATTTAGATAAAGAGGGGTAGACAGCAGATACAATCGAATTCCATTTGTTACCTATTTCGCTCCTTTAATGTTCATCATCGTACCTTTCATACAGTCTGCTCGGTGATTTTTAATATTTCTATCAATCAATAGATAAATTTATTATATGTTCAATATATATATTTTTAATTTATATAATTCGAACAAACAGTTGCTACTAAAAACGATCTCTGATTTTTTCAAAAAACTTTCTAAAATTGGGCGTTATTATCAAACCAAAAGTTTTTTGACACACCAGAGATCATTTACAAAACTGTAGATTTTGCCTATATGCGGCGGAGTAAAGTGGGGGGCCACACTGTTCTGTAATATTTGACCTCTGTGGTCTGGAACTACCAATCGGATTAAAAAAAATATTTTTGCATTTGAGCCACCGCAAGGCATCTAGTACTACATAATCTAATGTCAATATTTTCAGTATTTTTTTTTTCTTTCTTCACGGGTTACCTTACATCTCCCGGGGTACCCAACGGAAGACAAAGTTTTTCTCACTTAGGTGATGATTTTTTTTGAGGCTATACCTAACGATTGGCCAGCTCTGTTGAGGTATGTTGATGGCAAAGCCGGTTTGTCGGATAATATATATTTTTTATTCTAAAAACCCATTGTACATGATCGGATTTAGGAATCGAACCCCACTCCCACTCTACCAGCGACGCCGACGACGACATAATATTATATGAATAATAAATATTTATAATTATTATTAAGAAATATATAAAAAATCCTGTTGTAAAATAAGACAAGGTGTGAAGTAATTGTAAGTATGTAATTTTCAACCAATATTGTTATTGAATATTTATTACAATTACCATAAATGATATGTCAACATTTAAATTTATTATAAGGAAATTTACATGACATTTTACCAGCTGCAGCAAACCAAAATAAGAAGCTAAATTATGGATATTATGCATACTTACATACTTGTTATCGACTGCAGTTTTGTTGGCATGAAAGGTACTAAAAGTTAAATTGGCGTGTTTGGTTATAAGGCTACGATGTAATAGAAGTTTTTCTTTACAATTCCCGGGAACCGTGTTACCGACCTCAGGGTTCCTAGGTAATAAGATTATATGTAGGTGATTAAATAATAGGTGTCAGGGCAAACAAGTTCTCATTTAAACGGGTCATACAACAAGTGTATATATACACATACTATTTTAAGTGGGGATTTCCCATCTCTAGGACTTTTAACCTCTGTTTAAAGCGAATAAATAGATAAGGTTGGGAAGTACTTCATAGTTTGGGATATTAATTAGTTCGACAATGTCTACAATCTATCTACCTACTATGAAAGTTGGCCAAGTTGCGACTCGCGCGCTGCGAGTTGTGTATCATTTTTTCGGTCAGAACTTTAAGCAGTATTTTCATTTTTCAGGTTTTCCTGTAAAGTATAAGAAAGGCCCTATATTCCCTATTTTTTCGGAGGTCATTTATCGTATATTTTCTTTAATATAATTTAAACTATGCATTTTTAAAATTAGAATATATATATTAAAATATCGCCATTTGAGCAATTACTGCAATTTATATTCATTTTCTGAAATTTTATTTATGGAAAAGTGATCAGATATCGCTAATTGAATTCTGTCATACGAGTCTCGCCATGTTTGGTATAACTTGATTCAATTTGGAAAAAGCGATATTAAGTGTGGAGTGAAAATAATGATAGCTCACCCTTGCGATAAATTCATTTACTCTAAATTACTCTTAAGTTCACAGGCAAAAATGGGCCTGATAATATTGAGGTAAGTCCCCAAAGAGTAATCTTTAAATAATCTGGAATTACCAAATATTTTTGCATTTGATAGCCCAATTTTTGAGGAAGTTTATAGGCTATATAACATCACGTTACAACCCAAAGGTGTGGAGCAGTATGACCATTAACGCAGGTACAGTATTTACAGTGGCTTATCTCAGAATGTATCAGAGACAATGAGTTTTTAAAATATATTAACTAGTGACCTCGCCTCCGGCTTCGCTCTGGTACAATATAACTATTTATCTATTTATCTATTAGAGAGAGATATAGATATGTTATCGCAGACTTCTTTGTAGATCATTTTATTCTACACATTTTTTTACTATATCATTTTGTTATATCTCTGATGGATTAGACAGCATACGCCATCTAAAGAAATCTGAAGCTAAGTTTTTAACCGAGTTGATTCAACCAATACTGTTATTGCTCAGCTCCTAAACATGATATTTCCATGTTTAGTACTCGTAACCATCCTGGTAAATCAACTTATCTAATTTCAGTAGTTTTTGCGTGAAAAGGTCACAGACAGATGCGGGGGACTTTTTTATATAATGTACCGATTTAATAATCTATCTATATATCATGACGCCTTTTATCCCAAGAAGGGTATAGGCAGAGACAATCGAATGCGTTTGTTACGATCCTGACATACCTCTTTCGCTTCTTTTATCTTTCATATGTGCTCCGCGATTGTGTGTACCTACTTTTAATATTTCCATCAATGAATACATTTTTATATGTTCAACAAAAGTACACCTAGGTCATCCTGTGTGTATAATCTAATTGTGCAAAGCATGATATTTACTTTAGATATTAATAATTTAAAAATCCAGTTAATATACAACCTCTGACCTGAAATAATAACAAGTTAGCCAATTATGTTTGTTTGCCCATACTCTGTAGATATAATCTTGACCCTTTAATTATATGATAGATTACAATTTTGTATTTAATATTCTAATATGTAATATTCAATATTACTTATAAAGGTCGATTTGAGACGACTTTCTGTTTGCAAGATATGAACTGGTTCCTCGAAATATTGATAAATCACAGTCATATTATTTATTATTTATTTATTTTTATTTATTTTATAAAACAAAGTCCCTTTGAGGTATATTTAGATTATTTAGATAGAAAAGCCTCACGTGTGGTTTGTCGGACTATGCACATTTCCGTTCTTAATTAAAAACCCATTGGTACATGACCGTAATACTAGACGTCTAAACCACTAGGCCACCGACGCAGCGTATTTTTGTTGTTGATATTAAAGCCGGGGGCGGGGTCGCTGGTTGATAATAAACAAATAAAGTTGTCCTCTACTAATTATAGGTAGGTACTTATAGATAGCACTTAGTTATTATTATACTTGTGCAATAAAAGTATTCTTTGTTTTAAAGATAGAGAAATTATTTAAAGAAAGTCTATGTTTTTATTTTTTTTAAATACACAGTAGGCATTTGTTAGGCTTTCCGCTTCGACTTCAGCCGCGAAAATTTTTGAAGTTATACTTCTTTAGGCGCGTTATGAAAAAATATGAGAGTGAAATTTTACGATGCAACAAAAATCGACAGTGTGAAGTTGCCGAGAGTGAAATTTTAAGATGCGTGTGCATGATGCTAGCCTATTTAGTACCTATATTTAATTCTCAATTATAATAAGCCATTTTTATAATTTAATTATTTAATTGAATTCAGATTTTAACAACCGTATTTACGATCACGCAATTTTATTTACATTAATTATTTGCGAAATGTACACTGTATACAGGGACCCCCCCTCTAACCTCAACAGACTGGCCAGTCGTTAGGTATAGCCTCACAAATACCATCGGCTAAAATTGAGGGGGACTTTGTCTTCCGCTGGGTATCTTGGAACCGTAACACGGTTTCGGGAGCTGTAAGGCAACTGAAAAATAAAAAAATAGACAAGGTATTATGCATCACCTACTGTAGTCAAGTGCATGTAAGTATATTCGATCCGAGGTCACATTCTGACACAACAGATAGTGAAGGTCGTGTTGATACACAATTATATACTTTTATAATGTTATATTTTTTTATGTCACACTTTTTAACACAAGTGTACTTATATATACATACTTTTATGTACAGCATGTTTGATTTATTAAATTTGTTTATTTTAATTTTAAGAATTCAGGTGGATATCTTCATATTTATTTTATACCTCAATTATTACCTACAACAAACAAATTTGAAACTAGTAAATTATTTTCTCATATCACCATGGTAATAGAAAAATCAATCCATAGGTACACATTGGTTTTTTTTTTAACCTTGATAATTTACTACGAAACAAAGTAAGATCCGTTTTTCTAGACTTATCTTATTTATTAAATAATCTGTGCATGCCTTTTTGAAATAAGTTGTCATTTAAAATTCTTAAAGACTTTATTATAAAATTTTCTGGTATAAACTATTCCCAATTTCTCTGTAAATAATCCACCTGTGCATCACTGTAATTTAGCATATACTTACTTATTCAATATATCTAAGTGAAATAGCCGTTATTTTTCAATGGGTTTTATTGAATAAATGAATAAGACATATGGGTGGTTAAATATTATTTTATTATTTTTGACCAATTAAGAAAACATAAAATATTTTTGTTGAATTTTCAATAACCTACCAAAAAACGCAAGTCCTTTAATTGAAGGGTAATGGTATAACGGCGCTTTAAAATAATTAAGAACTTTGTGTGGGCAAAGTTTAACCACCCATATTTCCTATTCAATAAAACCCACTAAAATTTAATCACATTGCTAGCCTACAGGCTTAAATTGATCTTTTATATACAAATGTTTTCCAATGTACTCATAAAACTATGTTCTTTGTTATTAACACTAGTTATTGCAAAAGATATCTTACTTTGTTACTACTATTTGTTGAACCGTTTTTCTGTGTCAGCAAAATGCACAAATTTTATTATCGTTTCATTGTCTTTAAACAGGGCTACTTTTTTCGCTTATAATATATACATATATAACTTAAAATTCAATATTACATATTTACAAACAAATACAACACACCAGCACTTACTATACACAAAATCGTACAATTACACATACTCACTCACACACACGGACACATACAAAACTCAACCATATGCCTATAATCTACTACCCTCGTGTAACAATGCACTATCATATAGTTGTATAGCTAACTGCATAATATCTTTGGAGACCTCTGTATTGAAAATAATAAGACACTGTGAGCTGGGTGTAATGAATTGTTGTTATGGGGGGCCGATCGTACTCTTGTCATTCACTTTTAAGAATATATACGTACATTTAAATATAATAATAAATTTAATACAAATATTCATCAAGTAAAAAATATTAACGATATTGTGAATGACATAGATGCGATTAGTGTTTCTGACTCTTTTTGTTGCACCCCGGAGCAGTGTTCTAACTACCTACAAACATCTGAAAGATCATTTTCCATATTTCACGTAAACATTCGCAGTATAAATTGTAACTTTGATGAGCTGTGTATACTATTGGATAGAACTAAAATACATTTTGACATAATAATACTAACAGAATGCTGGCTAAGCAAAATTGATTATATTCCACCACTTAAGGGGTATATATACTTCCTGTGCCTCACAGTATTATAATAAAAATGACGGTGTTGTCATATATTCTAAGTCCTACCTGCAGTGTCAGGTTACTGAGCCTGTAGTTGATAATGCTAACTGTTTGCTACTTCGGCATGGACAGGACTTTGCTGTGGTTGTTATATACCGTCCGCCATCGTTTAAAAATACTGATAAATTCGTTAACAGCCTCGACAAATTGCTGTCTACCCTGAATAATTATAATACGGTTGCGATAATTGGGGATATTAATGTAAATATCTTACCAGGTGCAAATGATCCTCGTGCTGATTATTACTTAAACACCATAGCGTCCTATGGGATGCTGCCAGCTCTCTTGTATCCGACCCGGAAAAATAGCTGTTTGGATCATATTATTTTAAAAACTAATAAGAAAGCTGTAAGTGTTGTGCTCGACTCTTTCATAACAGACCATGCCCCTATAGTTTTAAATATTGAACTAAAAAATATTACCAATAACCCTAAGAAGCTTACAGAACGTGTTGATGTCCCATTGGCTGTTGCCGAGGTTAATAATACAGATTACACATGGATTCTTGATATAAGTGACCCCAACCAGGCTTCTAAACTACTGGTCTCCAACATATCTTCAATTATTAAAAATAATACAAAAGTAGTATCAATTACGAGAAATAAAAGAATTATTAAACCCTGGGTGACACCTGGTATCTTAAAATGTATTCGACATCGGGATAACTTACATAAGAAATTAAGAAAAAATCCAGATAACATACAATTGAAAACTATTTATATGCGATATAAAAATTTTTGTAACAAACTAATTAAAAATATTAAGCAACCATATAACCAATCTGAGTTTGAAAAAGCAAAATCAAATCCAAAAGCTACCATGGGACACCATTAAACAGATTAAAAATATGAAACAAACTAATCTAGCCCCCCTAGAACTTTTAAACAATAATGATGATGCACAATTGTCAATAAACCTAATTAATGAGCACTTTATAAATGTTGGAGCAAAATTAGCTAGCAAAATTGAAAATAAAAATGATGGAACAAGTAATTCTTTTGATACTACTTCTGTTAATAATCCATTTGGTAACTCAATGGTTCTGTTGGAAGTTGATGAGGCCGAAATCGAGCGTACAATTATGGGACTGCGAGCTGACTGCGCAGCTGGCTGGGATGGTATTCCATCTTTGGTACTTAGGGGAGCGAGAGGTAATTTGGTTCCGGTACTGAAGCATATATTTAATTTGTGTTTTAGTGCTGGAATTTTCCCTGATGCTTTTAAAACAGGTGTGATACATCCGGTATATAAAGGTGGGAGCAGAGATTGTGTTGATAATTATAGGCCAATTTCAGTACTTACTACTCTTTCTAAAACATTTGAAAAATTGATAAATCATAGACTTCTTGATTACCTTGATAAACATAATATCATTGCTAACAATCAATTCGGATTTAGGGCTGGTAAGTCTACGGAGGGTGCAGTGCTGGATCTGACCGAGTCTGTGGTTAAGCAGTTGGATCGGAAGGATAAGGCTCTTGCAGTGTTCCTTGACTTGTCCAAGGCATTTGACACAGTCTCTATCCCATTGTTGATGAAAAAGTTGGAGGAAATCGGAGTCAGAGGTCGAGTGCACGATATTTTTAACAGTTACTTGTCTGGACGATCCCAACGTGTTAGAATAGATAAGCTGGTTAGCTGTGAGGCGTCTGTTAACTATGGAGTACCGCAGGGCAGTGTTCTTGGTCCAACACTTTTTCTGATTTATATTAATCAGCTTTGTCTGTTGTCGTTAAAAAATTGTAAATTACTTTGTTATGCTGATGATACAGCACTTATAATACATGGAAGGAATTGGGATATTGCAAGAGGCTATGCTGAAACTGCTTTAAGAGTGGTAAAAAATTGGCTATCAAAAAATCTTCTTACTTTGAACTTGTCCAAAACAAAGTATATGTGTTTCACGCCAAACAGCGCTGCTGTTGCTAAATTGAATTCATCTCCTCTTAAGGTTCATTGGTGTAAGAATCTTGTCATTGCGTTGGTATAGAACATGTGACCTTCATAAAATACCTGGGTGTTTACGTTGACTGTAGTCTGGGCTGGCATAAGCACATTGAAATGTTGATCCCACGTATCAGAAAATTAATATATACATTTAAAAAATTACGTTATTTGGTTGACATTACTACATTAAAGATGGTTTATTTTGCCTTGACACAGTCCTTACTGAGCTATTGTGTGGCTGTATGGGGGGGTACGTTTCGGAGTGCCATAATTGGTATTGAAAGGGCACAGAGAGCTGTACTGAAAGTGATTCTCGGAAGGCCCATGAGATATCCTACTTTTAAAGTATATCGTGATATCGGGGTCCTTACTGTCAGACAGCTGTTTGTGCTCCAGATCATAATACGTAAACATCGTTCTCTGTACTTCTTGCCCGGCAGTTGTGATGACGTTCGCAGGAGGAATCGTGTGTGTGGGGTGGATTCATGCAGGATGGTAATGGCAGGACGCTGCTACTACATACTTAGCTCCAGATTATATAATAAAATTAATAAAATTCTAAACATATACCCACTTTCGGTTAATGGTTGTAAGATGATCATTAAAAGATGGCTCCAAAATCTTACATACGAAAATACCTAGGAATTATTAAATCTGCAGAGGTAGATTATTATGTAAAATAGGCACAAAATCACACGCACATGAACACAATCTCACACACACATACACACACACACACACACACACACACTTATTTATCTTACTCTACAAACATATTTTTTCCACATTTTCTTTATAGATCAGCCCTTGTTTAAATCATGTTATTACATTAAATTATATTGTAACAAATAGGTACTTAAATCGCACAAATAAATACCTAAACACATCAAGGTCGATAGACGTCTCTAGAAACATCCAGAGAGAATCAAGTACAAACGAAAATGGACCGTATGTGCCTAGCCATAGGTACCAAAATCGGGCGCGGTCTGTGTGTAGGTATTTGGCACCGAGCCGCATCGAGACGCGTCTACGGCTTTGTACAACGGTCTCGGCGTTTCTCGAATGTTCGGAGGGCAATATAAACAGAGGATCGTCGCCGGGAGGAGACAGTGCGAATCAGAGCGATCAAAGCGAAACAGTGAAGTGGAATTTAGTGCGACTAAGTGTTATTCTATAGTGTTCATTTATTTAACTGTATTTTTGTGGTGTTAAAGTAAAGTTTGTCTATTTAATCGGTATTTTAAATCTCTTCGAACCCCAGCTCGTAACAAATTGGTGTCAGGAGTGTGGGATTCAAAAATGCCGATTACACCACGTGACTCGTCGTCATCACGGCGACCCAAAACACGACAAACTACTGCTGGACATCACGGCGAGGAGGTCGACGAGGTTGCTGCTGCTGGAGCCGCTGCTGGTGCTGCTGGGACTGCTGCTGGAGCCGCTGCTGGTGCTGCTGGGACTGCTGCTTTAGCTGCTGCTGGAGTGGATTCTGCGGGTGCTCTCCAGGCAACCGACATGGGAATGCTGGTTCGGCTGATGGAGGAGCAGGCCAGACGTCAAGAGGAACAGACTCGGCAGCTATTGGAGGAGCAGGCCAGACGACAAGAGGAGGAGGCCAGACTTCGGGAGGAGCAGACCTGCCGGCTGTTCAAGGAGCAGTCTGCTAGCCTTAAGGAGCTGCTTTCAGAATCACTGGGAAAGGTGACTATGGAGGTGAAGCAGCTACAGAGGGTTACAGACATGCACGAGGAGAGAATCGAAGACCTCGACATTCGTTATGAAGACCTCCAACAGCATTGCAAGGAAATACAGACTAGGATGAGCAGAGAACTGGATGCAAGACTTGACGACCGCTACGGAGAGTTGGAGGCACGACTTGACAGCCAATGCAAGGGGCTCCAGAATGAAGTAAGGAAACTGAAGCTGACCGCTCCTGTTTCTGGAGGCGCCATCGTCTCTGGCCCCAGAGTCAAGGTGCCGCCGTACGACGGGACTACGTCCTGGACAGCGTACAAATTGCAGTTCCAAACGGTCGCCTCTGCCAACGGCTGGACAGACGAGCAATCTCTGACCGCCTTGACAGTGGCTTTAAGAGGCCGCGCACTGTCTGTTTTGGAAGCCTCTCCAGACAGCTGCACCACGTACGGGAACCTGATCGAGGCAATGGACTCCAGGTACGGCGACAAACACCTGGAGCACGTCTACCGAGCGCAGCTGAGGGACAGGACGCAACATGCTGGAGAGAATCTGCAACAATGGGCTCTGGAGATCGAGAAGATCGTGAGGAAGGCGTACCCATCTGCCGGACAAGAGTTCATTGCTGCGAACCTCGTTCAAGCATTCATCGACGGTATCCGCAGCATGGAGGTCAGAGCTGCAGTTCGACTGGGCCACCACAGCGCCCTGAAAGATGCACTGGCCCATGCTCTAGAGGTGGAAGCCGTGAGACAGGAGCCTCGTTCTCAGCGATTGCGACAAGTGGCGGAGGAGGCTACTCCAACAACGACACCTGTAACAGAGAGGCGTAGCTACTTACCCCGCTGCTTCTACTGCCACAAGCTGGGGCACCTTAAAGCTAGCTGCCCAGCGCTTAAACGACAAGGCACGGATCAACGAGTGCCGAAACGGGACGTCGGAGCTGATGTCCGTGCCGTAACTACCGAGCTTCGGAGAACAGCTACAAAAGTTACCATCCGACAAGTTTTCGACGGGAACAGTCTGGTGATCGCCGGCGAGGTCAACGGGACGCCATGTGAGATGACGATCGACACAGGAGCAACGCGAACGGTTGTGAGACCTCAGTTGTTGGGACGATCTACGAGCAGAACCAGACGTTCATCTTCCTGTCTGAAACTCTTCACGGCAACCGGTCAGCCTATACCCGCATACGACGAGCTGCCGGTGACACTCAAGGTGGGTGACGGGGAGTACCCACACACCGTCATCGTGGCCGACATTATAGACGACTGCATTCTCGGACTCGACTTTATGAAGCGGTTCCAGTTTGGCATCGACTTGCGCAACGGTGTACTGCAGTGCGGCCAGGAACAGGTATTTTTGAAAGGTGGTTATGCTGGCTATGTGCGCTGTGCCAAGGGCGTCAAACTGAACCCATATTCGGAGACGCTTGTCGATGTGGAGTTACCAACTAATGGGGACCCCTCCAATACGAGGTGCTCTATCATCGACCACCTGGAACGTTCTAAACATAAAGGCTGGTTACTCACTCCAACTTTAGTAAACAGCCAGAGTGGACGAGCTGTAGTAAGGGTGACCAACTTCAATGGCGCTCCTGTCACTCTCAATAAGGATCAAGTCGTGGCGAAGTGCGACGAGGCGAATTGGATGCGGAGCTGCACCCAGGGGAAGCTGTCGGCGATGAAAAATAACAGTGCAAACCCCTTGGAACTCGTCAACATTTCGAAGAAGGACTTGTCAATCTCCGAGTACAAACGAGCGAAGGAGATGCTCACTCGTTACATTGACATCTTTAGTGATAGAGATGGGCATCTCGGCAGGACGTCATTGGTGAAACACACCATCAACACAGGCAACGAGTTACCTATACGTCAACGTGCTCGACGAATCCCAGTAGGAAGAGAAGCAGAAGTACAGTGCATGCTGGAAGACATGAAGAAGGCTAATGTCATCGAACCTTCTTTGAGCCCATGGTGTTCTCCGGTTGTGCTAGTTAAGAAGAAGGATGGCAGCACTCGCTTCTGTGTGGATTATCGTCGACTGAACGACGTAACCAGAAAGGACAGCTACCCTCTACCCCGGATTGACGACACCTTGGACAAGTTGAGTGGGAACCAGTGGTTCTCAACACTGGATTTGAAGAGTGGATACTGGCAAGTGGAGATCGATCCCAAGGACAAGGAAAAGACTGCTTTCTCGAGCGGAAATGGACTGTGGCAGTTCAACGTCATGCCTTTCGGGTTATGCAATGCTCCTGCTACGTTCGAAAGGCTGATGGAAGTTGTGCTTGCTGATCTCGTGGGAAAAGCTTGCCTAGTCTACCTGGATGACGTCATCATTATGGGACGCGACTTCAACGAGCACCTGAGGAATTTAGAAAGAGTGTTTGCCAAGTTGAAGCTCGCGAACCTGAAATTGCATGCCAAGAAGTGTAGCTTCTTCAAGAAACGTGTAAATTACCTCGGGCATGTAATTACAAAGGATGGCGTAGAAACCGACCCTGTCAAGACAGTAGCTGTACGAGAATGGCCCACCCCGCGGAACAAAACAGATGTTCGAGCGTTTCTTGGTCTGTGCTCATACTACCGCCGCTTCGTATACGACTTCGCGGGAGTAGCCAAGCCCCTACATCGGCTGACGGAGGACAAGCGTTCGTTTCAGTGGACTGAAGACTGTGAGAAGTCGTTCCAGGAACTGAAACAACGGTTGTGTGAAACACCTGTATTGGGCTACCCGGACCAAGTCGGCGAGTTTGTGGTGGACACAGACGCAAGCAACATCGCCATTGGAGGTGTGCTGTCACAACGGAAGGGGGACAAGGAAGTTGTGATAGCGTATTTCAGTAAGGCTCTGTCGAAACCAGAAAGGAATTACTGTGTAACCAGACGCGAACTTCTGGCCGTAGTGAAGACGTTACGACACTTCAACAAATATCTCATCGGAAGGAAGTTCAAGCTACGGACAGACCATGCGGCGTTGAAATGGTTAATTCAATTCAAGGATCCCGAAGGACAAGTCGCTCGATGGATCGAGCAGTTACAAGAATTCGATTTCACGATCGAACATCGACGAGGACGGACGCATGGCAACGCTGACGCACTGTCACGCAGGCCGTGCCCTGAAGATTGTAAACACTGCTCGAGGCGTGAAATCAGCGATTCTGTCATCAAAGTGATTACGACTAACAACCTTAGTGACGAATGGGCGAATGAGAGAACGAGAGACGAGCAACTCAAGGATAACAACTTGGCGCCGATAATGGAATGGAAGACGCAGAATGTTCCAAGGCCCGGCTGGAATGTTGTATCCGCCATGAGTTCCACCACGAAAAGCTACTGGGCTCAGTGGGAAAGTCTAGTGCTGCACAACGGGTTGCTGTACCGCAAGTGGGAGTCGCCAAGTGGACAGGAGACATTGATGCAGCTGGTCGTGCCTAGGTCAAAGGTGCGCGCAGTGCTTGAGTCCGTGCACGATGGATCCTCGGGAGGACATCTGGGCATGAATCGAACCCTGGCGAAAATCAGGAAACGATTTTATTGGGTTCATTGCCGGCAAGATGTCGAGGATTGGTGTCGTAAGTGCACAGTATGTGCGGCCGTGAAAGGACCTACGACACGTACGAGGGGACGTATGCAGCTGTACAATGTTGGCGCTCCATGGGAACGAATTGCGGTGGACGTTGCTGGACCGTTCCCGGTCACTGAAGACGGGAACAAGTACTTCATGGTCGTGATGGACTACTTCACGAAGTGGCCGGAGGTCTTCGCAATTCCCAACCAGGAAGCGACAACAGTGGCGACTAAGTTGGTCAACGAAGTATTCTGCAGGTTCGGGCTACCATTGGAGATACATTCTGATCAAGGGCGTAACTTTGAGTCGCAGTTGTTCCAGGAAGTATGCCGTCTCCTTGGAATAAATAAAACGAGGACTACGGCGTATCATCCACAGTCCGACGGAATGGTTGAAAGGTTCAACCGCACTTTGGAGACTCATTTGGCGAAACTGGTTGAGGATCACCAGAGGGACTGGGACCGATATATTCCCTTGTTCTTGCTCTCATATCGATCCGCAGAGCATGAAAGCATAAAGGTGACTCCTGCTTATGCCAACTTTGGGAGAGAACTCCGACTACCAGTTGATCTCCTGACCGGCGGACCTCCGGATGCGCCGCAACCTGTAAGTGACTACGTATCGAACCTGAAAAACAAGATGTGCGACATACATGACCAGATTCGTCAGAGCAGTCTTGTGGCCAGTACAAAGATGAAGACCAGATACGATAGAAACTTCAATAGTAACGGTTTTGACGAGGGATCGTTGGTGTGGCTGCACAACCCGAAACGCCGAAAAGGCAAATCTCCCAAGCTGCAGAACCGCTGGGAAGGCCCGTATAAGGTCATCACGATGATCAATGACGTGACCTATCGGATCCAACGATGCCCGCGTGGACAGTTAAAGGTTGTCCACATTGATCGACTGGCTCCTTACAAAGGCTCGAATATTGCTCGGGACGAGCAAGTCTAAGCGGGGGGCAGTGTAACAAATAGGTACTTAAATCGCACAAATAAATACCTAAACACATCAAGGTCGATAGACGTCTCTAGAAACATCCAGAGAGAATCAAGTACAAACGAAAATGGACCGTATGTGCCTAGCCATAGGTACCAAAATCGGGCGCGGTCTGTGTGTAGGTATTTGGCACCGAGCCGCATCGAGACGCGTCTACGGCTTTGTACAACGGTCTCGGCGTTTCTCGAATGTTCGGAGGGCAATATAAACAGAGGATCGTCGCCGGGAGGAGACAGTGCGAATCAGAGCGATCAAAGCGAAACAGTGAAGTGGAATTTAGTGCGACTAAGTGATATTCAAGTGTTTTCATTTATTTAACTGTATTTTTGTGGTGTTAAAGTAAAGTTTGTCTATTTAATCGGTATTTTAAATCTCTTCGAACCCCAGCTCGTAACAATATCATATATACCTACTCTTATGGAAATTGTCATAGATAAAGTTGAGACAAGTTGTAAGTGGTTCCTAAGATACAGGGAAACCTAGTTTAGGAACCACAGCCAAAATTTTGTTGATATATTTTTTTTAAGTGAATAAAGTTATTATTATTATTATTAAAAATAACAGCTATTTCACTTAGATATATTGAATAAGTAACTATATGCTAAATTACAGTGACACAGGTGGATTATTTACAGAGAAATTGGGAATAGTTTATCCCAGAAAAATTATAGATATAGGAGCGGTTATTAAAAAAAATGCAATATAAAGTAATTCAAAGTTTGTTTGCAGAAACACTTTAATTTTTTTCAAACCTTCAACGAGTCCCTTGCTTCTCAAAGTAGCCGATCACTTAGCCGATGATTATTATTTTTGTGGCTAGTTTTGTTGAGGTCACTTACTTAGTACAATATTATTTAAATCATGCTGTATATATATAAAATTATAAAGAAGATGCAAGAGCCATTATGTCCGTCGGTCACTCAACATTGTAGGTTTATTATTTGATTAAACGTACTTACAATCTGAATAATAGAAGTAAGTTGGTATTGTAATGGAGTGGGAGTTCACAACTATCTTCTTGCATACATTTATTGATCTATCATCACGATCTTCATCTCAGGAATTGTTGGCAGAAACTATAATATATATTTTTGTTGCTATCAGACGTCAGAGCAAAGATGGAAACGCAACCTTTTTTAGGGGAGGGTCACATCTGTATTGCCAGAGGGTTTATTTACAAGTCTAAACCAAACAGTGGACATTTATTGGCTTTTTAAATTGTTTCATATGTTTTGATCTCTGATTTGTCTAAAACAACTTTTTCTAATAATCTAGTCAAACTTCAGTATAGTGCGTCGGTGGCCGAGTGGTTAAGACGTCTGGTATTTAACTAGGCTGACCACGGGTTCGATCCCCGATCCCGGCCATGTACCAATGGATTTTTATAATTAAAAACTTATGTACATAATTCGACAACCACTTTTCATAGTCTTTTCCATCTAAATATACCGCAACAGAACTGGCCACTCGTTAGGTATAGCCTCACAAATACCATCGGCTAAACGAAAGAGACTTGGTCTTCTGCTGGGTAACCAGGAACAACCAGTGAAGACAGAAAAAAAACTTTAATACAGATTAGGTACCTATGTCAAAACCGACACATTTTCACGTATGTTTACTAATCGTAGATAAGGTCTTGCTCATGTATGGTTGTGACAGCTGTTATTTAACTAATCCCTCATTAACATTGACTATAATTTCGGAATAATAATAGAAGTGGAGATGGGCGGAACACGTAGCTCGAAGACACGATGGTAGATGGACGTCAAGGATTTCTGACCACCAGCGTGATTGAGTGACGACATTGTGAAGAGAGAAGGATAGGATAGGGAGAAGTGGCGCAATGCTGAAAAGACCTACATCCAGCAGTGGTCGGACACATGCTAAAGAAAAAGAAGAAGAATTTCGGAAATTGGACGTTAGAGATCGCTATTAAAAGTTTTTTAGACAAATTTGCCGTGCGAGCATGATCGCATAGACAAAATCTACAGGGGGTAGTCAAAATGTGTATTCTCAGGGATCACGTGACAAACGTCACAAATAGACAAACTGACGCAACTGTCCTCAGTTTCATGCTACCGCTTGTAGATTTTGTCTACAGTAATGAGATTCTTTCTATACGCGTCATGCTCGCACGGCAGAATTGGTAGATTTTTCTATATATATACATTATGTTCCCCGGAATAGCCAACTTTTCAAAGAATGTTTTTCTTTATTGAACTCAGATATCCGACAACAACGGGACCTTTGACCTTTAAGCTAGGCGCTGAGCCATGCTAGTGAGTCTTGGATATTAGAAAACAGAAAACTATAATTAGAAGTCTATTCAATATAACAAAAAGCTATTCCGACCTAAATGTGGCGACAATAAGTCTAAAAAATATTCCAAAATATTAAAAAATAACTGGCCAAGTTGCGAGTAAAACTCTATATATGTACAAAGTTTCAACTTTTTTCGTCTAGATCTAGAAGATTCGGAGAAAATAAGCTGTGACGGACAGACAGACAGACAGACACCAGAGTGATCCCATGCAACTAACTTTGCGCCCCGCTTCGTCCGTGTACATTTATTATTAGTATAAGTTTATGGTTACTGCTCTGCTGCTTTGGGTCATAGCGTGATGTTTTATAGCCCATAACGTTCCTCAATAAACGGGCTATAATAAATCGGACTGGTAGTTCTTGAGATTAGCACGTTCAAACATAAAAACCTACCGACTTTTTAACCGACTTCCAAAAAAAGAAGGAGAAGGTTCTCAATTCGGATTTTTTTATTTTTTTATGTATAGATGGACATCGATTACTCCGCCAGTTGTGAACAGATTTTGATGGTTTCTTTTTTAATCGACAGATAATACTTCCGGATTGGTCCCATTTTTATCTCATAAAAATTGGTTCATTCGTTTTTCAGAAATTTAATAAAACTGACCTTATAAGTAAATTTTTCGTAATATCTCGATGAAATATGTACCGATTTTGACGACTTATTTTTTTAGGGATATAATAATTTCTCGACATTATCTCACAACATATAACGAAAATCGGTTCAATAATTTTTCAGAAATTCAGTAATTTGTCTCCGTTTACTACTGAAAATTATATCAGAGAAAAGCCTTAGCAACAGTTGTTATTGACACGAAGTTGTCAATTTTCGTATCGACGGTGGTCTAGCGGCTAAAAGTATGGGGTGCAGCGCAGGATGCACATTGCACATGGTTCAAATCCCATCAACTGCAGTATTTTTTTTATTTTCAATCAATTTTTTTTAGTTGCGTTATTATTTGTTTCTCAAGGCAGCAAAATCACTTAAAAGGGAGAAATAAACCTTTAAAAAAAAGTGTACCGATTTCAAAAATTTGCACTGAAAAGTAAGAAATAATAAAAACTTCGTCGTAGAATTTGAAGACGGTTAGAGTGCCAAACCGTCTAAGAACATTTAGAAGTTTATATGATATCCTATTTAAATGAAAACCGCTGTAACCAAATTTATTTAATTATATCTTCACAGGTTACTTAACAGCTCCCGGGGACCCTTGCTGGCCCCAGGGTACCCAGCGGAAGACAAAGTCTTCCTCATTAAGCCGAAGTTTTTTTTTTGAGGCTATACCTAACGAGTGGCCAGCTCTGTTGGGGTATATAGATGGAAAAGCCTCTTCGTACAGTTTGTCGGATGATGTACATAGATTTTTTATTATAAAAATCCATTGGTACATGGTCGGATGTGGGGATCGAACCTGCGACTTCTTAGTTCAGAGCCGACGTTTTACCCACTCGTCCACCCGTTCGTAATAGTTCAGTAAAAAATACAATAGGTAATGAGTTTAATTAAAAAAATTAAGGTGAGTTTTCAGTTAATTTTCGCGGACTGCAATGAGGTAATAGGCCAGGCTAAGAGGAGTGGAGTCACAAAAATGTCATCGGCTAAATTAAAATTGTAAGAATTGGCTTCTAGCTGGTATCCTGGGATTAGTAAAAAGGTCAATACTGTACAATTGTATGTAATTTACTAAACCAGGGACAACAATTTGAATACCTGCACAAATATGCTTATAACTACTTATATATTAGACATAGATATATGCTCCCGCGGATTTTTTGGTAGATTATTTTTTTATTTTATTTTTTTTATTTTTTATTTTCTAACTTTCCTCCCTACTTGATTCACAATACTAAATTCAGCTCCTAAACATGATAAGTCCATATTTAATACTCCTAAAATTATTTCCAACCGCTGCGAAATATATGAATACCATTTACTTACAAAATGTAGTAGAGCGTAGTTATATTGATTAGGCACGAATAAAATAATGTTTAAATTTAAAAATATTTTATTATGACTAAATTTCTCTTGCGACAAGTGTATACTGATATTCATTTTAATTACTGGTTGTAATTAAATAATTATGAAACGAATTCCTGAAAAGTTTTGCGACTTGTCTGTTGCTGCATACATACTTACTTATGTATCTATTTCTCATTAAACTATTATGTTGACACGTTGACACACAACAAGGGGTAAACAGATATTGTCGATTCCTAAAGTCCTTTTTTCCAAGCGCTGAAAATAAATTCGATGCGCAATTCACCATATTCTTGTATGTCACTGAACTTCTCCTAAATGGTATAGATTCACAATTGGACCCGGTAGGTGGCGCTGCAATCGGGTTATGGTTTTTTTTTCATTTCATTTTATTCAAAAACAGCATGGGCGAAGCCGGGGGTGGAAAGCTAGTATTATATATATGTAAGACTCTCCTAGTCTAGAGTCAATCTTATTTTAAAACGTCTCGTCTTATTTTAAAATTTGTATAGTGCCACTCATAGAGCGAGTGCACCGAATGTCAAAGAGCTCAAGTTATTTTGCGAGAGTTATACCTTGTTATTTTATTGCAATTATTTGACAAGGGTAAAAAAAATCAATACGCATTACTCGCATCGCAACTATGCCACGCAGTTTTTTAATTTTTTATTTTTAGCTAAATTAGTTAATACTAAACTAAATAAGTTTATAAATAAATAAATACTAGGTAGTAATAGTGTACAAATGGTTAAGACGTCTGGTATTAACTAGGCAGATCACGGGTTCGATCCGATGGGTTTTTTATAATTATAGGATAGTATGTCGGCTTCTCCCCTTCCCCCTTAAATATGTCTCTGACGGCGGCATTTTTGATTTTTCCAAAAACTGTCAGAAAATAAAATAAACCGCCGTCAAGGACACATTTAAGGGGGGGGGGGAGGGAGGAAGCCGACAATCTAGGAGACTTGACGCGATACTTCTTGTGGCAAAAAATATGAACTACATTATTTTTATTGAGGTTGGGCCTAAAATATGCAGATATCGCTTGGAGTATTAAGAGTTTAAATTCTAATAAAGGATTCAGGATCATTTTCACAATTCATAAATAACATTAGCGACATTTCGTAGGTCTGCCAGAAGCTCCACATTCTCATGAAAAAGTACAGAGAAATAAGATTTTCAATTGAAACCATATATTTCAGTTCCCGCCCACGCCCCCATTCTGAGGTTAGAATTACCATTTATGATAATACAGGATATCTAGATGTCTGTACAAAACTTCATTCGAATACGTTTAGCTGAAAGGTGATTGAACGAAAAAAATCGTATAAAAATGTATTGATCGATGGCAATATTAAAAGTACACACAATCGCCGAGCATGTATGTATAATGAATATGAAAGAAGCAAAAGAGGTATGTCAGGATCGTAAAAATAAAAGGCGTGATGATAGATAGATAGATAGAAAATCGTATAGACCTTTTAATATTATTAATTTTTTCATGTCCTATATTTCAGATTACTTTATTAATATGGGACTGAGTGCAATGGGTTATATTCAAAATAAAATCTGAAGTTAAAATCATCTGAAACCCAGTATAAATGCTGAAATTGGAAAAATCAAATGATTTATTTGATACCAACCAGGGAGTCGAATCTTATGCTTCGTATGATAAACTACTAACATGCTAAACCGGTAGTCATAATTAAAATTGTAGAAATATACTAATACAAGCTTATGTCCGCGGTTTCGCCCGCGTGGAAATATACCCAAAAAGAAATAATCCCATGGCTGTAATTTGCCCTTACCTCGCCCGCTTTTGCGGTATAAAAAGTAGTATATGTCGTTCTCTGATCCCTAAACTACCACTATGCAAAAAATCATGTCGATCCCGTGAAAAACATTTTTCCGAGATAAAAAGTACCTAGCCTATGTGCTATTCCAGACTATAATCTGTGCCAAATTTCGTCCAGATCCGTTCAGCCGTTCTGGAGTGATTGGTTAACAAACATCCACAAATCCATACAAACTTTCGCGTTTATAATATTAGTGGTATAGCCTTAAACTTTTCTTAAAAATAACTACATATTTTAAATGAAAACAATTCTCATGAAATATTTTGTTTATTATTAAGGACCTCTCAACGTCCTCCAAACTCTATCCTTCGCTATGGTCACCTGTATTTTCCTTCAATTTGCTTATAACGTCATTACAGTAAAACTATATGATTTCTAAATCCCGATGCATCGAGCAAGTTAAAGTTTTGCCACTCAAAAGCTTCGTGCCCAAAAATCGTGACATCGATTACCGTCAGTACAGCTGAGTTACAAAATGTCTATAAAATATGTAGTTTACTTGCGTATTTAGCCTGAGTGTTGCGAATCGCCTCTCTAGCGTGGAAAACCAGTCAGTTTTGCTTCCACCGCGATACCAAACGCATGTCTCTGCGTTATTACGGATCAGTACGTAGCTCTGACTGTGAATGTCAAGTGACAAGTGTTTTCTTTTAAATAAATTGCGGTTTCTTTTTTCGAAAAACGTCGTTCGTTCCTAAGGTAAACAGAGGTGTATGGTGTGTTATTTTAAAATTACGCTGTTCCAGTCGCTTGCTAACAGGTGTTTGTGTAGCTTCATGCAACACGTAGGTATCGTATGAAATGAAATAATGAAATCTGATAACAATATATTTAATATTGCACTCGATTTTGTAATTTATAATAAAATTCCGTCATAATTTTTGAATTGCGTAAATTTCTTTCAGGGTTTTGGGAAATGTTACATTTTTTTTGAAAGACAAAAACATTGTTCCTTTTACATTCATAGACTCTCAAAGATTATTAAATAATATATGGAATAAAAAAAATGATTTTGTAAAATACCCATGTAATTTGAATTTTTTTTCGTAATTCTACCCCCAATGAAATTCAAATTTTCAGCGATGTAAACACAGGGATGTCGATTTATGTAAAAAAACTCTGAGGAAATGACTAATTGAGTTGTATACCGGAAAAACAACTACCATGCACATATTGTATTGTAATTACTTGTTTAATTTTATAATCACGACCTTCTTTTGTAGTGGTAGGCAGCAACGTTATACCTAAAGAAAGGAAAATATTCAGCAATTTTCTTTGGTTCAGAGAATACATAAGTGATTTTCCATACCAATTGGGGGAGGGATGTTGAACGCGAAGTTTCTAGAAACGGGAAGGATTCTTTTCTTTCATTTATATTGCAATTGAATGAAGCGAAAGAGATAATAATTATGACAGAATCGTGGCGAGTGGATATCTTGTAAACTTAACTTAATTTTGTATCCTAATTTGGCACCGTCTTCAAATTTATTATTTCTTACTTCAAAATTATAAAATACTTATTTAATCATTTCTGATTAACTAAGTCAAAATACGAATTACTTTGTGCTAAGTAAATTTTTTTTACTTTTTATGGTATCCTGTTTGAAGTCGGTTTTTTTAATACAAATGTTTTGCCCTGATCTGGTATTCAAACTCAGACCATTCCCGTGTCGTGTTGTCTGTCTGTATGAACTATTGTAATTCGAGGTGAACAGCTAGATTTCGCCATCTCTGAGATAATATATTACTGCTCAGTTTCTTTGAGTCGTAGCGTGATATTATATTATAGCATATAACTTTCCTCAAGAATTTGGCTAACAAATGCAAACATATTTTTTCAATTCCGACAGATAGTTCCAGAGATTAGCGCGTTCAAACAAACTCTTTAGCGAAGTTTATAGGATAACATCACGCTACCGACCCTAAGGGGTAAATTGGGGTGTAAACGTTGTATTCTCAATACAAGGCGTACGAAGTCGCTGGCAACTGTTAGTCTATTATATACATGACTAGCTTTCCACTACGGATTCTCCCGTGTAAATATTTAGAAATGCGAAAAATAGCTTCATATAATTGAAATAATTTTCTCAAATCGCTCCAGTAGTTTTCTAGTTTATATACAAACAAACATAACTTTTTTTATAATATACTAACATTCCGCCCCCGGCTTCACCCGTGGATATTTTCGAATACAATAAAATATAGCCTATATTACTCGGGGATATCATTAGCTTCCTATTCGTGAAAATTTTTTTTGGAATCGGTTTAGAATTTGAGACTACTATCAAGATCTATCTATCTATCTATCATCACGCCTTTTATCCCAAGAGGGGTATAGGCAAAGACGAATACCATTTGTTACGATCCTGACCACAGAACTTCTATACTAAATGACATACCTCTTTCACTTCTTTTATATATTCATCATACCTTTCATATACGCTCGGCGATTGTGTGTACTTTTAATATTGCCATCGATTTTTTTATATATTCAATAAACGTACACCTAGGTTGTCCTCTGCCAGCATTTCCTTTCACTTCAGCCATATAAACCGTTTTAGTTCTTTCATCCTTCATTCTTCCAACGTATCCAAACCAACGTAGTTTTCTTCACAATATTTGTTGCAATCATTGCTACTTGTATTGTATATTTATGCCGCATATAAAAGAAATGGAGACATAACATCTCTCATGGTCACAGCTAATATGATAGTATTAATAAAAAAAACCGGCCAAGTGCGAGTCGGACTCGCGCACGAAGGGTTCCGTATCATTATCTATAAAAACGGCAAAAAAATAACGTTTGTTGTATGGGATTTAAAATTTAAAATATTAATTTTATTCTGTGAATATTTCAAGCGTCTACCTGTTGCCGTTATCAATATCGAGCAAAAACGAGCAAAAAATCACGTTTGTTGCATGGGAGCTCACTTAAATATTTATTTTATTCTGTTTTTTAGTATTTGTTGTTATAGCGGCAACAGAAATACATCATCTGTGAAATTTTCAACTGTCTAACTATCACGGTTCATGAGATACAGCCTGCTGACAGACGGACAGACGGACGGACAGCGGAGTCTTAGTAATAGGGTTTCCGTTTTTACCCTTTGGGTACAGAACCCTAAAAACTATGCATCTGTATATTTATTTAAACATACACACATGTAAAAAATATGGTTTTGTATATACCTATATATAATGTAAAGAGGCTTTTCCATCTACGTACTTCATCAGAGCTGGCCACTCGTTAGGTATAGCGTCAAAAAAATCTTCGACTAAGTGAGGAAGACTTAGTCTTCAGCTGGGTACCCTGGGCCTGTAAGGCAACCCGTGAAGATCCGTTGCTCTGGTATAATCTATATATATAATACGCGAGGCGTTTTTTTGTGCAGCCTAAGGCTTTTAAACGGAAAAACTAACTGCAGTGTATGATATGTCATTTTAATCGTCTAACGCTGTAGAAGTTCACTAGGGTAATATTTTATTGAAATTTTTAAGTTTTATTTCATAAAAATGCATTTTAAATAATGTACTAGAAACACATAATAGCTAATGCGCATGTCTAGATTGTGACAAGTTCAATTATTTTTCGACTTTATTTTTATTTGATAACCTGTGATATGCCACGAATAATCGATCAGAAACAGCTCGGTAAGCACGGCAGCAGTGTAGCATATGGATTCCCAGACGGGCTCTTCGCAAGGAAGTTTCATGACTGTAAAATACTGTAAGTACGCATTTGTAGTTTGGATAAATCACCGATTGTATCGGCACGGTAGCAGGATTAAATTGTAGCCAAATACTTTCAATTAATGTAGCATTTTCTTTTCAGTTCAATGCGATAAATGTAAATGTAAAAAAAAATATTTCCCTAAAACTCTTATTCAGACTATTACGAACATTTAAAAAAAATAACCAAATCGGTTCAGCCGTTCTCAAGTGAGCGCCTAGAGCGTTGTCTTCAAAACCGGGAGGTCCCGGGTTCAATTCTCACTCGTATTATTTAATACGAGGAAGCCTTAACTTCTTCCTGACGCTGTTCCAGGGTTTTTATTCAATTTCTCCTACTTCTGAGGGCACATGAAGTATTTAGGGCCTGTATATAAAATAAGGTTCTAGTGTTTCGGTAAATGACAGATTTTGGCTGTACAGAAATTTAGTAATTTACATTAGAATAAATGTTTGAGGACGGTTACTGTGAATCTTGATTAGTTAGCTACAACAGGTTGTTGGTTGGACTTATTTAATAACATTTAAATTCATGGAATAATGAATTAAGTTTGGCTAAATATTTTGTATTACCATGTACCAATGGGTTTTTTATAAATAAAAAACTTATGTACATAATCCGACAAAGGCTTTTCTATCGAAATATACAGAACTGGCCACTCGTTAGGTACAGCCTTACAAATACCCTCGGCTAAAAGAGGGATACTTGGTCTTCCGCTGGGTACCCGGTTTAATACGGTTTTGGGAGCTGTAAGGCAAAACAAAACCATTATATATATTTTGGTACAAGTTTTGTTTCATTGAATCAGTTTTTTAAGTTTAAGTTTAATAATGCAGAATATATCTATCTATCTATCTATCATCACGCCTTTTATCTCAAGAGGTGTAAGCAGAGACAATCGAATGCCATTTGTTACGATCCTGACATATCTCTTTCGCTTCTTTTATATTCATCATACCTTTCATAGATGCTCTGCGATTGTGTGTACTTTTAATATTTTCATTGATTTCCATGTTCAATAAAAGTACACTTAGGTCGTCCTCTGCCAGCATTTCCTTTCACTTCAGCCATATAAACCATAAAAAAATGCAGAAATAGTTATTTATTACAAAACAAGTGTCATATTAGAGACCACATATTAACATAGTAGACTTATAGCATTGCTACCTCTCTACAGTAGAAATAAGGTCGTTTTGATTTAAAGTAAAAGTCAAGGTCTCGATATTTCGACATTTTTGTATCACTTGTTGTAAAACGGGACGGGGGAGGGGGCTTGAAATGGAAGACATGGAAGTTTTGTCTCATTGGATTATGTTTTTTTGTTTTGTATGCTACACCTAAACCTTCCTTCGTGATTCAATCCTGAAAACAGTTACAAAATCGGTCCAGTGGTTTTTGAGGGACAAACTAAGAAACATTCATCGAATAATTAATGCGAAAATATGTATATTTCTTGATTTGTCGCGTCAAAAGCAAAACAATGCAACGGATAAACGTAATTTTTGTACAGAGATATAGTTGCAGCACCGATCCCGGACAGTAAGCTAGTTTTCATATATAGATTACCTTAAAAATCAATAATTGACTTCACATGTAGTAGAGCGGGTCAACTAACGGAGATGTATTAAAGGGGGACAATAGTTCAGTGGACCAACCATCGTTGCGTAACTCGCGTTCGAGTGAAAGTGACTGGACTTGGTCTGGCATAACGTGCTTGTGAACATTCTTTATAACTTTACTATAACGGACTTGTATATAGTGGGGTAGGTAGGGATCTGTATAGGCTGAAATATTAATGTAGTAGCTATTGACCAAGGCTTCGCGCGTAGAAATTTTTATATTATTTTATGAAAATCCATTCATAGTGTTCTGAATCAACATTGGGACAAATAGACAAAAACAATCCCACTAATATTATAAACGCGAAAGTTTGTATGGATGTATGGATGTTTTTTACTCAATCACGCCAGAACGGCTGAACGGATCTGAAATCTTGGCACAGAGATAGATTTGGAATAGCACATAGGCTACTTTTTATCCCGGAAAAATGTATGGTTCCCGTGGGATAGATTTGTTTTTGTTTTTCACGGGATCGACATGATTTTTTAAATAGTGGTAATTTAGGGTCAGAGAATATGATATAGGCTATTTTTTATATCGCGAAAACGGGCGGAGGAGGAGCAAATTACAGCCACGGGATTATTTATTTTTGGATCTATTTCCACGCGGGTGAAACCACGGACAGAAGCTAGTAATATATAATTAGAAGTAAATCGGCCCAGTGGTTTTGTGTTCTGTATACTCCGAAGGGAATAAGGCATGAGCATATTTTATATCTTAGATTATTATAGCCAGGTCTTGACAGGAATAATTCATGCATACTAAGTGGGTATTTCTAATTAGAAACGATTTTATGTCGAGGGAATAATTTCGTGTAAAAAAAAACAAAATGGCGAAACTGTCAACAGGTTCTCCTGAATAAACACGATATCTTAATTAAAAAGTTTTATCATCGCCTGCTGAAAATTTCTATGTAACTGCTAATTTGATTTTATTACATAACAGCGAACCCGCCCTGCATATTGAATTCCTACATAAATACCCTTACTAACTATTTATCTATTAGAGATAGATATATGCGATAGATCACTTTAATCTACACAATTCTTTCCTATATCATTTTGTTATATCTCTGATGGATTAGACAGCATACGCTAAGAAAACTCGCTGGGACTAACTTTTCCCCGACTTGAGTCACTTATACTGTTAATGCTCAGCTCCTAAATATGATAATTCCATGTTTAATACTCTTAAATCTTTCTCGTGAATTAACCTATCTAATATTAGAAACCGCAACAAAATCCGTTCAGTAGTTTTTGCGTGAAAAGGTCACAGATAAACAGACAGAAGCGACGGGGTACTTTTTTTAATAATAGTTAGTGATACCTTTCCGCCCTGGCTTAGTAAATGTTAGAATTATGAAATAAGAATTATCCTGAAGAATTTCTGAAATAAAAAGTGTACATACTATACCTGTGCAAAAGAGGAAAAAACAAAAAACTTTTGCATTTTTAATAGACTAATCATTATACGAGGTTTTGCCCGTGTGAATTTAATCGCTCTGTTGATCAGAGATAATTTGATTAAAGGTGATAAAAGTGCGTCGGTGGCCGAGTCGTTAGCACCTCTGGTATTAACTAGGCAATCCACAGGTTCGATTCCGGATCCCGGCCATGTACCAATGGTTTTTTTTTTAAATTAAAAACTTATGTACATAATCCGACAAACCACAACTAGAGGCTTTTCCATCTAAACATACCTCAACAGAAGTGACCACTCGTTAGGTAGGTATACAAATATATATAGGCCTAATATAATGGGCTAATCGAGGGAGACTTGGTCTTCCGCTGGGTATCCTGGAACCCGTAAAGAAAAAAAAAATTGATACAAATTAGATCGGTCGTGTAATTAGTAATTTCAGATAACCCAAACCATTGTTTCCTTGTAGTGGGCATACTTACTTGACTTTCCTAACTAGCAAAGGAATGCCCGGCACGAGAATGTCCGACACTAGAATGCCAAGTCGGACAAATATAGTACACGGATTTTGTAAAAAGTGAACACGAAAATATATACCGCGGTAGCATATAGGTATCTATCTCTATCTCTAATAGATAAACGAATTTGTATATCTATCTATCATCACGTCTTTCATCCCAAGAGGGGTAGGCAGAGACATAAAATGCCATTTGTTACGATCCTGACATACCTCTTTCGCTTCTTTTATATTCATCATACCTTTCATACATGCTCGGCGATTGTGTGTACTTTTAATATTTTCATCGATCAATACATTATTTATATGTTCAATAAAAGTACATATAGGTCGTCCTCTGCCAGCATTTCCTTTCACTTCAGCCATATAAACCTTTTTAGTCAATCTTTCATCCTTCATTCTTTCAACGTGTCCAAACCGGCGTAAACTACTTTTCTTCATTTTAGATACGACATCATATTTCACTCTGCATTCTTCTTTAATGACACGCTAGTAAATACTATATGTAATCAGCTAAATAATAAGTGTGTTTGTTTTTAGGGTTCCGTACCCAAGGGGTAAAATCGGAAACCCTATTACTAAGACTCCGCTGTCCGTCCGTCTGTCTGTCACCTGTATCTCATGAACCGTGATAGTTAGACAGTTGACATTTTCACAGATGATGTATTTCTGTTGCCGCTATAACAACAAATACTAAAAAACAGAATAAAATAAATACAACAAACGTGATTTTTTTTGCTCGTTTTTGCTCGATATTGATAACGGTAACAGGTAGACGTTTGAAATATTCACAGAATATTTAGTTATATATACACTTTAAAAATAAATAATTAAATTAAAATAAAATTAATATTTAAAGGGGGCTCCCATACAACAATTGTGATTTTTATTGCCGTTTTTATAGATATTGAATCCGAGTCCGAATCATTGGGCGATTTTTTTATAATTTTTTTCACAGAGGCTACTAAATTCCACGGGCGAAGCCAGGGCGGGTCGCTAAGTTGTATATAAATGAGCCCCACCCAATATATAAAGCTTAATGTATCTTACTTAATGATTAGTATATGGACACTGGACAGATATCGAGGTGATCTTGTTATCTAAATAAAGGAACAAGTGTGTCAATGAAATGTATGATTAAATACAAATACTTCGTCGCGGGAACCGGTCTTTAAATTATTTATTACTAGCCAGTGGCCACTTGCTTCTTACTCCATTTTTTCCTAACCTTACGTTCCCCGGGAACCGTGTTACCGAGCCCAGCGACGTTAGCATATTAAGAACCGCATTTTAGCGTGTTGGATATTCTCAGGCCTGGCATTCCTTGATTAGCCATTATAAGAAATAGCTGATGTTACCTTACCTACCTTTGAGGCTATAATAACTTGTGACCAAATTCTGTTTGAGTTATTTTGAGGTCGCTTAGTATAATTTGTAGGTAATATAACGGCGTGATCAGACTGTCTGATAAAAACCCATTTAGATAGTTGTCTAGTTACTTCGCTCGTTTTCACTATAAAACGAAGTCCCCTGCCGCGTCTATCTGTCGGTCTGTGACCTTTTACGCAAAAACTGCTGAACGGATTTTGATGCAGTTTCCACGAGTAGGTTGGTTAATTCACGAGGAAGGTTTCAGAGTATTAAACATGGATATATCATGTTTAGGAGCTGAGCATTAACAGTATAGGTGAATCAAATCGGGGGAATTGGTAGCCCTAGCGAGTTTTCATGGCGTATGCTGTCTAATCCGTTAGAGATATAATAAAATGATGTATGAAAGAATTGTGTAGAATAAAAATATCTACAAAAAAGTCCGCGTTAGTATATATCTATGTGCTACCGTACTAAAAGTATTAATACTATATCTTCCTCCTATATGCTAACAGTATCAGTATTATTAGAACTTTTAGAGAAAAGGCTTTTCCATCTTAAAATACCTCAAACTAGGCACTAGTGAGGTAGACTTTGTCTTCCACTGGCTACTCTAGGGCCAGTAACAGCCGTGAAGTTGTAAAAAACATGTAACTGAATTATCTAGGATTCCGTATCTATATTTGCTCTCGAACATTTAGAAACAAGGTCTTAATGTAGTTAGAGTAAGTCGGTTGGTAAACTAGCGGTATAAACTGTAAGTTGTTCACCTTGCACTCTCTTTCAATATACGTACAATTATATGTTTAATATGTGCGTGTCATATCATGTGTATTTGTCTAATTATATATATCATGCCGTGTGACTTGATACATATATATCTAATATATAAAGCTAAAGAGTTTGTATGTACATATATATATATATATATCTTCCGCTGGGTACCCTGGAACCGTAACACGGTTTCGGGAGCTGTAAGGCAACCCGTAAACAAAAAAAGACCATGTTACGCGTCACGGAGGAGTATGCGATTTGGCATAGTAAAGTTTATATGGAGGTGTCCAGAAAAAAATATTATTAAATCTGTTGAAAATTCATTAAATTAAATTACATAAAATTTTTAGTTTTTACGTCCATATTGTCAATGTTAAACATTGTCGCCAAAGTACATAAGAATATAACCACTACGTTACAAATAATTTTAAAATGTTGCTAATAAATTATTACTGACTGACTGATACTATTTCTGAAGTAAAAACTTCTTTAGGCGTATTTTTGGTAGGGGAAAATCTGCTCGCGATATGTTTTCGGCACAAGATCTTAGATTGCCTCGCCCGAGTATAGTCGCCCTGAGAATGTCCAAGCAGGAATTCGTGGCTTCCACGTATGCCAGGGTAGGCCACGTGCAAAGCATTATACATGTAATAGTGTCCTCACTGATTCATTATCATCAAACTAATGACCTCCAAGTAAAAGTGTGTATGGAAAATTATTTCGACACGGCCAATGACGCAGGAACAATCTAGTGTTTAATTAAAATAAGTATTTGTAAAATAAATAATTTCAGTTCAATCATATATGACAAAGTGTGTTCTCATTTTAATTGGTCATCCGGGAAGTTCGGCATACTTACTTGACCTTATCTTTGGTAAATATTCATTCATAAATTATATTTCCGATTGACAATTAGGTAGGTACCTACTTGTGATCTAAACTTAATAATTATCTTAATTTGAGAATGCTATTTTTTTCCTAATGACATAATGAGATATTATGATGTACAATTTCATAAGGGTAAACTTAGATCGGGCACAAAGCACGAGCACTTTTTTAATGTAAAAATAAAATATCAACCTTGTTCTATTCAATTAAAGCTGAAAATTGTATGCAAGATTATATTAAATTCACACTGGAGTATATTATAATCTTGCATACTATTTTCAGCTCTATGTAAATACGATAACGTTGAATACGAATTATCACTTAGAGCCCAACCATTTTTCCGCCTGGTCTGAGTTGAGCCTTACTAGACTCCATTCGCATTTCATTAATAACAATAGAAAACCTTAAATCTAATCTAAAAATTTAAAATAACTAAATAAACCAGGTCCGCGTGGAATAATGGTAAGAATACTGTCTGCATTTCCCCGCTGATTCGTTGAGCGAGGAAGGAGCCAGCCCTCTTGTCACCACAAGAGATGATCAGTCGAAGGGATATATCTTTAATAAACTTTTGGCATTTGAACTCCACGGACCTAGAGTTCCTACAGCAAACGTCACAAATTTGTAGTTTTCAATAATTGATTAATTAAATTCATTATAGAAATACATATATAATTTATAGTTACTGAAAATAAATAAATCTGTTAATTTTCTATTCCTTCTAACTCCATAATTTTATTATAATTTTATTTATAGATAGATATTTGTATAGTTATAAATATTACCTAGTTTAAATTGACATAGTTATCTTTGTACCTAATGACAAAATAACTAAGCGTTGCTATATATAGTAAGTGCACTTTGGAGCATATTTTGTATAATTAGTACATGCCTGCACAAAATTGTTTTCATAAATTTCTTATAAAAAAATTATACGCGTGGAATTATACAAAAATATTTCCATAACTCGAAATTTTATTTCATACTTTTGTCCGTGTAAAAAAAGAAAGCGAAGGAAAACAATAATCCTGTGGCAATCATATATTTAAAGCCCCTCCCCCACCTTGTTTCCCGGGATAAAATGCAGGACATATTGGTAGCGCTTCGGAGGGCACGTAAAGCCTACACTTCTTCTAAAAGTTACAGATATTTACGTCTGTTAAAGAAGTGACACATCTAGATCCCTTAAGTACATCAACAAGCAAGCCACCTGTTCTGTTCGATATGGACAATTGGCAAAAAGTGAACAATGTTACTGAAATAATTTTATCATTTTCTATGGTTGCTGGTGTCTCTAGTCACACCCCGCAATTAAATAGTTTTTAATATTTTTTTTATTAGTTCAAAGTTTAATTTAAATATTTACATCTTAACAAAAATGTATAGTAATAAATAAATAATATATTTAAAAACTATATATACAAATTATAAAAAGAATACCTCTTCCAGAACCCCTCCTTGTGACACGGTTCTCAAAACACTGGCTGCGTTACCTCGCTGAATGGTTAAACTGATCCTTTAAGCGAGGTAAGAGCCAGCCTTTAGGTACCCGAGGTGTGGACTAGTCTCGTACCTAAATTTTTCATGAATATTTTCATTTCGGCAGACCATGGACTTATTGTTTCCACTGCAAGCGCCGAAAATAAGTTATTTGTTATAACTTCTGCATAGAAAACAAAAAATATTCAATTTAGTTTCTTAAAATAGATAAAGAGCCTATAATTTGTATGGGGATAAACTATTCCTAATTTCTTTGTAAATAATCCACTTGTGTCACTGTTATTTAGCATATAGTTACTTATTCAATATCTCAGTGAAATAGCCGTTATTTTTTCAATTGGTTTTATAGAATAGGAAAATATGGGTGGTTTTCTCTTTCATAATCTATCACAAAGCTTTTATTTTTAAAGCGCTGTTAAAAATATTACCATCCACTTTTTTATTTTTAACCAATTAAAAAATCTTTTTTTTTTATATTAATGCTCATAAATTATGTTTCTTTCATGGTGTCGTCACCGTATACATTCAGCCGTAACAAACATTATATCCTTTCTTATCATAAACTCTCTTTTTGAGGTTAAGTCGCGTCCAATAAGGTCAAATTAAGGATGGATGATCATTTTGTACAAGACAGATAACTGCGTAATATAATTACGTTAGAAAAAATATTATCTCGAACGCTTGAGAAAATTTGGCTCACGTTCAAATGCAACAAGTAGCTCGACCTCCCTAGTGTCATTATCATGGCCACTGCACCAAATGTTATGAAAGACTAGACAAACATTTTGTATATGTGACATAACTGTTTATCCCCAAATGTTTCCAGGATAAAAAGTAGTTGTCACTCCTCGGCCCTCCGTTGATCCGAAACAAACTGCATTTTCTCATTTATAGATTAGACTTAAAATATTTGCTAGTCACCGTAACGACCGATTGGATTTGGAATTCCTTGGACCCTAGGATTCTTTGGGTAATAAAATTAAAAATCACAGAAAACTGACTTTAAATATTTTTGCGTACCATGATCTCACAAGACAATTACTTAGCAGGCCTTAATCTGTACCAAAATAAATCAGGTCTGCTATTGAACTGCCTTACATTTGGACGTCAGCTCCCCGGTAAGATATTTTCGGGAAATATCTGAAGGAAACGCTGGTTGTTTGTAAAAATTAAACTCAAAACTATTTGAAGAATTCTTTCATAATCTTTTCGTGTCTAGATTTCCACGGGCGAAGCCGAGGCTAAAATCTAGTTCAAGATAAATCAGAAAAATCAACATGGTTACAAAATAAACGACGTAGATGGAACATTATGCACACTCCACCGATCAAACATATTCAGAAGAACAACGTGATTTTCATATTTCATTTCTCTTCAATGACTTTTTTCACAAGATTTCCTCTACTGTTCACGAGAGAACCTATTCTAAGTATGCCCACATTTTGTCAACTGCGAACAAATTGTTATTTTTTAATTTCTCATTTAATAAGAATCTTATTTTTCTCGCGCGATTACTTAAAAACTAATCAACCGATTTGCGACTTATTCAATAGAAACACACACAATCTAAAAAAACTCTATTTCCAGGTATCGAACTTTAATCTTCAATTTTCATAACGGTGAGTTATTATACCAAACTGTGCCTTGTGGTTTCACCCGCGTTATCTAAAGAATTTTCAAATCCGAATATTTTCAATACATCGGAAAAAATATTATTGTAATTTTCGTCATATTTCAAAATTTTCCGCTGAATCTATTTTCAAACAAAATAAACCGTTTAAAAAAAAGTGCACCGACTTCAAAAATTTGCACTGAAAAGTAAGAAATAATAAAAATTTCGTCGTAGAATTTGAAGACGGTTGGTGCCAAATTAGGATACAAAACTAAGTAAATATCTAAGAAGATAAAGATCTGTTCAATATTATCTATTTTTGTATGTACTGATGATCGTAGGTTCCTAATGAATTGTCTAGATTAGTGAATTTGGGAACTAAGTTGTTTCTAATTTGGCACCAACCGTCTTCAAATTCTACGACGAAATTTTTATTATTTCTTACTTTTCAGTGCAAATTTTTGAAGTCGGTGCACTTTTTTTTAAAAGGTTTATTTTACTCTTTTAAGTGATTTTGCTGCCTTGAGAGACAAATAATAACGCAACTAAAAAAATATTGATGAAAAATTAAAAAAAAAAACGCTGTGGATGTGATTTGAACCATGTGCTTGTGCATCCTATGACTCCCCATTACATTTAACCGCTAGACTATCGTCACGAAAATTGACAACGTCGTGTCAATAGCAACCGTTGCTAAGGCTTTTTCTGATACATAATTTTCAGCCGTAAACAGAAATTAATTACTGAATTTCTGAAAAACTACTGAACCGATTTTCGTCATATGTCTGTGAGATAATGTCGAGAAATTATAATGTCTTAAAAAAAATAAGTTGTCAAAATCGGTACTTATTTTATCGAGATATCAAGAAAAATGTACTTTTAAAGTCAGTTTTTTCAAAATTTCTGAAAAACTAATGAACCGATTTTTATGAGAGAAAAATGGGACCAATCCGGAAGAATTATCTGTCGATTAAAAAAGAAACCATGAAAATCGGTTCACAATTGGCGGAGTTATCGATGTACATACATACATAAAAAAAAAATACGGTCCGAATTGAGAACCTTCTCCTTCTTTTTTTGGAAGTCGGTTAATAAAATATAGCCTATATTACTCAGGGATATGGTAGCTTTTTATTTGTCAAAGACTTTTTGGAATCGGTTCAGTAGTTTGAGAGATTACTCCCTACACTTTCCTTCTTCTTATTCTTTTTTATTAATGGATCCACCAATGTTCATTCATGATTTGCCAATGTCAAGTATTTATAGTGTTTATAGCCGATTAATCGGTATTTAAGATGATTCCGCCGACCGCGATATGTCTTATTACTCGTCGACTAATCACAACCATCACAGCACGGACTCGATGGGCGCGTGCGTTATTCACCAAGGCGTGACATATCCCATAGTAACAAAGACTTTTCCGAATTCCAGGCATGAAAAGTCGTGGGTAGATGCTTGTTTAGTAATCTTCTGTGCGTAGAGACCTCCGTCACGAGCTGAAAATGGGTCAGGGTTCATTCAATGTAATTAAATTCACATAATTTGACAGCTGACTGATTCAAATTAAGTAAATGGGAGATTTTCTTGTAGTCTTTTTGCAAGCAATTTTCGGGTCTGGTGGTCGCCGCTAAATATTTCCATTCTGAAAACATTCTGTAAATAAAAGTTATTTTTAACCGACTGCAAAAAGAGGAGGAGGTTCTCAATTCGTCGGAATCTTTTATGTTTTTTTATGTATGTTCCTCGATTACTTGAAGACTACTGGACCGATTTGGAAATTTTTCTTTGTTTGAAAGGGTATTAAAGGTGGTCCCATGGTCATCAGGTCAGGATCTGATGATGGGATCCTGGAGAAATCGAGAACTCTTCAACTTTTATAGACACACTTGAAGCGATTTGGGTATTTTTTTTATAGTGACTTGTGTATTTGCTTTCGGAAAGCACACTTTTCAGTGCATAATTTTTGAAGTCGGTACACTTTTTTTTAAAAGGCAATTATAACATTTAATAAACTAAGCTCGGGTAGAATTTATAGGTAGAGTACGGTTTCGAAATAAAAGATAGTAATAGGAATATGCTACAACTCACTTTTTCCTGTGCAACATCTATCTATCTATCATCACGCCTTTTATCACAAGAGGGGTAGGCAGAGACAATCGAATGCAATTTGCTACGATCCTGACATACCTCTTTCGTTTCTTTTATATTCATCATACCTTTCATACATGCTCGGCGATTGTGTGTACTTTTAATATTGCCTTCGATTAATACATTTTTTATATGTTCAATAAAAGTACACCTAGGTCGTCCTCTGCCAGCATTTTCTTTCACTTCAGCCTTGTAAACCTTTTTAGTCAATATTTTATCCTTAATTATTTTAACGTGTCCAAACAAGCGTAAAAGACTTTATTAATTTTAGTCACAACATCATCTTTCACTCCGCATTCTTCTCTAATGTCATCGTTCCGGATGCAGTCAATACGCTTTATATCACACATTCTACGTAAAGACCGCATTTCAACTGCATCTATATTACTTTTACTATATGGCATACATTTGTAGTTAGTAATTTGGTAAAATAGGATGAAAATGTGTAATGTCAAATGGAAAGGAACTGTGCAACAGGAAGTAAAGCAATACAAGATTTTATATGTTCTTTAGATGTTACACATCATATTGGCGACTACCGGTTTAGGCAGTATATTCCATACAGTAAAAAACAAATAGCTCTAAAATAGACTTGTATGAAACGTTGCATGATATATTATGAATCGAGAGAGTTAATTCCCCCATTTTACCCATTTTCCCCATTTTTGCCCAATTTTGCAAGAACAATGAGATATCGCCTCTCTTCATTTCCATTTGTGGGAATTTTCGTCCTTATTGTCGGAAACAAGGTCGACTTGTTGCTCGTCCCTGTAACCTTGACACACTTTGGTGCCACTTGTTGATTTTCTGGCTTCAAGAAGATTTTCTCGTGGCAAATGGGCGAGTTTGACTTATAAATGGTTGTTGACACAAAGCGTTCAATAGTTGAGTTATTATTGCTTTATTTTATAGTCACACTTTTCTATTTCCGTTATAAGAATAGCCTTATTTGTTTCTTTGAACTATGTGTGTAACAACATTTTTAAGTAGCCAGACCAGCACTTTTTAAATAGAAGTGTCATTATATCTATTTTTATCAGAAAAAGGAATGTCTTCACGTGTCCTATGAAGCACGAGAAGTTTAAATTTCCTATTTTCCGAATCGACTGATCAATTGCTGATTCATATCCAGCTCGAAGGACCATAAATGTCTTCACGCTTCGTGTTGATCCGTATAATTGCGAAAGAATGTTCGTTTGTTAATTTGTCCTTCTTTTTGCCTAAACGGAGCAACGGATCGACCTGATTTTAGTGATAGCTTATCCCGGAAAAAACTTAAATAGACTGTTTTAATTTTAATTATACATAAAAGTGGAAAGGCCCAAGTGGAAACCGCCACAGAGGCAGACCACTAACGAGATGGGCTGATGATATCAGCAAAACAGTTGGTCCAGGCTGGATGCAAGCAGCTAAGGATAGAGATAAATGGGCTTCTTTGGAGGAGGCCTTTACCTGCGGAGGGGTTCTTGCAGACTGAATAGTTGAATTTATTAGTAATATTTTTTTCAAATTAGTGTTAAGTTAATATTAAGAAACATATCAATCTAATCCTACTTTAAATACGTTATATAAGAATGTGTAAAATTAGCATATTAATAGATTTTAAAAGTAGTATATTACTGGAAGTGTACACTTAGTTCTTGCAAGAAATAAAAGGCTATTTTATTTTTATTTTATAATTATACATACAAAATACTTCCACGGTTTGCCTTACCAGTACCACCACAAACCAGCTGAAAATAAGTTGCCTCTTCCACCGCAAGATCATAACCTATAAACATTTGTTTCAGGCGTTGACCGACTGAGTCCGTGACAGTATGTAGTGATTGTGAAAAACGAATCAACCATGAGCAATACCGAGATCACTGAGGCGCTCGACGCTAACCTATCTTCAGATGATGCTATCGATTGCCAAGATGGCTCAGAAATCTCCTATGGAGACAGGAGAGATTCTAAGGAAGGGTTTGCTGAAGCTGACAGTGATAGCGGGGTAGATGGGGGTGTAAGTAGTGGATGCAGCACGGTTGATGACTGTCCGGTAGTGTCTGTGAATGATGTGGTCGCTTACTACGACGACGTCAGGCCGCGGAGGAGACATGTGCCGCCGCTCAACTTCTACCATCTTGATGTGGAAAGGATGGCTCTCGACTATGAACAGGTAGGTGATAGCATTATTTTTAGACAAGGTTTTGGGTTCTGGACATGTGTTCTTACGGAGATTTTAGTTAGGAAGACTTGGTAAATGGGTTCCTCGCAGTCTTATCACGGAATTAGCAATTGAATATGAATTGCACAATACTCTAAATGCAACAAAATTAAAACTTTATTACCTTTCCATTATGTATAAAAACGGCAAATAATCACGTTTGTTGTATGGGTCTCCTACATTAACTCTAAAATGTTTTGATATAATTTTAGAATATATAGGTACATAAGATATAAAATTACATTCTATAATTATTCATTTGCTATAATTTTATTTAAACCTAAAATCGATTTCTGTAATTTTCAAAATCACTATTATCAAAATATATAAAATTAAATTCTATAATTATTCATTTGCTATAATTTTTTCTTACCCTAAACTCGATTTCTGTAATTTTCAAAATCACTATTATCAAAATATATAAAATTACATTCAATAATTATTTATTTGCTTTAATTTTTCTTTTGTCTAAAATCGATATCCGTAATTTTCAAAATCACTATTATCAAAATATATAACATTAAATGATCTAATTTATAATTTGCTATAATTTTCGTTTTATCTAAAATTGTTTTCTATAATTTTCAAGATGTCTAAATTATCAAAAGGTACACCTTTTTATTATCTAATGAATTCTAATGATTAATTTGCTATATTTTTTCCAGTTTATTTGACCTTTTTATTATCTAATGAATTCTAATGATTAATTTGCTATATTTTTTCCAGTTTATTTGCGAAATATTTATTAATATATAAAAATCTTCCTTTCTTATTATAAATAATATATATATAGGTATCATATCCGTTATAAACAAGTGATGGTTGTTTAGGTATTTATGAGTTTCTGGCGCTTCGCCGTCCGCTGCCGCGGAACGCTCGCTTCGCTCGCTCGGCTCGCGCTCTGTTTTAGCACTATTCGAACCACGCTCGTCGCTTCGCTCCTCGCTAACCTATTTTTATTTACAAATTAGGGGAATAGGAATCGAAAATTACTGCAACAGACATTAACAAAATCTACTGTAAATTTTAATAATAGTACTTATTTAAATTGATTACATTAAAGAAAATTATTTTTTATGATGATATATTTGTAAATGTAAATAGAATGAAGTTATACGTTTAAAAATATAGTGAGTACACTTATTTTAACAATCCATTAGAGCAAATGATATTATAGATTAATAAATTTATAGAAAATGAATTTATATATTTAGAAAATTATAATAACTGCAATTATAGAAAAGTAGCCATTAGTGCAACTGAAATTAGAGATTATAAAAATTATAAGACTTGAGATTATATATTTTCAAAATTATAGTAACAGCAATTATAGAAAAGTAGCCATTAGTGCAATTGAAAATAGACATTATAAAAATTATAGGACTTGAAATTATAGATTTTGAAAATTATGGCAACTGCAATTATAGAAAACAATACGTTATAGGAATTAATATTATAGATTTAAAAAATTATATCAAACAAATTTATAGATTTTTAAAATTACAGGATCTAAATTTATAGAAAATGAATATTTATAGCAACTAAAATTATAGCTTCTGAAATTATATATTTTTTTTAGAGCATTTGAGAGGATACCTTGTTGTATGGGACCCCCCTTAAATATTTGTCTTATTTTAATTTAATTGTTTATTTTTAAAGTGAATATAATATAACTAAATATTCTGTGAATATTTCAAGCGTCTGCCTGTTGCCGTTATCAATATCGAGCAAAAACGAGCAAAAAAATCACGTTTGTTGTATGGGAGCCTCTTTAAATATTTATTTTATTTTATTTTTTAGTATTTGTTGTTATAGCGGCAACAGAAATACATCATCTGTGAAAATTTCAACTGTCTCACTATCACGGTTCATGAGATACAAACAATCCGGTGACAAACAGAACCCTAAAAATGACAGAAATAAAACAGATTTTGCTGACATTGACACTTTAATTCATACTAGAACTGTCATTTACTAGAATCTGCGAACGGTTGCTGAATGAATATTCAGCTGGTAAACGTGGTAAACTCTATTTACTTATTTTTTTAATATTTAATATATCTGAATCGCGATACTAATTCGTTGAGCGTTGAGCGATGAAGAAGCCAGCCCACTTGTCACCAGAAGAGATGATCAGTCGAGGGGATATATTTTTTATCTTACTTGTCAAATGGTCAAAACTAAAGTGACGAATAAATCATAATTAGTGGCTTGTCCATAGTTAATTCGGGATTATTTTGAAAATATTTTATGTTCCATCTAAAGAACATGGAAATTTTACTATGAGCTAATTTAATTTGTCATGTCATGGCGACCGACGCACGCGTTCCGTCGTGACATGATGGGGTATCCGGTTTAATCCCGTCCGCGTTGTGATAGTTGGGATCATCTTAGGATATAAAACTTGACATTGGCAGAATCATCAAAACCCTGATGGAGCCATCACGAAAAAAATAGAATAAAATAGAATTTTTACTTGGCTTAATTACAGAATACCTATAGAAATAGTATAGGCAAAATTAAATGGTTAGTTTTCGGTTGACGCACTTATGAAATCGAGGTCAGAATATTTTTACAACGCATATTTTTTAAACCATGTGTTACATTTTAATACTTCTTTATTATATTTTCATACGGTGCAAATTCTTTAAAGTTTAAATACTTACTTATCGATATTAGAAATTATGTATGTCAATGCCATTATTAATTTAAAAAATAACTTTGAAGTAAAGAATATTGAAAACATTTGTAATGTGCGAGCATTACCGCGTAGAGAAAATCTACAGGGGTAGCATGACGTAGTTGCGTCAGTTTGTCTATGTATGACTTTTGTCACGTGATCCCTTAACAGTAAAATTCTCTAGGGATCACGTGACAAATGTCATAAATAGATAAGCTGACGCAACTGAGGATTTCATGCTACCGCTTGTAGATGTAGTTAGAATCTATCTACACGCGTCATGCTCGCTCGGCTAATGAAGATAAAAGAAGGCAAAGGCAGGCAGTCATCTAGCGATCATTTAACAATGTAACTGTGTCCAGACCGAGTAAATGTCCAGAAATGCGCAGCCAAAAATGCCCGATCCAGGCATACTTGGAAGTCAGTACACGAAATCCTGCACGGACATTCTCGAGTCGGGCAATCGATGGTCTTGTGCCGAAAACACGTTTTTAAAATATTTGTTTTTCATTAACATTTTTCGTAACCATCTAACCTTCCTAACCTAAATAATAATATAAATACGAAAGTATTTTTGTTTATTTGTTTGTATTTTTTTCATGTCAAAACAAACTCTACATTGATTGGATTGACATGACATTTTTTTTTCATAGAGATACATAGGCAGGCTATTTTATATTCCAAAAGCCGAAGCTGAGGCGGAATGCAGTACCTACTAATTTTAACAGGTGTTCTCTCGACCTTTCTCAACACCTTGCTAGTGGATGCACCACTGTGCAACTTGTTTGTGGATTAGCATACATAATGAGTGGAATGTAGCAGAATTAGATAGATATCTGTAAAAATAATGTTTAACCTCTAGAACTACTGAACCGATTCTAATAAAAATCACTCATAGAAAGCTATGAAGTAAAATAGGCTAAACTAAAAAAATGAGCGAGCCTTACAGTAGACGCATATGATGTGTAACATCTGACATAATAAGCAACATTAACATTATATCCTGAAAACATTAACACTTTATACACAACACTGTAGGTTAAGCACACAGCTGATGCGTTCTCTTTCTCTATTTCCCTTTCTCTTTCTTGTCACACACACGCACACACTGTTGCCTGACAGTACCAACCCCTCGGAAAATGGGTTGGTACCAACTGACGGCCAATTCTACCACCGCGCTCGCTCATTGATCAAATCAAATAGCGCGCGCTTCCCCGGCTTTCTGTTACACACTTCCGTCCCTTTTCACGAAGACACTCCCATAGATTGCAGGAAAGTTGTTACACATCAAAAAATGGGTATCCGTAACACATAGCGACCGATCTATTATAAACTTATAAGGAAATATTGACGCCAAAACGGACAAACTGATTTAGATGTTAGAATCAAATCAAATGAAATCAAATCAAATGTTTTTATTTGCAAGAATACATACAATATAGGTCTTAAGATTGTTTGTTATGTTATGTTACATTTGATGCCATAAAACGGGACGGGGAAGGGATTAAAACGAAAATTATTATAATTTTGTTTTATTTCCAAGCGGGATTTAACGCTAAAGGTAGTTAACAATAATAATAATTATCAGAGTTAAGACAATACTACATTATTACGCAGACAGTCCAATACATTAGTTATTTTATTAGTTAAAAATTACACAATGCAGTTTCGCCATTCACAGATGAACTGCGGATGTAAGAGTATGGTCATGGATCCATGATGCAATTTTGGCAAGTTGCAATGTTACGTACAGATTTCAAATGTTGATAAAATGTCATTATTTGTAAAGTTAAAATTGCAGACGTAATTATGACCTACTTAGTGCGCCATGACATTTATTTTAGTGTTTGCATTTTTTTGGATTCGTATTTTCCTTAAAGATAACTTAAGTGTTTATAGCTTCGTCTTCCTTATTTAGCATCTTATGAAGTCGCGGTCCGAGAATATCCGGGCAGGAATTCGTGTATGGCTTCCACGTATGCCTGGGTCGGGCATATTTGGCTGTGCATTTCTGGCCGGCAATTCTTCGGTTCGGAAACAGATACACTGTGAAACGGGTACCAGGGTACCAAGCGCAAGACCAAGTCGATGATACCTGTGAGGCTGGCTATACCTAACGAGTGGTTAGTTCTGTTGAGGTATAATAAATTAGATGGAAAGAAGTGTGGTTTGTCGGATTGTGTACATACGTTTTAAATATAAAACACCTATTGGTACATGGCCGGCATCGAAGCAATACTTCTGATTTAGTTCTTTAGTAGGAAATAGATTTTGAAACCCTGGCAGGGAAAAAATGGAATGTCGAAGTAACTTTGATTTATCCTATAGCAAAACTAGTTTTATACCTTAGGACCAATTCATAACACCAAAAACGCATTTAAAAAAAAATCTTCACGGGTTACCTTACAGCTCCGGGAACCGTTGCCGGCCCCAGGGTACTAAGCGAAAGACAAAGTCTTCCTCACATAGTCGAAGATTTTTTGAGATTTTTTGGCCTAACGAGTGGCCAGCTCTGTTGCGGTATGTAGGTGGAAAAGCCTCTTTGTCGGATAATGTACATAGATTTTTTATTATAAAAACCCATTGGTACGTGATCGGTTAAGGGGATCGAACCTTCGAAGCGACTTCTCAGTTGTGAGCCGACGTACGTTTTACCAACTCGACCACCGACGCCCCTTTAAAAATCTTCTACAGATATAGGGTACTAACTAACTATATTCATTAAGTAATTCATAGCGTGATAAAAACATTATAAGTAATATGAATATACAGTTTAATGGTTAATATAATATATTATTTTATATACCTACGTAAAGTGTTATGAAAAAAAAATGTTGAAAAGTCGAGAAAATGTATATTTAATGGATGCAAAATTACTACAATTAAGTGTGGGCATTGTGCGATGTTTTCAATTTTAAAATTACTTCCTGTAATAATCATTTTATAACCTAGCTATCTATTATAAAGAATTGTCTAATCATACAATTTTAACCTTTATCTAGATTTTTGATATTCATAACTGTCTTATATATTACTAACAGTGTTTGCTCTATATTATCTTTGTCAATTTAGCAATATTGTAAATGCATATTTCGAAAATTCGATTATAAAGTTTGAATGCCGAAATAAGTTTTGTTTTCCTTTCGCAGTAACACTTGATGTCTTCACGCCTTCGTAATTAATACAAGACCATAAGGAATTTAATTATTCCTATAAATGGAACGACATTGTTATGCACACAACGTATCGAATGTTGCTTGATTTGTTTGAAATTTATTTCTTTTGCTACTAAAATAAAATACTTTAATTATCCAAGTCTATTCCCGGATTAGACAATGGTATTTTCCAGCTATTGAGAGAGGCGTCGACTTGAAATTTAATGGACCTCAAATCAAATTCAGCTCTATATTTGAAATTAATGTTTTTCGGTTTTTGGAACACAAAGTATTGCACAAAGAACCGTACATGTTCTGCGACTGTTCATATTATTTACAGAAATACAGCGCAATTATTTCATTTCATTATTTACATTTAATATTATTTAAATGATTTATTGATGCCACCTGTGTAAATGGAAAACAATATTTAGACAATGTTGACACAATTATTTGCAATGTTAGCTTTAGTTTTAATATTTTACATAGTTCAGTCGCTGCTAATTCTCAAAATGAGGTGGCCTCATAATATTCATAATTGTTAAAAATTGTACTTTCCGCCTTGGCTTCGCCCATGGGTTTTTTTTATGTAGCATAAGAAATTCGGGGTAAAAAGTCTATGTGACCTATGTCACTTTCCGGTTCTCCAACTACCTCTGTGAAAAAAATCGCATCGATCAGTTTCTTCGGAATTTGTGAATTTTTTTGTTCTCGTTTTATTGATTTTACTGAAAAAATTTTAGCTCTTATCTTTATGTAGGTATATAATTCTATTGTACGTGTGTAATGTGTATGTCACTGAACTCTTTAACGGCTGGACCGATTTTGATGAATTTTTTTGTGTGTATTTGAGTGGGTCTCTGGATGGTTTAGATTCACAACTGGACCCGGTAGGTAGCGCTGCAATCGGGTTCTAGGGTTATTTATTATTTTAATTTATTCGAAAATATCCACGGGCGAAGCTAATATATCATAAATATTGTTGTAACGTAAACTTCCTATATTTAAAAAATGGTATATTAAGATCAACATACGCACGAAGTCGTCACCGCAGGTTTACCCCGTGAGCTTGTTCTAATGCAACGGTGTGGTAGGGTTGTCAAGTTGTTAAAATTATGATTAATATTTTTTTACATACACATACATGAAAATAACAACTTTGGCAGAGGCCTTGTATTTCGACTTGCTGCGATCCTGTCATTATCTCTTCCGTTTCTTCATGCATGCTACTTTTGAGCTGGCCCTTCTCAAAGACGCTTCCAAGGTATTCCCTTTCCAACTGTCCCTTTCATTTCATATATTTCTTTTGTTAAACCTTTCTACATGTCCAAACCATTTTAGCATTTTCTTCTCAATTTTAGCTACTACATCTTCTTTCACACCACACTGCTCTCTTTTCACATTACTTCTTATTTTGTTTGTTTGTTTGTTTGTCATTCACGTCAACACAGAGCAACAGATCCAATGTGATTTTTTGCACAGAACTCTGGAGACCAGAGAGTGAGACACTTTTTAAAGCCCCGCTTACACCCACGTGGGAAAACCACCTGTCTATGTAATTTAAGGTGCCCGCCCACTCAATCATCCAATCGCCGGCGCGCCGCCATACGGTCCGCCGAAATCGACCACAGACTCGTCCAATTCTTGTAACGTACGGTTCGCCATCCGTTTTTCGCAAATCGTTGTATTTGTGGTTGATTTCGATGGCCGGAACGATCTGTTACGTACACACGGATGTTTAATACTTTGTTTAATAGAATCTTATGTGTCTGAGTGAGTGAGTGAATTGCATGTGATCTAAAACTTATGATTTACATCGCTAATGTGTGGCCTGTGTTCAATCTCGTTCATACGGCGGCCGGACCGAAAATTTTCGCTGAGATACCTATTATATTATATATATTCTATTCATACTAATTTATAATATTGTGGACAACCCTAGTACAGAGAATGTCAGATTGGAAAGGCAGTTTTATTATGTAGATGAATTTCGTAAGTTAGTAACTAATACACCGCCGTCAGCCGAGTGCCATGATACAATTGGGATACAGGTGTATGCGTACAGTAATATACTGTCGATTGACTGAAAAATTGAAGTAGGTACCCTAGAAGTTAACCTAGTCTTGCTAATTGCACACTCTAATAATATTATTCGAGAGTATGTTTGTAGTTGGAAGACCGAAATCCTTATGGATAAATTCTCATGTCACATAGAAAAGCACGGTCGAAGCCGGGGTGAAAAGCTAGTTTATGAATAAAAATGAGTGGATCGTGATAATACTGTCAACTATTCAAAGCATGTTCTTTTCTGCAGAGGACAGTTCAGGTAATCTCTCCCCCTATATTTTTCTATCTACAGGACGTCGTCTACTCTGTGCTACAAGATACTTTAATGAGCAAATTTTTGAAGAGGATATCTTATGGATTCGCGACATATTATCGGCAATTCGTGTACTGGCTTCCACGTATGCCTAGATCGGTCATTTTTGGCTGCGCATTTCTGGCCGGCAATTCTCGGTTAGGACCGAGATTTTCTATAATAACAAATAAATTAAAAATTTGAAGTAATTCATAGTTCCTGTCGGCAGTCCCCATAACTGTTTTTATAGAGAAGACGACATTGGTCCAAGAATTTCCATGACTGGCAGAACATAAGACGAAAGTGTGCTTGTATCTTTACATCGACATTCTTTTTTGCACATTGATAGTTGGAGGGCCGGAGAGTGAGATAGGCTATTTTTTATCCCGGAAAATTATTTCATTTTACCGGGAAAATTGAATTTAAAATATTGAACTTTACTTCCCATGATCATGTGGATCATGTCGCTAGTTTATCTTCTTACAAATAAAAATGAAATGCTGTTGGTAAGAACATCACTTGAGAACTGAAAAAAATCCTGGAAAAATGAAAAATTCGGGGAAAACTGAAAGAATTCTATGGGGTTTTGTATGAACTCAAAACAAAAGGCCCCGGGTTTGATTTTTAGTTAGGGTACACCCATAAAAAGAAATTCGTCCATTAGATAAAGAAACATACTCGGTTGCAGTAACTAGTTATACTTGCCTACAGCTGAATAGCAAGTCAACAACGCTTCCGTATCGCAAAATAAGAAATCAAACATTAGATTCTTGTTTTACAAAACCTAGTTTTCTCAAGGTCCCTACAACACTAATACCCGCTACTTAATTACGGGCAGTACAATCATCTCGTCAACAACTACTTAACAAGACAAACAATTATAAGCCTAACACAGAAGAAATAAAGCATAAATCTCATTGATAAGTTAAAGTTACGCTCTTCTGTTGATTGATGGAACAGTGAAGTGGACATTGAAGCCTTATTTTGTATGTGCGTGGAAAATCGATATATTAACGGATGTTACAAAGGTAAAAACACAAGGGCAATCGGTGAAAGATACTATATACTGGGGACAAGAGCATCACGAGCTGTTCTTTTGTGCTATATGTATCACTATTTATCTTCTATCTAAATATATAAAACAACTGTCGTGTTTGACTGTTGACTGACTGACAATCAACGCACCAACCAACCACTGAAGAAGTATATAAAATTGGAAGATATATTCCTTGTGGATGTGCGTAGTGAAATGATTTTTCAAAAATCAATCCCTAAGGGTGTGAAATGGGATGTAAACGTTGTATTCTTAATACAACATAAAATACCTTGTTATAATATATCTCTCTGTCTTTGGGCGACGGTAACGCATTTACGTCTCTCATTTCGTTTAGAAACTAGAGGTCCGTGACAGAGAGACGAACAGACATAGAGTTCCAAGTGCGCTGACAGTTAACCTATACGTGATCCAAAATACATGGCCAAGTGTTATGTTTCATACAAGATTAAAATGACTTTTATCTAGAGTTAACGCTCGCTTCCTGTATTATGTTTTTATAATAACTGTAATGTTGTGATTTCTTTAACCTTGATGGTGGCCGAGTGGTTAAGACATCTGGTACTAGGCGGATTCTGGTTCGATTCCGACCATGTACCAATGAGTTTTTTTATAAATAAAAACTTATGTAATATCAAGAGCATGAAAAAAGTTTCGTCCACACTTTACTGCATTATTCATTCAGATTGTATCAGAATAAAATTATTATTTATGTACTTTAAATACTCAATCTAAAATTACTGATGAGTAACTGAATTATCAAGTTATGACGTTTTGTCAGTGTCAATATATGAGTATGTAATATATATCATTCTCAGTTGAGAATGTACAAGCGAATATAGCCTTTAAGGTGTCCTTCCAATCCTGCGCTTAATAGTACATAAACCGACAAACCATACTTAGAGGCTTTTCCATCCAAATATATCTCAACAGAACTGGCAACTCGTTTATAGCTTCACAAATACCATCGGCTGAAAGAAGAATACTTTGTCTTCAGCTGGGTACCCTGGGACCGATCACCCTGGCAACCCTGAAAAAAAAACTAAGGACACTTTTAAAGAAGTTGTGTCTCTGACCATGCCGTAAGGCCTCAGGAGTCCGGAGTCAGGACACCCGGCGGAAGATGGTACTTTTGAGGCTTTTTGAGATTTATCGGATTATGTATGTCGGAGGTTGAGCAAAATATACGGTTATTTGCTAAACAGAACATGAGTAGGTTTCAAATGTGATAATAATTTCAAATGATAGATTTTACATTATTTAATCCAATTTCACATAGATTACTAAATATTACTGCGCAGAATTTTGTACCATAACGTGATTCATATTTTTTTTTGTAACTTTCCGTCACGTATATTTCATCGATATGGTTTCAGTTTAGACGCAAAAGGCAAGGGGACCAAAATTCACTTCTGGCTAAGCCATGATCTTTACCACTCAGTTCTAGCTATCCATAAGGAAAGAAGAATCCGAAAATTGAGTCTTCAGGCAACCCCTTGGCTACAATTATAGTCTTATGCGAATATCTTGATTTTCCATAATCAAGGGGCGTCGGTTGTCGAGTGGGTAAGACGTCGGCTCACAACTGAGAAGTCTTGGGTTCGATCCCCATATCCGACCATGTAGGTATCAATGGGTTTTTTATAATAAAATATCTATGTACATTATCCATACATTATCCGACAAACCGTACAAAGAGTTTCCATCTAGATGCCTAAACAGAGCTGGCCGCTCGTTAGGTATAGCCTGAAAAAAATCATCGGCTAAATGAGGAAGACTTTGTCTTACGCTAGGTAGTCTGGGGCCGGCAATGGGTAAGGCTGTGAGGCTTTAATTAATTCATTAATTCACTAAAGAAAGCATGTCAAAAGTGCAACCACAAAATACTTTCATTGCACATGAACTTTGAAGCACTCACAATCTCGGCAGTATTGTAGAAACCTACACACCATTCCGGCTAATAGGTTTGATTATAGGAAAAGAGGGATAAACAGCAATAGACAAAACCAGTTACCTAAGGTATAAAAGTTAAGGAAATTACACACAAAGTGTACAGATGGCATAAATAAGAGGATCGCTCGCTGTACGTGATTCACCTTTCTAATACAAGGCTTTGATGCATTCCTAGCACATCTTGTGTAATACTATCTCTGCGTGCTAACTTTGTGTTCACATTTATATGAACTTTTGAAATTAAATGTAAAAAATAAACCGAGTCCACTTCTTGCCAGGCCTGTTCATACAGACTTAGGTATCTGATATTTTTAGATGAAGTGCGGACGCCGGCTTCACAAGTCCTCCTGAGCACGAGAAGTAGGTACTCTATATACATCGGCATAATGTATATCTTTATAACAGTGAAATAATTTTTCAAATCGGTCCAGTATATTTAGAGTTTTACAATTAATAAACTCACACTCTCTCTTTATAGTAATCGTAGATATACCTATATGTGTTGTACAAAGTTATACAGTGTTTTGTCCTCCTCTATCTTATCTGTCTTAAGTTAGAGGGAAACAAGACATTGTTCTCCTTATCACAAAATCGTGTTTAACCAGTGTTTAATTTAAACATAGTTCTGTCTTAGTCTTAATTATTGAATGTCATATTTGTAGGAGAGTGATAAAAATATTTTGTTAGATGTTTGTTTCTTAATCACACTGTAGCTGAACCGATTTCGTACGATATGGGATATTCGATATTGTTGTCCATAATTCGAGAACCACCTACCCCTTTTAGTATTAGAAACCGTGATATTATGAAACTTTCGATAGGGAAAATCCGGTAAAAATTATATATATAGGCAAGTATAACTGCATTACGTCGTGAATCGGAAATGACAATAAGGTGTTTAGAAGTCACCTATGTTAAGTTGAGGTCAAATAAGTCAAGGTCAAGATATAATAGGGGTTGTATTTCACCCCTTGAAACTATTATATAAATATGAAGTTTCGCCAAAATGATCAAACTTCGTAATAACAACCTAACTATCCTAATAATCAATACTAATATTATAAATGCAAAATAACTGTGTCTGTCTGTCTGTTACGCTTTCACGGCTATACCACTGAACCAATTTTGATAAAATTTGATACGGAGAGAGCTTGAACCCGAGGGAAGGACATAGTTTGGGTTTTTTAAAAGGGTATAATAAGATGATAAAAAATATTATGTGTTAGTTTGTCCTTCTTTTATGAAAAAGACAAAGGATCCTTTTTCTTAAATTCACCCCTCTATTATTTATTACTACATATTTACATTGTTTTTTTTAGGAGTAATATAATATTTATTTCGTTCCTTTTTAAAAATAACACAACTATGTAAAAACTTTAAAATTAAATCTATAAAATAAATAAAAGTAAATAAACCAGGCTTCCGCTTTGATTACTGTTGCCCTGAGATGAGACGGGGCTAAGGTGTCCACACACGTGGCATCACATACAAGGGCCCGACCTCGCTCCCAAGGAATCAAAGATATTCCATCGGGTCTCTTGCCGTCTTCCCGAATAATTCCCGTTGGTTCAAGGATAGGAGAGACTTCTATTGACGCAAGAGCCCTTTCATCATTGAGGAAGCTGTGGCGAGAAATCCTGCTTTGTCCTTCTTTGACGTCAAATCGACTAGATTTTTTTTTGCACAGACATGGTTGAAGTACTGAAGTATCATAGGCTACTTTTTATCCAGGAAATCGTTCGGGCTACATTCTTATGTCACATTTAAAAAATGTCCATGGCTAAGTTACGTATAAAACGTGAAACGGAAATGCTAGTAAGGTCTTTAAAGGTCACCTGTGTCATATTAAAGTCAAATAAACCAAGGACAATATTTAATACGGGTTGTTTTTCATCCCTAAATATAAATAGCATTCTTATACCTGACCTCTATGAAAATAATGGGAATACTGAATGAGATAATTGGATAACAAACAAACGGTCAACTTTATATAGATACCATCAAAAGGGCTCTTGCGTCAATAGACGTCCCTGCTCTCCTAGAGCCAACGGGAATTATCCGGGAAGACGGCAAGAGACCCGATGGAAGGACTCTGATTCCCTGGGAGCGAGGTCGGGCCCTTGTATGGGATGCTACATACGTGGACACATTAGCCCCGTCTCATCTTAGGGAAACAGAAATCAAAGCGGGAGCTGCGGCGGAAATCACAGAGTCTAACAAACGGCGCAAATATAGTTAAATTATTGAAAACTACAAATTTGTGCCGTTTGGTGTAGAAACTCTAGGTCCGTGGGGTTCAAATGCCAAAACTTTTATTAAAGATGTATCCCCTCGACTGGATCATCTCGTCTGGTGACAAGAGGGCTGGCTCCTTCCTCGCTCAACGAATCAGCATCGCGATTCAGCGGGGAAATGCAGCCAGTATTCTTGCCACTATTCCACGCGGACCTGGTTTATTTTATTATTTTTAATCTTTAGATTTTAAATTTAAACTAAAAAACAACCTTTATATTATAAGTATTAGTTTTCTTTATTTTTCGACCGTGGAATTTTTTGAAATATGAAAAACTAGTGGCCCGACCCCGCGTTGCCTCAGGAAAATGCTTATAACTACTTACTTACATATACGCTACTTCAAACTTTTTTATAGATCACTTTAATCTACACAATTATTTCCTACATCATTTTGTTATATCTCTGACGGATTAGACAGCATACGCCATGAAAACTGGGGCTAACTTGTTCCCCGACTTGATTCACTAATACTGTTAATGCTCAGCTCCTAAACATGATAGGTCCGTATTTGATACACTTAAACCTTCCTCGTGAATCAACCTATCTAATAATGAAAACCGCAACAAAATCCGTTTAGTAGTTTTTGCGTGAAAAGGGCACAAACAGACACATATAGTTTTTATATATATAATGATAGTGAATTTAGTTTTAGTTAGGTACCTACTTAGTTTACAAAAATATTTCCAATAAAACAATAGAGTAATGTTCATCTCACTAATATTATAAACGCGGTATGTGTGGATGTTTGTTAACCAATCACTCCAGAACGGCTGAACGGATCTGGATGAAATTTGGCACAGAGATAGAATATAGTCTAGAATAGCACATAAGCTACTTTTTATCCCGGAAAAATGTATGGTTCCCGTGGGATAGATATGTTTTTGTTTTTACGGGATCGACATGATTTTTTATACCGCGTAAGCGGGAGGGGCAAATTACAGCCACGAGATTATTTCTTTTGGATCTATTTTCACGCGGGTGAAACCGCGGACAGAAGCTTGTTTTTTAAAGTAATGTAGCCGAAGCCGTATTTTTTTTTCACGGGTTGCCTTTTACAGATACTTTTGCGGAAAGTTAGTTATATAATAAAGTTATTAATATAAGGATTTCCAATAGTTTACGATGTAAATAAATTCATAAGGATGTAGTTTACATCACGCATTATTTTTTATATCCTTCAGCTGTGTATATTATTTGTCTGTATGTCTGTCTATGTATAATACATACACATCACGACATCTCTAAGAATACACAATAGATGGGTCGTGAATCACGCGATGCCAATGTGCAGATCAAATGCATATCACAACTCAAAGATACAAAAAAAATGTGTATCAATAATTAAATTGGTATTGTAAGTGATTAAAAGAGGGCTACCATGAGATTATATCGTTATCGTATCGCCATCGTCTCGAGCAGTTTACCTGAGAACTTTCGACTGGGTGAACCGATTTTGATGATTCTATTTTTATTTGAAAGCTGGTGCTTCCCGTGTGGTCCCAATATTTTTTAGTGAAAATTGCTTCAGTAGTTTTGTATAAAAACTGATTTCTAAGTCAATTTTTGTCATATCTCGATGAAATGCCAAGCCGATTTCGATTATTTATATTTGTAATGATAATTGTAATCACTTAAAATGGAAAAATAAATAAACTTTAAAAAAAAAGTGTACCAACTTCAAAAATTTTGCACCAACCGTCTTCAAATTCTACGACGAAGTATTTATTATTTCTTACTTTTCAGTGCAAATTTTTGAAGAGACTTTTTTTTAAAGTTAATTTATTATAATATGTATATTTATTAGTAAAATATGTATGTTGTCTTGTATCCCAAGGTCGGTAAATAAAAGGCTTCGACGTCATTCTATGTGATTGTTTTCGTTATGCAAATTATAGAGTATAAATAGTATAGAGTGTTAACACGTCTGGTATTAACAGGCAGATCACGAGTATATATATATTATGGCATGTATTATATGCTTTTTAATTCTCGTTAAATATTAATTCGCGTATAAAAAGTGAAAACATTTTTCCTGTTACTTAATGATGAAACATGCACAGTAGAAGCCAACTATCGCGTTTCCTATCAATGTCAAGCGTCAAACTTAATCCACCGTACCGACTGAGCTGCGCAATTGTTTAATGATTTACGTTCCGTCACAGCATCGGTTTCGTTAGACTTCCTTACAACAAAAACACGTCTCATAAAAATACCTAAGAGTACACCCGAACTGGATGAAGAGGTAACGGGGGTTTTGCAAACTTGTGAGGGAAGAAAAGATGGTGGCTGGAAATACACTTTCGTAAAGAAGATATATTACAAATGTAAAAAAATAAATAAACTCCATTTACTTGCAACAAAACTACGAATCATAAAAATACCTGAGAGTACACCAGCCTGGGTGAAGAGGTAATGGAGGGTTTGCGAGTTGATAGTGAAGAAAAATTAGAAAAAAGAAAGAAAGTGACGGGAATTTCTTAAAATGTAATCGTAAGAATATATTAAGAAACTAAAAAGAGTATTCAGATATAAAAACAAGCTAGCCTTACAGTAGTCGCATAATATATGATGTCTAACATTTGACATGTCACCTTGGTAATAAACGACATTAACATTATTTATTTATATATATATTTGGGAAACAAACAGTATACAAAATAACTTTCAGACGCAACATTAATAATACATATTAATTACACATTAATTACACAAATAGGTAAGTACACAAATTATATCCTGAAAACATTAACACTTTATACACAACACTGTAGGTTGAGCGCATAGCTGATGCGTTCTCCTTCTCTATTTCCCTTTCTCTTTCTCGTCACACACACGCACACACTGTTGGTTGACAGTACCAACCTCTTGGAACCTCATCTGACGGCCAACGCTGCGCCGCTCATTGGTCAAATCAAATAGCGCGCGCTTCGCCAGCTTCCTGTTACGCTTCCGTCCCTTGTCACGAAATCACTCCCATAGATTGCAGGAAAGCGAGATGAAAGATGTTGCACATAAACATATCTTAATAAATGATTTGTACATGTATACCTCAAAATAGTTTCACACAAAATAACATCTGAACAAAATGACTCTTGTTCAACAAAAGTGAATTGAAATTATATAAGAGGCTATCATCTCATTATACTGTCAAAAAAGTGTCTTAATAATTGAATTAAAAAAATCAAATAATTTCAATAGATATTTGAGCAGTGGATATAATGCAACCCATATATGACCTATATGGCGTAACAAAAAGTCAGTTACGCAGTTATCGGACGGAGGCGTGTATGAGAATGGACAGTGCATTGAACAGTGAACTACGGCGGCCTTGTGCGCAGTTCCGTGAAAGGCAATTGCTGCAAGTTACTAAATATGTTAGGAGTTGTTACGTTAGGGTTCTGTCGAGTGTCGAGATGATGGGATTAGCACTTGGCCACGTGTTTACCTTATTATCTCGGATCTTTATTGAAAGGGGCATGGCTGACACTTGCTTGCTGACAGTTGCTATCAAATTGACAATTTTCCATACTTAAAGGCTTTTCCATCTAAATATACCTCAACAGAACTGGCAACTCGTTAGGTATAGCCTCACAAATACCATCGGTTAAAAGAAGGAGAGTTGGTCTTCCGCTGAGTACCCTGGGAGCTGTAAGGCAACCCGTAAAGAAAAAATAATCATTATTCAGACAAGAGAGGATAATTTTGTTTCAGTTGGGGTTTGAGTCCCAATTTAATTAATATATTTCCATCGATATTACATTTCTATTGGTAAAATGAGAATTTGCAAAATTTATTAGAAGGTGTCTATTAGAACTATGTCTCGAGTTCTCGAGTCCTCGACACTTTTTTCTCGTTTCGACTAAGGGCAGAATCTCAGAAATTTCGCTTCGAGAATTTTGACCAGAAATCGTAGCCTTATTTAGGAAATTAGGACTTCGGTTTGAAATACTCATGGCTTCTTTAGGCGCGTTGAGTGATTGTTGATAGGGAAAATCTCATGGGTTCGGGCCACGACATGCTCTCCGCACACATGCCCAACTTGGATTGCTCGACCCGAGAATGCCCGGATAGGAATTCGTGTACTACTGTCCGGCAATTCTCGGTGCACAATTTTTTAAACATTCATTTGCTTATTTATCTTCTGACCATAAATAATTTAGCTTAACTTTGAATTTTACTTTATCGCGAAATAATTCCATAGTTATCGCTTGGCAATAGCATTTATGTGTTTAGTTATTATTTTATAATGTACTTATGTACCCGGTATTGATTGTGGTTATATTAAACATTATTATTCTAGATAAATATTATATGGGATAATTTGAGGATGACCAAATGAATATATACGATTATTTTAACACTACTGTCTACTCCAGGTGAATTCAGGTGTGATTATATTTAGGTTACTAGTTAAGTATACAATACAATAGTCTCTTATTTCTACTCATGAAACTCCTATAATAATAAAAAAATATATAAAATATATGAAATACAAATAAATAAGAGGCTGGCTCTTACCTCGCTCAAAGAATCAGTTTAATCATTCAGCGAGGTAACGCAGCCAGTATTTTAGGAACCATGCCACAGGGAGGGGTTCTGAAAGAAGTATTCTTTTTATAATTTGTCTATATATAGTTTTTATTTAGTTTTTTTAATATATAAAAAAAAATAAGAGACTTTATTCAATATTATTTTTATTTAGATTTTTATTAGGAACTAGCGACCGTCCGCGACTCCGCCCGCGTAGAATCTATTGTGCACAGGTTTGGGATAAGTTCATTATATTGTGTACTAAGATTTTGCAAGACGACGCCCCTACGTCTTATAAAATCTTAGATTGTGTAAATCGGCCTTAAATCTCGAAACCAATGAAAGAAATTTCACGATTTTTTCAAACGACAAGACTGGCATAGACAATGGATTCGCTCTATTTTGGCTCGATATTCGAACTTGTGATTTTATTTTGCTTACTATACAAAAATTACACATCCAAGCATCCAATATCATATTTTCTTAAGTTTTTCGCGATTCCCGAGATCAAGGAATCGAATTACATACAAATTCCTAAGAAGGAGTACGTTTGGGGGAAACGTGTCAAGAAAATTTTGTAGAGCGCTTTTTTATCTCGTTCTGGTTTTTCGATTTTATTATATAGATAGTAATTGATATATCGTTAACTAATATCACAAACGCGAAAGTGTGTTTGTTTGTTTATTTGTCTTTCTTTCAGGTCAAAATAGAGCAACGGATCGAAGGGATTTTTTGCATAAAGTTTGAAGGCCTTTGAGGAAAGTGACATATTATTATGCTACATTTTATCCCGAAAAGCCTTTAGGATAAAATCCCACGGACGAACAAGTAGTTCACATTATCCCAAGCAAAGTGGAAATCACAAGCTAGTGTTTCAATAAAATAACAATTTCCAATTACTCACACACATGTAATTTACGCGCAAAAAATCAATTGCGCGCGCGCATTGTACCGAGAGATTCGATGGGAGGGGGAAGTGGGAGGTGGGGAGGAAATTATAGTGAATGTGACAGTTAACAATGCCAAGGTCTTGCCATGAACAGGTGTTTTAAATTTTGAACTATATAATTATTGTATACATTACCATTGTTAGTACATACTTAGGACCGCGACATCTTTTGTTTCAACTCGAAGGCCAAAAACGACGGGTTCGCACTTTCGCACCAATGGCCAGCCAACGAATGCCCGGCCCGAGATTGTCCAAGCAAGGTACAAACTTGGCCTGACCTTAGTGCATAACTATATTGAGTTCCCCTTCGTGCGCGAGTCCGACTCGCACTTGGCCGGTTTTTTACAAAATATCACTGATTTAATTTGTGATATTACATTTTGAAATAAAATCCTCAATCCTCTTATCTTCCACACTCAAACGGAGATTATCTTTGAAAAATTGTCTTTTCAGGAAAATCTTAGGTTGATTTGTTACCTACTTTGTAGATACAAAATATATGAAGTACATAGTGGTACTGTTTGCAGTAAAACTTATAAACAGATAAATACGAAATAAAAATAACAATTTAAATGTTATTAACCAATCCACTTACAATTAAACGCTGTACAAAGTTATACAATGTTGTATCTCACTCTAACAAATAGGTCATTCCATAATTTTGTATAACCAGCGTTTATTAGTGAGAGGGTAATGTATCAACTTTGTTGACCGTAAGTTCTAGGTTCGATGTACTTAGTTAGACTTAGATAGTTAGGTAATAATTTAATAAGTATTTTAAAACGATATTTAATTTTTAACCATTGGTTTTAACTTAATTTAACAGAGTGTTAAACTAGAAACAGAAAGACTTGGATTCAATCTTCCCTCAAAATAAAAAATAAGCATAATATTAACTGACTGCTTGTGTTTCGGTAAGACTTAAAAAAAAAAAGACGTTACTCAATTCGACCGTACATTTTTTTTTTATGTGTGTTCGCGGATAACTTCGTCGTTTATGAACCGATTTTGATGATTTCTTTTTTAATCGACAGATAATTCTTCCGGATTAGTCCTATTTTCATGTCATAAAAATTGGTTAATTAGTTTTTCAGTAATTTTGAAAAAACTGACGTTTAAGTCAATTATCAGTATCTCGATGAAATATGTACCGATTTTGACGACTTATTTTTTTAAGGATATAATAATTTCTCGATATTATCTCACAGACATTTAACGAAAATCAGTTCAGTAGTTTTTCAGAAATTCAGTAATAAACTGTTTACGGCTGAAAATTATTTATCAGAGAAACTAGCCTTAGCAACGGTTGCTATTGACACGAAGTTGTCAATTTTTGTATCGACGGTGGTCTAACGGCTAAAGGTATGGTATGGTATGGTGCAGTTCAGGATGCAAATGGTTCAAATCCCATCCACAGTAGTTTTTATTTTTTATTTTTCCATTAATTTTTTTTATTTGCGTTATTATTTGTCTCTCAGGGCAGCAAAATCACTTAAAAAAAGGGAAAAATAAATTAACTTTTAAAAAAAAGTGTACCGCCTTCAAAATTTGCACTGAAAAGTAAGAAATAATAAATATTTCGTCGTAGAATTTGAAGACGGACTTAAACTATAAACTAAGTTAGATAGGCGTTGTTTTGGTTTCATTATGTTTGTCGAAATCGGTTCAGCAGTTCAGGCTTATCTTGTTCAACTTTATTCATATATTGTTATAATATTACATTATAAATTGCGTGAGTGAAATTATAAATATTTATCTTTTGCTAACAAGCATGGTAACAGACAGTACTTACACGAAGTTTTTTATTGTCAATGGCGTGATATACTCACATAACAAAATAACAGATTTGGTCCCTGAAACTTTTATCGCAATTGGTCCAACCGTTTCAGAACCTAATTTTGGATAAACATTGAGACAGACATAAAATCTAAAAACGTATTGATCGATAACTAGCTATCCGTTTTCAATTTTTTGATTCTTTTATTTTTAAATTGTATAAGTTAAACAGCTCCACTGCGTCGTAGCTTGCCTATAACCTTCCTCAAGAAGGGCTATCAAATGCATTTTTGTGGTAGTTCCAGAGATTAGCGCCTTCAAACAAAGAAACTTATTATTAGTATAGGTTTGATCATGCTATACACATATCCCTTAGTTAGTATGTACATTTATATTCTTTTTTTTAAAAGCGCCTCATGATTTTTGTCCCATATAAATCAGATGTTTAGTTTTTCCAGTTTTAGGCTAACTGTATATACTAGGCTCGAATTTAAAGTTGTTTCTGAAAAATAAATATATTCTAAAGTTTCTCAAGTAAAGAGAATAACCAAAATCAGTTACACCTACGTTTTATGAAGCCTTGAAAACCCTCAATTTCACGCGTATTTCAGTCAAGTTTGCTACTCGAGTTCTCTTAATATATTTACAAATTAACAATTTTCTCGACAATAAAAGATAGATAATTTCACATACTTTAAGAATACACTAACTAGAATTTGATAACTCTAATAGTTTTTGTAAAAACATAGAGAAGCCGAAGTCCTTTTCGTGTTTTTTGAAATACCGATTTTGTTGATAAAGATTTTGGGACGTGAATCTTGGTCTATTATATCATATTCTTATCGATTTTAATAGTAATCCATCTTGCTCACATATTTCTAAAAAGATATGGACAAAATAAGTTGCGCGTAGAACTAAGTTATTTGCGCTTCTGTTGTGCATATCTAAATTAAATAAATTTCTGCCCCGCTTCGCTCAAGCCAATTTTTTAAATATGACATAAGAATGTAACCTGAAGGATTTCCGAGATAAAAATCACACTTATGTCACTCTCCGGTCTTCCAACTGTAGCTGTGCAAAAAATCACGTCGATCCGTTGCGCTGTTTTGACGTGAAAGAAAAACAAACAAACAAAAACTTATTAATTAGGATTATCATGTTATCCATTTAGATGTTGGTATTAATTTTTAAATAACAGTCAGGAAGTATGTAACTTCAAGTTCACAGACAAAATGCCCGGTCTTTTGTAAGACTTGTATGGGGACATAATTATGTCCAACACGTAGAAGCCTTAAGTGTGCGTTGGCTAGAACCCGTCGGGACCTATCTCTGAATACATGCGCTCACAGACAGTCTCCGTCAGGTGTCTGGACTATTGCAGTGTAAGTGCACCTCTACATCTTCATTTCATTTATATCTTCAGTGATTGGTTAGTGCGTTGATTGTCAATCAGTTAGCTACACTATAGTTTTTTATATATTTAGATTTATTTGCATAGAGAGTTAGAGTTAGTTCATGAAGAATTTCTTATGAAACAGCAGAATTTAAACACTACATTTTTAGGCTATATTTTATTTTGTTCGCAAATTTCCACGGGCGAAGCCGGGGGCGGAAAGCTAGTTGTTGATATTTTGGAAGAAACTGAAATTTGCAAATTATAATTTTACACAAAACACAAAAGTTTTCTTGTAGTTTTTACCATTTACCGAGTCGCTAACCAGAGTATAATGACGTATTTTCTTGTATAGGTACATTTTTTGTTCACAAAATACTTGAATACTTATGTCAACATTAAGCCAACCGTACATAAATAAAGCGTTTAACATGTCATAGTGAGATAATACTCAATAATTGTCTTGTTACATTTCCAAGAAATATAATAAAACTCGTTTCAACTCAAGATAGAGACTTGGCCCGATTTCGTTCGGATTCATAATAGGATACGTTTGTTAAGGAAGTGATACATCTATACGGTCCCACAGGCTTGTCACCTGTTAATATGGCCAACTGGTAAAAAGTGAACACTGTTACTCACCAGTAACTCTGGCCGTGAAGATGTGTGTGTCAATGAATATAATATAAATTGCGTTGAAAAGCACAATGTAAATAATTGTATCCGTTCAGTAACTACCACTCTAATCATTGTGTTTTTTTGATTATTTTTGGCGTTCTCTATCAGGAAATGAACTCAAAAAAGTTTATCTCAACTTTCTTTCTAAACATCAAACAATATGGAGGCTCAAGGATCGATTGACCTGTTGCTCTGTGGGAGACCGTGCTGAAGGCTGCTCCACTAACCCCGATATATAGACACTGAAAACTGAACCTTATATTGCACAACATAGGTTACATAATAGCACAGTTACTATGCAAGTATTAAGAGCTACTTTATTTTCATTGCCGCGAATAAAGATGAAATTTGCGTAAAGGGAACAATGGAGGACATATGTTTGATATTCTGGTGATTGGAGAAGAACTTTCCAGAATTGACCTATTTCATTGTAGAGAGTAGAGAAAGACAGAAAAGAAAAAAAAATATAGTAATACATAGGAAAGAGAATCATAGTCCTTATAAAATTTGTATTTAAAAATAAAACATAACGTATAATCACTGAAAATAATGTTTATTTATTTGATTAATATTTAAATGAATAAACTTTATTAATACTTCCGGTCACGTGACCGGAAACGGGAAGTGACGTCACATTCATATAAATGTCAAATAAATAACCACAGACTACTAACTATATTATATTAACTGTGACAGACAGTCACTGATTAAGTTATTTTCTTGATATTTTATTTAATCTGTGACCATCATGTTGTTGGATTGCGTGATTGTGACGTCATCATCGCGCCCAGTACGTTTTCGCGGGAATTTTAAGTGTCACAGTGTTTGTAACCAAACTCCTCCGAAACGGCTTGACCGATTTGTATGATTTTTTTTGTGTACATTCGGTAGGTCTGAGAATAGATCGTAAACTATTTTTCACCCTCCTACCCCCACCCCCATTTTTTTATCGCGATTTTAGTATTTTTGTATGAACAATATCCAAAGTTATTCAATGCTATTTACCTAGACGACCTAGATAACTGTTTGTTGAGGATAGGCAGGCACTGAATCTTGTCCTTACAAGATTGACCCTTGTCTAGAGGTCATTTCATCATTATATGTCGTAAATTCTTATTTGATTCTTATTCATTCAGTTTTTGAGTCATAAATCACACGATTGTAAATGCGAAATTTTATTTGTTTGTTTGTTTGGGGTGACAGAGATAGTTGTAGGGCCGGATAGTGACAGGCCGGAATTCTTTCAGGATAAATTTATTCTCGTAGCTTATTACGGATGAACCGATATATTTACGGTGTATTTGGTAGTAGCAGTCAACGACTTGTGAAAGCGATTCGTGATCGCCCGCAATATCGCTGCTTCATTAATAAATAAAACAATCGCAGAAAACGCAATTAACACACGACCGACAACTGTGCATTACTTTGTACCCTATATTGTATAATAATAGGGTGGACTTTTGTTGTTCTTACTTCCGGAACGACTTTCACGGTAGCGCAATGGTGGTGGATATATATGCAGTTTGATGGAGCAAGGTCATCAGGTTTCCAATTGGCATATTTTCCGTATCTCCTCAAGACACGTTTGCGATTTTGACTAGATCGTTTTCTACTTCCTCATTATTTAAGAAAAAATTAAGATCAGATTCTGTGTTTATCCGTAACGGTTTCCTTGAAATTTGGTAGATTTTCGATAGATATGTGTTTTAAACCGGAGAATAACCTAGAATCTTTATCAAACTACAACATATATTTTTATCCGATAAAAAAACAGACTATTTATTAGTTAAAAACCGAACCAAAAATGGGCCAAATTGGAATATACTGCCCTTAAGTAAAACCGGCCAAGTGCGAGTCGGACTCGCGCACGAATGGTTCCGTATCATTATCTATAAAAACGGCAAAAAAATCACATTAGTTGTATGGGAGCCCCCCTTAAATATTAATTTTATTTTAATTTAATTAAGTATTTATTTTTAAAGTGAAAAATATAACTCAATATTCTGTGAATATTTCAAGCGTCTACCTGTTGCCGTTATCAATATCGAGTAAAACGAGCAAAAAAATCACGTTTGTTGTATGGGAACCCCCTTAAATATTTATTTTATTCTGTTTTTTAGTATTTGTTGTTATAGCGGCAACAGAAATAGGTATATATAATAAATAATATGTGAAAATTTCAACTGTCTAACTATCACGGTTCATGAGATACAGCCTGGTGACAGACGGACAGACAGATAGACAGACGGACGGACAGCGGAGTCTTAGTAATAGGGTTTCCGTTTTTACCCTTTCACTCTTATTAATAAACTCGAAGTAGCGACGTAGTAACTAAACTGTATTTCGTCTCCGTCTAACAAATCTGCAATTCATTATGATAGATGGAGACGAAACACAGTTTAGTTACTACGTCGCTACTTCGAGTTTATTAATAAGAGTGTTTGGGTATGGAACACTAAAAACTAAGGTTTAAGAAATTTAAATAATAGAATTTGAAAGCTTTGTCATTATTTAGTTAAAATAGCCATTCTGTCCAATTTCTCAACTCACTTGTATCATTGGTTACGTGGCACTACTTTATATCACAAACGGGTAGTAGTACCACGGGACAAAAACGCTTCGTTACCTAAATGATAACGTCATTTTGCCGTCTGTCGGCAAAACTTTTATTTTATTTTATTTATTTAAAAAAACCACTGTATTTCTATATACCTAGCTTAGTTTTTACTGAAAGAATGCTTTCAATTGATTTTGCTGACCCATCTTCCATCATCACTCACAAAACCATTTATAAAGTATATAACGTTATAAGTTTTAGGGCAGAGAAGCACGCACGCGTCCTGCCATGACATGATGGGGAATCCAGTTCAATCCCTTCCGCGCTGTGATAGTTTTTTTTTACTCTTAATTAGGCGGTCTTATAAGCGATGTCTTCCAGACAACCTTTTGTGGTTTGTCGGATTATGTACATAAGTTTTTAATTAAAAAAACCCATTGGTACATGGGTCTCGGGATGTCTCATCTCATGGAACTCGGGGTCTGCCTAGTTAATACCAGACGTCTTAACCACTCGGCCACAATTTTATAACAAAAATTTGTCCATATAAAACATTGGACTGTGGATCATGAATCATTGATCCAAGTTACAGGAGTTGATAGAAGAAGACAGACAGCCATAAAAAAATCTACTGTAATTGTTGACATAAAATGCTTGATCGAAATTGACACACAAACCAACTGTTGTAAATATTTACAAAGCTAAGTTAACAATGCAAGAATATAAGGTTCATATTTAGTGAATTATGTTTTCGTGTTAGTTGTATAGAAGAGTGGCATGGTGGCGTCATTACAATTTACAAACGATAAATGTCAACAAAATGTTAAGGTCCTAAGGATCCTTTCGCTCGACAATGACTAACCGCAAATTTTCAAATCTATGGTACATCCCACTAATATTATAAACGCGAAAGTTTGTATGGATGTCTGGATGTTTGTTACACAATCACGCCAGAACGGCTGAACGGATCTGGATGAAATTTGGCACAGAGATAGATTTGGAATAGCACATTAGGCTACTTTTTATCGCGGAAAAATGTATGGTTTCCGTGGGATAGATTTGTTTTTGTTTTTCACGGGATCGACATGATTTTTTACATAGTGGTAGTTTAGGGGTCAGAGAATGACATATTTTACTATTTATACCGCGAAAGCGAGCGGGGGAGGGGCAAATTACTAGTACTAGTACTAGTATTTTTCTGTCGTTATATTATATATGTCGCAATGGATTTTAAGTTATATGATGATTATGTTAAAATACAAACATAATAATTATAATTAATGATTGAAAACACTATGTTCCCGCAAGTTAGACGTCCTAGATCGCCTTTCCCATTTAATACATCACAATTAACTATTTGTCTAGTGCTCTGTTTCGCGACACAAAACGATACCAACGAAACCTAAGGTAACTTATTACGCGCACTGGTCAGTTTAACTGGTCAAAGAGCAAAAAATTGGCGAAAGGCGGAGCTCGTAGGCTTAGTACCTGTGAAGAAAGAAAAAAACACTTTGCAAGATAGCAAGATCTTTGGGCATATACCCACTAAATTAGGACATCATATTTTTATTTCGATGTGTAGTTTTCAATTTTAGTCATAAAATATTGTTATAACAGAGGCATATCGATCGGCCATATTAGCATATTGTTTGTTTAAATATATCTACATAAACTAGTGACATTTTGCGTGAACAGGTGAAGAGCTGTGACATGCTTTGTGAATAGACCGGTTTATAATTAGTACAGCCAATAGTAAAAATATAAGTTTTGGTATAACCTCGGCGATAGTTTTAAGTGAAACATTGAACCTTGAAGGCTTAGGAGGGCCGTCATTATTATTTTATTAACCGAACTTCAAAAAAAGGAGGAGGTTCTCAATTCCTCGGAATTGTTTTTTTAACCGACTTCCAAAAAAAGAAGAAGAAGGTTCTCAATTCGGACCGTATTTTTTTTTTTTTATGTATGTATGTACATCGATAACTCCGCCAGTTGTTAACCGATTTTGATGGTTTCTTTTTTAATCGACAGATAATTCTTCCGGATGGTCCCATTTTTATCTCAGAAAAATTGGTTTATTAGTTTCTCAGAAATTTTGAAAAAACTGACTTTATAAGTACATTTTTCTTGATATCTCGATAAAATATGAACCGATTTTGACGACTTATTTGTTTTAAGACACAATAATTTATCGACATTATCTCACAGACATATGACGAAAATCGGTTCAGTAGTTTTTCAGAAATTCAGTAATTAATTTCTGTTTACGGCTGAAAATTATGTATCAGAAAAAGTCTTAGCAACGATTGCTATTGACACGAAGTTGTCAATTTTCGTGACGATGGTCTAGCGTTTAATTAAATGGTGCAGCGCAGGATATTTTTCCATCAATATTTTTTTGGTTGCGTTATTATTTGTCTCTCAAGGCAGCAAAATCACTTAAAAGGGCCGACTTCAAAAAGTAAGAAATAATAAATATTTCGTCGTAGAATTTGAAGACGGTCGGTGCCAAATTAGAAACAACTTAGTTCCCAAATTCACTAATCTAGACAATTCATTAGGAACCTACGATCATCAGTAGGTACATACGAACATAGATAATATTGAACAGATCTTTATCGTCTTAGATATTTACTTAGTTTTGTATCCTAATTTGGCACCAACCGTCTTCGAATTCTACGACGAAATATTTATTATGTCTTACTTTTTGAAGTCGGTGCACTTTTTTTAAAAGGTTTATTTTATGTATGTTCCCCGATTACTTGAAGACATTTTTTTTTGTTTGAATGGGTATACTTTGCTGGTCTCATGGTCATCAGGTCAGGATCTGACGATGTGATCCTGGAGAAATCGAGAACTCTTCAAATTTTATAGGCACACTTGAAGCGATTTGGGTTTTTTTTTATAATGACTTGTGCATTTGCTTTCGGAAAGTACACTTTTTAGTGCATAATTTTTGAAGTCGGTACAATATTTTATAGCTAATATGTATAATAATGCACCTGTATATTTTGTATTATATAACTAGCTGATTGCCCGCTACTTCGAACGGGTTGAATACAATTCACCCCCTTGGGTAGGTAGCGTGATTTCAAATAGCCTATAACCTTCCTAAAGAATAAGGCTATTAAATTAAAAAATAATTTTTCAAATCGGTCCAGTAGTTTTTGAGTCTTTTTTATTTTGATGATTTTGAAAATGTTTCCATTTAAGTATAATGAGCTACACAGAACAATTAGAGATTCATTATTTGAATGCTCTGTTGTGGTAAGTACCAACGATTTAAAGTTAAAAAAATACCAAAGGCGTCGTCTGGTATTAACGACCATGTATCAATGGGTTTTTTAATTTAAAACTTATGTACATAATCTGACAAACCACACTTAGAGGCTTTTCCATTTAAATATATCTTAACAGATTTGGCCATCGTTAGGTATTAAATACCATAGGTTAAACGATGGAAACTTCAGCTGTAAATCAACCCATGAAGAAAGAAAAAAACCATTTTAAGTTATTTATTTCTTTCTCATCCTCCAGAAAAGCCTCTTGTAAAGGAATCGATAGCATAATTGGTAGAGTGTTGGACTTGGTACGGGGGGGGGGAGTGCTTTTAAGAAGTGACACATATAGATCCACTTAATTTGGACAACTGGCAAATACTGGATATTTTTTTTGGCTTCAGCTAGAAAGTCATTGAAGTGTAAGCGCACCGAACAAGTAACCTATGACCTGATGTTTGAAGGCTAGGTGTATTACAAGTAACGCACAAAATGACTCACATTTGTATTGTTATATAATGTTCTACGTAAACACTTGCTACTTGTACAGTATGTACTTTACGTCTTTACTACGACAAGTGACGACCTTGCGACTGTAAGTCTTCTTCCACTTTAATACTAAACTATTTACTCAATGAAAGTAAACTAAACTAAAAAGTAAATATATGAAATTGACATTAAAATGAGAAAAATATCTCTCAAGACTTTGAGTAGGTTTGCCGGCTGTAACATCGGGATTGGGGCAGTTTGGGGACCTCCGAAAATATAAGAGATAGCAAAATGTGTTCTAAGAAACCATGTCGTCGCGGTCGTTTTAAAAAAAAAACTTGTACACTACTTAGCAATCGAAATCGGTCATTTTGAAGAAAAAAAACTTACGATATTGATTGTGTAGGTTGTATGGAGTTTGAAAATGGAATGTGAACTTCTTAGTTTCCCAGGCCGGGTTTGATTCCCGAGTAGAGTATGAGTTTTTAGGATTCCGTACCCAAAGGGTAAAAACGGAAACCCTATTACTAAGACTCCGCTGTCCGTCCGTCTGTCTGTCACCAGGCTGTATCTCATGAACCCTGATAGTTAGACAGTTTAAATTTTCACAGATGATGTATTTCTGTTGCCGCTATAACAACAAATACTAAAAAACAGAATAAAATAAATATTTAAGGGGGCTCCTTTAAAACAAACGTGACTTTTTTTGCTCGTTTTTGCTAGATATTGATAACGGCAACAGGTAGACGCTTGAAATATTCACAGAATATCGAGTTATATTATTCACTTTAAAAGTAAATAATTAAATTAAAATAAAATTAATATTTAAGGGGGGCTCCCATACAACAAATGTTTTTTGCTGTTTTATATCTTTTAAATCGACGACAGGGTTCCTTACAACATATTTTGATATCTATTATAGTTTCGGAGGTCCCTTTTGTGTATATGTAGGGGGGAGGGGGCTACTGAAAAATACTGAAATAAATGCGAAAACAGAGCAACGGATAGACGTGAAAGTGACAGTATACTTTTTATCCCGGAAATCCTTTGGGATAAATTCTTATGTCACATTTAACCAGGGTGAAGTCAGAGCAAGTTTTTTTCTACTCCAGTGACCAAGTAGCGGTGATGAGCAGATACAATACAGACGCCGCTTTGGTTGCGCGCGCGCAGATCTGGTTACAGACTTAAAATGAACGTCTAACTTGGTAGTTTAAAAATATTAAATAACATAGCAACTTTGTAATGCTTGTGTCTGGTTAAAGTGTAACTTTAACTGCTCTAGTTTTCTTGAAAACTTTAATTTTAAAGTAGTTTACAAGTACCTACGTTGATTTTATCACGCATATAATTATTTCGGTGGGGTAAACAGAAAAGGAACCAAGAATTAAAATTATACCTATACCCTATTTAGAAGATTATTTTTCTCTCTAATGACGAAAAATAAACAAAAAAAAATCAAAATTAAATGTTTCTTTTAAAATTAGACTAATTTATTTATTTTGTAAAAGACGCTATCTTATCAGTTGAACTATGACAACAACACTAACGGTGCGAAGTATTCGCACGAGTCATCTAGTTTATCACATTATTCCAATTTCCGTACTAGTCAATGCGTACCTACTAAAAATCAACACACCACTAGATATTTTAACGACTTCAAAAAACAGGCGTTTCTTAATTCGAAAGTTTTTTTTTTTTTATGTGTGTTCGCGGATAACTTCGTTGTTTATGAACCGATTTTGATGATGTCTTTTGTAATCGACAGATAATTCTTTCGAATTGGTCCCATTTTTATCTCATAAAAATTGATTCAATCGTTTTTCAGTAATTTTGAAAAAACTGTCTTTATAAGTCAATTATCAGTATCTCGATAAAATATGTACCTACTGATTTTGACGACTTATTTTTTAAGCATAAAATAATTTCTCGACATTATGTCACAGACATATGACGAAAATCGGTTCAGTACTTTTTCAGAAATTCAGTAATTTGCCTCTGTTTACGGCTGAAAATTTTATCAGAGAAAATCCTTAGCAACGGTTGCTATTGATACGAAGTTGTCAATTTTCGTATTGAAGATGGTCTAGCGGTTAAAGGTATGCAGGGCAGGATGCACATGGTTCAAATCCCATCCACAGCAGTATTTTTTTATTTTCTCGGTTGTAGGAAAAATATTTTCTGCCAATTTACAAGTAGCTGCAGGGAGTAAATTGAAGTAAATATTTTTCTTACAACCGAGAGGTCCCCACAAATGTTGTTCATTCATTTTCTGCCAGCTGGGAGGAGAGGTTTTTTTTAAAATTTTTTTTTCTTCTAAATCGGCTCTATCAGACTACACGAAAAAGAGGTTTTCTGCCGGCAAGTGCTTACAACCACTTTCTCTAACTATAACATTATGCGAAAGTGTGTTTATTTACCTGTTTGTTTGTTTGTTTGTTTGGCAATACAATGCAACGAGTCGGTCTGATTTTTTGCACAGTGATAGTTTGAAGGCCAGAGAGTGACATACTTTTTTATCCCAGAAGTTCTTCAGGATAAATTCTCATGTCACATATCAAAAATTTCCACGTACAAAGAAATATACAAAACTACCAAAATGGTAACATAATTGAATAACGCAAGTCTGAAGTTTCAGCTGTAAGTTATTATTGAATTTGAGCACGTGTGCGAACTAGAAATTATATGTCCCCAAAGTTTTAAATTTGTACCTCTTTGTTATGTAAATTTGGATTTTATTTTATTAAACTAATTTTTAAATGGGAAATGGACGATTATGTATGAAATTAAAAAATATGGAAATGCGGTCTTTACGTAGAATATATGGCTGCATATGAAGAAAAGATGCAGTCATTCATAGCCTCGCAAGATATTATATCGGGTACATTTGACAATAATCTATATATAAATAAAAAATAAATGCTGTTCGTTTGTAAACGCATCACTTGAGAACGGCTGGACCGATTTTGCAATATTTTTATTTTTAGGAAAAAAACAATTTTCAAGGTGCGTCGGTGCCCGAGTGGTTAAGACGTCTGGTATTAACTAGGCAGACCACGGGTTCGATCCCGGATCCCGGCCATGTACCAATGGGTTTTTAATTAAAAACTTATGTATATAATCCGACAAACCACACTTAGAGGCTTTTCCATCTAAATATATCTCAACAGACTAGCCACTCGTTAGGTATAGCCTCACAAATAACATCGGCTAAACGAGGGAGACTTGGTCTTCCGCTGGGTACCCTGGAACCGTAATATGGTGGTTTCGGGAGCTTGTAAGGCAACCCGTGAAGAAAGAAATGAAAAGAAAATTTATATGGCGAAGTAGTTTATAAAAATTATAGTAATTATTTTAGTTCAATCCCCGTGTGCATTCGAATCTAGGGCCATGCACCAAAAAACCTTTCGTCGTATGAATAATAAATATATTTTGAAGTAAAAGTCCAATTACTAAACGAAAATCTTTTATCAAAAAAATCAACATACTAATCCCTGAAACGTATCGCAGACAATGGTCGAAGGAATATTTTTAGAAAAAATATTTCAAAGCATGTATGGGATTAGGAATTTTCATACACAATGGGACAAAAGGCCCTCGATATCTAACGAAAATACATGTGTGTAGGTTGAATATTTATATGAATGTGGAAGAACAAATCAAACTTACAAAAGAACTACTATCTATCTTTCTACTCATGCTTGTATCCCAGTGGAACTCGCAGATGCTATAAACCATTCAGTTATGTAAGATTTTTTTAATACACGACTAAAGTTGCCTGAAAAACTACCTACTGAACCAATTTTCACGAAATCCGAAAATAATATCTCCGTCGATTCAAAAAGAATCCATCAAAATCGGTTCACAATTAGCGAAGTAATCGCGTAACATACAGAAAAATCTGTCGAATTGAAAACCTCCTCTTTTTTATGTCTGTTATACATACATACATTTCTCAATTTCATACTTCATGTCCGTAGGTTGCCTTAAGGCTCCCGAAGCCGTGTTGTTTGCCCCAGAGCACCCAGCGGAAGACAATGTCTTCCTCTTTTAACAATTCGTTGAGGTAATAATTTACGTAAGAAATGTTTAATTACATAAAAATTCTGGATCTAGGTAGCCAAGTTTGTTACAATGGTCCGTGACATGACAAGAAAATAAGAACGCAAGTTCTTCATAAACGTTACGCCCGGGGGACAATTCAGTTTTAGTTTATAAACACACCTAAACAATCACGCTTAGAGCCTATCAAAAAATCCATATTGGTTTTTACGTTTCGTTACTTGCATGATTTATAACATTTATATATGAGTGGATTGCTCATCAAGGGATGAAAGTGGACGATTACCAATAAGTGTGCAATTGAGGCCCGAGTCATAGGAAGTTGGGAATCGCACTTTCTCCCGAGTGATACAATTTTGTACTACACCTACGAGGAAAATACAATAAATTAACAGCTTATATTAAAGACTTGGCTGTATGGTAGTTTACCTTTGACTTTTCAATGGATTTTATAGAACAAAACAAAACGGGACGAAAGTCGTTGCTGAGCAGCGCGTAAGTATTTGTATGAGTGCCATGACGTACTTTCGTCACTGTTTTTGATGAAGTAAATAGGTACTTTCTTAGCAGGCACATTTTCACGTCTAATTTCGATACATACGTTCACGCCTGTTTCCCAAGGGGTAGGCAGAGAGTATGGAGCGTACGAATACGTCATATTGTATTAAATAATAGCTGTACGCCCCCGGATTCGCCCGTGGATATCAATCCAAACTTAAAAACTTTACCTCTTTATAATAATAGTATAGATTTTTGTTAGATTTACGAGCAAAAAACAAAGAATTGCTCGCGTGGAAATAATTTGAACATTCTGTCGCTCGCAAATGAATGGCAACAACGCCTTCGAGCTGTTAAACGTTTTATTACAGCTAAACATTTATCTGTATTGTGCTGTAGTATGGCGGAAAATGACATATTTGTTTCTTTACTGACATATCGGTATGTAAAGTAAAAACTAAACTATGTTTTTTTTACTTCAAAGATTAAGTTATTTTAAGAGCTCTCTAAGAACTAAAAAATGCACGTGTTCGGAAATTTTTCATATCTTTCACCCAATATCCGAGCGAAATAAATAAATAAGAAGAGAAAGAAAATTTCCAAACCAAATCGGTACAATAAAATACACAAAACGGACTTCAGCAATTCAAGTATTGTACAAAAAATATTAGAAATAGCAAGTTCTAGTTAATGTATCCATAAAGTATGTGAAATTATTCTATTGATATGTAATAAAAATATATATTAGTAAATATCACAGAAAACCGATTCTGTAGCAAATATATTGGTCTAGTTGGAAATCGGTTAAAAATATGCGTGAAATTGATAACTTTCAGGGCTTCATGTAACCTACATGTAGCTGATATTGACATATTTTTTACATATTGAGTATAGATAATTTCATATACTTTAAGGATCCATTAACTAGATCTTGCTATTTTTAACAAGTTTTGTACAATGCTTGAATTGCTGAAGTCTGTTTTTGTATACGACGAAAGTTATGAGGCGTCTCATTTTAGAAACTAATTTGAATATTTTTGTTTTCTATTCAGTACTTTTTTTATAATATAATGTAAAAAAACGTCATCAATGTCATCATGTATCGTTTCTGTCCCGTGGTACTACTCGTTTGTGATAAAAATAGTACCACGGCCCTTAACTACCAGTAATACAAATCAGTTGAGAAATGAACCTTTGAAAACCTACTTGAAAATTAGACGTTAAATTTTAAAGTATAAAAGACATAATTACCTTAGTTTTTACATAACATACCTAATTTGGGTGTAATGGAATGCAATACGTAATAGAGCAAGATAACCACAAGTAGATGAAAAGGGCACTCACTTAGTTTGATTATAACATTCGCTTGCAAAAGTGGGTATAGTTCATGGTCGTGCGGGCGGCGGACGACGGGCGGTTTATAGCGAATGAACAAGGAAAATTCATTTGTACTTCTATTATTTTTCGCTTTATTCACACCTAATTGTGGAGTTTCTTTGTGTCTGCATAATTAAATCAAAGAGTACCTATATAAGCTAAATCTATACCTACTAATATTATAGAATTATAGATAATAAAGAAATAGAAATGCTTAAAAACGGTGGTAGTTTTAGTAGGTTTTAGTAAACGGCATTTCACCAGTTGCCAATTTTACGTTTCATGAAATGAATGATACCAGATGACCGTAGTCTCAACCAATAGACTTCATAAACCGATCCAAAACAATAGCCCAATTTTAATTTAATTTTATCTCTGAAATAGTTTGTGCCTGTGTCTGGGGCCTGTCTGTGAGCGCATTGTCTCTGATGCATTCAGAGATGAGTGCCGACTGGTCCTACCACATCACTTTAGATTAAACACTCTAAAAGGCTTCTACCTGTTGGACCTATGTCCACATGCAAGCCTTACAAAGGACTAAATTGAAAAAATACCGGCCTGGAGCTAGTCTTCGAGTTGAACCAATAGTTCAGTCCTGAATAAGCTCCGAAACGGCTAAATGGATTTTGATGAAAGTTTCAGGGATCATAGTGAATATAGTAATTAAATAATTGATATAATTGTGACGAGCAAACCGAACACGGGCGAAGTCACAAGTCGCCCGGAATCAAACTTATTCGGAGAGGTGTACACGCACTGCGGCGAAACTTGTTTTCGCTGTAGTACACTGCCGCCGCAGCGCTGACAATCAAATGACTTGACGCGACTCCCATATTAGCTCCCTATAATAAATTCAAATTTAATCCGTTAATATTATATTGTGTAAATTAGTCAACATTAATATAAATCTTTATTCCGGTGTTCTCATTTATAAAATTCCTTTTTAGTAAATTCACTTTCTTAGATAGTCAGTAAAGTTGGGCTAAAAGGTTAGCTAGGTACCACTCTACAAACAACAATTATATAATAATATTTTTGGCTCTATTAACAAGTATGACCAGCGCTAATGATATTTCTACCTGCTCTATATATAATGAGAGTCTTGATGTTATCATTATAGATTGATTCAAATGAATATATGTAAATCCACGACATTTAACACCCGAACATCCGCTATACCGACCTCGATTCGACATTACATCATCTTTGTATTCTTTTTGTAAGAAGCATTGTCATCTATTTATATATTAATGATTAATATGTTATTCTTTTTATAATATATCTTGTAAAAAATATATTATTAATGTATGTAGATCAAGTTGGGGATATCCATATGATGTCGTATTTGGTGCTGTGAACAAACATTGTGGCGGCAAATCGCTACTGTCTCACAATATTTATATTGAAATCTGTATCGCGCTATTGAAAATATTTAATAAATTGGCATAAATATACAAGTTTCAGCGTTGGGAGTATTCCTATTACTCACAGTCGTTGGATTGTTGTATGTATTGCCGTTTCTATACAATCATCTAAATGGTCCATCGAAATCGACCACAGACTCGTCCAATTCTTATCGCGCCGCCCACCATCCGTTTTCAAATTGTTGTATTTGTGGTTGATTTCGATGACCGGAACGATCTGTCACACACACACACATCCACACGCCTTTGTTTTATCGAATCTTGTGTGTCTGTGTGTGTGAGAGAATTGCATGTGATCTAGATCGTATGATTTACATTGCTAATGTGTGGCCTGTCTTCAATCTTGATCATACGGCGGCCGGACCGAAAATTTTCTGTGAGATACCGGAACAGTGCGTGGGCTACAAATTTTTTTGAAGGGTAACAAATCCGTCTGCTCTCTGTGAAAAATGATTGTTAGTGATGCCTCGCACCTCCTCAATACATTTGTAAGTTGTCGAGATAGAATCTAGGGTGTTTTGGATCATATTGAAGTAGAATCGGTTTCAGAATGGTACGGGATCCATCTGCTTTTGTGGTAACAGCTGCAAACGATAGATATGGTCAAGAGCATGCTCCATATACAATACATTTTCAGGTTTAAAGAGTTATCATAGTAAATTTATTTATTAAGACAACAAAGATCCATCCACGTTAGTATTAAACTTAGAGCTATGTTAGTACCTATACATGAATTTATATGTGAAAATTTCTCACGAAACCCTGTACCGGGCCACCGGAACAAGTAACCCAGTCCAGTGCTCCAGAAACCCAGAGTCTACCTATCACTCACTACCTTCAGAAGGCTGTTACCGCTTTTAAAAAAAGCTCATGACCTACTAAGCAGACGTAAAGTACCATTAGAAAACCGATTCTTCTTCAAAATGGTCCAGGACATCCTAGAATGTGATATGGCAGTGCAGGGCATCACACAATCGTATTTGACAGAAAACGTTACTTTATTAAATAATTTTTTAAATATACCTTAGTTTTTGCTTTACATACCGAATTGTCTCTGTCTACCCCTAATACAAATAATCTTAGTTTTTGCTTTACATACCGAATTGTCTCTGTCTACCCCTAATACAAATAATAGTATAAAAGCCATAACGATATAAACTATTGGTGTAAAGGTATTTGTTTTCGCAATCGAAGTTACAAGATTGTGTATTAAAATTTCAATTGATCGATAGAGGTGTTAGGTTTGTGGTAAAACATTTAGCAATACTAAGTATCAAGTATCGTGTAAACGGCCTAGCGACATTAGACACCGATTTGCCACCAAATATATATGTTCACGCCTTAGTTCTGTTGGGGTAGATAAGGTTTTAATATCATAAATAACTACAGCACCGATTCTAAAAAAAAATTAACTTAGAGAATCACACACTATCCCTGAGTATGTTACGCTGTATTTTATTTAAAAAAAAAACGAGCGAGCCTTAAAGTAGTCGCATATGATATGTAACATCTGACAGCCACAAGAAGATCTTCTTCTTTTATTGTGGCTCCACTAATGTTCATCGGTGATTTGCCAATGTCAAGTATTATAGCCTTTATAGTATTTATAGCCGATTAATCGGTATTTAAGATAATCCCGCCGACTGCGACATGTCTTATTAGTCGTCGACTAATCACAACCGTCACAGCACGGACAGGATTAAACTGGATTACCCATCACGTCTTGGCGGGCGCGTGCTTTATTCACAAAGGCGTGACGTGAAATCAACATTCAACATCTGACATTATTATACTCTTTGCATTTGACATATCGCCTTGGTACACGCACAAACTGTTGGCTGACAGTACCAACCTCTCGGAAAATATAAGCGCGCGCTCATTGGTCAAATCAAATAGCGCGCGCTTCCCCGGCTTCCTGTTACACACTTTCGTCCCTTTTCACGTAATCACTCCCACAGATTGCAGGAAAGCGAAAGGAAAGATATTACGCATCAAAAAGTAGGTTCCGTTATTTTACATCATTTGTAACAGAGAAAATGCACCGAATTAACTCAATTTCAAAATTTTACCACGGGCGAAGTCTCGGCGAAATGTTAGTTTCTAAATATATTCTATTACCTAAAGGTGGTAAAATTGAGCTAATTCAGACCAACCAATTTCCGAAAACTTTTAAACTTATTTCAGGTAATTTTTGTTCAGCGATTTTCCTTTCATATAAGTTTGATTACTTTATTTTATAAAGAAATATTAACACCCGCTGGGAGTGATTTGAATTTGACATCTAGCAATATTTCAACACTATATCCGGGGTTAAATGTAAATGAAGTAAAAGCAGAATACATTTTTCTTAGTCATCAGGGAGCAAAATGTAATCTAACTTATTTCTCTTTGTTTCAGGTAATGTTTCAGGATGAATTTATTGGTACGAGTTCTGATTAATTTTGTATGTGTTTTCTTCAATTCCATTTTTATTTTCATCGTTTTGTTTATAACTATAATATTATAAATTTTAAAATTTAGGATTCTTTAGCCAAATGGCATGTCACAAACGTAAATGTGTCTGTCTCCGAACTGTGCGCGGCCAAAAATGCCCGACCCAGGCATACGCAAGTATACGAATTCCTGTCCAGACATTCTCGGGCATGGTCTTGTGCAGAAAACCGGTCGCGAATCCAAAAGAAGTCTGTTTTACAACAAAATTGGAATTACTTTATTATATTTGTCCATTTTGATAAAAAGAAGTTATTACTTGAGATTACGAATGTTTATTTATACAACAAACAATATGAAGGTATTTATTTAATCCAATTCACAAATTATTAAATTACTGCCACAGCCACTGTTTGTAAGTTAAAAATAATTTTCGCTACCCACGCCTTCGCTTTATATTCCTTCGTTGTGTTTTTATAGAATAATAAATTAGAGATGAAAAAACAATATTTTTTTAACTTTAAATAAATACAAATTAAAACGTATATAGAAAACGTAAGTACCTTTCCAACCCTGGAGAACATTTTCAGGGTTCCGTATCAAAGGAAATCCTATTACTAAGGCTCCGCTGCCCATCGGCTCGTTAGTCTGTCACACAGGGCTGTATCTTTTGAAAATCGTAATACCCACCCCACACACTTGGAATTTTCTCATTTTTATATCTATGGCCGCTAAAACAGCAAATTATAAAAAATTGCAATAAATTAACTAATAAAATTTGGCCAAGTGTGAGTCGGACTTGCGCAAATTTTTTACTACCAAGCTAAGTTAGGATTTACAAAAATAAAAGACACGTAATAATATACATACATTATGAATTTGTCACATTGAGATGTATAGGTTAGTGTTTATATCGATTAGAATCTAATATTTATATTAAAAAAAAAAAGTACTTAGTACATCCGACAAACCATACTTATGAGGCTTTTCCATCTAAATATACCACAACAGAACTGGCCACTCGTTAGGTATAGCCTCACAAATACCATCGGCTAAAATAGGCCTATTTGTCTTCCGCTGAGTACCCTGGGACCGATAACACGCTTTCGGGAACCGTAGGAAACCCGTGAAGAAAAAAAAGTACTTATTCTATATTTAGTACAGGATATTCGAGTTTGAAGCCAAATCATGTGTTTGTATTGTGTCATATTAAATATTAATTTTTCGGATACTTAAAAAAATGATGAGATCGGTTTTTGAAAGACCTGTCCAATAGCATGCCAAACTATTATTATACCACTAAAATTATGGCGACACTGTCTAAAATTGGGAGGCGAAAGAGGTATGTCAGGATCGTAGCATATGGTATTCGATTGTCTTTACCTACCCCACTTGGGATACAAGGCGTAATGATAGATAAATATCTTTACTATTTGACTACGGAACCTTATAAACAACATTTCCTACATTATTTGTGGTAATCTTTTTTAGAGGCCAGTTTTAGGGAGGATCTGATGGATGGACGGAACCCAAGAGTTAATAATATATTTTTGGTAACTTCCTCACGTACTGACCTGTCACTCCACTTTGTCTTGTTGGTATTGAATCAGCTAAACTCGCCATCTATCAGGATTGTATGTTTCGCGAATCCTGGAAAATTTTGAAATGTTCCATATCACTTTTCGGACCTGCAACTAGCTCTGTGCAAAAAAACACGTTAATCCGTTGCTCTGTTTTGACGGGAAAGAAAGACAAACAAACTAATACACTATCGCATTTATAATATTTAGTTATAGGATAAGTTAAAGAAAAGCTTTTTAGAAGTTCCTATAAGCAGACCGAACTCCGACTCCATCATCAGATTAGCTCAGTATTATCATGATACAAGCTTCTGTCCGCGATTTCACCCGCGTGGAAATAGATCCAAAAGGAAATAATCCCGTGGCTGTAATTTGACCCTCCCCCCCCCCCCCCGCTTTCGCGTTATAAAATACAAAAACAAATCTATCCCACGGGAACCATACAGTTTTCCGATATAAAAAGTAGCCTGTCTATGTGTTATTCCCTTTGATTATTTAAGACTGGAGGCGGGAAGAGCTAAATCACCGAACAATTTTTCTGCCACTTTTGGCGGGAGGGGAGGTAAACGTCTAGTACTAGCCCCTGTACCACTGTATTTTTCTGTCGTTTTATTGTCGCAACGGATTTTACGTTATATGATGATTATGTTAAAATACAAACATAATAATTATAATTAATGATTGGAAACACTATGTTTCAGCAAGTTTGACGTCCTAGATCGCCTTTCCCATTTAAAACATCACAATTAACTATTTTCCTATAGCTCTGTCTCGCGACACTAAACGATACCAACAAAATCTAAGGTAACTTATTACTGCGCACCTGGTCAGTTTAACTGGTCAAAGGGGAAAAAATTGGCGAAAGGGGGAGCCCGTCTATGGCCCCTCCATAGGCTTAGTACTCTATGGTTATTCCAGACTATAATCTGTGCCAAATTTCATCCAGATCCGTTCAGCCGTTCTGGCGTGATAGAGTAACAAACATACATACATCCATACAAACTTTCGCGTTTATAATATTAGTGGGATTATATTCCCAAATATAAAATCAATACCTCATCCTGAAATGAGTGAACAGTGAGCTGCAAGGTCAAGGAAGTAATGGAATCCATGTACGTGGTGGCTGGTAGTAACTAGACAGACTATGGTTCGATCCCGGTCATGTACCAACGTATGTATGTCCACCGAAATCGACCACAGACTCGTCCAATTCTTATAAATAACGGTCCGCCATCCGTTTTCAAATCGTTGTATTTGTGATTGATTTCGATGGCCGGAACGATTTGTTACACCACCGCAGATAGTTTGACACTTTGTTTAATCGAATCTTGTGTGTCTGTGTGAGTGAGTGAATTGCAGGTGATCTAGATTGTATGATTTACATCGCTAATGTGTGGGCTGTGTTCATCATACAGCGGCCGGACCGAAAATTTTCGGTGAGATACCGGACCAGTGCGTGGGCTACTTTAGAGGCTTTTCCGTCTAAGTATACCTCAAACAGAACATATTAACGGAACCCTATAAAATGTGGTTATCTTGTAAACTGACTACGTGTCTCAGATGTTGGTTATTTGTTAAGAGTGCATCGACCCAGAAAATAAGGTTCATAGAGTCCTTGGGGAGAGTGCGGGACATGGCGTTAAGGATTTGATTGATATTAGAGCCTACGTTGCTCACAAAATTGTTTTTCATAGAAATGGAACCGCGACTTCACACGCATGGTATTCCTTGGGGTGGCTTATTAGGTAGAATAAGATTATAGGAAAATTACGTATAACTTCTTCTGACAATTTTCCCAAGGATCTATTCCAAGAGGGGAAGGCAGAGACAATCGAATGCCATTTGCTATACGATCCTGACATACCTCTTTCGCTTCTTTTATATTCATCATTCCTTTCATACATGTTCGGCGATTGTGTTTACTTTTAATATTGTTATCGATCAATATATTTTTTATATCTATACTCTATACTAATATTATAAAGAGGAAAGATTTGTATTTTTGTGTGCGTGTATGTTTGTAATGAATAAACTCAAAAACTACTGTGCCGATTTCAAAAATTCTTTCACCATTGGAAAGCTACATTCACCCTGAGTGACATTGGCTATATTATATTTTCAAAAAAATTGGGATCCTTACTTAAACTCCAATAATGTAACCCAAGGTGTAAAAAATTACCTAAGAAATTCCTTAAATCGCGTGCGCTGCGAAAACTATTGATGATATAGAGGTAGTGGTAGTGGTAGAGGGTAGGGGTAGGGGAAGGAGTAGACGTAGGGGTAGGGGTAGAGGTAGGGGCAGGGTGTAAATTTTATTTTGTTCGTAAATATCCACGGGCGAATGTTCAATAAAAGTATACCTAGGTCGTCCTCTGCCAGCATTTCCTTTCACTTCAGTCATACGTACTTCTTTTAACGTGTCTAAACCAGCGACTACTTTTCTTTATTTTAGTCACAAAATCATATCGTTCCGGATGTTGTCAAATCACACATTCTACGTAAAGACCGCATTCCCGAGGAATGAAGTATTTTCCGGGATAAAAGAAAGAAGGACATAAAAACAAATAAATATTACTTAGGATGAATAACATACCAAACTCAAGCACATGAAAATTGAAGCGAAACCAATTTTCTTAGTCTTAACAATTTCGCAGAAACTGAAAAGTTATTGAAAACAATGAAAACCGCATTAAAATCCGTATAGTAACTACCTATTTACGGAGAAAATTCCCCACAGACAGACAGACGACAGGTGTCGTTGATATTTTTATTTTATAATCTACAAGCTTCTGTCCGCGGTTTCACCCGCGTGGAAATAGATCCAAAAAGAAATAATCCCGTGATTGTAATTTGCCCCTCCCCCGCCCGCTTTCGCGGTATTAAACTACTACTATGCAATCATGTCAATCTCGTGAAAAACAAAAACAAATCTATCCCACGAGAACCATACCTTTTTCCGGGATAAAAAGTAGCCTATGTTCTATTCCAGACTATAATCTTCATCCAGATCCGTTCAGCCATTCTGGCCTGATTGAGTAACAAACATACATACGGTTAATTTTCGTATATTTTCTTATCTAATATTTTCAATTATTTTATGCTATACGTCAGTGATTGGGTCATGAAACTATATATATGTAGTTTCAACATTCTCACTCCAGTAGATTCAGAGAAAATAAGCTGTCAGACACAATATAAGTGGGTTTCCGTTATCACATTGCAGTTTTTGTGATCGGAGATGTTCGGAACCCTAAGAAAACAGTACAAACGTATATGTTTTCACTTTTCAAAAATTTCCACTTGCCAAAATCACAATACATTATGTAAATTGTATCATACAAAATCTCGACTTTTCAAAACTGGGTTGTTGCCGAGTTTGGGGTGTGTAGGCGTTGTTAGTAGACAGAGTAGACAGACACCCCCACAGGAGAATTGGCGCCAACTTAATCCAGCTTTGACACGATTTATTATTGAACCTTTTACGAGAATGTGTGTGCCATGAGCGAATATTGAGCAACTGTTCATATTCCTCAGACACTTGTTGCTGCGTATGTCTACAATTAGTTCGTCCAGAATCTAGAAAAAAAATTTATAGAGAAGACGACATGTTACCTTGCCACCACCTGTTGGTCCGGTATCTCACAGAAAACTTTCGGTCCGGCCGCCGTATGATCGAGATTGAAGACAGGCCACACATTAGCAATGTAAATCATACGATCTAGATCACATGCAATTCACTCATCCACACAGACACACAAGATTCGATTAAACAAAGGCATGTGGATGTGTGTGTGTATGACAGATCGTTCCGGCCATCGAAATCAACAACAAATACAACGATTTGAAAACGGATGGTGGGTCGCGCGCACAAGAATAGACGAGTCTGTGGTCGATACCGGTGATGGATTCGCTTGAAGGACCCCAGGTTGTAGGAAGCAGGAAAGACCGACGCCGGAAGTTCGTTTTACTTTTAGACAGTGCGACACAGGAACGAGTCACTGATTTTTTTCGTTGGTTTGTAGAACGTGTCCACTGTGTGATCATTAAATCTATATCCTGTGCGAGCAGTGCGGGTGCAAAAAGGGGATGGAGGGACGAGGTCATGGAATTCTTCTGAACATCCCCATAATACAGTCGATAGAAGACGCTAAGATAAACTTTAACACCTATTTTCGCTGATAACACCTCTGACGTAAAAAACATAACAAAGTATCTACTTGTTGCAGTGTTTTAAAATCAAAATGTAAGTGTAGCTGACCGGTAAAACACTGTAACTGAAAATTTGAGTAAATCCTATACTTTTGAAAAGTCATGTTTTGTGAGATCAGAGATATATCTTTTAAACCAAGATATAGCTCTATGTAAGTAACTAACATAATAAGAATTCCCATACAAAATCTCCCTTTCACTCCCTTTAAGAGAAGAATTTCGAAAATCTGTTTTCTAATGCAATAATTTGAATGTTTATTGCTCTACACCGTAACGGCTGAATGAATTGCAATAAGTAAACAGTAATGTAGATAATAGATCTATTTTCTTGGAAGCGGAGCCGAAAGCAAAGACTAGTATGATTGGAAAGGAAATTATATTTGCTGAAGGAAAAAGCATATTTTTGTAAGGAATCTATTACAAGGTTACACATAAAATACAGCGAGAGTATCATGCTTGCTCAGATTGTGTTACCATTGTGATGTGAATTTATATACTAGACTGCCTATGTCTTTTTTCGGTAATTGTAATTCTAATAAAAAAAATGGAGATCATTTCGGAAGAAAACGTGTCACTTTTTGGCACATTTCGTTACATGAAAGAGATGTACATCTTGTACATAGTTGACCAAAAAAGGTTGCTTTACAGCTCCCGGGAATCGTTTCCGGCCCCAGGGTACCCAGTAGTCTTCCTCACTTAGCCGAAGATTTTTTGAGGCTATACCTAACGAGTAGCCAGCTCTGTTGAGGTATGTAGATGGAAAAGCCTCTTTGTACGGTTTGTCGGACAATGTACATAGTTTTTAGGGTCCCGTACCCAAAGGGTAAAAACGGAAACCCTATTACTAAGACTCCGCTTTCCGTTCGTCTGTCTGTCTGTCCATCAGTCACCAGGCTGAATCTCATGAACCGTGATAGTTACAGTTGAAATTTTCACAGATGATGTATTTCTGTTGCCGCTATAACAAAAAATATTAAAAAACAGAATAAAATAAATATTTAAGAGGGCTCCCATACAACAAACTTGTTTTTTTTTTTTTTTTTTTTTTTTGCCGTTATTATAGATAATGGTACGGAACCCTTCGTGCGCGAGTCCGACTCGCACTTGGCCGGTTTTTTATTATAAAAATGGTCGGATGTGAAGATCGAACTAACAACTTCTCAGTTGTGAGCCGACGATTTCGTGACGGTCGATTTCTCTACGTAAATCCAGACGAACGAAGTTGCGAGTTAGATCTAGTACAAATAGAAGTTACTGATCCCATGACAAATTAAAGAAAAGTTTTCATAGTTTCAATTAGCACAATGTTCAATAAGCCGGCCTGGCCTACACTTTACACAACAAATATTTGAGTATCAAGCTTCTAACTTTATATATTCCTTTAAATATGATATAATTTTAATGTTAGGATTCCGTACCTACCTAATGTGTAAGTACGTCGCAGTAACGTGTTACGGTTCCAGGGTACTCAGCAGAAGACCAAGTTTCCCTCTTTTAGCCGATGGTATTTGTGAGGCTATACCTAATAAGTAGCCAGTTCTGTTGAAGTATATTTAGATAGAAAAGCCTGTTGTTCGTCTGATTATGTATTGAAGATTTTAATTAAAAAACCCACTGTTACATGGCCGGGATCCGGGATACAACCCGTGGTCTGCCTAGTTAATACAAGACGTCGTAACCACTGGGTCACCGACGCACAAAATTATTGTTTTCTATGCAGTAGGTTTTTATAATAAATTTAAAAAGTTTTGCCGACAGACGACATAATGTCGTCATCATTTTTGCCGTTTATATTCTCTTATAAGTACTTGCCACCCGTTCTGTTCGGTATCCTCTCAAATGCTCTAAAATAAAATATATAATTTCAGAAGCTATAATTTTAGTTGCTATAAATATTCATTTTCTATAAATTTAGCTCCTGTAATTTTAAAAATCTATAAATTTGTTTGATATATTTTTTTTAATCTATAATATTAATTCCTATAACGTATTGTTTTCTATAATTGCAGTTGCCATAATTTTCAAAATATATTATTTCAAGTCCTATAATTTTTATAATGTCTATTTTCAATTGCACTAATGGCTACTTTTCTATAATTGCTGTTACTATAATTTTGAAAATATATAATCTCATGTCTTTTAATTTTTATAATCTCTAATTTCAGTTGCACTAATGGTTACTTTTCTATAATTGCAGTTATTATAATTTTCTAAATATATAAATTCAATTTCTATAAATTTATTAATCTATAATATCATTTGCTCTAATGGATTGTTAAAATAAGTGTACTCACTATATTATTTAACGTATAACTTCATTCTATTTACATTTACAAATATATAATCATAAAAAATAATTTTCTATTATGTAATCAATGTAAATAAGTACTATTATTAAAATTAAAAGTTAAAAAAAAAGTTAATGTCTTTTGCAGTAATTTTCGATTCCTATTCCCCTAATTTGTAAATAAAAATAGGTTAGCGAGGAGCGAAGCGACGAGCGTGGTTCGAATAGTGCTAAAACAGCGAGCGAAGCGAGCGTTCCGCGGCAGCGGACGGCGAAGCGCCAGAAACTCATAAATAACTAAACAACCATCACTTGTTGATAACGGATATGATACCTATATATATATATTATTTATAATAAGTTAGGAAGATTTTTATATATTAATAAATATTTCGCAAATAAACTGGAAAAAATATAGCAAATTAATCATTACATAATTAAATGTTGTACCTTTTAATAATTTAGACATCTTGAAAATTATAGAAAACAATTTTAGATAAAACGAAAATTATAGCAAATTATAAATTAGATCATTTAATGTTATATATTTTGATAATAGTGATTTTGAAAATTACGGATATCGATTTTAGACAAAAGAAAAATTATAGCAAATAAATAATTATTGAATGTAATTTTATATATTTTGATAATAGTGATTTTGAAAATTACAGAAATCGATTTTAGGGTAAAAAAAAATTATAGCAAATGAATAATTATAGAACTTAATTTTATATATTTTGATAATAGTGATTTTGAAAATTACAGAAATCGATTTTAGGTTTAAAAAAAATTATAGCAAATGAATAATTATAGAATGTAATGTTATATCTTATGTACCTATATATTCTAAAATTATATCAAAACATTTTAGAGATATTGTAGGAGACCCGTTCTGTTCAATATGAACAACTGACTAAAAGTGAACACAGTTACTGGCATCTCTGGCCATACCTATATACTGTACATAAATTTAATTTAATTATTTATTATTTTAAAGTGAATAATATAACTCAATATTCTGTGAATATTTCAAGCGTCTACCTGTTGCCGTTATCAATATCGAGCAAAAACGAGCAAAAAATCACGTGTGTTGTATGGGAGCCCCCTTAAATATTTATTTTATTCTGTTTTTTAGTATTCGTTGTTATAGCGGCAACAGAAATACATCATCTGTGAAAATTTCAACTGTCTAACTATCACGGTTCATGAGATACAGCCTGGTGACAGACAGACAGACGGACAGCGAGCCTTAGTAATAGGGTTTCCGTTTTTACCCTTTGGGTACGGAACCCTAAAAATGTATGTTGGTATATATTATGTCTGTATGTTTGTGCCTGTTAGAGTCTATATCTAAAAACTACTGGACTGAATTTGATACAATTTTCACTAAAATATAGACTTATTCACAAGGAAGGTTTATGTATATAAAACATCACGCTAAATCTTTTGGAAGGGGAGCAGAAACAAATAATATCAAAGCTCCTTATGTAAGCATGTGATATCAAAATTCCACGGGCGAAGCCAAGACGTGTCGCTAGTAGGTATATTATATATCATTCTGTAATAGTTTAGCTATCATCGTATCTAACAGTTTTTCTATTGGAAAACTCTGTGAAAACATAGATTTTTTTCTCAGAAAAAGATAAGAAAAATTAAATAATATTAACCCAATTTCTTTTTTTTTCTCTTCACGGGTTACCTTACGGCTTTCGAAACCGAGTTACGGTTCCAGGGTAGGTTAGGGTTTAGTCGATGGTATTTGTGAGGATATACATAACGAGTGGCTAGAGTTGAGATATATTTAGATGGAAAAGCCTCTAAGTGTGGTTTGTCGGATTATGTAAGTACATAAGTTTTTAATTAAAAAACCCATGATTCTCTATAATAAATAAATTAATATCTTATTAAGTTTGACAATTTAGTCATAAATGCCAACGGTTCGGCACCGTAAAAGGGTTCAATTTTCTTAATTCGACATACTTGCGGAACCTTAGAAATATATGTTTAATACTTTATCTTCGTCGCCTGTCTCTGCTACTATATTTAGCGCGCCCTACTTCTATCATAAGAAACCATTTCGCAGATCATTTCTAATTAAGGCCCCGCTGTTTTATCACAGTTGGAAGGGAAAATATCTGTTTTTCCCAGACAACAAGTGGGTGGAAGTCATATATGACGTAGGTTATCGCTAAGTGGTAATTTTGACGTCATTCACATAATCTCATATTTTATATGGGTTCATTTGACTTCTGTTTTTATAATTAAATAAAATGACTACTGTCGTAGTGTATGGGTTGATCATCATCACTATATATTATAAAATAATTAATTGACCAAGTTGCGAGAACGACTCGCGGGCTGAGGGTTTCGTACCATTTTTTCCTTTGAGTATTTAAGACTGGAGACGGGAAGAGCTAAATCACCGAACAATTTTTTCTGCCATTTTTGGCGGGAGGGGAGGTAAACGTCTAGTACTAGCCCCTGTACCACTGTATTTTTCTGTCGTTTTATTGTCGCAACGGATTTTACGTTATATGATGATTATGTTAAAATACAAACATAATAATTATAATTAATGATTGGAAACACTATGTTTCAGCAAGTTTAACGTCCTAGATCGCCTTTCCCATTTAAAACATCACAATTAACTATTTTCCTAAAGCTCTGTCTTGCGACACTAAACGATACCAACAAAATCTAAGGTTACTTATTACTGCGCACCTGGTCAGTTTAACTGGTCAAAGGGGGAAAAATTGACGAAAGGGGAAGCCCGTCTATGGCCCCTCCATAGGCTTAGTACTCTATGATTTTTTCGGTCCGAACTTTAAGGGGAAGTTAGTCATCAAAATCCAATTTTTTAACAAATTTTGCAGAAAACCTGATCTATTTACGAAACTGAAAAATATATGTATTGATTTTAAGGATATGATAAATATTGTTATTGTTTTCAAAATATGATTAGAAACATTTTACTCGATAGAAAAAAATCCTAAATACGCCTCTGAAAACTTTATTTATCAAATTTTATGGCTATAATATAGATGGTACCATTACAAAAATTAACATGAATATTTTTTTGGTAATTATCTAACGTTTCATTGTAAAATTATTTCTATGTTTTAAAAGATTTTTTTTTAAATTGCGTTTTAAACAAAAAATATCGCTTACGTTGAATTACTTACTCTTTCTATCCTGCTTGCGTGCGCGCGATTCTATATAAATGCGTCCTGCTCTTTTATCACTCATTTTCCCATCGACCACTTCCCCTTAAGACAGGATTATCGTTTAGGTTTTCCTCTAAACTAATCTGGGATCCCGTGGTCTGCCTAGTTAAAACGAGGAACGACTCAGAAATTCCTAATCGTAACCCACGCCCTAAACTCGTGGTGCATGAGTGGTTCGAGCGCAACGATCACGTCATGCAAGACAACGACGGCGCTTTGTCCGTTCTTGCTGCAGAAGTGAGAAGGGCATAATGTACCGCTTCTCGGAATAAATGACGTAAGCGGCACATTACAAATAAATAATTTATTAAAAAACGATCACATGCAGGGAAACATCTTCTTAATCAATACTAGGTACTGAAATTACCTACAGATTCGTATATTTAAACGTAAATCCCTTCAGAGTATGGTCGTACGACTAAAAAGGTGTTTTTGAAGAGGTGATTTCAAAAATTTTAGTTATCGAGAAATTTTTTACCAATCATGTTTTATCCTACACAATACTAGATAAAATCATCTAGTTTTCGATGCCCAGACACAACTCTACTTGTGCAAAAAATCACGTCCCACCGCTGCCACCATGTTTTATATGTTGATTTTTGTAGATTATTAAAAGACATAAGCTTTGATTAAACTTGATTTTTATTTCATGACCATGCATGCTAGTTCTAACAAGACGACAGTAATTGACAATAATGGCTGTCGCAGACGCAGTGTGTGCTGCCGCCCTCTAGTGACACTAATTAGTAACTTATATGGACTGTTTACATAGACATGTTTTATGACCTGTTTGCATACATATTACAGGTCCGTTGCTGTGCTTTGACGGGAAAGAAGGACAAAGAAACAAACTTTCTCATTTATAATATTAGTTAGAATTCTCTGACAATCTTTTCAGCTGTAAAAATAGTTTTTCATGTTTCGCTTTGACCGTGAACATTGAAATCCGAGAAAATAACAACCCTCCGTTTTTAGTTACAGAGATTTGAAATTATACCAATTATCTTACGGAGAACTTTCCCTTATTAAACACTAGATTTCCGCTTCAGCTTTTCCCGTGAACCCCATATTAACGTGTTCATAGAAAAATCACTTTCAGTTTTTCCTGAATTTTTCAATTTTCCTAGCAACTTTTCGACTTTTTCTTTCCCCAGACTATTACGAATATTTAAATGGAAAGATGTTGAAACTTGGTAGGTACATATATAGAGAGAGTACTATAGCGTTAATAATCGAATTACGATTTTGGTGGAAAATTAAAACGTAAAAAAAAATCTATGACCCCCCATATCCCATCTAGAAACTACTGAATCGAAAAAAAATTAGGGAATATAGCGCCTTTCTTACAGTGTCCAGAAATACCTAAACCAAAATCTTGTTTTGAAGTTCTGACCGAAAAACTGGTACTGAACCCTCAGCGCGCGAGTCATGATCGCAACTTGATTAATTATTAGACCTAATTTTTACCCCGACTTGATTCATTAATACTGTTAATTTCTAAGTTTCTAAAAATGATAGGTCCAATACTTGAAATCTACTATCTATAAAAACGGCAAAAAAACACACGTTTGTTGTATGGGAGCCCCCCTTAAATATAAATTTTATTTTAATTTAATTATTTATTTTTAAAGTGAATAATATAACTCAATAATCTGTTAATATTTCAAGCGTCTGTCTACCTGTTGCCGTTATCAATAGCGAGCAAAAACGAGCCAAAAATCACGTTTGTTGTATGGGAGTCCCTTAAATATTTATTTTATTCTGTTTTTAGTATTTTTTGTTATAGCGGCAACAGAAATACATCATCTGTAAAAATTTCAACTGTCTAACTATCACGGTTCATGAGATACAGCCTGGTGAGAGACAGACAGACAGACGGACAGACAGACAGACGGACGGACAGCGGAGCCTTAGTAATAGGGTTTTAGTTTTTACACTTTGGGTACGGAACCCTAAAAAATAAGTTCCGTAATATATCACGATGAATAAATATCCACGGACGAAGCCGGGACGGAATTCAAGTAAAAACAAAGCTTTCATACCTTTCAAAGTTTTCATATAAAAACATTGGCGCTTGCTGAAATTATTCCATTTATGTAGAAGTTATACAGATGTGTGGGATCATGTTATAACCATTATGAATGACGAAACACAGTGTATTATGGTTCAATTGTTCTCTTTTATTACTTATATTTTTCTTTGGAACTATCTAAGGCTGTTGTCGACTTTTGGCAATTTATACTAATGTTATAAAGAGGTAAAGTTTGTTTCTAAGTTTGGATGTTAGGGGGTAATCTCTTGGTAACCTTTGTACTAAAGTGATACTAGATGGCATGAATATTACATATTTTCACTTTGACAAAATTAGCATCTACACTCTCAGAATACGCGCTTGATTCCTATTTACGCATTTACTAATCACCTAATTAAAAAATAAAACCGGCTAAGTGCTTTTTGGACTCGCGCACGAAAGGTTCCGTACCATTATCTATAAAAATGGCAAAAAAAAAATGTTTTTTTTTTAAATTTAATTATTTATTTTTAAAGTGAATAATTCTGTGAATATTTCAAGCGTCTACCTGTTGCCGTTATCAATATCGAGCAAATACGAGCAAAAAAAATTACGTTTGTTGTATGGGAGCCCCCTTAAATATTTATTTTATTCTGTTTTTTAGTATTTGTTGTTATAGCGGCAACAGAAATACATCATCTGTGAAAATTTCAACTGTCTAACTATCACAGTTCATGAGATACAGCCTGGTGACAGACAGACGGACGGACAGCGGAGTCTTAGTAATAGGGTTTCCATTTTTATCCTTTGGGTACGGAACCCTAAAAATTAGCTAAGAGTGTGTCAAACTAACTATAGTAACTAGCTAACTAAACTTTTGATACTGAATGAATAACTTTGGAAATACACAAAAATAAATAAATTAAAAATACTACTTAAACTATATTTCCCATTTTTTTTCAAAACTTTAGACTCCGTAGAATCGGAGTATTTCTTTAAGTAATTAGAATAATTTAAACAGATGCAGAGATTGCGAAAAAAATATACCCTGAATTGAGAACCTCTTTCTAAGTCGGTTAAAAATTATATGAGCATAGCCAATATCCATATGGAGCCATAGCTATGGTTAAAAGTGTGAGCCAGTCTTTTTTCATTTAGGTCCATTCTAGTATATATAGGAAAAGTTGAGATTATATTTTATATGAAATATTTCGATCAAATGGAAGGAAATTGAACCGACTTTTCTACTTTCCTTGAAAAAAATTCTATAAAATGAAGCCAAATAAATACATCGGAGATTCTTTTCAATACCGTATAGGTATAATTATTTGAATGAGTTGGTAACAGAAAAGAGACTGAAATGCATTTAAATTACATTTTTTCTAAGACTCAATTTATTATTTACTATCGACTCCCCTCGATTTCGTTTCATAATAGTAGTTTATGAAACGGGTTCATAATAGGGGTAATTAAAACACAAGTGGAATTTTTAATAGCATCCACGAGTGTTTTAATTCTAAGTTATGTGCCCGTTCATACACTATTTTATCTAATCCCATGCAATAGGTATTTTAAATAATTGACCAAACAAATTGGCGTCAAACCGCGATTACCTACCGCGCATGCGCGTAAACTGTCAAGTGACTCGCACATGTGCGTGTCGATATTTTCATAGAGATTAATGTGGCTGTATAAGACATAGGTATGCTCTACCCTTTCGCAATTAAAAAAAACAAAACATTACGATATCGTTTTTGTATTAAAACTTCGGTACTGTAATACATAATACATTGCGTATATAAAACATATCATTATGAAGTATAATTCGATTTTGTAATAGATACTTTACGTTATAAGAGTAGATAAACATAGTTATATATAAAAAAAAAAATCACTGCAGTAGTTTGTCACTACTAGGCTCTTTACTTTTTTAAAACTTTTATACAAAAAAGCTTTATTCTTAGGGGACATCCATTAATTACGTGAGCTCAAAATGGGGGGGGGGGGAGGGGTCCAGTAAAATCTCATCATATCTCACTTAAACGGAGGGGGGTATAATAGAAAATCTCACGTCAACTTTAAAGGAATATACATTGCTATATTTTTTTTTCTTCACTTGAAATGTCCCATTTTACCCCATTAAAATATTTATTTTAAGAGTAAGAAAAAAAGTAAAAAAAAGAAACATTTAGAGTTTTTAATAGAAAAAAAAGGAATAGACAATGCCGATTTTATGAAAATCGTAAGTCTACGATAAAAATAAACGTAGTAATTTTTAACAACTGTAGCAGAAATCTCACATATGGTCCCCCATATGTGAGATTTCTGCTGGTCCCACTAAATCTCACTCAATCTCACCAAGGGGGAGGGGGGAGTCTAAATTTAACGAAAAATTGCTCACGTAATTAATGGATTCATAATATGAGTTCCTGAAAATTTTCCATTTTCCTTCAGTATACAATCTATACACACATACATAATATACATAGGAAGATCATGTAATGATTGAAAATATTCCTCTTCTTTCGTTTATATAGGCGGAAAGGAAATTTTACTGATATTATCATAATGTCATAACAAATTAGGAAAAATTCAGCCTCAGTTAAGTTTTTTTAAATATAAAAAAGTGTAGAAACGGCCATAGTAACCTTCGTAACCTATATTTTGGATAATAAACAGTGATGAAGTCTCACAGACCGGCGTCGGACAGTCGCGCCCTTAATTATAAAGCGCGTCAGAGCTCGGCGACAATTAATAATTACTTTACTCAAATTTTCATATGGGGGTGGAATTATTTTTGTCCCATTTACACGAGATTATCTATTTATTTGTGACTAGCCTTTCGCTCCGGCTTGGCTCGTGGAAATTTTTGAAAAATTAAAACAACGAGTGGGCTGGTTATCGGGCTCGGTCTCCGCAACTCGACGTCTAGCGCCTATTTTGCGTGAGGCGGGAATTTAGTTACTCCTGCCATCCCAGTTCCTCCAGGAAGCCGATCAGCCCCTTGATGTTGCTACATGCCTCCTGAAGGGTCCTCGGGGCACCGAGATGAGCAGCCCTGTATTCTGTCAAACCTACACACTCCAGAAGGATGTGGGTGACCGTTTCTTCAGTCTCCATGCATACTCTGCATAGTGGACTATCTGTAATGCCGATATTAAAAAGGTGTTTATTAAAGGGCCCATGTCCTGTAATGACTTGTGTCATTTGTCTCAAATGGTTCCTTTTAAGGTTAATTAGTCTTTGTGTTAATCGAGAGTTTAGGGATGGGAGCGCTAGTTTTGATTGTCTGCAACTCTCAAGTTTGACCCATTCTGATTCATGTTTTTGAGTGGTTATTTTTCTGAGTTGTGCGCGGATCCAGTCTCTAGGCAGTGGTATATATGGTTCAGGACCCACAGCCACCTTACCTGATCCTCTCCTTGCAAGTTCATCAGCCGCATCATTACCGCGGGAGTTACTATGCCCTTTAATCCACTGAAGGGTTATGTTATTATTTAGTTCGTTACAAACCTTATTTAATGCTTGGTGACATTCAAGCACCAATCCTGATTTGATTGAGTTGCTTCCGAGAGAAAGCAGCACTGACTTACTGTCCGATAATATTCGGATGGATTGCTTGTTTACTCCTCTCGATGTTATGGCCGAAACTGCCAGGCGGATCGCCATGCATTCAGCTTGGAAGACTGTGTTGTGAACGCCCAATGGTGTTGATATGTTGATGTTTAAGTCCTCCGAGAATATGCCAGATCCAGTACCTGACTTTGTTTTGGAACCATCCGTGAAGATTCTAAGTTCTCCAAGGTTTAGCCCCTCGTAGGTCTCTTCGGTAAGTTGGATTTTGTATTTCTTGTCAAAAGTATATGTTAGGGGTATTCTATCGTTGGCAGCTCCCGCCAACGGTAGTTCCCTCATAGTTAAGTTAGTAATTCTTGTATGCGGATTTCCTGTTTGGTCCCAAAGACCAAGGGATTGTAGTCTGAATGCTGTTGCACCTGCTTCTTGTTGTATGAATAGGTGCAACGGAGTTAGATTCAACATGACCTCCAGAGCCGCTGTAGGTGTTGTTCTCATGCATCCTGTTGTTGCCATGCAAGGTAGTCTTTGGAAACGTTGTAGTTTGTTGATAACCGTTGCTTGGTTTGTTTTGGGCCACCACACAGCTGCTCCATAACTTACCATGGGTCTGATCACAGCCGTGTACAGCCAAAGAGAAATTTTGGGGGACAGACCCCAGTTTTTCCCCATCATTCTGCGGCATTGCCAGAATGTGATGCTGGCCTTGTTTAATTTGTTATCCATATGTTTATTCCAGGTGAGTTTATTATCTAGGATAACACCTAGATACTTTACTTCCGTGGACAGTTGAATTTCTGTTTTGAATAAGGTGGGTAGTTTGTACTTACCCAAATTCCTCTTATTTGTAAACATTACCAGCTCCGTCTTTGCAGGATTGACTGACAGTTCGTGGGTTTTGCACCATTTTTCCACTAGGAGCAGTGCTGTTTGCATGACATCACAGATGACGTTAGTAAACTTACCTGATATTAGGATGGTTAGGTCATCTGCGTATCCAATTGTATAGTAGTTGTTGTTGTTAAGGGTACTTATGAGATCGTTGACTACGAGATTCCAGAGGAGTGGAGAGAGGACTCCACCCTGAGGGCAGCCTTTGACCACAATGGCACCTTTTTGTTTACTATCTTCTGTTCTGATAATTCTTTTGCTAAGCATGTTGACAATCCAGTCGGCTAGGACAGGTTCTACTTTATGGTTGTCCATTGCCTTCCTTATACTGGAGAAGTTTGTTTTGTCGAAGGCCCCCTCAATATCAATAAAGGTACCTAGACAAATGCTTTTGTTATTGATCATTTCTTCTATTTTACTGACTACTTTGTGAAGAGCTGATTCGGTTGATTTACCAGAGCTATAAGCATGTTGATTTATATGCATTGGTATGTACTGTAAGGCAGTTTCTCTCAAGTCTCTATCAATTAGCCTCTCTAAAGTTTTGAGAAGAAATGATGTGAGACTAATAGGTCTGTACGATTTGGCGTTGGTATAGTCGGTCTTACCTGGTTTGGGAATGAAGATAACTTTTACTTCCCTCCACATGTGTGGTATGTACCTGTGTAGTAGACATAGTCTAAAAATGTTGGTTAGGCGGTTGTTTAGCTGTTCCCCTCCCCACTGCAGGAGTGCTGGGAAAATCCCATCCATACCTGCCGCTTTGAAAGGTTTAAAGCTGTTAATTGCCCATTTTGTTTTTGTTGGGTTTATGATTCTGCTGGTGGTGTTCCAGCATTCTATGGTTGGGTATACCATATTATCAACCCAATGTATGTTACTTACTGTTTTGCAGTCTGGGAAGTGTGTCTCAAGGAGGACCCTTTGGGCTTCCTCGATACAGTTTGTTAATGTGTTGTCAGTTTTACGTAAGGTACCTACTTTCTGATCTGAATGACTGCTTAGGATTTTCCTTACTCTGTTTGCTTGTTCGTTAGATTCCACATCTTCGCAGAACTTGCGCCAAGCAGCGCTTTTCCTGAATCTGATGCGTTTTTTGTAAAGTTGTTTAGCTGTGTAGTATAGGTCCCAGTCCTGATCACGGCATGTGTTCATTGCCCTATTGTATAATCTCCTGACTTTTTTCCTGAGTCTTTCTAGCTCAGGGCCCCACCATTGTTGTTTATTGGTGTTAGTGTCTTTTGGGTAGGTCAGAGGGCATGTTGCTTGGTAGCAGTCAGTTATGGTGTTAGTTAGCACTGTTACCTGTTCTTCGATGTTATCAATGTTTGCATCATTAACTGGCAGCTCCTGCATTTGTTCCAGCCTGCTTGTAAGTAAGCTGGTGAACTTGGATCTGTCTGTTTTGCGAGGGTTTCTTTTTGGTGTATTGTTAATTGAATTTACCTTTATGTCAAAGCGTATCCATCTGTGATCGGAGCATGAGGTCTCATTGGATACATGCCAGTCCCAGATAAGATGCGCGGCTTGGCTCGTAGCTAGAGTAAGGTCAATTATGGTTTTGCTTCGTCTGGTGACGAATGTTGGTTCTGAGCCTATGTTAAGTATATCTAATGTGGTAGTTGATAGGTATTCGGTTAACGTTATACCTCGGTTGTTACAACTTTCGCTACCCCACAGAGTGTGGTGAGCGTTAGAGTCGGTTGCAATGATAAGTTCTAGCTTACCGTTTTCACAGTAGTTGATGAGTCGCACCAATTCTGGTGGCGGAGGTTCCTCGTGCTCTGGCATGTACACCGATGCCAATACCAGATCGTGAGTTGACTCCACTTGTGTAGATGGAAGTCTCACTGCGCACAGGTCTCTAGTACAAAATTCAGTTAAAGGTAATGTTATAACGTTTTTAGTAACAAAGATACAGGCTCTAGGTAAAGAATGCAGATTCGCTAAGATCTTACCTTCGGTGTTAGTGAGTCCTTGTATTCTTCCTGATTTGCTAATCCACGGCTCCTGAATTAGCACAATCGCTGTTTTGTTTACCTCAAGCCATTTCCGTAGTTGAGCCGTTGCGGTCATCGAATGGTTGAGGTTTGTTTGCAATATTTTGCATTCTTTGGTGGGTAGTTCCTTTATGGAGCCCCCGACCCTTCTGTAAGGTCTATCTTCCCCAGTCCTCCTATCCACTCATCTCCGCTATCCAGGTCCCGTAAGGGGAGCTCTTCCAACGTTTCTGGAAGATTGGGTGGGATTGGAGAGCTTGTCGAGGTGTTGACAAGCTGTTCTGGAGGTGGCGCTGGGGCAGCAGTTGTTTCTAACTGTTTTGTGACCAATTGATCCATGTTATCTTGGGGTTTTTGTTGGGGTGCATCATAGTAATGCCTCCCTGGTCCTTGGAAGCGTATATATGCGGCCCCCAGTAAATATACCAGCCGCCGTTTCCTCCTGATGATCTCCTCCACCAGTGTCTCCGGAATAGAGAACACTATAAACATAGCATTCTCACTCCGAGTGCACGCTAGGAGTTGCCATGAGGGGATGTCGGCCCAGGGATTTTGTTCGTCCAGGTTGTTTCCTAGTTGTTTGGTGGTAGTGTTGTGGTGGATTAGCATGCCACAAACAACTCGTGGTATCAGATCGTTTGGTTTGACGACCCTTAGTTTTATGTCTGGCGGGAGGGTGATGCTCTCAACCGCTCCAGTGACCCATGTTAAGGTATGTAAATCCTCGCAGAGCAGCTGAAGAGCCCCGTTCGAGAAGGTGGGCCTCCCCGTGAAGAGGATGGGGGCTTGTCTTGCGGATGGGTTGCTGGCTCTCAAAGCGCGGCCTTTGTTATTGTGCTCACATAGAACTTCCATCAGGGCTTGTTCAGTGAGTTCCGCCTGTTGCTTGCTGAGTGTCAGCGCATTGGCTGTAACAACGCAGGCCACTAGCTTTTCTTTAAGAGCGTTTGCGTAATCGGTTGGTTGTTGCCGGACAAGATTTTCGATCCTGGGTTTCTTCCTTTCTCCCCTAGGGGAGTGGCTGTCGTCCAGTCTTGGCCGTTTGGTATTGGGTTGCCCCGCTGTATGATCTTGACGACCACTGCTGTCCTCCAGCCGAACAGGATTTCTGCTCGTTGGCTGTACATAGCCACTGGGGCCAGGCTGTGGTTCGTCAGATTCCGTAATTCTTCTTTCTCTTCTGCGTCTTCTCAGGCGTGAACTGGGGTTGAATTTCCTCGGGTGTTTGTTATGCGTTTCCCTCTTATTATGATGGTAGGTACTCTGCCTCTGTTTATGTCCTACAAGTGTCCAACCTTCTTCCAGTGGGTCTGGTGGTTGGGCCGCCTGTGTAGGTTTGTTGGTTGGTGTTGTTATTGGGGTGCCAAGGGATGGTTGTGTTGGTCTCCCCGAAGTTTGTAGGTCTGTATGGCTTGCAAAGGAAGATCCACCCTTGGGTTTCACTCCAGTCACAGGCCTGATTGGTACTTTCTGCACCGCGGCGCAGGGGAGGCCAGTGGGTAAACCCGGTGTCCGATCCCCTTGTGCTTTGGCGCTAGGTTTCCCTTTGTTTTTGGCGGGTTTCCCCGCGCTTGTTTTTGTCGTAGTGGTGGTGGCTGAATCCCCCCCGGCCACCGTAGCGCTGATGGTAACGCTTTCCCCTATACCTTTATTCTGTTCCATTAGTGGGCTACAATCGATCGTTTTCTCCAGTTTTTGTTGCAAATATAGTATAGTCTTAATAATCTACAAAAAAGTCCACGGTAGCATAATATATATCTTTAAGTTATATACAATAATAATTTGGCTTTTAAAATAAAGCGTACCGACTTCAAAAATATGCACTGAAAAGTGTGCTTTCCAAAAGCAAATGCACAAGTCACTATAAAAAAATACCTAAATCGCTTCAAGTGTGCCTATAAAATTTGAAGAGTTCTCGATTTCTCAAGGATCCTATCCTAGCCTACCCTTTCAAACAAAAAAAAAATTTCCAAATCGGTCTAGGCGTCTTCAAGTAATCGGGGAACATACATAAAAAAGATTCCGACGAATTGAGAACCTTCTTTTTTGAAGTTCGGTTAAAAATATAATTTTATTAAAAAAAAATCATGATCAGTCATTGATCTAAAAATAAATCAATAGATGCTTTTCCTTATATAAAATTTCATTGGCTAATTGAAGCAAACTTGTCTTCCGCCGGGTAGCATGGTTCCGGAAGCCGTAAGGACTAAGGAGCATAACCAAGAAGACTAAATCGAAGACTGAATCTTAGTTAGAAAGAGAAAAATATAAAGTTTCATAGAGATAAAATAAGACAAACAGGACCGGTTTCCGCGACGCTACTCTTTTTTACATCTTTCTCTTTCTAAGTGAGATTTTATATTCGCTGTGAATTCATTCTTCGTGGTCATGCTTGCAGGGCAGTAAATATATTTGAAAACTTTTGAACATGGCCATGAGAGGGTACCGTAGTCATTGTATGAAATCCTTTGTTCTGGAGAGGTTTTTAATTTTATTTATGATGCTTGAAATTTTTATTAAAACTACTTACCTACTAGATAGTATAGATTTTGTCACTCATTCAATTTGTTATAAGTAATATAATTAAACAGTTGTTGAACTACGTTATTAGCGAGGTATAGTTATTTCTAATTCTTTGATATCCGCATTATAAGAGTATATCTCAGTATAGTTCCTCATTAAGTATGGCATTACGGAAATAATGTCTCTAGCAGGACAAATTAGGTCGGTATTCGGTTGTAACTGCATCAAGGACACACAACTTAGTCGTTTCTAGTTTTATATACTTAGTCATAGTAGGGGTTTGACATTTAAGCCCCTACTAAAAATTATATCATGTTCAACGCAATCTTCAACAGAAGAAGCCCACGGAACTGACATATCTCTCTTGCTTCAAACGTACACTAGCTTTACGCCTCGGCTTTGAAGACTGTCTTTGTCCGACCCAGCAATTTGCTCGGCATTCTAGTGTTAGACATTCTCGAGCCGGGCATTTTTTAGCAGCCGGGAAAGATGTCGCTGTCCTAAGTAACCCTAATTTCTTTGCTGTTTGTTACTTACAAATATTTCTAAACGTACGGAACCATTTTTTTTTAATTAATCTCTTATTATCTGGAATATTTTAGTTTAGTTTTTGAATGTACTTCTTAGAAACGCACACTCTGTTTTTTTAAAGACAAGTAGTGGCAATCAATCAGACACAAGTCACTATAAAAAAAAAATACCCGAATCGCTTCAAGTGTGCCTATAAAATTTGAAGAGTTCTCAATTTCTCCAGAATCCCATCATCAGACCCTGACTGATGACCATGGGATCACCTAGGAAGTATACCCTTGTAAAGAAAAAAATCCAAATCGGTCCAGGCGTCTTCAAGTAATCGGGGAACATACAAAAAAACATAAAAGATTCTGACGAATTGAGAATCCCATCCTTCTTTTGAAGTTTGGTTAAAAAAAAGGACATAAACTAAATTTAACTTTATGACTTTAACAACTAAGATCAAACTTGTAAGTAGACAAAGACTAAGGACCTCTTTTCACATACCACGATCCCCCTGAAATTCCCGTGAAAATCGAAAGATATAGTCTATGGCCATTATTCATAAACGTATTTTAGCAACGTTTTTGTTTCTTTTTATTATTAGTAAAGACAGGTTTGTTAGAGAGTGACAAAACATATTTTAACTAAAACGCTTCTAAAATGTGTTTATGAATATGGCCATAAGTCACTATCAGGTGCAAAAAATTAAGTCGATTTGACGTGAAAGGATTATTTGTTTTTTATATTAGAACAGTTTAGTTGCATGCTATAAAATAATACTTATAATAAACTTCCGTGTACATTGTAGGTACACTCAAGTGGTATTCAATATTTGATAGAACGTGTTCTGAACAGACGACCTTGCGATTTGAGATCTATTTTCAAGTTTTTAATGGATCTTTTTAGACTTTTAATTGATTTTCATCGTAAAATTTGTCAACTTGTGCGTTCTTGTGCGCATTTTATTATAATTAGTACACAAGGCTGACTCGAATCGTAAATAATTCATTTTGCCACAATCCAAAAAGGCTAAGCCCCATTTTTATTCAAGAATCCACTTCTTGTTCTTTGAAGGATTTAAAAACGAATTTACAGAAGACGTTTGCCCTGGGAATCTAAATCACTACCTAAGTACATATTATAGAACAATCTGTCTGTATGTCTATCTGTGCCCTTTTCACGCAAAAACTACTAAACGGATTTGGTAGCGGTTTTCACGATTAGATAGGTTTATAGATTTAATATATGAGCCAGCTCTTTGGTCGTGAGGACATCAACCTATTTCTTTATAGAAGTGTCGTGCGCTCAGGTGGCAATGCAGCCCAGTCTTATGGGCACTCTCCCAGAAGGCAGCGATCTTGATGATTTTTTTATTTATTAGTTTATTTGTATATATATCATAGTAGATAAGCACGTTGAGCGCCAAGCCCAAAAACTGTGTTTTTCATTTTTTGGACTTCGCTTTTAAAAGTGTAAGTATTTTATTTTTCATCATAATTTTCGTCAGAGGAGTTTCACACAGAACCCACTTGCACCAAAACAACCGTGGAGGCCAGAGGTATAATACTTCATAGTAAAATGTATGAAAACATGTAATGTGCCATTGCCTGTGTAATGTGTATCCAAAAGGAAACACGCAGCCTCAGAAGTTGGTACTTTGTGTTTCCAAAAGGAAACACATGGCGCTCAACGTGTTAATTCTATTTTATTATATTTTTGTAGTTACTACACAAAAGTAAATTGTTACCTAACCGCAACATTTAATCAAGGTATACTTTATTAAACGCTACACCCAGATCATATTATCATAGTGCTATGTTCTAGGACTTAAATTCTAGGTCATTCGGTGTCCGGTACCTAACTAACCACTGGTTTACCCTCTATCTAGAATACCTAAGTGTTTATATTCGCAGTTCTAATTGGTTTTAAACTAATCGGTCACGCCGGACGGACATTGTAAAACTAAGTACCAAGTCCTGATTGCGTTTTATATCTACGGGTACAAATATGAGTTTACAACACTTTGAATACCTACATAAATACGCTTATAACTACTTATTTATTAGAGACAGATATATGCTACCGCTGACATTTTTGTAGGTCATTTTATTCCACACAATTCTTTCATATAACATTTTGTTATATCTCTGACGGATTAGACAGCATACGTCATGAAAACTCGCTGGAGGTAACTTTTTCCCCGACTTGATTCACTTTTACTGTTAATTCTCAGCGCCTAAACATGATAACTTCTTGTTTAATACTCGTAACCCTTCCCGGTGAATCAGCCTACCTAATAGTGAAAACTGCAACAAAATCCGTTCAGTAGTTTCGTAGTGAATCTGGCAATGACAGACAGACACTCGGCGTGGGACTATAAATTGTTTGTTTGTGCTTCTTTCACGTGGAGGGCAGGAAAGGTCGACTACTTTTTATCCTGGAAATTCTACGGAAGAATTGCCCACGACTTCGTACGCGTTGTATTAGGAATACACCCCGTTTCAACCCCTTAGGCCTACGCTACCTAGCGTCATGTTAAATAGCCTATAATCTTCCTCAAGAATCAAATGCATCATGATGATTTTTTGAAATGGTAGTTCCAGATATTAGTGCGTTCAAACAAACGCACTTTTCAGCTTTATTATTAAGGGGGTAAATAAAGTGACGGTCATGATTCACTCTTTACGCATATTTTTGTCAAATTTGTCACTTTTTCTTTTCAAAGTAGTGCTTAAAACATATATATATCGCTCTATCGCTCTACAAAACCCTAAAAAGAAAATTGTTCGTAAGAACACCCTGCCGAGAAAATCATCGAAACCACTTAATTTTTTTACGAGCACTATATTTATATCAATAGTTATGGAATAAAGTTGATATTTTATTGTCGATTTATAAGTTACTTAATAGTAATGTTACTTCTGTTTTGTGAAAACAATATTATAGGATACAAGCTTCTGTCCGCGGTTTCACCCGCGTGGAAATGGATCCAAAAAAAAATAATCCCGTGGAACCAGTATCAACAAAGCAGTATTGAGAGATATTGAAAAAGTACTTCTGTTTCTACATTAAAAGTACTTTCTACAGAAAAAGAACCTAAGTTAAAAAAAAACAAGAGATGGATGTTATGGAATTTTATAGTAATTTATTGCTCTATATAGCTAGAGCAATAAATTGACAAGTAATGAGGACATTACAGCGTAGTTGTAAGAAAAATATTTTCAATTTCTTATTATAACAAAATAAAGGTAAAACCATCGGTAATTTTATTTGTGTAGGTACTTATCTAAGTAAAGTAACGCCTAAGGGATTATGCTATAATATGGCTATTACCTATTACTAGTTTTACTATCTAATTTCACACGAACCAATAATATATACCACAGAAACGATTAGATATAATATATAAATATATCGAGCGACCTACTTTGCTGTATAATTAAATGCAAATAACAATTTGTGATCTGTAGGGCGTGTGTACTTAGTGATCTCTTATACACTTGGGTGTTTGTTATACTTTACTCTGTGTCAATAAATGTATGAATATTTGTATGGATTTGATGAAAAGATATAATATAATATAGATATAAGTTGAGTCATTCAAAGAATGAAGCGAAGGAATTGTGATAGGATCGTGGCAAGTGGATATCTATGGTATCTGCCTACCAGAAGGGAATGTATGTAATCATCATCACAACGTATTACAAAACAAAGTCCCCCGTAGATTCACCGGAAAGGTTTATGAGTATTAAACATAGACCTATCATGTTTAGGAGCTGAACAATTATATAACTGAATTAAGTCTGAAATGTAAAAAAAATTATGTAGGATATAAAATTTATAAGTAGTTATAAGCGTGTTTATGTAGGTATTCAAATTGTTGATATCCATGATCTTGTGCCGAAAACATGTCGCGAACACAGGTCGCGAATTCATAAGATTTCCCCCTACAAATAATCGCTCAAAGCTGTTATTACGGAAAGATAAAAACCATAATTAATCACGTCTATTAAACACTAAATTATACTTTAAAACAGGATATTTTACAAAATATAACCGAAATTACTACTGAAGCTAGGCTGTTACAGGCTGTTACAGTATTCAAAAAACGGTCTCGTCTATCTGTCTCGCTTTAACATACGCGTATTTATACCCATATGCCTTTATTCATAAACGTTTCTTAGCAACGTTTTTGTTAAAATGTGTTTTGTTTCTTTCTATTATTAGTAAAGACAGGTTTGTTAGAGAGTGACAAAACATATTTTAACAAAAACGTTGCTAATAAACGTTTATGAATATAGGCCTTTATCTTTTGTATTGCCAATCTAGTAGAGCGCCCGAGCGATTATACTAAATCTATGGTCACATCCATTCATGGACGTGACACACACATGTCGTGCTATCTATAAAAAAGTTATAACCTCACAAATACAAATATAATAATGACCTGCAGAACTCTAAAAATCGTCATCGCCATAGAAAAACCTTAAACAACATTATTCCATACATTACCGCAGTATTAGGCAACTTCGTGTTCAATAGAAAACCACTTAATGCGAGATAAAAAAGAATAATCTATGCGAACTTTTAACGTGCGAAAACTGTTACAAAACTGTGCACCGATTACGTCAGTCACTCCCTCCTGGACTATAAGATTGTATTTTATACTTGAAGTACACGTATACTTCGTTGACCTAAAAACTAAAACTAGATTAGCGTTGAAATGTAGATCCTAAGTTTTGTTTCCTGTGTTTGGTCTGTTTTTTCTTAATTACAAAACACATCTTAAGGCCGTAATACCTTGCTGTGTAGGCAGAGATACCAGTATTTCCTATTCAATAAAACCCATTCAAAAATAGCAGCTATTTCACTTAGATATATTGAATAAGTAACTATGTATTATATTATAATATCCATAATTTTTCTGGGATAAACAATTTCCAATTTCTCTGCAAATAATCCACCTGTGTCACTGTATTTTAGCATATGTTAGTAAACATCTAAGAAGGTAATTATCTGATCATCGTAGATCCTGTACCTAAGTTATTGTCTAAATTGGTGAAATTGGGGACAAGTAATTTCAATTTGGCTCCAACCGTCAAATTCTACCACTAAATACCTAATGGCGAGAAAATATTATATCCTTAATAAAATTAGTCGTCAAAATCGGTACATATTTCATCGAGATTGACTTATAAAGTCAGTTTTTTAATTCCTGAAAAACCAGTGAACCAATTTACATGAGAAAAAATGAGACCAATCTGGAAGAATAATCTGTTGAATAAAAAATATCTACAGGTGCGTCGGTGGCCGAGTGGGTAAGACGTCTGGTATTAACTAGACAGACCCCGAGTTCGATCCCGGATCCCGGCCATGTACCAATGGGTTTTTTAATTAAAAACTTATGTACATGATCCGACAAAACCACACTTAGAGGCTTTTCCATCTAAATATATCTCAACAGAACTAGCCACTCGTTAGATATAGCCTCACAAATACCATCGGCTAAACGAGGGAGACTTGGTCTTCCGCTGGGTACCCTGGAACTGTAACACGGTTTCGGGAGCTGTAAAGCAACCCGTGAAGAAAAAAAAAAAAAAAAAGAAATCATCAAAATCGGTTCACAACTGGCGAATTACATAATTTTTTTTTAAATACAGTCCGAATTAAGAATCTCTCCTTTTTTCGAAGTCAGTTAAATCTATCTATCTATCATCACGCCTTTTATCCCAAGAGGAGTAGGCAGAGACAATAGAATGCCATTTAATTTTGCTACGATCCTGACATACCTCTTTCGCTTCTTTTATATTCATCATACCTTTGCCATGCTCGGCGATTGTGTGTACATTTAATAAAAAATAAAAAGGCAATAAAATTGTAATATTATAAAGTAGGTATTAAAAGTCAAAGGTAATAGTCGCACGGACGAGCTCTATACGTGTGGAGATATTCACATGATACAAGATGTAGCACCTGCTACCACTCCACATCTTAGTGTTTAGGTTCACTCGTCGCCACTTTACTTATATTACTAACCAATAATATGCAGAACAGGTGGCAAATCTGTTGCTGCCTTTAATGTGTCACTTCTATAAGTAGCCCACGCACTGGTCCGGTATCTCACCGAAAATTTTAGGTCCGGCCAGCCGTATGATCGAGATTGAATACAGGCCACACATTAGCGATGCAAATCATACGATCTAGATCACATGCAATTCACTCACTCACACAGACACGCAAGATTCGATTAAACAAAGTGTCTAACTATCAGCGGTGGATGTGTGTGTATGACAGATAGTTCCGGCCATCGAAATTCGAAATCAACCACAAATACAACGATTTGAAAACGGATGGCGGACCGTTCGTTACAAGAGTTGGACGAGTCTGTGGTCGATTTCGGTGGGCCGTATGGCGGTGCGCCGGCGTTTGGATAGTGATCCTTTTACGAGCCCACTGAAGCACGTAAAGTGCCCAATTGGATTTTAACTTTTTTGGTATAACACCTTGCCGTAGATTAGCGTCTAATTTGTCTCAATAAACCTAGGCTTGTATGTATGAAAGGTATGATGAATATAAAAGAAGCGAAAGCGGTATGTCAGGATCGTATCAAATGGCATTCGATTGTCTCTGCCTACCCCTCTTGGGCATAAAAGGCGTGATGATAGATAGACAGAATTGATTTGACTGATATATTAAATTATTAACTTAGCTAGGTCAATTAGTGACATTAGTTGTTGACAGAAATTGACAAATTTGTCTGTTTTTGTCAAAATAAAGCGGCACTGTGGCACGATACCATTGCGAACTAATAGCGACCGGTCGTAGTTAAATATCATACCCATATATTACAATTGCACGTTTTCCTAAGCGGTTTACGTTTAATAAAGAATTTTAATATAAATTCTACATAAAAATCGCTCTGTGATACATTTTTTTATTGTAGAAATGAAATTTATAGTTTAATTTTCAATAAGAGGTGTTATTGTGTGGTACACTGGTTTCTAACGATCGGCTTTGCCCGTGAAATTTTAATATCACTACCAAAATTTTAGGAATATTTCTTCCTAATGAATTAATCTATACGATCACTCATGTGTTTGTCTGTCTGTCCGTTCGTCACAGTTTATTTTCTCTGAATCTACTGGACAAAAAATGCTGAAACTTGCTTATAGTTTCATGACCCAATCACGGACGTATAGCGTAATTAATAGAATTTCCATTTGGAGGAAATTAAATCGTAAAATAATTTCGTAAATATATATTTTAATAATTTTAAAATGCATAATTGGGGGGGGGCGGGGGTGGGGGGCGAAGAGTAGCATATGAAATCCTTCGATATAAATTCCTATGTCACATTTCAAACATTCCCACGAGCGAATCTAGTTTTTAAATAATAATAGAAGATTCATTCGCTCCATTTCATTAAAACTCCTCAATGACTGATGTTTTATGTTATCAGTGGAAAATTAATTATTTTTTTATATCTTTTCAGGTAATTTCAATTTACACAAATGCAAGAGCAGATACAATTGTAAGTTATTTAATAGGTCTAAATATTATAATTTGCACGAGTACAATATGAGTTTATAACTACTTATCTAATAGAAATAGATATATGCTATCGCAGACTTTTTTGTAGATAATTTTATTCTACACAATACTTTCCTACATAATTTTGTTATATCTCTGACAGATTAGACAACATACGCCATGAAAACTCACCGGGGCTAACTTTTCCCCGACTTGATTCACTTAAGGTGGTTCGTTTTCCATACAAAAATGTAATTAAGATAAACTAATTAACTAATCAGTAAAAATGTCTAAATATGGGCTTACGTAACTATTTTCGGCTTTTATGTTGCGCCAAATCAATAAAAAATAACTTTTTTATAATAGAAATAATTAATATTAAACATAATTCTTTTTAGACAAAATACGCATAAAAAGAATTATTGATTTGGCGCAATATAAAAGCCGAAAATAGTTAAGTAAGCCCATATTTAGACATTTTTACTGATTAGTTAATTAGTTTATCTTAATTACATTTTTGTATGGAAAACGAACCACCTTGTCACAGACAGACAGACAGACGCGATGGGGGACTTTTATAATATGTACTTGTAGTGATGGTACTAAATATGCTGAAAATATACTAAATATTGCGAGGCTGCTACCCTATTGGAACCCTAAAAGTATAGTTCAGTTGCATAATTATGCAAAACATCGCCCAAGTAAACACTCCGTGACACTTCATCATAAGTTATCTTGTCAAGAGTAAAACCATTGAAGTTACTCTTAGTAGCAAACTCTAATAGTCAACTCAACTAATATATTTTGATATATGATAAGTAAGGATACAAACTTTACACCGCATTTCAACCCTTACACTCTTATTAATAAACTCAAATTAGCGATGTATTAACTAAACTGTATTTCGTCTCCGTCTATCATATAGAATTGCAGATTTGTTAGACGGAGACGAAATACAGTTTAGTTAATACGTCGCTAATTCGAGTTTATTACCTAATAAGAGTGTTAGGGTTTGATTTTCGAAAAATCCTTATTGCATCTCTACATCCCCTAAGGAATATACCTTCCAATTTTCATATTTATATCTTCAGTGGTTTCGGGTGTGTGTTCATAGTCAGTCAGTCAGTCAGGTGTAAAGAAATCCGTATCTAGTCTTCTGACTTCAAAAAAGAAGAATTAGGTTCTCATTTCAGTTTAACATATAATTAACAAAGTTTTTTTTAAAACACATAACCCCATGAGCTTTGATTATATACACTCTAGATAGAACGATACGCTACAAACGCAACAAAAACAGTAGGCCAGGTTTGAATCAATTAGTGTGCGTAATCACGCACACAAGTAAGGAGAACTGCTATTGTTATATGAACGCGCGGTGTTACCAACTTTTGACTATGCCTCATAAATATGGGAATTTTTATTTTAGGTTTTATTGAATTTATTTCAACGTGATGTTTTTATTAAATTAGGAGTAGTGTGGATAATAATGTGAATTTCTAGGTTAAACACATTGTTAACGAAACAAAATAAAATTTTATTTTTATTTAATTTTAGTAGCAATTTTAATGTACAAAATGATACACATGAAACAATGAAATTATAAAAATATTACATGGCTACGTTTTATTTATATTTTATACGTGTATTATTATTACAATTGACATAATACAAATCTTTTGTTCTAAAATAATCGGAACATACTACTGTTGATTTATTTGGTTGCCAGGTATCTTCACCCCGGCTTTTTCTTATAATATTAATCCACCGAGCACTAATAATCGGATCATTAGGTATTCTGAAAATAATAAATTATTATGAAAAATTTATAAAAAATGTAGGGGGCGACATGCATGAAAATTTGTATCTTAAGAAAAGTCAAAGTTGGGGGGGAGGGGTGAAGGGGAAAACACTTTTTTGGATGGATTCTGTAATAGGAGGAGGTCCTGATCATTATTAGTTCCGGCATGAACCCCCTCCGATTTGTAGTTTCCCAGATACGAGGGTCAATAAAAAGAAGGGGGGAGGGGGGTTTCGGATTTTTCTGGTACTCACTACTCAGCGCCCTTTATATGACCATACCAGAAGTTTTCATAACTCCTGGGAGAACAGAAGAGGCCAGTTTTAGAATAGGAGGGGGCGCATTAAAATCTCAGTTCATACAGGAAAAGAAAAAAAATTGATCGAAAAATTTTGTATGAAGGGGGGGCGACAATGTACGACATCCGTATTGATAAAACCGGTCTTATGTGGGTGTTATACCACACAGTGGCAGCTGGTGGTATTACGGTACGTCTCTGCCTACCCCTATATATGGTATTACAGGCGTGAGGGAATTTAATTTTTTTACTTACAATATAGGTAAAATAATTTGACGTTCATTTGGGAATTTTAATTTCAAAAGCTTGCAACATCGTACAAAGTGGCTGATTTTAAGACTTAAATATTATTTTTTAGTACATGTGTTATTTTTGAGAAATATAATATTATATGACTTACTTACCGATGGTAGATGATTGAAGTAGTTGTTTTCAAAAGTCCTCTATAATTTCACTTTTATAACTTTTATAACGCAAGACGCCATTTTGAGGCACAAAATTTTAACACTTAGCACAACTGTCAGACACGATGACTCAATCGGTACTGAGCGGTGGTAAAGTTCAAGTCAGGTAAAAGTTACACTACATTTTTTTCGACGCGGTCGCGCCGCTCTTGCTCTATCTAGAGTGTATATAATCAAAGCCCATGAGTAGCTCTCTAATCATGAATATATAGTGATACATAATACTCATAAGTAGAAAACCTTCTCGAAATCACTGTCTTATGGTAAAGTGCCAAGAAGGCTATCTGCGTTTCCTCGCTGTCCTAGGTATGCTCCAGCCCTCTTGTCAACTGAAATGTCGATTAGATGAGATGATAGTTCCTTATATAATTTATTTGCTCCGAGGCCCCACGGCCCTATAGTTTGAACCCCAAACGGCGCAAATAAATAAGGTGTGTATAATGTGTATTTTTTATCAAAATACTTAGTTACAAACTAACAAACACATCTTCACGGCCTTGCAGTGTGGCCAGAGTATCCAGTGACAGTGTCCACGTTTTGACAATTGTCCATATTAAACAGAACAGGTGGCAAGCCCGTTGCAAGCAATACAATTTTTTTTTGTATAATTATGCGTTCCCTGAACTTTATATATTTAACTTTCTATGAGACTTATTTAGTTTTAAAAGTAGATTCTGGTATATATATAAAATAAAATACTTGTCGCTCGTTAGGTTTAGCCTCACAAATACCATCGGCTAAAAGGAGACGTGTAAAGTTCAAACCGAAAGTATCTATATTTATTTCAGCAGTGTTTTTTCAAATCAGTAGTTCCAAAGATAATACCATCTACCGTACGTTTAATCCCAGGTAGTTTTAATCTAAATTTATTTAACCGTTACGCGGTAATTGTAATTTTTTACATTTAAAATATATACCTATTTAATTTTTTCGTGAAAAACTTTAGCTTTACATTTTTAATTAACTTTACACATATTTATATGAGCTATTAAAGAAAAAACAGTTTTCTAATAAAATTTAAATTAAAAGACATGAAATGGTAACTAACAAGAATAAATAATCTAAACCTAAAAGTTTGTAAGTTTGGATGTAGAGGTTATCTCTGAAACTACTGATCCGATTCTAAAAATTATTTTACTAATAGGAAGCTACATTATCCCTGAGTGACATAGGCTATATTTTATATTGTTCGAATATATGCACGGGCGGAGCCGGGGGCGAAAGCTAGGGTAACATAAAATAAAATATTTTATTAATAATATATTTGTAGTAGAATATCCAAGACAGACCATGGTGTCTAGAATCTAAATAAGTAAATATTTCCGAGAAAAATAATCCTTAACTACGGAGAAGCGAGCTATAATGAAACAAGCTTCGGGGAATTCCAGGAAATGATAATAACGCTAGAACGGGTAAGAAAAGCCAGGCAATTGACCGTTTAACCAAGGATAAGTTATGAAAGAAAAACTATACTGACGTACCTAATACCCTAGCTAGTGCTAAGTTTTTAGGGTTCCGTAGTAAGACTCGATCAGTTCTTCCTCCGTTAAGATTAGCAAACTTAGGACCGCGACATTTTTCGACAATGCCCAAGCAATTTGCTGGGTCGAGCTAAGACAGTACACGGATTTGCCCGGTGCAGGCCCGTCGTCTGAAGTGGGGTGTCATTGAAAATGTATTTGAAATTATTATGAGGTTTAATTAAGCATTTTCTGATATTAAGTTTTGTTTACGAGAGATAAGAATCTTCAAAGTGGTCTGCAAAGTGTTGTAATTTTTTAAATGAAACAAATACAATTCTGAAGAAAAAAATCCGGAAAACTTTTTTTCTTTCTGCATGGGTTGCCTTACAGCTCCCGAAACCGTGTTACGGGGATACCTAGCGGAAGACCAAGTCTCTCTCGTTTAGCCGATGGCATTTGTGAGGCTATACCTAACGAGTGGCTAGTTCTGTTGAGATATATTTAGATGGAAAAGTCTCTAAGTGTGGTTTGTCGGATTATGTACATAAGTTTTTGATAAAACCCATAGCCGGGATTCGGGATCGAACCCGGGGTCTGCCTAGTTAATACCAGACGTCTTAACCACTCGGCCACCGACGCACCATCCTGAAAACTCGTTAGAAAAATACTCTCAATGAAAATTATTACGCGCACCGAAGAAAATATACTTTCCGATAAACAAAATTAACAGTATTGCAACATCAAAAACAGATGCGGCTTTGTTGACCGACTAAAAAAATTATATTTTTTATTTTATTTTACCTGGACCCATTTGGAATTTTTTTTCGTTTAAAATGGTATATTTTCCAGGTGGTCTAATGGATATGATGATGGGATCCTGGAGAAATCGAGAACTCTTCAAATTTTATAGGTACACTTGAAGCGACTTGGGTATTTTTTTTTAGTGACTTGTGCATTTGCTTTCGGAAAGCACTTTTGAAGTCGGTACACTTTTTTTTAAAAGGCAATCGTTTTAAAGTTAGCCACCACTAAACATTGCTATCAGTATTCTGCAGTAAGTTTCTAGACGTTCTTGTTGAGTTTTTAATTAAAAATACACCTTTTATTTAAATAGTTACACGTTAATTAACATACAAATTGTTTTGTCGCTAATACTGTGGGCAACGACACTTGACAAATATTCTAAACGTACCTAGGAATTTTTTATATCTTCACGGGTTGTCTTACATAAGGGTACCAAGAGGAAGAGAAATATTCGTCATTTAGCCCATAAAACTTTTCAGAGCTGTCCAGATACACCAGTAACAGTGTCCACATTTTGCCAATTGTCCATACTAAACAGAAAAAGTGGCAAGCCTTTTGCTGCTTTAGAGGACCTAGATGTGTCACTTCTTTAACAGTTATCTTTTTTGGAAGAAGTGCAGCTTTGCGTGCACGGAGAAGTTCTTGAGTTTTGAATTCTTTCTTTTATGGGTCTATCTACCCGTAATAGATACAGGCGTGAATATATGTGTTTACTGTTTAGTTATCTGAGTGGAGTATACCTTTTACTATTCCCAAGAGAAACCAGTTGTATGAATAATAAAACTTCAGTCGCTATGCATGAACTTAATTTAGAACTGTGAATTTTATATAAATACCAGCGGACCCATCATAGACGTTGTCCTGCCCAAACGTTGGCTTGCCTGCACTACCCCTACCCCTACCCATATTGTACCTGTGCGAAAATAACGTAAATTTTAAAGTGAACATTTTAAATTTTATACCGTGTGATGTGGACAGAGAAACTGGTAACAACGTCCAGATTTAGCCAGTTTTCTATTCCAAGATTCTTCTTCATAAAAAAACAGGCCACAAAAACTAGTCAAATTTCCAGGGGCGGCAAAATTCAGAGATAATTTTTTTTTTCGCATTATTGAAAATGTTTTTAAAAGTGTGATTGTATTGACAAGAAATAATTCATTTTATTTATTAAAAATTATGTAGGATTTAAGCATTTTCTCACGGTGCCCCAGGGTGGCACTAAGGGTAAGTCCGCCCAAATACACTAAGATATTCAGTAATACTGGCAAAATGCTACTCGAAACAAACACCTGCCTATCTTAATTTCGCGATTGTAAAATTTTACAATCAAGGATTTCGGAATAACAAGCCTATGTCACGCTCCTGTCTTCAACATATCTCTGTGCAAAAAGTCACGTCGTCGATCTGTTGCTCTGATTTATACCAATATGTGAAAGAAGTACAAACAAAGCAACTTTCGCATTATTAGGACTAGTGAGGATGTGTTTTAAGGATTTATTTTTTGTTATTTCAAATGGCATAGTATTCTTCCAAAAATTTTCATGAGTTTGCAGGAATTTTGAAGAAACAGTTTTTTTATAAATCTATAATTATTTTCCGCAATAATTTATCTCATAAACATTATATTATATCGATTTTTTATATTTATTAATTTCGGATAATTCAGAAAAGTCATGTCACAATTTACGGTGTATGTGTTTTTCATCGCTACCTATCTCGATGGGACAACGGTGTGAGGATATAAAAAGATAAGAAAAGAATTGTTCGCATCACTCGACACAATAATAAAACGAATCAAAAGGAAATATCTCAATAGAATTTCTTCTTTAACATCAAGGACATTGACTCTTAACGCAGCTTCTAAATTGTATTACAAATTAATACTGACATTATATCCGACTACAGCAAATATGCGGGTTATGAGAGGTATTGAAGTACTGTACTTAGGTCTATAGGAGAGGGTTTGGCCTTATAAACGTTTGAGCTCAAACTCAAAAGTTTCTTAAAGTTGTAAGTGAGGCCGACATTTCTACACAATACATATCTAATGAAACCTATGCCTAACCAATTCCTCCTGCGGTACAATTGTTTTTAATTTTTCAGTTATTTGAAGGTTAGGCCTTATAAACGTTTGAGCTCAAACTCAAAAGTTTCTTAAAGTTGTAAGTGAGGCCGACATTTCTACACAATACATATCTAATGAAACCTATGCCTAACCAATTCCTCCTGCGGTACAATTGTTTTTAATTTTTCAGTTATTTGAAGGTTATGTTTTATTTAAAAATTAGTATGTTGTGTAGTGCGCGAGTTGCAAGCAACTCGCGTGTTTGCTGTGACGACACAACTGCTGCCCACACCTAAGAAGACATGCTACAAGTCAGCGATAAGCCCGCCACCTATCACTAATTCCCTACTCCTACCACAACTACTCCCACTACCCCTACCCCTACTCTAACCCCTACCACTACCTCTACTCCAAACCCTACCACTACCCCAACCCCTACTCTAACCCCTACCACTACCTCTACCCCTACCACTACCACTATCCCTACTTCTACCACTACCACTACCCCTACCCCAACTCCAACCTCTACCACTACCTCTACCCCTACCCCTACCACTACCACTATCCCTACTCCTACCACTACCACTAAAACTACCCCTGCTCCAACCCCTACCACTACCTCTACCCCTACTCCAACACCTACCACTACCGCTGTTCGATTGCAAAAAATAAAAAACAAAAAAATTTTTTAACAGATTCGCTAATAGGAACAGATCCTGAACAATATTCCAAAAATGAAAATTTAGATAAAAAAAAAAAATAAAGGGGGCGAAAAAGGGGGGCTTCGGTTTTTTTATAACTGGCGCTTCTCCGGCCGCTGCCGCGGCATCGCTCCCTTCGCTCGCGCTTTAGAAAAAAAATTGTATGGGAGACGGGGGGGGGGGGGTACGGGGAAAGTGGAAAGGGGCAGAATTCAAATCCCAGACCATAGGAAAAAAAAAGAAAAAATGTATGAAAATTTGTATGGGAGTTTTTTTTTTGTATGGGAGACTATTTTTTTTACAGATTCGCTAATAGAAACAGATCCTGAACATTATTAGTTTCAGTACCTACCCCCTCCGATTTGTAGTTTCCGAGATAAAAAACAAAAAAAAATGTATGGGCGAACAAGGGGGCTTTCGGATTTTTCTGGTACTCACCAGGACCCCCTCTATACGATCCCACCAAAAGTTTCCCCCCATCACAACTCTTTCTAGGAGAACAATGATGTCAGTGAGTGAGTGAGTCAGTCAGTCAGTGAGTGGTAATCGAGCTTTATATAGTATAATTGGCTTTCCGCCCCTGGCTTCGCCCGTGCATATTTTTGAACAAAATAAATTAATGAGGGATATCGTAGCTTTCGGTTCAGTAGTTTGAGAGATTGCATCCAAATTTACAAACCTAGATAAATAATACAACAAAAGAAATTGCTGAATTGTATTTAAAACTAGCTGTGTCTTGTGGTTGCAATCGCGTTAATGGTTTTATTTTTTTAAAATAGCTTATTATAATTGAGAATTAAATATAGATACTAAATTGTTTATTTAACATAATAAAAAAATAGGTTAGCATTGTAAAATTCCGGGATATAAACCTTTCTAACCCATACATCACCGAGCTTTGAAATACCCAAAGTTCGGTGATGTACATGTAGAATTGAAAAAAAAAATACAAATAATTCTAGAGCCTTTTTAGGGTTTTGTACCCTCAGGCTCCGCTGTCCGCCCGTCTGTCTGTCTGTCTGTCTGTCCGTCTGTCAGCAGGCTGTATCTCATGAACCGTGATAGTTAGACAGTTGAAATTTTCACAGATGATGTATTTCTATTGCCGCTATAACAACAAATACTAAAAAACAGAATAAAATAAATATTTAAGGGGGCTCCCATACAACAAACGTGATTTGTTCATTTTTGCTCGATATTGATAACGACAACAGGTAGAGGCTTGTAATATTCACAGAATATTGAGTTATATTTCACTTTAAAAATAAATAATTAAATAAAAAAAAAATTAAGGGGGCTCCCATACAATGATACAACAAATGTGATTTTTAATTTGATTATTTTAGTATATTGTAGACCTCGTCAATCTACAACTTCCGGAAATATCGGCAGGTTGCACTTTCACTGAAAAAGAGGCCCCTACAAAAGCGATCAAAAAACATTTCCAATGTTAAAAATACTACTCAATGTTAATATTTACTATTATTGTTGATGATATTTATTCTAGGACCACCTTTGTATATATAATTTTCTAATTTCATATAACTGCGTAACATTTTCTTCTTGGTATATCACTCAACATTAATTAATGTTTACTTCTATTTTCAATCTTATTTATTCTAAGAAACTGATATCAGAATTAGAAATAAACTATTTTTCGTTTCATTTATATAATATGAAATAAAATTGAAGGTGCGTTGGTGGCCGAGTGGTTAAGACGTCTACGGGTTCGATCCCGGATCTAGGCCATGTACCAATGGGGTTTTTAATTAAAAACTTATATACATAATCCGACTAACCACACAAAATGAATATACCTCAACAGAACTAGCCACTCGTTAGGTATAGCCTCACAAATACCATCGGCTAAACGAGGGAGACTTAACTCCGGTTTCTTTTTTTTTCTTTTTTTACAGGTTGCCTTACAGCTCCCGAAACCTATACCTAACGAGTGGCTAGTTCTGTTGAGGTATATTTTAGATGGAAAAGCCTCTAAAGCCAATAAATAATAAAAAACAATAAATAAAAATAAATAAACTACGGATCGATTTTAATACGCTTTTCATTAATAGATAGACTGATTCACAAGGTCACACCGCAAGGTAAGGCTGTTGAGTGTAGGTCTCCTCGTATGCACGCTATTCCTGTTTGTCCTGTGCCATCTGAGTCCTGCAGTTTCTTCCCAGCAATTTGGCTATATCATCTGACCATCTCACAGGCTGTCGTCCCACGTTCCTTCGGCCCTGTCTCATTTTCAGTCCACAATCTTTCGGCTCCATCTGCCATCGGTTCTGAGACGCATGACGCGCCCCACCCTCCTTTACGCCACTTGGAGCTTCTGGACCAGGTTTTTAGTTAATGTCCAAGTTTCTGCTCCATACACCATAACAGGTAAGATGCACATCTCAAAAGCACATCGTTTAAGGGAGTGGGCACTGTGGACTTGAAGATGTCGAACAATTTGCTGAACGCATCCAGCCTAATCAGATACGGCGGGTTATCTCTTCAGCAAGGTATAAAGTCATATATATAACGATGAACTAAATGAAAATGCAGGTAGTTTCAAGATTAGCCTGAAAATATAGCTAGTTTCACTCGAGGACTTTTTATACAAACTTTGCTAACTAAGTCATGTGGAAAATAGACTATAGAGTTTGTATGAAACGATTTTCTTTGAGAAATTGTCTAGCAGAGAAAAAGTTTTTAACTCCCAACTTTTAGAACATGGAAATGTTTACGTATAGTTAGCTAATGGATAGCTGAAGTTGAGCTGATGCATATTTTACTTTATATTTCTTTGCTAATAACATAGAAACTTATTTCTGTTTTACCTGCTTACGGCAAAGAAAAACAAGGGTTATGATTTTTGGTTCACTCGCAACTAATTACAATTCGATATGTAAAGTTTAAAGTTAGGTTTTTCCGTTTTTATATATTTATTTAAAAAATAAAGCTATTTTAAGAAACTAATTCAATATTTTTGTTAACCGACTTCAAAAAAAGGAGGAGGAGGTTCTCAATTCGTCGGAATCTTTCTTTTTTATGTATGTTCCCAGATTACTTGAAGACGCCTAGACCGAATTTTTATCTTTCGGAAAGCACACTTTTCAGTGCATCATTTTTGAAGTCATTACACTTTTTTTTAAAGGCAATTACTTTCTATGCAATAGTCTTTCTTATAATAAAGTTTCAAAGTTTTGCCGACAGACAACAAAATGACATCATCATTTAGGTAAAGTCACTGACCTATAACCGGGTAAAGTAGCTACGGGGCACGTTAAGGGCCGTGGTACTACTTTTATCACAAACGAGTAGTGCCACGGGACAGACACGATACTTTACCAAAATGATGGCACCATTTTGTGGTCTGTCGGCAAAACTTTAGTAGGTATTGGGTAGAAAACAAAAATATTACCTATACATATACTTATTTGATCCTTTTCCATGCAAACGAATCAGGCGACAAGAATTTTAGCCTTTGTTATTGTAAGAGATATAAGAAGAAATATGTGAAAGGCATTTTGATGGAAAGGTTAGTCGAGGTCTATAAATAAATCCATGTATTCCACGAATTCCGCACTTCTTCTAAAAACTTCTATGCTTACTTCTGTTAAAGAAGTACAACTGGCAAAAAGTGGACACTGTTACTGATGTAAAAAGACCATGAAAATATGTATTAAAAATAGAAATAAAATTAATTTTAATTGACTGCAAAATATATTTTTCGATTCAGTCAAGTAAAAGTTGCACTAGAGAAATGCCATGGCCACCGCTACTATATGAGATGCCAATTTGCAAATCATAGCATCATGCATAATGCATGAGCGTGGCACGTTATGATTTATGAAAACTACCTTTTATTCTAATTCAAGATATATCTATGTCTGTAGGTATATCAATGTAAAAAAATAAATTTCATAAATGTTTCAACGCGCTATGATTTTTTAAAGTTATAGGTACATTATCACCCCTTAAGAGGATCGTGTAGCTCAGCGTACGCAGCGAAATAGGTATTTAGAAAATCATATTCTGTCTCAAGCGCGCTATTCCCACGGGCATCAGTGCGACAGAGAACACTGCAGCTCGTAAGTGTTCGTAGGTATGTTCTTCGTTGAAAATTGCGATTTGGGGGAAAACGATTTACACCTACTAAACTATAACGAAACCTTATAATTTTGGTGTCAAACGTTTTAGAAGATTATAATCTACGTACGTACGTTTTGCTTTTTTTTAAATTTTGCTTTGTTTCTCAAATACAGACGGTTTATTACGAGCAAGTTATGAACCAAAAAAACCGAGATTTGAGGGGCTTATAACTTTTGACCTATTACGAATTTTGAAAAAAGGAAAAAATACGTACGTAGTTTTTCATTATGTCAGTAACATATTACAAAATCGTTAAAATTAAATAATATTTAGGGGTAGTAAAACGTTTCCTCCGTTTGTATGGACATGGACGCGGTACACTCGCTTTAACTCTGTTATCATTAATAATGTAAAAAAAAGTTAAAAGACCATATTATTTATGTAAAATTTAATGCCTTATTTTTTTTTCTAGCTCTTATCATTTTTGAATAATCTTAAAAAATATGTATTTGCCCGGGGTTGAAACAAAATTTATTTTGATAAATCGTTATCATATACTTGATATATGTATCAAAAATTCAAGACCTGATAAGACCTTTAATTTGACTACATAATTATTTGGAAAAAACATTAAATTTTTGTATTTTTTTCTATGTATAAAAAAAGGCTTTTTTTATTTTTTTATTATTCAATCCCTTTTGACTTTCATCCCCTGAGTTCATACAAAATTTCCATAGAAAAAAGCACTCTCCGTTTTTCCGGAATTTTCCGGGCAACTTTTCCAATTTTTCTTTCCCTAAAAACCATATACCTACAGACTATTACGAACATTTAAAAATATAGCCAAATCGGTACAGCCGTTCTCAAGTTATAAGATTAGATACTACCTATATCAAAACCAGTCATTTAATTTATTACAATCAGTCACACAACCTGTTTTGTTGTTTTTTGCACTTACCGCGTACTCCTGAGTTCCTGCGAATCATTACTCAGGCAGTGTAACCATCTGTTTAATAAATATATATTATTTTTCAGGTCTTAGATTCGTTGTCCATGTGGGGTTAATATTAATCTGTAATTATCTCAAAAATTATAGTATAGTATTTAATATTTTATTTAAATAAATTCGTAAGACATTTTTTTTATTCCAGGCTATGTTAGGTACAGGTACAGCATATAGGTATTTGTATGTAAATACTTTTTGACATGCGAAGCCGGGTTAGAAAACTAGTAACTTATAACTTAGTAAAGCCATAGAAACCTTCTAACGAGCATTAACACTCATTGATGAGTTAATGGGAATTATTAGCGAAATGTTAAAAGCCTATAAACATGCTATCAACAAAATTGGACGAGTGTTTATTACTTAGTACCTTATAGTCATATAACAGTCGCATATTCATCATTTGGGGAGTTTTTCTTTCACGTCAAAACAGAGCAACGTATTGACGTTATTTTTTGCACAGAAATAGTTGGAAGTACGGATAGAAAAAAAATTTTTGACTCAAAAAAATATACTCCGGGATAGTGTCCTATTAGTAAAATAATTTTCAGAATCGGATATTTAGTTTTCAAGATTATCCCCTACATCAAAACTTAGGTACAAACATAGATAAATACATACGGTTCAAAATGCAACAAAAAAGTAGGTAGCTGAATTTTATTTAAAATAATAATAAGCAAATATACATATGTATTAGACTATAGCTAGAAAAACTCAGTCTAGAAAAAAAATCTTACGGCTCTCGAAACCGTGTTATCGGGTACTCAGCAAAAGACCAAGTCTCCCTCTTTTAGCCTACAGTATTTGTAAGGCTATACCTAACGAATGGCCAGTTCTGTTGAGGTATATTTGGATGGAAAAGCCTCTAAGTGTGGTTTGTTGGATTATATATATAAGTTTACAATTATAAAAAACCAATTGGTACATGGCCGGTATGGCTATATGGTCCACCTAGTTACTACTAGACGCCTTTACTTGCTATATTATAAGTATTTGTATAAGAATGTCACACAGTCGATAAAAAGTAATTGGTATCCCAACGGATAAGTATTACATTTTCCTCATACGATCTCGTCATGATGAACAGCATCTTCTGAAATGACGCAGCACTAACCATATAGCCCTTAAAGGATATAATTTCAATCAACTCCCTGTAGATTAGTGATGTGTGTTGCGTGTCGATATTTTGTGTTATCGACAAAATATTCATTTCATCGAATAGCGTGTGATATTATATTTTAGGGACGGGCGAAGTATTTTATAGAACTGTATATAAAATATATGATTTTATTACCACGATTTTTTTCTATTAAATATGTAATTATTTGTAATTGGCCATGCTAACTTTTTGAACAGGAACGAAGATCTCGAAACCTTTTCGAGATATAAGCTTTCAGTACAATTTCTATTTATCAGATTTTAAATTAAGTCTATACTTTTTAAGATATTCAATAAAAAACAATAACCTTAATTTGACCGATGTATGACGTCATCATAAGCAGTATGAAAAAAAACCTTTGCCTACAAAAAAGGGTAATCGTCAATCTTTGAATGACATCTTTATAAATTTATATTTTACGCGTAATTATTTTCTTTGTTATTAGGACATGACGGGATGAAACACTATTTACTTGCCATTGTAAAAAACTATTCAATTTAAATAATTATAAACACGAGTATATAAACAAGAGTGATTTTTAGGTTAGTCGACCTTGACTGACGTTTGCTTGACGTTAATTTGATTGACTGTCACTTTTTATGTATAGTGGCCAAGATTATAATCCTGTTCCAAATTCTTGTGACGTCACGTTTACTTTTCGCGGGTAAAATTTGTAAAATATATTAAAAATAGACGAAATGGATAAAAAACAAAAATATCGAAATTGGTTTCTTAAAATGGGCTATATTTTCAAAATAAATTATAAAAAAAGTATATCATAAATATGTAGCATGGACAATTGTATTTAAACAAGAGTTCCGCCCCGGTTTTTTGAAATGTGACATAAGAATAATCTCGAGGAATTTCCAGGGTAAAAAGTGGCCTATGTCACTCTCCGGCCATCTAATAACTAAACACACTTTCGTATTTAATGTTAGTTATATATTATTTACATGTTTTTGGTAAACAACATATACTTACATTGTTTATATGTGTTTATCTTAATTTTATTTAATGTACTGTCACAGAAATAGTTAAATTAAATTAATCAGTACTGTTTACTGATTGCGACCTTAAAAACGTAATTCAATTCTTAATCTATCATCACGCCTTTCATCCCAAAAGGGGTAGACAGAAACAATCGAATGCCATTTGTTACGATCCTGACATATCTCTTTCGCTTCTTTTATATTCATCAAACCTTTCATACACGCTCGGCGGTTGTGATTTAATATTTCCAAATATATTTTCTATATGTTCAATAAAAGTACACCTAGGTCGTCCTCTGCCAGCATTTCCTTTCACTTCAGCCATATAAACCTTTTTGGTCAATCTTTCATCCTTCATTCTTTCAACGTGTCCAAATCAGCGTAAACTACTTTTCTTCATTTTAGTTACAACATCATCATTCACTCCGCATTCTTCTCTAATGACATCGTTTAATTCTTAAATATCATATATATCGTGGCGTACAAATATGAACCCTCCGAATTTTCTGGAGGGCTTCTTAAAGTAAATTTTTAAAGATTTAGTTATTAGATCAAATTGTAAAATTCATATATCTTCGTGTACTTAACAAATACTCAATTTGACTAATCTTAGATTAACTCTGAAGCAGTAAATCTGCCAAATATAAATTGATTTATAAAGCAAATTTAAATTGGTATTAAATTATACAGGCCCACAGAGACCTCTAACGTCAGAGATTGAGTTAAAAACATCGATATAACTCAACAAAATCTTAAATAAGCACATCCCTAATCCATCTGAGATACATTGCCTCCAGTTCAGGTCACTAACCCATTTGCTTCACGCATCTCCATACTTGCATATGTATTTTTAGCATGTGTCATACATGGCATAATTTTTATCCTTTTTGAATCATTGCATATTATAAAACTAGTAACCTACCTGACGTGCTCTGCATTTTTAGAATAATCAAGGAAAAGAAAATGTGTTTCGGAGGGAACGTAAAGCATGCACTTCTTCTAAGAGCGTTGACTTGAATCCGGGAGGTCCCGTGTTCAATTCCAAAGTGTGCTTCTGTTTAATGTGGACAACTGGCAAAAAGTGGACACTGTTACTGGTGTCTTTGGCCACACTGCAATGTATAAAGACCGTCAAGATTTGTATTTGTATATTTCCATATTTTTTTCAAAAATAGTAGCAATAGGTAAGTAGAACCTCGATTATCCGAACCAATTGGGACGGAGACTAGTTCGAATAATCAAAAGTTCGGATAATCGAAACGCGGGTTTTTTGGGTCGAGATCATAAACGACACCTTTTTACATACGTTGAAATATACATATATATGTTTTTCTAACACTAGAAAAAAATCAAATGCGTTTTTATTTTTTTTTATAAAATCGTCGCCGTGGCAGCGAGCAACAATGTATCTTTCGCGCCAACGTTACTAAGTAATTGTTCGGATAATTGAGGGTTCGGATAATCGAGGTTCTACTGTACTTAATTTTCCTACTTATTTTACATTGTTATGTCTTTTTGTACTTCGGAGGGCATATAAAACAGATAACGTTTACATCAGGCGAAATATTTTAGTATCAAATTAAAGCCATTTAATATTAGTGTAAACAGATTTTCCTTAAGTTTATTGAGATAAATTTCATTGTTGGTGCGAAGTCTGTACATTCATTATTATGATTAACGGTACGCGTATTTTTCTTTGAGCCTAAAGTAAACTTTTACATAAAAAATATCGTTTTCGAAATCCTTTTTCTTAACATCACTGTGTATCTGTATAAATTTTGGGGCTAATTTTAGAAATAATTTATCATTTCTACTCTTAGAAACAATACTTTTAAATCAGACGATTCCAAGGGTCCCATTTCACATTCTAAAACCCACCACAGACTCGACCGGTATCTCACCGAAAATTTTCGGTCCGTCCGCCGGAAGATCGAGATAAGACAGAACATAATATTGAATAGAACAAGTGGCTTTAATTTTAAATCTATCTATTAATTATCACGCCTTTTATCTCAAGAGGGATCCTGATATACATGCTTTTTTTGTATTCATCATACCTTTCATACATGCTCGGCGTTTGTGTGTACTTTTAATGTTGTCTTCGATTAATATTTTTTTTATATGTTCACTAAAAGTACACCTACGTCGTCCTCTGCCAGCATTTCCTTTCACTTCTGCCATATAATCATTTTTAATCAATCTTTCATTCTTTAGTTTTTTTACTTAAAAAAATTGGCTTACGGCTGATTTTTTTTGACTGAAATACTTAGTAGCGATGCAATAATTTTTGACTACAAGCATTCAATATGCGAGAGGGGCACTCTTCGGTACCTTAGAAGGGTACCCGGGTACCTATTGGTACGGTAGAATGTGTCAAGTTTCATGTAATTGTGAAATGCCATCAACAGAAGTTCCCCGCCGCGCCGTTGACCCTACCCTATTTACCTCTCCCTAATGGAAACAAATGTACCTTACAATGAATGAAGCTGATAATTGATATTGCAGTAGGTACTATATAATGCTCTACGATGTATGGATTGCCTTTGTTTGACTAAGGGCCTTTGTTCTAGATTTTGAAATGTAATTTAGAAAACTACGAAAAACTTGACATGTTCTAAAAAAGAAACACATAATCACGACCTTACCTTGCGACGGCCACGATGTCTATGGCTAGTGTTATTCGCAACAAGTTGCCCATAATCTGTGCTATTCTGAAAAATTCCAACACTATTGCAATAATTTCAATAACAATAATAGCTTTGCAATCCTTATCCAATGGTGTCTGATTTGGTTATTCTGAAAAATCTATTGCATGTCTTTGCAAAGTCAATAGCGAGAACTTCACGTCTTCAACTTCAAGCACGCCAACGACATTAAAAAAAATTGTTATAGATACTAGATTTGGTCGAGGTTTCAACCGCATGAAAATAGACAAAATAAAAGAAGTTATATAAGGTGTATGGAGTAGAACTTAGAATTACTTTGGATTTCAAAAATGTTTTAACCCAAAGTATTAGATTTTTTAACCGACTTCGACAAAAAAGGTAGGAGGTTCTCAATTCGGACAGTATTTTTTTTACTCCGATTACTCCGCCAGTTGTAAACCGATTTTGATGATTTCTTTTTTATAAACTCCATGAATGACCCATAGATTAGTAGTGAATGGAGGTGGCAATCAAGGGTAATTGTCACCTCCACTATGCCGGCTTATTGATAACATGGTACGAGTAATGCACGAGCCAAGGCTAATGAACTGTGTTTGGTGAGTACAGATTTTCAACTCAGGGTATGTAAATGTGGGTTATATTGGATACTAGACTTTCCACCCCCGGCTCCGCCCGTGGATATATTCGAACAATATTTCGAACCTATGTCACTCAGGGATATCGCAGCTTTATTAGTGAAAGAATTTTTTGAATCGGTTCAGTAGTATTTGAGTATACTCATTACAAACAAAAAATCAAATTTAACCTCTTTATATAATATAATGGCGACCCCGCCCCCGGCTTCGCACGTCTACAATATCGGTTTATAAATATTTTAATACATACTAACATAAATACGCTTATTGAGATAGGTATAATGCGGACTTTTTTGTATATCGTTTTATTCTACACATTTCTTTCCTTTATTATTTTGCTGACAGATTAGACAGCATACGCCATGAAAACTCGCTAGGATTAATTATCCCCGACATGATTCACTTATTCTGTTAATGCTCAGCTCCTAAACATGATAGGAGTCTATCTGTGTGCAAATTTCGCATTTATAAAATTAGTTAGAATACACAAATAACTATTTCCCTATACCTACCTACATAGTATAAAATTACGAGTTTTTCCTTAGCATTATTTCGCCCGCATGCCGCTATAATCTGATAGGAACCCCATGGGCTGTATCTGGCAGCGCGTGACTTGAAACTATAGTGAATACAAATACACAGTATAGGTATATTAGGCAAAAACATTATGAAAAATAACGTCTCAGGTTCGGTTCTGGCTGTAAGAAATATTCACATTTATTTTGTAAAGAAAATCTATGATTTTTTCCGAGGAACGGAGATATTTTCCAGGGATAAAAAGGTCAAATTAAAAAAATAATTAATAACGCACGGGTAGGTACAGGTAGGTATCGGTATATAAAAAAATCTACACAAACACGGTTATTTCTACTTGTCTATTTGAGATAGATTTGTGTAATTATATTCTACACATTATTTTGTTACGTCTCTGACGGATTAGACAGCATGCGCCTTGAAAACGCGCTGGTGCTAACTTTGTCCCCGACTTGATTCACTAATACTGTTATTTCTCAGCTCCTAAACATGATAGGTCCATGTTTAATACTCGTAAACCTTCCCGGTGAATCAATCTATATAATTGTGAAAATCGCATCAAAATCCGTTAAGTAGTTTTTGGGCAAAAATGTCACAGACAGACAGACGCGGCAGGGGACTTTGATTTATAATAATTATTTCAGCAAACAAAATGATTTTCCAAGTAACAATTTTCAGGTATATTTTCAGCAATATATCAACAGGTTTGTGTAAAACGTAAATATCACGATCTCGGTTCTGGATCGACCGCGAGCGTGCCGATTTAGTATCATTGGATATTTCGGTTGTTATTTCAACTGACTAAATTGGTTGAGCGTTTGTGCTGAAAATGTAAAGCATCATATTCCTATAAAAATATCTGCTTTAATCGACTTCTCGAGTTGTGGAGGGCACGCAAAGCTTCTTCTAAATAAACAGATATATTTATTTTAAAGAAGTGACACATGTAACAACAGGCTTGCCACCTGTTCTGTTTAATATTTAATACCGGCCACACTGGGTGTCAAACTTGGTCTGACCTTAGTCCATACTATTGAGTGAACGAAACCCTTCGTCTGCGAGTCCGACTCACACTTGACCGGTTTTTTATTATGTGTTGTTATACTTAAAAGTATGCATTATAGTTATACTAGTTAAACGTTTACCATTATCCAGCAAAAAACGCCGATATAAACAAATTTCTTGTATAGGGACCCCCTTTAATTTTTAACTTTATTTTATTTTTATTAGTTGTTGTTATAGCGGCCTTAGTAATACACACTCTGTGAAAATATCAAGTGTCTACCTATTACAGTTCAAAAGATACAGCTTTGTGACAGACGGACGGATGGACAGCAGAGAAAAAGTACTGGATAATTATAAAACTGAACAAAAATATTTTTTTAATATACTTTTACAGTAATAAACATTTTTCAGGAAATTATAGTACTCAGATACAACATAAAATAGAAGAAGAACAATTTCAACACATAGTAGATATGTATTTACAAGTTGTTTACAATTGCTACACTTAATTACGTAATTATCTACTTCTCTATATGAGCAATTATATAAGTTAACTGCTAATGAAAGACGATTAAATTTATACTACCTACGTAAACTAATTATAGAAACTTTATTTAAAGACATTAAAATATTTGTAAATAAGTAAAACGGAGGTCCTTTGACCCACGAGTCCAAAAAGCTGTGCACCATTTTTCTATAAAACCTAAGTGTGCTCGACTTTTGTGCTTCGGAGGATACGTCAAACTGGCTGAAAATAATAGAAGTGACAGTATTATTACTAGTAATCTGACCACAAGTCGCAAGAAACGAATGAGGCTTCTTCTTTTAGCCGATGGTATTTGTAAGGCTATACCTAACGAGTGGCTCAGTTCTGTTGAATTATATTTAGATGAAACAGCGTAGTTTGTCGGATTATGTATATTAGTTTTTAATTATAAAAAATCCATGGCCGGGAATTTTATAGGGCATATTTTTAATTGACTTCAAAAAAAAGAAAGCTGCTCAATTCGGAGCATAATTGAGAATATTTTCACGCAAAGTCCCATATTTTTTCATGATGAAATACTTGAAATAAAAAAAAATTAAAAATTGGACCGATTTCTTGAGATTGTCTCACTGATAGCACGAATTTCACATTCGAACCTAGGACAATCTGTAGTACAGCCTTTATACGACTATAGGTTGTATATCGAATGTTATCGCAGCTTTTAGTATATACGAGTAACCAACAAAGGTTACGTCTTGGTCACGGAATTGTAATTTCCCTTGAGGGCTCTGTTACATTAAATATAATACCAAGTTAATGCTTCAGTTAGAGAGGTTTGGCATTGATCCCGGACTTAGAAAATGTTAGGAAAATTCTCACTAAGTAGTTTAGGATTCCGTTGTTAACAAAACGGAACCGTATAAAGCGTATTGACCGCATCCGGAACGATGTCATTAGATGGGACAAAAATGAAGAAGTTTACGCTGGTTCGGACACGTTGAAAGAATGAAGGCTAAAAGATTGACTAATAAATTAACTTTTAAAAAAGTGTGTGTGTATTTGCACTGAAAAGTAAGAAATAATAAATATTTCGTCGTAGAATTTGAAGACGGTTGGTGCCAAATTAGGATACAAAATTATGTAAACATTTAAGAAGATAAATATCTGTTCAATATTATATATGTTTGTACTGATGATCGTAGGTTCCTAATGAATTGTCTAGATTAGTGAATTTGGGAAGTAAGTTGTTTTTAATTTAGCACCAACCGTCTTCAAATTCTACGACGAAATATTTATTATTTCTTACTTTTCAGTGCAAATTTTGAAGGCGGTACACTTTTTTTAAAAGTTAATTTATTTTTTCCTTTTAAGTGATTTTGCTGCCCTGAGAGACAAATAATAACGCAAATAAAAAAAAATTATGGAAAAATAAAAAATGGGATTTGAACCATTTGCATCCTGAGCTGCACCATACCATACCATACCAGGTTAGACCAGGCAGAGACAATCGACTGGCATTTGCTACGATCCTGACATACCTCTTTATATTCATCATATTTAATTCTATTTGTCCACAAATTTTAATCAAAATCCATATACTATCTAGTACTACATATATTTTATCTAACCTTTTATTTAATTAATCGTACAGTCCTCTTCCAAACGGTCCCTCATTACTGAGCATCGAAACTCCGACTCATCAGCTTCTCCTCAATTATCTTCCTCCATCGGCTGCAGTCTTCTGCCTGTTGAAGTGTGGTAAAAGAGGTGTCCAGGTTTTCGGACACTATCGGAGCTTCAAGGTCTCTTTCCCTCCACCCTGTCCATCAACACAAGCTTTTCCAGGTTGTCGCCCTTTCTTCGTGTAATATGTCTTAAATACTGCAGAACGAAAAAAATCAGCGACTCGTTCCTGTGTCTTTCCTCCTTTCTACAACCTGGGGTCCTTCAAGCGAAGCGTGAAAAAGCATCTCTACGGGCCGCATAGTGGGCGCAACTGGCGGACCAGCCACCTACGCTTAATAATCAAAAAGCTGTAGCTTAGACACCTGATGTTCAGCTCTGACAGTATGCATACATTTGTGCGACATGATATTCAAGGTATACGCAGCATACGTTGCACCACATCTCAATGCATCAATTGTCTGCCTGTCACCAGCGCCTTAGCCCACTTAGGTCCACCCTTCTGAGTCATAGGAAGATGGAAAACTTTTGTGCGCTTTGAGATGTTCCTGTCTCTCCAAATCGTTCAGTACACGGTAGAAAATAATTCCCATCAGAACGTCTTATCTGTCATGGGATTTTTTTTTCTCCGGGGTCTATAATTACATAGTTTATTATTGAATTCAGGATCTATTCAGCTTCACAAATCTTCATTTAACAACTTCTACAAGTACTGGTTGTAACGCTGATTCTAATTGGTTGATTTGTATAGACGAAAGATATGTTTGCTCCGTCCCCTCAATTTACCCTTATGGAAATCAAGCGTTAATATGGTATCTAGGTACCTTATTTCTTTGATTGAATGTACCTAATTGTTTTACTCAACAATGTAGTATGTTATTAGTACCGGATGTTATCATATTTAATGTCATACGTGTGGTATAGAATCAGTTTATAACTCTATTACGAGGAACTATGACTTTACGACTCCAAAGTCCATGGTTCAAGATATTTTCATCAAAGAAAATTAAGAGAGTCTCGGGTAAAAGACGTTTTTAGGGTTTCGTGCACATAGGGTGCCGCTGTCTGTCCGTCCGTCCGCCTGTCACAGGGCTGTATCTTTTGAACCGTAATAGGTAGACACTTGAAATTTTCACAGAGTGTGTATAAATAACAAAAAATAATAAAAATAAAGTTTAAAATTAAAAATTAAGTAAAACAACAAATAATAATAAGTGTGAGTCGGACTTGCACTTGGTCGGTTTTTTTATATTGTTGTGTAAATTAGGTTTTAAGACGTATTAGTGAAAATGCTATTCAATATTCAAAATTATTTACTAATAAACCTTTTAAAAAAAAGTGCACCGACTTCAAAAATTTGCACTGAAAAGTAAGAAATAATAAAAATTTCGTCGTAGAATTTGAAGACGGTTGGTGCCAAATTAGGATACAAAACTAAGTAAATATCTAAGAAGATAAAGATCTGTTCAATATTATCTATGTTTGTATGTACTGATGATCGTAGGTTCCTAATGAATTGTCTAGATTAGTGAATTTGGGAACTAAGTTGTTTCTAATTTGGCACCAACCGTCTTCAAATTCTACGACGAAATTTTTATTATTTCTTACTTTTCAGTGCAAATTTTTGAAGTCGGTGCACTTTTTTTTAAAAGGTTTATTTTACCCTTTTAAGTGATTTTGCTGCCTTGAGAGACAAATAATAACGCAACTAAAAAAATATTGATGAAAAATTAAAAAAAAAAAACGCTGTGGATATGATTTGAACCATGTGCTTGTGCATCCTATGACTCCCCATTACATTTAACCGCTAGACTATCGTCACGAAAATTGACAACTTCGTGTCAATAGCAACCGTTGCTAAGGCTTTTTCTGATACATAATTTTCAGCCGTAAACAGAAATTAATTACTGAATTTCTGAAAAACTACTGAACCGATTTTCGTCATATGTCTGTGAGATAATGTCGAGAAATTATAATGTCTTAAAAAAAATAAGTTGTCAAAATCGGTACTTATTTTATCGAGATATCAAGAAAAATGTACTTTTAAAGTCAGTTTTTTCAAAATTTCTGAAAAACTAATGAACCAATTTTTATGAGAGAAAAATGGGACCAATCCGGAAGAATTATCTGTCGATTAAAAAAGAAACCATGAAAATCGGTTCACAATTGGCGGAGTTATCGATGTACATACATACATAAAAAAAAAAAAAAAAAAAAAAAAAATACGGTCCGAATTGAGAACCTTCTCCTTCTTTTTTTGGAAGTCGGTTAAAAATTCCAAATATTGGGTATATAAAAGTAAAATTGTGTGGTATTTGATCCCGTGCAATTTGGTATGGACCATATTTTTCTTGGGTAGAATCTGGGATTAGAACCCACAACACAAACCCATCTCTTTAGACCCCTGGTCCATGGATACTCACTATTCCATATAACCCCCTTAAAGTTGTTGTATGCTAATCTGTCTCTAAAAACCTATAGATCATGACCCAAAGAACAAACTATCTGTCTGTTTGTATAATAAAAATATTTGTTAATACGCTTACCTATATAACGAGGTAATTGACCTTCTCGGATAAGATTGACCTCGAAATATGACTCCGATAATAAATGTCCATCTTTAGTAATAGTTAATGCAACTTTTTTTATCTACTCAAGGCTCAGGGCACCCAAAGACCCAACTCAAACGATTAGGAAAGTTTTCTTTTTTTTTGAGGCCATATCTGTAAATATTTTGGTTTTCAAATGCCTCATAAGGTTAGTATTTGATGCAATATCATTTGATATTTAAAATATTAAATCATTTTCAACAAGCTTTTTAAAAAAATAATGCTGTCAACATTATTTTCGCAAAATCTGCTCGAATGTTTATTAATCAACATACGTTGACAGACGGACAGACAAGTTATTTGCCAGTGTAATTAAATAAACAAATTATAAGTAGGTAGGTACTTATGCAATGTATAATTTAGCAGCGAAAAATTTTTAAAAGTGAAATTAAAAATATTGTGTAATTGTTGATTTTAAAACCACCATACCTATATGAAATTAAGCGTCTGTTTATGATTTTTGTTGTATAGTTATAAAGTAGGTACTAGCTTTTTTCTGCGGTTTTACTCGCTTTGATATAGAACAAGGAAAAGATACTTTCATCCCTTTTTACCCGAACTTCAAAAAAGAATTCGTCGGAATCTTTATTTTTATGTATGTTCCCCGATTACTACAAGACGCCTGATGGACCGATTTGGAAAATTTTTGTTTGAAAAGGTATACTTTACAGGTATACTTTATAGGTATATCTGATGATGGGATCCTGGAGAAATAGAGAACTCTTCAAACTTTATAGGCACACTTGAAGCGAGACAGATAGACGAGACTGTCTTTTGAATACCGTAACAACCTGTAACAGCCTAGCGTCAGTAGTAAAATATCCTGTGATTAATTATGGTTAATACAGTGCCTAGATGTAAGTCATCTAAGATGAAAAATCCACAGAATTACACATTTACACGCACGCTGAATACTGATGTAATAATCTATGGTATAGGAATATAATATGATTTTAAACGAAATTATAAACACAAAAAATTGCCATCAACAGAGTACCTATCTTAATCTATGTATTTGCTATGCTACTCATAAGAAATATATGACATTAAAATAAAAAAAACCGGCCAAGTGCGAGTCGGACTCGCGCACGAAGGGTTCTGTATCATCATGTATAAAAACGGCAAAAAATCACGTTTGTTGTATGGGAGATTTATTTTATTCTGTTTTTTTAGTCCCTATTTGTTGCAACAGAAATACATCATCTGTGAAAATTTCAACTGTCTAACTATCACGGTTCATGAGATACAGCCTGGTGACAGACGGACAGACAGACAGACGGACGGACAGCGGAGTCTTAGACAGGGTTTCCAATTTTACCCTAAAAATTTAAATTTTTAAAAATCGTCAACATAATCTGACCATTTTATGACTACATCTATAATAAATTAACAATTTTACTCTCCGCTTAATAAGATCCGGGAATATAAAAGTAATACTGATAATTAGTCTGTGCTGCAAATAAACTATGATACTTACATAGCTTACAGAAAATTAAATTATTATTCAATTAGTTTTTTTATATAGAAATTAGCAACGCCGCCCCTGACTTCGCTCGGGTATAATATCAGATAAATTACAGCCTAGAATCTAGGCCCTAGATAATCCCTCTTTCTATTGGTGAAAACCGTATGTAAATCCGTACAGTAGTTTCTAAGATTAGCCCGAACAAACAGAAAATCAGCGCGGCGGGGGACTTTCCGCCCTCGGCTCCGCCCGTGGATATATTCGAATAATATAAAATATAGCCTATGTCACTCATATATCGTAGCTTTCTATTAGTGAAATAATTTTCAGAATCGGTTCAGTAGTTTTTGAGTTTATTCATTACAAACAAAAAATCAAATTTTACCTCTTTATAATATTAGTATAGATATACGCACACACCTTCTTATATACCTTTGCGGTGTGTCCAGAGACACCAGAAACGGTGTCCACTTTTTGCCAGTTGTCCATATTGAACAGAACAGGTGGCAATTAAGTTTAGCATTTTTATACATATGTAACTCTGTCTCTGTGTTGCATTTTCACGGCTAAACTACTGATCCGATTACCTATGATATTTGATACGGAGAAAGCTTGAACCCACCCCCTAAAAGGGGTATAATAGGGGATGAAAGTTAGAATGGGCCTCACGGTAGAAGCCGGGGGGGTGTCAAGCAGATTTCATACTTATGTCTAGCGCTATATCTCTATTTCGTAGTTCTTAATTGTATGTGCAATGCTCATATTTTTTGTTGTCTCTTTAGTAATCTTTGCCACTTCAATTAAAAACTCGGCTCCCTGCAATGCATGCAGACAACTTAATTTACATTTCATTTATTACTTCGTCCTCATGAAATTATATTTTTAACCGACTTCAAAAAAGGTGTAGGTATAAATAAGTTACGCGATAACTTCGCTGATTGTGAACTGATTTTGTTGATTTATTTTTTGATAGACAGATAATTATTCCTATTTTTTACATAAGTTTATAAATATCCGCTGGTATTTTTAGATCCATAAAAAAGGAGCTAAAGTATCCTATGATTCTTTACAATGGATCATTTGACATTCGTAACCTGTAGGTATATTACCTATGCCAACTATGCAATAAAGATGGATTAATTAAAAAGTAATCATATTAAAGAATTATCAGTTGATATTAATTATCTCATTTCTAATATAAAAAACTGAAGTGACCTGCGCAGTTGCAGTTGCAAATAAGACAATCATACCACGTTCATGCAGTGTTGACGTAGAATGTCATTTACAATTATTAGAAAAAGTGAAATAAAGAAATTTCTGCGTTTAATATACAATTTATATGTTTCTAGTCATAAATTGACAGATCTCACGCACCACTTGAGCTTCCAAGAACATGACAGCTGTCATCCAAAATTAAGATCTCATTGAAACCTTTCATCAGGTATGGTTTTCGAGACATGGTCCCTTCTAATTTTGATTATAAAATCGTCATAATTACAAAATTTATGATTTTGTTTCAAATTTCGAAAACTGTAGAATAAAAAAAATATTATAAATAAGACTAGATGTAGAGTACACAAAGGATACACACTCCCAAAATGACCACGGTTGATTTTTTTTAATACACGATTAATAAAATTCAAAATTTTTTTTTGTATATTGTAGACCTCGTCAGTACAAACATTTTGACACCCCAATCATCAACAGTGACCTACAACTTGCGGAGATATCGGTATGTCGCACTTTTGCTAAAATAGGAGCCCCTATACAGAAGCGATAGAAAAACATTTCTAATGTTAAAACCGTTCATGGGATATTAATAAACCGATATCGAATATTACTTAAATAAACCGATAATACCAAAAATAGGCAAGCGTATATAAATTATGGATCTAAGGTACCTACTTGTTGGGATCATGTAAATTTTTTCTACCATCTATGATGGGATCCATCCATGTTAGAAAAATAACTTTTTTCTGCGATTACATACTATAGTTGCGTAATAATATATAAAACGTGTTTGCATATAACTGCAGTTTTTCACTGAATAAAAACACATTTGCAGTTATAATTGTGGTAATTACTCATTGTTCTACAAAACTGAATAATTCGCTGCGTTTATTTATTATATTGTATCAAGCTGTTGTATTTTATAGCTCAACTAATCTTAATTTAGGGAAAATTTGAACTGAAATACACTGCTTATATTTAGAAATCAGGGCGTAATTTGTGTGCAAGTATTTAGACAACAAAGCCTAATAAAATTGGCCAAGTGCGAGTCGTATTCCCTCACTAGACCACTGAGGATTTAATTATAACACATAAATTGGAAGTGCAAGGTTAGCCATTCTTAAATTTTTGGTATAGGTATGTGTGGAGAGCATAAATTTAATAATATAATAGGATGCTTTGAGTGAATTAAAAAAAAATCTGCATGAAATCAGAATAATATATGAAGACTAACTAGATTTTGCCCTCGGCTTTACCTGCATTGAAATAGAATATTCCGTTACAACTGTCAAAGAAAATAGCAACATCTGGTGATTATGCTATATTTAGATTTGCGATTGCACCCGCGTCATAGTTACTGCTCCACCCCTTTGGGTCGTAGCGTGATGTTATATAGTCTATAATCTTCCTCAACAATTATCAAATGCAAAATTTTTTTTTTCAAATCCGATTGGTAGTTCCAGGTAGTTTATTATTAGTCCCTATAGATTAAGATTTCGAACTGAAAACTTATTTTTATCAAAATAAAATATACCTTATATTTGTAACTCAGGGATAATGTAGTTTTCTATTAGTAAAATAATTTTAAGAATCGATTCAGTATTTCTCCGCTGTGTGCATATTTCATATTGTACAAAGAGAGGGCACAACCTGGAAAACTTGTGGTGATGAAAAAAAACCTCGAAGACGAGATGATCCGATCAAGCGTCCGAAAACCTTCTATTACCATAGCCCTTCATCAGGCAGAGGACCGCAGTAATGACGGACCGTCTTCTGTGGAGGATATATCATTCATAATCATCAAGACAAAAACCTGTTATACAGACATACATTACGATTTAATTATATTATCGTATATAGTTACGTAGTTAAATTTGATCTTATGTACAACTAGTGACCACACCCCCCGGCTTTACACGGATAAATAAATACGCTTATAACTACTTATCTATTAGAGATAGATATATGCTTCCGCGGACTTTTTTACAGATCATTTTATTCTACATAATTCTTTCCTACATCATTTAATTATATCTCTGACGGATTAGACAGCATATGTAGAACTCGCTGTTCCCCCCACTTGATTCACTTAGACTATTAATGCTCGGCTCCTATACATGATAGGTCCATGTTTAATATTTGCAAACCTTCTCGGTGAATCAACCTATGGTGAAAACTGCATCAAAATCTGTTCAGGAGTTTTTGCGTGAAAAAACAGACAGACAGACGCGGTCGAGGACTTCGTTTTAAAATTATGTATGTACCAAGAAATTACATACCGAATCTTCTGCAATAAACGTTACATGATGCCGTTATGATGAAACGAGATAGCAGCATTAGGTGTGTGATCCACTACGCGCGAGATATGCATCTTTATCTTTGATCATTCTAATCTTGACTAATCTATACTAATATTAAAAAAAAAGTAAAATTGGTTTTTTTGTTTGTAATGAATAAACTCAAAAACTACCGACCCGATTCTAAAAATTCTTTCACTAATAGAAATCTACGATATCCCTGAGTGACATAGCCTATATTGTATAATATTGTTTGAGTATATCCAAGGGCGGAAAGTCTATCTATTATAAATACGAAAGTGTGTATGTCGACAGAATTTTTTTTTTGCAAATATATGGGTAGTTGGAGGGCCGGAGATTGACATAAGCTTCCGTTTACTTCGGAAAATCTTCGGGATAAACTCTCGGCATAAAAGGCGTGATGATATATAGATAAATAGATAGATACAAAATGAAATTACCATGGGGACACAAACAAAATTTTTCACATTCTTTTTAAAATAGGCTTTTGTTCAAATCCATATACTTAGTACCTCAATTTTATGCCCCATGCACAACATATTACAATTTTATAATACCATACATAAATAGTTTTTTTTACAATGGGCAACGTTTTCATACAAATTATCATTAAAATAAATCACAATAGGTATTAGGTAATTTAAATAATGTCAGAAATAAAAATTATACTTTATAACACTATATATCATAATAGATGCTATTGGCGGTTGACAAGTATAATCGATTGCACTTTACTCTCCAGACACTTGGTGAATGAGAGCTAGTCCGAAAAAAGTGTAAGACTTCGACCGTCACGACACTATACTATATATGTTTTTTTTCTTTCTTCAGGGGTTGCCTTACATCAGCTCCCGAATGTTACGGTTCCAGGGTACCCAGCGGAAGACCAAATCTCCCCCGTTTAGTCGATGGTATTTGTGAGGCTATACCTAACGAGTGGCCAGTTCTGTTAAGGTATATTTAGATGGAAAAGCATCTAAGTGTGGTTTGTCGGATTATGTACATAACTTTTTAATTAAAAAACCCATTGGTACATGGCCGGTAGTTAATTAAAGCTTATGTCTATGTATAGGTATATTACATGTACATACTGATTAATTTTATAATAATTAATAAAAAAAATATTACCATTTCTTAATTAATTTATTTTATTTTTCATTTAGTTACTCTCAAACGTTGTTAATGTATGTCATTGTGCCTGTTATTTAATACATAATATCCTTATAGCGAAAGGTACCTCGTTCCAACCGGGTATCCCACGATACCTCTTGTTTTTTTAAAGGTCATGTATTGGTTTTATGGTTGTCATAGTTTTGAGGCCAAAAGCTTTCCACTTCATATAAAAAACTGTCGCTGATGGATAGAAGATCTATTGCGGACATGGTGTTCTTGCACGACCTGATAGGAGGCCGTCTGGACAGTCCGGCGTTGCTTGGCATGTTGAAGCTCAACACCCCAGTTAGAAGAACACGACACACTGAACTCCTCTGTTGTCCCTTTTATAGAACTAATTACGCCAGAAACTCTGTAATTAGTAGAATTTCATCAACCTATGATAAAACCTTCTCATCAATTGACCTGTTTAAACATAATAGAAATTCCTTTAAAACCTTATTGAAAAAACAAATAATGCATTATTAATGTTTGTAAGTGGTTATCAATTGTGATGTTTGTAAAGTACACAACATGCTCATACACACCCAAACACACACACACACACACACACACACACACGAAATGTTTGAGTGTATAACAGTGGTTCTTCTGTATATATTGGTTATAATTAGGGAAATCTGTAATTAGCCTTTTTAAGATTAATACATTATATAGGTAAACTTATTGTATATGCTGTTGATTTTCTTTCTAAATAAATAAATAAATATGTGGCAAATTGGTTTTTTCTCTTTTTTATACATGGGTTGCCTTTCAGCTCCGGAAACAGTGTTACGGTCCCACATACCCAGCGGAACACCAAGTATCTTTATTTTAGCCGATGGTATTTGTGAGGCTATACCTAAAGAGTGGCCAGTTCTGTTGAGGTATATTTAGATAGAAACGCCTCTATTTATTTTTCATAAAATAAATAAGATTACCTATCTAGACAAGCGGCAGCGTGTCAAGCCAAGTTCAAGCCAACAGAACTGGCGAGCAGCACCGTGTGTAATATTACACGAACCATTTGGAACCACTTTTGACCCCCTCATAACTCAAAAACAGCTTATTTTACATAAACATGTCAAATTTGGATGATATTGGCGGCAGCCGTGGAGCAGCGGAGTCAGGTGTTTTATAAGTTAAAAACTAGTTCAACAAAAAATATGAAAAATCTCACTTGTTTAAAATTATGTTACAATTTTTATCAAGTTATTAATGAAATCTTTAGCTTAGCATAGCTTTCTGTGTTTGGCCAGCATTTAACATATTCGACATTATTGTTCTTGCAGCAATTAATAAACAACAATAAAATTATCTTGTTACAATTTTTCCACAAATAAGTATCTACATATTGTATTGTTTATACTGATTTATATGAGGCGCTGAACTCAGTAAATGATAACATTGATAGCATAATCTACTTAAAGCCCCCCACGCACAACTAAGCAGGTATTTGATAAATACCGAAAAAATAGGTTATTGGTTTTATAATTTTTATCCAAAATATTGCTCGGATTTTATTGCGAAATTTGACAAAGTATGAAATAAAAAAAACATAAGTTTTATGAAGCCCTGAAAATCATCAATTTCACGCGTGTTTTTAACCGACTTTGCGACTAGAGTTTTATTCATATATTTACTAATGTACCATTTTCTCGTATTTTATCTTATACATAATTTTACATACTTTATGAAAACATTTACTACTAATTGCTATAAGCATATAATAGTTTTTGTATAATACTTGAAGATGTCCGTTTGTGTATTTTCGAAAGACCGATTTTTTAAGAAATCGTTCTTTCTCATGTTTCTTGTACGTGAATCAAGGCGTATCTTATCTATTCCTTGGTTATTTTATCGATTCTTTTTGCAGTGTATCTATCTAATTAAAATAAGCTGCGCGCGTCAAGCAACACATAGAGAAAATACAAAAAATATTTGAGGAACTATATGCTATCCCATAGAGTCATAGAGTATAGACATAAACCACATGTCAGTTCTATCTAATTACCTAATCTTTGCAGTGAACACGTGCTATTCGCCTCATTATGAAGTTAATAAGTGGTAATTGCTCTATTATCGACGGACCGCTGTATCGAGGGCGGATGGGAAAGTCGAAGGCTGAGCGATACACAGATAATGTGGATTAGTGCCACACAATGTATTACATTGTTAGACTTGTTCACGAAAATATACGGGATAATCCCACTTCCCGGAAATTACCGGTATTAGATAACAATTCCTAATATCGCCGATGATATGTTTAAGGCATATCCACACTTTAATTATTTGGCCATTTAAACACATCAAAATACTTAATAGGTTCTGGGTGGGAAATGGGAAAAGCGCAAAACTCATGGAAGAAGTGGTATGCAACAGGACAGGATAGATCGAGGTGGAATAAGCTAGGAAAAGCCTATTATCAGAAGTGGACAGGCGCAGGCTAAAAAAGAAAAATATATTTTTTTAATTAAAAACTTATGTACATAATCCTAGGGCCGGATGAACATGAATGGCGGCCTGTAGGCATTTGTGGTGGGGGCCTGCTCATGGACGTTGATTTTCAAAAAATCAATTTCAAGACAATGTGATGGGGCCTCGTTCTGGTGGGGGCCCGAGGTTAATCCGGCCCTGCATAATTCGACAAACAACCCTTAGAGGCTTTTCCATCTAAAGATAGCTCAACAGAACTAGACAGTCGTTAGCTCACAAATACCGTCGGCTAAAAGAGGAAGACTTGGTGCGATAGCACGGTTTCGAGCTGTAAGTCAAGCCGTGAAGAAAAAATATGCAGCTTGGTCTTCTTCTTCTATATAAATAAAATAGTAATGAAAAATCTATTGAATATATATGCAGTTGCGGCTTTTTGATTTCTATATATAGCACCCGAAATCTATAAGAGCATGCATGGAAAGATGTATGGATTTGAATGAATCTTTGGTCTCTACCTACCCTCAAAAACTCAAATAAAGTATACTAGATGACCCGTGCGAATACTCCGCACCATTATTTCAAATGACCAGGAACAGATGGTGTCTTTTAAAAAAAATCAGACAAATAAAAGAAACATCTAATTTTGATTTGTTTGTTTATTTTTCGTTATTACAGGGAAAAATAATCTTCAAAATGGCGAGTATATGAACAAATAAACACCTTTGAGAAAATATATATTATAGAGATTGTTGACATTACGATGAGGCACGCAGACATACTTCTAGTATTTTATAATTTTCCCTTTCATTGTTTACGTTGTTATTTTTAGTTACCTAATGGTTTATCGATAAAAAATTATATCTATTAAAGTAAAACTACCTGAATTTCAAATTACTCCATTGATAAATTAGATACCTACGTATAGTACGTGATATTTTATATTATCTCTTATACTTATTGCGCGTACTACGTTATACTTTAGCAAATAACTACTAGAAAAAATGTCCATAACAAACTTGTCCGAAATTTCATTGCTCAAATCCTTAAAAAAGGTCAAATACGTATTAAAAATAGACGTGCATACTTGTGAATAAAACAAGAGAAGTATGCAAAGATAGAGAGAAGTGGCGCTCCATACTCTCTGCCTATCCCTTTGGAAAACAAGCGTGAAGGTATGTATGTATATGTATGAGAAAAAATGCTAAAATATAGTGAAAATGACAGTTCTAGCAGACTCTTTCCTTTTTTAACGACTTCAAAAAAAAGGCGTTACTCAATTCGACCGTATATATTTTTATATTTTTTTATGTGTGTTCGCGGATAACTTCGTCGTTTATGAACCGATTTTGATGATTTCTTTTTTAATCGACAGATAATTCTTTCGGATTTTTTGTTTTTAATTTGGCACCAACCGACTTCAAATTCTACGACGAAATATTTATTATTTCTTACTTTTCAGTGCAAATATTTGAAGTCGGTACACTTTTTTTTTAAAGTTAATTTATTAACAACAGAAATCAGTATTTGAAATACAAATGTGACGAATCAACCCAGGACCAGGAAGTAGGTAGTATAACCAAACTTGTTATAATTTGTCGTTTGAACGACTTTTCTCTTGGTCCCTTCTGCCCTCATTAACATTTCTTTGAGATAATACTGTCAGTTTTTAAAGGACATGAAAGTCTATATTTTTGTTTAAAGAAAACATTACCTTTTTGGTGCCCTTTGAATTAATTAAATTTAATTCTATATTTACAGGTGGAAAAAAATCAATGTGCCCTAAAGGGAAACCACTTTATATCAAAGATTTTTTTAAGTTCGCTTGTCTCACCCGGTACTCGAACCAGCTAAAATATTCAAAAAATAAACCTCGCTATTTTATTCTACTAATCGATAGGATCAATGATCAGGATTAAATCTCTCTTTAAAAAAAGTGGTTTCCCTTCAGGGCCCATTGATTTTTTCCATCCTGAATATATAATTTCTCCTAACTACTCAGCCATACCTCTAGTTTAAAATGATGCAAGACCAACCCAAGTTCACATGTTTATGCAACACTGGACCCGTAATGAACGGATGGTGCAAACAAATTAATCGACAACTTATCATTATCATGCATGATTGATTTTTTACAATTTTACAATCAAAATTGTACAATGGCTTAATTATTAGTCGATTTATGTAAATATGTTCGCGATTTGTTAGTCTAATGACACATTATGTGCTAAGTGTGGAGTTTACGTACAGTGTTTAACTATACACTTGTGCAGCTCGTATCTGGGTTTTACAAATAAATTATATTCAAGAACAACACTTAGCGAACGCACATTAGACAAGGTCCAGAGTGGTCAAAAAATACATCAAGATAAAAGTATAGTATATTTGTAAAGAGGAATAATATAAAATAATTACTGATAATTCAAAGAAAATTATCATAGTTCCAAACAGTTGCTTAGTGACTTGTAATTGATTATATTATATAATATACCTACTAGCAGACCCGGCAGACGTTGCCTGCCCACTAACTTTGGATATTGTTCATACAAAAATACTAAAATCGCGATAAAAAAATGGGGGGTGGGGGTAGAAGGGTGAAAAATAGTTTACAACCTATTCTTAGACCTACCAAATACTACACAAAAAAATCATACAAATCGGTCAAGCCGTTTCGGAGGAGTTTGGTTACAAACACTGTGACACGAGAATTTTATATATATATAGATTTTCAGTGACATTTATTGTTTACTGAAAAGACCCCTAGAGAAGACCCCGAGGAATAGCTTCCCTATCTATATCTAGGAGATATCGAATGTGTTTGCAAAACAAAGTAACATGTCTTTGAATCGATTAATCGTTTCCTAGATTGTGAATTAGTATTTTTTTTAACCGAACTTCAAAAGAAGGAGGAGGTTCTTAATTCGTCGGAATCTTTATTTTTTTTATGTATGTTCCCCGATTACTTGAAGATTCCTGGAGCGATTTAGAAATATTTTTTGTTTGAAAGGGTATACTTCACAGGATCTGATGATGGGATCTTGGAGAAATCGAGGACTCTTCAAATTTTATAGGCACACTTGAAGCGATTTGGGTTTTTTTGTTTTATAGTGACTTGTGCATTTGCTTTCGGAAAGCACACTTTTCAGTGCATAATTTTTGAAGTCGGTATACATTTTTTTAAAAGGCAAATTATTTATGTATTCTACATTAGACAATATAATCCTTTTTTTTATATATGCCCAAAAGGCCCCGTCACCTTTCGTGTCAAAAACGTTACTTAAGTTACAGCGGATACTGCGAGAATAACACAAGTCCAATTGTCCAATTGATTCTCTTCAAATATCCGTCTGCAGTTCTGTAGCTACTATTGTTCTTGAATAACAACTTGGTTAGTAGAGTGCGTTAGGATAGTACATTAGTTGAAACATATAAACGGTAGTTTCCAGTACTCTTACTAGTACGTTCCACTCGCCTTTCAACTAGAATCAAATAGAATCGCTTTTTATTTTTGTTTCAAGTGACACCCTCCCGCGCCCGCTCAACCCCCCGCGCGTTCCTGATTCGCTACTTGCTGTAGTCAGTTTTAGTAACTTGCACAAGTTGACAAGGAGAGTTATGTGTGCTTTGGCCTACAAAATGGCAATCTACTGGAAGAAGTATAAACGTCACTGGAAACCTACTAATGCACTGGCATTCGAGTGCCACCTACGCACTCTACTAATCACTCGTAACGTCTAAATCGGCCTTTACACTTTTCTAGAAGAAATGGGAAACTGTTTTTGTCTGAAATTAAAATTGGCGTAGATACCCTATATACCTACACCTTTTTTTATATATATGCAGGATAATGTGAGTATAGTGGGTAACTCTAACTCTACCCACTCGGAATTTGACAAGTTACTGACGTCACTAAAGTAGCCCAGGCATTGGTCCGGTATCTCACCGAAAATTTTCGGTCTGGCCAGCCGTATGATCGAGATTGAACACGGGCCACACATTAGCAATGTAAATCATACGATCTAGATCACCTGCAATTCACTCACCCACACAAACACACAAGATTCGATTAAACAAAGTGTCAAACTATAAGCGGTGGATGTGAGTGTGTGACAGATCGTTCCGGCCATCGAAATCAACAACAAATACAACGATTAGAAAACGGATGGCGGACCGCTCGTACAGGAATTGGACGAGTCTGTTGTCGATTTCGGTGGACAGTATGGCGGCGCGCCGGCGATTGGACGAATGAGTGGGCACCTTTAGTATGGGAACTTCTTTGTCTAGACCGATTTTCTTTCTTTTTTCTTTTAATTAAATAAATTTATAATAAGAAAAGTTTAAAACAATTTTATTTTGAGGTTTAATATCTCCTATAGTTTTTTTGAGAGAATATTCCCCCTCCTGGCAAAGTACTTCAACTTGCCGGCCATGTATGCATGTATGTAAACAAATCTTGAAAGTCTAGTTTAACCAACTTCTAATTGTCGTATCGATTTGAAACTTAGCAAGTGTATGTAATTTGGATTACAATACAATAATTGGTGGGGCCCGGTAGCGAATAGTGGAACTCTGTAACGAACGACTTAACTCATCGTTTGATTTGTTTTCACAAGTACTCTGGTCCTAGTTATCTAGGGTCCTAGTCCTGATGATGGAGCCAGAAGGTGGCTACAGGAACTTCGTAACGAAACGACGTAGTCCCGTCGAGTTTGGAACATTAAATTTGCGCAATTGTGCGCTTTTGCGAGTTTTTTTAAATAAAGTATTAATTGTTTTTAAAAATTCAAAGTTTGGACAGCAACAATAATTGCGAAGGAAATAATATCTGGACAGCAGAAGTTGGTCAAAAACTCTACCATACTTCCTAAAGAAGACGTACATTATATTTGAACCAAATTCAATTTCCTTTTACACTGAACACAGAAGGCGGTCGGACAAAGTGACGAAACGAATATGAATTTCATATACCTTCTCTGTTTGGTAATTAACTTGACACGAAAATACCAAATATTAGTGATAGATATATGATACCACAAACTTTTTTGTAAATCAATTTATTCTACACAATTTTTTCATACATCATTTTGTTATAATATCTAACGTATTAGCCAGCATACGCCATAAAAACGCGATTGGGCTAACTTTTTACCCAACTTGATTCACTAATACTCTTAATGCTCAGCTCCTAAACATGATAGGTCCATGTTTAATACTCGTAAACCTTTCCGGTGAATCAACCTATCTAATCGTGGAAACCGTAACAAAATCTGTTCAGTAGTTTTTGCTTGAAAAGGGTACAGACAGACAGACGCGGCAGGGGACTGTGTTTTTTTGGTAGCAGAAAATCTTATGGGTTCGCGTCACCGTGTCACTGACATATAATATGTTATCTTAGAACAAAGCCCGTGGAACAGCTATAGCAGCGCCATATATCCGCTGAACTGGACCGGGCTGGACCCTACTAACAATGACAGATACATTTATATGTCAATTATACGTTATGTCTCATTCTCTCGTCTTCCTCTTTTAGCCGATGGTATTTATGAGGCTATACCTACCTAACGAGTGGCCAGTTCTGTTGAGGTATATTTAGATGGAAAAGCCTCTAAGTGTGTGACTTTACTGAAACTTGAAGGTGTGGACGTGACGGTTCCCAGCTCAGCCTGGCCTTTCAAAAAACGGCCCTACGCAGCCCGCGTTGTAATTAAAACAAATATGTCAAAACATATCAGTATGAATATTAATGAAGCACAGGTTATACAAGATAATAATAATTATCGTTGTTTTGATCTCTTGTATGTTGACGAGTTCATTGAGTGTGAAATTAAATGCGTTTACGGAGGTGGCTTTCCCAGGTTCGAGTGAAATCTAAAGGTAGGGCAAAATATAATGCATAGGTAGGTTTGGTCCCAAAATTACGGATACGTTACTGCTATGGGTATTTGTACCTTACGGCTGCACGGACCACAGGGGACGGTATTTATAGACATTTTTAAGGCTACTTTAAGGTATTTTGAGGTCGATAGTCTTTAATTAAAAAACTTAGATTTTAAAAGTAAACTTCTAGGTATTCCAAAAAATCTAAATTTTCTCAACTGTCATGCTTTGGACTTCGGAAGCCACGTCAAGCTGGCGTCCGCACTTCTGAAAATAATAGATACTTCTATTTAAAGAGTGCAGTGACGGGATTACCACCTATTCTATAGGAAATTATATAACATACAAGCTTCTTTCCGCGGTTTCACCCGAGTGGAAATAGATACAAAAGAAATAATCCTGTAATTGTAATTTGCCCCTCCCCCGCCCGCTTTCGCGTAATAAAAATTATTATATGTCATTCTCTGACCCCTAAACTACCACTATGAAAAAAATCATGTCGATCCCGTGAAAAACAAAAACAAATCTATCCCACGGGAACCATACATTTTCCGGGATGAAAAGTTGCCTATGTGCTATTCCAGACTATAATTTCTGTGCTAAATTTCATTCAGATCCGTTCAGCCTTATGGCGTGATTGAGTAACAAACATACAAACTTTTGCGTTTATAATATTAGAAGCCGTTGATCGCTGTTCCATAAAAAGGCTCATTAAACTATGAGGTTTAGTAAGTAGTTTTAGTAAGGTTTAGTAGGTTATAGTAAAATCTACTCTGCTGTTTTCATATAGAAATAACGCGTACGAAGCCCCAGGCATCAGTACAAAAGATTTCTAGACCTAAATAATCGTTCGTGGGCGGACATCGGATGAAAATATGTAATTTACTTTCCACTCTAAATGTCTAGAATGTCTTAGTAACGAGAGAGTTTGCTAAAGGTCTCAAAGGAAAAAATATGACAAGTGCTTAACAAACTTAAAGTAGGTCTCTTTGAAAAATGTACAAATGGATAAATACTTATAACTACTTATCTATTGGAAATTGATATATACTATATATATATACTACCAATTTTAATTTTTAAATATTCGATTTTTAGATCCCTGATCTGAGGTAGAGAAGCACGTAAATTAGATCCCCTTGTATCCTGTTTTGTTCCTACATCTACAACTATTACTTTTTATTGCCAGGTACCTATTGAGACAGAGAGTATAGTAGCTTTGAGCCGGACTCCTTACACTGTGTAGTTTTTTCAAAATATCTCATAAACTACTGAAAAAAATAATTAAATAAGGTAAGTATCGTGTTAAGCAAAAGAAGATCTCCAAACGGATTTTTTATTTTGGTAAGTACTTAACGAAAAATGAAATGTTGTGAATTATTTCCCACACCATATTGTTATATTTCTGACGAATTAGACAAACTCGCTGGGGCTAACTTTTCCCAGACTTGATTCATTAATACTGTTATAATGCTCAGCTTCTATACATGATAGGTCCATGTTTAATATTCGTAAACATTCCCGGTGAACAGGCCCGCCGCTAGCTGTTGGAACGCCCGCGTGCAAATACCGATTACACCTCTAGCTGTCACGGGCAAATTTTTTTAAACATAAAAACCCTTACTAAAAAATTAAGCTAATTTTACGTTTGCGTTTATTTTCGAAACTGACCAATAGATATCGTTATTATGACATGATATATGTCGTTTTTGCCGCCGTACACAGCGGGCCTGCCGGTGAATCAAACTATATACCGTAACAAAATCCGTACAGTAGTTTTTTTCTGACAGACACACGCAGCAGTTTTATAATATGTAGCGATGATGATTTGAGGAAAAACAATAAATTAACAGTTTCAGTAAAGCAACATTTGCGTCATTTTTCACTTATATTGAAATAAATGTCAATGCAGCCGTTGAGCGGGGTCAAACATTTCATATGAATTTTCTTCCCGCTTATTCATATGACAGCAATTACGTACTTTCGGCCCTGTTTTTGATAAGGTAAACAGCTACTTTCCGAGGTACTTTAAGGTGTTGTTTAAAATATATTTTTATCGTCCATAGAAAAATCTAATATTGTTTCATTGTTTCAGGTAATCTTGGATGTTCTACAAAACTGTGTAAGAATTAATTATCTATATTAATAATAATGAAATGCTGTTCGTTGTTAAGCGCATCATTTGAGAACGGCTGAAGTGAAAGTAAATGTTGGCAGAGGATGACCAAGGTATACTTTTATTGAACATATAAAAAATGTATTGATCGATGGAAATATTAAAAGTACACACAATGACCGTGCATGTATGAAAGGTATGATGAATAAATTAACTTTTAAAAAAAAAGGGTACCGCCTTCAAAATTTGCACTGAAAAGTAAAAAATAATAAATATTTCGTCGTAGAATTTGAAGACGGTTGGTGCCAAATTAGGATACAAAATTAAGTAAACATCTAAGAAGATAAATATCTGTTCAACGTTATATATGTTTGTACTGATGATCGTAGGTTCCTAATGAATTGTCTAGATTAGTGAATTTGGGAAGTAAGTTGTTTTAATTAGGCACCAACCGTCTTCAAATTCTACGACGAAATATTTATTATTTCTTACTTTTCAGTGCAAATTTTGAAGGCGGTACCCTTTTTTTAAAAGTTAATTTATTTTTCCCTTTTAAGTGATTTTGCTGCCCTGAGAGACAAATAATAACGCAAATAAAAAAAATTACTGGAAAAATAAAAAATAAAAACGGCTGTGGACGTGATTTGAACCATTTGCATCCTGAGCTGCACCATACCATACCATACCTTTAGCCGTTAGACCACCGTCGATACAAAAATTGACAACTTCGTGTCAATAGCAACCGTTGCTAAGGCTTTTCTCTGATACATAATTTTCAGCCGTAAACAGAGACAAATTATTGAATTTCTGAAAAACTACTGAACCGATTTTCGTTATATGTCTGTGAGATAATGTCGAGAAATTATTATATCCTTAAAAAAATAAGTCGTTAAAATCGGTACATATTTCATCGAGATACTGATAATTGACTTAAAAGTCAGTTTTTTAAAAATTACTGAAAAACTAATGAACCAATTTTTATGACATAAAAATGGGACCAATCCGGAAGAATTATCTGTCGATTAAAAAAGAAATAATCAAAATCGGTTCATAAACGACGAAGTTATCCGCGAACACACATAAAAAAATATATACGGTCAAAGAGATTAATATATTAAATGTCTTTGTATACGGTCGAATTGAGTAACGTCTTTTTTTTGAAGTCGTTAATAAAAGAAAGAAGCGGAAGAGATACCTCAGGATCGTAACAAATGACATTCGATTGTCTCTGCCTACTCCTTATGCGATAAAAGGCTTGATGATATATAGTTTTTAATTTACACGTATGACATATGTATATATTTTGTCAAATTACGTAGGTAGGTGTATAGATAAACTGTGTGATAGCAAAATGTAGGTAAATTGATTCCTAGAAACTATTACGTGTTTTCATTATCTATTTGACACGACGTCCTTCATAACTATTTGAAAGTTAATAGGGAACAGGGGAGTAACTGTTGACGTAATTTTCAATTCTAATCCTAAATTCCTTGAATGATGCCTAGAAATGGCAATACACACAATAATCCAACGACTGAGAGTAAAAGGGAATACTTCCCAACGCGTGTCGCTGTAAAGTTGTATATAATGCCAATCTATTAAACATTTTCAATGGCGTGATACAGGTTTCAATGAGATAGTAACGGTGCGACATCTATCGACGCAGTGTGCCGCCACATGACTCCCTCCCCAGACCAGAGGTCGATACAGTATGAAACCAACATCCATGTAGCTTTGTCAGCGGTAATGGACTGTGTGGCTAACTGCATGTGGGAATTATATGTCGTCATCGAGGAGTGCGCGGGAGGACCTGGTAATGACTGACATATGGTCAGTTGGAAGTGGGAGTAGGATCATGGAAAGGGGTCACCAATATGGAAATGGTTATACATACAACAATCCAACGATTGTTTCAATTTCAATATAATGAGACAGGTAGCGATGCGACATCTATCGACGCAATGTGCCGCCACGAGGGTTTCCTATACAACAATGTGAACACCTACACAAATACACTTTATAACTACTTATCTATTTGTGATCTACTTGATTCACTTATACTGTTGACGCTCAGCTCCTAAACATGATAGGTCCATGTTTAATACTCGTAAATCTTTCTTGTGAATTAACCTGTTTTGTCGTGAAAACCGCAACAAAATCCGTTAAGTAGTTTTTGCGAGTAAAGGGCACAAACAGACGACAAACGCGTTTCATATCCGACTGGTAGTTCCAGAAATTAAGAAATTAGCGCTTATTATTATTATTTTCTTTATTTCATTTCTCTTCTTTAAATTACATTGTTACATATTTGGGTACTTATAAAAAAACAAAAATATATAAAAATATAAAAAAAGGGTTAATCCCCCCGGAAGCGAGGTTAATACCCTAACTACCGGTGGTTAGGGCTGCAGAGAGAGGAACTTCCTCACAATACGGGCCATGCTGAGGAGTACTGCCTTCTGGATCTGACCCTTGACCCAACTGCCAATCTCAAGGCTCCTAAGGTGACGGTCAAAACTCTTAGCAAAAAGACCATTGACCGTCACGACTATCGGTACAATGATCGCCGACTTCACATCCCACATGTCGACAATCTCGTGAGCAAAGTCAAGATATTTTGATTGTTTATCTTTCTCAGCTTTCACAAGATTGTCGTCATGTGGGATAGTGACATCGATTATCATTGCAAGGCGCGCTGATCGATCTACCAACACAATATCAGGCTTATTGGCAACAATAGTTCTGTCTGTGATGATAGATCGATCCCAGTAGAGCGTGGCATGACCATTTTCAAGAACTGGTTCAGGCACATACATGTAATACGGTACTTCAGTGACTACAAGGTTGTATCGTAAAGCAAGTTGTTGGTGTATAATCCTGGCTACTTGGTTGTGCCTGTGCAAGTACTCGCCGTTGGCAAGACGAGAACAACCGGAAATAACATGTCTGATTGACTCTCCGGGACGGTGGCATGCTCGACAGATGTCAGCCGTGCCGTCCTTCATGATGTACTTCCGGTAGTTATTTGTCTTGACAACTTCGTCCATAATTGCACAAGTAAAACCCTCGGTTTCTCCAAAGAGATCACCGAAGCGTAGCCAGGACACGGAAGTCAAAAGGTCTACATCAGAACCATGAAGAGCCTTGTAGAACCTTCCGTGTAACTCCTTGCTCTGCCATACCTCCTTGCGGTCATTGTTACTCAGCATTATAGGTTTGTGCCAGTTCTCTTTAGCCAAGGATAACGGGGTAAAGCCCTTGTCTACCTTGACCACATCTCCATGCATCACCCCCTCATTGTTGAGAAAATATTCTCTGAGATTGTATACCTTACGATTGTGGAGAGTCTTAGCGTTAAGAAAGCCACGACCTCCACATTTTCGTGGGATGTACAGTCTCATTACAGATGAGCGTGGGTGATGCATACGATATGCGGTCAATAGTGTCCGAACTCGTCTGTCCAGGGAGTCCAGTTCAGTTTGAGTCCACTTGAGTATGCCAAAGGAATACAATAATACAGGCATGACCCAACCATTAAAGGCACGCACTTTATTTCCGCCTGATAAAAGACTCTTCAGTATCGTCTTGGAATATACCCCGTTTAATCCTGATTAGTTCGTCGTCACCGAAAGCTCTTCGACATCCTGGATAGATAAGGACTGTTTTCCAGTGCCCCATACATGAGCTCAGGAAGGTGCGTAGAGTTGTATCGATTTTATACAACTCCAGCACCCTCATGAGCCAGGTATGTGGTACAGAGTCATAAGCTTTTTTGTAATCTATCCAGCATGCCGATAGATTCTTTCGGTTACGTCGAACTTGTTGGCTAATGGTCATGTCAATGAGGAGAAGTTCTTTAGTACCACGGGACCCAGCCCTACATCCATTCTGAGAAGCAGACATGATTGAATTGGTATCTATATGGTAACCAATTTTGATTCTCAAAATGGATGTAAGGAGCTTGTAGATGGTAGGTAAGCATGTTATGGGTCTATAATTCTTAGGATCCGTGGTACTACCGGACTTATAAAGCAGGCGAGTAATGCCTGTAGTCATAAATTCTGGGATCGATCCAAACTCAATGGCTTCTTGGAATTGGGTTGCTAAGCGAGCGTGTGAGCTGCGTATCCATTTTAGCCAATAGTTGTGTAGTCCGTCGGGCCCTGGAGACTTCCAATTTGCCATAGGACGGACTGCACAAACTACTACTAGTCCTCGGTGTGACTGACGGGAGTCGACCAGATGTTTTGCCAGAAAGTATTCGTGGTTTCAACATCGGGTACACTCCCTTCAGTCACACCCTGTTTAGATCGTTCTCAGTCTCTATAAACCTGCCTTTGATCGTTTTGGAATATGTGATTCTGGACGTATCGATCCACTCGCAACTTGTACCTGCGAATGCGGTTTGCCCATGCACAAATTTTCTGCTTCAGGAAGTCGATGCGTTCTGTGACTCGAGATATGTATTCCCGGGGTCTTATGTCAATCCCCGAGAAAGCTCGCTGCACAGAACGCATCACTCGCGGACGAGTGTTGCCGTTCCTGAAGCAGGTTAGCTTGCCTATGAGTACCCTAGCCTCGTCAATAATAGAGTTATCTGTGGCTTGGATATTGACCTATTGCAGAAAAGATGCAATAAAAGGTAAAGTAGTACGACTTTTATTTTTCAATAAATGGCATGGTTGGTGGTTGGACCCTCCCACGATGAAAAATCCTGGCTACGTGCTTGTGTAAAACATATTCTATGAATTATGACATAAGAAGTGATGATGGTTTTATTTAATAAAAATAAAATGCACTTACATATTGAGTGTCTGGGCGTGGCAAGGTCGTTTGAGAACGTTCAAGCGCCCACTTGTACTAGAAAAAAAAAAAACTCATGCTCAACATTACTGTACCTATTTGATAAAACCTTAGTCAAGTGACGACCACGACTAGCGCCAGGTGGTTCCGTAACCTGTACCAGATAATAATTCCGCGCTGCTTTTGACATTTTTCTTTTTAAATTTATTCCTCACTTCCGAATGAAAATCCTCTTTTGCTTTTAAAACCGTAGTCACACGGAGTATTTCAACCAAATTATTTAACAAAGCAAGAGCAATTGACCATGGTACATATTTATGATATATTGTTTTTATTATTTATTTTTAAAATATAGCCCATTTAAAAAAAACTAATTTCGATATTTTTGTTTTTTATCCATTGCGTCTATTTTTAATATCATTTTTAAATTTTCGCCGCGAAACGTGACGTCACGAAAAGTAGAACAGGATTATAATCTTGGCCACCACACATAATAAAAGTGACAGTCAATCAAATTAACGTCAAGCAAACGTCAGTCAAGGTCGACGAGGTTTTTCGTTGTTCAAAATGGCAAGAAAAGAGTGTTTCATCCTGAGGTTTCATCCAGTCATGTCTGAATAACAAATAAAATAATAACACGAGAAATATAAATTTATAAAGCTGTCACTTAAAGATTGATGTTTACTTTTTTTTGTAAGCAAAGGTATTTTTTCATACCGCTTAGGTCAAATGAAAGATATTGTTATTTATTGAATATCTTAAAAAGTATAGACTTAATTTAAAATCTGATAAACAGAAAGTACAAAAGCTTATTTCTTGATCTCGGTGTAGCTGCATAGGAAAACGAAGACACGAGCCGCGAGCGCGCCACCGGCCTAGGTAGATAGCACCGAGCGCGCGTGTGAGGGAGAAGGAGATATCGTGTCGGCTCGGCCTCGGTGCATGCGACAGGAGGTTTTCAGTGCGTTGCCATTCAGACTAAGACAAGAACGCACTGTAATTTCATTACCTATTAAATCAATTAATCTGTTATCTAATTAGTGTGTTATTGAAGAGACCTCCAAATCGGTTTTTGATTTATCATGACCATGACCTATATTACCTGGAACACTAAGACAAAGCCAACGATGTCTCAATCTGATGAATAGTTTAGGAATGAACATACATACATACATAGACTGCTAAACTCATACCCTCCTCTTTTGCTTTTCAGTGCATAATTTTTGAAATCGGTAGACATTTTTTTAAAAGGCAATTTATTTTTTGTAAAATATCCTGTTTTAAAGTATAATTTGTGGTTAATGCAGTGTATGGTCCAGTGCCTGGATGTACACATTTACACAATTACACATTTGTCACGCACACTGATGTATTAATTTTTTGGTCTCGTTCTGATCGCGACATTACCAATCTAGTAGAGCGCCAGCATACTACATACCCTTTAGAAACTTGAATTTATTTATCTTTTTACAAGGGGTTACCTGAAGTCGTTTCTGTGAAAAAAGACCTTGATAGACAACAAAGTTATTCTATAAGGGTTTTGTACGGAACCCTAAAATACACTTTTCACGCTGACAGTACCTACCTTTGGTAAAACTTTGTAATCAACTTTTTTGTTGTCCTTACCTTTTATGAAATGTGTATTATGGTCAGAACGCAACTTGTATGCTACCGATACTATATCTGATTTATTGATTTAGTTTTTTTAAATAAATTTGTTATTTATAGCCATGCCCGCGGCTTCGCAAACATGCTGTATTTGAATTTTAGGACAGAAAAGAGTTTTGATTTCTTTATGTCCGTCCAAAAATAAATTAGAAGATTTCTTTATTGTTCAACTTCTTATCTTCCTACATTCTCCCTGTTTTTCATGAATTTTATAGATTCTATTCTCAAATTCTCATGCCTTTTTTTTCTTGGCAAACCTCTGTCGCCTTATTTAAATGGTAGTATTTAATTCTATAACTGTAAATCACCTTTTTAGCACCAAAAATACTGCATTGCACACTAAATGTGCACACGAAATAATTATACAAACTTTATAGTGTTACTATAAATAAATTGAGCCCTATATTTTATGCTTTGTTTTTTCGATTAGTCTAGGCGTGGCTATAGTTTACGCAATACATAGCTGATGGCTTAACATAGGGTTGTCTATACTTTTTTTTCTGTAGTATTTTTAAATAAGCGTTTAATAAAAATTGTTTAACTATCATATTATGAAAGTTAAACTAAATTGTACGAGTAAATGAATAAATCAAATTTCACAAACGCAAGCTTTAAATTCGTTTAAGAACTGATCCGGTCCTTTGGGTAGTAGCGTGATGTTAGCGTAGAGCGTAGGTATATCGTTTCTCAATAAAAAAGCTATATTTTTTCAAATCGTACTGGTAGTTCCTGTAATTATATTCGATATTATATTAGTATAAATTAATCAAATTACGAGCTGGCGATAACATTAATAAATTCATCCCCTATTATGGTTTTTGAGTTCATACAAAAATCGAATAGAAAAAGCACTTTCAGTTTTTCTCGAATTTTCCAATTCTCCGAGCAACTTCTCCAAATTTTTCTTTACCAAAACCAAATTCATGCTATTACGAACATTTAAAAAAATAACCAAATTGGTACAGTCGTTCTCAAGTGATGCGCTTTCAACGAACAGCATTTAATTTTTAACTGACTTCAAACAAAGGAATCTTTTATTTTATTGTTTTATGTATGTTCCCCGATTACTTTTTTTTGTTTGAAAAGTATACTTTCCAGGTGGTCCCATGGTCATCAGGTCAGGATCTGATGATAGGATCCTGGAGAAATCGAGAACTCTTCAAATTTTATAGGCACACTTGAAGCGATTTGGGTAGTGACTTGTGCATTTGCTTTCGGAAAGCACACTTTTCAGTGCATAACTTTTTAATTAGGTACACTTTTTTTAAAAGACATTTATTATTTATACGATTAAATATTTCAGCATGTTTTTTACACTGACCACCTGAAGTAAATTAAAATGCGCTAATCAATCAGGAGTAGCCAACCCTAGAATCAGCCGGCGGCACTGATAAACGGCTCTCTGATAACAGCTCCCTATGCGACCGCCGCGCCGCCACGCCGCCACGCCGCCACGCCGCGCCGACCAGGCACCAGGCGACCGTGGCTTCGATCTACCAAGCATAAAATTAGACATAAGATATTAATTTGAAAGTTGCTCCGTATATTGTGTACACACCAGGTGTGGACATTCCAATTTCTTAATACCACTAAATTTATATTCTCTATGACAGCTGCGACAATTCCCGTGCATGTCGTTTAAGTGACAATATGTAGGGAGAAACATTAAAAGCCTACTTTTCTCGTCTTATGATAATTACTGGGAAATACATATAAAACATAAAAATTTCTTGTATATAAAAATATATTTGTATTTCTTATAACGAGCGCTTTCATGTCACATGAGGCAATTGCAAAAAAATTTTTTTTTCACTTTTTTTTTCTCAAATTTAACCAGCCAAATCAAAATTAGATTAAATAGTTAATTAAAATCCAGTATTACCCTAATGCTAACTAATATTTTAAACTAATTTTACTTTATTACTTATAATTATTATATGCCCATATTACTTTCCATCCCCTATTATGGTCTTGAGTCCATACAAAAATCCCATAGAAAAAAGCACTTTTAGTTTTTCCCGAATTTTCCAATTTTTCATGCAACTTTTCCAATTATTATTTCTCTAAAAACCTTACTCAGACTATAACGAACATTTAAAAAAAAGCCAAAAATAGTATTTATTACGTACATATGTATTGTATAGACAATTTCTTGTATGATTATATTACTGACCAATAGGTAAGATTTCATTTATTTTAATGAACGCGATTAGCATAAAAATGGAATAATTAATACAATCTATCTATACTAATATTATAAAGAGGTAAAATTTGTAAGTTTGGATGTAGGGGGTAATCTCTCAAACTACTCAACCGATTCTCAAAAATATTTCACCAATAGGAACATTGTGCTACATTGTGCTATCACAGGGTGATATAGGCTATATTTATATATATATATTAAATATCCACGAGAGAAGCCTGGGGCGGAAAGCTATTATCAATATAATAAAAAAATTCAATCGCCGAATATATTTTTTTAATGCGTAGTTGGTTTGTTCCGTCCTTGACATTCGGTATTAGCAAACATAAATAACTTATGTCATTTTAGTATATAATTAATTTTATATCTTATCGTATTGCAATAAAATATAATTTTGTTCGTTTTAATAGGCTTGGTTATTATTTAGGTAGAAGCGCATCCGGATTCTTAACAATGCAATGTGACATTTAAAGTAGACTAATATCTGACATAATTATTTATAAAGAGGAAAGATTTGTATTTTGTATTTTTGTATGTTTGTTACGAATAAACTCAAAAACTACTGGACGGATTTTGATCATTCTTTCACCATTGGAATACTACATTATCCCTGAGTAACATAGGCTATATACCATCACGGCATGACGACGGGAACGGGGTGGGCAGAGGTGAACATGACAAAAGCTATGTATGAAGTGTATGTTTGCCAACATTCTGAAATAGTCACGTACGAAGTCGTGGGAAACAGCTAGTGTAATTATAAAGAGGTAAAATTTGATTTTTTGTAATGAATAAACTCAAAAATTACTGAACCGATTTTAAAAATTATTTCATTAATAGAAAGCTACGATATCCCTGAGTGACATAATCTGTATTTTATATTGTTCGAATATATACTTACGGGCGGAGCCGGGGGCGGAAAGTCTAGTGATTTATATATTAAAATCTGGGTTTCATCATTACATACCAGTGGCCGGCTTCGCCCGGGTGCAATTTAGGACTGACAATCAACGTACAGCCTGAACCACCACTGGAAATATAAATATGAAAATTTGAAGGTTTCTTATGAGGTATAGAGGTGCACTAAGAAATATTTATAAGAAATAAGGGGGTGAAATGGGATGTAAACGTTGTATTTCTAATACAACTCGTACAAAGTCGCGAGCAACTGTTACTTTTATTTAATACTAGTGACCCCGCCCCCGGCTTCGCACGGGTGCAATATGCTATGCTACAGATATATGCTACCGCGGACTTTCTTTGTATATTATAGGCTATGTGCTACTCTGATGTATAAGCTATAACATTGTAAAGTTTCATCAAAACCCGTCCAGCAGTTTTTCCGTGAAGGAGTAACAATCATCCATCCATCCTCACAAAGTTTCGCGTTTATAACATTAGTAGCTTATATTCAATTATACATTTCCATAATTGTACCTGATTAGGCAGCATATTCCATGGAAGCATGCTTGCGGAAATTTTTTCCTCGACTTAAATCTAAAATACTTCAGAGAAAAGCTGAAAAACTGCAACCAAATCCATTTATTGGTTCGAGATTAGCGTCGGAGACTTTTAATACTAAGTAGTGATAGTGAAAAATCTACCCCTTATATTAGGGGTAGGGCGTATTTTAGGCACTTTTAAAGTTGTGTTGCCTGTCACCAAAATCAGGGCAAAATATTCTGGAAAATTTTAGTGCAACTGTTTTCCCTTCGCAGACTACAAATGTCTGCCTACCCCTTACACACTTACGGTCGTGTAGAACAATTTAAAGTTACCAAGGTAACAAGAAGTGAAGGTACCACAGTACGACACTCAACCTCTCTCCGACCATTCTGAAGGAATTATTGTGACATATACCTCATTGCACATATCATATTTTTATTTACTTTGATTTTTATCGTAAAACTACACATTTCTTTCGTCACATCACATACCTATGTATGTTGTAAGAGGCAATGGAATTTTGATAATTATAGTTTTACAATTAAGTAGTACTTTTATATATAAAAAACCGACCAAGTGCGAGTCGGACTCGTTCCGTACCATTATCTATAAAAACGGGGGGGGGGGGGGACGACGACGACACGTTTGTTGTATGGGAGCCCCTTAAATATTTATTTTATTCTGTTTTTTAGTATTTGTTGTTATAGCGGCAACAGAAATACATCATATGTGAAAATTTCTACTGTCTAACTATCACGGTTCATGAGATATATTCTGGTGACAGACGGACGGACGGACGGACGGACTGACAGATGAGCCTTAGTAATAGGGTTTCCGTTTTTACCCTTTGGGTACGGAACCCTAAAAAGGCATAGACAGTCATGGGGACTGCCGACAGGAGTGAAAACTTAAAACTATGAATAAAGTTTTCAATTGAAAAAGAACCACTGCAAAAATAACCAAGGATAAGATAATATATTCCAAGATTCACGTACCACAGACATGAGAAAGAACGATTTCACAAAAAATTGGTCTTGCGACAAAATCACAAACCTGACATATGCTCTTCCTGTATTAGACAAAAACTATTAGAAATAGCAAGTTGTAGTTAATGTTTTCATAAAGTATGTCAAAATAGGATAAATACGAGAAAATTGTACATTAATTATATTATATGTATTATAATATATTATTAAGAGAACTCGAGTCGCAAAATCGGTTAAAAATATGACTTTCAGGGCTTCATAAAACTTAGCTGTAGCTGATTTTCATATATTTTTTAAAATTCAAACTTTGTCAAATATAAAAACTATTCAAATTTCGAAACTAAGACATATAATTATCGCGTAATTTAAGAAGTCGTAATTTCTATGGGACAAAAGTTATGAGGCGCTCCTTAAGTACCTATACTTATTCTTAGATGTTTATAAGATTTCATATAAATCTTCAAGACCTGTTAAGATAATTGTGGAAAAACCGCGGGGAAAAGTCTATTTTATGACATCATCATCTAACATTGTTTCAACTGTTTTGTCATAATAAAAGTTATGTCAAAATAAAATATTTTATAACCGTGTAAGTTGTAATATTTTCTAAGTTATTATCGTAAGCTTTTGTCGGCTAAATCATCTCACGTACAAATAGTAAAAAGAAAGAAATATTATCACTGTAACTTAATCTATATTCCAAATCCCTCCTCCGCCCCTTTTTACAATATTACAATAATAATAATAATACAGCTTTATACTTTCACAAGCTCAAATGTAAACAAATCTAGGAAGTCGATTTTAACCAACTTGAAATTGTTGAATAAATTTACAAGTGTATGTAATTCGGATGACAATACAATAATTTTAGGTTTTTATGGTTTGTATTGCAAAAGTAAAAGGAAATGCTGGCAAAGGACGACCTAGGTGTACTTTTAATGAACATATAAAAAAATGTTGATCGAATGAAAGATATGATGAATATAAAAGAAGCGAAAGAGGTGTGTCAAGATTACGCAAATGACATCGATGTCTCTGCCTATATCCCTTTTGCCATAAGTGGCGTGATGATAGATAGATATATACGAAACGGAAATATAAAAAGTAATAGAGTCCAAGTTACTTGGGGTAATGTAAAAAAGCTTTTTTCTAAATGATATCTCGAGAACCCTTCCGTCTATCCATTAGATAATTAGTTCCCCATCTACTTGAAAGTGTAATAAGAATATACCGTCTCGTACTAAGGAAGTGACAAATTCCTATCCCTATATATGTAAAGTAACTAACGACTCGCCGTGGCTTCATTTCAATTTTAGTATTTATTCGATAGATTTAAAGACGCCAAACCATTGGCATGGCATTCGATTGTATCTATGTCGCCCCCAAATGGTTAAATGGATGGCTAGAGGCATTTCATTAAATGACGAGATTCATTTGAATGGCTAAAGGATGCTTAGCCCAATTGTTGAAAGAAACGTTTAACATAAGTTCGTCGTGTTCGTAATATTTAGACTGAAAATTTTGTTTAAAACTAGTGTCCGGCTCAGTATTTGCAGGTAAATCCATGATGTGTTCCTTTTTCTTTTATAATACTGTTTATTTTAATTCGAAACAAAGCACTTTACATAAAACAACACACACTAATCAGCTGTTGACGCCATATTTGTTAGAGACTGTTAGCGCTATAGTGGTAAAATAAGGAATTAATGACCTGGCGGCTTTTAGTTCAGCCGTTTCTAAAGAGCTAGCTTTCAATCAGGCAACACATTTCATTTATGGAACGGCCTAGCTATTCAATTGAATGCCGCCATTTAATTAAATGCCTAGCCATCCAATTGAGTGGCTGTTTTAACCATTTGGCGGAGCCATCTATATCACTTGCGATAAAAGGCGTGATAATATATAGATAGAAGATAATTAGACACATGGGAATCCAGAAAGTTATGTTAGTATGAATAGGGTAATCAAGAATGTTAACTGAAAATGCCCCAGGCCCTGAAGTACGAAGGCGTAGGCCTATAAAGCGGTAGAAATGGTAAAAGCTGTATTGGAAAGAGAAAAGTTTTAATTCTCTATTGTTACAACTGGAATGAACAAACCCATTATTGTTCGAGTTTCTGCTTTGACTTTAAAAAGGTTACTTTTGTCCTAGATATTAGGTATTCGGAATCACTGCTTACCCCTTTTAGTTAGTATAGCCTTAATGTAGCATGATGATCTGAAATAGGACGTCTCGGGTTTGATTTTTACTACAACTTACAAATCTAAACTACTTGTGATTCGTATGGCTTTGTAAATTGGCGACCAAATTCTCCTAAAATTGCGTCGGTGGCCGAGTGGTTAACCACACTTAGAGGATTTTCCATCTAAATATACCTCAACAGAATTAGCCACTCGTTAAGTATAGCCTCACAAATACCATCGGCTTAACGGAATACCATGGAACTGTAACACGGTTTCGGGAACTGTCAGGTAACCCGTGAAGAAAGGAATAAATTTCTCGTGAAACTATGGTACATATGGCGACAGTTTTGTCAATTGTTGTAACTCGCTAAATGTGGACTTTGTTACCCCATCTTCCATGTATATTTGCCTCAAGTATTCCTTGTCAATCATATCGTACCGCCTGATGGAGTTTGAATTAATTTCAACCTTCTTCTCAGTCTGTTCCTCATTGCTTGAGGAACTATCGGCTGTGAGCTTTAGAGCTTATTCCTTTAGGTCTGTATCTCTCCAATTTCCATCCTGCCCGTCACCGATTGACTTCTTTTCATGCATTTGGTTTACGAAGTATTTATTGCTGTTGAGCTTAGATGTATAACTACATGAGTATTGGAATTATTAGAAACTAACTTTTCGTCCCAGCTTCGTTCCTAGAGCCCACATTAACTTAGTTCATACAAAAATTCGGATCTGGAGTCTGAGATTCTATTCCTGGAACGGAAAATAAATTAATAAAGTATGTTTTCCGTGGGTTGCTCGCATATCCAAAAATGATTTCTTCCAAATCCTGTAAGGCCTTGAAAGCCTAAACTGCCCACTACGTAGTTTGGTATCACCTCCCACGCTCTCTTCAAATATTGCGCATTGGTAAGTAAAATTAATGATACGAAGCTATGAAAGATAGAGAGATAAATTGTGCTAAATTCATATATTGATTTCTGAATTTGTTTTCATATTTTTCCCCTTATGACTTTGAATTAAGTTTATGTTATTGGGTTAAAACTGTTACCCCCTATATAAATGATTTCCTAGCAATAAAGTAAGAATTATAGGAGATGGAGCAATAGAGATCTGACTTTAGTTTCTTCCTAAAACCTTGGCTTGACCTTTAAAAATATCTCGAAATCCACAACTGCAGTTTCTTATATATTATCATATCCTTTATTCCAGAAGGGGTAGACTGTAATGCTATTTGCTACGATTCTGACATATTTATAGGTTTCACTTTGTACATCATTATCTCTCTCTGTCTTCTACTAGTCCATCATCTAATTCTATAGTTCCATCATCGAAGTACGTATAGTATTTTTTATTTCATTTTTATACCCAGCACATACATAAAATATTAATTTACTCACAACATCATCTTTCAATTTATGTTCTTTTCTAATCATGTAGTTACAAACGCAGTCACGACACACATTTAACTAAGACAGCATTTCCGCGGAATGTATCTTACTAAAGATAAGCATGAAGCGTTTTATTCCCAATCGCAAAAACGGCTTATTATTGCCAAACCTGCTTTATTTTTAGATTGGGATTTTCTAATTGGCATTGTAATTACATCAATTTTGTTAACATTGTATTTTTTTAAATAGTTATTCTTGTATATTTGTGAAATCAAATAATAAACACGGCTTCCTGAAACCGTGTAAATACCCAGCGGAAGATACGTCTGCCTAATTTAGCCGTGTCAGCTCAGTGCATTGCCCTCGTTTCCAATGAACCTAAGAATGCCACAATCATGGCTTCAGTAGACATAGAGTTCAGGACTCTTCTTCGCGACCCTCTCGTTGTGTCAGCCATATCATCCGCCTTGGCCTAACTCAGGTAACACACTATTACATCAGCTATAAATCAAAATTCTTCTTTTATTTCGTCGCCTTGTGACAGTCCTCAAAGCCCAAACCCAGTAGGCAAAAGATGAGCAGACGGAAAAGGCCTATAATATTTTAAGGCTACCTAACGAGTAGACATGTTCTGATGAGGTATTTTGAGATCAAAAGACATCACAATCCTGCAGTCTATAATCATTAGCACACCCACTTGTTTGCAACAGATAAAGGCTCGTAAATTAAGGAAGGTAATGGCAAGTTGTTTTGTAAAGGAGGTCGATAGCAGATTTTCGTTGCCCAAGCCTTCTTTTGAGAGTTTGAGTCAACCCCCTCAAAAGGGAGGACAACGCCCACACCCATCCAGGAATAGAACCTCACACCATTACGGCTACGTTCCAAGACCCACCCGTTTATGTCTTGTGCCTGTAGTAAGCGTATTCATCTAATACTAGATTAGCCTGTAAATATTGTGAAACTTTTGGTAATTAAGCTGAATTTGTGCTTTTAGGTGGACGTTTAAAGTTTTAACTAAACAATTTAGTATGTGACAGTGATAGATGAAGTAACTGCAGTTAATGGTTGTTAAGAACTTGAAATGTAGGATGCCCTTCTAGTGCTTCGGAGGGCCAAACTTCTTTTAAAAATAACATATATATATGTTAAAAAAGTGACACATTAAGTGCAGCAACAGGTTTGACACCTGTTGTGTTGAATATGGATAACTGGCAAACAGTTATCTATGTGACTGCATCAACCATATTTCATTGTTTTTGGCATGATAAGAGGCAATCAATAACCGGCTAAGGTAACAAAAATGCGACCCAAATCACCCAAGGTATTCAAAAAGATAAAAATCATAAATCATTTTTGTAAACAAATATTAACTGTACCATGAAAATACATCAATTACAAGCCACTTGAGACTTCTTGTGAAGTGTTTTGTACTTTTGTGTCGAGCGTTTAAACTCAACTCACTTTTGGAAGGTTTACGTTCAAATAGAACCTCACACCACTTGCGCTAGGGATGTACTTTGTAATAGGGAAACTACACTATCGATTGAAATATGTCAAAACGCAACTAACTAACAACCGACGCTACCAAACGACTAAATAATTAAACAAACATATACTTGCGAAAAACATATATATGGCTGAAGTGAAAGGAAATGCTGGCAGAGGACGAACTAGATGTACTTTTATTGAACACATAAAAAATATATTGATCGATGGAAATATTAAAAGTACACACAATCGACGATCATGTGTGAAAGGTATATGATGAATATAAAAGAAGAGAGAAGAAAGAGATATGTCAGGATCGTAACAAATGGCATTCGATTGTCTCTGCCTACCCCTCTTGGGATGAAAGACGTGATGATAGATAGATAGATACTTGCGAATAACTACAATACCTACATCTGAATAGAATCTGGTTGCAAATTGCGACCGGTTGCTTATTGCAAGTGGTCACGCCGAACAAAAAATCCCGTCATAAAAAGTTGCATAATGTCAATCTCTGGTCCGTTGCTCCCTTTTAACATGAAGGAAAAACAAATAAACACACTTTCGCATTCATAATATTAGTTTTAGGATTTTAGAACTACTTTTTATTCGTAAATAATATATCGGCTGTAGCCCCAAAACAAATATCATGGCTAAATGAGAAATAGTTGTATTCCGCTAAGTAGGTACCCTGAGCTAGTAACCGTTTGGAGCCATATGTATAAAAATAATACTTTTAGGAAGTCTACGTATTCAAAATTTAAAACTAAAATAATATATAATATTAATCGATGGCAATATTAAAAGTACACACAATCGCCGAGCATGTATGAAAGGTATGATGAATATAAAAGAAACGAAAGAGGTATGTCAGGATCGTAGCAAATGGTATTCGATTGTCTCTGTCTACCCCTCTTGGTATCAAAGGCGTGATGATTGATAGATTTAAAGTATTCATTGTTTTTCATCGGATGTTTATTTCGAACTACGAGGTCACACATCTTATTAGTGGGCAGAATTTATCACATTTTTTTGTCATTACAAGTCTGCAAATATTTTCCAATATCGATGTCGATAGTATGGTTGTACACACAGCACTATCGACTTCTGTTGGCCGGCAGCGGAGACTAAAAAGCATATTTATTTACCACATTGTTATTTTACTGAGCTCCTTAATGACGATGTATTTTAAAAAGGGACTCTTTTTTTTTATCAAAAATGGTATTCTGAAACTTTGACTTTCTGTTTGTTCGTCTTACATTGATTCCTAATCTGTCTAATTCTCCCGGATCTATACTTATGATATAGTTTAGATCTGTAATGGTTTTTCAGGAATAAAAAGCCAGACATTTATCTCAATATTTTGAACCGATTTTACTAATAAGACATTTGATTTTTCATATAAATATCATGAAAATTGGTTGAGTAGTAATAGGATGAAGACATAACGTGTAAGAGTTCACAGTATTTAAGAATTTTCTTCAATTTTAATTCAATTATTAAATAATTTCCCAATTGTAGCAGGTTTTCCTTTAATGGAAACCTTTGTGGCCACATGTGGCCGGCGCGTGGAAAATTGCTTTTATACAATTTGTCTCATTTGTGAGATATGTTCACTTGAGAGGTTTATTGTGATACTTAGTTATTGTAGAAATTCTATACATATAACTATAATGTAAATTGTTCGCTGTAATTTCCTTATTACTTGTCAATATAGTGATCAGAAATTGCTACCTTACTGCTCTAAAGCAGTCAATTACTGTGAATATCGTTGTTTTTTTTAATTAAGTACTTTTTCTATGTGGCGCCGTACTGCTTTGTGGTTTATTTTTCATTAACGTTCATGCTGACAGAAAAACATGGCCTTTGATTAAATAAAGAATAAAGAAGGAAAAAAATACGTGTGCTGTATAGACTTTCCTTTGCCTGATCCTGAAAAGGAACAAATTAACAAAAAAAAACTTTTCTTAACGCTTTAAAAGTTTTATTCGACATAAGAATAAAATTAATACAGGAAATATAAAATAAAGAATGTAGATGTGGGCCCGTATGCTTGTGATTTTCATAGGTTTCAGTTACAATCATACATGAATTTAAGTTTTTATCCAATATTTATTTCCACACCGCTTCATATTTTCATTCACTTCGAAAATACATCAATTTGAAAACTAACTCACAAATCCTTTTAAATAATAGCGAATAATTAAGTAATTACCGAGGCAGTCAGTAAAGCCCTAAAACCTCGGATTAGCTATGTAAATTGCTTCAAAGTTTCTTCACAGATCAATGACTTTGGTAATATAAAGACCTACAAAATACTCTCATGAATATTTATACCAATTTAAATATATATGTTATCGGCAATATGTATAATTTGGTCTTCTGTGCAATACCTAGCCTACCTATGGAGCCTAGGAATAAACGTGAAGTGAATCCTACCAATATATGTGAAGGTTTGGATGTTTGTTGCTTGAAGGGATTTGATTGAAATTTGGAAAATATAATAGTTAACTTTTTATCCCGGATATGTTACCTACAGCCACGGTATTATTTCTTTTCCATTATCTATTTCCACGGTGGTGAAACCGTGAATAAATGCTTGTGTATGCATATAAAGTGAATTTATAGAAGAGCCTAATCATTTAATAGGTTATTATAACATTTTTAAGTTGTTGATTATAACACATAATATTAAATAACGCGTCTGCTCCATTTTGAACGGTTTGAACTACTGAACGAATTTTGTTCCGATTTAGATGAATATATATATGCGTCGGTGGCCGAGTGGTTAAGACGTCTGGTATTAACTAGGCAGACCACGGATTTGATCCCGGATCCCGGCCATGCACCAATGGGTTTTTTATAATTGAAAACTTATGTACATAATCCGACAAACCACACTTCCATCTAAAAATATACCTCAACAGAACTGGCTACTCGTTAGGTATAGCCTCACAAATACCATCGGCTCTGGGTAGCCTGGGACAGTAATACGGTTTCGGGAGCTGTAAGGCAACCCGTTAAAAAAAACAAGGTTTATTTCTGTGAAAAAAATACATAAAGCTCAAATAATAGTTAAGTAATCTTTACAATGCCTAGGTATTCATTAGAATACCCTAATTATACAGTGTCTGCCACATCGTCGAATAGATGGGAGTGGAGATTAGAGGTTTATCAGACCGCTTTTAGGGAACCTTAGAAATCTAAAGATTAAAACTTTAAACTTTTTCTCTCTCACTTCGCTTGTCTCTTGTGGCGTGGGAAGATAGCCCAAAGAAGAAGAACAAAGCCCACATTTACTAAGTTGTCCATATTAAATAAATTGGACTAAAGCTGTCAGTTCTTATATGAGGAAGGTTTAAGTGTCTTCCGAAGCAGTTTTGACCCTTATTGGTTCTGACGATGGAAGTATATTCCCGAGACAGAGCAGATGTAGACTTCTTCACGTCATGATGAGATGCTTGACAAAGCAGGTGTTATCCTGTTTTTATCCTCGATTAAAAGGTAGTTAAGACGCTGGATAGAGCCAAAGACCTTGAGAGATGGCACTGCCCCCACGTGGGTACACATACACACCAAACGACGTGGCTGCCACTAATAATATAGCATCAGGCTGCAGCCGGTACTGTCGGTACACGAGCGCTTACGCACACACGCGTGCAGTGCGTACATAAAATTTCGAAAATGAGAATAAAGGCATTTGATTATTTAAATTTATTTGATTGAAATTGATTAAAAAATAGAATAGTATTACGATAGTATATTGCTAGATAAAAAATCTGACAAAAAATCAGAATCATTGCATGCATTTTAGTACTGTTTCTAGACAACAAAATAGTGATTTTGTCTATTGAATCAATATAGTTGTATTATGTTTTGAACACAGTATCTTAATAACGCATAACCTCAAGAATATCATATATTTTTTTGACTGCAGTGGATCATGTACTTTTACGCATCATAAAACTCGCATTTAGCTCTATACATCGTCCTGACATTCGCTTTTTGTGTTCTGATTCTCTTATTATGAGAAAACGGAAAATGTTTTCAATAAACTATGTGTGATTTAAAAAACACAGGTCAAGAGATCTTTGAAGTTACATCCACAGAAATTGTAAATAACTTTTATTCAGACCTATTTGTTATCACTACATATTATAAAACAAAGTTCTGCGCCACGCAAAAACTGCTGAACGGATTTTGTTGCAATTTTCACTGTTAAATAGGTTGGTTCATGAGGAAGGTATACGTATATTAAACATGGACCTGTCATATTTAGGAGCTGAGCATTAACAGTTTTAGTGAATCAAGTCGGGGAAAAGATATCTCCAACGCTTTTTCATGGCGAATGCTGTCTAATCCCTCAGATTTAAATGATGTGGTAATGAATTGTGCAAAATAAAATGGTCTACAAAAAAGTCCAAGGTAGCATATAATATATCTCTAATAAGTCCTAGTTATAAGCATATTTGAATTGTTAATCGAAATTGTATCCGTGCGAAGCCAGAGGCTGGATCCAAAAATAGCAAAATTTCTCACGATAATAAAAGTATATAGGTACATAAATAGAAAGTCAATACAGGTTGGAATCGAACTGGCGATATACATAGGTGCCCTTTGGGATTTAATATAAGGTTTTATGTGACAAACGCACAGGTTCGCGCGTGGAATTCAAATATAACCTTTATCCTGTATTCAAAAAACGTTTCTAGGTAGATATATAGCAATTCAAAGTTCTGTAAGCATCTATGAGCTACCAATATTTATTGATACGAGGTATTATAAGAATGCAATAAAAAAAACTGAGGCGTGGATCCGGCGAAGGGTGAAGACGAAGGCGAGAGGAAGAGAATAGACGATCTCGAAAGCTGGTGCTGGAGAAGAATGGTTGAGATATCGTAGACGGAATTCCGTACCAACGACTCTAAGAACTCGGCATAAAGCAGCGACTATCCACTGTCGTACAGGCCCGCATTCTCACTTTCTTTGGTAACCTGTGGTTCCAGTAAGCGCTTGGTGGTTCAGGACAAGGTTGAAGGTATCCTATCCTATGAGATGGATGGATCAAGTGAGGGCTGCAATGAAGGTTCCTTTAAGCACTAGACGACCACAACCTCTCTGCTAAGAGCGTAGTGACAAGAAGATTGATAAAATAAAAAATATACTCGTAGATACGTTCCGTCATAACTTTTCATCAAAAAATCCAGTCCGTCGTAGCTAGACCACATGTGACCACACTAATTTAGTTTTTGATCTTGAGTGATTTGTGCACCCGCGAAACGCATAAGATTGCATTAAACGCCTATAAATTTACGATTTTACTCGCCACTGAGTGAGTTACGTGGTCTTACCCAAGCCAATAGCACCGCAGTGTTCTGGGACGCAGACAGCTGCCGATATACCTACGCTCCTTCTCACACTGCAACCTGCCCAATAGCACTGGTCACTCATACGTAACTTTCTCGATCACCTGGCATGTAGAAAGTCCCACCGAAATGACCTGTCTTTTTTAAAATATTAATTTTTAGTCGTAAATAATATGCTGTTAAAATTACAGCGTGCCTCAAATACATTTTTTGAATTTTTCGCAAAATAATTTTGCATGCACCTGGCAAACTTGTAGCCCCGACTAAATAATCTGGCTTGTTTATTTTTTCACTCTTTAAATATTAAATTGTAAAGTATAAAAATTACAGAATGACTCAAGAACATTTTTTGCGCTACCTACCCTCCAGCCAGCAGTTCTGTACTTAGGTATAACAGGAGAAGTATTTGAACAAGTTTTCTTCGTGCCTCAAATACCTACTCAAAAATGTCTACCAGCTCTAGATCTACTATGAGACCGTGGGCTCGTAAATTAGGTGTCACAAAAAAGTGATGGTCACATTTTTTTTTATCAAAGTTGCGTTAAAATACTGCGATTATAGCGCCATCTATCGCATATGCCTCCACAATATAAGTAATGCTCGCGTATGTGACAAAAATAGAAAACAATATCACGCTCCACATGATATCTGTTTGAATTTATATTGTGCGAAAAACTGCGTTGTTCGAAATCACATACAAGGTTGGGGACAATATTTTTCCAATAACTCAGTGTAATATGAAACGTAACCGATCCGTAAAGTAAGGACATAAAGTTCGCGTCCGTACTGAAGAGATAAGGCCTGTACTGCGCATAACTGTGGAGGGCAATCTGTCATTTTTGTATTTTAGGAGACGATATAAAAATACTATACTATACTACTTAACTAATAGTTTATCAAAAAACTAAAAAACACGCTTATCAGTAACGCACACTATGTACTGTACATACACATGTACAGTAACTGGCGCGCAAACTATGTGAACCCAAACTCGATTGGAAAACGTCGTTTTTGTTTCAACTTCCGGCTCCATCATCAAGACCCTGGACATAATGTAGGACCAGAGTACTTGTGAAGACAAATCAAACGAGCCCAACGTCGCTGGGGATACAGAGTTTCTGTGGCTGCCTTAAGGCTTCATCATCAGAACTCTGGACATCATCTAAGACTAGAGTACTTGTGAAAGAAACCAAACGAGCCCAAACTCGATGGGATTACGTCGTTTAGTTACAGAGTTTCACTATACACCTCCTGGCTCCATCATCAGATCAGATCGATGGTATAGATAGATTCAATTCAAACTTTATGGCGGTTCGGATGTTAGCTGCGAGTGCGAGTACGCGCAGGTACAGTCTAGTCGAAAATAATTTGGGTGACGAAAGCGCGCGCGGGGGTATGCCCCACCGCCGCGTCCTTGTACCTAATATCGTGCACTACGCATCGTCTCGCGTGATGTTCCGCCATAAAGTTTGAATCGACCTATACCAAAACTATAAACTTGCAAAGCGCCAAATCGATACGAAAATTATAAGTAGGCTGAATTCGACTTCCAAGATTTGTTTACATGCATAGTAGTTAGTTCGTTACATATGAAGCTAATAAAAGCGTTTTAAAAATAGGAAAAAACCGGCCAAGTGCGAGTCGGTTTATTGTATAGGAGCCCCCCCTTAAATATTAATTTTATCGTTGTTGCCGTTATCAATATCGAGCAAAAACGAGCAAAAGAAATCGTACGTTTGTTTATTTATATTTATATTTATTTTATTCTGTTTTTTAGTATTTGTTGTTATAGCAGCAACAGAAATACATCATCTACTATCACGGTTCATGAGATACAGATACAGCGGAGCCTTAGTAATTCTTCTTAGTCGTGGTGCTCTTGACAGAGCAGTCGTGGTCAATCATGGCAGTCCACACCGCGACTCACCTTGTATAGACTCGCCATGGTTAACTTTCTTGGGAAAAATAGTGCAGTGGTTTCCCCTTGCCTTCTGCACCAGACATTTTGAGACTATTTAGGTCTTCAGGCTCGCTGTAGCCTCTTCCAGCCAGTTGCCTAGCTAGGTGTATGGTTATACCAACATTGCTCGGTCGCCAGAGCCTCGTTTGTTGTCTAGCAGAGTGTACCAAGCGTGCAGGTGAGGATGACATTTGGGGTCGGATAGATCTTATTCCGTTCTCCCCCTAACCCCCCTTAGTAATAAGGTTACCGTTTTTACCCTTTGGGTACGGAACCCTAAAAAATGGATATATATTTCAAGAGCTAGGGCATTGTAATAATCTGGGTAATAAAAACAAATAATATTAGTATAAGAAGAGAAATTGTCATCCTTAGTTGTCCTTAACGCTTGAATAGCTAAAGGGTAAATTTTTGCTCTTTACACCACATTGACGTATGATGTCTGATGACGTTAGAGGGCAGGATCGTGACGTCACGACACTTCATTACTATGCGGTTTTTAAAAGCTTTATTTACACCTTCAACGTATTTATTAAAATATAGCTTTCTGACCCGGTTTCGCCCATCGATTTTTTTTAAATATAACAAGAATTTATCCCCTCTGGATTTCCAACTCTCTCTGTACCAAAAATCACGTCGATCCGTTATACACTTTCGCATTTGTAAATACACACACACACACACACCTTCACGGCCTTTATATCTTTCTATGTGGCCCACCTGTAACAGTGTCCACTTTTTGCCAGTTGTCCATATTGAACAGAACAGGTGGCAAGCCCGTTGCTGCATTTAAATGGACTTGGATGTGTCACTTCTTTAACATATTTAAATATCTGTTATTTTTAGAAGCTTTACGACTTACGTGCCCTCCGAAGCAATTTGTAAATATTATAGGATTAAGCCTAGTTAAGTTAAGATTAGGATATAAATTCTAGAAATAATTTTCCAGTCTTAGATACTTTGCAGAATTTCAGATGCTAAACTTGGATCATTTTATATCTGAAACCATGTCTGAAACCTTACACAATCAAAGTACTTTATTTTACCCAACTACAAGTATTCAACCCCCTTTGTCAATTTGGTATTACTTTTCCTGAAGACTTGGGTATAGTGCCGAACTTGAACCGTCTAAAACCACTTTGCATGACGCCTGACCAGAATCTATGACATTACATTATCCAGGTGTCGATGATCGATTTGTTCGTCGTATTATTTTTCATTTCTTTTCTCTCCCTAACTAACTAATTAGGTAATTATGATCACATAAACGGTTTTTGTTTTCTTGGTAGAAGGATTTTATTTGGAGACGGATCTCATAAATATTTGAGAAAAAACAAGCTGTCGCTAGCTGTAATACACGCCGAGATCCCAAACTGTTTACCCGATTTTCATCGAACATTTCTAATAACCTGCTCTGAAATGACACTTATGTAATGCAAAAACCGCATTAAAATCGGTTAAAACGTTTTGGAGAGAAATGGTAACAGACATGCAAACACACAAACAACCTCTTATTACCCCAAACGCATACTATACTGTCTCATTCCAAGCGAAAACTCTTATCTCATAACATCACTTCCGTCTCGTGACGATCGGTTTTTTCTATTCATTTCGCTTACTACTGTTTGCAAGATTCGTAAATAAGGCAACAGATTGTTCTTGTTGTAATTTTATCGATCTATCATCACACCTTTTATCCCAAGAGGGATTTGCTACGATCCTCGTTCGCTTCTTTTGTATTAATTTTATAATTAAGTAGATTAATTAAGGCGACGCTTAAAATAAACAAAACTATTTTTGTAAACATTGATGATAATAAGCCAAATAAACTTCTTAATGCACCTTTGAGATAAGAAAAGTAAGATATGAGTTGTTAAACATCCGCTGTGAACAATCTGTTATTACTTAGTTGTTGTAATTATTGTGATCTTTAATAGTATATAAGGCTCGTTTATTTACATAGTAACCAATTTTTTATTGAAAAAATCTATCTTGTATAGCTGAGCTGGCATATAATTAGCACAGGTTATTTTCTATCGGCCACAATCTCTATCTTGTGTTAAAGGAGCTGTTATTTTTTGATATAAAGAGTTTGGGTGATAAGGTTCGATCCCTGTTTCCGGCCATGTATACTAATGAGTTTTAATAATTAAAAAACCTTTATACATAATCCGATAAACCACACTTAGAGGTTTTTCCATCTAAATATACCTCAACAGAACTGGCCACTCCGTTAGGTGTAGCCTCACAAATACCATCAGCTAAAATATGGAGACTTGGTCTTCCGCTGGGTACCCTGGGACCGTAAGACGGTTTCGAGAGCTAAGTAAATATTTTCCTTATCCCTAAGATGTTGGCGACGCAATCTGCAATATTAATGTCCATCTTTTATTTACCTTTTCTAAAAATTGTAGCCGTAATTATAATGACTGAAGCATTGTCAATAAATACAGCGTAGTTTCTGTAAAGCAACAGTTTTCATACAACACTGCGACCGGCTGCGTCACTCCATTCAATTCGCGTCATTCAAGGGGAGGTTGCCCCTTCCCTTTCGTCTAACAGGGGGTGACTTTCCATCCCTTTCCAGCGCCATATCAACCTATAATTCCATCTCCCTCTTCCACCAGCCCACGCTCATTGACGCTCGCCCACGCATTTTCCATTGAGGCATCCCGAAATCGAAATAGGGGTCTATTCTGAGTTTTCCCACCTGTTTTGTTAAGTAAAAATTGGATTTTTTTTGTTCCTTCAATGCGAACGTAGGTAATCGTTTTGGAAACGTTAGCGAGTGATCAATCATAGCGCTTTGTTGGTGTCTGTCATTCAATATATTTTGGTGTGTCACCAAGTTTTTTGAAATAATGTACGTAATTGAATAATTTTAACTATCTCTATGGTTTGTTAACTGGGGCATTTAGATCGATAGGAATACAAAATTGAAACTTAGTACAAATGCTCTTCGACTCATTTAACGAACGTATTACTGCATCTTTCAAAATTTAACCCTAAGGGAAGAAAGGGGATGCAAAATTTTGTATGAGAAAATTTTTTTTTTTTATATTTCGAAAACTTATTCTTTTAATAATTGTGTTAATAATAACAAGAACAAAACGTCAAAAAATGCTATTTATCAAGAATCGTTATCCCAAGCAATCGTTTTCAAAATTTGCCACTAAATATAATTTAGTAGACACTTAATTTAAGTTTGTTAGATTAATTACACGATAAGGGACCTCACTAACTGTTGACAGTGTCCGAAGTTAAACTGTTAACTCCATAATAAATTGAATTACATTCAAAAGTTTTGCAAAAAGTAATTGTCGACTTGACTCATGAAGGAAAATAAAAATCCATTGTTAGTGTACTTGTTAGTGAAATTTGATTTAAAAACCGGCCAAGTGCGAGTCGGACTCGCGCACGAAGGGTTCCGTACCATTATCTATAAAAACGGTAAAAAAAATCACGTTTGTTGTATGGGAGCCCCCTTAAATATTTATTTTATTCTGTTTTTTAATATTTGTTGTTATAGCGGCAACAGAAATACATCATCTGTGAATATTTCAACTGTCTAACTATCACGGTTCACGAGATACAGCCTGGTGACAGACGGACAGGCAGACAGACAGACAGACAGACGGACGGACAGCGGAGCCTTAGTAATAGGGCTTCCGTTTTTACCCATTGGGTACGGAATCCTAAACACTAGTATCAACAAAGCAATACGGCGCCATACAGAAAAATTACCTAATTTAAAAAAAACAAAACTGACTATTGTCAAGTAATGAGGAAATTACAGCGTAGTTGGAAGAAAACATATTATGCCTGCAATCTGCAATAAATACTTTCTGCTTCAGGAAATGAACTACAAACAGCGTCGAGAGTTTTTGACCTTCAATAGTCAGTAGTCACCTTGACACCAAAAATCTGCAATCGTGCACTACTCCCACGCGATACTCAAATACCAGGGTTCAAACCTTTCAAACCTCACCCCACTTTTCAACCCTATAAGCGATCGCTTCCTGGTGGTTGAATTACATTGCTCCTTTATTTTTTATTATGGACCCTTAACAGTAAATAGTCATGACTAGATGCGTCAGTGGCCGATAGAAAAAAAAAATTAAAGTTATCTAGTTATTCAGAATACCTGTATGGAAATCTCATTCTAATTAGAATTTTATTCTATTAAAAGTAGGTTTTGTGACTTTGGCCTTCCAACGTTCAAAAAGTCATTTCAATCTGTAGCTCATTTTGACGTGATTATGATTATCAAATTATTAGGATTATGCAAACATTTTGTTATTTAAAAAGACAAGGAATATGGAGGAAAAAAATTGTTTAGTTACGATTTTGCCCTGTATGTGCTACCTAGTCAAACGTACAATAAAGATATGCCTAAGTACGCAATATTATAAAATTATAAAATGTTAAATTGCTAAATTATAATACTATTAAAAGTTTACAAAAAAAAATTTAGCTATGTAACGAGAAAGATTTCATTTCTTTAGAATTTCTTGTTTTATCCGCATGGTAAGTAAGTTTGATGTATCTATCTATCATCACGCATTTTATCCCATGAGGGGTAGGCAGAGAGAATTGATTGCCATTTGCTACGATCACACTAAATACAGAAGTGAGTAACGGACAGTAAAATATTTTTGTTTTCTTTTCAGCTCAAATTCGAACCACTTGTTATGATAAAATCAAATTGAGAAAGGAATTTTAATTATTTTTCTTAAAACCTGAGACAATAAAAAAAAACTTTTCAATGTATGCGGAGAATTATTTTAACAACGCTTCCTAAAAATTTCAGATACAATTCCTAAACCGCTCTCTTGTCTAAACTTCGACGTTATTACTCAGATGTTAAGGTTTATTTCAAAAGTTCACGATTTCTTTTACGTATTATGTAGTAATACGCCACGTGGGAAAATCATGTCATTGCAAGTTATGAGACATTTAAGGTCCTTTCAGAGTACTGGTTGCTGGTTTTTTGGTTCAAAACTTGGGATTTAAGATTATCTTCACATTGACATATCCTACGACATAATACTGCCTTCATATTCAACTTTCGACGCTGTGGATTTTTTTAAATGTGTACGATCATGACATACCTACCTCTTTCGCTACTTTTATATTTATCATACCTTTCATACTTGCTCCGCGCTTGTGTGCTCTTAATATTTCCATCAATCAATACATTTTGTATATATGTTCAACGAAACCAACCACGTGTTAACAACTGGACGGATTTGCATAAACTTCTAATTACCGTTCAACTGGTTTTGTTAGTCATTGTAAATCGTTCAAGAAAGTCTGCTAGCTAATACTTTTTGTACAATTTCCAAGTCATTGGCATGTTTCCATTGTACAACGAAAGAAATGTCTAAATAGGTTAAGTAGTTTCATTTTAACAAGGTTTGACCTAAATAGCTAGGTGTAAATAATTACAGCTAACGGTCTACTTCCTAACAAGTATAATGATGCTGTTAAAATGTAGGTAATCTCCTAGTGGGTTACTCTTGACGAAAATTACAATTTCAAATCTTAAAATCTCGATTAAAATTTCATTCGTGTGTCGATATTTGTATGGCGAGCGGCGTGTAAAATGTGACGAAAATGTGTAATCTATATTAATATTATAAAGAGTGTAAGTTTGGATGTAAGGGGTAATCTCTCAAACTTCTGAACCGATTCTAAAAATTCTTTCACGAATAGAAAGCTGCTTAATATGGGATATATTTTATTTTGTTCGAAAATATCCACGAGTGGAACCGGGTTCGTAACCGGAAGTAAAGAAAACTCAAATACGAATTGATATAATTTTTGAGGTTATTTATATGTTGTTAACGACGTAACGACTTATAACTGACTAGCATTCCGCCCCCGGCTTCGCCCGTGGATATTTAATAACAAAATAAAATTTACCCTATACCTACCCCAACCCCTACCCGTGCGGCGGCTTTTTAATATTTTTTTAGACATATGCTATCGCGACACTTTCTTTAGATTCTGCAAAGTCGTAGTACATTATTTTGTTCTATCATCAATAGTTTTCGCAGCGCACGCGATGTAAGGAATTTCTTGGGTCATTTTTTTACACCTTGGGTTACATTATTGGAGTTTTAGTAAGGATCCCTAATTTTGTTGAAAATAGAATACACTCAGGGTGAATGTAGCTTTCCAATGATGAAAGAATTTTTGAAATTGGCACAGTAGTTTTTGAGTTTATTCATTACAAACATACACACAAAAATACAAATCTTTCCTCTTTATAATATTAATGCAAGACTCGCTTTTTTAATTTATTTACAGAAAACTGGGACCTTGAAGGCAAAATTTTCTTCAGGCGATTTAAAATCCTAATGTTTTCACTGTTCGATAGAAATATTTTTTATTATATTATAAAAAAAAATATAATATATATAAAAAAACATACCTTAGTTTCTACTTTACATACCGAATTGCGTATATGAATTTGTATTATGATTACATTGAAATTGTAGTCTAAGAGTAAGCCCTGTTATTCTACAGAAGACAATGGCCATAAAATCTGTTGTTTAAACTTTATGTAGGAAAGTAACATTTTCAGCATAGCAATAAAATGCAACCCTTAATGCATTTACACAAAAGGTCTGTTGAATAGGTATACCTAGGTACTCTCTCTGCCAACCCCTCTTGGGATAAAAGGTGTGGTAATAGATATATTCAGGAGCAGTAAAGCGCCTGTGAATTTATAAAAACGTCTAACATGAATTTCCGAATACAAAGTGAAAGGAAATGCTGACAGAGTACGACCCAGGGGTACTATTATTAAATATATATGTAAAGGAATACCTACCTAGGATCCCTTTATGTTAGTTTGAATTTAGAGCGCTTTGAAATGTCAGTCATTAGTACAAACAGTTGTCGCATTTATTCAATAGATGGCGCTAACTGTTGTAAACAGGAATATGACAGTTGGTTGTCAAATAATTTATAATTTGCTAATAAGTTTGTAAAGTGGATTATAATTAAAGTTGTTTAGTGAAATAAGATCGACAAATTAACTTTAAATGTCGTTTCTTTGTTTTTCAGGTAATGTTTGTTGCATTACAATAATAATATAATTTGTGTTTTTCTAAAGTTTAATGTTTAAAATAAAAAACTTTGTTTTTCAGAGCAACGCATAGTTTAATTTGTCATAAATACCCTCCAGAAAAGTTTATAATACATTAATTGTCTTATAAAACGACATTTTTAGTAATGACAATGGAAAAATTGCAATTTACTTTTGCAGTATTAGCTGCATCTGATGGAAAAACAAATATTGTTTGCATAACCTCAATTAAGACACCTGATGGACAATTGTTTGAAATCCCTGATGAGTTAAAGCCTGTAAACAAACACACTGCTATAACTTCTACTGACCATTTTATCAAAATAAAAAACTCTATAAAGAAAAGACATCAAACAAGAAGAATTTGGATCCCCTTAACCCAAGATTTGAGAAAAATTTACTTAGATGAAAGTGAAAATATACAATTTGGTGACCAATATCTAGACGAAATTACAGAAAAACCGACGCTTTCCGTTATTAATACTAGTGTAAGTACTGAAAATAAAAATATGGGAAAAATAGCAGAAAAATTTTTAATCGAGAAGTTTTCAGGAAAAACATCAAATGTTGACCAATGGATCGATGAATTTGAGAGCGAATGTACACGATTCGAGATATTAAAAGATGCAGAGAAAATTGAGACTTTGAAACATCTACTTGAAAAACAGTGCTTAAATTGGTACACTAGTATGTTAATAAAATATACAGTAAACGCAGAATGGGAAATATGGAAAACAAATTTTTGTGAAACATACAAAAACGAAGGTTGGTCGCAGGTTAAATATGCATTCACATTTAAATTTCAAGGAGGTTCACTATTGGAATATGCCACAAAAAAAGAAAAATTGTTACTAGAGATAAATAAAAAAATTGACACGCAGACATTGATAAACCTTATTGTTATGGGTCTACCGGATTATATAATGTACAAAATAGATAAGGAATCAATAACATCGACTGCAACTCTTTTCAAGGAAATTGGTAAACATGAACAAACAATCAATAAAAATAATTATAATAGATTCAAAAGAAACACATTTGATAGTAAATTAAAAGTAGATAAAATTAAACCCTGTAAAATATGTGAAAAATTAAATAAAGGTAGCCGTTTCCACTCTGAAGAAAAATGCTGGTTTAAACAAACTAATGACTATGAGAACAGGAGAAACTATAGTAAGAATGTAAACAATACTGTATTAGATGTTGAGTGGGGTGATAAAGAGCCAAAAAACGAATAATTACACCATTAATTGAAGTTAAATTAACATTGGAAGGAAACTTAGACATATTTGGTATATATGACTCCGGCTCTAATGTTTCTTTGATAAATTCAAAATTTTTAAGATTAAAGAAAGAAGGTAAAAATAAATACAACAATACAGAATTAATTACAATTAATGGTGTTAAAAAGACAAAAGGTTGGACAACAATAAAAATTAAGATATTTAATATAGAGAAGAAAATTGATGTTTACATTGTAGATGAAAAAAGCTTCAAATATGATTTTCTAATTGGACTTGATATTATTAAGGAGTTTAATTTGATTCAGAATGAACATTTGGAAATAAAACAGAAATCAGGAAAAATATTTACAGATGAGAAACTATGTTTTAAAAACAATCCCAATGAAAATGGAGGAAAAAAGAACTTGATAAATTTTAATGAACATGTAAACGAAAAAGAATTTATAATGGATCTGAGTCATTTAAATAGCCAACAACAATCTGAAGTAAATAAACTGATTGATAAATATAAATCAAGCTTTGCAAAGGACAAGTATGATGTTGGAACAGTTAAAGATTATGAAGCACGCATTGATCTACTTGTGGACAAATACTGTAGTAAAAGACCTTACAGATGCTCAATGGAGGATAGGCTTGAGATAGAAGAACAGGTCAGAAAATTGCTTGAAAAAAATCTCATAGAAGAATCATACAGCCCATTTGCAGCACCAGTAACCTTAGCTTTCAAAAAAGAAGACAATAAAAGAACAAGATTATGCATTGATTTCAGAGATTTAAATAAAGTGGTGGTACCTCAGGCCCAACCTTTCCCTTTGATTGAGGACCTTGTAACGAAAACTAGAAACTGTAAGTACTTTTCAACATTAGACATAAACTCTGCGTTCTGGTCTATTCCCCTTCGAATTGAAGATAAAAATAAAACTGCTTTTGTTACACAAGAGGGCCACTACCAATGGACATGCTTGCCCTTCGGTTTGAAAACATCCCCAGCAATATTTCAAAGAATATTGAGTAACATACTGAGAGGGTACAAATTAACAGATTTTGCTGTAAATTTTATTGATGACATTTTGATATTTTCAAAATCGTATGCAGACCATATAGATCATTTATCACAGCTTTTAGAGGCGATAAGAAAAGAAGGTTTCCGACTAAAATTCATAAAATGTCGATTTGCAACAAATTCAGTAAAATATCTCGGACATATAATACAAGATAACACAGTAAGACCGGTAAGGGATAACTTAGTGTCAATAAGGGATTTCCCAACACCAAAGACCCAGAAAAATATTAGACAACTTCTAGGAAAAATAAATTTTTACCGTGAGTACATACCTAACAGTTCAATAATTTTAGAGCCACTACATAATCTACTACGGAAAAATAAAAAATTCATATGGTCAAAAGACTGCCAAGAAGCTTTTGAGAAGATAAAACAACTGCTATGCTCACAACCAATCCTAGAAATTTTTGATCAAGGTCTGCCAATAAACATATACACAGATGCATCATTATAAGGGATGGGAGCAGTGTTAAAGCAAACTCAACCAAATGGAAAAGAAAAACCGATAGCATACTTCTCAAAAAAGTTAAATGAAAACCAAAAAAAAAAAAAGGCTATATACTTAGAATGCTTAGCTATTAAAGAAGCAATAAGATACTGGCAATACTGGCTAATAGGCAAACCTTTTACAGTTTATTCTGACCACAAACCATTGGAAAATTTAAATGTAAAGTCTAGAACGGATGAAGAGTTAGGAGATTTATGCTATTATCTATCACAATATGACTTCAAAATAAAATATGCACCAGGAAAGGAAAACTTAGAGGCAGACTGTTTGAGCAGAAACCCAGTAATAGAAGCAAATAAAGATATACATGAACAATTAAAAATAATAAACTTAATAACATTGAATGATATAATAACAGATCAAGAGACAAATGAGAATATTCGAAAATATAAAAACATTTTAATGTATAAAAACAATATATATTATAAGAGAATAAAAAAACAAGAAAAAATATTAGTATCCGAGGAATTTAGTATAAAATTTATAAAATTAATACATGAAAATATGTGTCATATAGGCATAAAACAAATGCAAATGAAAATAGGAAAACTGTACACAGCAAAGAATTTAACAAGAAACATCACCAATATATGCAAACAGTGTGAAATATGTATAAAGAATAAAACTAGAATACAAACTAAATATGGCTTAATGTCGTACCTAGGACCTGCCACAAAACCATTTGAAATCGTCTCAATAGACACGATTGGAGGATTTGGTGGCTCTCGATCAACAAAAAGATATTTACACCTTTTAGTTGACCATTTCACTCGATATGCCTATATAGTAACATCAAAGACACAGAGTGCAAAGGACTTTATAAAAATTATAAATAATGTACCGAATTGTAATGAAATTGGCATGGTGCTCTCCGATCAATATCCTGGAATTAACTCAAAAGAATTTAAAACCTTTCTAAATGAAAAATCAATCACACTTATTTTCACTGCAGTAAATTCGCCGTTTTCTAATGGACTTAACGAAAGACTAAACCAAACACTTATAAATAAAATAAGGTGCAAGATAAATGAAAAACCAAATACAATTGCATGGACAACTATTGCACATAAGTGTGTGGACAGATATAATAACACTGAACACACAATAACAGGCTTCGCACCAAGGTATCTATTGGATGGAACTGATGTTTCACTCATACCAAATGAACTCAAATTAGAAAAAGAAACAAATGACTGGATTAATGATAGAAAAATTGCATTAGAAAGAACAATTAAGTCACATGAATATAATAAAAATATAATAGATAAAAATAGAACAAACCATAATTTTAAAACAGGTGATATGGTATATGTTGAAAATGGTCACAAATTGAATAGAAGAAAATTAGATGAGTTAAGAATTGGCCCATTTAAAATAGAAGAAAAAATATCTCAATCGATATACAAGATTAATATGGGTCATAGAAAAATGGAGTCCAACCTATTTCATATTACAAAACTAATCCCGCTTCCTGTTCCATAAGAACAAATTAGAAGAAGTGAAAATTTCCAGGAATTTTTTCTAATCTAGGGGGGGAGATGTAAAGGAATACCTACCTAGGATCCCTTTATGTTAGTTTGAATTTAGAGCGCTTTGAAATGTCAGTCATTAGTACAAACAGTTGTCGCATTTATTCAATAGATGGCGCTAACTGTTGTAAACAGGAATATGACAGTTGGTTGTCAAATAATTTATAATTTGCTAATAAGTTTGTAAAGTGGATTATAATTAAAGTTGTTTAGTGAAATAAGATCGACAAATTAACTTTAAATGTCGTTTCTTTGTTTTTCAGGTAATGTTTGTTGCATTACAATAATAATATAATTTGTGTTTTTCTAAAGTTTAATGTTTAAAATAAAAAACTTTGTTTTTCAGAGCAACGCATAGTTTAATTTGTCATAAATACCCTCCAGAAAAGTTTATAATACATTAATTGTCTTATATATATAAAAAATTATCGAAGGCAATGTTAAAAGTACACACAATCGCCGAGCATTTATGAAAGGTATGATGAATATAAAAGAAGCGAAAGAGGTATCTCAGAATCGCAGCAAATAGCATTCGATTGTCTCTGCCACCCCTCTTGGGATAAGGCGTGATGATAGATAGATAGATCGAGATACTCAACCCCTTATAAACCCTGTACAAAGTTATAAAAAAATTATCGCTCTCTAATTGAACTGTTAAACTATATGGTAATTGAAGCGAGTCTCTACTTAACTTAATAAAAAATGTAAAGTAAATACAACAACGTCCACATTTAGAGAGTGACCCCTAGAGCAGTGGAAGTATCTTTGTAGCATCCTATTGTTTGTAAATCCTAGAGATAAGGAACTACTTAAGATTTTTATACAAACGGTCACGACTTATGTCCATCATAGCTGTCAAACCAAATGCTATATCTTTTATTTTTATTTACTTGATCTGGAGGCAAGGCCGTGCACCGTTTTCAAGAAACAAGCACTTGTTAAGCAATGTTATTAATAAAATATAATAAGTATTTTATTTCTTGCAAAATGAAATATATTTGAAGATTTTGGTTTAGTTTTACAATTAAAAATACTTTAACAATGATTTAGGTAACTTATTTCTAAAGTTATTAATCCATACTAATATTATAAATGCGAAAGTAACTTTGTAGCTGTCTGTTACGCTTTCACTGCTAAACCACTGAACCAATTTTGATATCGAGAGAGCTTGAACCCTAGGGAAGGACATTAGCTACTTCTTAGGGTTCCGTACCCAAAAGGTGACAACGGAAACCCCTATTACTAAGGCTCTGCTGTCCGTCCGTCCGTCTGTCACAGGGCTGTATCTTTTGAACCGTAATAGGTAGACACTTGAAATTTTCACAGAGTGTGTATTACTATAGTCGCTATAACAACAAATAATAAAAATTAAATAAAGTAAAAAAAATTAAGGGGTCCCCATATAAGAAAGTTTTTTATTCGGCGTTTTTTGCTCGATCTAAACAATGGTAATAATGCATTACTCGTAAGTAAAACAACAAATATTGGGTCCAGGGACGAAACCGGGGCCAACAGCTAGTAATATATAATTTTAATTTTCCTTGGGGTGCATCCATTAATTACGTGCAAACTTTTCACCAGCCAGGCCAAATTTTATAAATAAGGTTCTACGGATGGATCGCACTACAAAAAATCAGTTCATCCTGCAGGTTAACTCTGAAACTTCGCGCTAAGTGTAATTTTTGTCGCGCAATAACTTAAAAAGTAATTAACGAATTTAGACATTATTCACAGTGATTTAACGAGTTCAAAGAGACTACTAGAGACTAAAGAGAGTACAAATCAATTTGCTGAACATTTTGTATTATTTTATAAACATACCCAGGCGTTTAAATAACTATATTTAGGTAATGTATTAAATCTGTCTATCATCACGCCTTTTATCCCAAGAGGTGTAGGCAGAGACAATCCAATGTCAATTCACAACATTTCATTTTTCGTTAAGTATCAAAATTAAAAATCCGTTTGGAGATCTTCCTTTGCTTAACACGATACACATATTTAATATTTTATTTATTAATTGGTTTATGAGATATTTTGATAAAACTACACTGTGTAACGAGTACGGTTCAAAGCTACTATACTCTCTGCCTACAAAGGTAACTGGCAATAAAAAGTATTAGTTGTAGTTGTAAAAACAAAACAGGATACAAGGGGACTACTGATGGAGCCATAACACGAAAAAATAGAATAGAATAGATACAAGGGAATTTACTTTACGTGCTTCTCTACCAATCTTTGTTGATGAAAGTGAATAAAATTTAATTTTAAATTAATAAACTAAAAATAAACAATAATGAATGAAACAAAAGGACCATGAACGAACTATTGAACGAATGAAACGAACGAACGCACGCAGCTCATGTCATTTATTTATTTTTAATACAGAATACGCATAGACACCTGATACTTTTAGCCGTTATCGGCTTTTTCTAGAAATGTAATATTTAAAAATTAATTTAAGAGTGTTAAAGTTAAAATTTTAGAAAAGCAAGAAATACGGGTACCTTAATTTTTCACCTACTTTCATATAGGATAATAAAATTAGGGTGTTAAAATTTTGAAATGTTGTGGATTGTTAAGAGCCCGACATACCTCTTTCGTTTCTTTTATATTCATCATACCTTTCATACATGCTCGGCGATTGTGTGTACTTTTAATATTCCATCGATCAATAAATGTTATATGTTCAATAAAAGTACACCTAGGTCGTCCTCTGCCAGCGTTTCGTTTTACGTCAGCCATATAAACTTTTTAGTCAATCTATCATCTTTCATTCTTTCAACGTGTCCAAACCAGCGTAAACAACTTTTCTTCATTTTAGTCACAACATCATCTTTCACTCCGCACTCTTCTTTATTATAGATCACTAAACTAACTACTCAAACTAAAAGTTTGTACTCATAAAGTTTAAAACAGCAAAGATTGTATGACATTGATATGTTATCAAAAATCCAACTCCAAGGTACCTAAATATAAAATGAAATGGAAAATTGTTGAATCGCAAGAACTATCAAATAATGTGCTGATATGGTATGGACAGTCAAGACAAGAGATCTTACAACTTTTTACGGCTAAAGTGTCTTGAAAATTGGCTTTATTATTTTAACATTTTTATAATAATTTTGATGGTATATGATGTTCTAAGTTTTCAAAAGAAATTAGATATATTCCCGGGATAAAAAGTGGATAAAAAGTGGTCCTTCTATGTAATATGTCTGTGCAAAAAATTCAATAAGGACAAACAAATACACTTTAGCCATTGATTATAATCCCACAAACCACACTTAGAGGCTTTTCCATCTAAATATACCTCAACAGAACTGGCCACTCGTTAGGTATAGCCTCACAAATACCATCGGCTTCTACCTTCTAGTACCCTAGAACCGTCACACGGTTTAGGTCACATGCCAAAGCAACCCTTGATGGCACACTTTGGCATTTATAATATTAGTTATTTTACCAATAATCTTCTTTTGAATAAAAATTTAATACTTTTCGTTGGTAAGAGCATCACTTTAGAACGGCTGGAGCGATTTGTTGTTTTTTTAAAGTTCGTAATCAGTTTTGAAAATTTTTTTTTTATGATATCATGAGCATAATTTGTAAATATTGGCTCCACGAGCAAAGCCAGCGTGGAAAGCTAATGACAAATAATTATCTAACGAAGTCGTGGGTCCTATACTGGGAATTTGTATGGAGATATTACTATTCCCAATTTCTCTGTAAATACTCCACCTGTGTCACTGTAATTTAGCATATAGTTACTTATTCAATATATCTAAGTGAAATAGTCGTTGTTTTTTCAATTGGTTTTATTTAATAGGAAATATGGGTGGTAGAATAAAGGATTATTCTGCCCCTTCTGTCTCTTTCATAATCTATCACAAAACTCTAAATTTTTTTTAAAGCGCTCTTATACCATTATTCTTCAATTATATATATCGCTTTTTTTTGTAGCTTATTGAAAATTCAAAATAATTTTTTTTTTATGATTTTTAAATTTGGCAAAAATAATAAAATAATTATTATTTTAAATTTTCAATAAGCTACCAAAAAATTCGACATATATAATTGAAGGGTAATGGTATAAGAGCGCTTTAAAAAAAATTTAGAGTTTTGTGATAGATTATGAAAGAGACAGCAGGGGCAAAGTTAAACTACCCCTATTTCCTATTCAATAAAACCCATTGAAAAAATAAGAGCTATTTCACTTAGATATATTCAATAAGTAACTATATGCTAAATTACAGTGACACAGGTGGATTATTTACAGAGAAATTTGGAATAGTTTATCCCAGAAAAATTCCCAATATAGGACCCTTAACGCAGACTTGTAATTATAATCAGGGTGCGAATTTCCAATTTAGTAATAGAGTCTACTTTGAAGTTGTAATTAATCCAACAAAATGTAGTTTCGCTTTATTTCGTTTACGTATAACTCAGTTAAGAGCGACCTTGCCAGAAACGAAGAGCAACATTCTGTCTAAATTAAATATACGGAACTTTGATACCTTTCATACTTAATTACATTGGCAGGTAGATATTGGCATTTTTTTTTAAATGAACAAGCTAAAGAAATAGTCGATTACTGTCCCGAGCAGAAAGTGACTTATTGCTGTACCGAGGGTTAGCTTACACGAGTGCAACAATAAGTCACTTTGAGTATTTAAGACTGGAGACGGGAAGAGCTAAATCACCGAACAATTTTTTCTGCCAATTTTGGCGGGAGGGGAGGTAAACGTCTAGTACTAGCCCCTGTACCACTGTATTTTTCTGTCGTTTTATTGTCGCAACGGATTTTACGTTATATGATGATTATGTTAAAATACAAACATAATAATTATAATTAATGATTGGAAACACTATGTTTCAGCAAGTTTTACGTCCTAGATCGCCTTTCCCATTTAAAACATCACAATTAACTATTTTCCTAGAGCTCTGTCTTGCGACACTAAACGATACCAACAAAATCTAAGGTTACTTATTACTGCGCACCTGGTCAGTTTAACTGGTCAAAGGGGGAAAAATTGGCGAAAGGGGAAGCCCGTCTATGGCCCCTCCATAGGCTTAGTACTCTATGATAAGTCACTCTCAGGTCCGTAATCTGCTTTTCTTTCAACTACAACAAAAAAAATTACTTTGAAGAAAGTTCATTGATAATATCGTAATTTGAAGAAAGTAGGTGATCTAAAAAAATTAAAGAACAAAAGTTCATTAATGATGTAGGAAATGAAAAATTTTGCTAATTTTTGATTATAGGTACGTAATTTCTGATTGATTTTTTTCATTTTTTTTACATAATATATATATGTAGCTTTCCGACCGGCTTTGCCCGTGGAAATTTTTGAAATGTGACAAAAACGAACGATTTCCGGGATAAAAAGTAGTCTTATGTCACGTGCTCCGTTTATATTTATGCTGCACGAATATCATCGATTGAGCAATAAGTTTTTTTTAAGTGAAAACTTCTTTAGGCGCGTTGTGCGATTTTTGGTAGGGGAAGTTTTACGGATTCGCGACATGCTCGCGACAAATGTCGACCATAGATTGCCCGGCCCAAGTATGCTCGACCCGAGAATGTCCGGGCAGGAACTCGTATAGGTACTAGCTTCCACGTATGCGCATTTCTGTCCGGATCGAGATTTTTTGAAGTGAAAACTTCTATAGGCCCGTTTAGCGATATTTGGATGGCGTTATACGTTATATATAAATTAAAAACTACTGTTATTTATAGTTTTAGGTTTTCTCTTCTGTTGGCAGTCCCCATTTCCCGGTTTTTAAGATAAAATGAAAACAAAGCCGCAACCTAATTGTACAAGGTAGTTAATCAGTAAATAAATAGACTGTTGCCCTGAGGGAATACATTGGATATAACTTTTAGATGCTTTCAGGCAGTCTCGAGTCTTAGGAGATTAAATAATTATTAGACTGGATTGATTGTTAATGGATGGAGCAATGTCCTTTGGGATTTGGGATTAGGAACATTACATGTACACAAACATATACTCACGCCTTAATTCCGTTCGGGTAGGCAGGGTCCAAAGATCTACTCCCTACGATCCTGGCGAAAGGCCTTATTTTAATCTCATCGATTCCTGGTGACTACCTTCTGGGCTGCCCTCGATAAACTCTTGACTAACACCATGATTTTTTATATTTTAAGCGACTTCGAAAAAGGAGGAGAAGGTTCTCAATTCGGACCGTAATTTTTTTCATGTATGTATACCGATTACTTAGCCAGTTGTGAACCGATTTTGATGATTTATTTTTTATTTGATAAATAATTCTTTCGGATTAGTCTGCTTTTTTCTCATGAAAATAAGCTAACGATTTTTTAGGAATTTTGAAAAAACTGACTTTATAAAAGTAAATTTTTCTTAATATTGAAAATATGTACCGATTTTGACGACTTATTCTTATAAAGATTTCTCGCCATTATCTCACAGACGTTTTCAGAAATTCAGTAATGTATATCTTTATATTAATTTGACGTCTATATCATATCTCCTTACCCTTTTATATAACAGGCGTGAAGGTATGTATAAGTAGTTACTAAGAGAAAGTTTGTCTTGTCTTATGTATAGTTATTCCCCCCTACTTCGTTCCCAAAATAATAACCAAAATAGACAGGTTTAACTCATAACAAGGAAGTCCATGTTGTTCTCTAAATATATGTTTTCATGAATGTTAGCATTACAGACATACGTTAACCTATTAACAGATGTACACTCAGATTCATTATTGTATAGTGTATATTTTTTCTATTTAATACATACAATATTTGTATGTGCGTCGGTGGGCGAATGGTTAAGACGTCTGGTATTAACTAGGCGGACCACGATTTGATCCCGAATACCGGCCATGTATTAATGGTTTTTTATATTTAAAAACTTATGTACATAATCCGACACACCACAATTAGAGGCTTTTCCATCTAAATATACCTCAACAGAACTGGTCACTCGATTTTTTTTTCTATTTAAAATATGCAGGATGAGATTTGGTATTTTATTTATTTTGTTTTTATCGTAAATGTATCTAAAAAGGCACGTCGTAAAATAAAACGAATATAATTTCACCACTTATATCTATTATTACATAATTTTGTTGTAATATCTAACGGATGAGTCAAGAGATTTGATTTTATGAGAGTGCGTTGACGGCAATTTTTGATTCCCTTAGTTGGATAGAGCAAAAATTTGTTCAGTTGTTTTTATCTCGTTTTAGTTATAAATATTTCTACATTTAACGGAACCCTAACTTAAAAAAAACTCAGTCTAGAAACTCTACAATAATGCAGATTTGTAAATGTTAAGGAAAATACAAATATACAATTTTCTAATTATTTTATTAGGTATAATAAACTTTACAGTTATAATTTAAAAGTATTTCCAAATTAACAAAATTTAAATAATCTCCTGGCCTTTACTTTAGTTTGTATCAGTAGACACTTTAGAATATAATGTGTGAGTGTACCCCACACGTCGTATATTGACGCCGTACAACTATTTTAGCTAGCTAGGTGAGTTGGCCGATTGCCCGTCAAAGCGTTTTTTGTCATATTGGCAACCTTCTTGGAGACATTTGAACCGATTTACTAAAATAGTCATCTCATTTAATTATTACAGATTTAGGTAAATATTTAGTTAGTAGATTTTAAAACGTGGATTTACTGGAATTCTGATTAAAATCCTAATCACAAATGACAAATAATTAAAAAATACATCTAGTTCTTTTAAGATTATCACGATCGTGTTTCTGTATTAAAGTAATCTGTGAAAAAACAATGGCCACAATTAGCGAGTTGCCCATTCTTGATTCATCATCGTCGAGCCGAAACCGCTGAAGCTATAATAAATTCCAAATTCAATAGTAGCGTAATAGTTTGTTTTTAAAAAGATATAGGTCGAATTAATAAATTGCAACAACATACAATATTTGACCGAAAAAATATAGTGATGACTCGGGGTGAAAAGCTAGTTGCTGATAAAATTAAATAAACCGAAATATTTAGACCAGCTTCAATTTAAAGCAATCATCCATGATACAAAATCCTTGGATAGTATGAAAGCTAAGACCAGGGGATTCCCAGAGCATCAAGTACTTACCTAGAATACATAATAACAACGTGACGTTTATATAAACACTGGCAACTTGCCTGTACATGATGTCACGAGGATCTACAGAATGCAATGGCTTAGAGAAAATGTGACACGCCTTTATCTCATGGAATAACCTAGCACTCATCCTTTTACTTTGTTTAGCAGTAATAAGTATATCTTCACAGCCTTATACCAGTTAACAAATATCAGTGTCCACTTTTTGCCAGTTATCCATATTGAACAGAACAGGTGGCAAGCCTGTTGCTGCACTTAAATAACTTGGATGTGTCACTTCTGAAGTAGGCCACGCATCGCACCGAAAATTTCTCAATCCGGCCGCCATACGATCTAGGCGGACCATTTGTAATAATAATTAAAACGAAGGTATCTGTTATATTCAGAAGAAATACGGAAGCCGCTTATACGGGCTATTCGAAGCACGAGAAGTCCATTAAGGCAGGTGTGGTGTATTAGCGAATCAAGTCTTGGGTAAAAAGTTAATGCCAGCAAACTCTCAAGGAATAAATTACATTTGAGTAAAATCATGTCGGAAAGAAATATAATTATGATGGTATGATTTTTTTTCTTCACGGGTTGCCTTACAACCGTGTCATGGCTCCAGGGTACCCAGCGGAAGACCAAGTCTCCCTCGTTTAGCCGATGGTATTTGTGAAGCTATACCTAACGAGTGGCCAGTTCTGTTGAAGTATATTTAGATGGAAACGCCTCTAAGTGTGGTTTGTCGGATTATAAGTTTTTAATTATAAAACCAATTGGTACTTGGCCGGGAACGAGATGGTATAAAAAAATCTAATAATTGTATTTCTGATTTTTCAGGTAATTTCCGATGCTTTCAGTTTCTAATCTTTAAAATGTAAGTAACATCTTCTACTAATAATATCTACGACTGAAACTGTACCAAAGAAACTACCAACAAAAATTTTGACTTTATATTTGACCCTAGGACTTTTAATTCATGTGTCGATAGACCTAATATTTTATATATCTTGAAAGAGGTATTTGTTGGCAAATCATAGAATAAAAATTGCGCCCGTGTCCATATTAAACAGAACAGTTGGCATGCCTATGGACCTCATAATAATTCATCAGCTATGCGGCAAATATTTTATTCATATATTTATTACATAGGAAGTATATTGAGTTTAAAAAAAAACATAGGCAGTCATGGGGACTGCGACAGAAGTGAAAACCTATGAAATAATAATGGTTTTTAGTATCAAAAATTAAAATTTAACGTATAATACCATCTAGCGATTAGTTCACATGTAAATGTATCTGTCATTGATAGTACGGTCCAGGCCGGTCCAATTAAGCGGATATATGACGCTGCTATAACTGTGATAATTCCCTGATATTTCTTTGTTTGCACCAATTATTTATGAAGAAAATAGGTAGGTATATTTTTTATCAGGTACTTGGCAATTATATATTTATGTTGGATACACATGTAAGAAAAACACAATTTGAAAGAGATAACGGTGACAAAGTTTCCTATTTCCTATTCAATAAATAAAAACCCATTGAAAAAATAACAACTATGTCACTTAGATATATAGAATAAGTAACTATATGCTAAATTACAGTGACACAGGTGGATTATATTATAGAAACCTTAAATAGTTTTAATAATAGTGGTTTTTAATTTATAAGTATAATATATATAACGCATCTAGCGATCATTTCACATATAAATGTATCTATGTCCGGATCGAAGAAAGACCTAGGCAGACGTGGAAGCCAGTACACGAATTCCTGCCCGGACATTCTCGGGTCGAGCACACTCGGGCCGGGTAATCTATGGTCATATGACGTAAAGGTCGCGAATCCATAAGATTTCCCTCTACCAAAAATCGCTCAACGCGCCTAAAGAAGTTCTCACTTCAAAAAAATAAAAAAATCATTGGACTTATATTTACTAACTTAAAAACGTGAGCCTTAAATTTGGGAAATCTGATCATATATTTGTGTAGTACAATACATATTAATTACAACTTTCACTATACTGCTGTAATGAAGGCAGTTTGAAGGTTGTGCTTCTCAAGGTTACATGCCTCGAATTTCAACGTGACCTTGGTCATTGCAAGTTATGCACTTTCCATACATATTTTTTTAAACTTACTCGCATTTTATGACGTTATTATAATATAATTATTTTGTCTCTCGGTTATAATCCCATTATGGCTAAAATGCCTTCCGGATTGCTTTTGAATATTATTTCATATTAGCTTCTGTCCGCGGTTTCATCCGCGAGGAAATATAATTTGCCCCTCCCTACAGTATATGTCATTCTCTGACTCCTAAACTACCACTATACAAATAATCATGTCGATTCCGAGAAAAACAAAAACAAATCTCTCCCACGAGAATCATACATTTTTCCGGGATAAAAAAAACTATGTTCTATTCTAGACTATTATCTATATCTATGCCAAATTTATCTATTACAATTCAAAAGATACAATGCTGTGACAGACGGACGGACGGACAAGGGTTTCCGTTGTCACCCTTAGGTTACAGAACCCTAAAAATGACGTCGATGCTCTGTTTTGACGTAAAATAAAAACAAACAAACAAACATAATGTATAATTTCAGTACATATGCAGTCCATAACTACGCCCTTATCATTGGCAATACATTATTGTCCATATTTGAAACTCGTAAACCTTCCTTGTGAATGAACCTATCAAATAGTATAAACCTGTTCAGTAGTTCTATCTATCCTATCATCACGCCTTTTATCCCAACAGGGGTAGGCAGAGACAATCGAATGCCATTTGCTACGATCCTGACATACCTCTTTCGCTTCTTTTATATTCATCATACTTTTCATACATGCTCGGCGATTGTGTGTACTATTTTTATTTGTTCGATAAAAGTACACCTAGGTCGTCCTCTGCCAGCATTTCCTTTCACTTTAGCCATATAAACATTTTTAGTCAATCTTTCATCCTTCATTCTTTCAACTTGTCCAAACCATGAGCGTAAACTACTTTTCTTCATTTTAGTCACAACATAGTCTTTCACTCCGCATTTTTCTCTAATGACATCGTTCCGGATGTGGTCAATACGTTTTATCACATTCTACGTAAAGGCCGCATTTCCACTGCAATTATCTTACTTTCATGCTTCTTATTCCATACCATACTATCGTAACTAAGACAGCATTGTGTATATTAATTTTTGCGTGAAAAAGTCACAGACAGACAAAGCTTTGTTTTAAGATAAAGTTATACAATAAGAACACAAAATCAGGTTTTTAAATCTACTTTCATATATAAAAGTGACTCTGTTCAAGGTCAACATTACTGGACCAATTATGATCATGACCTTCATTATGGCTTTTGTATTTACAATAGGTTTCTCCGCAATAAAACTTATAAAGTCGGTCTCTCTTTCGTTTGGCCGACAACTGACCGACATGTTTAATGACCATGGTAACACACACAGTCACGGCTTTTATACCAGCAATAATGTCCACTTACAGCCAGTTGTTTATATTAAGCAGGACAGGTGGCAAGCCTATGTTCCGCCCGTTGATATTTTGAATCAAAAAAAATATAGCCTATATCACTCGCTTTCTATTCGTGAAAGAATTTTTCAAATCGGTTCAATAGTTTGAGAGATTACACCATACATCCAAAGTTATAAAACTTCTTTATAATATCAGTAGGTATAGATTAGAGTATAATAATTATGTTATTTTAGAAGAAGTGCGGACGACTGCTTTACGTGCCCATCGCAGCACGAGAAGTGGATTAAAGCACATATTCTTCAAGAGAAAATTGGTGCTTAGCATTTTTGGCTACCGGCTATCAACTCCTGTAAGACTGGTAACACAGTCCACGTTTACTGAATATAGGCACAATATTTTCACAGAGATTTTGGAACCGTATCATATGATTTGCAGCTGTCGTGCGAGCATGACGTACGGTGTAGAAAGAATCTTTCTACGTAGACAAAAACTTAGCTAGAAAGAGAAAGATATAATTTACCGTAGTGACAAAGCAGGACAAAGAGTAGCGTCGCGGAAACCGGTCCTTTTTGTCTTGCTTTATCTCTATGGGATATTACCTCTTTCTAACTGAGATTTTGTCTACGTAGATTCTCTCTACACGGTCATGCTCGCGCAGGTGGGGCATAAAACACAAGTGACTATAACGAATACGAATTACAAAAATTTACACAATTAGATAAACAACATTTGAGAGTAATTAAATGACAAATAAAATAAAATAATGAAAAAATAATAAAATTATGTAATTTTAAATATTATTTCTGTATTCCTTGATAATGATTGGTTTGTCGTCACTAAAGCAGGACACATTGTTTGCGAATCTAGCAAAAGTGTCGTGGCGGTCGAAGTCTTACTCTTTTTTCGACCTAGTGTTTCGGCAAGTGTTTGAAGTGCGATAAGGAACTTTATTTCAAAAACTTGCATATACAATATCTATCAGTGGCGAAGGGTGAATATTTTCGTAAAGGAAGCCTTAAATTGCTACAAGATCCGAAATGTTCTTTTATAATTCAAAATGCACCAATGACCAATGATAATAATAATTTACCGTAAAGTGATTTAATTTACAACTCTTTTTTATTTAAGTAATCTCTTGTATTCAGAACTATGTATAATTCCAAAATGAAGCAAACACGCAACTAACTAAACTCGCTGTTTATCAGACACCATTCCTACCGTTTACATTCGACTCTCATAACCCGCAATTCATCGGCTTATTTGTCAATCTTTGCTAAAAAGAGAGGGAACGTGCGCGAATTTAAATACAAATGGCAGAGACAGTTGCTTAGTATGAAGTAAGGTAAGCCGAGTAAGCCGGTATTGTATCGGCTTATGTCCTTATGTTGCTTATGGATTAAGCGTTTAGAAAAAATACTTATAGAGACGTTTGTATTGTTTTTTTTAAAATGCCGTTAGTCTTTATAGATTGATAAATTCCTAAAAGGAAGTAGAAGGAATCGGGTTGTATAGACTCCTCGCCACTATTATACATGTTTTGACCAGAAGTTATCCAACACATGGAATTTTTTAACTCTTTTATAGTAGCTGGTATTTTGAGTATAATTTTGAGTATATTTGAGTATAAAATGTACTTTGGAAAGGTAATGAGGTAGATATTGTCCATGACCTTCGCAATGAAATAAAGAAATCAAAAACACAATAATTGGACTCAAGTTGCGACACCGCGTGAATGTAAAATATGTTAAACATTTATAAAAGATAAGATAAATATATACTTTGTTTTGTTCGATTTGTACGTAATGTCAATACAGTAAAAAGTGTTTAATTTATTTATTTTTGTTTTATCTACTACTTAGCATACTCAAGTGATATAACCAGATCGAGGAACCAAGATATATATTTTTAACCAACTTCGAAAATAATATAGATCGAAATAATTCTTCCGGGTCACTGGTTTATCAAGAATTTTGAAAAACTGACTTTATAAGTCTTGATGAAAAATATGTACCGATTTTGACGACTTATTTTTTAAGGATATAATAAGGTGTGTCTTGCAGTTGCATGCGGTGTGGTTACTGGTCTACTCCTTTGGGTCATAGCGTCATGTTATATAGCCCATATAACACGGTTTTGAGATGAGATACTCGTACATCTAAGGCAACCCGTGAAAAAAGAAAAAATACTATTTTTATAGATCTTTTTAATTTTCCATAAGGGCAACTTTATCTGTGCGTGACAGTTTACTTCCGTTAGAATTTTAATTTTTGTCCATTTAAAAAACAATAGATATTTGAGGGCACGGTCTGATGAGTTTATTGAATTCACAATGAAATTTTGACCTTGGCCGGTTGTTACCATTCTGTGTGACTACGAGAATATTCGCTATTTAATTCATTTAATTTACTTCAAGTTTCATGGACCTCATATTCAAATTCTGCAGAAGGAAAATTAGAGGACCAACATGTTCTACAAACTATCTACCTATCCCAAGAGGGGTAGGCAGAGACAATTGAATGCCATTGTTACGATCCTGACATGCCTCCTTCGATTCTTTTATATTCATCATACCTTTTATACATGCTCGGCGATTGTGTGTACTTTTAATATTGTCATCGATCAATACATTTTTAAAATGTTCAATACAAGTAGGTACACCTATTATAGGTCGTCCTCTGCCAGCATTTCCTTTGACTTCAGCAATATAAACCTTTTAATCAATCTTTCATCCTTCATTCTTTCAACGTGTCCAAACCAACTTTTCTTCATTTTAGTCACAACATTATCCTTCACTCCGCATTCTGCTCTAATGACATCGTTCCGGATGCGGTCAATACGTTTTTCCACTGCATTTATCTTATTTTTATGCTTCTTATTCCATACCCAAGTCTCGCTTCCAAAAGTAAGTGATAAAAAATTCAACTGATCACGAAAACACATCTATTTTTAAAATAGCTAGATTAAAGAGCCTATACTCTGTTCATTATATTGTTGACTGATAAAGTAGGCTAAATTAATTAAATGTATAAGTATTGCTAGAAAAACAACTTACACATTACACCATTGTAGGATGCGTGCTTGTCAAATTCCGAATTTGTAAAATTTATAATTTAGAAAAACATGAACCAATATCCGCGGGACACACTGTGATAAAGACAAAAATTTTAAAATACAATACCCAGAAATTAAGTAACTTTTGTTCCTTTTATTAGTGTAAGGTCTCTTCACATTCCTATATATAGACCTCTAATATTAAAGATGCCTTCACGAATTCAGCTACAAAGGGCAAATATACGCGGTAATAAAGATTATAATATCATTTTTAGGGTTCCGTACCCTAAGGGTGACAACGGAAACCTTATTACTAAGGATCCGCTTTCCGTCCGTCTGTCACAGAGCTGTATCTTTTGAACCGTAATGAAATTTTCACAAAGTGTTTATTACTATGGTCGCTATAACAACAAATATAAAAATCAAAGGGTGTCATACAAGAAACGTGGTTTTTTTTTATTCTTAACGCGTTGCCTTACAGCTCCCGGGCACCGTTGTCGGCCCCAGGGTACCTAGTGGAAGACAAAGTCTTCCTCATTTAATTTTAGCCAATAATTTTTTTGAGGCTATATCTACCTAACGAGTGGCCAGCTCTGTTGATGGAAAAGCCTCTTTGGTTTGTCGGATAATGTACATAGAATTTTTATTATAACAAACCCATTGGTACATGGTCGGATGTAGGAATCGAACCGGCGACTTTTCAGTTGCGAGCCGACGTCTTTCCCACGACGCCCCTTTGAAAAGAAACGTGTTGTTTTCAGCGTTTTTTACTAGATCTTAACGATGGTAATAGATATATACTTGAAATTTTCACTGAGCGTGTATTACTATGGTTGCTATAAAAAGAAATAATAAAAATAAAATAAAGTAAAAATTCAAAGGGGGTTGCCATACAAGAAACGTGTCTTATTCGACTTTTTTTGCTCGATCTTAATAATGGCAATACATATAAACTTCTAACTAGTATAACTATAATGCACCTTAGTGCATACTATTGATTATACGGAACCTTTCCCACTCGCACTTGACCGGTTTTTTTCATTTATTGTCATTTGAAAACATGTTTTATGCTCTATTTTAATCAAGCATTTAATATCAATGTTATTTTTTTTTTATCAAATTGTATGTAAATTTTCCGGTTTTATAGTTTTGGAGATAAGATGACAACTATATTTTATCGGAGTAGACATGACATTATCTCTGTTACTTCTTCCAAATTCATACATTCAAACTCCAAGGTGAAGAGATCAAATCAAGAGTATTCATACTAAAATTATAAATGCAAAAATAACTCTGTCTGTTACGCTTTCACTGCTACCGATTTTGATGAAATTTGATACGGATCAAGCTTGAAACCCTGAGAGGGACATCGACTATTTTTTTAAAACCATCTCCCTAAATAAATAATAAATTTCCGTAACCATAGTAACTTTTATTCTCTATTATACCCCTATTTAATCTATGGAGACAGAAAGTGGTTGTAAGCACTTGCCGACAGAAAACCTCTCTTTCGTGTAGTCTGAGCCCCCCTCTACAAATTATTGTAGACGAGTAGGGGTCCAGCGCTTGTCGGTACGCCGCTGAGCCGATGTAGAAGAAAAAAATTAAAAAACACCTCTCCTACCAGCTGGCAGAATATGAGTGAACAGCATTTGTGGGGACCTCTCGGTTCTAAGAAAAATATTTTCTGCCAATTTGTTCCCTGCAGCGACTTGCAAAATTCTTTCAAAAAAAACAAAAAAAATATATATAAAAAAACTTCTTGGCAGAAAATATTTTTCCCACAAATGCTGTTCACTCATTTTCTGCCAGCTGGTAGGAGAGGTTTTTTTTATTTTATTTTTCTTCTAAATCGGCTCAGCGGCGTACCGACAAGCGCTGGACCCCAACTCGTCTACAAGAATTTGTAGAGGGGGGCTCCGACTACATGAAAAAGAGGTTTTCTGTCGGCAAGTGCTTACAACCATGTCAACCATCTCCATAGATTAAATAGGGGTATAATAGAGAATAAAAGTTACTATGGTTACGGAAAAGTAGTTGTCAAATATACACACAAAAGTTTAAAACAAGCCTAACTAAACTAGTAACAGTGTCTACTTTTTGCCAGTCCATATTGAAAATAACAGATGGCAAGCCTGTTAATGCACTTAAAGGACCTGGATGTGTCAATCACTTTCGACACTAGTGAGAATTGCACCCAGGACCTCCATAGGCTGTCGGCTTCTGTAATAATTGATTAATATTGGTTTCAAATTATTATAGACAGACATTTTAAGTTTACTTATTTATACTTACTAGATGACACTTGCGAAAACTTCGCACCGTTACTTTAAGTGATCTCCAACAGATGACGACTTTTGCAAAATAACATAAATTAGTCTAATTTTAAAAACAACATTGTTAATTTTATGTCATTAGAGGGAAACATTCTCTTCAAAATATATCATACATTAATTTCGATGAAGTATTGAAGTATATTCGAGATATGGCGTACGGACAAAAAAACATCCTTAAGAAATAATATATAGCGATAGATATATTTTTTATGAACTAGCTATCCGCACCCGGCTTCGTCCGTGGATATTTTTGAACAAAATAAAATATAGCCTGTACCTATATCCCACGGGAACCATATATTTTTCCGGGTTAAAAAGCAGCCTATGTGCTATTCCAGACTATAATCTATCTCTGTGCCAAATTTCATCCAGATCCGTTCAGCCGTTCTGGCGTGATTGAGTAACAAACATCTATACATGTATACAAACTTTCGCGTTTATATATTAGTGGGATATTATTAAAAGAATTGACCAAAAGTAGAGAAAAATGTCGAATACTCGTACATTACCTAAACGCTACTTTTCTTCGGGTATAATTTACGCGGACACCAAAAATATTTTTAAGACTCTAAGCACCAAATAAAATAAACAACTCCAAATAAAATAATTGACACTATTAAAAGTGTCCTAAAGTATATCATATTATGATCCAAAATAATAGAAAAAAACATCAGAAAAATCGCACGCCTTGTACTAATATTTTATTTGGTTTCTAAAATGGATAAATGGTCACCAAGTAAGGTAGGTAGGTTAGGTTAGGTTAGTATAAAATTTATTAAGTATAAAGTGTATTTTAAAGGCGTCTATATATTTTTATGGCAGTCAATAATACTAAAAATGGATCTATTTCATAATATTTTAGGAAACGTAATTTGGTGACCATTCATCCATTTTGGTAACCGTTTAGTTTTTTTGGTACTAAAATAGATACATTTTTGGGCGCCGCTTAAACACAAGCCCTTTTCTTCAGGCTACATAAAAGGAAGCCTCGAGTGATAAATTAACTAGGAGTGCACCGCGACACATACAAAGTACTGTAAAACACTTGCCGGGAAAATGTCACAATAAATACAATTCACTTGGTTATATCTGGCTATAAAATGGTATTTCAAGGTTCTTATTGAAATATTTAAAGGAAATCGGTTCAGGTTTTTTCTATATTTCTATAATACAAGCGACTTGCCCCGGCTTTGCATGTGGAATTTTAATATCACTGTCGTTGAATAAGCGTGATGTTTTTTACTCCTAAACCTTCCCGAATAAATCTATCTGATCGCGTAAACAGTAACAAAATCGGTCCATTATGTGTTATATACAAGGCTGGCTATTCCTATGGTATGGTATTTCCTGATTCTATGGAAATCGGTTTAGCTGTTTCGTGGATTCAGCCCGTGGAATTTTATCTATCTATCATCACGCCTTTTATCCCAAAAGGGGTAGGCAGAGACTATCGAATGACATTTGCTACTCTCGTCGAATAAAGAACATTGACATATTTATTGACATTGACGTGATGTTTTATATTTAATTATATACCAAAATATTTCTCGTGAATCTATCTGATTGCGCAAATAGTAAAAAATTCGGTCCAGTATTTGTATTTAAACTTGTTTTGTGCCACCAGGGTACCCAGCGGAAGACCAGGGAGACTTTTTAGCCGATGGTATTTGTGACGCTATACCTAACGAGTGGCTAGTTCTGTTGAGATATATTTAGATGGAAAAGCCTCTAAGTGTTATATATATATTATGCGAAAATTTGTTAATTTCTTTGTTTGTTTGCCCTTCTTTCACGCCACAACGAAGCAACGGATCGACGGATAGTGACATAGGCTACCTTTTAACCCTAAATCCTTTGGAATAAATTCTTGTGACAAAACAGTTTCTCGCAAAATTAGAAAAAGATATTGGTTGTATTACAATTTCTTTAATATAATTTTCTCAACAAGTTATTCACAGGTTTCGCAAAGCTAAATATTTCCATTTAGTAAAACATTTAATTAAGTAAAAGTAATAAACAAAACATAAGATAAGCTATCTTTGTATATAGGTATGCCAAAAATAGTAAATTAATTACGTATGTATTTTTGTTTATTGATTACAGCCTTTGCCAAGATTTGATATTTCACGTAAATACAAAAATAATTTTTTTGTCAGTTTCGGTGGTCGAGTGGGTAAAACGTCGGCTCACAATTGAGAAGGGGGTTAGGTCCCCACATCCGACCGATTTATAATAAATAACCTATATACATAATCCGACAAGCCGTACAAAGAGGTTTTTCCATCTACATACCTCAACAGAGCTGGCCACTCGTTAGGTATAGCCTCAAAAAATCTTCGGCTAAGTGAGGAAGACTTTGTTTTCCGCTGGGAACCCTTTGGCCAGCAACGGTTCCCGGGAGCTGTAAGACAACCCGTGAAGATGAAGATTTTTCTTTACAAAAATAATATAGACATGGCAGTACACAACAATCCAACGACTGAGAGTAAAAAATAACATGCCAAGTATCCCAAGAGGGGTAGCTAAAATCAATCGAATACATTTTCCTCCAATCCTAAGCAAAATAAAATCGCAAGTTCGAATTTTCTATGCCAGTGTTCTCGTTTGAAAAATTCGCGACATGTCTTGGCCGACGATGAACTTATTCCAAACAGCTCCCGAAACCGTTGCCGACCCCAGGGTACCCAGTGGAAGACAAAGTGTCTTCCTCAATTAGCCAATGTTTTTTTAGGCTATACCTAACGAGTGGCCAGCTCTGTTGATGGGAAAGCCTCTTGGTACGGTTTGTCGTATAATGTACATAGATTTTTCATTATAAAAAACCCATTGGTACATACATGGTCGGATGTAGGAATCGAACCCGCGACGTCTTATCCACTCGACCACCGACGCCCCATATTTTCATTTTCTTTTATTTTTTTATTTATGTTATTGTACTGTCGTTATCCCGGATAATTTTATTGTTTGTCGCCGAAATATTAAGGGGAAGTAAGTCATCAAAATCCAATTTTTAATCAAATTTTTCAGAAAACCTAATCTATTTACGAAACTGAAAAAAATTATTTTTATAACAAACCTTTTTATTGTTTTGAAAAAATTATTAGACACATTTTACTCGATAGAAAAAAATTCTAAATACACCTCTGAAAACTTTATTTATCTTTTAATATAGATGGTATCATTACGAAAATTAACATAAACATTTTTTTTTGTTATTATCTATATTTTCATTCTAAAATTATTTAAAGATTTTTTTTAATTGCGTTTTAAACAAAAATTATCGCTTGAATCGCTTACTGTTTCTATCCTGCTCGCGCGCTTTTTCATCACTCATTTTCCCATCAACCACTTCACCTTAATAAAACTTGTTATCTATGTGTTATCGTTGTGTTTATCATTATTTTGGGTCACAGAACTGGGGCGTGCATTGTTGTATGTGGGAAAATTTGTAAACTACAAAAAAGGCCCAATATTCTCAATTTTTTTTTTATTTTATACTAGGGGGCGGTCAATTTTCGTATATTTTCTTTAATATATAAACTATATATAAATATATTTGTATTCCCTATACGAGCCCTTTCATTTGATAATTATGTCACATTTGATATGTCGTTTTTTCATCGGAAATGTTCGAAACCATAAAAATACCAATAATATTAGAAACTTTATTGTAGCGACAGCCTTAAAATACCTCAACAGTCTCACCGGCTACATGAGGAAGAGTTGTCTTCCTCTTTGTATAAAAATAAAAATTATGAAATATATAAAAAGCTGAATATTCACCTAATTTGTAGGTATTTAAAATCTATTATTTGTTATTATTAAATACCTAAAGTTATGGCGTAAATGTTAATGTTAGACAATAATATAGATGGGAAATCAGCCATTGAAAGGTTGCCCAAAAATGCAGTTGAAGGAAGGAAGGTGTTAAGTTTAATTAAGTTCTAGATACATAGTAATTTAATAGATCAATTAAAACCATTAGTCGGTTAATTGACTAAAACTATTAAGTTACATAACTTAGTCATGCAAAAAAGCAATCAGAAAAAATACTATGATGTATATTATTACTATTATGTCAGAAACAAAAAAAATATAACATGACCTTCAGCGTCATTGTATACAAATAAAATTACGATTCCTGTCAAACTAGTTCTCTCAAATCTTGGACTAAGAACTATAGCAACGGTATTAAGTATGAAAGTAGCAACAGGTTTGCCACCTGTTCTGTTTAATATGGACAGCTGGCTGCAAGTGGACACTGTGACTGGTGTTTCTGACCACACTGCAAAGTTTAAGGGTCGTGAAGGTGTGGGCATGCCACATGAAACAACTCCACAGTTCATGTATCACGGTTCATCCCGCCAACTGTGATATGTCTTATTAATCACAGATTAAACCGGATTCCCCATTATGGCACAACGGAACGCTTGCGTCGGTTCGCCATGACCTGACGTAGAAATTATCTAGGGATCATGTGATAAATGTCATAAATAGACAAATTGACACTAACAGTAAATTTTGTCTAACCCCTGTAGAATTAATAAAAGACGACTGAGCTATATATGCGACATACGAATGCACGGACGAACATGACGTGTTATCGGTCCGAGGGTACCCAGCGGAAAGTATTCCTCATTTAGCCGAAGTTTTTTTAAGGCTATACCTAACGAGTACCTAGTGGAGTATAATAACAGTGTCCACTTTTTGCCAGTTGAAAGAAATGCTTCCAGTGGACAAGAGAAATAAACCTAAACCATTGCTGTACCACCATACAGTACATTATCTTATATCTTCTAACTACTTTTGAAATTACCTATCAATGACACCGCAAGAATCTCGTGCTTAGGCCTCAGAAGCAGTATGGAGCCGGCTTTTCGTGCCCTACGAAGTTAATGGCACTTATTTCAAATACGTGGGCGAGACTATATCGAATGTTTTATGGTTCATACCACATCCGTGATAAGTTGTTGTGGACAGGCCCTGTACAAGGACAAGCCACATCCGTGTGTAACCTACTTTATATATATAGTTCTATTTGTTGGTTTGTCTGTGTTGTTTGACTTCAAATATTTGGTGAATAGAGATGATGACATTTTTTTGGTAATACTTTCGAATTATAGCTGTAAGGTTAAAATAAAAAAAAAATTGCATTTTAATTTAAAAAATCATGTTTTAATTTAATTTTTCTAATTCCCGCAAAAACGTTCTGGGCGCGAAGATGACGTCACGCCTAGGTAACCAACAAACTGATGGTCACAGATTAGATAAAATAACAAGTTACGATTGACATACAGTTATTATAATATAGTTACTAGTCTATGGTTATTTATTTGACATTTACTTAGAAATGACGTCACTTATCGTTTGTGGTCACGTGACCGGAAGTATGAATTTAAGATTTTTCATTTAGATATGTAACGAACAAAATTATGGTCACAGATTAGATAAAATAACAAGAAAACAACTTTGTCAGTTTCGATCGACATATAGTTACTAGTCTGTGGTTATTTATTTGACATTTACTTAGAAATGACGTCACTTATCGTTTGTGGTCACATGACCGGAAGTATGAATTAAAGCTTTTTCATTTAGATATTAAAAAAGGAATATTTATTAAACAAATAAATAAACGTTTTTTTCAGTAATTATACATTATAGGGTATATAAAAAAATATTATGTGTATTTATTTACTTCGATTTTTTTTTTTTGTAATTTTATACACAAGCAAACACATCTTCACGGTCTTTATACCTTGATGTGTGGCCAGAGACAACAGTAACAGTGTCCACTTTTTGCTAGTTGCCCTTATTAAACAGAACAGTTGGCAAGCCTATTGCTGCACTTAATGAACCTATAGCATCTGCATTTTCGGCATGTCTGAGAATGGCTGAGAACCCGGCACCTCCTACTAATTAGGCGACACCTTATATATTTTATTTCAAATAACACGAACTTTCTCTATAAAATTAATGTTATCTTAATACAAAGGCACCTTCACTGCTCTTATCAATTGATTTTATTTAATCAGTCATTATTTTTGTTATCATTTATATATTAATCAGTTATCATTCAATTTCATTACCTTGGCCTTTTATTTACATAATTTTTCAGCAACGCAATAACAAAGACCGTAATAAATTCTACTAATTAAAAAAACGAACGAGCCTTACAGTAATCGCATATGATGTGTAACATCTGACATCTCACCTTGGTAATAAGCAACATAACATTATATCCTGAAAACATTAACACTTTATACACAACACTGTAGGTTAAGCGCACAGCTGATGCGTTATCCTTCTCTATTTCCCCTTCTCTTTCTCGTCACACACACGTACACACTGTTGGCTGACAGTACCAACCTCTCGGAAAATGGGTTGGTACCATCTGACGGCTAACTCTACCACCGCGCGCGCTCATTGGTCAAATCCAATAGCGCACGCTTCCCCGACTTCCTGTTACACACTTCCGTCCCTTTTCACGAAATCACTCTCATAAATTGCAGGAAAGCGAGAGGAAAGATGTTACACATCAAAAACATTGTTGCCTTTTGGCACCTAGGATTCTCAGCGGAAGATCAATAAAACATACAGTTCCCTTCTAGCAGTTGTCCATATTAAACAGACATTGTCGGGACGGGTATATCTGGGCCGGCCATTTAACGTATCATTTAACGACTTCATTTGTTATATTTTAAAATGGGTAACTTCTATATTTTATTAATTAGTTTTAGTTCCATCACTTACTTATGGAAGCGAGACTTGGGTATGGAATAAGAAGCATGAAAGTAAGATAAATGCAGTGGAAATGCGGTCTTTACGTAGAATGTGTGATATAAATGCGGAGTGAAGGATGATGTTGTCAATGAGGAAAAGTATTGGACACGTTGAAAGAATGAAGTATAAAAGATTCACTAAAAAGGTATAAATGGCTGAAGTGAAAGGGAATGCTGGCAGAGGACGACCTATTATTGAACATATAAAACATGTATTGATCGATGGAAATATTAAAAGTACACACAATCGCCGAGCATATATATGAAAAGTATGATGAATATAAAAAAACCGGCCAAGTGCGAGTCGGACTTGCGCACGAAGGGTTTCGTATCATTATCTATAAAAACGGCATAAAAAATCACGTTTGTTGTATGGGAGGCCCCTTAAATATTTATTTTATTCTGTTTTTTAGTATTTGTTGTTATAGCGGCAACAGAAATACATCATCTGTGAAAATTTCAACTGTCTAACTATCACGGTTCATAAGATACAGCCTGGTGACAGACTGACAGACAGACAGACGGACGGACAGCGGAGTCTTAGTAATAAGGTTTCCGTTTTTAATCTTTGGGTACGAAACCCTAAAAAATCGAAAGGGGTATGTCAGGACCGTAGCGAATGGCACTCGATTGTTTCATACCCCTCTTGGGATAAAAGGCGTGATGATAGATCTCTTAGCTTTTTTTTTTCAAGATAACTTAGCTGGCAAAGTCGGCGAAGTTTTTCATATATTACTGGAAATTCAAAACCGTGTAACCTTACAACTTGTGCGTAGGATGGTAACGAAATACCAAATCCCGTATTTCATACGGAAACCTTATTTATAAATTCCCTTGGAGGAAGGCCGATAAATAACTATATTTTAATTATTAATGGAGATCACAGATCGTCCAAAAATTCGGTTGACTTACTTCGGCTGTACGGGTTGCAATTTTGTAAGAGATAATTATGGAAAAAACTAAATTCAAGAAGTTTCAAGGTGGGTCCGAAGTGCATTTTCACGGATCTTTCGTTTTCGATTTGAATCGAAGGTCAAAAACGACGGGTTACCACCAATGGCTAGCTAAGGAATGCCCGGTCCAAGAATGTCCGAGCAAAGACAGTACACAGTGATTTTAAAATGAATACGTGGAATAATGTTACTGTAAAATAATTTTGTCTGTCTGTCTGTATAGCGAAATTTTATACAGAATAGGTTTTTCTTCTTCTTTCTTCTTTCTTCACTGGTTGTCTTACCGTGTTACGTTCCCAGATTACCCAGCGGAAGGCCATGTCTCCCTCTTTTAGGTATGAGATGGAAAAGTGTGGATTGTCGAATTATGTACACCCATTGGTACATGGCCGGGATCCGGGATCGAACCCTATAGCTTTTGAAACGGATGAATTAATATTGTTAAAACTTTCAGCGGGATTACAATGGTTACTCGTATTAGACTTAAGGGAAAGTGGTCGATGGGAAAAATGAGTGATGACAGAGCAGAACGCATTTATCTAGAATCGCGCGCACGCGAGCAGGATAGAAACAGTAAGCGATTCAACGTAAGCGATAGTTTTTGTTTAAAACGCAATTTAAAAAAAATCTTATACAACATAAAAATATTCATGTTATTTTTTGTAATGTACCATCTACATTATAGCCATAAAATTTGATAATTAATGTTTTCAGAGGTGTATTTAGGATTTTTTTTTCTATAGAGTAAAATATTTCTTATCATATTTTCAAAACAATAACAGCATTTGTCATATCCTTAAAATCAATATATATATTTTTCAGTTTCGTAAATAGATCAGGTTTTCTGAAAAATTTGATTAAAAATTGGATTTTGGTGACTGACTTCTCCTTAAAATCTGCTCTTAGTTTTATAACATCACGCTACAACCCAAGGAAGAGGATCAGTAACCAGAAACGTCATCCAATTTATAAAGCTATTCAGAAATAAAGTTATAAAAAGCAAAGTATTATCACATACCTAATAATGATGTATATATTTGTTAACAAGTGCTTAGAAGTGGTTATGATAAGGTGAAGGTCGGTGCCTAGTTCACCTTGAGAACGCATTTTTAATCCGTTCTTTTCTTGTGTCAAGAATTTTATTTCAAATTATACTTGGGAAATCTATTATTAGTATTATGTAGGTCGTTCACGCGGTCGCTGAATGTTTGCGAATGAAATCGAAAACTGAAAAAATATTCCAAAATACCTGAGTACTTACATACCTCTTTCACTTACATGCCTTTCATACATGCCCGACGATTGTGTGTACTTTTAATATTGCCATCGATCAATACGTTTTTATATGTTCAATAAAAGTATACCTAGGTCGTCCTCTGCCAGCATTTCCTTTCACTTCAGCCATATAAACTTTTTTAGTCAATCTTTCATCCTTCATTCAACCAGCGTAAATTACTTCCATAAGTAAGTGATGGAACTAAAACATTTGAAAACTAGTAAATAAATATAGTAGTTACCCATTTTAAAATATAACGAATGAAGTCGCTAGCATTAGTAGTTAAAATGAGTCATCCCAATCCCAAAGGACATTTCGTAGGCGTTAATCCGTAGACGCGTAGCATCTACGTCACCGTAGCACCGTAGTACCTACTCCCACGCCCTCTACGAAAACAACATCATAAATAAGTCGCCTGGATCTAACTTGACATGTTACCTTAAATACGCAATTACTTTTTATTATAGGGGCAGAATTTGGGAAATTTATGGGATTTTAAATCCCTAATTGGAACAAGGACATTTAATTTTTGAACTACAATAATTTTATCCTTACTAATTTCTGTTTACAATTTGCATGTGATTAAAAGGTGATTTTTTCAAAAAATCGTAAAAATACTTTATTTTTTATTATATGTGTTATTAGGTGCAAAATAGTGTTTCAGGACTTTTTTTTTCATTTCTATTCATCAAATCTAATCCTTATAATAGGTGTCAAGGTTATCGTTACATTTTGATATAAATCTATCTACCACTATGAAGTGAGGCCACGTAGATATTTCTAGTCTTGTCTAAAAAACTTTTTTTTAATAAGTTGTCATTTAAAAAACAATTTTACATAATAATTAAATTTTTTAAACTACTTTACATTCTCAGAACTAATAACCATATTTTTTTAACAGCTATTTAATTGCTAGGTAATTGCAATTACCAACGACAAGTACCTGTATTCTGTGCTAAGTCAAATATTTCCACGAACGAAACCGGGGCGGGAAACTAGTATTACATACACGTACATATATTACAAACACTGAAAAATTCTAGCAAAAATTCGTGATAGCGCTTCTACGCAAGCGAGACAGCCTATAGCAACAGATTGCGAAGTGGGGATGAGGAAGCAGGAGGGGGCATGTCTAGTGACGTCACAGCCCTTTCACTCGCCGCAGCTATTCGCGTAGGTTATAATCGTATTGGTATATTCAGTCTATTCGACTCGGTCATTACGCGTGGCCGTATCGCGCGCAGTGTTCCTAAAAATAATAAATTTAAAATACTTTTCTATAGTTACTTTTTACTAAGATATTTTTAAGTTTTCGAAATGGGTGTGATCAAATTTAGTCCGGATACGCTGATAACGGCTTGCGAGATGTTTGAGGAGAATAAGGTGAGTTTTATCTTCTAGAAACTTCGATTCGTGCATTAATTGGTGCAGCAATATTAGTTTCCATCTTTAATTACTTTTTTTCTTTATTCACATGTTGCCTTATAGCTCCCGAAACCGTGTTACGGTTCCAGGGTACCCAGCGGAAGACCAAGTCTCCCTCGTTTAGCCGATTTTATTTTTTTATTTTTTTTAATGAGTATTTATGAGGCTATACCTAACGAGTGGCCAGTTCTGTTGAGATATATTTAAATGGAAAATAACTAATAATTTAATTAATAATTAGAAGTTTCTTTCACAGGTTTTCATTCATTTTTAGTGTCGAATTCGCTTACATTAATTGTAACTGTTAAATTTCATGTTTTCATATAATCTGAAATTGAATTTGACGAAATTTTTTAATAACTCTAAGCCTATCGAATAATGACAGGCTTATCTCAAAATGCAGACATTGTTACATAGTATCAGGCGTAGTTACAGTGAGATAAGCACGTGACAAAATAGTTTGACAAATGATAAATCTTGCGTGGGTGACACACACGGCGCCCGTTCGTTGCCAAAAATGCATTTTTTCACGACGGAATTCAGTACGAGGCATATCTAGTTTATCAAGGTCAATGTTATATGTTCACGCTTTCATATTTATTTGGGGTAGACTGGGAGTTCTTGACTGAATTGCTAAGCGATTCTATGAATGATATAACATCATTTAGAGAGGTTCTTCTCTTAGAAACTGGACACAATAAAATCTACTGTACAAATTTGCTGTTAGATTTTTTATGGCATGGGCTATTTTCCCGGGATAAAAACTTTCATTTTGACATCAAATAGGAACAAACAAACAAACAAACCCTTTCGCCTTTATAATATTAGTATTATCAATACACAATTTTGTTTTTAATTAAGCGTCATCAAAGCGTTTTTATCTTTAATTTACAGCTTTTTTTTGTGGCATTTTAGTATGCTATTGTTTCACAACTATATATATAACTAGCTTTCCGCCCCAGCTTCGCCCGTGGAGCCCATATTAAATTTCTTCCCGGTCTTGAGTTCATAAAAAAATTCATAGAAAATCAGTTTTTTCGGGGCAACTTTTCAAATTATTATTTTCCTAAAAATGATGTGCCGGATCGTTAAAAATGTATATCCGCGGATACGGATCTGAATACGGATATTTGGTCTCAAGATCCGCGGATACGGATACGGATCTTAACTTTCTTAGAGTACGCGGCGGTAAGTATTGCACATCGACCTTTGGAAAGAGACAATCTGTTATGATGAGAGTTAACTCTTAAAAAGGTCAAAAATCATTATTTTATTTATTAAGCTTAACACAAAGATTTAAACTCAATTTATCTCATTATAAAGATATTTTAATTAATATTTTATAATAACTTGTAATAAATGTTTAATATATCATCATTTTAATAAAATTATTACAGAGATTTGTGATTGATCTAATAAATGTTTAATATATCATCATTTTAATAAAATTATTACAGAGATTTGTGATTGATCTCATTATAAAGATAGTTGATTTTTAGTACCTTTGAGTTATGTACTATTGGTATGGTACTTCACTACGATAAATGTTTACAATATAAAGGTGCCAAATACGATTTTAAGAAATAAAAAATAATCTGAATGGAATTTAACAGTTTTTCATTGTTACCTAATCACCTATATATATCAAATTTCATCTATGAATTGAAAATTAATAAGATAAAAGATCTGTAAAAGATCCGCCAAAAACAAACGGATACGGATACGGATCTTTCTTCTCCTTCGGATATCCGCGGATACGGATACGGATATCCGGCACATCCCTACTAAAAACCATAGAATATGGCCATATCGGTCCAGCCGTTTTCCAGCGCTTACCGACGAACAGCATTAAATTTTTATTTATATACATATTCCAGTTATGTTAACAGCAACTAAACTGTGAAATAAACACCACGAGTTCGTTTCATAATATCGTATTATAAAATAACAGTCAGTTAACCATTTGATAACGCTGCAACGATTATGAAATTAATTGATGGAGTTTAATTTACAGTTTTGTTGCAGATAGCCTAATTATGAAACATTGAAAAACAGACTCTCAGATTCTCAGGTAGAATAAGTTGTTTTTAGTGTCCCGAATTTAATTTTTCGTTATTTCATGACGCCAATATTTAAATTACACAATGCATAATTCAGAGGTAAACAGGCGGCCTGAATTAATTTACTGCTTATCAATAGTATATCTACACAATAAAATATATTTTTACAACAATTTGAAAATAATTTCAATAGATTTTAGCCTTAAAACTCGAACTCGTTTTTCCGGGATCAAAAGTAGCTTTAGTATTTAATCCAGGATATAACATAATTTTATCCAAAATCGTTAAGCTGTTATAGTGTGAATGCAACAAACGTTCTAAACTTTTTAAATTGCACTACGATACTAATATCATAAAGAAAACGCGGGATTTTGTTTGGAAAATTATTATCCAGATGGATATATGCTATTTTTTTACACAAAATCAACTTAGGGTTCCATAGGAAATAGCAATATAGGCTCCAAAAAATTGGAAGAAAATATATAATTCCATACGAACGAAGCCTCAGGCACGGTTACAGATTCTTCTCTGCAATGACGTCAAACTAAAGTCAACAAGTCACTCCTTATAATAATTTTTCATAACTTAATACGTACACTGTAAATATCTATGTAATTTTATATTCGCCGCCGGCTTCTCCTGTGGAAATTTTCGAACAAATCTAGTAGCTAGGGATAATGTAGCTTCCTCTAAAGTAGCCCATCTGGTCCGGAATCTCACAGAAAATGTTCGGTCCGGCCGCCGTATGATCGAGATTGAAGACAGGTCACACATTAGCAATGTTAATCATACAATCTAGATCACATGCAATTCACTCACCCATACAGACACACAAGATTCGATTAAACAAAGGCGTGTGGATGTGTGTGTGTGACAGATCGTCCCGGCCATCGAAATCAACCACAAATACAACGATTTGAAAACGGATGGTGGGCCGCGCGATAAGAATTGGACGAGTCTGTGATCGGTTTTGGTGGACCGTACGGCGAATGTGTGGCCTTTAGTGAAAGAATTTTCAGAATCGGATCAGTAGTTTCAGAGATCACCCTCTACATCCAAACTTACTTTTCCTCCTTATAATATTAGTACAGAAATAAGTTTTAGCTCCTGATTCTCACGGGTAGAAAGTTGTTTAGAAAAATTGAATTTTCCCGGGGCATGAGATATTTCACCGCGATAAAAACTCTCTGCACAGACAGACGTAAATATCTGTTATTTTTGTGTTTAGCATTTTTATCACGAATATAGGTATATACTAATAATAAAGCTAAAAAGTTTGTTTGTTTGAAGTCGCTAATCTCTGAAACTGCCAGTCCGATTTGAAGAATTATTTTTGCATTTGATAGCCCAATTCTTGAGGAAGGTTATATAACATCACGCTACAACCTAAAGAGGCAGAGCAGTGACCATTAATAGCTGCAACCGCAAGGCACAGCTAGTGTGTATATATTTGTGATGGAACAAAGAAGCATATTATGTCGATCGTGAGAGGATGATCCTTGATATTAAACAAGTGTTATATATTTGTAGTGCGGATACCGCGAGGTATGTAGGCCGGTACTTTTGCAACTTTCGATCTCTCAATGTCACCCCGACCTCGCACGCTCCTTTGTCTGTATGTCTGTCTATTATGGCAATTGAAATAACTATCTTTAATCTTTTGGCTGTAAATTTTGTAATCCCTACAAATCAAGTGTGTTTTATTTGTTTTATTCCGCTAAAATAAAAAAAAGTGTGTCGCGGACCGAGTTGTTAAGACATCTGGTATTAACTAGGCAGGACCACGGATTCGACCTCGGATCTCGGACATGTACCAATGGATTTTCTTCCGACAAATCACACTTAGAGGCTTTTCCATCTAAATATACCTCAACAGAACTGGCCACTCGTTAGGTATAGCCTCACAAATATCATCGGCTAAAAAATGAAGACTTGGTCTTCCGCTGGGTACCCTGGGACCGTAACACGGTTTCGGGAGCTATAAGGCAAACCGTGAAGAAAAATCAACATAAAAAGCTTAAAAAACACTGAATTAGATTCATAATTAATTATGGAATACAAGTATAGCAAAACAGATCTTGACATAATAGCAACATATTTTAGGCCCGTTAGATGATAAACATATTTTTAGATAACATACTATCAAAGATAAATTTTCTAATAACATTCACTGCCTCTATTCAAATGTTACAAATTACATATACATTGCGTCATATCCTTAAATTGTTTACAACAGTTCTATATAAAAGTAGCAATGGATGTGAAGTAATAAAATGAAGTTTTTCTCATACGAGAGTTATTTATCAGAGCATAGCATAATATGACTTTCATATTCACTTAAAATGACTGAAACTACTCAGTTTTATGAAAGTAATTTTTATCTTAATCTGATATTAAATAACTTATGAAGTATGATATCTTTATGTCGCCCACAACATAAAAAGTTGATTTTATCACTTTCCGCGAGGTTTTTTTTATTTCTAAAATAACATCCAGTATTTTAGCTTCTTGACACATATTTTTTATAACTGTATAATAGGGAATTGTAAATATATTATAAAACATAGTTCATTTTGGGAAAAGCTGAAATAAGTGTTTCATTATATTTAATGCTATTTTTTTATATAAAGCCATGAAAGTTTGTTACTTTTTTCTGGAACTGTGATCTCAAGACAGTCCCTCATTTTGTATTGTATCAGACACGGAATATTATAAATAAAGTAGAAGTAGCATGTTATATTTACATGAAAATGTGTAACCAAATTTTTGTATTGTACCTATATATTATGCTATATTTAGACAAATTATTTGTGCGGATATAATTTCTACACTGAAATATAACACAAAATATACGGAAATATATAAAAGAAAGCTACGATATCCCTGAGTGACATAGGCTATATTTTAAACGACGAAGCCGGGGGCGAAAAGCTAGTCATATACCTACGTCATAGACAGCGCATAATACGTGTGGTTATGCGGAAACGGCCACTTGCTACTTCTATGTTCTTTATAATGTTCTGTGGTATCGCGGGCTAAAAACTTAAAAATGAACTCTACATTTGTCCATACAATACAAAGAGGCTTTTCCATTTACATACCTCAACAGAGCTGGCAACTCGTTAGGTCCTCAAAAATGGGCTAAATGAGGAAGACTGCCGTGAAAAAAAATTTTTTTTAATGTCGAAACCTATTTAGTAAGACTTTCGCTGCTTAGGAGGATTACCTAAATGTGTACATAGTTACTAATATATAATCTGTCTAATACACAAACCAAATCGGCCATTATATGCTAGTAGAGATATTCGACCGAATAATTGCTTCACCTGACACGCAGGAATTGATAGTACAGCTGTTGTTAGTATGCACAACCATACTCTCACCTACATTGACACACATACAGACATATCTCCTTGGTTCTACGTCCTTTGACTATTTTCCAGGTTGCATACACCCGTTTAATGCATTAAATAACTAGCTAATATATTAAATTGCCACGGTTTCGCTCGGGTACAATTTTAATACCTATATACACAAATACGCATATGACTAAAGACTCTTAGTTAAAAGGGCTTTAGACTAAAGACTCTTGCTTAAAAGTGCTTTTGACCGAAATTCGTTAGTCAAAACTTATTTTGACTAATATTTTGTCAGTCAAAAAATTTTGATTGTAACATACCTATATAAGTACGACATTTCGATTATTTTATTTAAATACTTATTAATCGATTAATGAGAAATCCAATTATCTAAAAGCAGCCATAAGTGCTAGTATTAAAATTTAAATTTCGTGTTTATACAAAGTGATTTTGATTTCATTGTAGCTACCAAGTGACCCTGACATAGCGGAAACAGAAATTGTATAACAGCGGGTGAGCGACCGACGTTATCTATCTATCTATACTAAAAAATAACATATACCTACTAAATAATGCAGAAAAATACTACCTTTAAAATATTACCTACTAAAAGTTTTGAAAATAAATTGGTCGTCAATTCGGTGAAATTTCTCTGGTTGCTACATAATTTACAAACATATATTAATAATTATTATATGTAATGTATTGATAGTAATTTTAGTAAAATATTTTTTTGCAGAACAATGACTAAACTCTGTCCACGGCTTCACATGTCAATATATATTAATTAATTAATATACTTCTTAGAGATCAAAGCTTTAAAATGAAGTTAAAAGTTGTTGCGCGTCACCGAGAAGTATGAGATTTGGCATAGTTGTTTATACGGAGGTGTGCAGAATATTTATATATTTAAATATAAAAAAGTAGCATAATTATTATCTCACTTATTACTCAGGTAGGTTAGGCACCGTATCCGTGTATTTTGTTTACAATCTTTCTTTTTATGAAAATAATTTATCTGTTTTCTATAAGTGGTTAAAATGTGCCATTTTTAAGTTCTAAAAAATAAATCAATAAGTCATAGTGCAAGTTGTTACTAGTATAGCCACTCCGCAAGTAATAAAAGTCGTAATGGTATATTAGAATGATAATTAATATCCTATGGTCTTTGATAGCCTCAAGTCAATTTCAATTAAAGACAAAGAAACATACAGATATAAATGAGTAACCGTTTCTTTATCATGTTTGTTACAACTTTATTTGTTGCCGAGCAAGACACTGTAAACATCTTGACTCTTATATACGGCCTTTATACCTTGAGGTGCGGCCAGAGTAACTAGTAATAGTGTTCACTTGCAGTCAGTTGTTCATCTATTTATATAAAATTCTCGTGTCACAGTGTTTGTAACCAAACTCCTCCGAAACGGCTTGAGAATAGGTCGTAAACCCACCCCCCATTTTTTAATCGCGATTTTAGTATTTTGGTATGAACAATATCCAAAGTGAGTGGTAGGGGTAGTGCAGGCAAGCCAATGTTTGGGCAGGACAACGTCTGCCGGGCCAGCTAGTATTAAATAGAAGTTTCTGCAATTAATGAACCTAGATGTGTCACTTATTAACTGACGTAGTTATCTGTTATGTTTAGAAGAAGCTCTACGTGCCCTCCCAAGACTGTCAGTCGCGTTTGCAATGTGTATAGAAGCGATATTTTATTCATAAGTGCGGCTAACGGAAGCCGTACCTATTTTATTTTCATTATCACTAAATTATCCACATGATGTAGTGACATCATCAGGGCAAATACTGGACTGAAAAATTATTCCCTCCATCCTCTTGAATCCTCTTCTGTCCTCAGAGGAGGATCCAGGGGATTTTAAGGACAATAAAATAATAATAATTTGTTTACTTGGGATATTTACTTGGAGAATAATTATATTTATATTTAATAATGTTTATTACACTAATATGAACTAAAGAATAAAAATTAATTAAACCTAAAAAGAAATAGAAAAAAAGGAGTGAGGGAATTAAAGGTAGAATACCTCCTCGAGCTCTGAAGAAAGTCCAACCGTGCCTAGATCACCAAATTTATCGATGAGAAGTTTACCAATTTTACCGGCAAACTTCTTAGGGTCAATTCTAATTAAATATTGTGAAATTACAGACATTTTGTGTAATTAGAAAGCATATGGTAATGTCAAGATCAAGATATTGTAATATTTAATGTTTTCACTTTTTATTATTTAAATAATATTTATTATTTTTTCCACACGATAGATCCCTACATAATCCATGCCAATGCGTTTCAAAAAAACTTATTTATCAACATGACATAAGCCGACAAAGTGTACTACCATTTCAATCTGAAATTGCTGAAATTTCATCTTTTGTTGGGTACTTAATGGTATTAGCGCTAAACCGGGTTACTCCTCGCCAATGTAAACCTGTAGATGACGAAAATAAACGTCAGCTGTCAGCATGACATCTCTCAGAAAAAGGAGGTATAACTCTTCGCTACAGTTGTTTTAAATAATTACAATCGCAAAAGTTTTGTTTTGATACACTGTGTGCAATGAATAATGACATTGGCGCAACACCATCACCTACCCGTCTCCAATGTTAATCAGATATCCAATTAAGAAATATTTAGGTGAACCACACGTTGGTTCATTTCTGTCGTAAAAGAAAGTGAAACCACTTCCTTCCCGGCTGCCGTAGCTTGCTTAATTATCAACGTCACGAAATCGAAAGTGTACAAGACCATCTATATATTGAATTCCGCGACAATGTTAATGTACCTACTCGTTCTAATTTGATCCAGGACTCGAAACGGTGCCTTTTTTAAGGTCAATTGAGGCGAAATACTTTGTTGTTTCAAAAATATATTACTCAATGAAACTTTTTGAATCGCCGAACTACATGCATAAAAGGTATCATAAATATAAAAGAAACGAAAGAGTTATGTCAGGATCGATTATCTCTGCTTACCCCTCTTGAGATAAAAGGCGTGATGATACATAGATAGAATTTAAGTTTACCTTCAAATTTCTCGATTTTATGAATTGTCTATTATTATTGAATTAAACACTTTATCGGTTACATTTTTTTTAAAGATATAAAGAAATTTTTTTCGTCCACGACCATTATCGTGCGCGGGAGTTTTTCTCCATACAAAACTCAAACTGTAATAAAAATTTTTCCGCTCAATTTTCACCGCCACTTAATTTCGTAGACCTCAAGTCTAATAACAATACCTATTGAGCTGATCTGATGATGCAGCCGGATCCTGGTCAGAAGAACTCCTTAATCCGACTTTGACTATAAGCGTACCTATTGTTTTTTCATACATATTTATTTTTTAAATTAATAATTACGTCGTTATGTCAAACAATTTCCGTTTCCAGTTAATTTTTAATTGAAAATTTTTATAGATACCTATAATTTTTATTGTTCCTCAAAAATCATATCTTTTATTACGTGCTTTATTACTATAACTATTTAGAAAAAAAAATCGTTTTTCTAGTTTTCCCGTGAAATCAGTGTAATAGTTTCAAATATTACAGTAAGTAAACTGTGTGTTTCAAACATACAAAGTTTACCAAAGTACGATCTGGCGAAAAGTAGACCTTGTTGCTGGTGTCTCTGACCACACTGCAAGATATAAAAGCCGTGAAGATTCAATATTGAGTCAGATAGTATCAGAATAGGATGGACTTAATCATTGTTGCGTAACAAATTGTGTTATAAAACAAAAATAACGTATGTAAGTCGTTGTTGGCAAGGCCGGCTCAAGCGCAATACATTTTGACAGTTTCGTTCGAGCATCCGTTCTGTCCGCCATTTTGGTTAATTCGTTAGGAATGTTAATAAATCGTCGGAGCATTTCGATTAGAGTTCGTCGAGCATGAAGCATCACATTTGTATGCTCTGGTTAACATAAATAGCCTTCGTTTCGTCTTATTTACATAGGCATCTGATACATTTCTTCATAATATTGTCGCTTTCGAACCCAATAAGAAACTAATGGATAAACTAAATGATTGTTAGTGTATTAAGTCTTCAATAAATAACCTTGATATGTCTGTCTGTGTTGTGTGTATGATACGCGATTTATCTGACTGTGAACCAATTTTGATGGATTCCTTATCAATCGACAGATAAATTCTCCAGGATTTGTCCCATTTTTGTTTTAATGAAAATTGTTAAAATATGCTTCACAATTAAATCGATTCAATGTTATCTATATTTGTCAGTAAAAAGAGCTAGGTAGTTTCTAATTTGGCACCAATCGTCTACAAATTCTGGAAAAACTACTGGACCAATTTTTACCAAAACAAAAAATGGAATAAAATAGAATTATCTATCGATTAAAGAAAGAAACCATCAAATTCGGTTTACAATTGGCAGGAAAATCGCGTAACTTACACACACAGAAAACCTCGAATTGAGAACCTCCTCAATACCAATGCATAAATTACAATTTGTCTAGAAAACAGTTAAATTAATTTTCTAATTAAAACATATATTTATTGAACCTGTGGGTACGTTATACCTCCGAAGCCGTTGGCATTAATAGTATTAAATAACTTAATAAATCCTAATCATTTTCATTCATACTGCAGTAAGCGAAGACAAATTTTACTTTTATCTTTATTTCTAAGTCACACAAATTCCAATTAATCTTATTGGGAGTACCTAAATCTATTTTGTTCCTAACTGAAATCTTACATACTCATTCAACAATATAGATACCAATTATCTCATTCCAGTTTCATGCATAATTCATAATGATACGAAAAAAATTACCCCGTAATTGAATTTTTTAGAAACAATAAAATAAAAAAATAATCATAAAACAGATACGAGACACTTTGGACATACTTATTATGTTCATGCCTCAATTCCTTTTTGATAGGCAGAGACCAAAAGTCTCGTAATCCATACACGCTTACCTACTTAGCACCGCGAACGTGCATATGCTAACGCATTTATAATAACGAAAACAAAATACTTATTTTCTATAAAATTCCGTCCGTTTATTGCCGATTTTTTTTATTAAATGGTTCTTGATAATTGTGCTTGACTTCCTAGGGGTCCGTGGCTGAAAAAGGTTAGGAAACGCTCATCTAAGCATTCCTTTTTCTATATTAGTTACAACATTTCTTTTAGTCCACACTGTTTTATCTTTCATACCTAAAACTACTTGTTAAAATCTCTAGGAATCTGTCCGATGACTTGCTCCATGTAAGTTATTAGACACGGTTGGAACACACAATTAACTAAAACTGAATGTCATCACAAACATTTGTTTTCAATTGTAATTAACAATTATTGTGTGACCTTCACTTTGGATTCGCAATTACTTTTTGCAATCACTTTTCAATATATATATATATATATACATACTCACGCTTGTATCTCACTGCGATATACAACGGCTAAGGACTAAGAAATTGTGAAATATGGCAAGCTAGACGAAAAATCACCTCAAATAGTGATTCATTCATCATAGCCGAGTCAAAACCGCATGAGCAATATTATCTATTCGAAATTCAACTCTGAAGGTATTTATGAAAGTATTAGGTACTAGTTTTCCGCCCCGGCTTTGCCCATGTAGCCCATATTCACTTTCGTCCCCTATGGTCTTCAGTTCATACAATCCATAGAAAAAACATTACAAATTTTCTGGACAACTTTTTCCAATTTTTATTTCCCTAAAAACCTTATTCAGACTATTTCGAACATATATATAGTTAACATTAAGAAAAAATATTGTTTTTGTCGTATTTACTTAAGACCAGACCGATTTTTTTAAATATTTCATTGTCATTAAGCCATTTTATTCCAAATGGACATCTAGGTTATGTTATATCAATATTTGTAGATAAAAAATATCCCGGGCGAAGCTGCAAGTATTATTCTCAGGCAAGATAAAATAGGTATCTAAATAGTTTTGAATTTATTTCTAAAATGTCTGCCTTTACCCCATTTCGTTGGAGTCGTAAATATACTAACTATTCTGGGGTCTGAAATATATTTATCAGCAAATTCCATTACGTAAAGTTTGCTCGTATAATGACGATATAGTTAACAACGTACGTCAGAGATAATAAAACAGCTTGGGCTACGTGCTTCCGTTTAACCATTTTTGTATTTCGTGCAATTAATTGATTAATGTCCCAGCCAGCGAACTTCTAAGTTCGCCGGTCCCAGCCATTTTCTTTAATTAGGCAGTTAATTAAAAAGCTGGCATGTAAATAAAATTGAAATATCGATCAGCTATTTCAGAATGAGAATACCAATATCTAATTAGAATTAATAATATATCTGTATGTCGGTTAAATTAATACTGATGAAAATTTCAGCGCTTATTAATTTCTGATATTAATAGACTCAAAATGCTGAACCGATTTTGATATAGTATTCACTAGTAGATAGTCTGATTCTCAAGGAAGGTATATGCGTATAAAACATCACGCTACGTCTTTTGGGAGCGGAACAGTAACTAATAATGTCAATGTTCTTTATTCACAAATTGTGTCAACGGGATTAAATTGAGTTTGTGATATTTAAACGGGCGAAGCCGGGACGAATAAAGAGGGAATGTGAGTTTATTTGTAAGAAATTTAAAAAATAAAAGAAATTTTCCATCTAAATATACCTCAACAGACCTGGCTATCCGTTAGGTATAGCCTCACAATTACCATCAGCTAAAAGAGGAAGACTTTGTTTTCCGCTGGGTACACTCAGGCCTGGATTTACACTAGGGGCCACAGGGGCCAGTGCCCAATGTGGCAAATTTCCAGGGGCGGCAAAATTCGGGGAGAAAATTTTTTTTTCGTTTTATCGAAAATGCTTTAAAAATATGATTGTATTGAAAACATTTGCACATTTAACGTTTATTTATCCCATTTATAATAAAAATAATAAATTATTCATTTTATTTATTAATTTTTTTTATGTAGGATTTAAGTCATTTTTCATGGTGCCCCAGGTAAATCCGGCCCTGGGTACACTGAGACCGATATAACCCGTGAAGAAAGAAAATAAAAGCATTCACTGTCCATACAGATGGGCATATCTAGGTTATGTGTTATTAAAAGACAGTGTACCGATTCTAACTAAAATGGGATATGAATCACTCTACCCTGTATTTTAAAAATTTCAACGCGCAAAGCCAGAGCAGAAAACTAGCTTCATTAGGTTCTAAATTCACGTCTAAGTTTATGCTTCACCTAGGTCTCGAACCCGGACCGTTGCCTGATAGTAGTTTATATTATTTTCGCTTTTATATAACAGAGGTGTTTGACATTGTGATCGTTCCTTACATGATCAAAATAATTATATAGGCGGCTCTCTTGATGCAAGAAACAGATGTTTTCGCTTCATATCACGTCATACTCACTTTTGCTTGCTGGTTTATATTGCAATGTATACAATGTCATATGCTCACGCCTGTGTCTTCTTGAGGTATTCATATTAGTAAACATTAGTTAGTCGGGGGCTCTCTCGACTAAGCTTATATACCTCGAGTTGCAAAATAAATTATGAAAAATTGTTATCATTCTCCGTTCGTTATCTTGTTATTTTTAAATTGTTAACCTTGTTTTACTGATTATTTTGTTCGAATTCTTATTACAATGACGTGCTCTGTGGCATGAGAGGACGTCTAATATGTATTCTTAGATTGTATATTTCCATTTGCTTTACCAAGGTATTAAAAAAAATTCATCAACTAATACCATTAAAAAAGGGGCAAGGGTAAAAATATATGTTCGACGTATAGGAATAGGTGTATGTAAAGATATATGTAAGAAGATTATGATACGTGGCACTCAATCCCTTCCTACCTTTAAAAATAAAGCAGACGTGAAGATATATTTAGGGAATTTATGAAACAATATTTTATCAGTATATTTACAAAATAATTTTCTTTGTAATAATTATTTATTTAGATTTAAGGCGCTGTTTCCTGAACTAATTTATTATCTAAGAAGGATATTTTTGTTTGTTTTAATGTTATTTACGAGTGCGGATTTGTTTCACAAATTGCTTCAAGGTTCAATAGATTTCCAAAGTAGGAGGAAAAACTTGTAAAGATTTTACTTGTGAGGCCGCCGTAGTTTGTAAGGCCGCATAGTTTCCAATGACATTGACATTGACACTTTTACATTATTTACAATAATAATAGTTCCACTAAATTGTTAATTGTTCTATTCGAAAGCAAATTTTAATGAGATTAGTTCAACGCTAATTAAAGTCACGCTCTTGATTCATTAAGTTCTTATTCTACTTTCCGCTTCTTAGAAATGCAATTATTAGTAAAAATATTTTGAAAATATCTCCTTTTGAAATAATATAACTTAGTTTTGCTATGGTGTGCCGCAACGCTGATTAAGTTACGTTGAGTCATTGTTGTCATAACATTTTTTCATCTTTATTCAGTAAATTAACAGCACAATTTTATTATTGAACATTTAAAAATAACATTCCAAATATAAAGGTCATTTAAAAAATCCATTTAAACTACATTTGTATACATATTACACAAAATAAACAGACATGAAGAAAAGATAGTCTATTGTATATACCTACATGTTTTATTGGCATTCGCATTATAAGCTAAAACCCTGTTCATATCGGTCGCGATCTGGACTATGGAGTAAGTACACCTACGTAAGTCGCTCCTATGGCTCTCAGACGCTCGACCGTCGTTCGCAATCTACTTCTTTACAAGTTTATCATCATCGCAATCCGTGGTAATATAAAAAAGTTATGTGTTTAGTAACAGTGTCTATGTGTTTGTCCACAGAGCGAGCGACTGAGCGGCGCTGAGGAGGACGAGGATGAAGCTGAGTGTGCGATCGGGAGTGCGGCCAGACTGTGTGTACTGAACTACGAGCAAGTGGCACGACTTAGTGACGTGCTTGATGAGGAGGTGCGACTGCGGGCGCGGGGCGGGTTCCCCGAGCTACGAGTGCGGCTGCGGCGGCTCGTGGGTGGACTGCGGGCGAGACTGCGACAGGCGGGCGTCGCGGTGAGGGCCGTGCGGCTCAACGGTGGCGCCGCCAGTCACGTGCTAGCAGACCGCCCGCAGCCATACTCCGACATCGACCTCATCTTCTCTGTGGAGCTCGCGTCCGCGCGACACACGGATCGCGTCAAGAATGCTGTACTGGCCCATCTCGGGTCTATGCTGCCCGGCGCGACTCCTGCCTGCCGCGCCCCGCTCGCCGCCCTCCGCGAGGCCTACGTCGGGAAGATGGTCCGCGTGGACGCCGACGGGGACCGCTGGTCTCTCATCTCTCTGGGAGACTCGCGCGCTCACAAGTCCGTCGAGCTCAAGTTCGTCGACTCTATGCGGCGTCAGTTCGAGTTCTCGGTGGACTCGTTCCAGATCGGTCTTGACTCTCTCCTCGCGTTCGACGAGTGCGCGCGGCTGCCGATTGGAGAGAACTTCTACCCGAGTGTCGTGGGGGAGTCTGTTTACGGAGACTTCGGGTCCGCACTAAGACACCTGCGAGAGAGACTGATCGCTACCCGGCGGCCGGAGGAGATCCGCGGAGGAGGACTGCTCAAGTACTGCGCGCTGCTCGCCAAGGGATACCGCGCGTCCCGGCCGGACCGCATCAAGCGGCTCGAGCGATACATGTGCTCGCGGTTCTTCATAGACTTCCCGGAACTGGGCCGGCAGCGCGCCAAGTTGGAGGCCTACCTAAGGAACCACTTCGTGGGTGACGACGAGGCTCTGAAGCCTCGCTACCTTACGTTACTACACTCTGTGGTGCGCGACTCTACCGTGTGTCTCATGGGTCACGAGCGCCGCCAGACGCTGGCACTGATCGAGGCGCTGGCATGCCGCGAGATGGCTATGCTCTCTCCGCAGCCCGCGCCGCCCGCGTTGCTGCTGTGCTGGTGCTGCTGCTGCTGCGGCCCGCCTTGCGCCTGCCCAGCATGATGCGGCCCGCCGTGCACGTGCTCCGCCTGATGCGGCCCGCCGTGCGCCTGCCCCGCGGCCCAACTCCCGTGCCAAATGTACATAGGGCGCGTTAATGTTTGCCTTCTGCCGTGTCTGACTAGCGCGTCTACTTAATATTAAGATACGGACGGCTCTACGTACGTTATATACAAATATTCCGTAACATGTCTTCGGCCTTTCACAAATTTCTATACATATATTTATATAATAAATTTATAGTGTAGTTATCATTCCTCATACAGTGTGATGTACGGAACAAGAAACGGTTAGACCTGGGATGTCTAACATTGTTGTTGTTGTTGTTTTCAATTTAAACTGGTGATCATGTATAGTTAAGTATGAGAAAATTAAATAAGAATATATAAAGTATACTACATGTGTGTATTAAGGCTAGAAGTTACAAGTGTCAGTCGGAATATCATCTGATGTAATTAAATTTTGACTGATTTCTTTGAAATGTTGAAATTGTGTATTTTATGAAACTGTTATGAAGAATTGTATTTACAAACATTTTCTATAATTATGCTGTAATTTCATTTTGTATACAACTTTGCGAGGAACCCGGCAGTTATCTCTGAGATGTGTACAAAGCGATATCACTAGATATTTTCCAATTTATATAATATTATAAATATATAAACGAATATTTTAAGAGATTTTACTGATTAAGATCATATTGAAGTCATTCTAGTAACGGAGTACTTACGATCATATGTGTGAAGTAATTATATCTCATCAATTATAGAAACCAGTAGTCGATATGAAGAATATGTGATTTTATTGTTGTAGATTATTATATTGTCATTCGTAGTTCAACGAGGTATGGATGGATGCTTCTGCGGAAGTTGGCTCAGTCGAGCACCTGCGGGGTAGCCCAGGCCATTTTGTATTTATATTTACTGTTGTATTTTGAAGTATAATATTACAAATCGTCCGGCCAATACGAGCATCTCTATGTAACGCTACTTCGCCAATTCATGTAGCTGAGAGTATATTTAGGTATATTTAGTATGTAAGCATGTTGTTAACTATTTTTTGAAATAAATATTATCAGCAATGTGGAGTACAATCTGCTTGTAAATAATTTACGAAAAATTTATATAAATTGTCTTGTATTTTACTATTTTATCTATATTATGTAATGTAGTGAACACCACTTGTTACTGAATTTCTGATGTACTTGCTCATTGAACCAAAATTTAGATCTCATTTCTCATTGAAATACTACAAAGTATAAACGTTGTGTTTGTGGACTTCAAGTCCTAGTTTCCGTAAGTACATTGTCTGTAAACCTAAGTCCTATTTAATCGTTATAATATCAATTTTAAATATTAACTAAATATTATTGAACAAAAAATTGTAAGCGTCATTCCTCGACTTGTATTAAAGCTTTTAAGTATACAGATAATATGTACTATTAATGGATTTATCCATATTCGTTTAGTCCAAATGAGTTGTCAATAAATAATCGATATTTTCTAGCGTATTAACATAGTGATATCGAGTGTTTTTTGTATATGGATAAGATCAACTTAAAGAATCGTTTGTTAGTAAGTTGTGAATTGTGAACTTTTTCGACATTTCTTTTTGATGTCTATTTTATATATACTATTAATGTTAAAAAAACCTCTTCCTAATGTATACTTCCTAGTTCAGGTTGATTTACACTATTGTACACGTATTGCCTTCATTTTTTGACGAAGAAGTGAAATAATTCATTTATGGCATTAAATTAAAAAAAATCTAACAATAATAATCCGATCGAGCAGAAATACTAGACGAGCGACTTTTAACCTCACTTTTAGCCGCTCACCTATTAATTTTTACAACACAAAGTATAATTTTAGCTGCTCGTTTTATTATTTAACAAAACGCTCTTCGGTTGTGCGTTTTCCATTTTGTAATTCTCGTAAGCTACTTCAATGAAGGTACCATTTTGTACTCGGTAACGAATGATTCTAAAAATGTTACTATTATGAACAATTCCTTAACAAATCGTGAGGCCGAATTATTTCAATGAAATTAAATTATATTTTAGCGTTTTTTCTGCAGTTACCAATTTATATTTCGTTTAGACTAACGTGCATGTAGTTTAAATATTTTTTAATGTTATTTTTTAAAGGCGTTTATGCACATTAGTCCTTTCATTTTGTGATCTCGTATTGTGCGCGTGAGTATCAATGCGCAGTCATTACGTAAGTACACATAGAGTTAAAATTACTGTAGTCGAGAATAATTGGCTTTAAATATTTTGTATCTTAGCCCCTTGTTTAACTTAATCATTCTCTTTAAAACTGTGTGCCTAGACGTCTTTTCTAACGCGTTATTTCGATTCGGTAAGCCATTATTTCGATGGTTGTTCACCGGGTTGGTCCTACGTGGAGTCTATCTGTCTCGCTCATACATATGTTACAAGCAAGCAGATGGTACAATACAGACTCTCTAATTAGGAATCATAATAATATGTTTTTATTAAGATTAATTTTATTAGATTTTAACCAATCACACGATATTTCGTTTGATTATTACTGCGTGATCTTTATTTTCATGTGATTAATTGTTTTTATTATATGAACATAATAGCACAGTTATATCTTCTAAAGTTGAGGTCTCAGATTCGATTCGCATGCAATCTATTTCTGTCCAAATTAGCTGATTCTAACTGGAACGCCAAAGCCAGGTAAACTTCAAATTAACTGCAAATACATTTATAATTCTGAATGTAATTGTATAGTACAAACTCACGTAAGATTTCCCAAAGTGCATCAAGTGTACAACGGCCCTAAAAAGAGAAAAATCGTAGGAGATATCGTGTCATTGGTTTTGTAAAATTGATTATTTACAATGTATATAGGTACACAATTAATTTCATTTATTTAAGTTGCCTGTTTCAAAATAAGTCTTAAGCGCTGTGACGCTCTTATTATAATTAAGTAAATGAAAATACATTATAACTATATTTGTGAGAGGTTTTAAGCTATTGTAAATTTTACAGAAAAATAAATAAAAATGTTGTGAAAAAAAAATAAATTATAAAAAAAATATAAACAGTCAATTTTGTTGTTTTATTTTGTATCTCGAGATCTACTGTGGCCGTCACAGCCAAGTCGACAGTGATAATAGGAAGTTTCAATATGAACAAAAGTTAATGTTGCTATCTCAAACATAACTAAAAACAGCTGGGTTTTTCATGGTTCTTCAATTTTCTAATAATTGTTCCAATTTAAATTAATAAGTTCACTACATCTGAAAGCTAATTGAGGTGCTTCATTTAGCTAACAATAAAGGATAATCAATAAAGAAACGTTGAAAGAATGAAGGATGAAAGATTAACTTAAAAGGTTTATAAGGCAGAACTGAAAGTGAATGCTGACAGAGGTCGACTTAGGTGTACTTTTGTTGAACATATAAAAAAAATTGAAGGCAATGTTAAAATTACACACAATCGCCGAGATGTATAAAAGGTATGATGAATATAAAAGAAGCGAAAGAGGTATGTCAGGATCGTATTTTCTAAGATCTTGGAATAAATGGCGTGATGATAGATAGATAATAAAGAAAATATTGTATAAATGGTGTTATTTTTAAAACCAGGTTTAGGCTTAGAGGCTTTTCTATCTAAAATATACCTCAACAGAACTGACCACTCGTTAGGTATAACCTCACAAATACCATCGACTAAAATTAATAATGTAGTAAACTTTAAGAGAAATCTTTGGTTTCAAAGTAGTTAAAAAACTCCTAGATTTTACCTATTCACGGGCTAAATGAAGAAGACTAGACCCTAAATATAATTAGGGGCATTTTCAGCTCATACTACTTTAAATCCGTGTCAACTATTATAGGTGTAAATTATAACCATAACTTCATACATACATTTTTATCATCTTTTCTCGATTCATACATTACAAAAACTAACAAACACACCTCCACGGCCTTGTGGTGTGATCAGAGACACCGTAACAATGTCCACTTGCAGCCTGGTTGTCCATATTAAACAGAACAGATGGCAAGCCTGTTGCTGCAAGTAATGGACCTAGATTAGAGGAAGTGCCCTCCGAAGCACGAGAAGTCGATTGAAGAAAATTGGTTTTTAGCATGTCTACTTTTCTTCGTTCTCTTTTTCTCTTTTACTTTTATTCATATACTAGCTGTTTACGGTTACACCCACGTTAATAGTTGCTGCTCCGCTCCTTTAGGTCGTAGCGTGATGTTATTATTCTATAACCTTCCTCAAGAATTGGGCTATCAAATGCAAAAAAAAATTTTACTGGTAGTTCCAGAGAGCGAATTTGAAATTGAATTTGAATTTAATGAAATTATTTATTACTAACTTTCCGCCCCCGGCTTCGTCCGTGGATATTATCGAACAAAAATAAAATATAGCCTATATTACTCAGGGATATCGTAGCTTTCTATTGGTGAAATAATTTTTAGAATCGGTTCAGTAGTTTGAGAGATTAAAAATGATGCGTAAACAACTATATTGAAATTAGCCTCTAAGATAAGATGCCTCTAAATTAGGCCAAGGGTAAATTTGGTACCTATTTTTGGTACCTATATTTGGTAATTTTTGCACTAGTGATAATTGAACCCGGGTCCACTGGTTTGAAATGCAACGCTCTACTAATAACGCTATCGACTCCTTATAGCAAAATATGTAAATAGAATCATTCAGTTAGGCAGAAACCAAAAATATATCCACTTGCCACATCATGGCACACTTCTTTTGCCTCATTCATTTTTCGATTTCGGATGCTTCTTATATCCCTCTTCTTCTACGATCAACTCTTTCAGTCAGTCTTTCAGTGTTCATGAAATATCATGAAAGAATAAAATAACAAACACACACCATCCACGAGTCAAATCGAGCTATGGACCCATTATCTAAACATTGGCAAAATCAGAGCTGGGTCAAGATGACACTATCTGGGGTCACATGGGTCACGGAGGTCACACCAACAGCAAACATGGGGTCATTGACCGCCCATCGGTCAAGACGACATTGGCACTATTGCGCTGATTGATGACCCTGACTTATTAAATAGGGTTGTGTAAGTACATGGAAATTATGGTGTTTGTTAGAGAATTACTTTTATTCTTATTAATATTAAGTGGGTTTGTTTGCGTCAAAACTAAACAACGAATTAACGTGACTTCTGAAGTGAAACATCTAAAGGTGGCTACACATTCGTCCAATCCCCGGCCGGTCGCCGTACGATCCACCGAAACCGACCACAGACTCGTCCATTTCTTATCGCGCGGCCCACCATCCGTTTTCAAATCGTTGTATTTGTGGTTGATTTCGATGACCGGAACGATCTGTCACATACACACGCGTGGATTAATCAAATGTTGTGCATGTGATCTAGATAGTATGATTTACATTGCTAATGTGTCAATCTCGTTCATACGGCGGCCGGACCGAAAAATTTCTGTGAGATACCGAAATACCGTGGGCTACTTTAGGCAGCGATTCGATAATATAACGTAGAGATAATTAGAAAGAGGACCATTATGTGTGTACACCGGCTAGAAAATATTAGGGGCCATCCATAAATTACGTCACAGGTTTAGGGGGGGGGGGGGGGGGGTCTAACAAAGTGTGACATGTCATACAAAACAACTATTTCTTGTATGTATTACGAAGCTGCACGCGCAATGTTTGCACAAAAATAGTTTTGGAGGGCCATATATATATGCTACTTTTAAAACCCGAATTCCTTCGGTGTAAATTATTATGTCACATTTCTTATTATGTCACATTTCAAAACTTTCCACTGGCGAAGCCGTAGCGGAAATCTAGTTAAATATATATAAAATCGGAGTGTCTGATTGATACGCCATTTTGAAGATTATTTTTCCCTTTAATGACGAAAAATAAACAAACAATTCTAAATTTAATGTTCCTTTTAAAATTAGACTATTTTATTTATTTTGTAAAAGATGCCATATTTATTTATATGTAGGATATTAAGCTATTTACACGACAACGAAGCACGAATGACGGTTTTAGAAATGTTGACTCTCTGTCTGTCCAGAATAGGCTTCGAAACGGCTTTCTTTCAGGGACCATAGTGGATATTTGATTTCTTCTTAGTCGTGGTGCTCTTGACAGAGCAGTCGAGGTCAATCATGGCGATCCACAGCGCGACGCACCGTGTTTAACTCGCCATGGTTAACTTTCTTGGGAAGATTAGTGCAGTTGTTTCCCCTTGCCTACTGCATCAGACATTTTGAGACGATCTAGGTCTTCAGGCTCGCTTTAGCCTCTTCCAGCCAGTTGCCTAGCTAGGTGTATGGTTATACCGCCACTGCTCGGTCGCCAGAGCCTCGTTTGTTGTCTAGCAAGCGTGCAGGTGAGGATGTTATTTGGGGTCGGATAGATCTTATACCATTCTCCCCCTTACCCCCCTTATTTAGAATTAGAATCAGCAATTTTGTTTCATCTCGATATTTGAGATTACTAGGTCAAGAACTTTATTTACCTGGCTCCAGGTCACCTATCCAGCAGAAGATTCAACCCATGGTAATACTTTAGACTACCTGACAAATGTTATTTATAAATATTATATGAAAAGTTATTTCTGTGGAGTGTTTTGGCAGTAGATTCAATTTGTGGACATCCCTAATGAACTACACGCTGATCATGTTATCAGAAATATTGTTCATAGTTATATATATCTTAAGTCATTCATTTGTAACACAGATAACTACATAGTTAATTAGTTCATCTATTTACAAGTTGCTATCGCATCTCGCTTGATCCTTACATTGATTACTTACATGTGCTACTATGTTTCATATTATCACGGCCTTTGTGCATTTTGGTGTGGAACGTCAAACCGGTCACTGTATGTAAACGTAAATTAATATTACTAGTAAACATTTAATTTAGAATTGTTTGTTTATTTTTCGTCATTAGAAGACAAAATAATATTCAAAATGGCGTATCAAACATTAATTTTGATATTTTTGATACCGACAAAATAACATCTTTGAGAAATAATATACCTATAGAGATTATACAATAGTAGTTTATGAAAGTGTTGTATAACGAGGGGTATTAAAACACGAGTGTGTGTTTAAGAACCGAGCCGCGAGGCGAGGCAAAATTTAATACCTAGTTATATGCAGTTTCATACACTACTTGGATTCAACCTACTAAATAAAATATACACGAAATTCAGTAACTACAACAACACATATTCAATGAATGGTGCCAAAACATGCGTCAAAGCGGGCGCTGTCATAGACAAGTAAAAATTGGAATGAAAACTTTTTTGTAATGCTATAAAAATAAAAATAATTGATGGAACCTCGTTGGTGTTATAAACTTTTTGGATAAACCTGTATCGTAATGGTACAAAAATTACTTTATAACATTATTTTGTTAGAGAAATAGTGTTATAAAGTGATTTTTTAATTTTATTTCATTATTGTTTTATAAAGTATGTCAATATAAATTCGTTTTGAAGTTTATAATTCGAATTTTAAGATATGAGAATATATAAAATACTTTATGAGCATTTTTTTCTTTTACAATTATTGAATAATCACTGAAAAAACTCTTTCAGTGAGGATTATCATAAATACTAGCTGTCCTCCTCGGCTCATTCCTAGACATTTTAGATATGTGCATGGCTTAAGAATGTATTGTCACTCCCAACCATCTCTATGCATACGACACTACCAGTAGTGCGGCTTAAGTAGCCCACGCACTGGTCCGTTATCTCACAGAAAATTTTCGGACCGGCCGCCGTATGATCGAGATTGAAGACACACATTAGCAATGTAAATCATACGATCTAGATCACATGCAATTCACTCACCCACACAGACACACAAGATTCGATTAAACAAAGGCGTGTGGATGTGTGTGTGTGTGACAGATCGTTCCGGTCATCGAAATCAACAACAAATATACAACTTACAACTATTTGAAAACGGATGGTGGGCCGCGCGTACAAGAATTGGACGAGTCTGTGGTCGATTTCGGTGGACCTTTGGTAGTGCCACAGAGTAGTGCCGTGGGGAAGGAGTGAAAAAAAGCACATCGAACATAGTTAGGATTTATGTAGTTTTATAGTGTCGAGACTCTGGTGTCTTTGGGAACCGACGTACACAAAAAAAATGCTCATTAAAAAATATTTCTTTGAAATTTAGTAATGCTGTCGGTTGGTTATTCTATTTTTTTATATAATATTTAGAAGTTTTTATTTTAAGATTTTTTTTAACATACTTTTATTTATTAAAGAATATTTTCAGTAGGTACGAGCATGTTGCGTAAAAAATGTATCCAAATTCTTATTCAACGAGATTTCTCCAATAAACAAAAACACGATCTGAATACATACTGGGCCACATTTAGTCGAAGTTAAGATATTCTGAATACCCCATTCATTTTCATTCACCTACGACACAAATCTCAAAAATTAAAATAGATTACATGATTGTGGTCACGTGGTATACGTATACAAGTAGTTCAAGACAAGAGACGATTTTTTTTTTTATTAAATTAAATTGTGTCAAAATTGTATCATTATTTAATATTACCTTCCTTTCTTTTTTTTTCTTTCTTCACGGGTTGCCTTACAGCTCCCGAAACCGTGTTACCCCAGCCTGGGACTTCCATGGTGCCCACCCAGTGGAAAAGTGTTTCGGTCAGTTAAGTTATGGTTTAATTATCGGGAAAAAATGTTTACATTTTAAAAAATGTAAGTATTCTTAGCAGTAGATTAAATATTATTATGTTTAATGGTGACATTTTTATGTAAATTTATTTTCATTTACTTGTGCAAAGACCTGTGTACCCCGGCGAAAAATTATACCTTACCAAGACTTCAAAATAGTTAAAGTATGTAATAAATAAATAATAAAATCTCAGGATTTCGTCTAAAAATTTTACCAACGTCTTTCTAGAGTAACTTGTTTAGAGCAAAACATCAAATCTACACTAATATTATAATGATAAATTCAAAAACTACTGGACCAATTAAAAATATTAATTTAAGTAATGAAAATTAGGGTTTCACTGGCTGGTAAGCGCATCACTGAGAACGGCTGGACGAGACCGACTTGATATTTTTTTTATGTTCGTAATAGTGTCGAAGGTTTTGGCTGAAAAAATTTGGAAAAGTCCGGAAAATTGGAAAATTCAGGAAAAAAAACCCTATGCGATTTTTGTATGAACTCAAGACCATAAATATTTATGACTTATACAACATCAAATACTTAAAATTAACTTTAAAAAAAAAGTGTACCGACTTCAAAAATTTGCACTGAAAAGTAAGAAATAATAAATATTTCGTCGTAGAATTTGAAGACGGTTGGTGCCAAATTAGGATACAAAATTAAGTAAACATCTAAGAAGATAAATATCTGTTCAATATTATATATGTTTGTACTGATGATCGTAGGTTCCTAATGAATTGTCTAGATTAGTGAATTTGGAAAGTAAGTTGTTTTTAATTTGGCACCAACCGTCTTCAAATTCTACGACGAAATATTTATTATTTCTTACTTTTCAGTGCAAATTTTTGAAGTCGGTACACTTTTTTTTAAAGTTAATTTATTTTTCCCTTTTAAGTGATTTTGTTGCCTTGAGAGACAAATAATAACGCAAATAAAAAAAAATGGAAAAATAAAAAAAATACTGCTGTGGATGGGATTTGAACCATTTGCATCCTGAACTGCACCATACCATACCATACCTTTAGCCGTTAGACCACCGTCGATACAAAAATTGACAACTTCGTGTCAATAGCAACCGTTGCTAAGGCTTTTCTCTGATACATAATTTCAGCCGTAAACAGAGACAAATTACTGAATTTCTGAAAAACTACTGAACCGATTTTTGTTATATGTCTGTGAGATAATGTCGAGAAATTATTATATCCTTAAAAAAATAATTCGTTAAAATCGGTGTTATAAATACTTCTTGTTTGATACTCTTTTCAGTTTTTATAAAGTTTATATTATTGACGTTATCACCTTGTTTATCAATATATTTTCATCTTGTCATAGTAAACGTAGTTTTATTACATTGGCGACGAAAAAAAATATGAAAAATAATGAATGACGAACAATTTCAACAGTTTTTAGTGTTGCAACAACAGCAGCAGCAACAAATAACTGAAGTGTTAAAGATTTTAGTGCAACCACGAGCGGAAACAGCGACCCCCACACCATCAACACATTGTCATGGCACGGAGTCGCCTACACCCGGTTCGTCCTGTACAAATAATTGTAGCACGAATAAACGAATTATAATTAACAAATTTAATAACGATAAATTTAACCCGGAGACGACTGCGGTTAATAAATTTATTGACTATTTTGAAGCGAAATGTCAAATATGGGGTGAGGAATGTACGTCAAGTATTCAGAAAGACCTTTTATTGACTTGCTTATCGCCAGACGTGTATCATGAGCTGAAGGTGGCCCTGATACCAAATTTTGAAACCACAACTTATACAGATCTAAAAAATAAACTTCTCGATTTGTATCATACAAAGCGAACTCGATATCGAGCGTTAACAGATTTCTGGAATTGTATCAGAGATAAAAATGAATCTGTGGAACATTATGCAAATCGATTGAAGGAATTAAGTAAAGACTGTAGCTATGATAATAACCTATTAGAGCGACAGTTACGTGATCGTTTTGCCACGGGTCTCAATCACCAACAGCTTCAAATAGATCTGAAACAAAAATGGCTCGATCTCCTTGAATGGCAAAATGGCAAACCACAAGAAGTGACCTTTTCTCAATTATTTGCTGTTGCACAATCTCGAGAATTGGCAGAAGGTGACAACATTGGTCAAGATAATGTTTACAAAATTAAAAACAAGTCAAATAATTTCAATTCTAATCAAAAGAATAAACATAAGATTACAAGACGTGAATTACGTCCAGCGCAATGTTGGAGATGCGGCAAAAACGGTAGACATCCTTTGGATAATTGTACAGCTAAAGAACATGTTTGTAATGAATGTGACAAAAAAGGACATTTTGAGAGTTGTTGTATAAAATCTGGGAAGGCTTACATAAAACGCGACAGTAATAAAGAAAAATCAGAATATACAAACAAAAATAATATATACAAAATTAAAGACAATAATCTTCCTCATATTCATTCTTCACATGAATCACCAGACACCACCGTAGATAAAAGTGATTATGACAGCGATGCCGTATTCAAGATTGATAACAAATTACGCAAAAATAGCAAACAAATCGATGTCAATATTAACGGTTCTGTACATTCAATTATTAACACAAAATTCTGGAAGAGTATAGGAACTTCTCCATTATCCAAGGCACCAAGATTACGTGCTTACTGTAATCTTAAACTCAAACCGGAAGGACTAGCAGAAGTTACTGTAGAAGTTCAAGGTAAGGAAAGAATATTACCAGTAATTGTAATGAAAGATGCATATCCGATGCTTTTTGGTCTTCAGTGGAGTGAAATGTTCCATATGGAATTTCCAAAACCAGTGTATTCGGTTAAAGAAGAAAGGAGGAGTATTACACTCAAACATATTCTAGATAAACATGCGGGACTTTTTGACAATAAATTAGGAAAAGTTAAGAATTATGAAGTCAACATTCATATAAATCCTGTATTAATTACACATACACATCCTGTACCACTTTTTGATCAACTACGACAAAATCTAGCAAATGGAGACAAGTTTTCGAAAATCGATCTTAAGGATGCATATCTTCAATTTGTGATTGCTCCAGATTCAAGAAAGTACTTGACAATTTCTACACGCATGTACAATAGAATGCCATTTGGTATTTCGACAGCACCGTCTATTTTTCAACGTTTTCTGGATCATCTTCTAGAAGGCGTTCCAAATGTGGCTGTATATTTTGATGACATAGCTGTAACAGGTAAGGATGATTCTGATCATCTACACACACTTTCTATAGTATTCGAGAAACTGGATAAAGCTGGATTAAAAGTTAATTTAAAGAAGTGTTTCTTCTTACAGTCTCAAGTAGAGTATTTGGGTCATACAATTGATAAGGATGGAGTCCGTCCAACAAAAGCTAAAATTGAGGCAATTTCCAAAGCACCACCTCCTATGAATGTCAAGGAGTTAAGGTCATTCCTTGGTTTAGTTAACTTTTATGAACGTTTCATACCACATTTACACAGTGTTTGTGCAGATCTGCATACATTAACAGGAAGCCGCCAGAGGTGGCGATGGAATGACTGGGAATTCGAGGTTTTTGAAAAAGCAAAAAAACTTATCTCTTGTTCCAGACCGCTTATAGCATTTGACGAAAAACGCCCCCTTTTCTTGGCTTGTGACGCTTCAGAGAAAGGGTTAGGAGCAGTACTGTTCCACAAGAAAAATGGTGTAGAACAGCCCATTGCTTTTGCTTAAGACCAGCAGAGACGAAGTACTCAGTCATCGACCGCGAAGCACTTGCTATTTTCTTTGGTATAAAAAAGTTTGATCAATATCTTCGTGGTTTGAAATTTACATTAGTTACTGATCATAAACCACTTATCCATTTACTTGGTACACAGCGCAATTTACCCAAGCTCGTTAATACTCGCCTTGTTAGATGGGCATTATTGATAGGTAGCTACGATTACAATATAGTTTATACAAAAGGAGCAAATAACTTTTTTGCTGATTATCTTTCGAGAATGCCTAACCCTGAAGAGAGTCTCTCTAAAGAAGAAATTGCAGTTCACAGAATCGACGCCCGCCTTCAAACTGACAGAATTGGTGATCTCGCACTAACAGAGGACTTGATAAAAGAAGAGACAAAGAAAGATCCGACACTCAGACAAGTGTCGCAGTGTATAGAAACTGGTTGGCGTGAACAAACATACTCGGATGAGTTGAAGGCATATTTTCGAAAACGTAATGAGTTATCACTAGAAAATAAAATTATCATGTGGCAGGGAAGAATTGTGGTACCACATACTTTAAGAAATGTATCGTTAAAGTATCTACATTCAGGTCATCCAGGTACGTCAGCTATGAGAGCACTAGCACGATTTCATATTTGGTGGCCATGTATGGAAGAAGATATTGACACATACATAAAAAGTTGTCGAAAATGTCAAGAAAATAGACCGAATAATCCTGAATTGCCGGTGTACTCGTGGTCTATTCCTGATAAAGTGTGGGAAAGATTACACGTGGATTTCGCTGGACCTTATGAAGGAAAATATTGGCTCGTTCTATCAGATGCTTTTTCCAAATGGATTGAAGTGAAGGCAATGGATAAAATTACTACTACGAAACTTTGTGAAGAACTGGACACAATATTTACCACGTTTGGTCTACCACAGTTTTTAGTATCCGATAATGGACCACAGTTTACGTCCTACGATTTCAAAGTCTACTGCAAAAGTAAAGGCATTCTACATATAAAATCAACACCCTATCATCCACGCACGAATGGTTTAGCTGAACGTCTGGTACGAACTTTTAAATCAAGGATGTCTTCGAGTTCAGATGAGAAGTTGGGTCTAAGGAAAAGGTTGGAAAATTTCCTTTTTACCTATCGCATAACGCCTCACAACACCACCGGTAGGTCTCCAGCTCAAGTGATGTTTGGCTGTCAGATATCAAGTATTTTTGATAACGCACGGCCAAATGTTAAAAGATCACTACAATATAAACAAATACAAGCCAACATTGACTCTGAAAATCAGACGCCGTGTTATAAATCAGGTGATGCCGTTTATGTACGCACTAGAGATGGTTTACGCTGGGAGCCTGCTTCAGTAACACGACGAACTCACCGGTATTCATATGCCATAGAAACTCCTGGTGGGGTGAAAAGATACCATGCAGATCAGGTTCGACCTCGTCTTTATGTTGAAACAACAGAAATGGTGCCTGCAAGAAGTGGCGAACATGATACTCAAGAACAAGTACAAGACTCTACAGTACAACCTGAAGATACCGCTGAAGTTGCCGGAGAACCAAACCCTACTGAAGATCAAATGGCAACAACGCCAACAACTCCTCTGTTTGCGACACCTGCTGTTACATCTACAGCATCTGCTTGTGATGCTCCACCAGTCCCACAGCTGCGTCGTAGCAGACGCATTGTAAAACCTCCACGTCGGCTAATTGAGGAAATGAAATGAGCTATTGCTATTGGGAACGAATGTTATAAATACTTCTTGTTTGATACTCTTTTCAGTTTTTATAAAGTTTATATTATTGACGTTGTCACCTTGTTTATCAATATATTTTCATCTTGTCATAGTAAACGTAGTTTTATTACAATCGGTACATATTTCATCGAGATATTGATAATTTACTGTATAAAGTCAGTTTTTTCAAAATTACTGAAAAACTAATGAACCAATTTTTATGACATAAAAATGGGACACATCGGAAGAATTATCTGTCGATTAAAAAAGAAATCATCAAAATCGGTTCATAAACGACGAAGTTATCCACGAACACACATAAAATAAACCTTTTAAAAAAAAGTGTACCGACTTCAAAAATTTGCACTGAAAAGTAAGAAATAATAAAAATTTCGTCGTAGAATTTGAAGACGGTTGGTGCCAAATTAGGATACAAAATTAAGTAAACATCTAGGGACATAAAGATCTGTTTAATATTATCTGTGTTTGTACTGATGATCGTAGGTTCCTATTGAATTATCTAGATTAGTGAATTTGGGTACTAAATTATTTCTAATTTGGCAACAACCGTCTTCAAATTCTACGACGAAATTTTTATTATTTCTTACTTTTCAGTGCAAATTTTTTGAAGTCGGTACACTTTTTTTAAAAAGGTTTATTTTTCCCTTTTAAGTGATTTTGTTGCCCTGAGAAATAAATAATAACGCAACTAAAAAAAAATTATGGAAAATTAAAAAAAATACTGCGGTGGATGGGATTTGAACCTCGAGCAATGTGCACCCTGCGCTGCATCCCATACCTTTAGCCGCTAGACCACCGTCGATACGAAAATTGACAACTTCGTGTCAATAGCAACCGTTGCTAAGGCTTTTCTCTGATATAATTTTCAGCAGTAAACAGAGACAAATTACTGAATTTCTGAAAAATTACTGAACCGATTTTCGTCATATGACTGTGAGATAATGTCAAGAAATTATTATATCCTTAAAAAAATAAGTCGTCAAAATCGGTACATATTTCATCGAGATATTACGAAAAATTGACTTATAAGGTCAGTTTTTTCAAAATTTCTGAAAAACTAAAGAACCAATTTTTATGAGATAAAAATGGGACCAATCCGGAAGAATTATCTGTCGATTAAAAAAGAAACCATCAAAATCGGTTCACAACTGGCGGAGTAATCGATGTACATACATACAAAAAAAAAAATATATATATATATACGGTCCGAATTGAGAACCTTCTCCTTCTTTTTTTTTCGAAGTCGGTTAAAAAAAAAATATATATATATATATATATATATACGGTCGAATTGAGTAACGTCTTTTTTTTGAAGTCGTTAAAAGTAGTTCCATTTGAATCCCATTTATGTTTCTCTGTATATATACATATTATGTTTTAAAACGTGTTTAACGCACTGTACACAGATAATCTTTGTTTAGTCTCTGTTTAATTAGTGTTTAATCAGTGGTTATTATTTGATGCAGGAGCTTATCTGCTGTTCCTGCTCCGGACATGTTACAAACTTATCTAAATGTCCTTCTGTTACTTTTATATCATAGTCAATGACGTAGCTAGTGGAAGATGATGCAATGTTCCAGGGCTCCAAGAGTTGGAGGATCCGTGGTCAGTCAGGGTATGCCTGACCAAAAAAAACACTAAATTTCACAACGCGGAACTTATAATTAAAATCAATCACATTTTGTTGAAAATATCATAATATCATAAATATGTTGCAGTCGATATATGTATGTGAAGATGTGTTTGTTTTTCCTTCTTTAACGCCAAAACAGAGCAAAGAATCGACAGGCTACTTCAGGAAATTCTTTAGAATACATTCTTATGTCACAATTATTTTCACGGACGAAGCCGGGGCAGAAAGCTAGTTATAGTATAGATGGAAGTTCATAAAGGCAACTAACAGTTATAGAAGGGGGGGGGGGGGCAAGTTCTTACTCTCTGCTTACCCCTAAAGATAACAAAGCTTGCTTATACGTTGCTTAAAGAACGCACCAGCTCATGAAAGTTATGTAAAAATATTTGGCTCCCAAACTCTACGGTCCTATAGTCATGTTTGGTACACTTCAGCGGTATATTTTCGTCTGGCAACCGTGATCGGCTAAATTTTCATATTCCCCAACTACCCTTTTTTATATCCACTTTTCTATTGTCTCCTACCTGTTGTGCACTTTGCAATATATCTCTCCCCCGAAAGTGACGGGATTACGGGACATTCCCGCAAGAACCAGGACTCAGAAGTTTCAGGAGCAGAAAGTAAACGCGTGGTACCACTGCGATAAGAAGAAGAGAGATCAACCAGCTAACAGTCCACTATTATCAGGTCAGAGATTCCTACTATCTTATTCCAACTAGTGCGTCATACAGCAAGCCTTTAATCCAGGACCTGTATCGCACACTATCACTACATATTATAAAACAAAGTCTGTCTGTCTGTCTGTGATCGCCTCACGCAGAAACTACTGTACGAAATTTTTGCTTTTCACTATTAGGTAGTCGATAGCCTAATTGGTAGGATGGTGGACTTGAAACCGGAGGTCCCGGGTTCGAATCCTACCCCCTGTCTCCCCCCCTGCCAAAATGCTAAGCACCAATTTTCTTTAAGAATATGTGCTTAAATCGACTCCTCGTGCTCCGGAATACGTAACCCGCCTGCCAAGCGTGGTGACTATGGCAATTCCCTCTCAATGAGCACCACTAAAAATGGTGCACTAGAGAGGGAGACCATGATCCAGCTGCAGCAGTGGATCTTAAAAGGTTGATTATGATGATGATGAATGACTATTAGATAGGTTGTTTCGCGAGGAAGGTTTTGACCGATTTCGCTATTTTTTAAATGTTTGTAATACTTAGTCTGAATAAGGTACTTAGGGAAAAAAACTTGGTGCGTCGGTGGCCGAGTGGTTAAGACGTCTGGTATTAACTAGGCAGACCCCGAGTTCGATCCCGGATCCCGGCCATGTACCAATGGGTTTTTTTAATTAAAAACGTATGTACAAACCGACAAACCAGGCTTTTCCATCTAAATATATCTCAACAGAACTAGCCATTCGTTAGATATAGCCTCACAAATACCATCGGCTAAACGAGGGAGACTAGGTCTTCCGCTGGGTACCCTGGAACCGTAACATGGTTTTCGGGAGCTGTAAGGCAACCCGTGAAAAGAGAAAAAAAAAAAAAAAAAAAACTTGGAAAAGTTGCCCAAAAAATTGGAAAATTCGGTAAAAACTAAATAATGGAGGATAAAAGTTAACATGGGTTTCACGGACAAATCAGTGGCGGAAATCTAGTACTTCCTAAATTTTATCGCTTTCACTGCAGAAGCAGCTGTACCAGCCCGACATGAGGAACCCTGAAGATGTGAAAATGTACCTGCACCTCCAGGTTATCAATGACATGCCGTCCATCCTTCAATCATCTCTTGATATTGAATTTGAAATTTTGACCATATTAAGTATTCATTATAAAGTTCAGTTTGTCAAATGCAGTTGATATTCAGAAACAACAACTTGAAACTGCGCAGTCGCAACGAAATACATGCGCATTAAATAGACAGGTCAGCGCACCATTCCCGCTGGAAACGGTACTCGTGACCCCAAAATGGTTTTTAGTTCATCTAGCGGTCTCTAGAGGTCACACACTCTTATATTGTTGACTACTTGCTTTTCGCCCGTGGACCCGACCCTATGTTAAAGTTCATACAAAAATGCAATTTCAGTTTTTCCCTAGTTTTCCCATTTTCCTTACCTTATTCAGAATATTCTTCTTCGTGGTGCTCTTGACACAGCAGTTGTGGTCAGTCATGTCAGGATGCACCTTGTATTGACTCGCCATGGTTAACTTTCTTGGTAGATTAGTACAGTGGTTTCCCCTTGCCTTCTATTTTGAGACTATTTAGGTCTTCAGGCTTGCTGTAGCCTCTACCAGCCAGTTTCCTAGCTAGGTGTATGGTTATACCGCCATTGCTCGGTCGCCAGAGCCTCGTTTGTTGTCTAGCAGAGGGTACCAAGCGTGCAGGTGAGGATGACCAATTTACAATAAACATTTCAGTGGCGTAGACATTTTGTTATATAACAAAATTAATTTTAGGAAACAGATTTTAGATGTGGTTCGTGAATTGAATAGTGTTATAAGTTTGTCTATACTAATATTATAAAGAGGAAACATTTGTAAGTTTGTTTGTAATGAATAGGCTCAGAAACTACTGGGCCGATTTTAAAAATTCTTTCACCATTAGAATGCTACATTCTTCGTGAGTGACATAGGCTATATACCATCACGGCATGACGACGGGAACGGGGTGGGCAGAGGTGAACATGACAAAAGCTATGTACGAAATGTATGTTTGCGAACATTCTGAAATAGACACGTACGAAGTCGTGGGAGACAGGGTAGGGGTAGGGGTAGGGGTAGGGGTAGGGGTAGGGGTAGGGGTAGGGGTAGGGGTAGGGGTAGGGGTAGGGGTAGGGGTAGGGGTAGGGGTAGGGGTAGGGGTAGGGGTAGGGGTAGGGGTAGGGGTAGGGGTAGGGGTAGGGGTAGGGGTAGGGGTAGGGGTAGGGGTAGGGGTAGGGGTAGGGGTAGGGGTAGGGGTAGGGGTAGGGGTAGGGGTAGGGGTAGGGGTAGGGGTAGGGGTAGGGGTAGGGGTAGGGGTAGGGGTAGGGGTAGGGGTAGGGGTAGGGGTAGGGGTAGGGGTAGGAGTAGGGGTAGGGGTAGTGCAGGCAAGTCAACGTTTGGGCAGGACAACGTCTGCCGGGTCCGCTAGTATCTATTATATTATATCTTCATTAACAAATTCACGCAAACAGATGCTGGTTATTTTCTTCATAAATAGCACAGCAATCAATATAAGTTTCTGTCGGATGTTGCCAAATTGTAACCTTTCAAATTATATTTGGCATTATGTATTACTAAAGAGATTAAATATATTGCCAATATATATATGGCAAAATTCATTTAAAGTTCATAGAAAATCAGTCAAAGGTCACTAAAGTCATCGCTTATACATCTTTAGTTACCTCATGAAAAATACTTGATCTCGGTACCTTGGAGCAGGTAACCCATGAAGATAATATTTAAAAAAAAAATGCCATGCCCCAAGCCCAAACCCATGCAATACTCTATGTGACCCTGGGAAATGAATACCCGTACCGAAAAATTGTCTCTACCCTGCCTAAAGTTTAGATCATCGAAGCTATCTATCATCACGCCTTTTATCCCAAGACCCCTTGATTGATGAAGACCAATCGAATGTCATTTATTACGATCCTGACATACCTCTTTCGTTTATTTCATATTCATCATACCTTACATACATGCTCGGCGATTGTGTGTAGGTACTTATAATATTTCCATCAATAAATACATTTTTATAAAATTCCTTTCACTTCAGCCATATAAACCTTTTTAGTCAATCTTTCATCCTTCATTCTTTTAACGTGTCCAAACCAGCGTAAACTTCTTTTCTTCATTTTAGTCTCTAATGACATCGAAGCCATTCAGTTTGTCGGTTTTTTTTTTATTTAAAAACCCAATGATACCTAACTAGAATAAAATCGATCCGGCGCTTGAAAAGCTAGATGACGGAAAAATTACAGTAAAATATCAGTACGGGACCCTAAAAGACAGTAAATGCCACTCTTTATCGAAGTTTCATAATACTTATCCAAGTTAATGAATAACATCAGGTAAATAAAGTTTGAAGTCTTGTGCGGTTAGTGTAGCGGAAAATTAAAAAACTTGATCAACTGCTGCAAACACGGGAAGGAAAGAGTTTATATTTTTTATCTCAGATTATTATGTTATTTAATCCAGCTAAACTCAAAACAATTTACAGACAATATCAACAGTGTCCATATTTAGCGAGTTGCCAATTAGCAAGTAGAATCTAAATAAGTTAGCCGGGCCTTGCAAAGAACAATTAATTATTCGGTATACAGTAAAATAAAAATAATGCAAACCGGTCCAGTTTTTTTGAGTCTATAAAATACGAACAAATAAATAAAGAAACAAACAAGATATTGATCTTTATATATTTAAACTAAAACAAACAGTTTGTTTTTACACTAGCATTCCGTCCCCAGCTTCGCCCGTGGATATTTTGGAACAAAATAAAATATACCCTATAGCACTCTAGTGAAGTAGCTTCCTATTAGTGAAAGAATTTTCAGCATCGGATCAGTAGTTTCAGAGATTACCCTGCACTACCCCTACCCCTACCCCTACCCCCTTCCCCTACCACTACCACTAACTTCGGATATTGTTCATACAAAAATACTAAAATCACGATAAAAAAATACTTACATTTTTAAACGTGTGATATCTTTCGAATGGAATGTCCGAATTGAATAAATCAAAAAGTTATATAAAGGTATTGAAGCAGTCGTGAATATTATATAATTTATTTTGATAAGGATTAATACCAAGGTGCAAATAAAGAGTCTTTTCTAGCGGCGGCATTTCAATATTTTTTTTAAATAAAAGAACACTTATTGTGACATAACTATAATAGTTCGACATATGCTGTCGCGACATTTTTTGTAGATAATAATGTATTCTGCAAAGTCGTAGTATATTATTTTGTTCTATCATCAATAGTTTTCGCAGCGCACGCGATGTAAATAATTTTTATGTCATATTTTTACATCTTGGGCATATAGATTAAATAATAACCTTGGGTTATATTTTTGTAGTTTTAGTAAAGATCCCTATTTATTTTTTTAAATATAATATAGCCTATGTCACCCGGGGATAATGTAGCTTCCCAACGGTGAAAGAATTTTTCAAATCGGTCCTGTAGTTTCGGAGCCTATTCAATGCAAACAAACGAACAAAAACAATCAAATCTTTCCTCTTTATAATATTAGTACATAAAATTGATCACACAAATAAGGTTGAACGAAGATGATAAATTAACTTTGGTCACAATTTAATCGGTTACTGCTCCGCTCCCAAAGGACGTAGCGTGATGTTACATAGCCTATATTACCTGTGAACCACTCCTATAACCTTACCTGTGAACCACTCCTATAACCTTACCTGTGAACCACTCCTATAACCTTACCTGTGAACCACTCTATTTAATGGTATCAACAGTAATAAAATCGGTACAGTAGTTTTTGAGTCCATAGAATTCGAACAAACAAAGAAACAAAAATTTTTTTTTATATATTTAGTAGATGTAGGGTTAAATTTGAACAATTTGTCAATTAAGAAATAGTGTATGAACGGGCACATAACTTGGAATTTAAACACTCGTAGATACTATTAAAAAATTTGGCTTCGCCGCATTTTTTAAAATTGCACTTGTATTTTAATTACCCCCCATTATGTACCCGTTTCATAAAGTACCATTAAAGAACACCTTTTTAAATATTAGAGACGTAGATATATATAAAATGTGCCATTAGTCAATATCATTCGGTTTTTTATATATATATTTGACATGATTAGATAAAAATATAAAAAACATACATACTTAGTTTTTACTTTACATAAGCACCGAACCGAAGAAAATTGGGCCTTTAATGGGGCTCGAGTTTCATTTCATAAATTGTACAAAGGGTTTACCTGTAATAGACTTTTTCTTAGAATCTATTTGTATAAAGTTAAAATAGAACATGATAGCCCAATTACAGACTCAAACCACAATTTTCAATGTTTTTAATACGAAGAACGACTCAGAAATTCCTAATAGTAAGCTACGCCCTAAACTCGTGGTTCGGGCGCATGAGTGGTTCGGGCGCAACGATCACATCATGCAAGACAACGACGGCGCTTTGTCCGTTCTTGCTGCAGAAGTTTCTCACTTCGGGCATAATGTATCGCTTCTCGGAATAAATGACGTAAGCGGCACATTACAAATAAATAATTTATTAAAAAACGATCACATGCAGGGAAACATCTTCTTAATCAATACTAGGTACTGAAATTACCTACAGATTCGTATAAAATTTAAACGCAAATCCCTTCAGAGTATGGTCGTATGACTAAAAAGTGTTTTTGAAGAGGTGAATTCAAAAATTTTTGTTATCGAGAAAATTTTTACCAATCATGTTTTCATCCTACACAATACTAGATAAAATCCAATAGGTTTCGATGCCCAAATTGTATGTTCGTAGCATTCGTAAAATTCGGGAAATTCAGTTCGGAAATCAACCGAAATTATTTGTTCCTCCCCTTCCAAATTAACCTACAGCTACTGAGCTGTGTTTATAAAAACAATAATCTATCTAAAATCAATCGGATTATGAAATTTAATCGTTTCCAAAATTATTCTACGATTAATATTTTAAAACAAGGGTAAACTCTGTAGCTTAGAAACTCTATCACTCTTATTAATAAACTCGAATTAGCGACGTATTAACTAAACTGTATTTCGTCTCCGTCTATCATAATGAATTGCAGATTTGTAGCGACTACTTCGAGTTTATTAATAAGAGTGTATGAGTAACAAAAACAAAAGTTTTAAGGGTTAAAACAAAATAAATTACAATTTTCCGTCTATTTGTCTAACAGGCCCTCGCGCAAATTAATATTTTAATATCTAACATATATCTGTTGTAAAGCCCGTCACAGACATTATATTTCTCAAATGTGTTTTTTTGTCGGTTTCGAAAGTTAATGACGAAAAATAAACAAACAAATCAAAATTAAATGTTTTTTAAAATTAGACTTATTTATTTATTTTGTAAATGTAAGTCCGGCCGCACACCGAATTCAAACGCCACATTTATAGCCATTATCACTGGCGCAACATTCGTTTATAGCACAATTCAATTTGATTGGCAATTTGCGTCGTGCATGTGGCGTGTGTCTTCGGTGTGCGGCCGGACTAAGTCGGAAAAAGTCGTGCCTCTTGAGAGCTCGTGCGTCATGACGTGCGCTATGAAAATAATGTATGCCTGAATTGTTCCTCTTGACAATTTCTAAAGAATAACTCACATAAACCTTTTTTATCTTTCAATGAACTATTTACGAAGCTGTTTTAACCGATATGGTAAATAATTTTGTTTATTATCTTATTATATAAGGGAATAAAGAGGTAAAGTTTTGTGTTGTTAAATGTGTAAAAGCGGGAGCGGAAAGCTAGTATTAATATAAATTATAGTAAGGCATATTATGATTATTTTTTTATTTTAATCTTTGAGTGACCACAAGCAGCTATACCATTTCTATTACGTCACCAACTTACACCACTATATATTTATAAGAAAGCAAAATATATATTATAGTACAGTATAACATAGTAGGGCAAAACAAACTATTAATTTAGATAACTAGTGGAGTGCAGGGTAAATAGAATAGGTAAATACGTAGCTATAACTACTTCTAATAAAAGAATAATATGTACCTTTTTGTAAAGTTGAAACTTGGTACATAATATAGAGTTTGATAACCCAATCACGAACGTAACAACAATTTCGATTTTGGGGGTTGCATTTCAGGTGCATCATGATGTGACATCATATAAAACGGCATGTTATAAGGAATAAAAACATAATTATTTATAATTTTAAAATGCATACCTAGTTTAAATTATTACTGAGTCTAAAATTTTGAAAAAAATAATAAATATAGCACCTTTTTATAGTTGCAGGAAAACCTGTCCTAAAGGTCTGACTGAAAAAAAAAATTGTTTTATACGTTATACTTTTAATAAAGCATAGGCTATATGTCTACATCTTCACGTAACAATGTCCACTTGACGCCAGTTGTCCGTATTAAACAGAACTGTTGCACTTAATGGACCTTGATGAGTCACTTTTTTAACAGATGTAGGTACCAATTGTCCTCTCCGTAGCTGATGATTTTTAAAGAAAATTGATGTCTTTTTGGCACGAATAAGTTTTGAGACCTGTTGCAAGTCCCAACGGTTTACCAACTACGCTATCGATTCCTTTATAATTTTTACTTTTCGACAATTTTCACAACGGGAAATAAAACCTAAGGTTTCCCAGTTTAAATTTTACATAATTTTAAATAATCACACGATAATAACGTGTAATATGGATTTTAGAAAATATGTAGGTAAGTATTTATCGCAACAAATGGTAGATTATTGTGGAACTAATTTATAAAAACATTTATAAAACATTCATTTGTAAATAACCAGAACAAAGAAATTGTAGTTTCACAAGGCTGGTCGAGGCGCATTTATTATTTGTTCACTAAATAAGATTGCTTAAAATGTTCTCTACATAAAAACATATTTTGTATTGTTAGTCAAACTAACAATTTTTTTTAGTATTAAGACTAAAGGAGGTGTGAAGCGGTAAATCATCAAAAATTTTTTTTGCGGGGGGGTTGGTAGGCGCTTAGTACTAACCCCTGTATCACGTCCTACGTCACTTTTCCCATTTAAAACATCACAATTAAATAATTTTTAGAGATCTGTCTCGCGACACAAAACGATACCAACGAAACCTAAGGTAACTTATTAATACCTGGTCAGTTTTATTGGTCAAAGAGCCGAAAATTGGCGAAAATTGGGAAAGCCGGTCTATGGCCCCTCCTTAGGCTTACTCTAGAGTACTCTATAAACAAAATGGATTGAATTGAATAAATAAAGACTGTTTGTTAGTAAATATTTTATTTACGATTAATCTACGAAACATTATTTTTGGTTCATCCGGATTTATAGGCAATATTGTATAGTCCTCTAAAATTATAAGGAAAAGTTAAGAAGTAGCATCGTAATATAACTCAAGGGTAGTTCTGATGATGAATACCCTTATATATTTTATTAACTACTAGCACACCGCCCCTGGGTTCGCCCGTGGATAAGGGATATCGTAGCTTTCTATACTTCATAGAATTTTTCGAATCGGTTCAGTATTTTTAGATATTACTCACTACATCCACTTAACTTACAAACTTTACCTCTTCATAATATTGCTAGTATAGGGTACAGATTGCCGCATTTTTACCCGCATAGAAAATAAATATTGAAAGGCCCTCCCCCATCCCCTTTTTCGCCTATGTTCTAATAAATGCAATCTAATATTTTGTTATTGAAATCCGTTTAGTAGTTGAGCAACAAACGTTTATAAAGTATAATGGAATAGAATGTTGCACCTAATTGTAGTGTACGTACAATAGTTTAGCAACAAGGTCGTTCAAGGCAGGCTGGTCTATGTGCACGTGGTCAACGCCACTCTCTCGACACAAACCAACAAACTTAAATTACTTTAATACTCCATATTTAATACAGATCTTCAAGTTTATACTCTTAAAAGGGGTAAGCAGAATTATTCCTGTGTTATCTATTCAGAGGAATCAAAAGGAAAACTTTTCCAATTTTTCCTACCCAAAAACCCGTATTCAACTATTTTGAGCCTTTTAAAAAAATTCCGGCTGCGGTTATCAATAGATGCTTAAAATTAATTTCATAGTTTGAGAAAAAAATTAAATAAAATTCATTCCATTCGTCGCCGCGTCGTTTTCTTTATTGCAATTTATAAACAAAGCAAATGACTCTACCGCCGCCTGCTATCGAGCTAAAATTGTGAGTCTATGAGTAAAAGCAACTGCTGCAATGAGAATCCTAATCATCACATTCATGATATAAAGATGCCTTTTCACTTTTCGCTAGATTGTATGAAGCTGGGAATATGGAGGAAGACAGACCGTTTCACTTCTCTAAGAAGCACGACATATAAAATTTTCAATTTTCGCTCTAAAAACCTTAAGGCTCCTATATTCATATTTTTTTCTGGGATAAACTATTCCCAAATTCTCTGTAAATAATCCACCTGTGTCACTATAATTTAGCATATAGATACTTATTGAATATATCTAAGTGAAATAGCTGTTATTTTTTCAATGGATTTTTTATAGGGTTTTAAATATGGGTGATTAAAACTTCCTTTATTTCACTACTCATATTTCCTATTCAATAAAACCAATTGAAAAAATAACGCCTATTTCACATAGATATATTGAATAAGTAACTATATGCTAAATTACAGTGACACAGGTGGATTATTTACAGAGAAATTAGGAATAGTAATATCCCCATACAAATTATAAATAACATTATCATCGCTATCTAAAACAAAGTCTCTCGCCCCGTCTGTCTGTCGGTCTGTGCTCTTTAATGCAAAAACCACCTAACGGATTTTGTTGCGATTTTCACTATTAGATAGATTGATTCACTGGAAAGGTTTACAAGTATTAAACATTGACCTATCATATTTAGGAGCTGAGCATTAACAGTATAAGTGAATTAAGTCGGGAGGAAAAGTTAGCCACAGCGAGTTTTCATGGCGTATGCTGTCTAATCCGTCAGAGATATAACAAAATGATGTAGGAAAGAATTATGTAGAATTAAATTAGCTACAATAAAGTCTGCGGTAGCATATATCTATATCTAATAGATAAGTAGTTACAAGCGTATCTATGTAGGTATTCAAGTTGTTATAAACCCATATTGTCGCTAGTTAATCATAATTACAAAATACTTTATTGTGCACTAATTTTTTGTTTGTAAACGAAACTTCAAAGTTAGATCTCTCAAGGTAACTAATATCTAGATCTAACTCAGAACATTCACTAACGCGGTCTAGACATTATACTTATTTGTGCTAGAATAAAATGTACATAATTACTTATAGAAAACCTACATAACACATTGACGAGTATAGGAATGTGACTAGCTCCACATAAAACTTTTTTTTATTCATTCTTCCTTACAGCTCCCGAAACCGTTGCCGACCCCGTACCCAGTGGAAGACAAAGTCTTCCTCATTTAGCCAATGATTTTTTGAGGCTATACCTAACGAGTGGCCAGCTCTGTTGAGATATATAGATGGAAAAGCCTCTTCGTACGGTTTGTCGTATAATGTACATAGATTTTTCATTATAAAACCCATTGGTACATGGTCGGATGTAGGAATCGAACCCGCGACTTTTCAGTTGCGAGCCGACGTCCAATGTTGTAATAATTCAACTGATCTCCAATAGATGGCGTATTTTACAAAATAAATAAATTAGTCTAATTTTAAAAGAAACATTTATATTTGATTATCATCATTAGGTCATTAGAGGGAAAAATAATCTTCAAAATGGCGTCTCAAAATATTTGATAATTTGACCTTTTACAATAGGTACTTAAAGTATACCTTCTCCTAAATACCTTCCTGAAGCATAGCACCCATAACGCTGGCTGTTTTACCTCGAGTCTTTAGGTCTTCCGAAGCGTGGACTAATTTGATGCTCAAATCCTCATAAATGATTTCATGTCGGATGACCACGGTCCCATTGTTTCGATTGCAAGCGCCCTATTTATCTATCTATCGTCACGCCTTTTATCCCAAGAGGGGTAGGCAGAGACAATCGAATACAAGTTGCTACGATCCTGACATACCTCTTTCGCTTCTTTTATATTCATCATACCTTTAATACATGTTCGGCGATAGTGTGTACTTGATCAATAAATGTTTTATATGTTCAATAAAAGTACACCTAGGTCGTCCTCTGCCAGCATTTCCTTTCACTTGAGCCATATACATTTTTAGTCAATCTTTCAACCTTCATTCTTTCAACATGTCTAAACCAGCGTAAACTACTTTATTCATTTTAGTCTAACAACATCATCTTTCACACCGCATTTTTCTCTATATCACACATTATACGCAAAGACCGCATTTCCACTGCATTTATCTTACTTTCATGCTTCTTATTCCATACCCAAGTCTCGCTTCCATAAGTGATGGAACTAAAGTAAAGTATTATGTTCTTCCATACATACATGTAGAGTTGCAGGAATGTAATAGTTAAACGCTGAAATAATCTTGAAATACTCGTATATATTCGTTGAATTATGTTTACATTCAGTCACGTCAAAAACCTAGATGACGTGCAAAATATCAAATATAATATTATAAAGTAAACCTAGGAAAGTGTACCAGCCAGGTCTCCACATCACTCCCCCACCGAGACCGTGACTACGGGCGTAAGTGAGGTGGAAACCGGACGTGGCGTCCAGAGCGAGTAATGCGTGGAGGTTCGGGTTGCACAGCGGCTGCGGGTAGAGTAGGAGACTGAGGAACATTGGTTTCAAGATCTTTTTCCAACATCATGAAAGCTGGTTTCAACCTATCTACCGAAACGGTGGTATCCTTGTTATTAAGGAGAATACGAAAATATTTTTGACCTCGCTTTAGGACTTTATGAGGTCCAGAATATGGTGGATGCAGGGCTGGACGGACTCCGTCTTGACGAAGAAACACGAAGTCTGAAGTTGCCAGTTCCTTGAAAACAAAAACTGTTTTAGAAGTATGATGTATTGTAGGGATAGGCTTTAGTTTATTAGCGAAGGAGCGTAACCTTGAAACGTAGTCTTGCATGTCTAATATAGTGTTAGAATTCGAATGAAAAAATTCGCCAGGAAGGCGCAATGGTTCACCATAAACAAGTTCGGCTACAGATGACTGTAAGTCTGATTTCCAGGCGCTTCTTATACCGAGGAGAACCAAAGGGAGAGATTCTGTCCAACTGGAGTCTGCGTTGCACATTATGGCAGCTTTCAATTGTCTGTGCATCATTTCTTAGGCCGAAAGTCATCATTGGGAACTCAAAAAGCCCAAAAGGAGTAGTAATTGCCGTTTTGGGAATGTCGGGTGGAAAAACGGGGATTTGATTGTATGCCTTGACAAGGTCGATTTTAGAAAATATAGTGCAACCTGAAAGGCTAAAATTAAAATCGTGTATGTGTTTAATGGGGTACCTATCTGGTACAGTGCGAGAATTAAGCATTCGGTAGTCCCCGCAAGGTCTCCAGTTATTGTCCTTTTTAGGAACAAGGTGCAAGGCCGAGGACCAGGGGCTGTTAGAAGGTCGAGCGGTACCCATCCTAACCATCTCGTCAAACTCACGTTTAGCAATAATAAGTTTGTCTGGATGTAGACGACGTGGTTGGGCAGTAACTGGCGGGCCAGATGTAGTTTTGATGTAGTGCACAGTATTGTGGGGACAGTCACGTGGCCTGCCAGCTGGACGCGTTATGTTTGGGAACTCTTCTAGGATAATTTCAAAATCGGGGTTAAGTTCCGGATAATTGGTTTTAATGGAAGTGACTGTTTCGGTAGGGTTAACACCAGATGCAGGTGCAACTAAATATGTAAGTTGATCACAAATCCTATGATTCCTGCAGTCTACTAAGATGTTGTAATACGCCAGAAAGTCGACGCCAATAATAGGTTTAGTGACGTCAGCGATAACGAACCTCCACCCATACTCACGTCGAAGACCGAAGTTTAATGTAAGATGTATAAAACCATAAGTTGATATTGTAGTGCCGTTGGCTGCGAAAAGTTGGTAGCTTGATTTTGTTTGTTTGTTCTTGATAGCTGTCCGAGGAAACACGCAAATATCAGACCCAGTGTCAATTAAAAACATCATTTTTGTATTTCTGTCGGTTACAAATAGGCGGCCAGACGAGGGTTGACGACAGTCGTTGGCCGCTACTAACGACCGTCGTTTGAGTTTTCCGCGTCAAATTTGCAGGGCGAGACACATCTTCTTGCTCTAGAACCAAACTGGTAGTGATACCAGCAAAGGTAGCTTGGAGAATTGTTTCGAACAGGCGTCGATGGAGAGCGAGATCGGGAACTAGAACGGGAGCGGCGTCTATTGTCCCAAGTTGAGAGCTTCTGAAAACTTTTCTTAAGTGCTGCAATTTCATGCTTAACTTCTTCACAGCAGTTTCCAGGATTATCCTGACTGGTCGTCGCCACTTGCTTAGTGTAAGGAGCTATATCCTGGATTCGATCCGCTAAATCTGCTAATATAGATAATGATACTGATGGCTGACTGGCGAGAACACTCTGGATATTTGCGGGAAAACGGCTCATCCAAATAGTTTTCAAAAAATCCTCCGGTACTGTCGCTCCAGCTAAACATTGTAGATGCCTTAAAAATTGGGAAGGCTTCCGATCTCCTAATTCTTCCTGTGTTAATATTTGTTGAATTTTTTGATCGTGAGTAGCGCTGAGTCGTTTAATTAATTCTGACTTTAATTTTTCATACCTGTCATTTTGTGGTGGATTGATTATAATGTCTCGAACCTCTTTCGAAAATTGACGGTCCAGATGCCCGATAACATAATTAAATTTGGTTGTATCACTTGTGATCCCGGAGTTGGTGAATTGGCCCTCGACCTGAGCGAACCAGATTTCAGGATCCTCAGGCCAAAACGGTGGAATCCTTACTCCGACTTTGCACAGTTCTGCAGACGTACCGTTTGCGGCAGTGGAACCGGACACAGCCGCCGGGTTGCCGCTGCCCAAACTGCTATCCTTGTGCGCCATGTATATTATAATTACATATAGTAGTTCAATTCGGTGGTCACCAATGTAGGGTTGCAGGAATGTAATAGTTAAACGCTGAAATAATCTTGAAATACTCGTATATATTCGTTGAATTATGTTGACATTCAGTCACGTCAAAAACCTAGATGACGTGCAAAATATCAAATATAATATTATAAAGTAAACCTAGGAAAGTGTACCAGCCAGGTCTCCACATACATTTACTACGTCATACAACTCTTTCAATACAAGTAATAAAGGCAGACGATAATAATAGATAAATATGTTTTATATAATGGAACTTTTGTCAATTCTCCGAATCTTTTCTATAATAAACATATATCCTTTCTATTGAGTTGTCCCTTTACAAACAAAGGTATTATATCTACCTATATAATATGTAGATGAACAAATAGCTCATTGTTGTTTGTTATTCTTAGGGTTCCGTATCGACTTTGATGGAAGTCGCCCATAGAGTGTGAATGGATCCTTCCATTTATTATTAAGAATACCAAGTGTTCATAGTGTGTTGGCATCAGTGGCGGCTCTAGCCCTTTATCAGGGTAGAGCGTTTGGTCTACCTACACCTTTGAATCAAATAATTAGTTTCTGGTAATAAAATGCAGCTGGTTCCCCACCTGCCCTCGTTGCATATCTGGGTCACCAAAAAGACAGCTAAATTAATTTACTTTTCGCTCGCGGTTGATTATCGGATTTTGGCGCCCCTAAAGGTCTAATCACCGGCACGTCGCCGTACGGTCCACCGAAACCGACCACAACCTCGTCCAATTCGTGTAACGAACGGTCCGCCATCCGTTTTAAAATCGTTGTATTTGTGGTTGATTTCGATGGCCGGAACGTTCTGTCACACACACACATCCACATGTCTTTGTTTAATCGAATCTGTGTCTGTGTGAGTGAATTGCGTGTGATCTAGATAGTATGATTTACATCGCTAATGTGTGGCTTGTGTAACACGTGGCGTCTAGAGCGGCCGCTCCTCTCGCTCTAACCTAGGGCCGCCACTGGTTGGCATATAAGTACAGGAAAAGATTAACTGCACTGCATTTTTGTATGCGATATGTTATATGAGCACCAACTTAAAATATTATATATAGTATATTGACATATTATATGTTAACGTACTGGAGAAGGCACTGCGAAGCAAGTTGTTGCGCTACGCTAATACGCATTGCTGTCCGGTAGGTGGGCCGCAACATCTAACCTCAGTCAGATATCCGACGCTTATCCTTATTTCATTGGACGTAGCTGCTCTAGTACATTAGTACATAGTATCTCAATGATGTAGATGAAATGGAAAAAAAACTCGTTTTTCAAAATTCCTGAAATAAAAAGGCATAGGCAGTCATGGGGACTGCCGACAGAAGTGAAAACTTAAAACTATGAGTAACAGTGGCTTTTAATTTAAAAAGTATAATAACGCATTCATTTCACATAATTATAAATGGATCTGGGTCAAATAATTGCCGGCCAGAAATGCGCAGCCAAAAATGGCCAATCCTGCGGGGAGAGTGTCGACCGAAACGCAAAAATCGTTTGTCGGTACAGAGCCAGCCACGGAATGCACGGGCCGAGACGGTCCAACCCTACAATGTGCGAGCAAATTCTGTGTACTTGTCTTTGCCCGGCCCAGCAAATTTGCTCGGTAATCTAGTGTTGGACAATCTCGGACCGTGCATTCCTTGGCTGGCCGAAAGATGTCGCGTCAAATATATGCTCACCCCGCGTCGTATGCCTACGTGGAAGCCAGTACACGAATCCCTCCCCGACATTCTCGGGCCAGGGTGCAATACATGGTCTTGTGCTGAAAACATGTCGCGAATACAAGGATTTCCCCTACCAATAAAACAGTTAGAATTCGAGATTTCAATACTTACTCCTAAAATAAATCCGCGACACATACCTACGCATATTGCTCGTTATATAAAAAATAACATTATTATTGTGTAGATTATATAATTCGCGTTTACAATACTGTAGCAATCATATGACAACCATGTGACTACATTAAATCACTTTCGGTACATGCTGCCAATAAATACAATTCAGAGTAAATAACTTATATAATATTTAAATATTAACACCTGAATAACATTAGCAATTGTGAAAAACACGACATTCACAAAATTAATCGTCAAGATATATAAAATTGCGTCATCAATTTTGAATTACAGTGTGTCACAACTTTTCTACCTTGCCGTGTGGCCAGACACACCAGGTAACAGTGTCAACTTGACGCCAGTTGTTCAGGACCTGATGTACGGAGGAAAATTGTGTCTAAAAAACCATTATAAAGGCACATCTACAGTAGGTAGTCATTTCCAATAAATAAAATCTAGAAAACTAATAGACATTGACTCTGTCAACCTCGTTTTGTATACAAGGCTTGATGTTTGGATATGTATTTCCCCCAAGATTTCCCGTAAAACTGAAAATACCAACTTACATTGTCAAAAACTTTAATTCTAAAACTTCCAATCATTAGTTTTGTTAACCAATGGTATTTTGTTAGCGACGTATTTAACTGTTGACGCTGTAGTTAATGGGATAACGTTATTCGGCGTGTTAGTAAAGATTCTGACAGGTTTTGGGAAAACATAAGGTGATGCTGTTGCAGTGGTTTGGTTAAAAATACGGTTCCAGGGTAGTTCATAAGGGTTAAAATATTTGGCTGGTTCTTCTTCTTCGTTCTGTAAAAAAGCAACAATTATTTTATAATAAACTGGCGACTCGCATCCGACTTGATTACCTATACGAATACGCTTTTAACTTTACATATAAGTCAGATACTAGCTTTCAGACCCGGCTTCGCTCCAGTCAACATTTTCACATCTATGATATTAATTACTTTAGGACGCTTTGATGTGGATTCCTGAAAAATATTCGTGGGTTTTTTTTTTGATTCCGTGCTCTGTGGCCTAGAATAGTCAAAATAGTATAAAACGAAGTAGCAATCTGCTATTGCTTAAAATTTCAATGCAATTTCATTGAGAACATATAACATTATATTCAGGTTTAGAGACATAATTATGTCATATGTTATAGAGACAAACAATAACGCAAATTGAAAAAATACTGAAAAATATAACTATACCGCCGTGGGTGTGATTTGATCCATGTGCATCTTGCGATGAACCCTATACGTTTAACCACTAGACCCGTCGATACGAAAATTGACAACTTCGTGTCAATAGCAACCGTTGCTAAAACTTTTATATACATAGGCTGTTCCGAAAGTGTTTAGCTAAAAAGTTTGTATTCATTATTTATTTCTGCATTTATTAGAAATCGAAGTGTAATTTCAATGTAAACCTCCTTGGAAAAAATCACTGGCCATCTACAATTACTTTTTTATTATTATTTTTTTACGTATATGCGTCGATAGTAATGAGCGTGATTATAAACGATATTAACCTCACGAAAATTTGCAAGCAGCTTTTAGTGAGTGTTCTCCTTTGTTAGCAACTGTCACCTATTGGTAAAGAAATTTCAAACGAGGTCGGGATAGCCTAGAGGCCAGGACGACCGCCAACTGCGGTTACCCACGAGAACGTCATCAGGGTGGAGTGGTTATTAAAAGAGCATCGGAATATCACACATCGAGAGATTGCGAATGAAAAGATTGGATCACAAAGATGGCGGTTTCTACCATCCTGCATGAACATCTCAGAGTAAGGAAGGTTGCTTCGAGGTAGATACCACATTGTCTCTCAGAAGAGCAAAAATCCCGACGTGTGGATTGGTGCAGTTAGAAAAATTCGAAGGAGGGACTTCGCAACAAGTATCCTACATCATAACTACTGACGAATCTTGGATTTATGGTTACGATCCTCTTACAAAACAGCAATCCACTCAATGGGTGTTTGAAGAAGACGAGTTGCCCACAAAAGTTGTTCGCGGGCGGAGTGTAAATAAAAAAATGATTGCCTTTTTTTTCCGTCGTAGTGGCCCAGTAGCAATAATTCCATTAGAATATCGTAGACCGGTTACTAGTGAGTGGTATTTGCGAAGTGTGTTTGCTCCGAGCCTTCGAGGAGTTGAATGAGAGTCGCCCAAGGAGCGGAACTCGGGGCATTCTTTTTCATCAAGACAACGCGCCTGCTCACACTGCCGCTAGAACGATGGATTTCTTAGCCACTACATGCGTCCAATTACTACCCCATCCACCTTACATCCCAGATCTGGCCCCGTGTGATTTTTTTTTGTTTCCCACCATTAAAAAAATGCTGTGTGGAAGAAAATTTAAGACTTCGGATGAGGCTGTTGATTATTTAGGCCATTGTTTTTCGACCAGCAAAATATTCTCATATACTTATTATTTTTGGGTTTACTAACAACTTCCGGAACATCCCACGTATATATAATTTTCAGTCGTAAACAGCGGCAAATTACTAAATTTCTGAAAAACTACGTCGAGAAGTTATATTAATATATGCGTGAAAAAATAAGTAGTACGTCGGTGGCCGAGTGGTTAAGGCGTCTGGTATTAACTAGGCAGACACCGGGTTCGATCCCGGATCCCGGCCATGTACCAATGGGTTTTTTTAATTAAAAACTTATGTACGTAATCCGACAAACCACAATTAGAGGCTTTTCCATCTAAATATATCTCAACAGAACTAGCCACTCGTTACCTATAGGTATCTAATAGCCTTACAAATACCATCGGCTAAACGAGGGAAACTTGGTCTTCCGCTGGGTACCCTGGAACCGTAACACGGTTTCGGGAGCTAATAAGTCCTCAAAATCGGTACACATTTCATAGATATTAAGAAAAATTGATTTTAAGAAAAAGTCAGGTTTTTCAAAATTCCTGCAAAACCAGTGAATCAATTTTTATGAGAATGGGATCCGGAGATTAAAAAAAATCATCAAAATCGGTTTACAACTGGCAGAGTCATCTATGTATGAACATACATTAAAAAAAAGTCGATTAACAAATCACATTGATCCGTTGCTCTGTGTTTATGTGAAAGAAGGACAAGACATGGCTGTATGGTTACATAGACCTTTGCCTTTTCCTCGGAAAGAATACTAAAAAAAAATACTACCAAAAAAAATATATAGGTATAACCAAAAAAATAATAGAATTTGATAAAATAAAAAATATAGATAGGTATGTCCTGAGATTTCATCAAAAAATCCGCTCCGTCGCAGCTAGACCAAACGTGACCACACTAATTTAGTTTTTGTTCTTGAGTTTGTGCACCCGCGAAACACATAACATGGTATTTTAATTATATTAAACATCTATTTTATGATTTCACTCAGTGGCGTACGTGTGCATGAATGCGACGGACAATCTATGAGACGACTCTAGAAGCCCTAGAAAAGTATGGATATATTTATCTGTTAGAAACAAACTTACACTTTCATCAAGAGTTCCCATTGAAGTTAAATCAAAAATAGGCAAAGGATCTGGATTTATACGAGTCATTAAGTATATACAGAGAGCAAATTCAGCCATCATAAGAGTAACATATATGCAACAGCCAATTAGAAATCTCATTATTTCAACTATGTTCAAAGTAATATTTGTACAAAAATGGCATGACATATTTATTACCTATTTGATTACGCTTGAGAAGTGACTTTTATTTTGTTTGTTTATTAGCCTTGATTATTGAAAATTATTCTTATTAGGATTCAGAAAATAGATGAAAATAGGACCCATAGGATCACTCTTCTGTCTGTCTGCCTGTCCGTCTGTCACAGCTTCTTTTTTCCGAATCTACTGAACGACAAAAGTTGAAAGGTTTGAGGAATAAATTTAATCATGTGACATATCAAATGAAAGGGCTCGTTATAAAAAATAAAAATATGTATACATATTTATGCATAGTTTAAATTATATTAATTTAAAGAAAATATTCTAAAATTGACCGCCCCTCCCCCCCCTGAAATTTTGAAAACTAGCGTCTTGGCCAAATGTTTTAAAAGAACCATGCCATTACGGCCTTTGTACGTAACAATGTCCACTTATAGCGAGTTGTCCATGCACTTTACTGTTATTTATTTTATGCTACACATTGAAAAACTAAAGAGGGCATGCGTAGGACTCTGTATGCATCTCAGACATCGATATATAATATAAGTGATATGTATATTATATGGATCAAAAGAAGTTATATTGCTCATTATTTTTAACCGACTTCGAAAAAAAAAGCGTATTTTTTTGTATGTATGTACGTACATCGATTACTCCGCCAGTTGTGAACCGATTTTGATGGTTTCTTTTTTAATCGACAGATAATTCTTCCGGATTGGTCCCATTTTTATCTCATAAAAATTGGTTCTTTAGTTTTTCACAAATTTTGAAAAAACTGACCTTATAAGTAAATTTTTCGTAATATCTCGATGAAATATGTAATGTACCGATTTTGACGACTTATTTTTTTAAGGATATAATAATTTCTTGACATTATATCACAGTCATATGACGAAAATCGGTTCAGTAATTTTTCAGAAATTCAGTAATTTGTCTCTGTTTACTGCTGAAAATTATATCAGACACGAAGTTGTCAATTTTCGTATCGACGGTGGTCTAGCGGATAAAGGTATGGGATGCAGCGCAGGATGCACATTGCTCGAGGTTCAAATCCCATCCACCGGAGTATTTTTTTTAATTTTCCATCATTTTTTTTAGTTGCGTTATTATTTATTTCTCAGGGCAACAAAATCACTTAAAAGGGAAAAATAAACCTTTTAAAAAAAAGTGTATCGACTTCAAAAATTTGCACTGAAAAGTAAGAAATAATAAAAATTTCGTCGTAGAATTTGAAGACGGTTGGTGCCAAATTAGAAATAATTTAGTACCCAAATTCACTAATCTAGACAATTCATTAGGAACCTACGATCATCAGTACAAACACAGATAATATTAAACAGATCTTTATGTCCCTAGATGTTTACTTAATTTTGTATCCTAATTTGGCACCAACCGTCTTCAAATTCTACGACGAAATTTTTATTATTTCTTACTTTTCAGTGCCAATTTTTGAAGTCGGTACACTTTTTTTTTAAAGGTTTATTCTCTAACAATATTCATAAATTAAATTAAATTTTAATTACATAAAGTTTGCTTTAGGCTTTTAAAAATTTTAAATTATTATTCTGGACAAGTAGACAGTGTACGCATTTTCTGCATGAGTTTCAATTTCCTATAATCTACAAAATAACTGAAATTTTCATAATTTGTTTATAGCACCACCTAGTGAACACATGGAGAACTTATTTATAATATTATTGCTCTATTCTCTCATGAGATGTCGCTACCTTAAACCTTAGTCTTTACGAAAGAATATGGTTGATATTTTGATGCCCTGATGCTATATTCCATCCCCTATTATGATCTTGAGTTCCTAGAAAAAGCCCTTTCAGTTGTTCCCGAATTTTTCAATTTTCCGGGCAACGTTTCCAATTTTTCTTTCCACACATTCGTCAAGCATAGCACCGAAAATTTTCCTATTCCGGCCGCCATAAGATCTAGGCGGGCCATTTGTTATAGGAATTAGACGAATCTGTGGTCAATTTCGGTGGACCATACGGCGGCTCGCCGGTGATTGGATGGGGGCACCTTAAAACCTTATTGAGACTGTTACGAATTAAAAAAAACCAAATCAGTCCAGCCGTTCTCGTAGATGGTTGCACTTTTAAACGAGGTTTGCGAGAAGAAATTAATGAAAATAAGTGATTTGAAATCAAAAGTGCTAGTGTTTGAAATGGGTGGTGAAAGAACGGAGTGTAACATTTGTAAATTAGAGCAAGAGAATGAATTTGTTTGTTTAGGTCGTATTTTTACTATAAGGGGAAAGATAGACAAGGAAATTGAAAGAAACGCGAACAATAAGTGCGGTAAGCAAGGTATGTGGTGGACTAAACAATGTATGCAGAAATACACAACTTACAACTAAATGTAAAATCATGAAATCGTGACTTGGGTATGGAATAAGAAGCATTAAAAGTAAGATAAATGCAGTGGAAATGTGATCTTTTACGTAGAATGTGTGATGTACCTACAGCGTATTGACCGCATCAGGACAATGGCATTAGAGAAGAATGCGGAATGAAAGATGACAAATAAATAAAAGTAGGTAGTTTAGGCTGGGTTGGACGCATTGAAAGAATGAAGGATAAAAAGATTGACTAAAAAGGCTTATATGGCAGAAGTGAAAGGGAATGCTGGCAGAGGGCAACCTAGGTGTACTTTTATTAAACATTTAAAAAATGTATGCGACGATCCGTCGCAAATGGAATTTGATTGTCTCTGTCTATCCCTCTTGGGATAAAAGGCGTGATGATAGATAGATAAATAGAAAGGAGTCGATAAAAAGAAGTACCCAATTTAATTTCCACTCGTTCTAAAAAAAATGACTTCGTGCTTCGGAGGGCACGTCCGAGCTTCTTCTAAAAATAACGGATATTTAAGTCTGTTACACACAACAGGCTTGCCACCTGTTCCTTATCTGCTAGGCCTTTTTATTTTGAGGCAGTGAAATGTTAAATAAATTTCTAAATAAATAATTCTTCTAAATTAGGGAATCTCGTGGAAATGGGGTTTTGAATAAGAACAATGTGAACCTTGACGCTTGAACCTGCACGGCAGGACGTCGTTTCTAAGAGGCAGTCTGATGGTCTTTCTTGGATATCACCACACATTACCTATACCTACACTGATAAGACGGCGGTTGTGGCGGTGTTCTAAATGTTCTAAATTTAATTAGAACACCCGATAACTAATTATTTAGATGCTCGACTCAAGGAGCTGTGTTTTCGACTTCTATTCTTTATTTATCGTTCTGCCTGTGCGCGGGTTCACAAATTGACACTCGCAGCTTTTATCTAAAGGGGATCCTGATGCACTGATGGATTGGATCGAAGGGGATCCTGGTGGCCGAAAGGATATTCACAAATATATACAAACACAAGAACAATAGCAACTATTTATATTTGTAAGTAATACTATTATTGTAACGAATGATGTACAACTTCTCATTGTCGAATGTCCTGCCCAGACCAATAAACGCATCATATTGGTCGAACATAAACTTAGCTAACAGAAAGGACCCCACGAAAGATATAACTAGCATTAAAGCACATACAGTTGGACATAGTATGGCACCAACTTTGCTTGGTCCTTTTTGAGTTTTGACATCGTTCTCTGATGATGATTCACTCTGTCTTTCTGAATCTTTCGTCATTATCTGAAATTGAAATTTTAATTAGTAATCATATTATTGTCTGTGCCCAATTAACTTTGGTTTTCAGGAGTTTAAAATTAAAAGCACTTGTTAATAAAGTCACAACTACAAAAACAATTTAGGTATCTTGTATTTTTAAATACTTTTAAATACTTTAATAAGTAAATAATTTGATCATATACCTCAACAGAACTGGCCACTCGTTAGGTATAGCCTCACAAATACCACCTACCAAACACCTTACGCAAACCGTGAAGAAAGAAAAAAAAATTATATAAATTCAACCAAAGGATGCAGTTTTCAGTATCGTGGTGTAGAATGTAGAAAATGTGTATAATTCAATGATCTACAAAAAAATTCGTGGTTGTTATATTATATATTTTTTTAAATAAGTAGGAAAATGTTGTAAAACGACTTTGCAATGTAGATACCCGTGCGAAGCCGGGGAGGGTATTGCAGTTGTTATAAAACATGTTTTTTATTTTTTTTATTTTTTTCTTCACGGGTTGCCCAGCTTCGGAAACCGTGTTACGGTCCCAGGGTACCCAGCAGAAGACCAAGTCTGAGGGAGATGCCCGATGGTATTTGTGATTGTGAGGCTATACCTAACGAGTGGCAGCGAATGTGGCAAATCTGACGGATTAGACCCGACTTGATTCACTTATACTCAACTCAGCTCATAAACATGTGATAGGTCCATGTTAAATACTCGTAAACCTTCCCTGTGATGTAACCTATCTAATAGTGAAAACCGCAATAAAATCCGTTTACGTTTTCGTGTGAAAATGGCCCAGACAGAATAGTGATGATACATGTATAAGTAGCGAATATTAATAAGACCTTTCAGACAAGTTTCAGGAATGTGAAGCTACTAAAACTTTTTCTCCGGAAAAGGAACCCACTGGGAATTTATTTAAAATCGTTTATTTGTGTGAATAAAATAAATCACTAAAACTCACAAGAAAATTAATAATATTGATATTATCAACTGTCTCTTTGACAATATTATGGATCATGAAAAATGTAGAGCTATTGTAGAGCTGCAACCATTGAGATAGAATTTTTGTTGTAAAATGCGGGCGCTACGTGTATAATTAGAATTATGATAAAAATGCGGAGTGAAAGACAATGTTGTGATTAAAATAAATAATGTTGTAAATCTTCTATATATATAAAAATGAAACCCGTTTTCCGTTGTCACGACATAACATGAAAACGGCTGAACCGATTTAGCTGAAAATTGGCAGGGAGGTAGTTTAGAGCCAGGAGAAGGACATAGGATAGTGGTAGGGGTTGGAGTAGGGGTAGTTAAAATTATAAATTTTAATTGTGAATATATGGCGTCATCTTGAGTTTTAGATGTGTACTAAAACGTATTTGCAAACGTCAATAGATGGCGCTGTATTATACTTTCTACCACGGAAATGTGTTAATTCCAGAGTCGGTAGGCCAGGTAGGTTAGTTAGGTTATTTATAACTCAAGAACGGCTGAACCGATTTAGCTGAAAATTGGCAGGGAGGTAGTTTAGAGCCAGGAGAAGGACATATGATAGTAGTGGTTGGAGTAGGGGTAGGGGTAGGGGTAGGGGTAGGGGTAGGGGTAGGGGTAGGGATAGGGGTAGGGGTAGGGGTAGGGGTAGGGGTAGGGGTAGGGGTAGGGATAGGGGTAGGGGTAGGGGTAGGGGTAGGGGTAGGGGTAGGGGTAGGGGTAGGGGTAGGGATAGGGATAGGGATAGGGATAGGGATAGGGATAGGGATAGGGATAGGGGTAGGGGTAGGGGTAGGGGTAGGGGTAGGGGTAGAGGTAGGGGTAGGAGTAGTTGTTTTCCACGGACGAAGGAAAGTAAATAGCAGGCAAGCCAACGTTTGGGCAGGACAACGTCTGCCGAGTCCGCTAGTAATTAAATACTATTCAACATACGTGGTTGCACACACTTTCCTTTTATATTTCTTATAATTTTATTGTATATAAACGTCAAGGAGACGAATTTATTTTATATTAGTTATGTAGCTTTGTCAAAAATAAAATATAACCTAATATAGGCAATGTTTACGTCATTGAATATAGGTATATATAAATAAAAATATAATAAATTAAAGATTTCTTCGCCATTCGCTAACAAAATAAAAGTAGGTAGGTATTGCAGCTATAATATAAAGGAGGCGAAAGAGATATGCTACCTATGTCAGGAACGTAGCAAATGGCATTCGATTGTCTCTGCCTACCCCTCTTAGTACAAAGGGCGAAATTATAGGCAATCGCGACTAAGGTTTTATTCTAAGGAGATTCGTCAAATATTTAGTTAGAGCCCTGAGGTTAGAGCAAATATGTAATATCAATATTATATACGTATCCGTAATATTATATACGTATCCGTAAAGACCATTTCACGAAAGAAGCACAGAGCAAGTTAGTAAAGAAGTCCTCAGACGCGGCGCTAGTGTCGTCCGACGGAAATTCATAATGTTTTACTGTCTACGGTTTTAGACTAGTTATAGTTATAGAGTTACACAGAGGAAGTAAATGGCCGCGGGACTTCTTTTGTGAGGACTTTACGTATTTAACTATAATAATAACTATAACTATAATAACAATAGGTACTTAACTATAACTACATAATATAAAACAAAATCCCGGTTTTTTTTAACGCCATCTATTGACATATTATGTCATAATGGTACATAGAATAACTTACATGAATATTATACTAGATGGCGCCACACTTCAAACTTTGTCAGTGATTTTACTAACATTGTTAAAAATATATATTATTGATATCCTTATAAATTATATTGTTTTTAGGTATCCTTATTGGTTTTTTTACTGGATTTTGTGTTTTCCTAAATTTTGACAGTAGAGAAATAATAGAGCTAGCAACACTAACTGATTGAATGAATAGAATAGATCAGTCTGTCTCGCTCTGACTCGTGTGTAAAAATAATATCGGGCCGTGTTTACATATTTTTATTTTACATTTTATTCAATTTTTATACAAGTTTTATGAATGTTATTCGTTTAATAAGTTAAGTGTTCGCCGCTTAACAAAGTTTCTTCAAATATCTTCTTATAAAATGTGAGTATTTAGTTAATTTGTTAAAAATAGCACTCTACAGCTACACGATATCGATTCTTGTTTCCAAAGGCCAATGTCAGAAATGTTTTTGTTGTATTTTTGTTGTAAATAAACTGAATGTAGGTGGTGATGTTTAACATCTAGGTATACTCTTCGTTTACTTAATTAGGTACCTACCTATTAAATAAAACTTAGCTCATGAAAATATCTCTTACTAAAATTCCAAATAACTACCTAAGTAGGTTTCATTCCTATTTAAGTATTTTAATTTATTGATTAATAAGATCAACAGCATTACATTATTACCTGTACAGTTAGTTTTATCTTATGCTATGGCAAGTTCTAAATCCAAAATTTCTAGAATTATTTACTGCTTTTGTGTTTTCGATTTAGAATCATTAAAATTTGGTATTATACTTTCCTACATAAAAATAAAGTTAGCATGAGTATTCAGTTTTTAATAACAGAATATACATTTAACAGCTGCCTACCTTAATCCTGAAATAAGTCCTCCATTGGCTAAATTAATTACTCTATTTTTCCTAATTCTCCTCTATTCTTTCTACTCTTTCTTAATCCAGTAACTCTGCTATTTCCATCTCCCTTTCCCATCCTACATGTCCCATCAATGTTCTAACTCGCTAAAGTTTATCACTAATACATATTTTGTAAAAAGAAATGGATACAAAATGATCCTCGTATTATGTCTCTACTTTTTAGTTTATTTAATTCTAGTTGGTTGACTTTGTCTTGCAGATCCATTAAAAAATAAATGTAGGTATCCAATGCAAGCAAATGGCATTTGATTGCCTGTACCTACCCTTCTTGGTATAGAAGGCTTGATGAGAGAAAGATTAACATTGTGTTCATTGGCAAGTGATACATACTTCATATAGTTACATCAATATGTATTCTTAGAGAATGTAGGTCACACCCCTTTGTTTCAGAGTTCCTCCGTTTTGTGATCTTTGATAGAGTCTAAACAACAAGACATTTAAGTAAAGTGTATTTTTTTAACTTGTCTTATTTGGTAAATAAACTTAGTGTGTCTTATTAAAATTCTTATTAACAATTTTACATAATAATTAACATTTTTAACCTAACTATTTTACATTTGCAGAACTAATAATAACTAATTATTTAAAAAAATTATAATAAAAAGACATGCAAAGTTTGTTTACCAAATAAGACAAGTCAAAAAAAACTCACTTTAAGGAAAACATTTTCAGTCAGTCATGTCTTTCTGTACTCTGTGGCAACGTACGTAGCTCCCAAACGGATGAACCAATTGAATACTGTTTTTTTTATTTTAAGGTTAGTTTAGTTGGGATGTTTCTTAGCAATGTTTGATGAAAATCAGGTAAGCAGCTTCTAAGATCTTCAAGTTTCGTTAGAGCCTAATCTCGGCTTCTATTAAAGCCAGCAACTTCTGGTTTGTGCTCAAATATTGCCAAGCATATCCCCTAACTGTTCAACCCACAATCCAAAATAAAATCCCCCCTACTAAAGCTTGGTCCCTGATGTACTTATGATTGGAGGTCCCACGGCTCGTATTTTGGCAGGCGTCCGATGAGGCCTGCGACGGCCCGTCGTCGCCTGTCCGATACGTCAGCAAGGTCAAAGGCGGTAGCATCACTCAGCATATCAGTTGCATTATTTGTCATATCCACGGGTTCATTATTTTGAGTCAGTTAATATTTAATTTAAATAAAGTTTTATTACTGTATCTAGAATGGATCAAACCTTAGACCTTCCTGTATGAAGTCCAACATTCCCATTGCTCCAAGCTGTATTTTAAAAACCACTTATTATAGACATAAATAGTATGGTTAAATTTGCATTGACGTAATTATAGCATCCATCCCCTCCACGTCCGGGATGCGTCCATGACGTCGTGTGACGTCACAACTGACACGGTGACCTATTTTAACCAGGTCAGAGCCGCGAGGGGCGGGCGGATCCATTCAGCAGTAATCCCCTGCAACATTACCTATTTACAGTGGCTCATTCATAGATACGGCCGGGAAATGAGACGCTTTGTGCGGCTGATATGAAATGCATGCTGTTTATTTTGCACTTCTTGGTAGAAAACGCAAAGATTACTTTTTACAGCGAAAGGGATGGGCTGTCAACATAGAAAAGTATTATGAGATGCCTTTAAATCTGACCTTGACTGATGGATAAAAACCTTTTGGTATAGGGAATCCTAAAAACTTAAATGATATGAGATTAATGGATCAATCCAATGGAGCAGAGTGGGTCGTAGTCGTCGTATAGTTCATAGAACATCCTGGTCCTGGGTACCTAATACTACGTTCAGAATACCATTAGTGTCCCAATGACAAAATAATTACGAAATACCGGTAGCTCCTTTTCAGTGACGTAAGTCTAGGATGCGAGATAATGCAGTGCACATAATGCAAGTCCTAGGGATGGTCCTTGGTGAGGACATGCATTAAGGTTTGTAAAAAAATACTATATTCAAGAAAGAAATTTCTGGTGCGTCGGTGGCCGAGTGTGCAGACCCCGAGTTTGATCCCGGATCCCGGCCATGTACCAATGAGTTTTTTAATTAATAACTTATGTACATAAGACAAACCACCCTTAGAGACTTTTCCATCTAAATATATCTCAACAGAACTATCCACTCAAATAACATCGGCTAAACGAGGAAGACTTGGTCTTCCGCTGGGTACCCTGGAACCGTGATACGGTTTCGGGAGCTGTAAGGCAACCCGTGAAGAAAGGAAAAAAAATCTATCTATCTCCACTGGCTCTACCCATAGGAGACATGACTAATCAAATATTGAAAGTCTTTTTATAAAAAAAAATAACCGTTTCAAGTAATTATTATTATTAGTTCTACACATATAAAATAGGTTAAAAGTGTTAATTAATGTGTTAAATTGTTAACATTTAACGTCTTTTAATATTTGTATCTTAATTTTCAAGGACTTGTATCTAAGTCCACTATTACCTGATATTTACCAATTTACATGTAAACTGTACGCATTGCACAAACAAGTTCTCTCAGTGGCTATATTGCAGTCCACTCGGAACCTACCTACGTATCCTGCCTCATAAATTAAATACCATAGATTTTGAACTTTATTATTAAACAGTATTAGATTCATTGTCTGTTGCTTTTTAGGATATTTTAAAGGCTATGCAGGTCATCAGATCCAATAAAACCTTTATGTATGAATCCAACTTTGTCTGTTAGTTTCTCGCGTGCCTTTATCGAGTGCGGTCGTTGTTGACGGATAGTTAAACTATCGGTGATTCATAAGTGACACAGTTTTTAATGAAATATTTGTTTCAAAGGTGTCCCTGTTAGTTTTCAAGCTGGATCTCCAATTAGACGGTAACTTTTTTTTATTGTATCCCGTAAATAAAACTTTTTTTAATACAGCAGAGCTCTACAATGCGTGGGATTTTGAGTGGGTATAATGAATTTGCGAGAATTTCCGTTACTTTCATTGTTTTGTAAAACTCTACCTTTAAAGCCTTGATTGAACGAGTAAAACTTAAAATAGATGAGGTTTTAGGTTAAAATTAGTTTTTTAACCTAAGTTTGTCTATTTTTGTATGTGAAGAATATATTATTTGACATTATCTCGTGAAAACAAACTGCATGAAGTTTATTGTGTGCAAAAAACAAATATTGAAATACTGAATCATTGTTTCTATTAAGATCTTTGTAGACAGACAAAAGAAAGAGAAAATGTTGTAAAATTGTTTGAATTTATTCTTCTTTATGAAACTGCTAAGTTTCACTAGCGGGGGCATCACCTCAACCCGTACATTGACAGTTTGGTTGTCACTTGATACGCCGAAACGTCTGAACGGCTTTGAATGAAATATTCAGACTTTGAAGATACTTTCATCCCTTAAGAACGGAGTATAGCGTGAAATTCGCATGCAAGGAGGTTTTGACTGTTCAATGGTTCACAAAGGAAAGATATAGAATATAGTTTTCGTACTATTTGTATAGCTTCAATTTTGTTTACACTTCTCATCATATCTCATCTCATAAGATAGTCATTTTCCATATTATCTTTGTAACTAATTACTTACTTATTGTTATTCTGTTATTCAGACTTGTCTGGTAAATGCCTAATAAAGTTTAATGTAAACACCAAATACTATTTTCTACTAAGTTATCACTTTAGTTATTTTTAACCGAACTTCAAAAGAAGGTGGGGGTTCTCAATTTGTCAGAATCTTTTATGTTTTTTTTATGTATGTTCCCCGATTACTTGAAGATTTGAAATTATTTTTTTGTAGGGTCCCATGGTCATCAGGTCTTATGATGGGACCCTGGAGAAATAGAGAACTCTTCAAATTTTATATGCACATAAAAATTTTATAGTGACTTGTATAGTGCATAAATTGCTTTCGGAAAGCTCACTTTTCAGTGCATAATTTTTGAAGTCGGTACATTTTTTTAAAAGGCAATTATTATATCGTTTTTGACATTTCCCGCCCTAGGTAAATCAGGTACATACACTATTCTATTATTGAATATTATTTTAGATTTTTTTAGAGAAGTTATTTATTTTTTTTGTTTTATTTCAAGGTAATTTACTTTTACCTGTCGGTTCATACTTTTCTCTTTAGGTCGCGTGTCAAGGATGTTTTTAGAAACTAAATGTCAGTAAAAACCTAAGTATCGTTTGGACAGTTCATTGATATTTATTAGTAATGTTGTATTCATTAAACGTAGCTAAGTCGTGGCGTGGCTTACATCCGTTGTGTTCAGACTGCATACTAATAATTTTGGAAGAGTGTACCTCTATTTAATAAATTAAATTATATAATTAATTTACAGAAATTTCAAATCTTGTATTTAGGTACAAAGCCAAGATGACCCGTGCGAAAACTTCGCACCGTTAGGCTACTGATCTCCAATGGTTTCTTTTACAAAATACATAAATTAGTTTAATTTTAAAAGAAACATTTAATTTTGATTTGTTTGATTATTTTTGGTCATTAGAGGGAAAAATAATCTTTAAAATGGCGTATTAAACATCCTTGAGAAATAATATATTTAGTCTCTTTATCCGGAAAATATACAGAATAGAGTCTACGAACTTCCAAGAGGTTCTCAATCTTGTCCACAAACAAACAAACAAACACATCTTAACGGTCTTTATATTTTTGCAGCTCTTAATTGACCTAGATGTTACTTTTTTAGCAGAGGTAGTATCTGTTACTTTTAGAAGAAGTGCAGACGCCGCTTTACGTACCCTCCGAAGCACGTATTCTTAAAGAAAACTTGGCGTTTATAATTTTTGAGTGAGATTTGAACCTGGTTCAATTCCAACGCTCTACCACACGTTTTCTCTGGAAATCGATCCGTGGGATACACATATAGACCATTTTGGGAAATTAAAATGCTCTGTAAAAACCCAGAAATTTGTGTCGAAATATTTTTTTAAAAAATTTGTAATTCTCCATAAACACATCTAAACCGGAATCATTCCGCCGATACTCCTTATCGATAGCTGAACAATTATAACTTGCTTGTATTGTAAATAATCAAATACTAATAAAACTAACTTAGCCTTGATTCTTGATTTTTTTGCGATTGATTGATAAAGTAACAATATTGTTCGCGACGAAGTGATCAGTGACCGTGAAAGTGAAATAGAATTCGAAAATGAATCAGTGAATTAATGTCTCATAGTGCCAGTGCTTAAAATAGTGAAACATAGACTATCAATATAGAGTTTAGACATAGGCCTAAGTGAGCGAGTGCACTGCGTTGCGCGAGGGCGGGGGTAGACCCCCAAGGCAAGCTCGCACCGCGAGCTATGTCAACCCGTAGGCTCGAAAGGCATCCGCTGACCAATACCCGTTGTCTGTCTAAGACGGAGAGATTGTTGCAGCGACTGGCATAGATTCGTATTTCCTCTGAAAAGGTATAGCTTCAGACGAAAATTGATTCGGAATATTGTACTGTATAACTTGTTTACAGATTGGAACGGCAACTAACTTGCCATTTGTACCTAATGTTATTATTCGGAATTACACATGTGTAAACTTGCCTCGCTTACCACGAGGCGGTCGAAGGGTTCGTTCGACCATGCTATCGTTAGGGACTATGTCCCTAAAATAATGTATATTGATGTGAAATAGTATTTAACACTACTTGACTATTCTTGAGGGCCTGATCAACTCCCAAGGATAAACTTATGACTACTTGACTATCGACGTGTTCGCCTCCTTCGGGAACGCACCACCCGGAGGAGCTCTCCAAACTCATAATCGGAGTTTGATGGTTACCATGTCCTTGTGGCGTGAAGGTTCCACCAGGGAACGACTGACTTGACTTGTTCGCCTCCTTCGGGAACGCCCCGCCCGAAGGAGCTTTACAAACTCATATTCGGAGTTTGCCAAACTCATATTCGGAGTTTGAAGAAGACCATGACCTTTGGCATGAGGGTTCCAAATGGGGAACCTCCAAACTCATATTCGGAGTTTGATGGAAATCATGTCCTCGAGACATGTAGGTGCAAAGGGAGCAGTCAAACTCATAATCGGAGTTTGCCAAACTCATATTCGGAGTTTGATAGAAGCCACGTCCTCTTGGCAGGAGAGTTCCACAAGGGAGCCTCCCAAACTCATATTCGGAGTTTAGAGGACACACTCATATTTGTTGATGTGAGTCTTTCGTCGTGAAATAGTTTGAGATCACTCGAACCGAGCCTTACAACCTCGGTTTCACCTAATAGAAGGGTAAAAGCGTCAAAGGGATATAGTAATGATTGATGCATATATATAACTCATATTCGGAGTTTGATAGAAGCCACGTCCTCTTGGCAGGAGAGTTCCACAAGGGAGCCTCCCAAACTCATATTCGGAGTTTAGAGGACACGCTCATATTTGTTGATGTGAGTCTTTCGTCGTGAAATAGTTTGAGATCACTCGAACCGAGCCTTACAACCTCGGGTTCACCTAATAGAAGGGTAAAAGCGTCAAAGAGATATAGTAATGATTGATGCATATATATTACTCATGTTCGGATTTAATATATAGTTTGGCGAGGATTGATGCATATATATTGCTCATGTTCGGATTTAATATATAGTTTGGCGAGGATTGATGCATATATATTGCTCATGTTCGGATTTAATATATAGTTTGGCGAGGATTGATGCATATATATTACTCATGTTCGGATTAATATGTAAAGCCTAATGATGTTACATACATATGTTTACATTATTTATATTTGGATTATCGTGTACAGCTCAACGAGACTTATGTGTTTATAACCCTGTATTTAATATAATATTTATAAGACTTGTTTGTATTTAAATCTGTGGAGTTTCTTGCCATTTCTTCTCCACAGATATAATTTCCGAAATGGTGGTAAACTCATGTATGTTTGTTTAAAATAATAATAAACGATTCTATACCCGTTGTGTTTCACTGAGCGAACTGTGCTCTGATTGGTTGACGTTGACCGCGTGGGAGGTTCTTGTTGTCGCGGCGACGTTCCGTGCGCTGCCCGCTATATAATGGCGAGCAAACGGAGCGATCGTCAGTCTGCGTCAAGATCTCGCGACAAGAGGACCTCCCAGCAACCAAGAAGAGCTCAGCCGTCCAGTGGCCGCCCGGGCTAGATTGAAGTTACATCGTGCAGTTTCAATAGTCTCCCAGTTTCCCAGTCTACCTACCTACCCTATCTTGATAGTCAGTTCCCTGGGTCTCGCGCTCTCTACTGCTGCAGAGCAGACCGCCGGAACATTAATTGGTCGACTTCGAGCCGGATCACTCAAGACTACGGAAGCTGAAGAAACATACAGTCCACAAGGCCAGATCACTCAAGACTACGGAAGCTGAAGAAACATACAGTCCAAAAGAATGCCCATCACACGGTCGCAGACAGGGGAGCGCCAGCAGTGCCCGCTTCGTCACGAAGAGCCGCCACTGTCCCCAACGGACGAAGCAAGCCCACCGACGAGCACCGAGCGGCCCGCACCGCCGCAGCCCGCAACGTCCGTACCCGCGCTCGCGCAGCGCGGTCGAGGCCGTCCGCTCCGGGCCACCGCACCCCGTCGAAGCACCCGAGGCGGCCCGTGTCGACTGAGCCGTCGCTCGCGCAGCGCTCCCCGTGTAAGGCTCCAGAGGTGCGCGCTCTGTCGAAGCCCGCGACGCGTCCGATGTCGCCGGAACCCCGTCGGTCGAAAGCTCCGGAGCCCCGAGCTCCGTTGAAGCTCGCCGCCACCGCCGTCGCCGCACGACAGGCTTCGCAGAAAGGCCGGCGCGCGAAAACGGGGCCGATACCCCCGTCGACGGCCGCCCAGGAGCACCGCACTCCGTCGACGCGCGCTCCCTCGGATCGCGCAGTGTCCCGTGCCGCAACAGCAAGACCGGACCGTGAACGCAGCATCTACCAAGCCAGAGAAGACCTAGCCCGCTTGAAGATGGAAGCGGCAGAAGCCAGGCTAGCTCGGCTAGAGGCCGAAGATGAAGAGCAAACACTGATGGACCCGTCAGAGAGCGACCCCGATCCAGAGACCAATCCGAACCCAAGGATCGAAGAATGGCTTGACGCACAACCACAAGCCGCAGGCAACCCGGAAGCAAGACCGGTACGACCCGAGACAACTGGACAGATAGCCGCTCCACTACCACCGAAGAGGCCAAAAATAACCGAACGAACGCCGTCAGTATTGACTCGAGAAGAAAGGCAGAGAATCGTGGAGATAGCCTCTGCCGTAGCCGAAGTTACCCGGGCGACCGCGCCTCAAGCTGCTACGCCACACCCAGCTACCAACCGGTACCTACTAGGAGAGCTACCACACTTCAACGGGTCGCACGAAGACTGGCTGGCGTTCAGAGCAGCCTACAACGAGACGGCGGGTCACTTCTCAGCTGTAGAAAACACAGCACGACTCCGTCATGCACTGAAGGGCAAAGCCAAAGAAGCAGCACAGAATCTACTTATAGCGAATACAGCACCAGCCGACGTCATAACAGCACTAGAAAACAGATTCGGGCGCCCAGATTCGATCGCAATAGCAGAGATGGAACGAGTGAAGCGACTACCACGGGTACCGGATTCGCCGCAGGAAGTGTGTGAATTTTCCAACAAATTGGTGAACAGTGTAGCAGTTCTACGCGCCTTGAATAGACCGCACTACCTACACAATCCAGAAGTGGTACGACACCTAACGGAGAAACTGCCAGCTGTACTCAGATATCGCTGGTATCAACATTATGAAACGAAGCCGAGCCATGAACCGGACCTAGTGACCTTCGCTAACTTTATGAGTACCGAAGCCGGACGCTGTCGTCACTTCGCTCCACCAGAGGTCGTGACCACGCAGTGAGGGCCAGACGCCGGACCAAGCCGCGCACGGCCACAGCGAGCATATACGATGAAGGAGAAACGCAACAAGAAACCACAACTTCCCTGCCCCATCTGCCAAAGAAATAACCACGAGCCGAGCCAGTGTAACGAGATGAAAAAGGCTCCGGTCAACACACGGTGGGACATTGCCAAGAAACATCGCCTATGCTACCGGTGCCTCAGACCCATGACCGTATCGCACCAATGCCGGTACAAACGGTGCGGCGAAGAGAACTGCTCTCGGAGTCATCACTCCCTGCTCCACCATCGGAAGGAAAGAAGGAACCCCGAGGTTGTAGCTACCACATCGAGCCGATCCCGCTTCGCCTACTTGAAGATCGTACCAGTACGCGTCACCGGCCCCAAAGGGCACGTCGACACACACGCCTTGTTAGACGACGGCTCAACGGTGACACTACTGGACGCCACTGTCGCGAAGAAAATCGGCGCCCGAGGACAAGTAGAGCCGCTAAGAATGGAGGCAATAGCGGGAAAGAAGATCGACGCGGCTGAGTCCCAACGAGTTACCATCGATGTAAAAGGACAGAGCGAGACACACACCATTAGCGCGCGCACCCTCGCTAACATCGAACTATCGACGCAAGCGGTCGATAAACGAAGCATCGACCGGTACCCGCATTTAAGAGAGATAGAAAGACACCTCACCTACGAAACCGCTCGGCCAGCCCTCCTCATCGGCCAAGACAATTGGCAGCTGCTGGTAACAAAAGACATGAGGCGAGGGACGAGAGAAGAACCGGTAGCTTCCCTCACCCCATTGGGATGGACCCTACACGGAGCCTGCAGCCGCCCCACACATCTCCGAGTGCATACGATACACTTCACCAAGGAGAAGAGGGCAGAAAAAGAGCTCGGGAAATGTTAACCCTCGAACAACTCGACGTCCCACCGACAACTACGACTTAGCACAACGAACCCCGATAACAGAAAAAAAGGAGAGCGAGGGCGCATTATCCGACGACTACGACAGGGCGGCAAGAAGCCTCAAGGGCATAGAAGAAATATCCATTAGAATCGGAATAAAGACGAAGACAGAGACTCCCTACGCCTCCTGTGGCGAGGCGACCGGCGGGAGGGACCGCCGAGAGAAATGAGAATGAAATCAGTGATATTCGGTGCGGCGAGTTCGCCATGCGCCGCACTGTTCGTGAAGGAGTTCAACGCCGAGAAATATCGTGCAGACTTTCCAGAGGCCGCTGAAGCCATCGTGATCCACCACTACATGGACGACTACCTACAGAGCTTCCCCACCATAGAGAAGGCGGTAAAGATAGCCAAAGAAGTAAGAACTATACATGAGAGAGCTAACTTTAGACTCCACAAATGGGCCTCCAACTGCGTCGACGCCGTGACGGCCCTACAAGGGACACCCCCTCCGCCAGCCGATACGCTTGTGGAGCTCAACGACGGTACCTCCGAGGAAAAGGTACTCGGTCTCGCCTGGAAACCCAGCACGGATACCTTGAGCTTTAACTTAGATATGGCTCGTGTCGCACCGGAAGTAGTCGACGGAAGCCGCACTCCGACCAAGCGCGAAGCTTTAAGCACGATGATGTCATTGTTTGACCCCCTCGGCCTCGCTTCGCCAGTGACGATACAGGCGAAGAAAATACTGCAAGAAACTTGGCGCAGGGGCGTCGAATGGGACCGGCCGTTACCAGAGCCTTTAAAGACCGACTGGAGCACCTGGCTAAAGAACCTGACCCTGCTGAGAAGACTGAACATACCCCGATGCCATGGCGGGTGGACGCACGCCCGGCGGAGAACTACACACCTTCGTCGACGCCAGTGAGACGGCCTACGCGGCCGCGGTGTATTGGCGCACCATCGACGACAGCGGACGCGTCCACGTTAGCCTCGCCGCAGCCAAGGCAAGGGTCGCCCCGCTGAAGATTACTTCCATCCCACGACTAGAACTCCAAGCGGCCCTACTCGGGAGTAGACTATCAAGGACCGCCGAGACAGAGTATCAAGCAGACATAGATCAGCGATATTATTGGACGGACTCATTGACAGTTCTGTCATGGTTACACGCCGGACCACGGACCCTAAAAACCTTCGTCGCCCACAGGGTTGCAGAAATCGAGGAGCACACCCTTGTAAAAGAATGGAGATGGTTACCCTCGAAACATAACGTCGCCGACGACTCCACACGACAAGTTCCAGCAGATTTCGAGTCTACTCACCGATGGTTCACCGGGCCAGAGTTTCTACTTAAGGACCATGAAGAGTGGCCCGCCACCAAGAACGTGACAGTAACCGAAGCAACGGGGGAAGAGTAGTACGGTCATCACAGGAAACCACATTCGGAACAGAAGTCGAGGCGCTGAAAAGAGGAAAGGAGCTGCCGCATGACAGCCGACTCCATCAACTCGCGGTGCACCTGGACGACACAACTACTTTACGACTAAGGTCGAGGATTGCCGAAGTAGAGAACGTTGGCATAGAGCAGAAGTCGCCCGCAGTACTCGAGGGAAATCATCACTTGACAAGATTGTACATAAGAATGGTCCACGAGAAACTACACCACGGGGGGACGGAGATAATAGTCAACGAAGTCAGAGAGCATTTTTGGATCATCAAACTCCGACCCACAGTTAAGAGCATAGTAACGAGCTGCTTGCGCTGTCGTATACGCAAAGGAAAACCCGCGGTCCCAGCCACCGGCGACCACCCACGCAATCGTCTCGCCCACCACAAGCGCCCTTTCACCTACACGGGCCTAGACTATTTCGGTCCCTTGTCAGTAACAGTGGGGAGACGACGAGAGAAAAGATATGTAGCCCTCTTCACGTGCCTAACCACGCGAGCCGTGCACTTAGAAAACGCAGACAGCCTCAGCTCCGATTCCGCCATCATGGCATTGCGGAGGATGATCGCCCGACGTGGCTGCCCCGAAGAAATATACAGCGACAACGGGACGAACTTTCGGGGAGCCGACAGAGAACTACGGGAGGCTCTAATCGACGAAGCGGCTACACGCGCCATCAAATGGCGCTTCATCCCCCCAGGCGCCCCATTTATGGGAGGCGTTTGAGAACGACTTGTGCGCGCGGTAAAAACCGCCCGGTACAGCATATTGACGGAGCAGCACCCGCACACCGAGACACTCGCCACCTTGCTGTGTGAGGTGGAATACACCGTAAACAGCAGGCCCCTCACACATGTGTCCACAGAAGCAGACGACCCGAGCGCCCTGACACCTAACCACTTCCTGTTGGGCGGCTCGGGACTAGTGAGGCAACCAGGCATCTTCACCGACGACGACCTACATCTACGCGCGAGGTGGAGACGAGGCCAGAGGCTCGCCGATCTTTCCTGGCAGAGATGGCTGAAGGAATACCTTCCGCTACTGCAACACCGGCGGGAGCCACGCGGGCGGGGTGAGACTCCGCGCGTCGGAGACCTCGTGCTCATAGTGGACAACTCCCTGCCACGAAATACGTGGCCGAGAGGAAAAGTCGTCGCCCTCTACCCGGGGCCCGACGGCGCAGTACGAGTCGTCGATGTAAAGACCGCGGGTGGCGTGCTGCGACGTGCCACTAAGAAACTCGTCGTGCTGCCTACGGCCGCTGAGCACCCCGTCGCTCATACGGGCTAGGTGCAGCGTCGTGACGACCAACGCTGCACGGCGGGAGAATGTTCGCGACGAAGTGATCAGTGACCGTGAAAGTGAAATAGAATTCGAAAATGAATCAGTGAATTAATGTCTCATAGTGCCAGTGCTTAAAATAGTGAAACATAGACTATCAATATAGAGTTTAGACATAGGCCTAAGTGAGCGAGTGCACTGCGTTGCGCGAGGGCGGGGGTAGACCCCCAAGGCAAGCTCGCACCGCGAGCTATGTCAACCCGTAGGCTCGAAAGGCATCCGCTGACCAATACCCGTTGTCTGTCTAAGACGGAGAGATTGTTGCAGCGACTGGCATAGATTCGTATTTCCTCTGAAAAGGTATAGCTTCAGACGAAAATTGATTCGGAATATTGTACTGTATAACTTGTTTACAGATTGGAACGGCAACTAACTTGCCATTTGTACCTAATGTTATTATTCGGAATTACACATGTGTAAACTTGCCTCGCTTACCACGAGGCGGTCGAAGGGTTCGTTCGACCATGCTATCGTTAGGGACTATGTCCCTAAAATAATGTATATTGATGTGAAATAGTATTTAACACTACTTGACTATTCTTGAGGGCCTGATCAACTCCCAAGGATAAACTTATGACTACTTGACTATCGACGTGTTCGCCTCCTTCGGGAACGCACCACCCGGAGGAGCTCTCCAAACTCATAATCGGAGTTTGATGGTTACCATGTCCTTGTGGCGTGAAGGTTCCACCAGGGAACGACTGACTTGACTTGTTCGCCTCCTTCGGGAACGCCCCGCCCGAAGGAGCTTTACAAACTCATATTCGGAGTTTGCCAAACTCATATTCGGAGTTTGAAGAAGACCATGACCTTTGGCATGAGGGTTCCAAATGGGGAACCTCCAAACTCATATTCGGAGTTTGATGGAAATCATGTCCTCGAGACATGTAGGTGCAAAGGGAGCAGTCAAACTCATAATCGGAGTTTGCCAAACTCATATTCGGAGTTTGATAGAAGCCACGTCCTCTTGGCAGGAGAGTTCCACAAGGGAGCCTCCCAAACTCATATTCGGAGTTTAGAGGACACACTCATATTTGTTGATGTGAGTCTTTCGTCGTGAAATAGTTTGAGATCACTCGAACCGAGCCTTACAACCTCGGTTTCACCTAATAGAAGGGTAAAAGCGTCAAAGGGATATAGTAATGATTGATGCATATATATAACTCATATTCGGAGTTTGATAGAAGCCACGTCCTCTTGGCAGGAGAGTTCCACAAGGGAGCCTCCCAAACTCATATTCGGAGTTTAGAGGACACGCTCATATTTGTTGATGTGAGTCTTTCGTCGTGAAATAGTTTGAGATCACTCGAACCGAGCCTTACAACCTCGGGTTCACCTAATAGAAGGGTAAAAGCGTCAAAGAGATATAGTAATGATTGATGCATATATATTACTCATGTTCGGATTTAATATATAGTTTGGCGAGGATTGATGCATATATATTGCTCATGTTCGGATTTAATATATAGTTTGGCGAGGATTGATGCATATATATTGCTCATGTTCGGATTTAATATATAGTTTGGCGAGGATTGATGCATATATATTACTCATGTTCGGATTAATATGTAAAGCCTAATGATGTTACATACATATGTTTACATTATTTATATTTGGATTATCGTGTACAGCTCAACGAGACTTATGTGTTTATAACCCTGTATTTAATATAATATTTATAAGACTTGTTTGTATTTAAATCTGTGGAGTTTCTTGCCATTTCTTCTCCACAGATATAATTTCCGAAATGGTGGTAAACTCATGTATGTTTGTTTAAAATAATAATAAACGATTCTATACCCGTTGTGTTTCACTGAGCGAACTGTGCTCTGATTGGTTGACGTTGACCGCGTGGGAGGTTCTTGTTGTCGCGGCGACGTTCCGTGCGCTGCCCGCTATATAATGGCGAGCAAACGGAGCGATCGTCAGTCTGCGTCAAGATCTCGCGACAAGAGGACCTCCCAGCAACCAAGAAGAGCTCAGCCGTCCAGTGGCCGCCCGGGCTAGATTGAAGTTACATCGTGCAGTTTCAATAGTCTCCCAGTTTCCCAGTCTACCTACCTACCCTATCTTGATAGTCAGTTCCCTGGGTCTCGCGCTCTCTACTGCTGCAGAGCAGACCGCCGGAACAAATATACATATATATAACAAACACAAAGCACACTTTCACGGTCTTTTACCGGTGTGGCCAAAGACACCCGTAACAGTGTCCACTTGACGCCAGTTTTCTCTGCTGAGGATCGTGACCCCGCCTCATCAGCTTCTCCTCAATTATTTTCTTCCATCGGCTGCGGCCCTCTGCCTGATGAAAGGCTGTGGTAATACTTGAGTTCCGCTCGGTTAGCATATATTTTGACAGCGACACTTTCGTTTCGGTCGAATGGCCTTGAACAGGCCAAAACGTTCATGTCCAACAAGGACCGGCCAGAGATAGCCCGGACCGGGCATGCCCTGCACAAGAATGCCGAGCAATTTTCTTGGCCGGACAAAGACAAGTACACAGAATTTTCCCGCACATTGTTGGGCCGGACCTCTCGGCCCCGGGCTATCTCTGGCCGGTCCTTGTTGGACATGAACGTTTTGGCCTGTTCAAGGCCATTCGACCGAAACGAAAGTGTCGCTGTCAAAATGTATGCTAACCCCACAGGTTTTCGGACACTTGATCGGACCATCGTTTGGGGCTTCGTCCTCGAGGTCTTCTTCCCTCCATCCTGCCCATCACCACAAGCTTTTCCAGGTTGTTGCCCCTTCTTCGTGCAATGTGTCGTCTCATGCACACAGTGGAGAGCCGTGACTTAGACTTGATGTTCAGCTCTGGTATTATGGATACATTTGTGCGACGTGCAATCCAAAGTATCCGCAGCATACGACGCCAGCACCACATCTCAAGGGCATCTATTCTCTGTCTGTCACCAGCTCTAAGGGTCCACGCTTCCGAGCCATATAGGAAGATTGAAAAGGCAAATGTCAGTTTAAACAGGTGGCAAATTCAAAATAAAATTGGAGCTTAGCATTTTTGACACGAGTGGGAATTGAACCCGGTTTAAAGTCAACGCTCTACCAATTAGGCTATCGACTCCTTTTATAAACAGAACATTAATTAGTTATAATGGCCAAACCTACAGTAGAATTTAAGTACAATTGGGAAACTCTCGGCTTTTGTACCGAAGTACTTAGTTTAAATTCAAATAACCTGAAAGTATTTGAGTAAAAAATACAGACAATATACGATATCTTGAATGTAGAGGCTACTTCTAAGGGTCATGGGAATTCTTACAATTTTCACGCAGAGAGCCAAGGGCAATATAAAGCAAAATAAGAAAAATATGGAATAAGAAAGCAAGATAAATACAGTGGAAATGCGGTCTTTACGTAGTATGTGTGATCGATGTCACTAGAGAAGAATGCGGAGTGAAAGATGATGCTGTGACTAAAATGAAGAAAAGTAGTTTACGCTGGTTTGGACATGTTGAAAGAATGAAGGATGAAAGATTGACTAAAAAGGTTTATATTGCTGATGTGAAAGAAAATGCTGAAAAATGTATTGATCGATGGAAAAAAGTACACACGAGCATGTATGAAAGGTATGATGAATATAAAAGAAGCGAAAGATGTATGTCAGGGTCGTAACAAATGGCATTCGATTGTCTCTGCCTACCCCTCTTGGGATAAAAGGCGTAGATAGATAGATTAAGAAAAATAAGGCAATTTATTTGCCAAAGTGATGGGAGACGCTCTGATAACTCTGCCTAGTACTATTGCTAGAACATTTATTTTTATTGGTTGGTGGTACTAAAATGAAATCTAAAGTGTTGAGCATTTATTCCATTACCTCCAAAAGTTACAAAGTCACGGGGTTAGTTTTCTATGAGTACTTACTAATACGAAGGTAAATAGGAAAATAGCTAAAGGCTTTTTGGGTATTTTATTAAAATCTCGACTAATATAAATGACTCTACGCACGCAAGGTACAATCAAAATGGCTTATGTTTATATATACCCGAAGAAATTGATTCTGTTTTGTTCAATATGGACAACTGGCGACCAGTGGACACTGTTGCTGGTGTCTCATGGCAACATCGCAAGGTAAATGCCGTGAAATTGATTTATGAGAAACCGACATTTACTGTATACATCTTTTTTTTTTTTTTTTACGTGGGGAAATGCATCATGCATACCCGCGCCCTCGGGGGTGAGGGAACGGGTTATGTGGGACTTTAACCCACTAAAACCCCACGGTACTCCATCTCGCCGGTTAGTCGGCGGGCCACGGGGACGCGTTAGCATTCTTCCGCGACCCGCCGCCGGGTGGCCGTAAGGCCCCATCTCGCTCTGGTTTTACCCAGAGCTGGCGCAGCAGCGAGTACAAACTGCTGCGCCTTCCACCTTGGTCCCCGGTTGAGCAGCGGCTGATTTCTCCCTCAACCGCCACCGGAGATCGCGGCGACCCGACTGCGATGGAAAGTGCAGTCGGGTCATGCTTCGACCGGCAGCGCAAGCGTCACCGGCGTCCGCCTCCAGCCGCATGCGCGAAGAGCCCTGCCAAACCCACAGAACCCCTGCGCAGCGGCTCCACCTCGGGTGCCGCTTAGCTTCACCGTGGATAGTGTGACGAGCACTACCACGGTTACTAAGCCCCCCCGCCACGACAAGGCGGTTGTACTCACCTTTTTTTTTGGTACAATTTATTCCATGAAAAGTCAAAGGTTAATAATTAACCATACAGCCAAGTCTTTATTGTTTTATTTAGGCCGTAGCCAAGTCTTCAGGCCCTTGATTGTTGTTCAGTAGCCCTATTCTCTATCTATGGTTTTATTGTGGTTATAGAGTCGATGCGGTTATCGAGTCGACAATTGCCTGCGGCCCTATACTCTATCTATAAAACCTATCGACACATCGATGGCATGTCGTTCTACATTGAAACCACATCCCTAACTTTCGTGTCAAAGAATAGGGCCGCTGAACAACAATTAAAAGTGAACTGTGTTTGGTGAGTATGTAAATGTCGGTTATATGTATATTGTTTCAGAAATCAATTTGACTCGTGCATAACCACTGTTTGTCTATAATCCGTTGTTTGTCCCATCCATTCATGGACTCCCATAGCCTCTTTCCGCCAAGTGGATGGCGAGTTGATGACGTGCTATAGATCTATAAAAAATCGTTTTAAATCTATGAGATATATAAAATAGAGATTGTAAATTTCCAAGTAAAAATTGCAACAATTTTGTTTTGTTAACACATTTCTAAACTTGAATGTCCGGCCCACATTGCCCATTTTCCCGTTATGCGAGATCAGCTAGCTTTCTTATGAAGGCTGTAAGACCTTTTTTGTCCCTATGGAGTACTCAATCTGATACACTTTTTTTCTGCATGCCTCTGTGGTATTGTTCGCAAATACCGCTATTGATGAATGAAACAGACATGTAAGTCAAAAGGGAACGCCCCTGTTTAATATTGCCACTGGCTGAACAGCCTCCATCTATAAAATAGAAGGTTTTCGTGAAGGTATTCCTCAATAAACATCAATGACAGAAGTGATCAAAAGTTTATCGTGCCAAATACTCTGTCAGTGTAATGTGCGAACTGCAATAGTGTACGCGGCCAGCATAATTAATTGGCCGAATCGAATATCGATGGTGTCAAATTGGCCAAACAGAGATCCTCGCAAAGGATTTACGGCATTTAAAGGGTTGGTTCCGCATTGACGCAATCATGTAATTCTGAATTGGTCCTGAATTCAATGGCCAGAAGCCCACTTCTTTAGTTATGCCTTCAGCAGTCTTATATTGACAATGTTTTGTCAATGGCGACTTTTTTTCTCTTTTCACGAGTTGAAATGCAGCTCCTGAAACAGTGTTATCGGTCCCAGGGTACCCAGCGGAAGACCAAGTCTCCCTTTTTCAGTCGATGGTATTTGTGAGGCTATACCTACTTTTGATAGACTACAAATTAATGAATATTAAATAACTTGGTATTGAATTTAATTCCGCGTTTCGAATACACTTGAAAACCCTGCAACTTTAGATCTTTTATGCGTAATGTGGCGTTTTATAGGACGGCATTGCAATGAACAAAAATTATTGGTTTCGCAAGTGCATAATGGTGATACTACTACAAACCATATTTTTTACTTTTGCCTGTTTTTGGAATCCCATCTCTAGCTAAAGACAGTACATATCTTATATCTCATTGATATTCCACACTAATTCGCATTTTAACGTTCCAGATTATTTATTAAAATACAAATCACGTGCGAATCAAAATTTCACCGGCATCAAAATAATCTGTATTCATGCTCAATCCGATGTTTAAACAAGCGTGAAGATGATCGCGAGATGTAGGTCGCCCGTGTCATCCCGGAACTAATCGGATAATGTTCCGAGGACCCGTTATCTGTCAGCCTTGCTAATTCTGAATTGGCTTTTGCAGATTAAATCGTCTAAAATTGTGTCAATTTTAAACTATGGCACTGATTTATTGTCTATCTATTTAGCTATTACCACGACTTTTTATATCCCGGAATGGGTATGCAGAGATGATTCTTAAATATTGACGACCATTTGATGGTTATTAGACGTCATATCTTTCAAAATAGACGTTGCATCAGCGAATATACAGTTGGATTGTCCGATGAAGCGGTTTATTACTTTATACTACGCTCGGAAAGTACCTATTTACCTCATAAAAACAACGCTGAAAGATTCTTTGCCGATATACGGGAAGAAAACTCATATGAAAATGCTTTCGCGGGGCGGGGCTTCAGCGGCCGGTAATGGATTTTGACAACGTGCAGTTCACATATTGTTTTTTTTTTGTTCTATTAATTCCATTTTGGAAAAAGGCAAAGGTACGCCAAGTGTTCAATATAAGTGAAAAAGGTACGTGTTCCTTTGTTGAAACTGTTAATTTTTTGTATTTTCCTTAATAGCACACTTGTTGATATCAGCCACTTTCATCCCCATTTAAGGTGTCGCATAATCTATTCACTAGATTACAATCTCACAAGGTCGGTTAACAAGTTCCTAAATTAAATAATAGGAAGATTATTCATAATTTGAATAATATATATTCTTTCCTGAATTATTAGTGCACGTGCCAACAGTATCTGTATCTGTTACGTAGGCGCGCTGTATGGCTTCATGTATTTATGGCCATTGGCTAGAAGCCCTTCTAGGATTAGGAAACCAACACACGCAAACTGGTTTACACTTGTGGCCTTCTGTATTAGATAATACCTCGGATTGTACATCTGCTGTGGTAAATTTTTAACAATATTTGATTCGGTCGTTGCATCGAAATGACAGTACGCCTAGGATGGAAGGGTTTATATGGGAATCAACGCTACGGAATTTTAGTTTTGATAGGGTTTTTGCAACACAAGTCTCAGAATGTTGAGATAGATTGAAATGAATTTCATAATTATCAAACCTTGCGGGCTTTGTAGTCGAAACTGTTGAGCGGTGACGTCACGGTGAGTCAAACACAAGGTTGCCGCTGGACTTTTGTGAAGTAAAAAACTATGATGGTACCTCTTTATCTACTCTACTAAGTTAATTTAATTTACCTTGTTTTGCTATTTAACTCTTATTCTCCTTCAACCAATTTGAGCCAGGGAAATGTAGGTAGCTAAGGTTACGACCTTACCTTTTCATGGTTACAGAACCTCAAGCCTGTCTCCCACACGTTTTTTTTCGCTTTGACAGTGTAATTTGGACAAAGCGAGATATATTTTCAAGTTCTGTCTCTCTTCCCTGATGCGATGCAAGCATGAAATGATGAGTCATGTTGAAATCGAATGAAACCACATAGTTTCTCACAATAACATCATATCATTCTCACAGAAATGTGTAGTTTCAAAAGTTTCATTATTATTGGTTAACCGCAAAACTAAATTATTTTGCTCGAGCAACAATTTTGCCTTTATCTGAAATTGTAAATGATAATGCAAAGCTTTGACCAACACTGCATGTTTACCGACACATTTACGGAGTCGAGATAACGGGGTGACCAGGCGCGGATCTACTTAGCAAACAACGTGACGTTTGACGTTGTATTTTTAGGAAAGTCTTACGTGGGTAATCTTATAAGTTTTACTGTTTAGTTTTATATAGTTTTAGCATTCCGCCCCGGCTACGCCTGTGGAAATTTTAGAAATGAGATATGAGATATTTTCCCGAAAGATTTCCACGATTAAAAGGAGCCTATGTAACTCTCCGAGCCTCCAAACCTTTGTTCGCATAAGGACAGAATCACAACTATCTTTGTAAAAAAACACATCAATCTGTTTTGACGTGAAAGAAGGACAAACAAAGAGACATTCGCATTTATAATATTAATTAGAATAATAAAATTGTATTAGATCTAGCAAAAATATATGGTCATCCTCAAAATTAAGCATTTTCAGAATTTTACATTTTTCCGCCGCGAGGTAGGATGCCGTGTGGTACATGGCCGTGTCTAAGGGGGTTCAAACAAAAAAAATATTTTTTTTAAACTTGAAGGTAACCCAAGAAATCGTAAACCCCATCTCCCCCGAAATAAATTCCTGAATACGGTCTTGCTGTAGAAGTTACCTACCTATGATAGAGGGCAAATGAAAAATAACATTGAAACCCTTGCGAATGCTGGTATCAGATAGGCCATAACCACTTTCTAATCCTGGCTTTCATTTCAGACCAGTACTATCAACAAATAGAATGAAATAATTAAACCTTAGAATTGCAATTAAACCAACCAGTATTGTCGTCATATCGCCGTAGATCTCTTAACAATGCCTCTATCGTTACACGGATCACGTCATTTCGTTCATTGTTGAAGGTTTATTTTATATACGTGTGGCTGCATTAACGCCTGATGTCAACATTTTTCTAATGGACTGCAACTACCTTTTCGCCCTTGGAAATTTTTGAAATGTGACAAGAGTTTATCTCCAAGGGTTTCCGGGATAAAAAGTAGCCTATGTCACTTGTAAGATCTTATTTTATTATTTAATTTCAAAGATAAACGTTACAAGTAAAACATTTTTGTCTTCTAATGAATGCATTGTTGACAATTATGTTGCAATTGATTCGCTTTGTTTTTTAATTATCTACTATTAAAAAGGTTGACATTGTATGTATTTTAATTGTTGTCTAAACATAGGTGTTTTTCTTACTACTTATCTGTACATACTATAAAACAAAGCCCCCCGCCGCATCTATATGTGCCTTTTTCACGCAAAAACTTCTAAACGGATTTTGTTGCAGTTTTCGCTATTCGATAGGTTGATTCACGTGGAAGGTTTACGAGTATAAAACATGCATGTATCTATCATGTTTAGGAGATGAGCATTACCAGTATAAGTGAATAAAGTCGTGGGAAAAGTTAGCCCAGCGAGTTTTCATGGGGTTTGCTGTCTGATCCGTCAGAGATATAACAAAATGATGTATGAAAGAATTGTGTAGAATATAATGATTTACAACAAAGTCAATTACTTGTTATAAGTGTATTTATTTAGGTAGATATACATTCAAACTATTGTAAACCGATATTGTACCAGTGTTACATGTGACTAAACCATTGAAATCATAATCCGTTTATACATCCTATATACATTTTTAGGTTCAACCCACGGCAAGATAGATGATCTCAGGAGGAGCCTCAAATGTTTTACGGGAAATTAGCCTAAACATTTCTGAGTAGTTAATATTTTCACACAGACGGGACCGCGGGAAAATACTAATAAATATTGTATTGACCTTCTGAATCTTGACATTTTTTATGGGCTGTTTTTACATGAACAATGTCATTGATCAATGCATTAGTTATCCATTTACAAATTGCTTATTAGAATATACAACATGCATGCATACAATTTTTTACCTATTTGAAGCATGCTAGCATTTTACCCGTGTCACGTGTACATTTTTAAAATGTGAAAAATAATACACCCTATATATATATTTTAGCCCTCTGGAAACTGTGAAGAAAACCAAAGTCAATTCTGCAAATTTTTAAGTAAATCCGACCAAAACAATGTTTTTCCCACCGCTTACTTTATGGGGAATACCTTTTTTACCCCCTTTAATTACCCATTGTCCTAGCCTAAAAGGTGCTGTCCGGTTTTCAGTGATCAGGTCAGGTCACAACCCTCAGAAGCAGAAGATCCTCCTTTTTTAAAAGCTTTTGTCTCATAAAGTGCAGCAACACACTGTCACTTTTGTGCTGCCTTTAATATTCAGGAAAACACGCTGAATATTTATCTCGCAGATAAAAATGACATATTCTGAAAATGGCAGCCAGTGTTTCTGGCCACACCGCAACACAGGGCTTGATGGTGGTACATTTAGCCTCATTTTATTCCCCCCGACCGCAATATGATATTTAACCTTGCGGAAGCTCCCTAAATAGCTCAAAAGTTAGTACTAAAAGTTGTGCCGATACCGTCGCGTGATGTCGTGAACCTAAAAGATCGTTATCTGTTCGCCTGCGTACGTAAATTGTACAGTTTAGACAAGAAATAAGGCATAATGTGGAGGTTTTTTTCCTTGTGTAATGTTCAAGTAATGTTATTTCTCCAGTTTCGTGTGACGTGACTCTTTTTGGAATTAAAAATGTCGCATAGAAACAAGCCAATTACTAATATAGATTACTTAATACACCATTTATAACTGAAGAACGACTGGACCAATTTTTATGATCTTTGAATTGTTGGATTTGTCTCCGCACCGAATAGCAAAAAAATGCAGGAAAAAAAATATAAAGAAAATTCATTTTCTCTTACATTTTGTATAATTTTTTTATTTCTCAGGCGGTACGAAGTTCGCCGGGTCAGCTAGTTATTGTATATTTCTGACACAACACCTGAACCGATTTGAAAAAAGGACACGTTCCGTAAAAACGGGGGCCAAAGATTCATTCATTTATTGGCACCTTAAATGTTCGCTGAACGAACGGCATAGCCACCAATCCATATACTCGTAGTAATAAAAATACACTTATATTTGCAAACTTACAGATAAATTAGTGATAACTAGATGAAAATCTTTCATTTATTGACTCGCCACTTTAATAATACACCTCGCCTGTGTAAAAATAGATCCGAACAATAACAGATATGGCACCATAAAGTGTTATCAAATATTCATAAGCCAATGTCATGATGTAAGAGACGTCTAGCCCGAACTGCCAACTTATTTGAGGTCAACACGCGAACTTCATGCAGTGCCATCGCCTATCATACAGTCATGTTATTATCAGTTTTTTTGCAGTGGTTTCAGGGTTCCTTACAACGATTTCAATTCGATTGCGATTTTTGACCACCTTTCACCTTTTTGCACCCGCACTGCTTGCACGAACGAAGAAGTATTATAATAATAGTAGTTATTTGATAAAGTTGCCGTGGCATACAGACGCACCGAAGACACGCCATATTTTTTAATATTTGACTTTGGAACCCTAAAAATTAAATATTTCTACTATTGTTTTTCAACGCTAATTGCTAATCTAATATGTAGCAATATTGATCATGATAATACGTTTTGCAAACCCAATTAGTAGGGTACGGCGATACTGCGGTTTATTTTACTTCCAAATTTCTGGAAAAATACATAATTTGACAATAAGCGAACAAGGAGACAAATGTGGCGACTATTCAAACGTCATTAACCTACATACGGGCTCGGTTATCTAATGTAGGTAACATTACAATAATGAATTTATTATGTACAGTGTATTTGTTGAACTTTTGTTTCTCTTGATACTTCATTCGCTGTTCCCTCGCTCCTATTCTTCAGCATGGCCTAGGCCACTGGTAACAATTTCCACATTTTGCGGTTATCCAGTTGACAGTGTATTTCTGTATGACAAAGATCCCCATATTTCACTTTTATGTGGCTGGTCACGCTAGATTATAAAATTATTTTGCACATTATCTTAGCAAATATTTATTATTCGAACTTGCAATTAGTGGTCGAGTGGAAATTTTTTGATATGGCATTTTTTTTTGTTGTTGTCTTACTGTGTTCCGGCCCCAGGGTACCCAGCGGAAAACAGTCTTCCTTATTTAGCCGTTGGTGTTTGTGAAGTTGTACCTAAGGAGGGCGCGGTATGCAGAGCGTGGTTTTTTTGCACAGTGATGTCAGATAGGCTACTTTTTAAATTTTAAATGCTTAAGTCACTTTCCAAAAAGGGGCGGAAAACTAGTTATTACATACCTATTTCGCTGGCATTCTCCTTTCCTCAACATATCGTAATGGTAAATAACCTATAACCGTGAGAACATAATAATATAGCATGTAGTATAACATAATCTCTCCCATAATTGACTCATTTGAGGAAAATTGCGCTTCATTATCTTGTTGTGTGCAGTGAGTGTACATTTTGATAATTGTTTTTTCTGTAAGCATTGACTGCCACTTCCTGGCGAGTCCATGAACAAATCAAAGATTTAGCTTTTTCTGTTTTTGCTTTTTGTCTAGTTACGGTTTCCTCCTCCGATATTGATTTTTTTTATGCCGACTGGTAGTTAGGTTATGCGAAAATAAATGTTTAAACTCATCCACTTTAGCTTTTGGTTTGTAAGAAATAATTTTATTAAAACTTTTTTTTCTTCAAGGGTTGCCTTACAGCTCCCTAAACCGTGTTACGGCCCCAGGTGTGGTTTGTCGTATTATATACTTTTTATGTTTTTTATTTTAAAAACCCCATTGGTACGTACGTGGCCGGAATCCGGGATTGAACCCGTGGCCACCGACGCACCTAAACTTATATAATCTTAAACCTTTTAAATATCTGCAGCCTGTCTATTCATAAACATGTTTTGATATAAATTTATAAACGCTATCGACTGAAGACGATCGGTCGTCATGCTATTTAGGGCACGTTGTGGGCAGATTTTACAGTTGAAAATATTGAATCTTACATAATTTTACTAGATACACAAAAGTAGATATCATTGGTATATAGCCTACAGACTAACTGTCCGCCCCCGGCTTCGTCCGTGGATATTTTCAAACAAAATAAAATATAGCCTATATTACTCAGGGATATCGTAGCTTTCTATATGTAAAAGATTTTTTATTAGAATCGGTTCAGTAGTTTGTGAGATTACCCCGTCCATACAAACTTTACCTCTTTATAATATTATAGTATAGACTAATCACGCCGTAACGGCTAAACGAACTTACTAAAGCCAAAGAGTTTGTTTGTCTGAACCGGTGACGTTCGCCGATCTGAACGCGCTAATCTCTGGAACTACCAGTCGGATTTGAAAAAGTATTTGCTATTTATAGCCCAATTGTTGAGGAAGGTTATAGGCTATATAACATCAAGCTACGACTCAAAGAGGCGCAGCAGTAACTATTAAGGTGGTTCGTTTTCCATACAAAAATATAATTAAGATAAACTAATTAACTAAACAGTAAAAATGTCTAAAAATGTGCTTACTTCACTATTTTCGGCTTTTATGTTGCGCGAAATCAATAAAAAATGACTTTTTGTTTAAGTGTCAATCTGCGGCCCAAGCTAGTCAACAATAACACCTAACAAGTTTATAGCCCAGCTATTCTTGTTTTTTCAGCAATAAAACTTGTTAGCATTGTAAATGTTATCCATTAGATGCGGTTTGGGCAAACAATGTATGTTTTCTTACGTGTTTATTTAACTTATCAGTACATCTCTGAGATGAAGATTAGCGTCAGACACAAATATGATTGTTTGTCTGTAAACATTATACAGAGTTTGCCGGTCTGAAATTAGCTGTGACTGGTAGTATACCTCCTGCGCCACCCGTGTGTTCATAATTTTCAATTCTGCGCAGCTTTCGTTACCAACTTCACAGCGGCAATATCCTAGATATTCGAAAATTGTAATTTTAAAATAACTAAGAATCTCCTTATAAAAGCTATGTTTAAAATAAATTCCATCACTAGTGATATAATCCGTGTTTTCAATACAAGACAGACAGAGTTGTGGGAAATATCAAGTATTAAATAGATGAGCGTTTAATGGAACGAATAAAAAAATACTTGATGATATCATTTTACTATGCGTTTGTATCTTGTATTAATCTAAGCAAATAACGTCGTATTAACTCTGACAATGGTATGTGTACTTTTATACATATGTCACATAATGCCAGTTTATTAATAATGAAACAATCGTTTCTTTACTTTTTTAGACTACTACTTACTTACGGCTTCACCCGTTTTTTATCTGTTTTTATTTGATTTTTTTTGTAGGGCTCCAAATTAGTAGTACTTTATAGTCGAACATTAGGGTAGAATTAAGTTCCAAGTTTCAAAAATAATAAACTTTAGGACCATAAATTAATCGTAGTATTTTCGTATACCCCAACAATTTGTCAATCTTGGGCTGTTCACATTTTTTTATCCTTCAAGGTACCACCCTGTTGAGGAATTTTGAGATTTAAAGGCAATTAATAGCGTTTAATAAAAAAAACAATAGTTATTCTTTAAGCATTGTAAGGTGTAGAAGTAAATACAGTAGTATACAATGAACTCATTAACGGTTCGCCGTTAAAATTAGCATATTGCATAACAAATAGATTTTCGTGTCTAAACTACTGTGCGATATGTTACCTATTCTTATTTTCTTATTTTTATTCGTAAAAAAAATATTTCGCTTACTCGCCATAGCATCAAGCAACTGTTACTCCAACTATCGCTGTGCAAAAAATCACGTCAACCCTTTGGTCTGTTTTGACGTGAAAGGACAAACAAACAAATAAAGCACTTTTGCCTTTTATATCAGTTAGGTTCTAGGATATAAATAACAAAACTTAACGATTTGTTCCCATATTTTAGTTCTCTACATTTTAATACGGTTTTATCATCGATTTTCATACGATAATCTATGTAGATGTCTACCATCAAGCCTTTTATCTCAGGAGGGGTAGGTAGAGACCAGTAGAGACAATAGAATGTAATTTGCTACGATCCTGACATGTCTTTATATTCAAAAATCAGACAAGGAGAGGAGGCCAAGTAAAGCCGGCGTTCGCACTGGACATTGTTATCCAGTGTATTTGGTCACTATAAAAATCGCGACTCGACAGTTTACAATACCATTACAATAAAAATAGTTAAGAAACTCGTGTTAGCCATAAAGTTTCAAATACCAAGTTGTTAAAAATAAGTTTTTTATTGTATGTAGGTACTGTAGATTATGGTGGAATATTTTTGTTAAAACTATTGACATAAATTAATTATATACATAAACATAGTCTCATAATAATGCTAAGAATTAGTTTTACAAGTGGACCTTTTATAAATAGCCGGACATATTTCGTCTTTCATACTTATATCTTCACGCCTATTTCCTAGAAGAGTAGGCAAGAAATATAGCACCATTCACCTACATATTATAAAACTGGCGTCTGTCTGTGAACTTTTCACGCAAACACTACTGAACGGATTTTGTTGCGGTTTTTACTATTAGATAGGTTGATTCACCGGGAAGGTTTACGAATATTAAACATGGGCCTATCATGTTTAGGAGTTGGGCATTAACAGCACAAAAGTGGATCAAGTCGGGGGAAAAGTTAGCCCCAGCGAGTTCATATGTCTAATCCGTCAGAGATTGAACAGAACAGTAGGAAAGAATTGTATTGAATAAAATTATCTACAAAAAGTCTGCGGTAGCATAATATATATATCTTATAGATAAATAGTTATTTAAGCGTATTTGTATAGGTATTCAAATAGTTATAAACCCAAATTGTACCCGTGCGAAGCCGGGGGCGGGCTCGCTAGTACTACATAAAAGGTACTAAAATGCGATAGTGCGTTTTTTTGTTCGTCCTCCTTTCACGTCAAAACGGAGCAACGGATCGATGTGATTTTGCACAGAGGGAGTTGGAGGGCGGAAGAGTGATATATGGACTACTTTTTATCCCGGGAAAATATTTAGTTATTCCGGGAAAACTTTTATTGTAGTCTTTGTTACAAGAGTTTTTCTATCCATGCGAAGCCGGGGTGGGTTGCTAGTGTATTAAAAAAATGTGCTAATTTCTCTGTAACTAATCAACGGATTTGCTTTTACGATAGATAGAACGATATTAGTGAATAAAATTTATTGTAAAACTAAATTGTGCCCGGGCGAAGCCGGCACTTGGAATTAATTAATAATATTAATATCTGGATTTTTTTATTTTTTAAGCGTGACATAGGTACTTTGCTTTTACGTTAAGCGTGATTTTAATTAGGTTCTCAACTAACATTGGTCGGTTTCCGGCGAAAAATCACGCACGAGATTTTCTTCCGCTTAACTCGACCGCGCCTGTCGTCCGATCGCAACCATATCGACTTGGGGGTCGGTCTGCTAACCTACTTCTGACGGGTCGGCGAACCCGTGACGTCACGTTACATCCCCTCCCCTCGCCACCTTGCTTTACGGGGGTGTGCCTGCACCCTTATTTCGAGGTCACTCCACGCTCGACCGTCGGCGAGTGCGGACGTTCTTATAGTGATCCTTTGTGTGAAATTGTTCCTTGAAATGACAGTGATTTCGGGTAATAGTATATGTTTATTTTGTCATTTATTAGTACATCTATAGTTTATATTTGTATTGTATTAGCCATTATAAGAACTAAACTTACAGTTTATTTAATCATTGTTAAAATGCGTACATAAAATCGCTAAACAAACACGGTCTTTTAAATTAGTCCCATCCAAGGATTGAACCCAGAAATGTATAAATATGCGTCGGTGACGGTGATCGATCCATGTACTAATGGGTTTTTTATAATTAAAAACTTATGTACGTAATCCGACAAGCCACCCATCTAAATACACCTCAACAGAACTGCCCACTCGTTAGCCTCACAAATACCATCGGCTAAAAGAGGGAGACTTGGTTGGTAACACGGTTTCGGGAGCTGTATAATCAGTTTCCGAAATTATTAAATTATCTCAAGATACGTGTATTGAGAATAAATAAAGTATTACATAGATTATTTATTACATTATGAGTTGTCTTAAAATATGTACTGTACCTACCTATTTATTATTTACGTTAGCAATTGCTCGCGACTTCACTCCAAACAACAGAAATAATACTAATATTATAAAGAGGTAAAGTTTGTATGTTGGTGGCAATCTCTCAAACTACTGAACCGATTTAAAAAAAATCACGAATAGAACGCTATGTTATCCCTGAGTGATATAGGCTATATTTTATTTTGTTCCAAAATATCCAAGGGCGGAGCCGGGGGCAGAAAGTTAGTAGGTAATATTATACCGACTGCTTTTCTGTCATAATTGAATAGGGCAAAATTTCGTCCAAATTCGTTTATCCGTTACTGGGGTTATTGAGTAACACATCAATATTTTGATTTTTTTCCGCCTATTCTGGCAGTAATTTCCTTTTTTCTTCTTTTTCTATCTTCACTGGTTGCCTTGCAGCTCCCGAAACCGTGTTACGGTTCCTGGGTACCCAGGTGCGTCGGTGGCCGAGTGGTTAAGACATCAGGTATTAACTAGTCAGACCACGGGTTCTATCCCGGATTCCGGCCATGTACCAATGGGCTTATTTTTTCCATCTAAATATCCCTCAACAGAACTGGCCACAGCCCCACAAATACCATCCACTAAACGAGAGAGACTTGGCAGTATTTTCCTTAATAGCTTTTCATTGAAATTTCAATTTTCAATGAATCCTACCTTTCGCTCTAACTGTAACAGGAAGAATGGGACACGCGATATGCAGCCAGTGACGTCACACACGTTGCCCCAGTTATCGGTCCCTGAAACCTTTCGTTTTCCTTAAAGACGCAATGTCGGTTAAAGAAGGTTTCGTACTACTATAGGATAGGATAGGATAGGTTCCGCCAAATAATTTGAGCTCTTTGACATTCGGTCCGCACATAGCGTCTGCTCTCGGCCCCAGGGTACCCAGCAGATGATGACATTTTTGAGGCTTTCCCTAACGATTGGCTAATTCCGTTAAGAACCATAGAATATATTCATATTATCCATAGCTAAGTACGCTTTTAAAATTATTTATGAATTAATTTGGCCTAGTGTATTAATTAATTTAATATATTTTTGTCTAATGTAGGGATTGTCTTTAAAACACTTCTATCTGAGCACACACTACCTACAAGTCGCTAGATGTCAAAGAGGCTGAGATAAAACTTGAATATGGAAACTACTTTCCCGATTTACATCAAGCATGAAAAAAAACTGAAATCTATCCGCAGACAGACAGCCTTCAAATTTATAACTCCCCTCTTTTTCGTTTCACTGCCTTGCATGCTAAAATCCGATTTAAGTAACTTTGAAATTGTCCCTAACCCCTAACATGCAATCAGATCAAACAGTCAAATCTCATGCTCAACCGATTCCGTCGATACAGTTCGCCGAATAAGGAACATTTGCAGTATTCGTTACTGTTCGGCTCTCAAAAGACGTACCGTTATGTTTTATATAGGTACTTACATAAAATCAATCTATCTAATCGATCGGCACAGTAATCGAGTCTAAAGAACAAACAAACAAATATTGATTTACTAAATGACCCGTGCGAATACTTCGCACCGTTAGTGGTGTTGTTGTCATAGTTCAACTGATTTCCAATAGATGGCGTCTTTTACAAAATAAATAAATTAGTCTAATTTTTAAAGAAACATTTATTTTTTATTTGTTTTATTATTGAATATTCAAAATGGCGTATCAAACATTAACTTTGATACATTTGATACCGAACTTTGAGAAATAATATAGAGAGATATATCATCGCATCATGGATAGTAGTGGTTCCAATTTTCCTTTATTTTGCATTCAAGGTATTTGATGGCATTGTCACTCGGTCACTGAAGTATTGATCTTATTCTGACCTACATAATCGATAGGCCTCATTATAGGTGCATACGATAGGTACTAGATTTAAATAGAAACGGCCAAATTAAAATAAATAGGTTCGATTATTACATAACAGGTCCCCGGGAGCTGTATAAATAAGGCAACCCATTAAGAATAAAAAAAAACACTTTAAATCACTACATATTATAAAACAAAGTCCCCCGCCGCGTCTGTCTGTCTGTCTGTGACCGCCTCACGCCAAAACTACTGAACAATTTTGATGCGGTTAGATAGGTTGATTCAATAGGAAGGTTTACGAGTAGTAAACATGGTCCTATCATGTTTAGGAGCTGAGCATTAACAGTATTTGTGAATAATCCATAGAGCCGTTTCGGAACCTATTCTGGATAAACATTGGGTGGGACAGACAGACAGTGTATCTCATTTAGATATTTGTATAAATAGATAAGTGCTTTAATTGACTTCTCATGCTTCGGAGATTCGGAGGGCACCTAAAGCACATCCCCGTCGTCACTTCTTCTGAAAACAATAGATTAATTTATTGTAGAAGTGACAGCTCTACTATATCAACAGGTTTGCTGCCACCCGTTCTGGTCAACTTGTAATATGTATGCGGACGCTGTTACTGTTGTATCTAATCATATTTTCCTGAATTTCAGAGTGTACAGCAATGCGGGCGCCGTCCTCGCAAGTGGCCGCTAGCTCGCTGCCGCGCTGGTCGGAGAGCGAAGCGCCCGCTCACCAGTCTCATCCGGCGTTCTCTTACGATCCGGCTGTTAACGATCGGCTGGTCATATGGTCAGTATCTTTAACTTAACAGGTGTCTGAAGGCTCCCCAGGGTACTCAATGGAATACCAAACTTCACCCCGCATACTCCACTCCGATGACGGCTTAAAACATTTTCATACGACTAGCGCTGTCACTCTCCAGCGCTCCAACTATCTCTGATGGAAAAAAAACACGTCGACCCGTTTCTTTTAACATTTGCCGTAAACATTTCGGTGTTCACTCAACTTTAACAAAGACATGGGTTATAGTTAACCTAAATTTCCAAAAAAAATTCGGGATTTCATGGGGGGAATGCATCCCCCCCATAAATACGACTATGCATTCGGGCTAACGATTTTCGGGCAAATGATTGTATCCGAAAGAAGACACACTTTCCCTTTATAGTATTTAGTTAGGATTGGGATAACCTCAAAGTTCAGCTAAACCCGCTGGGCACCCTAGGGCTATTAACACGGTTCCCGGGAGCCCTAAGGCAACAGGATACATAGACTAATAGAGTTTGCTACGTGTTTCAGGCAAGGTGACATATCAAGCTTGGAGGTTGACGCTATCACCAATACGAGCGACGAAACTCTGTTGGAGAGCAACCCAGTCAGTGACCGGATCTTCGCGGCCGCCGGGCCCGGACTTAAGGAGGAGATCTTGTCTAGGGGATATGGTATGGGATTGCCCTTGATCATAAATTGTATACTACACCTGCTCGAAAAGTACTTATTTTCTTAATCAAAAACAGCGCTGAAAGTACGTAATTGCTGACGGGAAGAATATTCTCATGAAAATACATTCACCGCGCCGCTGACCGGGCGGTAATGGATTTTGACGTGCTTTTGATTTTTTTTTTATTCTGTAAAAGGAAAAGGTACTACCATACATCCAAATCTTCAATATAAGTGCAAATGGCGCACGTGTTGCTTTATTGAAACTGTTAATTTCTTACTACACCAGTAGAAAATTGTATGTTTCATTCGGGAGAAAATGTGATTCCCAACTCGTGTGCTTGATTGAGGTATTCACATATACTAAAAAATTCCACATTAGTCGCAGTTCCATGTATTCAATAAAAGTACAGCTTGAAGACGTTCTATTCAAATATGTTTTAACAAATACAGGTGTTTTACAGTTAACAGGACAGTACTTGTAAAAAACTATAGTTGTAAAGTAAACGATAATAAGTAAATTAAATTTTGAAATCGAGTTGAAGGAAATGGTATCAGTGTCAGAACTGCCAAAGCCTTTCTTTCTTATAATAAAACTTTAGACTAGAGATTCCATGTCACGACTTGGTGAACAACGCACGCACGTTTAATCCTGTCCGTACAATGATGGTTGTGGACATATCACGGTCGGCGGGATTATCTTAAATGCCGATTAATCGGCTATAAACATAAAGGCTAATATAATACTTGACATTGGCAAATCACTGATGAACATTGGTGGAGCCATAATAAAGGAAGAAGAATAAAACTTTATGGCATCGTATCACTTATTGAACTATATTTTTTGTGGTGTTCACGATTTTTTGGTTCACGGAATTGACAATTTTTCTATACCTCCGTTCACAGAGAGTGGTGAAGGCGAGGTGTGCGTGACCAGCGGCGGCCTGCTGCGGTGTCGACACTTGCTGCATGTGCCGTGTCCTCATTTGGTGAGCCGGGACCACACACGAGCCGAGACATTGCTGGCTACCTGCTACAGGTGAGGGCGTAGTTCTAGAATCCATATTAGGCACGGTGTCCACCTAAGGCTCGGACTACACGCATCAGAAATCCTTCCAACACGATAGGAAACCTTTGCATTCGACAGACGTTGCGAAATTGTTACCTTTTGTTGATATTTTGTATATAGTATATAGTGAAATTAGAATGTTTCACTTAGATACTAACTTGAATTCTACTAATAGTATTTATACTTTATAGTATACTACCAAAACAAAAAACATTAAAATAATAGTCTCTGCTACTACCGCTAACGCCATCTAGTATTAAACTAGGTAAACTACGCCCGGAACGAACTTGTTTTCGGCTCCGTACAACGCCATACGTTATTGAATAAACTCACCCACTTTACCGACTATCCGACCAGAAACGAAAAAAGCCGAGCATATTTGCCTTCGGATTGTATGTAGTTGGAAGAGGGATAAATAAATACATTTTGTTTTAGCGACTGACTGTATTGTATGTGGTTTGTTGAGTAAATTAAAGATTTGATAAATTATTATTAATACTTATTTATTGTAACATTATCGGTGTGTGAGCTCTTGAGAATGCCAGCGTGTCTCGCCACCGCCACAAGCCACAGAGTGTGCGCATCTAATTATATGTTAATATAGGCTGTGCGTTGAGGCAAAGGTATGCCACACGTACACAGCCTATTGAAATATGTATGTGTCATAGAGAACAAACTTGTATCGAGTGACCTACTGATCAAATTGCAGTAGTTGTCAAATAGTCTGTGAACGGTGTGATTCAAAATGTCCTCGTAGTAAGATTACTTGTTGTAACTTAAATATATAAATAATTAAATCCGCTCAGCCTTTTTGTTCTGGTATCCCATTATCCTAACAGGTTATGGGCCCAGACATACGGAAGAGTAAAGAAGGAAGAAAATAAATAAATTTGTCCAAATTAAATCAAAAAGAAAATTTGTCGTTCTACGCGTCGAGACGCCATTGTTGCAAAGTTGCAATTTGGTGTCAAAGCGTCGTCGGTTCTAACAAGCCGAACTTGCTGTGTTGAGTATAAAGATGGACAACAGAGGAGTTATTTTAAACGATGGAAATTGGCCAGCATGGCGTCTGCAGACCAGCATTATGTTGAAGGCGAGAAAATTATTTTCAATAGTAACAGATGAAGCGGAAAAAACTCAAAATGGCGAATGGGAAAGCAAAGATAGCAAAGCTCAAGAAATTATAGCTATGAGAGTGGAGGAGCACATTCTCACATACCTTGCGTCGTGTAGTTCAAGTTATGAAATGTGGGAGAAATTAAATAACCTATATGAGTCAAAATCAAAGGTTGGAGTACACTTGATTCAACAGAAGTTTTATAATGTAAAGTTCCAAGAGCCAATGGCTAAATTTATTGCCCAAGTTGAAGAGTTAGTAAATCAACTCAGATCATTAAAAGAGGAAATTTCAGAAAAAATGATAATTACTAAAATCTTAATGAGTTTGCCAGAAAGCTATAAACATTTTGTGTCTGAAAGGGAATCTGTTTCTGAAGAAGAGCAAACCATGAAGAACTTAACAACAAGGCTATTAGTCGAAGAAGAGCGAAACAAAGGAACAGACTCGGAGATGTCAGCTGCTTTAGTTGCCCGAAAGAATATCAAGTCGGTGTCTAGATCTACATATAAAGGTTACAAGAACAGTGCGAGTTCAAGCTCATCAGAAGTCAATAATAAGTGTTTTGAGTGCGGTAAACCCGGTCATTTTAAATATATGTGTCGTTTAAGAAAGTGTAATTTTTGTGGCAAGGTAGGTCACTTATTTAAGGACTGTAGAGCGAGAGAAAATAAGAAAGGTATACCTAAAGCTTATGTAATGCCAAACCTACTGTTGGGTAGTTATAATTTCATTCTAGATAGTGGTGCTAGTGAACATATGTGTAGGAACAGAGAGTTACTTACTGAATTTAAAAAATTACCCTATGAAAAATACATAACTATAGGAAATGGAAACAAATTGAAGGTGCACGGGGTAGGAAAAATTGAATGTCTTGCATTTAATGGGACCGATTATATACCTTCAGTTTTATATGATGTCTTGTTTGTACCGGAGCTCACTGTTAATTTGTTTTCAGCAGTATGCGCTATTGATAAAGGGTATTGTATGGTATCTAAGGGGGAATATTGTAAAATATCTAAAAATAGAGAAGTGACATGTTTGGCTAGACGTAGTGGTCACTTATATATAATGGATTTTAAATTTAAACAATCTATGGCACTAAGTTGTTACAGTACTCTTTTAGAATGGCATCAGAAGCTTGCACACCAAAACTATGTACATGTTAAGAAAGTGTTAGATCAAAATAATATAAAATATGAAGGGCAGACAGAACAGTGTATTGCATGCTTGAAGGGAAAACAGCATAGATCTCCATTTAATCAGAGTTTTAATAGGGCAAATAAACCAGGGGAAGTTATTCACATGGATTTAGCAGGAAAAATGGAAGAAGAATCTTTAGGTGGGTCAAGGTATTTTTTATTGGTTAAGGATGATTATACTAGTTTCAGATTCATATATTTTTTAAAACATAAGTGGGAAACAAAGTCATGTATTGAAAATTTTATAATAACTTTTGAAAATGTGTCGGGATCTAGAGTAAAGATAGTAAGAACAGATAATGGAACAGAATTCTTAAATAGAGATGTGAAGAATTTATTTAACAGAAAGGGTATAGTACATCAAACAACGGTAAGTTACACACCAGAGCAGAATGGTAGAGCGGAACGCGAGATGAGGACTACAGTGGAGTCAGCAAGAACAATGCTACAAGCGAAGGGATTGCCAAAAACATTATGGGCAGAAGCGGTAAGTTCAGCTGTTTATACTATCAATCGGACAGGCCCTACGGTAGTGAAGGACAAGACACCTTATGAACTTTTATATAAGAAAAGTTTTGACATTTCAACTCTGAAAGTGTTCGGAACTGAGGTCTACACTCATATACCAAAAGAGCGAAGGTTAAAATGGGATGCAAAAAGTAGAAAGGGGATATTTGTCGGGTATGGTATAGATTGCAAGGGATTCAGAGTATGGATACAGAATACAAAGAAAGTGGAAACATATAGAGATGTAATATTTGTAAATGAGAGTAAAAGTTGTGACAAGTCTATTGAGAAATAAATGAACACTGCTAAGAGATATAACCAATGCATGACATTGACAGAAGAACAGGAAGTGAACAATGAAGAAACAGATGATGAAGTAAAAGAAGATGAAGAAACAGATGAAGAAGTAAAAGAAGATGAAGAAACAGATGATGAAGTAAAGGAAGACCAAAGATTTAATTCAGAAAAAGGAAATATTGAAGAAAAATTCTATGATGCGAATGAATCGGAAGAATTGCCGACCGAGGAGACCAACTTAAATGAAAATAGAAATGAAAGACCAAAAAGAGAAGTAAGAAAACCAAAATGGCTAGAAGAGTACAAGACAAGTTTTGTGGCGTTAAATGATGACTTAACTTATGAACAAGCCATAAGTAGTGAAGAATCAGAAAATTGGAAAGGGGCTATAGAAGAAGAGTTAGAAGCACTAAAGAGAAATAAAACTTGGATTGAGACAGAATTACCTAAAAATAAGAAGACTATTGAAACAAAGTGGGTGTTTAGAATGAAGAAAGGAGAAGATGAGAAACAAAAACAGTACAAGGCAAGGTTGGTTGTAAGAGGATTCCAACAGAAGGATAAATTTGACCAATCAGATATCTATGCACCAGTAGCAAAGTTACCAACACTAAGGATACTATTGGCTATTGCTAACAAATATAACTTATCAATTAACCAGATGGATGTAAAAAGTGCCTTCTTGTATGCCGAGATAACTGAAGATGTTTATTTAAAAATACCTGATGGACTGGAACAAACAGGAAAAGTTTTAAAACTACAGAAGTCTTTATATGGTCTGAAGAAGTCACCAAAGATGTGGAACAACAAATTTAATAATTTTATGATTCAGGAAGGGTTTATTCGGAGTAAATCAGATTATTGTTTGTACTACAAAGAAGGAAATCAAAAACTGTATATTTTATTATATGTGGATGACTTACTACTTATTGGAGATGATAAATATGAAATACAGAAAATAAAACAGTCATTAAAAAGAAATTTTGAAATGAAGGATTTGGAAGAAGTATCAACATATGTAGGCATAAACATGGATTTCAAACTTATTTATAGAGCCGAAGAAGATACACCACTAATAGGGTATACAGATGCAGATTGGGCTGGGAGCAGAGAGGATAGAAAGTCAACTTCGGGATATGAATTAAAAGTATTTGGATGTACAGTATCTTGGTGTTGTGCAAAACAACAATGCGTTGCACTCTCTTCAACAGAGTCAGAATATATAGCTTTAGGAAAAGGGGTAGCCGAGGGGTGTTGGGTAAGAAGTTTATTAAATGAAATAGGATTAGTTTGCCATAACTTAACTATATTCATAGATAACCAGTCTGCAATACACATTTCTAGAAACCCTGAACACCATAAGAGATTAAAACACATTGAGATCAAATATCACTTTATTAAGAGACAAAGTTAATGAAGGAATTGTTTTATTGTTGTATATACAGTCTGAAAAACAATTGGCTGATATTTTTACTAAAAGCTTAAATAAAGAAAAGTTTCTAAAACTATGTTCAGGCATTGGGCTAGAATTATAAAATGTATATATATTTGTTTTAAGTATATAAAAATGATAGGTAGCAGATTTTAATTTAATTTATTATTTTTGTCATAGAGGTTATGTTTACATATTTTTTTTTGTGTCAAAGAATATGTAAGGCAGATGTGCCATTTTAAATTTTTATTTGTCAAAGATTATGTAAGGTAGCAGATGTGCCTTTTAAAATTTTTATTTGTCAAAGATTATGTAAGGTAGCAGATGTGCCTATTAGAATTAATTTATATTTGTCAAAGATGTTGTATTTACAGATGTGCCTATTATGTTAGTGTTAAATAAAGTTTGTTTTCTTTGAGGAAGGGTATTGAAATATGTATGTGTCATAGAGAACAAACTTGTATCGAGTGACCTACTGATCAAATTGCAGTAGTTGTCAAACAGTCTGTGAACGGTGTGATTCAAAATGTCCTCGTAGTAAGATTACTTGTTGTAACTTAAATATATAAATAATTAAATCCGCTCAGCCTTTTTGTTCTGGTATCCCATTATCCTAACACAGCCTACACTACACTGACTGCATCAGGGGCCGTTTCTTAGCGGGTCGGAGGCATTCCTGCCGCCCTACTCTCTATCTATGGTTTTATTGTGGTTATCAATGCGTCAATTGCTTGTTTTGGCATTCACTAAGCCTCTGTCAAAATGTCTATGCCGTTTTTACTATTGTTTTCTGCTTGACACGAAAGTTTAGGATGTGGTTTCGAGGTGATTTCAATATAGAACGACATGCCATCGACATTAGTGTCGATAGGTTTTAAAAACAATAGATAGAGAATAGGGCCGCTGAAACTATAAATGTCGTGTTCTAGGTTAGCCGGAAAAAGGGACAATAACACAAAGGATAATGTTAGCGTCGAAATAAGACGATACATAATCGCTCCATACACTTCTTTATCACTTACTAGCAACTCTGCCCCCGGCTTCTCTCGGGTAGATTATCCTCCCTTCCCTCTTTTTATTGGTGAAAACTGTATGTAAATCCGTACAGTAGTTTCTGAGATTAGCCCGAACAAACACAAACTCAGCGCGGCGGGGGCCTTTAATCTATACTAATATTATAAAGAGGAAAAATTTGTAAGTTTGTTTGTAATGAATAGGCTCAGAAACTATTGGGCCGATTTTAAAAATTCTTTCACCATTAGAAAGCTACATTCTTCGTGAGTGACATAGGCTATATACCATCACGGCATGACGACGGGAACAGGGTGGTCAGAGGTGAACATGACAAAAGCTATGCACGAAGTGTATGTTTTCCAACATTCTGAAATAGACACGTACGAAGTCGTGGGAAACAGGGTAGGGGTAGGGGTAGGGGCAGGGACAGGGCTAGGGGTAGGGGGTAGGGGTAGGGGTAGTGCAGGCAAGCCATTATCTATGAGTGCTGTAGGGTATATTTTATTTTGTTCGCAAATATCCACGGGCGAAGCCGGGGGCGGAATGCTAGTTTATAATAATGTAGTGATGTATTGTACCACGTTTCTTGGTAGGTACTCATGTGTGTAAATTTATCGTTTTATTTTGACGCTAATAATTATACTTGTGGTCATTGTCCGTTATTCCGGCTGCACTAGAAACAGATACCTATCAAGATCATGGCTCTGACGTTCTGAGTGGACCAATCTATGTGACGTGGCACAGACGTGACTTGATATATTTATATATGGTATATCTGAGATTAATAGAATCAAAAGTTACTGGACCGATTTTGATACGGTTTTCACTAATAGATAGACCGATTCATAAAACTTCACGCTACGTCTTTTTGGAGCAGAGCAGTAAACAATAATGTCAATGTCAACGGGATCTAGTGAGCATGTGATATCAAAATTCCAGAGCTGATGCGGGTCGCCAGAATAGTTTATCTTTTTCCCACGGGCGAAGCCGCGGCGGAAAGCTAATTAGAAAATTGAGCCACCAATAATAAATTATCTAGTAACTCACAATTCAATGTATCCTAACTAATATTTTAAAGGTGACAGTGTGTTTGTTCTTCTTAACACCGCAACGGATTGACGTGATTTTTTGCACAAACATAGTTTGAAACCTGGAGTGTGACAAAGGCTACTTTCCCCCCCGGAAATCCATCAGATAAATTATTGTGTCACATTAGAAAAATGTGCACACGCGCAGTTTTACAAGTTTATTTAAATATTAACATACTTATATAATTTGTTTTCAGAAACGTCCTCCAAAAGAGCACAGAGCTGGGTTGTCGGTCGTTGGCGGTTTGTGTACCAACACAGAGAAGGGGCTTCCCGACCGACGTCGCTGCACACGTTACATTATGTTAGTTACCTACTATGATTCTTACCTACTTAATTGGTAGAGCGGTCCCGGGTTCAATTCCCACTCGTGCCAAAATTGCTAAGCGCCAATTTTCTTGAAGAATATGTGCTTTAATCGACTTTTTTCCGATCCCGGTCATGTACCAATGGGTTTTTATAATTAAAAACTTATGTACATAATCCAACAAACCACATTAAGAGGCTTTTCCATCAAAAATTCTAAATATACGTCAACAGAACTGGCCATTCGTTAAGTATGGCCTCACAAACACCATCGGCTATAAGAGGGAGACTCGTGAAGATATGATGATGATTATAGGCATGATGACTAAAAAATTCTAATTAGTCCGTCAGTTAGATCATCAGAAAATAGTGGACACGTATTTTTTCTTTTGTCAATTAAACAAAAAATGATGAAGATATAGCCCGCTAAAGTTCCGCGTGACGTCACGCCTTAGTACAATATTTAGCAAGGCGTGACGTCAACAGCCCCCACTCCCAAACTTTGACGCGCTTTATCTCTGTCATTTTTTGTTTGATTGACAAAAGAAAAAATACGTGTCCAATATTTTTTGATAATCTAAATGACGGACTAAATAGAATAATATTTTGTTTACCCGGTCATCTACCCTATTGTCCTGAGTAACATTATAAAAGCGAAAGTTTGTTAGTTTGTTTGTCCTTCCTTCTTCCACGCCACAACGGAGCAACTGATCGACGTAATTTTCTGCACAGAGATAGCTGGGCCGGAGAGTGACATAGTAGGCTACTTTTTATCCGTATAAATTTTTATGTCACATTTCAAACATTTTCCACATGCGAAGAATTTCCAATTATAATTCACCTGAATGCACTGTGCATACTTACACAGCTTTAATCTTCATTTCCCTCCCTTTACAGGCACCGTAAGAAGGCACCTACAACACAACTCGCTCCCCCAGCTGGTGGTTGTAACCGCGACCAACCCGACAGAGCTGACGGCCCTGCGGTCCGCCGCCGAGCTGTACTTCCCGCACGAGACCTCGCCCGAACTGAGGATACGGATCATACACAATCCGCATATAGACAGTGGTTAGTAAGGTTTTTGTTGTATTTTATTTGAATTTATCCCTGAATACCTGAAAGTTTCGACAAAATCCACTGGGCCGTTACGAAGCCTATTCTGCCCCCGTATTACGTATCTCGGTTACTAACAAAAAGCGATGGTAACCCTCCACAGATTAGTAAATATAACAGGCTGCGAGTGAGTGCACTCTCGATTTATCGTACATTACTAATCTGTGGACGGTAACCATCGCTTTTTGTTAGTAACCGAGATGGGTAATACGGGGGCAGGACAAATATTAGGACAGAAAGACTTCAGTTTTATTTGTTTGTATACATAACTTTCTGCCCATTTTTGAAATGTGACAAGAATTTATTTCGAAGGATTTCCTGGATAAAAAGTGACCTATGTCACTTTCCTACAACTATCCTCTGTGTTGACTCGAAAGAAAAACAAACAAACACTTTTGCATTCATAATATTAGTTAGGTCCGTACCTACCACAAAATATTTAAGAAAGGCTAACTTAGATGCGTACAATGACATATCAACGATCGCTAAATCGTTTTGTGTAAGGACCTGAACGAGTTCTGAATGGAATATAAAGTTCCTGGGATAGAGAAGTGGAATTTCCGTCGTGTTCCCAATAACACACTGCGGGGGGTTTAAACCAGAATACCTAGCGGATGATATTTGTGAGACTACCTATGATTGTGAATTAGTCCTATATTTTTCACTTAATGATGCCATTGCCATCGACGAATTGTTCTATTTTTATTCACTAATCAGTGTCTAGGGTCACTAATATTGTAAACAAAGTGCAAAATATATTTTTGCGCAAGTATACCTAATCAATTTTGAAACAATGAAAAGGTTTAATTCAATAAAATGTTTTTCTGGTCCCGGTGCCCCCTGGCTACGCCATGCCACACACACATAAGACATGCCTTTAAAAATGTAATATCATAGGTAGAAAAGACACAGAAGCGCGCAGGGCAGGCATGTCGGTAGGAGGATTTAGTTCAGGATGTAGCAAGATATTAATAAACCTTGAATTTCTCTTTCTCAGACGTAAAATAACGCGATAATTTTCTTTTCTTTGTTCTATTACCGCTCGGGTGAAACCGCGTACAAAAGCTAGTGGTAAAATAAATCACATACAATATAATCGCACTAGATTAATTTAACTCAAAGATAAAATCAGTATTGCGTCGCACCGTCCGTTCGTCCGCAAACCGGTATCTTATCACTTAGATAAACTTGTATTGCAGCGGTAATGACGCATTTACACTTATTGATTTTGGAGTGTTTGTGTCTATTGGATGTGTTTTGGTGTTATTTATAAAAAAATAATAATTTAAAAATGAGTGTGCAACAGGAGGTGAAGGTGGATTTTGAGTTGAAAGCTCGTCCCACAGGTATATTTAATCTTATCTTATAATATGTAAGTTAATCCTAGTTGACGTGCACAATTTGCAGTGCGATTTTAAATGTGGGATTAAAAAGTTACAACAAAATTCGAGGCAACAAAAAAATATGCGCGCTAAGGCGCCACTAAACTAAACAATCACGTCAATCCGGTGTTGACGTGAAAGAAGGAAAAATAAACTTTCGCATGTATAATATTATATTATACTAAATCCAACCGTTTATTTTAGTTTTGACAGCTCGAGTAGGTACTAATCAATTAGTGATGTCCTAATGTGTTACATTTTATTTTTGCTCAACTTTTTGTATTGTTTTATAAACATAATATTAATTTATGTAAAGCACTACTGTAAATGTATATATTATTTGGCAACATCAATCAGGCAGGTCATAGGCAAGTCAGGACTCAATAAATATCGATAAATACTGGAGCTAAAGAGCACGTCGCTTCACTATTGTAAAGAAAAAAACAGCGTGCATAAAGTATTGCATTTTCTATGGTTGCCTGTCAATAATTATGGAACTTCATAGGCGTGCTTATGTCAAAAGTAAAATGAATGGTTGGATTTAGTGTTAAGATTGCCATATTAATTAATTTTATGAAATCGCTAATTCATTAATAATTAAAAACTCAAAACAGGTAAATAAACCTGATAGCATTAATTAGTTTAAATTAAAGGTATTCTAATTATCTACTAATGACAAGTTACAGTTATTTTATATTAAAATTGTTTTGGACATCACATATTCCTAATGTGCAGTACCACTTGCACAAGTTAGCCTCTGCAAGTCACTTGCACGATGTAAACACTCGCAACGAGTATCTTCTGCAAGTTCTAATTGTTTGCGTAAGTTACTTAGTACCAAACATGTTTTTTTATTCTCTGATAATGTTTCAGAGTATTTTTTATAATAATTATAATCTAAGTTAAGTATAACATAAAGACATAATAATATCTTCACGACTGATCATCTGCTCTGGTGACAAGATGGCTAACTCCTTTCTCGCTCAACGACTCAGTAACTGCAAGGACGCGTGTGTCTTCGGTGTGCGGCCGGACTAAGTATACAGAAAACCCTACGATATCAAAATTCCACGGTCGAAGCCGGGACGGAAAGATAGTCATAAATATATATATGTTATTTATATGCGCGCCATCTATTGCAAATTTGCTCAATATAAGCAACTGTTCGTACTGAAATATTAATACTATATCTCTCTCCTAGATGGCAGCACTTATTACAATTTTAACAAAATTTTACAACACAATAATTTGATTATCAATATGTAATTATAGCCTCAGAGCTCAGATACTAGTTTTGGATATGGTTTTCCATTGTTTTACCTGATGCAAGGCTTGATAATTATTTATTTTCTAAAAATACTGATATTTTCAGTCAATACATATCAGTCAAATAGGTGTCATACGTACTCGGTTCTGCCGAGCTAGCATGACCACACGAAGAAAGAATCTCATTGAGACTTGGCGTCCCGGGATTACATTTTCCCGAATGAATGATATATTTTCCCGGGATAAAAAGTATTCTAGTGACCCTCCGGTCCTCCAGCTATCTCTGTGCAAAACATCACGTCGATCCGTTGCTCTGTTTTGTCGTGAAAGAAGTATAACCAAGCATAGAAACAAACACACTCTCGCATTTATTATTATTGTCTCATTTGTCAAAAGGCGATATCGTCATAAAGACGCACAAGGGATTCCACATCTCGTAATGGCGTGATGTTGAATCCGGTGTAACGGCCGTGCTGTGATGGTTGTGATTAATAAGACATATCACAGTCGGCGGGATAATCTTAGCTACCGATTTATCGGCTTACTATTGCACAAGATTAAACACTGGAGACTGGCAGAATTGCGACGAAAGTCAGCACTGTTGCTATATATCAAAAGAAGAAGAAGAAAGACCCACAAAATCATAACAAATGGAAACACGAAAGGCAAAGTAGACAAAACTACGTAGCGGCCTACAATGCTGAAATGGCCAAACGTCGCAAATATGCATCTCTTCCAAAATAATACATATTTGAAGCATTTGGTTTGGAAACGATGGGACCGTGGGGACCTGGAGCACACAGTCTGTTTTAGATATTAGTAAACGACTAATAGAAAGTTCACGTGACCAACTGGCTGGCTCTGACTTCGGTCAATTTTCAACGAGGCAATGCAGCCAGTATGTTGGGTACTCTCCCAGAAAATAGCGATTTACATGAAATTTTTTATTTGTAATTTAGTATTTAAGATAATTTTAATACATTTTACTTTTAACATGTATTTGCGTGAAATAAAATAAAGTAGACAACTTATTTAAACACAATTCAATTTCATAAGATTGTCCCTACTGTCGCCATCGCAACTAAATTCGGTATGTAAAGTAAAAGCTAAGGTACGGTTTTTATATTTTTATTTTAAAGATTAAGCTATTTTAAGATACTAATTTGAATATTTTTGATTTCTATACAGTAGTTCTTTTTAACCGACTTCCAAAAAAAGAAGGAGAAGGTTCTCAATTCGGACCGTATTTTTATGTATGTATGTACGTCGATAACTCCGCCAATTGTGAACCGATTTTGATGGTTTCTTTTTTAATCGTCAGATAATTCTTCCGGATTGGTCCCATTTTTATCTCATAAAAATTGGTTCATTAGTTTTTCAGAAATTTTGAAAAAATTGACTTTATAAGTACATTTTTCTTGATATCTCGATAAAATATGTACCGATTTTGACAACTTATTTTTTTCAAGACATAATAATTTCTCGACATTATCTCACAGACATATGACGAAAATCGGTTCAGTAGTTTTTCAGAAATTCAGTAATTAATTTCTGTTTACGGCTGAAAATTATGTATCAGAAAAAGCCTTAGCAACGGTTGCTATTGACACGAAGTTGTCAATTTTCGTGACGATGGTCCAGCGGTTAAATGTAATGGGGTGCATAGGATGCACAAGCACATTACATGGTTCAAATCACATCCACAGGGGTATTTTTTTTTAATTTTCCATCAATATTTTTTTAGTTGCGTTATTATTTGTCTCTCAAGGCAGCAAAATCACTTAAAAGGGTAAAATAAACCTTTTAAAAAAAAAGTGCACCGACTTCAAAAATTTGCACTGAAAAGTAAGAAATAATAAAAATATTTCGTCGTAGAATTTGAAGACGGTTGGTGCCAAATTAGAAACAACTTAGTTCCCAAATTCACTAATATAGACAATTCATTAGGAACCTACGATCATCAGTAGGTACATACAAACATAGATAATATTGAACAGATCTTTATCTTCTTAGATATTTACTTAGTTTTGTATCCTAATTTGGCACCAACCGTCTTCAAATTCTACGACGAAATATTTTTATTATTTCTTACTTTTCAGTGCAAATTTTTGAAGTCGGTGCACTTTTTTTTAAAAGGTTTATATAATACAAAGTTTTGGCACTGATGACGTCATTTTGTCGGCTGAATACTTAAATACCTTTGATATGTTGGTACAGAAAAAAGAACATCTGTGTTCTTTGACTTTGACATTTAACAAACAATAGTGTTGCCGTCTCTAAATCCTATAAAATCTACCAAAACCTACCACTTCTACATAAAACATATTAAAACAACAACAAAGAAACACATATTTACGGCTTTTATACCGTAGTCTGCATAGTTCTTGTGATATAAAATATATGCAAAGGTCAAAGAATATCCTACCAAAAAAAAATGCTTAAACATTCTTCCTAAATAATAAACTAGATTAGTTATAAAAACTACTGAAATAGTAGTATATCTAGTAACAGGGTAACATTGGTTGACAAGTTGACAAGTAAATATTTTGCTTTTATTAAGCCGATATAATGACGTCATTCATAGTTGAAATGTAGGTTAAGTAAATTATTTGTTTTTGAAAAAATAAAGACAATCTCACGATTTTAAGAGTTATAAATTGAAAAATACGGATTATTAAACCAATATCTCGAAACGGTTTTGGATTCAGCATACCTTAACTTTTACTTTAACATACCGAATTCAACTCAATATTTTAGGATTAGGATTGAAATGTATGTCCTAGACCGCGGAACCCTAAAACCGACTCTATAAACAGCCAATAATTATTTCATCATTAGTATAGGAAATAACATTATTTAATTAGCATCCATTGTCTACATCATCATCCAAAATAGTGCAGCCGTATTAATTTTTACTTCATCACGTCATGGCATTACCAATTAATTAGTGTTCTCAAAACTGCTTGCGCAAACAACACAAGTTTTTTTTATTATGTTAACTGATATCAGTCTCACGCAGCCGCCTCCCGTGTCGTTACATTTTTGTGATAAAACCGAAATATTAACCGTTTTAATAGTGCTTATAAGTCGAATAGTGCTCGCTATATAAGTTGGAATGGGGAGGAGTTTAGCCACATGATACTTTTTGGCTCAACTCATTTGAAGCGACTCATCTGTCAATTAATATTATAGAGGAAGACTCAACATTGTATAACTTTGTAAAGCGTTTATGGGCGTATATATTTTGTTCATGGTCATAACAAGTTTGCTTGACATCAGGCTGTGGTAGAGTCGTGAGTGCAAAGTGTCTGTGATATACTTGCTGTCATGAACTGTCACTGATACGATGTACAATGAAGCTTTTGAAGTTGAATGTAAGTAGCGGGTAGCGGTAGAGTTGTATTGTGCTTGTTTGGAGATGTGCTGTCGGCAAGGGAGATAAGGGCACAGTTTGGGAGCGAACTCCGTGCTATATTCATCTATTTATTATTTAATTTATTTGGGAAACAAGCAGTATACAAAATAATATATTACAGATATAACATTTACAATACATATATACCAACAAGGTTTCCACATATTTACCTACAAATTCAAGCTGGACCGATTTTGATAAAAAAAGAGTGCGTCAAGGGACACCCGGTAGATGTAAAACATCAAAATTACACGACCAGACGCACGCAGCGTAGGCCAAAACCAAGCGTCTCCGAAGTGTGAGACACTTGGTATTGCCTCATGACAACGCGTTATCCCCTCTACATGCGCACTGCGGTAGGCGCAGACGGCGTAGGCCAAAACCAAGCGTCTCCTGAAATTTGAGACGTCTTGGTTTTACCCTAGTCTTAACGCGCATATAGATGTTTCACATCAAAAATTGAGTGTGTTTGAGTGGATCCCTGGATGGTTTAGAGCCACAAATGCCCTAGAACCCGATTGCAGTGCCATCTCCGGTAGATTTTTATCATACGAACGAAGCCGGGGGCGGAAAAATAGTTACCTATACATTAACACTTGCCTAACTAACATTACTCACACACTTACCGATTGAACATTACATATCATGACGCATTTTAAATCAGACGTCTGCAACCTGAGGGTTACCAAGATAATTTTAAGTGACCCATTTTATTTCCGCAAATAAAATAAGTCAATAATAACCACTTCTGATGAAGAAGAAAAAACCGCCTTCAAAACCAAAAATGTGCTTTCCGTGCACAAGTCGCTATAAAAAAAAACCCAAATCGCTTCAAGTGTGCCTATACAATTTGAAGAGTTATCGATTTCTGCAGGATCCCATCATCAGATTCTGACCTGATGACCATGGGACCACCTGGAAAGTCCAGACGTCTTCAAGGAATCGAACATAAAAGATTCCTACGAATTGAGAACCTCCTCCTTCTTTTGAAGTTCGGTTAAAAATGGTTGCTGACACCTGGAGCAAATTACTACCTAGTTATTGTAAAAACTATTTAATAGATTTGAATGTGGTGGGTAATTTATCTTTATTGCTTGCATATCAATAAATGACATTTATGAATGAATTTTGAATTTGAAAAAAGTTCTGTCTCATTAAAACACCAACATGCAGTGACTTAAGAGTGTAGTGTACCGCGTCCATGTCCATACAAACGGAGAAAACGTTTTACTACCCCTAAATATAATTTAATTTTAACGATTTTGTAATATGTTACTGACATAATGAAAAACTACGTACGTATTTTTTCCTTTTTTCAAAATTCGTAATAGGTCAAAAGTTATAAGCCCCTCAAATCTCGGTTTTTTTGGTTCATAACTTGCTCGTAATAAACCGTCTGTATTTGAGAAACAAAGCAAAATTTCAAAAAAAGCAAAACGTACGTACGTAGATTATAATCTGCTAAAACGTTTGACACCAAAATTATAAGGTTTCGTTATAGTTTAGTAGGTGTAAATCGTTTTCCCCCAAAACGCAATTTTCAACGAAGAACATACCTACGAACACTCACGAGCTGCAGTGTTCTCTGTCGCACTGATGCCCGGGGGAAGAGCGCGCTTGAGACAGAATATGATTTTCTAAATACCTATTTCGCTGCGTACGCTGAGCTACACGATCCTCTTAAGGCCCGTTGTCATAAATAGTCATGTCTATTAAGTCTTCGGTGGTCATGTTCCCGCTTCACACGGGTGAAAAAGTAATTTATTAAAATAATCCCAGGTGAATGAGATATTTTCCCTTTTGCCGGCCTTCCAGCTCCGTTTTGACGTGAAAGAAAGACACTATTAGGATTTTTCCTGGCTTCCTCGTGAACTTGAAGATGACTCTTACGACTTGAAGATGACGTCATTTCTTATTGCTTGATACGACAATATGATTTTAACAAAAATCGCGATGTCGCATTGCGCAATTTACACAAACAACCCATCCGCATTATTATCTAAACTAAAATAATAAATATTGTTTGGTTGTACAATATTTGTCGAGACCGGCTTAAGTTAGTTTTGGATTGTCAATATGCCCGCATCGTGATTCGTGTGTAATAATTGTAAAAATGTATTTATTGTTTATCTAGCGTTTTTATGTTTCTGTGGAGTCGTTTCATTTTCGCCTTATGATCACATTTATCTATCATGCGCTATGCATATAAATCACTATTATGCACCAGTTTCATAAAGTACTATTAATGACATAATACATTTAATTTAAACTGTTTTTAAATTCCTTTCCCAACAGCTGAGGAGGAGAGCGAGCTGTACGACTCTGAAGTGGCTGCGGAGGCTGCGGCCGCGCTGTCCCGCGTGTGTAGCGACACACAGCGCTTGTTGGGGGCACCACCGAGAGTCTACGATGATCTGAGGCTGGGCGGGGCGCATTTAGACCGGTTAGTGATTGTATTATTTACTTACAGTTTAGGTCCAAGACTCAGGGGCGTCCTGGCTATCCCTAGGCCACACAAAGGCTTCGCACACAGCCATTGGCCATGGTGGGCACACCCCTGCTACTGTTAATAAACAACAGTGTGAAATGTGATTCCTTTTTTTTTACAAATAGTTGCTGAAATTATTTCACAACAGGTAACACAACAAGTAACACATCCCAGAATAAATAAATAATGTTCTAGCTATCATATTGTATAGTGTTCTGCCGTCATCATACGGCGGCATAGATTGAGGATTCCTAAAAAATGTCACCCAAGAAACTCGATACATGTGGATTTTCGAAATTATTTTCGCATTATTGGGACTTTTTCTTTACAGGAGATCATACAAAAACATGACAAATAAAATGTCCAGTAATTTTTTCAACTTTTTAATATCGCATCTCACGACTTTTCAAGCATAATATACGTTGTTTTTAGGGATGTGCCGGATTGTTAAAAATGTATATACGCGGCTACGGATAATGACAGATAATTTTGAAATGTGACATTGAAATTTTATCGATAGATTTCTGGGTATGTAAATTTTTAACAAGTGACATAAATAAATATATCCCGGAGGACTTTCGGGACAAAAAGTAGCATATTTAGAACTGCGGCAGGCAAAAACGACGTGTCCTCATCGTTCGCCGGGACCCCTACAATGTCCCGGTAAATCTTTCTACTGTCTTTGCCCGACCTAGCAATTTGCCCGGACATGGCAGAGTTGGGCATTCTCGATCCGTGCATTCCTCGGCTGGCTCTGTGCGGACACGTCTTTTTTGGTCCTAAAATATACTAACCCTTGCTCTGTACGAAATTGTTAGTTATACTGGCGTGCGATAAATAGCTACTGACCTTAGCTCCATGTTGACTTTTCTTTAAAAATAATTTTGTTTAAAACTAATGCCACCTTCAATGGGGATATCTGTAAACAAAATATTTCCTGAAAATGAAGATATACTCTACTGTGTATTTAAACAAACCGTCAATCAAGTTCCGGCCGCAAGGTTCCATCAGCCTCGTCAATATTTTGTTTGCATATAGTCTACTACTAAAGATAGCTATTTGACCTCGACATATTCCTCGTGTGATCGATTACATTGGTCAAATGGATTTTTGACGGGTCTCTACTTTTGGTAGAGAGTGCTTTTCTATCGATTTGTCTTTTATCTGTCGGTATTTCTCACGCTTTCCGTCCCGTGGATATTTTTGGATATTATTGCTATCCTAAGGTAGTCTAAATTTTTTTTTTATGTGTAACCGTTTTCAAATCCATTTAAATAACCATTACGCTATAATAACACAATGTCAATGCGGTATTTCTAGTCATAAACTCGGTAGTATTAAATAAAATGTTTGGTAAACTCTCTTATCAATACAAACAAACAGAAATTATTATCTAAGTAGTTTGTCATTCTCATGCGCATGAGATTTGTGCTATTGTTTGATAGTGAATTTTGTTAATTATTGTACTAAGAACAACGCTTATATTATGCCCTTTCTGAGTATTGAACTTGTAAATAACAAATAAACCCTCATTATCAAATTTTTAAGTCAAGCGATTCCTAAGGTAGATACAAGGCTTAACCGCATTTTTTTATTTGGGAATCGAGTCGACTAACGGTTTTTTTTTAAATTACGAAAAAAATATAATAAATGTCAAGAAGTAATGACATCCTTTCGTTTTAAAAATACCTCAACCGGCAATTTGCTCGGACATTCTCGGGCCGGGCATTTCTTGGCCCGTCGTTTTTTACCTTCGATTCGAAGGAAAGATGTCGCGGTCATATGCTAACCCCGCAGAACTGTCCACTTTATAAATGTTCTAGGGTGATTCATAATCACGACCACTCTTGTCAAGATTGTACGACCAGGAAGATGTTTTGGTTAACTTTTGTTCATGACGTATGGTTTTGACAGTTTTTATTTAACTAATCCACCCATTTATTTTACTTTTGACAGCTCGAGTACTAATCAATTAGTGATGTCCTAGATTCCTGACCGCGCTGTGATGGTTGTGATTAGTCAGCGATTAATAAGACATATCACAGTCGGCGGGATAATCTTAGCTACCGATTTATCGGCTTACTAAAACAAGATTAATTGCGACGAAAGTTAGCATTGTGCCATATATCAAAAGAAGAAGAAAAAGTGATGTCCTAATTCGTTACATTTTATATTTGCTCAACATTTTGTATTGTTTTATAAACATACGCAGGCGTTCGTTTTAGTTTAAATGACTGCATTTTATGTTTTAAAATAAACCTGGGCCTTAGACATTGCTATCAAGTTATTTGGGACAAGAGATCACCCTGAGGCCGGTAAGTAAGGAACCATTCCCGAGAGCCTAGACTAGACGATCAAAAATTAAAATTAGACCCTAGATCAGTACGTAACGGGATATGTACCCAAAGTTCAATGCTACGAGTATGTAGTCTTCTTCCGTAGTACGAGTACCAAACGCGGCCAGTCTCTCAACAACCCTAAACATAAACAAAGCCTTTCCACGTTCACTCCCACTACTTTCCGCGTAAATGATACGAAATTATGTAAAAAATCATATCCAGGATTTTCAGTTTTCAGAAATGCTTTACAGTTTTTTCCTTATCAAAACAATGAGTTTGGTATACTGTTGAACCGATTTTTATAAAAACTAATATATCTAGTGTCCTATCCCTATTCTTGTGTTTGTCATCCATTGTAGTAGGCTAAAACTATTTGTTTTTCCTCACGGTTGCCAAGTCTTCCTCTTTTAGCCGATGGTATTTGTGAAGTGGCCATTTCTGTTGAGGTATATTTAAGTGGAAAAGCCTCAAGTGTGGTTGTGGTCTTAACCACTCGGCCGCCGACGCACACTGACACTTCGGGAACCCACGCTTTGGAGGTTTAAATATGTCAAATATTGTAAATAAAAGGAATATTGAAAAAATAAACAATACTGAATAAAGTCTGGCTACCCCTCGAAGACGTTTTATGGACGTGAGTGTATTATTTTGTACCCCACCCATATCGTCTAAATGTGTTTGAAGTGCGTCACGTAAGTTGTCAGTCTTCCCTAACTGCAAGTAGGTACTAACTACAGTAACTGCGTAGTGACCTAGTTACGGCATTTCTAACTAACCACTCCTGTTAAGACAAAAGGAAGCGGAAAACGTGACGCCTGTAATTATTGTTATATTTTAGAACTAGCTTTCTGTTCCGGCGTCGCCCGTACTTTATGAAATGTCAAAAAGGACCTCTATTTTTATCCGTAGCGTGGGTTTTTTCTTGTAAGTCCATGTGGAATAATGTAGTTTTTAGTTAGGTACAGGTTCTTGAGCGCTCGACGAAAAAGTGGGGGAATGTTTGCGCATATGTAATTCGAGTGCAATATAACTTGTATACTTATTATAATTGATTTATTGGTGTTTGTTTTAACGATTGCTTTTTACTGCTGGTAAAATTAAAATTAATACCTCATACCGTCAAGCAGACCCAAAAATTGTGTTCTGCGCATCTAAAGGCCGATTTAGACGTTACGAGTGATTAGTAGAGTGCGTAGGTGGCACTCGAATGCCAGTGCATTAGTAGGTTTCCAGTGACGTTTATACTTCTTCCAGTAGATTGCCATTTTGTAGGCCAAAACACACATAACGCTCCTTGTCAACTTGTGCAAGTTACTAAAACTGACCGTTTAGACTACAGCGAGTAGCGAGTCAGGAACGCGCGGGGGGTTGAGCGGGCGCGGGAGGGTGTCACTTGAAACAAAAATAAAAAGCGATTCTATTTGATTCTAGTTGAAAGGCGAGTGGAACGTACTAATACGAGTACTGGAAACTACCGTTTACATGTTTCAACTAATGTACTATCCTAACGCACTCTACTAACCACTAGAACCGTCTAAATCGGCCTTAACGACCACCGCTCTCAAGAACCGTCCCGGTACCTATACTGTAAGGAGGCTGCATGTTTCTGCTATTATAAATATGATTATGTCTGATTTTATAAGATCTTTCAGATTGACATTCTTGAGAGACATTGATAGTAGATATTAATTTAAGATATAAAATATATGAAGAAAAATAAATATACAATGTGTTGAAGTAATATTATTCTTTAATTTTAAACAATACCCAGAAACAGTATTACAGTACTAACACGGTAACACACACACACACACATCTTCACGGCCTTTGTACCTTGCGGTGTGGCCAGAGACACCAGTAACAGTGTCCACTTTTTGCTAGTTGTACATATTGAACAGAACAGGTGGCAAGCCCGTTGCTGCACTTAATGGACCTATAGATGTGTCACTTTTTTAACAGACTGTTATATTTTTTTAAATAAGTGCGGGTGGCTCTACGTGCCCTCTGAAGGTATTAGTGCGTACCTACATAAACTTCAATACATGTTCCCTGTTCATATTTTTCCCATGTGATCAACCATGCGGCAGTGATTCTATTTTTACAAGAGTCTTATACACACAAATTAAAAGTAAATGTGCACCTACTATTTAAATCAGATGTAAACAAACGCCAAATTGACGTAACTTACAAATTACCAGCAAATTACGTTGACATTGTAAAATTTTACAACAAGAGGTACCTAGCGGAGTTTATGTAAAAAGATAAAAAGTTCGTTTCCATAAAAGCGGGTGTGAATAATGGATTTTCATGTCGTTCAGCGTTACTAATATAATAATTTTAAAATTTCGTTAGCCAATCCAACGAAAAAGATTTGCAAGAAACTGTATAAAAACGCCCAGTTGCGCAGTTATTTTTGTGATATTTTTTCATGTAGCTTGCCTGCTTGGCATATGCTGGAAGTTCTCGAGATATTGTTTCTGTTTTCGTTTTCTAGTCCAAGAAGGTCCAAATACGTCTCATACCAGAAACCCACTTGCTCCGGAGGGCACGTAAAGCGGCCGTTCTCTAAAAATAACATATAGTTAAAGAAGTGACAAATCTAGTTCCATTAACAACAGCAACATGCTCGCCACCTGTTCTGTTGAATATAGATAACTGTCAAATAGTTGGACACTGTCGCTTTCGCTATAGCTTTTACGCTCTGATTGTGAAAAAAACATATGGTCTGGTCACCTATCCTTTCTCTGGCCATGCTTTAATTAAAAGCAGTCTCAAGTTCCACCAGATAATGTCACATGAGACGCGTCCATCCGGCCGTGTACGTACATCCCTCCACTCGACACAATGACAACCGTCGCGTCGCGTTATGTCAGATTCGTCACGTTCGTGTCCCTTTTGTGGTTTTGTTCTACTTTATATGTTGTGTGATATGTGTATTACTGTATCAAAGTTAATTATTGATACGCCATTGCATTTTGTAGATTACGTTTCCCTCTAATGACAAAACATAAACTATTAAACCAAAATTAAATGTTTCTTTTAATATTAGACTAATTTATTTACTTTGTAAAAGACGCCATACGACGCCTGTACCGATTCTTTCAGTACTTTCACGTTTTATTACTTGTGTGAATTAGTTATTCCCCGAATATGTTCATCCAGGATATAGTGTCATGTACCTATCTATTATAATTTGTTTTTACCATTTCTTTCTTAATATCGCCTCATTGCTCACTAGATTTCCACCCCGGATTTTGTTGCCGTTTTCACTATTAGATAGGTTGATTCATCGGGAAAGTTTACGAGTATTAAACGTGGACCTATCATGTTTAGGAGCTGAGAACTAACAGTATAAGTGAATCAAGTCGGGGGAAAAGTTAGCCCCAGCGAGTTTTCATGGCGTATGGTGTCTAATCCGTCAGAAATATAACAAAATTATTTAGGAAGGAATTGTGTAGTATAAAATGATCTACAAAAAAGTCCGTGATAGCATATATATATATATATATATATTTACGTGGACCTATCATGTTTAGGAGCTGAGAACTAACAGTATAAGTGAATCAAGTCGGGGGAAAAATTATAAGATAAGTAGTTATAAGAGTATTTATGTAGGTATTCACATTGTTGTAAACACATATTGTACCTTATAACGCAAAAAGAACATATAAAACATATAAAATAATGTTACCTAGTAAGATAGAACGAATATTAAAACAAATAAAAAGGACCTTCTATGTTATTTTCATTCCAGATTAAATTATAATACTAAAAATGACATTGAAATTTTAATGAAACCGTGTTTGATTTATAATTAAAATAAGCTCTGAAGCAAATACAGCATTACTGTTTGTACAATAGTCACGTTAAGTTAATATTTAACAAATAAATATAGAACGGCTTTATAAACATCCCGTTTGTCACTCGAAATTAACTTTGAAATGAAAATCGGTCAGATAATAGTACTTTAACTATTGCCTGATATCACAGGAAGAGGTAAAGTTTGTGAGTTTAGATGCTTGGGTAATATCTCTAGAAATAATGAACCGATTTAAAAAATAAAAAAAAAACACTGAAGGTAATAAGCCTAATACGACTAAAGTCGGGGGCGAATAGCTAGTATTGGAATATTGAGTAAACATCATTGCTTCTATCTTTGCTCGAATTTAAAACATAAGTTGAGCGAACCAAGAATTAAGAAAAGTAATTTTTCAAAACATTGTTTTTTGCGTGGAGTGTTTGATAATTTTAATTTTCAACAGTTTATTTATTTATAAATTCTTGAACATATTTTTCATATCAATAAAGTGAAAAACATTTCTGACAATTGCTGCAAAAACAATTCCAATATTGGAAAAGTTCAGTGTATATCGGGATCGATCGGCCGACTTGTCGCCGCCCAGCTCCCGTGGGCGGAGTTTTATGGTTTTGGTGCTGAAACTTGTGTTGCCCGCCTAACATTTACTTTTACAGTTTTAGGCTGAAATTAAATATATTAAATTAAATATTTCACTTCCGAAATGTTTCATTGTTTGAAATTACTCAAAAATTACTGAACCGATATCGCATCGGTTTATTCATAAGGAAGGTTTATGTGTATAAAATATCACGCTAACGTAACCAACCAATAATGTCAATGTTCCTTATTCGATGAGTTGTAACAAATGGGAGCGGCTAAATTTCCACTAGAATTAAGAAAAAATCGATTACATTTGTTTCTGAAATTTAATTTAATTTATAATTATATCATTTACTTTTGAAAAAAATTAGTTAAACTGGGCCAGCTTTTTCTACAAATCATTCTAAGCCTTACGATATCCCTTAGGATAAATTCCCTGAAAATCCCTCAATTCAGGGTAAAGTCGCGTCATTAACAGAACCAGTGACATTACCAGATGGATGAAAACTAAACAAGAATGTTCAGTAGCGACGCGAACACAGCGCAGGACGCACGCGCGACCCGTATTGACCGACACACGCTTGATACAGTTTATATCTATTTTGTACTCGGGAATGTGCCTTCGTTTTTACCACGGCTTTTTATTATTGAAATTCTAGAAGTGAAAATACAATAATTTTGATAGAATTTTTACCAATTTCTATATTTAATAAATAGTGTTTAGTTTTTGTACGGTTTACACAGGTATATTTTGAATTTTGATCATTTACAGTTGTATTTTTGACCTTTTGCCTTCGTTTCTACCGTACGGCTTTTTATTATTGAAATTCTAGTGCTAAAATTATCAATTATCCTTACCAATGTCTATATAATAAATATACATGCGAGTGTTTAATGTTTATACGGTACTAGCCTGCCACTCCGTCTTTGCTCGTGGAGCCCATTTTACCTTTCATCCCCTATTATGGTCTTTAGTTCATACAAAAATCCTATAGAAAAAAAGCACTCAGTTTTTCCGGAATTTTCCAATTTTTCTTTGCCTAAAAACCTATTCAGACTATTATGAACATTTAATTTTACAGCATTTAATTTTCATTTATACAGATATTTTAAAATTTGACAATTTACAGTTTTGTATATATGTATCAAAATGAAACGCCAGTATTTTATTCATAAATGCCATGTCCTATAGTAATCTCTTGATCTACTCGACAAGTTTTTATGGTGTCCATAATAAATGATAGTTCTATTGTTTGAGTGATAATAATTGTTGCTAAAGACCCTAGGTCTTAGCAAACTACCTTGATGGTTTAATTGTGATTAGTATCGCGCTGTTTCAATTAAATTGTGCCAAGTTGAAACAAAAACTTTGTAAACAGACAATCAGACAGCCGTACCACGCTTTTTTCTATGTATTTTTTAACGAACTTCATTTATTTTGTGAAGTTTTCATTCCTAATATACATAAATACAATCTATCTATCTTCACGCATTTTATCCCAAAATATACCCCATATCCCATATACAATCGAATGCCATTTGCTACGATCCTGGCATACCTCTTTCGCTTCTTTTATATTCATCATACCCTTTCATATGCTCGGCGATTGTATCTTATCTAGCGTGTGTTAAAATATTTTGACAGGAATGTCCGTCCGTAACATTTTGACTTCACCCTCTCTCGTTAACACAGTGTTTAATTGTCGACAGTCGAATTATTTTCATATGCACTGAAAATAACTGAAACAACTGTTTATAATGAAAATTATTAATTCAGTAATACCTATTGTATAGCCTAAATTCCATAATATATTGAACTTAAATTAAAATCAGAGAGATAAATAGTCCAGGCGAAATCTTGCCCATCCCCCATTTCTTAGCTCAAATAGCTGACTATAATCGGTGCAGTAGAGTAGTCTACAATCAAGACAGACAGACAGTTTCACAAGACATGCTAGTAATTGTCATTTAAAACTAAATGTGTCGTAAAAGAAATAGTCAATCGGAATACAGAGGTAGTAAATTGTTATGTTATTACTATGAATGTATACTTAGTTAAAAGCAATTTTGTGTTATTTGTTTGCAACGCTAGTATTAGCATATGTCACAAAAAAAACTAAGTTTCCGACCGCAGATTCTGTTTGTTTTTTCTTATAAATACTTATATGGATTCCAATCTAATATTAATTAATACGAAAGTATGTTTATTTGTTATTTGTCCACATTGGAAAAATCCACGACAAAATAAAGCTCAGTTGTTAGGTTTCCGTACCTAAAGAGTGACAACGGACTGTCACAAGGCTGTATATTTTGAACCGTAATAGGTAGACACTTGACATTTTCACAGACTGTAACAAATAATAAAAATAAATAAAGTAAAAATTAATGGGATCCCCATACAAGAAACGTGTTTTATTCGGCGTTTTTTGCTCGACATAACGTCTAACTAGTATAACTATAATGCATACTCTTAAGTAAAACAACAAATAATTATAACCGACCAAGTGTGAGTCGGAGTCGCGCTAATTTGTTCTTGTGCGATATTTAAATGTATGACGTGTTCGTTAAATATTTGAATTTTTCATCTTGGGGGTAGACGCAGGGAACGAGTAGTTCTTCCATATGACTGGAAGGTCATCGACTCGTTTATGTATATAGATCTATATAAAGAACACAACTGCGTGCTACATAACCGTGAGTTATATAAAACAGCCCCACAATGAGCAATGTCTGCTATGTACATTAATTAAAATAAATAGAACGCTATATACCGCGCTACTGCGTCACGCAGTATCTCCGTAGTTGCACAATTATTTTAAAGTTCACTTTATATTCGGTTTTAATTTTAATATGAACAAAATAACTATTTATAGGTGGGGACTTATTTTGCAAACATCAATTCTCCAATAGCCATAGTTATTAAAATGCAATAGCAATGTTTGTTTTAAAAACTACGCCTATTTAAAACCCTAAATAATAAAAAATATGACTTAAGGGCACATGGTCAAGGTCATCTTATAACTGTCAAAAATATGGCAAATCTCAGTTAATTCTGGAAAGGTGAGTTTATTTATACAACATTTCCTTACCACGCAATTGATAGTTATTATTTTAAATTGTATTGAGCCATAATTTCCAAAATGCAAAATCTTAACCTTAATCCCATTTAAAATAATAATGTTATATAAATTATACTCAAGGACCCTAACATCGCACCTGACAAAAGTCAAGCAAAAAAGTTTGACCAACTGCGTCGTTGCATTATATAATATTCTGAGCTCGCTGTAAACATATTCGTTGTGCTTATTAAATCAATCGTCACAAGTGTTATGAAAACAGAGTCTAAATGTCAAATGTTTGCGTTAAAACTCTTTCTCCAACTCGATATAACATCGTGTTTAATATAAATAAACTTGAAATGCAGTTAATTTGTGAAAGTTCTCGAGATTGACGCAATACAGACAGACAGATTTTTATATACTTACACACTAATATAATTATTTTTTCATATTTATAAACAAATTCGTTGTTCTTACTAAATTAATCTTCATAAGCGTTATGAAAACAGAAGGTTTATGTATCACTACATACATAGTATAAAACAAAGTCGCTTCCCGCTGTCTGTCCCTATGTATGCATACTATAGATGTTTAAAACTACGCAACGGATTTTGATGCGGGTTTTTAATAGATAGAGTGATTCAAGAGGAAGGTTTATATGTGTATAACATGCATAATATAGTAGAGAAACACTGATAATTTTAGAGGTTTCTAATGTATTTCGTAAATAACACATTCTTTGCGCTTACATTGCAAACGCTGGCTGAACCCTACGAGATAGATCAAAATAATTTACTACAGTATTGTACACCTTAAACAGGTCTACAAAAAAGTCCGCGATGATATATGTCTATCTCTTAGGGATAACCCACAATAACCATTTTTATCCTTTACTTTTTACGAGAAATAATGGCTTATTTACGAAGCGATTTTAAGCAATACAGCATTAATCCTTATCCAAGTGGGGGTAGGGGTAGGGGAAGCCAACGTTTGGGCAGGACAACGTCTGTCGGGTCCGTATAGTTAAAAATATAATACAGAAGTGGTCAACCATGCTTATCAATGATATACTGGAATATTAACTTTAAGCCCAGCTTCGCTTTTATTTCAAATTGCTATATTTTGTGGATTCCTAATTTTTTTTTTAAATAAAACATTGCCTCTTTATAATTTTAGTGACGAAGTATACGGTAAGAGCTGACGTTATTAAAATATATTAAACTAGCAACCCCGCCCCGGCTTCGCACGGGTACAATTTGAATACCTACGCAATTATTTCCTACATCATTTTGTTATATCTCTGACGGATTGGACAGCATACACCACGAAAACTCGCTTGTGCTAACTTTTTCCCCAACTTTCACTTATAGTTTTAATGCTCAACTCCTAAACATGGTAGGTCCAGGTTTAATACTCGTACATCTTTCCAGTGAATCAACCTACCTAATAATGAAAACCGCAACAAAATCCGTTCAGTAGTTTTTGCGTGAAGTACCAAAAATTCAAATATAGAATACTTTCAAATTAGTTTTCCATGTGACTCTTATAGCACACATCTTAGTTTATGTGTGACGTATTATAATTATGTACTTTACGATAGGTACTGAAAGTTTTTCCTATATTTTTTTACTCTATGTGACATTGTATGATTAATCGCGTCCCGTCACTGAGTCACGCTGTCGTATCAACATTTGCATATAGTTTTTGTTCGCTGCATATCACAATATATGGCTTTACATATTACAAACATACTCTTTGTCATAGAAGCAACTAGTCACTCATTGTATTGACATCGTACGGCTTGCAGTTATATTGATTACGTGTTTGTAGCACTGAACCGATTTAGCTCAAAAATGCATTCGTTTTGAGTCACGGGAAAAATACCTTGCAAAGTAAGAAAGACAAACAGACGCGGTCGAAAATATTTAGCATTAGATGGGCAATACAAAGATTTTTATTAATTGTAATTGTAACTTTTTTATAAAAAAAACTAGTGAAGTTAAGTCATATACCCTTATTTACATTTACAAAGCACAATCTGTGGCATAATTATGTCATTGATGTCCAGCCAGGTGCGCCAGCGCCGATTTCAAAATTTCATATTTTCCATGACACACATTTTTCCAACCAATTTATTAATGTCTTTGATACATTATTAACATCTAAAACACTCAGCCGTGATATTATTTTCCATCTCGTTAACCTACTTGTTTACAATCAGAATCTGCGCGTCTCATCTATATCCGTACCCAACGTTTGATATTTTTTCAGTTTTAAACATAAACAAACTCGTGTTACCCTGAAGTTCTCCCAAATATTAAATAAATAAACATTGTGTGGACACTTCCTGGTATTGATATTATAACTTTTGAAGTGGTTCAGTGATTTTAAAGTGAAATATGGCTATGGACACTATGGCTGTGGAGATGCCGGATCTGAGCACGCACTCTGTGCCGCCGGCTGACGAAACTGCACAAGAGAAGTAAGTACAACACAACAATTATGGCTATAATGTCCAAGACTGCATTTTTTTTACACATATTTTGTTTTAATTTTTGAATGAATTTGTTTCTTTAGGTAGTATGTTTGTTTACAAGAAGTGGAAAGATAGACAAGGAAATTGAAAGGAGAGTGAAATCGAGAAGCAAGGTATTTGGTGGACTAAACAATGTATGCAGAAATATACAACTTACAACTAAAAGTAAAATTAATATACATATGCTGTTTTAGTTCCATCACTTACTTATGGAAGCGAGACTTGGGTATGGAATAAGAAGCGAGAAAGTAAGATAAATGCAGTGGAAATGCGGTCTTTACGTAGATGTCATTAGAAAAGAAGCTAAAGAGGTATGTCAGGACCGTAGCAAATGACATTCGATTGTCTCTGCCTACCCCTCTTGGGGTAAAAGGCGTGATGATAGAGAGATATTTTGTTTTAATTGGGATGCAATTTATGTTAAGACAAAAATACTTCACTTGTTCTTCATGAAAATGTCTGAAAATTAATGAAAACTACTTTCTCCGAAATATGATTCGTTAATTATATTGTATGTAAACCGTGTCATCTAAATAATGTTCACTACAAATATCTCACAATATCATACACATATAGATCAAGGTCAATTAATTTATTATGTTGTCATTAGCGGTTGTAATTATTGAATCGGTTGAATGAAGTTCTAATTTTAATCTATCTATCTATAAAATTCTCGGTTACGGTGTTTGTAACCAAACTCCTCCGAAACGGCATGACCGATTTATATGATTTTTTTTGTGTATATTCGGTGGGTCTGAGAATCTGTAAACAATTTTTCACCCTCCTACCGCCACCCCCTATTTTTTTATTGCGATTTTAGTATTTTTGTATGAACAATATCCAAAGTTAGTGGTAGGGGTAGTGGTAGTTGTTTTCGACGGACAAGGAAAGTAAATAGCATGCAAGCCAACGTTTGGGCAGGACAACACACCTGCCCAGGGAACTCTACTAGGTATTCACCAAAAAGTTTATGCTACATTGACTTTTCCATCATACATTTATCACCAAGACAAGATGTCGAATGAAGTCATGATGAATAAATAATTGTGTTAAAAAATAAGTTAATTCAGAAGTGTCCCTATATTTATTTTATTTTCATAAAGGCAAATTTTCAAGAGTAGGTACTACTCTTCTCATCAAAACCACAACAGAACTAGCCACTAGTTATGCCGGCTTCCCATGGTGCGTGATAGCACGCACGAGGCCGCACAACAGACCAAAGAGTATAGTAATATCAGGCGACCGCGGACGGCCACGCACAAGTACGCACGAGCTCGCACCGCACCTTTGAAGTTACCGACTCGCCGCGGATCGGGCGCACCGCGACGCACCAGCCCGCACGAGCACGGACGAATACCCTTCCCACGGTGCGTGTCGGTGCGGGCTGGTGCGCGTCCGTCCGCAATATCACGCACCGTGGGAAGCCAGCTTTAGATATAGCCTCACAGATACCATCGGCTAAAGAGGGCTGGATACCTACCCATAAGGCAATCCGTGAAGAAGAAAATAATTCTCAATGGGTTAGGCAGAGAGTATGGAGCGCTATTTCTCTCGATCTTCGCATAGTTCTCTAGCTTCATCCACATTCGTACATCGTTACATCGTTTCATACGTGCGAGGATTACGTACACATACCTTCATGTCTATCGCATTGTTGCAACTAAAATCACAACTTCCTTCTATTCTATTCTATTTTTTCTTATTATTATTATTTCCATCAGATTCCGCCAATGTCAAGTATATGCCGATTAATCGGTAGCTAAGATGTTCCTGCCGACTGGGATATGTTCTATTAATCACATACTAATTACAACTAACACAACGCGGACGGGATTAAACCGGATTCCCCATCATGTCACTACAGAACGCGTGCATCGGTCGCCATTTTCTCATAATTCTCAGACTTTCTATATGTGCTACTTATTTAAAAATTAAAATTAATTTCGCATCTCTTGCCGTCGCGTCGTTTCAGAGAAAATCAGCTGTGAGATGCTGTGACAGACGGACGGACACACCATCCCTAATCCTCTCTTTATTTATATAGTGGATGCTGATTATCACAGATTCGTGTCGATCAATGTCTGAGATTCACATTGAAGGTTACACGGATAGCGGGCTTATTATGTGTACCTACCTACTTGTTTTGCCTTGTCTTAGTAAATTGCAAACGCTCCGGGTAATATCTTTGTTTTATAAGTTTAAATAATTGCAGCCGATATAAGAAGCGTTTCTCACAATTACGTAATATTAATTTTGCCGCGTAATTCGCTGACTCACAAATTTGCAATTACAATCGCGAATACATTTATGGTATAATTGAAGGTGCCACGATCCTGAATTATTTCTCTTCTTTTACCTATTCCATATATATACTTCAAATTTTTTTTAAGGTGGTAGATGGTGATTTTACTAGTATCCAATGAAATAATATAACTCAAATAGTAAATAACTATGGCATAATTAATAATTAATTAATGAGTAGCGTAGGTAAACAATATTGTATTCCGCGTCACAGTACTCTACAAACATCGCAATTTCTTTACCTTCACAGTTTCAGAAAGATGGTCAAGGGCCCTGGTACGAAATTACAGCCCCATCCAGAAAAAAAGTCCAAAAGGCGCAAACTTATAGGTTAATTGCGTAGGTGTCTAGATTTCTTCTGGTGAAATTTTTGTTTGTCGGCTCGTACATTGTTTTTTTAAACGACCCTGACCTGACTAGTGGCCAGTAGTGGCCAGGGTCTCGGGCCCAGGTGCGCCGCACCACCTCGGACCATAGTAGTTACGCCCTTGGTTTCTGAACCATGTTTTCAGCACCATTGGAAGATATTTTTCCTTCCTCATTTAGCCAATGGAATTTTTGAGGTTACTTAACGAGTGGACAGTTCCTTTGAGCTATTTTGAAGTCGAAAGGCCTCAATAAGTTTTCTTCTTCCTTTTCATTTACTCATAATATAATCCTGATACATTGACATAATACTGTCCTTATTAGCTTATTTGCGCTCTCATAGCAATTTGAGTAATGACGTCACCCACACTTAAGTGACGGCTGTCTGGCGGTGTGGCGTCACAGGCGAGGGTCCGGCGCCCGCCTGTCGCCCGCCCTCTACTGTGTAGACAACACAGATGTGGATGTGTGTGATATTGTTAGGTGGTGTACAGGTTAAGCGAGCGTAGGGCGGATTTTCACTTCTAGTAGGATCCGATTTACCGTTTTAGTAATCCCCGACTAAAAAGAGAGGGGTAAGCTACAAGTTTGAGGCATATGCCTGTTTCTCTGTCTATGACAAACGGATGGATCGAATTCAATGCGCTTGAAGCACAGCTTTAAAGGCTTGTTTCATCAGAGCCTATTGGCGTCTACAGTTAGCTATTTATTCAGAGTCTCCTGGAATCGAACCCTGAACTGTCTGCTACGGGTTAAACTTAAATTGCGCAGGATATTACGCAGCTTTGCCTCGGACACTGTGTTGGCTTCAGGTTAACGCACCTCACTTGTAAACTAAGGTCAGGCCTGTGTCACTTTGCTAATTTTCACGAAATTTACCTCCCCCGCTCATCACTCGCAGTGCGCAGTGAAAGTGGGAAAAATGTATGGCCAGAAACAAAAGACTGCCGATTATATGATTGAACTGTCAACACAAAGTGAGCCTTATCTGAATGCAATTAGACTCATATGCGCATGACCATCCCATCGTTTTGTATTTTCATTCTCCCCTATTTTCAGTATTAGATCGATAGAGTAAACTATCTATGACTTATACTATAATACCCTTATTCATAAACGTTTATTAGCAACGTTTTTGTTAAAATGTGTTTTGTTTCTTTCTATTATTAGTAAAGACAGGTTTGTTAGAGAGTGACAAAACATATTTTAACAAAAACGTTGCTAATAAACGTTTATGAATAAAGGCCTTAGTCTTGACCCTTATTTTGCTAAAAAAAAATACAATTTCGCCTAAAGACGAATAATTCACTGTATTGTAACTGTAACTTACCAAAGTATTTATTTAAAAAACTAAATTGTGTACGGGCAGAGCCGGGCCGGGTCGCTATATAGCGCGTATTGTATACTATACACACTTTATATGTCTGTGTGCATAAAGGCCAATCGCATGTGTAGGTCGCGACCTTAGAAAGGAGTGGTCGATCTATATACGATACCTGAAATATTATAAAAAAATACATGTTTTATGTAAAATAATTATGACAAATTCAGCAGACTTCAACTCTTGAGATACCCTCAAAACTAAACTGCCCAAAAATGCCCATATGTATACAAAAAGTATGAAAGGTATGGCCTAGTGGTTACGGAACAGCAGCATATTTACCAGACTCCATTTTCGCCTTAGTTTTCCGCCCCAGTTTCGCCCGTGGAGCCCATATTAACTTTCATTGAGTTTTTCCCGAATTTTCCAATCTTTCTTTCCCTAGAAACCTTATTCAGAATATTTCGAATATTTAAAAAGAAAATTAGCCAAATCGGTCCAGCCGTTCTGAAGTGATGCGCGCTTACCAGCGAAGAGTATTTAATTTTTATTTGATATAGATAAACTTTTCTCGAGAAATTGCTGAACCGCATTCAAATCCGTTCAGTGTTAACGAGGCCTAAGGCTTTCTTTAGGTGAGGGATTGGGAGCCGTTAGAGGTGAGTGCGTGACGTAATAATCATTCATTCAGTCGTCACTACGTCGGGTTGACGTACACTGTTTGTGTAACCTTGCGACTAATTTCGGCTGTTCGACTCGGTTTGTCTATTTTTAGTAGCCGCCCCCGTCAAAGTAGCTCATCAAATAGTTACTGTAACAATTTGTTTGGAAATGATGCCCTTTTTACAACCGATTTAGGAAAGTTACAGTTTTGGAAACGTATAAGAATTTTATTGGATTTCTGTTTCGCACGGGTATAATTTATAAGTAATTATCTATATATACTACCGCGGACTTTTTTGTAGTTCATTTTATTCTACACAATTCTTTTCTATGTAATTTTGTTATATCTCTGACGGATTAGACAGCATACTTGCTAACTTTTTAATACCCGTAAACCTTCCCGGTGCGCAACAAAAACCGTGCATAAAAAGGTCACAGATTTTATAATATGTAGTGAGTGATATGCACACCCAATACAAAATATAATTTGTAAACACGCATTACTGTATTGCTTATCTTTAAGTGATCATTGGCTTCTAGACAATTCTTTTCTATGTAATTTTGTTAAACATAATATCAGCTCTAAACTTTTCCCTCGACCTTAATTCATTAAGAAATACGCTAATACGCCATTTTTTGCATAATCTTTAGTACATTGATTTATTGAGAATTTTGAGCCTAAAAAGCGATTTTTTTTCCATAGATAGCAATACTTTATCATTTATATATATTTTATTTTATTTTTACTGACCTACTTTGCGACGATGAGCCTGACGTTTCAGAGAATATCTTAACCGCATTTTCATGATCAGCAGGGTATATGAGGGTCCTTAGCATCTGCCTATCTCACTGATAGTATACAAGCATGATTATATGTATGTAGGTAGGTACTATATCGGACAATGTAATGCAATTTTTCACTTTTATGACAAAATTGCCGCTTTCACATTCATTTTACGGTCGAGCTCCGCCAACACTTTCATACATTTTATTATAGTGGCGCACCTTTTTCGAGGACAATCATAACTCTTTAGTTTCTAATTTTTAATTACTTAACCTGTTTTTGTACCGTCCCGAGTGTTTTTACTGCTCTCGGGAAATCGGGGAATCATGGCCCTAGGTCAGAAGTCTTCCTCATTTAACCAACTATTTTTTTCGTATTATTTTTAGGTATTAACTAAGCAGGCCACGGGTTTGATCCCGAATCCCGGCCATGAAAAAAAATGATTTTTTACTTTTTAATTTTTCCCTCGAGACGAAATTCGATTCTTTTTCGTCCAGTAGATTCGGAAAAAAATGAGCTGTGACAGACGTACAGACAGACAGACACAAGATCCTATCCTATATGTGTTCCGTTTTTTCATCGAATGTACGAAACCCTAAAAATGGACTTCTATTTCTAGTTCTTTTATATATTCTGTGCTTATGTCTAGATTTATTCTAGTTATTATTATTTTTATTCTAGATACCCAGGCCACATGCGTCCGTCCTTGGCCTGCCTCGTTTCGGTTTTCGATACGCGGCCCAATTATTCAATTCGGTGTTATTTATTCACACTCCGTGACGTCCGATGGTCGCGTGTTATTACACCTTCCTTGTGTTTGCTTTACGTAGGACATACATCAATTATATACACTTTCTTTATATATACAATTACTACAATATGAGTTAAAATATACACAGTCTGCATAATATTTTATACAGATATACTTTGCTTGACGTGGGGTGCCCAACTACTGGCAACCGTTCTAAAAAAACAATCACGCCACTACCATAGAGGCCATAGCATGACTAAGGAGGGCTATAGACGCCAGATGGGCTCCCTCCTCCGCCAATTTTCTGCTCATTTGGCTATAAGACTGACCATTAGTAATAAGATACTTTAGGTTTCGTTGGTATCATTTTGTGAAAGGTGAAAAGCGATCGGGTTTTGATTAAAGGAGCGGAAAGGAGGGTCTTTAAATTCTTTATTACAGCCACAGGAAGGCGTCCTAATTTGTTCCATTTACTTCCTATTACTTGCGAGTGGACAAAATCTAATATAATTAAAGAAAAGTCAAATATAATGCAAATATAGCATTTGCTACGAATCTTCCTGAAATTCAGTGGAAGGGACATGGAAGTTCAGAACACAGAACAAACACGGATAGTATAAAAGCGTCATGTGTCAAAAAATTACGATTTTCCGCATCGATTTACCAATTTTAGGATATTTTCTTATTTATTTATTTATTTATTTAAACAAGGTTCACGTTATACAGATATTCCAATTAGCAGTGAACATAAGAAATCTTCTTCTTCAGCCTGTCTCCTTCTCAGCATTGCGCCACTTCTCCCTATCCTCCGCAGTTCTCCTCCACGCTCTATCCTCTCTCTTCACGATGTCGTCACTCCATCTCGCTGGTGGTCTGCCGACACTTCTATTTATGGCTAATTCTAGAGATAGAATAATAATAATAAAAAATAACACCTATTCTATGTTTATTTATTTATTTATTATAAACAGCCCAACAACACCTACGTCCACACATATGCATTGTACATTTTTATAACTTAGTAGACGCAGTGTCAATTATAGGGCTATTAACATTTTTATAACAACAACACAACATTGATAAGAAATGTTCTTATTTATTGTCTTTTGTCTACCGGGTACACTATTTTAGTGTACATTTTTTAGTCTCAGTTTGAATAATTTATGCGGATTCTGATATATTCTGTATTCTGAGCATGGAATATACTCTTTTTAATGTGTTTCTATCCAGTGATTATAAATTAAAAGTTACATTTTTTGTATCAGGGGTTAAAGTTTTACATACATACAGCCTAGTTGTTAGTGTAAACTGTATGTAAACCAGTTAACGTTAATTTACACAGTGAGATATTTGACAAAACCAAACAGAAAACGAAACAAGGGCGCGTCTGATTTACTACTGTGTGTTTATATCCGCAATGAAATATTTACTTGTGATACTGTGTGTCAACTTAACATTGCCAGTGTTCCTTCACGGACTTTATGGTTTGTGGCGTGGCTAGATACACTGCTAGCAATGATAACGAGGGCAGTACGGATCGCTTTTTGATAATCTGATAAGAACTTTGAGTATATAGCAAAGGAGACGTGAAGCGTATAAATCACCGAACAATTTTTTCTGCCACTTTTGGCGGGGGGGGAGGTAACGTCTAGTACTAGCCCTGTACCACTGTATTTTTCTGTCGTTTTATTGTCGCAACGGATTTTAAGCTATATGATGATTATGTTAAAATACAAACATAATAATTATAATTAATGATTGGAAACACTAAGTTTGACGCCCTAGATCGCCTTTCCCGTTAACAACATCACAGTTAACTATTTTCCTAGAGCTCTGTCTCGCGACACAAAACGACACCAACGAAATCTAAGGTAACTTATTACTGCGCACCTGGTCAGTATAACTGGTCAAAGGGGAAAAAATTGGCGAAAGGGGGAGCCCGTCTATGGCACCTCCATAGGCTTAGTACTTTATGGATAAGAAGCAACCACGAATATTATTTTTATCCTTGAACGTCCAATGGATGCATCGATTCTCAGCACTCAGCTACTAAAATCTTAATGTCCTTTCATTCAAACTCTAAATGCAATTTCGTCCAAAAAAATATTATTTTTTTAATAAACTAGATAAAATAATTTGGAGTAGAATAAATCATGGGTAATGAATACTTTTATGATTGTTTGATCCGACCCCTCCCCCTCTCAAAAGTTAACCTATATACGCGTGTATATTAAAGAACATGTAACTAACGTATGCTCCTCTCCTTGTCTCCAGATACGACAGGTTGCTCCGGCGAGCTCACAACGAGGATCTGAGCTCTGTGTCCGGTATCGGGTGTTTGTATCAGAGCGGTGTGGACCGGCTGGGGAGACCGGTCATCGTGTTTATTGGGAAGTGGTTCCCCATTGGGGACATCGATCTGGATAAGGTGGGTACTTGTAATATTTAACTGTTTTTTTTTTGCCTGCGGTTACCGTGTTACCGGACCAATGAAACCTAGTAGAAGACTTGCACCTACCTAATGAGTGGCCTTTTCTATTGAGATATTAATCTTAAAATAGCCCACACACAGGTCCGGTATCGCACTGAAAATTTTACATTCCGGCCGATGGATGATCTAGATTATTCTAGATTGACACAGGCCATACATTAGATATGAAAATCATACGATCTAGATCGCATGCAATAGGCATAAAAATTCTAATTAGTCCGTTATCAGAAAATATTGGACACGTATTTTTTCTTTTGTCAATTAAACAAAAAATGATGAAGATATAGCCCGGTAAAGTTCCGCGTGACGTCACATTTGAGTACACTTTAGACCTAGAAGTGACGTCACCGGCCCCCCACTCCCAAACTTTGACGGGCTTTATCTCTGTATTTTTTTGTTTGATTGACAAAAGAAAAAATACGTGTCCAATATTTTTTGATAATCTAAATGTCGGACTAAACAGAATCATATTTTGTTTACCCTGTCATCTTCCCTATTCACTCACTGACACAGGCACACAAGATTCGATTAAACAAAGTGTCAAACTAGTCAGTGTTATTAGTCGGATTTGAAAAAATATGTTTGCATTTGATAGCCCAATTTTTGAGGAAGGCTATTTGCCTGCGACTTCTACGCAAGCCATACAAATACAAGTTTACACCCCCGGATAGGTAGTGTGATGTTATAATTATACCCTCTTATTCATAAACGTTTATTAGCAACGTTTTTGTTAAAATGTGTTTTGTTTCTTTCTATTATTATTAAAGACAGGTTTGTTAGAGAGTGACAAAACATATTTTAACAAAAACGTTGCTAATAAACGTTTATGAATAAAGGCCATAGCCTATAACTTTCCTCGAGAATTCGCTATTAAATGCATTTAAAAGATTTTTCAAATCCGACTTGTAGTTCCAGTCCAGAGATTAGCACGTTCAAACAAATGGACCTATCATGTTTAGGAACTGAGCATTAACAGTAGAAGTGAATCAAGTCGCTGTAAACTATAGATTATGTTCCTATTATAACATAGGTACTGTATTGTTCCCCAGGCGCTGCTATACCTGATCAAGTTGCTAGACCCGGTGGTGCGCGGAGACTACGTGATCGCGTACTTCCACACTCTCGCGTGCTCCGCCAACCATCCGCCCTTCTCGTGGCTCAAGGAGGTGTACACGGTGCTGCCTTACAAGTGAGTCAGGTACTTTACATAGTCGTAAAGTATCTCAGTTTTTGTACAATACTAGAATAACGATAGTCCGTGAATTTTCGCGCAAGACCGATCGCAATGCTTATCTTATTAATTATTCTCGCAGTGCGTCTCGCTCGCATTTTTCTTGGTTATATAGACAAAATAAGTCACGCGTTTCACTGAGGGTTACCTTAAATGTAGTTTTAATAATAAATATGTTTATAATTTCAGATATAAGAAGAATCTGAAAGCGTTTTACATCGTTCATCCCACGTTCTGGACTAAGGTACGTGAACTTTTATTCTTACCTAATTAACCTGCCGTGCGAGCATGACGGTCTAGAAAGATTCTCTGCGTTGACAAAATCTAAGTCAGAAAGAGAAAGATATAATTATCCGTAGTGACAAAGCAGGACAAAGAGTCTACCGTCGCGGACACCGGTCCTTTTTGTCTTGCTTTATCTTAAGAGGATGTATAGAGCTAAATGCGAGTTTTATGATGCGTAAAAGTACATGATCCACTGCAGTGACCATAATCAAAAATATATATGATATTCTTGAGGTTATGCGTTATTAAGATACTGTGTTCAAAACATAATACAACTATATTGATTCGATAGAAAAAAATCACGAATGTACCTCTAAAAAAATATTTTACTGTCTAGAAACAGTACTAAAATGCATGCAATGATTCTGATCTTTTGACAGATTTTTTATCTAGCAATATACTATCGTAATACTGTTCTATTTTTTTTTTAATTCAGCATGTTCCTTTATTCTCATTTTCGAGATTTTATGTACGCACTGCACGCGTGTGTGCGTAAGCGCTCGTGTACCGACAGTACCGGCTGCAGCCTGATGCTATATTATTAGTGGCAGCCACGTCGTTTGGTGTGTATGTGTACCCGCGTGGGGGCGGTGCCATCTCTCAAGGTCGTTGGCTCTATCCAGCGTCTTAATGGTACATTATCTCTTTCTAACTGAGATTTTGTCAGCGCAGAGAGATTCTATCTACACCGTCATAATCGCGCTGCTGCTTGGCAAGAGAAGGCATTTCTTAGCTCGCCAAACTATTTGACGCTCGACAATCCATCTATAACTGCTGTTCCCATTTCCAGATGATGACGTGGTGGTTCACAACATTCATGGCGCCCGCCATCAAGGCTAAAGTTCAGAGTCTGCCCGGTGTCGAGTATTTATACTCTGTGATGCCGCGAGACCAGCTTGAACTACCCGCCTTCGTCACAGAGTACGATATGACGGTAAGTGGCATCTTTACTCATATTACATATAACAGGTGGCTATTATAGCCTGTCGCTAAAGTGTATATATATTTCTAATATTTTACAGGCGTACTTAAAGTTGTTTGAAGTAGTTTATGAAACTACTGAACCTATTTACAAAAAAATAACTACCTGTAAAGATGACTCTTCTTGGTTTAAAAATATACGAGCAAAATCGGAGGATCGAGAGGACTTTCAATCTTAAAATACCTCAACAGAGCTAAATATGAAAGGATTGTCTTCCGCTGGGTACCATGGATTCATAGTAATTCCAGACAATTGACGTTTGGAATTATTGCAATTAAAATGGCGTCAATTGTAATTTTTGACAAATGGTTATTGTCAGTGCCCTCTATTGGAATTATATTTCAACTAAGCTGCATATTTTTGGGACACATTAAAAATCGAATCTTAAATTTGCAATGAATACAATGCACAGAACACTGATGTCAAAAAATGCAATAATTAAAATAGAATTCTAATAGAGAGGTACTGAAAATAACCATATCTCACAAATTACAATTTACGCCCTGTTGATTGCAATAATTCCAAACGTCAATCGATTGGAATTATTTCAGAATAGCCTGTAAAATAATAATTTGTAGAACATCGTCCATGTCAGCCATACACGTGTGACGTTGCGCGACAGAGACAACGCTCTACAAAACCGATGTTATTTTTTTCTAAAGTAAAAACCAGGAGGGAGGTAAATAAACGCCTAGTAATACTAACCCCTGTACCACTGTATTTTTCTGTCGTTTTATTGTCGCAACGGATTTTACGTTATATGTTAAAATACAAACATAATTATTATAATTAATGATTGGAAACACTATGTTTCCGCAAGTTTGACGTCCTAGATCGCCCTTCCCATTTAAAACATCACAATTAACTATTTTCCTAGAGTTCTGTCTCGCGACACAAAACGATACCAACGAAATCTAAGGTAACTTGTTACTGCGCACCTGGTCAGTTTAACTGGTCAAAGGGCAAAAAATTGTCGAAAGGGGGAGCCCGTCTATGGCCCCTCCATAGACTTAGTACTCTATGTTCTCCTGTCGCTTACTTTAATACTGTACTTTCCTTGTTTCAATTAATTAATTTAATAATAATTTGTTAATATTCCAGATCAACGGTCTCCATTACTTCCAACCTGACACGAACAACACGTAGACACACCGGACTACGTTAGTTTATAACTTGTAAACGTAATGTAAGGTCGGGAGGTATGTGAACTGAAACTGTGTGCTGTTGAGGTTCACAGGAAGGAAATACTCATTATCTTCTTTGTCCCACAAGCTGAATATTAATACTGGACCTATTTCTATGGGCCGCAACTGACGGACTCTAGTTTGTTCTGCCGGTCGCATTCATGGATCCATGGATGGACCTATCTTAAGAACAGGCGGTGGCAAGGTCACCTGTCGTCATCTCTATTATAAAAAAGTGCCAAATTTAATAATTTTTAACACCATATTTAAAATACAACTCCAATATTATCTTTCCAACATTCTTTCTGAGACAAGAAATGTAGGAAGCACTCTTATCAGGAAGGTGCCTCGTGTAAATAAGCTTATCAAAGTTTTTGTTCCTTACTTGCGAGCTATGTCGTCGAAAAATACACAGAAATATAGTACTTTCGTAATACTAAAAATAAGTACACAGTTTCAGTTCATTGTCACTTAATGACTTCCAAGTTGTAAAGTTCATATACGTTATTATTGTTGTTGTTAGTGATATTTCTACTTTCTATATTGTCTATCAATATATCATCACGCCTTTTATCCCAAGAGGGATATTTGCTACGATCCTGGCATATCTCTTTGGCTTCGTACCTACAGCTACGGTGTCTTGGATGTGGTTTTCCACTTGCTGTATCTATTTGATTTATGTGTTCTGTTTTGTTAGGTCCAACTAAATAATAAAATGACGTAGTGAAAGTCGGCCTTACTGTAGAAATATCACTAAAAGTGATATGTACTAGATATGCATTTTTACATATTATTTTATATGATTTACATTTTAAGTGTCTACCCTATATTGAAATTTGTTATCGAGAAATATTGATGTGCTATTTTGATGAAAGAAAGGAAATTGTGTGTTTATGTATCTCATAAATACAGTCATTGCTTGACTATTTGTCAATTTAAGCTGTTGTGGGCAGAAAAGCTCTCTTTTATTATTGATTTTTTTATTGAACACAAATTACAATATTCCTCAAACTTATTGATTTACTTGTACTTAAAATATTCTTTATATCTGTAAAAAAATATTACAAAAAGTCATAATTTGATTTATAATGAGTGCGTACTTATTTGTGAAGGTGCTGCATGACGGTATGTTTATTTAGTGATATAAAACTTAATGTAAGAATGATCACATATATTGTACAGACTAGACGATGAGCTGCCAGTCCCTCACCGACATTTCTCACACATAGAGTCAGGCACCTACACAACTGTTAGATTTGCCGCTTGGAAACATCATAGCGTCAAACACCAGTAATAAAACTACTTTAGAAATTGGTTCACAAAGCGAGTCTTTTTTTTTCACGGGCTGCCTTACCGCTCCTGAAACTGTTTTATCGGTCCCAGGGTAACTCGGTGGCCGAGTGGTAAAGACGTCTGGTATTAACTAAGCGGACCACGGCTCGATTCCGGCCATGTACCAACCACACTAATTAGAGGCTTGCTATCTAAATATGACCTCCACAGAACTGGCCTCACAAATACTTTTAAAAGAGCTGAAACCGATAATAAATTAAAAGCAGGGTGCAATATAAGTTGTGAATCCTGTTTTTTTTTTGTTTTTATTTTGTATTATATTATAATGGCTAGGGCACATGAATAAATAAGGAACAGAATAAAAGTCTCATACAACGTCACGCGCTCGGGAACAAACCGGCTTCATAAACGGACGAAGAGGCATAGATAGCTCTGTGCGTGTACCTACTAGTGTACCCGATCGCGCGGCGTTGTATGAAGCTTTCATTATGTTTCTTATTTATTCTTGTGGCTAGGGTGTCTAATGTCCACATTCAATACCTCCCACTGCCAATGTAACTGTTTCTGAAGTATTTTGACCTTTCACCGTGTATTTACTGATTTTGAAATACAATCCCAGAAAGAATCTGTATACGTATTGTTATGTAGAATGTGTAGATACGAGATATATAGCAATATTTTGTTTGTAATGTAAACACATGTTAGGTGACACACTTGAATATTTGGTGCCACATTGTTTTTATTATAGATATATATTATTGAAAGGCAATATGATCGGGATATGTCGGTATATGTGCGCGGTACGTACGTGCTTTTGTTATTACTGTTATTAGGGAATAAACGTTGCATTTCGTGTGTCTAATTATATAACCCCATGTATTTGTTAACGTCTGTGTAATATTACTACATTGGAAGAGTAGATTGTTCACCAAGGGAAGAAAGCGGACAATTACCGCAATTCTCCCGAGTGGTACGTAGTATTCTATATATATATATATATACAAGAAATTAACAGTTTCAACAAAGCAACACGCGCCCCATTTTCACATGTCAGCAGCATATTGTGATATTTTCAATGTAGTAATATAGACATGGGTATTGTTAATCGGCAATGTCAATAATAATATTATAGATAATTGTGTGGTAATTTGTTATCGCGTTTGAAGGCCTTCTGTTTGTATGTTGGACATAGAGGGAGCTATAGTTGGGAAGTGACGCGTCTTAATATTGTGATCAGCAAATTGTTGGTTAAGTTTAATATTTTATTAAAATAGTGATGTTAATAGGATTATTGTACATATTTTAACAGAACAGAATAAAATTATTAATTTACTAAATCTGAAGTTTATTTTAAAAACCTGTGGTGTTAGAATATTTTGGAACCGCGACATCTTCGTTTCGACCGGCCGATCGAGACTCAACGAAACGAAAGGAATGTCTATATTAATCTAGTAGCATTTTCAGTTGGCATCAATTCCCTAACGCATTGGCATATTGTTAGTTCCGTTGGCCAACGTGAAATCTAGCTTGATCAACGAAGAAAATATTGACATTACAGCCTACCTACAGTTTCCTTTCTTCTTAGTCGTGGCGCTCTTGACAGAGCAGTCGTGGACAATCATGGCGATCCTCAGCGCGACGCACCTTGTATAGACTCGCCATGGTTAACTTTCTTGGGAAGAATAGTGCAGTGGTTTCCCCTTGCCTTCCATTTTGAGACTATTTAGGTCTTCAGGCTTGCTGTAGCCTTTTCCAGCCAGTTTCTTAGCTATGTTGGTGTATGGTTATACCGCCATTGCTCGGTCGCCAGAGCCTCGTTTGTTGTCTAGCAGAGGGTACCAAGTGAAGCGTGCAGGTGAGGATGACATTTAGGGTCGGATAGATATTATTCCTGGCTTACGTAAAAACTACTTTGGGCCAAGGAAAAATATACATTGTCATTACAGCCTATCTTTTGCCTTTAATGACCCAACCAATACATTAGCTGTACAACGTAAAATCTAGTTTGGATTAATAAAGAAAATTATGTCATTACGATGTCGGAGTTAGGGTCTGAATTCTAAATTGTCCATGTTCTAATTACTCCACATTCTTATTTTTACAGACTACCGTTTCCTTACAATGGTCAAACGAATACTTTTACCGTTGGCTAAATCGTTATATTTTCTAATTAATATCGGCTAAATGGTAACTTACATAAATACAGGGTTTATGTATTTTCATTTCACTTCAACTTGTAATTTTAAAATCTGATGAATATTAAATTCCAATGCCCAACAATTCCTTACTGTTATTGGGTGTAACGAGTTGCGATGCGAGTAACTGCTTTTAAAATATAATAGTCAAAACTATAGACACCACCGATGGACCGTAGGAAATATTACATAGGGCAAACAGTACGTAAACCATCATTGGACCAAAGTGGGAAATATTACGTATCATCATTAGCCCAATGGAATAAAAATCATCGATGTATAAAAACGGCCAAATGTAACCGTTGGCCAACCGTCAACATGCACGAGGCCCAACGAAGTGCCAACAAAAAATGCTACTAGCTAACTATCGAAAAGTACCAGGAGCATGTTGGGGTTTTGAGTTGGTTGGTTCTTGACGTTCTTGTTAATTTATGTTCGTGTACTGTTTAATTTATACACAGCGACATTTACACAACGTAGTTAAACGATTAATATAATGTTCATTTCACAAGGGTTCTTAGGGATGTAACGTTCATACAAACGTAATGTCAATGTCAATCAATGACCGTATATAAAGGGTTTTCTTACAAAACGGTATACTTTGACCGTGAGATATACGCGTCAGGCGACAGACCCGAGGTCGCGTATGGGAGTTGAAACGAAACTAATTTTATACGAAACGGTATACTACGACCGTGTAGGGCTCCGATCCCGGACGGAAGACCCTGCCGAAATACGTGTAAGTGACACGTCGTATGATAGCCAAAAGACAACTAAGTCCGGCCGCACACCGAAGACACGCCGCTTGCCTATAACAAATTGAATGCTGCAAACAAATGTTGCGTCAGTGATATCTGTGCCGTGCGTCTTCCTTAGCATAGAGTAACTTATTGTTCCTTAGGTGTGTCTTTGGTGTGCGGCCGGACCTCGAACCTGTCGACGGCAGATCTCGCCGCGGTCGTACAAAAGGAATAAATATTTTCCGAAAAGGATAACATGCGAGGGGGACAATTTGTATGTTTTAAATAAAACCTCAATGTAAAGTACGAGCGCATAACATACAAGGGGGATAATTTGTATGTTTTATATAAAACCTCAATGTAAAGTACGAGCGCATAACATACAAGGGGGATAATTTGTATGTTTTATATAAAACCTCAATATAAAGTACGAGCGCATAACATACAAGGGGGATAATTTGTATGTTTTATATAAAAACTCAATGTAAAGTACCAGGAGTGCATAACATACAAGGGGGATAATTTGTCAGAAAATTCATATTATAGTCAGAGCATCCAGTCTGGGCAGCCGATTTGGCAAACGAATCGACCATCTCACTCGGGATCCATGAAAGACACACATTTAGTTGTTTCTGGACGCAGAGGTGAAGTGAATCTCTGATTTTCGTAATTATGGGGTGCCTTGATTTATCACGAAAAGGGTTGCGGTTGATAGCTTGAAGATAGAACATTTGACGAGGTCCACGAAACAACAGATACACTTGACAACAAGTTTCGGGGCGCGCGTCCTTCCTACTTCTATACTATGACAACAATTAGTAATGCGGAATGCCTACCTCAAAATAACAAATAGAGGTAAAATAACTGTGAACCTTTCTGTGAACGTACTAGTTCGCGGTTCCACAAATTGTGCTTTCTGATTAGGTGTTTGTATTTGTACCAGTGTTGCTCTGTCGTCGGGTCTCTTTCTGTCATCTTCAAGGAATATAAGTACTAGACCGGTGAACCGGTCATCTCTGACCATACCTAATGCCTTGAGGTTCTAATATGGCAGGTACAGACAGAGGCAGTTACGAGAGCAGCCGAGAGCTTGGCGGACCAATTCATTGATAGCACCATGATGATGTAGTCTTTGAATCAAAGAATATACTACGCTACCGACTTTGAATCAAAGACTACAATATTTAGGGGGTTTTATTTGGGCCGATCCCGGCGGCACTGCAATGCCGGGCCAACCCGTGACAGGAGTGGAGCGAGCCCCGAGCATCCCGTCTATTTCCAAAAATCAGTTTAATATACTGGTCCCGCTGTGCGGGAACTTTCAGATATTAAGCTGAAAAGAACAGATACTACACTTTGATCTTAGCCAAAAGGCCGAGAAGCGATACCGTACAATTTGAGTTTCGGTATTATATACTATGATACAATGTTAACATAAGTGAGAGTTTAAAAACTAGCAGCGACATCTGTTGGCGTACATTAGAACTAAAACATTTAATTAAACAAACTGGCAATAGATGGCGCTATTATTTAGGTTTTTTTTATATAAATGCAGGAGTATGGATTTTTGAAATAGCGCCAATATGGCGGAGGTCACAGATCCTATAAACTAAAGTTCTGTGGTACATGTTAAAGGACATTTAAATCTCCCCTTTTCTCTCTTTTCAAGTTTCTTCCCTTAGGGAGCTTTAATAAAAATATAATAAAATAATAAAAATTGTCGGCAGTACTGCTGCACTGATGACTCTCGGAGATCACAACCACCGCCGCTCAGCCTGTGAGGACAGCCGGTGGAGTGGACTAGTAACGCTAAATACCTGGGGTGCCAGATGGACTGCTCTGCATGGCTCACACACATGGTGTCCATTCGCAATGAGAAGGCCGCCAGTGGCACGCTGCGGCCGGTCCCAAGCTCAAGTCTGCCACTCCGGGTAAAACTTAGGATATACAAGCTCTATGGTATGGTACAGTCTCAGTTGAGGGCCTAAAGAAGACACCGAAGGGTAGTTGTTGTATTTTATTTATGTTTTGTTGACAATAGAGGGTCCTGTAAAATGCATGTGGTAATTAAAAACAGCATTGTATTATATTTATTTTATTCCCTTAACCATATTAAAATGATTATTATCTACACAATAATATAAAAAGACAATCAATTAGGTAAATGCTCTAAACAAAATCTCACAAGACAACTACAAGTGTGTTGTAAAACTCATTACATTTACATTGTTAGTATACTATGAATATAATTAAAATTTAAAATTGAAAACAACATAATATATTAAAACAAAGAATATTTTAATTATTTTGGTCCTATAGGGTTGACGAGGCGCCATTTATGACGTCCGGACGTCGATAACTTGTACAGCGGTCAACGCTCATAAGGACATTCACTATCATGACTTATTTTATATTTAAGTCATCAAAACATATTGTTTATCAACCTCAAAAATGTCAACAAGCAGCAAAGTGCTAACAGCAATACATACAATTACTAATACACAATAATATCATTATTATTACATATAATCTGACTATAATTTTTACTACAAAGTTGCAATTATGCAATCAATGAGAAAGACGACAATGCTTATAATTAAAATTACATAAAACATGCTATACTAAAGAGTTTATTTCGGAAGAGCTAGAAAGTAAAACATCAGGCGTGTATAGTGAATGTCCATACATCGGCACCTACCGCCTCGCTTAGTGTCCAAATAACTGTGCACTGTGCTACCCAGTGAACAGTTCAACAATTTTTTTATCAAAAATATCAATTTGTAGCACTTTCCGAACATTACTCTTACATATTGTCACTTACATAGTTAAAACTATTATATAAATATCTGTTAACAACTAACACCTCGGTATAGAGCTCGCGGGAATAGCCTCACACCAGGATGCTTAGCGAGAACTCCTATAATATTCCATTAAATTCACATTATCAATTAGTCAATAATAATTATAAAATATCAACTAATAGTTTTGTTTCAACTGCAAATTATCTCTAAACATAGTAACTATAGTAATAATCTACATTAGCACAAACATTACACAAGCAAACTAACTTACAATTGGTCAGGGGAAGCGCAATAACAATCTTTATTGTAAAGACAAACAAAATAAACAGATATGTAATATGTATCATCTATAGTATGAACACGAACGAATACCCAGGTAGCTGTGCCACGTCTACTCTAGCTAGCTACATGTGCTCATTATTTACAATCCATAAAAACTTACAAAAATATCTTTCAAGCCTTGAAAATAATTGCACAAGGACAGGCTAACATCATATATAAATTGTTGATACAATATCATTCATTATTATTACATAGACAAGTCAACATCACTTAAGAACAATACAATTGACATAATCTACTGACTGTTACAAGCTACAAGATCAACATTCCGGTTTATATATTTAAAATGTAAATCTGATGAATACCGTTTACAAAATATTGTAATGTAGACGGCCATTACGGTGACTGACTAACAAAACTATAACTTGTTATATAAAAATAAACAATGTGAAACCTTTATCCATCTTTCTTTACGAAGAATCATACATAAAACAAATTACTTATTATAAATAAATTAATATTTTACAGTACCTACAGGGTTACACTTTAGGGTTGCTAAAAAATATTATAAAACTTTTTACATAATGTAGCTCGTTGGATCGTACGTCGCCACATTTTTTAGGCTTCTTTAAATAATAATATAAGTTTACTTACACAAAAATATTTACTAAGTATGTATTTTTAAAATTCCCATAAATAAATATGCAGACTTCGTGTAAAAATTAAAAATAAAGAAAATAAATATCAAATGATTAGAGAAATAATCGATAAATTGAATGATGCACTTACAATGAATGTCGTGCTGTTTCAATAAATTTAAAGCGAACATTTGACATCTGTCACCCATAGTTATATTCTCTCGCAACGCTAAAACATAATATTATATGCAGAAAAAAATATATTTATTATATGAAAGTATGCGCAGCCCATAATAAGATCAATTTATGCATTTTAACTACTTAAATAATAAAAAATCCGAAAAACAACAACCGGGCATAACCTCAAAAAAATTGCTGATCGACCAATACCGCCATTTTTTTCAGCGTTATCTACAGGTATGAGCAGACACTAACTTTGTGTTCACGAAAGACGCTAATTGAGGACAAAACGACATAATTACGCTTCATTTTCTACAAGGAGTTTGTATACAATAAGTATTCGTCAGAGTGAATGACAGTTTAGTTAGGTCACGTGGTTGTATTTAAGTCGGTCCTATACATTAGGAATAGTTGATGAAATGTATGCAGTCAGTGCAGAAAGTATGTAAGCCCGAGCCAAAGCCCGGCTTTCCGAAGCCGAAGGTTTTACAGAACGGAGACTGCAATAATTACCATCGCTTACGACTTTCATACGAAGTTTTTCAATACATTTGCAAGTAAAAATTACATATGAATTTTCCAATAACAAATAGAGGCACAGATTATATAGAGGTCTGACGGCCTATAGTTTTTTAACATAGGTAAATTAAATTAAAATTAATGGATTGAGTTATAAATGACACTTTATTATGTTTATTATTTTGCGTAACAAATTTCATTTTGTGTCCCACACGAAAACTCTTTGCCTTTTTATGTATAATATTAAAATTAAACTGTAATGATAAAGCACAAGGGTGGTAATGTGGTGCATTGTCTGTCAGAAAACGGTGATATAAGAGCCACTTTACGAGCAAGTGTATTGTAAAAGTAAGTTCTCATCTTGTCTTCCAAATCACCCTGTATACCTATATAGTATAGTTAGCCCATAAATTATAATAGCTTGGTTGCTTTAATTAATGTGTTTTGTCACTGTATACTATGTCAATTATGTTTATTAGTGCGGCCCGAATTCTCAAAATGTATGTAAATGTCTATTTCATTTAAAATTGATATACTATAAAATATAATTTGTAGCCATTATTTTTTAATTAGATTTGTAGCCATGATAGTGGCTGAATATACTTCAAATATTATATTAAACAAAGTTGATTCACTTAATACTACATTACATTTATAATTTGGTGACTACCGTATGAGCAAAAATGACGGTATCTAACTAGACGCCTTTTAGGATCCTTTATTTGTAATTGTTCCACTTAACTCCTAGAGAATATTTTAAATATCTAAATAACTATTGACTTGCGTCAGCCATTTAACAATTTAATATTTAATGTATCCTGTGAACAAACACAAATATCCAATCAGTCTCTTCAAATCGTGAAAATCACACATTTCAGTGACGGTTGCAAATCTCGCGTGAATCCCAAATTTGTAAATAAATTACCTAAAATATCCCAACTTGACACCCACTAGGTTCACTTCCTTGTGAGTGTCCTCCTCGGCTTCAAGATTTTCGTCTTAGTTTGTGCGGTGGTTGACTGCGCCGTCGGCGGCGGCAGTGTCCGCTGTATGGTCCTGCGCGGCGGAGTGTGCACGAGGGTGGCGTGTCGAGCTAGCAGTGCGTTGCTACCGAACAGCTGTCCGCAGTCACAGCGGTGCGCCGGCACCGGCTCTGTAATATTATTAATGTAAATGTAATTTCACTTGTCATTCCGGATTTATAAATTATTATCTATACTAATATTAAGTTAAGTTTGGATGTAGGGGGGTAATCTCTGAAACTACTGGACTGGTTCGATTCTGAAAATTATTTCACTAATAGGAAGTTGCATTATGCCTATAATGTCATAATGTGCTATATATTATTTTGATCGAAAATATCCACGGGCGAAGCCGGCGTGGAAAGCTAGTTGATGATAAATGTTAAAATACCTGGGGTTAGAGAAAAATATGTTATAAAAAAACAATAATGAAAACTGCATTAAAATCCTTCATGATTTTAGCGAACACGCATACAACTTTATTTTATAATAATAGAGTTTAAAAATTGAGTTTTTAAAATAGTGAAATGCTCACCTTTCCTAGGCAATGTTTTCTTAACAACTTTGGGCTGGGACTTCCTTGTGACAGGTAAGGTAGGCTGTGTAACTTTAGAGGTAACTGCAGCTCCTTTGGGCTTGTCATCTTTCCGTTTGGTTTTGGGGAACGAATATTTGATATCGTCGTCTTGATGAGAGGAAGGCACGGTTTTCGGTAACTTTGCACTCTGGTTATCGGGAACCGAGGTCGACGGAGTCCTAGACGGCCGCGATGTATGCTGCAGCGATATCCGTCTTTTAGTAGAACTCTTTCCCGCGGTGCGGTCGAGTGTTAACGAATTCCTCTTCTGAGACTTGACTTTATGAAATTCCTTTTCTCTGAAATCTGGGTTGAACATGTACCGAACGTCGTCTTCGTCGTCATCACTAAGCTCGATGACGCTCGTATCGACTTTCTTTCTTTTTGATATGTTCTTCGCTTCAATCTTAGTATCCACATCGTGTTGGGCACGTTCTTCCTCAACTTCGGATTTAACAACGCTGTCCTTAGTTTCGGGTTTTGTAGCCGGCTTAACTTCTTCAACTTTCTTCGCAGGCTTCTTGACAGGAGTAGGTTTGGTCTCATCCTTGATGGTCGGTAATTTATCTTCAACTTCGTCAAGTTTCTTCACTTTAGTAGCGGAGTGAGGTTCAGCATCGTCAAAGTGACGTTTGGAAGTCCTGGTTTGCGGGTTGCTAGTGCTGGGTTCCGGAACATTATGGTCTTCTGTTACAACCTTTGGATCAGGAGGATCTTTTTTATCTGTTTTTTTATTGGGATCAACATCAGCGGGGATAGTTAGATCCTCCTCAATTTTGACAATATTGTCTGCGGAGGGTACACCTTGGCCAGCGGTGGCGTCTCCAGCTTTGGCTTGTTTGAGAGCTGACTGCCTCTTCTTCCTGCGACAACTGATGGTATGTTTCTCCAAGGAATGTTCGTTAGGGAAGACCATGTAGCAAAGCGGACACTCGTGTATCAGTTGTTTGGCCGCGAACGTGCCCTTCTTACCTTCACACTTGTTGTCTTTGTGTTCACTGAGATGGTGCAGTTTTCTAAAAGATTTGTTGCAAATGTTGCAAGTAGGGGGTGGAGGACTGGAAGCTTTCTCTACCTCGATGTTGGTACTGGCAGCTTTCGTTTTGCTGATACCGCTGTGTGTCTCCCGATGTTCTGCTAAATGATGCAACTTTCTGAACGTCTTCTGGCACTGCTCGCATCTGATAACGACACTTTTATCGTGTTCTTCAGTGGACGACTTGCTATTGCGACTGTCCACACCGACAACCGCCGCCTTTGTTGTTGGTTTAGTTGTGTCTGCCCTTGTGCCTGATGAAGTCTTAGCCGTGTCTACCTGCTTAGCTGCGTCTGTCAAAATCTTAGATGTATCTACCGAGATCGTAGCAGTGTCCGCCGAGGTCTCAGCTGTTTCCGCCGAGGTCTTAACAGAGTTTGTCGATCCTTTAGCTGTGTCTTCCGAGCTCTTAAGTGTGGCTGCGGAAGTCTTAGCTGTGTCGGCGGAACTCTTGGCGTTACCCTCAGACGCATTCCTCTGATTCCTGTGTGTGATACGATGCTGGGCCAAGTGGTGTAGTTTTCTAAACTCTTTATTGCAAATTTTACACGAGAGCACATTTTTGGTTTCCTTAGTTGTTTCTTTAGGCACCTCTTTAGTATGTATAAGTCTGTGATTGACAAGATAAGACAGTTGCCTGAAAGCTTTTCCACAAGTTTCACAAACGTTGTTAGAGGTGTGCGAGGTCTGTAAACTTGTGGAGATTTTAGTTTGTTTAGTTTCGATGGGCTTCAGACTGACCTGCTTCTTATGTAACATGTCTTTAATAGTTTGTAGTGAAGCGTCGTCGTCTTCCTTGGCTGCCGATTCACTGTCTTCCGCAGAGCTGTCAGACTTGTCCGCACCTGGTCCCCGACTTCTAGTCCTCGAAGATTCACTTCTGTTAGGAGAGGGTCCAGTGCAGTGCTTGACGTGTTTAAACACCACATTCTCGGACCTAAACAGTTTACTGCAAATCGGACACACGATATTCTCATTTATTTTCCCCATGGTCCAGTTTTCTTGATGTTCTCCGTCATCGCTGCTATCGAGTGTTGCAGACAAATCTGAGACAGACGTGATAGATCGTTCTCTATAGGCCTTGTTCTTGGGGCTGGTAGTATTATTTAATGTTGTATTGTTTGGATCTTCACCGGACAACGGGTTTTTACGAGGTCGACCACGTCCTCGCTTCACCGAAAAATCTTGAGGTCTATTAGTGTTTGTTTCAACTATAGCTTTGGCTACATCCGGCTGTTTCTCCAGCAGCTCTGCAGCCATTACTAAACTGTCTATGGTATTCAATGAGCCCTTTGCTGTATAAGTCGGGAGATTCTCTACCTTTCTAGTCAACAAATAAGATTTCCTAGGCAGCACATTTTTCGGTGACCTCTTAATTTGATGATCGTCCAAGTCAACAGTCTTCCTCTTTCGTTTGGTTGCGAGGCCCAAATCCGTAGGCTCAATGAGTTCTAGTTCTGGTGCATCAACGAGTGTAAGATCTTGTTTGCGAAGGTGTTTCTTTGGTTCAGTAATGGTGTCATCTAAAGAATCACACGAACTGAGCATTTCGAAGTCACTCGTGGATTTTTGATCACTTTTAGAAGAGAGATCTTGCCCCTGTACGTTTAGGTTATACGGTCCAAATTCGTTTGAATTCTCCATATAAACTACTTTGACAGGCTTATCCTCTATGACCGTAATAGGAGATTCTTTTTGTCGTTTAGCCGTTAGAGCAGAGTGATATGCTAATTTTATATTGGATGAATAACCTTTATTTTCAGTTTCTTTATTGGTTGTGGACTTAATCGAAACAGGAGGCTTGCCAAAATACTGTGGTTTAACTTTATATGACTTGGCTAATATTTGGTTATTAAAATAAGTTTTTTCTACAGCAGTTTGGACAATACTCGGTGTTTTCTTGGTATCAAATTTTACTGTAACTTGTCGCTCGTAAGTTACAGAATTACGTCTAGCGAATTTATCAAAATCTTTTTCGGTTATCGGTGCAGGATCGGAATCGCCAGTAACAGGTGGATAGTCCAGAATGTCTTCCTCGGAAATGAAATCATCTTTATCTTTGTTCTGAATGGTATTGCTAAGCGGTAATAAATTTGGTATTTTGGTACTTGGTCTAGGGTTCGTTGGTTTTGAAACCTTCGATTCAGTCATAACTTTGTCATATTTCTTCCGGTCTTCATGGAACCTAGAGGGCAGCTTATGGGGCGGCCTCTCTACGAACGGTGTTCCATGAAGTTCATTCATTTTTAATTCTATATCTGATAGAGTATTAGATGTTGACTTTTCTTTAAAATTTTCCTGTTTCAAGCTTGGTTCTGTTACTTGTCTCTCTGACGTTGTCGTCGGTTTATCCATAAGCATCCCTTCCACTGCTTTGTCTATCAAATCCTTGAAATTCAAAATATCAGACCTGTCACTACTTTCGGGTTTTCTAGCGGGGTCTACTTTTTCAGGTTTGGAAACAACTGGTTTAATCTTAGTCGGTATCTTATTGATATTGGAAGCCTCATTTTTCGATAAACCGGCGAATTTTCCATCCATTTTTATGTGAAAGTCACGTCTATTTAAGTCATTTGTCTGCTTGATTTGATTTGAACTATTGTTACTAGTCGAGGTTTTGTAGTCTTTAATTTTATTAAGATATTCTTGTTTGTTTGCTTCTGTCCATTGACCAAAAGGTACAGCATTATTATTGTTGTTGTTGTTCAGAGACTTTGGTTTTATTTCGTTCCCTAGTTTAGAGGTAGAAGTCACAAGTAATTCTTTAGGTAAATTATTTTCATGTGGATTTTTTAGTTCTGTTACAGAACTCTTTAATTCTTCTTTAAGATCATCTATGCTATTATCGTTAAGGTTAGTAGCAGTTTCATTGGATGATAGTTTCTTTTTATCGATATCCAAAATAAGTTCAGATACCGCTTCCGGGGCCATCTCAATTTTATCTGGCATTACAGTTTCAACATCTTTTGTTTTTGATTCTGGCCTTTCACGTATAGTATCTGAATTGTGCAGGCAAAGTTCATTTAATGACTCCGGCATGATTTCTTTTGGGAGTGATCCTGTACCTTTGTTATCATTACTTCCTGGTACGTCGTCAATATCTTTAAATTCGCCATCTTTCTTATCATGTGTGGCCTTATCTTCCACTATAATTTTCGTATCGGTGGCCTCTTTGTCAAGCTTATTTCTTGAAATCGGGCAAAGTTCTTTAAACGGCTCCGAGAAGATTTCTTTTGAGAGTGATCCTGTACCTTTGCTATCATTACTTCCTGGTACGTCGTCAATATCTTTAAATTCGCAATCTTTCTTATCCTGTATGGCTTTATCTTTCACTATAATTTTCGTATTGCTGGCCTCCTTGTCAAGCTGATTTCTTGAAATCGGGCAAAGTTCATTTAATGGCTCCGAGATGATTTCTTTTGGAAATGATCCTGTACCTTTGTTATCAGTATTTTTTGTTTCGTCATCAATATCTTTAAATTCGCCATATTTTTTATCCTGTGTGGTCTTATGTTTCACTATAATTTTCGTATCGGTGGCCTCTTTGTCAACCTGATTTCCTGAAATCAGGCAAAGTTCATTTAATTGCTCCAAGATGATTTTTTTTGGAAGGGATCCTGTACCTTTGCTATCAGTATTTCCTATTTCGTCGTCAAAGTCTTTAAATTCGCCATCTTTCTTATCCTGTGTGGCTTTATCTTTCACTATAATTTTCGTATCTGTGGCCTCTTTGTCAACTTGAGTGCTTGAAATATTTTTATCACAACTGAATGCTTTTTCATTGCTTGTTTGTAGTTTCGCTTGTATATAGTTTTTAGTAAGGTTTTTATCAACATAATTTTGTGTAACCTTATCGTCGACCATATATGAAGTAGAGCCCTTTACTGCACGTTCTTTATCAATTATGGAATCCATGAGACTTTCAGTGACTATTGACACGCTTGGTGGCTCTTGTGTATTGTTTGCTTTAGTATTTGTATTAGTTCTGTTTGTACCTTTATGTGTATCTGGTTCTTCAGGAATAGTTTCTGATAACTTTGTTTCTTGCTCAACTATTTCTACCCTTGTAGCCAACTCTTTTTCTTTGCTATGCACTTCTTGAGGAACTTCTGAAGACTTAATTTTAACAATATTTAGGTCAATATTTTCAGATTGTTTTTCTGAGTTCATTATGGACTCCTTTTTAAGTGGTAATGTTTGATTATTAACTAAAGTGTCATTCTTCGATAGTTCTGTGGGTTTTGATTTACATCCATCAGTGTTCACTTCTATCGTTTTCTTTGTAATATCAGAGTGTAAACTTGTTTGTAAATGTAAATCCACCATTGTTTTCGTCAATGGAACACCTTCTTTAATTGGTGTAGAATGGAAGGTGAAAGGAGTGAAACTGCCAATAGGTGACTTTCTTGCTTCACTGCCAAACTTCAAAGGCGTAGTGGTATCAGGCTTCTTCTCAACTTTTTCTTTAATAAGAGACTTGTCACTCTTGATGTGGACATCCTTTTTTACATCTTTAGCTGACAACTTCCTTCTTTCAAATTCCTCTTCAGCCTGAAATTATAAAAAAAATTGTTACGTTATTTAGCAGTGGGCTAGAGATATTAGCAATAGCAATTCGTACCGACTTCGCACGGGTACGATTTCGTTTGCGAAAATTGGTATACATTCTACACAAAAAATAATTCAAATTATTACTATCTTTTAAATTTAGAGTATATACTACCGAATACTTTTTGTACATAATTTAATTCTATACAATTATTTCCTTTTCACCTCACTTAATTCACTAATACTGTTAATGCTTAACTCTAAATACTAATTCTAATTAGTGTTTACCGACAATAAATTTGTAGACTAATCTCCGACTATAAAAGGGACCGAATAGTCGGCTTTTCCTAGTATCCAAGTCAAATGAACAAGTACTGATTAATTGAGAATTTGAGATTGTTTAAGACTTTGACAATAATTCGTTCAGTATAAAATCGCGTTTAAACAAACAGATGAGGAAACAGATTTGTTTTATAATTTGCAGTGACTCAGAATTATATTGTACAGATAAAATAATAGATTCTATAAAACTGTGGAGGGGCTTCAAATATATACATCCACATAAGTGATATTATTTTTACTTATACTCAAATTTTATTTTACTAAGTGTAGGTAACTAAAACTGTGATTGGGGATCCAAATTAACTTTGATGTGTCACAGGATCCACTTGGGCTATCGAGGGATCACAGTGAAGTGCCACAGTGGATCATAGTGGATTGAGAGAGTACCCTGCAGACTAAAATGTATCAGGCCAATTTAAAAAAAAAATCTTCTTCACGGCTAGCCTTTTTAATCTAGAGTTGTAGGATGAATTTTAGATGGCGCCACTATTAGCAAATCCATATGATTATTACAAAGTTAAAACCTTCAAATGATATGTGTCAAAATTGTATAACAATCTAAACATTAATTGGCTCCAATCGAAAAGTGATTGTCGAAACTGAAGCCCATTGTGAGACTAAAGATAAATAGTACCACAAAAAAGACATTGTAATGTTAAAGAAGTGTTGGAATTAATGTATCGCTCTTGAAGGATACTATCTTGATGAGTAAAGTCAAATTTTGTTTAAAAACTGTTATTTTATTAGTCATCCTACAAACCTATTACGTGATCCATGTATAACATCATGCTTGAAGCCGAGCACTAAGCATAAACGTCAACCAATGAATAATTTACACGGGCGAAGTCAGGACGGAAAGGGAGGTAGAATTTGTTTATTTATTTGTATGGGGGTAATCTCTGGAACTACTAAAATTATTTCACTAACAGAAAACTACACTATCCCCGAGTAATATAGGCTATATTTGATTTTGATAAAAATAAGTTTTAAGTTAAAAATCTCAATATTATTAAAATAAAGCGCCTACTATATACAACAATGTCACCAAACTTTGCTATTTTCTTTCTCAGGTGTAACAGGATACTTTATTTCCAGGTGAAACCGTGGACATAAGCTAGATACAAATAATTGGAATTTTAAATTTGCTGCTATCATCATTATAATATGAGTTTCAAATAAGAATAGGCCTGACCTTGACTGCGACCAGATGAAGAATAATAAGTTGTAAAAATAATAATGTTTTTGTCAATATGTATTTTTTTTACATCTTGTCTCTTTTACCTTTTTGAAATGTGAACACCACAATAATATTGTTATTTGAAACGTGTAGTGTTATAATACAAAAATAGTGGCGCGTCAGTCTGTATAACTCAAGAAACACAAATTGGATTAGATCCTATCACATGAAGAAGTTCAGCATTAACAGACTCAAGTTGGGTCAAATTTGATACCAGCATATCACTGTGTTCATAAGACACCTATATCCATCATTTTTCTGAGATAAACTATTCCCAATTTCTCTGTAAATAATCCACCTGTGTCACTGTAATCAATTGCGTATTTTTGAAGCTTATTGAAAATTCTAAATAAAAATTATATTATGATTTTTTTCATTGGTTAAAAATATTTAATGATTATTATTTTGAATTTTCAATAAGCTACAAAAACGCGAAGTATATAATTGAAGGGTAATGTTATAACAGCACTTTTAAAAAATTATGTGATAGATTATGAAAGAGAAAACAGGGGCAAAATAATCCTTTATGCTACTTATATTTACTATTCAATAAAACCAATTGAAAAAATAACAGCTATTTCACTTCGATATATTGAATAAGTAACTATATGCTAAATTACAGTGACACAGGTGGATTATTTACAGAGGAATTGGGAATAGTTTATCCCCCATACAAAATATGGACATAGGACCCTTAACAATTCGGTAGGTAAAGTAAAAGTTAAGGTATGCTGAATCCAAAACCGTTTCGAGACATTGGTTTAATAATCCGTATTTTTTAATTTATAACTCTTAAAATCGTGAGATTGTCTTTATTTTTTCAAAAACAAATAATTTACTTAACCTACATTTCACCTATGAATGATGTCATTATATCGGCTAAATAAAAGCAAAACATTTACTTGTCAACTTGTCAACCAATGTTACCCTGTTACTAGATATACTACTATTTCAGTAGTTTTTATAACTAATCTAGTTTATTATTTAGGAAAAATGTTTAAGCATTTTTTTATGGTAGGATATTCTTTGACCTTTGTATATATTTTGTATCACATCAACTATGCATACTACGGTATAAAAGCCGTAAAGATGTGTTCTTGGTTGTTTTATTAATATGTTTTATGTAGAAGTGGTAGGTTTTGGTAGATTTTGTAGGATTTAGAGACGGCAAGTTAAATGTCAAAGTCAAAGAACACAGATGTTCTTTTTTCTGTACCAACATATCAAAGGTATTGAAGTATTCAGCCGACAAAATGACGTCATCAGTGCCAAAACTTTGATAATTTATTATAAAAAAACTACTTTATAGAAATCAAAAATATTCAAATTAGTTTCTTAAAATAGCTTAATCTTTAAAATAAAAATATAAAAATCGTACCTTAGCTTTTACTTTACATACCGAATTGGCATTTTTTGAATACACATATTTATTTACTGTGAAAATTAAGTTTAGGCCAAGCACATTATCCTAATTTGATAAGCAAATAATAAAAACTCACAATTTCTTTGATGATTTCCTCATATACTTCCAAATTTCCTTCATCATTCCATCTGAAATTGAAATGTAAAAGCAATATTAGCATTACTTACTTACTCATTATAATCATGTCTTACTAGAAAAAGCATTTGAAAAAGTTACAAGCTTTAAGAGCCCTATATCCATAATTTGTATGGAGATATTACTATTCGCAATTTCTCTGTTGAAAACTCATTGAAAAAATAACAGCTATTTCACTTATATATATTCAATATGTAACTACATTCTAAATTACAGTGGCACAAGTTGATTATTTACAGAGAAATTGGGAATAGTTTAATAAAGTACAGAAAAAGTGTTAAAAAATATTTACTTCACTTTAAGAAACTTGAAAGTTGGCACTCCTTGATTTGAGTTGACTATTTGTACAGCTGCCAGGTCACCTTGCCGCTCCCCTTCCTCCTCCAATCTATACAAATACAGGTCATTCCCAGTATCAATAGCGTTTACATTTTTCCCATCAATATTCAAAATTATTTCTGTGTTCTGAATTTCCGCTTCCTTGATCTGCACAGTGGTGTCCGAGGGCACTAGTGTTTCTTCACCAGTACTCTCTGAGCCGCTATGTTTGCGTTCCTCTGCATCCTGAGACCCCAGCTTCTCTTCATTGCGCTGCATTGGATTATCATCAATTACCAAACTGTCTTCATTAGAGTTATCATCATCGAAGATGTCTACACCCCCAGACAGTATGTTTGCAGCCTCTATCTGTTCACTAATTTTGTATCCTGACAAGTCATTGTTCTTTGGAATGGGCGAGAGATTGGAGATGAGGTCTGTAGTCTCGGTAGTCGTGGGAGACTCTACAGAAGTGTCACCGTCCGATATAGAAAAGTATTTGCTACTGTCGGCTGTTACAAAAGGGTCCCCGACGGAGGATGCGCCCGAACTATCCGAACCGGGCTGCGACTCCCCGCGTAGCTGGCCTAGTCTATCCATCCCATCAGAACAGAACAAAGAGCACACAACTGAAACCTGAAAACGATACCTTTATTACTCTATTATCTAATTAAACACTTTTAAAATTGCTAAGGTCAGCCGAATTAGCACATTGCCCGCAAAATATAATTCGCTGCAAACTGCGGGTTCAACAATTTGTGACACTCCCGCGTATCGTTTTATAAACTATTTAGTAACTGTCTACTACCATTTCACTTTTCCTGCACATTTGCGCTTGGAAACAGATAGTTTTAAATTCCTATTAGTGATATTAATATTTTAATTAATAATTTCTTACCTATAACATAAAAAATACTCCTCCACAACAACACAACACATCAAAGATGGACGCAAAATAACTGTGTGTGTTGTCATAGTAAAAAAATTTATTGATACTGAGATACTCTATGAAACCACTTGAGGAATATATTATTTTGTCTATGTCACACCGGATCCGTAGACTGAGATGTAGAGTATTGCGGTCTCAAGTGGTATACAGTCAGTCTACGGAAGAATCATATTACGTCATTCATCTGAGTATTAGTACCTGAGATTAGTACGTACAATATGTATATAGTCTGTGATCACATCGTTTCTTTGATAGAGCAGAGCAGTGCTAGCATGACCACACGATTTATACTCGATATAATCTACTGTATCGATTTATGACATATGTCACGTGATTCCTATAGTAGCGTAGCGGCAACGATTGAAGACAAGGGAGAATCCACGTCGCGCATGCGTTGTTGTAAATTTTTTTTATATATTATTCACTATGGCATACCCGCAAAAAGTAGTTTTTTGTCTAGTTTTATATTTAGAGGTGTCCCCGATAGGACAAAGTTTTGAAAAAATCCGAAACTTAACGTTCGATGCCTAACTTTATAAAAATTGTAGAAATTGTTTTTCTTTTGTTTATGAACGCACCCAATCATTAATAAACAAGTGTCAAATGTCTTAGTTATTGAGTCAACCTTTCAGTCTTTCAGTCACAAGTAAGCGTTCTCGGAGGAAAGTAGTGTTTGTTTTATTGAACATAATTTTAAAACATTTGGTAAGTAAAATAAGTAATTAAAATGTTATTCAATTATGTTTGTAGTAAAGTAGTAAATGTTTAATAATTGAATTAGGTTCTATTTGTTATAGTTTACAGTAAAAATAACTCAAGTTAAAACTCGTCAAATGACATACTGTCCCGTTTTTGGCACGCTCGAAACATTACCCTCTTCTCAATTACCGACTTACTTTGATGTTATGAAATACTATCTGCTGATCAAGCATGAGTTAATGCCCGAAAAATCATCTTAAGAACCGACTGTTCAAGAAATCTCAGAAAGAGTTGCGACTCGGGTTTTAGAAATATGGCATAAATCCTCGCTTCCAATAGAAAGTTTAAAAAGAGTATTGCAAATTATTAGAGCTTACCACGAAAAAATATAGAAAGTTAATGAAACCATTTACAGTACGTCAAGGTAGTAAAAACTATAAAGAGAAAATTAACATATTCAAAGAAGATTCCCAAAAATTATTCGACATCAGTAGATGCAAATGTGTAATAGTTGTGTGAAAAAAGCAGTCATACAAAGAAATGGATATTTTGGTCATCTAGAAAATTTTCTTATAGCTATGCTTGCAGATGTCAACAAAGTGATACGGGAACTGGCATTTCGACGTATTCTGATAGCAAGGTCAGAAAAAGTCACAGGAAACCGAAAATTCAAACTTCCTTCATTTAATTATACTGGTATTATTGCTTGGCACGATTGTCAGATTACCGTTAATGAGCCACCTTTAACTAACATTTTATCTGTTTAAACCTTAAAAGATATTGTAGAAAATTGTCTTGGAACGAAAGAGAATACTTATAGCACTCTTTCCTTGTCATACTCAAGCCGTGGAGCGTGGAGTGTTGCATCAAGCTCGTAACTGAAGCTTCCGGTGTTGTTTATGGAGAGGAAAAACGTGATAGTTTTTTCAGGGCCAGACTGTCATCGCGTCAGGTAATGCCTTTTTATAATAATAAACGGGAATTTCTACTTGATCGGCTATTTTGTAACATTTTTTTCATAAATATTAATCGCTGTTTATCGCAAAATTTTTAATTTATTTTTGTTATTTGTTATTTGTTATTGAATATGTCAATAAAAAGACCCGCGTAAAAGAGGTCTTTTTAATTTTTTTACTGCATGTTGGTAGCACTGTACAGATTTACCGCGCAAAATTTGAGCGGGATCTGTCATTCAATTTGTTTAAAACTGCACTTTTTGTTGGTCATAGTTTTGAGTCTTCGGTGATTTTTACAATGGAAAATATTGTTGAACAAAGAGTGTGCCTTAAATTTTGTGTTTCGAATGATATTTCATGTGGTGAATCGCTAAAAATGTTGCAAAAAAACCTACGGCGAATCGTGCATATCAAAAACAAGGGCATATGAATGGTATAAGGCTTTTAAATAAGCCCAAAAAACCGCGGCAAAGTCGCTCCGAAATCAAGGTGATGCTGACAGTTTTTTTTACTACCGTGGTGTGGTTCACTTCGAATTCCTTCAAGAGGGAGAAACAGTGAATAAAGAATATTATTTAGGCGTCATGAAGCGTTTGCGTGAGAGTATCCGCCGAAAACGTTCAGATTTGTGGCAACACAACTCATGGATGCTGCACCATGATAATGCACCATCACACACAGCCATTATTGTGAAAGAGTTTTTAGCGAAAAATTCAACAAATGTTCAAGCACCGTATTCACCTGATATGGCTCCGTCTGATTTTTTTCTATTTCCCAAGTTAAAATTACCACTTCGAGGAATACGTTTTGAGTCGATAGAAGCCATAAAAGAAAATTCGCTGAATGAGCTAAAGGCCATACCGCAAAAGCCTACGAAAAATGTATGGAGGACTGGGTGAAGCGGTGGAGATGTTGTATTAGGGCAGTCTGGCTATTTTTAGCTGTATGGAAATTTTTCGTAACCGTTATACAGCAAACGAAGATATGTAAAAAATCGGAAATATTCCGTAGAATTCAATGCACTATTTTTAAAACAACTGACATTAGGGGAACTTATAGAAAATGGCGGCCAAAGTAATAGTAATAGTAATAGTAATAGTAATAGTAATAGTAATAGTAAAAAACACTTTATTTCGTTTAAACAAAAATAGGCTTTATTTTAAAAAAGTTTAATACACAAGTTGTGGAACTATTTATTTCGGATCGGTCTAGTCTGGTCCGATGTCAATAAATTGTAAAATTTATTATTTATTTAAAAAAACCGTAAAAAAATCGCATTATTTTAAAACGCCCGTATCTCTTTGACAACACAAACACAAGACAATGATTAGTTATATTAAGGTTTAATACATCTGAATAAGTCTGTCAAAAATTAACGAAATAATACATTTTTACAAAATTCTTTCGTCCTCCGTGGGGCACTTCAAACCATTATAATACATAAATGATATTTAACATGCTTAGGTTGCGGCCGGCGGCGCGTGCCTATAATCTATAATATAAACATAACTATACTACAGTTTTGATATTTCCATATGTTACGATCCTGACATACCTAGCTTCTTTTATATTCATCATACCTTTCATACATGCTAGGCGATTGTGTGTAGGGGTAGGGTTAGTGCAGGCAAGCTGTAGTATCGTGAAATAGATCATATAGTCTGGCAACGTTTATTTCATGGCAACTCTGTTTATTTAAATGTCAGACAAATAAATATAACCAAATTTTGTTAAGTAAGTACACATGTTTCAAAAATAAAGCATTAATCAATTGCAAATATAGTTATTATTTATCCAAAGAAAATCTAAAGAGATCTACCACACAAGCCAACGTTTGGACAGGACAACGACTGCCGGGTCCGCTAGTTACTAAATAAACCAGGTCCGCGTGGAATAATTTCAAGAATACTAGCTGCATTTCTCCGCTGAATCGCGATGCTGATTCGTTGAGCGAGGAAAGAGCCAGCCTTCTTTTCACTGTCATGATCATTCGAGCGAGTGGATATATATAATTTTTTTCCCTTTTTTTCTTCAAACTTAAAAACAAAATACTGGTTTATTAAGTTATTTTTAATGTTTACATTAATTTTAATGTTTTTTATTTGTTATGTGTAAATAATTAGGTACCTATTAAAATAATTGTATTTAGATAGGTATTTAAAAAGAAAAACGATTTAGATATTAAAACTTATATTTATCACTGCGTTAAACTGCGTTTATTTCGCGGTCAGACATCAAAAGTAGACGAGTGATCACGTGAGAAAAAGTCATAAATTGATATAGAAACTTTGAGTTATAGAAAACGTCTTTCTTTCTTCGTGTGGTCATGCTAGCTCGGCTGCAGTGCTTTGTTGTAATTTGCCATCTGGCAACATTGTGAGTTAAATAAATATTTTTAAAAGTAAAGCGTTAGCATCCGTATCCGTATTCCGTCATCCGTCATTTTGATTTGATTTAGCGTTTATTTTTACTCTGTGGTTTATTTCATCCGTGTACGTTATTTTAAACACGTTGATTTAATTATTTTGGTTGTGCACACAAATAAAATCTGTCGCTTATTTCTTTTCATCATGGCTCCACCACCAGAGAAGAAAGAAATACCAGAAACGCCACGTAATGTTCCCAAAGCAAGAAATGCCACTGTTGACAAAAACAAAGTTAACACTGTGAATACAGAAAAAGCTACACCCGCTAAGTTAGTGGCCAAAACTCCCATGAAAGGTAAATATTATCTTGTTTTTATAGAAACGATTAAAATGCCTTTGAATGAACCACATTTGTTTATTGTTGATCTTTTAAAGTAGAGGTATGTAAAGCGGAGGGCCCTACTCGCTCACAATTGTTTCAAAACTAATGTTAAGGTACTTGCATGACTTGCATCCTAATGGGTATTATAAATGCAAAAGTGTGTTTGTTTGATTTTTTTACACAGAGATAGTTTGAGGGCAGGAGTGTCACTACATAGGCTACTTTTTATCCCAAATTGCGGATAAATTCTTGTCACATTAAAAAAAGCCACTAATAGTAGGTAATATAATAATGGCATCCAGGGTAACGTTTACAGTTTAATCATGCTACCTTGACAGGGGAAGGGGTGGGGGGAGGCTATGGGGGTTGATCTGAACCATCCCTATTATTCCCTGTGCTGGAAGTGAGGAAACTTATAACTTCTATTTTTGGACTTTACCACATCATATGCCTAACCTGTTTTTGGTGTATGTACCTACATTAAAAATGATTTTCAGTAGCTTTATAAAAACATTCTAGGGGCAGGTAGAGCAGACAAGCAACAGGTGGAATTATGACAAGTAACATTTTGAGTGGCCAACTACCGTTTCTTCTCAACTTTAAATGTTTTAATTTTCAAAAATTGATGCAATAAAAGCTATGAGTCTGCTGCAAGTAAAAAGAAGTTGCAGCATAGAAAGGGAACCTACCTCCATCCCCTACAGCTATCCGCTATAATTATTGAGGTAGCATGTTTGTAAACCCAACTCCGGATTTAAATTTTTTATGCACAGAGATAGCAGGAGGGCCTGAGAGTGACATAGACTACTTTTTCCACCAGAAAAATATTTCAATCCCTCGTGAATTTTGAAACTTTAAAAACAACTTTTCTACCAATGCCATGTTCCGGGTTGTTAGTAATGACATATTTCTCTGTATTTCTGCAATGATTGTATACTTGAACTATATTTCTGTTTCTAATCATTTTATATTCTTTTATTGATTACTACTAAATCAAACAAAAATAATTTTAATTCCAGCTCCCTTGAAACAAAGGATAGTATGCACTTGCCCACAAACAACTAAGTCTGACAATCCAGTGACACCAGCATGGAAACGCAAGCCACCCCCGTCTCAATCTGGCATCATGGCACCCATGAAGATACGGAGACTGATTGAAAGACTGCAGCAGGAGAAGAAAGCTCTCTTGGCTCACAGATTGAGACGATCAGTAGAAGCTATGCCACCCCTTGACTAATTTTTTTTACTAAAACTTTTACACAGGGCTTATTCAAATTTTTATTTGGAACTATTGCCAAACAATGCTAATGTGTAAGAAGAGTAGAGCTATCTATTATTTTAACAGTGTTTTAGGAATGAGGACTGTTGTAGTACATCAAGTAACTTTCCTCAACTATGTGTAATAATCTAAATCTGATCACATGTTAGTGTATTTAAGTCAGCAAAATTTCTATACCCTTGTCATCTTAATAATATGTGAAAGTTTAGATGTCTGAATTTGGTGAAACTTGAAGGATAAATAGTTTCCCAGAAAACAGGACAAGCAATGTAACCATTCTTTGCTTTTTTTCTCAGGCGTAACAGCAACTTTACAGCTATCCCTGAAATCGTATTCAGTTCCAAATAAAATAGCAGAATATGCCCTTATTTGTATGACATATTAAAATATGCTCACACTTGCAGAGCCTTTAATTTCAAAATTATATTTTTGAGTTTGTTGGCATGTCTATTCTATTATCTCCTAAGATATTCAACTAAACAAAACCAGGAAATGTATTTGACTGATTATTTTGTAATTTAGTTTTTAGTGTAACCATATCAGAGCTGAACATTAATCAATATTAAATTTTTTATACCATGTATAATGATTATATTTCTTTACTTTCCTTTAAGCATTAGCAAGTATGTAATTTAGTTGTATTTTATTTTTTAAAGAAGACATTTTGATAATAATATTTTATAGATAATTCATATTAGGTTTTTAAATGTTAAACATGGATTGTGTTCTTTGAAATAGTCTAACATTTTCATTACTGTTAATACTATTTTAACTACCATTAATGAGACATTTTTTTTGTTGATAAACAATTTAATAACGGAAGCTACATTCCTGTATAGATATTTAAATAAATCGTGCCATTATAAATTGTAATATTTGTGTTTTATGACAATTCTCAGAATTACTATGTGAATATAAATAAATAATAATATTTTGTTTCAAAAAATATATCTATCTTGTGACGCTGACTGTAATTGTATATTTCATACATTTAGTATAGTCGCTCGGGCGCTCTACTGGATTGGCAATACAAAAGAGAAAGTGCATAGATACGCGTATGTTAAAGCGAGACAGATAGACGAGACCGTTTTTTGAATACTGTAACAGCCTAGCGTTAGTAGTAATTTGGCTTATTTTTGTAAAATATCCTGTTTTAAAGTATAATTTAGTGTTTAATAGACGTGATTAATTATGGTTAATGCAGTGCCTGGATGTAAGTCATCTAAGATGAAAAATCCACAGAATTACACATTTGTCACGCATGTATTAATTTTTTATTCTCGTTCTAATCGCGACACTATCAACATATTACAGCGCCAGCATACTGTATGCAATCTGTATTGTATATTTCCATAAAAGACTATGACATTCTAAGAACATACATTTTGACATGGTGTTAATTGTAACTCTTATTAATTATGTAATGGGGTTTTCTTAGTTTATTTTAAATACTTGCTACATATCCAAAATATGCATGGACAATATATCTCAAATTGAGATTTTGCTTTTACAAATCTTAAAAGTTTTTTTTTTAATTAGTTTATAGTCTTGATAATAAACTTATTTTTAATAAACATCTATTATTTTTCAACTTCTTCAACATACCCAGTGTTATAGGTAAATCATCTTCTAGCTAGTGTAAAATTGATAATTATAATAAACAAAATTTTTCAACATTTGGATCAGGACTGTCAATCTATGTTATGGATTATTTCGGTTTTTCGATCATTTATATTTTGATTCGACATTTTGTTCAACAACTTTTCAAGATATTTAGTAATTTTAGGTAAGCACCTAAAATAAGTCAAAGGTCTATGCTTCCAACACAAAATCTTTACTAATATTATAAAAAGATAAGGTAATCTCTGAAACTACTGATCCGATTCTGAAAATTATTTCACTAAAGCTGTTCCTGACTTGTCCACTCGCCGCAAGATGGCAGCACCGACGAGCGATGACGACTTGGTTCCTGATTCGTCTACTCGCCGCTACGGGGCAGCACCGGCGATGTAGTTCCTGATTTGTCCGCTCGCCGCGCCGTGGCGACACCGGCTGGAGCGTTGAGCAGATCTATGGGCTCGGTAGCAACGTCATCAATACGGTTATGGAATTTAATAATGTGTGCGTAGTGTAGGAATAGGCATAAGGGGCAAGTTGTAAATACAGGCAAATAGAGTTTCAGCGGACACATGAAAGTTTCATTGAAACAGTGAGTTCTGTCTATGACACAGGCTTACTTCTCAGTATTATAAGTTACTCTATGCTTACTTCGCCGTGTTGGGACCGGCGGGAGTTTCATTGAGTCAGTGAGCTTTGTCTTCATCACAAGCTTACTGCACCGTATAAGATCGATAACGACCAAGGAGAGCGGCTATGGAGATTTCATCAAAGTGCGAGAGTTTCATTAAATCTGTCTGCGACTTCGGACTTAGCAGCTTGTTTCGCCGTGATGGTGCCGGCAGGAGGTCCAGAATAACCGACGATCGCCGTGATGGTACTGCGAGAGGTCGATAACGACCATCGAGACACCTGTGAAAGCCTCATCGACTTTGTGAAAGTTCATCATCATCATCTGTGCGGCAACCCCCGTTGCGCCGGCAATGTCTTAAGGGGGCAAGAACCCCCCGGGTACTACTTCTGGCCCCTACTGGGCCAAGGTGGCCGTCGGCAACCTGTTACTGGAAATATTTAAAAGTTAGTATAAATAACCCTGAAAAATCTGAAACATAAAACAAACAAATTAAAAACAAAATTCGGAAAAAAAAAAATTTGGAATAAGGATTAAGAAAATAAGACAGGTGAGGGTGGAAGTGAACTCCACGTGCTCGAGCTACTTAATAAATAAATAAAAAATAAATAAATAATAATAAATCACGCCGGTAACGTCGGCGAGGTCTCGTCCTCGCGACAAGCGAAGCAGCCCGGGACGCGGAGTTTTGTGCGCGCGGAGTGCTTCGTCTCGTCCAGTAAGATGACGTGAACGTCATATTATACCTACTCACGGGCGAGAGTCTGAAACTCTTGGCTGCGCCCCTGGATGCCTCCAGGGTTCCATGTATTCAGGGTTCAGGTATGGTGTGGTGTGGTCCCCACCTGTCTGCCGCGTTCAGGAGGGAGCTTATGGCCATCATGGCCGCACGGCGCATGTCCGTCCCTTCGGCCAGAGCCTTGAGGAGTTCCACCGCCACGTTCTTGAAGACGACGGTGGGGTGTGGAGTCCTCCCGGGGGGAGGATGGTAAATAATACTGTCCTCCCCATCGGAGAACTGTACGGGGGGGGGGCGGACATGGGCCGCGACTGGGGCGGCCACAGGCGGGGGGCGGATTGCCGTTGTGTTCTTGGCGCTGGGCCGGCCCGTCTCCGCTAAGGGGTCCGGTCCTCTTGCCGTCATGGCTAGTTCTGTGACGGGAAGCTGCGGGGTTCTCTTTTGGAATAGGCGCACCGCGTGGGGTCGGTTCGTTGGCCGGGGCCATCAGGCTCTGAGTCTGCGTCGGCTCCAAGCTTGCCGGCGCCGACTCTCGGGTCACTGGTCTCGGGGTTGGGTTCTGGAAAGTGGTTTTTGCAGCGGGTCCGGATAGATTTCCAACACTGATAACTCTCTTTCGGGCCTCTCTTCGAAAGACAGGAGACTTCTTGTTATTGGCCGCGTGTGCCTTGCCACAATTGGTGCACTTCGGCGCGGTGTCCTTGGGACACTGGCTGGCCGGGTGGTTCCCAGGGCACCGAAGGCACCTAATGTCCTGGAAGCAGTTGGTCGACGCGTGACCAAACTGCTGACACCGGTGACACTGAGGCGGCGCAGGCGACCTTCTCCATTCTCTGACCTGTATACCAGGAAGGCACAGGAGCTCGGTTATTCCATGAGCTCCTTTAGTGACTCCCGGCCCAGGTGAGGGAACTGCAAAAAGAAAATAGCATGACTTCGGCCCCTTCTCGGGGGAATCGGTCTGATATGGGTGGGGTTAACCCCGTTGCACCCCAAGTTGTGCGTTGTTTGTGGGCATCACCTTTAGTTCAAATACTCTTTAAAACAAATAAATGTAAAAAACTGTCGTGACTGACAAACAACTCATTCGTCCAATCGCCGGCGCGCCGCCATATACGGTCCATTGATTTTCTGTGATTGAAATGGATCACAGGCTCATTCAATTCTTGTAACGAACGGTCCGCCATAACTTTTCAAATCGTTGTATTTGTGGTTGATTTCAATGGCCGGAACGATCTGTCACACACACACACACACTTTGTTTAATCGAATCTTGTGTGTCTGTGTGAGTGAGTCTAGATCGTATGATTTACATAGCTAATGTGCGGCCTGTGTTCAATCTCGATCATACGGCGGCCGGACCGAAAATTTTCGGTGAGATTCCGGACCAGTGTTTCAAGTTGATACATGCAGGGAATACGATTTGGAAAATTTAAACCCTCCTTCATTTATCATAAAATTTTTTTTTTTTAATTTTCAATAAGCTACAAAAAAAAAGCGATATATATAATTGAAGAATAATGGTATAAGAGCGCTTTAAAAAATTTTTAGAGTTTTGTGATAGATTATGAAAGAGACAGAAGGGGCAAAATAATCCTTTATTCTACCACCCATATTTCCTATTAAATAAAACCAATTGAAAAAATAACGACTATTTCACTTAGATATATTGAATTACAGTGACACAGGTGGAGTATTTACAGAGAAATTGGCAATAGTAATATCTCCATACAAATTCCAGTCGTTAAGCTAAGATGATTATTAATAACTTTAAAAAATTCGAGAAATTTCTAGCATTTCTTCGATTTTTTTTATAAACAATAGCAATTTCAACATGGTTAATTGAAAAAAGGGGGTATTAAAACCCACATATCTTGTGTATTTTTTATTGCGAAAACTTTTGTCTAATGAGATTTTGGCCTAAAACCCTCAGATTCCAAGTTATTCGTGCAAATGTAAAAAAAAAAAAACGCATTTTTCATATAAAAATCATATTTTGTTGATTTGAACAATGAAGCTACTGAAGCTAACAAATGAAGGTACCCACCTTCGAGGGGGCGCAACCCACGAAGCTATATTCTCTATCGTACAAAGAATCCAAAAAAAAATTTTTTAGCGTTAGGTACGTCAGGTGCATCCAGTTTACACTGAGCTTTTACAGCATCCAACTGGTCTAAATAGTTAATTGTGATGTTTTAAATGGGAAAGGCGATCTAGGACGTCAAACTTAGTGTTTCCAATCATTAATTATAATTATTATATTTGTATTTTAACATAATCATAATATAACATAAAATCCGTTGCGACAATAAAACGACAGAAAAATATAGTGGTACAGGGGCTAGTACTAGACGTTTACCTCCCCCCGCCAAAAGTGGCAGAAAAAATTGTTCGGTGATTTACACGCTTCACGTCTCCTTTGTATCCAATGCAAAGAAATGGCTCGCAAAAAAAAAGTGGGTCCAAGCATGTATGGAAAATGGGCATTGTACTTTAATAAAATTATATAAGGACCGGAAACTATAAATGGTCTGCTCAGTAGGTACCTACTTACATAGATTATTATGCAATGCAATTACTTATACAAAATGTACTATGGTGAACAGTGATTCGACTCTTTCAATTAAGGTTCTACATAATAAAACTGCAATCACAAAAAATACATTTAAATAAATTCAATATTCAGTCATTGTTATTTGATAGAGATCTGTTATGTAAGTAATGTCTTAAAATAAATAATGACGTACCTAGGTACTAAAGCTGGCTACGACACGGAGACTGCATAAAAAAATGTCGCCACTGTTTTGAAATTAATAATTAATTAGTAGGTACCTAATTAATAAATAGGTAGTACCTACCTACCTCTACTAAGCTTTACCGCGGTTTGGTTTGGAAAAAGTACTTACTTACCTACTTAATTTTTGGAACGAAGTTTTCTTATAGCACGTTACACCCCTTAACTCCCACGCATGTAGTGGTGCAGTTATATTCGTTATAAGTTTGTAATTAGTTTACATCTATCTATCTATCATCACGTCTTTTATCCCAAGAGGGGTAGGCAGAGACAATCGAATGCAATTTGCTACGGTCCTGACGTACCTCTTTCGCTTCTTTTATATTCATCATACCTTTCATTTTTAATATTGCCATCGATCAATATATTTTTATATGTTTAATAAAAGTACACCTAGGTCATCCTCTGCCTTTCATTTCCTTTCACTTCAGCCGTATAAACCTTTTTAGTTTATATTTTTTATAATATTTAATATCTAATAAACTGGTTATTTTCATAACTTAAAAAATAATTACTTACAATTTTATTAACATTTATTATTTTTCCTGTAAATGGCCCGGGCGGCAGATTTCATGGGGCGGCCATATTGAAAAATGGTGGGGGCCAATCCACGCTACGCCACTGAGATAAGTACCTACCTACCAACTAGGAGGGCTAAATCAGACTCACATAATATCTACCTATGGTTTCTCATAGAGATTTTTATAACTAGCAAAGATTTACTGTTGTCTTTATTTTTTTATCTACTCTTATATCGTAAAGTCTCTATTACAAAATCGAATTATACTTCATAATGATATGTCTTATATACACGCGTCTGTAATGTGAAACTTCGATACTGTAATTACAGTACCGAAGTTTTCATACAAAAACGATATCGTAATGTTTTGTTTTTTTTTAAATGCAGAAAGGTTATGTCGTATACAGCCACATTAAACTCTATGAAAATATCGACACGCGCATGTGTGAGTCACTTGACAGTTAATTAAGGGTCCTATATCGATATTTTTTATGAGATAAACTATTCCCAATTTCTCTGTAAATAATCCACCTGTGCCACTGTAATTTAGCATACATAAGTTACATACCTATTGAAATATTGAATATACATTCGCATTTATATTAATAGGGATATCTAAGTGAAATAGCTGTTATTTTTTCAATGGCTATTATTGAAAAGGAAATATGTAAACCATCCAGTTAAACTTTGCCCCCGTTTTCTCTTTCATAATCTATCGCAAAGCTCTTAATTTTTTTAACGCGCTTTTATACCATTACCCTTCAATTAAACGTCTTGCGTTTTTTGTAGCTTATTGAAAATTCAAAATAATAATAATTTTATTATTTTTAACCAATTAAAAAATCATACGTCGTAATCATACATAAATACGTCGGCTCGCAACTGAAAAGTCGCGGGTTCGATTCCTACATCCGACCATGTAGGTACCAATGGGTTTTTTATAATAAAAAATCTATATACATCATCCGACAAACCGTACAAAGAGGCTTTTCCATCTATATACCTCAACAGAGCTGGCCACTCGTTAGGTATAGCCTCAAAAATCATTGGCTAAATGAGGAAGACTTCGTCTTCCACTGGGTACCCTGGGGCCGGCAACGGTTCCCAGGAGCTGTAAGGCCACCCGTGAAGAATAAAAAAAAACATTTTTATTTCGAATTTTCAATAAGCTACCAAAAAACGCGAACAGCTCAGTGAAAGAAGTTGAATTTTGATAAACATTTGTGTCGAATATTATAATACCAAGTGACTAGAACAATATTCTTTCCTATACAAACTTTGCCACCCCGGGAAAAATTATCAGATTTTCAGGATTTCTACCTAAAGAACCCAAAATTATAGTAAGTAGAAGGTACCTATATTATACTCGTCAAGTTTTTTAAGCACCGCGTGATGAATTAGGTAATCTACTGTCTGGCGCCAAAAACGTGACCAACATACCTTATTATTATTATTATAACTTTTGTCCACAACTCCGCTTGCATCTTTTCGGAATCAATGTTCTTACTCTACGGCGTAGACTTACAATCCTGAAAATTATACCTACTTATTCCATTTTCATTGAACATTGCATGCGCGTTACTACTTAATTTACTGAACATTCGTTTCATTTAGCTACAGCTACAAACACTCTAACTCAATGACTACAAAGCTTCTATAATTTTGATTAATATTTACATTTTGAAAATATACTTACTTTTGTACGGTTGAAAATTTTTACCTCTCTAAGAGTCCACGCACTTTGCGAGAACTAACTACGACCTACATAAGTGTAATTTTGAAGCTACGAGTGGAAAGTGCTACGACATCCGTACTCGTAGCAAAAACTCGAGTAAGATGAATGTATTTACTTATGTAAGTATATGAATGAAATTCAAATTAAACGCAATAATTTTATGAGAAAGCCGACGTCAACTTCTTCAACATAATAGTAATATATTAGTTCAAACAGGATATCTTGTTTTTTTACTAAGAAATTCAGACCTCTTATCACAAGAAGAGTAAGTAAATATAATCAATAATATTCATCCTTTGAATGTGTCCAATCCAGAGAAAACTGTTTGAAAAGTAATTTTACTAACAACATCATCGTTCAATGCACTTTCTTTAGTAATTACCTCATGCGTTTCCACTGTATTTATCTTATATGCAATAATATTTACAAAATGGCCTAATATGACATTCAGGTCTAGGTGTAGTTTACTATAGAGTAATTTAGCACAAGCGCTCAAGTAACATTACAGATAAGCCGCTGGAGTAATTACCTTGACCTGGCTAAGGTTATTTACCTGTCAGTTATCTTTTTTTAACTTCACGGGTTGCATTACGGTTACCGAATCTATGTTACCGGTCCCAGGGTACCCAGCGAAAGGCAAAGTCTTCATCATTTAACAGCATTGTCGGATTTGAAAAAACCACGGGACATGGCTAGCATGTGTGTAGGTATGTGTGTTTCTGCGTTTATGTACACGCAGCTTTATTATTTTTCAGCAAAATGAAAAACCAACGTAGAGCTACAATAGAAGACGTATTTCTGTTAGCACTATCACTCGTGCATTGCATTTCATTTTTCACATTCTTTTCTAATCACATCGTTCCGAATGCATAATATATTACACACATTCTACGCTGTAAAGACCTTATTTCCACTGCATTGTTTTTACTTCCATAATTATAATTCCAATGTAACATTTTTCACGTGAAGATGAAGATATCATATCATGAAGTTTGTAAAATAGGTCTACTTGCGATAGGATAAAGTCTTTTGGCATAGCTGGGCAAGCTAAAATAGAGGTATCGTGTTCTCATTTAAAAAAAATCCACTGGTGTAGCAATAATAGTATAATCTCATTATTCCTGAAAAGTATGTGAAAATATATTCAGGAAAATAGGTTCCACTATTAATTTCGTATATATGACTACTGAATAACTTTCAGAAAAATATTCTTTCGACTAAAAAAGTAATCAGTCGGTGCTAATATTATCAAATTATTAAATTCCTGAAAAAAATTGCAGAACTTATTTTATCTATCTACTCTAGATTATAAAGAGGTAAATTTTGTAAGTTTCGATGTAGGGGATAATCTCGCAAACTACTGAACCGATTCTAAAAATTCTTTCACGAATAGAAAGCTACGATATCACTGAGTAATTTTATTTTGTTTGAAAATATTCACGGGAGAAGCCGGGGGCGAACAGCTGGTAAAATATAATGTGAGATCATCTCGAGAAACGATCCTTTCTAACATAAATATTTGTATCTACTAATTTCGAAATATTCTTCGTAATATAACTCCTGAAAAATTGGTAGGTAAGTATAGTTGAGATAAATAACTTTCGACCTATGCTGTTACTATATTCAGCTTTTCAGTTGCTTACCAACAAACAAAAAATTTTTACTTACATTTTCGATTCAAGAATATTTAATTATTTTTTAATGATAGTGGCATCATACATTATTCTACTACCTACTAAGTCTACTAACCTAGCGTTTAAAATTATTACTCATGATATAAATTAAAGAATTGCTCATTGGCCAATATACAAATGACGGTAATATAATCGTACAGACAAACACACTTCCGTATATTTATAATATACTCCGCCCACAGATTCCTTGCCCAAAAGGGCCGACGGGCGTGTTCGAGCTACAAAACATTAGTTTAAAGTACATACAGACAGCAAGACATACAATAAAACCCATTAACAATTAACTAAGGGAGCTTCACCATTGTTTATGATGCTATAACTCCGCCTGTCCGCTGTGATGTATTGGCGTTTGGTCGAAGACATGCAAGGAATATGAAATAAGGTGTAGTTATTTGTGTAGCAGGCGCTCACACAAATTCGGCTTTTGGGTTATGTCTAGTAGGTTTCGAGGACTGAAGTCTGAAGTAGGTATAAAATTCTGCCATCTTTTTTCCAACACAAATATTGTATGAATAAAGTTATTGTGCGTCCGTGGTCGAGTGGGTAAAACGTCGGCTCACAAATGAGAAGTCGCGGCGTTCTATCCCCACATCCGACCATGTACCAATGAGTCTTGATAACAAAAAATCTACCGACAAACCGTACAAAGAGGCTTTTCCATGATATAGTCTCAAAAAAATCTTCGGCTAATTGAGGAAGACTTTGTCTTCCACTGGGTACCCTGGGGCCGGCAACGGTTCCCGGAGCTGTAAGGCAACCCGTGAAGATTTTAATTTTTTGTTTTTAAATTTGCTGGCAGGTAAGAACTAACGACGCCGACGGCTGTCTTAAAAAACCCTCTTATTTCTTTTTCTCGACCGCAAAATATTTTTTTCTTCAGGCGGCATACTTTGAATCTCTCGCTGTTCTTAGAATTTTATTCTACTTCACTCCAATCTGGATTCAAAATAGCGCCCTCCCTGTAAAATATTATTTTGCTCCAAAATCTCAAGAGATGTATAAAAATGTTACCAAGGTAACTATTCCAAAATTTATTTTTGCAGAGCATCAATTATGTAAGTTTTTTTACGTGACAGCTCCATACTTAGTACCTACACTTGTATGGCGGATAGAGCAAAACCGTACCTTTTTATACATAACTTTTTTGGACGTTTTGTGATTTTTGTAGATATTTTATGATCGAAGTACCTTTGTGTACTAATTTTAATGTTAAAATTAAACTCAGTTTTTATAATATTATAAACTGGTTTTTAATCAAATGAAACTAAACTGATAATATTTTTAATAACAATTTTTTTTCAATTCATACAACATGTCTATTAATTTGTACAGAACGAGCGGAAGGTGTTTGTTGTGAACATTATGGTGGGAAATATTGTTATACGAGCTTCTGTCCGCGGTTTCACCTGCGTGTAAATAGATCCAAAAAGAAATCCCGTGGCTGTAATTTGCTCCTCCCCCGCCCGCTTTCACGGTATAAACAGTAGTATATATCATTCTATGACCCCTAAACTACCACTATGCCAAAAATAATGTCGATTCCATGAAAAACAAAAACAAATCTATCCCACGGGAACTATATATTTTCCGGGTAAAAAGCAGCCTGTGCAAATCCAGACTATAATCTATCTCTGTGCCAAATTTCATCCAGATCCGTTCAGCCGTTCTGGCGTGATTGAGTAACAAACATCCACACATACATCCATAAATTTTCGCGCTTATAATATTAGTGGGATTACTAAACATAATACTTAAATTGTCCTAAAGAATACGCGCCTGTTTTATCAGTCCTTCTCTCTTTCATTCATGAACAAATGAGAGAGAGGGAACGATAAGTTGCGGTCCAATGGGCAACAAGTTTTATAACACGTACTTCCATAACAAAATTTCCCAAAATAATAATTGAAATGTCCTAAAAACTACTGAACCAGTTCCTTCCGAAAATTCCATCTTAGCACTTGTCAATGTAGAGTCAGTAGTCAAAACGTAACTACATCAATTACGTGTCTTTACCAAGTCTCCCTCGTTTAGCCGATGGTATTTGTGAGGCTATACACGAGTGGCTAATTCTGTTGAGGTACCTATATTTAGATGGAAAAGCTTCTAAGTGTGGCTTTTTTTGATAAAAAACCCATTGGTACATGGCCGGGATCCGGGATCGAACCCGTGGTCTGCCTAGTTAATACTAGACGTTTTAACCACTCAGCCACCGAGGCACTTGACTTTTTTACCATAACCATATCATATTCTTATTAACTTTCGGCGTGCCAGGGACACTGGTAACAATGTTCACATTTAGCCAGCTGATCATATCAAAACAGGATAAGTGTTATGACTCTTACTGAAGTTTACAGGACTACAGCTGTCACATATGCCCTCCGAATGACGAGAGGTCGATCACAATGCAGAAAGTGCACTAGGACCACAAGCTAGGAGTCAGTAGGAGTAATCTAATCAATAGTACTAGATCTGTCACAAGTCCTTTCCGGACATGGTTGCTTCAATCTCTTTAGACTAACAATAGGAAAGTCGCCTACCAGTACATGCTCATTCTGGCCGGAGGAAGATTCAGCAGAACATACCCTATTCCAATGTGATGAGTTCTGCAATGAAAGAAGAGAGTTCTTCGATAAGATGGGATTCCATATTCGCAAGGTTAACATGATAGAGGCGATGTTAGAGACAGAAGAGAATTGGGAGCGCGCAATAAAAAAAAACAGGAACTTGAGAGAGGCGGCCACTTAACTCTTGACAGAAGTACTTAGAAGAAGATCCAGTCAAGAGCGAAAGGAAGTGGCGTAGGAAGAGGGGGTTTTAGCCGGTAGGAGTCCGGCACTACCCACGTCCGGACGTGGGTGTCCAAAGCAGGATTTCCCCTCCTCAAAAAAAAAAAGGCTTTTATAAGATCATCAGGCCGGCTGTTCGTCTGTCACAGCATCGTAGCACAAAATGTGTTCATGTTTTGTATTACCTAATGTAACTCTCATTATTGAAAAAAACTTTTCTTTCAGGTCAATGCAGAGGAATGGATTGACGCGATTTTTTACACAGAGATAGTTTGAAGGCCGAGGGGAGTGACATAGCATAATCTGTTGGTTCAAAATTAAACAGTATAGGTATTCATTCCCAAAGAAATGTAATATACGCTTGGTAAACAAATAAACAAAGATTTAACCATTTGATAAAGGTTCTTTCAACATCCTAGGTTGGAGAAAACTACGGAACCCTATTGTGTGTAGCCCGACACGCACTTGACCGGTTTTAGCAATGTTACTACAAGGACTATGCATTAGCGCCACTCATTTAAGGTATTACTTACTTCAAATTTTTTTTGGAACAAAGATCTTTTCTCCTTGTTCCCATTGGTGATTGAACCCAGAATCCCCAGTTAACTCTCTAACCACTGCGCTATCGTTTGGACGAGTGAGAGCATGAGGACGCACCGACTCTATGTTACTACACATATAATTAAGTATTTACATAGAAATCATAAAATAACTCAATAAGGGAAATTTGGTTAATTTTTTTAAATGTTCGTAATAAGGTTTTTTGGGGAAAAAACATTGGAAATGATGCCCGGAAAATTCGGCAATAATTGAAAGTACTTTTTTCTATGTGATTTTGTATACAAAGAACTCAAATCCATAATAGCTAGGTGATGAAACTTAATACAGGCTCAACGGGCGAAGCCGGGTCTGAAACCTAGTTACAGAATACATATTTTCTCTACATTTTGGTATTTGCTTGTTTCCACGCAGTTTTAAAAGTTATCTAAATTCGCACATCCATTTCGTAGTATATTAATGTAAAGCTTAAATAGTTGTAACTACATATACTCGTATCTCCGCGAATTTACCGCTAATTAATAAAGTAACACCATTTGGATGATTTATTTGTTTTTCGAAATGACCCATTTCTATTTTTTTAAACTATTTTCCGGAATATTTAGATTTTGATTAAGTTATTTCGCCTTTCATCCCAACAGGGATAGGCAAAGACAATCGAATGCCATTTGCTACGATCCTGACATACCTGTTTCGCTTCATTTATGTTCATCATATATTATATTTTGAATTTGATGATTAGAGATAGGTACTTTACCTGAAATATTTAATTTTGGTCATTTCTTATTCGTCTTAAATTAATTTGGATGACAATTTTATGTTGTCTTACCTACTCGTTTTGAGGACCTATTACACAAAAATAACCTACTACCTGTTTTGAGGACCTATTACACAAAAATAACCTACTACCTGTTTTGAGGACCTATTACACAAAAATAACCTACTACCTGTTTTGAGGACCTATTACACAAAAATAACCTACTACCTGTTTTGAGGACCTATTACACAAAAATAACCTACTACCTGTTTTGAGGACCTATTACACAAAAATAACCTACTACCTGTTTTGAGGACCTATTACACAAAAATAACCTACTACCTGTTTTGAGGACCTATTACACAAAAATAACCTACTACCTGTTTTGAGGACCTATTACACAAAAATAACCTACTACCTGTTTTGAGGACCTATTACACAAAAATAACCTACTACCTGTTTTGAGGACCTATTACACAAAAATAACCTACTACCTGTTTTGAGGACCTATTACACAAAAATAACCTACTACCTGTTTTGAGGACCTATTACACAAAAATAACCTACTACCTGTTTTGAGGACCTATTACACAAAAATAACCTACTACCTGTTTTTCGGTCGTACTCCGACCATAAATATGTAAGTATATTTCAACTCCTATCCTAACCAATATTATAAATGCGAAACGGAGTACTTAACGGATCAGCGTGATTTTTTTGCACAGATATAGATATGGAGGGCCCGGTGAGTGACGACATCCCGAAATTCTTATGTCACATTACATTGCTAAAATTTGCACGGGCGAAGTCGGGGCTAAGAAAAAATAAGGATTTATTATTTTTAAGCATACCTCCTTAGTTAGACCAAGCCGGTGCGCGAACGCCAAAATAACAATTCTCGGAACACCTGGAAAACTGCTGAACGAATTTTGTTATTCAGATCATATCTCGGATACAAAAAAAAAAATATCCAACTCGGACCTGTCGTCAAAATCAATTTTTACAAAATTCCTAATGTGGAGAAAAATAATCATTAAAATATATTCATACAAGTTTCTGTCCGCGGTTTTAAACGCGTGGAAATATATAGAAAAAGGAATAATGCCGTGACTGTAATTTGCCCCTCCCCAGCCCGCTTTCGCGGTATAAAAATATGTCATTCTCTGACCCCTAGACTACCACTATGCAAAAAATCATGTCGATCTCGTGATAAACAAAACAAATCTATCCCACTGGAACCATACATTTTTCCGGAATAAAAGTAGCCTATGTGCTATTTCAGACTATAATCTATCTCTGTACCAAAATTCATCCAGATCCGTTCAGCCGTTCTGGCGTGATTGAGTAACAATCATACATACATCCATACAAACTTTCGCATATCTTTTTAGAAGAAGTGTGGACGCTGACTCTACGTTCCCTCTGAAGTCGATCAAATGCACGAGTCAGATTTAAACCAGTGTCCCCCGGTTTGAAGTCCAATGCTCTAAGTATCAATTACACCATACTCTGGAAAATAAATTATTTATAAAAAAGGGTTATTCAAATTTCCTGAAAATATTTTGAAAACATATTATTTTTATTTTACCTGACTTCAAAAAACCGCCAATTATTCAGCATAAAAATGGTAAGTACACAATATTAGAGGCCCTTTTTTCTTTTCGTGAAAAATATAGTATTTGCTTACCACCCTGGATTTACTTACAGCATAGTAAACTAAATACCTACATTTTATATCATACATTACTAGCTTTTCGCCCCGGCTTTGCCCGTGGAACCCATATTAATTTTCATCCCCTATTGCCTTGAGTTCAAAAATCCCATAGAATAAAACACTTTCTGAATTAAACAGTTATTCCTGAAATTTCCAATTTTTTAGGCAACTTTTCCAATTTTTCATTCCCTAAAAAACTTATTCAGACTATTACGAACTAAAAAAATTGTCAAATCGGTCCAGCCGTTCTCAAACAGTATTTAATTTGTATTTATAACATTATAATCATGTACATTGTATAATGATAAGAGTAGGTTTTTATATTATATTATTTATTTATTGTTTTAAATGCTACATCACTCCAGCGTTGCTCTGCAACGGACTCCTTTCAGTCTCGAATTCTACAGAGCTTCAAATATAGTTTATAAATATTTGAAACTCTGTCCAAAACTTTACTTGCCAGTATTAACACATACAGCCAGTATTTTCTACAAAAAGTATGAATGAGTACTCATACTTTACACATTGTATCAAAGATCTGAACTAAATGTGAACCTGACAGCTGACTGCCTCTCAAAAGGCCTCTCAGTAATTCAAAATGAAAATGCACCCATTGTTATCTTGAATGCATCACACGCTTACTATATTGATCTATATTGATGACACTGGCTATTCATCAAATAGCCCTTATAAAAACAAATTTGTAATAATATTTTTCTAATTGAGTGGTCATGTTTTGGAACCTAGCATCAGCCGGGGCCTACCTAATGTTTTGTTCTATTGTTAAAATTTTCGTACATCTCTCTACAGCTTAACACTTCAATGCACGCCCCAATTTAAATATGATAATAAATTTAAAAGTAGAAATAAATGACATCGACGAGTCTTTTTTTAGGGTTCCTAAAGAAAAGGTATTTCCTGTATATCCTAAAACCTAGGATTCTTGAAGAAAATAGTCAAATTCCATTCTATTTCATTTTTAAGTAACCCATGACACCAGTATGAAACCAAAATATATTATTATCTGACTTATAGCTTATGGTAATTTGAAAGTTTGTTTGTCTATTTCTAATTTACAACTACTGAAATGAATTAATGGGACTTTCATGTAATTTATTTTCATCATTTAATTTTAAGTTGAGGAGAGAAGAATACTGAGATCCTATTACAAATTACTATTATTTATTAATTATGTATGTATTAAATGAAATTAATTCTTTATTTAAGTAAGGCAGTTTAATGTATGTGTTTTATTTACCATTACTTTGATCCTCCGTATGCAGATGATTCTACAAGCACACGAGAGTTCGTAATAGAGATATTTTCTTAGATAAACATTTCAGTAACATATTCAGACCGTTATTTGTCTAAGTATTAACAATTGTTTAAATACTATGAGCAAAGGTTTACGCATTAGTTGGTGATCATTTTCTATAAGTCAACTAATTAATTTACCCTTTTTATACTTAAAGTAAAAATTGTAGTAAATTGTTAAAGTTTTTTTACTTAAAAACCAATAACTTAAATACATATTTTGATTCATTTAGAAATTATTATGCTTACCCACTTAAAAATGTAGAGTACAATTTTTTCTTATAGTTTACCATTGCATGTTCAATGTGCCTATTTTATAATAACGCATAATTATAGCAAATTTTTATTATCTGCATTGTATACATCCGCTATATCTAGACCAGCGAGCGTTATAACATATGAAATCTTATAAACAGAATTTTATATATTTTAGCAACTTTAAATGTGAATATTCACATTATCTGTTTTTAATATTAACAAAATAATTTCTATGTTATAAATTTTCTACTAATTAATTGTAGTTAATAAAAAAATTGGCACTATAACGTTTTTTTAGTATTTAGTAATTTAAAATCCGAAGTTAAAGCGATCAGATCAAATCAGATGTAGTATCAAAGGGTTAAGTCGATCCAGAGATGACGCTGTATGCCCATTGAAAACGGTTAGCGCGTGAAGTCTAGATTTAGTATATAAATCGCAGGCCGCAGGGAAGGAAGCATAGTGTCTTCAGTGAACAATTATCAATTATTAATATTTAATCCATTTACTAAAGATTAAAAAATGACTTCTTCGGTTTGTTTATTATTACTTGCCGTTTTGGCAGCAACAGGTAAGTCACATTAAAAAAAATAGATTACACAATATACTACTAAATTTAAAAAATACTTCGATATTAAAAAAAAAAACAATGACTTATTAAACATTTTTAAAACTTAAGTTAAATTATAAAAGATATAAAATATTCTATAATAAAATAAATCATTCGCATCTATATATTTATAATTTATATCGATTACAAATTGGATGCTAAATTTTTTCGGATGTTGTAGTTAGGATGTTTGCAATAAAATGTTTACTTCATTTGTATCGCAAGATCGTGCGCATATTTGGCATTCTAAGTATTATCTCTTAGTTATTTCAAAGATAAATGGACTAATTTATATTTTTTAAATCAATAAATTATTTTTTTCTTAATAATTAACAGAAGTGACGACAACAGACTTGGCTACAAAATATTCCTGGACTTTTTATAGTTTCTCAAAATTAAAAAGCCTACGGTTATTTTTCCATTTTCAGTCATAACTCCCGGAAAATATCAAAGTTCATATAAAAAGTTAAATAAATATTCCCTAATAATTAACATTTTGCTGTCAAAATTTTTATAATTTTAAATCTTCGGCAACTACCTAAATAGAAATAATTACATCTAACCGCCTTCTAGAATATTTTTTACTTAGCACCTCATACATAATACGTTACAGCCTCAGTTGCATGTTGCTAAGTAGATAATATTTTTACATTATTGCAGTTCAGTACAGTTCGACCTCAAACATTTTTCGTCTAGATTTTACAGAGGCCACGCTTTGCCACGAATATTTGTATGTATAGTGATATTTATTTTTGTTATAAAACATAATCATACCTTCAGTGCATATGTGATTATTTTCTTATTTACATACTGCAGCTTCCGGTTTTCAAAAATAACCGCCAATCATATAATCAACTAGCTTTACGCTCCGACTTCGCTCGTGGAGCCCATATAAACTTTCATTCTCTATTATGGTCTTGAGTTCATACAAAAATTTCAAATAAAAAAGCACTTTTTGTTTTTTTGGGAATTTTCTAATTTTCCGGGCAATTTAAAAATTTTTCTTTCCCTAAAAACATTATTGAGACTATTACGAACAGCATTTAATTTTTATTTATATACCTAGTTAGATTTAGTTTAATTTAATTTCGCAAGAAGGTATGATGGTATGAGGTACGAGAAATGATAAAACATTGAACACAAGTTGTTACAAAGTCACGTGTCTTATTATTATCTAATTACAAAGATGCTGATAATAAAAATCATCGCCGTGTAATATTTCAAAATATTTCTAGCAACTATCTATCATATCAATTTGAAAGCATTATAAATAAGCAATCAAAATACAACCACAATTTTTTCTTCAAAGTTTAGTTGCAAATATCTACGAAAATTTAAATTTCACGGTTTGTAGTAAATCGAGCCTACTGTTAACATGTGGTAACATCCTTATTACAGATAATTTAGTTTAGTTTAACCGAGTTATTATATCTTTAATTGCATTAAAAATACCTATGTTTAAAATTAATATTTTCGAATTATTAGCGACGAGGTACCTACTACTACTTCTAAAAAAGTAGTCTCAATTCATGGTCACAATTATTTGCATACCTGATGATTACATACATTTTTCTGAGCTTGCAAATAAAAAATAATTGTCGATCAAGTTATATGTGTATCTGACATTTGAAAATCCGTAGTCTTTCCTAAAGTAAAATAAATCATCCAATATCTTTTAACTTTTTCTAAAAAAGCATCATATTTCAATTTTAAAATAAAACGTATTTTAACGAATGCCACCGATTTGTCTTGTCAGGACAAAAAATAAATAATTATTGCTGTATTACTCCCTTAGGCAGTTATTATATATTTGATATCAGCTTCAAGGTATGCAGCTTCATATATTTTTGACATATAAAATGTATGCAGATATGTAAATAGTACACTTAGCTTAAAATGAATTCGATTATTTAATCGACTCACGTCCACGCATAATCGGATACAATATAAAATATTAACATTAAATTGACGAAAATTTATTATCTGTACATTGATACAGTGGCTAAATACAAATTAGCTAACTAACAGCTTTATTACGCCATAACTTATCAAATCACCCAAGACGTTGCGCGTTGACAGATTTCGATTCCCATACATTATAAACGGTTAACATTATGTATACGCGCGCATAATTAAAGTAGTTTGGAAAAACCTTGTAGAAATGTTGGTGCCAATAACACAGAATTGGGGCCTAATATTTATACCCCTTGAACCTTATTTACTTTTAAAATGTAACTTTAACAAAAAGGTTGTATATGCACGTTCAATGAGGTTGTATACCTACTTTTTTTTTCTACAGTAACATCTTCATATGGCTGGGGTTACCGTGCCTCGGATCAAAGACGTTGGGCCGTCCTCCACCCAGCTTGTGGCGGTAGACAACAATCGCCTATAGCTATAGCCGCAAGACAGGCTATTCCCATTTCTATTCCCGCTATGGAACTCATCGGCTATCAAAATCCGCTGCCTGGACCGCTAACCATAGCTAATAATGGACATTCAGGTGAGAAAAAAAACTTAAAACTGAAAAATCTGCTCTATGATTTTTGGTAAGTCTTCCATATTCGAAACAAACAAAGAGAACAAACACATCTTCACGGCCTATACCTTGCCTGGCCAGAGACAGTAACAGTGTCCACTTTTTGCCAGTTAAACAGAGTATAGACAACTGGGTAGAAGCCTGTTGCTGCAATTAATGGACATAGATGTGTCACTAGCTACGTTAACAGGCGTAAGCTTTCCCGGTTTGAGTCCAACGCTTTACCAATTACGTTATCAACTAAAGCCAGTTTTTAATGGAGAATTATAATTTTCAGTGGCACTCACCATCCCAAAATACAGTTCTGAAGAAGAGAAGAAAGGCTTCAAACTCCCATACATCTTCGGTGGTCCCCTCGACCATGAGTATGAAATCGAAGGTCTCCATTTCCATTGGGGTGATAAGAACAACCGTGGCTCAGAGCACACTCTCAATGACATGAGACTGCCCTTGGAAATGCACATCATCCACAGGAACAAGAAATACAAGAGCGTAGCTGAAGCTCTCCAACATCCTGATGGTCTTTGTGTGTTAGGTTTCTTCTATCAGGTACCTACTTAAAAGCTATTTTTCTTCATTACCTACATTTTTTATATGGGCGTCAAAGATCTTTCACAATTCTTTCGCTTTTACTCACGAACCATCTCGTGAGAAATTTCAACTCTTATGATGGTTAAATCTGAGTAATAATTAACTAGCACCATATTAAAACTAGCCTTTGCCAATGATTAATAAATGTACATAATTATATTCGGCCCATGGCTTTTGCTGTTTTGCCCTTCCCTAATGGACTTCAGAAATTGCAGCGTGATTTGGTAACAAACAAGCAAACTTCATGTGAAATGCTTTCTATGCACCAGGTTGTGGAATTCGACGCTAAACTGCTGAGCCCCATTGTCAAGAATTTGACCGCTATTGAGAACTTCAACTCCAGCATGCAGTTGCCCCATACATTCTCGTTGTCCAGCATTCTGTCAGGTCTGGATACTGAGAGGTTCTACACATACAAGGGCTCTCTGACCACCCCACCTTGCGCTGAAGCTGTCACATGGATCGTCTTCTCCGACTACCTGCCAATTTCCGTTTACCAGGTTAGTTTAGTTTTTTTTCTATAGGACAGAATATACAAGGACAAGAAATTGAGCTTTTAATTTAATATTATGTACAATTTATGTAAAAAAGTCATTAGCATTTGTAGAACAGTTTCTTTGTCGCAGAACAGTCGTTAAACTTGAATTTTACCGACTTCAAAAACTCATTTTTATTCATGAGGAATTTTGATGTCTATATGGAACCAAAACATTATTTAAAACTTTTTTTTTCAATACAGATGGACAATTTCCGTGGCCTGCTCTCAAACCTGAACTTGCCTCTCGTGGACAACTTCAGACAGCTTCAACCACTTTTCGGTCGCCGTGTGTTCGTCAGAATCACATCTAAGAATCCCAAGTTCAAGAAAACTAAGCTCCACTACTCCAAGTGGGACTGGGTTGGTCACAAGAAAACTGAGAACGATGTTGCCGAGTTCGACGACTAAAAATCTACCAAAAAACCTACTCAGTGGGTTAAAAACTACTAATAAACTAATATAATTCCGTCCATTTTATATAGTCTTATATAACATTTACGGGTATAAAATTGTTATAGTTTTTTATTTGAATGACAAGTTTATTTTAAGTGTTGCTCCATTTGTATTAAATAATACTCGCATTCTGTTTATTTTTATGTAAAGTAAATAGTTTTTAACAATATTTACTAAATGGGAATAAAAATATATAAATAGATATCAAATACTTTTATTTACTTTCTTCTTTACCTATCTACCTGCTAAATAATAACAAAATGTTAGAAAAATTAATTCTAATTACGAATAGGATTATCTTATGACTTTTCTTTAACTCATAAATATTTACATAACATATAATTACAATATAATACTTAGATGCTTCTATATTTAATAAAATATAAATATTTAAATCATATATAAATTTAATAGAATTTGCGACATATTTACCTACCTATTTCAAATAACTAATTAGTTCTGTGAATTATTCATAGTTATCAGCTCCAAACATAGACTGAAAATAGAAAAAACACATTATTATTATTAGATATATTCAAATAAATCGATAGGTTAAGTAATAAAAATATTTTCTCATAATAAATTAAATTCGGCACGAATAAGAGAAAATAAATTTTCAAAATATATGGAGCTATTACAGTACCTAAGATACACAATACCTACTAGGGAATCCAATCCCGTATATGCGGGATTCCGCACCTTTTTTGCGGGACCAGTTGCGGGATTGCACATGCGGGATCCGCGGGATTAAAAAAATTTCATTCTAGTACTCAGCCAGTCGTTTCACATTAAAAGACACATCAATCGATTTATTATTATTATCAGCCATGTCGTAGTCTTAAAAATAAATGATTTTGATATTGTTACTGACTACTGTATTTATTTTTAATTACTACGGTACTTAATTAATAATAATTATAACAAAATATCTATACCTTAAATACAAAAACAAAATATTAATTAACGACTGGACCGATTTTTATGACCTTTGATTTGTTGGATTTGTCTCCGCCCCGAATAGCAGAATAACTATTAAAACATCGAGGAAAAAAGCACGAAAAAAAAATTTATAAAGAAAATTCATTTTCTCATGCAATTTGTATGGAACGATTTTTTTGATTATTCTCGAGAACGGATTCTCAGACGGTACGAAGTTCGCCGAGTTAGCTAGTTATGAATAAAAATGTATAATTTTAAAGTCTAATTGTCTTTTATTATTTCATATAAAACTTCATAAATTCATGAACGTAACAAAAAGTATGATTTTTTTGCAGTCCCGCAAATCCCGCGGATTCGCGGGATTGAGGACCTCGTTCCCGCAGGCTTGCGGGATTGGATTCCCTAGTAACTACGCAAAAAATACCTTGTTCGATCCAAAAGATCGAAAATAAAAAATAACTAAATGTTGTCTTGGCTATGTAGGCAACAAAACGCTCCTAAATTCCCTGTTATTTTATTGGGTACCTAAATAAAAAAAAGCAGAATTTTGAATTGCCTGGTATTTCTTGTGTAGGTAATCGCTTTTAATAATGGTTTTGGTTTAAGGAATGTAATATTTATACAATAAAAATTATAAAATTACTTGTTGATATTTAAAAAAAATGTTTACACCTTTGTTCGTCTCATACTCTTTTACATTGTTCGAAACTGTTGCATTATGGTACTTCCACTTTTCGCCACCGGAACAGATAACTTTGTGGCATGTACCTACATTATTTACCCATAGCGGATGACAACAAAAATTCGACAATTCTAAGTTTAGAAATTATCTTTTTCATCCCATCGAAAAACGACGATTTGCTCCTCAATAAATGCGAGCAAAGTAGGTCTTTTCTCCAAGAGACTTTCAGAGGGCAATAATAAATTTTGAATTTGGAACATACGAGTACGACCAAAGAGATCGAGTAGGTCTCAGATGGGCGACGGCGACGCCCCGGCTGAATAGAAAAAGGAAAACCCGGGAACTACGGCCAGTCCTCTTTAACCGACTTCCAAAAAAAGAAGGTTCTCAATTCGGACAATTATATCTTTTTTTAAATATATGTATGTTTTTTTTATTCGACAGATAATTCTTCCGTATTGGTCTCATTTTTAGGGTTGGGTAAAAACGTGTCACCATGCAGGCTGTATCTCATGAACCGTGATAGTTAGACAGTTGAAATTTTCACAGATGATGTATTTCTGTTGCCGCTATAACAACAAATACTAAAAAACAGAATAAAATAAATATTTAAGTGGGCTCCCATAATTCCCACAGACATAATTTTTTTTCTCTCAGTTTTTATAGATAATAGTTCGGAACCCTTCGTGCGCGAGTCCGACTCGCACTTGGCCGTTTTTTAAAGGATTATCTCACAGACATGACAAAAATCGGTTCAGTAGTTTTCAGATATTCAGTACCTAATTAGCCATTTGACGGCTGAAAATTTGCTTATTGACACGAAGTTGACAATTTTCGTATCGACGGTGGTCTAGCGGTTAAATGTATGGGGTGCAGCGCAAAATGCACATGCGATATTTTTTTAATTTTTCATAAATTTTTTTTTATTTGTCTCGCAGGGCAGCAAACTTAAAAGTTGTCCACTGAAAAGTAAGAAATAATTAATATTTCGTCGTAGAATTTGAAGATGGTTGGTGTCAAATTAAAAGCAATTTACTCCCCAAATTCACTAATGTAGACAATTAGCAACCCATCAATACCCTTCTTAGCTTAAATGTTTACTTGATTTTGTCCTAATTTGGCACCGACCGTCTTCAAATTCTACCACGAAATATTAATTATTTCTTACTTTTTTGTGGACAGTTTATGAAGTCGGTAGATACTATTTTTTTAAAGGTTTATTTTTTAAATAATTGTAAAGCAGTTACATTCTAATAAAATTTCAAATAAATATATTAATGAGTTATACCTAAAAGCACGTCCTATTGATTTTTCTCATAGAGTACCTACATAATCCGACAAACCACACTTATAGAGGCTTTTCCACCTAAATATATCTCAACAGAACTAGCCACTCGTTAGGTATAGCCTCACAAATGCCATCGGCTAAACGAGGGAGACTTGGTCTTCCGCTGGGTACCCTGGAACCGTAACACGGTTTGGGGAGCTGTAAGGCAACCTGTGAAGAAAAAAAAAAGAAAAGGTTCGCTCCGCTCTGTATTCAAAGTAGCGCCCTCGCCGTAAAAATATTATTTTGCTCCCTTGTGAGACAAAAAAACGACGATTGGTATCTCAATAAGTGCGAGCAAAGTAGGTCTCAAAGTAATGAATTTTGAATTTGAAACATTTGCAACATGCTTCTTAGTGTTCCGCGACCGAAGAGGTCGAATGCAAATATCGTATATGAATAAAGTTACTGGCAGGTTTGTGGCAGGTAAAATGGGCGACGCGCCATCTGAATAAAAAAAACCGTAGACAGAGTATAGAAAAAAACTCTCATAGTGGGAAATGTAAAGTAGAGTGTATCACTTGGCTGCAAAATTATTATTTCCTCGGGCGGCGTACTTTGAATCTCTCGCTGTGTTTAGGATTCTAATTAAGAATACCTCGACATAAGGTATTAAACTCTTAGTTACGAAAGCTGGTAGTTAAAACAATCAGAGCGGTAAAGATCGGTGCTTTTATGTCAGCACGTCGATTCTGAACTAGCAAAACATATTATCGTTTGTGAATTGTGATAAAGAGCAACCCGAACAAGATAATAGAGCTACAACTTAATATTTTGGTCGGGTTGTGAGGCTAATGTCTATTTCACTAGTTCAGAATAGAAGTGATGTAGTTGAAACTCTTGAAATATCACACATTAGTATGAAACCTAGGACTATCTCCAAGTCATAGTAACACACAATATGTACATATTCATAAAATCAATATAAAACAAACCACAATGTGTTACAATGCTGTTAATTAAACAAACAACTCTTTAAATCAACACTTTCACACTCAACTCAAGTGAGAATATAAATTTTAAAATTATATCAATAGGTAGGTACCGCCAAATAAGTTGATCTTTTGATATTCTATGCGATTAAAACGATTTAACATTTACTAGATGACCCCTGCGAATCTGATCTCCAACAGATGGCGTCTTTTAAAAAAAAAAATAGTCTAATTTTAAAAGAAACATTTCATTTTGATTTATTTACGATTGCCTTCCATACAATAGGATCGATTAATGTAAGTTTTTTTTTCAAAATGATTTAGGTATTTTAAGAAGTATGCACTAATCAAAAAAACAAGGTATGGCAATTTTAGTTTTTAGACAAAAAGAGCTGAAATCCACAAAGAAAGTATGTTCCTATATCTTCTAGAAAATGAGGCCATTATAGAGTCCATAGTTAAAAGAAACACTGTATATAAGTACAGGCACTGCAGCATTTATCATCGGGCTTCAGAAAGACTCTTACATAGAAGACGAAATTATATTTTTATAGATGTAGTATGCTGGCGCTCTACATCTACTAGATTGGTAATGTCGCGATAAGAACGAGACCAAAAAATTAATACATCAACTGTAACTGCGTGACAAATGTGTAATTCTGTGGATTTTTCATCTTAAATGACCCTCATCCAGTCTATTAAACACTAAATTATACTTTAAAACAGGATATTTTACAAAAATATGCGAAATTAGTACTGACGCAGGGCTGTTAGAGTATTCAAAAAACGGTCTCGTCTACCTGTCTCGCTTTAACATACGCGTATCTATGCGCTTTCTCTTTTGTATTGCCAATCTTCTAGTAGAACGCCCGAACGACTATACTATTTCTATGTAGCAAACAAACAAACTTTGTAGTATGTATTATCATAGAAAATTATTATATAAAAAATATTTACTCAAGATACCGCGTCAGTTGCTTCACTCACGAGTTCTGTCCAGAATGACGTAGTACCTACACAGTTTTCGTGCAATTCGTTTGGTAAATTACCATAGCAATTGCAAAAGTTAATAGGAAAACCACTCAATACAAAAAAAATCATTAAATGATCACAAAAACACAATTTTCTTTTACATAATTTAATTCTATAACTTTTAACATTCTATATAATAATAAATCAACACTTGTTTAATATTAAGACTTTATAATTTACAAATATATGAGTCAATTATAGTTTAGCAGAATATAGCTATGGGCTGGAATGTATTATTAGTGTCAAACGGTAAAAAAAAAATGTCTTCAGAAATTTATATAAACTATGAAAAATAATGTAAACCAATATTGAAATTATCACAAGTCGAGTACTGAGATTTATAAAGCAACAAAAGTGAGATTTTGAAAATCCGTAGTTAACAAAAAATAAATCCCAAAAATTATCTTACTGGAAATACTATTTAGTATATGTTTGTCTCCCTTTATCATAATGATTGTAATTTTTTAGAGTAAGACAAAACACATAACTAAACAGTTAGATTTTTTATTAATATAGATAATAAAATATAATCAATCAATCAGTACTCAACTTTTTAATAAAATTGCACATAAAATCAGTTACTGAAAAGTGAAATGCATTTAGTTAATAAACAAACAGTATCCACCTTACTACAAAACTGTGTTTAACCAGTGTTTAGTTTGAACATAGTCTTTCATATTGAATGACAGATTTGTTTGTAAGAGAGTGATAAAACATAATTTAGTTAAACACCATTTTGTAGTAAGGCCTTATATATTTACACATCCATGCCAAACCTTTGCACAGATAAATACTTCATGCATATAAAGATAATTTCCAAATTATACCAGGTCCTCCGGGTTGAACATGCCCTAAAATAAAAAAAACATTTTTTGTCATTTTATTCTACAGTATTTTTTCCTATATGATTTTATTATATCTGTGATGAATCTGAATGCTGAATAATCATTCAGCATACGTCATGAAAGCTTGCTGACAAATTTCTCCTCAGCCTTTATTCACAAATGCTGTGACTGTTCTTAAACATAAATCACCTCATAAAAACCTTGTGAATCAATCTATGTTGGCAAGGCACTTTGTTTTATAACATGTAGTGTTAATACTTGTACCCTCCAAAGCACGAGAAGTCAATTACAGCATATTCAAGTGAGAATTGAAGTCATCCTAGGTGATAGATTTATTACTAATATTACAAAGTACTGGGTTTTATTTGTTTGTTGTTAAACTTTTCACAGTTGAAGTTAGGGTGTATAAAGTTATTAACAAATAATATAATAGTAACCTTTGCACGACGCAGTATGGAATCCTTGCTGGCATCATAGGGATGGTCCTTAGACGGGATCTCGAGTACAGCCGGGATAGGGGAGCTGTGAGCGTCAATCACATGACGGATCAGCTCCGCAATACTCTGGTTGATCAGGATGATGTCGATGTCATCACGCCTCACGAACCTCTTGAAGCAATCCTCAATCTCACTCACCGGTGTGTCTGAAATTGTTTTAATACTAATGAGTAATGTAAAGAATGTTAGGGAATCAAGAGGTGGACAGGCCACATGCTTAGAGAGCAAATACCAAAATGGACCAAGCCAAATACAGTATAAAAAGATAAAGGGGCATACAACCTAAAGATGGTCAGATTGCAGTAAAGATGGCAGGAGACTGTATCCCAGACATTTTACACAGTTGATTGTTGTAAAATATCTAATAATAAAAATATAATATTAAAAGCTCAAATTTAAGCAGTATTTAGTAAATTAAAATGTAGTGAAGTGAATATTTTGTCCATAAAATTGTCTGCATAAATAAATAAGCTGTAATCATTATCAAAATAAAATATTATAAATAATATTGTGTAGGTACTTTTAAAACAAAATGTCTACTTTATTGTTTTGTTGGCCTTTACTATGTAACCAGAATCAATCAATCACTGACTCTTAACAATTAGTCTATGTTGGGGTTATATATATAAATTATAAAAATAAATATTATTTATAACAATACAATAAAACCTACTTTTGTCAACAACCATGAAGTTTGGATGTCTGTTCTTGTTTATTTCACCCACGCCACCCAGTAAGAATCCAACACAGGTATCCTGAAAGTTATAACTTTAGGTTTAGCTAATGAAAATATATAACTAGCTTTCCACTTCCAGCCTCACCTGTCAATATTTTCAAACAAAACAAAATATAGCCTATAGCACTCAGGGATAATGTAGCTTCATATTAGTGAAAGAATTTTCAGAATTGGATCAGTGGTTCTGGAGATTACCCTTCACATACACACAAACGTGCGTGACTGCGTCGGTGGCCGAGTGGTTAAGACGTCTGGTATTAACTAGGCAGACCCCAAGTTCTCCCGGCCATGTACCAATGGCATTTTTTTTAAAAACTTATGTACATAATTCAACAAACCACAAAAGGTTGTCTGGAAGAGATCGCTTATAGCGAATTAAGTTTAAAAAAAAAAACTCACAAAATTCGCACTCTTTTTAATATTAGTGGTTATATAGATAGAAGTTTCAAAAGTTATATGGATGCAAACATACAATACCTACATGCTTATGGGTGTCCTAGGGCAATGAATTATCTGGTCAGAGGGTGTCTAGAGGATTCATATTTATACAATCACACCACCACTTTATGGGGTTGTCTTTGAAGTACCAAATCATTTCATTTATTCATATACATCAAATTCATTAACCAGAATCTATTTATTACAGTAGTTATGAAAAGGCAAAACATGTAGACGCCCTTAGAGAATTTTACAAGTTTTTGAGTAATGTAAAAATGTACTATACCTCATCACCAATTACACTAATCAATTTTCCTTTTACGGCAGCGTGGAGGGCCATTTTAAATTTGTGTTATTGCTTTTATGAACAATTTGCAGTAAAATTATTTTAAGAAAAATTGTCACAAGACCATCACCTGACTATGGATTTTTTTGTTGTTATGTTGGCCACCCTGATCTAATGTCAAATTGCTTTATTTTTTTATTTATAGAAGCAAAGATTCTACATTTATCCACTGTTTGAAAATTTATTGTGTGAACACAATCATAATCAATCCATTCAAATATCGGTTTCTGATTGGCTTACGAAAGATGTCATATCAACTTCCTTCAATCGCATCTTTCATAAATTCAGTCACAAAAACAAAATCTAGCATATCCAATAAATTCCAATTTATATTCCTAAATTGCCACATTAGTCCAATAAGTAAATGTTTTAGTATAGATTACCTATGTGTTATTAATCTAATAAAAATAGTGCTTGTTATATAAAGAAGGCGCCCATTCGGCGTGGGAGCGCGCGGTGCTACCGTCTTCCGCCTGTCACGTGACCGACACGCCAGAGCGCGACTAGCCATGGCTGACGACAAAGAGGTAGAGAAAACCATCGCGGAAGACCTAGTGGTTACCAAGTACAAACTAGCGGGACAAATTGTTAACCGTAAGTAAACTTCTCTATTTAATTTACATTCTGGATCACTCATATCAAAGAACACCTGCAGGACGCGTGTCGCCATGCGGTTCCAAATCACCACTCTTCCTATTTTTGAATGAACCCTTCACATTCTTCAAGTAAAACAGTGTAAAATTGTCATTCCAGGAGTCCTAGAGCAAGTTTTAGCAAAATGTGTCTCAGGGGCGTCAATTCGAGAGATCTGCGAATTTGGAGACATGTTGATATTGGAAGAGACTTCGAAGGTATTCAAAAAGGAAAAGGACTCAAAAAAAGGCATAGCGTTCCCAACTTGCGTATCAGTTAACAACTGTATCTGCCATAATTCTCCAATAATAGGTGAAACTGATTTATTGATTGATGGGGATTTGACTAAAGTGTAAGTATATTTAGCTAAATAACTATTCCAGGTACATCTAAGGGTATTGGATAAACCTGGGGTAAATGTTTAGATTATATCTAATCCTGAGCTTTTCGTGTTTTTTGACTTTATTAAATTGCTGCACTGTTTTATTGCATACTTTAACTATTTTCAAGTCTCGGTTCGTATGGTGTAAAAACAAACGCGAGGCGAGCGAGCGCATATTTAATTTTTAAACACGAAAATCTCAATTTCAGATTTTTAGGTTAAGTTTTATAAACTTGTGAACACCGGCGAAAAGTTGTACCTTACTAAGACTTAAAAATAGTTAAAGTATGTAATAAAACAGTGCAGCAATTTAATAAAGTTGTTAAAACAAGAAAAACTCAGGATTAGATAATCTGAACCTATACCAAACCTGGTAATACTGGATGGTACAAAATATACTGAAAATATTTTTATAACCTCAAAATCTCATTTTTTTCTTATTGTCAAACATGTAGGTTTGTTGTTAGTTTAGGATATAGTATTGATTTTTATTACCATAAATCATGAATGCATTACAGCTCACAGGGTCCACATTTAGCTAATAATACGCCACCTAACATACTTGAGTTATTTTGATTTTAAATTGATTGTCTACAAGTAGCTGAGCTTGTTTTCCATCATTATCAAAACCACTGGGATTACTTCATATACCTACAATATCTATACCTACTAATATTATAAAGTGGTAAAGTTTGTATGTAGGGAGTAATCTCTCAAACTACTGTTTCAATTCTTGCTAGTTGTTAGATAAACAAAGAAGTATAATATATAAGTATAATATTAGATAAACAAGAAATTTAATAAATGAAAGCAAAAATGATGAAGAAATGGAACAGTCTTCCCTTTATTTCCAACTTTAAGGGAGCACAAAAAGCATTAGCCCTTCGCAGCCTATGCTATAGATCTATTCATAAGAGTTGACACATTCAATATTTTTTACTAACATTATATGTCTTTGGTCATGCCAGGCCAAATGTTCTATGTAATATGGACAACTGGCAAAAAGTGGACATTGTTAATTTTGTAATGTTGTTCCATAGAGACCTAGGAGCACACATAGATGGGTTCATAGCTGTAGTGGCCCACACAATAGTAGTGGGAGGTGGCCAGGTGACCGGACGAGCGGCTGATGTTGTGTTGGCGGCCCACTATGCTAGCGAAGCGGCCCTCCGTTTGTTGAGGCCTAACAATGAGGTATGTACATGTAGACTATCTCCCTTATCAAAAACTACACTATAATTGTGTGCTTTTGACACCAAAGAGTATAATAGTCCTTAAAATGTTTTAAATACAAAATGTACCGACCAAGAAACACACTATGGTCCAAATACAAACTCTTCACCCAGCGTACTCTGCCCTAGACGGTTTATACATTTTCATACTTAATGTATGTCTAGGATTATCTCTATTTAAGTTCTTAATTTATTTGATGTGAAATTAATAAATGGTGCGCCTTGGTGGTAAGAATGACTCGTGGTCTGCCTTCATGCTCCTTCTCCACCGCAGCTCTCTGCTCCCTTGTGTGTGCGTTTTTATAAAGCGGCATTAGCATTGCCAGTGCATGATAACAGAAACTTATTAGTTGTAAAAAATATTCCAACATATTAACTTATTTGTCCAACTTATGTTGTAGCTAGCAAGTTTATATTATAATGATAAGCAACAAATGGTGCATTATCCATTGGCCACCTGATGACACCAAATAATTGGCATCCAATCAAATACATGACAAACATTCTTGGTGCTTATTATTAGTAGTATTTATAGTAGATGATAGAATGGCTGTAAACAAGTGTACAAAGTTGAGTCAAAAAGTACTGCATCACACTCTAGCTCAATTTATTTGGCGCGCACTATACCCTGTTTCTTTCCATGATCTCTACTCAATAGTGATGATGGTACAAGCACAGGGAACATTAACTGTTAACTATTTTAGACAATTGCACATATTTTGGTTGTGGTAATTGTAGATTTGGTTTCTACAGTCAATTAACAGGATGGCCATGTCCACAAATGGACAAAACTTTTCAAACTCCTAAGTCTTGTTTTAAAAATTTGTTATAGTTCAAGCACCTCAAAATATGTATTTTAAAAAGAGGAAAAGCTATATCTGTAGTTTTTCATTATTTATGTCAATAACATACTAAAGATTTGTTGAAATTAGATAATATTTAGGGGTTGGAAAACATTTTATATATTTATATAATTTTTTTTGCAACTCTATGGCTTTATGGAAAATAATGGATGGTTGGTCATAGCCACATAGAATCCATCTGGCCAAGCCCAGAATAATAGACATCACTCTAACACAAGTTTATGATGCAAATAGCACCAAATCAGTATAATCTTGATAAATACAAAATCTTTTATTTGCTATCAACAAAGAACTTAAAAGTTAGTTACATAGTAATTTATATTATTAGGTATTTCACAACAGCCTCCTGTGTCTGAGACACATAGGCCTCCCCATGCCCACACCATGTCAACAATTTTCTCTGACCATCTTTGGGGTTGTCTGTCCCTCTTTCTTCTTGTATTGTGTCCTGTTTGTTAGCAGCTTGGTCCATTTTGGTGTTTGCTCTATGCATGTGACCTGTCCACCTTCATAATAATGTTAACAAATTTTTGATTAACTATATCACCAGAACTACACAATAACGGAGACCATCCAGAAAGTGTGTGCGGAGTTTGGCTGCAAGCCTGTTGAGGGGATGCTGTCACATCAACTGAAGCAGTTCCGCATTGACGGAGAGAAAAGCATCATACAGAACCCCACGGAGCCACAACGTAAGGAGCATGAGAAGGCAACTCTGGATACATATGAAGTTTATGCTATGGATGTGCTTGTGTCCACTGGGGATGGAACGGTGAGTTGGAAAACTAATAACTGATATTGTAAATGTGTACAAGTTTGACATAGGCTACTTTTTATCCTGGAAATTCTTCGGGATGAATTCTTGTTTCACTTTAAAAAAAATTTCATAGTATAGTAGTAAAAAAGGGCACAGACACTAGCGTCATTTATTGAGTGTTTAATTAAAGCCTACATATAATATCCCTGTTTACTTTCCATTTGAACTCCAAACTGAGTTTGGGTGGCAGATGACAGGGTACAGTAGAGTGCTGCTTTTAACCAACTTGTATCCTGTATCATGTTGGTTTTATACAGTACAACATACATAATAAAATAATGACAATGGATTTTTCTTTACCAGTATCCCCTGGCACTTTAGATTTAATTTAATATGTAAGTTCTATTTATTATGGCTCATACAAATAGAAAACAACGTCAATTCGCGCCATTATGGGTGTCTCGAATGAAGCAGGCTCTACAATTTTGTATAATTTCTGGGGACAATATAATGTTTTTCACAGTTTAAAACGCTTTGTTTTGGCTATCGCGGGCGTTTCGTTCCTGAAACTATGATGTGTAAAAAAGACGATTGTTCAATCAAAACTATGTTATTTAAACTTCAGGGTCGAGAGATGGACACTCGGTGTACAATCTACAAGAAGACTGACGAGGTGTATCAGCTCAAACTGAAGGCTTCTAGAATGTTCTACAGTGAGGTAAGTCAACTAGGTGTAACTCTCGCCAAATAAGTTGACCTGAAAACGCGCTCCATAAGATTTATATGGGCGTACACCCCACTTTAGCGATCAATCTGCCGTGTCGAGAGAACCTCTTTACGTAGACAAAATCTCAGTTAGAAAGAGAGTTGTCCTGCAGATCGCGTTTTATAAGTCGCAACTCGCACGGGTACATTATGGGATTACAACAATTTGAATACCTACACAAATACACTACTTAAATCTATTAGAGATAGCATGCTACCGCGGACTTTTTTTAAATAATTTTATTTTACACAATTTTTTACTACATACAACACCATGAAAACTCGCTGGGGCTAACTTTTTCTCCGGCTTGATTCACTTATACTGTTAATGCTCAGCTCCTAAACATGATAGGTCCATGTTTAATACTTGTAAACCTTTCCGGTGAGTCAACCTATCTAACAGAGAAAACGGCAACAAAATCCGTAGTTTTTGCGTGAAAAGCTCACAGACCAGAAGGTTATAAATTGTTTTCTATTCGAAATTGGTGAAAATTTTCAATGTGACTGGTGACCCTGTTTCTTTCCATCATCACTGATCAATAGTGATGGTGTTACAAGCACAGGGAACATAATATGAAACCTTTTCAATCAGTTGCACATTCTTTTAATGGTAATTGTAGATTTGGTTACGACAATCGTTTACATAAGTTGCATCTACATTCTACACAATATTTAAACGTTGGAAAAATTAAATCTGTTACAAAATGTCTGCCTTTGTAGCTATAGATCTTCAATAGTTTTTTTATTTGAGCATGGACACGAAATCAGTTACGATTTTATATATATACAAGACTATTTTTCATTTCTCTGAAACTACCAGTCTGGATTTGAAAATTTAGCATTTGATAGCCCAATTGTTGAGGAAGGTTATAGGCTATTATATAACATCACGTTACGACCCAAAGAAGCTGAGCAGTGACCATTAACGCGGGTGCAACCGCAAGGCACGGCTATTCAATAATAAAATCTCTTTGAATGTAGTAAAATAATTAATTTTAACAATTTTTTAGGTTCGCAACAAGCACGGCTCGATGGCGTTCAACCTGCGCAGCTTCGACAAGGAGACCAGTGCGCGGCTCGGGGTCGTAGAATGTGTCAATCACAAACTGATCGAGCCCTTCCAGGTACGTGTCCTCTATTATCACGCTTATAATGACTCGCGGCATAAGCAGAACAGTTACATACTATGAAACTGACTAATGAGGGGTTCCTATTATTAAGAAAAAAATATATTTCCTGAATTATTTTTTTATTTGAGCATATTTTTTGAAGTTCATCTCTTTAGAAATTTGAACGTGACACAGACGTAGCAACTAGCTGAATCTGACGTACCAATCTATGTGACGTGATTTGATATTATGTACGTATAGAAGTGTATAACCTCTTTGGTTGCTACATGTTTCTTGTTCTGGAACCTGTGCCGAAGAAAAAAAGTTTCTTGTTTCGTTATACCGTCATACCGGTGCCATGTCACGCTGCAGGGCGCTGCTTCATATATTTCTATAGAATTTCCGCCTCCTGGCTTGGCCCGTGAATATTTTCAAATAAAATGAAATATAGCCTATAGCCCTCGGGGATAAAGTAGCTTCCTAAATAGTGAAATAATTTTCAGAATTTGATCAGAAGTTTCAGTGACTACCCCCTTACAAACTTTACCTCTTTATAATATTATTATATAGTATAATGAGTAGAAAGTTACGTGCCAGATCACGTCATAAAGGTTGGCACGATTACTAAAACACATACTTATAACCTTAATATCAGACAGTCCTCATTCCCAGGTGCTGTATGAACGTCCCGGCGAGCTTGTGGCCCAGTTCAAGTTTACAGCGCTGCTGCTCCCGGGCGGCACTCACCGCATCACGGGGCTGCCCTTCTGTGCCGCCACCTACATCAGCGACCGCTCCATTAAGGACGCCGACCTTAACGTGAGGACAGCCTACTTTTTACAACTATGTAATCTATTGTGAGCGAGATGTATTCGAGAGTCGGGAAAAGTGACCCTCTCATTTTTTTTTATTTGTTGACGTTGATGGTTCCTTTGGATCCTCAATAAACGGGCTCGTTCAAACACAAACTCTTCAGTTTTATATATCTTGTGTCGAGTACACCTAGGTCCCCGTTAAGCGGCGGCTGATCTCATCCACCACCGGAGACCGTTGCGACCCGACTGTGCTGAAGAGTGCCACTGGTGTCCACTCAAGCCGCACCCGCAATGGACTTTTTAGCTTCACCCGGGGCCTGGGGTTACAAAGTCCCCTCGCCACAAGGTTTTTGGGCTCCTTTAAGGTATACAAGCAAACATCTGCTTATTAATAATGTTTTTTTTTTTTCGCCATTCCAGTCTCTCCTGAACTCGTCAGCGAAATCCAATAAAAAGAAGAAAAAGAAGGTCGCCGGCGAGGAAGCCATGGAAGTGGTGGAGACAGCGGCCTAGCTAAACCGTATGATAGAGAAACTGGGTCAATTACGAACTTTTATCAACCGCCCTCGCCAACTGTGAGATTGTATGGGACCTCGTGCTGGGGTTTTATTTGGACAACATTTCAATTTTATAAAAGTACCACAACTCGTAAAGAAAGCATATAATATAATAAAAAAATATTTGAAAGAAGGAACATTGCCTTTGCCAAACTATTTAAAAAAAAGTGATAACATACTTTTTTATTGTCGTACTGACAAGGATTGGCAAAAGCAACACACAATTATTATGCCATTATAATAACATTGAAGTAAAATAAGAAAATGTCTCATATTTTTTCACAATCTTTTCATTAAAACATTAAAGAAGGGGGGGTGGTTAATTCAATTAAATGCTCGATATGACAACGCAAGAAACTCGTGCTAGACCCAATTCTCTTTTTGCATGTTCAGAAGTAATATTTCATTTTTGTAAATTGTAAAGTCATGCTCTTAAAATGTTTAATGTACATATTTAAGACGAATTTTATATCGCAATGATTATTCACGTTTTTTGACTTAGATAATATAAATTGAAGGAATTGTGTAAATTAAGCTAGAAGGAATTGTTGACAACACATTTGTTTATTCTCAATAATATCAAATTTTCTTTCCTTTTTTTTAATAGAAATACGTAATGTTAGTACATAATAAATCCCATAATAAAGTTTTAAAGGCCATAAGAGTGGGGAAAGTCTCTTAAAAGATCATTCCTTAGTTAATTGCACGGTGTATGAATTTAAACAATTTTCATTATAAGTGTTCCGTGTTGATGGAAAGTAATAGTAAATCACTAGTGTGAACTTACATACACTAAGTTGTAAAATATGTGACATTGTGAAAAATAAATCAATCTGTGCCACACTTGTGGACTGGTTTTTTATATTGGTGGATTTTATTTTATGTCCTATCCTATTCTACATACAGTATGCGCCACGGATCTAAAAGGTTCGGAAGTTCGTCACAAACAGCGTCGCAGTTGGATATTTTTGGAGTTTGCAGCTTTTTTAACCGACTGTACCTGCGCAAGACCTCTTTCGCATCTAACTTCCGAGCTGTTCCGAGCCTTTTAGATCCGTGGCGCTTACTGTACATAGATATTCTAATGGGTCTAAAGAGAAAGATAATGAAGCTGACAAACAACTAATCTGATAAAAAAAGATTCCGACGAATTGAGAACCTCCTGTTTTGAAACTTCGGGTCCAAAGTCATATTCACCTTTTACACCTTTTATTTGTTCTGTTTACAATCCAGTGGTGTCTCATCAGAAAATTAATATTAATTGACAAATTGAGGTTGTTTGATTTGCTACCTACTTAATAAAAATATAGTAAGTACTGTAACTGGCTTTTTAGTACGGTCATAACTCATAAGTGCCTTTATGCTGACTAACCGAAGACTATAAAAATGGCTGTTGGCTTTTCGGTAGATCCCTATAAGACATGTTTAGTATGGGTGCGGACCACATATTTTTCAATTGTCAAAAAGTTCAACATTCCCTTTATGACATTATTCCTCTATCAGTCCCTCACCCTATTAATGTCAAATGTATATTAAGACGCTGGATAGAGCCAACGACCTTGAGAGATGGCACCGCCCCCACGCGGGTACACATACACACCAAACGACGTGGCTGCCACTAATAATATAGCATCAGGCTGCATTAGAGACATTCAGACTACTGTCGGTACACGAGCGCTTACGCACACACGCGTGCAGTGCGTACATAAAATCTCGAAAATGAGAATAAAGGAACTTGCTGAAAATTTTATTAAAAAATAGAACAGTATTACGATAGTATATTGCTAGATAAAAAATCTGTCAAAAAATTAGAATCATTGCATGCATTTTAGTACTGTTTCTAGACAGTACAATATTTGTTTAGAGGTACATTCGTGTTTTTTTTCATTCGAATCAATATAGTTGTATTATGTTTTGAAAACAGTATCTTAATAAAGCATAACCTCAAGAATATCATATATTTTTTTGATTATGGTCACTGCAGTGGATCATGTACTTTTACGCATCATAAAACTCGCATTTAGCTCTATACATCCTCTTAAGCTTTGTACATATCTATTTTATTTGCTTTTTAAGTTTAAGTTTTTTTCTCTCTAATATCTTGCATGTTGTTTGTCCTGGTTTTCTGTGCAGGTTGAACTATCACGGTTTTGATAGAGATTCTTTGTCAACTGATCACCTGCTCTGAGTGCTGACCTCGAGATCACAGACATTGGCAGAAACATATGTGCTCTGGAAACTAACAAGAGCCATACATGTATAGAGAAAGGAACAATAATCTTTCTCACTCCTTTTCACAAGTAAAAATTTGTTGAAACTTGATATTGGCAAATCATTGTTTACACTGATGGAGCTATAATATTTGTGGACGCCTGGGTGCTGGCTCTAGTGGCTTTAAGCAGACACATGTTAGGTATAAGAATGTACTTACAAAATAAAAACATCATTAACAAAATTAAACTAATTTAATGAATGACATCACATTTTAAATTAACAAAATAATTTCCTATTTTAGTTTTTGCCTTCACTTTTGCTAGAATCAGAGGAGTCTAAACTTCTTGATATATAATCATAGGATTTAGTAGCTGCGTCTGTTGCGTGTGTGGGAAGATCTACAAGAAACCTGAATGTTGCCTTCACACCATAGTTCCAGTAATACTTGAATAAATATGATGATCTGTCTGTGGATGGCAATGGTGGCAACTGAAACAAAACAAATATGGTTCACAATTTGGACCCAGTAGGTGGTGCTGCAATTGGGTTCTAGGATTTTTTTTTTGATGAAGCAAGTCAATGCATGGGCAGGATGTCTGTCAGGTCCGCTAGTCCATAATATAATTATTGGATTGGTAAATCAACAAGCAATTAAATCTAACAATATTTCTTAAAATATAGTCTTCAAATATGGTAATACCTTGCCCACCCTGCCCCTTATATTGTTTAAAGTCAACATTTTACTGTGTACAGATAGATGGGCAATATCAAGTATTTTTAATTTCTTCACATATACACCAAGTCCCCAACCCTTTCATCAATATAATGGTGGATCAATGTGAAATTACTCCAATTTTTGTATGTGTTATGAAAATAGTGAATAGGGATACTCACTATGTACCTACCATTCCTACCAACTTAGATTTTCGTAAATATAATATATGTTGAACTAGCGCTTTCTTTGAATTTTAAGTTACATTACCTTTAGAAATTGAATATTACATATAAAAATCATGACTAATATATCAAATTGATTATAACAAGACTAAACAATAGTAAATAAAAATGTTTGTACCTCATATGGAACCTGTTTTTTCAATTCGCCAACATAAGGTGAGACTCCTTTTTCAAGTTCTTCATATAATTCGCTTGTGGTTTTACTGTCTTTCCAAACCCCTTTGTCGATTGTGTAGTACACTGCGGTGCCCAAGATGGCAGACTTTATACCGAACCTGAAAAGGTTATCAGTTTAGGAAAATTTTAATGCAAAAAAATAGAAAATAGGTATAGGACATATTTTGATAGGCTGTGCAAAGTGCTAACCAAAATCGAATGTTCATCATGACTTACTTCAACATTGCTCAAAAATAATTATTACTAAAATTAAAGTAGGTACAGTGTACACCGAGTGTTTACGTGATATAAATAAATAATAAATTATGTAATTTTTTTTTCAATAATCCATAGCAGAAGAAATTTCACTGAAAACGTCAAATTTAAGCAGGAAATAAATTAATATTTTTTAATTATTTTCCAATCCGGAAAATGAAAAGGTATCATAGAATATACAGCAAATAGATTAGTATATGTAAAACTTATCTGGCCTAAAACGTAGTGATTATATTCTCTTTGATCTGGCCAGGTGACAGCGTCGCTGTTGTCGCATGTTTTGCCAATAAAAATGATTTTTCAATGTAAAGTGGGTATATAATAGGCACATATATGCACGTTGTAACGCTTGACCATATTCATTTTAGGTAGAAATATCAATACGTAGAAGAAACATGAACATTTAGGTACTTATTTACTTATTATTGTATCCTTGCTCTGTGAGTGATAGTTCCACTTTTGGCCACCGGGTCAGATAAGTTTGTGGAACTATACTCTTTGATGACTTTGATTCCTCTTCTCTTGCTCTGTGTGATTCCAACCACATACTATTATGATTATACCAAAAGAAAAAGTACAATTTTTTAAATATAAGTTTAAATATGGTTTAAATTACAATTTGTTTGTACACATTTTAATTATTGAGTGATGTGCATAATTTTAACTAGGACTTTTATATCTATCACGTTATCAGTAAAGATGTCAATACGACAATCTAGTGATATTAATAAATTTAGAGAAACTTTAAAGAGTGCGAAGAAAGTGGTCATACTATCTGGAGCAGGATTAAGCGCAGAATCTGGTATTCCGACCTTCCGAGGTGCTGGTGGGTTATGGAGACAATATCGTGCACAATCCCTGGCTACCCCGGAAGCGTTTCAAACCAGTCCAGCTCTAGTTTGGGAGTTTTACCACTATAGGAGACAAGTGGCTGCAAATGCTTTGCCTAACTCTGTTAGTGTCCATTGGTATAATATATTCATTATTTTCACTATTCTCTTAAGTATTTACACTTTTAGCTGTCTCTTTTAACTTTGGATATTGTCATTAAGATACAGTCCACCATACCACATACATAGGTACATAAGAGATTTGGTGACTCCAACGGTCAGCCTTCCTAGATTCATACAAATATGAAAGGTATCTATGATAATCTATATACAGACAGGTGTACTTGGGTGTAACAATGAGAGGGGTCAGAATGGGGACCTCCAAAACTATAAGAGATAGCAAATTGTGTTCTAAGTACCTAATCGAGTTTAACAATAAAAAACTGCATTCATAGATTTAAAAAAAACTCATACACCCCTTGGGAATCATAGTCATTTTGAAAAGAAAACTTACATTATTTTTATTACAATATTGATTACACAGGTTGTACTTAAGGAGTTTGAAAATGGAATGTGAACATCTTAGTTCCCAGGTTGAATTGCAATTAAAAAAATAATGGTGGGAAGTTTTAAAACCATTTTGTTACTATTTTACTGATATTTCTTTATTTTTGTAAGTGCTGTGTACTTAAGTTTCTAAAAATGCCTCTTAAAAGTACAATAAGCAATTTACCCAATCATTATCTAAAGGAGTTAATTAGGTATTGCATTCAATAGAATGGCTGTCAATTTAAACATTTACTAAAATGAATAAAATAATATTAAATACACATTATTAATAAAATAATATTAAATACATGATTTCATAGCAACATTTACTCCTTACAACTAGGGAATGCAATCCCGCAAAATAATTTTAATCCCGGTATTTGCAGGATTAAACCATCTTAGTCCCGCAGGATCCAGGTATTCGCGGGATCCCGCAGGTTCAACTTAAACCTCTGAAATCAATCGTAAATAATCGCAATAAAGACCAAATAGACCTCGTTTTCATGGTTTTAATTTTAACCCAAATTAAATAAGCTTTTTGGTACATTTTAAATGGTTTATTAATATATGTAATAAATATAAAAAATAAAATTATTAGAAAAGGTCGCAGGTGTGATGCAGGTGTTTGCAGGGTACCCTATACCCGGCCCAAAATAATATTATTTCTTATAAAGTGTGGGGAATTCTTTGCCCCGCGCCTTCACACTGTTCCCCTAGGGCTCGGCGCCCCGCACCTTAGATAAACATGTATGTACGTACCACACTTCTCTGTAATCCCGCCAGTCCAGCGGGATCCCGCAAATTTTTCGACCGAGATTAGTCCCGCAACATGTATGTGGGATCCCGGTATTGAATTCCCTACTTACAACTAACACAATCAATATCATAATAAAAACAAAAACAACAAAATAATTATGAAAATAAAAATCTATAACTGAACCAATTCTAAAAAATCTTTCAACTAATAGAAATCTGCGATATTCCTGAGTGACACAGGCTATATTTTATATTGTTCAAATATATCCACAGGCGGAGCCGGGGGCGGAAAGTCTAGTAATAATATAAACTAAAGTAAATGTTTCTATTGCAGGGTCACAAAGCCATTGCAGACTATGAAGCTAAACATGGTGGAAGTAAAGAGATAACTGTGATCACACAGAATGTTGATGGACTGCATGCTCGGGCGGGCACTAAGAACCTATTGGAGCTGCATGGAAATCTGTATAAAACTAGATGTACAGGGTGCCAAGAGGTTTTGGATAATCATGATGATCCTATTTGTGAGGTACAAATTATTTAAGAAATTAATCCATACTATATAATGTGAAAGTTTTTCTGTCTGTCAGTCTGTTACGATTTTGATTATATTTAAATATATCTTTAAAAATTCCACTATTATAAATGTTTCTACAAAAACTTTTTCAGGCACTTACAAATCGTGGCATGCCAGATACAGAAGACTCTGACATCCCTGTCAAGTTATTACCACATTGTAAGAAATCATCATGTGGAGCTCTGTTGAGGCCACATATTGTCTGGTTTGGGGAAAATTTGGATGTTGATGTTCTGGAGAAAGCAGGTAAGCTTTTTTTTCTTTCTCTTTTCTTCACTGGTTGCCTTACAGCTCTCGAAACAATGTTATGGGTCCCAGTGGAAAATCAAGTCTCCCTTTTTTAGCCGATGGTATTTGTGAAGCTATACCTAACTAGTGGTCAGTTCTGTTCAGGTATATTTAGATGGAAAAGCCTCTAAGTGTGGTTTGTCAGATTCTATTCTTAAATAGCTTGCTGTAAAGTGATAAATGCTGTAAGTAACATATCAAATTGATCCCACAAACAACTTCTAATACATATTCATAGATACCTAAAAATCTGTCACTTATATTGTATCCTTACTAATATTATAAAATGAGAAAGTGTGTTTGTTTGTTTGTCTTTCTCTCACGTCAAAACAGAGCAATGTATTGACGTGATTTTTTTTGCACACATAGATAGTTGGCTTGAGAGTGATATTTATTTATTTATTAAAAATCCATAGCACAACAAATTACATAAACTGAATAGTATAATATAATAACATTTGGCTAAAAAAGGGTCTATTTTATTTAGGTATTCTGATCCAGAAACAATCATAAAACTTATAAATTATCTCTATCTATCTATCATCACGCCTTTCATCCCAAGAGGGGTAGGCAGAGACAATCTTATAAATTAAATTCAAATTTAATAAAAAAAAAGGTACGGTGTTGGATTCATCGACCTTACGTATCGCCGTTAGTTTACGATTAGGTACTAAGGTCTGTGAAACTCATCGTTGCCTATGTGGAAAAGACGTGGACTATTTTGGTCGCCATGGACTTTCATGCACAAAAAGTGCTGGTCGCGCCTACCGCCACGGTACCTTAAATAATATAGTACGCCGATCTCTTGCCACTGCCTCTGTTCCTGCAATTTTTGAACCATCTGGTATGAGCAGGGATGATGGCAAAAGACCTGATGGCGTAACTTTAGTACCGTGGCATTTAGGAAAAAATTTGGTGTGGGACGCTACCTGTGTTGATACACTGGCAGCGTCTCACATACAGTATACAAAATTAAGAGCGGGTGCGGCGGCAGAACAGGCTCAACTGCTGAAGCGCCGAAAATATTCAAATATTATAACAAATTACTTATTTTCGGCGCTTGCGGTGGAAACAATGGGTCCATGGTCTGCCGAAATGAAAATATTCATAAAAAATTTAGGTACGAGACTAGTCCACGCCTCAGGTGACCTAAAGGCTGGCTCTTACCTCGCTCAAAGGATCAGTTTAACCATTCAGCGAAGTAACGCAGCCAGTGTTTTAGGAACCATGCCACAGGGAGGGGTTCTGGAAGAGGTATTCTTTTTGTAATTTGTATATATAGTTTTTAAATATATTATTTATTTATTATTGTACATTTTAGTTAAGTTGTAAATTGTAAATTAAACTTTTATTACCTAAATTTTGTAATAATATTTTTTATTATGATAAAAAAAAAAAAATATATATATATTTAAAATAGTTACAAACAAGAATTTAAAAAGAAAAAAAATCTAATTCTAAATGTAAGGTTCATCAAAGTGGACTTAGATAATGTGGGTGTGTTATAGTGTGGGTCTGTCAGTGTGATGTGTATGTTGGTTGGACGTTAGTGTACACATACATATATAACAAAATAAAATATTTATCTACAGAACATAATAAGACATTAGTGATCTGAAAATATAGTATCCCCTGAAAATATGTCAACACTCTGCCAATACCAACGTTCCTTCCTTTTCTGACCCGAAATGTTGTTTCCAGAGGAGGCCACGAAATCGTGCGACGTGTGTCTGGTGGTAGGCACATCGTCGGTTGTGTACCCGGCTGGCATGTTCGCCCCAGAAGCTGCGAGACGGGGTGCCACTGTCGCGGAGTTTAACCTGGAGCACACGCCCGCTACAGAACACTTCCAATACTACTTCGAGGGTCCCTGTGGACTCGCACTGCCTCAGGTCTTGAGGTGAATTATTGGTAAAAAGCGATATATTTAGATGGTGTACAATAATTTATTATCATATATTCGAACTTTATATTTGGTTCAAAAATTTTCATTTGCTTTACTTATATACAATACATTTAGAGACTGTTCATATACAGCCCCAGAACAGGATAGGCAAGGGTTAACTTTAAACAAAGTGTCAAAATTACTTACTCTTACTCAATGTGATAAAATACTATAAATAATTTATGAGATACTCATCGAGGTTAGATAACTTAAAATTACCGGACTAAACTTAAATAGCAAATCTTGTGTATAATAGTATTAGAAAATACATGTTTGCGTGCGTTAATTTCAGCTTATACAGATGTTGTATCTGATAGTTGTAAGCGGTACTCTTGGTATTGAGAACGGGCTCTTTTTCCGCAACTCGAAGTTTGTGCGCCGTGAGGTGGGAGAATAACATCACTCCTGGCATCCCAGTTCCCACAGGAAGCCGAGCAGTCTTCGCAGGTTGTCCATAGCATGGGTTGGCACCCGGGGCGGTTATTTATTATTTAATTTACTTTCCTATCCTTTTGAATGATATATGTGAGATTTTATCAACTTAAATTTTGAGAAACTTCTTTCACAAGAAGCCAACGAAACACAAATAGTTAAAAAAATCTTAGACACAGCGCTTAACTGGGAACAGACTAAGAATAATCCCATTATACAATGCATTTCAGAAGCTTGAAGGTAGTCCATTAGACCACTTCTTGGGAAGAAATGCTGGCGACTTCTAAGTGGCGCCTCAGTCGTAAAATCTCCAAAATAATGTTCTCTGCGGAAAATTCATCATAGATTTTTGTCAGTTTTGGAACTATACCACGAAGTTCTTAATATATCCTTGAGCCCGACATAGATGTATGTCCAAGTTATCACTCTCCAGCTGCGTAAGGATATTTTCAGTAAGTTCAATTGCACACTTTTCAGCTATATAATATTTTTATGTCGTCCACAATGTAATTTTTCACCTCTTTCCCCAAAAGGCTGATGAACTCATTTTGATTGTCTTTGGACAAATAAGAATCTACTCGTTTCTTTTTTGTACATGCGATAGCATAATGCTCTTTTAGCACTGGACTTCGACAAGAGGAAGAGTTTGGCGTGCCAGGAAAATAATAGCATCTAAAAGACGACTCAAAATGTCACGCCATTTTTTTTTCTTGGTCTAAGACCATTTCATGGTTGATAGTCTTTTGCAGCCTCAATCCATTTTTCAAGATTTTTCAAAACAGGAGAGATGGTTCTCAGAATTCTAGTGTTCTGAACACGGGTGTTCAGCCACTTTAGGATTCAGTTTCCACCATGAATTAAACCCGTTGGCAATTATTATTATTTTATTTGTCTTTCTTTTAATTAATTACGAATCAAAGATTAATTTACTTAGCCGGATAGGATAATTTAAGCCTCGGTCGTTAATATAAATTGAATCAACAGGAAAAACGACCCAGTGAATAAAAGCCCTGTTATTAAGTTATACTGGACTTTTGAATATTAATTTGAATTTTATTTAACAATTATAACAAGTAGAATTAACTAGTACAATTATATCCAATTTAGCTTCGTTCATAAAATACAGATTACTTAACTGAGAATTGCAGAACTCCACACTGTTCAGACACATATCGATCCTTCTCGACGTTTCCAAACTTCTCACTAGATGTCACTCGTAATCAAGGCGTAAATTTTATTAATTATTCTGGTTCTGATGTATTTACGTACATCTCCAATTGCAATATAGGTGATTTCATTCAATTTTTATCCAGTCCTGAAAACCAAGCTTCACGGCAGATTATCTGATAAAACTAAAATTAGAACCCCTTTATAAAAGAGTTTAAATTTGCATAGCTAAATTCTAGCCGTATAAAAACCTTTAGCAATTTTAGGTTTCTTTCAATAATTCTTCCCTGATAGAACTTATAAGGTTTCCGTTACAGCCACTATGTCCCTTGAACTCGATGTTAGGTTGTTATTAAAAGTAATAGTTTTTGATCTCAGACCTCTTACATTCTGATACAGCATATGTATGATCTTACTATTAATAGGTTTCATTTTTACTTTTAACTTTGGCACGAAAATTATGACGCCAGGGTTCCACACATATGTTTTCTTCCCAATGTTCCGATGCTAGAAGACACTCAGCTTGTGCTGACGGTACACCCAGCTTAAAAGATGCATTGTCGCCGCGCGGTTTAAGTTCTACAGTATAGTCGTCGCAACCACATACAATTTTCAGATGTTGACGTACCTACTATGTAACTCGTCGTACTTTGTTTGACGTAACAGAGGTGTAGATACTGCCGCCTCTCAGCTGCCTCTTGCTCAGCAACTTTGTAGTGCCCGGAGCTGCAGTGCCGCGAAGTACGTTGGAATTTGATGTGCGCTACTTTCTGTTTGTGACTTTTGTCCAATTATTGATAGGTGAATCGTCATCAGAGTTGTCACCCGGGGGGCAAAAACAAAACCGTGGTCACGGAGGGCATATCGTCCGTCGATTGCGTGGATTTGGTCTTCTTTGTTGACTGTCCTCCCAGTCTCTTCTTCATACGCCCAGTTGTTGGCTCCAGCACTGTTTCTATTTGCTCGTGTGCCACTCTGCTGCCATCAAGCGCCCCTATAGTGCGCGTATGCTTTGCCTCAGGGCCGTTTTTCCGTGGGTTCATGGCAATGGGTGTCAGATTTACCTCCAGTGGCTCATATGTACTTTGATCTTTTGTATTTAGGCAATTGCATTGATTGAGCCTCTCTTCCATCGCCGTTATCCTCTCACAGAGTTTATTTATATACTCGAATATGTTGCTATAGATATCGTTGATTTTTCTAAAGGCTTCTTTGGTGTCAGTAGTAAGAGCTTGTTGTTTTAGCTCCTCTCTGACTATAGTGCGAAATTTTTCAAAGGATGTGTTCTCTGGTGTTTTGACCATTGCAGCCCGTAGACTGACATTTGATGACGCCTCGGGCGAGTCAAGAGCGATATCAAATTTTTGCCCCATTTGTTTGTGCGTTGTCTCCTCTCGGATGCTTGCTTCGGCATTCGATACATATCCATGTTCTTAAATTTCTAGATGACAATTTTTTTTCACTGTGAAAGAAAAAAAATTAAAGTAGTCTACTTTTAGACAGAACAAAATAAAGGAATGTCCAACATGTCCCATACAAGGAATGTCCAGTAATTATACTTAAATTACTGCTTATACATGAGTAATGCTGTCAAAGTAGGATTGGGCCCCCTCAACAAAATCTTTTCAAGTCCATTAGGGCTTATTATTAATAAATCATACCATTGGTATGGGACTTCCATATGGGTTTTTAAATTAACCAGACCCAGTTTGAGCTCTCGCCCACCATTATGTATGCCAGAATGTAGGGGGTTGGATAACTTCGAGGACATATCCGTGAGTTCTATTACGAATTCCCCTAGGGTCTAGGGCGTTCTAAGATCGTACTGTAGCTTATAGCTATAATCTTCAGACAAAAACTGGCTTTCTAGTTCAAGTTTCAGTTGCCGCCAAGAAAATATACTACTTTTTCTGCCTCTGTACCACTTCAGAGCCAGATCTGACAGCAGCACCGGGAAGGCTCGGAAGCAATGGTCATCGGCGAACCCCTTTACCGCCTGCAGCTCTTTTAACCTAATCAGGAACTCTCTGACACAAGTTCTCCCGTCATATAAAATAGACTGAAATAAAACTTTATAAAAGGTCAGTGGGCGTCGACATTTTTAGGCTTAGGGCCAAAACAACAAAAATAATAACCCAGCAATACTTTCGGCAGCCTACCCTTCTAACCATAGATAATATACTATATACTGGGTATAGATAGGCCACTCAAAATCTGCAAAGTTGACCGGTACCGAACAACAGATGGCGCCAGTGATAGTAAAAGTGGCGGGCGTTTTTAAATTATTTATTATTAATTCTATTCGATTACTTTCCATGAAGATAAAAGTTGCCACTTGGCTGGCAATTTTAGCTTCATGGAAAGTAATCGTATTATTTTGAAATAAACAAGGTACTAACAGGAGAACAAACAAATTAATATTATATAGGAACAATTTATTTACTTATTATGCCTCTTTCTAAAATATTCCATTGCTGCTTTTTTGACAAAATCATGCATTTATATCTTTTAAATGCTTACCACTTAAAATTTTGTTTATATTACTACACCATGTGTGCATAACAAATGCGGTTACGAAATCACAAAGGAATTGTGTAACACTGTTTTTGTGTTCCTCACAAGTTAAAAATTTTAGATCAAGATCCCATTTTAAGTATTCTTTTATTGTATTTCTTAAGTTCAACTCATGTGGGGCATAGTGCAAGTATGATATTGTAATTTTTTGGATTCTCTTAATGTTTTTAACAAATTCTTTGGTGGGATGTATAAGAGACTTCCCCGTATAGTCACTAGCTGCTATAAATGAGTCTAAATTTGGTTTGGATATTAATGACACTTTACAAGTTTTACACGACTTGCAAATTTTAGATAAACATTTTTTTATTATATAGCCACTAATATAGGAAGTGGTTTCCTTAAAAATTTTATTATTTTCCACCTCTTCCTCTTCCAAAGAATTTAAATATGGCTCTAACCGCAATGTTTTGGTAGAGTCCACTGCTGTAGGTCGGGGATTTTTTATGCCATATTTATACAAATGCTTTATAGGACGTAATAATCTGTTGTTGTCATGTTCACAGTTTGCAGCTAGTGATTGTGGAGAAGTCAAATTATTGAGTAATAATGTTTTGTATGCCCCTTCGAAACCGAGACAGGTGGGAGATATATTTCTAATGCCATTGCTTCTTATTTGGCAAAAGAAATTTTCGACAGGATTTTGATTAAAATTTCTTAATAATAAACTTGTGACACCATTATTTTCTGACAAGTGTTTCCACAATTCCTTCATTGTTTTTATATTTAGAATCCAATTTTTTAAAGATAGCACTTGTAGGTAATGCGTTACAACAGTACCAACTTTTTTTTTATGTGGCTCGCAAACCTCATTGAGCTTAACATTTGTAGTGCTTCTTCCCAAAACTTGTGATGTAGGGATCTACACTTCAGTGCACTGCGTAAAGGTTTTGCTAATGGCTGGTATGAATCACCGTTGAATGAGTTGAACAACTTATCAAAAAAAAGCAGGATTTCTGATGTCTCTATTGTCCTTTCTTCAATAATTTTGTGTACTGAAAAAGAAAAAAAAATCAAAATTGAACTGGTTTCTGACTTGACTATTTTTTCTGTAAAGTGAAGCGCTAATATCCTGTTTTTTAATTTAATTTTAGCTCCAGTAAAAATAAGAATATTATATTAGGTAACTACTTATGTATGAAAGGCATAATGAATATAAAGGAAGAGAAACAAGTATGTCAGGATTGTAGCAAATGGCATTTGATTGTCCCTGTCTACTTTTATCTCTCTTGGGATAAAAGGCTAGATGATAGATTGATTATACTATTATAATTATTAAAATAATATGACCCACTTAAATTTAAATAAAAGTATTTTTTAAACACAGCCAATGTATCAATGAGACATTTGGAAGTTCTCATAAGGTCTCTATATGGTCTCTATTTTAAAAACAAGAGTAAATACATAATCTGTGCTATTCTGTAATAATTCCAATCGATTGACGTTTGGAATTATTGCAATCAACATGGCGTCAGTTGTAATTTTTGACAGATTGTTATTCTCAGTGACAGTCTATTGGAATTATCAATTGGAATTTTATTTCAATTATTGGAATTTCTGACAACAGCGTTTTGTGCATTGTATTCATTGCAATTTTGTATAAACTTTAAGATTTTATATTTAATATGGCCCAATAATAAGCAGCTTAGTTTTAATATAAATACTTTAGAGAAGAATTAAGCTAAATACACATATTCAAATATTTAAAATTAATTATAAGAAGAATAATATATAAAATTCTAACATTTTTTCACACAAAAATATATAAATACATATTAGCATAATAATAATATAGAATATAACAAATTTAAAAAAAACAAAGGATTTTAATGAAAATTGGAGGATAAATAATTTATGTACGCATTTTTATCTCAGAAAAGAGGACAAGGGATTACTTCTTTTATTTTGTTCTATTTCCATGTTGGTGACACCGCAGGCAAAAGCTAGTATCTATTCCTCTTTGTAACGTCGTACCTGTGGCTTTTTGTTTACGCAGGTATAAAAACTTGTCCCTTTCACAGCATAATAAACTAAAGAGTTGGCTAAAAAGACTAGCATCTAAGCCATTAAAACAAAATAATGCAATGGCGTGAAGTTGGCGCTTGGGATTTTGCGACAACAAGGCAATAGCTGTTTCAGAATAACTAAATCAGACACTATTGGATAAGGATTGCATTGCTTAAAAACAGCAATTATTGTAATTGAAATTATTGCAATAGTGTTGGAATTTTTCAGAATAGCAGCCAATATAAAGAATAATTTCAGTAAGTTTCATAGAGCCAGACAGTAGACATACAAACAAACACATTAATTGTTGTCTCTTGTTGTGCAGACAAATTTTGGTACTCTAATACACATTTTAGAAGTGTTTTAGTTAAAATATGTTTTGTCACTCTCTAACAAACCTGTCTTTACTAATAATAGAAAGAAACAAAACACATTTTAACAAAAACGTTGCTAAAATACGTTTATGAATAATGGCCTTAGTGTACAAGTACTGAAGGCAACAGATATTGGTTATTATCTATGAAAGCAATACTTACATGCCATAAATCTCATTGTAGAGAAAACTCGTTGACTGAAAACCTGTGCAGCATGTTTCACCTTCATTTTTGGTATTGTGTTTTCTATAACGTGACTTTCTGTCAGTTTATTTATTATCCTTACTTCATTTACTCCTGGATCGGCAGCTAAAACTTGTTTTAAGTCGTCCCACTTTGCAAGTTTCTTTTTGTTATTACTAATATATTGAAGATCTTTGCTCAATAAATTATTTCGAATGCCCTTTAATAGATGAGGAGGATCATATAAATGAAATAATTTTATATTGTCTATTTCATATGCAGTGCTGTTGTACTCTTCCTCATTTCTTAAATAAGAAGCTTTTGTGTCTTCTTTTAGAGAATTGATAGCTCTTACATTAGATGTGCACTGGTCAGATATTGTACACACAATAGTAAGCCCTGCAGCATGGACATGTTGAACTACTGTTTTTATTAGTTTCTTCAATGTTAAATAGTCAGTGGTACCTTTAGTGAATGTATAACATATGGGTTGCTTGAACCGAGCCTTGATACCCTTAATTATAAGTGACTTTGTTTCACCATTGTGTTCAATCTATCTATCCATCATCACGCCTTTCATCCCAAGAGGGGTAGGAAGAGACAATCGAATGCCATTTGCTACGATCCTGACATATCTCTTTTGCTTCTTTTATATTCATCATACATGCTCGGCGATTGTGTGTACTTTTAATATTTCCATCGATCAACATATTTTTATATGTTCAATAAAAGTACATCTAGGTCGTCCTCTGCCAGGATTTCCTTTCACTTCATTTACATCATACCTCCTTCCTCTAGGTTTTATTTTTGATAAGTTAACCTGTAGTTTCATTAATATTCTACTAGGCTCAGGCATATCATCAAGAAACTTTGCCGCAGCTTTATCTTGTGACTTTTCAGTCGCATGTTTCTTCTTCAACTCATTCATTTTTTTTGTAATGTTACCAATGCTTTGTGGTAGGTACATAATAGACTTTGCTTGATAATATTTAGATTTTACTCTCTTAGCCCTTTGAAGGTACAAAAATTTGTCAACATCATTTATATGTTTTCCATCTATATTGGACTCAAACCTGTCCCAAAACTGATGCCACTTCAGGACATCTCCATTAAATTTAATTAACTCTATTTCTTGGAGTTTCACCGAATTTTGATGACTTGTTATTGGTGTTACTGTCTCAAGTTGTGCAATCCTTGACTGGGCCTTTAACTGAAGATCTGTACATTTTATAACAACTTCTGTACAGCCTTGGTATTAATGTAATTGTGTATTTTCTTTACAAATTGTTCCAGTGAAAGTTGTAGGGAGTTCTTAAGATAGGATATACTGCAGAGTAGGCCCTCTCGTTGTTTATCGTCTCTGATGTGCGCTATCATATAGGTTTTGTAAATGATTAGCCAACACGATATAATGACTCCATTTAGATGTTTTGGTACTACAATCACAACAGAATATTTGCGATGGCACTCTTTTCTCCTTTTTGCACCTCGGCATGCTTCTGTATTTACCTCTTCTCACGAGGAAAAAAAAGAAAAAAATTACAATAAAAAAAAAGTTACAAAAAAATATATATGTATTTTAAAAATCCGCGTTTAAAAAAACGTCTAACAATTTTGGGAAGTGGATAAAACCAAACAACATTTAACACATAGGGATAACAAAAATGACAAACAGGAACATGGTACGGGCTACTGAGTCAAAAGCCCCACCAAGAGCACAACGTGGAGTCACAAGTTAGGCACCCTCGCCCACCTGTGAACTCCGGCTCGTAAAGCGAGGACACTCGACCAGCATCCAAGACAAATACACAAAGGGAAAAGGAGCATACCTACAAAACTTAACAATAACAATGGCATGAGTTTGGTCTGTCCTACCGTGAGACTCACGTGGTGGCATCGAGTTAAGCACCCTCGCTCACTCGATGGTCACCGGCCCACAAAGTAAAACAACCCAAAACTCACACCAAAACAAAAAGACCCAGCAGACACTATGGGCCACAAAACAATCTACTTTATTATCACAGTTTAAAAAAATACAAAAATAATAAAAAACATTAGGGAATAAAAAATTAAATTAAAATACTAATAAATTTGTATTAAATATCACAGTAAAATAATATTCAATATTAATAAAATGTATAAAATATTAATAAAAATGCTATTATCACAGTTATTGGAGATGTTATCAGGAACAAACTACTTATCTCTGCATATTTATGAAAATACATAAAAGTAAGCAACCATTTCGCTAACAACATTCTCCCTCCATCACACAACAACAAAACAATGGAATAATAATAATAAATAATAGGTAGCTATGCACCAATAAATAATTCAAATATATAAAGTGTAACCAGTAACCCTACTCAATGAAAATTAAAATATCAATAATGGGAAATGCAATTAAAAATAAAAATTAGCATTATGTAATATAAAAATTCACCAGCGGGGTTAGCATATATTTTGACAGCGACACTTTCGTTTCGGTCGAATGGCCTTGAACAGGCCAAAACGTTCATGTCCAACAAGGACCGGCCAGAGATAGCCCGGGGCCGAGAGGTCCGGCCCAACAATGTGCGGGAAAATTCTGTGTACTTGTCTTTGTCCGGCCAAGCAATTTGCTCGGCATTCTTGTGCAGGACATGCCCGGTCCGAGAATGTCCGGCCCAACAATGTGCGGGCAAATTCTGTGTACTTGTCTTTGCCCGGCATAGCAAATTTGCACGCACATTGTTGGGCCGGACCTCTCGGCCCCGGGCTATTTCTGGCCGGTTCTTGTTGGACATGAACGTTTTGGCCTGTTCAAGGCCATTCGACCGAAACGAAAGTGTCGCTGTCAAAATATATGCTAACCCAGCAGATCCCAATGGACAACATTTCATTTTTTAAACCTTAGCTAGGACTAAAATTAAGAAATATAAACTGTCACCCAAAGAAAGTGACAGATAGTGTCAGTCAAGCCACAGAGTATACGTTATAGAAATGCAAAGAGTATAATATACCGTGTTCCAAATAGGTGTTGCCGTAGCCGGAACTCAAATCGCCTACAACATTATTCATAATGTATATAATAATACTAGCTTTTGTCCGCGGTTTCACTCGTAAATATATTTCCTGTGATAGCCCATTCGAAACTAGCAAAACTTCCAAAAAATATTATATAAAAGAAGTATTTTTATAATTATATTTAAAGAATAATTATAAATTTAGCTTCAAATGGAATAAAAATGGGTAAAATTAATAGAAGGCAACACCTGAGTTCAATAACTAACAACTCTGCCAACAGACATTAGTATTTTTAAATTAGAGGGTTAGCACAGATTAGGGCACCTATTATTCCTTATTTTTCAATATTTCAGTATTTTTAAAATAACTCGAAAATTAAAGGATATAAAAAATTAAAAAAATTAAAAAAAAGCTTTCTAGCATGTAATCTCCAAACGGTTTTCGAATTTTGGTACCTTACGAAAAATGAAATGTTGTCCATTATTAAAAGCAGAAATGTACAAATTAAAAATGTACACAAAAATATAAATCAAAATTAAGTTATAGCAGCAAAATAGTTACACAAATATAAAAATCAGAATTTACAAAGCAAAAAAAATACACAAATATACAAAAATCAAAGTAATAAAATACAAAAAAATATCGAAATTAAAAATTGAGGCCACTAGCAGGAGCTTTCCCTGCTTGTCAGATCCCTGTTCGGGCGCCAGAACGTAGGGGGTTTTATTGAAATTAATAAAAGTTATAAAATTATAGGGATTTTTAATTGAGAGGGTACCCTGGAACCAAAACCTACCTGCAACCCGGCCGTAGCCCCTAGTCTCTCTGCCCCTAAATTTATAAAGAAAATCGGACGCCTAGGGCAGGTGGAAAGCGCTCCGCTACGGGCCGAACAACTCATCTGTGAGTCTCGAACCTCTAATCTCAAGACAGGATGGGGCTTCCTACTAGTGACTTACAAAGCCTCAGGGGCTTAAACTGGGGGACAATCCAACTTAAACAAAAGGTTTATAGGACAACACAATTTATTTTTCCACTTATCCACTTCACTCCCTACTAGTCCTCTGCAACTCCCGCAAGGAGTAGACCGACTTGCCCACCAAGTGAAAGGCATACTGAGGCGAGTATTATGTTTCACTATCTGAAGCAGCTCTGCCTCTGGTGAGGGGTTGGACAATTTGGAGGACATATCAGAGAGTTCTATTATGAACTCCCCTAGTGTCTCTTCCGGACGTTGCTTACGCGTCCTAAGCTCGTATTCTAACTTATAACTATAATAGTCCGAACAGAAACTGGCCTTCGAGTTCGAGCTTCAGCTGCCGCCAGGAAAATATAGAACTTTTTCGGCCTCGGTACCACTTCAGAGCCAGATCCGTCAGTAGCACCGGGAAGGCTCGGAAACACTGGTCGTTTGAAAAACCTTTCACCACCTGCAGCTCTTCTAACCTGGTCAGGAACTCCCTGACGCAATTTCTCCCATCGTACACGAGCTGCAGCTTCGTGAAATCCACCATTTTGTGGCAAGGCGTGTGTTGGTGGGAGGTTGATGGAAAGGTCTGTACCATGAGGAAGGTGTGGCTCCTTACCTTCTACATCTAGGAGGCTCCGATCTCCAGCGGTGCTGCAGGCCGGTGGTACTCCTATTATATTATTTATCTGTTCCTTTGTTAACACTAGCACTTCCTCCTTCTCCTAGGTACTCTGGCCCTCCATGAGTAGACACTAAATATATTAATAGATCTACAATAAAATATAAATATTAGGCAACTAACTGTGCATCAATCAAGAATTAAAATATATAAAAACTAAGTAATGAAAATTAGTTAAGCAGCAAAAGTGGTTACACAAATATTTATATATATATTTATATAAATCAAAAAGTAAAATACATAGAAATACAAAATAAAAATTGAGACCACCAGCCAAGGCTAGCTGAATCAAGTCCCTGTTCGCTGCGTCAGATGTAGGGGGATTTAATGGAAAATGAATTATAAAAAAATAAAATAATGTTATAAAATGTAAAGGGATTTTTATTTAAGGGAGGTACCCTAGAACCAAACCCTACCTGCAACCTGGCCGTAGCTAAAGTTTCTCTCTGCCCCTAAATTTGTAGTGAATCTCGGGCGCCTAGGACAGAGGTGGCGGACAACTCAGCTGAGAGTCTCGGACCTCTAATCTCAAGCCAGGGTGGAGCTTCCTACTAGTGACTTTAGGTCTCATACTTGAGTGTCATACAGCACTAAACAAGGTATGTAACCATAATAACACCTTAACCATACAATGGATCAAAAGACACAGCAACTCCCGCGGAAATGACGCGGCGGATGAGCTAGCGACAGCCGGTGCAAGCATGTTTGTAATTGGCCCCGAGCCCCTGCCTAGCGGCTGGTTTGCATCACAACTCAAACAGAGAACAAAATGCATGCACAATCTCGAATGGCATAATCTTATGGAATGTAGACAAACCAGGGCAGCTCTACCAACCATAAACACAAGACTCTCAAAAAAGATCTTGAAACTAAAAAGAAACCAACTAAGATCGGTGACTCAAGCCATCACTGGTCATGGTCCTTTTAACAAACACTTAAATAACATTGGCATTACAGATAGTCAGTTATGCAGGGCTTGCATGTTGACTGAAGAAACGGCTGCTCACATACTCCTGGAGTGCGAGGGAGTGGCCGTATATAGAGTGAAACACCTCGGTTCCTTTGGAACGCTACTGGAGGCCTGCAACAACATCGGAGGTCTGCTGGGCTTTTTGGAGGAGCTGGGATGGGAAGAGTGATGTAGTTCCCACCACACGCAAAATAGGTGCCTTTAGACGTCGAGTTGCGGAAAACGAGCCGATCACCAAGTACCTACTAGTGACTTACAAAGCCTCCTTGGGGCCTAAATATGAGGACAACACAACTTAAACAAAATTTATGGGACCATTTATTTTTCAACACTTATCCATTTCACGTCATTGACTTCACTCCCTACTAGTCCCACTCCCTGTCTTCGTGTGAACGAAGTTCTCTCTCGGCGAATCTGGCGAAAACGCCAAACTCTGCTCAACAGTGCCGGCGTCTCAACCAATCCGAGGCGCTTATCAGTGAGCCTCGCGGGACGGCGTAGCGCCTTCTCCGAGGAGCGGGTCACACCGCGTGCAGGGGCCACGACCAAAATATATGGCCCGCTCGCCACAGGTCAAAATTGGGGACACGCCTCCTCTGTATCGACTTCACGATTTCTTCTCTGTCCCCGGATCCTCACGGATACACACCAGGCAATTAAAATTTAATTTCTTCCAAAAATTATAAAACAAGGCGTCCATCTGCTTTAGTGGTAGGTAGTCCATAAAAAACCATCAATCTATATGATTGACAGTCAACGCTCCACTGATTGTCAAAATTTACTGAAATAAAACTTTTTGTTGATTTCAATGCCTTTTGAAGGTTTTCTAAGGATTCCACGTGACGCCTTTGTGATATACACACGCGTCCACCAGGACGTCATGGGGAATCCAGTTTAATCCCGCCCGCGCTGTAATAGTTGTGATTAGTCAGTGATTAATAGGACATATTACGGCCGGCGGGAGCATTCTACCTACCGATCAATCGGCTTATTGTTACTGTGACGTCTATATTACTTGACATTGGCGGAATCATCAAAACCCTGATGGAGCCATTTTGAAAAAAAAAATAGAATAGAATAGGTTTTCTAATTTTCCTTTAGTAATTCCAAATATAGATAAAAAAAGTACTTCTTGTCTTCTCTTCTCTTACTTTATAGGTAAAATGTTAGGTAAATATTTTTCATTACATCACGCATTCTTCCTGTCTTCTTTCGCTTTTTTGTGTTTGTCACTAAATTACAACTACAAATATCTTCGTCGCTTTCATTCATTTTCAACGTGAGAACCGAAAAAAAGATTTACTAACTACAACAATTCAAAACAAATACAACTTCACAACAAGACAGTTTGGACATTCCATCTTACGTTCCGTTGCACCAAGGACTTTCCCAGTTTTGTACCTGTATAAAATCTGACTATGATTGTTTTTACACTTTTTGCATAGTCCAAACAAAAATACGCGGGAAAATATGAATGTTGCCATCATTAATTATTTTTTAGATTTTAAGTGACATTTCTTGTTTTGCTCCTGTACCGTTCCCTTGTACAATATTACATGGTGATAGAATTTAAATTTGAGACAAAAATTACGAACACCGAGAGCGGGCGTATGATCTACCTGTCTTGTTTTGATTAACTTATTCTGTCAGAAGCCGCAAAATGTCGTCATAAAACGAAACAGAAAATGTCCTTATTTAGAAAAAAATATTTTCTTATTGTCATTGACCGACGTTTTCTAGGGTCAATAAACTCTGGCACAAAACATTTTTCATAAAAATCAACAACTTTTGTTCCATTTGTTGTTCCCAAGATGTGTCGTCTCTTCTAATAATTTCTGTCTTGAGACGAAATTCTGGTCCTGTCCATACTGCGAATAAACATTATATTTTTCTGAGTGAAAATAAATGAAAAATATTTTATTTTTTCAAAGATATTATTTTTGTTTATCGGCGAATAACCATTATTTTGAGCCAATAAAGAAAATTCTAAACAAAACAACTATGATTTTTTGTATTACCTATTATGGCTGGCCTTGAATTTGATAGTACCATTCATGATGAGTATTAATTAAGCCATGTCTTTTCCAAAAACTATTTTCTTTTGCAAATTTAACTATTGTACGAAGCCGCTGGTAATAAACACTTGCATGCGAAGCCGTTGGCAGTCGCCCATACCTCTTCACTTGCCTGGCGTAAGTCAAATATTTTTTATTTTTGGTGCTTTCGAACAGCTTACGTTGTTTATCCCATGGCTGAAAAAAAAAAGTTTTACCATATTAATAAATTAAAATTTATAATTATATAATAAATAACATTTTTTTTCAGTACATAACAAAAGTACAGTAGGTATTACTTACCAATTGACCTTCGCCGCTTGCATACACGTGTTACTCAATTATCGGGAAGCCGCGAAAGTACGGAGACAGCAATACGTCCTCTAAAGCTGGCTTCCCACGGTGCATGATTGTGCGGATTTAACGCACGAGTCCCTGTGTTCCCTTACTTTTGATCTCTGTCTTCTGTATGTCGACATTAAACTATCTCGTCTTATTTTAATTTCTTTAATTGAAACACAAAGGATAAGTACCCTTTAAGTAATTTTTTATTCGATTCCATGCATCATAATTCATATGCATAGTTTTTATTCTGGTGCCGCAGAATTCCATAGTGTGGGTTCATTTTGATATAAATTTACAAAATAAAAAATAAGCTCGTTCGTCGACTCGATTATTCATTCAATTAATTTTATTAGTAGCCGAACAAGAAAACTCCACTATACGCATGCGTAACGTTTTTGGAATTGTATGCGTTGTTTTTCGCGTATTTCGTAAACCCATTCCTCTCAACTCAAGCCTGAAAATTGTGAACTTGTTGTAATGGCTTGTATTCACCTACATAACTTTTTGAGACGAAATACACAATCTAGAGCACTGTATACACCTTCAGAAACTTTTGATCGTGAAGACTCCGAACTCAATGTTGTTGAAAGTTCGTGGCGTATAGAGTATCCAAACATTTGTATCTAAGAATTCTGTACTTCATAACAGCAGCGATTTAGGATATTGAGCTCTGGTTGTAATAGAGGTGAATTACAAATGTTTATTAAGTTCCACAGACAATGTTATTTATCAAATATTATTTCATATTTGAAAGATATACCTAAATATCGGATCATTTATAGCTCTTATAGTAGTACCATCTGAGAGTATGAAGTTCTGTGATACAAGTTTGCCATTTTTAATGTTTATCGCAATAATTGTAGAAATATTGCATATATAACGATTTGTATGTCCTGTTATTCTACGTACCTACTTATGATCCAAAATATGTATTTTATTAACAGTTATAAATATATGCCTGTCTCTATAGCATATAATTATTAAAATGTCAGTTTTCCATACAAACTTGGCTATGGGGCCATTGATTCAAATATTATATTACATTGATATTAATAGTAGAATGTGCCTTTATAGAGTTAATTGAATATGTATTATTTTTAGGAAATTGTATAAAACTACTGTAGATTAAATCCATTTACATTGTAAGTTGTAAAAATATTTTGTAATTAAATAAACATAATTTATTATAATTTAATTGTATTTGTTTCTTTATTTACACTGGCTTTGTGTTGTGCAAAAAATTTTGCTATGCTTCCAATTGTTGATCCAAAATTGCAATTCGTTTTGAGTGATTTCTGAAATACAAAATACGTAAAAAATCAAGGAAGGCGTCCAAACGAACATTGTACAAGTAGAACAATTATACAATGTTTTGTCCCCCACTAACAAAGTAACAAATGATGCCATTCAATATATAATACATTTTAATAAGGCACACACGCGGCGTAAATGTGAATAAGGTTTATAATATCGGAATAAAAACTGTTATAAATATAGGAAGCAACATAAAAAGAGACGATTGATATCAGAAAATCTGCCCTTTCTAAAATAAGGGGGCTTTTACCAAACCAAGCATAAGACTACAACGTGGTATTGATTCAGTTAAAGTGGTGAGTGTATGAGTGAAGGGAACAACTGCAACGATTGTTGGTATAGTTGACTGTACCTTGACGAAGGCCGGTAGCGCACTCACGACGTTTTGTCTCGAGTACCTCTCGTCCACCAGTATTACACACGCGTAGTCGTGCGCGTGTCTCACTGCGCGACCTGGAACGGAATTACGGTTGTGTCAAATTTACTTAGCGTTCCGAAACTAGTGAATTTATAAGTGTCGAAACGGAAATGTTCGTTCATATTTTTTTCACATTGTTTGTTTGTATGTCATATCTCTTTATCTTCTTCTTCTTTTATTATGGTAATGTTAATCGGTGATTTGCCAATGTCAAATGTTATAGCCTTTATCACTACATAGTATAAAAGTCTGTCTGTCCCTATGTATGCTTAGATCTTTAAAACTACGCAACGGATTTTGATGCGGGTTTTTAATAGATAGAGTGATTCAAGAGGAAGGTTTATACGTATATAAAACATGCATAATATAGTAGAGAAACACTGATAATTTTAGAGGTTTCTAATGTGATGTAAATAAACACATTTTTTTGCGCTTACATTGCAAACGCTGGCTGAACCCTACGAGATAATGTACTACAGTATTGTACACCTTAAAAGGTCTACAAAAAAGTCCGCGATGATATATGTCTATCTCTTAGGGATAACCCACAATACCATTTTTATCCTTTACTTTTTACGAGAAATAATGGCTTATTTACGAAGCCATTTTAAGCAATACAGCATTAATCCTTATCCAATTAAGTACCTTAAATACATTGTGCATTTAATATAGATCAATAATGTAATTTAAAGATTAGCAGCGATCACACGCGTTTATCGGAGCTCTCTAGCGAGGAAAATAACAAAACGTGCTTTTCAGCGCGACAACGTAAACGATAAATTAAAAAAATATATATTCGAAATTGTATGATGTCGTAGTGGTAGGAGTAGGAGTAAATAGCAGACAAGCCAACGTTTCGGCAGGACAACGTTTGCCGGGTCCGCTAGTAGTGTATAATTTAAGATGATCCCTTATTTAATATTAATCACCTTGGGAACACATACGTAAAGCTATGTATGTAACTAACCAATACACTGATTAACAGCCTTCATGCACAACGTTTCATAGTAGGCGTGCCCCGCGTCGCTGCCTGCAGTTCGGCTCAAGTATTTCATTTTCTCTTGTAGCTCCGCCGACTTGATGTTGGGGTATGGCAGACCGACTACGATCACGCAGCGACCCAGGTCGTCACTGAGAACATATTATCATACTAATATTATAAATGCTAAAGTGTGTTTCATTGTCCTTATTTCACGCTAGCATGGTGCAACGGATCGAAGTGATTTTCTACATGTTTTTAGTTTTTTTTTATGTCGTAGCACTATAAAGAAGTGGAATTGGCTTTCTCCCTGTTTGTTCCCTCAGCCTTGGAAATGATTGAGGAAGTTTTTTAAACTTTATTGGCCATATTCATAAACACATTTTAGAAGCGTTTTAGTTAAAATATGTTTTGTCACTCTCTAACAAACCTGTCTTTACTAATAATAGAAAGAAACAAAACACATTTTAACAAAAATGTTGCTAAAATACGTTTATGAATAATGGCCTAAAACTTTAAAAAAAGGTCAAATACTTAGTACTAAAAATAGACGTGCATGTATAAAACGATGTATGGATGTGGATGAAGCAAGAGAATTATGCAAAGATCGAGAGAAGTGGCGCTCCATACTATAGCTTCACACCCACCTAAAGTTAAGTCCTTCGCTCAGTTTCCCACCAACCACGCTCAGCATTAACGCGCCGCTACTACCAGGCTGCTTGTTTCGTATACATGATGCGTATTGACCTAATACCTGAAAGTAGGAATACATATATTATTAGCTAAGATATTAAATTATTAGTCACCTAAATTCTACAAAGTAGTTTAAGGAAAGCATCATCATAATTTTTATTGTGCTTAGAATTAGAGAAATCGAACGGTCAGCCTCCTTCCGTGTACTATTAAGAGCATTAGTGGATATGCACATGAAAAAAAGTTTCGCTAAACAATTTACTGCATTTATTTATTCATTCAGATTGTATCAGAATAAAAAGAGAGAAATATTGTTTTCAATACTTATCTTAAAAATGTTATTTACTTTCAATATGTACTCAATCTAATTGATTTTTTATTTGTAATTTTATTTTATTTTTGTAATTTAGTACCTATTTAAGATAATTTTAATACCTATGTATTGTAAATAATTGATTTTGCGAAACTGAATTATCATGTTATGACGTTCCGTCAGTGTCAAAATAAGTCAGTTGAGATTTGATGTGATTGGTTATGGTTAACAATTTGAATGTTATTGCACTTTATATGATTGGTGGCATTAGAAAGGAAACAAAGTGAAAAGTTTAATGTACAAGCGAATATAGCCTTTAAGGTGTCCTTCCAATCCTGCACTTGATTAGTACCTAGCAACATATAACATTGCGTCCTTCAAGCGAAACGTAAAAAGGATCTCTACAGTGATTTCGACTCTCGTAACAATAGTTGCCACCACTCATCTGTTGCATATGAAAAGATATAAACATTAATTTACTATCGATTAATTAATGAGAATTAAACAGTTATTTTATCACAAGTCATTTTATTCACCTGATCAACTTCCGCAGCAGATTTCGGTTCACGAAATATCCGCTTCTTCTTGCCGATATGTTCTACCAACTTCGTACATTCCATTTGTGTGTACAGAATGTTCTCATATGAATACGATGGAAGGAAACACACAACCCCGCCGGGCACTAAGCTACAGACGTTGCGGAGAATCCTGCACACCTCATTTAGCTGGAAAAAAAAACATAATAATATTATAAATTGAAGATTTGTTTTATATTATTTTTTAATACAAAACAGCGGGGTTACTATTATGCGTGACAATCGCGCTATTGTATCGTGATGATCCTTTGGAGAAGACCAACAACATACCAAAAAATATTTTTACGATATAATAGATTTTATTATGCATGTTAATGTATGCATGTGTCCACAGGAATGCCCCAGTTTCGAAAAAATACAGGTAAGTATATCTTTTAAGTCATGACTGTAAAATATTGTTTTATTTTTAACAATTGATATGTAAAAACCAATTACCAAATCCTTTGACTGTCGATTTTCATAAGAGAAATTGAGAGGCATATTCGTGGGGCCTTTACTCAAACAGACTGCCAATACGTTGGTACTGGGGACCACGTGATCACATCTCAGTATGGTCAGTTGGTCATCACGTGTGTCGCGACCCAGGAGTAGTTCACGAAATTCATTTATTGGTTCCATGGTACCTCCTGCTACTATCACCTGGAATTTAAATAATCAGATTACCAGGTGTATCTTGTGACTGGCCAGTGGTCATATGGAAATTAGGGATGGGAGATATTTCACACATAGAAAATAGAATAGGTGAAAGAGATATATCAGGATCGTAGCGAATATCTTTGGATCTCGGCCTAAACGAAATCAATCTGTGATTGAATAGGCATTTTAAGACGGCCATAATTAGTTATTGTCCCAGATTTAGGTTCACAAATTGAATATACAAATAAAAAGAGGAGAATTTGCTAGTGGTTTGATAATAAAACTTCCCAAATTGGTGACCCCGTCGTTATAAGAACAGGCACATAAGTTATAGATATTTAATTATATTAAGAACCTACATTGTTAAATCTGTAAATAAGCAAGAAATACACAACATACAGCAATTGTATGAAAACTTACCGATCGGCATTGTTTAACGACATCAGAGAAGTGATCTGTAGGGTTGAGCAGCAAGTACTTGAGGCCGTTGTCGGCACCACTCTGAGCTAAAACTCGTCCAGTCTCACTGCGGTTGCACAACATTTCGAGGAAATCTAGTAGAGAGTACAGGGAGCTACCGGCTGAAGTTTCTGATGGGGTCCACTGAAAATACGGAAGACTTTTTTGAAGCGACCGTCACGTAACGGAAGTGACGTCATACCGGACATTAAGGCGCCTTATTATCAGCGCAATTGTATACTTTAAGGGTCCTATATTGGGAATTTTTCTGGGATAAACTATTCCCAATTTCTCTGTAAATAATCCACCTGTGTCACTGTAATTTAGCATATAGTTACTTATTGAATATATCTAAGTGAAATAGCTCTTATTTTTTTAATGGGTTTTATTGAATAGGAAATATGGTTAGTTTAACTTTGCCCCTGCTGTCTCTTTCATAATCTATTACAAAACTAATTTTTTATTTAAAATAATAATTATTTTATTATTTTTGCCAAATTAAAAAATCATAAAATATTTTTTTTTGAATTTTCAATAAGCTACAAAAAAAAGCGATATATATAATTGAAGAATAATGGTATAAGAGCGCTTTAAAAAAAATTTAGAGTTTTGTGATAGATTATGAAAGATACAGAAGGGGCAGAATAATCCTTTATTCTACCACCCATATTTCCTATTAAATAAAACCAATTGAAAAAATAACGACTATTTCACTTAGATATATTGAATAAGTAACTATATGCTAATTTACAGTGACCAGGTGGAGTATTTACAGAGAAATTGGGAATAGTAATATCTCCATACAAATTCCCAGTATAGGACCCTTAAACACTCATTTACTATTTAAAGTTTGGTAAGGGACTGTTAGACGACGCTGGATAATTTAATATAGTTTAGTAGGTAGTAAAAAATTTGCTTCACTTTTGTCGTGCGTCCATTCACCAACACACCAACTATTTCTCAGTCACGGTTTGGTTAGGTTACAATAAGTTACAATTAAGGGGAGACTTGGGTATGGAATAAGAAGCATGAAAGTAAGATAAATGCAGTGGAAATGCGGTCTTTACGTAGAATGTGTGATATAAAGCGTATTGACCGCATCCGGAACGATGTCATTAGAGAAGAATGCGGAGTGAAAGATGATGTTGTGACTAAAATGAAGAAAAAAAGTAGTTTACACTGGCTTGGACGCGTTGAAAGAATGAAGGATGAAAGATTGACTAAAAAGTTTTATATGGCTTAAGTGAAAGGAAATGCTGGCAGAGGACGACCTAGGTGTACTTTTATTGAACATATAAAAAATGTATTGATCAATGGAAATATTAAAAGCACACACAATAGCCGAGCATGTATGAAAGATATGATGAATATAAAAGAAGCGAAAGAGGTACGTCAGGACCGTAACAAATGATACATACACACAACACGCCACACATATTTCATACATTTTCCTACCTACCCTCCGTTCTCCTTATAACGGCCCTGCCAGTGTGTGTTAAGTGCCCGGACGGTCGAGACGTTGGTCGCAAGTGTCGCAACGTACCGCAATCGAGTCGCGCTATTCGTACCCGTTAAGCCGTCGCGCTGCCTACTCAAATCGTTAACGCAAATACAATATTGTCAAACCCGCTATTTAGTTAGTAAGCTAGGTTAAGAAGAAATTTGTGGTGAAAGGAATAAACAGCCAACAACGAACCGAAGCACAGCGACCTATGGATAAAAGAACATCATCAAGGTAAGGGGCTGTTAATTTCCTCACCAAGTGGCATTTGATTGTCTCTGCCTACCCCTCCTGGGATAGAAGGCGTGATGATAGATAGGATAATACCTACATTCAGTGAAGGTGTTTAGGATGTCGATATGTTAGAATTTAGATTAATATCATCTGCAATGCCATGGTAAGAAAATATCAATTGATCTCACCTCCATGTTCTTATTTCCTTTATCCTATACCTATCCTGTACCTGGAGTCCTTCAAGCGAAATATAAATAATCACTATTAAATCAGTAAGAAAAAAAACCCTACCACTTTATTTTCTTTGTCAACCGCTGGCGTAACATCAGCAGTCGCCTCTTTCTTTTTCTTCGACATACTACTCAAAAAAGATTCAAAAGAACTCTTTTTCGGTTCAGCATTTTTCGCCAGCTCCTCTGTTTGCGGATACCGCATGAAGAAACCGTGCAATTTTGGAGCTAGTCTCGTTTGTCTACAGAACTCAACTAATGTGCGTAAGTTTAAATGGTCAATTTCAGCTTTTATGACGAATTCCTCAAGTGTGTATATGAGTGTGTCTTCAGGTTTTCTGCTTTGAATCATACCTGAAAGTGTTAGGTAACAATAAAAATATGGACAGCATTATGTATTAGTTATTAGAAATAAAATATGTTACTACTATAGCGACCAGAAACGAATAGAAACGTTCCTATATCACTGTCCGGCTCTCCAATTATTTCTCTGTGTAATTACAACGATCCGTTGCGCTGTTTTGACGTAAAAGAAACACGAACACACAAACACATTTTCGCATTTACAGTGAGGTTGCAAAAATATACGCCTATCGTTTGATTGATTTCCACACACGGCCCATCTTGCCGTGCGAGCATGACCGTGTAGAGACAACATCTCAGTTAGAAAGAGTAACGTCACAGAGGTAAAGCAAGACAAAAAGGATCGATTTCCGCGACGCTACTATTTGTCCAGCTATGTCACTACGGGAAATTATATCTTTCTCTTTCTAGCTGAGATTTTGTCTATGTAGAGATATTCTTTCTACACCGTCATGCTCGCACGGATGGCTTAATTTCAAATCAGGACGCACAGCCGCGCTGTGTATTGAATGAGGGGTTTAACTCACCTTCGCTAGACAATATTTCGTTTGACATTATTAATTAAACTTCAAGTAAACTGGAAACTAGTGCCATCTATTGACAGTTGCTGTTTGGTACACTATTACGGTATTAGTGTTTTTTTTTCATCTGGCAACCGTGACTAGCGAAATTTGAATTTACTTCCCATCTACCCTTCACTTTACCTCCATCTCCTAACCTACATCTCTCTCCTGAACAGGGAATATGAGACATTTCTTGCAATAACCTAAGAAGACTCGAGTTTAAGAGAAAATGCTTGGTAGTACCGTTACGGTAAGCGAAGAAAGGAACCAGGTATAGTCCACTAAAACAGGTCAGAAACTCCATCTAATCCATCCTGCTCTGCGTAATACAGCAAGCTTCTGTATCTCACAGTTAGGTTTCTAGCGAGTCAAACGTTCCACTTTCATACAAAACTTATTATTTTAAACCAACTAGCGACACTGCCCCTGGCTTCGCACGGTTACAATATCGATTTACAAAAAAAAATACCCACCCAAATACGCTTATTACTAATTCTATTTTAGAGATGGATGTATTATGCTACCGCGCCCTTTTTTGTAGATCATTTTATCCTACACAATTATTTCCTACATAATTTTGTTATATCTCTAACGGATTAGACAGCACGCCATGAAAACTCCCCGGGCCTAACTTTTTTCCCGACTTGATTCACTTATACTGTTATTGACTAGCTCCTAAGCTCCTAAATGTGATAGGTCTATGTTTAATACTCGTAAATCTTTGTCATTTTAAGTCATTATAAACCAATATTAGTAGAATACTTTTCATATAAGATGACTAAAAGTGGTGAACCCTACGTGATCAAAAGAAGAAAACGAAAACCAGCAGACGGAAAAGTTGTTTGTCCAATACTCACCCAAAAGCTTATTCACGACAAACTTGAGCTGATTCAAGGACAGCAAATTTCGGCTGCTCAGTCTTGACATATATTTGTTAATATAAAATTGTAAATAGGTCTTTATTGAGATCAACTGCCTTTCCATGATGGGAGCAGAGTGTGCTTGCTCTAATGCCGCCGTAAGACCGTGCGCTTCGTCCAGTATCACTATGTTACCAACCAAGTTGAGACTTATGCCACTTCTTGCACCAGCACTGACTATTCCAGCGTGGCTTATTAACACCACCTAAAATGTTAAAATAATATAGTGATCTGTTCTCTCTGATTTGTATAATATGTTATTGTACTTGCACAGTCCCAAGCTGCCATAATAAATAAAGACTCTAAGGAACTATCCCAAAATTTTCAAACCCCAACAATGTTGAACAACTTATAATATGCTTTGTCTCCTTCTAACTTTGTAATTAAATAAGATAAAGGGAGATGAAACATATAAACAAATTCAAATTTTTTCAAATTCAAAAGACATTTTATTTCGTAGGTACAATATTAGTAGTACACGTGAAATAGTCAATAAAAAATACAATTAATTAATATATTTCCTACATTTCATTTTTATACGCTTTTGAATAGTCAATAATAAAACATCAAATAGACAATTCATGTCTGAAATAATCAAAAATAAAATAAAATATTACAATTAGGTATGTCTGAAATAATAAAAAAATAAAATATTAGGTACAATTATGTCTGAAATAATATAAAATATGCAATTTGTGTCTGAATACAAAAAATACAATATTATATAATATTATATAATCTTTGTCTGAAAAAAATAAAAAGCAGACTCATATACATGTAAATAAAAAATACAAACAAAATGTCACAAAGTAGATAAAATTGAGCCAATGTCACATAATATATTAATTCTACATCCATGGATTTTTTTCTTCTATATAATCTAATATTCTATAATAACCCTTTGTACATAGTTTTTGTTTTATAGTTGCTTTAAACTTGTCAAGAGGCAACATTTGAATGTCGACAGGGACCTTATTATAAAAACGTATACATTGCCCCACAAATGAGTTAGTAACTTTGTGGAGACGACTGATATGTATGGCAAACAGTTGTTCAATTAGTATTTTGATATAATTAACTAGCGACCCGCCCCCGGCTTCGCACGGGTACAATATCAGTTTACATTACAACAATTTGAACTTATATATTAAAGATAGATATGTTACTATGGACTTTTTGTAGATCATTTCATTCTACACTATTATTTCATACATCATTTTGTTATATCTCTAACAGATTAGATAGTATAACACAATGAAAGAGCCCGCGTGGCGCTAACTTTTCTACCAACATGATTCACTAATACTGTTAATGCTCAGCTCCTAAATGTGATAGGTCCATGTTTAATACTCGTAACTGAATCTATCTAATATGGAAAACCGCAACAAAATCCGTTTGGGATAAGAGTGAATCGGGCAGGCGCGGCGAGGGACTTAGTTTTATAGTATCTAGTGATGCCTCTCAGATCCCAGGAAGTCCCATATTCCTCTTTATGAATAATGTAACTCCTCACCTCGGCCTGTTCCAAAGCCATCCTTGAAGCATAATATGGACATGCCTTCAATTCTTTACCATTTTTAACTAAATCCTCCATATCCATGATATCCACTAGAAGTCTCTCTTTCAACATGTTTATATTACTTTGGTTGTAATAAGGACAACTGGAACATGAGCTAGTTTTGGTTTTCTTCGTCACTTTTCCCTCGTTGCCCACTGAAGTGGCCTTTGATTTGGATTTCTGCAAGTCTAAACATCTGGAAGTGGAGGAAATTATTGGTTTAATAATGCTTTTTAATTATGGTATCTATCAACTGTGATTTTTAGGCCATCACAGAGCAGGCTTGAAGGACCAAAAGAATGTATGATCTGGGAATTAATTGCACATCAAATTGATACTGTTAAGATTTGTTTAATTGTCACAATGTATGCTAAATGCTATTATTATTCTCAACACAATTCATATTTAATAACAACAATTAATATCAACTGAGCAGACACCTTTATGTAATGTATGATGTCAGAACAAGTCTGTAATTTTTTTGACATATTCTTTGGATATGAGAAAGCAATAAAGCTCAAAATATATCACTTGCATACTCATGTCATTTCTCACATTTGTCACAGACAGTCACAGATGATACGAGAGAGAAATATGATAACAATTCCATATGCTAACATAGAAACGTCGGCTTCATGTCTAGGTGAAATTCAAGCTATATTCATCCTTTATATTATGTCATACTTCATGTCAAAAGGAAGCAACGGATTGATGTAATTTTTTGCACAGAACTAGCTGGAGAACCAGAGAATGACAATCTGTTTCATGAAAAGCCAAGATGGGTCACTAGTTAGATAATAATTTTTACATATTCTTTTGACCAGTTACTAATTTTTATCCTTTAGTTTAGTTAATTAAAACATACGAACACATTACATACCTCTCATTAATAAGATTAGCATTCTTCAACTTGGTTACTTCGTGGTTAATGCAGTAATGTTGTCTGGAGGCTAGGGTGACCACACTGGTGTCCTCGTTGAACACTGTCTGTTTAATTTCACCAACAAACTGGGACAGTTGACTGTGAGTTCTACTACTGATGTAGATCTGAAATTTTGGGAATACTGGTATAAGAAATAGGTAATCTCGCGTGGTGCGGATAAAGAGGATAGATTAAAATATCAGAACAAGCAATTTGTTTAAGCAATGGGATTATAGGTAAGTTGATTGATTAATTGAGTAAGGACTAATTATTAGGTAGAACTATGTTCTACTATGATCCCTGAAAGTATCATCAAAATCAATTCGGATCAAACATTTTGGAACTTAATTATTATATGGTCTTCTTAATACCTTGGTTATATTATCTCTCTCAGTATCCTCTATGAGTTCTTCATCAGACTCTGTTTCAGTCTTTGCTTCATCATCCAGTAAGAAATGTTCATCATCTTTGTTTTCTTCATCATCAGCAATTTCAATTCGTTGTGTTTCATTTGATACCTTTTTAGTATGATTTAGGTAATTCAACCCTTTAATTGATTTTATCTTTTCACTTTTTAATTTAACCACCCGATCTTTCATGGATTGTAAGTTTTCATTACGTTTTTTTATATTGTCTAGTTTTAATGTCAGGCTTCTCAGTTGGTTCAACTTGGTAATTTTTTTAGATTGTTCTTGGAGCCAATCATCTTGAAAATTAAAGAAATATATTAAGTCAATGCCGATCTGATTAGGCTTATATTTCACATTCCACACAGACCTTAACTATTTCAGGATGATTATTTTTCTATAATATAAGTTAGGACTTAAGATCTCATCAGTAAATTTAAGTTATTTTCAATGTTATACACCCAAACACTTGGTAAGATATTTCTGATTACATTAATGTTAAAGCGAGCATAGTCTATTCAATGTAGTTATTTGAAATAAACTTAATCTTACCGTCATTAGAAGTTTCATTTGCTATTTCTTTTTTTATGATCTCTATTTCATTTTCAAGGTTTTCTCTAGTTTTATTGTTATTATCCTTCAGCCATTGTATAGCACTGCAACATATACTTAACGATTTTCCCTAGAAATAGTACAGTTAATTTTAATAAGTTCTGCTTAATTTTAACCAAAGTTTATCTATCTATCTATCATCACGCCTTTTATCTTTCATACTGAAGTTTAATTATTTCTTTATAAGTAACTAACTATATTGCACTTATTGATTAGGTAGGTAAGTTAAGGTTAAGCAATCTCAGAGTGTCAGACCTCTTTGCATCTGGTGAATGAAATGGGAATGGAGTTTGTACAGACCTAATAATTAATATAAAAATAATTGAATTGAAAGCACAGCATTTATATTTGATAAATCTCTGTCTTTATTCCTTTTACTACACCATAGTGTTCTTCACTAGTTACTATTACTAACGGTTCCTGTTGGACTCTCGAAAATTCCCAACTTATTTTCTTCTATTGTAAAATATAACTCTTTCATAAACTGCTTTTGTATAGAATACGGTGGAAAAGGAAAGTTAAATTTGGCTTCCATTTCGTTGAAGACTTTAAAATAAATATTATTATTATGAACACAGAGCAAATAAAAGAAAACTTTATTTCCCGCTCGTATTTTCGCATAATATTTTTGACAATAAGAATGATCAATGAATGATAGGTAGTGTTTAGCGGCGAGGCTAAGATTTTGCAAGACGACGGCGGGCCACGCATCGTCATATAAAATCTTAGCGGCGAGGTTATGGACCCTTGGCTCTCAGTCATCTTGTATCTGTCAAAAATATGGTAAATCTAAGTTAATCCTGGAAACGTGAGTTTATTTATACAAAATCTCCTCACCCCAAAAGGATTGTTATTATTTGAAATTGGATTCAGCCATAAAACAACGGCTCTTTAGAACCCATGAATAATAAAAATATGGCTGAATCCAATTTCAAATAATAACAATCCTTTTGGGGTGAGGAGATTTTGTATAAATAAACTCACGTTTCCAGGATTAACTTAGATTTACCATATTTTTGACAGATACAAGATGACCTTGACCACCGCCCCTTAACTGACAACAATTTATTGATGTCATAATATTTTATCCAAACAAGAAATATAAGTTGAGAAAGCATTTATTTTTTACATTACTGAAATACTTATCTTACGAGTAAATTGGATTTTTTTTATTTTATTTTTTTGCAAAGTCCATAAAAATATATTTTTTTCTTCTTTCTTCACGGGTTGCCTTCAGCTCCCTAAACCGTGTTACGGTCCCAGGTTTCCCAGCAGAAGACCAAGTCTCCCTCATTTAGCTGATGGTATTTGTGAGGCCAGTTCTGGTGATGTATAAGTATTTAGATAGTAGGTATTAGCCCCCGCAAATTGCAAATGCGTTTGAATCTTATCAAATTATTTCCTAAAGACTCACAGAAAAGCTATTTTAAACTAAAACATAATATTGAAAACGTAATAATGAGTAATAAATCAACAATCAAACTAGAAAACCTATAGAAACAAACCAATTTGCAATAATAATTACAAAGTAAACAATAATTCGCAAATTCGAAAAATTGCTGTCTCATGTACATTTATTGTTTTCCAAATTTTAATACAAATCTTAGATGGATATTTTTTATGCAATGTAACACTCGTTTCGTTTTAAGTACCTATTTTATTTTATTGTAATAAGTAAACAAATTCGATATTTTTTCTTTTTATTTTTGCTATTTTTAAAGAAAATTGTTTGAGTACGGAACGTACGTTAGAACTCCGCACATGGTCGATAACATGTCGATAAGGTTCACAATCGGCGAGCAAAAAAAAGGTTATTCGCACCATCGATTTTAGTAAGACAAAATCGAAAAGTCGTAACCCACAATAAACTATTATAAACTTTATGTCAATTTGATAGAGCTGGTCGTTTTTTTGACAAACTGCTTCAAGAAACAGATTTTTGCCATGTAACGAACGAACGCTTTTATGACAGAAGGAAAATCAGTTTTTTTTAAAAAGCAGGTTTATTGCTTCGGCGATTCAACTGTACGTACGTACAATAGAGCCTGGTCGTTTTTTTTGACTAACCGTTTCAAGAATCAGATTTTTTCAACCATTTACATATTGCGCTTGTGTGTGTAGTGTAGTGCCTGTGAGAAGTGTGAGAGGTTCTAGCTTCCTATTAATGAAATAATTTTTAAAATCGATTCTATAGTTTCAGAGATTACCCCTACATCAAATCTTATAAACTGTACCTCTTTATAATATTAGTATAGATTAGATACATGTACCCATAACACATGCTTTGGGGTTCCGTGTTATCATATTTAGAACCGCGACATCTTTCGTTTCGACTCGAAGGCCAAACCGACGAATCCATACAGGGCCAGCCAGAGAAGGAATGCACGGCCCGAGTGTGTCCAACAGCATAATGACCGACCCAGCAATTTGCTCGGCATTCTAGTGTTGGACATTCTCGGGCCGTGCATTCCTTTTCATTACCGATGACAGTACTTTCTATGCAAACAATAAATAGCTAAAATAATTGTTCTAAGTTTCCTCATTCTGGTCAAAATAAAAGATGTAGCGGGGGGTCCTATGTATGCTAAAAATAAAAATTCTACAAAAAATATTTACGACGCGGTTTTGAAAAAGAAACTGGTTTGCTGTTCTTTTAATATGGACGCTGTATAGTGTATAAATACATTAGACTGATATGGTATACAGACTGTCGAATAAACGGTTTTTTTGAATGAATGAATATAATATGTAGTATGCACGATTTACGCCTTATGAATAAAAAGCCGTTTCTTTTGGCACTGCTTTTCGAAGCAGTTTGTCGATTTATAAAATGGGTTACGTTCCGTTTCACGTAAAATACGAAACGACTCTACAATTTGAAAAAGTCAATTTTAGAAAAACAAACCAATAATGTTACCAATAAATAAATATACAAAAGTGACTGATAACCATACTAAATAAAATAGTTTTTTAGTCTGGCAACACCAATCTATGGTGCGAATAACCCCGGCCAGTGTTTAGTGTTCTTTGAGTATTTATGGTGTTGGTTGAAGCGGGTTGCAATTTCTTTTTATTACGCAGGAGGCAATGATTCAGTTTAGAGCATAGGTTTCCAACCTTTTATGGACTACCGCCCCTTCACAAAAAAAAAATGCCAACGCCCCCTTTTACATAATAGTTAATTATACCAATTTTATATGTCTGTCCATTACTTATCTATTAATAATCACAAATTAAAAATTAATTCTCTCTCTCTCTCTCTCTAACCTTGCTCCTCGTGGTTGTGGCAGATCGTGGTCGTTATTATTAATTAATTAAAAATACAAAAATGTTATAATAAAAACATTTGCCCCCATTTGCCTTTGGACTCGCTACCGCCCCCACGAAAAGCTCCAGCGCCCACTAGGGGGCGGTACCGCCCCCGTTGGGAACCTATGGTGTAACTGTAAAGCAAAGAATATACCGAATATACCATAGAGTAACTTACTACTCTCTAGTCTAGGCCGTAAAATGAGAATGGACAACATTTCATTTTTCGTAAGGTACCAAAATTCGAAAACCGTTTGGAGATTACATGCTAGAAAGCTTATTTTTCATTTTTTTTATTTTTTATATCCTTTAATTTTCGAGTTATTTTAAAAATACTGAAATATTGAAAATTAAGGATTAATAGGTGCCCTAATCTGTGCTAACCCTCTAATTTAAAAATACTAATGTCTGTTGGCAGAGTTGTTAGTTATTGAACTCAGGTGTTGCCCTCTATTAATTTTACCCATTTTTATTCCATTTAAAGCTAAATTAATAATTATTCTTTAAATATAATTATAAAAATACTTCTTATATATAATATTTTTTTTGGAAGTTTTGCTAGTTTCGAATGGGCTATCACAGGAAATATATTTACGAGTGAAACTGCGGACAAAAGCTAGTATTATTATATACATTCTGAATAATGTTGTAGGCGATTTGAGATCCGGCTACGGCAACACCTATTTTTAACACGGTATATTATACTCTTTGTATTTCTATAACGTATACTCTGTGGCTTGACTGACACTATCTGTCACTTTCTTTGGGTGACAGTTTATATTTCTTAATTTTAGTCCTAGCTATGGTTTTTAGTTTATAAGTCCTCATAATTTATAAGAATTCATAATTAAATTAAAAATATAAAAACTCAACCAAAAATAAAATAGAAAAATACGTGTAACTTATTTTTTAATATATTTTTAATTAAAGTAATAAAAATGGGTGATTAAAAAAATGAAATGTTGTCTCGTTTTCGTTGTTTTTTTTTTTTTTTTTATTGATTGGCAATTTAAACAATCAAAAAAGACGGATAACGCAAAAAATTAAAACAATGAAACTAAACTATGATAAAAATTGAGTAGGTACTTAGGTAGGTTATAGACTTTTGTATGTTTAACAATGTGCACCACGTCCGATAACGTTATTACAAAATGGCGGCCTATTGCAAAATTGTTAAGTTGAAATTTCGATTGTCTGTAGGTACAGGTGGTCAATCGAAACGAATCGCAACCTGCATTACTGGAATCGGTAGGTACTAACGGTGTCTTTGATCTCCCAAAATTCAGATTTTTAAATAAACAAATAAAAAAGTTATGTTAAAAAACCCCGTAACTAAGGACCGTATTTTCGCCAATCGTCAACTTATAGATTTGCAATAAAGTGCATTCAATTGCGCTGATTTTTTCATGAATTCAAAAAGTAAAAAGATTATTGCAGGACCAATATCGGTACTCTTAGTTTTTTGCGTGTAGCGCCCGTCCTAATTACTTTTATAACTTCATACCCGGTCAAAGCCTTCTTTAATGTATACTTTATAGCAGGATTTTTTTCCGAGTCCATTCGATCAACCCTTTTGTTATAAATAACTAATCACAGAAAATTGCGCGCGGAACGTGGCAGTTCGCCAGGTCACCTTTGAGTGTTTGCAGTCACCGATTCTGTGGCCTCGCAGAGCTCCTGCCAGAACCTAGTTAATTAATTAGTTACTCATCAACAATAAGACCTACGAGTGTGCGGTTACATCCATTCCTATGTACTTTTTCCTCAGCTTCACGATGGTATTTTACCGTATTTCCTTTCTAAAGTACAGAAAAATGCATGTTTCGTACACATTTCGTGAAAACCACAGAAAACCAAACTCGCCGCAGGCGTTAAGTCTTCTTCAATGGCTGCGGCGAGTTCCCTCCGGGCAATCTGACACAGGTACTTCCCGAAACACCCATGTCCCGAGAGCACCTGCGCCAACCGGAAGGTGAGGGGTCCATGTCGTCTCTCCACCCATTCGTCGATGACGGGGCGGAGAGCTTAGACGGTCCGGTGGCCGGCGGTGGGGCGCTCCAAGCGCTCCCGCCATTCGGCCATCACCAGCCGCCGAAAACGGAGTCTCCGGTAGTTCGTCTCTGCTGGCGTGGGTCGCAAGTCCCTGGCCCCGGCCTCCTCACGCCAATCAAACATTGACGCGAGGGCCAGCGCCTCAAGATCCCAGGGTAGCGACCCCGCTAGCGCGCACGCCGCCTCAAAGGAAATGGTGCGATAGCCCCGGAGCATCTATTGAGCCTACAATACAATAATCTTTTTTTTTAATTCATGATAAAATCAGCGCAATTGTATGCATTTTATTGTAAATCTATAAGTTGACGATTGGCGAAAATACGGTCCTTAGTTACGGTTTTTTTTAACATAACTTTTTTATTTGCTTATTTAAAAATCTGAATTTTTGCGAGATCAAAGACACCGTTAGTACCTACCGATTCCAGTAAAGCAGGTTGCGATTCGTTTCGATGGACCACTTCAACTTAACAATTTTGCAATAGGCCGCCATTTTAAATTATCGTTATCGGACGTGGCGCACATTGTTAAACATACAAATTTTTATCAAATTTAAAGCACTTTAACTTTCATTGATTTCATCTTTTTGCGTTTTCCGTCTTTTTTGATCGTTTAAACTATGAAAACGATTTTTTAATACCCAATCCTCATGCAGCATCATCACAACTTTTACTTGAAACATTTTTCTCTAGGAACATTTCAAAAAAAGCCTAAAAAATATTTTACAATAAAAAACAACTTTCCCGACCTCGCTCAATGTCAAGCATAGATAATATACTATATACTGGGTATGTCAAGACTTTAGAATGTTAACAAATTCGCTCCGTTGGAAAACACTTCCACGCTCGGCACCTACTCTGGCGCCAAAACATATTAGAACATCGATCTAGCCCAGAGAGTAGTAAAAGAGTACCTTTTTATATAAGGCATTAGAATCACTCGCGCTACTTGTCAAAAATAACTTATTTCTTATGCACCGTGCCCCGTGCACTAAAGAGTATAATAATTGTGTCCGGCTTTGAACCTCAAAGAATAATATTTGATTAGAAAAGTATCGCGGTATCACGATACGTCTCTGATGATGTCATGATGCTAGGTGTTTATTTGGGCCGATCCCGGCGGCACTGCAATGCCGGGCCAACCCGTGACAGGAGTGGAGCGAGCCCCGAGCATCCCGTCTATTTCCAAAAATCAGTTTAATATACTGGTCCCGCTGTGCGGGAACTTTCAGATATTAAGCTGAAAAGAACAGATACTACACTTTGATCTTAGCCAAAAGGCCGAGAAGCGATACCGTACAATTTGAGTTTCGGTACTATATACTATGAAACAATGTTAACGTAAGTGAGAGTTTAAAAACTGGCAGCGACATCTGTTGGCGTACATTAGAACTAAAACATTTAATTAAACAAACTGTCAATAGATGGCGCTAGATATCTGGATATTATTTTTTAACGAGAAAATAGTGAACATAAAAAAAAAATTACCTTCATGCCTCGACGGAACCTTTACGACTTACTTGGATATTTTGCTACTATGTACCAATAATAGAAGGCAGTTGAAGTCATCAATACGAAAGTATGTAAAAATGTGTATCATAGGGGAGCAAAATTAGTTACTTATTTGTTCAACAAGTGAGCAAAGTTATTTTTTGATGAGAGTGCTTGATGACTTTAAATCACGAACTAGCGAAGACATAAAAAAAATGCTTTCGTGTGAAACATACAACTTTCCTATACCAGCGAGATAAGTATTAGGTAGGTAGGTTTTTTACCTATAGGTTATAGGTAAAAAAAACAATTAAGCCAATATTTAACAATATGTTTACAATATGCTAACAAACCCTCATAAAACATAAAACAATAGATATTAATTACAACAAATAGTATTATTATGTAATTTTCTGTTAACATTTATGGCTTTTCACGCATACCATCTTGAACCGAATTTACAGAGTTGAATTTAAGCTTTTGCATCAAAAAATTTGGATTTTCAAATCAAAGTTTGATTGTTTCCATTTCCTACTGAACCCTCGATCGACCAACAAATAAGTAATAACTGAAGTAACTATATGAAGACATTAGTATTTAAGTCTGGTTTCTAGTACACATTTAGCCTTAAGATAGGTCTGGCATTGACCTAGGATATCTATGGTACTAAAAATAACTACGAGACGCAACACTGTACCGAGGTTATGGCTATAATTTATGATATAAAGGAATACATTTAATATAATTTACTTTCCTGAAGTGTGTTTGTTTGTAACGCGTACGTGCTAAAATTAGGTTTTAAAATCACTGAAACAAGGAAATGCTGGCAGAGGACGACCTATGTGAACTTTTATTGAACATATAAAAAATGTATTGATCGATGGAAATATAAAAGGTATGATGAGTATAAAAGAAACGAAAGAGGTATGTCAGGATCGTAACAAATGGCATTCGACTGTCTCTGGGATAAAAGGCGTAATTCCTACTGTATTTTTTTTTCTTCACAGGTTACCTTATGCCGGGAAACCGTGTTATCAGCCCCAAGGTACCCAGAGGAAGACCAAGTCTCCCTCGTTTAGCTGATGGTATTTGTGAGGCTATACCTGACGAGTGGCTAGTTCTGTTGAGGTATATTTAGATGGAAAAGCCTCTTAGTGTGGTTTGTCGGATTATGTAGCTACATAATTAAGTTTCTAATTAAAAAAAACCTATTAGTATATGGTCGGGATCGAATCGTGGTTGACCTAGTTACTACCAGACGTCTTAACCACTCGGCCACTGACGCACCTACCAAACGGATTTGGATGAAACTTGAACATTATGCGGTTAATTTTCTTGATTCTTACCTGTATTGTTACTCTACTTATCTTTGTTCTATAATATAGGTACACGATTATTGTTATACCATATTTAATTTAAACTATTTGTATAAGTTTATATATATTATATAATAATTAAAATTATTATTTGTACAAGAGATCTTTCTAACACATTTTGACTCAAGAAGTGACAAAGAAAAACAAAAAAACTTATGTACATAATCCGACAAACCACACTTAGAGGCTTTTCCATGTAAATATATCTCAACAGAACTATAGCCACTCGTTAGATATAGCCTCACAAATACCATCGGTTAAACGAGGGAGACTTGGTACCCTGGAACCCGTGAAGAAAGAAAAAAAATAACTATAGGTATAAACCAGATCAGCGTGGAATAGGCAGAAGACAAAGAAGCCAGCCCTTTTGTTACCAGAGGAGATGATCAGGGAGGTTAGCATATTTTTGACGTGACTTCTTTCGTTTCGGCCGAATGGCACCGTCAAATGTAAATATTATATTAATGGCTTGGATGGTAGACCTTTTATCCAACTCATTGCAAATTAATTTTTAAATTTAATATAAAATTATGTTTATTTTGACTTCTATTTTGCACAATAGATTCTACGCGGTCGGAGCCGCGGGCGGTCGCTAGTCACGAATAATCACGATACGACTCAAAGCAGTGGACGCAAGGCACAGCTAGGATAATAACAGCATAAAAAGCTTAGGTATATATATACCTAACTAAGACTAAAATTGTATCTTAGTCAGCTGTAAATATAACTATGATATTATCTATCAGGGTTTTGTTGATTCCGCCAATGTTAAGTTTTATATCCGTTATAGTATAAATATGCCGATTGATCGGTAGCTAAACAGCGCGGCGTTCGCGATGATATGACGTACAATTGTGTGATAGAAATGATAGATTGTCATAATATAACATACTAGCTGTCCGCCCCCGGCTTCGCCCGTGGATATCTTCGAACAAAATAAAATATACCCTACAGCACTCATAGATAATGGCTTGCCTGCACTACCCCTACCCCCTACCCCTACCCCTAACCCTACCCCTACCCGGCGGCGGCTTTTTAATTTTTTTTTTAAAATAAAAGAACACTTATTGTGACTTAACTATCGACACTTTTTGTAGAAAATTATGTGTTCTGCAAAGTCGTAGTACATTATTTTGTTCTATCATCAATAGTTTTCGCAGCGCACGCGATGTAAGGAATTTCTTAGGTCATTTTTTTACACCTTGCGTTACATTATTGGAGTTTTAGTAAGGATCCCTATTTTTTTTGAAAATAGAATACAGCTTATGTTACTCAGGGTGAATGTAGCTTTCCAATGGTAAAAGAATTTTTGAAATCGGCACAGTAGTTTTTGAGTTTATTCATTACAAACATACACACAAACATACAAAAATACAAATCTTTCCTCTTTATAATATTAGTATAGATATAGACTAGTATAGAAGACTATAATACTATAGTCTGTGACTAAGACGAAGTTAAGGAAGCCCCATACATTAAATTTTCCATTCATTGATATTTACAACTTACAACATTTCTTTGAATTCGAAGGATCTGAACTTGATCTTTGTGTACACAATAAAATTCGCGGAAATGCAAAATTAAATAAACATGGGAAAACCCGACAGTCAATAATATATTTACTACTGCATACGTTTATGTGCGTAGTATACCTACTATTAATTTTTTAAATCAATGTCAATTCATAACGTGTTTTTGGCTATGTAATTTAGTCATGACTGGAATTTCACAACAACATAGTAAGCACTAAGTACTTATTCTGTGAAAATGACTAGATGTTACTTTACCAATTTCCAATACAAAGACCAAAGTAGGCACTTGAGGGGGTAGTTTAGCCCATACAATTACAGTACATTCCCATTATACTATGTTTTTATTCTATATTAATGTCAACAGGCTTTCTATGCAAAAACTCTAAAGGTTATAAAAGAAATCATAGAATAGAACAAAAATTCAGTTTAATGTTTAAAATATAGGTAGAGCAACCTATATAGTAATCCATGGAATTCCCGCCTGAAGGCTTTTTTACTGTCAGGGTCTCCATATAGAAAAATCCTAATTGATCTACAGTAGTACTTTGATCAAAAATGCTGATCCGATTGAGGTGAGTCGAAGAAAAAGTTTGTCAGGAATTATTTAAAAAGTGTAACTTTCCCTTATGGTCTTTCCTGCATCTTATAACCAAAGGATTCTTCAAGGGAAATGTTAAAAACACATTTTAGGTAAGTATATAAAAAACTCTACCTCGCTTTTAATAAGTAAATCCCATCCCATCCCACTTCTCACGTCCCACTAATATCATTTTTATCCCGGAAAAATGTATGGTTCCCGTGAGATAGATTTGATTTTGTTTTTCACGGGATCGACATGATTTTTTGCGTAGTGGTAGTTTAGGGGTCAGAGAATGACATATACTACTTTTTATACGGCGAAAGAGGGTGGGGGAGGGGCAAATTACAGCCAAGGGATGATTTCTTCTTGGATCTATTTCGACGCGGGTGAAACCGCGGACAGAAACTTGTAATAAATAAAACTATATCTTCTTGGGAAGCAAAATTCCTGTGAAATTAACATATTTTTAATGATTAATAACACCTAGTATTTGTAGGTACGTCCTTTGTACTTGTACCAAAATCTCAAATATCGATACTATATCCTTCTCCGGTCGGACAGGGTTTTTTTACATAGTTTTATTACTATACTTATGATAAAGAGGCATAATATAAAGCTTTATGGGGAAACCCCGCAGATATCAGGCGCAGATAAACAACATTCACTTGTAAAAAAACAAAGTTACTGTACTTACCTGCCGTAGGTAAGTACCTACTGTGTGATTCACTTGTAAGAGTTATATACAAACAAACCTTCACGGCATTTTTACCTTGTGGTGTGGCCAGATACACCAGTAACAGGTGGCAAGCTCGTTGCTGCACTTTATAATGATTCTAGATCTAAATGTGTCAGACAATAATACCAGACGTCTTCACCACTCGGCCACCGACGCACCTACTATGACTAAAATTGCCTGAATAATCAGTATATTTTCATAATTTGTGAAAAAGTACTGAACCAATTTTTACCAAATCAAAATCCGTTTAAAAATTGTCAGAGAAATCGCGTAACATTTACACAAAAAAATACAGTCGAATTGAGAACCTCCTCCTGTTTTGAAGTCGATATACTTTAAAAAAAGTTATTTATTTTAAATAAATAGTTTAAAATAGCTTAGAAACATAAGCGGTATTGGGTAAGCGCAAGCGGATCTAAAATAACGCATTTCCGACCTGACATTATACACAGAGGTAGGAAGTAGAGCCGTTTTGAAATAACTTTATTATCATAAATCTAGACACAATCAAAATGCACATTATTTGTTTTAGCATGCGCATTTATATACAATAATATATTTGATATATTCGTTAAACATAACTTCATGCCTGTTTAACATAGGGGCAGAGAGATAGGGTACTATTCCTTTAGGATTTTTTACCAACCTAATTTACAGTTTTTATTCTCTACTACTTCACTCTGAGTGATTTTTCAGGATTATAAATGATAAATTTGTTTTTTTCCTTCTTTCATGTCAATGCAGAGCAACGGACTGATGTGATTTTTTGTACATAGATAGTTTAAAGGCCGTAGAGTGACATAGGCTACTTTTTATTCAGGAAATCCTTCTGGATAAATTCTTGTCACATTAAAAAAAATCCACGGCGAAGCCGGGGCGGAAAACTAGTATTAAATAATAAACCCAGTTTCTGAAAATAACAACTATATAAAATAACTAACTTTTCAGAAACGGTGGCATATGGACGAAGTCAGGGGCACCGGATATTTATTTAATAAAATAAATTAGCAAGATAGAATCTATATCTCTGACTTTCCACGGCTGCGTAAAATCGTAATTCTAAGAACAATTCCCATTACAATGACTACAAAACAAGAAACTTCAAATTGAATTTAAATGTTTTTAAGGCGAAGATGTACGTTTACACCATTCTGGTGAACAAAACATTCGTTGTACATACTTAGATAGTTAGGTATTTGTAATTAAAAAGAAATAATGGAAATTGTATATAAATTGTTTCTGTAATAATAGACAAATATCTTATGGGTTTTCATTACTTTTTGCAATTTACAAGATAAAAATATAACATTAAATTTTATGGTTGCTATTCCGCACTCCGCATTTTACAGCTGCCATGGTGCGTGTCCAATTTTAAATTGCATCAACTTAATAATTATTACGAGAAGATTAATTATAAAGAATAACACGCCTGCCCGTCGGCGAAAGTTTGCAAACGCAACCACAGCAGAACGTCATAGCCGCAGGCCTGGGGATCTGCATCATCGGGAATCAAGGTCAGTGAGAATCTACTAGTATATATAGGGTCTTAGAAAATAGAAATTATTTTATATATATATATATATATATAGAAATTAGGTACTACCATTTGTATTACAGCATTTTCCTAGGTATTTCATCTCCCAAAGGAACTTACACAAAGTCCACGAAAGATTTTTCCTTTATCGCAACAGTCAGATATCGTTAAAAAAATCGAGAACTTCGAAGGCAAACATTTCTTTCGGGATGGTTAATTATTTTTGTTTATAAGTTTTGTTCAATAGAGTGTTTCTTGAGTAGTTTTTCTTTTTTTCCGCATTTATTTTCCAAGTATAGCATTTGAAGGAATTTGTAAGTACCTACTTAATATTTCTATATCTAACATATTATACTAATATTATAAATAGGTAAAATTTGATTTATTGTTTGTAATGAATTAACTCAAAAACTACTGAACCGATTCTAAAAATTCTATCACTAAATGAAAGCTACGATATCCCTGAGTCACATAGGCTATTTTATATAGTTTAAAAATAACCACGGGCGGAGCCGGGGGTGGAAAGTCTAGTTTCTAATATTTTAATAAATAATTACTTTTATTTTTTATTTTATTTTTGAGGATTTTTTTAGATTTAATTTGTATGTATTTTTGTATTTTAAATAGTACTTACTTAAAACACCTAAGTGTTGTATACCGGAACATCTGGCCTTAAAACCAGCAAGTCGTTTTTCGAAATAAGCTTTTAATTTGTTCGTGCATCCATAGAGTTTCTAAGAAACGCGTCAAAATTTCCGATCGACCTTCTACAAGGTTGGGATCTTGAACTCTGATTCGAGAAAATACGAGTATAGGTTGCGAAACACATAACTTCCTGTTTTCCTGTCGGTTAACGGACGACCTCGCAACTTGAAATTTTACGTTCACGGTCGCTCACTTTTTGCGGATGCTGTCTTTATGTTATAATAACAAATAGCTTTATTTTATTGCTAACAACTGTATGATTGATTACTAATGCCAAATATAAATGTGTGAGATTTGTAAAGAGAAAAAGTGCTGCGTGCTTTTTTGCTAGGAGAATTAATAGTTATTTATAGAAAATTAATGTCGATAAAGTGTCTAATTCAATAACAATCAATTCATATTTACAAAAAAGATTTATATCGGTTATCGCTAAAAACATCGAGAACTTCAGGCATTCTTTCGGAGTGTAAAGTTTTTGTAAATTCTGTTGGATTCTGCTTCTTTGTGCATATTTTTTCAAGGTGAAACGTATTTCGGCTCTAAATTAATATCTACCTATATTTTTGAATTGATTAATTCTCTACTCTAAAGAATGTCTTTTACTAACACGATATAAAATATACAGAACTTTACACAGAATCTTTATGAAAAATGACATTTTCCCGGGATGAAAAATAGCCTTAGTTTCTCTCCGACTCTTACATACATACTGTACAAAAATAACGTCGATCCGTTCCTCCGTTTTTACGTGAAAAAAGGACAAACAAACACACTTTCGCATTTATACTATTGGTAGGATTTACAGCAGGGCCGCGCATCGTAATCCACAAAGAAATAATGAGCTGTGCCTTACGGTTGCAACCGCGGTAATAGATATTACTTCTCCGCCCCTTTGGGTCGTAACGTGATGTTATTTTTTAAATCCGACTAGTAGTTCCAGAGATTAGCGCGTTCAAACAAACAAACTCTTTAGCTTATTATTAGTATATAGATTATTGCTAGAATTAAACTATCGCAATGTACAAGTATGCCCGGGCGAAGCCAGGCCCAGTCGCATATTCATGTAGGTATTTTAAAACATTATTCAACATTATTACATTTTCATAATGAAAAAAAAATTAACAAACGCACTAGTCGCCACTACGATTTTCGTCGGTTCCCCTCGATTTCTCTGGTATGTCATCATCAGATCCTGGTTTCCTTATCATGGTACCACCTTTGGGATATCTCCTTTCCAACAAAAAAAGAATATTCAAAATCGGTTTATAAACGACGCAGTTATCCGCGCTGCATCTGTCTGTCTGCGCCTTTTCACGTAAAAAGTACTGAACGGATTTTGTTGCGGTTTTCACTATTAGATAGGTTGATTCACCAGGAAGGTTTACGAGTATCATGTTTAGGAGCTGATTACTGAATACTGTTAGTATTAATGAATTAAGTCGGGGAAAAAGTTAGTCCCAGCGAGTTTTTACGACGTACGCTGTCTAATGCGTCAGAGATATAACAAAATGATGTAAGAAAGAATTGCGTGGAAAAAAGTCATTGATAGCATATATCTACGTCTAATTAATAAGTAAGCGTAATTATGTAGGTATTCAAATTGTTGTAAACCATTATATTATAAAATTGTAAAAAGATAGGACAGGCGACCCTTAGCCCTTAGATAATAATATCCGTCTGACAATTTTATATGCGACATATTACAAAATATAACCTTTGATACTGATGAAATCTTAAAGGAAATAAAATGGGAGCAAGACATTTTAACCTTTGATTTTTAACTGGATCTATTCTGTTGCGTTTAGTTCACTAGCATTCCGCCCCCGGCTTCGCCCGTGGAGATTTACGAACAAAATAAAATATTCCCTACCCCAACCCCTACTCCTACCCCTACCCTTATCCCTACCCCTACCCCTACCCCTACCCCTACCCCTACCCCTACCCCTACCCCTACCCCTACCCCTACCCCTACCCCTACCCCTACCCCTACCCCTACCCCTACCCCCACCCTTTTTTACACCTTGGGTTAAATTATTGGAGTTTTAGTAAGGATCCCAAATTTTTTTGAAAATAGAATATAGCCTATGTCACTCAGGGTGAATGTAGCTTTCCAATAGTGGAAGAATTTTTGAAATCGGCACAGTAGTTTTTGAGTTTATTCATTACAAACATACAAACATACACACAAATGTACAAATCTTTCCTCTTTATAATATTAGTATAGATAGTATATAGTAGTAGATAACGTCGCAGAGAAAATTACTATCCCAAAGTCTCTTTGAATGTACCATTACAGTATGAAGAGAATACAGCAGAATGACCTGAATGACACATTTGAAATGTCTAGCTAGCTAAACCGTAAAAGACGCGGTCAAATTATCAATGGCGTAAGTACCAACACTACCAACTATCGCAAATGTTTACATCCTCTAAGAAGGTAATGAGGATCCTTCGATTCTTTGGATATGTTACATTTAACAAGACGAGCGGTCCAAGAGAAACTGGTTGTGCAGGGCAGAGTTGATGGCGGCAGATCGCGAGGAGATATAGTCACTGACCAACATCTTCTTGAATGATTGTGCAAGAAAAGCCTCAGCGAGAGAGACATGGCGCGCAAGGTTGTGGACCGCCATGATCCATGATTGACCACGACTGCTCTGCCAAGAGCACTAGGTAAAAGCATATTTTCACTTCCTCTTGCCTTCCGGGCTCTGTGGCGTTCAGACGTCTGTATTTATTTAATAAAATTTTAAAAATATTAAAGTATTAAAAGTACCTCCTAGTGAGTAAGACAAGGAAAGTGGTGAGACAAATATATTTCCTTATTGTGCGTCCCGTGCGGTGACAGACCGGTTACTCCGCCCACTACTTGCATACATGCAACTGCCGTAGTAAACCTACGTGAACTTCACGCACACAACAACGTCTGCGGACTTTGACCCTAGCAGCGACACATCGGCGCCGCGACGGCTACAGCTTCATTTAGGCCTACAGTGATACTTATATTGAATTATTACATTACAATGTCGCTTGCTCGTTCTCCTAACAAGGTTCTGCCGATCTCATCTAATCTTCAGTCCAGTAACTATCATTCAGACCCTAACTTACACACTGAAAATGTTAATTTGGAAGGTTATCATATTACTCAAAGATCTAAGCGCAAAAATCCATACGATTATCAGACAGTTGAAAATGATGTTTCAGCTTTAATTATGCAGTTTAAATCCCAGCAGGATTCTAAACTTGAGATGTTGATGTCCACTATGGCAACTATATTGGAGCAGAACTCTGATATAAAGAAATCAATGGAGTTTATGTCCAGTAAGTATGATGATATGCTCAAAAAGCTGGATAAACTTGAAACTGAAAATTGTAGTTATAAACAAAAAATAAAGTCTCTTGAAACGAAGATTGAGTACCTTGAACGTAACTCCTTATCAACCTCAATTGAGCTGAAAAATATACCGAAATCCGGATATGAGAATCAACAAAAATTGTGTGAACTTGTTAAAAAAATTGGTGATATCACAAGTCTCCCGTTACAAAAGTCGGATATTAGAGAAGTTTTTCGTCTCAAGACCAAATCGGAGTCAAACAAGCCAATAAGGGTTGAATTTGTGTCGTCCTTGATGAAGGATCAGTTGTTAACTTCGGTAAGAAAATTCAACAAAGAGAATAGTACTAACAAGCTAAACACCTACCATCTAAACCTTCCTGGAATATCAAAACCTATCTACATATCTGAGGCCCTTACTCCTGGAGCTAAAAAACTTCACTATTTGGCTAGGCAATTTGCCAAAACAAATAATTTTATATATTGCTGGACTGCTTTTGGAAATATATACTTAAGAAAAAAGGATGGCTTCCCTACTATAAAAATTGATAACGAAGAGGATCTTACTAAAATTGTGTTGTGACAGCTATATCATCATTGTGTAAACACTTTTTATATCTTTACTTTATGTACCCTTACTGTAAATATATACAAACATATATTCTTGCTACAGATTACTGAAGTTGTAGTTTGCATAGGTTCTGTAAGGACTCTTGTAGTTTGCTATGTTGATTTAAAAAACTTACTGAACTATAAAACTTTTTATCTAACCTTTTTTCAAAATGTTTTGTTGCGGGTCATTTGTGTTGGTGTCAGTGGTTGTGGTTTTGATTGTTGTATTTCTACTTATCTGCAGTTGTTTTGTGCCTTAATTGTTAAAAATATTGATTGTTTCATACCAGTTGGAAACAATAGACATGAATATAGATCATATAGTCTAATATTGTCATTTGAAAATATTCCATGCATCGCATGTACCATTTTATTACTTATATACAAGCAAACAATTGTGCTGAATTTGTTGTGGTCTGGGCAGGGAGAGTTGTGCGCCGATAGTTGTTCCTATCATAATAATGTCTCAATTGCTGTTAACTACCAAACACTCAACTTTTTCCCTCTTTATATGCTAATTATCGATGTACAATGTGTGTACTACAGATTGCACAACAATGTGAAGCTATTTATGGTATTTACATGTAATTCCATTACTTGTTACTGCCCCTGTACTAATCCTAGTACATTATTAAATAACAAGTATTATTTAAGGGTTAACTTTTTAATAAATGTGTATTTTCCGACATTTGCGACATTAAAGACCTCTGGTACATTTAAATATCTCCTGTTCTTTCTTATAAATATGATATATATTGCTGCACCCTCTAACATTTGTTGTAACACACGATAACATAAAACACTTAGTGAACAGCATAGATGCGGTTTCTGTGTCGGATTCATTTGTTTGCGAACCTGAAAGTTGTCTGTCATACATCAGGAACACATCTAAATGCTTAAGAGTCATAACACAAAATATTAGAAGTATAAATCGTAACTTGCCGAGTTTGCTAACATTATTAACTAGAATGAAGATTGACTATGACATTATTGTGCTGACTGAGTGCTGGCTAACATGTGTTGGAAACATCCCTATTCTACCAGGTTACAGACACATGGCGACAAACAATAATCGCAGTCAAAATGAGGGTGTGGTAATTTACTACAGTGGTGACCTTCATATTGATTCTGTCACTGAGCCCAGTTTCTTGGATGCTAACTGTTTGATTCTCAAAATTTCTAAGGTGACTGCTATTGTTGCTATATATCGCCCTCCCTCTAATAGAAGTTTAGGTAATTTCTTGGTATCTTTAGATGCTGCACTACAAGACCTGGGCTGTTTTGCCAATGTCATGGTGATTGGTGACATGAATATTGACATTTCAGATAAGCAAACTGATCACCTCAGCTATGATTATCTGAATTTACTGGCATTTCATGGCATCCTAGCGGCACACAATTTTCCCACTAGGGAAAATAGCTGTCTCGACCACATTATGATCAAAACAAAACTACCCTCTACTACTCTAGTTATCCAATCTTCTCTTACAGATCATTTTTCTGTGGCAAATTTCCTTACTTGTAATACCCCTAAACATAATACTGAATCTAATATAACCCGTATAAATTATGAGTCTCTAAACCTAGATCTACAAAACTTTAACTTCAACGACATACTTCTTATCTCCGATGTAAATATAGCAACGAACACTTTTATTAGCTCTCTGACTAAAATCATTGATACAAATTCTGAGACTGTATCTTTAACTAGACGTAAAAAAATTATCAAGCCGTGGATAACTTTAGGTTTACTTAAATGTATGAGAAACCGAGATCGATTATATGTCAAATATAGGAAAGATCCAGATAACGAAATCAACAAACTAACATATCGGCGGTATCGTAATTATTGCAACAACCTTCTTAAAAGGTCAAAACGTGTATATGAATCATCTGAACTTCTGAGGTCTTCCTCTAATCCAGGTAAATTATGGTCAACTATTAAGACTATTACAAACATGAATGTTACCAAGGGATCAGCCTCGGACTTACTGTCCATTGCAAATTCCCCTGAGTTATCAGTTGACAGAGTTAACTTGTATTTTGCTGGTGTTGGCAGAGAGCTGGCCGAGAATATCTTAAATAAACATGTAATTGTTGGATTCCATAAATCCCTTCCATCTATTGGCAACTCCCTGGTCTTGCACTGTACAGATGAAGGGGAGGTTAATACATTAATTGATTCACTCAGAACCAATTGCTCGGTAGGTTGGGACCATATATCAGCTAGATTTCTCAAGGAGCACAAACAATTGTTCATTCCCCCAATAACCCATATCTGTAATTTGGCAATGGCAACTGGGGTGTTTCCATTGGCTTTCAAGAAGGCACAAATACAACCTATTCACAAGGGCGGTGACCGAGATAGACCCATAAATTATAGGCCCATATCTATACTCACTGCGCTGTCCAAAATTCTAGAAAAACTCATGAACAACAGACTGGTTAAGTATCTAGAAAGTCACGATCTACTGTCTCCACATCAGTATGGCTTTCGTAAGGGCAAATCGACTTCAGATGCTGTTTTAGAATTAACTGATTATGTGAGCAAGAATTTGGATAACGGGAAGAAGTGTTTAGCCATTTTTCTGGACCTTGCTAAGGCTTTCGATACTGTCTCGATCCCTCTGTTATTATATAAACTTGAGAGGCTTGGTGTAAGAGACGCGCAGTTGGAATTGTTTCGAAGTTATCTAACGGATAGGACGCAATTTGTTAGGGTGGATAATGTGCAGAGCCGTGCCCTCCCTGTTTCCTATGGAGTGCCCCAAGGCAGCATCCTAGGTCCTACTCTCTTTCTTACTTATGTCAATGATTTATGTAACATGGAGTTTAATGGTAAACTTTTGGCCTATGCAGACGATACTGCTCTCCTCTTTAGTGGGGATAGTTGGGAGGATGTATACAACTCTGCCCAGACGGGGTTTAATAAGGTGACTGATTGGCTGCACAACAATATTCTCACTCTAAACACAGAAAAAACCAAGTATATTAACTTTTCTTTGCGCGTTCCTAAAATTTCATCATCTGCTAACATTGTTGCTCATTCTTGTGTTGTCCCAGTGAATTCCTGTTGTAACTGTCCCTCTATTGACAAAGCATGTTCTGTTAAGTACCTGGGCGTGGTCTTGGATGAGAGACTCAATTTTAAGGAGCACATAAGACTTTTAACCTGTAGGGTCCGTAAGCTTATCTTTGTCTTTAAAACCCTCAGACATGTGGCGGACACAAATATAACTAAAATTGTATATTTTGCACTGTGTCAGTCACTGCTTACGTACTGCATCACAGTGTGGGGTGGTGCTGCTAAAACGCATCTGCTTCCACTGGAGAGAGCTCAAAGAGCAGTTCTCAAGGTTGGGGCATCTCTTCCTTTCCGCTTTCCTACTTTAGAGCTGTACAACAGGTACAAAGTGTTAACTGTGCGCCAGCTCTTTATATTGAATACCATACTTAAGAAGCACTCCCAACTAGTGTATAATCCCGCAACTAACATGTTTAGAAGAACTCCTTTACTAATATCTCCATCCATAAGGTTCAGTACAGCATTTGCTCAGCGTCAGTTCTGCTTTCTTGGTTTTCATTTATATAACTTGGCTAATAAAGACATTAATATATATAATTTAAATTATCATAGCTGTAGACGTTTGGTGGTGGAGTGGCTGCAGAACAGAACTTATTATGAAACAGAGTCACTAATCAGTGTAGTAAAGTAACATAGTTTGTATAATACCTTATAGCAGAATTTATTTGCAAGCTATTTTCACAAATTTCACATTTCTTTGTTAATCTAACCATATATGTAACCTAGTTTTCGTAATCATTAGTAAACATTATTTAATCTATGTCATTAGCTTATATGTATGACTTCGTATTGCAGACCGGAGAGGGAGCCTGGTGGCCTGAGATACAGGCTTTTTGTCCTACTACAGGCACCAGCTCTCACCTAGTAAATACTTTTAAGTGTCATTGTATAAGTTTTAATTGATGTGAGAGAAATAAATTTATTTTTATTATTTATTTTATTATATTGTACTGTGAAAGTGATTTAGTGAAAAGGGACGGAAGTGTGTAACAGGAAGCCGGGGAAGCGCGCGCTATTTGATTTAACCAATGAGCGTGCGCGGTGGTAGAGTTGGCAGTCAGATGGTATTAACTCATTTTCCGAGAGGTTGGTACTGTCAGCCAACAATGTGTGTGTGACGAGAAAGACAAAGGGAAATAGAGAATTAGAACGCATCAGCTGTGCACACATCATATGCAACGCTCGTTTTTTTTTAAGTTACCTATCGAATGTCCAAATTTGGTATTATAATAGATAAATATCATAAAGTGTTTACTGGCACATAGCATGTTAGTGCATTGCAAGTTTGAAACAAACAAAATTAACCTAATTATTTAACAAACAAATTATGTAAATATTGAGCAATTACATAGAAATCTTATGTCGAATGTCACGTAAGACGTCTTATCTAATGTATTTTTGTAGCATAATTACCCATTTAAATTTTATCATTCATATTTCTTAAGGGTTTAATTATCAGTAAATAACATAATTGTTGATTTTAGATTGTATGAATTAGTTCAAGAACAAATCTTCTTATTAGGTATATTAGATTAAATATATTACTTAGCCAAATTAGAATTCGTTTAAAAATATCCAATCCACAGAGTAACCAGAGGTTCGACGAGACCCTCTAGATTAAACTGGATTCCCCAACACGTCTTCGCGGCGCGTGCGCTTTCCACCAAGGCGTGTCGTGGAATCTGATCGATCTTAATAATGGCAATACATACAAACGTCTAACTAGTATAACTACAAGGCATACTCTTAACTAAAACAACAAATAATAAAAACCGGCCAAGTGTGAGTCGGGGGTCCCTTCCCCATTGCTCAAGGTCGAGTTTTTTAAGATCCACTGCTGGATCATGGTCTCCCCCTCTAGTGCACCATTTTTAGTGGTGCTCATTGAGAGGAATTGCCATAGTCACCACGCTTGGCAGGCGGGTTGGTGACCAGACGCCGGCTTTATGTGCCCTCCGGAGCACGAGGAGTCGATTTAAGCACACATTTTTAAAGAAAATTGGTGCTTAGCATTTTGTCAGGGGGTAGGATTCGAACCCGGGACCTCCGTTCTACCAATTAGGCTATCGACTACCTACTCGACTACTTACTGTATTATCTTTATACTGTGAAGGACCATGGATTAAAAATGATTAAAATATAAAATTACAATATCTGGCACGGAGAAAAATATTTTCCTAAAAAATAATCCATTCTTGGATTATGAGTTTTAATTTGTTTTTACTGCCCATTCCTGCTTTCTTCCGAGTTGAGAAGTAATCTGTTGTAATCTTGGATTTAAGGGCCGTTGGTCAAGATCATCTTATAACTGTCAAAAATATGGCAAATCTCAGTTAATCCTGGAAAGTTGAGTTTATATTTTTATTTCCATCCCACACAGTTGATAGTTATTATTTTATTTTTATTAATAAGAGTTCTAAATAGCCATAGTTTCCAAAACGCAAGAGATTTGCCATATTTTTGACCGATACAAGATGACTGAGAGCAAAGGTCATAACCTTTATAACACTTTATAAGTACCTTGCGGCCGTGGCGTGGACAGAAACACATGACCACAATTAAAAAGAACCACATATTAAACAGAACAGGTGGCATGATGGTGGCATGCTTGTCCCTGTAAGAAGTGGTGTCCAGGTTTTCGAAAAGTCAGGTTACATGAACAGCATTTAAAAACGTTTTTATTTACTTTCTATATATTAAACAAGAAAATTCATTTAAAAGTTCCCAAAGTTCCCTACCTACACAATTCTTTCCTGTAAGTATTTTTTTTTTATATCGTGTGAATTAATCGTAAAATTCGCAACAAAATCCGTTCAGTAGTTTTTGCGTGAAAAGGGCACAGACAGACATACAGATGTGGCGGCGGACTTTGTTTTATAATTATATAGTGAATTAGTGATAGTTAAAAGATAAAGCAATTTTAATTCTAACTAATAATATAAATGCGAAAGTTTGTTTGTTGCTATAAATATTTTTTAGGTGCGTCGGTAGCCGAGTGGTTAAGACGTCTGGTATTAACTAGGTAGACCCCGGGTTCGATTCCGGATCCCGGCCAGATACCAATGGGTTTTTTAATTGAAAACTTATGTACATAATGCGACAAACCACATCTTATTTTCCATCTAAATATACCTCAAGAGAACTAGCCACTCGTTAGCCACAAATACCATCGGCTAAACGAAGGAGACTTGGTCTTCCGCTGGGTACCCTGGAACCGTAACACGGTTTCGGGATCTGTAATGCAACCTGTTAAGAAAAAAAAAAGTTTGTTTGTTTGTCCTTTCACATCAAAACAGAGCAATATGAATAAAGTAATTTTTAATTTTTGCACAGAAATATTTACATAGGCTACTTTTAATCCTAGAAATCCTTCGAGATAAAAAATCTTATGTCACATTTCCAAAATATCCACGGGTGAAGCCGGGGCAGAAAGCTAGCTAGTACTTACATAACAGAAACAGCTCTATTCAATGATTCTTCTGGCTGGGGATTTCCTTTATACTATGTAGTGATTAGTAATAAAATAAATATTTTTGAAATGGTGTTGAGCGATTTTTGGTAGGGGGTAATCTTATGGATTCGCGACCTGTGTCCTCCGAGTTTGCTCGACCCGAGAATGTCCGGGCAGGAATTCGTTTATTGGCTTCCACGTATGCCTGAGTCGGGTATTATTGAATACGCATTTGATACTAGAATTAACTGTTATTTCGTAGTTTCAAATTTTCACTTCTGTTGTTATTGATATAGGTGGCTTTGATAAGACAAGAAGTAATTTTTGCGACCTTAAAGTCGTATAAAGGTTACGACTCGAACTAACTTTGATGTATAGTAAGTATAGGTCATGTCAAGTAAATAGATTAATGTAATGATATAGGCTCTACCGGAAATATACACTAAAAATAACTCAAACGGCACTTTGTTTTTAAATAAACGACTATGTATTTAGCCGACTAACCGACTAATGACTAATTGGCCCCAAAAGTAGTACATATAGTAAGTACTGGCGTGTGCTGAGTCGGCCTCTCGCTGACTATAACAGTGGCCAAAATAAACTCTATGGAGTTGATAGCATAAATATTAGAGCTTTGGACAGAAAACCTTCATGTCAAAACTAAGAAACAGTTTTCTTCTCGTAATTTGGGGGGCACGTCTCTGGGAAAATGTCAAGTGTCTACCTATTACGGTTCAAAAGATACAGACCTGTGACTGGCGGACGGACGGACAGTGGAGCCTTAGTAATAGGGGTTTCGTTGGCACCCTTTGAGTACGAAACCCTAAAATACACCTTACTGTAGTCTACACCTTACCTTAGAATAGATATGTTGAGAAAAGTTGAAAAAATACCTATATTTTTGAGAATATCTATTATAAAACTATTTTAAAATTTTTGCCTAACAATTTGGACTAATTTATCTATCTATCATCACGGCTTTTATCTTAATTTATTTTTTGCTTCTTTATATATTCATCATACTTTTGTGTGTACTTTTAACATTGCCTTCGATATTTTTTTTATATATGTTTAATAAAATTACACCTTGGTCGTCATCTGCCAGAATTTCCTTTCGTTTCTGCCATAAAACCTTTTTTTGGACTAACTTTAGATATTGACGAAAAAATTAAACAAATCAAATATATTTAATATTTTATTTTATTATATATGATTGACTACAAAATATACGAGCTATAGGTTAAAATTATCGAATTAAAATAAAGAAAGGATTAAAATTATTGACTTAGCATAACTAAAATTGTTATTTACATTTATACATATTAATAATTTACTTATAATATTTTTAAAGCTTTCATAATGGCATTAAACTAAAACTAACACAACTGGACTATTTGACATAAATTGTAATAATATTAAATTCAAAATCAAAAGATAATCACGTGAAATAGTTAATTAGAAATACAATTCATACCTTTGACATCATCAATAAAAAAAATACATTATAGTTTTATATTTTTTTCAATAAAATAATTCCGCTTACAAAGTGTTGCCAATTTTTCCTGATTAAGAGATAATTATCTCTTCCCTTGACATTGGCAATCACATTTATTTGGATGGAGGCCACTAGAACAATAATATAGTAAAATATACCTTTGAAAGTTTGTAAGTTTGAATATCTGAAACTAGTGAAAACTATTTTACTAATTGGGTGCTAAAATTATCCCCGAGTTATTTTATTTGGTCAAAAATATCCACAGGCGAAGCCGGGGGCGAAAAGTTAGTAATAGACTAAAATAGAATGGCCTGTATATTATAATTTTGCATTGGGGATGTCCTTAGTACAATGCTATTAAATTAATGTTGCTTATTTTAAATTACATTGTAATTAATGCAGTCATGCAACATGCGTGAATAAAAAAAATGTGCTGACATTAACAAGATGAAATCAATTTTTTAATCTACAACACCAACAGGAGATTAAAATGTTGCTTTCGATTAAAAAAAGGTAATAAAATTACTCAGTGACACATTTTTCTGAATTTCCTCAACAGATAATAAAACTAGAAGGTCACTAGTTTGCCGTGGCAATGTGTTACTTTTTTTAGTATACCTACCTACAACTACAAATCAATGAAAATATTTTTTTATGGTATATAATCTTAATATTTTACAATTTAAGACGTAAAGAAGGCCATTTTCAGTACAACTTCTTTGACTGTATTATTATTATTTACAATTTACTTCGCTCCATAATGCTGCGATAGTCGCTCTAATTAGACTTGCTTGCAAAAGTATTGAAATCTCATTTTGCAAGTTTAATTTTTTTCATTGCATCATTTTCTGACAGCAAACATCAGGCAAGTTGCTTTACATCTGTGGAAAAAAACATATATTATATTACATCGTATTATAAAAATTATTATGCTACCGCAGATTTTTTTTTGAAGATCAAAGGCAGAATATTTCATGAGAGTTCAAAATGTTCAGTTCCTATAAAGCCCGATCATACAGTTTTTCTATATATGTCGTAGGCAAACTTAATACTTTTCCGTCTGAATATACCTCCACAGAACTGGCCACTGTTATTAGGTTAGGTTATAGCCTCACAAATTCCATCGACTGAAATGTTGTATAAATAAACTTATTTTTTTAGGATTAATTGATTTCTATATTTTAGACAGAAGTAACAAGATGGCTGACTGCTAAGGACCCTAAGAACAAGTGACCCTTATGATAAAAAATATTATATTATTGTGACATAGGATGGGGTTAGCAGATACATATAACTAACACGAGCAAAGCCGCGGGCATCATCTAGTGAGTTAATAAAACTAAATTTACTTTTTAAAAAATATACTGGAAAAGCAAGATGTAATTAAATATTTTGTTTAGCCGTTGATGCCAAATTAAAATAATATGATATAATTACAAAAATAAATAATAGAAATCGACATACATTTAATCGAGTTATGATATTTGTCAAAATTTCTGAAAAACTAAGAAACCGATTTTCATTAAAAACAAAAATGCGACTAATCTGGAAGTCCAAAGCGATTTATAAATGACAGAGGAGGTAACAAACACCAAAAAAATACAACCGAACCTCCTCCTTTTTTTTGAAGTTGGTTAAAAATAGAGGTATTTTATTATTATGTTGGTCTACATAGTTGGAATTGTACAGGAAAAACTATTGAAACATCAAACCTACGGCGGAGGTATCGGTTAACCAATTTCCTAAATCGTATTAGTCAATAAGCCTAGAATAATCATTGAAAAGAATCACTGTGTGTTATAAATAAATCCCCTCTGTCTGTAAGGGTTCAGGTTTGTCTTTTATTTTCCTCGTGAGGGCACATAAAGCCGGTGTCCGCACTTCTTCTAAAAAAATAACAGATATTTACGTCTGTTAAAGAAGTGACACATCTAGGCGCAGCAACGGGTTTGCTACCTCTTCTGTTCAATATGGACAACTGACAAAAAGTGGACATAGTTACCGGTGTCACTGACTACAAGGTATAAAAGCTGTGAAGGTGTGTGTGTTAATTTTAATCGAATTTACGACTGCACAAATATAAGTTAAAAGTGTTAAGTTAAAAAAAATCGAGGCATTAGTTGGCTGCGGCAACGTATTAGTGTTTAATTGTTACAATAGCAATCAAGAAATGCATTATGAGGAAGACTTTGTCTTCCACTTGGTACCCTGGGGCCGGCAACGGTTCCCGGGAGCTGTAAGGTAACCCTTGAAGAATAGAAGAAGTAGAAATGCAATTGGCGACAACCAATCACATACATTGTTATTATGCATGCATGTACCTATATCTCATGTTTACGAGTTAAATAATGTTATTATGACATGAGTATGCAAAAAAAATGATTATAATAATGTAGTGCCAAATTGTGAACCTTCAAATTCTAGGTGGTCTTGAAAAAATATATTTTATAGCTAAGAAGCGGATACTTCCGGAAATGTTTGCTAATGTGACGCAACAGTCGGAACTAAACTTTTGTATGGTATTTGACACCTTGTAATGTTTTGTCTTCGTAATATCAAATAGGTAGACTCTATATAATAACGCACGCGCCCGCCGAGACGTGATGGGAAATCCAGTTTAATCCTGTCCGTGCTGTGATGGTTATGATTAGTCGACGTATAAGACATATCACAAGACAAATCCCATAGAAAAAAATACTTTTGCAATTGTAGCATTTTTGTCACGAGTGGGCATTGTACCCGGGTCCCTCCAGTTTCAAGTCCGATGCTCTACTAATACGCTATCGACGTGAAATCACAAAGTCGAACAATAGTTGTCACTACGGTGGTCGTGAACGGTCAAATGAATACTCTGTTAAATTAAGTTTGTTTGTTTTTTGAATGAGCTGATCTCTGGAACTACCAGTCCGATTTGATAGCCCAATTCTTGACGAATGTTATAGGCTATATAACATCACGCCACGACTCAAAGGAGCAGAGCAGTAACCATTGTCCTTCCTTCTCGCCAAAACAGAACAATGTATTGCCGTGATTTTTTGCACAGAGATAGTTCGATGGCAGAAGAGTGAGGCTCTTATGTCATATTTCAAAAAATTCTACAGACGAATCTGGGGGGAGATAGCTAATAGTATCTACATAAATAAGTAATATTTTTTCGCAAGATATTTCTTTCCATTAATTTGACAATTTTATATCGTAATAATATATTGCCTTATGATACAGGGCAACTAAACTTATCTTTGTGTATTTTGAAACAAAACATTGAATAATTTAAATTGATGATTTTATCGTGCAATGACGAAATATGCGGGCGTACCTATTCTAGTGGTAGTTTCAGACATATTTTCAGGCATGTTTTGTTAAGTTCTTAGTCACGTAGTAACTACTGAACGGATTTAGATCAAGAGAATAATTAAAAACAGTACATAATCCGACACACCACACTTAGCATTTCCATCTAAATATACCTCAACAGAACTGACCACTCGTTAGGTATAGCCTCACGTGTACCATTGGCTAAAAGAGGGAGAATTTGTCTTTCGCTGGGTACCCTGAAGAAAAAGAAATCGTAGACGGAGCGACGGACAAAATATAGTTTTTTTATATCTTTATTGGGTACTTTATGGCTCCCAAAACTGTGTTAGTAACTCCAGGGAATTCAACAGAAGACACGTCCTAAGTTAGGTGATGAGACTTTGATTTTGACATCGAGAAAATTATTACGGTTTGTTACTTTTGAAGCACAAGTACATTTCATAGTCTAATCTCCATAATTTCTTAAGCAACGGCTTAAATAAGTCATGCATTAATGTATTTTAATTAAAAAAACCCATGCCGTGCTTCTGTTAATTGTTGTAAGCGACAAAGTACGGAAGTAAAATATAATAGGTAATTGTTTTATGTTGTTCATTGTTTATCCAATGGAATTTTATTTCATGACTAATAAATAAAACCTATATTCACCTATATTACAATTACGGGAATCTACATAACAAGTTACTTTTTTTCCACGAGTCCTCCGCGTGGAAATTGTCCATTAGTAGTATCAAGTATCAAGTATGACTTTTTTGGACAGTCATAATAATATTAGAGTTAGAACCAAGATACTTTTTATCCCACAAAAATATAGAATTTCCCCTGGATTTTTTAAATTGAAAATTTGGTCGCGTAACCAAGAAAAAAACGCACGTGTTCGAAAATTTTGCATCTTATTCACCCAATATCCGAGCGAAAGAAATAAATAGAGAAAGAAAATTTCCAAACAAAATCGGTATAATAAATAAAATACACAAAACGGTACAAAAAATATTAGAAATAGCAAGTTCTAGCTAATGTATCCATAAAGTAGGTACTTATGGCAAATTATTTTTACACGATATGTAAAAAAATATACATTATTAAATATATTTAGACAATTCGAGTCGCAAAATTATGAGGCGCTCCTTAAATAAATCCTCAGAACATGAACCACGTTTCACTTCGTAAATACAAGGATACAAGAAACAAGAAAAAACAGAAACTTTCATTTCTACATAACTCAAGCGAATGTCGCCGAGCCGGCCAGCTTTTTGATCCAAATTATTGGCTGTAGTGTCAAATCTTTCAAAGTACGGAATCGTTTCATCAAAAAGGTCAAAAGGTATTTAGATTTTGCTGTTATTTCTTAAATTTTCTGACTTCATACATTTTTTATTGTACCTACTTTTTTTAAATTGTTATATGTGACATAGTAGTCGAGCTATACATTTTTTCTGTGTTCTTAAATGAATAAATAAATCATGCGAAGCCGGAGCGTGTCGCTAGTCTGAAATAAGTTTTTAAGTTCAAAGGCATTGTTAACAAATACTTAATACAAGGTGTATCCTTGTACACAAGAAAAATGAGAAACTTTCAACCGGCATTTTGATCCAAATTATACCTACTTAATTGAATATCAAGGAGAACTAACTAAACGAGAAAGTAGTGTCGACAAAACGGTAGCCTTTCGTAACTCGCTCAACACATTGCTCACCGCGGTCGGTAAACTTCGAAATTTCTAGCGACTGCAACACACGTGTTTGTTTAAAATAGTACAGGAGATGACGCGCAAAAGTTACATTATGTAGATATTTATGTAACTGTTATATAATGAAGGTTATTAAAGAGGTTGTAATGTGTCAATTGACTGTGCGTACAAAAAAGAGACCGCCCAACCCAAGTCAACATTTCAAACAAAACACATCTTCACGGTATTTATACCTTGCGGTGGGAACAGAGACATGTAACAGTGTCCACTTCTTGCCAGTTGTCCACATTGAACAGGATTGATGTGTTACTTCTTTAATGTGTCTTTATGTGCCCTCCGATGCGGAGTTAAAATTATTATTTTTTAAATGAATTAATTACCAAACAATTAATCAGTGTTTTTCGTGGTAATGAAATATTTATTACCGCCTTTAAAAATGTAGGAAGGTTGTAAATTTCATTACACTTTTTATAGTATTATTGGAAATTAATAGAAAAAGGTAGACCAAACAAACATTGCCGATAGCGCTATGGTTAGAACCGGAGGTTGCTGGTTCAACCTTCTCTAGAGTGAAAAAAACCAAGCCCAATTTTTTCACTACGTAAGTAATTAAGTAATATAAAAAACAAAGTCCGGTTAAAAAACAATCTTTACCGGTTGCCTTACAGCTCCCGAAACCGTGTTACGGTTCCAGGGTACCCAGCGGAAGACCAAGTCTCCCTCGTTTAGCCGATGGTATTTGTAAGGTATACGAGTGGCCAGTTCTGTTGTAGTATATTTAGATGGAAAAGCCTCTAAGTGTGGTTTGTCGGATTATGTACATAAGTTTTTAATTAAAAAACCCATTGGTACATGGCGTATTTATGTAGGTGTTTGTTGTATTTATGTAATTGTTGTAAAACCATATTATACCCGTGCGAAGCGGATAAGTACGTTAATCTCCTTCTTTTTCATAGATCTTTTTATTTAAAAGTGACATCTCAACTCAATGTAATTAAAAATCTCGGTAATAAAAAAGCAATATTTTACTTTGTACAAAATTACAATGTAAATGTAATTAAAACGAGCGTAATTTAAAGCGGGGTCTCCCGGCCTAGGATGTACTTTACTTGGTTTTGCAAGGACAGATAGGTTGCCGACTGAACAGGTTTTATAGCCAACTATTCTTGCAAAATATACATATACATATAAAATATATTTTAAAAAGAAAACGTAAGTGGTTGCCTAAAAGTTTGAAACTAGCTTGTTTTGTAAAAATGCACGCAATAATTGATTGTCATTAACATAACTTGATAACGTTTCATATTAGAAAGTTGCATAGTGTGTGGGAGATCATTTGTAAGACATCTTATGGCTTAAAATTCGTTCATTGATCATGAACATCTTAATTTTCAAATATTATAAATAGGAAACGGCAATAAAATGATAAAATCCATTTTTGATAACGGCAAACTTATAAAACTACACGTGCAAAATTTTATGATTGCGGAAATTTCCGTGCAACTAGCAATTTTTTTTTAGAAATAGGGTTCCGTTGACGGTTTTCGGGAACCTTATCCTTAATCTTACCAACCTCAGGGTACCCAGAGGAAAGCAAAATCTTACTCATTTAGCCGTTCATATTTTACAGGCTACCTAATTCTTAGTATAATTTTTACGAAAATATTTAAAAAAATAAGATATTTCTATTTTTAAATATGACTATTAAAATATAGTATTTTTTTCTGTCTTCACGGGTTGCCTTACAGATCCCTAAACGGTGTTACGGTTCCAGGGTACCCAGCGGAAGACCAAGTCTCCCTCGTTTACCTTAGATAATTTTTTCATTCATCAATTCTTTGGTGTTTTTTTTTGTCACGGGTTCCCTTTTAAAACATACTTTTCCATGTTCCATGATTGTCAGTTAAATTTAATTTTAAAAGAAAATGTAGTATCTAGAATTGTTCAATACAAACATTTAGTGCTTTGGTGTTTTTTTTATTTTTGCTCGTCGGCAAATCTGATATCTCGTATATTTCTCATATTTTTTTGTATAATCACGACGTGATTTTTTTACATATTTGAAAGGCCGGAGAGTGACATAGGCTACATTCTTATCCCGGGAAATATCTCATTCCTTCTAGCTAGAACATTGATATTGGAATCTATGCTACAAAAAGCTAAGCCGGGGGTCGGGTCGCAAGCAATCAATAAATTTATCTAAACGAGTTACTCATTGATGCACGTACAAAACAACCCACATCCAATTTGATGTTTAAATTGCAATTACGAATTAAAACAGAGACCGTTTAAGATTTAATTGAAATACTTACTTTGACGGCTTTCGATTAACAAAATACAATGCGTTTTTAGAAACAAAGCTAATGTAATAAATTTTGTTTGATCAAATAGGTCAGACATGGCTGCTCATTCATGTGATCTATCGATCTATCATCACGCCTTTTATCCCAAGAGAGGTAGGCAGATATATTAAATAATATACTTACATTATCCAGTCTTTATAGAAGCTATTTGTCGTTGAAAAATAAAAGCAATTGATATTAGGACTTTCTTGAAAAAAAAAAGAATACACTTCCCAATCACACATAAAGTTATTGTACATATATCTATCTATTATCACACCTTTTATCCCAAGAAGGGTAGGCAGAGACAATCGAATACCTCTACGATCCTGACATACCTCTTTCGCTTCTTTTATATTCATCATACCTTTCATACATGCACGGCCATTATCCCACTTCCCATTAATATTATGAACGCGAAAGTTTGTATGGATGTATGTATGTTTGTTACTCAATCACGCCAGAACGGTTAAACGGATCTAAATGAAATTTGACACAGAGATAGATTAGAGTCTGGAATAGCACATAGGCTACTTTTATCCCGGAAAAATGTATGGTTCCCGTGGGATAGATTTGTTTTGTTGTTCACGGAATAGACATGATTTTTTGCATAGTGGTAGTTAAAGGGTCAGAGAATTACATAATTATACTACTTTTTATACCGCGAAAGCGGGCGGGGGAGGGGCACTTACAGCGACGGGATTATTTCTTTTTGGATCTATTTCCACGCGTTTGAAACCGTGGACATGCTTGTATTTTAACAATTCAAATAATTGTGCCTATGTTGTACACAGGCGAAGCCGGGGCGGAAAGCGAAAGTAACTCTGTCTGTCTGTGTGTTATGTTCTCATGGCTAAACCACTGAACCGATTTAGATGAAATTTAATACGGGGAAAGCTTGGAACATGGTAAAGGACTTCATAATCATGTCTTTTGCTATCAATATATTTTTTAATTCATAACTTTACTAGTGGGGCTACGCTACGGTAAAAGTGAAACATTGCTGATGTTCCAAATAGGCGTTGCAAGATCGAAACTAGGACCTTTTTGATCAGAAACCAGTCAAGGTTGTTGTAACGAAGGTCGCACAAAGGGAGAATGTTACGTTACGACAGATAAAGAAATCTAGAGATTTTATGAATAAAAGACCACTTATGTTAGATAACGTCTGAAACTGACGAGTTTTATGAGAAATTAAAACTAATTTAAATCAATAAAATATGTCAAAATTTAACACATAACACACAAATACTTTTGCTATAAAACTTATATTATGATCTTTCCATTTAACAGAAAAAAAATATCAAAAACCTAATTAGAACTGTAATTTTTCAATTGGTTTTATCTTTGCATATCTAAAAACATTTTTTTTAATATTGATAACAATGAACTAAAAAGTTAAAAAATAAGCACCTAATTGTCCATAGTTATACTTTCTACATTATTATGTTATATTCTCAAAGAAAGGGATCAAAGCAAATGTGATTATTGAATGAACATGAAATAACACTTGACAATTATATTTCAAGGATCCAGGATTTCATTTTGGTGGGCCCTCGGACCTCAGATTCAGAGGAGCTCAGACTTAAAGAAACGTTACAAGCAATACATATTTAATATTTTTTTTATTACTCAGAAAAATATATACTACCTAAGCAAAAAAAAACTTAACATAGTTTCAACCAGTGAAGCAGTGGATCCTTGGTATATTTAGTTTTCTAGCGACCAGTGGAATTAGCATACACCGAGACTTTCGTTTTGACTCGAACGCCAAAAACGACAGGTCCGCAAGGAATGCCCGGTCGCGACCCTAATCATGCTAAACCAACAGGACTTATCTAATTATATTATTTTATGATTATTGTAATCCACACTATTATTTTCTGTTTGTTATATTATATCTTTAATATTTTATATTTCACGGGTTGCTCTATTATAAAAAAAATCCATTGCTACATGGCCGGGCTTCGAACAAGCTAAATTTTACATCATAATGGTATAATAAATATTAATACTAAATTCAATTAGTAACTAAAGAAGTTTATAATATAGTCATGATGAAGTTTTAGAAGAAAAAATAAGACCAACTGAAAAAATCAAAAGCATTATTTTTAGCAAGTATCTAAAATTTATTGGTAATATTGTTTGCCTCAAACAAGCACTGATACACAAGTGAATGTGAAATACCTGACTTGTTTTATACATTGCTATTTACTCTTTTGTACCAAAACAACTTTCACTTTGCCAAAAGTACAGTATTTTTTGATTTATTGATCATGATATTTCTTCTCAATAAAAAAATAGCCAGTTGGGGCAACGACTTTTGGGGCAATATAGAGAAGTTTTTTTCTTTTTGAATCTTTTTTACAGAGCTATATATGCTACTTTTTGTATGTTTATATCACGTATGTTCGAACTCCCTAATCTCAGGAACTCCCAAGTCCGATTAGAAAAAATATTTTTGCATTAAATAGCCCATTTATTAAGGAAGGTTAAGGCTAAATAATATCACGCTACGACCTAAAGGAGCGGAGTAATCATAAACGTCAACCAAACAAACCTTACCACGGGCGAAGCCAGAGCGGAAAGCGAGTATATTGTAAAAAGTAAAATTCTAAAACAATGTTGAGTAAAAAGTCATTATATGTAGAATAAAAATGTGCCCAATCCGTGAACGATAATGATTGACCCTATGTAAACCTTTGATAAAATAATCGCTTTTCGTTCGATTAATGTACACAAATCTAATAATAATATAGAAATAAACGTTTGTTTGCGAGTTTATAAACCGTTTTTATATTATATATTTTATTTCAAACCTAAACCCTGAAACCTCTAGAGTCTCAGAGTTAAGTAATTTGAAGAGGGCCTTACTTACAGGACGTAGGCGTTGACAAAGAAAGGATTGTTTGAGAAATGTGATAAAGTTTGAATCGAAAAAGTATGTTACTTACTAAAATAGATTTGAAATAAATTACCAAAATTTGTAAACAAAAAACATTTTGTAGGTACACGTTTTACCCTTACGACAAAAGGGTGTAATTGCAAATACATAAAGTTTATTTCAAATACTGCGCTGGCAACGCGGGGAGAATTGCAAGCGTTTTTTGAAGGAAATGAAACTTTCACCGCGGTGTGAATTATAGAAAGGGAAATATACTCTTATGTGAAACAAATAATATGTTGTCAACACATATGACGTAATGTTATATTTATATACATATGACTAGTTTCGTTTGTTGACGTGGGTTCCAATTGATTTTTGGACACAAATTGAGATTTTGGGTTGGGCCAGAAAACATGCTAATTATTTTTTAGAAATAACTCAAATTATAATATAAATAGCTAAATAATTTTACGTCACACTGTTTTGAAAATGGCGGCCAAGTAAACGTAATGTGGTAAATTGAGAAATTAAGTTAGTTCAGGTTAAAATATCTTGAAATATTTGGCAGCTTTATTTTATCAGTATTTGTATGGTTTGACAGCATTGTCATGGTTACCATAGCAACTATCAGAATTGTATAAAAAATCCCCAATACAATCTCGTGCTAGCCCCTTCGATTAAACAAGTTAACGAAAAAAGTTACATATTATTGTAAATTGTAAACTGTAAACAAGTTGTATTTTTAAAATTTACACTTCCTCAATTTTAAATTAACTAAAGTTACGCAATTATCTCGCAAGGGCATCGTTTAAAACCACTCTAATTTATAAGGATTATTTTTATGGGCTTTTTATAAAAGAAATTTCTAAATTAGAGAGAAATATTTTGGAAAAACTCAGATGTAATTAGCGAGCTTTGAATTTTGTGCGTCCGGCACATTATATACCTATATAAATTCACGCCCATTTCACATGGTGGTAGTCATGGAGAACTATATCGATTAAATATACCTAATCATTGCCAGTTGAAATATAAGAAATTCACTAAATTTGGGCGCCACCAACCTGTGTTACATTTCTGAATTCTGTAAACTAATCGATTATGTTTCATATAGACACAACAAAACGGGTCTCCTACAATATCTCTAAAATGTTTTGATATAATTTTAGAATATATAGGTACATAAGATATAACATTACATTCTATAATTATTCATTTGCTATAATTTTTTTAAAACCTAAAATCGATTTCTGTAATTTTCAAAATCACTATTATCAAAATATATAAAATTAAGTTCTATAATTATTCATTTCCTATAATTTTTTTTTACCCTAAAATCGATTTCTGTAATTTTCAAAATCACTATTATCAAAATATATAAAATTACATTCAATAATTATTTATTTGCTATAATTTTTCTTTTGTCTAAAATCGATATCCGTAATTTTCAAAATCACTATTATCAAAATATATAACATTAAATGATCTAATTTATAATTTGCTATAATTTTCGTTTTATCTAAAAATGTTTTCTATAATTTTCAAGATGTCTAAATTATCAAAAGGTACAACATTTAATTATCTAATGATTAATTTGCTATATTTTTTCCAGTTTATTTGCGAAATATTTATTAATATATAAAAATCTTCCTTTCTTATTATAAATAATATATATATAGGTATCATATCCGTTATCAACAAGTGATGGTTGTTTAGGTATTTATGAGTTTCTGGCGCTTCGCCGTCCGCTACCGCGGAACGCTCGCTTCGCTCGCTCGTCTCGCGCTCTGTTTTAGCACTATTCGAACCACGCTCGTCGCTTCGCTCCTCGCTAACCTATTTTTATTTACAAATTAGGGGAATAGGAATCGAAAATGACTGCAACAGACATTAACAAAATCTACTGTAAATTTTAATAATAGTACTTATTTAAATTGATTACATTATAGAACATTATTTTTTATGATTATATATTTGTAAATGTAAATAGAATGAAGTTATACGTTTAAAAATATAGTGAGTACACTTATTTTAACAATCCATTAGAGCAAATGATATTATAGATTAATAAATTTATAGAAATTGAATTTATATATTTAGAAAATTATAATAACTGCAATTATAGAAAAGTAACCATTAGTGCAACTGAAATTAGAGATTATAAAAATTATAAGACTTGAGATTATATATTTTCAAAATTATAGTAACAGCAATTATAGAAAAGTAGCCATTAGTGCAATTGAAAATATACATTATAAAAATTATAGGACTTGAAATTATAGATTTTGAAAATTATGGCAACTGCAATTATAGAAAACAATACGTTATAGGAATTAATATTATAGATTTAAAAAAATATATCAAACAAATTTATAGATTTTTAAAATTACAGGACCTAAATTTATAGAAAATGAATATTTATAGCAACTAAAATTATAGCTTCTGAAATTATATATTTTATTTTAGAGCATTTGAGAGGATACCCAACAAAACACGATAATATATAATAAAAATAATTAAATATTTTTATAGCCTAATTTACTTATCTTATCTAAACTGCTATTGACTCAATTGGAGGTTTCGAACTTCTGTCGAAATTTTTTATTAATCAAAGGTCGAAATAAGTCTTTTTGAGTTACAAAAAAACCTGTTTAATATATTGTTAGGTAAAGGTTGAATAGGTTATCTGAAAATTTCGTAAACAATGTTTCTTTTGCGCATCTTATATCAAAGTACAGATTTATTTGTGAAATATTAACGTTTCTAATTGATAAGGCGCAATTTTCGTATCTATAAAATGTATTATGTATATTGTAAACGACTATTCATGATAAAGATGCAGACATGAAAGCAAGATATTATTGATTTTTAATTTTAATTAATTAGGATTCATACTCATGCATGAATTAACCCAGCAAAAGACGATAATTTTATGTATACTGACTCAGACTCTTAACTCCGAATGGCAAAATACTATAATGAATGATTTACAAAAAACCGTTAGGAAAACTTTACGGTAAAAATGCCTACTCAACGAGGTGTTAAACGAAAAACACATCATAAAGAAACTTGTAGAAAACAGGGGAGGTAGGTACTGTAGCTTTGCTAATGTTAAAACTGTTTTGTCTGTAAGTCTATTCGTTTGATTAAAATAACCTAATTTTAAGATTTTTCGACTAGTTGTTATCCCTGAAGCAGAAAGTTCTTTTTTCTTCTTCACGGTTTGTCTTACAGCTCCCGAAATGGATACTCAGTGAAAGGCCAAGTCTCCCTCTTTTAGACGATGGTATTTTTGAGGCTATACCTAAAGAGTAGCCAGTTCTGTTGAGGTAGGTATATTTAGATGGAAAAGCCTCTAAGTATGGTTTATCGGATTCTGTACATAAGTTTTTAATTACAAAAAAACTCATTAGCAGAAAGTCTCGGTTTAAAACTCAAGACGAGCAAATAAGCAGACGAAGTCGCTTGCAAAATGAACTAGACGTAAATTTCAACCGACCCTATTTCTCGCGACTGTATTCCGAAATATGATAAAAAACTTACCAAATAACAGAAAGCGAAATCTTGACCAGCAATTTGTAACATATCACTTTATTTACACAAGCTACGAGCGAGACCTAGCAACATTCATATAGCTATATATTGAACCACTAGATTTGCTTGAAGTATTAGACATTGTAGAATCATTACTAGATTTCCTAGACAACTGTGTTTTTGTCTTTAATTTATGATCAACTTTAATAAATCTATCAATAATTTGTCTAATTGTGGAGTGTTTTCGATCGAACGGGTTTGGATACATTTTTGCAACGCGTCTGTACTCTGCGATCGGTAAACAGTGAATGTTGGCTGATGCATTCATTGGTGATCGTAGAAGCGTACGCGCAGGTTTCATTGCGATATGATTTAACCGATTGCTCGAGAGTCTCTAAGAAAGTTTGGTATAACGGTTATGTGATACATTAGTTGCTTAAATTATTAAATGTATTTAATATTTATAAGGCTGGGTGATATGTGCACATCTCTTGAAATTGGTTGCAAGTTGGCCCAGGGAACCAGGCATTTTCTCTTCTTTAGTTCATTCTTCATCCAACCATGAACTATTAAAACAGGTTCCGCTGTTCAGTTCACGCTGCCCTATAGACGACCGTCGAGAACCGCATTGTGAAGTGAAACCAGCCTGTTTATTTCAGTCCCAGCTTCATCAGTCCAAACCATAAAAAATTACTACGAGACATAACATATAAGTATTAATTGGCCTAATGGGTATATCTTCAGAGAACTGTAAGTTTAAATTCCGATCCGATTTATGTAAATTACTGATCCCAGAGTAGATGTCTTGTAGTTAGTGGTGCATAAGTTAATTCATTTTCGAGATGCATCAGTGAGCGAGACTTAGATTGGTCCCTAGTGCTAGCTGCCGAGACGCGATAACAATATTCTTTGTGGAAAATATTTAAATTTTCAGTGGTCTTTTTACATAAAAGAAAGCAATTCTATTAAGTTATCTCTGAAATTTAAAATCGAAGATAATATCGTTAGCCACAAACCAAGGTAATACCTCTCAATTCTAATCCTATCGTATAATAGGTAACTAATTAAAAAAAACGCAAGTATCTAATTACCTGTTTTTTTATTTGTTTTTCTTTGGATCGACGTGATTTTAAATAGCGTTGGAGAGCCGGATACTAACATAGGAAATTTATTATCTCAGAAAATTAAAAATTCTTTTTTCTTCTGACAGTACAGCCACGGAATTATTTCTGTCATTGTTCTATTTCAACGCGGGTGGAGCTGCAGGGAAAAGCTAGTAAATTTTATTATCATTAGCAATTGGATACTTTTTTTAATGAGAGTCGGACTCTTTCTTTACTAATCTGTGGTCAGATTCACACGACGAGAAAATAGCTTTTATTTTTGAAGTGAAATTGAAATTTCTTGCGCGTTGAGCTATTTTTGGTAGGGGGAAATCTTATGGATTCGCGACATGCTTCACCGACAATAGATTGCCCGGCCCGAGTATTCTCGACCCGAGAATCTCCGGGCAGGAATTATGCCATTTTTGGCTGCGCGTTTCTGGCCGGCAATTTTTGGTCCGGACCGATATTTTATTATTAAAATTTAAAACTACTGTTATTTATAGTTTTAAGGTGAAGTGGTCGATGGGAAAATGAGTGATGATTAGCAGGACGCATTTATCTAGAATGGCGCGCTCGAGACCAGGATAGAAACAGTAAACGATAATTTTTGTTTAAAACGCAATTAAAAAAAATCTTAAACAACATAGAAATAATTTTACAATGAAAAGATAGATAATTATCAAGAAAATATTAATGTAAATTTACCATTTATAAATACCATTTATATTATAACCATATTTTCAGAGGTGTATTTAGGATTTTTTTCTATAGAGTAAAATGTTACTAATCATATTTTCAAAACAATAAAAACATTTGTCATATCCTTAACATCAAAATTTCTTAAGTTTTCACATCTGTCGGCATTCCCCATACCTTTCTTTTTGTTTATTGAAATACCTTTCCTTTTTTCCATGGGGACATCTAGCTAGCTGCCTCCTCTACCAGAAACTTCAACGTTTTTACAATAACACCTACGTAACAAAACTTATCATAATGTAAACGGACGTTGTTGTGTTTACATAGGTGTAATAACAATATATTTGTATTGTTTAATTTGTTTGTCTGCTAAGCTTGTGGCAAATAAGAAGATAAGTTATTTATAACGGGGACAGTAAATGTAGTTATCTTAGTAATTAATAATACTTTACTTAAATAGAATATATGCTACTATTTTATATATTTTGCTTCTATTATCACTTTATAGAGAGCGTTGCACTTGTAGTTTGCACTCTGTACTAGACATTTCGACAAAACATTTTATTTATGGATATGTCAGAATCGTAACAAATGGCATTCGATTGTCTTTGCCTACCCCTCTTGAGATAAAAGGCGAAATGATAGATAGATATATAGACATTTTATTTATAACACACTTGACCTATGCGCATAGAACATAATTCTTTTTATTTTCCAGCTGCTATTAATTTCTACTTACCTAAATATTCGGTGTCGGAGTTAGGGTCCGAATTCTAAATTGTCCATGTTCTTATTACTCCACATTCTTATTTTTGTTATTTTTACATATTCCGCATTATTTTATTTTACACATTATTATTTATTACATATTCTTATTATTCCACATTATGTATTTTCAGTACGATATGTACACTCGCGTGATAAAATATTTCACACATCTAATCTATCTTTTCTTCACGGCCTCCATATCTTGCGGTGTGGCCAGAGACACCAATAACAGTGTCCGTCCACTAATTACCAGTTGTCCGTTTCTGTATTGTTATGTGTATATTTGATAAATTTAGATAGTAGGTATATTTACTGTTTTAAATCAGTTTTAAATATACATATTCTGGTATTATGTAAATACTACATACAAACCCGGCTTCGCTCAGGTTTGACAAAACGAAACAACAAAGTGACTAATGACAATTTTCGTAGTAGGTATGTATGTTAATCTATGGTAATATGGTCTATGTTTTTTTAATAGCAATTTTAATTTTACTGTATTATTTAGGTAATTATATGAATTGGATAATTATATACATAAAACGACCTGACTGTGGAGTTGTCCTGAGTCCTCAAACAAACGAACTTTTTTAATAATATAAAAATAAAACGCAATTCATGGCTCAAACAAACGTTACCCAATGCCCACCCTATTCTTTGACTCAAACCATTGGGGTTAGCATACATTTTGACAGCGACACTTTCGTTTCGGTCGAATGGCCTTGAACAGGCCAAAACGTTCATGTCCAACAAGGACCGGCCAGAGATAGCCCGGGGCCGAGAGGTCCGGCCCAACAATGAGCGGGAAAATTCTGTGTACTTGTCTTTGTCCGGCCAAGCAAATTGCTCGGCATTCTTGTGCAGGGCATGCCCGGTCCGGGCTATCTCTGGCCGGTCCTTGTTGGACATGAACGTTTTGGCCTGTTCAAGGCCATTCGACCGAAACGAAAGTGTCGCTGTCAAAATGTATGCTAACTCGGCATATGACTCAAACAAACGTTAATGTCACGTTGAAAATTGCTTCTGACAGCATTAATGAATAAATTTGGACTTATTTATTGAAATTACGGGATTATAAATTTTGCTGATATAATAATATGTTCCTAACCCTTAATAATTTTTTTAACTATTTGGTATGCGTTTGAATCAAGTCTACCGTACATCTAAACGAAATTATTAATATAGATATGGATACATATAACATTTTTTTTATCACATCTGTAAGTGTAAATATCACAAGTGTAAAAATAGCCATTTTAGGTCATGTAAAGTCATGTTATACTTTGATTATATACACTATGTTATAATACGGGGACTATAACAGTGTATATTATCAGTTGTCCATACAGGTGGCAAGCCTGTTGCTGCACCTAATGGACCTAAAATGTGTCATATTTTTTAGAAGAAGTGCTAATATTATAAATGCTAAAGTTTGTTTGTTTGTTTTATTTCATGTCAAAGCAATGCAACGGATCAACGTGATTTTTTGCACAGAGATAGTTGGAGGCCGGAATGTGACATAGGCCACTTTTTATCCCGGAAACCCTTCCGCATACATTCTTATCTTTTATTTATTACTCGTTAAAACTATAGAATTAAGAATAATACTTTCTCGAGTTCATAAGATTTCCCTCTACCAAAAATCGCTCAACGCGCCTAAAGAAGTTCTCACTTCAAAAATAGTATCAGTCAGTAATTTTTTATTGGCGACATTTTAAAATTCATTGTAACGTAGTGGTTATATTCTCTATGTTATTTGGTGACAATGTTCTTCTTTTTTTATTATGGCTCCATCAGTGTAAACGATGATTTGCCAATGTCAAGTTTACTCTATGTGAGCCGCCATGATTGACATCGACATAAGAATGTTAACAATGAAAATTTAATTTAATTTAATGAATTTCAAACACATTATATTAATTATTTATTTTCTGCTAATCTTCTCCATAATAATATAAACTTTAACTATACCAAATCACAACCTCTCAGTGACGCGCAACATGATTAAAAAGGGGTACAAAGTTTTAATAAATAAATATACTTATTGAAAAAAGTTCGTTAAACATTTTTATTTAAAAATAACCTCCTTGACTTTTCGTTTTAATTATCGAGAAATTTTGATCACTTTATGTAAAGTGTGTTTTTAAATTAAATAACAGAGTAATTTAGATTTAAAATTAAATTAAATTTTAATATGATTAATTTGATTGAACCTATGTAGTTTGTCTTCAAGTGGTCTACTACTTTGCATGCTTGTTATAATTATGTCAAATCTATTTTACGTTATTATAGAAAGAATGAATGATGAAAGATTTACTAAAAAAGTTTATATGGCTGAAGTGAAAGGAAATGCTGGCAGAGGACGAACTAGGTGTACATTTATTGAACATATAAAAAAATGTATTGATCGATGGAAATATTAAAAGTATGTACACACAATCGTCGAGCATGTATGAAAGGTTTGATAAATATAAAAGAAGCGAAAGAGGTATGTCAGGATCGTAACAAATGGCATTCGATTGTGTTTGCCTACCCCTCTTGGGATGAAAGGTGTGATGGTAGAGATTACAACTTGGAGAATCTATCTATGAAATATGTGTAAGGTTCAATACCTTCCCACATTGTACAGTGGGGTAACTCTTGACATAAATTTCAATCCTAATCCTAAAATCCTAAGTTTTATTTCGTTGTGATGGCGACAGTAGCGACAATTTTATTGAAATTATATTGTATTTAATTATGTTGTCTCAAAGGCTACTCGATTTAAATAATATTGTCACTGTTGATTTAAATTTGAAATATAAGTCAAGAGTAAGTACCCTGAAGACGTACTTATAAATTATTTCGCGACACATTGGACCCATCACATCATCAATAAGTGTTCTCAAATTAAATTGTTTTGAACTAAGGATCTGATAATAATTGCAACTTTTGAATGGAGGCATAGATGACATGAAAACTGAACAGGTAGATGACGCTTACCCATTATCACAACTCGTTTAATATTATTTATGCACTGCGCTGCGTTTTGAGACAAATCTAACGATACCTCATTTATATTGATAGTGAGTTCAACTTTCTGAAGACCTGGGATGATTTTTAGGGTTCCAAACATCTCCGATGAAAAAACGGAAAACCTTATTTGTCTGTCCGTCTGTCACAGCTGATTTTCTCCGAATCTACTGGACGAAAAAATTTTTAATTTCGATTTTAGGGGTTAATTATGGGAGATTTTTTTTATAAGTCTATCATGTGACTTATCAAAAGACGAAACTTATATGTACTAAGTTTTAACATTTTTCGTCCAGTAGATGCGGACAAAATAAGCTGTGACAGACAATAAGGGTTTCCGTTTTATTTTTACTCGTTGTAAGGAATACAAATATATTTTTTTAATTTTAAAATGCATAGTTTAAATTATATTAAAGAAAATTGACGAAAGTTGACCCGGCCTTATCTCCAAAACTTCAGAGTCTAAAATTTTGAAAATAATAGGGAATATTAGGGCCTTTCTTATATAGTTTACAGGAAAACCTAAACGAAAATCATATTGTCTTAAATGGTACGGAACTTGTTGTACTCGCAACTCGCAACAAATAAAAGATCGAATCATAATAGTAAAAAATCCAATTTATTGTCATTGTCAAGGTAGACACAAAGATAATCTGTTTCTATCAATCTTGACGGGAATCCCAGCACCGCCACACTTCGCAACCGGTTTTATGAACCGCGAGATCTGTTGACAATAAAAAAAATTACATTAATATTACAATAAATTAAAATTTAACTATATAGAGAAGTGGAATGTCATTTGTATATATTGTATAAATGGCAAAGTGGCAGAGCAACGTGATAATAGTTGAAGGCCGGAGAGTAACATTAATTTAAAAAAATCCATTGACGAAATATGCAAAAATGCATCTGCACACATATTGTATACCCCAAACTCTTTGGATTGGCTAAAGCAATGAAATGATACAAATATTTCGGGAATCGATCCTGAGACAGGTCTGCCTTGTGGGTTGTCTGACTACTAAACTTTTAATTAATTTAATTTACACAAGGCGATGACAATGACATTTTTATTGACTTTAAAATAAAGTATTTCTAAAAAAAATTCTAACTTATATGATTTGATTTTTATGGATGAATGGTATATTACTGGTATTTTTGCATTTACGTTTTGTTTTAGAATATTTAAATTCTAAATTCTATAAATATGTATAAAAATCTTTTATGAGATAATATATTAAGTATGTGAATGTTAAGTAGGTACATATATAACGGACTATGGAATGACTTAATGGATTTGAATTCTAAGATTCCGGGTTAAAACCGCTATTAGAAAATTTAAATATATTTTAGGTAGAGTAAAGTAGCTATATAATGTCACGAAGGATTTACGGCCTGTTTAATTAATTAAATTATTGTTTTAATTATGAATTATGAAGTTAATTTTCATTTTAAAAAGAAGTTTCCTACCGCCATATATTATTTTCTCACAATTTTCATTATGACAAACGAACAAAATCGGGAAAAATAGCTAGTTATAATATTAGCTTGACTTTTTTCTATATATAAAGCATATAGGGATAAGGAATTAAACTTTAGAGCCTATTAACAATGAAAACATTTATTTAATGATTCTATAGCTAAGTGCTTTCTAAAGTGGAATAAATATTACGAAGTATTTCCCTTGACACGCTGAAATATTTTAGGAAAAATGCCACCAGATATTGTTGGAATTTTAAAAACTCAGTTGATTTTAGAAATTTTGATGATATATTACATAGAAATGAAAATTTCAAGAGTTTATTAGATAGAGTAAAAATTTCAAAACTTACCGAAACTCAATTGATAATCCGTCAAGAATTACTTGATTCCCATCCCAGGAGATCTCCTTCATCTCTTCTGGTTGGCCTTCGATTTTAAGAAACTTAAAGAGCTGGCAGTAGTGCTTCCAGAACTTGTAGAAGCCACAGAAGACACACTTCCAGTTTTAGAAAGTCCTTTCTTCATTCTAAAAGAGGACCTCGCTTCATCCACGAATCTGTCAAGAACTTGACGCAACGCAGAGTGTTTACGTTCAAATGGATTTGAATACATTTCACTTCACTTCACTGTACGTCCGTATTATTCGAGAGATTGACCGAATGTGAGGCAAGCATGGTTGAACACGCTTTTATAGAGTGGGTGTGCGTATACGACGACGCGCGGCTCGGGTCGCGACTTCGTACTATTGACGTCAGGGTGTCGAAGACATGTTATTATTGTTGGCCCAGGTGTTAGGTTTTTAGGGTCAAATTGAAAAAAATGCACTGGAAAATCAAAATGGATATTTAAAAATAACTTTGTGTAAACAATAATGTAAACATTGAACTGAAATTTAATCCTGATTAAAAATATTTAGAGATTAAATAACTCGAAATTATGTTATGATAGAGAAAGGGATGCTTAGATGAATGGACGAACTTAGGAAAGTTAAATATCTAAAGAACAGACGAGACTGAAAGAGCTGGTCGAGGGCGCTTCAGTAGAAAATTCAATTATATTTTGAAGAAATGGAAAATAAAAGAAATGATCTGATGTATGGATTTTGGAAATAGTGTCAAGATCGTAGGGAGTGGATCTCTGTCTACCCGAAAAGAAAAATGGTGTGAATTTAAATATATATTTATACTGTTAGTTACAAGTTCAAATTTTTTAATTTTAATTTATTTTTTATTTCTTTATTTACACAAACGGGTAAAAAACACAACAATTTTAAAACAAAACTAAAACTAAATATTCAAAATATAGTTTTCCAGGCCATCGCTGCCAAATGTTCCCAGAATGCTGGCGACATTTCCTCGCTGTATAGCCAAGCTTATTTGCTGGCCTAGATATTGACCAGCTTTCGGGTCATTTTACATTGTTTTAAATATACACATAACAATATAAAAACCTTAAATCTAATCTAAACATTAAATATAACTAAATAAACCAGGTCTGCGTGGAATACTGGCTGCATTTCCCCGCTGAATCGCGATGCTGATTCGTTGAGCGAGGAAGGAGCCATCTCTCTTGTCACCAGAAGAAGATGATCAGTCGAGGGGATATATCTTACAAGTTACAAGTTAGACACATGTCTGCTTCATGAACACATTTTATAGATATCCTTTACATTTTTGTAAACATTATGTCATGTATTTTAATGATAATATTAAATATTCCACTAAACGATCGAGTTATTAGTGTTAATGTGTATACCACTTAGTGTATATTACTTCATTAAACCTACGTCAAGGACGTTTTTTTGGAGTCCCAAAAAATGCAGCCCGTTTGACGTCAATAGGAAAGTTTCTGAGAACCTCGACAGAAAGGTGTTTCAAAGTTGTTTGAACTTTTTCAAGTACATGTAGAGGTACTCTTTTATGTATGATGTTATTTAGTTTTATTTATTTGAAATTAATAGCTTTTCGTTCCTTTTTCAGATACGAGACAATAACAAATGTTCGTATTTAGTTACAAAATTATTGCTATATCTGAAGGAACCCTAACTAACTTTTAATAAAAGATATCTAAGTAATTTAAACTTCATAACAGTAAAATAGTTTAAAAAATCGGTCCAATAGTTTTCGAGTGTCCATTATCATGTCAGTCAAAACTAGGTTCCTGAAATTCTTACCCTATTGAACTTTGCCTTCCGGACCTTGAATCCGAGACTGCGTGTCAAACCTAGTAACAATGTCAACATTTAGAGCGTTGCTTATATAACAAAGGACAGGTGGCAAGCCTCTCGCTGCACAAAGGGATTATATAGATTTCAATTATTTGCAGATTAAAACAATAATCATAAAGTAAGAACTAAAAGCGCTAGATACTAGACATGTTTTGAAGTATGAATGCGGGGCGAAGTGTGTGTATATTTTGAATTTAGAACATTCCACAGATCACTAATATTACTTATAAAGAGGAAAGATTTGTATTTTTGTGTGTATCTTTGTATGTTTGTATGTTTGTAATGAATAAACTCAAAAACTACTATGCCGATTTCAAAAATTCTTTCACCATTAGAAAGCTGCATTCACCCTGAGCGACATAGGCTATATTCTATTTTGAAAATATTTGGGATCCTTACTAAAACTCCAATAATGTAACCTAAGGTGTAAAAAAATACCTAAGAAATTCCTTTCATCGCGTGCTCTGCGAAAACTATTGATGATAGAACAAAATAATGTACTACGACTTTGCAGAACACATCATTATCTACAAAAAGTGTCACGATAGCATATATCTAACTATTATAGTTAAGTCACAATAAGTGTTCTTTTATTTTAAAATTTTAATTAAAAAGCCGCCGCTAGAAAAGGCTCTTTATTTGTACTTTGCTATTAATCCTTATCAAAATAAATTACTTTATATGCACGACTGCTTCAATACCTTTATATAACTTTTTGAAATATTCAATTCGGACATTCCATTCAAAAGATATCACGACTTTAAAAATGTAAGTATTTTTTTTATCGCGATTTTAGTATTTTTGTATGAACAATATCCAAAGGTAGGGGGTAGGGGTAGAGGGTAGGAGTAGAAATAGGGGTAGGGGTGGGGGGTAGGGGTAGGTATTATATTATTGGGTATATTTTATTTTGTTCGTAAATATCCACGGGCGAAGCCGGAGGCGGAATGCTAGTATAATATAAACAGAGTCCCCTGGCCGCGGCTGTCTGTCTCTCTGTGATATTTTTACACAAAAACTAATGAACGGATTTTATTGCGGTTTTCACTATTAGATAGGTTAATTCACGGGGAAGGTTTACGAGTATTGAACATGGACCTATCATGTTTAGGAGCTTAGCATTAACAGTATAAGTGAATCAAGTCGGAAAAAAGTTAGCTCCAGCGACTTTTCATGGCATATACTGTCTAATTGGTCAGAGATATAACAAAATGATTTAGAAAATAATAGTGTAGAATAAAATTATTTACAAAAAAAAATTTCGGTAGATAAGTAGTAATAAGCGTATTTACGTAGGTATTTAAATTATTGTAAACCGATATTGTACCCGTTGTATATAAAAAAAATAGTAACCAAATGGCAATAAGATAATATGACACATCACGTTTTCAATACAAAAGACCAAAATAAAATCCCAACTACTGTATAACGTCATTAGGTCAGAAGATCCTGCTTTAGTTAATGTCACCGAATACCTTTATGTCTATTAAAGTTCTAATTAGACCACGGGTTCGATCCCGGATCTAGGCCATGTACCAATGGGGTTTTTAATTAAAAACTTATGTACATAATCCGACAAAACACACTTGGCTTTTCCATCTAAATATACCTCAACAGAACTGGCCACTCGTTAAGTATAGCCTCACAAATACCATCGGCTAAACGAGGGGGACTTGGTTTTCCGCTGGGTACACTGGAACCGTAACACGGTTTCGGGAGCTATGGCAACCCGAGAAGAATGAAAAAAAAAGTTCTAAGTATTATGTGTAGATAATAAATATTTTCCATTACTACGATTTAATTTTCTATTTTATTTATTTGTATTGATTATAATTAATAGAATTCATATTTTTTTCAGCAATTCTTGGAAATTCCATTAATGATTGAAATCAGATATACCTAGACCTACTTAGCTGAATAATTTCAAAATTTTTCCACATTTTGTGGACAGCTTGTTTCAAATGTAGAATTTCCCGATTGATGTCCATAATTCTAATTCTACGAAATAAATTAAAGTGTTTACAATTAAAATCTTGTAAATAATAGATATTGATCACAAATTCACATCCATACAGCAGGTCATACATTTCCTAATTTAGGGCCTAAATTTTAGAAGAAATTGCATTTGCATTTTTTAGGGACCCCGTATAGCCGGTAGTCTAATGTCAGTTATGAAGTTTGTTTATTTATTCATTGTAGGTGTATTTTTTTATTGTACTATTTACAAATTGCCCTTCATTTATTGTCAATTAAGAAAATGATTAGGTAAACGAAAACAAATTTGTTGAAGACAGTTGAAGGGTAAACGATAAGGGTAGACAGAAAGATATACAATCGCTATGATCCTGGCTACACCTCTCATTAGCCTCATTCAAATCCACTGATACCGCATGCTATAGAACCTTAAAGCCCATCATCAGGTCTAAGAAGTCTCATTTCCATCATTGCTATGAATATTTCATTCAAAAAGTAATCAAATTTATGAGTCAAGATCCATATTCTTTTTTTATTTTAAAAGAGCTAGACTCTTCTCTATTCTGCGCTTTCAATTTGACTTAAGCAGCCCACGCACTGATCCGGTATCTCACAGAAAATTTTCGGTCCGGACGCGGTATGATCGAGATTGAAGACAGCAATGTATATCATACGATCTAGATCACATGCAATTCACTCACCCACACAGACACACAAGATTCGATTAAACAAAGGCGTGTGGATGTGTGTGTGTGTGACAGATCGTTCCGGTCATCGAAGTCAACCACAAATACAACAATTTGAAAACTACGGATGGTGGGCCGCGCGATAAGAATTGGACGAAACTGTGGTCGATTTCGTTGGACCGTACGGCGACCGGCCGGCGATTGGACGAATGTGTGGCCACCTTTCTTGTTCTAATTGCAGATAATCTTTCCTGCAATTTTGTCTTCAATGTTTTCTGTTATCTAATTGTAGACAGCAAGAATCTATTTTCTCTCACGATCGTCAATATTTCCTCGTTAGTTCTTTTCTTTGTCTTGTCCACATTCCCATATTAAACAGGACAGGTCAAGCCTCAAACCATTCATATAATAAATGTATGAAATAAAACCAAGTTGTGGAAGTAAGTATCTGATTTTTTTTCTTTACTGGTTGCCTACAACTTCCGAAACTGTGTTGAGACCCCAGGTTACCCAGCAAAAGACCAAAGCGTGAGTAAGAAACAATACATCCCGATAGTAAATTTAGTTCTAATTTTATATTCGGCCCAAGGCGATTATTTCGGATTATTAATTTGACAGAATGTACAGTAATTAGTTTAACAGAGTAAATCCTCTAAGCCTTAATTATGGTCATTAATAATTTAGTTTGCTGTTAAGCAATATGATCCTACATGAATCTCAAATTTTATTAGTGTTTGTTAAGGTTATTTATAAACTATCTTATATTTACTTTGAAGCATTTCTGTCGCGACCTTTCAAATAAATTTAGCCTCCCATTAGCCAAATAACAAAAACAGAGTCCTGATAATTTCGTCATGTCCAACCGACCGTCGGTATGTCACAGGGTTACAAGTCAGCCATCTTTCAATCAATTCTTACAATGTAATGTACAATGTAAATGTAACTGATGTGCCCGGGCAAACCGCGATATGCTTGTTGATTTTGGTCAAAACCATATGAGATGCATAATTCCGACTTTTGCCCGGGCACATCTAGTTGTGCTAAACGTAGTTGGGCAAACATCGATAGAAAGTTACAAACACGTGTTACTTGCTCCGCCCGTGACATTTTTTTAATGCTGAAGAAAGTGTATGTTTATATTAGGTATAGGTTCTAACATTGTAAACTTTTTTTTAAATAACCTAAGTACTCGTAAGTTAGGTGGTCATAATAATTTAAGTTGAGCTACTGTAATTCTTACCACACCAATAATAGTAGTTTATGAAACGGGTTCATAATAGGGGTAATTAAAACACAAGTGGAATTTTAAATAAATTTTAATAGCATCCACGAGTGTTTTAATTCCAAGTTATGTGCCCGTTCATACACTGCTTTATCTAATCCCATGCAATAGGTATTTTAAAATAATTGGCGGCAAAGCGCGGTTACCTACTGCGCATGCGCGTTAACTGTCAAGTGACTCGCACTAGCGCGTGTCGATATTTTCATAGAGTTTGATGTGGCTGTATAAGACATATCCTCTACACTTTCTGCATTTAAAAAAAAAAAAAACAAAACATTACGATATCGTTTTTGTATGAAAACTTCGGTACTGTTATACTGTTATACATTACATACATAGACGCGTGTATATAAAACATATCATTATGAAGTATAATTCGATTTGAATGAGACTTTATGATATAAGAGTAGATAAACATTTTAACAACGAGCGTTTAATTTAATTATGTTCCCTTGTGTAATTGTAAAAAAATATATAATCATACTAAATTCTTATATTGTTTTTCGGGATGTGATGTGCCCAATACGACCAAGGCAAGTCGAGATCTGCCCGGGTATCGATTGGCGTGCTTTCCAGCGTACTCTGTAAACATATCTCGATTTGCCCGAACAAATCACGATGAGACCGATATCGACTTTGGCCCATAACACATACACAACGACTTCAACAGCTCAATTATTGTACAAAAATTACTACAAATAGCAAGTTGCACTAAAATATTCTTAAAATGTGTAAAATTAAGTATCCAGGATGTGACATAAAGAATATTTTAGACTTGTAAAAGAATTCGACCTGTGAAGTCGGTTGAAATACAAATTTTGATAATTTAGCTAGATAAGACAAAAAAGGCACAGGCAGGGGACTACCGACAGAAATGAAAACTTAAAACTGTATAAGTATACAACGTATAATAACGCCATCTGGCGCTCATTTAACATATACATGTATCTGTGTCCGGATCGAAGAACTGCTGGCCAGAAATACGCAGCCAAAAATGCCCGACCCGTACGTAGAAGACAGAACACGAATTCCTGCCCGCACTTTGTTGGAACGGGCAATCCATGATCTTGTGCCGAAAACATGTCGCGAATCTATAAGATTTCCTCCTACCATAGATCGCTTCAAAAGTATCGTGGAATTGTGAAATTAGGAAATGCTATGCGTATGTCTTAAAAGAAGTTACCGTTCTAATAGCATTGAGTCCAGTGCCTATAGAACGCTATAAGCAACTGGCTAAATGTGTACAAGGTTTAAGTTTTTGCGTTGTATTTTTGTTGATAGGTATATTGTAATGCAATGTAGTTACATAATCATAAATAATAATTTGAGGATGGTCAAATATTAATAAATGATTTGTAATTGTTTATTCCATATTCATAACAATGTAAACAAAGTTATTATTTTACAAAACCGGTTAATTGAGTTCAATTAAATAACTGCGTTGAATTAATTTTGATAATTATTTGACGGTTTTTTAACGTTTCTTATAGTAAGCATGAGTGATGGAGTGTAATTCAAATCTCATCAAAAACATAAATGAAAAATGTAGCCTCGATACTCTCAAGTAAAACGTATTGAGATCTTATATGAACCCAAGTTCTAGCGTTTCATTCAGGATTCACTCAAAATTCAACATTCGATATAATTTGCAGAATATTTTACCACGTAAGACTCGACACTTAGAGGATTTTCCATCTAAATATACCTCAAAATATGCTAGCCTCACAAATACCATGGGCTAAACGAGGGAGACTTGGTCTTCTGATGTGTACCCTGGAACCGATTGTTATCGGTTTCAGGAGTTAAATAGCAACTTGTGAAGACAAAAAGACTACCTGTGAATAAGGAACTCTAAAAATCATCTTAGATACCAATAAATAAAATTGAATACGAATACCTTATTTACACCATCATTAATAGATTATAATACACTGACAAGCAATATAAAAAAGCCACTTGCAAAGGGCCTAAAAAAATTTATATTCATGAAGTAAAAAGAATAATGAAAACAGTTTATTTAACACCATTATTAAATATACTTGAATGTTGCTTTTTACTTCAAAAAGCTATCTGGCGTGCTGGTTTCGGAAATATTTCACAGTGTATGTATGTATACAACTTTTTAGCGACACGCGTTGGGGAGTATTCCATTTACTCTGAATCGTTGGACTGTTGTGTATTGCCATTTCAATAAATAGTTTTTAAAATTGTCGACTGTCTGTCTGTCTGTTTCAATATTTGTCCAGGATAGGCTAATGAAACGGCTGTACGGATTTTGAAACTTTCATGGATTTCCTCTATCGGGTCAGCTGTAATATTTACTACTAAATTAATTAATAAGATATATCAGCTCGACTGATCTTATCTTCTGGCGACAAGAGGTCTGGCTCCTTCCTCGCTCAACGAATCAGCATCGCGATTTGGATTATTTAGTTATTTTTAATGTTTAGATTAGATTTAAGGTTTTTATATTGTTGTGTATTACCTAATAAAAAATTGTTTAATAAAATAAAAAATAATAAAAGCTACAACCGCTAGTTCAGTTGCTAAGGGAATAAATTATTTTCACGAGCTTATTAATTCTGTCCAAGAAACTAGTTTGCCGATAAAATCTGTGATTAAGTCGCCGTACATGGTGTGGTTTGTGGTATGCCACATGATTAGAGATTTTCATAAGAAACAGAAGGTTGTATAATTGTTTATATGAAAATTAGCAATCATGACGTTTCTAAAGTGAGGAAAATCCACTCTTTCCCACAAATATAGACACTAGACAGGTTGTTAAGGGGAATGACTGAGAAAACATATTTTTGCTTTCGTAAGCAATAATTTCATAATTTTTTGACAACATTTATCTATATAAATAAAAATTAATGCTGCTATTGGTAAGCGAATCAATGAGAACGGCTGGACCTATTTCAATTTAATGTTCGTAATAGTTTTTAGGGAAAGAAAAATTGGAAATATTCCCTGGAAAATTCGGAAAAAACTAAAAGAGCTTTTCTATGGAAGACCATAATAGGGGATGAAAGTTAATATAGGCTCCACGGGGAAAAATAACTCAAAATACCAGGTGCTTTTTTGAAAAAAAACTTGAAATCTTTACTGTTCTATCACACAGAATATTTTCTGATATCTGAGCAAGACGCAATATTATAAGAAGTGTACTGAATTAGACTATATACATTTGAGATGGGTATTGAGAAAATACATGAAACGGACTTCGGCCGTTCATGGTTTGTCTAAACTATACAAATATGTACCTACTTAGCAAGTTCTACGAAAAATAATTATAACTAGCGGACCCGGCAGACGTTGTCCTGCCCAAACGTTGGCTACTTTTTGATTTTTCAGCTGAACTTTAGGGTTTTTCCAACTTTTTTTTCTTTTAAACCACCCCTGTGTTGTAACGAACAAAACAAAAAAAGAATTAGCCAAATCGGTTCAGCCGTTCTCGAGTTTTAGCGAGACAAAGAAATGTCAATTGATTTTTATATATATAGATTTATGAATTTGTAAATGTCACAAGAGTAAATGTATTAAAATAATCAGAAAAATCTGCAAACTCAGTTCAATATAGGTATGAGTATTTTCAGAGATTCATAAAACCGATAGGCAACAACTGTTATATGGAAAATGGGAGAACTATTATCATTTTGAACTTTTGATTATAGTTTAATTTTTATTTCCTTTCCTGTGGAGCCTAGGTTAACTTTCATCTCCTATTGTGGTCTTGAGTTTATACAAAAATCCGATAGAAAAAAGCACTTTCAGTTTTTCTTTCTCTAAAAACCTTATTTAGACTATTACGAAAATATAGTATACAAGCTTCTGTCCGCGGTTTCACCCGCGTGGATATAGATTCAAAAAGAAATAATCCCGTGGCTGTAATTTGCCCCTCCCCCGCCCGCTTTCGCGGTATAAAAAGTAGTATAAGTCATTATCTGACCCCTAACCTACCACTATGCAAAAAATCATGTCGATCTCGTGAAAAACATAAACAAATCTTTTCCACGGGAACCATACATTTTTCCGGGATAAAAAGTAGCCTATGTGCTATTCCAGACTATAATCTATCTCTGTGCCAAATTTCATCCAGATCCGTTCTGTCGTTCTGGCGAGATTGAGTAACAAACATCCACATATATCCATACAAACTTTCGCGTTTATAATATTAGTGGGATGGTATAATTTTTCTTTCTCTAAAAACCTTGCTGGATTGACAAATGAATCCTGGTAGGGTTAATAGTCCCAAAACATAATTAATATTTACAATTAATATTGAGTATAGAAACCTGTTTACTTAATTAAGATAAGAAAGTCAAAAGTTTCTCAAGTAATAAGTTTTAAGAAGTTCACCGCAGAAAGCTTTTTGGGAATTTCAAAAATATAAATATCTAATCAACTTAACTAACAATCGAAAACAACACTGAAAATAATCTCTAATTCTCTGAACACAGAGTAAATAATTGTATAATAAAAATAAGCTCTTATACTTTCAAAAAGATTGATCGAAGAGTTCAAGTCTCATTTCTTTAAATAATCTTGCAACAGGGTTCATTTTTTGGAACGAAGTTAATCGGGCGTTCCGAAGAGAATAAAAAAAAAAAGAAAAAAAAAAGAGAGCTAAGCCGAGAAAAGTGTAAGACTTCGACCGTCACGACACTTTTGTTATAGTACGTTACAGCTACGTATGTAGTGCAGTGCATATCTTAATAAGTTTATAATTATCTATTTGATATTTCATATTTGTTTTATTTTTCATTTAATTACTCTCAAACCTTAATAATTTATTTCATTGTGCCTGTTATTTAATACATAATAAATAGCGAAAGGAACTTAGTTCCAACCGGGTGTCCCACGACACCTCTCGTTTTTTATTATTTTATTTACCATAATGAGAGCCATACGGCTCCCGGCCCCAGGGCATAGAGTATATTCCCTAGCTAGGGTACCCAAATCTAACAACTCTTTCTAAATTAGTTGATGTCCATTTTTAACATTACCTATAAGAGGCATGTTTATACCTGTTAAGGTATAATGAGACTGATCCACACACGTAAACACGTATGATTTTTTTTACTAATTACGCATATAATTATCTGAATATTCGACAAGCTATAGTAATAAAGGCGCATAAATATATATTAAGTATGGCTTATACCGTCTTTTCCAAGACATTGGTTGTCCCGTTGATGGGACTACGGAAAATTCAATTAACCGTAGTCCCATTAGTTGTGTTGTTTATTAAAATATTTTATCAGGATTCAAGTAAGTTGTTAATCTGTATACGATTGAAGACAATTCCCCTACGACCGCCATGGCAACTGAGTTTCGCTGTTAAACTACTGAATAAATTTTAGAAACTTATAATTACTCTACAAATGTTTGCTCTTCATAGAACAGAAACACTCAAATTTATTTATTTTTCTCATTATTTTTCGAAAATTTTAGAACAAAAGAATGACCAAAGTGTGGAGTCAGCAGATATAAGGAAATGTGACATTTGGCAGCTCATTAGGGCGCGCTGCTCTCCTAAATTATCTTCATATTCGATAACGATCTTCATATCATTAGATATTAAACTTCACAAGGTAAGTTAGTCTAATTCTAAATAATACAGAGCTGTTAAATTCTGCGTACAGGGATTACTACTAATCATAGCAACATGCATGAGCGGGTATTCCGACATAGTTCAAATATTTATTTAAAATTAAGTCAATGTCAATATACAGTGACTAAAGGTAACTTCTTATGAGCAAAATTCTGACACCATTATATTTGGGAGATTCCGTGGTCTATCATCATTCCTACTATTTCGAGAGAGGTAGACAGGCATTTGCGGCATTTGTTACGATCCTGACATGCACCTTTTCCCTCCTTTGTAGTTTGTATTAATCACACCTTTACGAGACGAATCTGAATTCTTGCCACTATTCTACGCAGACCTGTTATATTTAGTTATTTTTATATTATGTAAATGAAACTTTACACATTTTTTTAGAAAAAGCTCTAAATAATTTTTCTAACATTTTTTTTGGTGAATCACCCAAACATCCCTGAATACAATGTTTTAACTGCGACTATTTCCTACTAATAATATTGTAGGAAATGTTAGTATGTTTGTTGAAGAAACTTGAATGACAAATCTTGACTTGAACTGACTATTTATTTAAAAAAACAGCGAGCTTGATGTATTTTAGTAGTAGAAATGTCTACAGCCATGGCATTATTTATTTTGTTTGCCCCATTACTACGCGAAGAAAACCGCAAGCAAAAGCTAGTATAGTTCAAACGTAACTAATTGCGTCAGTTAAGTACATATCTATACACAAACTTTTCCGTCTAGTATTGATGAATGATCTGCCATTCTATTGTTAACAAAGTGTATGACGTGAATAAAATTTTCCTTATTTATATAATTAATAACGAAATTTATTTTTAAGTTACACTTACCAAAAAATAACGGAAAAATTTGTTGAAGACTAAAAATACTCTTTGTTTTGAAAATGACAATAGCCTTTAAATAAATATTTATTTGTAGTGGGTGTGTTTGTAAAAACCCAAGAAACTAATTCTCGTAATGACAGATTTAGTAGGTATTGAACCTAATAAATTTAAAGGAGTCTATTAATTGGTAGACCGTTGGACTTGAAACAAGCTAATTCTCGTATTTATTAAATTTCTTTAGTTTATCATAGCAAATACTATAAGAGTTTATATAGTATTTGATCATAGTCAATTTAATTTTTGCATTGGGCCATAATTGGCACGGCATTATGTTAAATATGCCATTACCTATCAATATTAAAACAAATAATCGTCATTTGCTACAGGATTTCCAGATCTTTTTCCAGTCTCTTTATACAGTAATCGAAATTTTGTACGTTTCTATTTCTAATGATAGTAATCCGCTTCATTGACGACTAGACTGATATTTTTTGCAGAACTATGGAAAAGTTAAATTAAGGTAAAATCTTTTCTAACAAAAATAGAAGATAATGCTATTTAGACATTTGTCTCGAATCGGTATTCAAGTTAACCCCCTTGCAAAAAATGTTACATAGCGAGCAGGAATTCGTGTACTATTACACGAATTCTCGGGTCGAGCATACTCGGGCCGGACAATCCATGGTTTTGTTGCTAAAACATATCGGTCGCGAATCCATAAGATTTCCCACTAATTAATTCATTAAATTAGGTAATATTTTTAAAATTCTGTGTGATTCTTTAGTTATTCCAATTTTTCTAAGGATCTTACAATGGTTAGACTATCTGCAATTTATTAATCTCTCACATACTTAATGACATCTGTAAATTATACACATCTTTCCACATATTAATTCGTGTCAGCAAAGTGTTTTGATTATTATATGCGTAATTAGTAAAAAAAATCATACGTGTTTACGTGTGTGGATCATTGCGCGTGGCCTAACAAAAAAATCAATATGATTTCTGCGTAGAAACTAAACTTCGTCAGTAGGTTCCAGAGTTGGAACCTTTTTTGTTTAAATGACGTATGCTATATATTTGTATGTACTTAATTATGATGTGAATACTAAGACTGATATAAGATTAGAATTTTTTCACTACTATTTTATATGGCTATAGATTTCCGCCCCCTATTATTCATCAAAAATCTCATTAAAAAAAAAGTATTTTGAGTTTACCCCAAATTTTCTAATTTTTCGGGAATTTTTCCAATTTTTCTTTCCCTAAAAAGCTTATTCAGACTATTACGAACATTAAAAAATTGGGGGGGACTTTGTTTTATAATAGATGATATGACTAATGCAATTATGAGCAAAAAATCCGCATCGTCGCTATCCAGGCTTCGAGGCAGCGGTAACAGCCTCCTGAAGGTTGTGAGTGATAGGTTCAACTCATGCTGCATGATGGAGTACTGGACTGGGTTACTTGTTCCGGTGGCTTGGTACAGGTTTCCGTGAGACACTCTAGAGTTTGACTTAAAAATGTAGGTAAATTAGAAATATTATATTTCGTTCGATTCCGGACCCCGGCCATGTACCAATGGGTTTTTTAATTAAAAACCACACTTAGAGGTTTTCCATCTAAAATATACCTCAACAGAACTAGCCACTCGTTAGGTATAGCCTCACAAATACCATCAGTGTTACGGTTCCGGGTACCCAGCGGAAGACCAAGTCTCCCTCGTTTAGCCGATGGTATTTGTGAGGCTATACCTAACGAGTGGCTAGTTGGCTGTAAGGCAAACCGTGAAGAAAGAAAAAAATGAAATTAGTTGTATTAGGAATAGTGGTCATTTATACAATACAATACGATTTTTCATTTAAACGTTTACACTCCCTTTCACCCCCTTAGGGGTTGATTTTCGAAAAATCCTTCCTTAGTGCACCTCTACATCCCCTAAGGAATATACCTTCAAATCATATTTATTTTTCAGTGGTTTAGGCTGTGTGTTGGTTGTCACTGTTGTCAGTCAGTCAGCGACACGACAGTTTTATTGTTGTCCTAACATTTTTTTTATTAAATTTAAATTAAGCTATTAGTCATTTGTCACTTTTATGGAAACATATTAAAAACAATGACCTTTATGCCCTTTTCTCACGTTTGTTAACACAAGTTAACCAATTAAAATCCAAAGATAAATTCTTTGAACCCATCTCTATTAAACTTTGCATACCTCGGTAATAATATTATTCTAAATGCATTATGCATCGAATCATATCGATTTAATTGCATGTAATTTATGAATTTCAAGAGAATACAATTGTTAACTTGCTAAGGTTATATTTATTATCAAGAATGATTACCATGTGGTGCTACACGTGAGATTCATAGAAAAATAAAAGCTAATATTATAAAAGCCAAGGTGTTTGTTTTGTTAGAAAAGAGAATTTTTTTACTCGCTTTTAATGGGTACTCTAGGCCTTATAACACGTTTTTAGACAGTGTCCATCTTAGGTTTTTGTATGTGATGGGTAGAAAGTGATAAACCAAACATACCTTAAGAAAGCTTTTTACTTTTAGATATCGTCTAGTTGTAACGTCTATGTGAATAATAATATTTTCAAACAATACATACCATCTAATAGAGGTAGATAACTTGTTTAATTTTTTCTTACATTTTGCTTTGGCTCCAAAATATGTGATAACGGCCAATAAAAAAAAATCACAGATCTCATGCACCAGATGAGATATTATAGCCTTTATAACCGTGTTTATTGCCGATTAATCGGTATTTAAGATAATCCCGCCGACCGTGATATGTCTTATTAGTCGTCGATTAATCACAACCATCACAGCACGGACAGGATTCCCCATCACGCCTTGGCGGGCACGTGCGTTATTCACAAAGGCGTGACGTGGAATCAATTTATTGCAAAAATAGAAAACGAACGTTTATTTTGACAGCTGTCATACGAAATGAAGATCTCATCGATACCTTTCATTTTAGTAAATACACAACCAGTGTAGGGTCAGTGGTTTTCGGGATATGACCCTTTTAATTAATAATAACTTCCGAAAAATGTTTTTTTCAAAATTAAACACGACTAATTCAAATTTTATATATTTAGATCTCTATTCTATTCTATTTTTTGTATAATGACTCTATCAGGGTTTCGATGATTCCGCCAATGTCAAGTATTCCCGCAGTCTTATTAATTGTCGACTTATCACAACCATCACAGATCATGTCACGAAGAGGCGCGTGCACTGTCCACCATGATATGACGTAGAATCTATTTAGATCTCGTCAATACAAACTTTCAATCAACTTCCAGATATATCGGCATGTTAAAATATGCTTTGTGTGTACTAAAGAACTTTGGTACCTACCAAATTAAATACAAATTCGTTCAACTTTTTTGTATAATTATTTGTTTTCACATAATTATTATCACCAACAGTTTACGACGTCAGTGAAGATTATCTCACCGCCGATATTTTTTTTCCGTCGTCACAAATATTCATCGCCATAAGTCAGTTAATTTTCTTTATTTTAATGTAATATCTCCCTTAATACTGTATCAAAGTTAATCTATGATACGCCATTTTGAAGATTATTTTCCCCTCCAATGACGAAAAATAAACAAACAAATCAAAACTAAATGTTTCTTTTAAAATTAGACTAATTTATTTATTTTGTAAAAGACGCCATCTATTAGAGATCTTGAACTATAACAACAACTATAATAACAATAACCACTAAAACTTTTGGAAACCGGACTAAAATCAATGAAAAAATCGCTACTGGGCTTCTGGGAAATTACAAAATTTATAGTAAACTACAGACAAAATTATTGAAATTTTATGGCAGCTTTCTTGTAATTAGGTACCTTTTACTGTCTTATTTTTTTTAAATTACTGCCTAACTTTTTAAATCTTACAGTAATCTTCGATGATGATAACCTACCTCGGTAACCTAAATTCATTATTCACTGTCACTACATATCCTGTCTGTCTGTCTGTCTGTCTGTCACCTTTTCTACTAAACTGATTTTGTTGCAGTTTTCACTGCTAGATAGGTTGGTTCACCGGGAAGGTTTTGGAGTATTAAGCATGAACCTTGTCGCTTAGAGGGAAACTAGCCACAATAAATAAATATATGTTTTACTCCATTTTGTTTTATTTTCAAGTTTTCAAATGAAGTAAAGATATAAAGTAATCAGTAACAAGGAATTAAGTAATGAAAAGGTTACAGAGGAATAAAAGGGAATACAATGAGTAAAAGGAGGGAGTAAAAAGATGGAGTAAAAAGAAGTAAAAGAAGCACGCTGAAAAATAAAAATAAAATAAATAAGTAAATGATTTACAGGATATGATAGAATCTAAACATAATACAACATAAATAGTAGGTACTTACAAATATCATGCTTCTTTATAATATATTTTAACAGCTGGTTGAATTTTGTTCACAGTATTACATTATTGATTTTATAAAATAGGTGTGCTCTTTATCAAAGCTAAAACGGAATTGACTAAAAATGGTAGAAAATAAACAAATAGCAGACACTGTTCCAAATTCAGATTATTTTGAAAAATTCCTAAATTATAGGTAGTCAGTAAGTTATTTTGTAAGGAGGTTAACAACTATTTTTGCAAGGAGGTTAGCAACTATTCAAACCTCTTTAAGAAAAAGTGGTCTCATTTATTTACTAAATGAGCACAACGTTACAAACTATTTAGGAGTATGTGAATCAAGTCAGGAAAAAGTTAGCCATTAGAGTTTTCATGGCGTATGCTGTCTAATTCGTTAGAGATATAACAAATTAATGTAAGCGAGAACTGTGTAGAATAAAATCATGAACAAAAAAGTCCATGATAGCATATATCTGTCACTATAAGAAAAGTTGTTATAAGCGTAATTATGTAGGTATTCAAATTGTTATAAACCCATATTGAATACTCTTTCTTTCTTTACTTCTTCCTATCTCTACGTTATGAAAATGTTGGTGTTCGCTAAATGTTAGCTGTACCGAAGAATCATTTGAATAGCGCGCGTTTCTTCCTACTTCCTATTACGAATTATTCTCCCAAATGCCACACACTGAGAGTTAAGATGTTACACATAAAACATTAGATAAATCAATTTAATTTACTAAAAGTTTTATATCATTAACATTGTTGTTGTGCAGGTAGACGGAGGTCGCAGAGTCACTGTCAGGGCGACCGTGTGTGGTGTGACGCACGATCAGAGTTGCCAGACGTCCGGATAAAGCGACCCTCTTATTACGGAATTAGCAATTGAGACAATAATTGCTGTCACAACGCAACTAAACTTACAATCTGTCAGGTTTTTATCTTAGCGTTCCAACCCACTATGTATTTACTACCTGTCTATGACATAAAGGTTTAAAGTTGTAAATATAATAATAATTTTAATTAATAAATAATATTATAATATACATAATTATAATAATAATTAAATAATGTGTCAAAATGTGGGAAAGATCTGTTGTAAATCTAATAATAATTTTAATTAATAAATAATATAATAATAATTAAATAATGTGTCAAAATGTGGGAAAGATCTCTTGTAAATCTAATAATAATTTTAATCAATAAATCTATATATATAAAAATGAAACCCGTTTTCCGTTGTCACGACATAACATGAAAACGGCTGAACCGATTTGGTTGATTTTAGTCTTAAAATATTCCTAGATATCCAGGGAAGGTTTTAAAGGTGAGACAATTCGAATAATTGGCGAAAAACCCCTAAAAACAGCCCTTTTCTTTTTCCCATAATAACAGAGTCAATTTGAACCTTATTGCTATTCAATAAAGTTAATTTTAAATTAAAAGCACTCATTGTTGTCTATGCAATGTAGATGTGTTCCTAATGTCACCGCACAAAGTTAAAATTCGCGTGCGTGTTGGAGAATCTAATGTCGCGTTCCGACACTCAACAAAAGTGATAATATCGCGAACGCGACCAAATTGAATAGTCACAAAATGTAATTTAAGTAATTTAATAGATCATTAGTAGTACTGATTTTCAGTTTGGTCGGCTTCGCGAAACTTAATTTTGCCTAGGAGTAGGGGTAGGAGTAGAGGTAGGAGTAGGGGTAGGTGTAGTGGTAGGGTAGGGTAGGGTAGGGTAGGGTAGGGGTAGGGGTAGGGTAGGGGTAGGGGTAGGGGTAGGGGTAGTGCAGGCAAGCCAACGTTTAGGCAGGACAACGTCTGCCGGGACCGCTAGTAATATAATAATAATTAAATAATGTGTCAAAATGTGGGAAAGATCTCTTGTAAATCTAATAATAATTAATAAATAATATAATAATAATTAAATATAAATTAATTAAAATTATCATTAGATTTAGAAGAGATCTTTCCCACATTTTGACTCATGAAGTGACAAACTGAAAACCTTTATGTGATAGACACTACCCATTTATAAATATAATAAGTATATGATACGATTATTAAAAAATACTGTTTAAATTATCTAATTATTTTAACAGTGTTCACCCTTGTATCCGGCTCAACTGACTAGGTGAATCTGGCTTTTTTATTTTAATCCTGGCAACCTTAGGCATTACCACAAGCCTAACTTGCAATTCAAGATTCTATACACCGGTTTTGGTTGGGACCGCTTTGAAGAAAAAGTTGTATATGTACTGAATTTGTGAACTTTGGGTGTGATAGTTAGTTTTACATTTTTTTATATCTTTACTGGTTGCCTTACGGCTCCCTGAACCGTGTTATTGGTCCCAGGGTACCCAGCTGATGACGAAGTCTTCCACGTTTAGCCGATGGAATTTGTGAAGCTATATACGTAACGAAGTCGATGGTTAAGGTTAATCTATCTATCATCACGCCTTTTATGCCAAGAGGGATAGGCAAAGGCAATCGAATGCCATTTGCTACGATCCTGACATACCTCTTTCGCTTCTTTTATATTAATCATACTTTTTCATACATGCTCGGCGATTGTGTGTATTTTTAATATTGCCATCCATCAATGTATTTTTTCTAGGTCGTCCTTTTTATTCAATTTCCTATTTTAGTCAATCTTTCATCCTTCATTCGTTCAGGTTTCTTCATTTTAGTCACAACATCATCTTTCACTCCGTATTCTTCTCTAATGACATCGTTCCGGATGTAGTCAATACGCTTTATATCACACATTCTACGTTTGATATGAAGAGGTTTATTTAGATGGAAAAGCCTCTTATCATCATGTATGAAATGTATCAACTTCCACAATCACGATTTTTTAAATTCTATACAAAATTCTGAATTTTTAAGATAATTACGCACTTGACCAAAAAGAAAGTGTGTCAATTTTAGTTTCAGACAAAAAGAGCTAAAGTCCACAAAGAAAGTATGTTCCTATATCTTCTAGAAAAGTAGACTGTCAGAGTCCCCATTTAAAAGGAAGACACGTCTATACTAATATTATAAAGAGGTAAAATTAAATTTTTGTTGGTAATGAAGAAACTCAAAAACTACTGAACCGATTCTAAAAATTATTTCACTAATAAAAAGCTACGACATCCCTGAACATAGGCTATATTTTATATTGTTCGAATATATCCACGGGAGGAGCCGGGGGCGGAAAGTCTTTTAAGCGATATTTACGTACCTACCCGTCGAAAATCTGTAGGTACTCACTATACACAGTTTACTTGCCTTGACTCGTGCATAACCACTATGTTATAAATAAGCCGGTATAGTGAAAGAAACGTATCAATTATTATATGATACTCTCTTGTCACTTTCCATCAAGTGGATGGTGAGTCACATGTCATGATTGCTAAAAAAACCCATATCTAAGACCTGTTTTCAGAACATCCCCTTTTCCATACGCTTCGTGTGCCTTAGGTATAATCACTGTCATCATTACGATATTATAAAACAATATGTCTGTCTGTCTGTGACATTCTCACGCAAAAATTACTAAACCGATTTTGTTGCGGTTTTCACTATTAGATAGGTTAATTAACTGGATCGGTTTACGATAATTAAACATGGACCATAATCAAGTAGGGAAAAAAGTTAGAACCAGCGAGTTTTTATGGCGTATGCTGTCTAATCCGTCAAAAATGATGAAGGAAAGAATTATGTATTTTTAACCGACTTCCAAAAAAAGAAGGAGAAGGTTCTCAATTCGGACCGTATTTTTATGTATGTATGTACATCGATAACTCCGCCAATTGTGAACCGATTTTGATGGTTTCTTTTTTAATCGACAGATAATTCTTCCGGATTGGTCCCATTTTTATCTCATAAAAATTGGTTCATTACTTTTTCAGAAGTTTTGAAAAAACTGACTTTATAAGTACATTTTTCTTGATATCTCGATAAAATATGTACCGTTTTTGACAACTTATTTTTTTCAAGACATAATAATTTCTTGACATTATCTCACAGACATATGACGAAAATCGGTTCAGTAGTTTTTCAGAAATTCAGTAATTAATTTCTGTTTTCGGCTGAAATTATGTATCAGAAAAAGCCTTAGCAACGGTTGCTATTGACACGAAGTTGTCAATTTTCGTGACGATGGTCTAGCGGTTAAATGTAATGGGCTGCATAGGATGCACAAGCACATTACATGGTTCAAATCACATCCACAGGGGTATTTTTTTTTTATTTACCATCAATATTTTTTTAGTTGCGTTATTATTTGTCTCTCAAGGCAGCAAAATCACTTAAAAGGGTAAAATAAACCTTTTAAAAAAAAGTGCACCGACTTCAAAAATTTGCACTGAAAAGTAAGAAATAATAAAAATTTCGTCGTAGAATTTGAAGACGGTTGGTGCCAAATTAGAAATAACTTAGTAGGTACCCAAATTCACTAATCTAGATAATTTATTAGGAACCTACGATCATCAGTACAAACATAATATATAATATTGAACAGATATTTATGTTCTTAGATATTTACTTAATTTTGTATCCTAATTTGGCACCAACCGTCTTCAAATTCTACGACGAAATTTTTATTATTTCTTACTTTTCAGTGCAAATTTTTGAAGTCGGTGCACTTTTTTTTAAAAGGTTTATTTTGTACCGACTTCAAAAAATATGCACTGAAAGCAAATGCACAAGTCACTATAAAAAAACCCAAATCCCTTCAAGTGTGCCTATAAAATTAGAAGAGTTCTCGATTTCTCCAGGATCCCATCATCAGATCCTAATCTGATGACCATGGGACCACGGGATGGGAAGTATACCTACCTTTTCAAACAAAAAAATATATTTCCAAGTAATCGGGAACATACATAAAAGATTCCGTCGAATTGAGAACCTCCTCCTCCTATATAAGCGTATTTACTATTTTCTATTGAAATTGTTCTAAACCAATATTGTACCCTGGCGGGGCGGGGTCGCTAGTAAATATAATAGGTAAAGGGTTCTAATATTGACCTTTAGAAGGTAATTATTTAAAAAATTACTTTGCCGTCACACCATGGTAGACGTAGGTCGTAGAATGCTATCAATTTACCGGTTATCCTATCCGGTTCAAAAACACGTTTATTAATGATGCAATTGCGCTCGAAAACTAATCGAAATCCTACAACTTTATTTTTTATTTAATAACACAAATACAATATTTACAAATATGAAATTAATAGAATAATTAAAGATAACTGAATAATCAATGTTCGCATGGAGTAGTGGCAAGAAAACTTGTTGAAATTCCCAGCCAAAGAACTGCTTTGTCATAAGAAAATTATCGTATTGCTTTTCATGATTCCTGAAGTTTTTCAGCGTGGTGTACGTACACATATATAAAAAAGTATGGCCTTTTTTACAGTGTAGGTATGCGACTTTTTTTATTTCGAAGTCACTCCAATAAAGTATATTGTTAACATTATGGTGTGCCACACAAACGAAGTCGTGGGCACCAGCTAGTAAGAAATAAAATAATAAAAAGAATAATAAAGTACCAATGGGTTTTTATAATTAAAAACTTATGAACATAATTCGACAAACCACTGAGGCTTTTCCATCTAAAATATACCTCAACAAAACTGGCCACTCCTTAAGTATATAGCCTCACAAATACATCATCGGTTAAACCAGGGAGACTTGATCTTCGGCTGGGTACCATGGGACCATAACACGGTTTCGGGAGCTGAAATAAAATTCTAAAATCGATATATACCCACTTAGTTACATCATTCTGTGTGTGCCTGCGACTTGGTATCAAAATTAATGAATCCACCATTCTCTGGGATATCACGCACTATCATGTATCAAAAGTACTGGCTCTTGCCACTGTACACGTGCCGATCATATTAGAACCGCCTGGTATATCACGTGACGATAGCTAGAGATGGAAGATAGCATGACACTCGTGCCCTGGTAGCTGTGTAGATTGACGGCTTCTCACGTCCAGGCTGCCTCAAATAATGTGGAGCAGCCAGCAACTACATCTGAAAACCTCAAACGGCGTAAGTACCTACGCATCCCTTGCACAAAATAATTTATTTGCGCCGTTTGGGGTTGAAACCATGGATCCGTGGGGTCTCAGGCCAAATAAATTATATAAAGACCTATAATCCAGTCATCGACATTTCTGGTGACAAGAGGGCTGCAAGCCTTAATTCTTGGCATATTTCAGCAGGATAGTGATTTTGAGAAGGAGTATGTATGTACCAGTAAGTTCCTTGGGGTTTCCCTTTTTTATCATTATACTATACTCCGTTCTATATATTTGTTAATTAATTTTGTATAAATGTAAATAAAGAAACTAAATAATAAAACAGACAATCTTTATAGGTATATTTATTTTCCTTTGTTTAAATTACACCGAATCAGGAACAATGCAAGAAATTCTAAGATGTTGTTCTAGGAAGGAATTAATGAGTTCCCATTCCCATTATATGTGAATTCCTAGCAATTTTAAATAATTAAAATTGTATACAAAATGCTATTTATAAATTAAGGAGATTTTCCAGTTCTTTGAATTTTCTCTGAAACTTTTCCAAGAAGATTTTGAAACATTTGCAATTATTTTCGGCCTTCTAAGATAGTCTCCCCATCTAAGGTTCAATTTGGTCTATGTTTTGATTATATTGAGGTATGGCATATTTTTTGACCCCGAACTCTGTATTTTTTTATTACTCGGGATTTTTTATATGAGCAAATTGAAGCGAAGTGAGAAAATCCATTTTAAATTGATAGTAATCGATCATTCAACCGATTCAACCCAATTTGTAGGCAGTATTAAAATTTATACGTTTATTGAACATTTATTGGAAAATTTAAGTTATTTTTGTGACAGGGAAAATATTTATTGAATACCTACATCATTATTAGTTACGCGTAAATAAATCTGTTAGATGTTTAGGCTGTTTACTTTCCATTTTGAAAATAAAAAACCAGCCAAGTGCGTGTCGGGCCACACATAGAGAGTAGGGTTCCCTCACTGCTACAATCCAGGATGTCGTAGTATATTAATTTATTGTGGACTAGTTTTCCGCCCGGCTACGTCCGTGGAGCCCATATTAACTTTCATCCCCTATTATGGACTTGTGTTCATACGAAAATCCCATAGAAAAATCACTTTCATTTTTCAACTTTTCCAATTTTTCTTTTCCTTAAAACCTTATTTAGCCTATTACGAACATTAGGAACATAAATTAGAAAAATCGGTCCAGCCAAGTGTGTGTCGGGCCACACATAGAGAGTAGGGTTTCGTAGTCACTGCTACAACCCAAGATGTTGCAATATTTTTTTTATTTTGTATTTCGAAAAGTTTATTTGTCTCGGTGCCTGTTAAAGTATGGGCGGCAGTTTTCTAGATTTTTTTTTGTAGTTTTATTAACAAAATATATACCTAATGTTTTTTTTCTATCTTCACGAGTTGCCTTACAGCTCCCGAAACCATGTTACGGTTCCAGGATACTCAGCGGAAGACCAAGTCTCCCTCGTTTAGCCGATGGTATTTGTGAGGCTATACTTAACGATTGGCCAGTTCTGTTGACGTATATTTAGATGGAAAAGCCTCTAAGCGTGGTTTGTCGGATTATGTACATAAGTTTTTAATTAAAAAGTTATTGGTACATGACCGGGATCCGGGATCGAACCCGTGGTATGCCTAGTTAATACCAAACGTCTTAATCACTCGGCCACCGACGCACCATAATATAATGTTTTATTGCGTCAAAATTGAGATTCAAAATTGTAGACACAAGAATATTTTGAAAGAATGGGATGGATGATACTGAACGATCTTATAATATCGTATACTTATGTAGCAGGTAGATTTATAAGCATCATTTTTATTCAAGGAACCAGCAAGAAAGTCTGCTTCTGATATATTTAAGTATATAATGATATGTTTTGAGAACGAAACGCTTTAAAACATTAGTAAATCGAAGCGAAAAAGATTTAGTTATTCCTAAGTACCTACCTAAGAGCAGATTTTTTAAAGTATAAAGTGATCAGTGCGGATACTTTCATTAACCCTTTGCAATGTTATTTCTCTTCACTGAATTATTCATTAGGAAAATCAATTTTTCAGGACGATTAATTACTTTTGTATGCTATTAGATGATGTCATATTGTGTTTAAAAGTCTTGATCAGACTTTGCGCAGTTCACAAGGAGATGATAATTGTTTACAAAAAAATATAATAATAACTTTATGTTTATTATTACAGACAGTAATTCAATTACTGACTTCATTCATCATCTATAAATATCCTGAAACGGTTTATACCGAATTTGTTTAGTTATTTTTAACCTATTGTATTTTTTGTGTGAGATGCTTATTCACATTTTGCTTTAGACTGATTTTATTAATGTATTTTTATATCATAGTTAATATACAATAACTTAAGTGCCATATTATATCCATAATTTTTCTGAAATAAACTATTCCGAATTTCTCTGTAAATAATCCACCTGTGTCACTGTAATTTAGGATATAGTTACTTATTCAATATATCTAAGTGAAATAGCTGTTATTTTTTAAATTGGTTTTATTAAATAGGAGGGTCGTTAAACTTTGCCCTCGTTTTTGACTCAAAAATAATTATTATTTTGAATTTTCAATAAGCTACAAAAACACGCGATGTATATAATTTAAGGGTAATGGTATAACAGCGCTTTAAAAAATTAAGACCTTTGTCAAGGATTATGAAAGAGAAAACAGGGGCAAAATAATCCTTTATTTAATCACCCATATTTCCTATTCAATAAATCGAAAAAATAACGGCTATTTTCACTTAGATATACCTATTGAATAAGTAACTATATGCTAAATTACAGTAACACAGGTGGATTATTTACAGATAAATTGGGAATATTTTATCCCCATACAAATTATGGAAATAGGTCTCTTAAATTAACTATCAATGGAAAAGTGACATCATCACTACATTTTATAAAACAAAGTGCCGCGACTGTCTGTGCCCTATACACGCAAAAACTATATGGATTCGCGAGGAAGGTTTACAAGTATTAAACATGGACCTATCATGTTTATCAAATCTGGGAAAAAGTTAGCTCCAGCGAGTTTTCAATCCGTCAGAGATATAGGAAATAATATAGGAATGATTTGTGTAAAATATTATGTGTACCGACTTCAAAAATTATGCACTGAAAAGTGTGCTTTCCGAAAGTAAGCACTATAAAACAAATACCCAAATCGCTTCAAGTGTGCCTATAAGAGGAGTTTTCGATTACTCCAGGATCCCATCATCAAGTATAACCTTTTTAAAAAAAATCCAAATCGGTCCAGGTCAAATAATCGGGGAAAATACATAAAAAAAATCCTCGTCTTCCTTTTTGAGGTCAGTTAAAAATAATATACAAAAAAGTCTGTGGTAGCATATATCTATATCTAATAGATACGTAGTTATAAACGTATTTATGTAGTTATTCAAATTGTGCTCTTTCTGAACAGTAAACGAAACTGAACCGTCACGCTCGGCTCGGTCGGTGACGCTGAATCGGGTATACTCGGCTCAAGTCGTCATCAGCCACGTTTACTGTCTAACAGAAAGAGAGCATGAACGTTTCTTGAATTACGTTTTATTATTATGTATTATAATTCGCGTATATTTTGTGTAATATTTTCAAGTGTATATAATGTGTGCATAATTAGATTTCAGTGCTTTATTTGATACCTACATATATTTTAAAATAGAAAATCTATCTTTTATGTTCTCAGAATAGGCCCAGAAGCGCTGACTTTTTGATGAAGCTTTCAGCGAAGTATGGGTTTTGAATTTTATAAGATATTTTCTATAGACCCCCGTAGTACTTTTCCTTGCTGACGCAGACCCCTCAGCAAGTAGAAATCGACCCCCATATAGACCACTTTGGAAAACGATACTCTAGTTCGAAATCCTTGTTGATGATTCTGAATTTAATAGAGCCTAACAATATAAAATGAGCTCATTGTCTGAAATAAAACGTACACACGAACCAATTTGAAAGGAATTTTACCAAACGGCATTAGAAATGTTTATTGCCTTTCCACATTTGAGATCTGTATGATAGAAGAGTCTTCGTCTTTACATCTAAATTCATATAAAAGACATTTGAGATTTTTATTCAAATGAAATGCGTTATGGGCACTTAAAGTTGAATAAAGCATAGCTATTAGTCTAAGAGCTCGTTATAGAGCTGTGAGGGTTTGTTCAAAGTTTTTTTATACATAAAAACGATAGGTAACTAAGTCATAATAATATTATAAAGAGAGAATGTGAGTCTTGTTTTGTTTATTAGACGTGAAATTGAAAAGCACCGATTTGAAAAATTATTTCACTGTCATGACTTCTGCTACTTTATCTCAAATATTAAAATAATGTCAGGGTTCCATAAGATGTGTGATATTTATAATTAAAGTGGAGAGCTGCTCGTTATTTTTTTTAATTTTAAATGTTTATACGGGCGAAGTCGTAGCGGATATAAATTATATTATAAATGCGAAAGTAACTCTGTCTGTCTGTCTGTTACGCTTTCACAGCTGAACCACTGAACCGATTTTAATGAAATTTGATACGAAGTGTAAGCTTGAACCCTAGGGAAGAACATAGGAAGATTTACTTTTTTAAATCCACTGCCCTAATGGGGGTATAATGGAGGATGCAAGTTAGAATAGGCACACGCGTGAAGTCGGGGCGATCAGCTAGTAGAAAAATACAAAGAAACGATATGCTGTAAGTTATGCCATACTCGTCATGAAATCGCCAAATGCAGTTGTCATGAGCTCTCGGCCTATTTACAAACATTAAAAATGATATTCCAAGTTTCAAGTTAATGGTGCAATAATGAATGTTTAACGGTCTTACAATGTGAGACAAAAAGTTAGGACGAGTGTGATTTATATAGAGCTGGATAAATGAAGTTGTGATAGAGATTTTGGTTCATGAAAAACTAATTACGGGAACTTTTTTTGGACTTTTTGGACATTTTCTTGATTAGCTTTAGATTTATCAGCTTACTTAGTCCGAAACCGGATTAATTTTGTTACGTAGTCTATTTCTTTTAATATTTTATAAGTATGTAAGGCAACGGTTCCCGAAAGCTGTAAGTACCCGTGTAGAATAAAAAAAAAGTATGTAAACTGTGACACTGTTGATTTTATATAGTATTTGAAGAAAATATTAATTTGTTATGGACTAGCTCTCAGCCCCGGCTACGCCCGTGGAGCCCATATTAACTTTCATGGTCTTGAGTTTATACAAAAATATACTTTCCGCTTTTCCAGAATTTTCCAATTTTCCGGGCAACTTTTCCAATTTTTCTTTTCCTAAAAATGTTATTTAAATTATTACGAACTTTAGGTACAAAAAATCTGTAAAATCGGTCCAGCCATTCTCAAGTGATGCGCTTACCAACGAACAGCATTTAATTTATAGATACAAGAGTATAATAAAATAAACCCTACATAGTAATATAGGGGTAAGTTTGTTTTTTATTATATATTAAAATACTTAGGTACTGTGTGATAATTTTAATTTTGGGATTGTAAATTTTATATTTCTGGAAACCCTGAAGAGAAGAGAGTCTTGTTACATTTTGAAGAACAACTGAATGAATTTACAAGCGATTTAAAAAAAACAAGGTAATATAAAAAATTTGCAGAAAAATATGTGCACAAAAATGTGTATAATTGTATATGATATCATTTTGTGTGATTTCTAAGTTGACCGGAGGTTTTCTATGTCAAATCACAATATTGACATCAGATAATTCTTAGAAAACATAAATAATAATTTGCAAAAACATTTTAGTTGTATGTAAACAACAATTGTGTTAATTTTTGTCATTTTTAATTATGTGGAATCTCCTAAGTATAAAGAATTTGCGTCATATAATGATAATGGGTTTTAAGAGTTTAACCACAAACGAAGTAAAAAGTCCCTGGTTTATTGTTTTAACATGATTTTCACTCAAAACCGTTTAGCTGTTACGGCGAAATTGTCTATTAAAATTAAAGGACATAAAAACAAAAGGAGTATAATTAATTTTTCATGTGCAAAATCTTGTGGAAAGTAGGGACTAATTTCATGTAATGGGAATGAAAAGTGTAAAAGGAAGTAAAGAAATTCAAATTAAAATATTAAAATGATTAGAATTAATTGAATATTCGAATTTTTTTGGTACTATAGATGGTACACATCAATGGCGGCTACTGTAATACTCGCTTTTTTAGGGTTCCGTACAAAAATTAAACCCTATTTTTGTGCCCATACATGCAGAAAAGGGGGTTTAATTTTTTTTTACCCTTACATCAACTTTTTTGGGATATCATTTCAAATTCAAAAATTACGAAAATATTATTAGTTAATTTTTTAAATGTATTTTTTAAATTTGGGGTCAGTCAAAGTCACGAAATTTACGATTTTTAGACACATTTTGTTGCAAGGTCTATCAGAAAAATGGCTTTATATATGAGACTGCAATATATGTACAATATTTCAATAAAAAAAAATTAACAGAGCAAGCATGCAACATTTCTAGTCTTTATGATAGAATTTCAATACCCGGTACCAAATATAGGTAGGCACATTTTGAAGTATGCGTTGCTTACCAGGATGGAACGATGTATGTACTTCTGTACGTCTGTCCGTCCATCTGTCTTTTACAGCAACTAGCTTCAAAATCAGTGAATTTCTTCGTTCGTCTGCATAGCTAATATTACTTTAAAATTAATTCAGGACTTTTAGAATATATAAGTCTTTATCAGATATTCATAAAGCTGTGCGAACTTTCCTGAAACGCTCTACAGAAATGAAGAAATCTATGTGAAAATTACCACTTGTTAGAAAATTATTTCACTATTATACCCTCCATGAAACTTTAAGTATTATACCAGACAAGCTTCTGTCCGCGGTTTCACCCGTGTGGAAATAGATCCAAAAAGAAATATACCTCAACAGAACTAGCCACTCGTTAGGTATACCGTAACACGGTTTCAAGAGCTGTAAGGCAACCCATGAAATAAAAAACCGTATGAAAATCCGTACAGTAATTTCTGATATTATCCTGAACAAACACAAACTCAGCTCAGCGGGGGACTTTAATCTATACTAATATTATAAAGAGGAAAGATTTGTATTTTTGTATGTTTGTTACGAATAAACTCAAAAACTACTGGACGGATTTTGATCATTCTTTCACCATTGGAATGCTACATTATCCCTGAGTAACATAGGCTATATACCATCACGGCATGATTACGGGAACGGGGTGGGCAGGGTAGGGGTAGGGGTAGGGTTAGGGATAGGGGTAGGGATATTATAGGGTATATTTTATTTTGTTCGTAAATATCCACGGGCGAAGCCGGGGGCGGAATGCTATAAATAATATAATAAGATTTTTTGTATTTTTGTTTGTAATGAATTAACTCAAAAATTACTGAACCGATTCTAAAATTTTTTTCACTAATAGAAAATTATGATATCCCTGAGTGACATAAGCTATATTTTATATCATTTTTGCATTAGATAGCCCAATTCTCGAGGAAGGCTATAGGCTATATAACATCACGCTACAACTCGAAGGGGCGGATTAGTAACTAAGTATTAACGCTGGTGCAACCGCAAGACACAGCTAGTATATATATAAAAAGAGTTACAGTCATTACGAGTTCTAAGAGACTACAAATCCACAAACTTGATATTAGTAAGGTAGATTCTTTATACTACGTAGGGATCCACTACGACCGAGATTTGACCTCTAAAAGGGTAAACTTTGTATTGGGAAAAACATTTTTTAGTCACAATTACTTGATACTTTGAATATATGGTCTAGAACATTAGCGAGGAAAATGATAAAAAGGATTTCAAAAATGTCTTCCCCCATGATGTAGAAAAGGGGATCCAAATGTCTGTATTGAAAATAAATTGAATTGTATTTTTTTAAACCTATAAATACTCTCTAAGATATAAATAATGAAACATGTGTTTCAGCTTTTCCCAATGGTTAAAAGAGTTATTTTTTGTATGGGTGAACAATTTTTTTTAATTTTTGTGAGCAGTCACGAAGAATAGGTATAAAAGATTTTCAAGGTACTCTAGCCGCAAGAATGATTGTGTTTGTTTGATTTTGTTGACATAATAATTGCTTTGGATTCAAATTCAAATTTATATTTTTTGTAAGCAAGTCTACATCATGTGTAGAATCACGTCCGCAGATCAAAGTTGTCGTCATGATAATTTTTAGATACATTTCGATATAGAGGTTAAATCGTCAACATTGTCTGCTTACCTCGGAAATAACGTAGATTTTGACATCAAATGAGAGATTACATATTTATGCCGTTTGCTGTTAAACATCCATGGGTCCAGCGGCAAACATTTTTATAAAAATAATAACCCCTAAATTAATAGCGTCTAGTGATAGCGGCTAGCTCCTTCCTTGCACAAAAAAACTGTATCACTAATACAGCGAGGGATAACGCAGTTAACGTTCTAGGTACCATGACACAGATCTCTTTGACCAAACTTAATTTTAGTTTTAGTATTTTTAATTTTAAATATTCATTAGATAGCTGTTGATCTTGATAGTTGAAACTTTAGTGTTCCCTATATTTTTATAAGGAGCGGAAACGTGGATAGTAAAGGAAAGGGAACGACAGAGAATTGACCCACTGGAAATGTGGTGCTGGAAAAAAATGCTGGGTATATCTTGGATCCAGCACCGCACAATTGTTTCCAACCTCCAGGAACTTCATGTCAAAGAAAGACTATAAGCTGGCGTCCAATCTAGGAACCTTCGGTTCTTTGGACATATCACGCGACGAGAAGAGTAGTCCATAGAGAAACTGGTTGTGCAGGGCAGAGTCGGTGGCGGCAGATCGCGAGGACGTTCTCTCTTGCGCTGGACTGACCAAATAAGGTCATTGACTAACAGGGCCGGATTTACCCTTAGTGCCGCCTTGGGTCACCGTGAAAAATTACTTAACCCTACATAATTTTTTTAAATAAATAAAATGAATCATTTTTATTATTTTATTATAAATGGGATAAATAAACGTTAAATGTGCATAATTATGTTCTCAATACAATCACACTTTTTAAAGCATTTTCGATAACTTCATATAAAAAATTTCTTTCTCCGAATTTTGCCGCCCCTGGAAATTTGCCGCCCTGGGCACTGGCCCCTGTGGCCCCTAGTGTAAATCCAGGCCTGTTGACTAACATGTCCTTGAATGACTGTGCAAGGAAGGTCTCGGCGAGAGAGACATGGCGCAAGGTTGTGCGTCGCGCTGTGGATCGTATTGATTGACCACGACTGCTCTGCCAAGAGCGCTACGACTGAGAAGAAGATAAAGATACTTTCAAAACTTCTGTACAACACCGGGTCAGACTGTAACTTATAACTTTATTTAACAGTTAAAACCTGTTTGCCATGATTTGTTACCTCATTTTATGTGAAATAGTCAATTAACAAAATTTATGTTGTTTATTTGAGATTTAAAACCAGTTTTTGAAGTTCTCTAAACAAAATAAATTATAGTAACAAAAAATCAATAATATTTTTTCTGTATCTATAGATACTGTAACAATAATCCGTCCCTGACACGCAGTTTCATAATATAGAGTATTTATAAATTAGTACTTCCAAGGGCACGTAAAGCCGGGCTGCCCCTCTTCTTCCCGCTGAATCTGGATTCAAGCTAAAAAAATCTGTTTTCTTGCATCACAAATTATATTTATGCATATGGATAGTGTTATATTTGACAAGTTATGAAAATTCAATTATTATCTTATACTCCATTACAAAATACTAGCGACCTGTCCCCGGCTTTGCACGGTTTCAATATGGGTTTACAAAATTTTGAATACCTACACAAATACGCTATATTGATATCGTGGTCTTTTTTATAGATAATTTTATTATCATTTTGTTAAAGAATCTGGTGTTAACTTTTTACCTACTAAATATGATAGATCCATATACCCGTAAACTTTGCTCGTGAACTAACCTATCTAATCGTGACAACCGCAACAAAATCCGTTCAATAGATTTTTAGCACAGACAGATAGACAGACAGACTCGACAGGGGACGAAAAGTATGCCCAGCCCATAAGAAGCTTTATAAATAATCCGAAAAACAACAACCGGGCATAACCTTTAAAATTCAGCCGACCAAATCCTTCGCCATTCTTTTAACGGATAACAGAGTGCCTATGGGTATAGTATAAGTACATAAACACCTTGGCATCGCTCCTTAGTTTCATCAGAGTGAACGACAGTTTCGTTGGTTGTATTGCAGTTGGTCCCATACATTTCTACGTTTTATTTTATTCGCTAAGTTGTACAATGTCTTGTCGGGTGGTGGTAGCCAGGCCGGGTAGATAGGTAGGTATAGCAGGAAAACTCGTAGTGAACTTTCACCATTCGTTTATTGGTCGAATTAACAAGGAAGGAACAAGCAGGAGCAGCAAAAGAACAACCAGTAAAAGCATCCGTAAGGAGCCAAGGAGCCTTCAAAGGAGAAGGAAGCCGTCAAAGGAGAAAGGAGCCGTAAGGAGAAAGAGCCGTCAAAGGAGAAAGGAGCGCACTGTAATAAAAATGAACTACACATTACTACAGGGCGTTAAGCTATTGAAGTAACACAATACAAAGTATGATAAAAATACTTACAATACTTATTTGCGCTCCTTTTATATTAACATAGATATTAGTTCTTAAATATTGATTCAATACATTTTATATAGTTATTTACTTAGTTGATAAAATAGAAATATAATAAATTTTACAATGGACAACATTTCATTTTTTTAATCACCCATTTTTATTACTTTAATTAAAAATATATTAAAAAATAAGTTACACGTATTTTTGTATTTTATTTTTGGTTGAGTTTTTATATTTTTAATTTAATTATGAATTTTTATAAATTCTGAGGACTTATAAACTAAAAACCATAGCTAGGACTAAAATTAAGAAATATAAACTGTCACCCAAAGAAAGTGACAGATAGTGTCAGTCAAGCCACAGAGTATACGTTATAGAAATGCAAAGAGTATAATATACCGTGTTCCAAATAGGTGTTGCCGTAGCCGGAACTCAAATCGCCTACAATACTAGCTTTTGTCCGCGTAATAATACTAGCTTTTGTCCGCGGTTTCACTCGTAAATATATTTCCTGTGATAGCCCATTCGAAACTAGCAAAACTTCCAAAAAAATATTATATAAAAGAAGTATTTTTATAATTATATTTAAAGAATAATTATTAAATTAGCTTTAAATGGAATAAAAATGGGTAAAATTAATAGAGGGCAACACCTGAGTTCAATAACTAACAACTCTGCCAACAGACATTAGTATTTTTAAATTAGAGGGTTAGCACAGATTAGGGCACCTATTAATCCTTAATTTTCAATATTTCAGTATTTTTAAAATAACTCGAAAATTAAAGGATATAAAAAATAAAAAAAATCAAAAATAAGCTTTCTAGCATGTAATCTCCAAACGGTTTTCGAATTTTGGTACCTTACGAAAAATGAAATGTTGTCCATTGGCAGAGTAACTGCCTAAGTCAACAGTTTGTGAAGGAATGAGTAAAATTTTAATTTAGTTCCACACATTGAATATTTGAAAATAACATACAATGTTCTATTGAATTGGCCATGCTAACTTTTGGAACAGAAACCAAGATCTCGAAACCGTTTCGAGATATAAGCTTTCAGTACAATTTCTATTTATCAGATTTTAAATTAAGTCTATACTTTTTAAGATATTCAATAACAAACAATAACCTTAATTTGACCGATGTATGACGTCATCTTAAGCAGTATGAAAAAATGATACCTTTGCCTACAAAAAAGGGCAATCGTCAATCTTTGAATGACATCTTTATAAATTATATTTTACGTGTAATTATTTTCTTTGTTATTAGGACATGACGGGATGAAACACTATTTACTTGCCATTGTAAAAAACTATTCAATTTAAATAAATATAAACACGAGTATATAAACAAGAGTAATTTTTAGGTTAGTCGACCTTGACTGACGTTTGCTTGACGTTAATTTGATTGACTGTCACTTTTTATGTGTAGTGGCCAAGATTATAATCCTGTTCTAAATTCATGTGACGTCACGTTTACTTTTCGCGGGTAAAATTTGTAAAATATATTAAAAATAGACGCAATGGATAAAAAACAAAAATATCGAAATTAGTTTCTTAAAATGGGCTATATTTTCAAAACAAATCATAAAAAAAGTATATTATAAATATGTAGCATGGCCAATTAAAATGAACAATATCGTGTTCTAAAATCAAAATAAATGCTATTTATGATGGCCAGCTTGTAAGCGGCCAGGAAAATAAGGTCGTATCATCACAGTCTAAGCCCGCGTATTTAGACTTAGAATCTGGTTTTGTTTCATCTTCATATCTTAAGAGCTCGCTTCATAACGTATGTCCAATACTATTTTACATGCTGCAGCTATTCGTAAATTACCCCATAATGTCTTGAGTTCGAAATTAAAATTGATTTCCAAAGATTATAAATTGATACAAAATCAGTTACAAAGTTTAATGAAGCTACTAGCTATGCCCCGCGGTTTCACCCGCGTGGAAATAGATCCAAAAATAAATAATCCCGTGGCTGTAATTTGCCCCTGCCCCGCCCGTTTATAAAAAGTAGTTTATGTCATTCTCTGACCCCTTTTTCCAAAAGAAGGGTGACATCTGTTTATTTAATTCAAGATACAAGAACGACTTGATTCTCCCATTATTCAAAACGGCGAAGGTGTCAAGGAACTGTATGGGAATGGCTGTCACGGTTTATAATAAACTGCCAAAGGACATTAAAAATATTGAACAAATAACAACGTTTAAGCGAGTTTTGCGTAAATGGCTGGTGGGACATTGTTTCTACACTGTAAAAGAATACTTGACAAATAAATATTAGAATTTCCTTACTCGTAGATTAGAATATAATATGTTGTTTATACTTGTGCTTTAGAATATAATAATCTATTGGTGTCATGTAATATGGAAGTAATAATGTGCCACTTACTGTATTTTGCATACCAGGAATCTGGTGAAAGTGCCTAGGCTTTCTGCAAATAAATATCTTTCTTTCTTCTTTCTTTCTTTCTTTCTAAACTACCACTATGCAAAAAATCATGTAGATCCCGTGAAAAAATAAACAAATCTATCCCACGGAAACCATATATTTTCCGGGATAAAAAGTAGCCTATGTACTATTCCGGACTATAATCTATCTCTGTACCAAATTTCATCCATATCCGTTTGGTAGTTTTTGCGTTAAAGAGTAACAAACATCCATACAAACTTTCCCGTTTATTATATTAGTACGATAAGGTCCTAAATTTTTCCCGTATATATAATCTTTGCAACTCTTCTCGACTTCTTTGAAATTCTTTTAATATGTTTATTAATTTAGATTTTTATTTCCTTTATTTCATAGATAATTTCATATATTTTAAGAAAACATTACCTATAACTTGCTTTTGTTAATAGTTTTTGTGTGATACTCATACAGCCGAAGTCCGTTTTGAGTATTTTCAAATACCTATTTTTTGTGAAATTGTATTTGAAATCGTACTTCATGATTTTTTCTAGTACGTGAATATTGGTCTATCTTATCGATTTTAATAGCACTCCATCTCGCTCACGTATTTTAAAGTGGTATGGACAATATAAGTCGCGCTATGATGCGTGGCCTTAAATGGTTCCGTGTGTATACAGTGATATAATACGTATATATATAATTAATTCATAACAAAGACACGCATGATGTAGACACTTAAATATTAAGACTTTCTAAAGTTGAAGGCAAAACGTGTCAAGTTAACTATATTAACATTAAGCTCGCGATAAGTTCAACAATTTTCTTCATAACAACTTAATTTTCTTGCTCAAAATCTTCCTACATAGACTAAATATTTTCACAAACACAGTGTTATTCGGTGTTAAACATATTTAATATGTGTTTTTCTTAGCTGTGGCTTAAACATTACAATTTTTGGGTACATTTTCATGAAAATTATTAGGTACCTACATTTAATGGCGCAGTTAGGAGTATATTTCAAATGAAAACAACAATCTCTTTTCTGATGTTTGTATGTATGAACCGGCGAACGGTATGAAATTTTTAAAAAACGTTTTGGTTCCTCTATCTATAATATGTCATATAAAGAGGAAACATTTGTTTGTTTGTTTGTTTGTTTGCATTGAATAGGCTCCGAAACTACCTACTACCTACTACCGATTTGAAAAATTCTTTCACCGTTGGGAAGCTACACTATCGCCGGGTGACATAGGCTATATTATAATTTAAAAAATTAGGGATTCTTACTAAAACTTTAATAATGTAACCCAAGGTGTAAAAAAATGACCTAAAAAACCTTACATTGCGTGCGCTGCGAAAACTATTGATGATAGAACAAAATAATGTACAACGACTTTGCAGAATATATCATTATCTACAAAAAGTGTCGCGACGACATATGTCTAACTATTATAGTTAAGTCACAATAAGTGTTCTTTTATTTAAAAAAAAAGTGTTTTTAATCCACGGGCGAAGCCGGGGGCGGAATGCTAGTCTATAATATATCAAAAATAATATTTATTTGTTCGTTGACTTTTGAGGAAGTTTAGGCTATTTAACATCACGCTAGCTATCCTAAGGGGGTGAATTGTATTCCTAATACAAGGCGTACGAATAGTAATAAATAAAAATTAAATTGGTAACCGCATATTTTTTTTAGATATTCGTAATAGTCCGAATAAGGATTTTTAGGGAAAGAAAAATTGGAAAATTAGGGAAAAAGTGAAATCACTTTTTTATGGAATTTTTGTCTCAAATAGGGGATCGAAGTTTGTGCACGCTCTTCTCCAAAATAGCTGAACCAATTCGGGTGTAGTTTTCTATACTAATATTATAAAGAGGTAAAATTAGATTTTTTGTATTTTTGTTTGTAATGAATAAACTCAAAAACTACTGAACCGATTCTAAAAATTATTTCACTAATAGAAAGCTACGATATTCCTGAGTGACATAGGCTGTATTTTATATTTTTAGAATATATCCACGGGCGGAGCCGGGGGCGGAAAGTCTAGTCAGTGATAAGCTGCGACCACTCGTATGGTAGGTGTGTTAGCGTGCATGAAATCGCAGGCAGAGCAGATATATTTTAGCGCTAAAGGCACAGTAAATAAAGTGCCCACTCATTTGACCAATCGCCGGCGCGCCGCCATACGGTCCATCGAAATCGACCACAGACTCGTTCAATTCTTGTACGAGCGGTCCGCTATCCGTTTTCAAATCGTTGTATTTGTGGTTGATTTCGACACATCCACACGCCTTTGTTTAATCGAATCTTGTGTGGATGAGTGAATTGCATGTGATCTACATCGTACAATTTACATTGCTAATGTGTGACCTGTGATCATACGGTGGCCGGAACGAACATTTTCTGTGAGATACCGGACCAGTGCTACTTTAGGAAGCTTAATTTTTTATAACTAAAATAAAATTAAAATACTAAATTAGATTTTCCATATCCTTATGTATTTTGTTCAAAATTATAGCTTAATAAATAATAAATACGAAATTAATAGAGATAATTAAAGTTTAGAAGTTGGGGCTTTCTTTGTAGACTACTTCGCCTTAGTGAAGGGGTTCTTATAGTTAAACGGTTTAATTAGGTATATATTTTCATATAAATATTTGAAAGGTGATAGATAAATATGAAGAAGCGAAAGAGGCATGTCAGGATCGTAGCAAATGGCATTCGATTGTCTTTGCCTATCCCTCTTGGGATAAAAGGCGTTTTGATAGTTAGTTTTTTTTTAAACTTTCAGGAAATGAAATCAAATTATCATACCCGTCTTCAGTAAGAAATTGCCAGGATCCTAGAAGACACATTTCAGGGTTCTTGAAATATTAAAAAAAAATCTAAACATTAGAAAAAAGAATGAAAAATGTAAATATTTTGGAAAAATAAAAAAAAAATTAGCCAGCAGTTACCATTGCAAGCCTGCCTGTGCAGTAACCTATGTCTGAGACCTATCATGTTTAGAAGATAACCAAGTTGGGGAAAAAGTTAGCCCCAGCGAGTGTTGATGGCGTATGCTGTCTAATCCGTCAGAGATATAACAAAATGATGTAGGAAAGAATTGTGTAGAATAAAATGAATTACAAAAAAGTTCGTGGTAACATATATATATATCTGTAATAGATAAGTATTCTAATTGTTGTAAATCTATATTATACCAGACGGGGTGGTTGTTTGCATATACAAGTAACTAAAATTATTATTTGTGGTCTCAAAACTTCAAACTTTAACAATCTCTAAGAAAAATGCACTATCCAAGAAAAGTGCATAATGAAATATCAACAAATTCCGAGGTAATTTCATAAAGTGTTGTGTGTTGTGTGAACTATAAGAAAGGATCAAGTGTCCGAAAACCTGGACACAAGTATTACCACAGCCTTTCATCAGGCAGAGGACCGCAGCCGATGGAAGAAAATAATTGAGGAGAAGCTGATGAGGCGGGGTCACGATCCTCAGCCATGAGGGACCGACTGTGGAGAGAGATAAGAAAGGCCCTATATTCCCTATTTTTTTCAAAATTATACTCAGTAATTTCGGAGATAAAGAGGATTTTCATTATAATTTAAACATATTATATTATGTCACATGATGCACTTGAAAAAAAACACGTCTTTATGTTTTATTTTCCTTCCAAAATTAAGGGTTTCCGTTTTTTAACCCTAGAAATGAAAAATATTGCAGAGAAAAAGCTTCACAGTCTATTACTTTTATTTTATATAAGCTTGTCTAGATCGGCCTAGATTAAAACCGCATCGACCAGAATTAAAACCGCAGTTTTGCTAAGTAATTAAAAAAATAAAGTATGAATTCCTTGAGTTTTTATCCAATCTCTCTAGCAGCTCTCAATTGATGCTATAACTAAAAGAACATCAAAATTATATTCAAATATCTTGTAAGTTTCGGAGGGCACCTAAAACCGCGCTGCCACCGCACTTTTCTTAAAAAATAATAGAACCTAGGAGTATCAAATCTAGGTTAATTGAGTGCAGCAACGGGCTTGCCACCCGTTCTGGCTAAAAGTGGACACTGTTACAGGTGACACTGGCCACATCGCAAGACAGGCTGTGATAGTGTTTGTGTTGTAGGCATTATAGAATTTCAAAAACAGATCTATATATGATATCTCTATATATTATTTCTCAAAGGTTTTCTCTCTATACTAAAAATAATCAAACAAATCAAAATTAAATGTTTCTTTTAAAATTAGATTAATTTATGTATTTTGTAAAAGACTGTTGGAGATCACTTGAACTAACAGTGTGAATTTTTTGCACGGGTAATCTAGTCTATTACTTATAATAGTGCAACCTTATTTGGCTTATTCGTATTGGAATGTCCGTTCTAATTTTAAATTTTTGATAGAAACATAATATGGAAGTTATCTGTCAAAATAGAAAACACGCGGACACAAACACCTTGTGAGGTCGCACCATAGAATAATGTTAGAGTGCGCGCTCGCATATTTATTTTATGGGTCTCATCATCAGAAAAACATTAATTTTTCTATCGACAGGTGTTTATGAGCAGTGGTGCTAATGTTACACCCGAAAAGCCCCTGAAATTTCACACGTTCTACATTCAGCTGACAAACTCTTTGGCAAGCAAAGCCAGTAAGCAAACCTAAATTTAATAGGTCTTTCATGGCTGTTGTCACATCGTCATTACTAAAACCAACGTCTGTTGTATACATTGTATCCAGATTAAATTGTAACTAATGAGTATAATACGTTTACTTAGTCACATTACCGGAATTAATCATGGTTAGTGTTTGATGTTAGTTTCAAATATAACCACAAATTATATCTATAGCTTTAATAATATATAAAAGTCTGTCTGCCTGTACCCATGTTTAACCTAGAAACGGTTCATTGAATTTATTTAGGCTTATAGAATCAGCTTTTCTTCCATGACAATATTTATAAATGGTTGTATTACCAAGATTGGTTCAGCAGTGGTTTTCCATCGAGGGAGTTTTTTAATTTGTTTAATTGTGAAAAATAATGAGCTATAATATAAATATAAGATGTCACCGTCTTTGCTAAGTAGTAAACAAGTTTTTGTGATTTTTAATTAAAAACTTATGTACATAATCCGAAAAATCACACTTACAGGCTTTTCCATGAAAAGGAAGATGAAAGGACGGAGTGTAACATTTGTGTGAAAGGATGTAAATTAGAGCAAGTGAATGAATTTGTTTATTTAGGTAGGATGGTTACAAGAAGTGGAAAGATAGACAAAGAAATTGAAAGGAGAGTGAAAGCGGGAAGCAAGGTATTTGGTGGACTAAACAATGTATGCAGAAATACACAACTTACAACTAAAAGTAAAATGAACATATTACATAATGCTGTTTTAGTTCCATTCTAGCTTATGGAAGCGAGACTTGGGTATGGAATAAGAGGCATAAAAGTAAAATAAATGCAGTAGAAATGTGGTCTTTACGTAGAATGTGTGATCTATAAAGCGTATTGACCGCATCCGGAACGATGTCTTTAGAGAAGAATGCGGAGTAAATATGATGTTGTGACAAAAATGAAGAAAAGTAGTTTACGCTGGTTTGGACACGTTGAAAGAATGAAGGATGAAAGGTTGACTAAAAAGGTTTATATGGCTGAAGTGAAAGGAAATGCTAGCAGAGGACGACCTAGATGTACTTTTATTGAACATATAAAAAATATGTTGATCGATGGAAATATTAAAAGTACACACAATCGCCGAGCATGTATGAAAGTTATGATGAATATAAAAGAAGCAAAAGAGATATGTCAGGATCGTAACAAATGACATTCGATTGTCTCTGCCTACCCCTCTTGGGATGAAAGGCGTGATGATAGATAGGCTTTTCCATATAAATATATCTCAACACCACTCGTTAGGTATAGCCTCATACATATAATACCCTGGAAAACACGGTTTCGGTAGCTGTACGGCAACCCGTGAAGGAAGAAAAAAAGAATTAAATCGATTACTTTTACTTGACATTTGCAAAATTATCATATAGGTACTAGCTTTCCGCCCCGGCTTCGCCCGTGGATATTTTCGAACAAAATAAAATACAGCCTATAGGGATATCTTAGCTTTCTATTTGTGAAATATTTTTTAGAATCGGTTCAGAGATTGCTCTCAAGATCCAAACTTAAAAAACTTTACTTTTTTATAATATGTGTCCAAAACATTGACGAGAGGGATAAGGTCTAGCATTTTTATTAGAAGGGGAAATCCTGCATGTCACCCAGGTCACGTGAATAGGGTAGTGAAACAAGCTAAAATTCTCACAATTTTCTTTACGAATACTGTTGGTTGTTTAAACTTATTCACAACTAGCTTTCCACCCCGGCTTCACCTGTACAAATGTGATACCACAACTCACACAATCCCAGTACATAACCCTTCAAAATTTTAAGTATGATCCCCTGAAATGTTCATAAGAATTAAGCCGTTTCAGATCTTATTCAAGACAAACAGTCACTTCAATAAATATTCAATGTGTCCGAGGAAGTAGGTACCACCAGGTACTCCTTGGTACCACCGCTCATAGTTGAATATGCCGTCAAGTGGTACATATAGTATTAACCAGGCAGACCCCGGGTTCGATCCTGGATCCCGGCCATGTACCAATGTGTTTTTTAATTAAAAATCCGACAAACCACACTTACAGGCTTTTCCATCTAAATATCTCAACAGAACTAGCCACTCGTTAGGTATAGCCTCAGAAATACCATCGGCTAAAAGAAGGAGACTTTGTCTTCAGCTGGGTACCCTTGGACTAAAACACGGTTTCGGTTCAGTTAAGACATTAACGAGTTGAACATATTCTGTATTCACCAAACACAGTTCCCCTAGGCTCGTGATGACGACTTTATTAGATAGGCCACAGAATTTTAGGTATTACTACGTAATGACTAGGTCTTGTTTGTCACCTTCATTCATGGCGGTTCCATAGTCACTTTTCACCAAGTGGATGGCTATACTTGGCTGCAAATCAATTCACACAGAATACCCTAGACTGCCCTAGAGTCACCAATGCATTGACCAAATTTTTTGGACAAGTCTTTCAAGTCATTTTTTTTATTTCTTTCTTCACGGGTTGTCTTACAGCTCCCGAAACCGTGTTACAGTCCAAGGGTACCCAGCAGAAGACAATCTCCCATTTTAGCCGATGGTATTTCTGAGGCTATACCTAACAAGTGGCCAGTCCATATATGGAAAAGCCTCCTCTAAGTGTGGTTTGTCGGATTATGCAGGTAGGTACATACGTTTTTAATTATAGAAAACCTATTGGTATATGGCCGGGATCCGGAATTGAACTCGTGGTCTGCCTAGTAACAGTCAATAACAGACGTCTTAAGACCTAACTTACAAACATTTAAAATATAATTAGATAATATAGGTGTGTTTAGTTTTATGATAGCATCTCTGAAGATTGACCATAAAGTTGTCTATTGACGTCAATTAGACACGTTTGGCGGGACTGTTTTTGAATTTTTAAATAGTTTTGGAAATATTTTTGGATATGACAGCTTCTGTCTAAAAGCGTGGGCTAATTTTGAAAATATAGGGTTACGAACATCTCCGATAAAAAAACGGAAACCCTGTCTGTCTGTCTGACCGTTTGTCACTGCTAATTTTCTCCGAATCTACTGGACGAAAAATGTTGGAACTTGGTACATACTCGTATATAGAGTTTCATGACCCTATCACGGACGTATAGCGTAAATAATAGAATTTCGATTTTGGGGGTTAATTTTGTGGAAAATTTAAGTATAAATTTTTTTTTCAAGTGCGTCATATCAATTGAAAGGGCTCGTTATAAGGAATACATATAATTTTTTAAATTTTTAAATGCATAGTTTAAATTATATTAAAGAAAATATACCTACAAAAATTGACCGTCTGTCACCCCTTATCTCGGAAACTACTGGATCTGAAATTTTGAAACAAATAGGGTCTTTTTCATAGTTTACAAAAAATCTCAACGAAAATCTTGTCTTAAAGTTCTGACCGAAAAATGGCAGCGCGCGACTTGTACTCGTAACTTGACCAATTCTTTTTTAACTTAAACTTAAACACATCTTCACTGCCTTTACCTATAGCTTGCGGTGTAGCCAGAGTGTCAACTTTTTGCCAGAACAGGTGGCAAGCCTGTAGCTGCACATAATTGACCTAGATGTGTCACTTCTTTATGAGAAGTGAAAACCACGAGATGTCTATTTGAAGCACATAATATTCTTAAAGAAAATTGGTCTTTAGAATTTTAGGCACGAGTGAGTGAATTCTTACGGATTCAAATTCATCGCTATCGACTTTTAGGATATAATTGCCTTTTAAAAAAAAATGTACCGACTTCAAAAATGATGCACTGGTAAGTGTGCTTTCTGATAGGAATTGCACAAGTCACTATAAATTAAATACGAAAATCGCTTCAAGTGTGCCTATAAAATTTGAAGAGTTCTCGATTTCTCCAGGATCCCATCATCAGATCCTTTTGAAAAAAAAAAATCCAAATCGGTACGTCTTCAAGTAATCGGGGAACATACATAAAAATATAAAATATTCCGACGAATTGAGAACCTCCTCCACCTTTCTTTGAAGATATTCCATCATTATGTTATGAAAGAACGTCAGCAAAAGACTGAATATAAAGAAACTAGCAAACCCAAACATAATGGTTTACAACAATTTAAATACTCGTACCTACATAAATACGCATATAACTACTTCGCTATTAAAGATAAATACATGCTACCGCAGACTTTTTTGTAGAACATATTATTCTACATAATTACTTCCTACATCATTTTATTATATCTCTGACAGATTAGACAGCGTACGCCATGAAAACTCGCTGGGGCTAACTTTTTTCCCGACTTAATTCACTTATACTGTAGACCATTCTAATAGTAAAAGCAACAAAATCCGTTCGTAGTTTTTGTGTGACAGACAGAGAGATGCGGCAGGGGACCTTGTTTTATAATAGGTGGTGAATATGCAAAATAGTCATATGGCAATGAACTTTTGTCACATTAATTAAGGCTAATTTGTTTTCGTATCATCTACATGATAGTAGAATTTTGATTTTTGACGTAAACACAATTAATATTCCATAATTAACTATTGTCAAATTACTTAAAAATTGTATTTTAATTAGAACACACATTAAATAACATATTTGTTGTCACTATTTAATGTCGGTATTATTTAACAATTAAAAACAAATTTTTACATAATTTTTTTATGTAGTTTTCCATGACTTGGTATTTGTAATTTGAACTCAAACTGGGATACTGTACGTGTACCTACATATGTTATGTTAAGACAATGAAGCCACAAAAATGTGAAATACTTATATTTTTTACTGATACAATTATATTATAGCTAAGATAGAGAAAGGGATGCTTATATTTTGGTCATATGTAAAGAATGGATGATGAGAGACTTACTAAAAACTTGAACGAGGGAGCCACAACCAAATTAGGGACATAATAAACCTTTTAAAAAAAAGTGTACCGACTTCAAAAATTGTGCACTGAAAAGTAAGAAATAATTTTTAATATTATATTTTTATTGGTGCCAAATTAAAAACAACTTATTTCCCAAAGTCACTAAATAAATTCTAGACAATTCATTAGGAACCTACGACCATACATACGTACATACATTTGTATCCTAATTTGGCACCAACCGTCTTCCAATTCAACGACGAATATTTTAATAAAAATAAAATATTAAAAATTATTTCTTACTTTTCAGTGCACAATTTTTGAAGTCGGTAATGTTTTGTTTTTTTAAAATGCAGAAAGGGTACAGGATATGTCTTATACAGCCACATTAAACTCTATGTAAATATCGACATGCGCATGTGCGAGTCAGGTAACCGCGGCTTGCCGCCAATTTGTCGATTAAGAAATTGGTAAATTATTTAAAATACCTATTGCATGGGATTAGATAAAGTAGTATATGAACGGGCACATAACTTGGAATTAAAATTCCACTTATGTTTTAATTACCCCTATTATGAACCCGTTTCATAAACTACTATTTTGACATACCTAAAAAATCCATACTAATATTATAAATGCGAATATAACTGTTAACGGCTAAACCACTGAACCGATTTTGATGAAACCCAACTAGGGGATCAAAGTAAGTATGGGCACCACGGGAAAAGCCCGGGGCACACAGATAGTTGTATGATATTGTGAAACTTTATTATCCCGAGCAAACACTTATTTTATTCATAACACAATAGAATATCTAAACACAATCTGAACTGAAGAACGAGGAAATCAACAACAAATTAAGATTTTTATAAGTTATACTCTACAGATAATCACTGAAAGCTATGTTTATTTGTTTAATAAATATTTCTTTTTTAATATCTAAATGTAAAATATTTAATTCATACTTTCGGTCACGTCCGCAAACGGGAAGAGACGTCACTTTCGTCTAAATGTCAAATAAATAACCTAACTATTAATATAAAAACCTAAATCTAATCTAAACATTAAAATAACTAAATAAACCAGGTCCGCGTGGAACAGTGGCAAGAATACTGGCTGCATTACCGCGCTGAATCGATGATTCGTTGAGCGAGAAGGGAGCCAGCCCTCTTGTCACCAGAAGAGATTTCACAGTTTTTCAGAGTTTTCACGAATACAGAATACAGAATTTTCAAGTGGATTATCTGAAACTACTAGTGAAAAATACCGCCTTAAATAACTAAATAAACCAGGCCCGCGTGTAATAATATTGGCTGCAGCTATAGTTTAAAAATTATACCACAAAATTGTTATGACCCCTATTTGTATCTATATTAATAATATTAAGCTGAAGATCTTTGTAGGTATGTTTTAAACGCGCTAATCCCAGGAACTACTAGACCGATTTGAAAAAAAAATTGTATTAAGAAACCCGTATATTGAAGAAAAGTTAGTAACATCACGCTACAACCCAAAGGAGCGGAACAGTAATTACAATCAACAACCAATCAGTGGACAGGGAGTCAGTTAGATTTTCAAGGCTTCAGGAAGTAAGGACTCGTATAATAATTAATGTCGCAGTCGGTCTATAAGAAAAACAAACATAATTAGGAAATATAAATAGCGTTTAGGAAGTTTGGTTCAATGACATGGCAGTTAAATAAAGATGACCTCTTCAAAATTGTATTTTCTGGTTTACCTTAAAATACATTATTACATTATCAACTAGGAAATTAGCCCCTAGTTCAGAAAATAATCAAAACTAAATAAACTAGGTCCGCGTGGAACAGTGGCAAGAATACTGGCTGCATTACCCCACTGAATCGATGATTATCTGAAAGTATTAGTGAAAAATACCGCCTTTTTGTCCAGTTTTTTTATTGCATAAAATAAAGACCCTGTTACAAATGTTGCTGGAAAAACTTTATTTTAATTAAATTTTGGATTAATGTAGTGAATTTTTTTTAAATCGGTCTTTTCAAACAAACAATAAACTCAAAATCTGTCTTTATATTTATGTATTTTGGTTACTCCTTTGAGTCGTAACGTATTAACCCTATAACCATAATTATATAGCCTATAATCTTCCTCAATAATTGCAAAAATGCAAACATATTTTTCCAACCCGACTGATAGTAATAGATAAAAATAATATTTATTATTAGCTATTGTTTTCGAACTCATGTATATTAAGGCCTTTATTCACAAACGTTTATTAGCAACGTTTTTGTTAAAATATGTTTTGTCACTCTCTAACAAACCTGTCTTTACATAATGGAAAGAAACAAAACACATTTTAACAAAAATTTTGAGATTTTAATAAAATACAATGACATCATGAAAATTATATGGACAGAAAAATATAATAAAGTAGCAAAAAAAATTTACAAAGTGTGAAAAATGGTGTTGTTTTTGTATATGACAGACGTCATTTTTGCATCTTGCTAGAATTAAAATTATCCTATCTAGAGTGGTACTAGACTATTTTTTTGTTTATTTTTTTTCTTATATGAGCGACTCTCACCTAGTAGTCGCCAATCCTTCTAATATTGAATAACTTCACACTTTCGTCCAATTTCACTAAATTACTCCCTACAAATGTGTGCCACATAGCGAGAGCTAAGATGTTACACATTACTATAAAATAAAAACTAATTCATACACGGTCGATAGAAGGAAAGTAGAATTGAAATTGAGAAAATTGTTTATATGTGAAAAGTAAGTGAAAACAAAGTAGGTATCTTTAAGCAATGGCGTAACCAGCATTTTTTGCAACGGTGTGGTAAGGTTGCGGAAATGTCAGTATGTAGGCATAATAACATACATATAACATCGGTTAAAAGAGCTAGACTTGGTTTTCTGCTGGGTACCCTAGGCCCGATGACAAGGTTTCGGGAGCTGAAAGGTAACCTGTGAAGGAAAAAAATGGCTTTACAACAATTTGAATACCTATATTTATGACACTTATTATAACATATTACCTATATATATAAATAAAAAATAAATGCTGTTCGTTGGTAAGCGATCATCACTTGCGAACAGCTTGAACATTGGCAATTTTTTTTTAATTGTTCGTAATAGTATGAATAAGGTTTTTAGGGAAAGAAAACTTGAAAAAGTTTTCCGGAAAATTGGAAAATTCCGGAAAAAAATAAATACCTTTTTTTCCATGGAATTTTTGTATGAAGTCAAGACCATAATAGGGGATGAAAGTTAATATGGGCTCCACGGGCGAAGCCGGGGCGGAGAGCTAGTAAAAAATAAATATATGCTACCGCGGACTTTTGTGTCGACCATTGTATTCTTCAAAATTATTTCCTACATCATTTTGTTATATTTCTGACGAATTAGACAGCATACACCATGGAAAAGCGCTGTTAATGCTCAGCCCCTAAACATGATTACCTACTCGTAAACCTTCCCTTTCCGCAACAAAATCCGTTCAGTAGTTTATGCGCAAAAATAAAAGACAGACAGACGCGGCGGGGGCTTTGTTTTAATAACATGTTGGGACAGAACGGGATTTAGACATAAGAATAATAATCATTACGTATAATGAATGCACAACAATGAATAGTTTGTGCAGCATTTCTAGAATTGAGGTCAGCCGTGTAAAGTGTATTTTGAAGATTCCCGCAGTCTTATTACGGAGTAAGCAACTGCAACGGATTGCATACAAATTTCTGTCAAAACGCAACTAAACTCGTTAGCGCCCATTTTTTTTCAAACAAAATTTATTTGTAAATACACAAGAAAAAATAATTATTTAACTAAAAATTAAAAATATGTCCATCGTTGTCCAGCGGCATAGTTCCGATGGCATCATTACCACGTTACATGGTGATGAGCAATAGCTGCCAGAGCGAGGGTCACCAAAGGAGTCGGATTTATTTTTTATTTTTTTATAGAGAAGACGACATGTGACCTTGCCACCGCCTGTTTATTAAGCATTGGTCCATGAATGCGCGCGACTGACAGAGCAGATTAGACTTATTGTAATAGGTATTATACTAGATTACCCGTTCGAATACTTCGCACAGTTAGTTCAACTGATCTCCAACAGATGGCGTATTTTACAAAATAAATAAATAAATAAATTAGTGTAATAAAAAAAATACATATATATTTGATACCGACAAAAAACACATTTGAGAAATAATATGTATTAACAGTTTATAATGATATTGACACTGATGTTTTTTTCTTTTTTTCTTCACGGGTAGCCTTGCAGCTCCCGATACCATATTACGGTTCCAGGGTACCCAGCGGAAGACCAAGTCTCCCTCGTTTAGCCGATGGTATTTGTGTGGGTATACCTAACGAGTGGCTAGTTCTGTTGAGATATATTTAGACGGAAAGCCTCTAAGTGTGGTTTGTCGGATTATGTACATAAGTTTTTAAATAAAAAAACTAATTGGTACATGGCCGAGATCCGGGATCGAACCCGGGGTCTGCCTAGTTAATACCAGACGTCTTAAATCACCATAAATGCGTGCAACTAAGAACATTTGCGACCGATTGCTATAGCGATCGAATTACTGTCGCGCGACTGGTTGTTAGTTGCCTGTCAAAATTTTAACTGATAGGCTTGCGGGATTTAACGAACAAACATAGATAGGTAGTTGGCTCCACGCCAATACAGATTCATGTGAGAGGTTCATTAGGAGGATTATTCAAAGAAAACACTTGAGAAGTGTGAATTGATGATAAATCGGCGCTATATCTCAAAAGGTGGTACTGTTTTAGTGGGTAAGTGAGCCGGGACAAAATTTACCGGTTCTAATTATGTATTTTCTAAGAAATATTTCTCTTATTGTTTGTGTTTTGTGTTTGTTAATGATTTGGCGATTTGAGAAAGTACCTCTTAGTATTTAAAATATAGAATTGTAAAAGATAAGCATAATTTATTGTGGGGAGGTATCACAATGGATATATTTTATGTATGTGTAGTTAAACGCCTGAAAAAAGTATGCACCCTTTCTCTATATATATAATAATACTAGACCCGGCAGACGTCCCCTACCCCTACCCCTAAAAACTTATTAATTTATAAGTATTTATCGTATAATAACGCCGTCTAGCGATAATTTAACATGTCCGGACCGAAGAATTGCCAGCCAAAAATGCCCGACCCAGGCATACGTGCAACGCACTTCACGAATTTTTGCCCGAACATTCTCTGGCCGGGAAATCCATGGTCTTGTGCCGAAAATATGTCACGAACACAGGTCGAGAATCCATAAGATTTGTTTTTACCAAAACTCACTCAACGCGCCTAAATAAGTTTTAACTTCAAAATGAAATGTCAAATCCGCACTCTAAAAACGGTTCTACTGTAACTGAAATTAATTGATACGCCTACGATGACGTGACAAGTTGTAAGAGATAGGGAATATCGGAGCAATAACCCCTTTTTGTAGGGACGGTCGGTCAAAGGCATTTAGTTTGGTACACAGGTTGTTGGTAAAACAATAAAATTACATTACATTGGTGAGAAATTTGGCACGTTTTTCGGGCTTAAGAGCGTTTAAGAGTAAATCGTACTTTTGGATCAAAAACTGTACTATTTGAACAGTATAATTTCCATAAATCTTTTGAAGAAATTACCTGTTATTTAGACACATTATAGATAATTTTGTTATTGTTAAAAAGTTAATTGAGAAAACTTTTAAGTTAATAAAGAATTTTTGAATTATAACAAGAGAATTGAGACGAGTTTTCTCAATTTCGCTTTCATCATCAAGTTTCAAACTCCAAATATCTGAAATCACTTGCCGATCTCAAAATAAAAAAATATTATTAGACTATAAATATCCGCAGGAAAATAGTTATCAATAAATACAATATTAATATTTTGGTTCTTTTCTTCAGAAATTAAAATCACAATTATATTAAAAAAAGTTAAAATTATAGCCAATAAAATTGTTATGTTCTCTATAAATCTCACATCATTTGAAATAATAATTATTTATTGTAATAGAACAATACTTCTTTAGAACTTAAGCGTTAAAATTACAATTATAGTATTTTTGCAATATTTTTTAAATACTATTAAAATCAGCGCGCGATTTATTTAATAAATAGCAAAACAATAAAGAAAACCAAAATTGTTTCTAATCATTTTATATTCTGTTATTAATTACTATTAAATGAAACAAAATTTTGATAGAAGATTAAAAAAAATCTACGGGACTAGCTATTAAAATAAATTAAAAGTACACACAATCGCCAAGCATGTAAGAAAGGTATGATGAATATAAAAGAAGCGAAAGAGATATGTCAAGATCGTAGCAAATTACAATCGATTGTCTCTACACCCCTCTTGGGATAAAAGGCGTGATGATAGATATATAATATTAAGTTAGGATTAGGATTAAGAAGGAAAGTAAGATTTCGATCAAATCCAATAGTCTTTGGTTTTCTCAAAACGAGTCTCGTGGGTGTCCGGAAACGGAAAGAGATAATCAAACAGGATAAAGTATCGCAAATATACGTCAATTGACATTACCACCGACAAAAGATGGCATTATTTTAACAACATTTTAAATGTGTTTTTCAAGACTCGATAATTAAATAAAATTGCTTTTGAAAAATTCGAATAAGACTTGAATGGAAGAGGTACGGAAATGGAAATGAGATACGCATTTTCCCGGGATAAAAGTGACCTATGTCACTATCAAGCCTTTCAACTATCTCTGAGCAAAAATTACGTCAGTTCGATGCTTTGTTTTGACTATTCATTTAACTTTAGTCAAGTACGAAATTAAATGATAGAGAGATATTATGATGAAATATTTCGCTGACAAAAGCACAAATACACTTGTAACAGTGTCCACTATTTGCCAGTTGTAGGTAGCTAACCTAGATGTGTCAGTTCTTTAACGGACACCTTTTTGTTATTTTTAAAAGAAGAGAAGTTAAGAGCGTTTTCGACTAGATCGGGACTTAATGTTTAGATATTTCACAGCAAGGGTTCACCTGCACGGAATCGAATGTGTTTGTGTGCGTAAAGACAGTATTTGCTGTCATTATAGTCTGACCAACCAATTTTGGTCCCCAGTTTTATTGATTATTTATTAAATGAATCGAACGCTGATTTTAATAGCACTTTTTAAAAATATTTAAAAAATATTGTTCTATTACAATAAATAATTATCATTTCAAATAAAGTGAGATTTATAGAGAAAATAATAATTCTATGGGCTATAATTTTAACTTTTTTTAACATGATTGTGATTTTAATTTCTGAAGAAAAGAACCAAAATATTTATATTATTATTGATATTTCTGAGGATATTTATAGTCTATAGAAATGGCTACATACAACAATCCAACGATCATGATTAAAAGGAATACTCCCTAACGCACATCGTTGGAAAGTTGCATATATGCCAATCTATTAAATATTTTCAATGGCGCGATACGTTTCAATGAGATAGTAACGGTGCGACATCTATCGACGCGATGTGCCGCCACATGACTCCCTTCCCAGACCAGAGGCCGATACAGTATGAAACCAACATCCATTTTAGCTTTGTCAGCTGTGATGGACTGTGTGGTGGACTGCAGTGCGGCGGAATCACATGCCGTGATGTGGGAATGACCTGTCGTCATCGGAGCGTGCACGGGAGGACCTGGTAAGGACTGACATGTCGTCAGTGGGAAGTGGAGTAGGATGCGGGACATGTAATGTGGCTGAACAGGCTGTGTTCATACGGGGTCACCAATATAGAAATGGCAGTACATACAACACTCCAACGTCTATGAGTAAAAGGAATACTCCCCAACGCACATCGTTGGAAAGTTGCATATATGCCAATCTATTAAATATTTTCAATGGCGCGATACAGGTTTCAATGAGATAGTAACGGTGCGACATCTATCGACGCGATGTGCCGCCACATGACTCCCTTCCCAGACCAGAGGCCGATACAGTATGAAACCAACATCCATTTTAGCTTTGTCAGCTGTGATGGACTGTGTGGTGTACTGCAGTGCGGCGGAATCACATGCCGTGATGTGGGAATGACCTGTCGTCATCGGAGCGTGCACGGGAGGACCTGGTAAGGACTGACATGTCGTCAGTGGGAAGTGGAGTAGGATGCGGGACATGTAATGTGGCTGAACAGGCTGTGTTCATACGGGGTCACCAATATAGAAATGGCAGTACATACAACACTCCAACGTCTATGAGTAAAAGGAATACTCTCCAACGCACATCGTTGGAAAGTTGCATATATGCCAATCTATTAAATATTTTCAATGGCGCGATACAGGTTTCAATGAGATAGTAACGGTGCGACATCTATCGACGCGATGTGCCGCCACAAGTCTAATAATATTTTTTTATAGTGAGATCGGCAAGTGATTTCAGATATTTGAAGTTTGAAACTTGATGATGGAAGCGAATATGAGAAAACCCGTCTCAATTATGTTGTTATACTTCAAAAATTCTTTATTTAATTTAAAAGTTTTCTCAATTAACTTTTTAGATAACAATATTCGATATAATGTGGCTAAATAACTGGTAATTTCTTCAAGTGCTTCATGGAAATTATACTGTTCAAATAGTAGAGTTTTTGGTAATTCTTGTTTAGCATACTGGTCCGGTAGTAAAAGTACTGGTAACAAACGGCACAATTACTCCTATGAAATAAGTATTAGCAATATCAATAAATATTTCTATAGGGGTTTACAATTTTAACTCTTATAAAAAGAAGAGGCTTTTCCATCAAAATATACCTCAACAGACCTAGCCACTCGTTAAGCATAGCCTCACAAATCGGCTAAATGAGGGAGACTCGGTCTTCAGCTGGGTATCCTGAAACCGTGACACCGTTAATTTTGGATTGAGAACGTTTTGGCGTCAAAAGGAGTATTATTGGATCTGCTTACTCACTAGCCCGCCGGCTGTTACTTTAGAATTTAGATGAACTTGGTGCGGAATGCGAAATATGAAATTATTGTAATTGAATTAGACATCCGCGAGTAATTTTAGTTTTATTAGAAGAAATTGAAATCACTACCGAACGAGCTTTCTTGCTACTAGAGTTCCCTATGAGGTTCCCTATATAAAAATGTACTCTTTGCACTAGAGCGACTGTCGCCGCAGCCCAGCGATTTTAGGAGAAAAAAGGGAACTTTGGTATGCCCGTTCGTACAGCCAGTCGTAACAAACTGGCGCAAACAAGTTCTATTATCATCATAGAGTACTAAGCCTAATTATCATATTATTATGTGCCTTTGGCATGAAGAGTACACCTATTAGTTTTTATTATTTTGAACATAAAATAACTCAATACAGACTTACAAAGCATGTTATCGATATTTATTTATAATTTTTTCAGATTCTCTAATAAGTAGGTACCAAAACTGTTTTCAAGGGGAATAACTCTACTAGAACGAACTTCCATATTTTTTATGCTGAAGGGATTGTCCCTCGGACGCAATCGATTACCTGAACTAAGGCTTTAATATACATTGCTGCTTATGAACAGAATGGTATAGATTTCTTTTTGTTTTTTTAAATTCCTGCTACGAAAATTAAAAATAAAATCGGTTGGGGCTGTGTCGCGGCACACGGCGTGATGTGCTAGCGGAGTCGGCGTAGTCGACTAATCGTGCCGTGGCAGTTTTTCTACGCTCCCGAAACCGCTTTGCCTACCTACCTATGCGTAGCCCATAACCTCCAACAATAAGCGTGATTAATATTTAATTAATTAATTAATAATTAATATTAACTGACTCTTACACGGGCTGAGGCCGAGATATTGTATTTTAATGCTTTTTTTATAGACTTGTTATTTTTATGTATTAAATAAATAATGTTCAAATTATACATGCACGAGCCACCGCGCTATCACTGAGTAGTGAGCTACACTGAATAAAAAGGAGCGAGAGCACGTTTCGGCCATTCGACCTGACTATATAAGCTAAATAATTACACTAGATTTATGCTTTGGTGAAATAAATTAAATAATTGGTTTTTGAAACTTAGATATTTAAGGGCCGGCCGCTCACTGACGGCGTGGCACGGCATGGCAGTGCTGCGGCATTCCGCGGCGTTCATCAATCAGTTTTGCTCCGCGCGGATTCGAAGTTGGTTGTGTCTTTATGGTTGACTGGGATTTAGTATTAATAGCACATCTAGCTGAAGATGAAGAGAGACAAATAAGAACTGCTAATTTGACGAATTGATGAAATGACCGCTGCACAAGTTTCAACCTTATTTCAACTAGCTTAGCAATCATAATTCCTCGACATAAAGTGACCCATACGTCTGGCGGGATACAATGGCGCGCTGCGGCAACCCGTGGAATGAAACGGAATGACACGTCATTTCGCGGCATCGTGGTATCCAAATAAATAACATGAATTCTAAACCCAATGAAATAAGATTCAAAATAACTTGATTAGTAATAAAATCCTTTGCCATGACATGCCGTGCCACGCCGTCAGTGAGCGCCGGCCTTTAGTTGGAGGCTTTGAGTATTTAAGACGTTGGAGGCGTTCAGTCAAGCGGTTTGAATTGAAAAAAACTCATCAATCAATCATAAATCTGGATGAAGTCTTTGATGATGATGTAATAAATTTGTTTAAATTTTAATTATTAGTTAGTTATTCGTTGACATTATGGTTACTACTCTGTTCCTTTGTGTCGTGGCGTGATGTTATAATATAAGAGCCTTCCTCAATAAACGGGCTTTTTAACCCAAATCGGATTTTTTCAAATCGGACTGGCGGTATCTGAAAATAACGGGTTCCAAAATACATACAAACAAACAAATTCTTCGCTTTAAATACTAGATGACACGTGCGAATACTTATCAACGTTAGTTCTACTGATCTCCAACAGATGGCGTCGTTTGGAAAATAAATAAATAATTTAATTTTGATTTGTTTGTTTATTTTTCGTCATTAGTGGGAAAAATAATCTTCAAAATGGCGTATCAAACAGTATTAAGAGAGAGATATATTTAATACCGACAAAAACACAATTGAAAAATAATATGTAGAGATAATACATAGTATAAGTAGTAATGGATCAATGTATATCAGTTAGAGATAAAAAGATCAAAGGTTATTCACAGATTGCATTTCTGTGAGCAAACCAACATTTATCTAAAGAGTTGTTTGCGGACAAGTTGTGTTTTTAATATATCTGAGTGTTTCACTATGTTTTCATTATTGTTATGGGTTTCTGCTATTATAACTGTGATATATGGAGGTAAATGGCCATTATATGTTATATAAGATTGTACCCGTGGTTTCGCCCGCATTATTTGCAATTTAAAGGTTTTCCAGCTAGTAATATTAGTAGATAGGTACAAGCACGGATACAGGAATTCGTTTAGGGGGCTCCATAGGGGGGCAAATGAATGAATAAGGCTCTGTTATGCCTTGGTGGTTTGAACGTGAATCAGGGGGGGGCAATTGTTTCTTCACGGGTTTCCTTACAGCTCCCGAAACCGTGTACAGTCCCAGGGTACCTAGCGGAAGACCAAGTCTCCCTCTTTTAGGTGGTGGTATTAAAATTTGTGAGTGGCCAAACGAGTGGCCAGTTCTGTTGAGGTATTTAGATGGAAAAGCCTCTTAGGCGCAAGCCACATAGGATCTGGCGCGGGCGCTGAAATGGCAATGGCGTTTTCAATTCCATTCAAATTTCGTACAAAACGCATAGAAATAAAGTCACAATTTGAACTTGAATTTAATTTGAAAATCGCAGACATGGCGCGCTCGATTCGGTGTGTTCAAAATGTCAGCGCCTACGCCAGATCCTATGTGGCTTGCGCCTTAGTGTGGTTTTGTCGGATTATGTACATAAGTTTTTAATTATAAACAAACCATTGGTACATGGCCGGGATCCGGGATCGAACCCGTGGGCTGGTGGTCTGCTTAGTTAATACCACTCGGCCACCGACGATATGCCAAATGCCGACAATGATCATTGAACGTGTCATCAAAATTCACTAGACTGCTTCGTAGCCTATTTTGGACCAAATTTAGATACACAGACAAACAGTCAAATAAAAATTCAAAAGTCCGTCATTTATGCTTCAGTATCGTGTTTGAAATTACAGACAGTCACTTCAATTTTATTTATTTATTCTATGTATAAATAACTCTAAATTCACAGGCATAATACCTGGTCGTTTGTAAGGCTTGCATGGGGACATAGGTCCAACACGTAGAGGCCCTTTAAAGTGTTTAATCTAAAGTGTTGTTGACTAGCACCCGTTGGGACCTATCTCTGAATGCATCAAATACAATGTGCTCACAGACAGGCCCCGTCGGGTGCCTGGACTATTATTGCTGAGATAAAATTAAATTAAAATCGGGCTATTGTTTTGAACTGTTAAATGGATTTGGTTTATCAAGTTTATTGGTTGAGACTTCGGTCACCTGCCGGTATCATTCATCTCATGAAACGTAAAATTGGCAGGTGGCGAGGTAAATGAGCCTCCTAAAACAACCACCATTTTAAAGCATTTCTGCCGGCAGTAAGACAGGAAACATTGGTGTAAGCGGCTGGGGGTGTCGAGAGGTGTGACACCGGTTTCATATATAGCTTCCTCGTTATTACGCCTTTAGACACTTCCACCCCGAGCATAATACATAATATTATCTATGTACAAATAATATTATTATAATAATAAATAATTTGTGAGCGCACATTTTTATCAATGGTCACATTCAGCAACTAGCATTTTTTCTTGTTTATCTCAAGGATTTTTTTCTATTCCTACAGATTGCGGCATAATATCTAAGAAAGATTGGGGCGGCATTTTGCCTCTAAAAGTGGATTATCTAGCGAGACCTGTGGAGTTAGTTATCATAGAACATACAGCGACATCACATTGTACGACAGATGAAGATTGTGTAGATATTGTGTCAAGTATACAAAATAATCATATGGATGAAAATGGATGGTCAGATATTGGACCTAAGTAAGTGTCTTTGCGTCCATAATATTGCAGCAATTTGTTAGGTAAAGTAAAAATAAGGTAGCTTTTTTAAGGTTCCGTACCCAAGAGGTAAAAACGGAAACCCTATTACTAAGGTCCGTCCGTCTGTCACCAGGCTGTATCTCATGAACCGTAATAGTTAGACAGTTGAAATTTTTACAGATGATGTATTTCTGTTGCCGCTATAACAACAAATACAAAAAAAAAACAGAATAAAATAAATATTTAAGGGGGCTATCAACAAACGTGATGTTTTTGCTCGTTTTTGCTCGATATTGATAACGACAACAGGTAGACGCTTGAAATATTCACAGAATATTTAGTTATATATTCACTTTAAAAATAAATAATAAAATTAAAATAAAATTAATATTTAAGGGGGGCTCCCATACAACAAACGTGATTTGTTTTGCCGTTTTTGTAGATAATGGTACGGAACCCTTCGTGCGCGAGTCCGACTCGCACTTGACCGGTTATGTTTATATTTATTTCAAACTTTTAAGAAACTAATTTAAAGAATGTTTTGTAATAAATATTCAAAGTTTTGCCAGACGACATAGTGACGTCATCGTTTAAGTAAATGTGGTAAAACTAATACCTAAAAACAGAACTGTTCGCATTTAAATCGAATCATTTTACTGCAACTTGCAAATTCAATTGGAAAATCCGAATGATTCATGCATTTTCGAAAGATTTCATTGTTAATTTGATACGTTCTGTAGAATTGCTCATTTTATCAAAAACATTTTGTATGGTGGAATTTTAGAGGTTTACTCAAATCGTCATTTTCTAAACTATGGGAACAAGTATACCTAATTTACCACTGGGATAGAATTAAATTATTCTAAATTACAATTTACAGTTTCCTGGTCGGTGGGCAAGGTAAAATCTACGAAGGCTCTGGATGGCTACATATTGGCGCTCATGCATTTGGCTACAATTCTATTTCGATCGGTATCACGTTTATTGGAAATTTTAATAGTAAGCCACTTTTATATTTATTTTGTCCCCTGGAAGAGCTCGTTTTTCTCAAGTATTAGTTGTAAAAATTTATATATATGTTACGGAAGATTAACTATCAAACTAATCCTAAGTAAACTATAGTTCTCAAAATGATTGATATATATAAGTAGAGAGATGGCGACAGAAAGTGGTTGTAAGCACTTGCCGGCAGAAAACCTATTTTTCGTGTAGTCTGAGCCCCCCTCAACAAATTCTTCAACAAAGTCAAAGTCAAAATTTGTCAAAATTTATACAAGCGCCGAACAAATAACATATTGACATAGTGCTAGACATATAAACGAATAAATTTTAAATAATAAAGTTAGTAAGGAGTTGGCTATCTGGCTGCTTCCAGATGATGCAGCAGCATCAGTTTAAGGTTAATGTGTTGTTGTAATATCATTGAAGTCACAGGATACCAAATTTCGAATCGATCAGACCAGTAAATCGCTAACAATAACTAGAAAAGAGCTGCTATTTTCAAACAAAAAAAACTAAATCGGTTCATCCGTTTAGAAGCTACGATGCACCCAGATAGACAGATACATAAATAGATACACACGTTAAACTTATAACACACACACACACACCTCTTTTTTTTCGTCGGGGGTTAAAAAGAAAATGCGTTGACACCAAGCTCTTGACAGGGATCCAGGTGTACTTTACATAGTTGTATGTTTGGTTGTTTGTCTTTCTTCCACGTAAAAACAGAGCAATGAATCGGCGTATTTTTAGTGCACACACAACATAGGCTACTTTTGTCCGGGAAATCTTCAGTGTCACATTTAAAAAAAATCCATGGTCAAAGCCGGGATGGAAAGCTATAGTTATACCATATGACGTGGCATTAGACATTGGTAATTGTTTAGGCGTTGGTTATAAATCGGGTATAATGATCTGAAAATCTTGTAGAGAAAGATGGTTGGTGTAATATCCGCCCTAATCCCCGAAAATTTCTGATGGATAAACAGATTTTTCATTGTGAGTAAAAGATTAGTTCGCTCTAGTGGACGTAAGTATGATATATTACTAAGTTCAAGAAAACACAGGGTTTATGGGAAAATAATATACTTCCTAACGTAAGGATATTTTTTTGAATGTCTAAGTATATTGTAATTTTTTTATAAGAATTTAAAAAATGTGATTATTAGCTCTGCAAATGTTAAATAAGTTAAGACGCTGAATAGAGCCAATGACCTTGAGAGATGGCACCGCCCCCACGCCGGTACACATACACACCAAACGACGTGGCTGCCACTAATGATATAGCATCAGGCTGCAGCCGGTACTGTCGGTACACGAGCGCTTACGCACACACGCGTGCAGTGCGTACATAAAATCTCGAAAATGAGAATAAAGAAACTAATTTGATTAAAAAATAGAACAGTATTACGATAGTATATTGCTAGATAAAAAATCTGTCAAAAAATCAGAATCATTGCATGCATTTTAGTACTGTTTCTAGACAGTATAATATTTTTTTAGAGGTACATTCGTGATTTTTTTCTATCGAATCAATATAGTTGTATTATGTTTTGAACACAGTATCTTAATAACGCATAACCTCAAGAATATCATATTTTTTTGATTATGGTCACTGTAGTTGATCATGTACTTTTACGCATCCTAAAACTCGCATTTAGCTCTATACATCCTCTTAAAAATGATAATTTGCGTCGGTGGCCGAGTGGTTAAGACGTCTGGTATTAACTAGGCAGTACCAATAATGGGTTTTTTAATTAAAAACTTATGTACAAATCCGACAAACCACACTTAGAGGCTTTTTCATCTAAATATACCTCAACACTCAACAGAACTAGCCACTCGTTAGGTATAGCCTCACAAATACCATCGGCTAAACGAGGGAGACTTGGAAACCGCTTTATTTTTTCGGTTAATTAATTTGTAAAACCGCGTTAATTAATTTGTAAAATTGATAATTATGTTTTTTAAGAATTTTAAATGACAACTTAATTAAAAAAGACAGACATGGTCTATACTAATATTATATAGAGGTAAAGTTCTCTCTGAAACTACTGATCCGATTCTGAAAATTCTTTCACTAATAGAAAACTTTATTATCCCCGAGTTCTATAGGCTTTATTTTATTTTGTTTGAACATATCCACGGGCGAAGCCGAGGGCGGAAAGCTGCTCGTTTGATACAATAATACATAAATTTTTGTCACCCTTTATCATATTCAGTGACAATATTGCAAGACTGGCAAACGAGTTGTAGAGAACAAGTAGATACTTTTATTATTCGTCGGAAATATTATTATTAAAGTTAAGGACGTCATTAAATACAGCTTACGTACAAAGCTTCGTGGACAAACATTTTACCTTATTATATTTATATATCTTACTAGGATTCTGTAGATTTTTTTTTAACCTTACTAGGGACTGTGTTCAGCTTTGTCCGATTACTAAGTACGTCAAAACTAGAAGAGGACGCGATGATGGTTGGATGGCAGAACAAAATAATGTTCGACAGGAACGAGTCACTGAACATTTTTGTTCGTTCATCTGCACATATTGCACGAAAGCAAACGTTTCCTCTACTTGATTCACAAATAATAACACTCAGCTTATATAAATGACTAGCATTTCGTGCCGGCTTTGCTCGTGTAAATTTTTGTAATGTGACAATAATTTATCCCAGATCCATTGATTTTGATTAACTTTCGATCTCTATCTATATAACTACTACAATATTAGTTATAGATTTTCCGCCCCCGGCTCCGCCTGTGGATATGTTCGATCAATATAAAATATAGCGTATGTTACTTAGGGATATCGTAGCTTTCTATTAGTGAAATATTTTTTAAAATCGGTTTAGTAGTTTTTGAGTTTATTTATTACAAACAAAAAAATCAAGTCCTCTTTATAATATTAGTATAGTGTATAGATACGTTAATTTAAATATGCTCAGGTCTTCTTAGACTAATGCAGGTCATACTATATTCGTGGAGTGGTTCATAGTTCATACAGACAGCAGATAAGCGGTGGGGACTTTCATATTATGTCACGTACCTAGAATAATCGTAGAGATACTTTGGTAAAAAAAACGTAGCTCTTCCCTGGGCTTCAAGCTTTCTCATCAAAATCGGTTCGCATTTATATTAGTATTGATAAATACAGTAGAGTTTATGCCATTTGAGGAGGATTATTGTGATTGGTTTATTATATAATCCAAAATTTGGAGAAAGGGGCGGAGGAGGGGCACTAAATATACAATGTCATTAGTAATATATGTTCCATTATTTCAGAGGATCACCCAACAGAAGAAGCCTTAAAAGCAGTTAAGGATGTCTTGGAGTGTGGAGTCAAAAATGGACATTTAAGTGAAAATTATCAAGTAATCGGTCACAGACAAGTCATTGCCACAGAGAGCCCTGGACGATATTTATACAATGAAATTAGAACTTGGCCAAATTATGTTGATGATAAAAATAAAATTAAAAAGAAGAAACAATAACCTGATTACAAATAAAAGCAAATTCTCAAAACATTAAAATACCGTAGCAATATTAAACTAGTTTGACATTTAAAAACTAAGTTTGATTCTAATCTTCAAAGAAAAAAGTCCAATGCTAAAAATTATATATTAGGTGCGTCAGTGGTCGAGTGGTTAACACGTTTTGTATTAACTAGACGGACCATTTTTCGAATTGGTTTTTTAAAATTAAAAACTTATGTATATAATCCGACAAACCACACTTAAGTAGCCCACGCACTGGACCGGTATCTCACCGAAAATTTTCGGTCCGGCCGCCGTATGATTAAGATTGAACACAGGCCACACATTAGTGATGTAAATCATACAATCTAGATCACATGCATTTCACTCACCCACAAAGACACACAAGATTCGATTAAACAACTATCAGCGGTGAATGTGTGTGTTCCGCTCATCGAAATCAACCACAAATACAACGATTTGAAAACTGTTGGCGGACAACGCGTACAAGAATTGGACGAGTCTGTGGTCCATTTCGGTGGACCGTATGGCGGCGCGCCGGCGATTGGACGAATGAGTGGGTACCTTTAGAGGCTGTTCAATCTAAATATACCTCAACAGAACTGGCCGTTAGGTATAGTCTCACAAATACCATCGGCTAAAAGAGGGAGACTTGGTTTCGGAAGCTGTAAGGCAACCCGTAAAGAGACAGACAGAGAGAGATAAAAAAACTCGTTTATTTGAATTCATTATTCAACCTATTCTATGCATGATTAGACTATATTTTTGAATCAATTTTAATTTTTTTTAGACAACACGGCATTTGAATCGCCATCAACTTAGTGGAAAGTGGCTATGGGATAACACAGTTATATGCACAAGTGAGAGTATAGATGTACATGTCGGTTATATATTTTTTTATTTTATTTTATTTTATTTATTTATTTCAAAAAAATCCACAGCACTTAATAATATAAATATTTCGGAAAAACAACAAGTAAAACATATTGCCAATTATGGATTTCCATTATGTTGATGTTACAGAGCACGTACGGAGACATTATATTATTAGATCAAACAAAACAAAGACAAATCATCAAAAGTAGGCAATAATTTTATATTATCAAAATCACAGTCAAAACTACAAATATCAATGTCAAAAATTTCAAAATAAACCACTTGACAACATTTTCAACGATTAGCGATGGAACTTCCTCAGACAGGCACCGACGGCCCCTACCACTAATTTAAATATTAGATTACTACAAAGATATCAGGGAATTGATCCATTAATTTTATGCTGAATGGAGCAGAGTGTATTAGACAGGGTCATCAATAATATTATTTTAACCACATAGATATCGTATTCAAAACAAGGTTATTAAATAAATAACTTTATGTAAAATAGTCGCTCAGTGGATCATATTCTGAAAATTTTCCTAGCCTGGAAATTTTTGAAATTTACTTAATATTTTATCCAGAATGATTTCCGGGATAAAAAGTTTCTTTTTTTTTCTTCACGGGTATTACGGTCCCAGGGTACCCAGCGGAAGACCGAGTCTCCCTTTTATAGCCGCTGGTATGAGGCTATACCTAACGAGTGGCCAGTTCTGTTGAGGTATATTTAGATGGAAAAACCTTTAAGTGTGGTTTGTCGGATTATGTACATAAGTTTAGATTATAAAAAAGCCATTGGTACATGGCCGGGATCCGGGATCGAGCTCGTGGTCTGCCTAGTTATACCAGACGTTTTACCCACTTGGCCACCGACGCACCACCAAAAAACACATACTTTTGCTTTTATTAATATTAATTAGGAAACTAGGATTAAAATAGTCACTCGGTAATTCTGAATATTATATATATATTATGTTCCCAATGGACAAAAATTTTTTTACAGCCCGTTTTTATGTAATTTTATATAATTTGAAAAGATTGGCATAATAACTGTGTTGCCTTGGCCAAACCTGGTCAGTATGACAATAAAGAAGACAATCTGCCAAAGAAATGTCAAAATACGTGTTTACGTACGTATTTTTTAAATATGGCTTGGTTCTATGTTATTTAATGGCGACCGACGACGCATGCGTTCCGTCCTGACATGATCCGCCCTGTGATAGTTGTGGTTAGTCACGGTCGGCGGGACTTCTTAAATACCAATTAATCGGCATATACACTATAAAGCCTATAATAGGTACTTCACATTGGCAAATCATCGATTAACATTGGTGGAGCCATAATAAAAGAAGAAGAATATGGCTTAGCAAAGTTAAACGATTTTCAAACTTTGGTGTCTCACAAAAAAAAACAAATTTATGCACTCCCAAGTTATAATGGGTTATTTCACGCAACTTAGAAATATGTAGGATATTTCAAAATAGGTTTTAGATGGATACTGCATTCGTGTACAGTATTTGCACAGCCTGAGGATATTTGAAGAGCCCTGTACACAGAAATGCGAATTTTCTCTAGAAAATTCGACACGCTTGAAAGGAACGCCTAGGCTGGAGTCAATTCTCAAACACTATTTTGTTGAAAGCCTCATTTTTCAAGGAGTGTACTATATTATTCATACTTCCACTAATATTATAAATGCGAAAGTAACCCTGTCTGTTACCTTTTCACGGCTCAACCACTGAACCGGATATAGGAATCGAACCCGCGACTTTTCAGTTCCGAGCCAACGTCTTACCCACTCGACCACCGACGCCCCTACCTCGATTCTTACATCCGACCATGTACCAATGGGTTTTTATAATAAAAAATCTATGTACATTATCCGACAAACCGTACAAAGAGAGTTTTCCATCTACATACCTCAACAGAACTGGCCACTCGTTAGGTATAGCCTCAAAAAATTGGCTAAATGAGGAAGACTTTGTCTTCCACTGGGTACCCTGGGGACGTCAACGGTTCCCGGGAGCTGTAAGGCAACCCGTGAAAAAAAAAATTACCACTGAACTGAATCGGGTGGATTTAGAAAAAAATAGCTTATGTTCTTTCCTAGGGTTAAAGCTTTCTCGGTTCAGTGGTAATTTTTTTTCACGGGTTTCTAAGAAGGGATAGCATGATTGGTAGAGCAAAAAATGCATCGGAGGGCATGTAAAGTTGGCCAGACAGATGGCAAAAAGAGTTACAAGGTATAAAAACCGTGAACATGTGTTTGTTTTGTTAGTGAATTGGCTTCCTGATATAGGACCCGTAAGTTGAGACGCATGTTCGTCTAAGAGGTCTCTATAACGGTTGGCGAAAAACTCATTTTCAGAAATATAGCTCTCAGGGGTGTTTTTGAGGGCAAAAATCTGTTTGCGGCAGATTGGCTTAATTTTTCGTGGGGCAATTTCGTGTGCTCCATTTTGGGAAAAGGTTAGGTTTTTGGTACCGGTGTTACCTGTGACTTTTCTACTTAACTACTCTGCTCCGCGAGCATGACCATCGAAAAAAGTTAAGAAAGATATATAGTTCAATAGAGATAAAGCAAGACAAGCGTCGGTGGCCGAGTGGTATGTACCAATGGGTTTTTTAATTAAAAACATATATACATAATCCGACTAACTACACAGAGACTTTTCCATCTAAATATATCTCAACAGAACTAGCCACTCGTTAGATATAGCCTCACAAATACCATCGGCTAAACGAGGGAGACTTGGTTTTCAGCTAGTAACACGGTTTCGGTGGTCATGCTTTTTCTTTTTTCTTTCTTTCTTCACTGGTTGCCTTACAGCTCCCGAAACCGTGTTACGGTTCCAGGGTACCCAGCGGAAGATCAAGTCTTCCTCGTTTAGCCGATGGTATTTGTAAGGCTATACCTAACGAGTGGCTAGTTCTGTTGAGGTATATTTAGATGGAAAAGCCTCTAAGTGTGTTTTGTCGGATTATGTACATAAGTTTTTAATTAAAAATCCCATTGGTACATGGCCGGGATCCTTTAAATAAAAATTAAATGATGTTCGTTGGTAAGCGCATCACCTGGGAGCGGCTGGACCGATTTCTCAAATTATTTTTAGTGCTCGTCATAGTCTGAATAAGGTTTTTAGGGAAATAAAAAATGGAAATGTTGCCCAGAAAATTGGAAAACTCGGCAAAATTTCAGTTCTTTTTTCGATGGGATTTTTGTATGAACTCAAGACCATAATAGGGGATGAAAGGTAATATGGGCTCCACGGGCGAAGACGGGGCGGAAAGCTAGTTCTATAATAAATAAGTATTGTTAATTGCACGAAAAGAGGATAGATGTTTTAAAATAATAATGAAGAATGTATGGGATGAAATCAAGCCGACCCGTTCGTCAGTTAAACAAAATATTGCATTTTAAAAAGAACTACGTATGTATAGTCTCAGAACAATTTTATTATTCTAAGCGTATAGTATTCCTAAAACCCACCACAGACTCGGTCCGTCCGCCGGATGATCGAGATTGACACAGGCCACACACTTGTGTACTGCGTGTGTATGTGTCTTTGTGTGTGTGACAGCACAGTCATCGAAATAGACCACAGAGATTTGAAAACGGACAGGGACCGTTTGGTACAAGAATTGGATAAGTCTGTGATCGATTTCGGTGGACCGGCCGACGACGCGTCGGCGATCGTTAAATGTGTGCACCTTAAGATTAATTTAAAGTTATTTTTTATTAAGATGTATATTTATATACCTACTTACTCAGATTATTTCGGATCGCTGAAAATTAAGCCGTTTAAACATTTTTGAGGATAATAATAATTGTTTCATGAGAATGGTTTCTAAATTTTCTAGACAAACATGAAACAAGCATAATATTATGTAAAATCTACTAGAATTCGCCAAGAAAGGATTTTGGAAAACCTTTAAAGAGGTTAATCCAATTTATATAAAGTAATGTTTAGCTTTCCGACCTGGTTTCATGTGTGGAAATTTTCGAAAAAAAAGTAGTCTTTAGATTCGGTTCAGTAGTTCCACATATTACTTATTGAGAATATTCGTACTTTAATTTTTTTATATATCTAAGTACCTAAAGTATACGCTTTAAATGTAAAATGTTTAAATTTTAAGGTCTCAAGTCTCAATGTATGTGATGTTGAGTAATAAGTTAATCAGATTTTACAGGTCGACAACCATTAAAACCCCATTAAGTAAACCGATCTTCAATTTCACGGCACAGTTATCCAGATTTATGTAAGGATAAACCTTTTTGGCATGGAACTACGTCTTTTTCAATTTTTTCAGAAGAAAAATCTTGCAGACTGTAAATGCCTTGAAGGATTTACTAAGGTTCGAGGTGAAAAAGGGCCATTTTTGGTTGAACTATCAATTACTGAATTTCGTAGCCGTCACAAGTTTGAAAATAAAATTTAGATGTTTTAATTATCAGATTATAATTATAAAAAAAGATTCAGATATTTTGTTAAATTTGACAGCCTTTTCCAATATCTAAAACGGTTTCTCCTTGAGTAATATTATATTATATTTGGCGACGATTTTATTTTACTTGCGCAAATCATTCTGTAGATGATTTTTTCTTCACGGCTTAGCTTATGGCTCCCGAAACCAAAGTCTTCCTCTTTTAGCCGATGTTATTTTTGAGGCTATACCTAACGATTGGCCAGCTCTGATGAGGTATATTTATCTAAATATAATCTGGAAAAGCCTGTAAGTGTGGTTTGTCGGATCATGTCCTTACATTGCCGAGATATAACTGTGGTCCATCTAGTTAATACCAGACGTCTTGACCACTGTGCTACCGACGAATAATCAAGTTCACACTGCATTTTTTAATACACAATCTATCTCGAGAAATGCAAAATTGTACAAACACGTAGAAACAGCATACATATTGTCATACAGACAGACGCGCGCCAGTCGAATGGTTATTAGGAATTAAACAGATATTGTTTTAGATAATATGGTGAAATAGAAGTTGGGTAAAATTACTTGAAACTCAGACAAAGTTTTATTGCAACTATGGAAGGAAATCAAACTACAAAACTTAGTCCAACAATGTACCAGATGTTATACGTTCCTTTAAGATAAATATTAATTTATATAACTTAAGGTTTATAGAATTTTAAAATAACATTTAGATTAGATTAGCTTTAAAAAGCAGACATATATATACCGATATTATACTAACTAATATTATTAATGCGAAAGTGTGTTTGTTTGACCTTCTTTCACATCAAAACGGAGCAACACTTTATCCCAGGAAAATACTTATCTTATTTCCCCGGAAAAATAAAAATTTATAAAGAATTTTTCTATGCGTATTTAGTTGGGGTGGATCGCTAGCAATGTATGGAACTAAATTTTAATGACCTGGCGGCTTTTGGTTCAGCCGTTTCTAAAGAGCTAGCTTTCAACCAGCCAACACATTAAACGTTAAGATATCATAATTCATTCAATCATAATAATTAATGAAATGTCTAGCTATCCAATTGAGTGGCTGATTTAATCATTTGGCGGCGACATATACCTATTAGTCTAACTAACGGGGAGATCTCTTGTATGAAGACCCCGACAATAATTCGCCCGTCGTTGATACTTTGCAGTTCGATAAAGTCGAGTATGTAGATTACGAATGTCGAAGAATCCAAAACTTTTTTTTTTCGGAAGAGGGTTATTTTCATCCCTAAAGTTTTAAATTGCCTATATCTCCCGATAGAGAAGTCCTACGGCCAAAAATCCTTCCCAACATATCATTGTCTGTTATTGAAGTACAAGTATGTAAAGAAATCCCGGACTTTTTCCTTTCAGGGGGCCCGCTATATACACGGAAAAAAATTGTATGGCGTTGGTCGATGACACTTTGCACTTCGATAAAGTCGAGTATGTAGATTACGAATGTCGAAGAATCCAAAACTTTTTTTTTTCGGAAGCTGGTTATTTTCATCCCTAAAGTTTTCAATTGCCTATATCTCCTGATGGAGAAGTCCTACGTAGAAAGTTTCTTCCCTACATATCATTGTCTGTTATTGAAGTACAAGCATGTAAAGAAATCCCGAACTTTTTCCTTTCAGGGGGCCCGATATACATAAAGAAAAAGTTTGTATGGAGTTGGACCACATACTTGTCACAGATGATTTAAATGAGATTTGATAGATCTCAACATAAGTATAATTTTTCATTATGGAGTCAAAAAAATCATCCAGTAAAAAAAAAGTTACACGTATTTAAAAGGGAGTAATTTTTTTTAAAATTGCTAAAGTATAAAATTACAGTAACTGCGGTAGAATCTTTGACAGTACCTATGTATTCTATTACAAACGTTGAATAACATTGTCATAAAACCAAATATTTTTAAAATCCGTCTCAGGGTTCTCGAAATAGACATTTCTATTTTTCACCTTTTCATTGATAATATTTCAAATGGTTTACTATTTTTAATGTTTGAAAATATAAATTATGACAAAATAAAACAAATTGTTCAGGAGAAATTGAGATATTTCAGAAAATTACAAAATTTTAAAGATGTGCTTTGATTAAATTAATTTAATTTTCATATGTTTTGAATATATTTTATTTAACTTTGAACTTAATTTTGAGCACAATGAAATGTATTGTGTTTTTTTGTGTCAAATCTGATTTAAAACTAGATTTACTAGAAATGTGGTGCAAGCCGCCCTAAATAACTTTCTTTCTAAACCAATCTTTGTTTCAAGAGAAAGAGAACTGGAAACGTGGCATTTTCATAATCCGTCCCAGGGTTCTTAATATTCAGTTCTTGATATTTTCGTTAATATTTCAAATGGATAAGTTTACATCTTATTATAATTGAAAATATAAATTAGGGCAAAATAAAACAAAGTGTTGAAGAAAAATTAAGATATATCAGAAAACGACGAAGACTTTAAAAATGTGCTTTGAGTAAATAAATTTAATTTTCAATTGTTTTCAAGATATTTTGAAGATATCCGCAATTTCAATTGCTAACTTTGAATTTAATTTTTCGCGGCATTAAATGTATTGTATTTTTTTTGTATTACATCTATCTGATCTAAAACTAGATTGCAAGCCGACCTAAATAACTTTCTTTCTAAAATAATCTAAGTATTGTTTAGATCAACACATGACAAGTGGAAATCCCATCGTTTGCAAAAATTATTATTTTCGGTTAAGTACTTAGATTTTGAACATTGGAATTATTGAGACTATTTTTACTCCATTCAGTTAACACTCGTGTGAATATATGTAGTATCAAGTAATACACTCGGAATACCTGGTGTAAAATATTACAGCAAGACAATGTTATACACAATTTACTATAAAATAACTTATTAAATTTAATGATACCTACCTTATTTTCGGGTCTCCTACATTTTCTCTATAATGTTTTGATATAATTTTAGAATTTATAAGTACATAAGATATAAAATTACGTTCTATAATTATTCATTTGCTATAATTTTTTTTAAACCTAAAATCGATTTCTGTAATTTTCAAAATCACTATTATCAAAATATATAAAATTACATTCTTTAATTATTTATTAGCTATAATTTTTCTTTTATCGAAAATCGATATCCGTAATTTTCAAAATCACTATTATCAAAATATCAATGATCTAATAATTAATTTTATTTAATTATAATATATATTTACATAAATTAATTTTTGTACATAATCATATTATTTAAAAAAACTTAAAATATATATGTATATATATATATATATATAATTAATTTGCTATAATTTTCGTTTTATCTAAAATTGTTTTCTTTAATTTTGAAGATATCTAAATTATCAAACTTAAATAATCTAATGATTAGTTTTGCTATATTTTTTTCCTATTTATTTGCGAGTATAAAAGTGTTTAGTTTCTGCCGCTTAACCGTCCGCTACCGCGGCACGCTCGCTTCGCTCGCTCGGCTCGCGCTCTGTTTTAGCACTATACGCACCACGCTCGTCGCTGCGCTCCTAGTTAACCTATTTCTATTTACAAATTAGGGGAATAGGAATCGAAAATTACTGCAACAGGTTAAGATCAACAAAAACTACTGTAAAGTTTAATAGTAGTACTTATTTAAATTGATTTAATTATAGAAAATTATTTTTTATGCTTATGTATTTGTAAATGTAAATAGAATGAAGTTATACTTTTAAAATATAGTGAGTACAATTATTTTAATAATCCATTAGAGCAACTGATAGTATATATAGATATAGATAGTATAGATTAATATTTTTTTAGAAAATGAATTTATATATTTAGAAAATTATAATAACTGCATAATAATAAAATAGAAAAGTAGCCTTAGTGCAATTGCAACTACAGATTATAGAAATTATAAGACTTGAATTTATATATTTTCAAAGTTATAGTAACAGCAATTATAGAAAAGTAGCAATTAGTGCAATTGAAAATAGGCATTATAAAAATTATAGGACTTAAAATTATAGATTTTGAAAATTATAGGAACTGCAATTATAGAAAACAATGCATTATAGGAATTAATATTATAGATTTAAAAAATTATATCAAACAAATTTATAGATTTTTAAAATTACAGAATCTAAATTTATAGAAAATGAATATTTATAGCAACTAAATTTATAGCTTCTGAAATTACATATTTTAGAGAATTTGAGACGATACCCTTTTTCTTCATTAGTAATTGAGGTATGGCCAGGCGTCCTTCACTGTTTGGGTAAATATTTTTTTGTGTTGGCTGTACAGTTTAGAACGGTCTGCTACAAGATTCGTATAGGACAAAAATCATAAGGTAGCTCCTCAGACCATGGACCCATTGTTTCCACCGCAAGCGCCGAAAATAAGTAATTTGTTATAATATTTGAATATTTTCGGCGCTTCAGCTGTTGAGCCTGTTCTGCCGCCGCACCCGCTCTTTTTTATTTGTATTTATATATATTTTTATTGTTGCACTTAAATTTTACTTTAGAATCTGATAAAAATCCCAAAGAATCTAGCTATCATTTCACATATAATTTTTAATGTATCTGTGTCCGGAATAAAAATTTTTGCTATTTTTTTCCTGATAGTAGACGTTATTTGAAGAAACAAATTTCAAATTTTTTTCATTTATTTCTTTTTGCTATTTATCATAGTATTTTAATCCATTGGGCCAATATTAGTGCGACATTATGTTAAATGTGCCATTACCTATCAATATTAAAACAAATAAACGTCATTTGCTACAGCATTGCCTGACTAAATAATATTTTTCGGCTTGCACCAATGCTTGCACCTCATTTCTATTAAATCTAGTTTTAGATCAGATAGATGTAATACAAAAAAAATACAATACATTTAATGTCGCGAAAAATTAAGTTCAAAGTTAGCAATTGAAATTGCGGATATCTTCAAAAAATCTTGAAAACAATTGAAAATTACATTTATTTACTCAAAGCACATTTTTAAAGACTTCGTCGTTTTCTGATATATCTTAATTTTTCTTCAACACTTTGTTTTATTTTGGCCTAATTTATATTTTCAATTATAAAAAATAGTAAACCATTTGAAATATTATCAATGAAAAGGTGAAAAATAGAAATGTCTATTTCGAGAACCCTGAGACGGATTTTAAAAATATTTGGTTTTATGACAATTACGTTTGTAATAGAATACATAGGTACTGTCAAAGATTCTACCGCAGTTACTGTAATTTTATACTTTAGCAATTTTAAAAAAAATTACTCCCTTTTAAATACGTGTAACTTTTTTTTTACTGGATGATTTTTTTTGACTCCATAATGAAAAATGATACTTATGTTGAGATCTATCAAATCTCATTTAAATCATCTGTGACAAGTATGTGGTCCAACTCCATACAAACTTTTTCTTTGTGTATATCGGGCCCCCTGAAAGGAAAAAGTTCGGGATTTCTTTACATGCTTGTACTTCAATAACAGACAATGATATGTAGGGAAGAAACTTTCTACGTAGGACTTCTCCATCAGGAGATATAGGCAATTGAAAACTTTAGGGATGAAAATAACCAGCTTCCGAAAAAAAAAAGTTTTGGATTCTTCGACATTCGTAATCTACATACTCGACTTTATCGAAGTGCAAAGTGTCATCGACCAACGCCATACAATTTTTTTCCGTGTATATAGCGGGCCCCCTGAAAGGAAAAAGTCCGGGATTTCTTTACATACTTGTACTTCAATAACAGACAATGATATGTTGGGAAGGATTTTTGGCCGTAGGACTTCTCTATCGGGAGATATAGGCAATTTAAAACTTTAGGGATGAAAATAACCCTCTTCCGAAAAAAAAAAGTTTTGGATTCTTCGACATTCGTAATCTACATACTCGACTTTATCGAACTGCAAAGTATCAACGACGGGCGAATTATTGTCGGGGTCAACTTCCCCGTTGATCGGGCTATATGTTAATTTAGGACATACTTTGTCTTCATACCAATTACGCCGTAATTGTTAGCGAAGAAAACAAGATTAAAATTTGGAAGGAAACGTTGTGTTTTACATATTATATAGGCAGATGAATTATGTGGATCATTAATATGTATAATAATAGAATTCGTCTCAAATTGCTTGAAATCATTTATTAAAAAAACATCCACGATTTTTTTTCAAAAATTTTCCAAAACTATTTTACTTTTTTTAAGACTGAAATATCATTGGAAGTTATTACAGGATATTCCTGATATTTGTGTATAACTGGTATATAAAACGGTCATTCAGTTTCTGGTGTTTGCAACCTAACTTCGTATTGAGACCTGTACCAAATCCACCACCCTAATGCATGCCGCGTCACTGCCGATACTATCCAACAATAATAACATACCTGCAAATACAATAAAATTATTATCATATACACATACACAGGCAATTATACCTTCCGGTCCCTTTTTGCTAGTTATCAAGGTCTACAGAACAGGTGGCAAGCCTGTTGCTGCACTTAATGGACCTAGATGTGTCACTTCTTTAACAAACGTAAATATCTGTTATTTTTGGAAGCAAAGAAAATTATATTACAGAGTTAAGTAATTTATAATTAAAGAAAACCAATAAATAAATATGCGCCACACAAGGGAGTATAGAGCGGCGGCAGAGGGTGCATGACGGCATAAAAGAGCGTCATGTCGTTTGCCGTCACGGCATACGAGCCGGTCTTTCCACCCAAGGCGCGCCAATAGATGTTGCACATGCGTCTTTTTGAAAATATTGTTATGGGACGCTTTAGCGCAAAATCTAGACTACACAAATAACTGAAAAGAGAAAAACAAGCTCTAAAACTAGAATTATATTTGACCAATGTTGAAGCACCATGATAATGTTTTCTTGTTACCTACGAGAACTTAAAAAACAAATAATTAAATATTCTATGCAGCAACGTAATTATTATAGAAATTTAAATTCCAAAATCCCTTTATTTTAGTTTCCGTAACTTTTATATTGATGTGAAACATCTATACGCAGACGGCGTAGGCCAAAACCAAGAGTCTCCTGAATTTTGAGACGTCTTGGTTTTGGCCTACGCCGTTTGCGCCTAGGGCTATGCTCAGGTAGAGGGGATAACGCGTTGACATGAGGCAAGACCAAGCGTCTCACACTTCGGGGATGCTTGGTTTTGGCCTACGCTGCGTGCGTCTGGTCGTGTATTTCATCGTCTAACAAAATATGTACTAATTTTGATGTTTCACATCTACTTTTATTTGTCTCGCCTGCAATACCTTTAAACATTCTAGTTTCTACAGTGTCATCAACTCCAGGGTAAATCTTCTTCATTTAGTAGACGATATCTTTGATTTTTTTAGTCTCCTCCTCCACAGTCGGTCCCTCACTGCTGAGGATCGTGACCCCGTCTCATCAGCTTCTCCTCAATTATCTTCTTCCATCGGCTGCGGTCCTCTGCCTGATGAAAGGCTGTGGTAATATTGGTGTCCAGGTTTTCGGACACTTGATCGGACCATCGTTTAGGGCTTCGTCCTCGAGGTCTTCTTCCCTCCATCCTACCCAACACCACAAGCTTTTCCAGGTTGTTGCCCCTTCTTCGTGCAATGTGTCCGAAATATTGCAGAATTCGTCTCATGCACACAGTGGAGAGTCGTGGTTTAGACTTGATGTTTTTTAGTCTACGGATATACTTAGTGGCCAGTTCAGAAGTATTTTGAGATAAAAAAGTTATTGTTACGTTATATTAAAATCCCATATACTCACAAGTGTCATACAAGCCAGTACAAAAGTTGATGCCAGCGGCCACGGGGCAATCTCGTTGTCTTTAGTCATGAGACCGGCGAGAGTTCTACCGGATAACCATGCTGCTAACACGGCGAGGGGAGACATCAGCATTATACCCAGACTGTCTACCATTAACTGGAAATACGATTTAAAATATAGCATAGAATATATGAGCCAGGCATAAAGAGCCCTATATCCATAATTTGTATGCATTTGTATGTATGTATGGGTGGTTAAACTTTTAAAATAATCCTTTATTTTACCACCCATATTTCCTATTCAATAAAACCAATTGGAAAAGTCTATATGCTAAATTACAGTGACACAGGTGGATTATTTACAGAGAAAAAATATATATATAGGAGCCGTAAGACTAAAGGAGGTGTGAAGTGTTAAATCACCGAATATTTTTTGGTAAGGGGGGGGGGGGGCAAGTTGAATGGTAGATCTTGGCCCAATACAGTATAAAAATGTAACAAACCTGCTTCGCATTTTGACTTATTAGCCACATAACAAGCGCTCTGGGTACTCCATACTTATGAACTCTTGTGGTAGCATATCGAGTGCTGCAAAGTTCACATCTAGACTTTCCAGATTCTGTCAACCATCGCTCCAAGCATTTGACATGAACCCTTCCAACCGTACCTCGACACGCACAAGCCGATATCATCGGCCCAAACTCTGTTACCAACATGTCACCACCATGGCATATACGGCACATTTCGTCCAAAGAGTGATTACTAACTTCGACTATTTCCTCAGGAGCATTGTCAGCTACGTGGTCTGACAATTCTACCTTAACATTTTCTGATTCCGCAGGTACTTCTATCTCTGATTTCATGTCAACGTTTGTACCGATCGTCACTTTATTAACATCAGGTACTTTCGGAGTTTCGTTTGCATTGGGCTGTTTTCGTTTTGGGCTCCTGACTTTAATGCGATGTTGTCGGGGAAATCTCTCTCGTTTAGCTGAAGTAGTTTCCCGGTGACTTGATCTCGGTATGTGTTTATCTGATTTCTGTTCAGGTACTGTGACATTGCTTGATACTTCGGGAGGCGGAGAATTTTCTGTAGCGTTCGACACATTAAAAAGATCGATGTTACTTGAACTTGCTGTGATCACTTTATCAACTTTGCGACCATAATCGAGTCCAGAGTTACCGACGACCGCTTCGTGTTCAGATTCTGCCAGCATTTCCAATCGAGGATTGACTTTAGCAACTAAAGGCGACGCCTTACTTTTGACTCTTACAAACTTTACAGGGGAGGGTAAAGTATATTGTGTTAGACGTACGTCTTGGTCATATTCTGAAGAAAGTTCACTGAAACTTATAACAAAATTCATTTTTTTTTGGAAGTCAATGGTTTCAGCAAAATTGAAAATATATTATTTATGACCAGATTGGACCTTTCGTCTTAAAAATAAATCTTAGATGCTAGTAGCAAACAGAGTATCCGTCGTGAGGAATATACCTAATCGTTAACATTTTACGAGCAACGCGGTGTCTGTAAATGTTCATAGTGAGTTTTATGACCACATTATTGGGCCTACACGAATAAATTTCCCTTTTCATGTCATTAAGTTAGTCTGGGTGGGTGTAATTTAGTTTAGGTAGAATAGATTTTATTGTTACGAATTTGAGGCAGGATACTATAGCTTTAAACGAACAGGGATCTCTGTAAATGCTTGTAAACGATCATGAGTTAAATTACATAAACAAATAAACTCGATAACTTTATGTTTTAAGAGGTCTTAGGATTATAGATAGCTGAAATTTTCAGATTTAGTTACTTTGAATTCAAGATATAATAAATTTTCCAAATAATAAAAATAGGCTCACTTGGTTTGTACACTGCTGGCGACTTTTCCGTTATTGCTGTTAGTATTAGCTATGCTAGTTTGTACAAAGAATCTTCTCCGCCTCGTATTGGGCATTTTACTAGAAATTTTACTTAGTAATTTTTAATTTTATGTTTATTAGTTTATTTTTTATTTAAAATGTGACAATAACTGTTAAAATCAATAATGACATTATTAATAGACAATTTATTTTAATTTATTTAAAAAAACGTAAATGTCAATTTACTGGTTCAGTATAATCTAAAACGTCCGACGTAACCCTAAAAATAAACAAAAATGTTATTTATAATGTAGGTATAAATCTGTACAGATCTCATTACTCTTAGTAAAAGCTGCGTCGACAGCGTATTTTTAATTGAATTTCATACATTAGGTCAAACCGTAGAATTATTTCATTAAAATTTGTAAAAGGAAATGTCGGAATTATTTAGATGTAACTTAATTCCTTAATTCGCATAACTGTAGACGTTTGGTGGTGGAGTGGCTGCAGAACAGAACATATTATGAGACAGAGTCACTAATCAGTGTAGTAACATAGTATTTGTATAACACCTTATAGCAGAATTTTAAAATATTTTTACTGATTTCTCATTTCTTTTGTAAGTCTATCCATATGTACCTAGTTCTTGTAATAATTAACTTATATGTATGACTCAAAATTGCAGACCGGAGAGGGAGCCTGGTGGCAGGCTTTTTGTCCTACTACAGGCACCAGCTCTCACCTAGTAAATACTTTTAAGTGTCTGTATATAAGTGTAATTTATGTGAGAGAAATAAAAATTTATTTTATTTTTATTTTACTTACGATAGCAGAAAGTGACTTTGCAAACTTGTAATTTAGATTAGTGTCTAGGAAGCTAACATTTATTCCATCAGAGCTATAGAAATAGTGCTAAAACTTAGATTGCATCTTCTTTTTCTTTTTACTTTTGACAGCATGGTTACAAATTAAAAATGTTTCAAAAGGAAATCCTCAGAAAATCTATGTATCATCACGCCTTTTATCAGGGGTGATAATAGCAGCAACAGGAGGGGTAAGTACATACCTACAATTGTATTGCCTGATGTACCGAGTTTAAATTTATAAGTATTATATAACGTATAATAAAGTAAAATGCCCGATCCAGGCATACGTGGAAGTCAGTACACGAATTACTACCCGTACATTCTCGAGCCGGGTAATCCATGGTCGGCATTCCTGCTGAGAGCATGTCGTGACGCGAACCCATAAGATTTCCCCTACCATAAGTTTTCACTTAAAAAATCTTTGTCTAAGACAAACAATATAAAGAAACTCAGGGTGAAATATATACCTATTACTTGACTAACTTTCTTGTACACATTTTTGAAATATGACATGGGGGGGGGGGGGGGCGGGGGTGTAGTGAAAACCCGTCCATTTTCATACGTCACTTTGTAGGACGTTTTGTGACGTTTTATGATCAAAGTCAATGTGCAAAAATATCATATAAGCTAGGATTTAATAAATCCTTTGTGTTTTATTACGACCCAACAAAATTAATCCCAAATTAGTATTCAAACGCCTACGGAAGTCGATATACCTACGTGACGACTATTTCTATTAATAGAGTCTTTGATATTTATAAATACTAGCAGTTTCCCACGACATTGCTAGTGTACAATTTGAAAAACTATCTCCAGCTTTAAAACTAAGATCTAGAATGTTGAATACTTCTCTATACCTTGCGGTCCGAGAATAAATTGTTCCTAAGCATTATTGATATGTGAATCCAGTTCCTCCCGGACATGAACCCTGCAGATTGTAACCAAAGCATGAAACTTGGTTATATTATAATATAATTAAGTTATAACAGCAATCAAAACCACCCAATGAGTTTTGATATCAATCTTAGTTACCTACCTAGTACAAATTCTTATTTTTTTAAATTTTCTTTCTTTACGAAGATTCTCAAACTTATTTTGTCTACCGCCCACTTTGAAAATCAATTATTTTTCAGCGCCCCCAATATTTTTTACTTTACCACATTTTAAAAATCACAATGAAATTCATTACTTTAATTTATATATAGTGTACTATATTAGTTTTTCTGGGCCCCTTACCGCCCCCTTCTAGGCCTCCAGCGCCCACAAGGGGGCGTTATCGCCCAGTTTGAGAAACACTGCCTTAAAGCTCCCGAAACCGTGTACGGTCCCAGGGTAACCAGCGAAAGACCAAGTCTCTCTCTTTTAGCGGATGGTATTTGTGAGGCTATACATAACGAGTGGCCTGTTCTGTTGAGGTATATTTAGATGGAAACGCCTCTAAGTGTGATTTGTCGGATTATGTAAATATATTATAAAAAACCCATTTGTACATGGCAAATCGATAGGTAATCTCAAAAATTTACTAAATGAGGAAAACTTGTCTTCCGCTGCGTACCCTGGAGCCCATAACTAGTTTCAGACAACAATAAGGCATCGAAGAATTCTCATGCTTTAGACGGCAAGCAAAGGACTGTACTTACGTCTGTTTGTTGGGCATCTGGCAAAAAGTGGACATTGTTACTGGTGTGTCTCTGGCCACACCGCAAGCTATAAAAGTTGTGAAGATTGGTCGTTTGTCTGTCAAGTTCTCAGGAAATATACCTTCTATTTCAGACAATGTAAAATAGACAAGGAAATTCGTCCGTCATTCAATGTGGTCTAATCTTGCTTGATAAATCCCTAAGTGAGCAAGACCACACATTTAATATTGCAACCCTACAAGGGTCTGTTTATTAACTTAGATATTGCTGGAATGTGTACTATTGTTCTAGCTTTTGGAAGAGGCTCCGCTCGTGTCAAAGTAAGTATCTAATATTATATATTGTTAGAGGATCGAAAAGTGTTATGCTACTTTTTATCACGGAAATTATTCGGGATAAATTTCACAGGATATCCCGAGGCGGAAATAATTAGTCCTATTTTTTAAAATAGTTCGAAAAAATAACTAAGCTCAATTATTTTTTTAAGTATGTATGTACATTGATTACTCCGGAAGTTGTGAACCAATTTTGATGATCCGTTTTTCATTGATATAGAATTCTTTCGGATTGGTCTCATTTTTTTCTCGTGTTAATTGGTTCACCGGTTTTTCAGGAATTTCGATTTATTACTCAATCATCTGAACCGATTCGATTGGAATGATTTAAAAATTCTGATCGTTTGATATGTAGGATTGGTTTGAAACTTGAAATATATATCACATTAATAATAATATAAAGATAAATACTTACCTAATTATAAAGACTTAAAATAAAGGGAATTAATACTATTAACAGGCAGGGCCAAAGTATTTTAAAATATACTGAATGTACTTAAAATGTTTAAATGACAAAGTGTTGACTGCTTGTTTAGGACAATTCTCTTTTAAAAAGGCTCTGTGCTCAAAAAGGAGCTAAAAATGTTAATTTTTGTAAAAGTATCTACGTTTTTTTTGCTTCACGGTTTACCTTACAGCTAGCCGATGGTATTTGTGAGTCTATACCTAATGAGAGACCAGTTCTGTTGACGTATATTTAGATGGAAAAGCCTCTAAGTGTGATTTGTCGGATTATGTATATATTTTTTTAATTAAAAAACCCATTGGTACTTTGCCGGGATCCCTTGGTCTGCCTATTTAATATTCGGGCCACCGACGACGCACCAATTAAAAAAAAGAAAGATTAAAAATTTTTGTAAAAGTGTCTACTGTTCCTAGGTAGGTATTTAAAAAATATAAAGATAGATAAGCAAACAGTGACGATTAGAATAGTTACAAACATTGCTAAACGGACCCCTAATTTAAATTTCTTTTAATAAAACACGTGAAAATTATTGAAATCGGTGAAAAAACAAACTCACACTCGTATTTATGAGAGTTAATCATAAAGTAAAAGTTATTAAAAAACAAAAACGAGCGAGCCTTACAGTAGTCGCATATGATGTGTAACATCTGACATCTCACCTTAGTAATAAGCAACATTTAAAATATTATATCCTCAAAACATTAACACTTTATACACAACACTGTAGGTTAAGCGCACAACTGATGCGTTCTCCTTCTCTATTTCCCTTTCTATTTCTCGTTACACACAACGCACACACTTTTGGCTGACAATAGCAACCTCTCGGAAAATGGGTTGGTAGCATCTGACGGCCAACTCTACCACCGCGCGCGGTCATTGGTCAAATCATATAGCGCTCGCTTCCCCGGCTTCCTGTTACACACTTCCGTCCCTTTTCACGAAATCACTCCCACAGATTACAAGAAAGTGAGAGGAAAGATGTTGCACATAAATAACAAACTTTTTTATTGAAATTTAATTATGTTGAAATAAGTTGTCTCATATTATGCTACTTCTTCTTCTTAGTCGGCATGTTCATTGCTGAAAGTCGTGTCTATTATGAAGAGGTAGAATTCATGACTTTCTGAACAATACGCCTCCATGTGTGTAGAAGAAGAAGATTATTCACTGCTGCTGCCGTCGTCGCAACGAAATTAAAATCAAAATTTTAGTATTCAAATTTGAAATTTACAATTTGCAGTTAACTGAGCGCCATTTAAGAAAATACATTTCTTGCGCGGCCACTGTAATGAAAATTAAATAATATTCAGAATATGAAAATGTGTTTACAAAGTTGTTGCAACGTAGAACTAGTAACAGTTAAAAATTTAATTTTTCATGTTTGGGTGTGGCTGTGTCGTGATATTTTATTTGTGCGTGTTATAATGTTTTATGTGTATCACTGGATTGATCTTGATTTGGATTTTAGGCCGACATTATATATTTTTGATTATGTTTTTTTTATTTTAACACCATATATTATATTCACATATAATGTAGGTATATGCAATCGATAGATTTTGATGAGAGCTGACGACTTTTCGGTCGATCTCCTTTATTTATTGTTTCACATAGTCTTACCTAATAATAATTAGGTTAGACTTATATATATATATGGCGTTACATTATAATTGCGACCCTTATGTGCTGCCTATTAAGTCATTTCAATAACATTTAATTAAATCACATAATAATTATAATAGAGAAACATGATACAAATACATGGGTAGGTTCATATAATAACTATTTAGAGTCATCTACAGTAAAATTTTGATATAATATTATATGTAATTTAAAATTTAGATAAAGTATGACTAGTTATTGTCTTGCAAATTACATTTTTTTACAGACAAACGGGTTGTCATTGCTTACCAGAAGATTCTATAATTGTGGACATAAGAATTGGTTATAATTTTGGAGCCATGAAAAGAGTACGATTCCATAGATAGGATGTTGGTAATTTTTACAGATTTTCTTAAATTTTATTACTCTCTCCGTAATATTGTTATGTGTGAATTTTAAGTCTATATATGATAGGCTCATTTCGTTTAGAAACTAGACAGATAGACAAGCAGACGAACTGACTACAGACATCGTTGGCACAATCTTTTCTGTTACGAAATAGTTAAATTTCGTTGTAGAATTTTAAGTAGGTCAGCACTTGACTTGAAGAACTAGTAAAAAGACAAAAATATTTCATAGAATATTATCACAGAAGTGATCATTAATATAATTTCCTTTATAGTCATTTCATGATATAATCATTCTGAACAAATATTAAACAGCCATTATTACAGGAAACGAGGACACAGTAACGGTGTGCGCTCCCTGTAGAGTCATTAGAATTTTATGCTTCAGAAGTATGTTCTAGAATGGTTGGTAATTAAAAACCTTTATATTGTTCAGGAAGGTAATTCTTTAGATTCAGATTTTGCAAACCACGTGCTAAAAGTCGACCCATAGGAAAGCGACCGCGACTTTACGGCCATAATGTGAACAGCATTGAGTTAAACATTTGTATGTACAAAAGAATACAGTTCACACTAACAGTGACATCCCCTTTGAGCCTACCTTTCTAGATTAGATATGAACACTTAAATTATTACCGCTGTCAAAATGTTTGACAGTTTTGCAGAGGTAAATATTATTATCTTATTACGAAAACGGTGTCTTTATTTGGTATTCCCGCTTAAAAACTATTGAACTATCTTGAATTTTTAAGAAAAATACGCATTTGACATAAAAAAAAACAAAATATATGTCAACTTTAGTTTCAGACAAAAAGAGCTGAAGTCCACAAAAAGTATGTTCCTATATCTTTTAGAAAAGTAGGCTGTCACTTAAAAAAAGACTGTATTGTATTGTATGCAGGAATAGGGATGTTGACAGTGAAAGAAAATAAATACACAATAATATTTTTATATAGTCTATTAGATAACGTATAATCACTGAAAATAATGTTTATTTATTTGTTTAATTAATATTTCTTTTTTAATATCTAAATATAACCACAGACTAGTAACTATATTATAATAACCGTCTGTCAATATGTCATTGACTAAGTTATTTTCTTGTTATTTTATCTAATCTGTGACCATAATTTTGTTGGTTTTCTAGATGTGACGTCATCATAGTTTTCGCGGGTATTAAAATTAAAACCATGATTTTTAAATGAAAATACAAATATAAAATTTTATAATTATTTTATTTGGTATAATAAATCTTACAGCTATAATTTAAAAGTATTTTCAAAAAATTGTCAACATCCCTATTTTGTACTCCATTGCTCATAAATGAAAGAGAATAATATTAAAATGGCACAATTTTAGAAGCACACAATTTGTTTGAGGTGAATACGTATTTCTATTAAATATGTCACATGTAGAGTGAAAACCACATTAAGACGTAGTGATTGTAACTATTTTTTATAATGGCTATGTTTGGCATATTAATTAATTTTGTAAATTGTATTTAGGCGGCAAGATATAGAGTATCCCGCAATTCAGTCTGACTTGCCCTTAAATTTGTGAGACGTATAATTAAAATTTACCTTCTATCATTACTATTATTCAATTTTGGTTGAAAATTTCTACAAAATTAGTCTGAGGTAATACAACACGAGTTTATAATGAGACGTTGCTAGAACATTTAGAAAGGAAAAGTTTATTTAAGTAAGCCAACATTAATACTACTAAAATATCAAAATTAAGTAAAGACCTCGAAAGAATTCATCCAATTTATATAAGACTAGCATTCCGCCCCCGGCTTCGCCCGTGGATATTTACGAACAAAATAAAATATACCCTATACCTACCCCTACCCCTACCCCTACCCCTACCCCTACCCCTACCCCTACCCCTACCCCTACCCCTACCCCTACCCCTACCCCTACCCCTACCCCTACCCGTACCCCTACCCCTACCCCTACCCCTACTCCTACCCCTACCCCTACTCCTACTTCTACTCCTACCCCCTACCCCAACCCTCTACCACTACCACTACCCCTACTTCTACTCCTACCCCCTACCCCAACCCTCTACCACTACCACTACCTCTATATCATCAATAGTTTTCGCAGCGCACGCGATGTAAGGAATGTCTTAGGTCATTTTTTTACACCTTGGGTTACATTATTGGAGTTTTAGTAAGGATCCCTAATTTATTTGAAAATAGAATATAGCCTATGTCACTCAGGGTGAATGTAGTAGCTCTCTAATGGTGAAAGAATTTTTGAAATCGGCACAGTAGTTTTTGAGTTTAACAAAACATATAAAAATACAAATCTTTCCTCTTTATAATATTAGTATAGAAAAATGGTCCGCCTAGATCGTAAGGCGGCCGGAATGGGAAATTTTTGGTGCGATGCCGGACCAATGTGTGGCCGGCCTACTTTAGACAACGAACGCTAGTATTATATTCTCCCGCATACTTTATATTATATGCAGAAACTTATAAACGAATTATAATAATTAAATGAAAAGTATAAATTTATGCATTTTAACTACCTAAAATTAATAAAAAAACCGAAAAGCAACAACCGGGCATGACCCTCGCATGACCTCAAAAAATCAGCTGATCTACCAAAACCGTCGCCATTTTTTTTAGCGTTATCTAATAGGGTATGGGCAGACGCTAAGTTAGCGTTCACGAAAAGTATATTTAATAAACTCCTTGGTATCGTCAGAGTGAAGGACAGTTTAGTTAGGTCACGTGGTTCTATTTCAGTCGGTCTCATACATTTTTTTTCTTTACGGGTTGCCTTACAGCTCCCGAAACCGTGTTACGGTTCCAGGGTACTCAGCGGAAGACCAAGTCTCCCATACATTTAAAGTTATTTATTCTACATTCTATTCTATTCGCTAAATTATTTCTGTATAAGCCCTCTGAGTAGTTTAGAAGCTACGAGGGAACAGATGAACATACATACACACATTTAAATGTTCTGCTAAACTCATAACCCTCGTTTTGCTGTAGTCTGGTAAAAATACTTTTAAAACTTAGAAACCTATCTATCTATACTAATATTATAAAGAGGAAAGATTTGTATTTTTGTGTGTGTGTGTATGTTTGTAATGAATAAGCTCAAAAACTACTGTGCCGATTTAAAAAATTCTTTCACCATTCTAAAGCTACATTCACCCTGAGTGACATAGGCTATATGTTATTTAAAAAAAATTAGGGATCCTTACTAAAACTCCAATAATGTAATCCAAGGTGTAAAAAAATGACCTAAGAAATTCCTTACATCGCGTGCGCTGCGAAAACTATTGATGATATAGAGGTAGTGGTAGTGGTAAGGGTAGGGGTAGGTATAGGGTATATTTTATTTTGTTCATAAATATCCACGGGCGAAGCCGAGGGCGGAATGCTAGTATGTTTATATGATATTTGGGACTTAGGCCCTTTGAACTTTGTCACACCGAAGTTGGTAAAAAGCCGTAAATTTAAACTTTACAATCTGTTTTAATTAACGTGTGTACGACTCTGGGAACTTTCCGTCCTTCATTATACTTTCAATTCTACAGGAAAAGGTTTTACACTCGTAAATACACATTGATAAATTCTACTTGCAATTTGAAAGTTCTGATTTTGTATTCATGGTATTGAAAAATTTATTAATAAAATAAAATATATTTTGAAAAAAAAAATCGCTTAAACAATCGGTCCAATACTTTCTTAGTTTATAAAGGTCAAACAAAGAAACATTCATTATAATAAATATAGAAGATAGACTATGTGCGTACCATCCCGGCAACATACCAATGGGTTTTTAATATTAAAAACTTATTATACACAATCCAACAAACCACACTTAGAGGCTTTTCCATCTAAATATATCTCAACAGAACTGGCCACTCGTTAGCCTCACAAATCTATTCAGATACACATTTACAAAAGTTTGAAGCAAGGTACACACATTAAAATTATTAGTCCAATAAATAAAATAAAAATATTACAATTCAAATTATTTAGTACAATTAAAGTTTATAAGGTTAATTTTAATATTAAATTAGTTGATGTCCTTAATGATATCAATAATATGTAGCAATATTAATAAGTAAATATAAATGTGATTAATTTTAAATTGTAAATAAAACTATAATAAGTGTTTAGTAGTAGTCGCCTCCTCGGCATAGGCCTCCCCCATTACTTTCCAATACATTCTGTCTCTGGCTTTCGTCATCCAGTGCGCTCCTACTCTTTGCATGAATAGATCTGCCCATCTTTTCCTCTGACGTCCTCGCGACCTTGTTCCAACTATTGGGATCCATTCTGTAATTTTTTTGGTCCATCTATCATTAGTCATCCGACATATATGGCCCGCCCAGTTCCATTTTAGTACCCTCACTCTTTCCACAATATCAGTCATTTTGGTAATTTTTCTAACAACTTCTTTTCTTATTTTGTCTGATAAATTAATTCCCAACATACTCCTCTCCATTCTACGTTGACATATTTTGTGTTGCCGTCGGGCTAATAATGGACTGTATCACCAATGAACGGATGCAAGGAAGCAATTAAGAAAAATCCAAATGTTAATAGAACTGTTTACTAAGGCGAAGCTATCAACGAAACCAAGTGTCATATTTATATAAAAACATCAAAAGTCATAAAAATAGAATACAAATATTAAAAAGAAAACATTACAAGGAGGTCGCCAACATCCTGGACCCCAGTGTGAAAACACAATCTTATAAAGGCGACGCGACGAGTCAAACATATTACAGAGATCCCAACAGCACAAGTTTCCTCGTAGGTCTCTTGAGATCACCGCCCTTTGTAGCCACGGTTACTACTCTTGTTACGCCGTCCTTGCCGGGCCAGGTTTGTATAACACGACCTCGAGGCCGTGTGCTTCTTGGCAATGAATCATCGACAATTAATACGAGGTCTCCAATTTTGAAGTTCTGGTAACAAGAATCTGAATTAGGTCTAGGAATTAAAGTCGGGAGGTATTCTTTAATCCATCTTTTCCAGAAATGGTCTGCAAGACGTAGTCCTTTCTTCCATTCAACTCTTCTAGATAAATCGCCATCTTCACGTTCGTGGAGAGGAGGTTCATTGGAGGATGAACCTAATAGGAAGTGGAAAGGTGTTATTGACTCTTCATCATCAGGATCTACAGACACGTGAGTTAAAGGCCTTGAATTAACAATGGCTTCGACTTCCATCAAAAGTGTAGATAAAATTTCTTCACGAGGCGAACGTTCACGAAGAGTGACATAAAGTGCAGTCTTGACACTTCGCACCATTCTCTCCCAGCACCCACCCATAAATGGAGCAGCTGGAGCAATGAATTTCCACGTAATCTTGTGGTTAGCCGTAAAATCATATAATTCTGTTAACTTATTATTTGCACCCACGAACGCAGTCCCATTATCTGAATATCTGGTGGCACAGCAGGAATAGCCTTTCGAAGACGGCAAAATAAACATGATCTGGAAACATTCTTTAGAACTGACCTCAATCCTATGACGTAGAATTCCTGTCGTATTTCATTGAGAACGAATTCATTGTTGCCGTGAGCTGCCTTCTTGTGGTAATATTGGATAAGCAATCTGACGATAGGATGACGTCCATCAAGTACGATTGGGTTGACCTCTTGACGAACATGTTTGACTGCGCCAATGCGTCCCGATAATCTAAGTAAATTACCTATGTTAAAATTAATAGTTACATTTTTCAAACGACTTTGTTTGGATACCGGTCTTGAATTTATAGTACAAGCAATCTCTTGGCTAAACGAATCAAGTTGAGACTGAAGTAACAGATGGAACTCTGCTGATTTGATATCTTCTGCAGTAAGTGGTAGGTATTGATGAGATGATGATGATGAAAATGATACAAGTCTTTTTGATTTTACAAATTGCCGAAAATGTTTTGCTACAGCGTGAGCTCGAGCAGTAGCACGAAGTAATCGTAACCATTCACTAAATCGTGAGTGGTCCGCCACCACCGGTGAAAGTAGCTCAGGCGGTTTGTTGTATATAGCTCCCACGTATGAACTATTTTTATGTTCTTCATATATGGGAACTACATCTAAAGATGGTTCACAGGGCCAATCTTCGAAACTAGCTAACAAAAACGGAGGTCCTGTGAACCACCTTGAATTAGAGTCAAATTGAGTTTGTACACGTGTAGCATCGTCAGCTATATTCAAGGCTGATGGTACGTAGCGCCAATTAGAGATTTGCGTCGTTTCTAAAATCTCGCCTACTCTATTAGCCACAAAAGGTTTGAAAGTACGTCCATCGCTTTTTATCCATTTAAGAACCGTCATTGAATCTGTCCAATAAAATATTTTTGAAGCTTTATTTTTATGAGCGTCAGAAATATAATTAGCAAAACGAGCTGCTATTAATGCAGCTTGCAGTTCAAGTCTCGGAATGGAGACAGGTTTAAGGGGGGCTAAACGAGCTTTTCCACCAATTAAAGACAACTTAATTATTCCACCTGGGAAGACGAGACGCCAAAAAGCAACACAAGCGTAAGCATTTTCGCTTGCATCAGCAAAAACATGAAGTTGTCTTTCTAAAGCAGCGCTTTGATTATCTGGACAATTATAACACCGAGGAATTGAGCAATGAGATATTTTTAAAACATTTTCAAACCAAGTTTCCCATCTAATAACCAAGTTTTCTGGAAGCTCTGCATCCCATTCAATGCCAGTCCTCCAAGTATCTTGAAATATTATGCGACCCTGAATTGTAATTGGAGTGATTAGACCAAGAGGATCATATATGCGCATTAGTTGTGACAATGATTTTCGTTTTGTTAATGGGGTATGTAGTTTTTTAGGTAAATCACTTAAATAAATAAGATTGTCATCCTGAACATTCCAAGATAAACCTAAAATCCGTACCTGAGAAACTGCCGGGTTTAGATTCACGTCTACAGTGGATGTACATAGTTCTGGAGATAATAAAGACAAGGCTTCTTTCGAATTGGAAACCCACGATCGAATTTCAAACCCACCAGCACTATGAATTTTTACAATATCTGCCGCAATTTGTGACGCTTCTTGAACACTGTCATGACTACCAAGGTAATCGTCCATGTAGTGGTTGGAAATAATTGCTTCAACAGCCTTAGGAAATTTACTAATATATTCCATTGCATTTTTATTTTTCACGTACAATGCCGTACAAGGACTTGAAGTGGCTCCAAACATTAAAGACGACATTCTGTACTCACCGATTGGTTGATCTGCATAAGCGCGCCAAAGAAAACGCTGCCCATCTCTATCCTCTTCCCTTATTTTGACTTGCGGGAACATTTCTCTTATATCTGCGTTTAAAGCAACTCGGCCTTCTCGGAAACGCATTAGAATGGCTAGTAATGGTTGCAGCAAGTCTGGTCCCGATAAAAGCAAAGAATTTAAATTTATACCTTGACTTTTAGCAGCAGCATCATGTACCACTCTCAGTTTACCTGGCTTGTGAGGATTGAATACCCCAAAGTGAGGAAGGTACCAAACAATGCTATTAGATATGCGAGTTGTAGGGCATGGTTCAGCATATCCTTTATCTAACATTGCATTTATATTTTGTCGGTAGGCCTCCGCGTAAACACTGTCCTTAGTCATTTTTCTTTCGAGACTATGAAAACGGGAAAGGGCAAGATTATATGAATTTGGAACATTTACAATTTCAGAACGCCACAACAAACCAGTCTCGAAACGTCCCGATGGAAGCCTGTGTGTAGTACTATCTAAAATTTCCAAAGCGCGTTTTTCATTTTCAGTGCAATAATTTTTCTTGGTTATACCAATAGAATCAATGCGATAGTAATCTTTCAACAAAACATCTAATGAGTTGTCATCACGTACAGGAATATTGATTGTATGATTGACAAATTCTACAGATTTGGTCTTACTTGATGTGTATCCGTACAGCACCCATCCTAATAATGTTTGTACTGCCACAGGTTGAGATCGAGAACTAGAACGTGTGGAATGGGAAATTGTGAGATGCCAGTTATCCACACCAATTAGTATAGTAGGTTTAGCATCCTCACAAGACAACACATCCACTAAATCGGACAAGTAATTCAAGTTCTTTAATTCTGTAGGTTTGACTGACTGTCCGCACAACCCTAAATTTGGAATTGCCTTAACATTCTTTAGGTGATAAGTGTTTGTGCTGTGACGACCCTTTATAAATAAATCTACGTAACTAACATTAGTATTTTTAGTCAAGCCACTTACACAATTGAGCTGAATGGTACTCTTACGACCCGAAGCTCCGATTGCCTTAGCCACGTCCGCATCAATTAGTGATCCAGTAGATCCATCGTCCAATAAGGCGTATGTGTCAACTTTACCCAAAGGTCCCTCCAGAGTGACCGGCACCACCTTCAATAAAGGGCGTGGCGCACACTTCTGCGAAGCTTCAATGCTGTGAGTCAAGATTAGGGACTCCTTTTCTGGATCAAAAGAACATGACTGAGGACTTACCTCGATAGGAGTTGCAATCAATTCTCTTGGTTGGTGTAATAAAGTGTGGTGACGGAACTTATTTTTGCATCCTTTTATTTTGCAAACCTTTTTACAATTTTTATATACATGTAACCCTTTATAGAGACATTTATAACACACTTTATTCAACTTAGTCCACTGCCATCTATCATGAATTGAAAGCGATAAGAAATCTTTACATTTGTCAATACTATGAGACTTAGATTTACAGAATATACAAACCTCTTTCGGTTGTTGAACTTCATTCAAAGAGTGACAATCCATGTCAGAGGATAGATGAATTTTCTCTATATTTTTACCTTTGACATTGACACTGACATTAGAATCACGGATGACAGATTCTGAAATAAATCCATATTTAATATGCAAATCCGCCTCCCGAGCTAAAAATGTGGCCAAAAGTTCCAGCCGATACCCCGAATTTTGGTTGGTAGATGCGTAGTCTGCCCACCTACTTCTCAACAGCGGAGTTAGCTTACCGATAATCGAATTGGTAAGCTCAGGTGATGCTAGATACTCCACCTGATTGAGTAGACGCATTGTCTCTACACAGTTTCGTACACGGCAAGCAAAAACGTTGATATCTCTACCTACCTCGCATAATTTGGGTAAAGATCTCAGCGCCGCGATCTCATGGAGTACTATGTACTCTGGTCGCGCGAAACGCGTCTCCAATGCGGACATAATCTCCTCTGGATCAGCTGCGGACACCAAAAGCGTGGAGATAGCTTCGCGGGCTGCTCCACGCACTGAAATATTTAATCTAACTAAATTTTCCATAGGAGAATACAGACTTTTAGTAATTTCATAAATTCTCCTAAAAGCAAGCCAATCCGTGGGTCGTCCTTCAAAAATAGGAATTTTTAAATCACTTACCTTGGACGTCTTCTTTGTCGCCGCCAGGTTAGTGATGACCTCTGCCAAGTGTGAAATTGCATGTGTAGCCTGAGTATTATCATTTATTTTGTTAGTAAAATTACATTCTTGAGCGTAGTGTGTACCTAAAGTGTGTGCACGTATAGTGTTATGTGTTTCAGCCCTGCAGTCGACTGGCGGCGGCGAAAGCGGCTGCCGCAAAGTCACGCCAACCAAACCAGCGTCTTTACATACCCCTCTGGGTAAAGATGCTGGGGAGCGTGCTGTCACGACACAAGGAGGAGCGGGCGCGACTGGCGCCAGCCCTCTCGTGACTGTCGTCTGAGGGTGTTCACAATGTACTGCGCTTGACACCTGTACAGAAACACTTTCAAAGTTATCTTCTAACCAACTACTAACTAATTTGCTACTATTACCGGAACGCCTGCTGGCTCCCGCGTCTATTTCAGCGAGCTCGGCTTGTAGCTCTAGATCAGAGGCCTGCCGCTCCATTTCGGCTACACGGCGCTCCTTTTCGGCTACACGTTGCGCCTCTTGCCGCTCCATCTCGGCTATGCGCTGCGCCTCCTGCCGCTCGATCTCGGCTACGTGCCGCGCGTGTTTCGCACGTGCAGCTAACTTTCTAGCTATTACAGTAGCTTCAGAGTGTGATGACGTACCCGACATTACTCCGCTGCCACCGGCTAAGGGAGCCGTATCACTTTCACACAAACTGGCTGACCTTGTCACTTCCATTTTCAGTTCTCTTAGCGATTTCGATCTGGTTTTCATCGCGTCCAAACATCCGAAATATTAAAATATAATATATAAATCCGTAAATCGAACGGACCAAATGTTGCCGTCGGGCTAATAATGGACTGTATCACCAATGAACGGATGCAAGGAAGCAATTAAGAAAAATCCAAATGTTAATAGAACTGTTTACTAAGGCGAAGCTATCAACGAAACCAAGTGTCATATTTATATAAAAACATCAAAAGTCATAAAAATAGAATACAAATATTAAAAAGAAAACATTACAAGGAGGTCGCCAACATTTTGCTAGCTTGTCTTCTTCACATTTTCTAACGACCAACTTTGACAACCATACGTCAAACATGGCAGGATTTATATTAGTATTTATAGATTTGTTCTTCATCATTTCCTTTAATCCCCATTATTTTTTCCATGCTATAGCAATTCATCTTTGTATTTCTCTTTCAGTATGATTTTCAAAAGAAACAGATTGACCCAAGTAAATATATTCTTTGACAAATTCTATATTTTGGCCTTCAACCACTATAGGATTGTTTTCTTCCCTGTTTGAAATTATTTTGGTTTTTGTAAAGTTTTTTTGCTCTCTTCTGACAATTTATTTAACATGGCTGTCAAATCCGTCGAATATTCTGCGAAAATGATTATGTCGTGTGCAAAACGGAGGTGGCTTAAGTATTCTTCATAGACAAGATTGAAATCCTTTCTTTGTCCAATTAAGTTTCCTGAAGATGTTTTCTAGGACTGCTGTAAATATTTTTGGCGATAGTGGATCTCCTTGCCGAACGCCCCTTCTTATGGGAAATTTCTCAACATCACGTTCTAGCCTATTTTTAGCACAACTATTCTTATAAACGCTCTATAACACTGTTATGTATCTCGTATCCTCATGAATACAATCGGCTAAAAGAGGAAGACTTGGGCTTTCGCTGAGTACCCTGACTAATACGGTTCCGTCGTAAAAAATACTTAAGGTAATTAGATAATATCTGAAAAAAGAAAATGCATACTGAACTGAAAGAAATATCAACTACTTTTCCCAAACAAAAATAAAACACTGGTTCTAATATATTTTATAGTGTTCTCATTTGTATGAAGTTTTGGGATGTGATCATGGAAGAGTGCCTGAAGTCGAAAATCTTTTATGAAAATATCAATTTTCCCAGTGGAATGAGGGATTTTCCAGCGATAAATAGTATCTCGGCCCTCCAGTTATCTCTGTGCAAAAACTAAGATCCGTTGCTCCGTTTTGACGTGAAAGCAGGGCAAACAAACAATCACTTTTTATAATATTTGTTAGGAAGCTAGCGGCATAATTATATCAGGATTATGGCACGTGGAGGTCCATAGTTTCTGCCTACCCCATTGGTATACAGGCGTGAGCAAACATAATTATGAAATTAGTAGTGAATTAATATTTAATACGGCAGACAGTGCAGGGAATTATTTAAAAATTTTTGAAGTGAGGAAATTTAAAATGCGAAAACGGAAGCTTTCGTAGAGTTCGCAAGTTAAAATAGAATGTAGATTTTAAAATCCTTGATATGAAATGAAAGTGACTTTTAAACTTTAAGTTGGCACAGTGCCTTCATTTTTTCTGAAGCATTATTCAGTGTTCGAGCAATTATTTTTATTTTGAATTTGATCCAAATCCATATCTTTTTTAATACACAGCTTTCGGATTCGCCCATGGGGCCAATATCCCCTTAGAGTATGGATTAATAAAAAGTAGCCTATGGCTTTCTGTTCAAGCTTTCTCCGTATCAAATATCATCAAAATCGGTTCAGTCATTTAGACGTGAAAGCGTAACAGACAGACGCTAGAATAATCAACCAATATTATATATTTTTGTATGGTAATTAAGAATTTAAATAATTGTTTTCAAAATTTTTGTCTGTCTGTCCTGTATAATCTTTTCCAGAATAGACTCAGAACCGAATAAATATTTTTTGATAAAACTAACAATCTGATCCCTGTTTTAACGGCTATGTTAAACTGCGAGCAGTAATATCAAAATAATGCAGGAGAAGCCGTGAGAAGCACCTAGCCACATCTTATAACATTTTTGTCCAAAACACTTCAGTCTAATTGACGCAGTAGCGAAAAAAGCGGAATATCTACCCATATTGACATGTCAGGCAGGTTTCCCGCTAATAAAAGATACCCCTATAAAGAATAATTGGCCCGTTCTTCGCCCATCGGCAAGCTTATCAGATAATTTGCAACTAACAACCAGTCGCACATCAGTCACTATAGCAACCGGTTCCTAATTGCAAACATCTAATCCAGTTGTATTCTAGTTGCTCGCAAGTACATAGCATAGCATGTCAATGTCATAAAAAGCGTGGGATTAGCATACTCAGTAAAGCTTAGGAAAAACTATATCGTTTCGTGTTAATTCGATTTAGAAACGTCAAACATTAAGAGTATCGTTTAGTCACAGAGTTCGGGCGCTGTGCGTTTTTCGAATATTTGCTATCTCCTCAGTGCGATAGAGTCGAGAGTTGCAGGCAATTACGCGCAAAATAGGTGTTTAGGATGGTTTAGGTGTTAATATTTTTCTATACCTAAATGTTAACGAAATTATTTGATTTTAGTCTCTATCGTTTTGTTACATCATAAACTAAGTCGGCTCGTTTTGATGTTTTCAATATTTTGTTTAGTTTCATAATTATAACGAGATAAGTATTAGTTAAAAAAAACGGTTTTTGAGGATTAATTATTTCTCAATTTATTAGCAATATGAAAAAAACAAAAACGAGTCGACCTAGTTTTTACTTGTCTCTATAACATATAAAAAACAGCAAGAACGGATTATGTTTAGTAAGGTAGAAACGTTAACGCATTTTGTATGAATTTTTTTAGCTAAACAATAGTCTTAAAGAGCTGTCAAACAAAGTACCTATAAAACAGTTTTTTAAAATAAAGAAAAATATGTCTTAAGAGAGGATCTGACGGACATGCAATTGCTTTTAATAACACGATCAGATTAACTTTGCTCGATAGAAAAAAATCCCAAAGTTACCTCTTTTCGTAATGTTAAATCAATCTCTTGGCTACAAAATAAACGATTTTTTCCTATTTTTTTTATATAAATGTAAAGGTACTAAAATTGTCTAGCATAATTCGCTGAGTTTGTCTTGACAAAGTGATTTAAAATAATTATTATGTTTAAATACCTACAAATGCGCGAGCGCAACCACTTCAGTCTTAGACGACTCGAGCGCCGGATCAGAGCGCTAAAAGAAGAAGGAGAAGAATGGTTTGACTTCTCCAAATCGCTCGAATTGACTTGGAACGATATAGGGCGATACGAGGGCGTTAGCGTCAGTTGTGCGTTTGGTTGCGTTTTGATAGCAATCCGTCGCAGTTGCTAGTTCCCTAATAAAACTGCAGCTGATATTGCTTTTATCTTTACCGTGAGGAATTACAGTAAACGCAATTTGTTTTCCTCAACGATTTGATCTAATGATTTAATAAACTTATTAGATACCAAATGAAAGTTACAAAACTTACGTGACCTTTTTGTATGGAATTGTTTTTTACTTTAATATTTTGTGAACATGCCATATAACTAAAAATAAATTCGCTATAACCTTTCAGAAATTGCAAAGAAATTACAGTTATATGTTTCGTGTTCCGCCTCGATTTCTGTGTTGAAAAAGTTCTATTTCTGTATTTGAATTTGATGCAGTCTTTTTAAACGACTTCAAAAAAAGAGGATTTTCCATCTCACTTTTTTTTTACCTCAACAGAACTAGCCACTATAGCGATTGTTGTGCCCATAGAACGTTATAGAAAAGGTAGAAGTAACATGTTAGCACATTGTATGAACTACTTCTATTGTTCTGTGCAAAGAGGGGCGGTTCATTAGACTAATCTATTTTTATGCTATTTTACTTCATTAATATACCTAATACTAGATGACCCGTGCGAAAACTTGGCACCGTTAGTTCAAGTGATCTACAACAGCTGGCGTCTTTTACAAAAAATAGTCTAAATTTTAAAAGAAACTTTTATTTTTGATTTACATAGGTAGAGAAAAGAGATCTTAAATACTAAATTACATATTTGTAATCGCTATTTACTGGAAGAGTACCCAACAGACTGGCTGCATTGCCTCGTTGGATGGAAATGCTTATTTATTGACCGAAGTAAGAGCCAGCCCGTTGGTCATGTGAACTTTCTATTAGTCGTTTACATCACAGAGCAAGTAAAAGAAGAGTTGGGACTGCCATACAACCAATAGAATCAAATTTTGATTAATTTGGGAACGAGATTTTACGAGATGACAACATAACAGGAGAAACAACAAGAATACCAACATAACACAAACATCCCATCAAGCAACAGGGATACCAACATAACACAAACATCTCATCAAGAAACAGGGATACCAACATAACATATAAAATATAGCGCGCTTTTAGCTTTTTATTCTAACTTTTAACAGGATAGTTTTGATGCCGAGGGATCATAAATAAGACAGTGATTGGAAACAAATTATTAATTTTATTTATTTCAGTGATCTATTTCCTTAATGGCAATGTCTATAAAATAAATAAAAATAATAATACTTTTCAATCACTCTCTTATTTATGTTCTTCGGCATCCATACCAGTGGTAGTTAGGGTCGATTCGACTCCACTTACAATCCTAAAGTTGTACATGTATAGCGGGTGGAGATAGTTCTAATACAACTTTAGACTTAATTGTGGACCCGAATCAAAGTAAGAAACTTTTTCTGTAAAACTCTTTTATTAATTATTAATATACCCTGATTCTTTATAAACATGAAATGGAAACTCATTCAACATTTCATCAGGAAGTGGATCAGCCTTTAGGTTTTATTGAAGGAACTGCAGACTTCTTGAGGCACATTTTTTCAATGGGAACATAATAATATTTCCCTACAGCAGTACAGCTTTAACCCATTGCTTGCATCTGGAAAACAGCCATTCCATAAATAAGATTTAAAAATAAAATCTATAAGTACCTATAAATATAAAACAATTTCCGCATGTATGAAAACTGATTTTTCTTGTTGTGTTTGTTATTATCAGGACAAGCTTTATAGAGTAAGAAAAATTAGACAAATTCCGGATAATTCGGGAAAAACTGAAAGTGCTTTTTTCTATGTGATTTTTGTATGAACTCGGACCATAATAGAAGATGAAAGTTAATATGAGCTCCATGGGGAGACCGGGGCGGAAAGTTAGTTGTACAATATAAACAATTCGAAAGGACTTTCCAAACAAAGCGTTTTCTAATCAAGTCTATGACCACCTTATCCTCTCAATCATATTAATTATAGGTACCTATTGAACAAAATAGCAAAAAATATAATAGGATTCCAAGTTAGGTTTAAAGATAGAATGCTGTTAAACATTAAATTAAACACAGCTGTGACATAATAATATGCAATAAAATGCTAACCGGGCTTCACCTAAAGGAATATTTGCAAAAAATATCCTTTTTTCCCTGTTTTTTCCTGATCAAGGCAACTGGCTCGTCTGTCACAAATTTCGCATGATATAAGCAGGAGCGTGGCATTTTCAGTCCTCTATACACAGAACACTTTATATACTTTAATTTAAATTGACAAGGAAACAGAAAAACAAAACACAAAATAAAAATAAACAAATGAAAAAATTCAAAACATGGCCGACTTTTACAAATAATAATAATAACCACAGATACCATAGAGTTCTTTTTCATAGACTGAGACTGCTCTATTAGCTCAATGCCATTGGTTCCTAAATTCCATAGAACAGTTTTTTTGTTCCTAGTTTCGCCAGCCTGGTTTACATCTTTAAACAGACTGTGTGCTCCAGGTCCCCACGGTCCCATCGTTTCCACACCAAACGTAAAATACCTATTATTTCGGAAGAGATGCAAATAAATTTTGGTTTGTTTGTTTATTTTTCGTCATTAGAGGGGAAACTAATCTTCAAAATGGCGTATCATATATACATTTTAATGAAGTATTAAGGAAGATATGGCGTACCGACAAAAAAACACCCTTGAGAAATAATATATAGGCAAAAGTTAAAGAGTCAAAAAGCTTAGAACCATTCTACTTGGTTCTGTTTTATATTGCCAACTGGCTATATGTGGACATTGTTGTTGATACCAGTATATCTGGCTACGCCGCATGGTATAAAGGTTCAATAAAGTGGTGTGAAATATTTGTCTAGGTATGTCGAAAATAAAGCTTTATTCTTTTGACTTTTACAAAACATAGTAAGGTGAATACAAGGTTGATATTATCCTATTTATTTGTATTATTCATTAATTCTTTGTTGTTTTACTTGAAGAGAATTGATAAAAGATTATTTTTAGGGTTCCCTACCCTAAGGATGACAACGGAAACCCTATTACTAAGGCTCCGCTGTCCGTCCGTCCGTCTGTCATAGGTCTTTTGAACTGTAATAGGTACTTAGACACTTGATATTTTAATAAATTTGGCAAAAAAAAATTAAATTTTCAATAAGCTACCAAAAAATTCGATACATATTATTGAAGGGTAATGGTATAACAGCGCTTTTAAAAAAATATAGAGTTTTGTGATAGATTATGAAAGAGACAGCAGGGGCAAAGTTAAACCACCCATATTTCCTATTCAATAAAACCCATTGAAAAAATAAGAGCTATTTCACTTAGATATATTCAATAAGTAAATATATGCTAATTTATAGTGACACAGGTGGATTATTTACAGAGAAATTGGGAATAGTTTATCCCAGAAAAATTCCCAGTATAGGACCCTTAAAAAACGATAACATGCAGGGAAACATCTTCTTAATCAATACTAGGTACTGAAATTACCTACAGATTAGTATAAAATTTAAACGTAAATCCTTTCAGAGTATGGTCGTATGACTAAAAAGGTGATTTCAAAAATTAAGTTATCGAGAAAATTTTCACCAATCATGTTTTCATCCTACACAATACTAGATAAAATCCTCTAGTTTCCGATGCCCAAATTGTATGTTCATAGCATTTGTAAAATTCGGGAATTTCAGATCAGAAATTTACCGAAATTATTCGTTCCTCCCCTAAATTTCACTCATAAAAAATTAATAATAAGTTTAATATAATTTCCTAAATATACTCAGCATTTAATTTGATCAACTACTGTACAAGTACCTACCTTCCTGTTCAAACCGACCAAGTCCATCTACAACCACTCATTCCACACTGGCAATAATGACAATATACAAACGTGTGAAGTGTCAGAGTCGCACTAATTTGTTCTTGCGCCATAGGGGCGTCAAACTTGGTCTGTAGTACAGACTCTGTACCTTAGTGAATACTATTGAGTGTATGGAATCCTTCGTGTGCAAAACCGACTCGCACTTGGCAGGGTTAAAAAATATTTATTGGTTTCGGAAAGATTTTCTTCCAGTTATTGTCTATATTCACTAACTCTGCAGGAATTTCTATTACACTTCTCAGAACTAAGTACATAGTAGGGACTACAACTGCCCGCGACTTCGTACGAGTTGTATTAAGAATAGTGACGTAATTGGTGTAAATACGCAAAGGGTTTCCCTTAATTTTATTTTTTATCCTCGTAGTTGCCTTGATATTCCCGTTCCCGTGTTTTTTTTTATAATGGGAAACAATTTCTCTATATCTATGCAATTGAAACCATTCATCATAACCAATAATATATCCCACAGGAACCATGGATGTTTCCGGGATTAAAAGTCTCATATCAGTCTATCTGTGCGCAGAATTCTATACAAATCCATCCAGTACTTTTTGCGTGATGTCAAACATTCAAACATTCAAATATACAAACTTTCACATTTTAGGATATATGGACTTCCATATAACCGTTCGCACTATCAGTAATAAGTCTCCCTCTTTTAGCCGATGGTATTTGTGAGGTTATACTTAACGAGTGGCCAGCTCTTTTAACGTCGTAGTTACGGATAAAAAAAACATTTTCTATAGTGCAATTAACCAATATGAACAAAAACTGAGTTTAACAAGTGTTTCATGTAAAACCAAGAAATTTTGACTTTGCAATATTCAAAATTAGCATTCCATTTTCAAAATTATTTTAATGTGTCGTAAGAATTTATAACGAAGGATTTCCGGCATAGCCTACGTTACTCTCCGGACTTCCTGAAAAAAAAACACATTAATCGTGAAACAAACAAGATTTGAAATAATCATGCTGGCAGCTTATTTCGAAATTTGGAATGTAAAAAATTATAAATTAATTATTTTATTTTAAGCTGGAACTAAATATTCACAATCAACTGTAATTTCATTGCACTAAGTAAGTGGGGGAAAAACCTATGAAGATTTTCAATCAAATAAAAAGTTTATGAATTAACCGGAACTTCGTTTATTATACCTTGAATAGATTTCAGTCTACTATTGATCGTTCAAGAAGTAGCCGCCCGCGTTCTTTGAGAACAAGAACAAACATTTGATCAAGGAGCGACATCGTAGATATCCATGTCGGACACAAAAGAAGATGGCCAGACCAACATTTCACGAATATCTGTAAGTGGAATATTAAAATATGATCTCAAAATGAAGGGCTATTAGTCGGAGAATAGTTCATTATTTAAATGATCGCCTGCGAGTTTTACGACTTGATCGACGTCGCAAGTTGTCAAAGAGACACGATCCGAAAAATATCCTGTTCAATGATGAGAAAATATTTACAGTAGAAGAGAAGTGTAATCAACAGAACGACAAAGTCTGCGCTAAAAGCTTGAAGGACGTCGCAGCTACTGTGGGAATTGCTCTCAGCGTACTTATCATCCGGTGAATGTTATGGTTTTTTTTTCTTCACGGGTTGGCTTACAGTTCCCGAAACCGTGTTACGGTCACTGCGGGTTTCCCTCTTTTAGATGGTATTTGTGAGGCTCTAAGTGCAGTTTGTCGGATTATATACATAAGTTTTTAATGATAAAAAAACCATTGGTACATGGTTTCATAAAATAGGTGTAGCTGATATTAACATATTTTTTACATTTTGAGTATTGATAATTTCATATAGGTACTTTAAGGATCCATTAAGAGTGTAGTGTACCGCGTCCATGTCCATACAAACGGAGAAAACGTTTTACTACCCCTAAATATAATTTAATTTTAACGATTTTGTAATATGTTACTGACATAATGAAAAACTACGTACGTATTTTTTCCTTTTTTCAAAATTCGTAATAGGTCAAAAGTTATAAGCCCCTCAAATCTCGGTTTTTTTTTGGTTCATAACTTGCTCGTAATAAACCGTCTGTATTTGAGAAACAAAGCAAAATTTCAAAAAAAGCAAAATGTACGTACGTAGATTATAATCTGCTAAAACGTTTGACACCAAAATTATAAGGTTTCGTTATAGTTTAGTAGGTGTAAATCGTTTTCCCCCAAAACGCAATTTTCAACGAAGAACATACCTACGAACACTCACGAGCTGCAGTGCTCTCTGTCGCACTGATGCCCGTGGGAAGAGCGCGCTTGAGACAGAATATGATTTTCTAAATACCTATTTCGCTGCGTACGCTGAGCTACACGATCCTCTTAACTAGAACTTGCTATTTTTAATAAGTTTTGTACAATACTTGAATTGCTGAAGTTCGCTTTTGTATGGGACAAAAGTTAAGAGGCGTCTCCTTATTTGTGGGCAGAATTAGAGCTAAAGGCATGTCGTACATCCCACCCAAAACCTTGCTTTCTTTTACAGTATTTAATTAAATTTATAGTAAGTACCTACTTTTATTAGTAAAATATTTATAAATAAATTCCATAGTTGAATTATTACACTTTAAATGTGTCTCAAAACTTACGATCTCACTAGGTAATATTAGTAAGGAAGTTAGGATGGGTCGTTCCATAAAAAAATGCTGTAATGAAATTTTAGGATACAAAAAGATTTCACGATCAGTCATAAAGTATCGTCTTTTGAGAGAACAAGTTTCTATACACATCTGCTTCCGAGTTAGTGGAAGTCATCCTTCATAAACTTATATACTGCCGTGTCTTTGTGGAAAAGTTTAAATATACCTATAGGAAAATAAACTACACGAACGGACACTATATTGGAAACGACTCGCACGCTGAGTGTTCCGTATCTAGGTACAATTTTTTTGTTTCGGTTTTTCTGTAAACTAATATTCTTTATCTTTTTTAAATTTTAGACAGTAGATTCGGAAATAAGGAGGGCGGGAGGGAGGGTGGGGGTCGGTAAATTTTTGTGTATTTTCTTTAATATAATTTAAATTTTGCATTATAAAATAAAAAAAATAAAAAAATCTTATATCGAGCCCTTTCGTTTTATACACGTCACATGACGCACTTGAAAAAAATAACTTCAAAAGAATAAATAAAATACCTAACAAGTGTTTTTATATTTTTAAAATTCATCCATAAGGAGGTGAAATGGAGGGTCTAAACATTATCGATGCAAAATATCATTGAGTAACTCATTTTGTTTGTCTGCTTGTTACGCTATCACGACTAAATCACTGAACCGATTTTGATGAAATTTGATAAGGAGAAAGCTTGAACCGTAGGCTACATTTATTTTAATCCACCCCTGGGTGAAAGTTAGTATAGGCGACACGGGCAAACAGCTAGTATATAAATCACATAAATGTAGATGAAACTTCATACAAGTTGTTCGTTCAACTGTTACTGCATGGCAGTATAAAGGCCTAAATTGACAATTCCAGCACAATTCTAAAAAAAGTTATTTAGTTGAATATACTTAAATACTCCGCTATTTCACTTATATTGTATTATACTTCGGAGGGCACTTAAAACAGCCGTCGTCCGTACTTAGTCTAAAATAAAAATAGACAGACTTGCCACCTGTTTACTATGAACAACTGGTAAAAAGTGGATACAGTTCTTGGTGCCTATATATCGGTGTATGTAACAACTACTTATCCCCTACCGTTAAGTTACTATTATAGTTCAAAACCATCCTTGTTTACTACATTAAATTTCATTACCGTGACATCAATATGTACCCAAAAATAATTATATTAAAATTGAAACGATTCCATGAAAATTTACCTTAGGTACGAACCCTCAATTAAAACAAATCTCTCATATTAACAACATATAAAATCGTTTAGAAAAGTCTTTCGTTCAATTTGTAAGTTAAATGACCAATTAGCAAAACAAAGTGGCCAATAAATAACTTAAGCTACAGACAGATGAATAAATGATTTAGTACAACGGTTATTCCGTCATTTATATCAATTTGTACCAGAAATACGCTGTATCTATTTGGGAAACCATATTTGCGTATCAAATTTGTTTGTCGATATTACTAAAAGCTTCAGTCAATTTTATCAAAAACATCACGAGACAAATTATTTTTGAAAAATAATGAAAGATTACAATGAAGAAGTAGCCTTGCCAGAGACACAGTATATCAATTAGTTATAAATTATAAAAAATAATAAAGTTCTTATAAAAATAAAAATAAAAATAAAATGAATTGCAACACTAGTTGGGGATTCTAATTGGTAATAATTTGCCTTTTAAAAAAATGTGTACCGACTTCAAAAAATTTGCACTGAAAAGTGTGCTTTCCGAAAGCAAATGAAACTAAATAGCACTATAAAAGTAAAATAATTAAAAAAAACCGGTCAAGTGCGACTCGGACTCACACACGAAGGGTTCCTACACTAAATAGTATGCACTAAAGGTCAGACCAAATTTGACGTCCCTGTATGGCGTCCGACTTGCACTTGGGCTGTTTTTATTACTTAAGAGGATCGTGTAGCTCAGCGTACGCAGCGAAATAGGTATTTAGAAAATCATATTCTATCTCAAGCGCGCTCTTCCCCCGGGCATCAGTGCGACAGAGAGCACTGCAGCTCGTGAGTGTTCGTAGGTATGTTCTTCGTTAAAAATTGCGTTTGGGCGAAAACGATTTACACCTACTAAACTATAACGAAACCTTATAATTTTGGTGTCAAACGTTTTAGCAGATTATAATCTACGTACGTACGTTTTGCTTTTTTTGAAATTTTGCTTTGTTTCTCAAATACAGACGGTTTATTACGAGCAAGTTATGAACTAAAAAAACCGAGATTTGAGGGGCTTATAACTTTTGACCTATTACGAATTTTGAAAAAAGGAAAAAATACGTACGTAGTTTTTCACTATGTCAGTAACATATTACAAATTCGTTAAAATTAAATAATATTTAGGGGTAGTAAAACGTTTTCTCCCTTTGTATGGACATGGACGCAGTACACTACACTCTTAAGAGTACGCATTATAGTTACACTAGTTAAGCATTTGTATGTAGCTACTATTTAATTTCCATTACTAAGATTGAGCAAAAAACGCCGAATAAAACACGTTTCTTGTATGGGGACCCCTTTAATTTTTAACTTTATTTTATTGTAAAAATTTCAAGTTCAAGAAAAAGGCAAGGTGCTGTTTTTGCACTTAATGAACCTAGATGTGTCACTTCTTTAACAGACGTTGTTATCTATTATTTTAGAAGTGTAGGACGCCCGAAGTAGCAGGAAAAGTCGATTAAAGCACATATTCTTAAATAAATTTGGCACGAAGTAGGAAATGAACCTTGGACCTCTCGGTTCCAAGTCCAACGCCATACTAAGAAAGGCTAAACTATAAGAAAGGCCCTATATTCCCTATTTTTTTCAAAATGTTAGACTCAATAGTTTCGGAGATGGGCCCTTTTCTTTTCTCTAATGCATTGCATGACGAGCCTTGTCATTTGATATGTTTTATGATGCACTTGAAATTTTTTTTTTAAATTTATATTTTCCCCCAAAATCGAAATTCAATGGACAACCTTTCATTTTTTTAATCACCCAATTTTATTACTTTAATTAAAAATATATTAAAAAATAAGTTACACGTATTTTTATATTTTATTTTTGGTTGAGTTTTTATATTTTTAATTTAATTATGAATTTTTATAAATTCTGAGTACTTATAAACTAAAAACCTTAGCTAGGACTAAAATTAAGAAATATAAACTGTCACCCAAAGAAAGTGACTGATAGTGTCAGTCAAGCCACAGAGTATACGTTATAGAAATGCAAAGAGTATAATATACCGTGTTCCAAATAGGTGTTGCCGTAGCCGGAACTCAAATCGCCTACAACATTATTCATAATGTATATAATAATACTAGCTTTTGTCCGCGGTTTCACTCGTAAATATATTTCCTGTAATAGCCCATTCGAAACTAGTAAAACTTCCAAAAAATATTATATAAAAGAAGTATTTTTATAATTAAATTTAAAGAATAATTATTAATTTAGCTTCAAATGGAATAAAAATGGGTAAAATTAATAAAAGGCAAAACCTGGGTTCAATAACTAACAACTCTGCCAACAGACATTAGTATTTTTAAATTAGAGGGTTAGCACAGATTAGGGCACCTATTAATCCTTATTTTTCAATATTTCAGTATTTTTAAAATAACTCGAAAATTAAAGGATATAAAAAATTCAAAAAATGAAAAATATGCTTTCTAGCATGTAATCTCCAAACGGTTTTCGAATTTTGGTACCTTACGAAAAATGAAATGTTGTCCATTATATACGATACGCCCGTGATTGGGTCATGAAACTCTATATGTACCGAGTTTCAAAGTTTTTCGTCCAGTAGATTCGGAGAAAATAAGCTGTGACAGACGGACAGACAGACACTATGGGTTTCCGTTTTTGGAACCTTAAAAATTATTTATTTACACATAAAAAATTATAAATTATTTGAAAATGTTATTGTTAGTGGTGAGGAAATTAACAGCCCTTACCTTGAAGATGTTATCTGTGGTCGTTGTATTTTGGTTCGTTGGTTGGCTGCAGCTTCTTTCTGCTTACTAACTAAATAGCGGGTTGCGTATAAATAATTATTGTCTTTGCGTTAATTTGAGTGGGCGGCGCGGCGGCTTAACGGATAGGTATAATGCGACTCGATTGCGATGCGTTGCGACCAACGTCTCGACCGTCCCGACACTCGACACACACTGGCGGGCCGATATAAGGAAAGCTGAGGGTAGGTAGAGAAATGTGTAATAATTTCTTACATACATTCACATAATTCTCGTCATGCTAGAGGTAAGGCAGTGAAAGCCACATTTAAAAATAAAATCATAAAACCTGGTTTAAAAAAAAATTAAGAATAAATACAAACATAATATTTTATCAATTCGGTTTTTATTGGTCAAAAAATATTATCAATAAATTTTCATTATATACAATTTAATTTTCAAATTTACAATAGATACTTTTTTATTAGTTTTATAAAATATCAAATAACACTTTCTAGGTAAGATAAAACTGACTTGGTGCTAACTGCTAAGACAAAGCAAATGAAACGCACGATCTATAATAATTATACCTACATTTTGTTTTATACCTGAAAATAACGCATAGGTATTCGCGTCAACACAGCAGGTGGTGCATAATCATGATGCTGTTCGTTGGTAAACGCATTACTTGACAAAACGGCTGGACCGATTTCGCAAAAAAATGGGAAAAGTTTCCGGAAAATTGGAAAATTCAGGAAAACTGAAAGAGCTTTTTTCTACAAGATTTTTGTTTGAGCAAAGCCGTGGGTGAAGTTAGTTTGAAAAATTAAAAATCTACATATTATGTTCCCACTGCAGTTCAAATTTTTTTGAATGTTGGTCATACAACATGAAACCAATTAGACTTATAAGTAGGTTATTAAAAATTAAAATGAATAATAATACAGTTGAAAAATTTTGGTTAATCTTAACATAGGTAGGTACCTATACCAAAATCCTGAGTTTAATTTTGTTGTGATGGCGACAAATTGTAAATTTTGTTAAAACCTAATTTTATTGACGTGACAACGTCTTATAATTCGATGAAGCCGGCTGCACGCACGAAAAAACATGACTCATGCGGCGTTACCTCGCGGCGTTACCTCGCGGCGTTACCTCGCGGCGTTACCTCGCGGCGTTACCTCGCGGCGTTACCTCGCGGCGTTACCTCGCTCTGAGGCGTTCCATTTAAGGTTTAAAGTGCAAGTGAGAGCGCGGAACGAGCGACAAAGAGGCACAATCGGCCTCCGCGTTCGGCAGCGTTCGACATCTGTCTCTCTCCTACTTGAGTGAGCGATGCGTCCGCGTGGACAGCTTTCTTATGACGTTGTCACGTTCAACTATCGTCAGTAAACCGACTTTACAGACAACCGATTTTTTTAATTAGAAAATCTCTAATTAATAGTTAACACAGTCATCTTCTCGATTTCTACTTAAACTTTAAAAAAAAAGTGTACCGACTTCAAAAATTTGCACTGAAAAATAAGTCGGTACACTTTTTTTTTAATGGTTAATTTTTCCCTTTTAAGTGATATTGCTACAATGAGAAACAAATAATAACGCAAATAAAAATGCAAAAGTGCATCCTGCGCTGCACATGGTTCTGTATCTATAATTCTATATATACCTTTAACCGCTAGACCACCGTCGATACGAAAATTGACAAAAAAGAAATCATCAAAATCGGTTCACAACTGGCGGAGTAATCGATGTCCATACATACATACATTTAAAATTAAGAACCCTCTCCTTCTTTTTTGGAAGTCGGTTAAAAATAGTTTGTCGCAGCGAAATTGAACTCAGGATTTTAGCCTAAAGTCCTAAAATTTTTAGGATTAGAAATTGCGAACGTCAGCTGTAACTCATCTGAGGAAAAATACCTTAAATATTGAAGATTTTTACTCAAAAGAGAGATTTGCTGATTAACCTTATCGGCTGATGTAATTTTTTTTGTATTAGTGACGGTTCTTATTTCGACTCAGCGGCCCTATTCTCTGTCTATGGTTTTTAAAACATTGAAACCACCTTGAAACCATATCCCTAACTTTTGTGTCAAACAGAAAACCATATATAAAGGTCAATTGTCGACTCGATAACCGCATCGTCCGCATCGAGTCTATAACCACAATAACCATAGATAAAGAATAGGGCCGCAGGCAAGAGGTTAATTTGAAAATTAATGTATTTTATTACCTGTGACAAAAAATATGTTTAAGCCAATAAAGTATTTGAAAGTTTATCAATACTTGCAATCAGCAACATGTTATTGTGATACAACTCCATTGTTTAATTATATTAATGTTTCGTTGTGTATGATCGTACGTTTCACTGCGTAATTATGAAAGCTTCAGTTTAATTTCAAAATATTGACTGAATATAATTGGATTAGTATTCTCAGTTACTTTATATAATATTTATAACATTAATAGAAAACTGGACAGATAATTTTATAATAAATTACAATTTATTTTAAAACAATATTTACAATTTATTATGCAATGGGTTGCGCCACGTAAAAAGAGCGTAGGATTAGAATACTTAATAAAATTTAGGAATAGCTATATCGTTTCGTGTCAATTCGATTGATTTGGGACGTCAAACGTGAAAGAGCTGTCAAACAAAGTGTAAAGAATAGTTTGACGTCTCCAAATTGATCGAATTGACACGATACGATATCATTTTGTTAAGGGTTCTTAGCAGTCGGCCATCTTACTCATGTAAAAAATATGGCAAATCTCAATTAATCCTAGAAAAATGAGTATATTTATACAACATTTCAACTCAATTTGCTGATAGTTACTATTTTAAATGGGATTAAGCCATATTTGTAATACTTAGGGGTTTAAAATAGGCAGCATACAAAAACATTGATATAGCGTTTTAAAAACTATGGCTATTTAGAAGTCTTAATAATGAAAATATGGTTTAATCAAATTTAAAATAATAACTATCAATAATTTGAGTTGAAAATGTTGTATAATTAAACTCATTTTTCTAGGATTAATTGAGATTTGCCATATTTTTGACAAATATAAGATGGCCGACAGCCACAGTATGCTCCCCACTGGGAGTGATCTAGTTTCTTTTAACATCCAACAAACATGAAATATTTTACGAACATCCCTCATGGAAAAAACTATAAATCGTCTACTAGATAGGGCGCCCCAGCGTTCTCTTTATGTAACGCCATCGCACCTAGCTTGAGAAAATTTAAAGTACCTCAATTTTTTTCTTAAAATAACTTTTCATTTATGCACAAAAAAACTAAATATTACGAATTACTGAACATATAATCTACTTTACAAAAGCATTAATGATCAAAGTTTAATAAGATTAACAAAATTATAATCTCAAGACTTATCATCATTAAAATATCTGGTGGGATTATGAATTCTTGGAATTTATACCTTGCTTTATGCGTCACTCGTGGATATACATATTTTGAATCGTATTAATATACTAACTGCTCGCCTCCCAAGAGACGTAGCTGGGATAGATAGCGTAGATGTTTTAAATACCTAAACCTTTCTCATGAATCAATCTATCCAATCGAGTAAACAGTGTCAAAATCAGTTCAGTAATTTTCGAGTGTATAACGGACAAACAAACGTTCATTTCAGATTAAATCAGTAAAGTTTAGTCCAGCGCGTGTTCAAATCTCAATATAAAAGCGAAATAGATACTGTAACTGAATCCGATCACCATTTTATTTGCAAGTCAAAGCATAGGATGGAATTTATTTGTGAAGAAAATTACTTTCTGAAAAGAATATTAGAAAAATACTTTGAAATTGGAAGGTCTGACCTAAGTTGCATTAAAATTGAATTTATAAATGTACTATACTGGCGATCCACCTCAGCTTCGCCCGTGTTAATTATAATATCACACGCTCCATCCGATCGCATTGTTAAAATCAAACACTTTTGCCATTATTGGATAATTCTCGGCTCCCAAAAGACGTAGCGTTTGATACACATAAACCTTCTATCGTGAATCAAACTATCTACTAATGAAAACTATCTACTGTAGAATCACTAAACGTAAAATATTGAATGCGCCACAACAAGATTGGATCAACAAAGATATTATAAAAGAAATAGGAAGGAGAAATGCGTTATGGAACAAGTTAAAAGTAAATAGCACAGACATGGTTATTAAGAACCAATTCATTGCACAAAGGAACAGAGTGACTGCTATCATAAAATCTGCAAAAAGAAAATATTACTACACGGAGTTCAACAAAACCTCAAGGGACCCAAAGAGAATGTGGAGACTTATAAATAACCTAGCTTCCAATAAATGGAAATCTAACAATTCTCCTTCAAAGTTGGTTATTGACGATAATATTATTACAGACGTGCAGGTTATATGTGATTCCTTTAATAGTTTCTTCTCCACAATAGGCACTCAGCTGGCTAACAAGATACCATATCAACATTCTACAGATAGGTCTAATAAACAACAACAAAGTAATTATTCACATATTACACACAATCAATTGTTGGTATTAGAAGCATGCACACAATCAGAGGTTAGTAAAATAATAGACGATTTAGATTCCAACACTAGTACAGGTATTGATAAAATTAACACTAAAGGCATTAAATGTATTAAAAACCTAATTTTAGAAAGTCTAACTAATTGTATTAACAAATGCTTGCAGGAAGGCACGTTTCCTGATAACCTAAAAATTGCAAAAGTCATTCCTATATATAAATCGGGAACAAAGTAACTACAGACCGATTTCTGTGTTGCCAGTTTTATCTAAAATATTCGAAAAGATATTGCATAAACGTCTCAATAACTACCTAAAATCAATAAACTACTTTTCTCAGAGACAGTATGGATTTCGACCAAAATCGAGCACACTATGTGCAACAATAGATTTGATCAGTGAAATTAAAGATAACATTGATAAAAGAAAAATAGCGTTGGGAGTCTTCATAGATCTTAAAAAGGCCTTTGATACCGTTAGTCATGAGATTTTGTTAGACAAACTCAAACACTTGGGCATTCGAAGTGTGGCATATGCAATGTTTCAATCATATTTAGCCAATAGGTTTCAGGTGACACACATGTCACAAACTGTGAGTGACCCTAATCATATAACTTGTGGTGTACCGCAGGGTTCCATTCTGGGCCCCTTGTTGTTTTTGGTATATATAAATGACATTGTGGAGGAACGTTTGAAGGGACAGATAACTTTATATGCTGATGACACTTGTCTGTTTTATTTTGGTAATACCGCTAGTGAAATAGTAGATGAAGCTCAAATTGATCTCAATAATTTGAGTGATTGGTTTCGGAGAAATCTGTTAACCATCAATGCAGCCAAAACAAACTACATGTTTTTTTGTGCCAAAAATAAACCGATAAGTGATAGCACTGTTCTGACTATTAATGGTAAAAAAATAAATATGTCCACAAAAGAAAAGTATCTTGGTTTGATTCTTGACAGGCATTTGACTTGGCAATCACATATCGATCAAATAAAATCTAAAATAACACCATTAATTGGTGCATTGCGTAGGTCGGATGTCTCCCACATCAGATTAGACTTACCATATATAATTCACTGATTAAACCTCATCTGGAATATCTGATAACTGTGTGGGGCAGTGCCGCTAATCAACATATAAAAAACATACAAATTACCCAAAATAAAATAATTAAAGTTTTGTTTCATTTTAGTTTTTGGACGCCATCTCCTAGATTATATGAAGAAACCAAACTAATGAATATTAAACAAATGTATGTATATAATACGTGTCTCCTTGTTAAAAAAATTCTAAAAGGCGATATTCATACTAAAATGTCATTTTCATTAAATAGTGAATTCCATAATCGTAACACTAGGAGTTCATCCCATATCCGAACAACATTTCCTAGAACAGAGTTAGGGAAAAAATCCCTACAATATGATGGAGTGCGGCACTATAACAATCTTCCCAAACATATTAAGGATACAGATTCATTTAATGTTTTCAAGAGACTGTTAAGGGATCATGTTGTTGTCAATGGGTAATTTTGGTAGGGAGTGTTTTGTTTTGTATTGTTCTGTTTTATATACTACCTACTTAGTTATTTGGGTCAGTGACCTACAATTTGTGTAAAATCACTAGATTTCTTTTTTGTTTTCTCATGTAAGTGAATGTTTTAATGTTCTTATGAGAATAAAATTCTTTAAACCTAAAACCGTATCACAATCGGTCCAGTAGTTATTGAGTGTATAAAACACAAACTGACGCATATACCAACATACATTTTTATATATTTGTTAGAAGAAGACCAAATATGTTATAACTAAACAGTTGTTCAATTACGTTTTAAAGCGTAAAATAATTAAACAATATAATAAATAAATTTTAAAGGTATTAATTAACTAGGCGGAACACGGTTCGAGCCTGGTCATGTACCAATGCGTTATTTTTAATTAAAAACTTATGTACATAATCCCACAAACCACACTTAGAGGCTTTTCCATCTAATAATACCTAATAATACCTCAAGAGAACTGGCCATTCGTTAGGTATAGCCTCACAAATACTTGGTCTTCCGCTGGGTACTGGGTTTCGGAAGCTGTAAAGCAACTCGTTGAGGTAAAAAAATAATTCATAACTATATTAAAACTTAGGCAAATTAGGAACTATCCTATAGATATTTTACAAGTACTTTCTAAACAGTCTTCAAGAAACTACACTCAACAAATTGTTAGTTTCACTTTTTACATAATATCACGAAGTACCGCCAAACTTGACTTAAGCTGTTTAAGCTTTACGTCCATGAATGTAAGCTGCAACAAAAAATATTAATATTAGTGTATGGTCACATAAGCGGCCGGAAAATGGAATTCGGTACCTATGTAAAATAAAAAAATTAAGTACTAGCTTTTGGCCGTGGTTTCAACCACTTAGAAATTGAAAAGGAAAATAAATAATTCCGTGGCTGTAACATATTTCAAGCCCCTCCCTTATCTAGTTTTTCGGGACTTAAAAGAGCCCATGTCACTTCGCAGTCCACCAACAACAACACCACAACTCTGCTCAAAAAATACGACAATTTGTTGCTCAGTTGTGAATTCTGTATGTACTTTTTCAAATATATTATATTTATCTATCTATCTTCACGCCTTTTATCCCAAGAGAGGTAGGCAGAGACAATCGAATGCCATTAATTTGCTACGATCCTGACATACCTCTTTCGCTTCTTTTATATTCATCATACCTTTCATACATGCTCGGCGATTGTGTGTACTTTTAATATTTCCATCGATCAATACATTTTTTATATGTTCAATAAAAGTACACCTAGGTAGTCCTCTGTTAGCATTTACTTTCACTTGAGCCATATAAACCTTTTTAGTCAATCCTTTATTCTTTCAACGTGTTCAAACCAGCGTAAACTACTTTTCTTCATTTTAATTACTACATCATCTTTCATTCCGCATTTTTTTCTAATGACATCGATATAATATTATCTTTGTCAATCCGTAGCTCTGTTTGGATGTAAAAGAAGATCAAATAAAGACACTTACGAATTTTCAGTAAGGGTAGGGTGGCCTGAAGACTTAATCTCATGAAATACTCACAAAACTACTTGTAGTAAATCTAATTATAATTCAGATCACGATCGTATATCTCTGTGCATACAGTATAATTTAGTTCGATATCTCCCAAGCCGAATCCTATTGATGAGTTTTGTTTGTCTTACTGAAAACTACTGTAATATAAATGGACTTAAGTGCTCGCTGGGATGTTTCAAGGATTTCAGTGGAAAAAGGCTGTTTTTCAAATTTTTTATTCAATATAGAACGTAACAAAGAAAATTTCAAAAATGTTGACAAATTCTGATATAGTTACAATTTATATCCACAATTACCTATAGTATAAACCTCATTCTACGTGTCATGGCGACCGACGCACGCGTTCCGCCGTGACATTATGGGGAATCCGGTTTAATCCCGCTGTGATAGTTGTGATTAGTCTGCGGTTAATAAGACATATCACAGTCGGCGGGATCATCTTTGATACCGATTAATCGGCATATATAATATAAAGGCTATAATACTTGACAAACATTGGTGGAGTCACAATAAAAGAAGAAAAAGTATAAACCAGTCAAATTGAATAGTTCGCAAGTTCTAAATAACTTGCTTTAAATTTGTCTACTAAGTTAGTTAGCCGTATTTCTATTATTAGCAATTCTCTATGAATTCGTGATTAATATTTGGCTTTTTCTATTTTGAAGTTACTGCCCCCTTATTCAATCAAGTATTCAATTCTCCCGGAATGCTAAATCCTAACATTATAAAATTTATAACTTAATTATAATAATTATATGAAAAGTATAAGAAACTTAATTTATGCATTTTAACTACTTAAATAATAAAATAACCGAAAAACAACAACCGGTCATAACCTCAAAAAATTAGCTGAACGACCAAAACCTTCGCAATTTTTTTTAGCGTTATCTACTGGGTATGGGCAGACGAGCAGAGTTTGCGTTCACAAAAGACGCTAATTGAAGACAAAATGACATAATTTACGCTTGCTTTTCTACAAGGAGTTTATATTTCAAGGAGTTTGTATACATAAGTATATAAACTCCTTGGTTCCGTCAGAGTGAACGATAGTATAGTTAGGTCACGTGGTTGTATTTCAGTCGGTCCCACACATTTAAAGTTATCCATTCTACATTCTAGGAGGGTAAGGGAATAAGATCTATCCAACTCTACATGTCATCCTCACCTGCACGCTTGGTACCCTCTGCTAGACAACAAAGGCTCTGGCGACCGATCAATGGGGGTATAACCATACACCAGCTAGGCAACTGGCTGGAAAAGGCTACAGCGAGCCTGAAGACCTAAATAGTGTCAAAATTTCTGGTGCAGAAGGCAAGGGAACCCACTGCACTATTCTTTCGAAGAAAGTTAACCATGGTGAGTCAATACAAGGTGCGTCGCGCTGTGGACCGCTATGATTGACCACGACTGCTCTGTCAAGCAAGAGCACCACGATTAAGAATAATTCTACATGATTCTACGAGATGGACTACTATATATTAAAATCGATAAGGTAACCAAGGATAAGATAAGATAGACTAATATTCTCGTACCAAAAACAAGAGAAAGTACGATTTCTCATCAAAATCGGTATTTCGAAAAACGCGAAAAGAACTTCGGCTTTTCTATGTTTTTACAAAAACTTTTAGAATTATCAAATTATTGTTAGTGTATTCTTAAAGTATGTGAAATTATCTATCTTTTAGTCGAGTCGAAACCTTGGCTGAAATACGCGTGGAATTGAGGATTTTCAAGGCTTCATAAAACTTAGGTGTTATTGTTACTCTTTTCCTCGTTGAATTCAAAAACTATTGGTGAGAATAATTTAAAAGGGTAGGGCACTTCCTTACTTTTTTATTCTTATTTTGTGTATGTCTTGTTTTACCTACACCTTTTGTAAATTCTCCTTCTAAATAAATAAACTGGTTTAATTAAACTACTAACTTGTAAAATTGTACTAACCATCGTAATACGTCCCATGAGGACATCTGGGACAGCTAGCAAGCGAATGCTGTCTCGGCGAGTGGTGGACGGGAGGGATGCGAGATGACCACTGCGGCCAGTCGCTCGCTGTACTTCCTCTTGAGTCTTTGGGTTCCGCGATACCTGGACACAAAAATATATAATGAAATATACATTAGTCTAATAGGTCTTATAGTGACATGATTACTTAAGTTCCCTTGGTTCAAACCACGTTGAACCGCGTGTTGATTTTGAACTTAAGAGCTTCCCTCATAACGTTTGTCGCTGCAGCTATCCGTAAATTATGCAATTACGACATATGACTATATGTCAAAATTAAAAGTGCATTCTAAATATAGTTATATTATACATGATATAAACGAAATAAAAAATTCAAAATTAGTTATACATAAGTTTTAAGAAGCCCTAAAATTCCTAAATTTTTTGCGTATTTTTAACCGACTTTGATTTATTGATATACTCGTACTTACAATTTTATTTAGATTATTTCATAGATAATTTCATATAATTAATTGAGTAAATTTCAGGAAATACCAAATATTTACAGAGAAATCAAGTTCTAAGAAACGGTTCAAACGATTTTATTGAAATTTCATAGGTAACTATAGATAGGGGGTTTCTGAAAACAGGTAACTACCTCCATTTTCGTATTTTTTTTTTTTTTTAATAACTTTTTTATTCACTTAAAAAATAATTCAACAAAATTTTGGCTGTGGCTCCTAAACTAGGTTTCCCTGTATCTTAGGAACCACTTACAACTTGTCTCAACTTTATCTATGACAATTTCCATAAGAGTAGGTATATATGTTATAATATAATGTAATATTGACATTGTAGTTTAGAATAAACTAACTAATAATAAACCAACAGATGGCAGAACCTCTCAAAAAGAAGATAACTTCCCAATTCAATTATAGGTATACTAGCGACCCAGCCTCAGGCTTAGCTTAATTTGAATACCTAAATAGCAGCGCAACGTAAGATGAGCACAATATAGTTACCCACACTAATAGAATTTTAGAAATATAGCTAAGAGAGACGGACCGATTTTCATTGGCAATTTTGGGTTACAATATCGGCCGATGAAATTACGTGTTTTTGGCGCACGCACGCCTCACACACAAAAATTGTGTGTAGACTGTAGATGTGTTGTTCTGCTCAACTTACGCCGCGCGACCTGTACTTATCAATTTCAGATTGATATTATTCTACCACGGACTTTTTTGTAGATCATTTTATTATACACAATTCTTTCCTATTATCATTTTGATATATCTCTCTAAAGGATTAGACAGCATACGCTATCAACTAATAGCTGGGGCTAAACTTATCCCAGACTTGAATCAATTATACTGTCAATGCTCTGTTTCTAAACGTGATATTTAATACTCGTAAACCTTCCCGGTGAATGAACCTATCTAATAAAAATTCACTATTAGATCCGCAACAAGTAGTTTTTGGGTAGACAGACAGACGCGGCGAGTTTGTTTTATCACCGACCAATTTCTTTGTTAAGTAGCCCACGCAATGGTCCGTTATCTCACAGAAAACGGTCCGGCCGCCGTATGATCGAGATTGAAGATAGGCCACACATTAGCAATGTAAATCATACGATCTAGATCACATGCAATTCACTCACCCACACAGACACACAAGATTCAATTAAACAAAGGCGTGTGGATGTGTGTGTGTATGACAGATCGTTTCGGTCATCGAAATCAACCACAAATACAACGATTTGAAAACGGATGGTCGCCGTGCGAGCTTGACGCACCTACAGAAAATCTCTCTACGGAGACAAAATATCTGTTAGAAAGAGAAATGTACCATAGAGTCAAAGAAGTACAAAAAATAGCGTTATTTGCGAAGAGTATAACGTTCAAATTTGTAAAAACAATTAGTGAGAATAGTCATTTTTGTGCTTGTCTTTTCTGCCTTTGCCCGTTTCCAAAATAAACAAATAAACTTTGCTTTTTTCAGGCGCAAAGCCACGGTATTGTTTATTTAAAACTTCGTTAAATCTGACAGACTCGTCTAAAACTACTCAAATCGGCAACGCTGGATTGGCGATTTAGTTACTTTGTTCGATAATTGAGTTACAAGTTTCTAAAATTCCGAACCACATCTGACCAAACTGCAAGTTCTGAACAAACTTTCGTATTTGGAATTAATGGATCGGTTTTTGAATAAGGTTTAGGTTATCTATAATTTTGTTTGGGGGTTCTGTTCTGGAAAATCTACTACATCCAATTTTAAAAAACCAACAATTTTTTGCCCAGGCTTTGCTTGTGGAGATTTTTTAAATGTGACAAAAATTTATACTAAAGGATATCCGGGTTAACAAGTAGCCTTTGTCACTCTCCTGCCCTTTAACAATATCTGTGCCAATAAATCACCTCGATCCGTTTCTCTGTTTTAACGTGAAAGACAAACAAACAAGCAAACACACTTTTGTATTTAAAAATTCAACGAAGGCTGATATGGAAAATAAAAACTTACATGGTAGAATTTCGATCTCAATATACCTCAACAGAGCTGATCATTCGGTCATTAACCTCAAAAATATCACGAATAAAAAATGAGAGCTCCTCAATTATATAATGTACATTGCTTTCTACAACTGAAAATAACGCTATAGTTTGGTTAAACTGTATTTGATTGGTTAACCATGTTACTAATATTTTATTTTTTTTAAAAATTGCGAGTCTTACAGTGCTGTGTAACATCTAACCTTGGTAACATAATTGGCTGTATTGAAAAACAGTTCCATTGCTTTGTCCATGGGAAGAAAATAAACAAAAGAGAATGGCTGTGTGGAATAGCCATTTTGCCTTTGTAGAACCAATATAGATCTAAGAATCATTTGAATATTTAAATTAAAAATTTTCTATTTCACATTTCACGAAATTACTCCCTACAAACTAATGCCATATACCAAGAGCTATGTTACACATTGGTTACACATCAATAAAGAAAGGTAAAGAAAATGATAGTACATTATATCATTTTGAATAATAATTACGTTAACGAGTAAAAACCTGAGCGGGATCGGCTCCCCGACTGTGATATGAAGTCGGGAGGAGACTCGGGTAGAGGACGTTTTCTTCTTCTCCGCAACGCATCTCGCCAACCGCATATTGCTGTGCGGAAATACGTCCGGAACCTGGTTAACAACAAAATAAATCGTCAAAATCAACGAGAGACTCCAGTAATGGTGTTCATTTGACGTCAATTCTCCATATTGAACAGAACAGGTGACAAGCCTCTTCTAGATGTGTCACTTCTTTAAGTAAGTATCTATTATTTTTAGAAGAATTCTTCGCAAGAGAAGACTATTAAACACTTATTTTTGAAGAAAATTGGTGTTCAGCATTTTTTACACTAGTGAGAATTACAGGGTCTCCTGCTTTCAAGTCTACCTGCCCCTTCTTTATATACAGTGTTTGTCTATGATTAGAAAATTCATAGTTAGATTATGTTATTTATACGACATACATATAAATGACAGTTTTCAGAATCGTTGTCTGTTTGATTTTGATAAAATTTTCAGAGACCATAGTCTCTACTCTGCCACTGCAGCCCTATTATGAAGCCAAAGTAAGATGAAAAAACTAAAAACATAACTAACTTGGCATTCATCCAGTAGTATATTATTGGGTTGACCATAGCATTAGCCATGGCTAGCCAATAGAACCCAAGGTAGACGTGCTGTATGTACTTCTTGTAGAGTATGGAGGAGTCGAAGTGGGTATAGATGAAATATGAGTGGTAGGGTAGCCAGCAGAATCCAAATATCACTATCACTAATATGAACATTTTCACAACCTGCAATCAAAATTCAAAATTAATACTTAATATACTTAAAATATCGATACAGTCAAAGCCGGTTATAGCGACATTGAAAGACGTTATACAAATGCGATCGTTATATCCAATAGCTGTTGTTGTATGTATTTTTGTAAAAAGATTATAACACACTAAGGTCATACACATACACTTTTAAATTTTTAAATTATTGTCTGTTTTGACACTTTCAAATCTCAAAGAGATGACGTAAGAACGATGAAGAAATATAATATACATACACCAAGCCAATCCAACAAATCCAATCGAAAGGAGATCCCTACATTTGGGCCATTTTTTTTTATGTTCGCGAACAGAACCGATAATACCCACAGTTGTTAGATATAAGATATAGAACTAAAAAATCGTGGTCCAGTATTTTTAGATTTTGAATTAATAGTTTTCAGATTTTGATTTTGAACACATATTTCAACATTATTTGTTGCTGGCAATAATTATTTACCTGTCACTTTCAACTTGACTGACATTGTTTGACTGATTGTTTTGTTTACCTTTTTTGGTAGGTTGTTTTATTAATTATATTTTATCTATTTATATTGAATAACATAAGAAATAACGAGAGAAATAACAAAAACCGACAAAAACACAAGCTAGCTAGCGAACTGACAGTCTGACTGACTGACTGAACTGGCTGACGACGGCTGACTTAAGTAGATACGTTCCGAAGCGTAAACATTTTATATTAGTGTTACTAGTATTTAAAACATTATAAGTAAAAATACGTGTAAAATACGGCCGCTAAAAATATAATATTAATTTATTTTGGTTCGCCCATTTGTGACCTTTATTAATATATATATCTCATGTCGGCACTCGGTTGGTACCAGACATTGCCCGACACTAGCCCAACTATGTATGGGAATATGTTGATCTCCTTTTGTCGTAAAACCATGAGGCTATAACCGATTTTGACTGTATCTAAGTGGAATATGGTATATAACTGAACTTAGAATTATAATATGTCTGTCAGGACCCTTGTTAAACCTAAGGTAGTATAAATATCAAAGTTTAAAAAAAAACAAAAAATATAAATTATTCACAGTTTTGTAGCGAAATTAGATTTCTTAAAGAATATTTAACCAAGTGTATCAAACATGACAGAAAATCTTATTTGAGTAATTGACAATTCCAAAGTGAAACTTGAACAATTTAATCTGTCTGGCAGTATAAATGGAAAAGACATCTCAACTAAGTCATTATGAATAGTTCTAAATTAAGTTCATTTGGTTTTACGATTGTTTGAGTTTAATGACTGGAAAAGCTAGGTTTCCTAAGTATCCTTACTTCTCATTCATAAAAACTTCTCTTAGACTTGGGCTATTTATATGATGGGGTTTCCTAAGATTTTTGTAAAGGTTAAACTATTTTTCCTCTCAAACAATTTTTTGTTTTTATGGTACCACCATCTCAGAAATTGCTTGAAAAAACTGTTGCTCGAAAGGAAAATTGCTATTATGAAAAAAAATTGTATTATAAATGGAATTTTTGAGACTTGGAAGATCTGATGATGGATCCTAGAGTTCTACCTAAACTATTAGAAAATAAATATTAGTAGTTTAGTCTATAAGAGTAAGACAGGCAGACGTAGTTACTTTTGCATATAGGTACAATATATGGATTTAGACCAAATTTGCTTTCAAGGAGCAACTGTTTTTCGAGCACTTTTCCGTGACTCATAATTTACTAATGGAAGCTACTCTAATTTAATGTTCATTATGTATTAAAAGTACCTAGTTCATTTGAAAATTTACAAGTACTTTCATCATAAATATTTTTCCAAAATACAATTTGAAGAAAATTGCTATTTTATTTGAAACAAAGAATAAATCCATGTTCCAAGTATAGAAGAACTTATGAGATCTCAAAGGTAAGTCATCTCGCAACAGTTGGGATAGACAAATACAATTTCTATCTTTCCTGCATTGACAGAAAATTAAATTACTTTTTTATAGATGTTATCTAAAAGTAATTAAATGTTGTTTTAAACATAATATTGATAGCCTTTATAATGAGTATGGATATTAATAGAACGTTTACATTAGGTATAATTTTAGTTCCATTGATTTTTGTTTTTGACAATTCCGACACAAAAACACAGAGAATTTGTGATACCAAAAATAAGTTGAAGAGCTATCAAAACTTTGGACTCCCGGGTACCCATGGTTCCCAGAAAGTCGTTGGACAGAATAACTCCTAGAAAGTTATGTTTGTTTGTTCTTCTTTCGCGTCAACAGCGAAGTTGTTGTCACCACCAACCCTTTTAACCAATTTCAACGGTACAAACAAAGAACAAAGCATAGAAAAGAAGAAAACTTTCATACCTTTCGTTTAGAACGTATTGAATCAATTTGTCTCTGCGTCAGCTCCCCTATAGATCTTGATCCCCATAATACGCGACCCATCGCAGAGTAGAAGAAGATCATACCCATCATGGGGACGGCATATGTTACTAGGAAGAATAGCACCTGGTACCTGTTAAATGATAACTATATTAGCGAAAAATTATTCCATTATGCTTTATATTAGTTTCACTCGTACTATGTACGTAAACAAATCCAGGAAGTCAATTTTCGAGCTGATGATGGAGCCAGGAAGTAAATAGAGGATATCATCTATAGCTACTAGTAAACCCGGTTTGTGTAAAAATAATTGTGCGTTACTGACATAAATTAACTTTGAAAAAAGTATACTGATTTTAAACATCTATCTTTTATCCCAAGAGGGGTAGACAAAGACAATCGAATGCTATTTGTTACGATCCTGATACCTCTTCCACTTCTTTTATATTTTACCTTTCATACATTCTCGGCGATTGTGTGTACTTTTAATATTTCCATCGATCTATCCATTTTTATATGTTCAATAAAAGTACAGTTATGTCATCTACTGCCAGCATTTCCTTTCACTTCAGCCATATAAACCTTTTTAGTCAATCTTTCATCTTTCACTCTTTCAACGTGTCCAAACCAGTGTAAACTACTTTACATCATTTTAGTCAAAACATCATCTTTCACTCCGCAATCTTCTCAAATGATATCGTTCCTTCTTCATTTCTTCAAGCATTGTTCACTAAAAAGCAAGAAATAATTAAATATTTCGTTTCGTTGTTGAATTTGAAGTCGGTTGGAAATAGATTAAAGATTAAAATAGATTCTAAAGAAGGTCTGTTCAATGTTATCTATGTTTGTAATCAATTTTTTTTTAATTATTATTTAAATTTAGAGCTAGGTAGTGTTTCTAATTTGGCACCAACCGTCTTTAAATTCAACCGCGAAACCAAATATTTAATTATTTCTTGCTTTCCAGTGAACAGTGTTTGAAGTCGGTATACTTTTTTTAAAAGTTAATTTATTTTTCCTTGTAATTTTGCTATTAATAACATCATAATATAATTTCATTAAAAATATAAATAATTGAACAATAATTTTACAAAAATGCGACCAATCTGGAAGTATATCCCTTCAAATAAAAAAAGGATTTTCCAAAATGACGGAGTTCTGAGGTAACAAACAATAAAATTTTTTTTTCTTTCTTCACGGGTTGCCTTACAGCTTCCAAAACCGTGTTACTGTTCCCTCGTTTAGCCAATGGTATTTGTGCTATACCTTTTGCTATACCTATTTGGAGCTATACCTAACGAGTGGCCTGTTCTGTTTTTTTAGATGGAAAATCCTCTAAGTGTGGTTTGTTCTTTAAGTATTTACCAAAGGAGACGTGAAGGGTGTAAATTACCGAACAATTTTTTCTGCCACTATTGGCGCGGGGGGGGGGGGGGGGAGGTAAACGCCTAGTACTAGCCCCTGTACCACTGTATTTTTCTGTCGTTTTATTGTCGCAACGGATTTTACGTTATATGATGATTATGTTAAAATACAAACATAATAATTATAATTAATGATTGGAAACACTAAGTTTGATCACAATTAACTATTTTCCTAGAGCTCTGTCTCGCGACACAAAACGATGTCAACGAAATCTAAGGTAACTTATTACTGCGCACCTGGTCAGTATAACTGGTCAAAGGGGAAAAATTGGCGAAAGGGGGAGCCCGTCTATGGCCCCTCCATAGACTTAGTACTCTATGGGTTTGTCGGATTATGTTGTGGAGACCTGGCTGGTACACTTTCCTACGTTTACTTTATAATATTATATTTGATATTTTGCACGTCATCTTGGTTTTTGACGTTACTGAATGTAAACATAATTCAACGAATATATACGAGTATTTCAAGATTATTTCAGCGTTTAACTATTACATTCCTGCAACTCTACATTGGTGACCACCGAATTGAACTACTATTATGTAACTATAATATACATGGCGCACAAGGATAGCAGTTTGGGCAGCGGCAACCCGGCGGCTGTGTCCGGTTCCACTGCCGCAAACGGTACGTCTGCAAAACTGTGCAAAGTCGGAGTAAGGATTCCACCGTTTTGGCCTGAGGATCCTGAAATCTGGTTCGCTCAGGTCGAGGGCCAATTCTCCAACTCCGGGATCACAAGTGATACAACCAAATTTAATTATGTTATCGGGCATCTGGACCGTCAATTTTCGAAAGAGGTTCGAGACATTATAATTAATCCACCACAAAATGACAGGTATGAAAAATTAAAGTCAGAATTAATTAAACGACTCAGCGCTACTCACGATCAAAAAATTCAACAAATATTAACACAGGAAGAATTAGGAGATCGGAAGCCTTCCCAATTTTTAAGGCATCTACAATGTTTAGCTGGAGCGACAGTACCGGAGGATTTTTTGAAAACTATTTGGATGAGCCGTCTTCCCGCAAATATCCAGTGTGTTCTCGCCAGTCAGCCATCAGTATCATTATCTATATTAGCAGATTTAGCGGATCGAATCCAGGATATAGCTCCTTACACTAAGCAAGTGGCGACGACCAGTCAGGATAATCCTGGAAACTGCTGTGAAGAAGTTAAGCATGAAATTGCAGCACTTAAGAAAAGTTTTCAGAAGCTGTCAACTTGGGACAATAGACGCCGCTCCCGTTCTAGTTCCCGATCTCGCTCTCCATCGACGCCTGTTCGAAACAATTTTCCAAGCGACCTTTGCTGGTATCACTACCAGTTTGGTTCTAGAGCAAGAAAATGTGTCTCGCCCTGCAAATTTGACGCGGAAAACTCAAACGACGGTCGTTAGTAGCGGCCAACGACTGTCGTCAACCCTCGTCTGGCCGCCTATTTGTAACCGACAGAAAGACAAAAATGATGTTTTTAATTGACACTGGGTCTGATATTTGCGTGTTTCCTCGGACAGCTATCAAGAACAAACAAACAAAATCAAGCTACCAACTTTTCGCAGCCAACGGCACTACAATATCAACTTATGGTTTTATACATCTTACATTAAACTTCGGTCTTCGACGTGAGTATGGGTGGAGGTTCGTTATCGCTGACGTCACTAAACCTATTATTGGCGTCGACTTTCTGGCGTATTACAACATCTTAGTAGACTGCAGGAATCATAGGATTTGTGATCAACTTACATATTTAGTTGCACCTGCATCTGGTGTTAACCCTACCGAAACAGTCACTTCCATTAAAACCAATTATCCGGAACTTAACCCCGATTTTGAAATTCTCCTAGAAGAGTTCCCAAACATAACGCGTCCAGCTGGCAGGCCACGTGACTGTCTCCACAATACTGTGCACTACATCAAAACTACATCTGGCCCGCCAGTTACTGCCCAACCACGTCGTCTACATCCAGGCAAACTTATTATTGCTAAACGTGAGTTTGACGAGATGGTTAGGATGGGTACCGCTCGACCTTCTAACAGCCCCTGGTCCTCAGCCTTGCACCTTGTTCCTAAAAATGACAATAACTGGAGACCTTGCGGGGACTACCGAATGCTTAATTCTCGCACTGTACCAGATAGGTACCCCATTAAACACATACACGATTTCAATTTTAGCCTTTCAGGTTGCACTATATTTTCTAAAATCGACCTTGTCAAGGCATACAATCAAATCCCCGTTTTTCCACCCGACATTCCCAAAACGGCAATTACGACTCCTTTTGGGCTTTTTGAGTTCCCAATGATGACTTTCGGCCTAAGAAATGCTGGACAAACTTTTCAGCGATTCATTGACGAAGTTACCAAAGGTCTTGACTTTACATATAGTTACTTAGATGACATTTTGGTATTTTCGCATAATTTCGTAGAGCATCAACTTCACTTACGTGAGCTTTTCTCTAAACTTGATAAATACGGTCTTCTCATCAACACCTCCAAATGCACTTTTGGTGTTTCAACTCTTACTTTTCTCGGCTATACAGTTTCCGCTGAAGGTGTTAAACTGCTACCAGATCAAACTGTCGCGATTCAAACATTTCCAGAGCCCAAAACTGTGAAAGAGCTAAGACGTTTCCTTGGTATGTATAATTTTTATCATCGCTTCATACCTCGTTCAGCTGAGTTACAAGCACCCCTAAACGATCTACTTAAGGGCTCTGTGAAAAACAATCAGACTATTAAATTTGATGACATATGCAAACGGGCTTTCGAAGACTGCAAAAGAGGTCTCTGCAATGCTGCAACTCTGGCCCATCCTGACAGCAGCGCTAAGCTTGCTCTTGTCACTGACGCGTCTAGTACTGCCATAGGTGGAGTTTTACAGCAGTTTAAAAATGGATTTTGGCAGCCTTTAGCATTCTTTTCACGTAAGCTTTCTCCATCACAGATTAAGTATAGCCCTTACGATCGTGAATTGCTTGCTATATACAAATCAATTCAATACTTCCGGCATATGTTAGAGGCTCAGGTTTTTACAGTTTTTACAGACCATAAACCTATCTCATTTGTGTTTCAGGCAAATAGAGACAAATTTTCACCCAGACAATTCCGTTACCTCGACTATATTTCCCAGTTTACATCAGACATTCAACATATTTCGGGAAAGGATAATGTAGTCGCAGATACCCTTTCCAGGATTGAAGAGTTGACCTCCAAGGCTATTGACTATGATGTGCTTGCTCATGCTCAATCTAACGATCCTGAATTAAACCTTTTATTATCAGGGGGTTCATCACTCAAACTTGTTAAACTTCCTATTTCAGGATCTTCCTCATTCATTTATTGTGATGTGAGTTCTTCTACTCCTCGACCTTTTATCGTCAAAGTATTACGCCGTCAAGTATTTGATGCCATTCATTCTCTCTCTCATCCAGGAATAAATGTCACAGTTAATCTTTTGGTACAAAGATTTGTCTGGCCTGGCATACGGAAAGATTGCCGAGAGTGGTGCCGTAGCTGTTTAGCTTGTCAACGTGCTAAAGTAACACGGCACGTGTCTTCTCCTTTGGGCGTTTTTCAATTACCTCCTGCCCGTTTTCTCCATGTTCACACCGATCTTATAGGTCCTCTTCCCATTTCAAACGGTTTTCGTTATGCTCTCACGGTTATCGATAGATTTACTCGTTGGCCTGAGGTTATACCACTCACCGATATCACGGCGGCTTCCACTGCCAATGCATTTTTGACAGGTTGGATTTCCCGTTTTGGTTGCCCGGTCAGCATCACTACTGACCGTGGTAAACAATTTGACAGCTCTACGTTCAAAAATTTAACTCAGCTAATTGGCTCGCAACATAAGATGACAACAGCATATCATCCAGCTTCCAATGGTTTAGTTGAGCGCTTGCACAGACAATTGAAAGCTGCCATAATGTGCAACGCAGACTCCAGTTGGACAGAATCTCTCCCTTTGGTTCTCCTCGGTATAAGAAGCGCCTGGAAATCAGACTTACAGTCATCTGTAGCCGAACTTGTTTATGGCGAACCATTGCGCCTTCCTGGCGAATTTTTTCATTCGAATTCTAACACTATATTAGACATGCAAGACTACGTATCAAGGTTACGCTCCTTCGCTAATAAACTAAAGCCTATCCCTACAATACATCATACTTCTAAAACAGTTTTTGTTTTCAAGGAACTGGCAACTTCAGACTTCGTGTTTCTTCGTCAAGACGGAGTCCGTCCAGCCCTGCATCCACCATATTCTGGACCTCATAAAGTCCTAAAGCGAGGTCAAAAATATTTTCGTATTCTCCTTAATAACAAGGATACCACCGTTTCGGTAGATAGGTTGAAACCAGCTTTCATGATGTTGGAAAAAGATCTTGAAACCAATGTTCCTCAGTCTCCTACTCTACCCGCAGCCGCTATGCAACCCGAACCTCCACGCATTACTCGCTCTGGACGCCACGTCCGGTTTCCACCTCACTTACGCCCGTAGTCACGGTCTCGGTGGGGGAGTGATGTGGAGACCTGGCTGGTACACTTTCCTACGTTTACTTTATAATATTATATTTGATATTTTGCACGTCATCTTGGTTTTTGACGTTACTGAATGTAAACATAATTCAACGAATATATACGAGTATTTCAAGATTATTTCAGCGTTTAACTATTACATTCCTGCAACTCTACAATGTACATAAGTTTATAATTAAAAAACCCATTGGCACATGGCCGGGGTCCGGGATTGAACCCGTGGGCTGTCTAGTTATCTACTTACCACCACTTACAACCGAATTGAACTATTAACTCCTTTGTTTTTTAGTCATATAAAACTATAATTTAAAGTGTTTGTATGTTTGTAACGAATCGACGCTATATTTTTTTGAGAGCCGGATATTAATAAAAGTGATATGTTTATATACGAATACAGCTAAGCTGTCAATTCCAATTGAAATTGTGTGACAAAGACTATCGACAACAAAAAATCGTATTAGTAAAATATAGGTATATCAAAAAGCTTCAGTCACGTTTTATTGGTTGGCCTTGGCACGTGTTCAGGTTGTTTTCATATTGAACTATCACTGGTAATTTATTCAAATATTTTTTTTATAGATTCATGTCATTTTGATTTCAAAAAGGCATCTAAGTTTTAATGGCATTAACAATTATTTAAATTGCCGTCTATAGAATTTATAAGGCGAACAATTTGATTATGCCGTGCACGATTTGTGATAATGTTGTAAAAGAGTCTATGATATTCCATTAACTTCTATATAAATGGCATGTTATTATCTGAAAAAGTCAGTAGTTTTTCGTCAGATTGGCCTACGGAGATAATTTCCGGACTCGCCATGTGTTGAGATTTGATTGCTAGATTGCCGTTTTCACTCTTTCATGTTGTGAAGAAAAACGGAATTTTTAAAGAGTTATTGGAGCATATTCTGAAAGTTTATTTTTATTTTGGAAGTCAAATTTTTAACAGACTTCAAAAAAAAAGAAAAGAGATTCTGAAATCTAACCGTATTGTTCTTTTATGTACAGCGATTACTCCGCCAGTTGTGAACCGATTCTGATGATTTATTTTTTATTTATTGAGTATTCTTCTGGCTTGGTCCCATTGTTTGTATATTTTTGTTTTTCAGGAATTTAAAAAAAAGTCTTCTTTTCGTAATATCTTTATGAAATGTGACCAATTTTCCACCTGTTCTGTTCAGTATGGATAAGTGGCAAAAAGTCAACACTGTTACTGGTGTCTGGCCGCAGGGTATAAACTTTATACTATAAAGGCCGTAAAGGTGTATGTTTTGTTTTGATGTTTGTTTTTAAGCACACTAGAACGGCTGAATGAATTTAGTATTTTTTGTACAGGGATATTGGATTAATACTCGGAAAAGACAAGACACTTATCATTACTTAGGACCGCGACATATTCTTTCGAAACAAAAGGCTAGATTAATAAATCTGATGCCAGAAAAACTCTATTGTCGTTTAAAAGTCATTTGTCAAGGCGTTTGCTCGAAATGAGAAAAAATTTAGGTCTATTTTTATGAGACTTTGGCACCAAAGTGATTTAAGCTTTTGGGAATTAAAAGCTGCTTCAATCAAACATCGAACTATATGAACAGCGTTATTTTTGACAGATTTTATTTATTTACAGAAAAAGGTGACCATAATAAAAATAGAGGCCTATAAAAAGTTTTACGAAAACAATTAATTTTCTTTCATCACGGGTTGCCTTACAGCTCCCATGTTACCGGTCCCAGGGTACCAGCGGAAGAACAATATGGTTTCCGTTTAGTATGTTTTTTAAAGCATTATTATCAAATTGAAGAAGTAATAACCCTCTAATACAAAAAGTGGTTCACTGTGGGACAGTTTACCCTACCTAAAATACGTATTTGGGACGCATAAGGCCTCAAATAAAAAAAAAACTTACACAAAATCCATATTAGAGACATCAGGCAGCCCATCAGGCCAGGCCAGTAAGCAAGCAGTTTTTAATGTGCCTTTGAACCTGCAAATAAAGAACAGTAATTAAAAACTCGAAGCACAAAGAATGAGGGAAATGAATCATAAACGCGGGCGGGCATCTTACTAAAAATATGCAAATATACGTAAATTAAAACAGTTCGCCCTTTCTTTGTGGTTTTTATGAATTTCCCACTTTATGTTTCAGTAGTTATTGTGGGAAATTTAACTGATATGAATATTTTTTGAAGCGAATATTTTTCGTGATGAAAAAGATTTTGTAAGAAATGTCTCTTGGATAATATACAATAACAAACAGCTTTTCATTTGTCGGTAAGTTGCCGAATCCCACAAACTATATGTTATAATTAATTATAATCTCGATACCGTCTATTCTTGAACCATGCGGTTTGGCCCGTAAAGACGGCAAACGACCGGACGGAATGACTGTGCCATGGAAATTAGGACAGTCGATGGTATTGGGACGCTACTTGCGTCGATACACTTGCAGCTTCCCATCTCCATGGGATTACACTCAAAGCAGGAAAGGCGGTGGAATCAGCAGAAACTGGCAAAAGGCGCAAATATGAAGTCATGAGTAGAGACCACATATTTGTGCCTTTTGCCGGAGAGACTTTAGGTCCGTGGGGTTCAGAGACAAAGTCATTAAAATTTTACAATGAATTGTCTCAAAGGCTAATCGACTTCTTAGGTGAACCTCGCTCTGGCAGCTATTTTTGTATAGGCATCGCCATACAACGCGGTAATCCTGCCAGTGTGATGGAAACAATGCCGCTGGATAACGATGGAGATAGTTTTAAGTTAGTTAAGATTGAAAAAAAAATTCTAATGTTATTTATTCTTTAATGAACATATAAAAAATATACAATTATTACCTTATATCTATTAAAATTATCTTAAATACTAAATTACAAATATAATAATAAAATTTACAAATAAAAAATTCATGTAAATCACTATCTTCTGGGAGAGTACCCAACAGACTGGCTGTATTGTCTCGTTGGGTGGCAATGCTTATTCTTTGACCGAGGTAAGAGCCAGCCTGTTGGTCATGTGACATTTCTAGTATATGATAGGTATTATATAAATTATATTTATATATTTATTAGGTTCTTTAGCACACTGCCCTGATTACACACGTCAAGCACCGAATGGCGTGTAATTTTTTGATGTGTTTATATACAAAATACCCATTTCCCACGGATTAAAAAGGATACTGAGAAGTGTGACTTCACCCTTAACTCTTCATATTTATCAAGAACTAGTGGACTCGGCAGACGTTGTCCTGCCCAAACGTTGGCTTGCCTGCACTACTCCTACCCCTACCCTACCCCTACCCTACCCTACCCATACCCCTACCCCACTCTACCCCTACCCCTACCCTACCCCTACCCCTACCCTACCCCTACCCCTACCCTACCCTACCCCTACACCTACCCCTACTCCTACCCCTACCCCTACCCCTACTCCTACCCCTACCCTACCCCTACCCTACCCTACCCCTACTCCTACCTCTACTCCTACCCCTACTCCTAGGCAAAATTAAGTTTCGCGAAGCCGACCAAATTGAAAATCAGTACTACTAATGATCTATTAAATTACTTATTGTGATTATTCAATTTGGTCGCGTTCGCGATATTATCACTTTTGTTGAGTGTCGGAACGCGACATTAGATTCTCCAACACGCACGCGAATTTTAAATTTGTGCGGTGACATTAGGAACACATCTACATTGTATAGACAACAATGAGTGCTTTTAATTTAAAATGAACTTTATTGAATAGCAATAAGGTTCAAATTGACTCTGTTATTATGGGAAAAAGAAAAGGGCTGTTTTTAGGGGTTTTTCGGCAATTATTCCAATTTTTTTTTCTTCTAAAACCACCCCTGTGTTGTAACGAACAAAACAAAAAAAGAATTAGCCAAATCGGTCAAGCCGTTTTCATGTTATGTCGTGACATCGGAAAACGGGTTTCATTTTTATATATATAGATAACTCAAATAATACTTTTTTTATTATTTAAACAACATTTATAAAAACCTTAAAAATAAACTAGGTCCACATGGAATAGTGGCAAGAATACTGGCTGCATTTACCCACCGAGTCGCGATTCGTTGAGCGAGGAAGGATCCATTCGATCAGTCCAGTTTCCCATTTGAACCCCACGAACCTAGAGTTTCTGCACCAAACGGCACAAATTTGTAGTTTTCAAGAATTGAACTATATTTGCTATTAATGGGCTAAACTTATTGAATATTAAAAGGTTTCTTATATTTATTCGTATCGATATATTGACAGTAATTTGTGTATCAAAATATAACTTGCGACCTTTCAAATAAATATGAACAAATACTCAAATATTAATAGTCAATCATAAAGCACGCAATAACATTTATTTGTGAATCCATATAAATAATTAATAACAAATATTTATATTAGGTATATACTCTCCAATCTCGTGGATTTTTTTATGACGGACCGTGAAGACAGCGCTTATGAGATCTGGCATAGATAAAGTTTATATGGAGAAGGTGTGCATAAAAATATTTTTGTATAATGTGTTGGAAATTCATTTGAATCTTAAATTAAATCGCTTTGGGACTACGCCTAGAGGCAAAATTAGTTGTGTCACATTGCTGCCAGTGTCGAGAGGAGGTGGATGAGCTGGGCCACCAAGGTCTTTCGTGTATCCGTAGTTCAGGACGCATTGCAAGACAACCCAGCCTTAATGACATCATTCGTCGGGCCCTCGTCAGCATTAATGTGGAAGACGGGGCGACCATTGGTATGGGACGCAACATGTGTGGATACCCATCTATTGATGCTGCCTGCCAAATGTCGCAAATACGCATCTCTTCCTAAAAATACAGTATTTGTGGCGTTGTTGGTGGAAACACTGGGACTCGTGGGGACCTAGCGCACGACACCTTTATAAAGAAATTCTCAAAAGATTGGTTGAGGTCTCCCACCACCAAAGAGCTGGCTCATATTTGGCTCAAAGAATCAGTATCGCAGACAGCATTATTAGCCTTCCAGAAAGCAGCGATCTTGATGATTTTTTTATTTCTATATATAGCACAGTAGAAATATTTAAGGCTCCTATATAGATAATTTTTCTGGGATAAACTATTCCTAATTTCTCTGTAAATAATCCACCTGTGTCACTCTAATTTCTCTAATTTAGCATATAGTTACCTACTTATTTGATATATCTAAATGAATAAGCTGTTATTTTTTCAATGGGTTTTATTGAATAACATATAATGGGTGGTTAAACATTGCCACCGTTTTATTTTACATAATCTATCACAAAGCTCTTAATTTTTTTTCTTCTTTTTTTTTTCATTTGCATAGAGATAGCTGGACGGCCGGTGTCATAGGCCACTTTTTATCTATCTATTTATCTATCATTACGCCTTTTATCCCAAGAGGGGTAGGCAGAGACAATCGAATGCCATTTGCTACGATCCTGACATATCTCTTTCGCTACTTTTATATTCATCATACCTTTCATACATGCTCGGCGATTGCTTTTAATATTTCCATCGATCAATACATTTTTTAAATGTTCAATAATATTACACCTAGGTCATTCTCTGCCAGCATTTCCTTTCACTTCAGCCATATAAACCTTTTTAGTCAATCTTTCGTCCTTCATTCTTTCAACGTGTCCAAACCGGCGTAAACTACTTTTCTTAATTTTAGTGACAACGATCTTTCACTAATAATTTCTTCTTTAATGACTTTGTTATCCCTGGAAAAATCTTATTCCCACAAGAAAATTATTTTTTATAAAAAACTTTTGTAATTTTTTTATTCTAGAAGATTTTCTTTCCAACTAATCTGAAATATCGCATATGAACACGGAAATAAAAGTTAGTTAAGTAGACATATAAAGTAAACCATTAGGAGTCAATTGTCTTGGACTCATAAATTGTGTACGTAAGAACATCGTAAAGGAGGAGATGTCAGTATATTATCTCTCAGTATATAATAATGTTGCAGTCAAAACCCCAATAAAGTAATTTTGTAAATTACCTAGTGCAGTATTATTAATATTGTCCTACTAATATTACATTGTTACGAATGTAATGGCTCGTTGGATAGAAAACACCGTATAAGGAACGGCTACAGATGGCTAATCTATGGGATTAGGATTGTCCCTACATATGACCCTGAGAAACTACAGCTAAGAAATAATCCCGTAGCTGTATTTTGCCCCGCCTCCACCCGCTTCTTTAGGATATAAAGCAGTAAACTAATACAGGACATTAACTACTTATCCTCCAAGTTTTATCCAAATCCGTTCACCCGTTAAGGAAACAAACATCAGAACTTTCACATTCCTACATATAATAAAACAAAGTCCGTTGCGACTGTCTGTCTGTGACATTCTCACACAAAAACTACTGAACGGGTTTCGGGGAAATCGGGGAAAAGTTAGCCCCAGCGAGATTTCATGGCGTATGCTGTCTAATCAGTACACATGTATAATAAAATTATCTACAAAAAAGTCCGCGGTAGCATAAATTATATCTAATAGGTTATAAGCGTAGGATTGGAAGGATAGTAGGATAAAGTTAGACGTAATTTGGATTTGTATTGAATATTGTATTTTATAATTAAGTATACATATTTGCGTAAGCACTTATGCTGAAACGATTAAAACGGATCGACGTGATTTTTGCACTGACATATAACTTATATAAATTAGAATATAGCATTAATGTTTAGTAGTTTAAATATGAAATCAACGACACATTAAATTTTAATATTAGCGTTAATAAAAATAAAAGAGTTAAAATAGTAGCACCCAGTCAATTCCTGTTATGACCTTTGTTCGGAGTTTGATTGTAACTTTCACAATACACACAGAACAAGCCAAAATAGCTGTCATAAGAAAATGATACCAAACCGGGAACGCATAATGAGGTACAAACTTGAATTGTTCCAAAACACGACCTCGTAAATAACGTCTTCTGGCTTGACGTAGATGGAACTTTGTTGTGTCACTATAATAAGTATCGATAAATTTACCAAACAGCGAAATGGGAGCAAACGTCAACAGCCTACGTAAGTACTCAATAAAATTAATTATTTTATTTGTTACTTTGTATAAATATATTTATATTAGCTTTCAAACTTTGCTTCGTCAGTGGAAATATTTGATTGGTTGACATTTACTGCTCCACTCCATTGGGTCGTTATAATTAGATATAAAAAAATAATTCGTCAAAATCGGTACATATATTTCATCGAGATATTAACAAAAAGTGACTTATAAAGTCAGTTTTTTCAACATTTCTGAAAAACTAATGAACCAATTTTTATGAGATAAAAATGGAACCAATCCGGAAGAATTATCTGTCGATTAAAAAAGAAACCATCAAAATCGGTTCATAACTGGCGGAGTTATCGATGTACATACATATAAAAAAAATTAAAAAAAATACGGTCCGAATTGAGAACCTTCTCCTTCTTTTTTTGGAAGTCGGTTAAAATCAATCATCTCAAAAATTTATATATTCTCCATATACTCCTACCTACCTAAATTCTTATTACATTTTCTTTGGAATTATTGAAATAAATTTCACATTAAGGTCAGGTAATGTTAACATAATGCGATTATAATATCTAACGATCGTGTTAACATCTGTTATATTGATACCTGAAAAAACTACTTGTTTTTGCCCTGAATTCACCCATGTAAAAATAATATATTATTTTTCTTTCTTTGTAATAAATATTTGTTATTTTTACAGTTATCATTACAAAAACCTATACTAATATTATAAAGAGGTAAAGTTTGTAATTTGGCTGTAGGGGGTAATCTCTCAAACTACTGAACCGATTGTAAAAAAATATTTCACGAATAGAAAGCTACAATATCCCTGAGTAATGTAGGCTATATTTTATTTTGTTAGAAAATAACCACGGGCGAAGCCGGGGGCGGTAAGCTAGTTAATAATACATCCATACAAACCTATTTAGCACATGCGATACTGGATGGAATTTTTTTTTTGTAATTTCTGACAAGAGCTTAATTTAAAACCTAATGATAAAATTGATTATGGAAGCGAGACTTGGGTGTGGAATAAGAAGAATGAAAGTAAGATAAATGCAGTGGTAATGTGGTCTTTACGTAGAATGTGTGATATAAAGCGTATTGACCGCATCCGGAACGACGTCATTAGAGAATGTGGAGTGAAAGATGATGTTGTGACTAAAATGAAGTAAAGTAGTTTATGCTGGTTTGGACACGTTGAAAGAATGAAGAATAAAAGATTTACGACAGCAGACGACGACCTAGGTGTACTTTTATCGAACATATAAAACAATTATTGATCGAAGGCAATATTAAAAGTACACACAATCGCCGAGCATGTATGAAAGGTATGATGAATATAAAAGAAGCGCAAGAGGTATGTCTGGATCGTAGCAAATGATATTCCATTGTCTCTGCCTACCCCTCTTGGGATCATAGGCGTGATGATAGATAGATACATTCCAATACAGAATCCAATAGAATGGGACGATTTTTTTAAAGATAGCAGTACATGTGACTCTTCATCCACTTGGTGGAAAGTGGCTGTAAGAGTTCATGTTTATCGCCTCCACTATACCGACTTATTTATAACACAGTAGTTATGCACGAGATCTGTCATAACGTGAATCTGTCGTAAAGCGAATCTGTCATAAAGCGAACAAATCGAATCAAGGCAAGTGAACTGTTGCTTGCCGAATACAGATGTTCAACTCAACGTTCGATGCAAATATTTTAAAATAAATTAAATGAAGGCTGAAATAACGGTGGACAAAAGAAACTCAGGTGGCAAATATACACACAGAAACGATTCAAATGTGCCTCAGGTTAAATATAGTTAATTTCTAGTCTAGAATTAACGACCTATGAATAGCTAGACTATACTTAGTCTTATAAAGTTCTTGAAATTTTAGATTGCTATTCAATGATGTCAAGAATATTGGCCGATGTAGATAGACCATGGACAGCATTAGACGAAGAAAATATTGTGGCAATGGAAAATATGCTCTGTTCTCTAGAACTTACGTTATAATTTTCAAAACAATAGTCAATCTTATTTGCTAAAAGCTCAAAACAAAGAAATCTATCTAACTTTTGGTTCTCCTGAAAATAAATGAAAGTAAAAAACAAAGCCCCCCCGCCGCGTCTGTCTGTCTGTGATCTTTTCACGCAAAAACTACTGAACTGATTTTGTTGCAGTTTTCACTATTAGATGCTCCATTCACGAGGAAGGTTTACGGGTATTAAACATGGACCTATCATGTTTAGGAGCTGAGCATTAACAGTAGAAGTAAATCAAGTCAGGAAAAAAAAGCGCCTAGGTAAGTAGTTACTTTTAAATGCAGCTTCTAATCTCACTAGTGTCAAAAATGTTAAGAACCAATTTTTTAATTTCAAATCGACTTCCGCCTAAAGCATAGCACCGTCACGGAAGAGAGAGGCTAGCGCCACGCTACTGTGGAAGCTGAGGGCAGTACCGTCTGGCATCCCTGATGAAGAAGAGGCCACGACGGCTTCGAGCGTCGGGCAACTGAGAGCATCCCAAGTTCAGCCTACCACGACCCCTGGCATCTCCTGTCTACAGCCTGCGTCGGACTTCCGACGTGCAGTCCGCTTTTCACCGCCAGCCAAGAAGAATGAAGACCAGAAGAAAGAAGGGTTTAAAGTATAGATAACCTCGAGTGCATTTATATTGTGATATAGTTAATGTAGTGTTATGAAAAGTAAGTGTCTTTTAACTGTTGACTCCTGTCAGAAACCCGTGGGATCTTGTAGTGTAGCCCGCCGACGGCCGAACCCCTCTGACGTCATGAGCTAGCTGGGAAACATCTCTCCTCAACTTTTCTCTTCTGCTACTTTCTCCTCCTTTCCTCTTCTTGCAGCATAGGACTAAAAACCTTCTGTTACAACTTGATCTTAGTTCTCTCTGAGTGTAATACGGAAAGAAAAACTTTGGGAACAATTTGTAATGAACAAAGTTAACTAGTCGGTAGAAATTATCCTCAACTTTTTGGTTAATATTATATTACGGGGAAAACTGGTTGTGAAGTCACTGGACCGATATAATTTCGCTTCTTAAGGGGAGGAACGAATTATTTCGTTTGATTTATGAACTGAAATTTCCGAATTTTACCAATGCTATGAACATACAATTTGGGCATCGAAACTAGAGGATTTATAGTGTAGGATGATAACATGATTGGTGAAAATTTTCTCGATAAATTAATTTTTTGAAATCACCTCTTCAAAAACACCTTTTTAGTCATATGACCATACTCTGAAGGGATTTACGTTTAAATTTTATACGAATCTGTAGATAATTTCAGTACCTAGTATTGATTAAGAAGATATTTCCCTGCATGTGATCGTTTTTTAATAAATTATTTATTTGTAATGTGCCGCTTACGTCATTTATTCCGCAATTTAAAAAAAATCCTATACAAAATAGAAATAATTTTACAATGAACGGATAGATAATTATATAATGTTAATTTTTGTAATGATACCATTTATATTATAGCCATAAAATTTGATAAATAAAGTTTTCAGATGTGTATTTAGGATTTTTTTCTATCAAGTAAAATTTTTCTAATCATATTTTTAAAACAATAACAGTATTTGTCATATCCTTAATAATAATATATATTTTTTTCAGTTTCGTAAATAGATCAAGTTTTCTGAAAAATGTGTTTAAAAATTGGATTTTGATGACTGACTTCCCCCTAAGTAGAGGAGTGTTTTACCTCTGCATTCAAGGACTTTCAAATGTACAATTCTTGCATGGAATCTTCAACAGATCTTATTGCTCATCAAAATGGGTTGGTACTATCTGACGTCAACTAAATCACAAGCACAGATTGCAGGAAAGCGAGAGGAAAGATGTTACACATCAAAAACAAACAAACATAGACAGATATTCGAACGCAAGATCACTAACCATAATTTTCATTAACTCTCTTGTTAAACAATGATTGTAAACCTAATTAATTTTAAAATTAATATGAATAACTCGAGACAAATACACACGTTATTAATATCCCAAAAACAAAGACACCACAATTAAATTAACCGTACATGCCTCCATCGCTTATATTCCCAGTTGTTGCATTAAGAGGATTCCGAGCTCGTTTCCATACAAATGGAGAAAACGTTTTACTACCCCTAAATATTATCTAATCTGTTGTATTCCTAACACAACGCGTAAGAAGTCGCAGGCAACTGCTAGTAGCAAATAAATGTAAAAAATGTTGTTGATATCATATGATAAGGATTGCCGCATACTATAGAATTGCTTTATATTTGTGGAAAACTAATTTGTTATATATTTTCCTGTTTGGGAATAGACGTCACGTGTTAGGGGAGAATTACCCAGTTACGAAGCTTTTGTAATTTACTTATATGGACACGTGCAAATTTATTTTTATACAAGAGATGCGCCCCGGTAGGCAAAATGTATCAATAATAGGGGTGTGCGAATATCGTTCGAATCGAATCGAATCGAATATTAATATTCGAATAATACGAAAAAAACTAATAATTCGAAAAATTTCGAATAATTCGCGAAGTATCGAAATATCACTGGATTTTCTATTGTTTTCAATTTAAATTCCAATCACAACATGTATCAAAATATCTTACTAACGAATAGTATACTTTTTGATTTAAATTTGTGTAATCATGTTTTCGTTTAAATAAAATGTATATTCATTGTTAATTTCATATTTGAATATCGAACATAACAAACCCTAAATTTAAAATTATCAAAAATTCGCAAATAATATAACAATTCGCGAATAATTTAGAAAGAAATTCGATATCCGAAAAGAATAGAATTATTCGAAATTTTTCGAATTATTCGAACTTTTTTCGAATTATTCGATTTTTTTAATTATTCGGGAACTTTCGAATTGCATAAAAAGTGCGGGCAGGCTTTCTCGCCACAGCTCTGTCAATGATACCATCAAAAGGGCTCTTGGGACTTAGAGCCAACGCGAATAATCCGAGAAGACGGCAAGAGACCCGATGGAATGACTCAGGGAGTAAGGTCGGGCCCTTGTGTATGGGATGCTACGTGCGTGGACATATTAGCCCCGTCTCATCTAAGGAAAACAGAAATCAAAGCGGCGGAAATCGCAGTGTCTATAAATGGTTGAAAACTACTCTAGGTCCGTGGGGTTCAAATGCCAAAAAGTTTATTAAAGATATATATCCTCGACTGATCATCTCTTCCTCGCTCAACGAATCAGCATAACGATTCAGCGGGGAAAAGCAGCCTGTATTCTTGCCACTATTCCACGCGGACCTGGTTTATATAGTTATTTTTAATGTTTAGATTAATTTTAAGGTTTTTATATTGTTATGTGTAAATAAATAAATAATTAAGAGTTAAAGATATGGAAATAGATGTTTTAGTAAAATAAATTCCGTAAGATATATTGTGAAACGATCTCATGATGTTTATGTCAACATATTATGAAACGACCCTAAGGGAAGAAAGTAAGTTATTGAAAGTGTTAACTTAAATTATGTTAGAAATAAGGGTGGAAAATGCCACATATTCTTCAAACAAAGTGTCTGTGAGAAGTGAACCGTGTCATTGTGATAAATGATAAACGTACATGGGTAGAATATTTTGTCGTATTCCGAATTTCAACTTCAAGATGAAAAAGTATGAAAAGTACTGGTTTATCCTAAAAAAAGGTCGGTATAATGAGTGATCCTAAATTTATTATAATAATATTTTCTGCTGTATAACATCAGCTTTCGTGAAATATGTAACAGGAAGTAGATTCAGATTCAAATACGCCGACCCTATCACTTTACTATAAAATATTATAAAAGGTCTGTCTGTCTGTGCCGTCTTCACGCAAAAACTACTGATAAAAAATTGATGCGGTTTTCACTATTAGATAGGTTGTTTCAGGAGAAAGATTTAGGAGTATTACTCATGGTCCTATCATGTTTAGGGGCTGAGTAAGTATTGGTGAATCAAGTCGGGGGAAAAAAGTTAGCTCCAGCTCGTTTTCGTGGCGTATGCTGCCCGTAAGAGATATAACAAAATGATGTAGGAAAGAATTGTGTCAAATAAAAATATCTACAGAAAATTCCGCAGTAGCATATATCTACATCTAATAGATAAGTAGTTATAAGCATATTCATATAGGTATTCAAATTGTTGTAATCTACTGGTGCAAAGTGGATGGTTAAGTGGTAAACTTTATGCCCTGGTTTAAAAATCTAATATTCTACGTGCTGATATCTTTTTTATCTACTCTTATATCGTAAAGTCTCCATTACAAAATCGAATTATACTTCATAATGATATGTTTTACATACACGCGTCTGTAATATGTAAAACTTCCATACTGTAATGTATTATAGTACCGAAGTTTTCATACAAAAACGATATCGTAATGTTTTGTTTTTTTTTAAATGCAGAAAGGGCAGAGGATATGTGTTATGCAGCCACATTAAACTCTATCGACACGCCTATGTGGGAGTCACTTGACAGTTAACGCGCATGCGCAGTAGGTAGGTAACCGCGGTTTGCCGCCAATTTGTCGATTAAGAAAAATATCTTGGTTCAATTTGTTTTGTACTATTGCATGGGATTAGATAAAGTAGTGTATGAACGGGCACATAACTTGGAATTAAAACACTCGTGAATGCTATTAAAAAAATCCGCTTGTGTTTTAATTACCCCTATTATGATCCCGTATCATAAACTACTATTATATCACTGCGGAAGTTGCTCTTTTATTTTAAGTAGAGAGTAGAATTTCGTGGAAAACCTTTTTACCAGTAGATATTTCATTTCAATTTCCACATTTTTTCTTTATTATGGTATTGATAAAGTTAAATTAAAAAACGTTTCAAATAAGTTCTACGGAATCATAATTTTCAAAGGAATCCCGAATCAAATTATATTTGGGTTCGACCTTTTTATTTAGCGACATATGTAAAAACCATTAAAGTTTTATTACGATTTTATGTTTATTGTCGTCATATTGTCACTAAAATTGCAAAATGGTGACAAAGCGGTCGTATAAGATTTAGAAAGTTCTTTGTTGGTTCGACATATTATAATCGAATAAAGTTTATATTCTTCAATATAATTCTACGGGCGTAAAAATAAAACTAAAAGAAGATTGCTATTTTATTTCTGTTACAAGAAACTATTATTAAAGGATCTGTTTAACTTTTTTTATTATAATACCATTACGGAATGCCTCAGGGCTCCCGGAACAGTGTTCTTCCGAAGTCTTCCTACGTTTGGATTTTGTCGGAAGTTTATAAATACGATGGTCTGTCTGAGATTTTTGTTTATTCTGAGTGTCAGGCGTTGGGCGCCATTTGTAGTAACTTTTAATATTTAACATGACGTATTTAGTTTTCCACCAACGCTATAAAACCGACATTGACATTCATAACAAAGAAAACACAGATCTGACAGATCATCGTGGTGACACTAGTATGGCTATCTAAATATCTATCTATCATCACGCCTTTTATCCCAAGAGGGGTAGGCAGAGACAAACGAATGTCATTTGCTACGATGTTGACATACCTCTTCCGCTTTTTTAAATTGGTAGGTATGATATACGTTTCATACATGCTCGGCGATTGTGTGTACTTTTAATATTGCTATCGATCAAAACGTTTTTTATACGTTCAATAAAAGTACACTTAGGTAGCAACCTAAAAAGCGGAAGAGGTATGTCAAGATCGTAGCAAATGGCAGCATTTTCTTTTACTTCTGTCCTATATATAAACCTTTTTAGCCAATCTTTAATTCTATATTCTTTCAGCGTGTTCAAACCTGGCAATTTACTACGTTATTTTTACGATGAAAAGTACTGAAGATGTCAGATGTGTTTTTCAGCAGGAGGTCACTCCAATATAAAATAAAACTTTTATACAGAGAAAGTCGTAGACTTGTGGACATCAGCTATTAATTAATAATCGATAAGAAAACTAATGCAATGTAACTGATAGGTACCTATATTTCGTAGAACCTTTAATATATTTGATAAGTTACATTTGTGCGTCAGTGGCCGAGTGGTAAATGGTATTAGCTAGGCAGACCCCGGGTTCGATCCCGGATCCCGGCCATGTACCAATGGGTATTTTAAGTAAAAACTTATATACATAATCCGACAAACCACGCTTTGAGGCTTTTCCATCTAAATATACCTCAACAGAACTGGCCACTCGTTAGGTATAGCCTTGCAAATACCATAGGCTGAACGAGGGAGACTCTGTCTTCAGCTGGGTACCCTGCAACCGTAACATTAAATTTTGCCGCCTATTATTACAATGAATATAAATATAAAATACCTGTATTCCTTTGTTGTGGAGTACAGCAAGCATGGTAGAGCTAACACCATCCCACTTAACCATATTAAGGCAATCATTATTAGAGAGTTGGTCTTGGACATCCTTGGTCTCATTGGTCTTACAATAGCCTGGTACCTGCATAGACAAATAAAATTTGGGGTAAGTATTAAGGTAAACAAATTAAGGTAATAGGAGACGAATTCCTAAGTAATACAACAAATGCAGAACAACGGTTTGATATGCTTTTTAGCACAGAGACAGACGGCTGGATGTAGGTTCATTTTTCTGTACTTTCTATAGTTTGGTAGAGTTTCTTAGCGTTGTTTTTACCCCGCGTACAAGCACGTAGGCAGGGGAGGGTCCAGTGGGTCCGGACCCCCCCCCCCGAAATCCGTCACCGACACTTTTTGAAATTGAAAATTTTAAAAAGTAGGTAATTCTAATTACTATCTGCTCAGCAGAGCCTATACTCAGTCTACGAGCTGAGCTGATGAGGTCGAGACAAGCGAGCTAGGATAGGTATTGATCTATTGCAGAAAAGATGTAATAAAAGGTAAAGCCGTGTTTGTATTTTATGGCTTGGTTGGTGGTTGGACCCTCCCGACGGAAAATTTTGGCTACGTGCTTGCCCGCGTAGTAATCTATATGAAATGTTGTTCGTTGATAAGCACTTGAGAACATCTGAACCGATTTGTCTAATAAAATTTGTTGTTCATAATAGTCAGAATCAGGTTTTTAGGGAAAGAAAAATTGGAAAATTCGAGAAAAACTCATAGTGCTTTTTTCTATAGGATTTTATATAAATTAAGTTAATATGGTCTCTACTAACGAAGCCCGAAAGATAATATGTATAGGATAAAAAGCCATGTCTTCATCAAATTGCCAAATCAGACTTACGCACACAGCAGTAGGAACTTACTTTTCCCAGTTTCATAAATTCCTTCAAAGAAAGAGTGGCATTTGTAAGATTTCCCTTCGTCAAAAAAATTACTTTTAGCAAGTAATAAATTGAGAATTAACGTAATATATTTGAAATAAAAAAATTATAAATATAATTTTGTCGTTCTGAAGATGCCCCAGGGCTCTACATTTGAGAAGATTCTTCATAAAAAACAATAAAAGCTGGAGGAACTTGCAAAGAAATCTCAAGAATGAAAAAATCCATTACTCTTTGTGATATAAAGAGATTTTTATTTTTCCTTCTGCAGCGGAACAGGATGGAAACTTTCAACACTTTGAATATAGAAAACTGAAGGTACAGTTTTGTAAAATGGTTTTTTTTCAGTAAATTGTAAAACTACTTACTGTAAATTAATTTTTCTATGAATATTTAAAAAAAATCACTCTAGTTAATTTGGCTAATAATTAAATTATATACTATTATGAGTCCTAACTAATTATAAATGGGCAAGTGTGTTTGTTTGTCCTTCTTTTTACATAAATGCAGAGCAACGGATCGACGTGATTTTTTGCACAGTAATAGTTGAAGGGCCGGGGAGTATTATTGGGTTACTTTTATCCAACAAATCGTTCAGGATGAATTCTTATGTCACGAAAATTTCCACGGGCTCAGCCGGGGCGGAATGCTAGTCTATTTAAATACAAAATAAATTTGTTTGTAAGCACATCACTTGAGAACGGCTGGACCGATTTGGCTATTTTTGCGTAATAGTCTGAATAAGGTTTTTAGGGAAAGAAAATATGGAAAAGTTGCCCGGAAAATTGGAAAATTCGGGAAGAACTGAAACTGTTTTTATGTATGAACTGAGGACCCATAATAGGGGATGGAAAGTTAATATGGGCTCAACGGGCGAAGCCGGGGCGGAAAGCTAGTTGGGTAAAATATAAAGTTCTATGAATAATGTCTTTCCACTTTACACATAGACATCCACAAAATATCCTTAAAGTTTGAACATGGGTTCTGCAAATATTACCTAACCTAACATCCTAGAAAAGGTAGACCTTTTTACCGCAAGGTATCTAGCTACGTTACATGAAGAATTTTTCTACAATATCACGCTTTTTAGACGAGATTTTACCGCGTCCGTTGACCTTTCATACGAAGTCGCGTGAAAAAGACAAATATGAAGAAAATTTTGTGACAAAAATGATCCCGGAAAGACAAATCTCCCTCTTTTAGTAGATAACATTTTTAAGAGGGCTATCCTGTAATTGTAAGGGCTAAACTATTCCCAATTCCTCTGTAAATAATCCACCTGTGTCACTGTAATTTAGCATATAGTTACTTATTCAATATATCTAAGTGACAACGTCGTAATTTTTTCAATGGGTTTTATTGAATGGGAAATATGGGTGGTAAAATAAAGGACTACTTTCCCCCTTTTCTCCCTTCCAAAATATATCAAGAGTTTTATTTAAGTATTTTGAGTTTATATTAATTAATTTACAAAAGTACCTATTGGCACATGGACGATGAATGAGGAAATCGAACTTATATGACAAAAATGGTTTAAACTAGTTGAAATATTTTGCTTGAATTGAATCAATATTATTTTCTGCTCACTCTTAGTTGACGAAGGATCTTAATTTTATAATACTCTTTGATGTGTGTCATCTTAGTTATCGCTATGTGGCAGTTTGTAAGGAGTAAAGAACAGAAGTTCAAATTAAAATTAAAATATTCAAATGATAACTCAAAACTATTAACACCCGTATTCAAGAATAACACTTAGCAAAGTATTATTATTATTCTCATAGCAAAGTATTCGATTTCTCCGGCTAATTTATTGAACTGACGGACATTTGACAGTATCAGCCGACACGTCATAGTAACATTTTTTTTGCATGTGTTTGGTTTAGTTAGAATTTAGATAATATAATATTATTGTTACTCTTTTCTTCGTTAAATTTTGCAAAAGCTATTGGTGAGAATAATTTAAAGGGTAGGACACTTCCTCATTTTTTTATGCTTATCTTGTGTATGTCTTGTCTTACCTACACCTTTTGTAAATTCTCCTTAATAAATAGATAAATAAATATTGACCACTGTGGCTGGCTCCTTGGCCACTGTGCGTTCTCTAAGTGTTGTTCTTGAATCGGGTATAAGACTAACTCTTCTTTCACCTCTGTCTACCCCAAGTAAAATGTACCGTAATATTCTTACCTATCAAAGGAGATTCCAGTTAACGTGAACACACTGGCAGCTACTGTGACGTTGGCTATAAAGTTACTTAGTTGACAATACCAAACACCGAATATCCAGTCACTGTAACAAAAAAAAAAATCATTAGTTTTGGAGCCATTGCATTAATTATACATACATTCACGCCTGTTTCACAAAGGGGTAGGCAGAGAGTATGGAGCGCCACTTCTTTGCATACTTCTCTTGCTTTATCCACATCCATACATCGTTTCATACATGCACGTCTATTTTTTGTACTACGTATTTGATCTAGGCAGACCACGGGTTCGATCCTGGTCATGTACCTATGGTTTTTTAAACTTATGTAAGTACATAATCCGACAACCTCTTGAGATTTTTTTTGAGATCACTTGAGAATTTTCCATAAAAATATATCTAAACAGAACTGGCTACTCGTTTGGTATAGCCTCACAAATACCATCGGCTAAAAGAGGGAGACAAGGTGGTTCGTTTTCCATACAAAAATGTAATTAAGATAAACTAATTAACTAAACAGTAAAAATGTCTAAATATTTGCTTACTTAACTATTTTCGGCTTTTATATTGCGCGAAATCAATAAAAAACAACTTTATTATAATAGAAAAAGTTTATACTAGGTATCAAGATCACACACATATGCGTATTTTTTATGGAAAACGAACCTCCCTCTTTTAGGTCGTCCTTTCCTTGTTGTTCGTTTCGGTACTATAGTTTAATATATTTGTTTAGTCATTCTTTCATAACACATTCGTTCAACATGTGCAAACCATCTCAGCATTAATTATACAGTCTTCCTCTTAACTGGAGACTAAGACAGCCTCTTTTTCTAAAAGAGATAGGAACATACTTACTTTGTGGACTCTTTTTAAAAATTAAAAATTAAAAAATTTTACATAAACGATCCAGTTACAACGATTAATCAATTCATTGTATTGAAGGACAAAAAATCGTGACGGCAGAAGTTAGCCAACTTTTTAACAAAGCTGTAAAACTTACAGTGTCTGGGACTTAAAGCTTTTTACATGTCCTTATTTTATTCTTTTTTATTCAATAAATATAAGAATATAATTTAAAAATTGGGATGCTACATGTTGCGACACCTTCGCACAATGTCATCTCTCAGCATGTTCTAGGGTCGCCGGCGCTGCTGAACTGAGTGCTGAGAATTTAAAAAAAAGTAAATATTCAGGCCACCTCGACCAATTTGAGTTCTAAGCCTTTGCTGTGGAGACTATGGGTGTGTGGTCACCAGACGCAAAGATATTTGCCGAAAAGATTGGAAAACTTTTAATCGATTCATCTGGTGATCGCAGATCTAAGGCCTTTTTTATAAGACGCGTTGCGCTAGAAATACAAAGGGGTAACGCAATTAGTGTTCTCGGCACTCTAGGCCAGTCGTCGGAGTTCCTATTGTGTGTAGGTGTAGGTAGGCAACCACTTTTAATTTTTTTTTTTTTTTTTTTTTTTTTTTTATAGATATTAATATTATATAAGTTTTAAGGGGCCTATTGACCACGTGATCAATTTACAATCTGTCAAAATTCGCACGAAAGTTGGCAACGTCGCAAATGAACGTTCGAAATATTCAAGTTTTAGAATTTGGTACCTATCAAAAATACAAGACTTTGCTATCTGTCAAAACTATTTGTAATTTTGACAACCAACGCTAGAGTTAACGTGGCGGAGCGGGAAAGTGTCTGCTCTTATAATGGAAGGTGCTAGGTTCGATTCCTATGTCACACAAATATTTTTTTATTTATCCTTTTTATTTTTACACGTATTTCAGAATAATTCAAAACAACCCCTAACAAGGGAGTGTTAAAATTTGTATGGGGGAAAATTTTTTGACCGGGTCTACTTGAAACTTTATCAGTAGGTACATAGGTTAGTTACCTACCTATGTAATTATAACTAATAATAAAAAATTCACATTTCACAAAACAATTTGCACACGTGGTACTTATGTTACCGAGGTCAAAAAAATAGTTTTTAGAATTTTTGTCTGCGTTTGTGCAGGCCAATCTCAGAAACGGCATGCTGTTTTCACTGATGTATTGTAGCAAGCTTCCCGTGTGTTTGTTTATTCCAATCAGTTCACAAACAAAAATGTTATCCGAATTCCACACGTACAAAGTCGTGGGCAACAGCTAGTAATAAGTAATAACGTAACTGTCCCCCGGTTTCGGACGAGTAAGTGTCGATTTACAACAATTGAAGCTGTTCCAAAAACCCTCACTCAACAAAATGCTGCAAGGTCAAAAATGCACCAATTCCACCTTCATCATACAAGGAAACACTGACATTTTTTAATTTTATACCTACGAAAAAAAAATTCAATGCGAAGTAAGAAATCGGTCTGCTATCATAAAATCAAAAACTTTTTATTTCTCAAGCAATCAGGAACTGATAAGAAATAAATACTTATTGTCCTTCAAAATAAAAGATGTTACACGCTCGCTGTATTTGACTTTCCAGCGACAACACTCTTCACTTATGAAGCATTATACCGATCTACCTCTCTCGTTTCATCTCGTTTACAGTTCAATTATCTTACTCTGTCATGTCAGAAGCCGTCTTGAGCGATCGGCGCATGCTAAAACGAAACGGAGAGTAAAGTTTTTTAATACAAATGAAAGAGACAGATGTTTATCTATACTAATATTATAAAGAGAAAAGATTTGTATTTTTGTGAGTGTATGTTTGCAATGAATAAACTCAAAAATTACTGTGCCGAATTCACCCTGAGTGACATAGGCTACCTATATTCTATTTAAAAAAAAAATAGGGATCCTGTCTAAAATTCCAATAATGTAACCCAAGGTGTAAAAAAATTACCTAATAAATTCCTTACATCGCGTGCGCTGCGAAAACTATTGATGATAGAGGGGGTAGGGCTAGGGTATATTTTATTTTTTAGCTTTATAATTTCTATACTTATTGAAAATCAGTATGTATGCGTTTGTTTAGTTTGAAGAAAGTGGGATTATGGAGTAGGTAGGTATGTTTGGATTGATAAAATAGTATGAAATGTCGTTGATCCGTAGGTTGACAAATTCCTAAAAGGGAAGCCGAATGGAATCGGCTTGTATCGGCACTTCGCCTCTAGTACCTACACAATAATACGGACTACAAAATAAAACAAAGCTTAGTGAATAACATAATTTTATTTTACATAAAAATACAAGCTTATCTTAGGCAGAGGGAGGTGGGGCAAACTGATATACAGGGCACATACTACGGTTGTCTTAAAATTTATATTTTAGTCACAAATTTATTTATTGAAATATAAAAATTCAAGTAGGTACATATTTTTTCTGACGGTTAATTTTAGAATAATTATAGAATAAAATATCACATGTAATGTACAAGTATAAAATAGCTCATAATATCTAAAGAACATAATAGCAAACTCATTAGTCTCAGCTAAATACGAAGGAAGGGACAGACCTAAATATAAGTGACCTTCATTCATTCAAAAGACTGTCTTTACAATTTATTATAATTTTACAAAAAATCGACTTTTCGTGCTTCGTATGACGGCACGTAAAGCCGGGCACTTCTTCTAAAAATAACAGATAATTACTCAGCTATAAGAAGTGAGTGTAGCTTGCCACCTGTTCTGTATAAGATGGACAACTGAATACTGTCTTTGGCCACACCGCAAGGCATGAAAGCCGTGAGCATGTTTCGTATAATATTCTATATTTTAAGCTATTAGATATAATATATTGAAACATAAGAAAAACGTATTACCATAATGTCTCATAAACAAAATAATGCGTGGCGCAAAAACCAAATTTGACTTTGTTATAGACATATATATAAATGACATATGAAATGACAGTCTTTGCCTTTTACGACCTTTCAATCAAATAGCAGCTGCATTCAAAGCGCTTGTCTTTATTTTTTTCTTCTCTTCTATAGCTTGTGTTATGTACACAGGATCCCTGATATCCATCGAACGAGAGACACGGGGATCTACCAATTCTGGGAGCAAACAATCATAATAAAATTTTACTAACTTATTCTTCATTTTCGACTCCCAAAATTGGTCATCTCGGAAAATAAGATGGACTTTCATGGGCCTATCTTTACCAAACCAGATTCCAAGCATACATGTGTTTTCGCGGGTAATATGTAACTGGCCTTGTATTTGATAATACCAATTATGATTTACATTAATAATGTAATCATTTTGGCTACTACTAAACTTCCAAAAGGGATGTTTTTTTAAAGCATCTTCTAAGGCAAGAGTTGCTAAAGAAGACGGGCACTTAATTTCGACTATACCATCTGTATACTTGCCATCTGGTGTGGTTCCAAGGAAATTAAGCTCTTTATCAACGAACAAACCGCAATCTATTATAGTTACATTTTCTTGTTTTTCCAGTTGCTTAATTGCAACTTCTTCGTTATCTATACCATAACGTACAGCAGGAATTGTGGAGATATTACTACCATATACGATTTTTTTTACAAGAGAAGCGCAACTGGTAGCAATTCTCCTCTTGCAAACTTCACCAAAAATCGAAGATGTTAGTAACTTCCTCCTCCTGGTCATCCACTCTGCGCTGTTTCTCTGTTGTACTGTTTGTCTTTCAAGTTCCTCGCATTCAGCACAAGACATTTTCAAATTATCTAGAAAATGGGCCTTGGCTTCTTCAAACACTTCTGGACTCATATCGGGTTGCTGACTGTTTAAACCATAGTGGGCATCTTTCGATACAGAATGATGGAGTCTTTTTGGATGCGATACCGAATTAAGGACAAATTGTCTTCTACGATGCTCCACCTTCGCGATCAAATTTGGTTTAGAACCTAAAATAAATTCATGAGTAAAAGTATGAAGCGTACCCGTATTGAAAGATATAACAGCAGCAGCACAACGGCCTGCATAAGAACCACGCAGCGAGTAATTGATTCGCTTGCCTCCAACATACTTGGCAATCTGTGCATTAAAACTTTCAACTATATTACTCGTATGATTATGAACTAAACTTCGTGAATGATAGGACAACTTCCTACATATACCCTCAATTGCTACCATCAACCCAGAAGTAATCAAATCTGACATAACAGCCACTGATTCTATACGTCGAGTTTCTGGTAAACAAAAATAAATACTACAATTTTGATGATTGCCAAATACGTGTTGTGGACCATTTAGGATATCTTTTTTAAGATTTGAAACCTTTTCTTCGAAATTTATGTTTTGTACACCCCAGTGTTTAATCGCGGAAGTTACACCCTTTCTTAAACGTAAATACCTATCTTTTAGGTGTTTTCGTAGATTGCTTGGGTAAGATGTGTCTTGTGACAATTTTACCAAAGCGTTACAAAAGTTACGTAAAAGATGATTTTTACATTCAATTTTTTGAACAGTTAAATTTCCATACGGTCGCGAATCTAAAATGCGTTTATATGTACTAGAATCGCCGTCTGCAACAAATTGATGATATATGATTCCGTGGTCGGCCACGGAATTTTTAAACCCCTCTACAATAATAGACGATTCCATCCCGGAAGATGAACCTGAATAGTTCTTGAAGCACTTGTGCTCCCGAGGCAGTTGTTTCTTACTAGCAGCTCGTGCGCAGACCGTGCAATATTTATTTCTAACACCTAAATATAGCACTTTATTAAACTTCAAACCAACTATTGCTCCTGCACCCGATAGAGCCGAATAATTTTTGCCATATGATCGTTTTGACCAGCATCCATCAAGAGCAACAGCAACTAGTGGTACTCCATCTTCGTTAACATTTCCTATTGATATTGCATAATCTGCTTCCTCCGTAGCCGCTGTGGACATAGAGTGTGCTGCTGCCGCTTCCCACCAATCGCAAACTTGGTTATGTAATGTAATATACAAATTTGGTGAAATTCTGGGTAAATCTAATGATGCCGTTAAAGTTTCAAGATGTGTCTGACCCGACCCACATGACATGATAGCCGAAACAGCTTGATGATTAATATTCATTCGATCATCTTTTTTATCATCTAATCTTACAGTAAAAATTTCCGCACACATTCTGCATTTAATAGTAATTTTAGAATCCAGCCCATTTACTAATTCGGATATAATTTCAAGACAACTAAAATTACATCCGAATATCGAACCATGATCACTTATACTTTGAAATTGCCTAAATAGATAACCTATATTGGCTATCCTTCTTCCAACTTCTACACCAGTGGAAAGTTCTTCGACGGAGATTTGTAGCGAAGAATCATCCTAAACAAAAATAAAATAACTGTTAAAAAATAATACCCCCCCGAAAAGTATGAATCTTTAAAAAGTATCTGTATAAAGGCCATGACAGCTAGTATACACATATAACACACTAACTTACCGTCTGTTTGGCGTGAAGGACAAACAAACACACTTCCACATTATATTAGTATATATTACTCACCACTGGATCCGTGAGCTCGTGTCCGTTGTTCACGTGCGGCGGTAAGTCGGGCAAAGCGGTCGCGGGCAACGGTATGTTCTCCATGAGGCGGGGGGTGGGGACGTCCACTACATCTTGCCCGCCCTCCGTACTGGACTCGTTTTCTTTGGACGCCTGTGGTTAGAAATATCGCGCATCGGTACCAATTCGAACAATATTACTAAACAACAAAGCACATCTTATGGCCAGAGGCACCAATTAACAGGTTACCAAGCTAAAACGCTTGAAAGCTGAAAAGAAATAATCATAAAAGTCGATCCTGTAGTTTCTAAAAAAATCGCGTACATACAAATATACATACTAGGGGATAAGATCAACCTTCCTTTTTTAGTTAGTAGGAAGATAAATATGTACTATTATGTAGTACCATATCATAGACTAATACCATATGAACTAGGTAAATGACCGCTGCCACTCACATACCTTATATATCTTGTCCGTGGGGCTTTTTATTATTAATGTATCATACTTACCACTGTTCGTCGATTATTAGTTAACACAGCAAAAGGTACTCTAGAAAAAAAAATTACCTGTTAGCTGGGAATCGAACCTGAAACTTACTACCTACAATAAGTTAATTCCCCAGTGTCGCCCTTGTAATCCCTAAAAATGGTTTATAGAAATAATTTCTTTTTCTCTCTAAGAATAGGTTCATCTTACCCGAATTACTACCTTGCCCCTCCCTACCTTGTTTCACAAAATACCAAAATCAATAAAATTTATATTTACTTACCTATTTTTTGCACAAAAATTTAATTGTCTCAAATGACGTCTTAGCTTGGCACCACTTTTTGGTTTTGGCATCTGAAAATATATATAAAAAAGGAAGGAGGAAACGTGGCACTAAGAAAAAAGATTTTATATATGAATCAGCGACCGAAGCTCGAAAATGCAAAAATATATATCTTACATCCTATGGCACCATAAAAAAATCGTGTAATATTGAGTAGGTAATAGTGCCCCACTTGCTCCACTTGGTTGACATTTTTCATTATAGCGGCGCGGGGAGTAGTCTAGGTAGAAAGTTTCTGGGATAAAAGATTCTCCTTGTGATGCCTTTCATCCTATGGCATCATAAAAATTAGTGTAATATTGAGTAGGTAATAGTGCCCCACTTGCTCCACTTGGTTGAAATTTTTCATTATAGCGGCGCGGGGAGTAGTCTAGGTAGAAAGTTTCTGAGATAAAAGATTCTCCTTGTGATGCCTTTCATCCTATGGCACCATAAAAAAATTGTGTAATATTGAGTAGGTAATAGTGCCCCACTTGCTCCACTTGGTTGAAATTTTTCATTATAGCGGCGCGGGGAGTAGTCTAGGTAGAAAGTTTCTGGGATAAAAGATTCTCCTTGTGATGCCTTTCATCCTATGGCATCATAAAAAAATAGTGTAATATTGAGTAGGTAATAGTGCCCCACTTGCTCCACTTGGTTGAAATTTTTCATTATAGCGGCGCGGGGAGTAGTCTAGGTAGAAAGTTTCTGAGATAAAAGATTCTCCTTGTGATGCCTTTCATCCTATGGCACCATAAAAAAATTGTGTAATATTGAGTAGGTAATAGTGCCCCACTTGCTCCACTTGGTTGAAATTTTTCATTATAGCGGCGCGGGGAGTAGTCTAGGTAGAAAGTTTCTGGGATAAAAGATTCTCCTTGTGATGCCTTTCATCCTATGGCATCATAAAAAAATAGTGTAATATTGAGTAGGTAATAGTGCCCCACTTGCTCCACTTGGTTGAAATTTTTCATTATAGCGGCGCGGGGAGTAGTCTAGGTAGAAAGTTTCTGAGATAAAAGATTCTCCTTGTGATGCCTTTCATCCTATGGCACCATAAAAAAATTGTGTAATATTGAGTAGGTAATAGTGCCCCACTTGCTCCACTTGGTTGAAATTTTTCATTATAGCGGCGCGGGGAGTAGTCTAGGTAGAAAGTTTCTGGGATAAAAGATTCTCCTTGTGATGCCTTTCATCCTATGGCATCATAAAAAAATAGTGTAATATTGAGTAGGTAATAGTGCCCCACTTGCTCTACTTGGTTGAAATTTTTCATTATAGCGGCGCGGGGAGTAGTCTAGGTAGAAAGTTTCTGGGATAAAAGATTCTCCTTGTGATGCCTTTCATCCTATGGCATCATAAAAATTAGTGTAATATTGAGTAGGTAATAGTGCCCCACTTGCTCCACTTGGTTGAAATTTTTCATTATAGCGGCGCGGGGAGTAGTCTAGGTAGAAAGTTTCTGAGATAAAAGATTCTCCTTGTGATGCCTTTCATCCTATGGCACCATAAAAAAATTGTGTAATATTGAGTAGGTAATAGTGCCCCACTTGCTCCACTTGGTTGAAATTTTTCATTATAGCGGCGCGGGGAGTAGTCTAGGTAGAAAGTTTCTGGGATAAAAGATTCTCCTTGTGATGCCTTTCATCCTATGGCATCATAAAAAAATAGTGTAATATTGAGTAGGTAATAGTGCCCCACTTGCTCCACTTGGTTGAAATTTTTCATTATAGCGGCGCGGGGAGTAGTCTAGGTAGAAAGTTTCTGAGATAAAAGATTCTCCTTGTGATGCCTTTCATCCTATGGCACCATAAAAAAATTGTGTAATATTGAGTAGGTAATAGTGCCCCACTTGCTCCACTTGGTTGAAATTTTTCATTATAGCGGCGCGGGGAGTAGTCTAGGTAGAAAGTTTCTGGGATAAAAGATTCTCCTTGTGATGCCTTTCATCCTATGGCATCATAAAAAAATAGTGTAATATTGAGTAGGTAATAGTGCCCCACTTGCTCTACTTGGTTGAAATTTTTCATTATAGCGGCGCGGGGAGTAGTCTAGGTAGAAAGTTTCTGGGATAAAAGATTCTCCTTGTGATGCCTTTCATCCTATGGCACCATAAAAAAATTGTGTAATATTGAGTAGGTAATAGTGCCCCACTTGCTCCACTTGGTTGAAATTTTTCATTATAGCGGCGCGGGGAGTAGTCTAGGTAGAAAGTTTCTGGGGATTTTTTGCACAAAAATTTAATTGTCTCAAATGACGTCTTAGCTTGGCACCACTTTTTGGTTTTGGCATCTGAAAATATATATAAAAAAGGAAGGAGGAAACGTGGCACTAAGAAAAAAGATTTTATATATGAATCAGCGACCGAAGCTCGAAAATGCAAAAATATATATCTTACATCCTATGGCACCATAAAAAAATCGTGTAATATTGAGTAGGTAATAGTGCCCCACTTGCTCCACTTGGTTGACATTTTTCATTATAGCGGCGCGGGGAGTAGTCTAGGTAGAAAGTTTCTGGGATAAAAGATTCTCCTTGTGATGCCTTTCATCCTATGGCATCATAAAAATTAGTGTAATATTGAGTAGGTAATAGTGCCCCACTTGCTCCACTTGGTTGAAATTTTTCATTATAGCGGCGCGGGGAGTAGTCTAGGTAGAAAGTTTCTGAGATAAAAGATTCTCCTTGTGATGCCTTTCATCCTATGGCACCATAAAAAAATTGTGTAATATTGAGTAGGTAATAGTGCCCCACTTGCTCCACTTGGTTGAAATTTTTCATTATAGCGGCGCGGGGAGTAGTCTAGGTAGAAAGTTTCTGGGATAAAAGATTCTCCTTGTGATGCCTTTCATCCTATGGCATCATAAAAAAATAGTGTAATATTGAGTAGGTAATAGTGCCCCACTTGCTCCACTTGGTTGAAATTTTTCATTATAGCGGCGCGGGGAGTAGTCTAGGTAGAAAGTTTCTGAGATAAAAGATTCTCCTTGTGATGCCTTTCATCCTATGGCACCATAAAAAAATTGTGTAATATTGAGTAGGTAATAGTGCCCCACTTGCTCCACTTGGTTGAAATTTTTCATTATAGCGGCGCGGGGAGTAGTCTAGGTAGAAAGTTTCTGGGATAAAAGATTCTCCTTGTGATGCCTTTCATCCTATGGCATCATAAAAAAATAGTGTAATATTGAGTAGGTAATAGTGCCCCACTTGCTCCACTTGGTTGAAATTTTTCATTATAGCGGCGCGGGGAGTAGTCTAGGTAGAAAGTTTCTGAGATAAAAGATTCTCCTTGTGATGCCTTTCATCCTATGGCACCATAAAAAAATTGTGTAATATTGAGTAGGTAATAGTGCCCCACTTGCTCCACTTGGTTGAAATTTTTCATTATAGCGGCGCGGGGAGTAGTCTAGGTAGAAAGTTTCTGGGATAAAAGATTCTCCTTGTGATGCCTTTCATCCTATGGCATCATAAAAAAATAGTGTAATATTGAGTAGGTAATAGTGCCCCACTTGCTCTACTTGGTTGAAATTTTTCATTATAGCGGCGCGGGGAGTAGTCTAGGTAGAAAGTTTCTGGGATAAAAGATTCTCCTTGTGATGCCTTTCATCCTATGGCATCATAAAAATTAGTGTAATATTGAGTAGGTAATAGTGCCCCACTTGCTCCACTTGGTTGAAATTTTTCATTATAGCGGCGCGGGGAGTAGTCTAGGTAGAAAGTTTCTGAGATAAAAGATTCTCCTTGTGATGCCTTTCATCCTATGGCACCATAAAAAAATTGTGTAATATTGAGTAGGTAATAGTGCCCCACTTGCTCCACTTGGTTGAAATTTTTCATTATAGCGGCGCGGGGAGTAGTCTAGGTAGAAAGTTTCTGGGATAAAAGATTCTCCTTGTGATGCCTTTCATCCTATGGCATCATAAAAAAATAGTGTAATATTGAGTAGGTAATAGTGCCCCACTTGCTCCACTTGGTTGAAATTTTTCATTATAGCGGCGCGGGGAGTAGTCTAGGTAGAAAGTTTCTGAGATAAAAGATTCTCCTTGTGATGCCTTTCATCCTATGGCACCATAAAAAAATTGTGTAATATTGAGTAGGTAATAGTGCCCCACTTGCTCCACTTGGTTGAAATTTTTCATTATAGCGGCGCGGGGAGTAGTCTAGGTAGAAAGTTTCTGGGATAAAAGATTCTCCTTGTGATGCCTTTCATCCTATGGCATCATAAAAAAATAGTGTAATATTGAGTAGGTAATAGTGCCCCACTTGCTCTACTTGGTTGAAATTTTTCATTATAGCGGCGCGGGGAGTAGTCTAGGTAGAAAGTTTCTGGGATAAAAGATTCTCCTTGTGATGCCTTTCATCCTATGGCATCATAAAAATTAGTGTAATATTGAGTAGGTAATAGTGCCCCACTTGCTCCACTTGGTTGAAATTTTTCATTATAGCGGCGCGGGGAGTAGTCTAGGTAGAAAGTTTCTGAGATAAAAGATTCTCCTTGTGATGCCTTTCATCCTATGGCACCATAAAAAAATTGTGTAATATTGAGTAGGTAATAGTGCCCCACTTGCTCCACTTGGTTGAAATTTTTCATTATTGTGTAATATTGAGTAGGTAATAGTGCCCCACTTGCTCCACTTGGTTGAAATTTTTCATTATAGCGGCGCGGGGAGTAGTCTAGGTAGAAAGTTTCTGGGATAAAAGATTCTCCTTGTGATGCCTTTCATCCTATGGCATCATAAAAAAATAGTGTAATATTGAGTAGGTAATAGTGCCCCACTTGCTCCACTTGGTTGAAATTTTTCATTATAGCGGCGCGGGGAGTAGTCTAGGTAGAAAGTTTCTGAGATAAAAGATTCTCCTTGTGATGCCTTTCATCCTATGGCACCATAAAAAAATTGTGTAATATTGAGTAGGTAATAGTGCCCCACTTGCTCCACTTGGTTGAAATTTTTCATTATAGCGGCGCGGGGAGTAGTCTAGGTAGAAAGTTTCTGGGATAAAAGATTCTCCTTGTGATGCCTTTCATCCTATGGCATCATAAAAAAATAGTGTAATATTGAGTAGGTAATAGTGCCCCACTTGCTCTACTTGGTTGAAATTTTTCATTATAGCGGCGCGGGGAGTAGTCTAGGTAGAAAGTTTCTGGGATAAAAGATTCTCCTTGTGATGCCTTTCATCCTATGGCATCATAAAAATTAGTGTAATATTGAGTAGGTAATAGTGCCCCACTTGCTCCACTTGGTTGAAATTTTTCATTATAGCGGCGCGGGGAGTAGTCTAGGTAGAAAGTTTCTGAGATAAAAGATTCTCCTTGTGATGCCTTTCATCCTATGGCACCATAAAAAAATTGTGAAATATTGAGTAGGTAATAGTGCCCCACTTGCTCCACTTGGTTGAAATTTTTCATTATAGCGGCGCGGGGAGTAGTCTAGGTAGAAAGTTTCTGGGATAAAAGATTCTCCTTGTGATGCCTTTCATCCTATGGCATCATAAAAAAATTGTGTAATATTGAGTAGGTAATAGTGCCCCACTTGCTCCACTTGGTTGAAATTTTTCATTATAGCGGCGCGGGGAGTAGTCTAGGTAGAAAGTTTCTGAGATAAAAGATTCTCCTTGTGATGCCTTTCATCCTATGGCACCATAAAAAAATTGTGTAATATTGAGTAGGTAATAGTGCCCCACTTGCTCCACTTGGTTGAAATTTTTCATTATAGCGGCGCGGGGAGTAGTCTAGGTAGAAAGTTTCTGGGATAAAAGATTCTCCTTGTGATGCCTTTCATCCTATGGCATCATAAAAAAATAGTGTAATATTGAGTAGGTAATAGTGCCCCACTTGCTCCACTTGGTTGAAATTTTTCATTATAGCGGCGCGGGGAGTAGTCTAGGTAGAAAGTTTCTGAGATAAAAGATTCTCCTTGTGATGCCTTTCATCCTATGGCACCATAAAAAAATTGTGTAATATTGAGTAGGTAATAGTGCCCCACTTGCTCCACTTGGTTGAAATTTTTCATTATAGCGGCGCGGGGAGTAGTCTAGGTAGAAAGTTTCTGGGATAAAAGATTCTCCTTGTGATGCCTTTCATCCTATGGCATCATAAAAAAATAGTGTAATATTGAGTAGGTAATAGTGCCCCACTTGCTCTACTTGGTTGAAATTTTTCATTATAGCGGCGCGGGGAGTAGTCTAGGTAGAAAGTTTCTGGGATAAAAGATTCTCCTTGTGATGCCTTTCATCCTATGGCATCATAAAAATTAGTGTAATATTGAGTAGGTAATAGTGCCCCACTTGCTCCACTTGGTTGAAATTTTTCATTATAGCGGCGCGGGGAGTAGTCTAGGTAGAAAGTTTCTGAGATAAAAGATTCTCCTTGTGATGCCTTTCATCCTATGGCACCATAAAAAAATTGTGTAATATTGAGTAGGTAATAGTGCCCCACTTGCTCCACTTGGTTGAAATTTTTCATTATAGCGGCGCGGGGAGTAGTCTAGGTAGAAAGTTTCTGGGATAAAAGATTCTCCTTGTGATGCCTTTCATCCTATGGCATCATAAAAAAATAGTGTAATATTGAGTAGGTAATAGTGCCCCACTTGCTCCACTTGGTTGAAATTTTTCATTATAGCGGCGCGGGGAGTAGTCTAGGTAGAAAGTTTCTGAGATAAAAGATTCTCCTTGTGATGCCTTTCATCCTATGGCACCATAAAAAAATTGTGTAATATTGAGTAGGTAATAGTGCCCCACTTGCTCCACTTGGTTGAAATTTTTCATTATAGCGGCGCGGGGAGTAGTCTAGGTAGAAAGTTTCTGGGATAAAAGATTCTCCTTGTGATGCCTTTCATCCTATGGCATCATAAAAAAATAGTGTAATATTGAGTAGGTAATAGTGCCCCACTTGCTCTACTTGGTTGAAATTTTTCATTATAGCGGCGCGGGGAGTAGTCTAGGTAGAAAGTTTCTGGGATAAAAGATTCTCCTTGTGATGCCTTTCATCCTATGGCATCATAAAAATTAGTGTAATATTGAGTAGGTAATAGTGCCCCACTTGCTCCACTTGGTTGAAATTTTTCATTATAGCGGCGCGGGGAGTAGTCTAGGTAGAAAGTTTCTGAGATAAAAGATTCTCCTTGTGATGCCTTTCATCCTATGGCACCATAAAAAAATTGTGTAATATTGAGTAGGTAATAGTGCCCCACTTGCTCCACTTGGTTGAAATTTTTCATTATAGCGGCGCGGGGAGTAGTCTAGGTAGAAAGTTTCTGGGATAAAAGATTCTCCTTGTGATGCCTTTCATCCTATGGCATCATAAAAAAATAGTGTAATATTGAGTAGGTAATAGTGCCCCACTTGCTCTACTTGGTTGAAATTTTTCATTATAGCGGCGCGGGGACTAGTCTAGTTTCTGGGATAAAAAATTCTCCTTTTGATGCCTTTCATCATATGGAATCATAAAAAATGGGTGTTACATAGAAAAAAAAACGATCGAAAATTTTATTTTTTTCAGTGCCCCGCTTATTTTTCATTATAGCGGCGCGGGGAGTAGTCTAAGTAGAAAGTTTATGTGACAAAAGTTGCTCCTTGTGATGCCTTTCATTCTATGGCACCATAGGAAATGGGTGTTATATGGAGTAAAAAAGTCTTTATGAAAATCATGAAAAATCTTTTTGCACTTTCGAGCTTTGTCTAAGTTTATCCATATAATGGTTAAAAAATATTCCAAGTCTTTTTTTCTTAGTGCCCCGTTTCTTCCACTCTGACCCATTATGCTATATTTCTCTCTTCTTTTATATGTACACTATAAGACACATACAAACTGATAGAAATCCGGCAGACTGTCTCTGGATCACCCACATTATAATAATTATATAATATAATAATGATAATTATGATGAATAACTATTTAACTATCATCACAAGAGGGGTAGGCAGAGACAATCAAATGCCATTTGCTACGGTCCTGACATACCTCTTTCGCTTCTTTTATATTCATTATACCTTTCATTCATGCTCGGCGATTGTGTGTACTTTGTAATATTGCCTTCGATCAATACATTTTTAATATGTTCAATAGAAGTACACTTAGGTCGTCCTCTGCCAGCATATCCTTTCACTTCAACCATATACACCTTTTTAGTCAATCTTTCATCCTTCATTCTTTCAAACTATACCTATCTATGAAATAATGTACAAATTAAATTGACAAAAGTAATATTGAAATTATAAATTGGGAAATGATTTAAATAGTAAAAGAAGATAGGTAGGTATAGCTATGATGGGTGGCCAGACAAACAATTTAAATAAAGAAATGAAACCATATTTTATGAGGAGAAATGAAATAAGTGTTGATAGAAATTGTATATTTTGGGGTCACAAAATAATAATGCCAGAAAATTTAAAATGTCATGTATTGCAAGAATTGCACAAAAGTCATTTTGGGGTACCTACTAGGATCCGGATGACAGAAGTGGCTAAGTCATACCTACTTTTGGAGGCCTAAATAAAATGAGTGTTTGAGTTACAGCAATAGACCACACAAGGTATCTTTAAAAACATGGCTAGTCCACCATCTCCACCATCACATACATGCAGATTACTTAGCACCTCTTTGTGGAAAAATGTTTATGATAGTTACCAATATAATATCTTTACACTTTTAGTATAAATTATGATTTAGGTAAGTACTTACTTTATTGAAGCATATAGAAGTATTTTCCAGTATCAAAAATGTGGTTGTTGTTACAAATGTTTATGTATGTAATAAATAAATAACCATAAAAATAATCTGCAAAGATGCAAACGTCACAAAATGTCAAAAAAGTAAACAAACGCAATTCAACTCTCGTTTCATATACGATTTACAGATGGTATGACGCATGCGTTAAGGGGCAGATAACACCTATATACGATTATTTAAAGAATGTTTTAGCAAAAACAAGACAATTTCCAAGATTGAAAAAAATATATATTATTCTACAGGATATAATTGATATAATTGTCATTCTGAAAACGCGATTACACAATTTTCGCTCGATAGAAAATAATCCCAAAATGTGGTCTCTGAAAGTTTTCAAAAAAAGAAAACGGCGGTACTAGTGATTTTAGTACTATGACATTTAATTTGTTTTTGTAATATTCAATTACCCATATAATTGTCATTTGCATATTCAAATAAATTGTATAGTTATTTAAAAAATAATGATTATGTCAAATGGCGCTTACGATTTCTACTCTGAGCGGAAACGCTTTAGCTCTTCTTTATTCACACTCGCCTTGTCGGCAGTGACGGCTGAATCGTGATGCTAGACGGTCGCGGCCACTCGATCGCTCAGAAGTTTTTGTATTATTTGTGTATTTTTTGGCTCAAATTTAATTTATTAATGGTAAACTTTATTCATAAATGACATTACCGTAGCGATTAGGCAATATTTTCATAAGGAAGTTGCTATTTGTATACTTTAGTCTAGGAGTCAGCGTTGCTTTTTGTGAGCGTAATTATATTAAATAATTAACTCCAGTATTGGAAATAAGTTAATAAACAGCAAAGTAGGTAGGTAGGTATTACATAGAAAATGCGTACGGGAAACATATTGCAGAAGTTCATTGCAAGGCAAATAAAATTATGATATACTAGCTTTTCCCCCGTAGAAAAATTTAAAATGTGCCAGCCCCAAGGACTTCCGAAATATAAATTAGCTCATGTCATTATCTCTGTGCAAATATCACGTCAATCCGTTGCTCCCATGTTGCTCCGTATTGATTTGAATAAAAAGGACAAACAAACACTCTTTCGCGTTTGTAATATTTTATCCACGCACGCTTGATGGAAAACTTATGATAGACTAGCTTTTCGCCCCGGCTTCGCGCGTGGAAGTATTTGAAAAGTGACAAGCCCGAAGGATTTGTGGGATATGTCATTAAAATCAAGTCAATCCGTAGATTAATTAAAAAAAGGACAAATAAACACTATTATTATTACATATATTTCGACTATTTTTAGGGTTCTGAATTCGAATATGATATCGATTTCACAATTAAATATGACATCTGTCATTTTCTTTAAATTCGACATGATACTAGATTTCGCCTAATTTTAGGGTTCTGAATTCGAATTTGATATCGATTTCAAAATTCAATATGACGACATCTGTCAATTTCTTAAAATTCGACATTATACTAGATTTGGACTAATTTTAGGGTTCTGAATTCGCATTTGACATCGATTTCAAAATTCAATATATCTACATCTGTCATTTTCTTAAAATTCGACATTATACTAGATTTCGACAAATTTTAGAGTTCTAGACAGTGTATGTGATTAAACATTTTTTTATTATATCAGGAAGAAACAACAGTTGGACGAAAATACTACGTGTGAAACAACTGAAACGTCAGATTTTTCATTGACAGAGTAAGTTTCTTCGTACGAAAATTGAGAATTAATAGATTTACAACACACTTGTTTTTGGAGTTATTATTTTACATCCTGTACTTGTCGTGTAATGTTTATAAAAAATTTGAAATTTTACATATAACTGTAAACTTTATTACAGGTTAAACAATGTGTCACTAGCAGAAACTCAAGATAATGTTACCCTTCTTTCTAAATCTACCGATGACGTTCCTGACCTTGACGTTATATTATAATAATAATGTAATGTAATTTAATGTATTGTAATTTAAGGTAATGTAGATCCTAGATTCACCAGAAAGCTTCAAATAAGAGAACCGATTGGAGATAAAAATATAGTATTGCAACAGCAAGACCTGAATGTAATTGCAAGACCGACAGTTGACAAAGATTTTCCCTCCAATCAACCTACATGTTCACGATATTTAAGTTTTAACAATTTCTAAATTTGTACATATTTTTATTTTGTTCATCATTTATGTTTGGATTAAAGTACTATTTGAATATTATGTTATGGGTTAAAAATGTGAATACTAACATGTCTATGCAATGTCAAATTTCGACTAAACAAGTTCAAGCCGAAGTGGCTAGGTGGGAGGCACCGCGCTGCTAAACGCTGAGGTCGCCGATTCGAATCCCATACGTTGCGAATTTTATTTTGTTTTGATTTATATTTTTACGATTTGAATAAAATGCAGGTAATTAAAAATATTCATTCACTATGGAATTTTGATGTGAGCAGCACATATTTATATGGAAATTATTGTTATTATAAAGAAAGTCACTATTTTGTGCAATATTAATGTGTTATGAATGTTAGAGGAAACCTTAAAATTCGTCGAAATTTAGTATAATGTCGAATTTAAAAAAATTACAGATGTCTTTTGAAATTAACGTCAAATTTTAAGAAGTTGACAGATGTCGTCATATTGAATTGTGAAATCGATATCAAATTCGAATTCAGAACCCTAAAACTAGTCGAAATCTAATATAACGTCGAATTTAAAGAAATTTACAGATGTCGTTATATTTAATTGTAAAATCGATATCAAATTCGAATTCAGAACCCTAAAATTAGTTGAAATCTAGTATAATGTCGAATTTTACGAAATTGACAGATGTCGTCATATTTAATTTTGAATTCGATATCAAATTCAAATTCGAATTCAGAACCCTAAAATTAGTCGAAATGTGTGTGTCGAATTTTAAGAAGTTGTCAGATGTCGTCATATTGAATTGTGAAATCGATATCAAATTCGAATTTAGAACCCTAAAACTAGTCGAAATCTAGTATCATGTCGAATTTAAAGAAAATGACAGATGTCATATTTAATTGTGAAATCGATATCATATTCGAATTCAGAACCCTAAAAATAGTCGAAATCTAGTATAATGTCGAATTTAAAGAAATTGACAGATGTCGTCATATTTAATTGTGAAGTCGATATCAAATTCGAATTCAGAACCCTAAAACTAGTCGAGATCTAGTACAATGTCGAATTTAAAGAAATTTACAGATGTCGTTACATTTAATTGTAAAATCGATATCAAATTCGAATTCAGAACCCTAAAATTAGTCGAAATGTAGTATAATGTCGAATTTAAAGAAATTGACAGATGTCGTCATATTCGATTTTGAAATCGATGTCAAATTCGAATTCACAACCCTAAAATTAGTCGAAATCTGGTATAATGTCGAATTTTACGAAATTGACAGATGTCGTCATATTGAATTGCGAAATCGATATCAAATTCGAATTCAGAGTCCTAAAATTAGTCGAAATCTAGTATAATGTTGAATTTTAATAAAATATCAGAGCTCGCTTGTCACATTTCAAACATTTCCACGAGCAAAGCCGGGGCAAAAAGCATCATTTTATCATCAAGCGTGTAAATAGGTAGTTATTCCTACTTCCTTAGGTACTAATATTACAAACGTGAAAGAGTGATTGTTTGTTTGTTGATTTGTCCTTTTTAACGTCAATACGGAGCAACATCTTATAAAATATTTTTTGACAGATTACTAAACGACAACTAATCCCATACAGTATGTATGGTATTAGGAGACAAATAATCACATGCAGTCATGTGTCAGACGACAATTACTGATCACATACAGTCTAGTATTAGACGCCAGACGGCAACTAAAAGCGTGGTCTCTCTAACTATGATAGTCTCTCGCAGGCTAGGTCGGAAAAAGGGCGTGACTTAAAACATCAAATCGTCAAGGATGCTGACGATTATCAGCCCCTTAATGCAAGCGTCCCAGAGAAAGACAAAAGATATAGATTCTATGTTCATATTCAAATTTGCCTAGATGATAGTTGACAACGTTGTAATTTTAAACTTGAAACTCCTGAATTTTTGGTCTAACTTGATTTACGTAATTATTATTTTGATATTTCAATAAGCTACCAAAAAACGCAAGACGTTGAATTGAAGGGTAATGGTATAACAGCCCTTAAATAAAATTTAAGAGCTTCTTGATAGATTATGTAAGAGAAAACAGGGGCAAAATAATCCTTTATTTTACCACCCATATTTCCTATTCAATAAAACCAATTAAAAAAATAAAGACGTTGTCACTTAGATATATTCAATAAGTAACTATATGCTAAATTACAGTGACACAGGTGGATTATTTACAGAGAAATACGGCCTAGTTTAGCCCATACGATTACAGGATAGCCTCCTTAAATTAAGTTATAAAAATTTGTTCTATGTATTCTTAGTATATATTATTATTATAAAAAGAAATAAATAATTTAAAAAGATTGAATATACATGTTATTTATTTGTTCACATGTAACGATTCTAAATTCGATCTAAAATTTACATTTCATTGAAAAGTTTCAAGTCCTGAATGTAAGTTGATTATTTACTTTGAAATTGATTGAGCGTGTTAGATGAATAAATATTTGATATCGTATTTTGGTTTTTATAGGTGATATATATTATAGGTTTTTATATATATGAATTTTTAGGTCTATGAATTTTACCCTATTTCGCTAAATTACGTGGTATTTCGTGTTAGAATAATTTATTGGTAAAGTTTAAAATTTATTATTTATAACTTAGAACAATTTATAAACAATTTTGTCGGCAATTATTTATATTTTCCAAAGTTGTGTAACGTTATTTAATTTATGGGAAAATTTACAACAGCTTTTAGGGTTCTGCTGTTAAAATTTTGTAAAGGCCCAATTATATCGATCAATAATATACATAATATATAAAACCGGCCAAGTGCGAGTCGGACTCACCCACGAAGGGTTCCGTACCATTATCTATAAAAATGGCAAAAAAATAATATTAATTGTATTCTGTTTTTAGTACCTATTTGTTGTTATAGCGGCAACAGAAATACATCATCTGTGAAAATTTCAACTGTCTAACTGTCACGGTTCATGAGATACAGCCTGGTGACAGACGGACAGACAGACGGACGGACAGCGGAGTCTTAGTAATAGGGTTTCCGTTTTTACCCTTTGGATACGGAACCTTAAAAACTATGTTTTAAATATTAAATACAATTACATATAATTTTATTTTCATTTTGTAATTTGATAGGTAGAGAAAAAAGTGTTTGGTTTAATTAATTTTTCACCCAGGTTAAATTTGAAGACGGTGGTCGAAAATTTACATTGAATTAACAATTCTCAAACTTTGATTACGGTTAAAGTTGCTTGTTTTCCAAAATCAACATTTGTCGAAGTACAAATAATAATTTCTCCTAGAAAGATAATCATAACAACATGGTAAGAAAATATTAATTTTACGGACAACCTAACCATTAACAAATTGTCAAAATTAGAAACGATCGTTATGTGCTGACAATTGTTTTGTACTGAAATATAAAAAAAAATTCAAAGATTTTGTATGATACTTAATGGTGATTACACCTTTCGGTCTGTTTTCCATCTACCCACTCCTGCACCTACTACCGAGATTCGTGTCGCGCGAGAAGTTGTCGTAACGTTAAGAGTGTAGTGTACCGCGTCCATGTCCATACAAACGGAGAAAACGTTTTACTACCCCTAAATATTATTTAATTTTAATGATTTTGTAATATGTTACTGACATAATGAAAAACTACGTACATATTTTTTCCTTTTTTCAAAATTCGTAATAGGTCAAAAGTTATAAGCCCCTCAAATCTCGGGTTTTTTGGTTCATAACTTGCTCGTAATAAACCGTATGTATTTGAGAAACAAAGCAAAATTTCAAAAAAAGCAAAATGTACGTACGTAGATTATAATCTGCTAAAACGTTTGACACCAAAATTATAAGGTTTCGTTATAGTTTAGTAGGTGTAAATCGTTTTCCCCCAAAACGCAATTTTCAACGAAGAACATACCTACGAACACTCACGAGCTGCAGTGTTCTCTGTCGCACTGATGCCCGTGGGAAGAGCGCGCTTGAGACAGAATATGATTTTCTAAATACCTATTTCGCTGCGTACGCTGAGCTACACGATCCTCTTAAAATTAAAAATAAATTGACAAAATATATAATTGTCCTAACAGTGTGTGATCTAGCGTGCAATAAAGGCTCCACGTCGGCAGACACTATACCCAGATTGATAGCCAGCTGGCTGAATCTAGAAGAACAGGTGTAATTGGTACGTACTCCTTCCTTTTCTATATTCCAACAATAATTTATATCTAAACCATGGACGTAAAAAAGGAGAGGACGGATCGCCGCTAAGACAAAAGTGAAGCAACCAAGTTACGCCAGTTTCATTGTAAATACGAGCCTCACGCACACATTCTCATTCGGTTATGCTGATCAGCCGCATTAAGAAAATAAAAAACAATGCCGTCTTGTGTAGTAAACAACTCCATTACTCATAAAAAATCTCAAGGGATCACATTTCATAGGTAAGTTAGTAATTTACCACTTATTCAACAATTTAAAAATATATTAGAGATAATGCACGCACACATGCTTGGTGCTTCACTTTTGTCGTAGCGGCGATCCGTCCTCTACTTTTTTACGTCCATGATATAAACTAATATTATAAAGAGGAAAGATTTGTATTTTTGTGTAATGAATAAACTCAAAAACTACTGTGCCGATTTCAAAAATTCTTTCACCATTGGAAAGCTACATTCACCCTGAGTGACATAGGCTATATTCTATTTTTTTTTTAAATTAGGGATCCTCACTAAAATTCCAATAATTTAACCCAAGGTGTAAAAAAAAGGGGTAGGGTCTAGGGTATATTTTATTTTGTTCGTAAATATCCACGGGCGAAGCCGGGGGCGGAATGCTAGTAGATTATATAAATTCATTTATCTAAGGAATTGTAGGTCTATTGTATGTTCACAATTAACTCGCCTATGGATTAGTACGTCCTGAATTGATCATTCGGACGGAACCCTAAAATATATAATACCTATATTTATTTAATCAAGATTATTTCTGCTATCTTATTGGAAGATTATTTAAACCGTTGCGAAAGAACTCTGCGTACCTCGACTTTTTGAATCTAATAAATCGGAATTTTTTACTGCTTCTTGGAAAGAAAATGTTTTACCATGCAGGAAATTGTCGAAATCGCGAAAAAAAAAAATGGTAGTCGGTTGGGGCCAGGAGTACGGAGTATGACGGATGGTCTCTAACTGCAGGTGATTTCTCGAGCAGTGTGAGGTCTTGCATTATCATGGAGCAGCAATGGTGAAGATCATAGTTCGTAGTTCTGCACAGTAGATATCTGCCGTTATTGCTTAACTAGATCTGAGGAAGCTGTAGTGAATTATTGAATTTCATTCATCGTTATATCGTTATTTACCTTAGTGGCGGGTCTTCCGCGTGGTTCGTTCACGTCGACGTTTCCACTACGAAAGCGATTAAACAAAAAACGCACAATACGTTCGTTAGCCGCATCCATCTCCGAACACAGCATTGATATTGCGAGCTTTTTATGCTGGCTAATTCCACGTCGGAACTCGTATTCAAAAATAACTCAACATTTTTTTACATTACATTAAAAATTTAGAGTCAAACAATCGTATGAATTTGTTTTTAAATTCAAAAATCTTACATCATGGAGTTTCAATTTTAATTCAAATTTCATATTATAGCCCTGGCCAATCGATAGCTGTACATGAGCGTCGAGAGCTCAATGGTTTTATGTTTTTAACCAGAGGTCCTGGGTTCAATCCTGATACTTCAGCGAGAAAGGCTAGGTTAATGCTTTATCTAGGGATCTATCCAAAAATAACCGTTTCTTATATGAAGAAAAAACATCTGATTCTGATTCAGTATGCGAGAGAATCAATGAGTTGCCTAGTTTTAAGCCCGGTTTCCACCAAGAAAGGGTAATGAGCGGGAAATGGTTAAGCGGAACGGACTCATTTTAAGTCAAATAGGTTTACATTTCCACCAACAAAGAGTTTTGTTTGTTGATTTCCACTGCAAAAGAGAAATGAGTAAGAGGAATGAGCGGAGCGAACTGAACGGAAAATGAGAAATAGAAAAAGAACAGTCAATTTCCACAGAGAGCGAGTTCAGTTGGAGTTCTGAGCTGGTTGCGTATTTTGTTGTGATTTCGCGATGTCGAGTGACACGGAATCAAGTGACGAAGAAGAAAAAGCGAAATTCAAATCATCAACTATAGATTTCCATGCAGTGTCTTTTCTATCTATATTTCGGTATTCTTTGCTTGATAGGTATAAACATGGATATTGTGGTAAAGTTTCTATAAATCGCTCCATTACAAAACAACGTTCTCTCTTCACGGTGACCAAAGAGTACACGATTACCACAACAACAATGCGTGGAGGGACGGGGAAGGGGCGCGAGCAGAGCGGGTGACCGAAACGGCGAGCGAGTCCGTTTCAAACTAGTCGGCGAGACCTTGCCGCAGCGGACTCGTTTCAACCTCTTTTTACTCGTTCGATCCGCCCCGCTCACCTCTTTCTCTGTAGAAACCCTACTATGTAATTTGTCATTGCGAGTTGAACGGAATCCGTAATGACTCCGCTCCGCTCCCTAGAACTGAACGAGTTCATTTCAACTCTTTCTGCTCGCTCAGACCTTTCCGCTCGACTATTTGTTGGTGGAAATACAAGTATTCAGTTTACTCTTGCGAGTTAAACGGAGTCCTTAATGGGTCCGCTCCGCTCGCGGTGGAAACCGGGCTTTAGAAACGAATTATATATTTTCTCAAATAAAATCCTACAAAACAGTGAAATAACTTTCGGTAAGTACCTATAAATAATTTGATTTATTTTAACTTCTTTTCCTCAATAATAAAAATTAATAATTCAAAATTAACAACAATATATTTGGCAAAAATAAGAGTTAACTTCGAAAAGGAAATTATGATGAAATTATTTTTCTTTTAATAAACCTGAACGAAACCCTACTTATTGCTAATATACGTTTAATATAAAAATTGTTTTAAAAAACATATATTTTTCTGTGTGAATGATATATCTGTGACAGAAGAACGAACAAACTTTCGCACTTGTGATGCAAGATGAATGGCAAAAAAGTAATGCAATTAACTTATTTAGCGGTAAAGTCACTTCGCACAAAATGGATTGTAGGCATATAGCTTAAGAAAGCGAGACTTTCGTGCGAGTCATTTTTCAGGGGCGCGGGCACGTAGCGTGGGCGAATAGAATTAAGGAAAATGTGGTTTCAGCTATCGAGATAACGAAAAGAGAAAGCGAACATAAAAACTTACATCCATCAGTTTGATGAGAGTTAAAACGAGAGAGATAAACGAGAGTTGAAAATTATTGCCTTCAACCAAATTCGTTTAGTTGTTGTTATGTCAACAGTAAATAGAAATTAAGTGACATTTTAAGGTGCGTCGCTGTCCGAGTGGTTAATATGTCTGGTATTAACTAGACAGACCACGGGTTCGATCCCGAATCCCGACCAATGGATTTTTTTTATTAAAAATTCGATGTAAATAATCCGACAAACCACACTTAGAGGCTTTTCCTTCTAAATATACCTCAACAGAACTAGCCACTCGTTAGGTATAGCCTCACAAATACCATCGCCTAAACGAGGGAGACTTGATCTTTCGCTGGGTACCCTGGGACCGAAACATGGTTTTGGGAGCTGTAAGGTACCTACCTAACCCGTGAAGGAAGAAAAAAAAGTCTGTCGTTTTAGTGTCACAACGGTTTGTTATGCAAAATTACATGGTACATACAACGAAATCAAAACTTTTTGTTGCTCGTTGGGTACATACATAATAATTATCTATACTAACATAATAACTACCAAAGAAATTCCATACATCGCGTGCGCTGCGAAAACTATTGATGATATAGAGGTAGTTGTAATGGTAGGGGTAGGTGTGGGGGTAGATAAGGTAGGGTAGGGGTAGGGGTACGGGTAGAGGTGGGGGTAGGGATAAGGGTAGGGGTAGGGGTAGGGGTAGGGGTAGGGGTAGGTATAGGGTATATTTTATTTTGTTCGTAAATATCCACGGGCGAAGCCGGGGGCGGAATGCTAGTAAATAATAACAGAAGACACTATGTTCCCGCAAATTAGACGTCCTAGATCGCTTTCATATTTAAAAACAACACGACACAAAACGGTACCAACTAAATGTAAACTTAATACAAATTTAATGGCCAAACTTATGGCCAAATGACCAGAAAATTGACCAATTTGCGAAAGGGCGCGGTCTATAGCGCCTCCAGACGTATCCAAATGAGAATATTTCGTATATCTGTTTGTTAGTAATTATTGTGAAACATATTTCAGTCAGGTCTCGTGTGTTAAAGGAACTGTAAAATTTGTTATGTCGTTTACCCGCCGAAGTTAAAGCTTGACGGAAAACCCTTTTTGTAATTATAGAATTATTATTTTGTTGGCCGTTTTGTTTTCAACTAGGATTAGTGTCTGTCCGTCTGTATTAAATTATTAATAAAATTGTAGCGATTAATTCTCGCACCGGTAAGGATAATTAGATATTATTTAAGTTATTAATTATGTATGTATGTATGTATGTCCTAGTTTCGCCCATAGCCTTTGTTTGTCTGTTTATATGAGATTTTTGCCGTAACTACTAAATTATGTGCCTCTAGTGAAAAAGGGTACAATTCAAAATAACCACTTTGTAGGAGAGTCAAAAAAACAAAGATTATTTTTTGTAAATTTGTTTAGTAATAATTATAATTAGAAATGGTTGTATTTACTGTAACTTTTTGCACTTTTTTTTCGAATACATTAACAGATTTTTGTAACCATTGAAATTATACTAGATTGTTTAAAGAGTCCTGTAAATTAAACCTTTTTCCATGATCGAATTGTAAAAATAATTACAAGCATATTTCGTAAAAAGGTCTACAAGTCGAGTTGTATAACTTTCATTAAAGAAAAAAGCGTCATAAAATGGTGTGCTAGTTAGTACTTTTTGCACCAATATTGTAAATTTTGTGAGCCTAGTTCAAATTAAGCTTAAACAGTTAAAACATTTCTACGAATTATACCATTTCACATTTCGTATCTCCGTTATATTAAACAATATCTCTACATTTCTTAGTTTTTTTCTCTCTTTTTTTTCTTTCTTCACGGGTTGCCTTCCAGCTCTCGAAACCGTCTGTTACGACGGTTCCAGGGTAACCAGCGGAAGACCAAACCTCCCTCGTTTAGCCAAATCTTTTCTTTTCTTTTTTTTCTTAGACAAATAGAAAGATATTTTTTTGTTTATTATCAATAGCATAAAAATGAAAAAGGGAACATTTTGACTTTTACCCTTAGTCACTAGAGGCACAGAATTTTCACCCGCTTTTAAATATTAGATTACTTCGCGAGGAAAATTAATCCGTTAGAGAAATAACAAAATTATAAGTATAGAAAATAGGTATTATACACAATTGTAGAATTAACCAAAAGTCTTTGGTATCATTAGGTAGCAAATAAAGTGAAACCCAGTTATTCTACAAAATTGTAATTCAGATTCTAAAACTTTTTAAAGGCTCAAAAAGCCTTGAGAGAAATTCTTTACTCGTGACCTAATGTAATCTCACCACCGGCCTTTGGCTATCACGAATAATTTTTGCCTCTGAATTTTTTGAAATCAGGCTTTTATTTTTATTTCGCTTTATCTTTAAGCTAAGCTGCGTGGATTTTATTGTCAATTTAATACTTAACAAAATAAAATAAAGTGGTTGAGTACCTACTTAAATTACTTAAAAAGTAAATGTGAATTTATTTTGTTGTTGATAACTCGCTTGAAACCAGAGGTCTTCATTCAAAACAAAAAATATGCTAAATACCAATTTACCAAACTGAGTTCTTGTGCTTATTCCGAAGCACGTAAAATACTTATATTTAAGAATTGACAGCTCTAAGCCTGTTAAATGCAGCGACAGACTGGACACTTGTTTTGTTTAATCTATATCTAAATTATAAAAATTAATTAAATTAAAAAAAATTGTTTGTATTGTATTTAAAAAAGTTAAGGTTTGTAACTAAATCTGGAGGTTTGGTCTTTTTTCCACTGGCGAAGCCTCAGCGTAAAGCTAGTATTTAATAACTCGTTAAATGTGGACGTAGTTACTAATGTCTTTTGTAGTTTACAATTTTAGCTTAACTTAGCATATAATGCGAGCGAAATAAGTTAGCCAAATTGAGCGATATAGAGTGGGGAGTGGGGAGGATGCCCATACAAATACTTATTTGACTTATTCAATAAATAAGTATATTTAAATTGTGGTTACTGAGGCTCGAGTACAAGTTTGCAGTGAGTACAAACGCCTCGACTCACTGCAAACTTGTACTCGAGCCTCTGCTCCTCTCCTTTGAGTCGTAGCGTAAGAAATGGGCTATTAAATGAAAAAGTAAATTTCAATTGCGACTAGTAGTTACCGAGATATGCGCGTTCAAAATCGCGTTCCAGCTTTATTTTTATAGTATGGAAGATAGATGTGTTATGATATGATATCTGTGTGTATATGTTCTTTGCACTTCTTCTCCAAGTTTTACTTCCAAAATTTGTATAAAAATATTTGATTGTTTGTTTGATACATACCTGTGCAACATATATATAAAGTTGAATAAGCAGTTGAGTGAAGCCATCATTAGATCAGCGAAGGACAGGTTTACCAGGAAGTAGTTGGTTACTGTGCGCATGCGACGATGGGCTGTTGGAAAAAAATGTTGATCAATACGAATACTATGAATTGGGATAACATGTGAGGCTTGAAGTATGATGAATATAAAAGTAGCGAAAGAGGTATTCCAGAATCGTAGCAAATGGCATTCGATTGTCTCTGCCTACCCCTCTTGGGATAAAAAGCGTGATGATAGATAATAACTCAACGCATGACCTGAATTGAATTTTATAAAACCAGATTTCACAAAGTGGATTATGTGCTTATGCAATGACGGACGTATGTAATTTTAAGCTTTAACCGTTTTTTGCTAAGCTCCCTCGAGTATTTTGCTCTTCATAACTTTTCACCAAACATTATGTAAGTATCCATCAATCATAGTAAGAACGTAAGAAAGGGTGAAAGATTCGGATCTATCTCTTTATAAATGGAGGAAACACACATTTTTTACAAAATTCAATACCATATTTTTAGGCTTCCATGCAAAACGAAGGCAAATTTTGTTGTCTGTTACTGTTTTTATCGACTTCAAATTTATGTATGTTAAAAAGGTGACACAACAGGCTTGCAATCTGGTTCTGTTTATTATGGACAACTGGCAAAAAGTGGACACTGTGTGTGAAACTTGACAAATAAATGTAAAATTCTCAAACTATTTTAAGGATTCTAAATTATAGTTTTCCTCATGAAAATTCGCCCATGGAACTTTGATATCGATGCTAACTTTTTTAATTCATCTCTAGAACCCTTTCAGACATCAAAATGAATTAAGAAACAATTTCACTATTATCCCTGAAAATACTGGAAGCTGTAAGGCAACCTTCACTTTTTTTTATATTTTCATATTTGTAATTTTGTTTTTAATATCAATTTACCTATGTAAATTTTCAAAATAAATCACAGTAATTTCAAATTAAACGAGAAAATATATTTCCTTCTTATTTTGGAAATAAACATAGAAAATATTTTCTTTTCTAATCTATAATCATGTACAATGTAGATTTGATAAAACAAGGTCACGTTTCTTTGTGTTTTCTTGAAATTTATTAAAGATGTATCCCCGGCTGATCATCTCTTCTGGTGACAAGAGGGCTGGCTCCTTCCTCGCTCAACGAATAAGCATTGCGATTCAGCTGGGAAATGCAGCCAGTATTCTTGTTACTATTTCACGAGGACCTGGTTTATTTAGTTATTTTTAATCTTTAGATTTGATTTAAGATTTTTATTAAAAAAAAATTCAGACATCGAAATGAATTAAGAAACAAATTCTAAACTTCCACTATTATCCCTGAAAATATTGGGAGCTGTAAGGTAACCCGTGATTTTTTTTTATATTTTCATATTTGTCAATTTAATACCTATTTCTATATGAAAATTTTCAAAATAAAAAAAAATATATCTTTGACTTGTTCGAGAAAATATCTTTCCTTCTTATCTTGGAATGTTAAAGGAGACATTTTGAAATATTTTGTAGGTACTCTGGTTATAACATAGGAAAACAAACATAGAAAATATTTTCTTTTCTAATCTATAATCATGTATAATGTAGATTTGATAAAACAAGGTCATGTTTCTTTGTGTTTTCTTGAAATTAGTAATCCTCGGAGTAAACAAAATGAACATTTCTTTTCACAATTACTTCTCCCTTTTGTTTGTTCTTTTACAGGCCCTTAGGTTTGTTTAGACCGCACTAAAGTGGTAGCATTACTTACAGCGACTATACAAAGATACATAGTATCACAAGTACCTAGTTGCATTTTATGTTTGACCTGATGGGATATAAAAAACCGGCCAAGTACGAATCGGACCCGCACACGAAGGGTTCCGTCAACTCAATAGTCTAAGGTCAGACCAAGTTTGATGGCATGGCGCAGGAATATCACAGCGCAACGAACTCAGTTTTAAACCCGACTTATTTTGTCCATGTCTCTTTATAAATATGTAAGCAATATGGACTACTATTAAAATCGATAAGATAACCAAGGATAAGATAAGATAGACCAAGATTTACGTACCAGAAACATGAGGAAGTACGATTACTCAACAAAACCTGTCTTGTGATAATACACAAAACAGACTTCAGCAACTCAAGTATTGTACAAAAAATATTAGAAATAGCAAGTTCTAGTTAATGGATCCATAAAGTATGTGAAATTATATTTATTCAAACTGTAAAAAAAATACATTAGTAAATGTATTAAGAGTGTAGTGTACCGCGTCCATGTCCATACAAACGGAGAAAACGTTTTACTACCCCTAAATATCATTTAATTTTAACGATTTTGTAATATGTTACTGACATAATGAAAAACTACGTACGTATTTTTTCCTTTTTTCAAAATTCGTAATAGGTCAAAAGTTATAAGCCCCTCAAATCTCGGTTTTTTTGGTTCATAACTTGCTCGTAATAAACCGTCTGTATTTGAGAAACAAAGCAAAATTTCAAAAAAAGCAAAACGTACGTACGTAGATTATAATCTGCTAAAACGTTTGACACCAAAATTATAAGGTTTCGTTATAGTTTAGTAGGTGTAAATCGTTTTCCCCCAAAACGCAATTTTCAACGAAGAACATACCTACGAACACTCACGAGCTGCAGTGTTCTCTGTCGCACTGATGCCCGGGGAAAGAGCGCGCTTGAGACAGAATATGATTTTCTAAATACCTATTTCGCTGCGTACGCTGAGCTACACGATCCTCTTAAGAGAACTCGAGTCGCAAAGTTGGTTGAAAATATGCGTGAAATTGTTGACTTTCAGGGCTTCATAAAACCTAGGTGTAGCTGATATTGACATATTTTATACATTTAGTATAAAGATAAGTTCATATACATTTAGGATCCATTAACTAGAACTTGCTATTTTTAATAAGTTTTGTACAATACTTGAGTTGCTGAAGTCCGTTTTTATGTAGGGGACAAAAGTTATGAAGCGTCTTCTTAAGTAAAATAATGACCATGACACATGACCAACGGGCTGGCTCTTATTTTGGTCAAAGAATAGGCATAGCCATCCAACGAGGTAATGCAGCCAGTCTGTTGGGTACTTTCCCAGTAGATAGCGATTTACATGAATATTTGTAAATTTATTTTATTTTTGTAATATAGTACCTATTTAAGATAACTTTAATACCTATGTAAATACTATATCATAATTAAATCCAATTCAAGCTTAAGTAAAAGTTGTTTCCCTTCAGGGCCTATTGATTTTTTCCACCCTGTATATTTCTTGTATACAGGGCGACCCCTTTTAAATTTTAACTTTGTTTTTATTATGTGTTGTTACAGCGACACAAATTCTATGAATATTTCTAGTGTCTGCCTATTACGGTTCAAAACATTTTCAGAATGTTCAGCCCTGTGAATTTTCGTTGTCTTTTCCAAGCTTCTCGCACTTCCACGTAGCAGAAAGTAACGACAATCGAATGCCATTTGCTACGATCCTGACATACCTCTTTCGCTTCTTTTATATTCATCATACCTTTCATACATGCTCGGCGATTGTATGTCCTTTTAATATTGCCTTCGATCAATAATTTTTTTATATGTTCAATAAACCTAGGTGCCAGCATTTTCTTTCACTTCAGCCATATAAACCTTTTTAGTCAATCTTTCATCCTTTATTCTTTCAACGTGTCCAAACCAGCGTTAACTACTTTTCTTTATTTTAGCACCATTATCTTTCACTCCGCATTTTTATAGAACATATACTTAGAAATTAGATGTATCTACCAAAAATGTATATTTATGTCTGACTCTAGACAGATCAACATTCTGAGAAGAATGAGAATGACACTGATGGATCGTGCTGAATATAATACCTGTCAAGAACCTGCTCTAATCATTTTTAGGGTTCCGTAAGTCAAATACAAGAAAGAACCGATAGTTCTTTTGGTTGAAAACTTCTTTGAAAAGCGGCAATTTCTTATTACATTGAGTAAGTAGGTAGTTAATTTTTTTTATAAGAATACTATCTTCCCGCCCCGGCTTCGCCCGTGGAGTCCATATTAAGGGGAAGTCAGTCATCAAAATGCAATTTTTAATCAAATTTTTTCAGAAAACCTGATATTTTTACGAAACTGAAAAAAAAAATATTGATTTTAAGGATATGACAAATATTGTTATTGTTTTGAAAATATGATTAGAAACATTTTACTCGATAGAAAAAAATCCTAATTACACCTCTGAAAAGTTTATTTATCAAATTGTATGCCTATATACCCTTTAAAATTTACAAAAATTAACATGAATATTTTTCATTCTAAAATTATTTCTGTCGTATAAGATTTTTTTTAAATTGCGTTTTAAACAAAAATTATCGCTTACGTTGAATCGCTTACTATGTCTATCCTGCTCGCGTGCGCGCGATTCTAGATAAATGCGTTCTGCTCTTTCATCACTCATTTTCCCATCGAACACTTCATCCGGTACTATGGTCTTGAGTTCATACAAAAATACCATAGAATAAAGCACTTTCAGTTTTTACGAATTTTCAAAATTTTCGGGGAAACTTTTCAAATTTTTGAAAGAATGAAGGATTGACTAAAAATGTTTATATGGCTGAAGTGAAAGGAAATACTAGCAGAAGACGACCTAGGTGTACTTTTATAGAACATATAAAAAAGGTATGGATCGATGGAAATATTAAAAGTATCATCAAAGCAACTTCGAGCATGTATCAAAGGTATGATGGATATAAAAGAAGCGAATGAGGTATGTCAGGATCGTAACAAATGGCATTTGATTGTCTCTGCCTACCCCCTTTGGATAAAAGGCGTTATAGATATTATTTGTTGAAGGATGGAACCGAGTCCTTATGGAAGTCCCAGTCGAACTTGTCTTTTTTCCAGCTTATTTTATTATCTTGATTATTATACAATTGCTTTGTTGAGTGAAATGTCCAAGTTGAATAAATTTGTTCACGTTTCGCAAGGAAATATCACGTTTTTAATGTGCTAAAGTGCCTTGATTATGTATTTTATTTTTCTCTCTTTAAATCATTTGCTTGCTAAGTTCCCGTAGGTACTCAAGTTTTATATAAAAATTGATCCTTATTACCTATTAAATTAGTAGGGCTTCGCGAAAAAGACATTTCTTTTTTTTTATTTATTGGCGGTCTTGATTGGAGTCGGTAACTGGCGCATTCCGGGTTTGACTCTCACTTTCGCCATTTACTAAAACTAACTTTGTCGTTATTTTACGCTATCTGTCTACCCAGATTTTGGTTAAAGTTTTGAAGTGTTTTTCATTTACATACATTAAAAGCTTTTAAAGAAAAGTCTGTGTTAATAATCCAATTAATAGTGATATTAAAATATTACCTACGGACAATTCTATGGTCAACAGACATAATCCGACAAAACCACATTTAGAGGCTTTTCCACCTGAATATACTATATGCTAAAATAGGAAGACTTGTTTTGGTCTTACGCTGTGTACTCTGGAACCGATAACAACGGGTTTCGGGCCGGAAGGCAAACCGTCACGAAATATAAATATCTAGTAAATCTAGTAAATAAATAAGTATAAAAATACCTGTAACAATCCAAATGACGATAGCATTTCCCCCAATAGCAACAGCTAACATAGCAGCAAATAAGCAGACCCAGCATGAATGTGCCCAGCGAGGCATGGCGGTGGCGGGGGCAGCGGTCGCTCGTGGTACTAATGCTGTCCCAGCTGCTAACACACTGCGGTTTAAGTCCATCTCCCATGTATACACTACCTGAAATAGATATTAAATGTATACCTTCACAGGTTCCTGTATGTTACCTCAGGGTACCCATTTCCTCATTTTTTGACTAAGAAATAGTCAGATAGAAAGTCTTTTTAGTATGACCAATATAAACCCATGGGAATCCAGAGGAGTAGCTCTTGACGTAAATTTAAGCGAGGCAAATCTTGGTAATAGGGTTTCAATTTGCACCCTTTGGGTACGGAATACTAAAAAGTCTGTCATAACATATATATATATATCTAATAGATAACTTATTATAAGCATGTTGTAATATAGCATAGTGAACTTACGGTTAAATAAATGCGGTTGGGACATCAAATCACGTATTACAGTGTCTAGTATTAAACTAAAGAGTTAGTTGTATTTAGTTCTCTGAAACCTAAGAACAAAGCTTCACCACTAACATACGAGTAGATCGTAAGAACTGAAACTTTGTCTGCGGTTGACCACATGTACTTGAAAATCTGGCAGCTTTTATCCATTATGTATCTCTAGCATCGTAACTAATGGTATTAAAATGATCTTAAATACTAAATTACAAAATATAAAATAAAATAAAATTACAAATAAAAAAAAACATGTTATCTACTGGGAGAGTACCCAACAGACTGGCTGCAATGCCTCATTGGATGGCAATGCTTATTCTGTGATCGAAGTAAGAGCCAGCCCATTGGTAATGTGAACTTTCAATTAATCGTTTCCTAATATCATTACATAGACTGTGTGCTCCAGGTCCCCATGGTCCCAACGTTTCCACACCAAACGCCTTCTTTCGGAAAAGATGCATATTTGCGACGTTTGGCCATTTCAGCATTGTAGGCCGCATTGTCTGTGTATGGAAGATGGGACGGTGCGAGAGTATCTACACATGTAGCATTCCATACTAGTGACCGCCCCATCTTCCATGGTGCAAGTGTAATGCCGTCGGGTCTTTTGCCATCATCACGTGCCAAACCATTTGGTTCTAAAACGGATGGCACATTACACTTGAATTTTTTGTTTTATACGTATAAAACTGGGCAAAAAACTAGTGGTCTTTGGTTCAGCAAAAACCACATAGCAATTATTCTCAAAAAGAAACTTCGTTATTTGAGAATTTGACCGGCTGTAATTTAAATATTTATACTTGCTCGGCGGCGAGTCGTACCATGTACTTTTAATTTGATCCCAAATGAATAAAACAAAAATTTTTAGGTAAGACTTTTGACATTTTAGAGCGTCTTTTGATATCACTAAAATCGGAATTGACTTTATCATAGTCTGGTTTTAACCGATTAAAAAAAGAAGGACTAGCTTCTATGTTCACGGGAGTAAGCCGGCGTCAATACACCCAACAAGTCTTCAGCGGAGGGCGAGGGGAGTCTCGCCAGCCGTACTTAACGGAGACCCCGGTGGAAGGCGCTGCGGTGGTGTCCCCCACGGCGCCTTATAATAAAGCTGGAACACTACTTCGTGAAGGGAACAAACGACTATCCGGTGGTGGGTCGCGGAAGACTGCTAACGTGTTCCCGTGACTCGCCGACAACCGTAGGGTTTTAGTCGGTTCGAGTGGGGTCCCACATAACCCGCTCTCTCAATCCCCACGTAAAAAATAAGGTAAGACTAAAAAGGTTTTAATAGCAGAAGCGAAAGGAAATGCTGGCTTCTGACGACCCAGGTGTACTTTAATTGAATATTAAAAAAAACGATGGCAATGTTAAAAGTACACACAATGGCCGAGCATGTATGAAAGGTATGATGAATATTAAAGAAGCGAAAGAGGTATGTCAGGACCGTAGCAAATAACATTCGATTGCCTCTGCCTACTCTTCTTGGGATAAAAGGCGTGATATATATATATATATATATATATTTATTATGCTAAAAGGATTCAAATTTATCCTTTGTCATATAGGAAAACAAAAATACCTATGTCATTTTTATCCTGCTTTGTTTACATGTCTTTGGCATAATATTTACATAGAGAGATGTCGAATAATAAAATGAGCCAAAAGTAAAAGCATTGAACCTAAATCCTTCGCACAGTACTATAAAAGAAATGAAACATTTTTCCTCTCTCGCTTTTTGTATCTGTTGTTTATATTTTAGCTTATTACTAGCTTTACGCCCGACTTCGCACGTGGACATTAAAATGTGATAAAAGGATGTATCCCGAAGATATTATATATCACTCATTAATATATACTATACATATATTATATACCAAGCATATATCACTCTTCGCTATTATAAGATCACTCAAGTGTCTGTCTGTCCGTCTGTCACAGCTTATTTTCTCCGAGTCTACTAGACGAAAAATGTTGAAACTTGGTACATAAGTATATAGTTTCATGATCCAATCACGGACGTGTAAAATAGCGTAAATTTTTGAATTTCGCTTTTTGTGGAAAAATAAAAAAGGAAAATTGAGCGTCCCCTCCCTTTTTATCTCCGAAATTACTAAGTCTATAATTTTGAAAAGAATATGGAATATAGGGCCATATTACAGGAAAATCTAAATTCTGACCCTCAGACCGCGAGTCGTACTTGCAAGTTGGCCAATTATTTGTCTTAGGCTAGAAAAAAAAGAAGAGTGCGTCAGGGGACCCCCGGTAGATGTGAAACATTAAAATTTGTATATATTTTGTTAGACGAAGAAATACACGACCAGACGCACGCAGCGTAGGCTAAAACCAAGCATATCCGAAGTGTGAGACGCTTGGTCTTGCCTCATGCCAACTCTTTATCCCCTCTACGTGCGCACAGCGGTAGGCGCAGACGGCGTTGGCCAAACCAAGAGTCTCCTGAATTTTGATGTCTTGGTTTTACCCTAGTCTAACGCGTGTATAGATGTTTCACATCAAAAACTCTTTATAATCAGATATAAGCTATTCCCTATTGATTCCCGTAGAACTATTTTCTAAATAAAATATTAACATCGTTAATTCATATTCGATAATTATCATACCTATTACTTACGTAAGTTTTCTTTTTACTTACCTAGGCTGTTTGATAAGTACCCGTTTTCTAAATATATTAATATCACTAGCCGAAAATAAGTATACCACAATTTTAAGCCATTTTTCAGAGGCGTGAAAATTAAAAAAAAAAGGCATTCTTTTGTTTTTTTCTCATTTGACAGCGATTTAGTGAAAGCGTGAACTTAAAATTATTAAAATGGAGAAAGAACAGTATCGGTCTGTAATTAGATTCTTGTTTTTGGAAGGAAAAACATCTGATGAAATAAAAGTAAGAATTCAAGCGGTTTACCATGAATGTGCTCCTTCTATGACAACCGTCAGATATTGGTATAACGAGTTTAAACGGGGGAGAACAACCGTCTTTGATGAGGATCGCCCAGGCCGGCCAATTGAGGTGACTACAGACGATATGGTTAAGAAAATTGAAAATATCGTTTTAGCCGACCGCCAAATTTAACTTCGAGAAATCGTTGATGCTGTAAACGTTTCAATCGAGAGGGTACAACACATATTAGAAGAAAAATTGGGTATGAGGAAAGTACCGGCGAGGTGGGTGCCGCGTTTACTCACGGAGGTGCAAAAACGGAACCGACTGACTACTTCGGAGCAGTGTTTAGCCGTGTTTAAACGTAACCCGAAGGAGTTTCTGCGTCGTTTCGTGACCGTGGACGAAACGTGGGTTCACCACTACAACCCGGAAATGAAAGAGTAGTCGAAGCAGTGGATTTTACCGGATGAACCTGCTCCAAAGAAAGCAAAAACCGTCCCATCGACTGGAAAGGTCATGGCGACTGTTTTTTGGGATTTGCAGGGTGTTATACATATTGACTACTTAGAAAAGGGGAAAACGATAACAGGGCAGTACTATACCAATTTATTGGACGAATTTGACGCCGTGTTGAAGGACAAACGACCCCATTTAAGAAAGAAAAAAGTACTGTTTCATGACGACAACGCCCCGGCTCATTCGTCGAGAGTTGTGACGGCTAAATTAGCACAGTTACACTACGAACTATTGCCTCGCCCACCGTATTCTCCAGATTTGGCCCCATGCGATTTCTTTTTGTTTCCCAACCTAAAAAAAATGGCTCGGTGGTAAGCGATTTGGATCAAATTACGAAGTCATTGCAGCCACAGAGGCCTATTTAAATGACTTTCCAAAATCATACTTTTTGGATAGTTTATTGAAGCTTGAGCATAGGTGGAACAAATGTATAGAGTTAAAAGGTGACTACGTAGAAAAATAAATGCATATATACAAAAAAAAATTTTTTTTTTCTATAAACGGGTACTTATCAAACAGCCCTCGTACGTGGCAAAATCCTTGTCGACACTCCAATGTCGCGCCCTCAGACGAAACGGATCGTGCGAGGGAAGCGGTATTGAGAGAGGCTTCAACTACTAGTTGGGTTATATAATATTATATATTAGTTTTTCTAAAATTCGAAATGTTCACTGTGGGACATATTACTAAGACTCCGCTGTCCGTCCGTCCGTTTGTCTGTCTCTCTGTCTGTCCGTCTGTCACCAGGCTGTATCTCATGAACCGTGGTAGTTAGACAGTTGAAATTTTTACAGATGATGCAGGTATTTCTGTTGCCGCTATAACAACAAATACTAAATAAACCTTTTAAAAAAAAGTGCACCGACTTCAAAAATTTGCACTGAAAAGTAAGAAATAATAAATATTTCGTCGTAGAATTTGAAGACGGTTGGTGCCAAATTAGGATACAAAACTAAGTAAATATCTAAGAAGATAAAGATCTGTTAAATATTATCTATGTTTGTATGTACCTACTAATGATCGTAGGTTCCTAATGAATTGTCTATATTAGTGAATTTGGGAACTAAGTTGTTTCTAATTTGGCACCAACCGTCTTCAAATTCTACGACGAAATATTTATTATTTCTTACTTTTCAGTGCAAATTTTTGAAGTCGGTGCACTTTTTTTTAAAAGGTTTATTTTACCCTTTTAAGTGATTTTGCTGCCTTGAGAGACAAATAATAACGCAACTAAAAAAATATTGATGGAAAATTAAAAAAAAATACCCCTGTGGATGTGATTTGAACCATGTAATGTGCTTGTGCATCCTATGCACATTTAACCGCTAGACCATCGTCACGAAAATTGACAACTTCGTGTCAATAGCAACCGTTGCTAAGGCTTTTTCTGATACATAATTTTCAGCCGTAAACAGAAATTAATTACTGAATTCCTGAAAAACTACTGAACCGATTTTCGTCATATGTCTGTGAGATAATGTCGAGAAATTATTATATCTTGAAAAAAATAAGTGGTCAAAATCGGTACATATTTTATCGAGATATCAAGAAAAATGTACTTATAAAGTCAGTTTTTTCAAAATTTCTGAAAAACTAATGAACCAATTTTTATGAGATAAAAATGGGACCAATCCGGAAGAATTATCTGACGATTAAAAAAGAAACCATCAAAATCGGTTCACAATTGGCGGAGTTATCGACGTACATACATACATAAAAAAAAAAAAAAAAAAAAAAAAAAAATACGGTCCGAATTGAGAACCTTCTCCTTCTTTTTTTGGAAGTCGGTTAAAAACAGAATAAAATCAAACGTGATTTTTTTGCTCGTTTTTGCTCGATATTGATAACGGCAACAGGTAGACGCTTGAAATATTCACAGAATAAATATTCATTTTAAAAATAATTAAAATATACAACAAAAGTGTTTTTTTTTCTTCCGTTTTTATAGATAATGGCACGGAACCTTTGGTGCGCGAGTCCGACTTGCACTTGGCCTGTTTTTTTATTAATAAATAAATAAAATATATATATATATATAAACTTATTGGTACATAGCTGGGCTCGAGCCGTGGTCGGCCTAGTTAACCTATCTTTATATCTATTATTTCTCAGTAGGTACGCCAAAACACGATTTTCCAGATTATTTTCCACTCTAATGACGAAAAATAATGACTCAAATCAAACAAATAAAAACTAAATGTTTTTTTTTAATTAGAGTAATTTATGTATTTTGTAAAATACACCATCTGTTGGAGATCACTTGAACTAACGGTGCGGAGGTTTAATTAATATAATAGAGCCCAAATGTGGCCATTGTCACCAGCCATTATTATTATTTGTATTGTGTAATCGACGAGAAAATCCACGAGCGTTCATTTTATTCCAGACAATTGCGTTTGTTATTGCTAAAAGCAAAATGGTACGAACGAGGTATTTCTAATCCCTTCGGATATCATGTCAATGTTGTCAAACTAAAGTGCTGAAACTGGTAATACGTCATATACAAGTATCTTATCCCTTGAGGTGTAGACAGAGAGACATTTAAATGCCATTTACTGCGACCCTGATAATTCTTTCCTTTATTGTAATAAAATGTCGAGCTATATTTTTTGTGATTTTTACACGCTTTATAATATAAATTTTCGTATCGATTTTAAACTATGCAAGTGTACCTACGTAATTCGGATGACAATACAATAATTTGGTACCATCGATCTAACGAAACGATGTAACCCCATCTAGTTTGGGCCTCACAAAGAAGAGGGAGACTTGGTCTTCCGCTGGGTACCCTGAAACTGATAACACGTGAAGAAGAAACAGAAGGTGTTTGTCTGATTTTTTTTTACTTAAAATTGATTTAAGATATTTACACGATATTTAATCATAGTTATTTGAATTGTTGTCCATTTATCTCAATGTTAGACAAGAATATAGAGTTTTCCCAATTTTTTAGTATAGCAGTTGACCGCGACTTCGTACGCGTTGTGTTAGGAATACAAACGTTTACACCCATTTCACCATCCTATGGGTTGATTTTCGAAAAATCCTTTCTTAGTGCAACTCTACACTCCCTTATATACCTTTCAATTTTCATATTTATATATTTAGACTAGGTTTTCGTCTCGGCTTCGGCACTTCCCGAATTTTCTAATTTTCTTCAGACTATTACGAATATTAAAAAAAATTGCCAAATCGGTCCAGCCGTTATCAACAGCATTTAATTTTTATTTGTATAGATTTGAGGTAAAGATTTTTTCCTCTGAGCTAGAAAAACATGTTATCCCTTAATATATTTTACGTCCTTTCACGAGCAGATTTATGGGATAAAAAATATACTTGGTATTAATAATCACACTATGAACATATTTTCAGAGGTGATACATTGGCTTTAGCTAAAACATTAACGCCTGTTTCAAATAAAGGTAGACAGAAAGAGTCCATTGACTACAAATTACATAATCCGACAAATCACACTTAGAGACTTTTCCATCTAAATAATATATACATCAACAGAACTCCATTCTTAAACCATCTGTTGTTTGTCACCTCACAAATACCATCTGATAAAAGACGGAGACTTGGTTTTCCGCTGGGTACCCTGGACCGATAACACGGTTTCGGGAGCTGTAACCCGTGAAGAGAGAAAAAAAATTATATGACGTTCATACTCCATACTAATATTATAAATGCGAAAGTAACTCTATCTGTCTGTTACTTCGAACAGATTTTGAAGAAATTTTTTATACGGAGAGAGCTTGAACCCCAGAAATATAGGATACTTTTTTTCATATCCACCCTCCAAGGGCGAACAGCTAGTAGAGTATAAGATGTAGTTAAAACATTTCATACTATTACAGACTGCTTCAAATAGAGAGATACAATTCCTAGATGATAAATTAATTTTTTAACAAATAATTTATTAATAGTAGTTTATTATACGGGATCATAATAGGCGTAATTAAAACACTCCGATTTTTTTAATAGCATCCACGAGTGTTTTAATTCCAAGTTATGTGCCCGTTCATACACTACTTTATCTAATCCCATGCAATAGGTTTTTTAAATAATTGACCAATTTCTTAATTGACAAATTGGCGGCAAACCGCGGTTACCTACTGCGCATGCGCGTGTCGATATTTTCATATAGTTTAATGTGGCTGTCTATGACATATCCTGTACCCTTTCTGCATTTAAAAAAAAACAAAACATTAAGATATCGTTTTTGTATGAAAACTTCGGTACTGTAATACCTACATTACAGTATCGAAGTTTGACATATTAAAAACGCGTGTATATAAAACATATCATTATGAAGTATAATTAGATTTTTTTAATAGAGACTTTACGATATAAGAGTAGATAAAGACAGTTAAGAAAATTTTGTTCAACATTATTACACAACTAGTTAAATTTTTTATATCTTTTGATTCTGTTGGTCGATTTTAATGAAATAAACACTAAATGTTACTACAGAATAAAGCTTGATATTTAACAGTAATTAGATTTTGAATCCAATGAATGACTCTTGTGTCATCCAGTACTATTTTTGCAAAAATCTTTAATGTACAGACACGTAGAGTCTAAAGATTTCTATTCTTTTTTATCATTAGATACGTGAAAAATCTTTTCTTTTTGAAGTCGGTAAAAAAATTCCAAGCCTTTTATATTCTTTAGTGGCCAGTTCACCGTGTAATCAGTGAATGGTGAGAACATGTTAAAAGCTTAAACTTTTCTTTGTTCGTTTTGGTAGCGTGTCAGTATCAAGGGAAGGGTATTACGTTCTGGATCATTGAAACGTTATCCGTTAAAATTTTATATTTCTGATATCTAAGCTAGAATTCCCCTGAGAGTTGACATTTTCATGTGACTAATGGCCATCCTCCTACGTTGTCGTTATAAACATTATTTCATAGGGACTTGTAAGGTCTGTTTTTCTAAACTTGTCTTCTATTAATAACTTGTCATTTAAAATTGTAAACAATTTTACATTTTAATTAACATTTTTAAACTATTACATTTGCAGAACTAATAATCATAATATTTTCTAACAGTTATTTCAAATTTCAACAATAAAAAGACGTGCAAAATTTGTTTACCAAAAATGACTTTAGGTTGTAGTATCTACCTAAGTGTCTAGGCAAATAACTGAAAAACCGGTCAAGTGCGAGTCGGACTCGCGCACGAAGGGTTCCGCACCATTATCTATAAAAACGGCAAAAAAAAAACACGTTTGTTGTATGGGAGCCACCTTAAATATTAATTTTATTTTAATTTAATTATTTATTTTTAAAGTGAATATATAACTAAATATTCTGTGAATATTTCAAGCGTCTACCTGTTGCCGTTATCAATATCGAGCAAAAACGAGCAAAAAATAACTTTGTTGTTATAGCGGCAACAGAAATAATACATCATCTGTGAAAATTTCAACAGACTGTCTAACTATCACGGTTCATGAGATACAGCCTGGTGACAGACAGACAGACGGACGGACAGCGGAGTCTTAGTAACAGGGTTTCCGTTTTTACCCTTTGGGTACGGAACCCTAAAAAGGCATAGACAGTCATGGGGACTGCCAACAGAAGTGAAAACTTAAAACTTTGAAATAACAGATATACATATATCAGATAACAGAACTGGCCACTCGTTAGGATAGCCTCACAAATACCATCGGCTAAAAGAGAGAGACTTGATCTTCCGCTGGTTACCCTGGGAAAAAAAAGCACATGGGCTTACTGAGTTGCTTGGCTGTTTATCAATGGTAAGTACAACCCCTACAACTACTGTAAAAGGCGGCACAAAAGTCAAATGTTTGCTAAGACGCTTTGTTAACAGTGTGTCAACTTTCTTAATTAACGACAAACTTGTCTTATATTGTTGGCGGCAAAATTTCTGTCCACTGCTATAACCGTAAATAACGTTATGAATAACTGGAGCGTTATTTCTGTTATTCAAAATTATTTCCCCAGAGTTGACACCACAAACTTTGAAACATTTGATTTCTGTGACATTCTAGCTACATTATTGTATTGTATGAATGCAGGGGACGTAAAAGGGTATCGTGGCAAGTAGGGGTATATATAATAGGTAAGTACTTAAGTAAATAAATGAAAAGTTATGCCGACAGAAGTGAAAATTTAAAACTATGAATAACGCTTTAACTTCATAATAACGCCATTAGCGCGCGCTTAAGGGGCGGTGGTCAAGGTCATCTTGTATCTGTCAAAAGTATGTCAAATCTCAGTTAATCTTGGAAATGTTAGTTTAACAACATTTCCTCACCACAAAATGATTGTTATTATTTGAAATTGGATTGAGCCATATTTTTATTATTTAGGGTTCTAAACTACAAGATGACTCAGAGCCACGTGTCCTTAAAGAAGTTTTCAATAAAAAAAAGACTCGGTCTGGACCGAGAATTGCCGGCCAGAAATGCGCGCATCCAAATATGCCCAACCCAGGCATTAGTGGACGCCAGTTCACGAATTCTTGTCCGGAGATTGTTAGTTTATAAAATATACAATATGCCCATCTGCTCTGGCGACAATACGGCTAGGTCCTTCCTCGCTCAACGAATCAGCATCGCGATTCAACGGGAAAACGCAGCCAGTATTCTTGGCACTACTCCACGCGGACTTGGTTTATTGTTTAGATTTAATTTTAAGGTTTTTAGGGTTCCGTATATCTCCAATAGAAAACCGAAATCTTTATAGGATCACTCTTGTGCCTGTCTGTCCGTCTGTCACAGCTTATTTTCTCCGAATCTACTAGACGAAAAAAGTTGAAACTTGATTTAAAATGATTGATTTTAAATTTGGAAGTAAAAATCGAATATCTCTATACTTACTAATATTATAAAGAGGTAAAATTCGATTTTTTGTATGTTTGTATAAAATGAATAAACTCAAAAACTACTGAATCAATTCTAAAAATGTTTTCACTAATAGAAAACTACGATATATATCCCTGAGTGACATTTATTATATTTTATATTGTTCGAATATATCCACGGGCGGAGCCGGGGGCGGAAAGTCTAATGTATAAATACAATACTATATTATCCACTCATGTTTTTCACCTCCATTCATGCCCATGCCACGAAAAAAATGTAGTTTCTGTTAACGCCATTGGGATACTGGCGTGAGTACATTAATGAAAATCTTAAAATGAAATAAAATGAGTAAATAAACTAAATCCCTTGAAATAAATACAATATCTACAGGTCATGGACGTTAGATGTTTGTTTTGTCGTTTCCTTTCAAATAAACTTTTCAATTTTATAAGATGTGAAAGTTTGTGTCATGCTGTTACAGACTCATGAAATATTTAAGATGGCAAAAAGAAGAAGGTTTTAAAAATTTTCACAAAAGTGGAGATTTCTTCATAGTTAATTAAATATCTGATGTCCTTAATACCGGCCAAGTGCAAATCGGACTCGCGCACGAAGGGCTCCGTATCATTATCTATAAAAACGGCAAAAAAAACACGTTTGTTGTATGGGAGCCCCCCTTAAATATTTATTTAATTATGTTTTTTAGTATTTGTTGTAACAGCGGAAAATTTCAACTGTCTAACTATCACGGTTCATGAGATACAGCCTGGTGACAGACAGGCGGACGGACTGACGGACGAACGGACAGCGGAGCCTTATACGGCGGTCTACGACGGTCAAATAGGCAATACTATAAAGATCGAAAGAAATGGCGCTCAATACTCTTCACCAACCCCTTTGGGAAACAGGCGTGAAGGTATGTACACGTATTGGATGCCAATATTAAAATTAAACACAAACATTTTTTTTCCCTATTTAGACTATTACGAACTTTTTTAAAATATATGCAAATCGGTCCAGCCGTTCTCAAGTGATGCGCTTACCAAGGAACAGCATTTAATTTTTATTTATAGATTACATAAAAGTTTGTTTGTTTGTATGTAGAGGGGGTAATATCTGAAAAACTACTGAATCGATTCTAAAAATTATTTTACTAATAGAAAGCTATACTTATATGTAAATAATAAACTTAGGCTATATTTAAAAATAAAGTTGGGCTTTTGTGTAATATTTGTAACCAAAACGGGAAAGTTTTTACAATAATTCACTAAATCTAATGATAATTTCAATATAAAAACTCTTTATTAATCGTGGATTAACTCTTGATAAACCTTTCAGAAACGGAAGTTCATTTTCAAAAGAAAAGGACCCCTCATTTGACCTCTATCCAAAAGAGTGCTAGTGACAACAACATTCTCAGAACGATATCTTTGACCTTATTCCTATACCTTATACCTTTTCAAAGTTAGAACAAGTGCTGGGCGATGGAGGACTAGATGGTAAGTAATTGTTTTTTTTTTTTGGAAAAATTTAATTTTTGTGTCTGATATCTCTGTGCAAAAATATACCTACATCAATGTTAGAAGGGGTAAGATTGCTTTAGGTTACTTAAAAAACATAAGCTTCACTGGTCTGCCCACTCAGTACCCACTATTATTTCTTCTATGCCCTGGGGGTCCATTAAGACCACTTTGAGAATCTGGCGTAGGTACCCAAAAAAGTTTGATTCCCAAGTCGAGCAAAGTGATGGTAAAGAAATGGGTTTTTTTTTCAAACATCGATATAATACATGAACTTGGTTGTTATTTATTTTGACTTCAACCACTTTGGACAAGCGAGAGACAGTGAGATTAAGCAGGTATTTGGTTTACAATTACATGGCAATATATTCATTAACTGTATTTGCAATGCATGATAATATTCGGTAGCACTCTTCCTAAGTTTAAGAAAGCCCTGAGTGTAACCTATGATAGCTTGTTGGTTAATACCATAGGTCTTAGGAATACCTATGTATTATTAATGTTGTGTCTGAAATTTGTTATTTTGTATACAGTTTGTATCCCAAATATATAAATAAATATACTGTAAAGTTGAGTATCAAAATCCTTTGAACATATTCCTCCCACCGGAGCCATTCCATATAAAACACAGCTACAATGAACCATACGTTATACATAGCTTACACATAAATCAGTCGCTAGGAAATAGCACCGAGATAATGTCCCGTCTAGATAAAAAATATCTGGTCTTATTGTCGTAGAAAAATCAATAGAAAAATGTGAGAATAAAATTTGGAGACACTTTTTTGTAGACTTCACAACACTTTGTGGTGCTAGACGAACCACTACGGGGTAACATATATAATGCGTTTCCTCGCTATAATTCGATTAGCCGACTTAAAAAAGGATGTTTTTTGTGTACTCCAATATTTCCGCCAGTTGTGAAGCAATTTCGATGATTTCTTTTGTTTCCGTCAGAGTATTCTAAAAATGTGTGGACACACATTCGTCCAATCCCCGGCGCTTCGCCGTACTGTCCACCAAAACCGGCCACAGACTCGTCCAATTCTTGTAAAGAACGGTCCGCCTTGAGCCCTAGATCATCCGGCGGCCGGAATGGGAAATTTTCGGTGTGATGCCGAACTAATATGTGGCCTACTTTACAGATTGGTCTCATCCCATTTTATATGAAAATGGGTTCTTTAGTTTTTCAGGAATTTTGTTAAAAGTGTCGACGAAATATTTAATTATTTCTTGGTTTTCGGTCGGTCAAATATTCGGTAGTAAACTTATCATTAACATCCGTTTAGCAAGTTAATAAATTCATGACAAATATGAATGTTAAGAAAGTATGACAGAGATATAAGACTTCAAGTGTCTATAAACAACAAAGAGATACAGGCGTGAGTTAGTATATACTTAAAGTTATTTAAATTATACTTAAAGTTATTTAAATTTCAAAGACCTCAAGGGAGGTATCCACAACCCTCGCATAAAACGAGATATTTATTAACATTATGTATGAAATTTTAAGTTAGTTCCAATTATATTATTTCAAACTTCCTCCACAATGTTTTAACAACCTAACCATGTAACTAACTAATTCAATATTAACAATGAAAAGTAACAAACTTTAGATATGTGTTATTCCTCCTTTTTGAAGTAAAAACAAGATTTTGCAAAAATATATTCTAAAGAGAACGTGTGAGATAGCTTGTAGGAAATAAACTTGAAAAACAAAGCTATTGAACCGATTTAAAAGTTCAGCACCTGATTATAAAGATACGATTATGCTGTTTTTCTATAAAAGTAGGATTCCGTAAGATTTGCAATATTTGAAACAAAAATTTGGAGAAAAATGACCGAATTGACCTTGATCGTTAATCCTATAGTCTCTATAGAAATATACCTAATTCACAACGTTTCAAAATTTTAACCCTATGTTTTTTATGCTCCTTAGAAAGTACTTACAAAACTAGGAGATACGTACATTAAAAAATTAAAAAAAGTTTGTTTGTTGTTGTACATACCTACTCTTTTATATACTGTATTACTCTTTGGTTGTTGTTATTATATATTGTTATCTCAAATCTCGTAATTGTTACTTAATTTTCCAAAAAATTAAACCCTCCAGCTCGTAAATTAGATCCGCAAAGTTCCTGTTTTGTTCCCATCTGCAAAAAATATTTGGCAACACTGAACTGGAAACTTGCCTGACAGAGAGACTGACAGGTTTTTTTTTACATTATAGAGCGCGCAAAGGTACATTAAGTATCCGTCCTAATTTACCACACCCCGACGTTTTTTCAAATATTTCGATAAATAATTATGTAATAAAAAAATCCGAAAAAATATGTACCTACGGTGTTAGATATACGAAAACCTCGAAATGGTTTTAGATTTAGGGTACCTTGTTAAAAATAAAAACTTGTCAATTATGTTTTGCAGAATATATTATATGTAAGTATATAAAGTGTTTTGAAGCGAAAATTTCTTTTGGCGCGTTGACAGATTCTTGGTAGGGAGAAATCTTATGAATTCGCGACATGTGTTCGTAACAAATGCCGACCATAGATTGCCCGGGTCGGGCATTTTTGGCTGCGCATTTCTAGCCTGAAATTCTCGGTCCGGACCTAGCAATTTTTATAATTGAAAACTTCTTTAAGCGCGCGCTTGATGGAGTTATTGATTGACTGCCTATGTCTTCTTTTTATTCTACCACTGTAATAAAATACATTTTAAATGTTGAAAGAAAAACAGTAAATTAAAGTCAAAGTAATATTCAAAGATAAAATCGAAGGGAAATAAATATAACTGAAGCCACATATTTTCATATTTATGGAAGTTGTTTGAAGTTTGAAGCTTTTAAAATGATTGCTACTTAGTTTAATGTGGTCTATGCTAGATTGGAAAGATAAAGATTTATGAAAATACCTACATATAAGCATTAGGAATTGACTTGTTGTGCATATGGGTTTATGGGTCGATGGATAAGATGAGTATATCCTCAGTTTCTACCCCAAAGGGAAACAAGCATTTTTAGGTAGTTTTCAGTTTTAGGGGTTTGGTTTCTTTAATGGTTAAGTACTACGGCTTTGCAATTATTATTTTGAATAACCGATCGCATTAACGATTGTCTTTCTTTCACGTCAAATGGAGGGCCGGAGGGTGACTTAGGCTACTTTTTTTATACAAATTTTCCACGGTAGTGTAAAATTAAACATATATTACCTCAACATCCTGCATTTTCGCCAGATTCTTAAAATCGTGTGTAGCGTAAAACTTCTGTCTCTCCAATGTAATGTTCAACATAGTTTACGTAAACACAACAATTATAGTTAATTAAAATAATTAATCAATTGCAATTCACATAATTTTCACTTTAACTTTAGTTCGAAATTTAAATTTATAATTATAATTAATTGAAGTGGTGACATCCATATTGTCAAAGTCTCCGTAATGCCGGCAAAAAGATCCAAAATCTGAAACAAAAAGTATATATTTACAATGTTACTGTGTTGTTGATTTTTTTTATAGAGAAGACGACATGTAACCTTGCCACCGGCGCATCTGGCAGAACATAATACAGTCCGCCAGTCGCCCATAGAGATGCTTTTTCACGCTTCTCTTGAAGGACCCCAGGTTATAGGTTCGTTCCCACTTTTTGACAGTGCGACACAGGAACGAGTCACTGAATGTTTTCGTTCGTATGCAGAACGTGTCCACTGTGTGTGAGGATGTAATCTGTATCCTGTACGAGCAGTGCGGGTGCGAAAAGGGGATGGAGGGATGAGGTCGTGGAGTTCTTCTGAATATTCCCCATAATTAGCAATGGAATAAGCAACTGCGACGGATTGCAAAACGCAAATAAACCCGAAACCGACGCTAGAGCCCTTACCAAACAACTAAGAAATTAATAAACGACATACATTATCTGGAAATTGGTAACTGGTTGCTACAAGTATAGAAACGCTGCCAGCCGCACAACTTGTTAGTTGCAAAACTTTAGCTGATAAGCTTAGATTATGAGAAAGGTAGTCCCGGGTTCGAATCTTACCCCCCTGCTAAAATGCTAAGCACCAATTGTCTTTGAGAATATGTGCTTAAATCGACTCCTCGTGCCCCGGAGGGCACGTATAGCAGGCGTCCGGTCACCAACCCGCCTGCCAAGCGTGGTGACTATGGCAATTCCTCTCAATGAGCACCACTAAAAATGGTGCACTAGAAAGAGACCATGATCCAGCAGTGGATCTTAAAAGGTTGATGATGATGATTATGATGATATGAGAAATGTAATGAATATAAAGGAGGTGAATGGCATTCCATTGTCTCTGTCTACTTCTCGTGAGATATAGGGCGTGATGATAGATTATTTATCTATTATAGAATCTTTTATGGACATCATTTTTAGTTTTTCACGAATGAATATACAAAAAAATAGCAGTGTGTAAAATTGACATCTGCTGGACTTCTGTTACAAATACAATATCTAATCTCTCCCGAAACCGTGCTATCGGGTCCCAGGGTCTAGCGGAAGACCTAGTCTTCCTCTTTTAGCCAATAGAATTTGTGAGGCTATCCCTAACGAGTGCCTAGTTCTGTTGAGGTATTAGATGGAAAAGCCTCTGTCGGATTATGTACATAAGTTTTTAATTATGACAACCCCATTGGTACATGGCGTGGTCCGTCTTGTTAATACCACCGAAGCACCTTAAACCTTTCTTAATAAACACTGTGGTTTCATACAAATACAGCTATTTGTTTAGGTTCGGTTCTAAGCTTTATTAATTCCTTATTCGATCAAAGCAAAAATAGTATCCTGTGGGAAAAATTTGTCAAAGTCTGTGATTACTTTGTTGAAGCCCTAAGAATAGAAAGAATAATACATTATTTTTTCTAGTTTATTCTGGCACTAGACTAACATTGTGAAAGTTTGTATATACAGATAACATTACGACTTATATATCTTATAGCGTAGCCAGATACCCTTGACCAATATTTAAAACTTTAATTAGATTTCATTCTATTTTTAACCCCCGACGCAAAAAGAGGAGTGTTAAATAAGTTTAACGTGTACATCTGTCATCTGTGTAGTAGGTAATGTAGGTATGCTAAAATCTATGGTAATATGGTCTATGTTTTTTAATAGCAATTTTAATTTTACTGTATTATTTACGTAATTATATGATTTGGATAATTATATAAAACGACCTGACTTTTTTTAATAATACAAAAAATTAAACGCAATTCATGGCTCAAACAAACGTTACTGTCACATTGAAAATTGCTTCTACGAATATATAATAATAAACGAGATTATACGAATTTTGCGGATATCAGAAATTCCTAATCGTATGCCACGCCCTAAACTAGTGGTTCGGGCGCATGAGTGGTTCGGGCGCAACTGATCGCGTCATGCAAGACAACGACGGCGCTTTGTCCGTTCTTGCTGCAGAAGTGAGAAGGGCATAATGTACCGCTTCTCGGAATAAATGACGTAAGCGGTACATTACAAATAAATAATTTATTAAACAACGATCACATGCAGGGAAACATCTTCTTAATCAATACTAGGTACTGAGATTACCTACAGATTCGTATGAAATTTAAACTTAAATCCCTTGATAGTATGGTCGTATGAAAAAAAGTGTTTCAAAAGTGAAGAGGTGATTTCTATATTTTTTTTAATAATTATTTATTAAAACAATATTAAATAATATATATCTACATACAAAGTTTAAATATAATAAAAATTAAACACAGGGAACCCCATGAGTGGCTCTCTAATCATGAATATGTAGTGATACATACTCATAAGTAGAAAACCTTCTCGAAATCACTGTCCTGTGGTAAAGTGCCAAGAAGGCTAGCAGCGTTTCCTCGCTGTATAGCTATGCTAATACGTTGCTCAAGGTATGCTCCAGCCCTCTTGTCACCTGAAATGTCGATTAGACGAGATGATAGTTCCTTATATAATTCTTTGCTCCGAGGCCCCACGGACCCATTGTTTCAACCCCAAACGGTGCAAATAAGTAATCTTGTGCAAGGTTTGCGTACTTACGCCGTTTGAGGTTTTCAGATGTTGTTGCTGCTGCACCAGCATTATTAGACGTAGCCTGGACGTGAGAAGCCGCCAATGTATCGACACAGGTAGGGTCCAACACTAACGGTCTTCCCTGCGTCCAGGGCACGTGTGTGATACCGTCGGGCCTTTTTCCATCATCACGTGCTATACCAGGCGGCTCTAATATAGCTGGCATGTGGAAAGTGGCAAGGGCCCTACGGATGACATCATTAAGGCTGGCGTGGCTTGGTATATGCCAGCACTTTTCGTGACCGCAGCGACATTGATGGGGTTTATTAATTTTGATACCGAGTCGTAAGCACACAGAAAGACGAAAAGTAATGTTATCTAATTGAGTACCAATTTTAGAATTTAGAAATGGAGGTGATTTCAAAAATTTAAGTTATCGAGAAATTAAATCCTCTATAGTTTTCGATGCCCAAATTGTATGTTAATAGCATTCCTAAAATACGGGAATTTCAGTTCAGAAATCAACCAAAATTACTTGTTCCTCCCCTTAAATTTTTTTTTCTTAACAATTTGGTATGCGTTTGAATCAAGTCTACCGTAACCCTTGACAAAATTATTAATATAGATGTTATAATGATCCTTGAAAATTTCATAAAAATCCATTGAGGCCTTTTGGAGTTTATTCTGGACAAACATTGCATAAAGGGGCTTTTATTCTTTCTTCATGGGTTTTCTTACAGCTCCCGAAATCGTGTTGCGGTTCCAAGGTACCCAGGGGAAGACCAAGTCTCCATCGTTTAGCCGATGGTATTACGTGAAGGCTATACCTAACGACTGGCCAGTTCTGTTGAGGTATATTTAGTTCAAAAAGCCTCTAAGTGTTGTTTATCGGACAAAATCCACTGTAAATACTAACTTTCTTGATAATAGGAAATGTATGAGAATGAAAATTGGATTCTTTAAAATATTAGGGTCACGTAGGCAATTTGTATGTAAATAGATCCCTTCAAATTTTATTACACATCACCCTAAAACAACCTTTTAACGAAGGTTTATTATAATCCTTTTGTTAATAGTTACATAGAAAATGGAAACCCTGGTTCATTACCTCAATAAGGCATTTTGTATGAGCTCACTCTCGCGACATGTTCGCAACCGGCCCTTATTAAGGGGAAGTCACTTATCAAAATCCAATTTTTAATCAATTTTTTCAGAAAACCTGATCTATTTACGAAACTGAAAAAAAAAATTGATTTTAAGGATATGACAAATGATGTTATTGTTTTGAAAATATGATTAGAAACATTATACTTGATAGAAAAAAATCCTAAATACACCTCTGAAAACTTTATTTATCAAATTTTATGGCTATAATATAGATGGTGGTACCATTACAAAAATTAACATGAATATTTTTTTGGAGTCTAACGTTCCATTGTAAAATTATTTCTATGTTGTATAAGATTTTTTTTTAAATTGCGTTACATTGAATCGCCTGATTTTACCCCGCCCCAGGCTTCGCACGGGTACAATATGGGATTACAACAATTTTAATAAGTACCTACACAAACTAAATAACTACTTATAACTACGCGATATTTCTAGTGCGGATTTTTTTGTAAATCATTTTATTCTACACAATTCTTTCGGAACTTCAAAAAATGAGAAGGTTTACAATTCGTCGGAATCTTTTATGGTTTTTTTTTCTATATGTTCCCCGATTACTTGAAGACGCCTGGACTGATTTGGATTTTTTTTTGTAAGGGTATATTTTCCAGGTGGGCCCATGGTCATCAGGTCAGGATCTGATGATGGGATCCTGGAGAATTACCGACCCTAGGGTACCCAGAAAGACAAGTTTTCCCCATTTATCCAATGACATAAAGAATCACATTTTTTAACAGAATACGCCAACCTGCCTCGAAAAACCATAGACTAAATGGAAATGGACCCTGGAAACCTCTTGCGGTTTTCACTATTCGATAGATTGATTTATAAGGAAGGTTTACAAGTATTAAACATGGACCTATCCCATTTAGGAGCTGAGAAATATGGTTGTAATCGAAGGACCGAATGCTGTAGATATAGATATATTAAAATATGTCCATTAGATAGATTTTAACAATTTCATAAATACGTCAAACCCTCTTTTAGGGAAAATGATTGGTGATGAAATCTGCTCGTAACATGTCTATCATTCAAAGTACTTGCAGACAACATATTTTATTAACATTATGATTGATCTGTTTCTGATAAAAAATTATATAAATTGGAGTATATTTATAACTACATACTTATTTATTATATACTAGATTTCAGCCCCGGCTTCGCCCATGGAGCCCAAATTGAGTTCATACAAAAATACCATGGAAAAAGTTTCAGTTTTATCCGAATTTTACAATTTTCCGGGATATTTTTCCAATTTTGCTTGAAATGAAATGAATTTTTTTTTATGTTCAGGGATTTTGAAGACCTACATACGTGCGTGCATCTAAAAAGATCTAAGTATTAAATCACATTCTCAATCAATTAACATTATCTACATGTGCGAACATCAAGAGACCTGCAGAGTCAACGCTGACATCACAAAGACAATACCGACTACCTATTACGAATATTAAAAAAAATACTAAATCGGTCCAGCCGTTCTCAAGTGATGCGCTTACCAACAAATAGCTGTAATCTCATAAAAACTCTCTTGTCCTATTTGATATGGAAATCTGTCTAAACGAAGATATGGTTACCAGTGTCCTTAACCAAGCTGCAAAACAATACTGTAAACGCGAAAGTTTAAAAAGTTGCTAATTTCAATTAAAGTTGGACGCGTGTGAAACAGCAAGCAAAACCTAGTGGTACATACAATTAAGAGAACACTAATTAAGAATTCAAGGGAAAAAGAAATACTACGTGAATCCATTATTTAGGTTTATGGAGATCATTTTACTCCCTCGGTACGGCCGTGTAAAAAGAGTATTATTAAATATATTGAAAAATTATGACACGGTTTCGGATTATTGAAGCCCACTCCTTTTACCCTAAATTTTAGCCAAGTAGCGAAGGCTTTGGGGAATTGGTACGTTGGGGTAAATGATAACCGCCAACGCTATCTCATGTAATATGTTCCCTATCCGTTACCTATAGGTACAGAACAAAGTGATTCTATCTATCTATCTATCATGACTCCTTTTATCTCAAAACTACTGTGCCGATTTCAAAACTTCTTTGACCATTGGAAAGCTACATTCACCCTGACTAACATAGGGCAAAATATCCACGGGCGAAGCCGGGGCGGAATGATATAATCAATAAAGTGATATATACCTACTTACAAAAATTTTTATAATATCTAACTTGCGTGTTTATAATTTTAAATAACGAAATGAAATGAGATTGAAAAATCAAATTTAACCCGGCGAAGCCGGCCCCAGTAACTAGAAATATTTATATCAAAAACTGTAAAATAACGGCCGAATTGACACCAAATTTTCCAAGGGGAAGTCAGGGCAAAAAGTATTAGCATATAAAAATACATACATCCGAGAGGTATTAACTAGGCAGACCACGGGTTCGATCCCGGCCATGTACCAATGGGTTTTTTAATTAAAAACTTATGTACTTATATAATCCGACAAACCACCATTAGAGGCTTTTCCATCTAAAACATGTAACACTGAAGGATGCGTGCTGTACGTGGAACACTTCCTAACCCTCAGTGTCGTGGCAGGTCTCTAATTGGGTCACTCTCCAATAAAAGATAATACTGTTCACTCTACTATATTGACATAGACCTGCTTGCTAGGCAGTATTATGAATGACCAAGTGAATTACGACGCTATGCATGCGACTTACTGTCGGGAGCGTTTACATGTAACTGGATTGGGCCGGAGCTTCATACCTGTACGGTCTAACCGCTACAAACATATTAACAGAACTAGAAACTCGTTAGATATAGCCTCACAAAACCATCGGCTAAACGAGGAAGACTCGGTCTTCCGCTGGGTACCCTGGAATCGTAACACGGTATCGGGAGCTGTAAGGCAACCCGTGAAGAAAGAAAAAACCGGCCAAGTGCGGACTCGCGCACGAAGGGTTTCCGTACCATTATCTATAAAAACGAAAAAAAAAACACGTTGGTTGCTGAGGGGATAAAGCCTGGTGACAGACTACAGACGGACAGTAATAGGGTTTCCGTTTTTACCCTTTGGGTACGGAACCCTGGAAGGCTGGAGAATGACATAGTGCTACTTTTTATCCCGGAAATCCTACTGGATATTTTTATGTCACATTTATATCCATCCAATAGCAGTCTAACTAACCTCATAACTCTCTTTTTACCTCAGTTTTGATAAGGAGCATGCGAGTGAAACCGCGGGCAATATATATTTTTACTAAAGGTAGGTATCGAGTCACAGAAAATCATAAAAAACAATAGAAGTAGCAAGTAACCACACAGTATACACGATTTCCGCCCATCTTCATAATTTCCCCTGAAATATAGCCCAAAATAGAGAAATAATATATTCTGGTTAAAAATGATAACCGCAATAATAATTTGTCTAAAGATAGCATAATATACCATCACAATATATTGTCGTCGGTGGCCAAATGGTATTCGTGGTAGACGTCTGGTATTAACTAGGCAGATCACGGGTATGACCACGGAGACATGTACCAATGTGTTTTAATACCATCGGCTAAAAGAGGGAGACTTGGTTTTTGTATTGGGTACCCCTGGGACCGTAGCACTGTTTCGGGAGCTGTAAGGCAACAAATCCAATGTTTGTCCAGAATAAGATCCAAAAGTTCTCAATGGATATTGATAAAAGTTTTAAGGATCATAACATTATTAATATTCAGACAAAGAACACGACCTCTTTGATTTCAACTCAAAGGCAAAAACCAACGTATCAAAAAAAAAATTCATCAGTGTTCAAAAATTAGGTTACACTGGTTTTAATATAAATAAACTACCCATGCTACTTCTACTTTCTTTATAATGTTCTGTGTATCCTGTAACAGCATTAATAAATCTCGCTAGCTATATAATACGGTAAGATGTCGTTACGATCTTTTATCTTATTTTCGCCAAAGACCGATCAAACGACCAACTTTAGAGTATTTTGTTTTCGCGTCGCACGCAATATAATGTGACAAAAACACAACCAGCTGGGTTAGCATATATTTTGACAACGCCACTTTCGTTTCGGTCGAATGGCCTTGAACAGGCCAAAACGTTCATGTCCAACAAGGACCGGCTAGAGATAGCCCGGGGCCGAGAGGTCCGGCCCAACAATGTGCGTGCAAATTTGCTATGCCGGGCAAAGACAAGTACACAGAATTTGCCCGCACATTGTTGGGTCGGACATTCTCGGACCGGGCATGTCCTGCACAAGAATGCCGAGCAATTTGCTTGGCCGGACAAAGACAAGTACACAGAATTTTCCCGCACATTGTTGGGCCGGACCTCTCGGCCCCGGGCTATCTCTGGCCGGTCCTTGTTGGACATGAACGTTTTGGCCTGTTCAAGGCCATTCGACCGAAACGAAAGTGTCGCTGTCAAAATATATGCTAACCCCGCTATACTTGTCTTCTACATTCACACCTTTGTATCTGTAATGCTTCATGCTGTTTAGAGTTTAGAGTTCCGGAAGATAGTACAGTCCGTCCGTCAGAGCGTCTTTTAAAAAAAGGTCTCAAAATTTCTAAAAATTCTAAATTTTGACGCAATAAATTTGACATATTTTAAAATTTTCACGTACTTCCCCTATATTTAGTTGAGATGAAAAAAATGTATACCCCAACCCATTGAGTGGGGTGCCATTAAAATGTCTTTTGAAATTATCACGAGGTTTCATTGCCTGGGAGGGAGGTTGCCTTACAGTTCCCGAAACCGTATTATCGGTCCCAGGGTACCCAGCGGATGACCATGACCAGTCTTCCTCTTTTAGCCGCTGGTATTTGTTATGCTACACCTAACGAGTGGCCAGTTCTGTTGAGGTATATTTTGATGGAAAATACTCTAAGTAGGTATTGTTTGTCGGCGTCGGTAGCCGAGTGGTTAAGACGTCCAAATAATATACCTACTATACAACCCACAATATATTTACCCACGTGGAAATTAGATCCAAAAAGAAATAATCCCGTGGCTGTAATTTGCCCCTCCCCCGCCCGCTTTCGCGGTATAAAAAGTAGTATAATTTGACCCCTTAACTACCACTATGCAAAAAATCATGTCAATCCCGTGAAAAACAAAAACAAATCTATCCCACGGGAACCATACATTTTTCCGGGATAAAAAGTAGCCGCTGTGACAAATTTCATCCAATCTGTTCAGCCGTTCTGGTGTGATTGAGTTACAAGCATACATACATTCATACAAACTTTCGCGTTGAGTTTACAAATTACACTTGTAACAATTTCCTGAAAAACCACTGTATTACATCGCGTGTTGATGTTATTTGTTATATGAATTGGATTTATTTTGGCAATGATCCAAATAGAGAGATGACATTGTCATGTTTTTGGTTAAACATTGTTTTAGCAAGATATTACCAATATATTATTTTGACTAGTATGTAGTTTATTTTATTAATAACTAGATTTCACCCGTATAGATATTCTCGAACAAATTAAACTTTATATTCGTGAAATTTTAGAATCAGATCATAAGTTTAAGAGATTACTCCCTACATACTAATCATAATAAATCTTTAAAAAATTAAATTAAATGCTGTTCATTAGTAAGGGCATACCTTGAGAACGGCTGGACCGATTTGGCTATTTTTGAAAAGGTTTTTAGGGAAAAAAAATGGAAAATTTGACCGGAAAATTGGAAAATATTTGAAAAACTCAAAACCCTTTTTATGAACTTAATATACGCTCCACTGGCAAAGCCGGGTCGGAAAAACTAGTTAATTAATAATTGTCATTGGTACAATTGTAATTATTTTTTGTTCTACACAATTAAGAAAACTTATCCAATCTAATAGATAGATGCCTTTTATCACGCCTTTTATCCCAAGAGGGGTAGGCAGAGACAATCGAATGCCATTTGTTACGATCCTGACATAATTCTTTCGCTTCTTTTAAATTCTTATCTTATAAACTTATCCAAAACTTACCAAAACATAATAGAACTTAGTTTAAAAATTCACAATCACTTAAAATAAAAAAATTATGTCATTATCCTAAACCAAGTTCAAACAGATAAATAATAAGCCACATCATAATTATTGAAAAATAAAATATCCGTAAACTTTCGTAAGTTCACACAAGTATTTTACGCGCGACCGTCACCGCGAGTGATTTAGTTTGGACTGAAGCTTTGGAGGAAATTTGCTGAAGACAGTGAAGGCTGTAGCGGAACGTCAGATATTTTGTCCTTCAATTTAAGTACATACTAGCACTCCGGTCCGGCTTCGTCTGGATATAATTTAGTTTTTACAGTGATAATAAACGATACGTCAGAGAGTCCCTGTATAAAATCGAATCCGTCTGCGAATGTGAGATATGATTGTTAGCCACATTTGTTAAGTAGTTGTAGACAGGGAATCTAGGGTGTTTTGAAACATTTTGAAGTATGGTATCCATAGTGCGTCGGCCCGTATCACGGCTATAGCAATGGGTTTTTTAATTAAAAACTTATATAACATAATCCGACAAACCATCGAGTTGGGGCTCCTTTATTTTGTCTTCGCAAGTACTCTGATCCTATATGATGTCTAGGGTCCTGATGATGGACCGGAAAGTGGCCACAGGAACTCTGTAACGAAATTACGTAAATTAAAAATCTCTAAACTTTTGCTTCACTAAAAACTTTCGCGCTTTTGAGATTTAATATTCATTTTTAGAAATACAAGCTTTTGTCCCAGGTATAGTACCTGTTTTGTTTAATATGGCAACTCGCTAAATGTCGACGTTGTTGCAAATATTTTTAGCCAGGTATGTAAAGTTATAGGAGAGTATTTGATTGGAACTAAGTTCGTCTTCAACTATATACTACGAATATCTACTTTGCAACAGGAAAAGTATCATCTCAAAGATCAAAAACAAAAGGACTCATTAGTTTGTTTTGTAGAACTTTCCTTCTTTTTTCTCTTACGTTCATTTTTGTATCCGATTATTTCCATATTATATTAAAACCAGTATAAAATCACAGTTAAATAAAATTCAGAATGGAAAGTATTAAAGTAAGTCAATAAGCATTAACTTTTATGATTAAAAACTTATGTACATCTATCTATCTATCATCACGCCTTTCATCCCAAGAGGGGTAGGCAGAGGTTTATACATAATTTGACAAAACACACTTAGAGGCTTTCCCATCTAAATATACCTCAAAAGAACTGGCCATTCGTTAGGTCAATCGATTTTTTTTATCAAATCGTAATTTAAGAATTATATAATATCAAAATTCAATTTTTATTCAAATCAAATCATTTATTTGTCTGTTTTACAATTTTCATCTTTTATCATCATCAAAACAAAAACAAGAAATAATTTTTACAATCGGTTCAGTAGTTTTTGAGTTTATTCATTACAAATAAAAAAATCAAAGTTTTAAGCATAGATAATTGCCACATTTTTAAAATCGGTTGTTAATTTATTATATACTTTCACTGCCATACATTTCTCTGATACATTATGTAATTTAATTCTTGGTAAGAACAGTAAGTTACGTGCCTTGTGCACCTTAAAAACACATCCTCATGTTTTTTTTTAAATTGTACATACAGGGTAATGTCAATACCTTTAGATTATGAATAAACCTTTTAAAAAAAAGTGCACCGACTTCAAAAATTTGCACTGAAAAGTAAGAAATAATAAATATTTCGTCGTAGAATTTGAAGACGGTTGGTGCCAAATTAGGATACAAAACTAAGTAAATATCTAAGAAGATCTGTTCAATATTATCTATGTTTGTATGTACCTACTGATGATCGTAGGTTCCTAATGAATTGTCTAGATTAGTGAATTTGGGAACTAAGTTGTTTCTAATTTGGCACCAACCGTCTTCAAATTCTACGACGAAATATTTATTATTTCTTACTTTTCAGTGCAAATTTTTGAAGTCGGTGCACTTTTTTTTAAAAGGTTTATTTTACCCTTTTAAGTGGTTTTGCTGCCTTGAGAGACAAATAATAACACAACTAAAAAAATATTGATGGAAAATTTAAAAAAAATACCGCTGTGGATGTGATTTGAACCATGTGATTGTGCATCCTATGCACCCCATTATATTTAACCGCTACACCATCGTCACGAAAATTGACAACTTCGTGTCAATAGCAACCGTTGCTAAGGCTTTTTCTGATACATAATTTTCAGCCGTAAACAGAAATTAATTACTGAATTTCTGAAAAACTACTGAACCGTTTGTCGTCATATGTCTGTGAGATAATGTCGAGAAATTATGATGTCTTAAAAAAAATAAGTCGTCAAAATCGGTACATATTTTATCGAGATATCAAGAAAAATGTACTTATAAAGTCAGTTTTTTCAAAATTTCTGAAAAACTAATGAACCAATTTTTATGAGATAAAAATGGGACCAATCCGGAAGAGTTATCTGTCGATTAAAAAAGAAACCATCAAAATCGGTTCACAATTCGCGGAGTTATCGACGTACATACATACATAAAAATACGGTCCGAATTGAGAACCTTCTCCTTCTTTTTTTGGAAGTCGGTTAAAAAGAGGTCTGCAACTTTCACAATGGCTTTATACAACATTTCCTTACCATACAATTGATAGTTATTATTTTAAATTGCATTGAGCCATCATTATTAAGAGTTCTAAATAGCCATAATTTTTAAAATGCACATTACAGATAGACCAAACACATTTTTTTTTGGAGTTTAAATGCTTCATATATAAAGAGTTACCCCACAACATCAGCCCATAGCCTAGAACCGATGTCATATAGCTACATGCACTAAAGGCTGCTTGTAGACAGGTCTCGGCACTCTTCTCAAATTTTCCCAATTTTTGATTGATCATTTGTATATGTGGTTTTCAAGTAAGGTTTTGGTCCAAATGTATCCCCAAAAATATTGTAGTTTTAGTTTATTCTATTCTTTATATTGGATTTTCAGGTTTATTTCGCATCGTAAGATTTAAATTGATTTAAATTTATTATTCCCGAACCATCCTATGTTTAAAATTTTAAATAAATAAATAATAGTGGCCCCAAAATACTACCTTGGAGTACGCCACTGTTGTTATATCTTGATTTAGTTCGGAAAATACTCCGCGGGCGCGTGTGCTATCCACCAAGGTGTGACGTGGAATCCTCGAAAAATTTTTTTTTTTATTATTTACGAATTGTTTATCTTTTTTATTAGATTATAGACTCAAAGGTCAATTCATTATAAGGATCGATTATTGTATTACGTATTGGAAGGTGAACATTTCTTGTAAGAACTTTACCTCAAACATCTTTAATTGTCAATTTCATTATCAAAATATTATTTGTTTACAACTTAGATTACTACTGATTTTCTCATCATTTTGACCGCTGTCAAATCGGTCTTCTTAATTTTTTTCTACTAAGCCACTATTTTATTGTGGGTAGATGTAAATACTTGCTGTTCGAGTACCAGTAGCGCCGCGGGCCACAACAGCCACAACACCGTCGTGTGTTATCTATAGAAATCTGCTAGCATATTATTAGTGTGACCGAAATAATTAAGTGAACATAAGTGTAATAGTGCATACCTACATACACATCCGCTCAGCCGCTGTATTACCATATTGCTCCGGGTTTCCAGTTCCTGCAGCAGAGATCTCTGAAGAGGGGAACAGAGGTGAGTCCTTATTACATAATTTTGTAGTATTAAGAGCTCGCCTTAAGGGTTCAACCGGATCGCAGAACATAGATCGGAGCAGTCAAAAAAACTTAAAACTTCTTCACCTAAATAGCCCACGTTTTCAATAGATATATTTATTGATTCCACGTCACGCCTTTGTGAATAACGCACGCGCCTACCTGTCCGTGCTGTGATGGTTGTGATTAGTCGACGACTAATATGACATATCACGGTCGACGGGATTATCTTAATGTAGTGTTTAAGAGCAAATTACTAAATAAAACACTGGAGTTGTTGCTATCGTTTAATAGCCGTTTTACAACTGACTCTCAAAGTACCGTCATTTACATTTGAATAGTGACAGGTACCTATATATAACTATATATCTAGGTATATACACCACATCTCTCCCCCTATTTACAACAATACTAATTACTATACATTATAATTATTATCTATACCTACTGTACTAACCTATAACAATAAAAACTATCTATCTATATACTAACATTGTAACATAACTAACATACTACATTAGGAAAACTAATTATACCTTGGGTTCTTATTGCGAGTCGAACGCAAGGCAAATCTCCTTGTTTCTGGGGATTTGTAGTTCTGACCGGGGTCCACATTAGGACCTGTTATAGGTGATGATGACGCTACCGGTGATCTATAAGGAGTCCTAGGGGTCCTCGGTGTTCTCGGTGAAGCGGAGGGAACAGACCGTGGACTGACCACAGTTTGATCTTCAATAGAGATCATCGTACCGTCAGGTGTGAAGAAACTACCTGTATCTACCTGTTCAGTGTCCATTGATGGATCCGCACTGTCAGAATAATCATGAGGAATGGCTGTCATAGTGGGTGTGGAGTCTGTGCTCTGAGATGAGTGCTGGACACACACATCTACCAAGTGTCCTCGTGGTACATTCTCTTCCTCCCGGGGCAGTTTCGAGCTTACCGTACCCGACTCTTTTCCACGGTCAGGTTCACGGTAAACCCACATTTGATCCACATGTTTTTTAACCTCGCAATTGTGTTGCTCGATAAACACTATATACATTCTAATACCTATTTTCTTAACGACTGTCCCGCGAACCCAGGTATATTTCATGCCATTTTTGTAAAATGTTTTAATTAAAACTTTATCTCCTATTTGAAAAAAACACTGTCTCTTTCCACCATAATATTTATGCTGTGAGATCTGCTTGGATACAATTTTATGTTTAGCTGTGGAGACCGACGAAGTATCCGGGGCAGGTACACTGGTCGAGGAGGGACGCAGCAGATCGAGTCGACAGCGCAGTGGCCGGCCAATAAATAATTGAGCCGGTGAACAACCCGTTGTACAATGAATAGTATTTCGATAATTAAATAAAAATTTTTGTAACCGTTGTTCTATTAGGTGTTGTTGTTGACTATGTGATAATATTACTTTTAAGCCCTTTTTTATAGTTTTGACACTGTTTTCAGCTTGCCCATTTGATGCTGGGTGGTACGGCGATATAGATAAATGTTTTATGCCGTTACCAGTACAAAAAAGCTCGAACTGTTCCGAAACAAAATTAGTCGCGTTATCGGTAACTATCGTGCCCACCAATCCGTACCTACTGAACATGTCGCTTAGTTTACTTAACACCGCACTGGTATTAGTGTTACTCATTGAATAACACTCTACCCATTTGGAAAATGCATCTACAGCTACCAAGTAGTTCCTTCCGCACAATGTAAACATATCTAGATGTATACGCTCCCACACACCGCGCGGGCACGGCCAGGAGGCGAGCGGGGCGCGGGGCGGGTCCGCGCGGACAATGTTGCACTCGTTACATGTTCCTATTTTCCCTTCAATATCTTTATCAATATTAGGCCACCACATACGAGATCTGGCCACACATTTTGTCTTTACAATACCAAAATGTGGCTCGTGTAATTCCGTTAATAACTTTTCCCGTAAACTATTCGGTACCACTATTTGATGACCGCGCATAATGCATCCATCTTCTTCTGTTAATTGCAACCGGCAGTTGAAATAAGGTTTTAACGTCACTTCCTGTACTTTGCGCGGCCAACCCTTTTGTATATATTTTAACACTAAATTTAATATGGCATCCCTTTCAGTCTCGTGCCGTATCTCTTTCGCAGTAATAGGCAGTGTGGCTGACATAAAGTTAATGTACTTAGCGCTATCAATAGTGCTGTAATTATCACTATTGACACTTGATATTGTTGTAGGTACCGAACGTGACAAAAAATCGGCAACATTGTTTTCACTTTTTACATACTGGATTTCATAATTGTAAGCAGATAAAAACAATGCATACCGTTGTAGCCTATTAGCCGTCATATCCGGTACACCCCGTTTACAACCAAATATAGATACCAGTGGTTTGTGATCTGTGCGCAAAATGAAAGGTACTGACCTGCCATACAGGTAGTGATGACATTTCTTTATACCAAAAATAATAGCGGCCGCCTCTTTTTGTATTTGTGAGTAGTTACGTTCGCTTTTACCTAGTGAGCGCGATGCATAGCACACTACTTTTTCTTTACCATCAAGTTGAATTTGTGATAACACGGCCCCCAAGCCTTCCGGTCCCGCATCTACTGTTAATATTGTTTTTAAATCTCCGTTATAATGAACCAACACTCTGTCGGACGCTAGTTCCGCTTTTATTATTTGAAACGCCTCTTTTTGTGGGGTGTCCCACTCCCACTTAGTACCATCTTTTAGCAATCTATATAATGGACTTAGAATGCTGGACGAATCCGGGACGAAGGCACGATAATAATTGACCATGCCTAGAAATGATTTTAATTCTGAGATATTCTTGGGGTAATTTACACCTAAAATAGCTTCTATTTTCTTTTCTGATTTTTGTAAGCCATTTTTATCTATTTTAAACCCTAAATAATCAATAGAATTCTTAAAAAACTCGCACTTATCATCTTTTACTCGTAAACCTGAATTTTCTAACTTACATAATACTAACTCTAATCTCTGTAAGTGTGTCTGTCTGTCAGGGCCTGTTATCAGGATATCATCTAGGAAAACACACACTCCGTCTATGCCATCTAACAGGTTGTCAATAGTTTTTTGGAATATACAAGGAGCACTACTTAAACCAAAAACCAGACGTGTATATCTAAAAAGACCTTTATGTGTGTTAATACAAGTTAAATTCCTTGATTCCTCATCTAACACTAATTGATTATAGGCTCTAGACAGATCTAATTTACTAAACTCTTGGCCTCCATGTAGTTTAGAAAATAATTCTTCAATCCGTGGAAGAGGATAATTATCCAAGAACAATATTTTATTCAACGACACGGAATAATCCCCACATATTCTAATTTGACCGTCACTTCTCAATACGGGCACTATAGGAGTGGCATATTTAGAATATTCGATTTTTTCTAAAATACCTAATGCTACCAAACGGCTGAGTTCTGTTTCCACTTTAGGTTTCAACGCAAGAGGTACAGTGCGCGGTTTAAAAAAAAATGGCTCAGCTGTTTTCTTTAACAATAAATGCACTTTATATTTGTTAAAACAACCTAAATCATTATTAAAAACGGTCTGATATTTAGATTTTAAATAAACTTCATTTTTATCGACATTTGTTAGATTGTTACAGTTCTGTAATTTACATAACTGTAACTTAAATTTACTTATAAAATCTCGACCTAATAAAGGAGCTAATAGACAATTGTTAGTTTTAATTACATAAACATCTATGAAGTGAGTATCTTTCTCATATAACACCGGGAGCGATAAGTAACCGATAGGCGATAACTTCGTTCCGTTGTAACAATTTAACTTCAATGTACATGGTTTCAGATTGTAGTTATTTTTAAAATACTTGTTAAAAAAGAAAGTTGACATTGCTGAAATTGCACTACCGCTATCCACTTCGAATGTAATATCCACACCTCCTATCGACACGGTCTGCTGCATCGGTCGACCATTAATACATTGTATATTAAATAAATCTAATTTACCTGTTATCACGTCGTCGTAGGTATCCACAGCTAAGTAATTGTTTACCTTACTAGGACACATTCTTTTTAAATGACCTCGCTTATTACACTTTTTACACATATACTGAGCGAAACGACACTCAGTTTCCTTGTGATTTGTGTATCCACATATCATACACTGCACTGTTTCACTATTACGAGCACTTGCGCCGGACACGGTGCGCGGCTGGCCCAACGGTGCCGGCAGCCCGGCCGGTGCGCGCCGCACTGCAAACACGGGTAACTCCGGTCCGACCGGTGAAGACACTGCGGGCGCTGAGCCCCGCGCGGGACGCAAAGCCTCGCGGGCACAGCGCACGGCCGCTGCCATCTGCAGCGCGCGGTCCAGCGTCAGTGTGGCCACGTCCTCCGCGAACAGCCGCTCCCTCTCGGCGGGCTGCTCCAGCCCGAGCACAAACCGATCCCGCAGCACGGTGAACAGCTCACCGCCGAAACCGCAATGCTGCGCCAAGCTGCGCACACGCGCCGCCCATTCGGCCAGCATCTCGCCCGGCCGCTGCTCCGCTTTATAAAAGGAGTACCGCTCGGCGAAACTGCACTTATTTGGTAACAGATGTTCGTCCAGTTTCTTCAAAATGATGGCGAGCTCGACTTCCTCCACTTTCTTGGGAAACACTAGTTCCGTTAATAGTTTGTAAGTGTTTTCTACCAAGGCCGTCAGCAGGATGGCTTTTCTTCTCACACCAGCCTTATCGGTATCTTTTGTGACATCGTTGGCTATACAGAACTGTTCATACCGATTTTTGAAAATTTGCCAGTCTTGCATGTGATGGTCGTAGCCGAGATTGCCCCCGAACAAAAAGCCTTTGTTATCCATTATTATTCACTATAATGAATCGGTACACACGTAGTTAGGTATCCTCGTCGCCAATTGTAGTGTTTAAGAGCAAATTACTAAATAAAACACTGGAGTTGTTGCTATCGTTTAATAGCCGTTTTACAACTGACTCTCAAAGTACCGTCATTTACATTTGAATAGTGACAGGTACCTATATATAACTATATATCTAGGTATATACACCACAGTAATATTTAATACTACAATACCGATTAATCAGCTATAAACACTATAAAGGCTATTGGCAAATCAGCGATGAACATTGGTGAAGCCATAAGAAGAAGATATATTTATTCATAGCTGTGCCATGTGGTTGAACCTGGTTAATGGTTACTGCTCAGCTCCTTTGGGTCGTATTTTTAGGGTCCCGTACCCAAAGGGTAAAAACGGAAACCCTATTACTAAGACTCCGCTGTCTGTCCGTCTGTCTGTCTGTCCGTCTGTCACCAGGCTGTATCTCATGAACCGTGATAGTTAGACAGTTGTTTTCACAGATGATGTATTTCTGTTGCCGCTTTAACAACAAATATTAAAAAACAGAATAATATTAATATTTAAGGGGGCTCCCATACAACAAACGTGTTTTTTTTGCCGTGGTACGGAATCCTTCGTGCGCGCGTCCAACTCGCACTTGGCCGGTTTTTTTTCAAATCCGACTGGTATTTCCAGAGATTAGCGCGTTCAAACAAACAAACTTTTCAGCTATATTAGTTAATCTTTCTTCTTTTTCTTTATTGACGGGTTGCCTTACAGCTCCTGAAACCGTATTATCGGTCCCAAGGTATACAGCTGAAAACCAAGTCTCCCTCTTTTAGCCGATGGTATTTGTGAGGCTATACCTAACGAGTGGCCAGTTCTGTTGAGGTATATATAGATTTATTTTATTCCTGGTATGGTATTTAAGCTATATTCTAAAGTCAAAAATACATTTAGAACTTCTATCATTAGACTGAACAATAATAACAGTTATTATACATCAGCAAAGAATATTCATAATTTAATAACTACGTTTGTGAGCAGTTTCGTTATGAATTTTTAAAATAATAATTTTCACTTGAATATAGCCAATATAACAACTAGGTACAATTTAATTAACCCAATTACTTTAGGTACAGGATACGTGTCTTTTAATATTTTTAGTGTTGAAAGCAATTGACTAGTAAGAGGATGTAAGTCATCAAAATCTAACTTTTAATCAATTTTTTCAGAAAACTTGATCTATTTACGAACCTGAAAAAAAAAATTTTAAGATATGACAAATCTTTTTATTGTTTTGAAAATATGATCAGAAACATTTTACTCGATAGAAAAAAATCGTAAATACAACTTTATTTATCAAATTTTATAGCTATAATATAGGTGGTATCATTTATTTACTCAATTCGACCGTATATATATATTTATTTTTTTATGTGTGTTCGCGGATAACTGCGTCGTTTATGAACCGATTTTGATAATTTCTTTTTTAATCGACAGATAATTCTTCCGGATTTTTTCCATTTTTATCTCATAAAAATTGTTTCTTTTAGTTTTTCAGTAATTTTGAAAAAACTGACTTTTTAAGTCAATTATCAGTATCTCGATGAAATATGTACCGATTTTGACGAATTATTTTTTTAAGGATATAATAATTTCTCGACATTATCTCACAGACATGACGAAAATCGGTTCAGTAGTTTTTCAGAAATTCAGTAATTTGTCTCTGTTTACTGCTGAAAATTATGTATCAGAGAAACCTTAGCAACGGTTGCTATTGATACGAAGTTGTCAATTTTTGTATCGGCGGTGGTCTAACGGCTAAAGGTATGGGGTGCAGCGTAAGATGCACTAAGTTCAAATCCTATCCAAAGCATGATTTTTTTAAATTTTTCTATAATTTTTTTTATTTGCATGATTATTTTTCTCTCAGGGCAGCAAAATCACTTATAAGAGAAAAATAAAATTAACCGTCTTCAAATTCTACGACGAAATATTTATAATTTCTTACTTTTCAGTGCAAATTTTTGAAGTCGGTACACTTTTTTTCAAAGTTAATGTTATTATTGTAAAATTATTTCTATGTTGTATAAGATTTTTTTTTAAATTGCGTTTTAAACAAAAAATATCGCTTACGTTCAATTCAATACCGTTTCTATACAGCTGCTCGCGTGCGCGCGATTCTAGATAAGTCCGTTCTGCTTTTTCATCACTCATTTTCCCATCGACCACTTCACCTTAACGATTCATTTAATTTCCGTAGCGAAATGGCAAAAACGGAGTAAGTACGTCATGTCTGAAGATAATATAATCTCTTTTCATCAATTCTGATGTCTTATAATTATGTGAAACGACATACCCACAATGTAGTTATATAATTTTGGTGAACGAAATTCGTATATTTGAGGATCGCAGCAAGTGGAAATATGTGGTCTCTACCTACCCCTCTAGGAAACAGGCGTGATGTTTATGTGTGTGTGTATAATAATAATAGCTCTATAAAATTAGCTTCTTCTTCTTAGCTTTTAGTAAAAAATGTGTACATATTTCATCGAGATATTAAAATAAATTTACTTGTAAAGTGAGTTTTTTCAAAATTCAAATTCAATTAAAAAATTATCGAAATCGGTTTACAACTGGCGGAGTATAATCAATGTAAGTATAGGTACCGGGACGGTTCTTGAGCGGTGGCCGTTAGATGCGCAGAACACAATTTTTGGGTCTGCTTGACGGTATGAGGTATTAATTTTAATTTTACCAGCAGTAAAAAGCAATCGTAAAAACAAACACCAGTAATGCACTCGAATTACATATGCGCAAACATTCCCCCACTTTTTCGTCGAGCGCTCAAGAACCGTCCCGGTACCCTGTACATACATTTAAAAAATATGGTCCAAATTGAGAACCTTCTCCTTGTTTTTGAAGTCTGTTAAAAATAATATCGAGTAAAATTTAAGTGAGTAGGTATGTGAATATCAGCACATTTCATAACCTTTCATTGTATTTCATGAAATACTTGTTCTAAAGGATTGAAAGGTTATGAAAGCTGATGTACGAAGAAAGGGAAATGTAACATGAATGCCAACAAAAATATTATGTTAACTTATTGTAATGTCCTTTGTATATATATATATACTAAAATCATATATTGTACAAAAAAAAGTTACGGGTTAAAGTTACTTTTAACATAAGGGATCCTTAACGGTTAAACGCCTTTGGATTAAAATTGGTACGATATCAGATTGACGTCGGAACTAATTTCAGTAAATTAATCCTAAATAATGTAACAGATTTTATTTAGAACTAAACAATATCTCAATATTTGTAATGTAATTAATTAGACGGACTACGATTCGAACCAATGGTTTTTTATAATTAAAAACGTATGGGTACCCTGGAACCGTAACACACGTGAAGAAAGAAAAAAAAAGTATGTAGGTACTATCAAGTGCAGAATTTCAAGGACACTTAGGCTATATTCGCTTTCTATTGCCACCTTTAACCGCTAGACCACCGTCGATACGAAAATTGACAACTTCGTGTCAACAATTTCTCTGAAACAATTTTCAGCCGTAAACAGAGGCAAATTACTGAATATCTGAAAAACTACTTAACCGATTTTCGCCATATGTCTGTGAGAAATTATTATATCCTTAAAAAATAAGTCGTCAAAATCGGTACATTATTTCATCGAGATATTAAGAAAAATTTACTTAACAAAGTCAGTTTTTTCAAAATCATCAAAATCGGTTTACAACTGGCTGAGTAATAAATGTACATACATACATAAAAAAAAACATACGGTCCAAATTGAGTTGAGAACCTTTTTTTTTTCACGGGTTGCCTTACAGCACCCGAAACCGTTTTACGGTTCCAGGGTACCCAGCGGAAGACCAAGTCCAAGTTTAGCCTTTGAGAACCTTCTCCTTCTTTTTTTGGAAGTCGGTTAAACATAGCAAATACGCCAACACGAATACCCCATGTGCGATCGCATAACAATTTTTGTACTTTCTTGCAAATCTGTTATGTTTTTTTTAAATAAGGTTAGGGTTTTTTTTGCTTACGGAAAGCAAGCTGTATTAGTAACTACATCGAGAAGGTTCTTAATTTTTCGCATTTCCAAAAAATTCCACGGCGAAAAGCTAGAATATTATAAACAAACATTTAATAAATGTCTGTGTTTTTATTCGCAAATCAAACAATCCGATGTAAGAACACAAAACGCTAACCATTTTCTCTTTCAATCTGAATTGGACCGGAAATATTGTGGTAACCACAAAGAAGTTATTTTCTTTTGGCAAATATTATTTCATACGGCATGAGAGAAGTGACTGGTATCTATAATTTCTTCTTTATTTTTAGGATCTAGATAGAACATACAGCTTGATTTAATCTATATATCTATCTATCACCACGCCTTTTATCCCAAGAGGGGTAGGCAGAGACAAAAGAATGCCATTTGTTACGATCCTGATATACCTCTTTCATCATACCTTTCATACATGCTCGACGATTGTGTGTACTTTTAATATTGCCATAGATTGCCATCGATCAATACATTTTTTATATGTTCAATAAAAGTACACTTAGGTCGTCCTCTGCCAGCATTTCTTTCATTTCAGCCATATAAACCTGTCATTCTGTCAACGTGTCCAAACCAGCGTAAACTACTTTTTAGTTTTAGCCACAATATCATCTTTCACTCCGCATTCTTCTTTTATGACATCGTTCCGAATGCGGTCAATACGCTTTATTCATTAGTTTTTTTTAAATTTCATTGAATTTCGACCACTAAGTAGATTTTTGTAAATAATTTCATTCACATTGTTTCCTACATCATCTTGTTAAGTCTATGACGGATTAGAAAACATCCTACGCAATGAAAACTCGCTGGAGCTAATTTTTTACCCGATTTGATTCACCACTACTGATAACACTCAGCTCCTAAACATGATATTTACATTTTTAATATTCGTAAAACTTCCTCGTGAATTATCTAATCGTGAAAAAAATATTTTTTTGTGACTGTTTTAGTATTGTAGTGTTTCAGCAATTTCTTAACATGTTTTCACCAAACTCACATTAATTTAATTTATCTTTTAATTCCAGCGAACACGTTGAGATAGATACTTATTAGTTCCCGTACTCCATTTTCCGGGAAATTGCAACATAACACTTCAAATGTATTGCAAAGTGGATTGCACTCACGGCTGTAGTTTATTTCAATTTCAAAGAGAATTGCTTTGGCTTTAAAGTTACTTAGAACAAACAAAACAAACACATCTCCATGGCTTTTATACCTTGTGGTGTGGCCAGAGTCACAAGTAACAGTGTCCACTTTATGCCAATTGGCAATCCTGTTGCTGGACTTAATGGACCATTTTTAGTAAAAGTGCCCTTCGAAACACGAAAAGTCGATTAAAGCACATATTCTTACATAAAACTGGCAACTATACCTTCTCTTTCTGTATATATATATATTATCACGTCTTTTATCCCAAGAGGAGTAGGCAGAGACAATCGAATGCCATTTGCTACGATCCTGACATACCTCTTTCGCTTCTTTTATATTCATTGGCGATTGTGTGTACTTTTAACATTGCTTTCAATCAATATTATTGATGTATAACATCTTTCCTCTAGCTTTCCTGCAATCTGTGGGAGTGATTTCGTTTAAAGGGACGGAAGTGTGTAACAGGAAGCGTGCGCTATTTGATTTGACCAATAAGCGCGCGCGCGCTGGTAGAGTTGGCTGTCAGATGGTACCAACCTATTTTCCGAGAGGTTGGTACTGTCAGCCAACGGTGTGTGTAACGAGAACGAGAAAGAGAAATAGAGAAGGAGAACGCATCAGCTATGTAAGCACACAACGTTGTGTATAAAGTAATGTTTTCAGGATATAATGTTAATGTTGCTTATTAGGTGAGATGTCAGATGTTACACATCATATGCGACTACTGTAAGGCTCGTTTTATATGTTCAATAAAAGTACACCTAGGTCGTCCTCTGCCATTCTTCTGATGAGTCGTTCGCGATGCGAAGTTTTAGAAACATATTTGGAAATATATGAAATAATACCTAAGAGGCCCAAAATACCAAAACTTTCGACACAACGCAATAAAACAAGACTAAAAATTCATACAAAATAGAATTCAAATAAACACTTTAAAGACCTAAGGGAGAAATAAAAAGTAAGAAAAACTATTCGATAGATTCCAAACGGGTCTAGAAACACTTTTACATTTACGAAAATGATACGAGAAAATAAAAGGCTGGAAAATTTGCGACGCCGTGAAATTTTGTTACACCGAATTACTAAGGCAAAGTGAAAACGCAGCTGCGAAACCAGTAATGTGATTAGAAAGGGTGCTACCTGGTGTCGGTTTAATTTTGTTTAAGACATTTAATTAGTTGACAATATTGGTTGTTTGGTTTTCAATTAATAGTCCAATCAATGAGGTTTTTAGGGTTCCGATGATAAAACGGAAACCATTATAGGATCGATTGGACGAAAAAAGTTGAAACTTGGTACAAATAAATACAGTTTGATGACCCAATCACGGACGTATAGCGTGAATAATTTAGATTTTGTAGGTTAATTGGGGGAGAAATGAAAAGAGAAAAAAATTTAGGTAGGTATTATACTTATATAAACCCTAATAAAAAATATTTTTATTTAAAAGTTTTATTCACAATAGCTGATATGAGTACAATACTTTTTCGTATTTGCGGTTTGAAAGAAAGATCGGCCGCAAGCTCATCAGGTAACGCAACTAACAACCAGTTGCGCGACGGCTATGCGGTCGCCAATTGCAAATAGATAACCTAACCAGTTGTTTTTTAGTTGCTCACAATCGCAAGTATGAGTCATCTATATAAATAATAATTAAACGATGTTCGTTGGTAAGCGCATCACTTGAGAACGGCTAAACCGATTTGGAATTTTTTATATTCGTAATAGTCTGAATAAGCTTTTTAGGAAATGAAAACTTGGAAAAGTTGCAAGAAAAATTCGGGTAAAAACTGAAATTATGGCATTTTTGTATAAACTCAAGAAAATAATAGTGGCGTAGAGCCAATGGTGCGAAAATCTGGTTTCTAATATGAATCAAATTGTCAATATCATCAAAAACTTTTTGATTTATGTAATTTTTATGTATTTTTTTAATTCCTTACTTGTTTGTTAGGGGCGCTAGCGTCGGTTGTGAGTTTAATTGCGTTTTGACAGGAAGTATTATGCAACCCGGCGCAGTTGCTAATTCCGTGCTAAGACTGGCCGGACGTAATGTTCAATCACTCTTGAGTGAAGCAGAAATTGTTTGGCAATTTTCCGACCGCGCTTGATTACACTCGGCTCTTCTTGAATGAGATTTTTTCACAATACGTCCTTGTTCATATATTTTCTATTATACTGAAAAGCCAAAATCTTATTGACTAATCTGAAAATAGTTCATTTGTATTCGGGCGAAATAGTACAGTGGTCAGTTGAAAGTAACGGGAGGACTTGGATTTTATTCTTATTGAATCCAAAAAGTTAATAACTAGTTTCTTTAGTTGAAGGTGTTCAACATTATAAATGATCAAAGCTTTCACATAGTTTAAAAAACCAGTTAATAAACGCCATATGACTTCGTTTTGCAATCGTTTAAATTAAAAAATTGTTACTATGGGCTGGCTTTTTGTAGATATTTTATTCTGCGGTAAATTAATTTTATTCTTATGGTTTAAGGCGATGCATCACAGCGCAACTCAGTTTTACGCGCGATTTATTTAGTCCATATCTTTGTGAAAAAATCGATAAGATAACCAAGGATAAAATAAGATAGACCAAGATTCACGTACCAAAACATGAGAAAGTACGATTTCTCAACAAAACATGGAACGGGTTTTCGATATCGGAGTACTATACAAAAACTATTAAAAAAAGCAAGTTGTAGTTAATGTTTTCTTAAAATATATCAAATTTTATCTATGAAATAAAGGAAATAAAATTGTACAAAGAATTAGTGTCGCAAAGTCGTTTAAAAATACGCGATTAATTGAGGACTTTTATGTGTAACTGATTTTGAAAATTTTATTTCGTATTAGAAATCAATTTTAATTTTTAACCCAAGATATATAGTTATCGCGTAATTTACATTTTTTTTTTATAGAGAAGACGACATGTGACCTTGCCACCGCCTGATTGTTAAGCATAGGTGGCTGGTCCATGAATGCGCGCGACTGGCAGATTGTAATACAGTCCGCCAGTCGCGCCCACTATGCCGGCCCGTAGAGATGATTTTTCACGCTTCGCTTAAAGGACCCAAGGTTGTAGAAAGGAGGAAAGACCGACGCCAGAAGTTCATTCCACTTTTTGGCTGTACGACACAGGAACGAGTCACTGAATTTTTTCGTTCGTATAGAGAACGTGTCGACGGTGTGAGGATGAAAACTGTATCCTGTGCGAGCAGTGCGGGTGCGAAAAGGGGATGGAGGGACGAGGCCATGGAGTTCTTCTGAACACTCCCCATAATACAGTCGATAGAAGACGCTAAGAGAGGCTATGTCTCTGCGTAACTGTAGAGGCTCGAGATTTCGTGTGGCCTTTGGGTCATTGATGATGCGAATCGCTCTTTTTTGCAAACCGTTGAGGGCATCGAGGAGATACTGAGCGGAACCATCCCAGAGGTGTGAGCCATATTCAATGCACGAACGAACTTGGGCTTTGTAGAGCTGTAGCCTGAGCTTTGGCGCGAAATATTGTCTCACCTTGTTCAGAATTCCTAGTTTTTTTAGCTGCAGCATGTAATTAGTATGGGACAAACTTAATTTTTTTGTTACTTGATTACCAACGATAACGTCGATATGTCTCTAAATCTCAATATGTTATATGTTCTCAATAAAATTGCATTGAAATTTTAAGCGATAGCAGATTGCTACTTCGTTTTATATTATTTGGGATATTTTAGGACACAGAACACGGAATTGACCGATTTTTTAAAAGAACCTACAGATATTTTTCCGAGAAAAACACCAAAGCTTCCACAAATAAATTACCTAGATGCGACAAATTGCTCGAAGGCCCTTCCGTATATCGTTTTTAACCCTCACGATCGATGCTGATATATTTTTACATTGATGGTTTTCAGGACCTCATTGTGAAAATTTGAAAACGAAAAAGAAATTGCAGCGCTATGTATTCATTGTTTGAGATGAAATGGCTGAGTGGGTCGAATTTAATACACACTTGCTATATTCAAGCAAAAAGGTATATGTATTTTGTTCCATATTTTTAGGAAAATTTGAGTGAATTGCCAAGGTAATCAAAAATATTTCCCAAACGTCAAATGAATGAATAGAAAATTTTCCTGCTAGACAACATTATTTCCGCTCCCTCGAGCTATAAATATTTCACGAGCGCTGCATTGCAGTTGACGGCATGAATTCTGCATCTCGTAACAAGTTTTTATATACAAATATATTTGAAAAAGAAACACGGCCAATAATAACATCAATATTTAGACAATTGTCCATAATTATCATCTCTCTGCCTACCCCTCTTGGGATGAAAGCAGTGATGGTAGATAGAGAGACATAATATATCCATATCATCACTACATAACATATTATAATACAAACAAAGCCTGTCTGTCTATATGTGGCCTTTTCACGCAAAAACTACTGAACGGATATTAATTCGGTTTTCAACGTTAAATAGGAAGGTTCATGAGGCAGGTTTACGAGTATTAAACATGGATCTATCATGTTTAGGAGCTGAGCATTAAATAGATAAAGATTTAAAGAAATCAAGTTTTATAATAAGTTAGTTTGATCCTTAGACCACCACTCTAACCATTGCTCTATCGACGATTTTTTGTATACAGTAATTCAGTCAGGGTCGAATTAATTACCCTATTTGTCTCTGTAGGTCAAATTGAAGGTCATTTTGACCTTTGCATGAATGACATAGTGACCCCATCCTTTATTGAGACATACGTAACTTGCGACTAAGTTAAAATTAGATTTGTAAATACGATGATGTCGAAGAGTTATCTCGAGATATACCAAAACAAACACATCTTCACGGCGTTTATACCTAGCGGTGTAGCCAGGAATATTAGTAACCGTGTCCACTTTTTACCGGTTGTCCATATTAAACAGAACAGGTGGCAAGCCCGTTGCTGCACTTAATAAACCTAGATGTGTAAATTCTTTAATAGACACGTAAATATCTGTTAGTTTTGGAAGAAGTGCCCTTTGAAAAGCGAGTATTCTTAAAAAAATTATGCTTAGCATTTTTCAGGCAAGTGAGAATTGAACCCGGGACCGGGACCTCCTTTTCTACTAATTTACTAGGCTATCGACTCCTTAACCATACTTCTACTAAGTACTATTATAAAAACGTAAACAATGTGTTTCTGTTCGTTTTTCTTTTTTCATCGGAAGTTCTTTGGGATAAGAGTTTAAGGAGACGCCCCATGATTTTTGTCCCATACATATCACATGTTTCGTTTTTCCAGTTTCACACGATAATGTGCTCGATAAAATTTCTTTTCAAAGATAAATATATTCTAAAGTTTCTAATGGAAAGAAAATAACCAAAATCAATTACACTTAAGTTTTATGAGTCCTCAATTCCACGCGTATTTCAGCCAAGTTTGCGACTCGAGTTTTCTTAATATATTTACAGATTTACAATTTTCTCGACATTAAAAAATAACTAATTTCACATATTTTAAGAATAAACAAACTAAAATTTTATAATTGTAATAGTTTTTGTAAAAACATAGAAAAGCCGAAGTCCTTTTCGTATTTTTAAATACCGATTTTGTTGAGTAATCTTCCTTCTCATGTTTCTGGTACATGGATATTGGTCTATCTTATCTTATCCTTGGTTACCTTATCGATTTTAATAGTAGTCCATCTCGCTTACATCTTTCTAAAGAGATATGGACAAAATAAGCCGCGCGTAAAACTGAGTTCGTTGCGTTGTGATGCGTCGCCTTAAGACACATTTTACTCTAGGAACGAAACCGGGACAATTTTATTTGCGCAGAGATAGTTGTAGGGTCGGATAATGATACATAGGCAAAGTTTTTATCCCGGAAATCCATCGGCAAAAATTTATGTCACATATTTTCCACGGGCCGGGGCGAAAATCTTTATAAATATATATTTAATCAACTGAAGATATCCAGTAACCGTGAAATCAATTATTGCTTTATTAGAAAGAATAAAATTTCAATAAGGATTCAAGAATAATATGAGAACCTTTCTTTGTTCTCCGGAAATTGTCGATAGATTTCAAATTCTTGAAATTGCTGAATTCTGGAAAAAGTCTCAAAATTTTTCATATTCCTCTATCAAATTATTCTCCCGAAACTTCGTACTTTTCTCGGAAACAATTTTTAGTCAAATTTAAATTAACGCTTCAACTTTCGTCACACTGAAATTTCTTTATTTTAGTTGAAATTTGTACCTAATAGTGTGAAAATATGCGAGCGTCGAATACATGCACTTTTCTCTCCGAACTTGGTCTTGGTAGGTAAGTAGGTCAAGTCAAGTAGTTCCAAGATGAAACTTCAGGACCCAAGGGTAATTTTCGTGACGATTCCTTATTATTTGAATTTTAAAGGACATAAGTTACATAGGTATTTTATATACACTTTCTATGAATGATCTTAGAATACCATAGAGTACTAAGCCTATGGAGGGGCCATAGACGGGCTCCCCTTTTCGCCATATCTTTCTCCTTTGACCAGTTATACTGACCAGGTGCGCAGTTACCTTAGATTTCTTTGGTATCGTTTTGTGTCGCGAGACAGAGCTCTAGGAAAATTGTTAATTGTGATGTTTTAAACGGGAAAGGCGATCTAGGGCGTCAAACTTAGTGTTTCCAATCATTAATTATAATTATTATGTTTGTATTTTAACATAATCATCATATAACGTATAAACCTTTTAAAAAAAAGTGTACCGACTTCAAAAATTTGCACTGAAAAGTAAGAAATAATAAAAATTTCGTCGTAGAATTTTTGAAGTCGGTACCCTTTTTTTTAAAGGTTTATTTTTCCCTTTTAAGTGATTTTGTTGCCCTGAGAAATAAATAATAACGCAACTAAAAAAAATGATGGAAAATTAAAAAAAAAAAACTGCGGTGGATGGGATTTGAACCTCGAGCAATGTGCATCCTGCGCTGCATCCCATACCTTTAGCCGCTAGACCACCGTCGATACGAAAATTGACAACTTCGTGTCAAGACTTTTCTCTGATATAATTTTCAGCAGTAAACAGAGACAAATTACTGAATTTCTGAAAAATTACTGAACCGATTTTCGTCATATGACTGTGAGATAATGTCGAGAAATTATTATATCCTTAAAAAAATAAGTCGTCAAAATCGGTACATATTTCATCGAGATATTACGAAAAATTGAATTATAAGGTCAGTTTTTTCAAAATTTCTGAAAAACTCAAGAACTAATTTTTATAAGATAAAAATGGGACCAATCCGGAAGAATTATCTGTCGATTAAAAAAGAAACCATCAAAATCGGTTCACAACTGGCGGAGTAATCGATGTACATACATACAAAAAAAAACGGTCCGAATTGTGAACCTTCTTCTTTTTTTTTCGAAGTCGGTTAAAATCCTCGATGATTTACACCCTTCATGTCTCCTTTGGTAAATACTCAAAGTAGAATACCCATTAAAACATCCCTACTAAGGATGTTGACAGTGAAAGAAAATAAATAGGTACACAATAATATTTTTATATAGTCTATTAGATAACGTATAATCACTGAAAATAATGTTTATTTATTTGTTTAATTAATATTTCTTTTTTAATATCAAAATGAAAAATATTTAATTCATACTTCCGCTCACGCGACCACAAACGGTAAGTGACATCATTTCAAAGTAAATGTCAAATAAATAACCACAGACTAGTAACTATATATTATAATAACCGTCTGTCAATCTGTCATTGACTAAGTTATTTTCTTGTTATTTTATCTAATCTGTGACCATAATTTTGTTGGTTTTCTAGATATGACGTCATCATAGTATTCGCGGGGATTAAAATTAAAACCATTTTTTTTTTTTGTGCGTCGGTGGCCGAGTGGGTAAGACGTCTGGTATTTACTAGACAGACCCCGAGTTCGATCCCGGATCCCGGCCATGTACCAATGGGTTTTTTAATTAAAAACTTATGTACATAATCCGACAAACCACACTTAGAGGCTTTTCCATCTAAATATATCTCAACAGAACTAGCCACTCGTTAGATATAGCCTCACAAATACCATCGGCTAAACGAGGGAGACTTGGTCTTCCGCTGGGTACTTCAGGAGCTGTAAAGCAACCCGTGAAGAAAAAAAAAAAAAAAAAAAAAAAAAAACCATTATTTTAAATGAAAATAGAATTTTTTTTTTAATTATTTTATTAGGTATAATAAATCTTGTAGCTATAATTTAAAAGTATATTCAAAAAATTTTGAACATACCTCCTTAACGAACAATTAATTATTACACAAATTCCGACTTGTACATGAAAACGTTTTCATTCATATATCAACTAAACACCAATAATAGATCTGAAGAGTTGGTTTGCTTGTTAGAACGCGCTTTTCTCGGAAACTACTTGTCGGATTTGACAAATTATTTTTGCATTTGATAACCCAATTCTTGAGGATGGTTATAGGCTATAATATAACATCACACTAAGAGCCAAAGGAGCGCGGAGCAGTAACCAGGGTGCAATCGCAAGGCACAGCCAGTCTATACTTCTTATCTATTTTTTGTATTTTTGTATGTATGTTTGTAATAAATAAACTCAAAAACTACTATGCCGATTTCAAAAATTCTTTCACCATTGAGTGAAATAGGCTATATTCTATTTTCAAAAAAAAATGGGTTCTTACTAAAACTCCAATAATGTAACCCAAGGTGTAAAAAAATTACCTAATAAATTCCTGCGCTGCGAAAACTGTTGATGATAGAACAAAATAATGTAGGTACTACGACTTTGCAGGACACATCGTTACCTACAAAAAGTGTCGCATGTTCTTTTATTTTAAAAATTTAATTAAAAAGCCGCCGCTAGATAAGGCTCTTTATTTGTTCCTTGCTATTAATCCTCTCAAAATAAATTGCACGACTGATTTATATAACTTCTTGAAATATTCAATTCGGACATTCCATTTGAAAGATATCACGAGTTTAAAAATGTAAGTATTTTTTTATCGCGATTTTAGTATTTTTGTACAACAATATCCAAAGTTAGAGGTAGTGGTAGTGGTAAGGGTAGGAATAGGAGTAGGGGTAGGGGTAGGGGTAAGGGTAGTGGTAGGGGTAGGGGTAGTGCAGGCAATCCATTATCTATGAGTGCTGTAGGGTATATTTTAATTTGTTTGAAAAAATCCACGGGCGAAGCCGGGGGCGGACAGCTAGTATAAAATATAATGATCACTGCTATAGGTACCTCAGGAATAATGAAAATGGTAATTACAATTTTGGGTAAAATTATATCCAATTAATGGAAGTTTTAGATTACCTATCTGAAGACATTGAGACCAAGATCAAAGCTAGGTAATTTAATTTTGTAAGTAGCCCTTAGTACCTAATTTAATTACTTCGCTTTTACGTAGCAGTCGACAAAATAAAAACTTTAATTACAAAGGTAAATTGGTAACTTTGGCAACATTGTGGCTTCCATCACACAGGCAAATATATTATTTAGTAAATCCATGCTGCATCAAAGGCCGTATCTAGGAATTTAATTCGGGGGGGTTTTAAGATTTTGGGGGCAATTAAATATTCAAGAGTCTAAGAATGGTAGGTAATGTAAACCTTATCTAAGTTTTCTTCATATAAACAATTTTAACTAATTCCAATTAAGAATGAAAATGTGATTATTTGTTTGTTTGTTTGTTTTTTTTTCACGACAAAACAGAGCAACAAATTATTGTGTAACATTTTAAAAAAATCCGTAAGTTAAATTTTTTTACACTTAGTTTTTATATTGTGGGCTACGGTGACAATGCTACCAGAGAAGCGAGGACCGGGTACCGTCTCATTAAACTTATAGCCTCAAGAGTGCCAGGAATCCGTCTGCTTTTGTTACTAAAGTCATAACCTGAAGATATTGGTCTTCTTCCTTTCACCCGTAGTGCTCTTGGTCAATCATGGCGGTCCACAGCCGCGACGCTCAATCTTGAGACATGTCTTTCTCGCCAAGGTCGGTGATGCGGTGACGCGAACTCACAAGTTTTTCCCCTACTAAAAATCGGTAAACGCGCCTAAAGAAGTTTTCACTTCAAAAAAATCACTGTCAAACACATATTTGAGGGCGAAAAGGAAGATGCGTACACCTTACAGGTGGAAACTTTGGAGAGGATACTTCTAAGGTCTAAGGAACATGTGTACCATGACCCCCTGCCCCACCCCTATCCGTCCATGATCTAAATCAAATGTACTCCATCTCCACTCACCTTCACCGTCACACGGCTTTTTCCGTAATTTAGGTATTTGAAGGTGTTAAATTCAAAGTATCTAAATACCTATTTCATTCACGAACATCGAAGGCAAACTACGAGAAGCTATTTCGAAGTAATTGAATTCCGATGCGGCAGTTGACTTAGCATTCCATTGTATAAACCGTTTATCACTAGATAATGTTGAACAAAATTCAGGAACAATTTGTCTATATGTTCGGGATTCGGGATTGTTTGATCTTGCACTTTTGTATGAATTAGATGAACTTGCAAGGAAACTGAGACACAAATAAGCGTGGACACAAATTTTATATTTTAATAGGTAACAAAATCCGGTATCTCAGCGAAAATTTTCGGTACGGCCGCCGTATGATCGAGATTGAACATAGGCCACACATTAGCGATGTTTTTTTTTATATAGAGAAGACAACATGTGACCTTGCCACCGCCTGAAACGTGTCGACAGTGTGAGGATGAAAACTGAAAACTCACACAGACACAAGATTCGATTAAAGAAAGTGTCAAACATCTGTGTATACGTGACTTGAAAACGGGTGGCGAACCGTAGTTACAAGAATTGGAGGAGTATGTAGTCGATTTCGGCGGACCGTATGGCGGTGCGCCGGCAATTGGACGAATGAGTGGGCACCTTTAGACTTTGTAAATAATACTGTATTTCTGGGCATCACTTTGGAATCTACGTTGCAGTGGGGTCCCCACATTAAAAAAATTGCAAAAAAACTTAGATCAGCAACATAATATGCTATTAAAAAGATACGAGGCCTTACAGGCGTGGAGGCGGCGAGACAGGTTTACTTTAGCTATTTCCATAGTTAATGTCATATGGTATTCTGCATGCTGTGGGGTCATGCTGCTGACGTGTCTTTTAGGGTACCGTAACCAAAGGGTAAAAACGGAATCCCTATTACTAAGACTCCGCTGTGCGTCTGTCTGTCAGTCTGTCCGCTGTATCTCATGAACCGTGATAGTTAGACAGTTGAAATTTTCACAGATGATGATCTCTCAGAGATCGATTTGGGAAAATCAATATAGACGTTGCCATTGCATCACAATATTTTTTTTTAATATAATGTATGTCAAAAAGAATATTGAATCTGTCTATCCATCATCACGCCTTTTATCCCAAGAGGGGTAGGAGAGAGAGATCGATTTGGGAAAATCAATATAGACGTTGCCATTGCATCACAATATTTTTTTTTAATATAATGTATGTCAAAAAGAATATTGAATCTGTCTATCCATCATCACGCCTTTTATCCCAAGAGGGGTAGGAGAGACTATAGAATGCCATTTTTTCCTTTGTTTTTTGATCCTGACATACCTCTTTCGGAAAATTTTTGAAATGCGATACAAATTCGCCATAAACAATTTATTACCCCGTTTCAAAAAATCCTTCTTTAGGTCACCTCCTGTATGTCATCTTTTTTAAGTTTGAAGTACATCCGACCAATACAACATTTTTTCCTATTCAAACTTCAACACCTCGTTGCACCTCGTTGTTTTTAAAAATCTTAAAACACAAGTTTTATTATTTGTTTTAGATTTAGAGTATTTGTACCAAGCTTCAAGTTGCTACACGCACGGAATACGATTTTCTATACAAATGTTTACACCCCATTTCACCTCTTGCGCCATCTTAGTTATATATATAATAAACCTTTTTAGGTAATATTTTATTTAAAACTATTTATTTATTTTTAACGTAATGAAAAGCCCTCTTTCTTTTTTGGGAAATATTGTTTTCCTTTTCAACTAATATTTTATTATAGCTCTGATGTTATAGTTTGTATTCAAATATTTGTAATTGAACTGGACACAAGGTATATTTGTCTTAATTCGAAAATCCCAGGGCGCCTCTTACTCATCTGTAAATATCATGAAAGGCCAAACGTTTGATCACAAACGTCGGTTCAGTGAGGTATGCTTACATCTGCTTACATTTACAAATGTGTCAGTGCTTTCCGGTTCAAACGTTTCCGTGTGAATTTAATTAAAATATAGACAGATAAGTTAATAAGGTTTTTAAGGGTCCATAGCCAAAATAGCAAAAACAAATTATTCCTGCTTTACTCTCCGAAAACGCTTGTTAGAATAAATAACAAAATTCACTTTCTGATGCAACTATTTATTTCTGTAGGCTTCTAACTCTGCCATCTTTCTATCTATACTAATATTATAAAGAGGAAAAGTTTGCAAGTTTGGATGTATGGGGTAATCTCTGAAACCACTGATCCGATTCTGAAAATGCTTTCACTAAGAGGAAGCTACATTATTCCTGAGCGCTATAGAATATATTTTATTTTGTTGGAAAGTATCCACGGGCGAAGCCGGGGCGGAAAGCTACACAACATTTATTGTATATAGGCATTGTTAGACAGGTTATTTAGTTAATTTACCTACCTATTTTGTTTGAGTTGCAGCTTCATGTTGTAATTAAAAGAAACAATAGACTTAATTTTCTTAAATTGGAAATTGAAACATAATTGTAAATAATTTTGACAGACGTTTAAAACGCTGTCTCCTTGGAAACGACGTTGATTCTAGTCACCTAGCACAACTAGTTGACACTAGTGACAAATAATACGCATTTTCTACCCAAACATCCCGGCGCACGCAACCAGCGTCTATGACACAACCTTTCAAGAACGACAGAAGAATTGAAACATCGCCACCACAGCTGTCAGATTTTATTTATAAATACTGTATCTATATCATTTTGTATAATATTTTTATATTAATTTATTTTATATTTAATATTATGTACAGTATATTTAAGTATGCCGTCTCAGGACCAAATGTCTTCCAGCCAATCAAACAATTTAGTCAACTGGATTCAATGCCCAAACTGTCCCCAGGCCGGTTTTTTCAAGGGGCGCAGAGGCCTTAATATACATATAGGTAAGACACATTCTAAGAAAGGCGACCTTCCTGCATATACGCCCCTATCAGTACCAGCCAGTAAACTGTCCTCAGTTGACTCAAAACCTTTTTGGGAAAGAATCAGCTACCTCAAAGGATCCACACCAGTCCTAAAACGTATCCCTCGCGGTGCAAGAGTCTCTGTAGCCAAAAAACTAACAGAGGAACTAAATAAAGTGGTTAGAGATAATAACAAAGATAACTGGGAGTACCTGTTCACCTTTGCTTATCGTGTTCTATATGTTTCAGAAGACATCGGCTCTAAAAAGTCGCTTACATCTAGAATAAAACAAAACTGCTCCAAAAATGAGCCCACATCATTAAACCACCTCCCCATACTACCAAAAAATAATATATTTAAATATATAGAGAACAAAATAAGCAATGGTGACATTAGAGGAGCAGCTCGGATCCTTTTTTCTAACGACTCCATCGCCCCTGACTCACCTGAGACGCTCGCTGCCCTCTATAGCAAACACCCACAACCTATAGCCGGCCTCCAACTCCCTGATGCCCCCAACAGTACAGACGCCACACTCCAAACCTCCTCCGACGCCGTCAGACAAGCTATATTTTCTTTCCCATCAGGCTCCGCGGGAGGCATCGATGGCCTGACACCCCAACATTTAAAGGATCTCTTAAGTCATGACGGCGAGGCTAGCTCAATGCTGCTGGACGCTTTAACAAGTCTCGCAAATCTTATGCTTTCAGGAGCGGTTAGTGATTCCATTACAGACAATCTTTACGGCGCCAACCTTATAGCCCTAAAGAAAAAAGATGGAGGTATCAGGCCTATTGCTGTTGGTACCACCTACCGCCGCTTAGTAGCAAAAATCTGCTGCAAGACCGCAGCCCCAAGCCTTGCAGAGTATTTTCAACCTACCCAGCTCGGTTTTGGATCTAAGGGCGGCTGTGAGGCCGCCGTCCACGCTCTTAGAACTTTCCTGCAGCATGATCAAGGTGAAGTCCTCTTAAAGGTTGACATTAAAAACGCTTTCAATTCCATAGACAGAGGTACCCTGCTAAATCAAGTTCTCTCGAAGCTGCCAACTATCTATAAATTCATATGGCAGTGCTACGAAAAGTCCTCTAATTTAATCTATAAAGGAAACCTACTACACTCAGCAGTCGGATGCCAGCAGGGTGATCCACTCGGACCAGCTATCTTCAGCCTCGCGATTCACCCCATTATCAAAAAGTTAAATTCAAAATTCAACGTCTGGTACTTAGATGACGGAACTCTAGGAGGCGATGCGAATACAGTCTTAGAAGATTTGCAGGTAATAATTCGAGAATTTGGGGCTATTGGTTTAGACCTAAATTTCTCAAAGTGTGAGTTATTTATCTCCGAGACCTGTACAGAACAACACTCAATTTTATCACAATTTAACAAACTAGCTCTGAACATTACCGTCGTTGACAAAACCTCGCTTCACCTCCTAGGTTCTCCCATATTCGATGAATCATTCGAAAGTTTCGTCAACAACAAAATTCAAAACTTTACACCTGTTATAGACCGCCTCAGTCGTATAAATACCCACATGGCATACTTTATTCTCCGATACTGCCTTTTCGTTCCAAAATTTACTTATGTTCTTCGATGCTGTCAACTATGGAAACATCCTGATCTGCTCTTACGCCTTGACGACACTATCCTATTCACTTTATCATCAATTTTAAATATTCGTTTCAATAATCACATCTGGTCTCAAGCCTCTCTGCCTATTAAGCACGGAGGTTTAGGCATCCGCAAAATATCTAGTGTCTCCCTGCCAGCTTTCCTGGCCTCGGTGCACAGTACAAAACCCCTCACAGAAAAAATCCTTTCGATTTCCGATGACATTTCATATTCTACTGAGGCCAAAAAACTTTGGATTACAATCTGCCCACAAGATACAGAACCTCCGACAATTTCCTCCTCGCAGAAGATGTGGGACGAACCCCTTTGCAGATTGGCGCAAAATAATCTTTTAAACGCGGCTACCAATTCTGCAGATCGTGCTCGTCTCCTAGCTGTCAGCGAATGGGAGTCAGGGCTATGGCTTCATGCACTACCGTCAGCCCATATTGGAACGCTACTTGATCGTACCTCTTTCAGGTTAGCCACAGCTCTGCGCCTAGGCGCACCATGTAACGAGACACATCAATGCCGATGTGGCCGACCTGTGCATCAACTCGGCCACCATGGGCTGTCCTGCTGTAAGAGTGCCGGACGCCTCCCTAGACATGCTGACCTCAACGACGTCATCCGTCGAGCCCTTGTAACCGCAGACGCACCTGCTATACTCGAACCCAACGGCTTATCACGAGACGACGGAAAGAGGCCCGACGGCATGACGCTGGCACCTTGGAAGATGGGACGATCACTAGTTTGGGATGCAACTTGCGTCGATACCCTCGCCCAGTCCCATCTTTCATTTACTTCCTCTAAGGCAGGATCAGCAGCAGCCATAGCAGAAAACGCAAAGCGGCGCAGATATGTCGGCCTCAGCGACGACTATATATTTGCGCCACTTGGATTTGAAACACTTGGGCCTTGGGGACCAAGCGCTCATTCAATTTGTAAAGAAATTTCAAAACGCCTAATTAGATCTACAAATGACCAGAAGGCTGGTACGTATTTCGCACAACGCATTAGCCTTGCAATTCAACGAGGAAATGCAGCCAGCCTTCTGGGTACACTTCCAATGTCTGGGGACCTGGGACAAATTTTTTATTTATAAATTTAGTTTTAGATTTTATAATTGTATTAAGTCTATTTTAAGGTTTTTATATTATATTCTTTTTTTATGTAATTAATTATTATTGTATGTATCTATAATAAAGGTATACAAATAAAATAATGAACTGTCTGTCTGTGGTTTTAAAATGTCGTACTAAATATCTTAGTGGGATATTGGGGTAGGGGATATGATATTGTAAATGTCTTACCCCTTACTAAATGAAACAGTTTTTATTTAATTATAAAATAATTATACCTACGTATCTAAAAACTTAAAAAAAGCAGAGTCTAACAAACGGCGCAAATATAGTTCAATTATTGAAAAGTACAATTTTGTGCCGTTTGGAGTAAAAACTCTAGGTCCGTGGGGTTCAAATGCCAAAAAGTTTATTAAAGATAAACATATATATCCCCTCGACTGATCATACCTTCTGGTGACAAAATAGGGCTAGCTCCTTCAGCATCGCGATTCGCGGGGAAATGCAGCCAGTATTCTTGCCACAATTCCGCGCGCACCTAGTTTATTTAGTTATCTATACCAATATTATAAAGAGGAAAGATTTGTATTTTTTTATGTTTGTATGTTTGTTACGAATAAACTCAAAAACTACTGGACGTATTTTGATAATTCTTTCACCATTGGTATGCTACATTATCCCTGAGTAACATAGGCTATATACCATCACGGCATGACGACGGGAACGGGGTGGGCAGATGTGAACATGGCAAAAGCTATGTATGAAGTGTATGTTTGCCAACATTCTGAAATAGTCACGTACGAAGTCGTGGGGAACAGCTAGTTTTTAATATTTAGATTAGATTTAAGGTTTTTATATTGTTAAACCTTTTTGCAATTATAATTAAAAAACTAAAAACAATAAAAGCAAAGTATTATTTACAATTTATAATATTTGCGTTAATATGTAAGTATTCAAAATAATTGCAATTGCTAATTCACAACATTAAATTTTTCGTTAAGTACCAAAATTAAAAATCCGTTTGGAAATCTTCCTTTGCTTAACACAATACACATATTTATTTTTTTTATTCAGTGGTTTAAGAGATATTTTGAAAAAACTACACTGTGTAACGAGTACGGCTTAAAGCTACTATACTCTCTGCCTACAAAGGTACCTGGCAATAAAAAGTATAAGTTGTAGTTGTAGAAACAAAACAGGATACAAGGGGACTACAGTACTGATGGAGCCATAACACGAAAAAATAGAATAGAATAGATACAAGGGAATTTAATTTACGTGCTTCTCTACCCATCTTTGTTGATGAAAGTGAATGAAATTTAATTTTAAATTAATAAACTCAAAAATAAACAATAATGAATGAAACAAAAGAACAATGAACGAACTATTGAACGAATGAAACGAAGGAACGCACGCAGCTCGTGTCATTTCTTTTTTTTTACACAGAATTTTTAATACAGTATACGCATAGACACCTGATACTTTTAGCCGTTATCGGCTTTTTCTAAAAATGCAATATTTAAAAATTAATTTAAGAGTGTTAAAGTTTTACCTTTATTTTTCACCTACTTTCATATAGGCTAATAAAATTAGGGTGTTAAAATTTTGAAATGTTGTGGATAACGACTCATATTTACTTAACATAGAGAGTTTTGGGAATACATTGAAAAGTTCACAGACGCCAACATTGCGTAGTTTTAAATGTATGTGATATTTCAGGCTTGAAAAATATTAAATTATTGTTTTCATAAGTTTTTTCAAGTGTGAAGAGATATGAAATACGGTTGTTTCCAAAGTCAAGTTAGGTCAAGTGAATTTCCAAATAAATGAATTTTCTGAATTTTCCTTTACAGATATTGCTCGCATAATAAGTTTCCCATATACCAATGTAAGTCTTTATGTAATTAAGAGTATCGTGTACCGCGTCCATGTCCATACAAACGGAGAAAACGTTTTACTACCCCTAAATATTATTTAATTTTAACGATTTTGTAATATGTTACTGACATAGTGAAAAACTACGTACGTATTTTTTCCTTTTATCAAAATTGGTGATAGGTCAAAAGTTATAAGCCCCTCAAATCTCGGTTTTTTTGGTTCATAACTTGCTGGTAATAAACCGTCTGTATTTGAAAAACCAAGCAAAATTTCAAAAAAAGCAAAACGTACGTACGTAGATTATAATCTGCTAAAACGTTTGACACCAAAATTATAAGGTTTCGTTATAGTTTAGTAGGTGTAAATCGTTTTCGCCCAAAACGCAATTTTCAACGAAGAACATACCTACAAACACTCACGAGCTGCAGTGCTCTCTGTCGCACTGATGCCCGGGGGAAGAGCGCGCTTGAGACAGAATATGATTTTCTAAATACCTATTTCGCTGCGTACGCTGAGCTACACGATCCTCTTAAACAAGTGCGAGTCGGACTCGCGCACGAAGGGTTCCGTATCTATAAAAACGGCAAAAAATGTTTGTTGTATGGGAGCGTCCCTTAAATATCAATTTTATATTAATTTTATTATTTATTTTTAAAGTGAATAATATAACTCAATATTCTGTGAATATTTCAAGCGTCTACTTATCAATATCGAGCCAAAACGAGCAAAAAATCACGTTTGTTGTATGGGAGCCCCCATAAATATTTATTTTATTCTGTTTTTTAGTATTTGTTGTTATAGCGGCAAGAAAAATACATCATCTGTGAAAATTTCAACTGTCTATCACGGTTCATGAGATACAGCCTAGTGACAGACGGACGGACAGCGGAGTCTTAGTAATAGTTTTTACCCTTTGGGTACGGAACCCTAAAAATTAATACTTACAAATATAATAAATGCTCTGTAAGTGATTTTAATTAAACTTTCAGCGACCATTTGGGTATATTTATAATTTGTTAATTGTTTCGTCTCGATTGAAGCCGTGCGAACTCGCTAGCGTTAATTAAAAATATAGTAGGTACAATTACTATGTTAACAAAATCGGTCTAACCACAAAACGGTGTCTAGCTAAACTATGTTTTATCACTCTCTTACAAATCGGTCATTAAATATGAAAGACAAAGACAACTATGTTTAGAGGTGCCGTTGGTCAAGGTCATCTTATAACTGTCAAAAATGAGTTTATTTATACAACATTTAATTTTCCATCCCACAGTTGATAGTTATTATTTTAAATTGGATTAAGACGAGGAAAGACTCAGAAATTTGTAATCGTAAGCCACGCCCTAAACTCGTGGTTCGGGCGCATGATTGGTTCGGGCGCAACGATCACGTCATGCAAGACATCGACGGCGCTTTGTCCGTTCTTGCTGCAGAAGTGAGAAGGGCATAATTAATCGCCTCTCCGAATAAATGACGTAAGCGGCACATTACAAATAAATAATATATTAAAAACGATCACATGCAGGGAAACATCGTCTTAATCAATACTAGGTACTGAAATTACCTACAGATTCGTATAAAATTTAAGCATCTCTACGGGCCGGTATAGTGGGCGCGACTGGCGGACTGTATTACGATCTGCCAGTCGCGCACATTCATGGACCAGCCACCTATGCTTAACAATCAGGCGGTGGCAAGGTCACATGTCGTCTTCTCTATAAAAAAAAAACGTAAATCCCTTCAGAGTAAAGGTGTTTTTGAAGAGGTGATTTCAAAAAATTAAGTTATCGAGAAAATTTTCACCAATCATATTTTCATCTTACCTACACAATACTAGATAAAATCCTCTAGTTTTCGATGCCCAAATTGTATGTTCATAGCATTCGTAAAATTCGGAAATTTCAGTTCAGAAATCAACCGAAATTATTCGTTCCTCCCCTTAAGCCAAATTTTTATTATTTAGGGTTCTAAATAGCCGTAGTTTTTAAAACGATCATAAATAAATAAATAAATAAATATGTCTTAATCCACTTTAAAATAATAACTATCAACTGTGTTGGATGAAAATGTTGTTGTAACAACTTTAATTAATTGACTGAGATAAGGCATATTTTTGACAGATACAAGATGACTGAGAGCAACGATCCTTAAACATAGTTCTGGTTCAACATGGTTTTATGGCCACCGTGTCCGTGTTTATATTTGTATGTATGGATACTTGTGACAAATATCCAATAACATTGTTCAATTACTTCCTATCTTATTACAGAATATATAATTATTACATACATCCGAGTATTCGCAACTGGACGGTTAATTGCTTTATTTTAATGTTAACACGAAAATGCCATCAGTAAGCCTTTCACTGTATCATCATTGCATGACCAATTAGTTCCGACGCCGACCGACCCGACTACAGACATCATGTTATACCTCATTCTGATATTGTATGTGACAATTGTTGAAAGCGTCGTAAATCCACTTGGACCTACAGTCAGTTCTGAATACAGTAGTTGCGTTAATAATCTTGTTGATAGTAATTTTGATAAGTCTGGATTAGTATTTGTTGGTAATACCTTAAACACTACAACATCTATAATGAGAATTAGAGAAGATATTGTCAAATATTTAAATGATAAACTATTGTATTCCATACAAATAGCAAGTCCAAAGGAAGAAGATGTGGAATGCGACGTTTTAAACAACGTATGTGACGATATAAAGATTGTTAAAATGGAAAAGTTTACGGTTATTTTAATAGCTGATTATTACATCCTCATTGTTTCTGGATTTACTGAATTTAAAAATATGGTCGACAAATTGGTAACCCTTCGTACGTGGAATCCAAGAGCCTATTTCTTAGTACTTTGCTTCACAATTACAAATTTACACGAGCTACCATCCAAAAATTATCCTGCAAGAATCATAACTTATTTATTTAAGAGAAATGCCATTAATGTTGTCGTTATATTGCCAGATTACAAAGATTACAGAATCGGTATAGTATACGGTTGGCGACCTTATGATCCGCCTACATATTGTGGTTATCATAACGAAACTGCTGATGGTAGAATTTTAGTGGAAAATATTTGTGAATATGGTTCACTCAGGAAAAAAACCAAATTGTTTGAAAACAGAGTGCCAAATGACGAGACGGGTTGTTATATGGACGTTGTAGCATTAGAAAGGCAACCTTACATAAGTGACGACCCAGATGATCCTAACGTAGAGAAAATGCTCTTAGAAGAGGTTACAGAACTGTTCAACTTAAAAATTAAATATGAGCTGATAAATGATTTCCGAGGAGAAAAGGACCATAAAGGGGAATGGACCGGAGCATTAATGAATATTGTGAATGGAAAAGGCGACATTTTGATTGGTGGAGTTTTTCCAGATTATGACGTGCACGAAGATTTCGATAGCAGTTTATCTTACTTAGAAGATTCTTATACTTGGGTCGTACCTCGAGCTCACAAGTCGCCTCCTTGGGTTGCTCTCATAGTAATATATAAGAAATTAGTTTGGTTAACCGCTGGTGTTACATTTGCAGTTTGTGTATTAGCTTGGAAAGCTTTTGCAGTTCTTAGCGATGACAGTAAATATCATAAATGTTTCAGTCATTGTCTCTTAAACACATGGTATATTTCTTTAGGATTCGCATCTTACATGCAACCAGTGCGTCATAGTTTACGTGTTTTCTTTATGTTTTTGAATATATATTGTATATTATTTTTAACAGCATATCAAACTAAATTAATAGATGTTTTAACGCATCCTAGTTATGAGAAACAAGTTAAAACTGTCCAGGAATTAATTAATAGTGATTTGAAGATAGGAGGAGTAGAAGAACTTAGAGATTTGTTTGAAAATTCAACAGAACCAGACAATTATAAGATAGGAGAGGAGTGGATTTCTGTAGTTGATGTAGAAGTAGCTCTAATCGATGTAGTGGTCCATAGAAACTTTTCAGTTTTGTGTAGTAGATTGGAGCTCCAATATTTATCTGCTGTGATGCCAGAATTAAGTGATAATTTCGGTAACCCTACGTATTATGAATTCGAAGGTTCTGTTTTTAATGTACCACTTGAGATTGTAACATTAAAAGGATATCCGTTACTAAAGAAAATAAATTCTTTTCTTAGCGTATTCAAACAAATTGGTGTAATAGAACGCATAAGAAGAATATTTACTAATCTTGTAGCTGTAAGGAAAGGGAAACTTTTGACTAAAGCAGACACTGATAATGCTCTATCATTGCGTCATTTAGAAGGAGGGTTTCTGGTACTTATTGTAGGTTATTTAAGTGGAGGTTCTGCTTTGGTATGTGAATTAATTTGGAATACTAACTATATACAAAATCATTATTCAAGATTAATTGAAAATATTAATAGGAAGTTAAAAAATATTCTAATAAAAGCATAAATTAGTAACAAAATATTTATTTGTATTAATATTAAAATTGCTATTTCAATCTCTTTGTCAAATTGTTTTAAAAAACAAAATTTGTAATTTCTAAAGACTAGCTAGTCACTAGAGCTTAAATTAAGTACGTACAAAAATAACTTACCTATCTAAATTTAAGTAATAGGTACTGTATTAAAAATCCTACTCATCCTACTAATCAGATTAAACACTTCAGATTTATGGATTATATTATACCTCTTTACTTAAATAGTTGAATGTCAATTTATTATTGTAGGTATAATATCTGATATTTTCTTTGTTCTTTAATAAATATTTAATGCAAATAAACTAATAATTTATTCCAATCTTTTTCTTTTAATTATTGCTTCTATGATTACTCTAGAAAGAACATAAAGCGTTGTTTTTGATTATGACATACTTTTCAATATTAAACTTGGTCTCTACTCAAAGTATATCTGATGCAAGATAAGATCAATTATTTATATACACAAACGATAAGCGCATTAAAGATTAAGAAACTATCCTGTTCTTGACGGTATAAAGTCATAATTTAGACTTCTCTAACTATACTTATCTAAATCTAAAATACATTGCTTATTATATGCACTAGTTTAAATTAAATATTACAATTTTTCACCGTCTAAATGTTGCACATTATAATACGAGTGATCAGGAAATCTCTCAAGTTCTATATAATCAGTTTCAGTACATAATAGTTTTTCTAACATGCCTACACATTCAGTGAAATCCGGTCTTGCAGAAGGTTCAGCTTCCCAGCAGTAGTACATGATATTGTATAACTCTCTGCGACAGTGCTCGGGTTTTTCTAATCTGTGGCCGTCTCGCACCTGTAATAGAAAAAAACTTTGAATAAAATGCACTGTTAGGAGTATGTATATTTTATTGTCTTTCTTCTACTATGTTTTGTCTATCGTTATCATATTCAATGACAGATTCTTTAGAAGATGGTTAATAATATCTAAATAATTTTGAAAGTCTTATCAATTAAGGACCGTTGCTCTCTTGTATCTTGTATCTGTCAAAAATATGGCATTTAAATTAATAACTATCAACTGTTTATTAACATACAGGATTAACTGAGATTTGCCATATTTTTGACAGTTTAAGATGACCTTGACCAACGGCCCTAAAGTACAGTTACTTTGCCAAATGTATAAGTCAATACGTATGTAATTTGTAATAAATATATATTCGCTAACACCAATTTCGTGTAATCAAGAAAGTCATAAATCAAGTAAAATTGATTTCTCGTTCCAAGTTACTCGTATACACGCTTGCTCTAATTTGTCTTGAACAAAATATAATGTTCATAACACATACAGAATTGGTACGGAGCAGAGTTATTTAATTGTTTTTAATTGTTGTTCTTCAAAGCCTTTGTTCTGTGCATTGTAATTTGTAAAACGTTCCTTGGTGTTTTGTCCGACATAAAAGAATTTTAATTTTTATGGAGAGCCACCCCAAAAAATTGTTTCTAATTTGACTTCAAAATTAAAGCGATTCACATAAAACATATTTCTATAATATATGATCCGAACAGATTGATTGCTACGTTGATGGACATGACGAAATTAAAAGGGCTACGTTTTCGCCATTTGGCTACGGAACCTTAAAATTTCGTTTCTTATTTTGTTAGCTTTATTTTCACATGTCGTAGCGCTAATAATTTGTAATATGCTGAAATAATTTTTCAGTGTCTTCGTAACAGAAAATTAATGAGGTCATAAATCGTATGTGCTTGTAATTTATGTGAAAAGTGTCTCTGACCATGTAATTGCGTTTTAAAGTGTTTCAATTTTTTGGCAATATCATGTAGGTACCACCTATGGATTCTATAGATATGTACTATCGTCTTTTCCCTATATTGAATGCAGGTTTGAAGCATGTCGCTGTACTCTCCCATTTTATGATCTAAAGACCACTGTAATGGTTTCAAAGTTCTAATTGCAACGGGGATGGGCTCTATTGACAATAATATGAATGAAGCAGTGGGCAGTACCTAGTTAAGTATTTACTTTACCTTTTTCATGACATCACCGGCTGAAAGACCGGGATATGGAGTGGAGCCAAGAGTAACGATTTCCCACAACAACACTCCAAAACTCCAAATATCTGATTTGACACTAAATATATCATCGTAAAGTGATTCTGGTGCCATCCATCTGGAATTTAAAAATTAACTGAAATTAAATAATAAATCCTTGAAGTGTAGGTAATGTAATAAAAATGTGTATAACAAAACCATTAAAGCCAGTAAGTTTTTTTTGTTAAAATTTGGGGATTTTAATTTGAAAGAATTGTAGCCGGTAAACTTAATATTTTATTTTATAAAAGTAATATTGAAAGAAACATGGAAAATTTCAATTGAGGCAATTGTAAAGAAATAAATATAAAACAAGATTTTGAAACAACATTTTATAGGAACAACAACAATAGGAAAACAAAATATAATTATCCCATTGTCAAGTAAACCAAATACTAATTGCACGCTGAGGGTTCCGTACCATTCTTCATTCGATGTCACATAAATGATAAAAAAGAAAATCGGGAAAAACTGAAAATGCTTTTTTTCTATGGGATTTTTATATGAACTCAAAGTTAATATGGGCGCCACGGGCGAAGCTGGGGCAGAAACCTAGTTTATTACAAAAAACACGGTAGGTACCTACTGCATAGAAAACAAAAATATTAAAATTACTTTCTTAAAATAACTTAATCTTTGAAATAAAAATAAAGAATGTATTTAAAAAATAACAACATTGAATAAAACAAATATATAAATAAAACAGTATAAGCTACTTATAGGCAAAAGTTGGTTTGTTTTCTAAAACCTACCTGATAGGTAATCGACCATCACTCTTCCGTTCATAGACGTGGGTCCCTCCGATATCACGTGCGAAACCAAAATCCGCCACTTTGCACGTCCTCTCCTCCGTGATCAGGACATTGCGAGCTGCTAAATCTCGATGAATGATCTGCAAAGTGCAAAATATATACTTAAATAAAATCGTAACTCGCTTCGTGCCGTGCGTGTATCATACAAAACTACTGAATATATTATTTAATTTATTTGTGATAGTTCAGTCACAATATGACCACAGGAAGTTAATCAAATAAAAAAATATTTTTTATGAGATATTGGGTTCCCTGGGACTAGAATTATTGCAATGAAACCAGTGAAGGTATAATAGGTCAAGAATCTAGGATCATAAATAGGGTTGGTAATTTTAATCACTCATTCAATAAGACAACGGTTCCTACTGGTTCTAGCGATAACTTTTTTCTATATTATTTTTTTAAACAGAACAATTTGGACAAAATATAGTACGTGACCAGATTATATTCCTTAAATTTGTTTATCAATGACATAAATATAAAAAAAATACATTAAAATATTAGCACACCCACACACGGACTTATGTTCTTTAGACTAGCTAGGGAATAAATGTAGGTATTATTAATATTTCAATTTACTGGGGTGAAGCCGTGGGAATATATTTTATTTTATTATTGTATACGCCAATTCCTTGGTTGACTAAAAAACCAGTGTCTGAATACTTGATCTTAGACAAATACTTCAGCAAATTAACCTTTCGTTTGAGCAATTCTATTTGATTTTCTTTCTATTTTCGTATTGTATTAGTTTTTTAGAATTACGCGAAGAATTTATTGATAACTTTATTGAATATTTTATAATCTATACTAATAATAATGCTAAATAGTTTGTTTGTTTGAACGTGCTAATCTCTGGAACTGTCAGTCGGATTGGAAATAATATTTTTGAATGTGATAGCCCAATTCAAAAATATAAATTATAAACATTACGCTACCGACCCAAAGGAGCGGAGCAGTAACTATTGAAGCGGGCACAACCGTAAGGCACAGTTAGTTATTTTATATTATGGCTACTGTGCAAGATAACACAACCTTTTTATACTAATTTCCTTTTTATTGTCTTTGGTTTTGATGTTTCTGTATTTTGGCATATTTATGTTTAATTAGGTGTTTAGTATTATATTAAATACTAGCATTCCGCACCCGGCTTCGTCCGTGGATATTTACGAACAAAATAAAATATACCCTACCTACCCCTACCTCTACCCTACCCCTACCCCCACCCCTACCCCTACTTCAACTCCTACCCCCTACCCCTACCCTCTACCACTACTTCTATATCATCAATAGTTTTCGCAGCGCACGCGATGTAAGGAATTTCTTAGGTATTTTTTTTTACACCTTGGGTTACATTATTGGAGTTTTAGTAAGGATCCCAAATTTTTTTGAAAATAGAATATAGCCTATGTCACTCAGGGTGAATGTAGCTTTTCAATGGAGAAATAATTTTTGAAATCGGCACAGTAGTTCTTGAGTTTATTTATTACAAACATACACACACACAAAAATACAAATCTTTCCTCTTTATAATATTAGTATAGAAAAGGCCACTGGTTTAATTAGGTCACTAGACATGTAATCTTATCATCATGACAAAATCCATAACTAAACATCAATATGCCAAAATACAGAAACATCAAAACCAAAGACAATAAAAAAGTAAATTAGTATAAAAAGGTTGTGTTATCTTGCACAGCTAATAATAACAAATACACTTGTTCCATCTTGTTACATCTAGTTTTCACTTGGGCCCAAGAATGTATTAAAGGGTATCGGTCATTCATAAAACTTACTATACTAAGAAACAAACTGTGCACTAGAGTTAGGTAATCTGAAAAATATCATCGGTTAAATGAGAAAGGCTTGTCTTCAGCTGGATGCCATGGGATCGGTAACAAAAAGCTCTTTGATTTTTAAACTTACACCCTTAGAACTTAGGAAATCCATCCCTCTTGCGACTTGGTAAGCAAAGTGTGTGAGATCCCTAGATGTGAGGTACCGGCTGCCACCATGAGTATTTCCGTAGTGTCGTTCTGCTCTGGAGTCACGGAGGAATTGTTGTAACTTGCCAAAACTAACGAATTCCATGATTACTAATGTTGGTTCCTGAAAAATGTAAGATGATGTGAGTAAAATGAACAATAGTTTACGCTGGTGAAAGATTGACTAAATGGCAGAAGAGACAAGAAATGCAGGCAGAGGGCGTCTTTGGAGTTTCATTGAACACATCATAGACTAACTTGTTGGTTTAGGCCCTAAACTTTAGGGTAATGCTCAAAACACTCAAATCGCCGGGCATGTATCGTGATGCATATCAAGAAGACGAAAGAGGTAAGGATCTCTGCCTACCACTGTAGATAAAATAAGTGATGATAAATAAGGACCTATAAATTTGAATGCTTTTTGAAACTGGGGATTTTCAGTAGCAGTCACATACTTTGTTGCATGTATTAAATTAAATATCTACTACTATGTGGATACATATTTTATCGTTTTACTTGTATTTAATTTAATTTAGAGAAGTAGTTTCTAACGGATTTGATAAAAAGGACTTGATTTGTCAATTTTCATCACATATACAAAGTGTCCAAACCTGCTTAGCATTATTGCTTTGGCTTTTAATGGAACTGGTGGCAACTACAACACATACAAAACATACCTGACTCCAAACTTGACTTCATCTTGTTCTATCTGTTTCGTAAGTAAGCCTAAGTTAAACTTGTAAAAATAATATAGTATTGTTTTACCTTCTCCGTGCAGCAACCAATAAGTCTGACTACATTAGGATGGGTACCCAAATTTTTCATCACTACCAACTCCTGGATAAGATCAGTTTTCTCTTTTTCCGAAGCGTTCTCTTTTAAAGTCTTCACAGCTACTGTTAATTCGCCTTTCTTTCCTGTAAAATTATTTAAAGAATTACGTTTTCACACTATTTTAATAATATACCTATCTAAAATTGCGCAGTTTTAAATAATTTTGATAAGCAAATGGTAATAAAATTTGCTATTGAATTCTATTTGTTATACAGGCATCGACATACGGAACGCTACCTTACATTTTTGGAGTTGCGGGATGTTTCGATTTTCGTTCGGGCATACTTAAACAACCCATAATCGTGTCAAATATTCTTTGGTCATTTAAAATATTGTTTTTGAATTAGGATATATTCAATATATATCTGTAAATACATACCATCAATATCAATAGCTTGAGCTCTCCATACTTGACCAAAAGCACCTTCACCAACTATATTGAAAATACGAAGTCTGTGTCTCGGAAACTCCCATTCATCTGGTGGGTCATCCTTTGTCATTGTGGTTTCTTCTGCGAGCTGATAAATAATAGATTATGCATGAAAAAGCGTTGAATTTATTTACTGCTTTTTTATTATTACATTCGGTAATAAGTAGGAGCGTTGATCACTGAGTGGTTAAGACGTCTGGTATTAACTAGGCGGACCATAGTTCGATCCCGGCCATGTACCAATTGGTTTTTATAATTAAAAACTTATGTACATAATCCGACAAACCACAATTAGACGCTTTTCCATCTAAATATACCTCAACAGTACTGGCCACTCGTTAGGTATAGCCTCACAAATACCATCGGCTAAAATAGGGAGACTTGGACTTCCACTGGGTACCCTGGCACCGATAACACGGTTTCGAGAGCTGTAAGCCAACCCGTGAAAAAAAAGTAATAGTTGTAAAGTTGTAATATGAAATTTACATCAAAATTAAGAGGCTTGTTACAGTACAAATTAAATGTCGATTCATTAACAGCATGTTTAGTTTTAGCAAAGTAAAATTAATTAGGAGTTTAACGAATAAACAGAGAAAGCGTACCTCGCCGGGTTCAAGCTCATGTAAACAACTTTATGTAAATTTCTACACCTACAAAGAGATGATATGCAAACGTTTTAATTGCCTAACTGGGAATTCTAAACTTAATCCAGACATAATACAAATCTTCGTTTTTCCTCCATTATTATATAATTTGTGGCTGCATGAGATGTCTTTCGATCTCAATGTAACTTAATTGAACTAAAAAGCTAAGTGAGAATGATTTATATCTTCCTCAGTGTCCCCTGGAGGCAACACGGTTTTCATAAGCAGTAATATTTTTTTGTCATAAATTGTGAGATAAGCTGTGCAATATACATGTGGGCGGATGTGGCACACCGCGTAAGTTTATATGAAGTAGGGAAGTTGGAAATACAATGCAAGGCAGACCACTTCAGCTCCCATACACTATACGAGTATGTATGAAAAATCTATTTTCCCGGAATAAAAAGAAGCCAATATCACTCACAGCTCTTCCTAATATCAACAATCAAACAAAAATACTTTCGCATTATAGACTAGTTAGAATTATTAGTGCCTCCGAACTACTTTGTAGTTTAGAAATGCATCCTGTATTTTTACTCCAATTATTTTTCCAATCTTAATTTTTTTCCGGTTTTAAGAAGTGTGGCAAAACGATTTAAATACCCTTCAAATCACAACAGGTCGAATTGAATCCAGGATGTTCAGATTAACTTTGTATAGCCATAGGAATTGTTAGATCGGTCCATTGAAATGTCTGTTTTGTCAAGAGGGAGGCTCTTACATCGGTTATTGGTAATATCTCATCAAAATAATGCCCTCGATGTTGACTTGTAATTTTAGTTTGGTGAAATTGCTAATTAGTTTGATTAGCAATCAATCTAGCTTTCATGAGAAGGAATTGTCTACTTTGGGGATAATAAACACTATATGTATTGAACTGAACATTTATTCCAGTTCCTGATATATCCTCTTCGCCATTTTTATATTGATCACACCCCTCATACATGCCCGGCGATTGTGAGTGCTTTCATAATTTGCCATCATCGAGTTTTCATTGATCGATTTCAATGAAAGTGCATGAAGGTCGTGCTCTGCCGGTATTTTCTGTCACTTATTCATGGCAATCTTTTTAGTCATTTCTTTCTTATTTTTTTAAGTGTTTGAATAATTCAAATTGTTTTTTCATTAAACAAGTCATGTATTTTTTTTTCACAAATGTGGAATACATTGATAATGTTGACCGCAAAAAACTGGAGATGGTTTGGTTTTGAATTTAGGTCAAGAATTTCAGATGTAAAATTGAAAATATTCTTCTCATTGCTAAAGGTACGTTATACAACAGTTATATGAATGAGACGCCCTTCATTAGTATTTTATTTGCGACCTGGGATGTAACGGTTGACTTAACGCAGTTTTCTGCGCCTCAGAAGAATACAAAGCAGTGACTAACGATCCACTAATTGTGATGAAACGTGTTCAACGAAATAAATTGCTCTCCATATTAAACCCAATGACAACCCTTCGATGGAATTGCTATGTAATCTTTAACCGAACTTCAAAAGAAGGAGGAGGTTCTCAATTCGTCGGGATATTTTTTTTAAGTATGTTCCCCGATTACTTGAAGACGCCTGGACCAATTTAGATGTTTTTTGTTTGAGGATCTGATGATGGGGTCCTGGAGAAATCGAGAACTCTTCAAATTTTATAGGCACACTTGAAGCGATTTGGGTTTTTTTTATTTTGTTTGAAAGGGTATACTTTCCAGGTGGTCCCATGGTCATCAGGTCAGGATCTGATGGTAGTATCCTGGAGAAATCGAAAACTCTTCAAATTTTATAGGCACATTTGAAGCGATTTGGGTATTTTTTTTATAGTGACTTGTGCATTTTCTTTCGGAAATCACACTTTTCAGTGCATCATTTTTGAAGTCGGTACTATTTTTTAAAAACTTTTTTCAAGGTTATTAGAAATATTTTTAAATAAATGCCAGTGAACTTAAAGTTTCTGTTTAACAAAAATAATAACCACATCTAGAAAATCAGATTTCATCTATTAATTATGAAAGCAATTAAGCCACCAATTAATATTCATTAAAAAATGAAATTAGTTAAACGAGAATGAAAACAAAACCATTGACGTTATTTCAATTAAGGAATCATATGAAATGACGGACATAAAAATTAATAAGCATCCAAAAATATTGACATTTGACAACCAATCACCAAAAATTGCTGAGACATGAAGTATTTTAGTCACATAATATGAAAATGAGATCAAAAACCATGTAGATGGTAATGAGATGGCTATTACAAACAACTGACCTGAAGGTGATTATTATCCCACGATTCATATCTGTTGGAATAAGCTCGAGGACGGTCCCATCGGTTGATGGTGGCATCTTGGAGGGCGATAGCGCTCGACTCTTTGGTCTGGAGAAAACCAAACTATTCATTAATAGAAATGTTTAAAAAATCTTAGAAACTTTTGTGTCTTGTGTTGGCTATGTTTGCTTTTCTAGAACTTATATTAATATTCCAGAAATCTTTACGATATTTTTTCACTCACTTATTCCTTATGAATTAATAATTTTGTTTCTTTAATTCTGTACACAACCATTCGGTTCTCGTATCGTTTACATGCTTTCCATATTCTACTCATTCATTCTTAACTACAAGATATTCTTTTAAATCTAAATACTTGGGGTCTTCGTTAAAATAAATCTTTCATTTATCATGGGGCGGCATATATACATTTGTTTGTAAAATTTTAACGGAAGCTAAAACTATTCAAATAATCAATGTGACAATTAGTGACGTAGACGTTGGAGAATGAAACCCAGTTATCGAAAATTACAAATTAATAGTTTCATTAATCACCTTCCTATATTATTGGCAACGAATTGTTCCTATCCTAGCATTTTGAGCAACTTGTGGGACAATGACATCAGACATTTAACTATGTAGGTATTTGTATAATGTGTTTAATTTACTTAATAAACTTTCATTGAACTGCAAAAACATTCTAGTTGACGCATTCAAAACTCAAAATCTGAATTATTTGTTTTAGTTTAACTTGTATTAGGAGAACCAAAGTTTAGTCAAATATTCTACAATACAAAATGTAAATGAATAAACACATGCCTTGAATCTATCAGACCGTGAAATTTGATGTCATCAACATGTGTTTTCATATGAATAAGGTTGAACGAACTTAGAACCACTGAAAATTATGATAAACATATTAATTTAATGTTTTACTTTGTAATTTTACATCTAGTGTTTATCTTTTAGAGAGAGAGCGACTGAACTTTGTACCAAAAAACTACAGTCCTAAGTTCTTTACTTGTAACAGCCATGGGCAGTATTTCGAATTATAGTGTCAATAAATAATAATGTAGCCATACCGAGGGCTATCTATTTATCATCACTCCTTTTATCCCAAGTGCGGTAGGCAGAGACAATGGATTTCCATTTGCTACTATCCTGACATACCTCTTTCGCTTCTTTTATATTCGTCGTACCTTACATACATGCTCGGCGATTGCATGTACTTTTAATATTGCCTGTGATCATTTTATTTAGGCATATTATACAGATATTATATTCATATTCATTTTGAAATAATTAAAGACGGACACTTCCATTTTATTTATTTGTATCATAAAATCTCTAAGATAAGTTATTCATACTTTTTGTTTTTCTTATCCATTTCCAAATAAAACACACATCTTCACGGTGTCTATACCTTGCGGTGACGTCAGAGACACGAGTAACATTGTGTCCACTTTTTACCAGTTGTCATATTGAACACAACAGGTGGAAAGCCTGTTGCTGCACTTAATGGACTTAGATGTGTCACTTCTTTAACAGACGTAAATATCTCTTTTTACTTTTCTTATTCTTATTTATATTATAAAACAAAGTCTGTCTGTCTGAGACCTTTTCGATTCACGAGGATGGGACCCAATGTTTAAGAGCTGGGTATTAATAGCCGAAGAAAAAGTTAGCCCCAGCGCGTTTCTTGGCGTATGCTGTCTAATTTGTCACAGATATAACAAAATGATGTACGAAAGAATTGTGTAAAATAAAACTATCTACAAAACAGTCCACTGTAGCATTATCTATTTCTAATAGATAAGTAGATATAATATAAACGTATTCATGTAGATATTCAAATTGTTGTAAACCCATATTGTACCCTGAGTCATTAGTTTATAATAAAATTGTGTAGAATCTGAGAGGTTAGCACGAGCTAAGTATATCTATACTATTATTATAAAGAGGAAAGATTTGTATTTTTGTGTGTATGTTTGTAATAAATAAACTCAAAAACTACTGTGCCGATTTCAAAAAATCATTCATCCTGAGTGACATAGGCTATATTCTATTTTCAAAAAAATTAGGGATCCTTACTAAAACTCCATTAATGTAACCCAAGGTGTAAAAAAATGACCTAAAAATTTCTTACATCGCGTGCGCTGCGAAAACTATTGATGATATAGAGGTAGTGGTAGTGGTAGAGGATAGGGGTAGGAGTAGAAGTAGGGGTAGGGGTACGGGTAGGGGTGGGGGTAGGGGTAGGTAGGGGTAGGGCCTACGTATAGGGTATATTTTATTTTGTTCGTAGATATCCACGGGCGAAGCCGGGGGCGGAATGCTAGTAAGACTATAAATACGAGACGCAAGAAATTTGTGCTGATGACAACTCGAAGCACCTTATGTATTTTGATTTAGAAATACACTGTGGAAGTCCTTCTCAAGGTCCTTAATTTCCGTATCAATATGAAGTCGTTCACGTGTTAACAATACTCTCCTAAACAATGGTTATATTTTCAATAAATCATGTTATACCCATCCAAGAGACAATGGACGTAGGAAATTAATATCTGTCTGTACCGAAATAATACATAAAGAAGTATTGTTACGAGTTCCAGTGAAGTAGATTTACAGTGGTTTAAACATTTTAATGGCCAATGGCGGTCTGTGTTATTGATTTTATTGCTGTTTATGTAGTTTTGACAAAAGCAACAGTTCAACTATTAGAAGGCGAAAAGATATTTTGTGACTGCTACAGTGTTAGCACGGAATTAGCAACTGCGACGGATTGCATAATACTTCCTGTCACAACCGAACAAGTAAATAATAAAAAAAAATACATATACTCTAAGCAACCTAGTAGCAGTCACACTTGTGTTAGGAACAGTGTGTGAATCTGAAGAACTCTAAGTATGTATGTAAACAAATCTTGGAAGTCGAGTTCCAACTTCTATTGTCGTATCGATTTGAGACTTTGCAAGTGCATGTAATTCGGATGACAATACAATAATTTGGCACCATGGATCTGATCTGATGATGGAGCCAGGAGGTGGATAGTGGAATTCTGTAACATATATTCAGTAAAAGTGTTCTTCAGAATCAATGTTGTTTTTTTTATTGTATCATCTCTACACTAAAAAGAGAGAAATTGTGAGTTTGTTTGCAAGAAGTATATAAACTCGAAACTATTGAAACGATTTGAGAAATTCTTTCACTGTTTTAAAGCTAGATGCTACAAAAAGCTACTGCCTATTAAGAACCCATTAGACCCATTTATTTCCTGACTTGACTGAAAGGTCTCGTCAACTTTAAAACTTTCGCAGACGTCGTAATTCAGTTTCTGCAATAACGAACTTGACAAACTGCATACGTAGAGGAAAAAAACTTTTGTAATCAATCAACTAAAATGTTCAATCGAAATTTTCAGTTTTATTGTTATTAGTTTGCCCGTGATCTTACAAATATTTTTCAATATTTTTGTAAAATACCTAAAGACGGTGAGGCATTGATTGTATTATCTCAGAAAGATTTATGAAGACGCACAAATACTATATTTAAAACACACTTTGGCATGTTCGTCTACTTTCGTTAGACCTCCACTGCTTTTTTATAGAGGTAGTAACGCAAAATTTCTTTTGGAATATTAACAAAATATTAAATTGACTAAATTTACTTTTTTATTTTTTTTTCACAATATATAAAAAATCTCAAACATCACATATAAAATATTAGCCAATAATAAATAATTGCTTAGTAATATTAGTGTCCAGTAACAAAGCACCATATATATTAAGTTAAATATCAAAATTGTAGTAGTCAAGAAAATTGTTTTCCGTAATTTCAACAACATTAAAAATACATTAATCCCAAATCTGACTCCGGTCATTTACTTTAATGGCCATTAATTTACGAGTATGTCCGAAGAAGTTATAGCTAAGGCCAGCTAAGTTATGAATTTTCCATCGCGTTACTAATGAGTGGGCAAAATAATTGCAAAGAAATCAGTGAGACGAGACCTGCCCGATTCACTACAAAACTATTAAACGGATTTTGTTGCGGTTTTCACCATTAGATAGATAGGACCTATCAAGTTAGGTATTGATATAATAAACAGTATTAGTTCACTAAGACAAAATTGTGTTTTATTTGGCTTCATTTTCATAATTTCCATGGGCATTTCTAGAAATGCGAATCATGATAGTGAAAATCGCATTCAAGTTCTGTGGATTTTTGATAATATTATTAAAAACTTTGCTTACCATATCCTCTTTTTTGGAATTTGTCTTTTTATCATTATTCCTCTTCCATATGAAACCAATAACCGCAGCAACCACTACAACTAAGCCTCCAATCGCAACCAAAGATATAACAGTAAATGGCATTTCTGTACCATTTGTTGGTTCAGATTCTATTGTAGTATTCTTCTTAACGTCTGAATTGTCATTAGCTTCTTTTTTGTGAGGTTTATCTGCTTTAGGTGGCACTGCTGTAGAACTAGTTGTTTCAGGTACTGTTGACTCATCTTCAGTTTCGGCTTTGGTTGTTGGTTGCGTTGCAGTTGTAAACTTTGGTCGATAAGGTAGTTGTGGTATTAACGGTTTTTGGTTAAAAGGTATAGGGTAATTTGGAACACTGAATGGTGGTGGGTGGGGAATGTGAGGTCTTTGTCCTGTGTTATCTGTGACTGTAGCGATTACTTCTGTGCGTTGTGGAATGGATCCATCGTAAGTGGTCACCCATAGTGAGTATGTACGATTTTCCTGTAAATTTAAAATAATATTAAAATTCTTGTACAATGCTTCATTATTGTTAATTATTATCACAAGAAATTATCAAAATGTTTTGGACATAATCAACTAATTGAGACATATGTTCTAACTAGTATTATAAATGCGAAAGTGTGTTTTTTTGTTCTTCTTTCATGTCGAAACAGATAAACGGATCGACGTGATATTTTGACATATTCAAAACTAAAAAACATAAAAATATGATTTCTGATCTTGTATTATGATGATTCTTCTGATATTTTCTACACGTGCGAAGCCGGGTCGGGTCCTTAGTTTAAGATAATTTAATGTTAAGTAAACAGGTCTGTTAAAATATTTTGCTATAGAAAGGTCTGCATTTTTTTATATTGGACGGAAACTAGGTAGGTAATCAAAATAGTAAATTAATTATATAAATAAAAGGTAATTAATTGTTATAAACATATAAAATACCTTATCCAACAGAGTATCATTGACAGTAACTACGCCAGTATGGTCATCAATCGTAAAAGGGGCTGGTGGTCCCGTTGTTTCCAATCCGAACGTAACTGGTTGATTCCCAGATTTTGGCCTGTGGACCCTCGTTACAACTGTGCCAATTTCATCAGTTGGCAGTGCGTACCAGTTGCGATCTACATGCGTCAGCGCAGGCAGGGTGAATCCTTGATGATTTTGGGATAAGGCTGTGAACAAAAAGAAAAAAATTAGAGTTTGTTTATATGTAGTAAACTTGCGAAAACTACTGGACCGATTTGAAAAAAATGTGTCACTTAAAGCTAATATTTCCCTGATATTAGGGGACAGTAAGGGTGTAAGAAATAGCAACAATTCCAACGAAAATCAGAGGGTTGTTATTTTTTCGCATTTAATAAATTCCACGGGCCAAACGAAATGTCACCTCGATAAAAAATACGATTTGCACTCCGGTGGGCAGGTGCTTGAGCGTGACGATATAGGCATATTTTACGTGGTCATGCACCTATACTTGAAATTTTATTTATTTTGTCGATTTTTCTTTAATAACCTTTTTCACTCGAGTTGAAACGATCGTGAGTTTTGTCTTTGAAAAATTCTACATAAAAATGTAAACACTTTTGCGGCCGCAACCGGCGTCGATCGATCGTGACACTATTAGTTAGCGTGTAAAAAAACGTAATATCAACTCGCGCGCGCTCTTGTTCCCGCTGTTCATCCAGAAGCCGCGAAAGGGATGGCAGCGTTTTTTCGCCGTGACGACCGCTCACGTAAGTAGTTCTGATTTTGATTATTAAATCTGAATTTTAGAAAACTTTTTTTACAGATTGTTTAAATATGAACTAATGAAGGTGTTTTGATCTAATTACCGTATGTAACATTGTAAGTTTGTTAGTAATCTCCTTCAAAACTTACACTCGCACGATCGTGCAATATCGGTCGTAGCTCTTGAAGTATTATGTTATGTCATTCCACATTTTATTTCATATTTTCGTGTCTAGATAATTAAAAAATGCTTTAATTTTTAGGAATTCTCACGGAAGTTGAAATATGTGACCTATTAAAAAATGGTAACCTCTCGGAGGTTGAAGGATTTGACGAGGATGACTATGACTTGGAGCCGAATACAAGTCCTCCGATGAGGAACATGAAGTTCTGGTGGAAAGGTCATCATCGGACACTCCGCCAGTGATGCAGCCAATTTCTTCAGCATTAGCTACTACTGTAACACCAAAAAGATCGCACAGAAGAAAGTCAGTTCCCTCTTCAGGCAATATATCAGGTGAAGGGTCAACATCTCTAGATACTCGACGAATAAGGTCCACAATAATACAAAGGAGTGGAAGGAAACGTATTTGGAAGCATGCTCAGTACGAAGATAAATCTCACGACTATCCCCATACCAGTGAGGCGACCTATGGATTACTTCCGTGATTCTTTTGACAACGATTTTTTAGAAAACATCTCTCACTGTACTAATTTATATTACTTGCGTACTACTGGCCGAGAGCGAAATATTTCCTATCCTAGATTACCAATGTATTGGAGAGCTGGAACAAAATTAGGTCTGGTATGTGAAATTATGTCGAGAGACAGATTTCTGACCATCCGCAACGCACTCCATGTAGTTGACTCCGATTCTCCGCCTGAAACTGAAACAACTAATCCCCTATGGAAAGTTCAACCAATGTTTAATAAAGTAAAAAACACTTGTAATAAACTGGAGAGGGTGCCAGGATTCTATTCTATAGATGAGCAAATGATACCATTCACAGACGGGTACCAGCACTATCCCATTAGCGACGACATAAAAGCACAAAGAACCTGTCGTATGAAAAACTGTGGCAGTCCTTCTAAAATTACGTGTGAAAAATGTTACGTCTACTTTATGCCTATCAGTTTTAAATCTTATCATAAAATATAGTTAAAGATTGTTTAGTCCCCCACTTAAGGTCTCCACTATTTTATAATTGGTTGTTATATGGGTCTTTTAGGTATTGTATTATGAAAAAAATGTTTCAGAATTATGAATTTTATGTTTTTTATTTAGCTCTTTTTTTGTTTTTGTATTCTTATTTAGAGTTGACTGGTATATTACGAGTAAAAATTTGTTGCATGTTTAATTTTTGTGATAAGGAACATTTATTTTTACGAAAATTTTTAAAATACAATTAAAAAATAATAAATTAATGACAATGCTATATTAATTTACAAGACTGTGTTTTTTTTCCTAATATAGTTTACAGGAATATTTAATTAACTACACAAACTCACGATCGTGCGACTTACAAATTATCACTGAACCTCACGAACTTGAGGGTCTGATTGCTGAAGACCAGCATGAGCAGGATTTTTTTAAATATTTTTCGTAGGATCTTCATATGGTGTAAAATACACAGCATGACATTTTAACTATTTATATAAGTATTTTTACTCCCGGTTGTAAAGGGTGTGAAAACAAAAATTAGACAGTAAAAGTAATCGATTAAAGTTTTAATATAATATTTAAGCTATTACATTAAAAAAGCATATTGTTATCGCGCAAACTACTTACGCACATACAATATTCCTAGTATTGTTGGCTGTCCACTGTATTTTTTTTGAGATTTAATTTGATTCCTCACAATTTTAGTAAATATAATGTTTTCATTTTTCATATAATAACAGGTCAATTGGTCAGGTCTTTAAAAATGTGATACCTATACATTGTTTGATGTGTTTGTTTGTGTTGAAAGTGTGAACATTATCTCATTTCTTTACAACCAATTGATTAAAAAATCTGAAGAAAGACTAAAGAACCAAGAATCACAATAGTGAAGGTAAAGATATAACAAAAAAGACAGACAGACACACTTTCGTATTAGTACTGTATTTGTTTGAACTAAATAGTCAGTAGGGAAAGTACCACCCACTCATCATTGCACTGTCAAGTCATTTAAATACAGAATAACATTCACTAAGCATAAGTGAATTAAAATTCGACAGCAAGTACTTTTCGATTTTATTTGTCTCGTATACGAAAAGTCTTTCTGGTCTGGGTTTGTAGCACCAGTGCGTGATGTTAAAAAAAATAAACCCTAAATTATCTATCTCCCTCTAACATCAGCCCTTAAGAGCAGAGACAATAAGGCAGTTCCCGTAGCAAAACCGTAAGAAAGGTACTTTTTAGGGGATCTCTTCTCGTTAATTATAAGGACTAAAAAATAAATAAGTATACAAAAAAAAAACTTTAATATCTCAACTTGTCTTTCCACTTTTTATTTTATTTTATTTTCGTTTTAAATAATTATAAAACTTGTATACAAACAGGGTCAATATTTATAGTAACGATCTATTACGTGCATCTACTTCATACTTTGAAGTCCTTTTTATTTGCGGTTTACAACAATGAGCGGAAAATTTTATGCTCTAAACATTACACTTTTAATTTTTTTTATACAACCTATTATAACATAATTTAATAATAAAAATACTAAATCACATAGAAATTCCAGAAAGAGGGACGGTACCTATACTATCGCTTCTCTATTCACACTTAGCTTATTCGACATTTTGCTACGATTCTGACATACCCTTTCGCTTCTTTTATATTATCATATCTTTCACTGTGACTTTAAACATAAAAAAATCAAAGGCAAACGTAGATTATAAAAATAAAAGACACAGACAGAAAATTTCAAAATATGCCTAAATAGTAACTCTCAGATAGACCCTTAAATTTTACTTGTATGTAGGCACTTTTGATAATAATAGAGGATGATTGCATTCCAAATTGTTATTTATATCTGCTAAAGCTTGTTAATAATGAAAAAGCGTGAAAACACATTTTTATCATCAGAAATTTACTTAGTCTGCGTCAATCTGGCAAACGATATAGTAATTTGTAAGCTCTAAGCGATTATTTTGGACCGTACCAAAGAAAAAAGTTTGCAGAGTTCTGTGAACTTAATCTGGATAAGTTTTTATTATTTTCTTTCTCGAAGGTTCAGTACATTTGCATATAATATGCCTCATGGCAATTTTTTACCCTTGGTACCTAATTTGTTTTTTTTTAGAAATTACTCTGAGATGGAACAATTCAGCGAGTTGTCCAATGTCCATTTCAAAATACATGACGTAAAAACCTGTTGACCTGTGACATTTTAAATTCTAAAAGTGTTGTAAATGATTTTATTGTATCAAAAATGAAAAAAAAATTGTGTTTACAAATTACAAAAGTAATTGTTTATATTATTTCATTAACCTCATAAATATGTATTATTTCGCCCATAATTGTTTAAAATAATTAAAATTCAAGACATGGCCTATATTGGCCTTAAATAATAAAGACATGGCTGTATGGTTACATAGACCTTTGCCTTTTCCTCGGAAAGAATACTACAAAAAAATAATTAAAACAAACTTTTGACCTTAGTAACATTGTACACGACTTATTTAAACATTTTATTCATTTGTTACGAATGGTTATATAAACAAAGGTACTATTTAAATTGCTCGCATTATACGGCTTCACAATTATCTACTATCTATATCTACCTTATAAAAGACCATGGATATATTTTATTTATGTACTACACACTAAAAGACCTCGCAGTTCCGAATGAAGGAGTAAAATCTGTCACGAACTTCTTTCATTTTATAGCTTTTTATGTCTATTACGTATCGGGTTTGAAGTTATGGATATATTTTTATTGTAGCTCTTCAGATCATTGAAAGAAAAAGCCAATTTTCTTTACTCAATTTAGCGTGCTTCTTTTTTATTAAAATATCAGTACGTCTGTTTAAGAAGCTATTTTGTTTAATTTTAATAAATCTTAAATTTAGTTATAAAATTATCTTATTTAAGCAGTGGAATCAATAACCAAAGAGTACTTTTTTATACTCAATAACCACCAAATCTAATATCAAAGATGGCTCAACTAAAAATGTTTTTCAAAGTTACCTACGGACCCTAACAGCTAAGTTTCCTCTGAAAACAAAGTGCTAATAATATCTAGAAAGAAATCTCCCACGGCAGCAGTTATTACCAAATTGCCTGAAGTTATTCAAAAAGAGAAAATTAGTATTCTGGGGTATTCCTACATCTGCAGGACAGTTTGCGAATATTTGACGGACTGACCGACAAGGGGATATTATGACATGAATCTATACTTTTCTTCATAAATAATTGGTGCAAACAAAGAAATACCAGGGATTTTTTTGTGAATTTCTTTGGTAAAGTACAGTGTTGAGTTGAGATTAATCCTCCACAAATTACCTCATTTATGCTTAGACTTTCGTTGGTGAACTTGGTGAAATAATTAGTGTTAATATCTAACTAGAGAATAGGTATTTATACTTATAAAAAAAAATTGTTTTATGTTTTCACTTCTGTTGGCAGTCCCCATGACTGCCTATGCCTTTTTTTTACACCTATAGGTATTATGAATTTTCACCGTGGTATGCAAAAACTATAGCCTTCATTCACATTCATCTATTATTTCATACATTTTTCAATAAGAAAGCGTCAATTGTTAACGGTTCCACGAGTTTACGACATGTTAGCTTGTAATGATAGCGGCCCGTGAGAATGCAATGTAGACAATTATCTACATAGGGTTGCCAGGCGTTCGAATAAAGCCGGCCATTTTTTTTTATGATTATCCGGCCAAACTGGATAGTGTCCAGTCTGTCCGGTTTTTGTCATGCTTTCATCCCAGAGCCGTCTTTTACTAACTACTACCCACTTCTAAAACAGTGTACCCTGGGGTACCCAGCGGAAGATGAAGTCTCTCTCTTTTAGCCGATGGTATTTGTGAGGCTAAACCTAACGAGTGGCCAGTTCTGTTGAGGTATATTTTAAATAAAAATTCTATTTATAAATTGGTACATGGCCGAGATAGATCCACTATACATTATAAATGCATATTAATATAATTTGATTCGGTATGAAAAAAATATTTAATGTTTTTTTTATTCTTATACTTTTTAATAGTGTCGGGCTTTGTCTACCCAAATGTAACTGGTAAATCCGGCTCTCCAATTGTTAGAATTGGCAACCCTACCTACACCGCTATCCAAGAGAATTTGTTTTGCATTATAATAGAAGCTAAAGTAGGCACTGTTTCCATTATCTAACTCTAACAGTACTAAAGCATAGTTCAGTATTTGGTCATCATTTAGTATAGAAATTATGTGGTCTAATCTATACAATTTTACATTTGAGATAAAAAGACTGATAAGTTTTGTTTAATTTTCTCGTGCTTGTTCTGAAAATTAGATTCGGTAACCAACAGATTTTCCACCTGTTGAAACTGGACTGATTTGTAAAAATATTCTACTATTATATCTATCTATCATCACGCCTTTTATCCCAAGACAATCGAATGCCATTTGCTACGATCCTGTATACCTCTTTCGCTTCTTTTATAATAATCATACCTTTCATACATGCTCGGCGATTGTGTGTACTTTTGATAGGTATTGACTTATTTCAATATTATTGAAAAATACGTTATTCCATATTGTGTTTTATTGAAAAAAGTTAGTTTTCCGTATAATAAGCAGTATAATGTCAGTTTAAAAAACCAATCAGAAAATTTCGATTCAGGGGGAAAATATCATTGAGGCAAATCTGGGCAGTACAGGAAAATCTGTGCTAGACCATTTCCATTTCAATATGAATGGAAAGTCAAATATTGCCGCAATAAAAATACTTTCACTCTTTCAATATATTGAATCGTAATACCAAAAGAACCCTAAAAACGTGACAATAATACATCAAAGAATTGATAACGTTACGTAGCTAAGTCACCCACGTAACCAAGGTTATCCTGATGAAGTGAAAGTGCATAGCCGGCCTTGTACGCGGACTTTCACCAAGTTCAACGAGCCAAGTTCCCATTGTGCGCATGAGTGATACAAAACACTCTTTGTCAGTACTATTACCATTACCACAATTGGTAGGAGTCTTTTACGTCAAAACAGAGCAACGTATCGACGTACGGAAAGCCAACAAGGGTGCAAACGGAAACCCTATTACTAAAGGTGCCCACTCATTCGTCCAATCCCGCCGCTATACGGTCCGCCAAATTCTTGCAACGAACGGTCCGCCATCCGTTTTCAAATCGTTGTATTTGTGGTTGATTTCGATGTCCGGAACTATCTGTCACACACACACGGATGTTTGACACTTTGCTTAATCGAATCTTTTGTGTCTGTGTGAGTGAGTGAATTGCATATGTAATCTAAATCGCTAATGTGTATGTGGCCTGTGTTCAATATCGATCATACGGCTGGCCGGACCGATTTTCGGTGAGATACCGGACCAGTGCTTAAGGCTCAGTGTCCCTTCGTCCGTCCGTCCGTCTGTCACAGAGCTGTATCTTTTGAACCGTAAGAGGTAGACAATAACAACAAATAATAAAAATAAAACAAAGTTTACAATTAAACGTGTTTTATTCGGCGTTTTTTGTTCGATCTTAATAATGGCAATACATACAAACGTCTTACTAGTATAACTATAACAAGTAATAAAAACCGGCCAAGTGTTCGTCGAATTCGCTCAAATTTATTTACAAAATTATTTAAAAAAGGATTAATGTTAAATATTGCACGGTGATAGCTAATAAATTATAAAGATTCAGTCAATAATTTAGGTATTTTTCTGCAGTACCACAATCATAATATTAAAAAGTTTTGTCTATCGGTATGTCTGTAAGGAATGATAGAGGTTATAGGTAGTCCAAGGTTGTAAGAAAGCTAAAACTCGACATAAAAATCAATTAATGTAAAATACAGCCATATACCTACACAAGTACACACACATCTTCACGCCTTCCTTTCTTACTAATAGGCAGATAATATTGTAATTTCATGAATAACTTGTAATTGACCTCCGTAATGGATTCATAGAAATCACTTGACGGACTTTCCCATACTTTATTTTAACAACATTTTAACGCTTGTTGTAATTGATTTAACACGCTGAGACGAATCATTGTTTCGCAATGATGCAGCAATTCAAATTGAAAAATCTTATTTAACTATTTATTAGTTAGATAGACTAAGCCCGCGGGTATGACCGTATGCCGTTATAAGTCGTTTGACGTTTACGGCCTGATTCATTCAAATATTTAAAATTCACGCCAATGGGGTTAGCTTCGAGCAAATTGCTGGGTCGGGCAAATACAGTACACGGATTTGCCCGGGCATTCCTTAGCTGGTCATTTTTGGCTTTGGTTCGAGTCAAAACGAAAACGAAAGATGTCGCGGTCTAAAGGGGTCCGTGGTGTTAGCCTCCCCACTGATTTCCATTTCCCTGTCGTACAATTTATTTTTACCGCTATCATAGTTATTTTGTCATTTCCCATTGCAATATAAGCCATTAAACTTTATCCTTGTGCTAAATTTCGAGCTTCAGAGGAAATCTACTGACGAAAAATCGAGTTTTTGAAGTTGGCATGAACTTAATAGGTAAACATATATGTAGACAGGCACAGAAAACCGAAGAAATAATAAATATTTCGTCGTAGAATTTGAAGACGGTTGGTGCCAAATTAGGATACAAAATTAAGTAAGCATCTAAGAAGATAAATATCTGTTTAATATTATATATGTTTGTACTGATGATCGTATAGCTTCCTAATGAATTGTCTAGATTAGTGAATTTGGAAAGTTAGTTGTTTTAAATTTGGCACCAGCCGTCTTCAAAGTCTACGACGAAATATTTATTATTTGTTACTTTTCAGTGCTGAAGTCGGTACACTTTTTTTTTAAAGTTAATTTATTTTTCCCTTTTAAGTGATTTTGTTGCCCTGAGAGTCAAATAATAACGCAAATAAAAAAATTGATAAAATAAATAAAAATATTGCTGTGGATGGGATTTGAACCATTTGCATCCTGAGCTGCACCATACCATACCATACCTTTAGCCGTTAGACCACCGTCGATACAAAAATTGACAACTTCGTGTCAATAGCAACCGTTGCTAAGGCTTTTCTCTGATACATAATTTTCAGCCGTAAACAGAGACAAATTACTGAATTTCTGAAAAACTACTGAACCGATTTTCGTCATATTTTATGTCTGTGAGATAACGTCGAGAAATTATTATATCCTTAAAAAAATAAGTCGTTAAAATCGGTACATATTTCATCATAATTTACTGTATAAAGTCAGTTTTTACAAAATTAATGAAAAACTAATGAACCAATTTTTATGACATAAAAATGGGACCAATCCGGATGAATTATCTGTCGATTAAAAAAGAAATCATCAAAATCGGTTTATAAACGACGAAGTTATCCGCGAACACACATATTTTTTTGAAGTCGTTAAAAATAGGATGACCTTAGTATATTTTTATATGAAATCTAATATTTGTTGTCAACTAAATTATACGCGAGAAAATTGACTGGAATCACAGACATTTGGGAAAGCCTTAAATTATTATGCAACGTTTCTGAGTAATTCGTGGGTATTTTATTCAAAATGATTTGTTATTATGCTAATATCCTTTAAACATAGCGTGTCAAATTTCAAAAAAGGATTTCAAATGAATAATTTCTAAAAAAAATGCACGACGTGGTATGTCAAAATGTTTTTGATAAGCAGGAAAAATTACACTTTTTATAATGTTACTTGTAGTATTGTAATTGTTTAGTTAAATACAATTATTGGTATAATAATACACTGACGAGCAATATAAAAAAGCTATAAATATCATGAAATATTTCCGAAATGATTCTGGTACATTCCTCAGGTGTGAAAGGCATGATGATGGTAAAAAGGTTACGTACAATATGAAAATGTTTTCAGGATTCTTTTTATTTCATGAAGCGAACTTGTATGGTTTAGAAAATATTTAAATTTTTTTGACACTTTGCAAGTGGTTTTTTTTTATATTGCTCGTCAATGTAGTTATTTCCTTAGTTATTTCAAGAGATACTCGTTTTGTCCCGCGGATCTACACACATATTTATGAAAAATCTGCCAAGTGCGAGTCAGTGTTGCACACGAAATATTCCATACACTGAATAGCACGCATTTGTTGTTTTACTTAAGAGTATGCATTATAGTTATACTAGTTAGACGTTTGGATGTATTGACATTATTGCCATTATTTAGATCGAGCAAGAAACGCCGAATAGAACACATTTCTTGTATGGCGACCCCCTTACATTTTTTACTTTATTTTATTTTTATTGTTTGTTGTTATATCGGTCCATGAAAATTTCAAATGTCTACATAGTACGGTTCAAAAGATACAGCCCTGTGACGGACGGACAGCGGAGCCTTAGTAATAGGGTGTCTGTTTGCACCCTTTGGGTACGGGACCCTAAAAATAGAGTGTCTAATATACCTATCTGGAAGAATAATTCGTTTAGCAGTTACGGCATGCTTATGATGTAACCGATCATGAGCAAGTCGGTTTAGCATCCAAATATTTCCTTGTCATCTTTAGTTAGGACCTTCTGTCTACCCCACATACCACATACTTTAGGATTTACTGTCTTAACTAAAAATGTGTTTGTTTGTTTGTTTGTTTGTTGTCAAAACAGAGCAACGTATCGACTTAAAGACTTAAGAATTAAGACTCAACACTTTTTGTAGAGAGATAGTTGGAGGGCCTGAGAGTAATGGGCTACTTTTTATGCTGGAAATACATTGTGGTAAATTCTTGTATCATATCTCATGTTTGTATGTTTTGAATATAGTCCGTTATTTGATGTTACAATAAATCAAATGTAACATTATATCTTCACCTTTTACGATCAAATAAGAATACTTGTTTGACATAAAAATACATACAATTAAATTCGTTTTAGGTGGATATTAAATATGTGAGGCATTCGGACTCCATTATTATAAAACAAAGTCTCTCCGCGTCTGTCTGTCTGTCTGTGAGCATTTCAAGCTAAAACTACTAAACGAATTTTGTTGCGGTTTTCAATATTATATAGAATGATTCACCGGGAAGTATTAAACATTGACCTATCATGTTTAGGAGTTGAGCATTTACAGTTTGCGTGAGTCAAGCCGGGGAAAAAGTTAGCCCCAGCGAGTTTTCATGAGGTATGTTGTCTAATCCGTCCGAGGTAAAAATGACGTAGGAAATAAATGAAATTCTACAAAAAAGACCGCAGTTGATAAGTAGTTATAAGCATATTTCTGTAGGTATTTATATTGCCGTCGCTTGTATGTAAATAAATATGCTTTGACTAGCGATAGGCTTGCCACCTGTTCTGTTTATTATGGACACCTGGCTAAATGAGGACATTGGTAATGTTTCTGACCTCGTTGCCAAGTATGAAGGCCGATGGTTTAAAAACTTTTAAATTTTCCGTAAAGCTAGGTGGCGAGACAATATCTATACTAATATTAACTGTAAGGTTGGTTGTAGGGGGTGAAACTACTGTACCGATTCTGAAAGTTCTTTCAGGAAGCTTCATTATCTCTGATTATCATTTTATTTTGTTCGAAAATATCCACGGGCGAGGGCGGAAATCTAGTTGTAAATATTTGTAATTTTAGAGGAATTAAATAAATCAATTCCATATTTAAATAATAAACCCACTCACAAATCGCGCGCAAAGTAAACTCAACTAGTTTCAAGAGATGAGTGCCTAGTCACTCCAGGCACTAGACTTGTCTGAAGTCTAGACTTGACCAGTTAAACCAGATTTCTAGACAATACCAGGAATAGCCGAAGTGCAAAAGAGATACCAGTAACATACCATCTCGACTTCTCCTGACCTTCATAGTCGGAGACCGTCGGCTGAATGTAAGCTCGACAAACTACCAGGCTATCAGAAAGCGCATGTATTGCTGTCTTAACTATTCAGTGATGAAAATGAGTGTTTATTGCTATGGGAATAAAATTGATTTTCCTTTGATTTGCATTTCAAATTATTGCAAGCGTAAATAACTGCATTCAGAGTAATATAGATCTTATCACAGTGGCATATATATTAATTTTCTTTGCGTAGAAATGGAAAACTGGAATGTATGTTATGAGAATATTATTATGGGAGGTACGGTTAGTTCACAGTATCTATGATATACCATGGATGCAGTATAGTGGAAAATGTAATTTATCTGTCACCTGAGAAAAACTTTCATATTATCAATATATTTGAGAACTACTAATTCTTTCCCGGATGTCCCGGGTAATTCTCACTCGTAGCAAAAATGCTAAGCACCAATTTTCTTTAAGAATACGTGCTTTAATTAAAAATGGGTATAATTTACGCGGACACCAAAAATATTTTTAAGGCTCTAAGCTTAGGCACGAAATAAAATAAACAACTCCAAATAAAATAATTGACACTATTAAAAGTGTCCTAAAGTATATCATATTATGATCCAAAATAATAGAAAAAACATCAGAAAAATCGCAGGCCTTGTACTAATATTTTATTTGGTTTCTAAAATGGATAAATGGTCACCAAGTAATGGATAAATGGTCACCAAGTAATGGATAAATGGTCACCAAGTAAGGTACCTACCTACATTAGGTTAGGTTAGTATAAAATTTATTAAGTATAAAGTGTATTTTAAAGGCGTCTATATATTTTTATGGCAGTCAATAATACCAAAAATGGATCTATTTCATAATATTTTAGGAAACGTAATTTGGTGACCATTCATCCATTTTGGTAACCGTTTAGAATTTTTTGGTACAAAATAGATACATTTTTGGGCGCCGCTTAAACACAAACCATTAAAAATTACATGTATTTAGGATGTATAGAGCTAAATGCGAGTTTTATGATGCGTAAAAATACATGATCCACTGCAGTGACCATAATCAAAAAAATATATGATATTCTTGAGGTTATGCGTTATTAAGATACTGTGTTCAAAACATAATACAACTATATTGATTCGATAGAAAAAAATCACGAATGTATCTTTAAAAAAATATTTTACTGTCTAGAAACAGTACTAAAATGCATGCAATGATTCTGATTTTTTGACAATTTTTTTATCTAGCAATATACTATCGTAACACTGTTCTATTTTTTAATCAAATTTTCAGAAAGTTCCTTTATTCTCATTTTCGAAATTTTATGTACGCACTGTGTGTGCGTAAGCGCTCGTGTACCGACAGTACCGGCTGCAGCCTGATGCTGTATTATTATTTGGTGTGTATGTGTACCCGCGTGGGGGCGGTGCCATCTCTCAAGGTCTTTGGCTCTATTCAGCGTCTTAAAGATGTGACACATCTAGGTCCATTATGTGCAGTAACGGGCTTGCCACCTGTTCTGTTCAATATGGACAACTGGCAAAAAGTGGACACTGTTACCGGTGTGTGTGTGTAGTGTGTACGTGTTACACTTATAAGATAAATGCAGTGGAAATGCGGTCTTTACCTAGATTGTGTGATGTAAGGCATATTGACCGGAACGATATCATTAGAGAAGAATGTGGACTGAAAGTTGAAATGAAGAAAAGTAGTTTACGCTACTTTGGACACGTTGAAGAAATGAAGGATGAAAGATTTTGTAAAAAGGTTTATGTGGCAGAAACGAAAGGAATTGCTGGCAGAGGACGACCTGGGTGTACTTTTATTGAACATATAAACATTTATTGATCGAAGGCAGTATCAATGAAACTATAATTTTATATAGCCGTAGTATAAAGTTAAAATTGGTCTTTGAATTTTTGTTAAATTTATTATTGTCCCGACAGACGTTGTCCTTGGCTTGCTTCGTCAAATAAAACCTTAAACCCGATTGCAGCGCCACCTACCGGGTCCAATTGTGAACCTAAACCATCCATGAACCCACTCATACACACACAAAAAAAACCATTGAAATCGGTGAGGCCACAGTATTCTTGCCACTATTCTACGCGGGCCTGATTTATTTAGTTATTTTTAATGTTTAGATTATATTTAAGGTGTTTATATTGTTATTAAATAATAAATTGCTATATATTGCTCACTCTGCAAAACACTAAGGTAATTATGATTTTTTAAATGCGGCGTCTGCGCAGCGAGCTGTAAATCGTGAACTAATACACGTATGACAATAAGTTAGGTCTTGTTTTGTAGGTCAATGTATCAAGATTAATTCGCTACTTGGTTATTTTATCTCAGCTTTTCATGAATGAGCCAATTTTTCATGAAGTCCTATCAAAATATTGTTTATATAAATCTTGTACAGAATTTAATGAAGATTATTTTTGTCATAACAGTTTTCTTTTAACTCTAATAGTTTTTGTAGAAAATGAAAAAAACCGCGGTTTGGGACACATTTTGGGGGGTAGGGGGAGAACGGAGCGGGAGAGGGGCTAGCACCGGGCAGAATCGTGTTCAGGGGGTCGAATTAGTCTAAAAATAATCCGGTGCCAAAAAGTTTCACAAAATGCCGTTCGATGTGGAAAACAGAAGCAATTTGTGATTTTTCCGCTAGTCTATGTTTATTTTGCCAATTTTCATTGGGATTATTTACCAAAAGCAGTATTTCTGATTTTTTCGGAATTTTATTTGTTTTATTTAAAAAAAATGTATAACTACAATTAGAGGCTTTTCCATTAAATATACCTGAACAGAACTGGAAGCCTTACAAATACCATCGGCTAAAAAATGGAGACTTGGTCTTCCGCTGGATACCCTGGGACCGATAACACGGTTTCAGGAGCCGTAAGGTAACCCGTGAAAGAAAATAAATTACATGGGGACACTTTTCATACCACTTTGAACCTTAATATCTCTTTAACAAAACTTAATATCAATAAATTGTTAATGAAATCTCATAATCATTTCAGAAGCCCTTTTAATGGCACCCCACTTAATGGGCTGCAGTTAAAATAAAATTTTCATCTTAACTTTTTTTGAAAGTTAATTTACAAACCGCTTATTTAAAGATTTTCACACACCTGTTCTGTGCGCCTAGTTAATATTTTCCACAATATTTTGATTTTGCTTTCTGTTACTCGTCCACAAAACCCACCTGTCCTACCAGGAGCGCATACATGGAAAACAATTCAATAAAACTGGACCCTTTTGCGTCTCTTTCACGCAATTCCAAACGCATACGAGTGAGCGTGATGGCTACAGGGATCATAGAGTATGTCCTACCATCCATGTTCGGGATATGTGGCTAGACGAGTTAGCTGGGAACGGGCGATGCGTTTCACACACATGGGATAGTAGAACCGCTACGAACTTCTTTTCTCCTGGTGTTTTCTAAGGCCATCTAATGCTGAAACGTGTCTAATGTTTTGCTTAGAAATATTTTAGTCCATATTTCTAAGTCCATATAGACCGCAACTTCGTTTGTATGAGCGAAAACTGTTTTTATGATCAAAAACTTTAAATAAATATTGAATTTTATGGAAATGATTTTTGAGTTTTAGTGACTTCTAAAATTCTACAATTGATTTAAGTATTTGAATTAAAAATTAAATAATTATATACCTATCTACGTAACTTTTAAATCGATTAGACCCGATCAATCAGTTAATTTTTTTCTAATAAAATTTAAATCGAATAAATTAGTCACATTTTATTTTATAAATTAGGATATTTACGCACCGGCTTCGTATTAACTTTCATCCCCTTAAGTCTTGTGTTCATATGAAAATCCCATAGAAACAATCACTTTCAGTTTTTCCCGAATTTTACAATTTTACGAGCGACTTTTCCAATTTTCCTTTATCTAAAACCTACTATACACTATACTAGACTATACAAACATTTAACCAAATCGGTCCAGCCGTTCTCAAATGATGCGCTTACCAACAGATTAGTAGTAAGTACCTATATAAAATAAAATAAATGCATTGAAATTGGTTCATCTGTTTGGGAGCTATAATACAATGCCACAATCAGGCACACACACACACACACACACTTAGAGTTCAAACGTAACATCCCTATTTTTTCGTCGGGGGTTAAAAATAATACGATAAATATATCAAGAATTCTACACTCACCGGCCAAAGCACATGACGCCGTGAAAATCCAAATAAAACCCACTTTGTAAATCATGTTCACTTTTTCACTGTATCACAAAATTATAACACATGAATAACGTCAACTTATGTCGCTTCATTTGTAGGTAGTAATATTTATCACCGAATATTCTTCAAAACATGGAATCTGTAACAAAAAGGAAAAATCGTGAGACATTTATTTACTTACCAGACATTGCGATGTGGTCCACAAGTAAGTGTCCATTTTTGGCGGTTGTCCATATTTAACAGAACAGGTGGCAAACCTGTTGCTGCACTTGGTGTGCCACTTCTTTAACAGACAGGTATCTGTTTTTTTTAGAACACGTGCCCTCCGAAGCACGGGAAGTCGATTAAAGCACATATTCTCTTTTCTTAGCATATTTGGCAATTATTACGGTATCGACTCCTTTTTTGAGCAGAAATTGCGAAGCAGTGCCTATTATTTAGGATCTGAAACGGCTAAATTAAAACTAAGCAAGTATCATTGGCTTTGAAGGCATATTTGTTTTCGGTTACCTACCGATGGGTCTGATTGATAAGTCCTCGAAGATAAACTGGTTGAAATGGCGATAACAGTGGGTTTATAACTAGGCCATACTAACTTTCATCTCCTATTTTATGGTCTTGAGTTCATACAAAAATCCAATAGAAAATATCACTTTCAGTTTTTCCAGAATTTTCAAACTTTCCGGGCAACCTTTTTAATTTTTTTTTTTCGTAAGAACCTTATGCAGATTATTACAAATATTAAAAAAAGCCAAATCGTTCCAGCCATTCTCAACTGATGCCCTTACCAACTAACATTTTTTTTTTATTATATAGATAAGTTTTCCCTGCAAGGTCGAAGTAAATCAATTTTTCAAGAAAAGATGATGGGTAACGGACGTATCATAAACACGTTGTATCAACTTAGTTCTGCATGACATCAAAAGAGTCCTATCAAAGACCACCCAAACATTTTTCGGCCTGACAAATAACGGCCCAGCAGTTATGGTGATATATAGAGAGATGAGCACTGATTGGGCCAGAAATAATAGAACTGCCCATTTTTAAGCTGCCATTTAATTTAAGACCCTCCCACATTCTTCAACCCTTCTCTTATATACATACCAATATAGACCAATAGGAGCACAAAAAGAAAACGCGATAGCAGAGAGAGAGGGAGATATGAATGTTGCAATCATTAAGAATATTATTTCCTAAAAAACAGGAAGACTGAACGTATTTTGCTTGGGATAGGGATTCTCATCATTCGATCATTTTTTTATTAAAATTTCTTGTTTTGTTTCACTTTCTTCTCATTCCTTTTAGGTTATTTTGTTTGACAATTCGGAAACATTACATAATAATAATAAAAAATATATAATCACTGCGTTTTCTGTGTGTGATAAGATTAAAAGCCAATTTTATAATGAGATTGTTAATGATCCATCTTTAAATGTTTAAAAAGTTTCATATTTAGATGCCATTGATCTGAAGGTATATTATGAGAGACTCCCTTATCATCTCAATTACTCTCTTAAAATTTCTTAGTAAGGACGGCAAATTGCGGAAACGCCTAGAATCAGCTTTGAAAAAAGATCTCGACGTAAGTACCTACCTACCTACCTAACCATTTTCTTATAGGTAATATAAGAGATATATGGCAAATTACGTTAATGCTTCTAGACCTCACTCCTCCAAAGCCCCACAGGGAAGATGGCAAGTTGCAGAAACGCATAATATAGAATAAAATCGACATTGAAAAGCAACCTCAAAGAATATTATTTTACTAGATGTTAACCATATTTAAATTAACTTTCACCCCCTATTATAACTCCTTAGTGATAATATAGGTACAGCCTATGTCCACTCCGATGGTTCAAATATTGGTGAAAAAATTGTTTAAAACCAAGTAGTTTCGGAGAAAACTTACATCCAAAATTATAAACTTTACCTCTAGACCTCTTTATAATGGGTATTAGTGTAGATTTTAGGTTGAGCTCGCTCCACTTCGCTCAGCTCTTAATTGTTATGCAAAGAGAATATAGGTAATCACTACGATTTTGTGTTGTTATGTCTAATCTAACCAATATTCCAAGAAAAACTACTTAAACTTCGCACCACAGTCAGCTAAGGTAACCTGTGAATAAAGAAAAAAGCATCTAGAAAAAAAACCTTTGATGAAATATTTATTAACATTGTTATACTAATACACATACTTACATATCTTAAAATAGGTATTTATATGAGATAATACATTTGTATGTGATTGCTGTTTGACAATAAAACATAAAGGAAGGTAAATAAACAATTGATATTCCTACTACTTACTTTGTTTTATTTATTTAATAGCTACCTATATATATAGTAGGTATTGACCAGGGGTATATTGTAATGAAACATACCCCATCCAGCTTGATAATAAATTGAAACTATCACTGGACATCATGTATGCAGAGTCTACAGTATTGCCTATTTATACCTTATTATATTACACTGCTACAACTCAAGCCTGCATCTTTCCCACCTGGTACCATGTAATTGTGCAATAATTCCTACATAGAGCATAGAAGTAATTAGATATACATTTTCCATGCTCATAAATGTTAAGATTCATACAGATTACCTATAATATATATTATATATATATAATGTAAACTGCATCCAAATCCATTCAGTTCTTCTTGAGTTGATGACAGACTAGAGCTACACAGATCAAAAATAATTTAAATCTAACGGGCATCATAAATAAAGTGCATAATGAGTAACAGGACTAACAGGTAATAAATATTAATATTAACAGCAATAAATAGAATGTTTTTATTTCAATATTTATTTATCACAACTAAGAAACTTAATAATATGGAAGTAATAAGTAAACTTGAGAATGGAATTAGAGGCATGCAAGTAAGATGTGTTATATGGAATGTGTGACATAAGATATATTGACCACATTTGGAATGATTTTGTTAAAGAATGCGGAGTGAAAGATGATGTTGTGAGTAAAATGAAGGAAAGTACCTAGTTTAAACTGGTTTGGACAAAATAATTAAAGATTGGCTAAAAAGTTTTATATGGTAAAAAGGAATGCGGGCAGAGGACGACCTAGGCATAATTTTATTGGATTTGTAGTGATAGGAATAATTTGGAGGGCATGTATCCATACTTCTAAAAACGCTGTTATTTTTTTTAATTTAATTTATATTTATAAAAATAAATAAAATTTAATGTAAATATCTGTATATTTACACATGTGAAACAAGTGACAAATGCAGCAACAGGCTTATGCCACCTGTTCTGTTTAATATGGATTTAATATCTATTTAATAACTGTCAAAAAGTCGACACTGTTACTTGTGTCTCCTAAGACCTTAGAGTATACCTGAGTAGATTTGAGCCCCTAGAGGTTTCAGGGATCTAGGCTACAAAAATAGAAGATCGGTTCAGAGTTCAGTATAAGGTATTTGGTATAAGGGTTTTGGCGGAGACTCACTGGTTACAGGGACAGCTTTTAGTGCTATACCTACCTGAAAGATGAAGGGGTGTATGTTAATTAAAAGGTCACTGGGCATTACTATTAATGTTATAACATTAATTTATTTTATTTACATATTATTATAATATAATCAATATGAATCCTAACTATGTACAAAATCCTGCCTAACTTACGAACTACCTAGCTACACTTAAATTCTACTTTTTACAATATAATATAAATACAAGGTGGCAGATCGACTAGGTTAGTTAAGGGTTAAATATTGAAGCAGGATGCGGGGAGAGAGTGAAGATTCTGATTTTGAAGAGACAAATGAACCCTTTCTCTGAATAAAAAAAATTGCATTTTACACATATAATTCTTTTTTATTTTAGATTTAGCCTTTTTAGATAATTTCTAAATTATTTTATAAATTAACTTTTTCACTTTAAACCCTTATAAACAAAGATACACCCTTTGTTTATTTCTCATATAAATCAAAATTTGAAAGTTAAGACTTCAAAAGTTAATAGCATAATTATATATGTTTTTATTAAATGTCCCATATATTTTATCTTTATTTAGCACTATTTAAATAAATTAATATTTTAACTTTAACATTTGTAAGCTCATTGGCCGTATGTCTGTAAATCAAAGGTTATAAATATTAGCAAATAACATGTCCATAAGGAATAAAGACAACATGAGACATTGTTAAAACAAACAAGACACCTAGCTAGCTGCATTTACCACTGGAACTCTGGACTCCTTCACTTTATCAGCTATTTGTGCAACCTTGAAGCTCCTCTTAATATAATATATTATATGCACCTTGTCCTTGACTGTAACTCCTCCTGCCCATCGTAGCATACGCATTTCTGTTGTGTGGAGTTTTTGCTCTGGGTCTTTTTCATCGCCCATGCTTTGCTTGCTGCCATAGAGAAGCGTAGGTCTAACAGCTGTTTTATAAACTATACCCTTTGTTTTTGTGGTCTTTTTGTATAACACAGCACTCCAGTCAGCGTAACTACTTGCTCCAGCTTGGCTTCAATTGATCCACCCTTTTGACAGCATTGATCCTAGGTATTTAAAGGTGAAAACCTGAAAGCTCTAGGCCAAGGAATATACTACTATAGGCAGGGTTGAGGCCGTTGAGGGTTGTATTGTTGATCTTGATGTCCGCGCTGGTGGTAGCATTTGGATTGAAGTTGCAGAACAGTTTTAGTTCTACTAATGCGTACACTATTTTGCTCTAAAGACCCTCTCCATTGCTCTAGGCTGTCTTGAATCTCTTGAAGGTCATCAGAAATAAGGGCCACATCATCAGCATAAAGAAGGTTCCATGCGGTTCCATGGTGTTGGCCGTTGAATTTTTGCTGTGAAGTAGTTTATGACTGTGTTAAATAGCAGGGGACTAAGTAAGTAAGAGAACTACCTGGGCATATAATATATGCAAGCAATAAAATTAATGTAATGTGATTATAATAAAACACGCAACAAGCAAGAAATAATAACAGAAATAAATAAAATTTCGTTGCCCGTTGGATTCAAACTTCAAAGAGAATATAAAAATTTTCCTCGGAAAGAAGACTACCAACCAAAGAGAAGATAATCACTACCAAAAAAAAGAATGGAAAGGTGACTTTTTTATAATTATATCAATGGCTTGGATGCTAACCCTTTTAGCCAATTTTTTTGTTCGTTGAGTAAGGTCCTCGGCCATAAACAAAGCAAAGGAACGAGAGCGCGCTCGAATATTTATTCCAAGCTCAGATTCCAAGTAAGGAACTTATAATATTATATTACAGCTTTGAGTCTTTGACTGGAGTAGTGAGGCAGTTAAATCAACGAACATTTTTTTCTGCCGCTTTTGATGGGAAGGGAGCTGGTACACGGTAATAGCTCTTGTTTTACGTGGAATGTAACGTATAAATAAAAATCTCGTTTTATAAATAGAGGAACTGTTACGATAAACCTGTTCCAAAAGGAACGGTTCCTCGTTCCTAAGGTGTAAATTGTATTCATTTTTTTAAAGGAACCCGTCGATTGGATAATCAGTACAATGTCAGTCTAAAGCGTACAACATTATGGTCTATTTTAAAATACAGCATAGCAGTTCCTTTTTAAATATCGTTCCGTTTTGTTTAGTTAGCAACCCCCTTTGCGCCGACAATGTCTCGGGGAGCAACGACCCCCCGGTATCTTCTTTAGACGCCCTTGGCGCCAAGGCGGCCAGCGGCTGCCTGTCTATCCTGGCGATGTCTTCTCTAGGTCTAGTCATCGTCTAGAATTTTGTACTTATTGCTAAAGGCATATCAATAACTACGTTCACCGTTCCTTCGTTCGTGGCCGTAGTCACCGTTCCACCGTTCGTTCGTTAACGAAGACTGTGGGTGCACATGCGTCGTGCGCCGTAACGTAATGAGGAACGGTATCTTTTAGGAAGATTACCTTCTGACTCTTCCTTTGTTACCCTGAGGTAACCCTCTTTGCGCCGGCTATGATACACTGTAATGACAAACCACTGCCTATATATATGTATATATTATGCTGGCGCTCTATTAGATTGGCTTTGTTGCGATTAGAACGAGACCAATAAGTGTAATGTGTAATTATTGTTAATGTTTTATGAGTTACAACTGGGTACTGCACACGTAACCATAATAAAATTAATCACGTCTACTAAACACTTATTTAAAAATGTACACTATAATCGATAGGTTCTAAATTCAAAGATATTAATTTTTAAGTGACATGACCGAATTTTTAAAAGCATAGATCTCCGCAACCGTAAGTGCTAGATAGATATTATGTCTTGTTTGTAATCTAGAAAAGGCATTACTTACTAATATGCAAAATAAAACCATAGTACTCTTCACATACTCTGATTAATTAAAATTCGAAATAAAAACGAAACAAACTTGGCTGTATGTGTAAACCCCTTTGCCTTCCATGAAAAAACAATTATGCAATTCGTTCAAGACTCAATTTGGTGATCTTCAAATAATGAAGACATGGCTGTATGGTTACATAGACCTTTGCCTTTTCCTCGGAAAGAATACAACCAAAAAAAAAAAACGAAACAAACAAACAAACAAACAAACAAACCCCTACATCCATTCAAAACCTGTTGTCTACTAATGATATTGTAATTTATAAGACTCTTTCATGCTTCATACTTTCTAACAATCTAAAGCTATGATATTTTTATTAATTTTGTTGTGCTTAGTAATATTAGTAGTACCTAGCTAGTAAGCAGTATTTTATGTTATTTATATTATATTGTATATAGTTAAGAGTGAGTAAGTACTTATGTTTTTGGTTCATCTTAGTTAAAGCTTGTAAGGTTAATTTAATTTTAGTTGTATTCCTTGGTTTTAATATTTTGCTTTACATTATTTCCTACTTTCCTGATATCCTTCCAGATTCCGTATCTGTGTAATTGTAATTAAATTAAATATGTTTCCCTACCTTTACTTGTATGTGGCATAATGCACAATCCGTGCCACGCCAATAAAAAAAAAAAAAAAAAAAAAAAAAAAAAAAAAAAAAAAAAAAAAACAACAACCTATAAATAATTCGAAGTAAATAAACATGAAGTGAATCGCAGATGTGGCACGGGATTAATTATTTAAATTAATTAACTTCACACCGAACACCGAAAGCCATGCTTTATTTCCCATAGAAGGTGCTATAATACATGTACCATATTACTTTTAATAAGTGTGTGAAGAAGAGGTCCGATGGAATATGCAAGCCTCGTAAAAGCCAACGAGAGCAAGCGAGATGTCATGATACTTTCGATCGAGAAAGGAGATCTATAATATGATTGGTCAATATTTACGTAAAGTGCAAGCGCGCGAAAATTTAACTAATCAAATAAATTTCATATTGATTTTATCGTTTGGTCGTTGGGCAAGCCCGGCTTTTGGGCTTCTATCTGCCGACTAGATCTATGTCATGACATGACCAGATTTTTAAAAGCTTATAGGTATCTCCGCAACCCTAAGTGCTAGATATGTCATGTTTGCGGTTGCGGATATAAGCTTTTTTTTAAATATGGTCATGTCATGACTTAGATCTCGTCGGGGCATGAAGTTTGAGTACAAACATGACATATCTAGCACTTAGGGTTGTGGAGATATAAGCTTTTTAAAATATGGTCATGTCATGACTTAGATCTCGTCGGGGCATGAAGTTTGAGTACAAACATGACATATCTAACACTTAGGGTTGCGGAGATATAAGCTTTTAAAAATCTGGTCATGTCATGTTAAAATCGATGTCAAATTCGAATTTAGAACCCTAAAATTAGTCGAAATCGGTTATAGTGTCTATTTTTAAATAAATGTCACATGCCGCCATCTTGGATTTTAAAATCGATGTCAAATTAAGTATTTCAAAGTTGTCATGTTAAACCCGGAATAAAGACTATTTAATAAATAACTAACTTTTGTAAAGTCGCCATATTACACAGCTAAAACCGAGGAGAAAAGCTAGTTAATAAAAAACTAAGTATTTTAAAGTCGCCATATCACACAGGTAAATCCGAGGAGAAAAGCTAGTTAATAAAAAACTAAGTATTTTAAAGTCGCCATATCACACAGGTAAATCCGAGGAGAATAGCTAGTTAATAAAAAACTAAGTATTTTAAAGTCGCCATATCACACAGGTAAATCCGAGGAGAAAAGCTAGTTAATAAAAAACTAAGTATTTTAAAGTCGCCATATCACACATGTAAATCCGAGGAGAAAAGCTAGTTAATAAAAAACTGTATTTTAAAGTCGCCATATCACACAGGTAAATCCGAGGAGAAAAGCTAGTTAATAAAAAACTAAGTATTTTAAAGTCGCCACATTACGCAGGTAAATCCGAGGAGAAAAGCTAGTAATAAAAAACTAAGTATTTTAAAATCGCCACAGACATTTACATAGGTAAAGCCGTGAGAATGGCTAGATAATAAAGAACGAAGAAAGCATTGTAAATAAATTGCACAAGTTCCCCACGTTCATTCATGTGGAAATGTTGTACTGCAACACTGGATCCTTTGATTACAGACCGGTCAATAAAGGTTGATATTAATATAGGCGGAATTTACAAACCGCGCCTGCCTCGACCGGGATTTGTAGAATCCCCATCAAAATATAGGAAGCAATGACCTAGAAGATGATTTCTAGGAAATGTGGTTATCTCTCTCAAGCCTAAGTCTCTCTCTTTTAGCCGACGGTATTTGTTAGGCTATACCTAAAGAGTGGCCAGTTCTGTTTAGGTTTATTTAGATGGAAAAACCTCTCTAAGTGTGGTTTGTCGGATTATGTCATAAGTTTTTAAGTATATAAACCCATTGGTACATGGCCGTCATCGAACCGCGTGGTCAGTCTAGTTAGTAATATATTAATAATAGTATAATATCAAACATACAAACTTCAGAATTTTAATATTAATATGGTAAATCCGAATTCGAAATATTTATTTACGTAAAATACGATCCATGCAAATGAAAGTAATCGAAAAAACCACAGCACAAATTAATGGAAATTTTCCAACTAATTACAATATAAAATGTATGCGACATTTATAAAAGGCACTGAGAAAAACAATTTCATGTCATATTTATCCACATTATATTATAGAGATGAAATTTTTTTTCCAACTCGTTGATTTAGGGTGTTATTAAAAAGATCTTTTTAATCATTATATTTTTTGGGAATACTTAATAATTAGAAAATTTTATATTTATGTAAGTTTTTTTTTAAATCCAGCGAAAACGTTCCGGGCGCGACGATGACGTCACACCTTGGTAACGAAAAAAATTATGGTCACAGATTAGATAAAATAAGAAGAAAATAACTTAGTCAGTGACAGATTGACAGACAGTAATTATAATATAGTTACTAGTCTGTGGTTATTTATTTGACATTTACATAGAAATGAGGCCACTTACCGTTTGTGGTCACAAATAAACATAAAAATATTAGTGTGTGTTTATGTTCTTTCACTGTCATGACACCCTATTATTATATCCTGGTAATTCTTCGGGTTAAAATCTTATATCGCATCTCAAAAAATGTCTGGGGATGAAAGCTAGTTAACTACAGTCCAAGTTAACAAGAACATGGAGATTCAAGAATTTCTCCAAATCTTACATAAGTTGACAGAGCATTATCTGCAGAAATACACTATGAGAATAATAAGTGGGCTCTCTGACAATAGTCTTAAGTCTAAAGGAAATTAAATAATACTTATTTATTGAAGTGAAAACTTCTTTAGGCGTGTTGAGAGCGATTTTTGGTAGGGGGGAAACTTATGGATTCGCGACCTGTGCTCGCGACATGTTTTCGGCATAATAGCATGAATTACCCGGTCCGATTCGAGTATGTTCGATCCGATAATGTCTGGACAGGAATTCATGTACTGGCTTTCACTGGCCTATGCCTTTTTTTATTCATTCGGTTCTTTAACCATCCCTGAAAAACATCCACAAAACCACACACCAGTAACAGTGTCCACTTTTAGCCAATTGATGATATGTTCAAACAAACGTAAATTTATTATTTTTTGAAGAAGTGCTGAGATTAGTTTACTTTATGTGCCTTCTGAAGTACGAGAAGCCGATTTAAGTACATAATATTCTTTAAAAATAGCAACGTCCACATGCAGAAAACATGTATGTGTATGTATGTATGTATGTATGTGTATGATATTGGCTTTACGTGGATTCCAAAGCACGACGAGTTTGTATTTAGAAGTAATAAACTCAAAAAGTACTGATCCGATTTAAAAAACATTTACTGTTATAAAGGTAATACATTATTATATCTGCAACAGGAAATAAATTTTTTTTTACACTTTACATATTTCCACATGCAAAGCCAGAATGAAAAGCTTGTTTTACAGTTATTTAGTTACTCAATTGCAGACGTTCGTTTCAAATATGTGAGAAATGAAAGTTAAGTAGTAAAATTACACATGTCATCGTATTAAAAGACAGATAAAATATTCTTGGTAAATTTTATTTAAGTTGAACGACCGTCTTTGGTGATTCACTTTTGTAAAGGAGTTCTGAATGATTTTAATTTAGAATTTAAGGAATTCAGCAGGTAAAGTAAAACGTATTTTTTTATATTTTTAACCGACTTGTATGTATGAACATCGATTATTGATTGTGAATCGATTTTGATGATTTATTTTTTATTCGACAGATAATTCTTCCGGATTGGTCCCATTTTTATCTCATAGAAATTAGTTCATTATTATAATATAGAGGCGCATGTTGCGCCTATATTTAAACAGCATATTATTTGGATACGGTTTCATTATGTTACAAATATAAACTAAAGTTCTTTCATTACTGGATTGTTATCTCTGAATATTTGACATGATATCACTGTCTATCATGTGTCAACTGATAGGTTAAAAGTATGTGGCCAGTAGTATTAATACGCCACAATAACAAAGATTGAATATTTTAAGCAATTTTTTTAAATATTTTTGTATTCTACTGTACTACTGTTTGTGATAAAAATAGTACCACGGTGTCTAAGGTCCATAAAGTGCCACGTGGTCCAGTAAGACAAAAATGAATTGAGAAATGAGGCAGACATGCTCTTTTACCTAAACGATGACGTCACTATGTCGTTTGTCTGCAAGACTTAGAAAATTTGAAAACTGCTTAGAAAAAAATATCAAATTAGTTACTTAAAATGTTTGAAATCAAAATATAAAACCGGCCAAGTACGAGTCGGCCTCGCACTCAATAGTATGCACTAAGGTCAGACCAAGTTTCACACCCCTGTATCGCGCAGGAACAAATTAGCGCGAGTACGACTCACACTTGGCCAGCTTTTATTATTTGTTGTTATAGCGGCCATAGTAGTACACACTCTGTGAAAATGTCAAGTGTCTACCTATTACGGTTTAAAAGATACAGCCCTGTGTCAGATGGACGGACGGACAGCGGGGCCTTAGTAATAGGGTTTCCGTTGGAACTTTGGGTACGGAACCTTAAAAACATACCTTAGACAGAAATGCGTCGAAGTGAAAAGTTGAATCCAGGCTCCGAAATACCAACTTGTTCGATAGATACACTTGTTAGTATCGTATTTTCAATGTTTATTCAATATGTTGCTTTTATGTTCAATGTTTATGTACTGTCTAACAATGAAGTTTCTCTGAATAGAAGCAAAATTGCTTTTACCGCTGAAAAATCCTTCAAGTTCCGTTCAATAAAAGGTAATATGGACGAAGCCAAAGTGGTGTACTATGTAATAGATAAACATACTGAAAAAATAAGATGCGTCGGCGGCCATGTACCAATGGGTTTTTTTATAATTAAAAAGTTATAAAAGTTATGTACATAATCCGACACATCACACTTTAGAGACTTTTCCATCTAAATATACCTTAACAGAACTGGCCAATCGTTAGGTATAGTCTCACAAATAGCATCGGCTAAGCGAGCGACATATCCTTCGAAATACATTCAAAAATTCGACGAGCAAAGCCCGGGCGGGAAAGCTATGAAATACCAAGATTAGGTATACTGTAATTTTCACACACGTGTGGCCAGAGACACCAGAAATGCAGTGTCAACTTTTTACCAGTTGTCCTTATTAAATAAAACAGGTGGCAAGTCTATTGCTGCACCAAAACAAAGCAATGGATTTCATTCTACGTCATATCATGGCGACAACGCATGCGTTCTGTCGTGACATGATGGGGAATCTAGTTTAATCCCGTCCGCGCTGGCGGGACATCTTAGATAAGGCAATACTTGACATTATAAATCATCGATTAACATTGGTGGAGCCGCAATAAAAGAAGAAGAATAACTTAGATATGTCACTTTTCTAACAGAGGTAAGGCATCTGTTGTTTTTCGAAATGTGGCCCATACGGGCCCTCCGAAGCACTGCACAAAATCCGCTTTTCTATAAAAAGACGTACACAGTTGGAATGTCATTGCAATGTGAAACGTCGTTCTACCAGGAGAGCATGAGTTGTAAGTAGTCGCCGCCAAAAGAAACTCAGTGCTAGTTGCGCACAGAGCGGTAGAGCGTGCTGTGCCGGCCATAATGTCGTCGAGAAAGTTTTCTCTGACGGACGAGTGGATCAAAGAATATTTAATACCTATTTACGTGTCAATGCAATGTAGGCATTAATGAAGTCAACCTTATCTAGAAATAATCAAAACAAAGTACATAGGTAGAATTGTTTTTAAAATTGTTTGTCTTTCTTTCACATGAAAACAGTGCAACAAATTTTATTGACGTGATTTATTTTAAATAGAGGGCCTGTCAGTGACCAAGGCTATGTTTCGGAAATTTTTCTAGATAAATTCTTGCGTGACGGTTAAAAATTTCCACGGCCAAAGCCGGAAAAGAAAAAAAATCAAGAGAATATAATATAATATAATGCTAGCTTTGCCTTGCGGTTTCATCCGCGTTAATGGTTCCTGCTCCGCTTCTTTGGGTCATAGCGTGATGTTATAAAGCCTATAAACCTTCATAGTAGTTCAGTAGTTTCAGAGATTAGCACGTTCAAATAAACAAACTCTTCAGCTATAGCAATAAATGATGATGGTAAAAATGGCAATCAACAATCAAATGAGAATTTGAAAATATTTTTATTACGAGGTAATATTTTAAATATAAAAGGTTGCGTGTTTATTACTCAATAATATTTTATGTATAATATTAATTAATTAGACTATTATTTTCGCTTGATAAATCAAGGCGTGGGTGGAACATATTCTTCTCAAGTCTTTATTTTCGATTTTTCTAGGAAAACCTAGTAATTTTAATTAAAATTGTTGAAGTAGAGTTTTAGATGTCTTGATTTTATTAAAAGTCTACTAAGTACTTAGACGAATCGATGGCAGTTTCTCTTTGATGTTTTGGATAATTTGTTTATACATTTTAATAAATCACACGATTTGCGTAGTTTATAATAATTAAATCGGTATTGCAAATCATTGAACACAAAGAATTTTAAGGAAAATGCTATTGCGCTGAAGGCTATTAATGTCGCAAGTAAAAATAACTTTGTTTTGTAATCAGTTTAAATACAATGGAATCCTTCATTAGACATCAAGGAACTCATTTAATTAAGAGCAATTTATTGAATAGATTTTCCTGCTAATAACAATGTAGGTACAGCTAATATCTTCGCCAGTGGAAATTTTCGAAATATTTTTTATAAATCGGAATAACAAAGATTATAGCGAGTTCAAATTTTGATTTGTCAGTTCAAACATAATATACACAAATTGTTCACTTTTATATAATAGTATAGTATATATATGGTCCGTTATATAAACGTGTAGAATTGCTTCGTTCATAACAGAGAGTCTGTTCATAGCGTAGCTAATCTTTGATATTTCTTTGGTGAAACTATAAGAAAGGCATTCACGCCTTACATAACAGATGATTCGGCAAAACCATGTAGTAATTCAATTTGCACTTTAATTCATTGTTAATTATCATAATTGATAAAGAGCTGGAATTATAAAATATAATGCAAAGTTAATATTATAACTCAATATTTTACCTACAAGAATAATATCAGTGTAAAGTAGTTTAAAGTACCTATATAAATCAGAGCATTTAGCACTATTCTAAAGGAAATACATTCATGATGAAACTGAATATCTAGTCAGAGAAAGTAATTTGTAAGTTGATACAACTAAAAATGCAAACATAACTAATAATTAATCAATAGTCTATAATCGTAAAGCCAGAAACGAAAGTGGACCAATAAACACACAAATGGAGACATGCATCGACAATTAAATTGTAGAAAGTCGTAAAGTAAGAAACCAAACATTAAATACATTAAAAGGATTTTTTTTTATTTATGGAAAAAAACTCAAGAAAAACTGGAAAAATATGATATATACCTTCAGACAACTTCTCATAAAAAAACACCTTGTGAATATTGACACAAATACAACTTGATTCTTGAACTTTCACATTTTCACTAACAATAAACTTCACAATAACTTTAATATAACATTAACTACTTATTCATAAAGTAAATCCACTAATAACAGAGAAATATAAAGTTTAATATCAAAATGGCGTTAGCAGAATGCGCGCGCGCACCGGATCTGGCGGCAGACTGACGAATCGTGATGTTAAGCCCCACTCTAGATCTCAAACATTAATTACAATTCTACTATATGTCTCTGGAAATAAAGTTCAAATTCGAATAGTAATGACTATTTGTTATTCAATAATGAACAGGTTGGAGGCTTTTGGGGAAAACACAAGACGGTTTCATAACATTATTTTAATTTGAGAAAGGTAGACTGTATCCTGTAAAGTGCGTGACCAAGTTGTAAGTTGTCTGTATTATGTAGTTTGAATGACGTATCTTGACTCCTTAGAAGTTACAGAAGCATTTTTTTAAATATATTTAAAAATAGTTCAAAAGGTACAGTAGATTTGCTAGCTAAAAACAAACAAAAAAACAGGCAGACAGATATATAGACTGGGCGGACGACGGTTCCATCCCGGCCATGTACCAATGGGTTTTTTGAATTTAAAACTTATGTACATAATCCGACAAAACCACGCCAGGCTGTTCTCATCTAAACAGGTATACCTACCTCAACAGAACTGGCCACTCGTTAGGTATAGCCTCTCAAATACAATCGGCTAAAAGAGGGAGAGACTTGGTCTTCCCCTGGATACCCTGGGACCGGTAACACGGCTTCGGGAGCTGTACTGTAAGGCAATTTGTGAATAAAATAAAATAGAAAAAAATCTATAGAAGATTTCAAACCGTATCTAAATAAGATACAATAGACACAAGTACATGGATCCGTGTTGTTTTCCACCATTTTCCTCTCGGCTCTCTATGGAACAAAGAATGCCAGACTTGTTTTCATTGTAAAAAACTAAAAATTAAGTCGTAACTTTCCTAGAATTCTTACAGTAGCTTTTCATTTTATTTCTCATAATTTTAATTTAATGAAAAAAGCAGAAACATTAAGATATTGTTTGTTAAGTTAGAAGTCTAAAGGATCAGACTAGAATAACAATTAAGTAGATACTAATGAGTTGTCAAAAGAAATAAAAGTTTTTTAAATAATAAAATATAAACTAATTTAAATACAAATTAAATCTCTCACGAGATTGTAATATTATCTAACAACATTAGCAATTTTAAATTTTTGAAATACATACATTGAATAAATTAAAGATTTTAAGAATTAAAGCAAATGCTCAACGAATTCCTTTCTGCTTCGCCCATGGAAATTGTTGAAATGTAAAAAAATCTTTCCCCAGTTAAGGATTAATTTTTAAAAACACTAAAATGCATGTTTTATTAATAGGGAAGATGACAGGGTAAACAAAATATTATTCTATTTAGTCCGACATTTAGATTATCAAAAAATATTAGACACGTATTTTTTCTTTTGTCAATCAAACAAAAAATTACAGAGATAAAGCCCGTCAAAGTTTGGGAGTGGGGGCGTGACGTCACTTCTAGGTCAAAAGTGTACTCAAAAGTGACCTCACGCTGAATTTTAGCGGGCTATATATATCTCATAATTTTTTTGTTTAATTGACAAAAGAGAAAAACGTGTCCAATTTTTTCTAATAATCTAACTGACGGACTAATTAGAATTTTAAGTCATCATGCCTATTGTGTCGAAGAGCATTGATATCCATCCAGTTTCAAGTAAATCTGAGCAATAGCCCATAGGTACAAACTTGGAAAATGGTGAAATACATATTTAATTTTTCTCATACAAATTTTGTCGCACTTTTTCTCTCCTTAGGGATTGAAATTCGTTTAAGAAAATCTCCGAAAAGGAGATTCGTCTATATTTGAATAAAAAAATTATGTTTGTCTGCTAGAATAAAAATAACGCGCCGACTTGATAATCATTTTTCTATACTAGCATTCCGCCCCCGGCTTCGCCCGTGGATATTTACATACAAAATAAAATATACGCTATACCTACCCCTACCCCTACCCCTTACCCCTATCTCTATCCCTACCTCTATATCATCAATAGTTTTCTGCAGCGCACGCGATGTAAGGAATTTCTTAGGTCATTTTTTTACACCTTGGGTTACATTATTGGAGTTTTAGTAAGGATCCCTAATTTTTTGAAAATAGAATACAGCCTATGTCACTCAGGGTGAATGTAGCTTTTTAATGGTAAAAGAATGTTTGAAATCGGCTCAGTAGTTTTTGAGTTTATTCATTACAAACACACACACAAAAATACAAATCTTTCCTCTTTATAATATTAGTATTATTATTCGTGTCCCGTATAGAATCAGAAACTACTGCAGCAATTTCGTTCCTATTTGCACGACCAGATATATTGATTAGGTGTATAAAACATCACGCTAGGTTTTTTGGAAGCCGACCAGTAAATAATGTGTGATCAAATGAACAGTAATAAGAAAATTCCACGGGCGAAGCCGGGGCAGAAGTTGGTTTTAAAAAAATTACTTTAAAAAAAAAGTGTACAGTGTACCGACTTCAAACATTTGCACTGAAAAGTAAGAAATAATAAATATTTCATCGAAGACGGTTGGTGCAAAATTAGGATACAAAATTAAAGAAGATAAAGATCTGTTCAATATATATCTATGTTTGTACTGATGATCGTAGGTTCCTAATGAATGAAAATTCTAGAAAAATGGGACCACATGGAAAGCACCAGCTTTCAAATAAAAAAAGAATCATCAAAATCAGTTCAGCCAGTCGAAAGTTCTGAGGTAACAAACATAAAAAAATACAGTCCAATTGAAAACCTCCTCCTTTTTTTTGAAGTCGGTTAATTAAAACGTATTCAAACACCCATCAATGAGAAATTTCTATGCATTTTCAATTTCACGCAAAAATTAAATAAAAGATTAGTCGATGGCAGAGTGGTTATGTAAGACATTATTAGATATTAACTAAGCGGGTCACGGTTCGATGCCAGCCATGCACCAATGGGTTTTTCATAATTACAAACTTATGTATATAATCCAACACACCACACTTGAGACAGAGGATCGTGTAGCTCAGGGTACGCAGCGAAATAGGTATTTAGAAAATCATATTCTGTCTCAAGCGCGCTCTTCCCCCGGGCATCAGTGCGACAGAGAACACTGCAGCTCGTGAGTGTTCGTAGGTATGTTCTTCGTTGAAAATTGCGTTTTGGGCGAAAACGATTTACACCTACTAAACTATAACGAAACCTTATAATTTTGGTGTCAAACGTTTTAGCATATTATAATCTACATACGTAGTTTTTGCTTTTTTTGAAATTTTGCTTTGTTTCTCGAATACAGACGGTTTATTACGAGCAAGTTATGAACCAAAAAAACCGAGATTTGAGGGGCTTATAACTTTTGACCTATTACGAATTTTGAAAAAAGGAAAAAATACGTACGTAGTTTTTCATTATGTCAGTAACATATTACAAAATCGTTAAAATTAAATAATATTTAGGGGTAGTAAAACGTTTTCTCCGTTTGTATGGACATGGACGCGGTACACTACACTCTTAATAGAACTGGCCACTCGTTAGGTATAGCCTCAGAAATACCATCGGCCAAAAGAGGGAGACTTGGAGACCGTTGGATACCCTGGAACTGATAACACGGTTTTAGAAGCTGTAAGGCAACCCGTGAAAAAAAAATGAAATAAATGCAAATAAACCTGTCTTTTTATTCTCTCATCAATATAAATGGATGTTTGCCCATACAGATAGTTTAGCGGTTGTTGGAGCACGTGCCATGGTCAGATACTCTAACGGTAGCGTCATGCTTTATGCCCACACCTACCTGACTCTACATTTTAAAAGAGCAATGACAGCTACAATGAAAACTAGCTGTTTTCCCATCACATTTGCAGAGCGGTTGGTAATGGAAGAGTTGATTGGGATAGGTTCCAAATACCTTGTCAAAACTGGTCATTTGTTAAGTATCCTCAATTAATATACAGTGTCACCTCACTTAGTCAGCCTTCGAAGCTCGAAAAGTCGATTAAAACACATATTCTGATAGCCTAATTGGTAGAGCGTTGTCTTGGAACCGGAAGTTTCCGGGTTCAATTCCCACTCGTTCTAAAAAAAATGCTAAGCATCAATTTTCTTTCAGAATTTGTGATTTAATTGACTCCTCGTGCTCCAAAGGGTACTTCTTTTAAAAAATAACAGATAGTTGACACATACGCTTGTCTGTTCTGTTCAATACAAGGAGGCGTCGAGCGGAGATTTTTTCTCCCACTTTGGGGGGGGGGGGGGGGGTAGACGCCTAGTACTTACCTAGTAGCAGTACAGGGGTACCACTGTATTTTTCTTACGTTATATGATGATTACCTAAAATACAAACAAAATAATTATATTTAACTAGCGGACTCGGCAGACGTTGTCCTGCCCAAACGTTGGCTTGCCTGCACTACCCCTACCCCTACCCTACCCCTACCCCTACCCTAGCCCTACCCTACCCCCTACCCCTACCCCTACCCCTACCCTACCCTACCCTACCCTACCCTACCCTACCCCTACTCCTACTCCTACCCCTACCCCTACCCTACCCTACCCTACCCCTACCCCTACCCCTACCCCTACCCCTACCCCTACCCTACCCTACCCTACCCTACCCTACCACTACACCTACCCCTACTCCTACCTCTACTCCTACCCCTACTCCTAGGCAAAATTAAGTTTCGCGAAGCCGACCAAACTGAAAATCAGTACTACTAATGATCTATTAAATTACTTAAATTACATTTTGTGACTATTCAATTTGGTCGCGTTCGCGATATTATCACTTTTGTTGAGTGTCTGAACGCGACATTAGATTCTCCAACACGCACGCGAATTTTAAATTTGTGCGGTGACATTAGGAACACATCTACATTGCATAGACAACAATGAGTGCTTTTAATTTAAAATTAACTTTATTGAATAGCAATAAGGTTCAAATTGACTCTGTTATTATGGGAAAAAGAAAAGGGCTGTTTTTAGGGGTTTTTCGGCAATTATTCGAATTGTCTCACCTTTAAAACCTTCCCTGGATATCTAGGAATATTTTAAGACTAAAATCAGCCAAATCGGTTCAGCCGTTTTCATGTTATGTCGTGACAACGGAAAACGGGTTTCATTTCTATATATATAGATTATTGGAAACACTATGTTCCCGCAAGTTAGACGTCCTAGGTTGCCTTTCCTATTTAAACTTTTCTAGAGCTCTGTCAACACAAAACGATACCAACGAAACCTAAGGTAACTTATTACGCGCACCTGGACAGTTTGGCGAAATGGGGAGCCCTTCTATGGCCCCTCCTTAGGCTTAGTACTTTATGGTTCAATATGGACAACTGGCAAAAAGTGGACACTGTCTCTGGACATAACGCAAAGGCCATAAAGACCGTGAAAGTGTATGTGTGTGTGTAAATTGGTGTTTATAATTTTTGCCACGTCACTGTACATATGAAATTAATTTCATTCCTTTCAAGGAAACGACATCAGAGAATTGCGGAATGTACTAAAAATTTAACAAAGGTATACAGAAATATCCCACGCTCCAAGATGAGTACTAACTCGTTTACAAGGTCATATCACAGACAATCAGTTGTTAAAATTCATAAGTATGAGAAGGTCGGTATGTTTTGGACAAAAAACTCAATATCTTCAAACGAATATGAGTTTTACCAGAAATTTCTATATTTGACGATTTGCTTTTTTTCTGGAGTAAAAGAGTAAAAATCGCTATATTTCTGACACCTCGGGATAAATAGAGTTACACAAAATCGTTTTTTAGGGCTCTGTACCCAAAGGGTAAAAACGGAAACCCTATTACTAAGACTCCGCTGTCCGTCTGTCCGTCTGTCACCAGGCTGCATCTCATGAACCGTGATAGTTAGACAGTTAAAATTTTCACAGATGATGTATTTCTGTAGCCGCTTTAATAACAAATACTAAAAAACATAATAAAATAAATATTTAAGGGGGCTCCCATACATCAAACGTGATTTTTTTGCTCGTTTTTGATCGATATTGATAACGGCAACAGGTAGACGCTTGAAATATTCGCATTTAACTTTGATTTGTTTGATTACTTTTCGTCATTAGAAGGGAAAATAATCTTTAACATTTTAAATCATTTCATATCACACAATCATTTAATAAAGTATTTTTATTATGGAAATATTAAAAGTACCTACACACAATCGCCGAGTATGTATGAAAGGTATGACAAATATAAAAGAAACGAAAGAGGTATATCAGGATCCACAGATATCTAATATACTTGTCAGGATCGTAGCAAATGGCATTCGATTGTCTCTGCCTACCCCTCTTGGGTTAAAAGGCGTGATGATAGATAGTATTAGATAGATAAAAATCACATTGGAAATGCTCTAATGTGGATAACATTAGTAGATTCCAGTAAATGTTCATAAAGTGGTCATTACCATATGCATTTAGATATGTGAGTGAGTACATGTTAAATGAATTGTTTTTATTTTAAATTTCAATTAGGTATGTGCGTAATTGTTAATGACATTTGTTTCATTTTGTTAATTTGTTGTTTCGAGTATGACTAGATGACCCTTGCGAATACTTCGCACCGTTAGTTGTGTCAATATTGTTGTAATACATACATACATCATCGTTGTAAAGTGTGTACAGAATATAAAAAAATATGGCAACATATGGTACAAATGGTACACATAATCGCCGAACATGTAGGTATGAAAGGTATGATGAATGAAATGGCATTCATTTTTTTCTGCTTACCCCTCTTTGTATATAAGGCGTGATGATAGAGATAATTTTAAAAGACACATTTGATTGATTTATTTTTCGTCATTAGAGAGAAAAATAATCTTCAAAATGGCGTATCGATATCTACCGACATAAAACAGCCTTGAGAAATAATACTTATATAGAGATTTTACCTACATTATTACTATTGTTTAATATTTGTGCACCCATATATGTTTGTGTTCATCTATCTGTGAATTGACAAATAAACATATTTGATTTGTTGGCAGGGTATTTGTGGTTCCGTGTGTTGATATGTGTAATAGAGAGTGGCTCACGGTCGCCATTTTAATAGGCAAATAATTAGTTTTATCAAAAATGTAGCGGATATAGTGTTTTTGATGATAATTAGAACTTAGAACTTTTATTTTTGCTGCGCGATTTTTTAGTAGGCGAAATCTTGTGGATTCGCGACATGTTTTCGGCACAAGATCATGGATTGCCCGGCCCGAGAATATCCGGGCAGGATTTCGTGTACGTATGCCTGGATCGGGCATTTTCTCTGAGCATTTCTGGCCGGAAATTCTTTGGTCCTGACAGTCCCCGTGACTGCATTAGCCATTTTTTATTTTATGATAACGTCAAATTAATTTACCAACACGTCTACCGGAACCTGGCCTAAATTAATCTACCTTCCCCCAGAAGAATTGGCTCAACAAAATTAATTTAAATTTTTTTTTATATATAAATAAAAAAAAAACAAAAAAAAAATCGTCATATTCATGTTTGAATTTGATATGTTATTTCAAATAAATAACCATTTACAAGATACAATAAAATAAAAAGGATTGAAACATAATTGATAAAATGATGAAAAATATCATTGAAAGGATGATTTACTGAAAAGTTTTGTTTTACCAGATAGAGATTCTTGGAATTTCAGGATGTTATGTATAATTGAACACAAATGAAAAATGATTTATTTATTTATGTGATCATATGCGAAAGTTGTAGTAAGTACATCGATTGTCTGTGCCTAGCCTTTCTAGGATAAGAGGCGTGATGAGATCCTAAACTGTCCTAGAACAACAGATCGACGTGATTTTTTTTTTTGCACATTGGAAGGCGGGAGAAAGACATAGGCAACTTTTACACCGAAAATCCTTTGGGATAAATCCTTTTTTAACATTTAAAAATATTCCACAGGTGAATCCGGGGGTGAAAAGCTAGTTAAATGTTTTTGTTTATTTTTATCAAAGTTGATCTCGAAAGTAAATATTTCAAGCCATTTGATAAAAAAACTGTACACTTCAATTTATCTAATAATCTCACGAATTCGTGACTATGAAGTGGTTAACGCGGTCAATTTTAATAATTTTCAAAGTCAATACAAAATGAGTACTTATAGATAGTTATTTATTTTATAGATAACAATTTACAATAAAACATAATTGTTTTATGTCGGTTATTACACTCTAGTTACTATATGAAAGTATAAACTCTGCCTGCCTGAGAACTCGAGAACTCGCTCTTTTACACCGAAAATCCTTTGGGATAAATCCTTTTTTAACATTTAAAAATATTCCACAGGTGAATCCGGGGGTGAAAAGCTAGTTAAATGTTTTTGTTTATTTTTATCAAAGTTGATCTCGAAAGTAAATATTTCAAGCCATTTGATAAAAAAACTGTACACTTCAATTTATCTAATAATCTCACGAATTCGTGACTATGAAGTGGTTAACGCGGTCAATTTTAATAATTTTCAAAGTCAATACAAAATGAGTACTTATAGATAGTTATTTATTTTATAGATAACAATTTACAATAAAACATAATTGTTTTATGTCGGTTATTACACTCTAGTTACTATATGAAAGTATAAACTCTGCCTGCCTGAGAACTCGAGAACTCGCTGGGGCTAACTTTTTTCCCGATTTGATATGTAAATGCTCAGCTCCTAAACATGATAGGTCCAAGTTTAATATTAGTAAACCCTCCTGTTGAATCAACCTATCTAATAATGAAAGCCGCAAGGGCACAAACAGACAGACAAACGCGGCGGCGGGACTTTATTTTACAATATGTACCTAGTTCTAAATCTGAGTTACTGTAACACATCCTGGATAAATCTGGCAGAGCAAAAGCTTTATTTATTATATTTACATACATAGGAAGGTTTGTTTCCCTAGTTAAGGGGGAGCGTCTCATACCTGGAGGACATTGAGGACACTGTGTCGTCTCTTTGGTTTTTTATTTATTAAACGTAATTAATAATACAAACGATTTACAATTGTAATGTTACATATGTTTTATTGTATGTTTTCCACATTTCTATTTTTTTGCATATTTTCATAGTTACTAACTAATTTATTCTTACACTAGCAGTCCGCCCCCGGCTTCGTCCGTGGATATTTACGAACAAAATAAAATATACCCTATACCTACCCCTACCCCTACCCCTACCCTTTTTTACACCTTGGGTTACATTATTGGAGTTTTAGTAAGGATCCCAAATTTTTTGAAAATAGAATATAGCCTATGTCACTCAGGGTGAATGTAGCTTTCCAATGGTGAAAGAATTTTTGAAATCGGCACAGTAGTTTTTGAGTTTATTCATTACAAACATACACACAGACAATAACTTTGATAACTAAAATATATACTAATTACAGAAATAATTTTAAAAAACCCTTCTAAATGTTCCCTGTGTGACATGGTGTTCAAGATGCTGGCGGCATTATCTCGCTGCACGGCTATACTAATTCTTTGAGCAAAGTAAGCATCAGCTCTGGCGTCAACAGAGGCGAGAATTTTATTAAAATTTACGTATAAAACAATATCTCCGATTAATAAAACAGGTAAAGCACTTTTTCTAAAAATAATAGATATTTTAAGTCTATTAAAGAAGTGACGCATTTAGGTCCATTAAGTGCAGCAACAAGCAGTTCTTTTCAATACGGACAACTGGCAAAAAGTGAACACTGTTACTATACCTATTGTATATTACCGATTTAAATTGTTTCTGTGGTGGTAATTTTTTTAATTCGTTAAATTACGCATAAAAACAAAAAATAGCACTATTAGGATCGATTCGTTCACCCTTAAATTATAAAGTTTGATGTCTATTCAGTTGTGTCTAGAATATCAAATGGGTTTGAACGGATCCTATAGTTGACAGTTAGCTAGTCCCTAAACACGAATGGGCTAAAATAACTAAACAAGAAACTTAGTAAGATACCTAACCTATACCCTAGATTATTTGATAAGTACCTAAATACAATTGGAAATTTAACCTTGTTTTTCATTACAAAATTGACTAATGATTCGGATCATTAGTCGTTTTCGTTGGCTTAGATTTGTTTTACAATGATATCTACCCTAATTAGGTAGAAATAGCAAGTGGGCGTTCCTTTATTAAATAAAAATAGACTGTCCTTCCCTAAAGTTCAACCTTTCTTCGTATCAAATTTCATCAAAATCGGTTCAATGGTTTAGCCGTGATAGCGTAACAAACAGACAGAGTTACTTTAGCATTTGTAATATTAGTCTGGATTTACGTAAATCTTCTGAACTGCACTCATACATAGCTCAAAAAATATAACAAACACATTTTTTTTAATGATATAAGTAGATACTATTTTTAACTAGACTAGTTTTTCACAATATTTTCACAGTACAAAAATTTGTTTTCATATAATATACAGGCTGTAATATTGAGATGGGTCAGTATAGGGACCTCCGAAAGTATAAGAGATAGCAAAATGTGTTCTAAGGAATCATGTCGTCGATTTTAGAGATATAATAAAAACTGCATTTATAGATTTCTATAAAAACTCATACATACTCGGGAATCGAATTCGGTCATTTGGAAAAAAATTACTTAAGTAAGTTTTTTTTGCAAATGACCGGGTTCGATTCCCGAATAGTGTATAAGTTTATATAAAATATATATAAAAATATGTTATTCTTAAACGAGAGATTTTTTGTATAATTAATTTCATTCGACATTCGTCTGCATATTCTATGAGAGCGCTTTAGCGGAAAACTTTTCTCTGACTTGATTTATTAATACCTCTCCATCCATTCGTAGCCCCTGCTGAAATACCCTGGGGGATAACCGTTCAGAAATGTAAATATTACAGTTTTTTTCTCGGGTTGCCTTTATAGCTCCTGAAACCGTGTTACCGGTCCCAGTACCCGCAGTCTCCTCTTTTAGCCGATGTTATTTGTGAGGCTATACCTAACGAGTGGCCAGATCTGTTGAGGTATATTTAGATCGTAAAGTCTCTAATTATATTACAGTAAAAACTAATGCAAATCCATTCAGTGCTTCTCGCAATTACACGTTATCGTGACACTATAAGTATTAAACAAAACAGGTGATTGTGCCTGTCGCTGTACTCCATTACTTTTAAAACAAAACGCCGTTATACGTGCTTCCCGAAGCTGGAGAAGTCAGACAGCACCTCGAATCTCGATCAACCTTTAAAACGTAAGAAGCTATAACCTAAATATAGCAACATTATTAATATGATTAGTTCTACTGAAATTAACGTCTCAATACAAAAATAAACATTTGATCTAGGTTTATTATATATATTACATTATATATTATTAATCACGAGTTGCCTTACAGCTCCTGAAACCGTGTTACCATTCCAAGGTACCAAGTGGAAGACCAAGTCTCACCCGTTTAGCCGATGGTACTAGGTAATAATCCCGACTTTACATGACAACAATTATCACAACATACATAGTATTAAAGGCATATGGCATATAGGCACATGTATATGGTATGTATACAAACAGGCGCAGGCTGAGTCAAGTATATGAATCGGTTCAGTGATTTAACCGTGAAAGCGTAACAGACAGACAGACAGAGTTAGTTTCGCATTTATAATTCAGTATGGATATGGAAATAGATAGGCACTGGATATTTTTTTGACTACGCAACCCTAATACTCTTAAATACCATATTCAACAACCTAAATATGCCATTTCATATTAAAATGAGATGCGCGTATAAGTGAGTTTTGTTTATACAAAATCACCCCTTTTAGCATAATGTTTCACTGGAAGCTCTGATGTAAACGATTTCCGAAAATTCCTCTTTAATTATCCTTCATGATATAAACAGGTTGGCATATGTCAAATTTTGCTTGAGTTATGACAAAATACTGACTCTAATTCTTCGCCTATTATTAAAATCTAGCAGGTGAATTTATCTTCGTAGCTAAATTTTTAAAACGTAGGTTAAAATTAGATCGAAATTCAACCTCGTAAAATGTTTCTAAACAAATCTATTAAAATAGTTCAATGTGATACAATTTAAGGGTGCTATGTTGGTCATTACGTACGAGGCGGTATTATCAGCGCGAGCCAATAGGCGAGCGCTTAAAGAAAGCTGAGTATGTAATGACCAATGCACACGCGTTTCTACGATGTTTTTCAACACACTTGGGAGGAAAAAAATAAACTTCATGGAGTCAAATTTATGTATTCTTCGCAACTTAATTAACCTCAAAACGGCGAAAATGTTAACAAATATTTATGGAAATGTTTTGTTTTTTCCCGCGTGACAGATAAACTAGTTGGATAACTTCGCCAAACAGCCAACAAAGTCGTGGTTAAAAAATAAAAACTGTATTATGCGGTTAAATTAAGAATGCTTTGTGGACACACATACAATTTGCAATCTTGTACGAATTTAACTTCATTGGGTTATATTATTACTCTTGTGCTGTAATATAAAGAAAAAGCACGCGTGTTTATTATATGGGATTGTGAGTCTAAAAGTGAGGTAATAAGACTCACGTTACAAGCAAGTGTGTTGAAAATACTATTATGTAACTATAACTACTACTATATTTTTTGCGTTAATTTCTTTTTTGTGTCAATACTGTCAATAGGCAACTCATTAATTAAAGATGACATAATATATTTCTTAAGTAACTAAAAATTTAAAATACCTCCATCGTTGACCAACGCAACGGTATTTATTTCCCATCACACTGGCAGCATTACCGCGTTGTATGGCTATACGTTGAGCAAAATAGCTGCCAGGGCGAGGGTCACCTAAAGAGTCGCTTTTAAAACAATTCATTGTAAAATGTAGGTATCTACTGCAAAAGGCACAAATAGTGCGTTCTACTCATGATTTCATATATGCCTATTGCCAGTTTCAGCCGATTCTGCCGCCTTTCCAGCTTTTAGAACAAAAAAAATGTTGAGTTCATCGTACACGAATCGTTTCGAATTACTGTACAATTTCCCTGTAGATTTCAGTGTCCGATTTCGAGAGTATCACTGTCAATTAGTCATGTTTCCTTGCTCCAGTCTAACGACGTTGGCAGATATCCGAGGCTTCGCTTGCGATAGTTCAGAAACGCTTTACATGTCTTCCGAAGCTCTCGATTGAAGGACTTATTCTTAAAGATAATCGATGCTAAGGGATTTATTATGGTTCCACAGACGCAGTAGGTATATTCCATAAGAGCGTATTGACTGCAGACATTTTCCATTAGGGCAAATATTAATATATATCCATAACAAAATATCACATATATATATCATAAACAAAACTCACTTAAACGCTAATCTCATTTTAATATAAAAAATATTTAGGTCGTTGAATAAGGTATTGAAGAGTATTAGGGTTGCGTAGTCAAAAATATTCTCCAGTGCCACAAATACTTGAAATTCCCCCGGATTCGCACGGGTAGTTGTTTCTGACGGGGCCTCGGAGTAAAGAAATTATATATGGAATGATCATCTCGTCTAATCGTTATTTCAGGTGACAAAAGGGCTGGAGCATACCTTGGGCAACGTATAAGCATAGCTATACGGCGAGGAAACGCTGCTAGCCTTCTTGGCACTTTACCGCAGGACAGTGATTGATTTCGAGAAGGTTTTCTACTTATGAGTATTATCACTACATCATGTGACTACACTTTTTTTATGTTATAACTACGTATATATTATTTAATATTGTTGACAAACACAATTTTCCCGGAGGAATAACATATTTTTGGGGGATAAAAAGTGCAAAAAAAAAACACGTTTCTAAATACCTATATAAAAGCGTCGTGTCGCTGACTGACCACTAAAAATATCAATATATGAAAATTGGAAGGTTTCTTCCAATTCCTTAGGGGTGCAGAGGTGCACTTAGAAAGTATTTTTTAAAAAATCAACCCCTAGAGGGGTGAAATTAATGTAAACTTAATGGAAAATCGTATTCCCTGCGTGTATATATTAAGTTGAAACTTGGCACAAATAATCTTTAAAACAAATAATAAAATACGTGTTTTAGGATTTTTCAAAACAACCCTTAAGGAGGGTGCAACAGGGTGCTGAAATTTGTATGGAGAAAATTTTAGTTTTGGTTGGATCTACTTATTTGAAACTTAGCTAGTGGACATAGGAGGATCCTAAAGGAGTGTATGGGGAATGTGTTTCGCAATTTAAACATTTTCACGGAGGACTTGAATATCTGGTACCTATTCATTTTCGAACTTCTAACTCACGGGGCAACTACGCGGGTAAAAAATAAAATTAAGGGAAACTCTCTGCGTATTTACATAAATTACGACACTATTCCTAATACAACGCGTACGAAGTCCGCCTGTCATGTTGCATACAGGCAACTGGCTAAATGAAGACTTTGTTATCTGTGTCTCTGGCTATTTTCTCAATGCCGTCATCGAGGCATATCCACACACCTTCACGCTCTTTATACCTTGTGGTGTGGCCAGAAATAGCAGTAACAGTGTCCACTTTCTGTCAGTTGTCCATATTGAACAGAACAGGTGGCAATCCTGTTGCTGCACTTAATGGAAAAAAGCTAAACGCACATGCTTTAATCGACTCCTCGTGATTCGAAGGGCACGTAAAGCCGGCGTCCGCACTTCTTCCAAAAATAACAGATATTTACGTCTGTTAAAGAAGTGATCCATCGAGGCATATCGTATCCGAAAACGTGACCAGTCGGTTATTAGAGTAGAACCGGTTTCTATTTGTAAATAACGATTAAAGCGTTTGTTTTAATTTCTAAATTTATAACCAGCTCGTTAAGTAAACCGTATTTTACATCTAAGGCAAGTAACCCCATTTATCTATCTATCATCACGCCTTTTATCCCAAGAGTGGTAGGCAGAGACAATCGAATTCTATTTTCTACGATCCTGACATACCTCTTTAGCATCTTTTATTATTTTTCTATTGAGTCTAACATTTTGAATTTTTTTTTGTAGTTTACAGGAAAACCTAAACGAAAATCCTGTCTGTAATTTCAGGAAAATATGGTACGGAAACCTTAGCGCACGAGTCGTACTCGCAACTTTGGCCAATTATTTCATATCAATACAAAGCAACGAATGAGAGAGTGACATACCGGAGAGTGACATAAGCCACTCTTTATCCCAAAAATCCTTCGGGATAAATTATTGTCACATTTTAAGGGGAAGTAGTCGATGGGAAAATAAGTGATGAAAGAGCAGAACGCATTTATCTAAAATAGCAGGATAGAAGCAGTAAGCGATTTAACGTAAGCGATAATTTTTGTTTAAAACGCAATTAAAATATTCATATTAATTTTTGTAATGGTACTATCTATATTATAGCCATAAAATTTGATAAATAAAGTTTTCAGAGGTGTATTTAGAATTTTTTTCTATAGAGTAAAATGTTTCTAATCATATTTTCAAAACAATAACAATATTTGTCATATCCTTAAAATCAATACATATTTTTTTTAGTTTCGTAAATAGATCATATTTTCTGAAAAATTTAAATAAAAATTTTGATGACTGACTTCCCCTTAAGATATCCTCGAGCAAATCCGGGGCGAAATGCTAGTATTGTTATAAATCCGAAAATGAGTTATAGTTGGAGGACTGGATAGTGCTATATGCTACTTTTTATCCCGGAAATCCTCCGGGATAAATTCTTATGTCACATTTAGAAAAAAAAATCATCATCATTATCAACCTTTTAAGATCCACTGCTGGATCATGGTCTCCCTCTAGTGCACCATATTTAGTGGTGCTCATAGAGAGGAATTGCTATAGTCACCACGCTTCGGCCGGCTTTACGTGCCCTCCGGAGCACGACGAGTCGATTTAAGCACATATTCTTAAAAAAATTGGTGCTTAGCATTTTGGCAGGGGGTAGGATTCGAACCCGGGACCTCCGGTTTTAAGTCCAATTAGGCTATCGATTAAAAAAATTACGAACAAATAAATAAAATAAAAATGTTCATTGTGTGTTCAAAGTAATTTTGTCAGAGTTCAAATAAAAATTGAAGAAAGCAATCGACTTTAGAAAATCAACACCTTGTTTGTTTGGCTTGTGAGTGCGAGAGTTTTATAGACTCATGACACGATGCGGTGGTCAACGATCGTCTACAGGGCAGTCTGACCCGTAATCCAATAAACCACGAGTATACACGAACGAGTAGTACCACGGGACAGAAACGCTACTTTACCAAATTTTTATTTACGTCGGCAAAATTTTGAAATTCTATAAAAAACTAATACTTTAAGGAGACGCCTCATAACCTTTGTCCCATACAAAAACGGACTTCAACAAATCAAGTATTGTACAAAACTTATTAAAAATTCAAGTTCTAGTTGAAGGACCCTTAAAAAAATATGTCAATATCAAGGTTTCATGAAGCCCTGAAAGTCATCAATTTCACGCATATTTTCAACCGACTTTGCGACCCGAGTTATATTAAATATTTACTAATATATTTTTGGTAACATTTAGAGTAAAGATAATTTCACATACTTGCGCGAAGTCTAGGTGTGAATGTTGAAAGAGATGCAAAATTTTCGAACACGTGCGTTTTTTAGTTGGTTACGCGACCAAGAGAGCTTAATATATAAAATTCCCATGTCACAAGTTAGTTCCCATACTCCTCCGAAACGGCTTGACCGATTTTTATGTTTTTTTTGTGTATATTCGGTAAGGCCCACGATCGGTCGTAATCTATTTTTCATACCCCTAAGTGATCATAAATAAGCCTAATTAGTAGGACGGTGGACTTGAAACAGGAGGTCCCGGGTTCGATTCCTACCGCTGCCAAAATGCTAAGCACCAATTTTCTTTAAGAATATATGCTTAATCGACTCCTTGTGTTTCGGAGGGCACGTAAAGCCGGCGTCCGGTCACCAACCCGCCACTAAAATGGTGCGCTAGAGGGATACCATGATCTAGCAGTGGATATTAAAAGGTTGATGATGATGAAGAGTAGGGGGTAGGGGTAGGGGTAGGGATAGGGGTAGGGGTAGGGATAGAGGTAGGGGTAGAGGTAAGGGTAGGGGTAGTGCGGGCAAGTCAACGTTTTAGGACAACGTCTGCAGGGTCCGCTAGTAACAATATAAAAACTTATCTTAAGGGGAGGAACAAATAATTTTGGTTGATTGCTGAACTGAAATTCCCGAATTGAATGCTATGAACATACAATTTGGGCATCGAAAACTAGAGGATTTTACCTAGTATTGTGTAGGATGAAAACATGATTGGTGAAAATTTTCTCGATAACTTAAATTTTTGAAATCACCTCTTCAAAAACACCTTTTTAGTCATACGACCATACTCTAAAGGGATTTACGTTTAAATTTTATACGAATCTATAGGCAATTTTAGTACCTAGTATTGATTAAGAAGATTTTTCCCTGCATGTGATCGTTTTTTAATAAATTATTTATTTGTAATGTGCCGCTTACGTCATTTATTCCGAGAAGCGACACATTATGCCCTTCTCACTTCTGCAGCAAGAACGGACAAAGCGCCGTCGTTTTCTTGCATGACGTGATCGTTGCGCTCGAACCACTCATCCGCCCGAACCACGAGTTTAGGGCGTGGCTTACGATTAAAAATGTCTGAGTCGGTCCTCGTCTTAACAAATTCTTAACTTTGAACGCAAATATCTCAGTTTGACTTTTATGTGTACTGGTTCTTTTCTGTATAACTGTACAGCCAATTTAACTTATATCTATTTTTGTTACTGCGTCAAAAGTTCATGAAAACTAATTTTGTCAATTTACCCGAAACGTAACGTAACGCAATTTTCCGAAAATAAAAATACAACGGCACCCTTGAAATTTGATCAAACGTTTTACGCGTTTATTACACACAATAACAATTTGGAAGGGATAATATTCAAATATGGACATAGGTTGATATTTTTATTCGATAAATGCCTATTTTTATGAAAGCGGAAATCGTGGCTACCGGAAAATACGCTATAGAAGGTATCCTAACTAATTCCATCCCATTAATATTATTTAAAACACGAAAGTTTCTATGGATGTATGTATGTTTGTTACTCAATCACACCAGAACGGCTGAACGGATCGGAAATTTGGCACATAAGCTACTTTTTATCCCGGAAAAATGTACCCGTGGGAAAGATTTGTTTTTGTTTATCACGAGATCGACATGATTTTTTGCATAGTGGTAGTTTAGGGGTTAGAGAATGACATATACTACTTTTTATACCGCGAAAGCGGGCGAGGGAGGGGCAAATTACAGCCACGGGATTATTTCTTTTTGGATCTATTTCCACCTTCTTCGTTCGACCTTCTTTCACGTCAATACAGAGCAACGGATCAACGTATCAACGTCATGTTTTGCACAGAGATAGTTTGAAGGTTGGAGAGTGATATATGCTAATTTATTTCGTATGTCACATTTCAAAGCTCTCCACAGGTCAAGCCGGGGCTGATAGCTAGTATTCCGTTTCTACTTTGTATAGGTACAATTGAATATTAAAAAACCTGACAAGAGGCAGTCAAACTCGTGCATTAAAGGTTCCACAAAATTATAGGTTTTTTTTCTATGGAAATCGAACAAAATGGTTTCATTTTCTTCTTCTTTTATTGTGGCTCCACCAATGTTCATCGGTGATTTGCCAATGTCAATTATTATAGCCTTTATTAATCGGTATTTGAGTAATTCTCAAAATAATTGTACATTCCCAAAAGTTCATAGTGTCACAAGTACTACAAAGACAAAAAAGTAATGTAGTAATAGATTTTTTTTAAATGTAGGTAATAAACCATTTATTTATATTTTCATAAAAAATGTCAACACAGTGAATTTCCATAATTGAAATTTTATTTATAATATTTTTGTAAGTCATGATTTCTTCTCCCCATACAAATTGGCATTGTCACAATGCGCAAAGGACAACTTTGATACTTTCAAAAACACATTTTCTGCAATAAAGTATTAATTTTGACCCTTGATTACATTTTATCTATGTAACATAAATCCAGAATATATACATTTGTTTTTTTATAACAGCATAGTTTTACAAAGATATAAAGGTTTTAAAACATGTCACACTATTTTAACAATTTCGTTATACTTACCCTCTTAGTAACGCTTCTATTTCATTGGTTTTGGCAATTTCTGAACGCAATTGTATATATGGTTTTCGAGATACGACCTTCTTTATTTTAATCTTAAAATCGTCATAACTTAAAAAAAACAAATTAAACAACCTTTCTGAACACGTACATGTAAAGAGGTATGACAATGACCATATTAAAGCCTTTATTTTTTGGGAAAAAATACACTTTTTGTAAATTGTAGGCCTCGAAAATTTACAAAAATTTTGACACCTACATTACCTACAACTTTCGGAGATATCGGCATGTCGCTTTTGCTGAAAAAGGGGTCCCTACAGAAGTGATCGAAAAACATTTCCAGTATTGATTTCCTAAATATTCAGTCTGCACTGTACAAACATAATAAAGCCCACTGAACCCTACTTGAGATGAACTAAAAAATGCACCCCGACTGAACTAATACGACCTCGAGCAACGAAAGGGGTTTAAAAAACCGGCCAAGTGCGAGTCGGACTCGCGCACAAAGGGTTCCGTACCATTATCTATAAAAACCGGGGAAAAAAACGTTTGTTGTATGGGGGCCCCCTTAAATATTAATTTTATTTTAATTTAATTATTTATTTTTAAAGTGAACAATATTCTGTGAATATTTCAAGTGTCTACCTGTTGCCGTTATCAATATCGAGCAAAAACGAGCAAAAAAAATCACGTTTGTTGTATGGGAGCCTCCCTTAAATATTTGTTTTATTTTAATTTAATTATTTATTTTTAAAGTGAATATACCTATAACTAAATATTCTGTGAATATTTCAAGCGTCTACCGGTTGCCGTTATCAATATCGAGCAAAAACGAGCAAAAAAATCACGTTTGTTGTTAAATGTTGTTGTATTTGTTGTTATAGTCGTAGTAATTATTATTTAATCTATGTTATAGTGGCAATATAAATACATCATCTGTGACAACAGACGGACAGCGGAGTCTTAGTAATAGGGTTTCCGTTTTTACCTTTTGGGCACGGAACCATAAAAACATCCAACCCTAACCATTTTATTTTGTAACGCTGAATATTCAATAAATATTATATTTCCTTATTCGATATGGCTTCCATACATTCTGTATCGGAAATTTATACCATCATTGAGTTGGGAATTTATTATATAGGTATACAATACCGGAAATCCTTTGGGATAAATTTTTGTCATATTTCAGAAATGTCCACGAGTCAAGCCGGATATATTTTTAAAACCAAGGACTCTAATTGGTTTAAATTCACAGCCTTCGCCACGCATACTCTTGATTCTTCATATAATGTCCTAGCGCTAATTCTCTTAGTGCTTGTCAAACATCGCGGAATGAAGGATTCCAACAAATTTTATTTTCTTAATAACTAACGGATAAATATTACTTTACCTGTCCAAAAACTACCTTTATTTATTTCGTATATCCGATTTTTGTCATATGTCTGTGATATTCATCAAGATAAGTCAATTTTATTTTATTTCTGAAAAACTAATTAAATCAATTTCTATGAGATAAAAAATGGGACCAATATGTGGATAAAAAAAGATTAAAATCGGTTCACAACTGGCGGAGTAATCGATGTCCATACATACATTTAAAAACAACGGTTTGAATTGAGAACCTTCTCCTTCTTTTTTGGAAGTCGGTTAAAAATGAAACAATTAAAACACATATATATAATTAAAGAAAATTTGTACCAACTTAGCATTTTTTGGCAAGAGTGAGGTTTGAACCCGGTCTACCTGTTGGAATTCCAACTCTTTACCAATTGGGCTATCGATTTCAATACCTAAATATTTTTACCCGCGAGGAAGTCGAACTATTTTTTCCTAGATATTTTCACCGAATCAACAACAAGCAAAAAACGAAAGTTGGTAATTGAATTACTACGGCAAGTGTTAAGTTACCTCACGAGTTTGGAAAAACGATAAGTCATGGTTAGTCGAATCTTAACCAATCCAGTAGTTTCGGAGCCTATTCAATGCAAACAAACAAACAAACAAACAAACAATCAAATCTTTCCTCTTTATATATTAGTACCTATAGATTAGTAGGAACCTAGTGGACTTCTAACAATTACATTTCACAAATTTTTGTTGCCACTTAAGTATTCGGATTATGTTCTTAGGGCGGTAAAGCCTTAATTATCATTTAGTTAAAATTCAGTACAGGTCCTCTTCTAAAATCATTTCATACCATTTCCTCTCCGTTTTGTGTCGGCAATTTAGAAACTTCCAAAAATTCCATCTTTGCAAGTATCCTTGACATGTTAAGGTGCGGTGCTAAGACAAATCATCTGACACCTGTTTGGTTGCCATAAGTGCCACATGTCACGTCACGTCATACCGGTGCCACGTCACACTAGCTTCATATATTTCTATAGACGAGTGGCAATTTAACTTAAGTGCCAGATCACGTGTCACATCATGACGTCATACTTATGTACCTACCTACTAAGTATTTATACTAGTGACCCCGCCCCCGGCTTTGCACGGGTACAATATGGTATGCTACAGATATATGCTACCGCGGACTTTTTTTTGTCTATTATAGCCTATGTGCTAAGCTATAACATTGTAAAGTTTAATCAAAATCCGTCCCGTAGTTTATGCGTTAGTAGGATAAGCTCGATAAGATATTTTAAGCATAAATACATAATTGATTTTCGATATTTTCTGCCTTTTTTAACAGTCTCTTAGGTTATCATATTCGGTATTTATTTTTCCAAACTTCTTAATAACTCAAAGGCTCGAACATATTTTATTTATCTTTTAATTAACTCTTAAGTCGACGCATCACAGCGCAACTCAGTTTTACGCGCGGCGTATTTTGTATAAGTTGCTCTATGTCCTTATCTCTTTAAAAATATGTGAGCGAGATTGACTACTATTAAAATCGATAAGGTAACCAAGGATAAGATAAGATAGATCAATATTCACATACCAGAATAAGAGAAAGTATGATTTCTCAACAAAATCGGTATTTCGAAAAACACGAAAAGGACTTCGGCTTTTCTGTTTTTACAAAAACTATTAGAATAATTAAATTCTAGTTAGTGTATTCTTAAAGTATGTGAAATTATCTATCTTTTAATGTCGAGAAAATTTAAAATTAGTATCTAAATATATTAAGAGAACTCGAGTCACAAACTTGGCTGAAATACGCGTGAAATTTAGGATTTTCAAGGCTTCATAAAACTTAGGTGTAACTGATTTTGGTTATTTTATTTCCATGAGAAACTTTAGAATTTATTTATCTTTGAAAAGCAATTTTTCATTTCGAGACTAGCACATACAGTTTTCGAGTAAAACTGGAAAAACGAAACATCTGATTTGTATGGGACAAAAATCATGAGGCGGCCCCTTAAGAAATATTTTATTCTTTAAATTTGATCGTAGTCACAGCTAGCCTATTTTTGATGGAATTTGTATAGCCTGTAAGTTGAAAAATCTTTTATAAGTTGAAAATAAAAATGAAATGCTGTTCGTCGGTTAGCGCATCACTTGAGAACCGCTGGACCGATTTGGCATTTTTTTTTCAATTTTCGTAATAGTTTGAACAATGTTTTTAGGGAAAGAAAAATCGGAAAAGTTGCCCTGAAAATTTGAAATATCGGAAAAAAACTGCAAGTAACTTTTTTCTATGGGATTTTTGTAATAGCGAATCCATACCTAATTGGGAATAAAAGTTAATATGACCGATTTGGAAAAATGATTTTGTTTGAAAGGGTATACTTTCCAGTTTTTCCCATGGTCATCAGGTCAAAATCTGATGATGGGATCCTGGAGAAATCGAGAACTCATAAAATTTTATAAGTAGATACACTTGAAGCGATTTGGGTTTTTTTTATAGTGACTTGTGCATTTGCTTTCGGAAAGCATAATTTGGTTTTGAAGGCGGTTTTTTTCTTCATAAGAAGTGGTTATTTAATGAATAATTTGTATAGGTAATATAAATACCAATTTAATTTTTTTCATTTTAACAAAACTATTATTTCTGTATATTTTGTGACAAAACGCATACACGTGACTCTATAGTAGTTAACGAATCAATTTAGTCTAGTGTACATACTCTGAAAAACTCTGTACAATTTCGAGTATACTTATTAAAGAGCTCGTTAAATTGGTTAAAGTAAAAAAGATGTTGGTATGTTTGTCGGCCGGCGAATGGACAGGTGTTTCTGATAGTAAAGGAACCGCGCTGACTTTTTGAGGTGAAAGCATTTTTACTGTAAATTTTATTCAATTTATCTGTACAATTAAAATTATTGTGTTTGCTTGTCTTTCAACAATTAATACCAATATATTTTATAATTATATAAATACCTATATACCTAACGAGTGGCCAGTTCTGTTGAGCCTCTAAAATTCTTAATTTAAAATAAAGTTTCTTAATACCTTTTATAATAAAAATTAAAATTAAAATTATTGCGTCAAAGTTGAGTTCTCTTAACGAGTAGCAAATTTTTCACAAATTTGGTTCAAAATTGTATACTTACACTAGAATGTTTTGAAGACTTGGACGGACGGACGGTACTGAATTATATTATTATAAAAGAACACAGAACAAAAATAGAGCTTTTAAATTCGGATGTATGTTTTTTATTTATTTTTGACTAGCTGTTCACCCGTGCTTTCATCCCTTATATCCCCTTAGAGTTGTCTATGTTATTTCCTAGAGTTCAAGCTTTCCCGTATCAAATTCCATCAAAATTGGTTCAGTGGTAAGCCGTAAAATCATAACAGACAGACAGAGTTACTTTCCTATTTATAATATTAGTATGGATTAGTATAGAAAGTATGGATATGGAGGTTTAAAAAATATAAAGTTACTAAGGTCTGGTGTTCGGTCCCGGATCTTGGCCATGTACCAATGGGTTTTTAATAAAAACTTATGAACATAATCTGACAAACCACACTTAGAGGCTATCCCATCTAAATATACATCAACAGAACTGGCCACTCGTTAGGCATAGCCTCACAAATACCATCGGCTAAAAAAGGGAGATCGGGTAAATTAGTCTAGTTTTAAAATAAACATTTAATCTTTTCGTCATTAGAAGGAAAAATAACCTTATCAAACATTCACTTTGATACAGGAGATATTTGATATTGACAAAATATCTCAGCTATTTTTGCCAAGGGTGAATGCTGAACATGACATACGTATGAAATTCTTGTGATTCTTGTATATTTGTTGTCGTGAATATTTCTAAGAATCAATTATTTCCGATTAATGGAAATAACATTATATTTACTCTATTTCTTCGTATCGGCTGGATTGCATTAATATATTGTGTAATATCTATATTTAGGAATCTCTGTATACTTCTTTAAACTTGGCGCAATGTTACAGGTAAAAGTTAAATTTTGATTAAAAAAATTGCATTAAACATTATCAACTATCAACCCTTCCACCTATATAGTAGAAATCGAATAGTCTACAGTACTACTAATAATAAAAATAAAATAAAGTTGAAAATTAAAGCGGGTCCCCATACAAGATACGTGTTTTATTCGGCGTTATTTGCTCGATCTTAATAATGGCAATAATATACAAACGTCTAACTAGTATAACTATAATGCACACTCTTAAGTAAAACAACAAATAAAAAAACCGGCCAAATGTGAGTGATTTCAAAGATTAAATTATTTAAGAAACAGATTTAAATATTTTTGTTTTCTATGCAGTACTTATAGTATGTTTATAATAAATCAAAATTTTGCCGATAGACGACAAAGTGACGACGAATCTCACTTTTTTTAATAATAACAATAAATATTTACTCATGGTTTCTCATTTTCAAAATACATACATTAAAAGCAACCCACCCATGAGCGTATACAAATAATAATCAAGAACAATAATTAATAGTTAGACAGTAAAAAATGCAAGCAAATTAATTAGGTAATTTTAAATAATAATTAAGCAATAATAAAAACAAATAAATGTAAAATTAATAAGAAGAATACAATAAAATAAAATGTCAGGTATTTAATAGTACTATTTAATACCAGAAAAATACAATACAATACAATTACATATATGTACTATGCTTTAAATAAAAAAAATAAAAAAATGAGATCGCTGCCTTCTGGGAGAGTGACCATAAGGCTGGCTGCGTTGCCACGTTGGATGGCGATACAGATTCTCGGAGTCAAATATGACCCAGCTCTTTGGTCGTGGGACACCTCTACTAATATTTTGGCGATGTCTTTATAGAGGTGTCGTGCGCTAGGTCCCCACGGGCCCAGTGTTTTCACCACAAACGCCCCAAATATTATGTATTCTTCAGGAAGATATGCGTATTTGCGATGTTTGGCATTTTCGGCTTTGCAAGCGGCAGCCCCAGCCACAATTCATGTGCATGAAAGGTGAGACGGAGCGAGGGTGTCTACACATGTTGCGTCCCACACCAATGGTCGCCATTGCAGTCATTCCATCTGGCTTTTTGCCATAATCTCGTGCCCGACGAATGATGTCATTAAGAGTGTAGTGTACCGCGTCCATGTCCATACAAACGGAGAAAACGTTTTACTACCCCTAAATATCATTTAATTTTAACGATTTTGTAATATGTTACTGACATAATGAAAAACTACGTACGTATTTTTTCCTTTTTTCAAAATTCGTAATAGGACAAAAGTTATAAGCCCCTCAAATCTCGGTTTTTTTGGTTCATAACTTGCTCGTAATAAACCGTCTGTATTTGAGAAACAAAGCAAAATTTCAAAAAAAAGCAAAACGTACGTACGTAGATTATAATCTGCTAAAACGTTTGACACCAAAATTATAAGGTTTCGTTATAGTTTAGTAGGTGTAAATCGTTTTCCCCCAAAACGCAATTTTCAACGAAGAACATACCTACGAACACTCACGAGCTGCAGTGTTCTCTGTCGCACTGATGCCCGTGGGAAGAGCGCGCTTGAGACAGAATATGATTTTCTAAATACCTATTTCGCTGCGTACGCTGAGCTACACGATCCTCTTAAGGCTGGCGTGTCTTGCAATGCGTCCTGAACTACGGATGCACGAAAGACCGTAGTGGCCCAGGTCATCCACCTCCTCTTCTCAGTGGCAGCGATGTGACACTATTAATTTTGCCCCTATGCGTAGTCCCAAAGCGATTTTAATAATCCCGACTCCAACTCAGTAACAGCTAAGAGACGCGCTCGCTCTGCATCATTAGTTGACGTTTCTAGTAGACTAATGTAGCTTTTTTAATAGATGTATATTTAAATTTGGATAGATGTAAATCAATAAAAGATAATCATAAACATTTTATTTATCTTGTGGACCTACATATTTTTAACAAGCACAGTAACCGGAAAGTTAATCACAAGTATGGCATCCATAGAACGTTTACTCCAATCAAGTTTTCGGTATGTAGTTAACATAATTGTTTGCATAACTTTGTAATTTATGGTAAATAATTACGGAGACAATATATGAAAGGTACGAAAAATATATGTATAATAATTTAGGATCATTGTCTCTGCCTACCCCTCTTGGGATAAATGGCATAAATCTGTATCTGTTTTTCCTCCATACACTACAATATAATAAATTTCGTACATATAAAAACAAAGCTTTCATTTCAGAGATTAAGTGACAGAGAACCCGACAATAGTATTTGTCAACCCGGGGTCGGTAACCTTTATACCTTTTTACTTAATTGAACAGATGTTTCTTTTCAAATATTTCCGTATAATTTTAGGGTAAATGACAAATTTCCTTTAAAGTTAAATGAAACGAATTTTTTTCTTTTAAACGAAAGCTTGATTTTTTTTAGGGTTCCGTACCCAAAGGGTGAGAACGGAAGCCCTATTACCTATTAAGGTCCGTCCGTCATCTTTTGAACCGTAATAGGTGAATTTTGAAATTTTCACAGAGTGTATATATGACTGCTATAAAATCAAATAAAAGAAATTAAAAAATTAAATACAAGAAACGTGCTTTATTCGGCGTCTTTTGCTCGATCTTAAAAATGGCAATAATGGCAATACATACAAACGTCTAACTAGTATAACTGTAATGCATACTCTTAAATAAAACAATTGTTCCTGCGCCATACGGAACCCTTCGTGTGCGAGTCCGAATCGCACTTGGCCGGTTTTTTACAATGCTTTTATTAGATTGCAAATACGCTTGAATATTGTCAAACGTAAAGTAATGTATTTGTAAAAAGTTGATGAATTTTATAGTATTTAGGCCCACAGAACGATTTGACATATTTAAGTAAGGGTATAATTTACGCGGACACCAAAAATATTTTTAAGACTAAGCTTAGGCACCAAATAAAATAAACAACTCCAAATAAAATAATTGACACTATTAAAAGTGTCCTAAAGTATATCATATTATGATCCAAAATAATAGAAAAAACATCAGAAAAATCGCACGCCTTGTACTAATATTTTATTTGGTTTCTAAAATGGATAAATTGTCACCAAGTAAGGTAGGTAGGTTAGGTTAGGTTAGTATAAAATTTATTAAGTATAAAGTGTATTTTAAAGGCGTCTATATATTTTTATGGCAGTCAATAATACCAAAAATGGATCTATTTCATAATATTTTAGGAAACGTAATTAGATGACCATTCATCCATTTTGGTAACCGTTTAGAATTTTTTTGGTACAAAATAGATACATTTTTGGGCGCCGCTTAAACACAAGCCTTTAAGTAATAGAGTTAAAAAAAATCTTCACGGGTTACTTAATTACCTTACAGCTCCCGGGAACCGTTGCCGGCCCCAGGGTACCCAGCAAAGTTATTAGTTGTTTATGTCTTGCTAAAGTTTGCACATAAGTTAATAAAGTTTTAAGTTTGCTTAAAAAAATGAAACTAAAAGCGGTGTTCATGTTTCGTACCAAGAATAGCCTTCCAGTAACATAACCCTGAAACTTTATTTTTCACTTAAAATTTCTTGAATATTGAGTAAAAATTAATAAAGAAACTAAGTATGCCTGGACTAGCTTTTCACCCCGGCTTCGTCTGTGGTAATGTATCAAATGCAAAAATAAACACTTATGTTAAAACCAAATATTGTAAACTTTCGGAACCGTAACTTTCTTTAGCCCATGTTTCGGCGGTGGTTTAGCCCTTCTGCTACGCCTAGTACTAACCCCTGTACCACTGTATTTTTCTGTCGTTTTATTGTCGCAACGGCTTTTACATTATATGAAAGTATACTAAAATACAAACATAATAATTATAAATAATGATTGGAAACACTCTGTTCCAGTAAATTAGACGTCCTAGATTGTCTTTCCCATTTAAAACATCACAATTAAGAGGATGTATAGAGCTAAATGCGAGTTTTATGATGCGTAAAAGTACATGATCCACTGCAGTGACCATAATCAAAAATATATATGATATTCTTGAGGTTATGCGTTATTAAGATACTGTGTTCAAAACATAATACAACTATATTGATTAGATAAAAAAAAATCACAAATGTACCTCTAAAAAAATATTTTACTGTCTAGAAACAGTACTAAAATGCATGCAATGATTCTGATTTTTTGACAGATTTTTTATCTAGCAATATACTATCGTAATACTGTTCTATTTTTTAATCAAATTTTCAGCAAGTCCCTTTATTCTCATTTTCGAGATTTTATGTACGCACTGCACGCGTGTGTGCGTAAGCGCTCGTGTACCGACAGTACCGGCTGCAGCCTGATGCTATATTATTAGTGGCAGCCACGTCGTTTGGTGTGTATGTGTACCCGCGTGGGGGCGGTGCCATCTCTCAAGGTCATTGGCTCTATTCAGCGTCTTAACTATTTTTCTAGAGCTCTGTCTCGCGACCACAAACGATAACTTATTACTGCGCATTACCTGATCAGTTTAACTGGTCAAAGAGCAAAAAATTGGCGAAAGGGGGAACCCGTCTATGGCCCCTCCTTAGGCTTAGTACTCTATGCCTCAAAGGTATCACTTTCGTAAATACTCTACAATATTAGTCTATTTCTGTATAGACATCAAACGAGGAGTTTCATGGCTCCACCACAAGGTATTTACTTCCTAAAGCTAACTAAACCCGGATGCATATTAGCAAAATATACCAACTAAGTTTTGCAAGCGGTCTCTGATTGGTCTAAAACTTTTGATGGCGATCTCTATTTTTGTTTCCTGTGGACTTACTGCTTTGCACTACCAGTAGTGCAACGTAAAATTTTAATGTTCACGTGGCACTACTGTCATCAGTAGCGACATAATAATGTTTCTTTTTCCCATGGTAATAGCGCCCAATTTCTGAAAGTCAATTAGCTGCCATACAATTTTATTAATTAATACCTATTTGACAACTACTTATTAGGTAAATGTCTACTAATTGTAGATTAACTCTTGATCATGTATGAATTTGACAGTAATTTTCACTAATCTCTGATTGACTTTGACTAGACTTTTGGGATTATGTGTCATGTCATGGCGGCCGACGCACGCGTTCCGTCATGACATGAAGGGGAATCTGGTTTAATTCCGCCCGCGCATATCACAAACGGCGGGATCATCTTAGATACCGATTAATCGCAATATTGATACTATAACGGCTATAATACTTGACATTGGCAAAGCATCTATTAACATTGGTGGAGCCACAATATAAGAAGAAAAAGAAGACTAGACTTTCAGAAATTAGACAAATCAGAGACCGCTTTCAAAACTCAATTAATACATTTTGTTTATATGCAACCCGGATAGAATGGTTCTGAGGTACCTACCGTGTGATCTTCAAGGTAAGAATATGATATACAAACTCGTTGTTCAAAGAACTGTTTAAGTTAACCTTCAGATTATGTACAGTCGTTAAACACTTGCTAAATCTCAGCCCACGCCATTCCCTTACTTATTAATGTTTAAATTCGTTGTGAAGCCGTATGTGTTTTTTCCGATTTCTGTCGAAACTTGGCACTTTTGACACAAAACGACGGTCTACACCAATGGCCACCCAAGAAATTCTCGGCTCTAGATTGTCCAACACAAATTGCAGGGTCGGACATTCCTTGGGTGGCCCTTCAACCATCGTTGTGCAAAAAAACACGTCGTTCCGTTTGTGTGTTTTCACGTGAATAAAGGGCAAACAAATAAACACACTGAAATATGCGATGTTTTTTATTGTTGTCTAGTTTAAGGTAAAAATAAATACATGAATATTTCAAGCAGCCCTGAGACTTCCGTCAAGCACGTCGACTGACAAGTACAAATTGGCTGTTATTTACATAACCAAATTATATGCATAGATATTCTATGGGATTAGATCCTTGAAAATATGTTCACTAACAACGTAAATATTGGGAAAATTCAACAATTTTCTCATGAAAATCCTAAACAAATAGCCGTTCGATGAAAATGTAATGATCGAGTTATATAAACGAAAAGGCAGAAAGGTCGTTTTGCTTTTTGAAGTTTAAAATGTAATAGGGAGCTTAATTATTTTTAAGCACTTTGTCATACAATCATGAGACTTATCGTATTATTAGTGTCGTAAAAACATAATGATAAAAAATTTGTTATTTTTTTTAATCATTTTTGAAGTGAAACTTCTTTAGGGTGCGTCGGTGACCGAGTGGTTAAGACGTCTGGTATTAACTAGGCAGACCCCGGGTTCGATTCCGGATCCCGGCCATGTACCAATGGGTTTTTTAATTAAAAACTTATGTACATAATCCGACACCATCTAAATATATCTCAACAGAACTGGCCACTCGTTAGGTATAGCCTCACAAATACCATCGGCTAAACGAGGGAGACTTGGTCTTCCGCTGGGTACCCTGGAACCGTAACATGGTTTCGGGAGCTGTAAGGCAATCCGTGAAGAAAGAAGAAAAAAAGAAAAAAAAACTTCTTTAGGCAGGGTAGAGGAAAATATAATCCATTTATTACTTGCTTTCCGCACCCACCGGCTTCGCCCGTGGAGCCCGTATTAAGACGAGGAACGACTCAGAAATTCCTAATCGTAAGCCACGCCCTAAACTGGTGGTTCGGGCGCAACCAATCGCGTCATGCAAGACAACGACGGCGCTTTGTCCATTCTTGTTGCAGAAGTGAGAGGGCATAATGTACCGCTTCTCGGAATAAATGACGTAAGCGGCACATTACAAATAAATAATTTATTAAAAAACGATCACATGCAGGGAAACATCTTCTTAATCAATACTAGCTACTGAAATTACCTATAGACTCGTATAAAATTTAAACGTAAATCCCTTCAGAGTATGGTCGTATGACTAAAAAGGTGTTTTTGAAGAGGTGATTTCAAAAATTTAAGTAATCGAGAAAATTTTCAACAATCATGTTTTCATCCAACACAATACTAGATAAAATCCTCTAGTTTTCAATGCCCAAATTGTATGTTCATAGCATTCGTACAATTCGGGAATTTCAGTTCAGAAATCAACTGAAATTATTTGTTCCTCTCCTTAACTTTCATCCCCTAGTCTGAGTTCATATAATTCTGTCCTATTTCTCAACTCATTTGTAGGTGTATTACTAGTTATAGTACACCCTCTAAGGAATAGAATATAGGTTTAAGCTGTGCGTTGATTGTCAGTCAGTCAGCGACACAGTGTATTAGTAAATTATGTGTGTCATTAGAGAAGAATGCGGAGTGAAAGATGATGTTGTGACGAAAATAAAGAAAAGTAGGTAGTTTACGCTGGTTTAAACACGTTGAAAGAATGAAGGATGAAGGATGAAAGATTGACTAAAAAGGTTTATATGGCTGAAGTGAAAAGAAATGCTTTCAGAGGACGACCTAGGTGTACCTACCTACTTTTATTGAACATATAAAGAATGTATTGATCGATGGAAATATTAAAGGTACACACAATCGCCGAGCATGTATTTTCATCTATATATATAAAAATGAAACCCGTTTTCCGTTGTCACGACATAACATGAAAACGGCTTGACCGATTTGGCTGATTTTAGTCTTAAAATATTCCTAGATATCCAGGGAAGGTTTAAAAGGTGAGACAATTTGAAGCTTATTGCTATTCAATAAAGTTCATTTTAAATTAAAAGCACTCATTGTTCTCTATGCAATGTAGATGTGTTCCTAATGTCACCGCACAAAGTTAAAATTCGCGTGCGTGTTGGAGAATCTAATGTCGCGTTCCGACACTCAACAAAAGTGATAATATCGCGAACGCGACCAAATTGAATAGTCACAAAATATAATTTAAGTAATTTAATAGATCATTAGTAGTACTGATTTTCAGTTTGGTCGGCTTCGCGAAACTTAATTTTGCCTAGGAGTAGGGGTAGGAGTAGGGGTAGGAGTAGAGGTAGGAGTAGGGGTAGGTGTAGTGGTAGGGTAGGGTAGGGTAGGGTAGGGGTAGGGTTAGGGTTAGGGGTAGGGGTAGGGGTAGGGGTAGGGGTAGAGTAGGGGTAGGGGTAGGGGTAGGGGTAGGGGTAGGGGTAGGGGTAGGGGTAGGAGTAGGGGTAGGGGTAGGGGTAGGAGTAGGGGTAGGAGTAGGGGTAGGTGTAGGGGTAGGGTAGGGTAGGGTAGGGTAGGGGTAGGGGTTGGGGTAGGGTAGAGGGAAGGGTAGGGGTAGGGGTAGGGTAGGGGTAGGGTAGTGCAGGCAAGCCAACGTTTGGGCAGGACAACGTCTGCCGGGTCCGCTAGTGATGAATATAAAAGAAGGGAAGTTGTCAGGACCGTAGCAAATGGCATTCGATTGTCTCTGTCTACCCCTCTTGTGATAAAAGGCTTGATGATAGATAGATAATTTATAGATTAGATTATTAAATAGGTAATTAAGTTATCATGGCTAAAAATGCAAAAACATTTATAATTGTTGTCTTTGTAACCTATAAAAATAGCATCAGAGAAATCGAAAAAATAAATAAAGCTGTACCTATTATGACGTCATCAGAAAATCCAAGATATCTTCAATACACCTTGAACTACTATATTTTTAATTATATTTTTATGACACATAAAACACAAATTTCACTTTACATAACAGGAAACAACACAAACTTTTTATCGCGATCGTATTTTCGACTTCATAAAGTCGACATAATCGACGCGTGCGCAGCGGCAAAGCCTACTGACTAAGTTACGGCATCAATCTACCAATATCCCTTCTCTTTGTCATGATCTAAGCCGTTGAAGGCTACCCAGCGGAAGGCAAAGTCTTCCTCATTTAGCCGATGATTTTTTAAGGCTATACCTCTTTGTACGGTTTGTCGGATAATGTACATAGATTTTTATTATAAAAAACCATTGGTACATGGTCGGATGTGGGGATCGAACCCGCGACTTCTCAGTTGCGAGCCGACGTCTTACCCACTCGACCACAGACGCCCTTTACGACGATTAATTTTACTTTTTAACCTTTACTTCAAAAAAAAGAGGGGGTTCTTAATTCGTCGGAATCTTTTATGGTTTTTTATGTATGTTCTCCGATTACTTGAAGACGCCTGGACCGATTTGGAAAATTTTATTTTTGTTAACAGGGTATACTTTCCAGGTGGTCCCATGGTCATCAGGTCAGGATCAGATGATGGGATCCTGGAGAAATCGAGAACCCTTCAAATTGTATAGGCACACTTGAAGCGATTTGGGTATTTTCGACTGTATTTTTTTTTTGTTTGTTACCTCAGAACTTTCGACTGGGTGAACCGATTTTGATGATTCTTTTTTTATTTGAAAGCTGGAGCTTCCCGTTTTTATTTTAGTGAAAATTGGTTTAGTAGTTTTGAATAAAAACGGATTTCTAAGTCAATTTTTGTCATAACTCGATGAAATGCCAAGACGATTTCGATTATTTATATTTGTAATGATATTATAGTATGATGTTATTAACAGCAAAATCAATTAAAAGGTAAAAATAAATTAAAAATTAATTATTTTTATAGTGACTTGTGCATTTGCTTTCGGAAAGTACGTTGTAAGTTGTGTATTTCTGCATACATTGTTTAGTCTACCAAGTCCAGTTCCCGCTTTCACTCTCCTTTCAATTTCCTTCTCTATCTTTCCACTTTTTGTAAATATATTACCTAAATATAACTCGTATATTGCTTTCCAGCTTGTCCCATGGAAATTTCTTATTGGTTGAAGTATTACTGCTTGATAACCTTCCTCAATAAACGGGCTATTCAATTATTGATGGGTAACATAATATCTTTCCTCTCGCTTTCCTGCAATCTGATTTGACCAATGAGTGCGCGTGGTGATAGAGTTGGAGAAAGGGAAATAGAGAAGGAGAACGCATCAGCTGTGCGCTTAACCTACAGTGTTGTGTATAAAGTGTTAATGTTTTCAGGATATAATGTTAATGTTGCTTATTACCAATGTGAGATATCAGATGTTACACATCATGTGCGACTTCTGTAATGCTCGCTTGTTTTTTTTTTTAATTGAATTGCTAGTTCTTGAGATTATCGCATTCACATACATACAAACTCATCAGCTTAATATTATTAATAAGATAGATAACAAATACATCGTTTCTAAATTCAGTCGACAAATCTTTAATCAATATAATCGATACCAGAGAGTTTGTACGCAATATGTCTCTCAAATTACCATATGCATATTGAAGTATGCTGAAATTTTCAGATCGGCCCTGTAAACAGATCGAGAGTTTCATGAATAAATTGGGAGATTTATTAATCTTATTACATGTTTATGGATACGTCGTAGCGTTCTGTTGACACTTGAGATATAATAGGTTTGTAGGTCAAATTAAAATTAGTATATTAATATTATGATTTCCTTAGAAAAGTAAAGTTACGATAATTTTTGCATGCCCTAAATCTAAATATATAAAACCGTAAGATATAAGATATATAAATTAAAATTGGAATGTTTATAAATCAAACCTTAAAGGGACGAAATGTGTAAACGTTGTATCCTAATACAACGCGTATGATGTCGCTGGCAACCGCTAGTATATATGCTTATAAAAGGCAATGTCCCGGCTGACTGTTTATATTGTTTAAGAAAGTATTTCATATGACAAAATATTTTTTATGTAATAATTCGACAAATTACACTTATAAGCTTTTACATATAACACCTCAACAGAACTGGCCACTCGTTAAGTACATATAGCCTTACAAATACCATCGGCTAAACGAGGGAGACTTGGTCTATCGCTGGGTACCCAGGAACCGTAAACACCGTGAAGAAAGAAAAATATTCCCGATTTTTTTTTTCAAAATTCTAGACTGTAGTTTCGGAGATAAGGGGGGGGCGGTTATTCCTCATAACGAGCCCTTTCATTCGAAATGTCACATGATGCACTAGAAAATAAATCTTCCCACGGAACCCTAAAAACCGGATAAAACCAGAAATAGCAGAAAATATCACATTGACTGCATGACATAACATTTATTTCAAACTCCATTGCAGTTCAAATGCAGACCGTCTCAATAGACCCTGCTTTCATACAGTGTATTATTTATCATTTTAGTCTATTCTGAGGTCTATCCTTTTGAGCAAACTGTTTTATGAATGAACGCGTTAACAAAATAAATCAAACGATTCGGTCGCTTAACCCTTTTCAGGGAGATAAATTGTTTGTGTAACCTCAACCAGAGTTCTTATAAACAGACCGTGAATAAACCGTCTATTCTGAACAAATAGTATATTTATTTATCACATAAATAAGAAAATGAAGCTTGTCATGTGAAAAGTACGCACGAACATTAAATAGCCTATACAATGATAACCCTTTTTTAACCACTTCTGATGAAGAAAAAAAATGTGCTTTCCGAAAGCAAATGCACAAGTCACTATAAAAAAAATACCCTAATCGCTTAAATTGTGCCTATAACATTTTAAGAGTTATTGATTTCTCCAGGATCCCATCATCAGATCCTGACCTGATGACCATGGGACCACATGGGAAGTATACCTTTTCAAAAAAAATCCACAAATCGGTCCAGGGCTCTTCGTAGTTCGGTTAAAAAAGTGTACCGACTTCAAAAATTGTGCACTGAAAAGTAAGAAATAATATTTTGTCGTAGAATTTGAAGACGGTTGGTGCCGTCAAATTTCATCAAAATCGGTTTAGTGGTTTAGCCATGAAAGTGATACAGACAGGCAGAATCAGCACATGATGGGAACTTTCTTTTATATTATGTAGTGATTTAGTTCTGCCGTTTTAGATCCATCACTTACTTATGGAAGCGAGACTATGGAATGGGTATGGTATAAGAAGCATGAAAGTAAGATAAAAGCAGTGGAAATGCAGTCTTTACGTAGAATGTGTGATGTGATATAAAGCGTATTGACCGCATCCGGAACGATTTCATTAGAGAAGATGATGTTGTCACTAAAATGAAGGAAAGTAGTTTACGCTGGTTTGGACACGTTGAAAGAATGAAGGATGAAAGATTGACTAAAAAGGTTTATATGGCTGAAGTGAAGGAAATGCTGGCAGAGGACAACCTAGATGTACTTTTATCGAACATATTACAAAAATTATCGATGGCAATATTAAAAATGCACACAGTCGCCGAGCATGTATGAAAGGTATGAAAGGTTCGTAGTCAAATTATTTTGTCAAACTCATTTGACCACAAGGAATTGTTCTTCCTTGTGGTCAAATTGTTAGGTTAGGTTAGGTTAGTTATCTATCTAAGAAGTTTGACTAACAGGACTTTTTTTCCTGTAGGTCAAATCAGTTTGACTAAATAATTTGACTACGAGGAAGAACTGGGTATGATGAATATAAAAGAAGCGAAAGATCTTAGCAAATGGCATTCGATTGTCTCTGCCTACCCCTTTTGGGATAAAAGGCGTGATAGATATATAGATGAAAAAATTAATTTTCATATCGAAATATATTTCCCTAAATCTAGAAAAATAATCTCATATGTTTTCATTACTGAAGGTGGCAAATTGATATTTTATCGTTTTGTAATATAACAACTCACAATTTATTTTCTTTGACAAAATTATATTTGTTCGTATTTACTGATTTATATACTGAAGCATATCATTAGAGGATGTTTCTCATATTTTCGTATTATTTTTAACAAGCTCCAAGCTCCATTGAGCTGTAATGGGAACTTTCCTACCAACCGCCAACGGGGTCCGACATTTATATGTGGTGCCTTAAAGTTCTTTGTTTGTTTGTATAGTCATGTATTGTTAAGGGCCCTATTTCCATAATTTGTATGAGGATATTACTATTCCCAATTTCTGTGTAAATAATACACCTGTATCACTGTAATTTATCATATAGTTACTTATTCAATATATCTAAGTGAAATAGTCGTTATTTTTTCAATTGGTTTTATTGAATAGGAAATATAGGTGGTAAAATAAAGGATTATTTTGCCCTTGTTTTCTCTTTCATAATCTATCACAAAGCTGTTTAACCATTACTTTTCAATTAAACGTCTTGCATTTTTTGGTAGTTTATTGAAAATTCAAAATAAACATTATTTTATGATTTTTTAATTTAATTTTTTAATTTTAAATTTTCAATAAGCTACAAAAACGCAAGACGTTTAATTAAAGGGTAATGTTATAAAAGCGCTTTAAAAATATTTAAGAGCTTTGTGATTGATTATTAAAGAGTGGCAAAGTTTTCCTATTCAAAAAAACCCATTGAAAAAATAACAGCCATTTAACTTAGATTAATTCAATAAGTAACTTTATGCTAAATTAATAGGGAATAGTTTATCCCAGAAAATTTATGGATAGGTATAGGAGCCTTATTAGTGTGTGTTATATCTGGTCCTAAATAATGTCCAGGGTCCTGGTGATGGATCCGGAGAAGGTGGGTACAGGAACTTTATAACGAAACTCCGTAACCCTATCGAGTTTGGGCCCATTTGATTTCTCTTCACATCACAAGTACTCGTTTTTGCCATGCTTGTTTTTAATTTTTTTTTTTACATTTATTTTTATAAATCGTCTGTTATGTTAGTCTAAACAGAGACATGGGTAGCAATGTCCACATTTAGCAGACCGTCCATATTAAACAGTTGGACTTGAAACCGAGTAAACCCAGGTTCAAGCAAGGTATAGATGTCGTAAAGGGGCAGTCGACAGATTATGGGTAAGTTTCACTGGCGAATTTTTATTTTTTTATTATTTATTTAATTCAAAACAACAATGGCGAATTAATTGTTGTTTTAATGAACTTTGCGGAAAATATATCTATACAAATCCAACATTTGCGGAGATATCAATACTACCGTACTCCTCAACGAAATTATTGATTATTTTTTTATTAAAAATATCATTTTTTATGTAATTTTCAAAAAAACTTAATATTTAAGTCGTAATTTACCAATAACATCGCCCCGACAAGTTACCAAAGCTTTACATAATATTATATTAATGGATGTTTAAGGAAAATTAAGGCTAATCAGAATGTCAAATTTAATAAGGCCTCCATCAAAGGAAATGATTTCGTTATTATACCTTATAATACTCTTAATAATGCTTAATATGATGCATTCTACAAAATTATATTATCAATCTACTCATAATATAATTTAGAGATTCTTCAGCAGATCTTCAGCTCTACGTTGAAAGAATGAAGAATGATAAATTTACTAAAAAGGTTTATATGGCTGAAGTGAAAGGAAATGCTGGCAGAGAACGACCTATATGTGCTTTTATTGAACATATAAAATATTTTATTATTTCTTTATTCATGGGTAGCCTTACAGCTCCCGAAACCGTTACGGTTCCAGGGTACCCAGCGGAAGACGAAGTCTCCCTCTTTTATCCGATGGTATTTGTGAGGCTATACCTAACGAGTGGCCAGTTCTGTTGAGGTATATTTAGATGGAAAAGCATAATTAAAAAACCCATTGGTACATGGTCGGGATCCGTATGTATTGATCGATGGAAATATTAAAAGTACACACAATCGCCGAGCATGTATGAAAGGTATGTTGAATATAAAAGAAGCGAATGAGGTATGTCAGGATCGTAACAAATTATTTTACACGCTTTATTTTAAATTTTAGTATCACCTATGTAAACAAATCTTGGAAGTCGAATTATTATTCGAATTCTAATTGTCGTATCAATTTGAGGCTTTATGTAATTCTAACGATAATACAATAATTTGGTACCATCGATCTGATCTGATGATGGAGCCAGGAGGTGCATAGTGGAGACATAACCCCATCCAGTTTGTGGTCATTTGAAGCGTGATTTTTTTGTTTTTCTTTACAAACTATTATCTATCTATCTATTATCACGCCTTTTATCCCAAGAAGGGGTAGGCAGATTTATATTTATAATACCTTACATACATGCTCGGCGATTGTGTGTACTTTTAACATTGCCTTCAATAAATTCATTTTTTATATGTTCAATAAAAGTACACCTAGGTCGTTCTCTGCCAGCATTTCCTTTCACTTCAACCATATAAACCTTTTTAGTCAATCTTTCATCCTTCTTTCTATGTGTCCAAACCAGCGTATATTACTTTTCCTTCATTTTAGTCACAACATCATTTTTCACTCTGCATTCCGGATGCGGTCAATATGCTTTATTTTCTTTAAAACAATGTATTTAACCAACTGCGTCGTGTTCCTGAAAGTTTTATTTATGTGCTTATAATTTTTACATAATATAGCTGGTCAGGCTAATTTTGTATGACACAATACATACACACAACACGCCACACATATGTCATACATTTTCCTACCTACCCTCCGTTTTCCTTATAACGGCCCCGCCAGTGTGTGTCAAGTGTTCGAACGGTCGAGACGTTCGCATCGCGCCGCAAGCGACTATTCGCATCCGTTGAGCCGCCGCGCTACCCACTCAAACCGCTACCGCAAGGAAAATAAATCTTTATACGCAAAGCAATTAGTTAATAAGCTAGTTTAAGAACAAAAGTGTGGTGAACGGAATAGACAGCCAAACGAACCAAAAACCGCGACCTATGGAAGAAAAGAACATCAACAAGAAACAGACATCATCTTGAAGGTAAGGGCTGTTAAATTCCTCACCAATAGCATATTATATACAATGTAGAGTATTTTAAAGATTATCCAGGTTAGTGCATTAATTATGTAAATTACTAATGGATAAAATATAGGTATTTACCGTTTTTTATACTTTAATAGTGGGAAATAAAGCTCTCTCGTCGCGGAAATTGTTTCTTTTCCATTTCGCAATATCCGGAGATGAAATTGAAGAGATTTTATGTTCTAATTATTTTTAACCGAACTTCAAAACAAGGAGGAGGTTCTCAATTCGTCGATTGTTCCCTGATTACTTGAAGACGCCTGGACCGATGTGAATTTTTTTTTTGTTTGAAAGGGTATACTTTCTAGGTGGTCCCATGGTCAGGATCTGATGATGGGATCCTGGAGAAATCGAGAACTCTTAAAAGTTTATACGCACACTTGAAGCGATTTGGGTATTTTTTTATAGTGCTTTCGGTAAGCATATTTTGGTTTTGAAAGCGGTTTTTTTTCTTCATCAGAAGTGGTTATATTATTATAATAGAAAACGAGTTTCTATCAGTTTATTGATTGAAAACTTATTTCAAATTGCAGGCGTTGCTCAATTAATTTAGTATTGCATAATTTGAAATTTGAGAAATCTACATGCTGTTTACCTTTTTAAGTAGCTAAGGGACGAGGAAAACTAATTTTTCGTATATTTTAAACTATACATTTTAAAAATTTGTTTTTACTTTTAAATTTTTTTTCCTAAAAATTACTCTAAAATCGAATTTTGAATATTTACTTACGTTATACGTCCGTGATTGGGTCATTAAACTCTACATATGTACCAAATTTCAACCTTTTTGAAGAAACGGCTGCTCACATACTCCTAGAGTGCGAGGAAGTGGCCGTATATAGAGTGAAACGCCTAGGTTCCACTAGCACGCTGCAGGGGGCCTGCAACAACATCGGAGGTTTGCTGGGCTTTTTGGAGGAGCTGGGATGGGAAGAGTGATGTAGTTTCCCCACCTCACGCAAAATAGGCGCTTTTAGACGTCGAGTTGCGGAGAACGAGCTGATCACCAAGTACCAAGTACCAAGATCCTATAATGGTACGTTTTTTCATCGGATCTACAAAACCCTAAAAATCAAATGCTATTTGTTGGTAAGCGCATCACTTGAGAACGGCTGCACCGATTTGGTTTTAGTTGTAAGGAAAAGAAAAATTAGAAAAGTTGCCAGGAAAATTATAAAATTCGGGAAAAACTGAAAGCTTGTAAGAAATCGAAGTCTATCAAATAGGTCGACCAATATATTTTGCTAACAAAATTCGTAAAAACCTAATATCTATTTGTCATTACTGTACATGACAAGCCATCAAATAATATTTGTGACACACATATTTGTAACAAATAAATATGAAGAAATGATAATAATTTATATGAAAAATATATTATAAAATATATTATTATATTATAAGTTTTATATTTTTACAAGTATACTATTTAAATATAAACATAGGATGTGGAAAGAACTCTGTTGTGTTTTGATACTAGAAATAATGTTATCTTATGCAGGTATGTTCTTACTTTCTGTCATTTAAATGTCTGTTCAGAATATACAATAATTTTAATTTAATCTGTTTCTTGAAGACTAATATATCCATCTTTGAAGTAGCCTAGTGGTACCCTTGTGGAGCAAGTTCCCCGCTGTTTTTTTTCATATGCTGGTGCTATACTAGATTGGTAATATCGCGATTAGAACGAGACCACAAATATAATACCTACATCAGTGTGCGTGACAAATGTGTAATTCTGTGGATTTTTCATCTTAGATGACTTACATCCAGGCACTGCATTAACCATAATTAATCACGTCTATTAAACACTAAATTATACTTTAAAACAGGATATTTTACAAATATAAGGGAAATTACTACTGACGCTAGGCTGTTACAGGCTCTTGTTCAAAAAACGATCTCGTCTATCTGTCTCACTTTAATATACGTGTATCTATGCGCTTTCTCTTTCGTATTGCTAATCTACATATAATAGTAGAGCGCCCACGCGGTTATACTAAATTTATGGTTTCTACGATATTTTAATCCAGGATTATAAATTTTCTGTTTTACCATTTTTATTTCATAAAAACATTTACAAGAATATTATTTTATAAAGCTCTCTTATTTTTTATGAAAAACAAATACAATATTTTGTTCCCCACTGAAAACAACGTGCATTTTTTATATGTCCATGAAAATTACTGACAATATCAAATGGCCATTTACTATTATGTCTCACACACGGTAGAAATTACTACGCAACATCAATAATTGCGGGAGTAGTCAGAGGTAATTGTAACATTTTCCACATGTATCCAGTTGCCCAAGCCCATATTATAAACTAGCTGTGTCTTGCGGTCTCCTTTGGGTCGTAGCGTATTGTTATTATAGCCTATAGCCTTCCTCAAGAATGGGCTATCAACTGCAAAAATATTTTTTCAAATCCAAATTCTAGAGATTAGCGCGTTCAAATAAAAAAACTTTAAGCTTTATTATTAGTATAGATAGATATACAACAGGTGTTAAGAGAAAAAATCTCAAGCTATAATACCTCTATAATAAAATAACTAGGTAAAAGGCGATTATGTGTAAAGATAATTTTGATATTGAAAATATAATTTATTCCATTTTTAATAATACAACTCTGCTACTGTATACGTAACCCAAATATTGATTAAAGCTCATGAAAGCACTGTTTTGTTAGTACACAAATTTCAATTAATTTCAGAATATTTCAAAGTTAAGCGGCTACATCGGTCAAATATTGTCATAATAAAAATTTTACCACATCGCTTTAGGCCTAAATAAGAATTGTTCAATCTGAACTTACCTTCATAAAGACAAGTAGATTGTAGATTCTGCCAAACGGAAGAGGAAACAGTATAACACATTTTAGGTGAATGTAGACCTCTCATCCCGAAAAGATAAACTTAATGGACAACATTTCATTTTTCGTAAGGTACCAAAATTCGAAAACCGTTTGGAGATTACATGCTAGAAAGCTTATTTTTCATTTTTTTATTTTTTATATCCTTTAATTTTCGAGTTATTTTAAAAATACTGAAATATTGAAAAATGAGGATTATTAGGTGCCCCAATCTGTGCTAACCTTCTAATTTAAAAATACTAATGTCTGTTGGCAGAGTTGTTAGTTATTGACCTCAGGTGTTGCCTTCTATTAATTTTACCCATTTTTATTCCATTTGAAGCTTAATTAATAATTTTTCTTTAAATATAATTATAAAAATACTTCTTTTATATAATATTCTTTGGAAGTTTTGCTAGTTTCGAATGGGCTATCACAGGAAATATATTTACGAGTGAAACCGCGGACAAAAGCTAGTATTATTATATACATTATGAATAATGTTGTAGGCGATTTGAATTCCGGCTATGGCAACACCTATTTGGAACACGGTATATTATACTCTTTGCATTTCTATAACGTATACTCTGTGGCTTGACTGACACTATCAGTCACTTTCTTTGGGTGACAGTTTATATTTCTTAATTTTAGTCCTAGCTAAGGTTTTTAGTTTATAAGTCCTCAGAATTTATAAAAAATCATAATTAAATTAAAAATATAAAAATTCAATCAAAAATAAAATAAAAAAATACGTGTAACTTATTTTTTAATATATTTTTAATTAAAGTAATAAAAATGGGTGATTAAAAAAATGAAATGTTGTCCATTGGCAATATTATACATGTGCAGTACAAACAAATACTGCAAAACGCGTGCTGAAATTGCTGAAAATGTAGACCTCTCATCCCGAAAAGATAAATTCAATTGGGAATACATGTGCAGTACAAACAAATACTGCAAAACGCGTGCTGAAATTGCTGAAAATGTAGACCTCTCATCCCGAAAAGATAAATTCAATTGGGAATACATGTGCAGTACAAACAAATACTGCAAAACGCGTGCTGAAATTGCTGAAAATGTAGACCTCTCATCCCGAAAAGATAAATTCAATTGGGAATACATGTGCAGTACAAACAAATACTGCAAAACGCGTGCTGAAATTGCTGAAAATGTAGACCTCTTGGTACTTGGTGATCGGCTCGTTTTCCGCAACTCGACGTCCAAAGGCGCCTATTTTGCGTGTGGTTATGTAGACCTCTCATCCCGAAAAGATAAATTCAATTGGGAATACATGTGCAGTACAAACAAATACTGCAAAACGCCTGCTGAAATTCCTCAAAATGTAGACCTCTCATCCCGAAAAGATAAATTCAATTGGGAATACATGTGCAGTTCAAACAAATACTGCAAAACGCCTGCTGAAATTCCTCAAAATATAGACCTCTCATCCCGAAAAGATAAATTCAATTGGGAATGCATGTGCAGTTCAAACAAATACTGCAAAACGCCTGCTGAAATTCCTCAAAATGTAGACCTCTCATCCCGAAAAGATAAATTCAATTGGGAATACATGTGCAGTACAAACAAATACTGCAAAACGCCTGCTGAAATTCCTGAAGAAAGTGAACTAAAACACTGAAAAGGGAGATCACAGTAAGTCTTTTTTGGCTGCAATGATACAGTTCTTAATAACCTTCAAATATCCGCGAACGCTCCCGGCTTCGCGCAGGTACAATATGGGTTTACTATAATTTGAATACCTACACAAATACCTACACCAATACGCTTATAACTACTTCTCCCTACAATCCTTATTTTAGACTCAGTAATTTCGGAAATACATGGGGCGGACAATTTTCGTATATTTTCTTTAATATAAGTAATTTTTTTTAATTTTTTTTTTATGTTTATTAATATAAAAACCTTCAATCAAATCTAAAGATTAAAAATAACTAAATAAACCAGGTCCGCGTGGAATAGTGGCAAGAATACTGGCTGCATTTCCCCGCTGAATCGCGATGCTGATTCGTTGAGCGAGGAAGGAGCCAGCCCTCTTGTCACCAGAAGAGATGATCAGTCGAGGGGATACTCTTTAATAACATTTTTGGCATTTGAACCCCGCGGACCTAGAGTTTCTACACCAAACGGCAAAAATTTGTAGTTTTCAATAATTGAACTATATTTGCGCTGTTTTTTAGACTCTGCGCATTTCTAAATTATAATATATATATTTGTATTCATTATAATAAGCCCTTTCATTTAATATGTCACATGATGCACTTTTAAGTAAAAAAAATACGTTTTGTTTTATTTTTCCCCCTAAAATCGACTATTTACGTCGTGATTGGGTCATGAAACTCTATATACCAAGTTTCAACATTTCAACAACTAGTTCATTCGGAGAAAATAAGCTGTGACAGACGGATAGACAGACACATGAGCGATCCTATAATATAAGGGTTTCCGTTTTTTCATCGGAGATGTTCGGAACCTTAAAAAGAAGAAAAATCTTTTATATGCAAACACAAGATCTATATATATAAAAATGAAACCCGTTTTTCGTTGTCACGACATAACATGAAAACGGCTGAACCGATTTAGCTGAAAATTGGCAGGGAGGTAGCTTAGAGCCAGGAGAAGGACATAGGGTAGTGGTAGGGGTTGGAGTAGGGGTAGTTAAAATTATAAATTTTAATTGTGAATATATGGCGTCATCTTGAGTTTTATATGTGTACTAAAATGTATTTGCAAACGTCAATAGATGGCGCTGTATTTTACTTTCTACCACGGAAATGTGTTAATTCCAGAGTCGGTAGGCCAGGTAGGTTAGTTAGGTTATTTATAACTTAAAAACGGCTGTACCGATTTGGCTGAAAATTGGTGGGAGGTAGCTTAGAGCCAGGAGACGGACATATGATAGTAGTGGTTGGAGTAGGGGTAAGGGTAGGGGTAGGGGTAGGGGTAGGGGTAGGGGTAGGGGTAGGGGTAGGAGTAGGGGTAGGGGTAGGGGTAGGGGTAGGGTAGGGGTAGGGGTAGGGTAGGGGTAGGGGTAGGGTAGGGGTAGGGTAGTGCAGGCAAGCCAACGTTTGGGCAGGACAACGTCTGCCGAGTCCGCTAGTCACTTATAAATTTATATACAGCATTTTGTCTAAGATACACATGAGTGACTTACTTTTTTGGCTCAAGAACTAAGTTTAAACGGATTATACTAAAAGAGTTTTAAAAGCTTTTAGCTAGCAGTTAGTACAAAAATAACTTTTACAAAACAACGCGATGAGCCATGATACTACGCGTCTTCAAAATCGTAACCTATATTTTCTACGTGACATTCAATATAGCACTTTAAACTTTTCCAAAATAGAAGTAAATAATTGGTTAATATTTCATACTTCGCAATAAAAAGTAAATAAAACCTTAGAACCCCTTTGAGTTGTTAAGTATTATATATGGACCTATCATGTTTAGGAGCTGAACATTAACAGCAAGTAAAGATAGCCCCAGCATGGCGTTTCCTGTCTAATCCGGTAGAGATATAACAAAACGTAATAATTATGTAGAGTAAAATTATCTGCGTCTACGGGCACGACAAAATTTTTTTTCACGGGTTGCATTACAGCTCTCGAAACCATGTTACGGTTCCAGGGTACCCAGCGGAAGACCAAGTCTCCCTCGTTTATAGCCGATAGTATTTGTGAGGCCATACCTAACGGGTGGCCAGTTTTGTTAAGGTATATTTAGATGGTGAACCTCTAAGTGTGGTTTGTCGGTTTATGTACATAAGTTTTAGTTAGGTATGGTATGGTATAGGATCCAGGATATAACCCGTGGTCTGCCTAGTAAATCTTTATTTTAACTAAATTTTGGAATATTTTTAGAGAAAATGGTCTATTTATCAACAATCGAATGCTATTTGCTACGATCCTGACATACCTATTTCGGTTCTGTTAAATTCATCATACCTTTCATTAATTTCATCAATTTTTTTAAATGTTCAATAAAAGTACACCTAGGTCGTCGTCTGACAGCATTCCATTTCACTTCTGCTATATAAACCTTTTTAGTCAATCTGTCATCCTTCATTATTTCAACGTATCCAGCTTTAAACCAGTGTAAACGACTTTTCTTTATTTTGGTCATAACAACATCTTTCATTTCGCATTCTTCTCTAATGATATCTTTCCTGATGCGATCAATACGCCTTACATTACATATCCTGTAATCTTCACCTACAAATCTACTATAAATGAGAGAAACCAATTTTTTCAATCATATTTGGCACGGCTGCGAGCTTTTGCAGACATGTTCAATAATTCATACCGATCATTATTAAGTGTTCCTATAACCACGAAACCCTAATAAACTTATAAAACGTAATAAAAATGCCATCAATGCTTTCACGTTCTTCATTACATTTTTTCGTGTCCAGATCTTAACTAACCTATGTATGTTGGATGCCAAACTATAATTATGTGTGCTAAACGGACCACGGTTTCATCCCGGCCATGTACCGATTTATAATAAAACTAATGTACATAACCAAACAAACCACACTTAGAGGCTTTTCCATCTAAATATACCTCAACAGAACTGGCCACTCGTTACGTATAGCCTCACAAATACCATCGCCTAAAGAGGAAGACTTTGTCTTCCACTGGGTATCCTGAGACCGTTTCGGGAGCTGTAAATACGCGCGTTAGAAGTTATACTTTTTTGGCATAATACAAAGTGGCTAAAATCTGAATTCAATTAAATACCTAATTTTATTTTGAAAATGGCTTATTATATACTTATATGTACGTATATGTACTTATGTACTAAATTGTCTATTTAATATATTAAAAAAATAAACTTGCATCGTGCGCGCGAATCGTGAAATTTTGTCGAAATATCACTCTCGGCAACTTCATACTGTAACTTTTTGTTACATCGTAAAATTTCACTCTCATACAATTTTTTCATAACGCGCCTAAATAAGTATAACTTCAAAAATCCTAGCTTCCGTCTCGGTTTCGCGTGTGTAAATCTTTGAAATGTGATGTAAGAATGTATCCCGAACAATTTCCGAGATAAAAAGTAGCCCAATGTCACTCTTTGGCCCTCTCACAATCTCTGTCAACCAAAATCACGTCGATCCGTTGCTCCGTTTTAACTTGAAAGAAGGACAAACAAAAACAAATAAACACTTTCACATTTATAATATTGGCTAGGATTAGGATTGTAGATGTTTCCTTATTCCTTGGGTCAAGCGTTCTTCGAACTTTATAAACCCTTATATATCAGGTGCTCAGTCAACCCTTAAAAATAGTAAGGTGCTAAAAAAGCGAGTTTCAATAGAATAACACCTCTACAATATTCATAATTCAGGATGTAATGGCCTCTTACATCGCTTATCGAGTTGAACACGTCGCAAATTCAAATAAAAAATGGTGTTACGAAAATATATTACGATTCTTTTTTCGTTTAAAAGTATTAAGGGCCGTTGCTCAAGGTCATCTTATAACTGGCAAAACTATAGCAAATATGGTATTGCTTTTGCGTTTTGAAAACTATGGCTACTTAGAACTTAATAGTGAAAATATATTAACTATCAATGGATGGAAATGTTGTATAAATAACCTCAACTTTCAAGGATTAACTGAGATTTGCCATATTTTTGATAGGTACAAGATGACTGAGAGCAACGGTCCTTAACGGCCCCGGAGACGATCAAGCAATCGGATCGTATACAGCGAATTCTTGACGTGTCGTTCAAGCAGCTTGATGCACCTTAGTTCCATGACTTGGGGGTCGGCTCTCCTAATTATGCGTCGCCAGGATAATCTATCTTCTGGATGTATGGGCTTCCTTCAGATCTTTATTGACCACATCCATGCATGTCAAACGGGGCCTGCCGCTTCCCCTTCTTTAGGAGTTCAGCTCTAGGACTTTTCTCGTCATGTGATCTGGTGGTAGAAATTAAATAAAAAAACCTCTCCTACCAGCTTGCAGAAAATGAGTGAACATCATTTGGGGGACCTCTCGGTTGTAAGAAAAATATTTTCTGCCAATTTAACAAATGTTTTTTTTACCCCTACTCGACAATAATAATTTGTAAAGGGGACTACACGAAAAAGAGGTTTTCTGCGGGCAAGTGCTTACAACCACTTTCTGTCGCCATCTCTATAATCTATGGTTGTCGGGTTCCTGATATCTTATTTGATATCGGCCTGATTTCATATTCTTGACAAAAAAGTTTTGCTAACTAAAAGTTTATATATTCCTAAAAAAGTTTATCTTTTTCAAAAAAAATCACTAAAATAAGGTGCATTTCAGCATTTTCTAATCTCATAGTGAACTAACTGTAACAGACATACTATGGTGGTTTTGCATACTAGGACCGCGACATCTTTCGTTTCGACCATTGGCCCAGCCAAGAAATGTCTGGCCCGAGAATGTCCAAATCTACAATGTCGGACAAAGGAACGGAAAGATGTCGTGGTCCTAAGCATACTAACCCCACGGTACTCTAAAATTGATACTTGAACTAAGGAAATAGAGTGGATGTAAAATTATTTATGAAATCTGTGTCATTATCATAAGATGCAAATCTCAAATCAAAATCGTAACTTTGGAGATATTTGGTATCTGTCTAGTGTCTACCTTTACTGTGAAATTAAATTGGAAACCGTGTTACCGACAATACCGACCCCAGGCTTAATTATTATTTAATCTAGGTTAATCTTTGAGTGGGTAGGTATGAACCAATGGAGGTGTGAAGCGGTAAATAACCGAACAACTTTTTCTGCCGTTTTTTTGTCGCAACGGCTTTTCTAACATACATAATAATTATAAATAATGGAACCCCATGTTCCCCCAAAGTAGACGTCCTAGATAGCTTTTTCAATTTAAAAACAACACAATTAACCGTTTTTCTAAAGCTCTGTCTCGCGACACAAAACGATAGCAACGAAATCTAAACTAATTTATTACTACCTTAATGGCCAACCTTATGGCCAAATGACCAGAAAATTTGCGGAGAGGGGGGGGGGGGGGTTCGTTTATGGCACCTTCTTATACTTAGTACTCAGCTGAAAACAAATCTAAATTTTGGTGGCTATTTTAAGGACTGGCCAAGTTCTGATAAGATATTTTTAAGATTGAAATGTCGATGTGGAAATTTTGAATCTTTTTTTAATCGTGGTGCTCTTGACAGAGCAGTCGTGGTCCACAGCGCGACCCACCTTGTATTGACTCGCCATGGTTAACTTTCTTGGGAAGCATAGTGCAGTGTTTTCATCTTGCCTTCTGCACCAGACATTTTGAGACTATTTAGGTCCTCAGGCTCGCTGTAGCCTCTTCCAGCCAATTGCCTAGCTAGGTGTATGGTTATACCGCCTATGGTATGGTTATGTTCTTGGATAAGACATGTTAATAATTTTTTCCGTAATTTTCAGTGATAATGACCCAAGACCAAACCAGTATGAGAACAAATACATTGATTGATGACGCCGACGACATACAAAGGCAGCTCGACAACGAAGCTAGGGAGAGATTTAAAAATGGCAGAGTAAGTTAATTAATTTATAGCAACAATTAATACTTGCCAGTTAAAGGGAATTTAAGGCGTCATCTGTTCGTAAAATGCCTGAAAGTGGAACTAGATTTTTTTTAAATTAATAGTAAATTATCGTAAGGAATTGTGCTACAGTCCTAGGTTCTAATCCTAGAAGTTTATCATCAAGCGTGCGTCGATAATAGGTAGGTATTTCAACTTCATTTCTAATATAATATTACAAATGCAAAAGAGTGTTTGTTTGTCCTTTTTATCAAATCAATTACGGAGCAACGGATTGACGTGATATTTGCACAGAGATAGTTGGAGGGCCAGATAATGACATGGGCTAATTTATATTTCGGAAATCCTTCGGGCTTGCCACATATTAATTTTTTCCACAGACGGAGCCGGAACGAAACCGGGGCGAAAATCTAGTGTATCATAATTTTATTTGCCATGCAATTACTTCTGCAATTACAGCTGTTTATTTCCAATACTGGAGTTAATACACACATTGAACACAAAAAGCAACGCTGACTCCTTGACTAAAGTATAGAAATATTGCCTAATCGCTACGGTAATGTCATATATTAATAAAGTCTACCATTAATAAATTAAATTTAAGCCAAAAAATAGACAAATAATAGGAAAACTTATGAGCGATCGAGTGGCCACAACCGTCTAGCATCACGAATCAGCCGTCACTGCCGCGAGTGCCGACAAGGCGAGAGAAGAGCTAAAGCGTTTCCGCTCAGAGTAGAAGTCGTAAGCGCCATTTGACATAATTATAATTTTTTAAATAGTTATTCATTTTATTTGAATAAACAAACAACCATTAGATGGGTAATTGAACATTACAAAAACAAATTAAATGTTATAGTACTAAAATCACTAGTACTGCCGTTTTCTTTCTTTGAAAACTTTCAGAGACTGCATTTTTGAAATTATTTTCTATCAAGCAAAAATTGTGAACTCGCGTTTTCAGAACAACTATTATATCAATTATATCCTGAAGAATTTTTTTTTAAATCTTGGAAATTGTCTTGTTTTTGCAAAAAGATTCTTTAAATAATCGTAGGTGTTATCTGCCCCTTAAGCAAAAATGTTTATTGAAACCTTAATACTCACTGGGTAATTACTGTAAGTCGGTCTTCTTCTAAAAATAATAGATATTTACGTCTGTTAAAGAAGTGACAAATCACGCGTGCCACCTTTAATATGGCCAGGCCAACAGACAATGTCTCTAGCTACCCAGCAAGTGATAAAAGCCGTGAAGATGTAACTAATGCCGGTAATATATCAACACATGTTCGTTTTGTAACCAAGTTACGTGCCAAATTGAATAATCTCTTGTTCACCTTTTTGTGTGTAATGAACGCCTGGTTAAAAATAAGTTGACATAATCTTGTGCGACCTAAATTAGTTGTTTACTGTTTTTGCCTCAGGTGCCAAATGCAGTTCCGCGTTTGTACTACCACGCACCGCACGTATATTTTCACTATTGTTTGCAAAAAGTCAAATGACTAGCAATGTCAAGTATGAAGTTAAAACTTCTGAACAACTTGGAAGGTATTTAGTAGCTGCCAAGGACCTTAAACCAGGTGAAAACATTATATCAGAGGAACCATTCGTTGTGGGGCCACATGGAGACTCCACCCTTGTGTGTTTCAATTGTCATTCACCATTGATCAGCAAGTTTCTGTGCTGCAAGGGTTGTGCTATTGCTCCTATTTGTTCGGGAGATGGATGTCCGACTGAATTACGAAAATGGCATAACCCAATAGAATGCGAGTTTTTTGCGAAATTAAAATTAAAAGGCTTTGGTCCCATGACCATGGTACAAAATGTGGGATCGTTGGTGGTGCTTAGAGTTGTGTTGAAGAAACAATCTAATGCTGAATCTTGGGAGGAACTTATGAATTTAGAGAATCATGTTAACGAGAGACGGAATACTGACATTTGGGCATATTGTAATAATACTGTTACGTTTATAAAATCACTCGGTCTGCTTGAAGAAAATGAAGACAAGGAATTGATTCAAAAGATATGTGGTGCCATCGATGTCAACAGTTTTGAAGCGCGCGGACCCTCTATACCAGGCCCGGGGTACTCAGAAACTTTAAGAGGAATTTATATGAAAGCTGCATTATTAGCACACGACTGTGTAGCCAATACTCATTTATCTATAAATGATAATTACATATTAATAATATCAGCTAGCACCAATATAAACAAAGGGGAAACCATTTATTATAATTACACAGATCCGTTACAGGGCACAGAATATAGACAAAAACATTTGATGATTGGCAAATATTTCCAGTGCACATGCCGTCGATGTTCCGACCATACAGAATTAGGAACCTTCCTCAGTGCAGCGAAATGTCCATCATGTAAAACTGGCTATATGAACAGAATTGACGCAAAATGGCTGTGTCAGGACTGCAAGGAGGACTGTAAAGATATGGACTTTAAACTAAAGTGTTGCGCTGACAAATTAGACGTTATAAACAAAAAAGATGAAAAAGAGCTCGAGGAATACATAAGAAATGTTTCTGTAGTATTGGCTCCCAACCATTATTTGTTATTAGATGCTAAACAGAAACTTGCTGGAGTTCTCAGAGACACTATACACAGAGAACCTCACCCAACAAACAAATTAATAAGACGAAAAATAGAATTATGTAAGGAGATATTGCCCGTATTAGAAAATCTCATACCTGGAATATCTAGAACCAAAGCTATAACTCTGTATGAATTACACTCAGCAATGGTGCAATTATCTAAAAAGTTATTCGATGCCAGAGAAATCAATGGATCTACATATTTGGATCAGCTACTAGCCGCTGAAAAATTATTGAAACGATCTCTTGAAATGCTTTTCATTGAGCCGGGAAATTCTCCTGAAGGGGAACTTTGCGCTAAAGCATTAGAAGAATATAGAACTTTAAAATCTACCATGGGAATAGTTTTGGATGGTATACACGCTGAAGGAAAAACATACGCCTGTAATACTGACAATAAAGATAGTATCCAGTAATATCTAAAACCTATACTAATATAGAGGTAAAGTTTGTAAGTCTTAAGTTAGAATGTAGGGGGTAATCTCTCAAAATACTGAACCGATTCTAAAAAATATTTCACTAATAGAAAGCTACATTATCCTTTGATTTGATTTTATTACAATGTTTTAATAAAATAACATGTTATAGAATCTAAAGTTGTTTTAATGACTGTACTGTGTTTTCAAGTCCAAAATCTCATCAATAATATATGTAAATGTGTGAAATATTATTAGGGTCACAGATATGATTATAAATTGTCGTTAGGTACTATCTCTTACACCAATCTAGTACAATTCAGGCACCGCCCCATCACGACATTTATATGTCGCAGTCGAATTGTAGAATCCGCCGCCTTACAAAAAGGCTGGCCGTTTTACAGAACAGCTCTGTTTATGCTGATTGGAGTTCTGCGTCATCCAAAGCGACTGAGTCGCGTCACCGTTTTGTAAAACCTAGCCGATTTGTATAACGGCTGATTCTACAATTCCGCTGCGACATATACATGGCCAGGCTATTGCAGCATGGCACTGGTAATAATATGAACAATTGCACATTTAGCTAGTTGTCCATAACAAGGCTGTACTTCCACCAAAGCTTTGCAAACAACATAAACAGGTGGCGAGTGTTCTCTGAATTGTTTTTAAAAAAATCCAAAAGAACTTTTCTTTTTCGTCATGTACTAAAAATATTATACCGCTGAAGTATATAAAATGTATTATTCCCCCAAGTTTGCGAGTTATTTCCTCTCGCGAAATTTATTGTATCTACGTGAACGAAATTTCATCTAAATATATACCGTGAAAAGATTTTCGCAAACTCGTTAATCGATTAGACGTTATTTTGAGCAAACTACATTATAGGTCGTCTAAGTGATAAAGTAGGTTCATTTTTAGGGTTCCGTACATCAAAAATAATTACTAGTTTTTTTATTAAATCCATATATCTCCTGTAAAAAGATAATAATTACATAAGTAAGTAAGTATTTGCAGTTTGTCTAAGTAAACAAGGTATTGTAGATATCTTGCAGGCAAATTTACTAATTCTAGTTACTGTCTTGGCTAAAACTATTATGTCCCTCAAGATATCTTGTAGATATCCCCCAAGACAATGTGTAGGAAAAGTGGGCACAGTATTTAAGTTCATTTCAGGAAAGACTTCATACTACTTGTAAGATAAAGTTTAACCTAACTTAGGAGAATGGAATTAGCGAGTCTCTTAAAAGTCACTTTAAGATATCCTACAGGTTGACTTAATACAATGTAATAGTTTTCAAGATATCTACAATACCTAGTTAGGACTACTAATACCAAACCCTCGCAAATTCAAAAAATACCTAATAAAATAAAACTTAAATCTTCATTCGCTATACCTAGTTATTATTTAGACAATTAATGGAGAACTTTTATTTTAAACACGTAAGTATGTAACAGACAACAAGAAAATGGCGACCATTATTACTTAACTGATTTAGGGGCATGTCGAAGATAAGAGGGAAATTCAAAACGCATGTTTGTTTATCGTGTAAAATGGACAGATATTGATTTAAAATTGACGGGCCTTAAAATTAGCACAATATTTAATATAAAATGTTGGAATTCAAACCTATGAATATATGTTTTTATCACTTATATATATTTTTTTTATATAAAAGTTTGATTTTCTGTTATTTGTTGATTAATCATATAATGAAAAAATTATTGTGAATAAATTTAACACTTATCTGAGCTATAAGGTATAAATAATAAACATGCCAGATCATTATTGCATTTTCATAAATGGTATAAAATGGCGTTAAATCCTATTTTTCTTAATGAAGTAGAACTTTAGACAATTTAGTATTGACGTAATACTTTTTTAGCGTGTATAACCTTAACTCTAATTTAATATGGAATTAGGAAAATACAACTTTAGGCAATTTAGTTTATACATTTCCTTTAGTTTGCTTTTCAAAATACCAAAATTTTATTTTCTCCTAAACTAACGATTTGTTTTCTTATTTTGTGGTGGTCGGTGTATGCAGAGAGCAACCAACGGAAAAAGTTAAATATAGTGGAATATATTGACATTTATAATTATATTAAGATTTTCTTTCAAACTTCCAAAATAATTTAAAATATTAGTTTTAAAACCGTTGTGCCAGTATTCTTCAGTACCACAAGCATTTACTAAAACATTTTTAACTGAATGAAGAAGTGTTCTGGCATCCTTTGGTACAAGATCTTGCTCGCGCTTGTTTATAATTTTTAACAAATCATTAATGGCAGTATGTGGCGTACTATGAACAATAGACAAGTTTCTTAGCTCTTTTCTAAAATTACAGTCGATAAAATTTCGATTCACTACTATCAGAATCATCACTGTCTACTGCTGCATCTAAACTTTCAAATTGTTCTATTACAGAAAATAATGCACTGTCTTTGTTTTCATTTGAAGGTGATGGTGCTTGAAAATACTGTAACAGAATTTAATATTTTTATGTTTTATAAATTAAAATTTTAGCAGATGGTGCAATACTAACAGTCGTTGCAGAACTTGCTCTGGTACAAACACTGTTAAACATAAGATTTTTATGTTTTTGTACACGCCGGCGAAATCCCCCGGTCCTTTTAATCTTTTTAAGTTCATCCATTATTATTTTTTGTTTTACTTTTGGTCCACTACAAAATGAAGCCGTCCCTTTAATGCTTATTATTCTGAAAACTGGTTTATATAAAGACTAAATGAATTAACTTTACCTAAAAAAGATCGTTTACAGTTCTTCGTGTAAGGATTAACTTAAGTTTGACTTACAAATTTTTCAAAGCTAGTTTTTACTTAAAAGACACTAAAGCCTTTCTTGTTAATTCAGTAGCGTTTAAATTGAGCCTTTAAATACAGTAATATTAGATTTAGTAGACTTAAGGTTTAGATATACTTTATACAAAATAGTTTTGGGAATACTTAACTTGGTATTGAGAATACAAACTTTTTTTAAGTAGCGGTAAATGAAAACTATTTTGATTTAAAGTAAAAATAGTATTAGTAAAGTAGTAGTAAAGTCGTTTTATCCTAATGAAACCCAACTTTAAGAATAGTATAAACATACAAGATTTAACTTTATTGGAAATTGCTACTTGGGCTGTACCTACTATTAGAGATACAGAAATGGTGTTTAAACAAAAACTATTTTGATTTAAAGTAAAAATAGTATTAGTAAAGTAGTAGTAAAGTCGTTTTTATCCTAATGAAACCCAACTTTAAGAATAGTATAAACATACAAGATTTAACTTTATTGGAAATTGCTACTTGGGCTGTACCTACTATTAGAGATACAGAAATGGTGTTTAAACAAAAACTATTTTGATTTAAAGTAAAAATAGTATTAGTAAAGTAGTAGTAAAGTCGTTTTTATCCTAATGAAACCCAACTTTAAGAATAGTATAAACATACAAGATTTAACTTTATTGGAAATTGCTACTTGGGCTGTACCTACTATTAGAGATACAGAAATGGTGTTTAAACAAAAACTATTTTGATTTAAAGTAAAAATAGTATTAGTAAAGTAGTAGTAAAGTCGTTTTTATCCTAATGAAACCCAACTTTAAGAATAGTATAAACATACAAGATTTAACTTTATTGGAAATTGCTACTTGGGCTGTACCTACTATTAGAGATACAGAAATGGTGTTTAAACAAAAACTATTTAATGACACAGGCAATAGAAAAAAAAAATAGAAAATGGAACAACACTCTTTAGTCATTGCTTTGTCCAGATAATTTTTGTTAATGTTCCTAATTCTACGCAGACGGAGTCGTGGGCAAAAGCTAGTATCTTATAGGATCTCTAAGATAAAATTCCATCCGCTAAAAATTTTAATCTATGGGTACAGCAAACCAAGGGAAATTATCATCATTAGGTACACATAATATAAATTAAAGTCCTCCGCCTCAATAGAAAGAGGGATTATCTAGGAAGTTTATAGGCTATAATTTGTGCGAAGCCGGGGGCGGGGTTGCTAGCCTTTCATCTTTTTTCAGGCTTGGTTTGATAAATATTTCAACTCGAAATACGCGACGATTTAATTTATCCAGAAATATGTAGATAGAGATGTTATTATCTATATAATTCCTGAAACAGTCTGTAAATATTAAAATTTTCCTAGAAATCGATGAACAGCTTTTTGCAACTTTAATTTTTAATATCAAAGTTATTGATCCTGCATTTTGACAACGACGTTCTTAAGACAAATCCATCTCTATAAGTATCTTTGATAAAATAAAAAATATAGACTACGTTCTAACATTTCAAAAAATCCAGTTCGTCGCAGCTAGACCACACTAGTTTAGTTTTTGTTCTTGAGTGATTTGTGCAGTGCACCATGTTCACCCACGAAACACAGAAGATGGCATTTTAATTACATATATTAATTTTATTTATTTTATCAAAGATCTAAGACCTAGTATATATAATTTCTCAAAGACAGTATCTCCCTTATACTGTATCAAAGTTAATGTTTGATACGCTATTTTAAAGATTATGTTTCCCTGTAATGACGAAAATTTAACAAATGTTTATTTTAAAATTCGACTAATTTAATATTTTGTAAAAGACGCCATCTATTGGAGATCAGTTTAACTATGACAATTAATAGCACATGTCATCTAGTTCTTATATAATTATGTCATTGCACTTTTACAATATTCTATCATCACGCCTTTTATCCCAAGAAGGGTCGGCAGAGACAATTGAATGCCATTTGCTACGATCCTGATATACCTCTTTCACTTCTTATATTTAAAAACTTTATATAATTATAAATTAGAAAGTGTCTGTTTGTTCGTATGTTTTTTGTTTGTCAAAAACCACGGATCATCAACCTAATTTATTTCACAAAGATATATTGGCATAGGAGGATGACATTTATTCCGGGAAAATTCTTATTGGGGTGTTTATATTACATGGGGGGGAGTCAGGGGTCCATATTTCCACTTATTTAAGTAGAATTGTATTAATAGATACTTTCGTACATGAAAAGATTGAACATAATTAAATATTCTTAATTGTTTTTTTCAGCCGAAAACTTTATGGGTTTTCAATTTTCCAAACAGAGCAATACCAAAGTTTGGCGCCAATAAACGGCAAGGTCGGTTGGTATATTTCTAAATTTAACGCACATAAACCACAGTATATAGAATTGAAAATTGTTATATAGAAAGGTGTATCATTAGGTCGCCGCGGCAACGATTTTAATTACTAAACTGTATGAAATTTAAATAGAAGAAAATAGTAGAAATAATTATAATGTTGTGAGAAAAATGAAGAAAAGTAGTTAAAAGATAGATGAAAGATTTCTTAAATTGGTATTTTTTAAATTGAAACCGGGAGCTTTCTTTAAGAATATTTGTGCTTCATAGGGAACATAAAGCCGGTCGGCACTTCTTTTAAAAAGTCAACACATACTTGTGTTAAAGAAATTACACTACACATAATTATGCGTGCGTGTATATGTGTAGATCACTCAACACGATGCCGCGGCGAACTAATATCAGGATATAATATAATATGACGATGAATCATGTTCTCATTTGTTGCAGGATTTTTCAATACAAGAGTTTAAATATTTAGGTAATTGAAAACAAGATTAAAATTTAAACTGTATTTTTAGGTGAAATCACATATCAACAAACGGAATGGGACTACAATGGTAATATATCATTTTAATAATATACCTAGAAGATTTTTTTGACAAAGATGTCATTAGAGATGAATGCGGAGTGAAAGATGATGTTGTGACTGAAATGAAGAAAAGTAGTAAACGCTGGTTTGGACACGTTGAAAGAATGAATTATGAAAGATTGTCTAAAAAGGTTTATATGGCTGAAGTGAAAGGAAATGCTGACAGAGGCCGATCTAGATATACTTTTATTGAACATATAAAAAATGTATTGATCGAAGGCAATATTAAAAGTACACACAATCGCCGAGCATGTATGAAAGGTATGATGAATACAAAAGAAGTGAAAGAGGTAGGTATGTCAGGATCGTAGCAAGTGACATTCGATTGTCTCTGCCTTGGGATAAAAGGCGTGATGATAGGCAACTAGGTCTAGCTAGGTAGGATCTCACGATTTCGCTGCACCCCTTCCCGACCTTCCGTTGCTTTTCTGTCACAGCCTTTGAGTATTTAAGACTGGAGACGGGAAGAGCTAAATCACCGAACAATTTTTTCTGCCAATTTTGGCGGGAGGGGAGGTAAACGTCTAGTACTAGCCCCTGTACCACTGTATTTTTCTGTCGTTTTATTGTCGCAACGGATTTCACGTTATATGATGATTAGTTAAAATACAAACATAATAATTATAATTAATGATTGGAAACACTATGTTACAGCAAGTTTGACGTCCTAGATCGCCTTTCCCATTTAAAACATCACAATTAACTATTTTCCTAGAGCTCTGTCTTGCGACACTAAACGATACCAACAAAATCTAAGGTTACTTATTACTGCGCACCTGGTCAGTTTAACTGGTCAAAGGGGGAAAAATTGGCGAAAGGGGAAGCCCGTCTATGGCCCCTCCATAGGCTTAGTACTCTATGGTCACAGCTGATATCACCAAAACCACGTCACCTTGCACATTGCCATCTCTCACCACATGAGCCCGAGGCTAGCCCATATACGATTTATACGAATCACAAAGTCACAAAGACGTGCTGTTTAATAGACTATTAGTCCGCATCCATACATACATTTCCGAAAATGGTGGCTCCATTTCAGACGTTAATTTCAACAACTTGTTAGTTTCAGGAGTAAAAAAACGCCGCTGTTGCCTTGTTTTTTCTAAAATATGTATTTCTAAGTAATAATAAATGTGAAAGCTTGGATATTTGAATAGTTGTTGCTCAATCACATCTTAACGGCTGAACGAACTTTGCTGAAATTTTTAAGATAAATAATTTGTATCCTAGTTTATATTTTTTTATTCCTGAAAAAGGCTGTAATTGCTATAGTTATTTATTTTTTAAATTTCTAGATCCCACAAAATGGAGCACACAGTATCCAGAATGCGGTGGCAACTCTCAATCCCCGATCAATATACCATTAAACATTCTGATCAAGACCCATAACACCAGAAAACTAATTTTCAAAAATTATGATGCTATGCCGAAAACGCTGACGGTCTTCAACGATGGGAACAAAAGTAAATAAAATATATATACTTCTTCTTCTTAGTATCATGGTCGTCTCTTCAGCATTTGTGGCACTCTTGACAAGACGTTGCTACTCCTCCCTGACAGGAACCTTCTTTGCAACCCTCACTTGGTCTATCCATCTTATAAGAGATCTTCCGCTCGCCCAAGTACCTTCTACCTTATACTATTGATATTATAAATTCAAAAGATTGTACCAAAACTGGGAATGAATTTGGGTAAAAATTGGAAGGAAAATGAGTTATACTTTTTCATTTATTTATTATTATTGTTTTCTTTACATGTAGAAACACGCATCTTCATTAGGCTTCAAATAGGGAAACAAGGCCACCCCACCACTCTACATTTTATATTACTTGTATTGGAATTCGAACCCGTGGCTGTCCGCTTCGTTGGATCATCATAACCACTAGGCTATTTCATTCCTTTCTTACAATATATTTCAACTTCAATTTCTCGAGATTAAGCAGAATTGCGCTTCACACTGTCCTGATGACGCAGTCAAGAACCGCAATCTTAAAGAACTCCATATGTATCTAGATATAGCTCTAGAAGCCGTCATTGGGGCGGGGTATGCGGTGAAGGGTGTGGATTTTAAACAAAGTGTATTTTGCCTGGTCAGTACATTTTGAATTTAGAACATTTTGGCATCAAGAAGAGTATAAAAATGCGTCCACCACACTATGCGAGCAGGCACGAGCGGAGTATGTCACGGCGCAAATTCGTCTATTGAACGAGGCACATCGAGCACGCAATGAGCATTTTGGCTCGCGGCACGTGCTCGCAGTTGATCCGTTTGTTGATTGACGGTGTTTTGACGAACACAGAGATTCGAGGCGTGTTCGCGGTGCGTCGATTCGATAATTGGACGAGAATTGAGAGTGAAATTTCAAGGATGCGTCACATTTCGTTACATGATATGAGAAGAAAAATATAACGTAGAGAGAAGGAGAAAGAGGGCTATACATTGTATATCTAAAGCCTCTTATACACAGTGGACCACTATGGCCCCGACAAAGTGAAGTTCCAGTATAATGCATGATGAATTCCTTTTATATAAATTGGAAGATCTCCATCATATTGTCTTCAAAATTATTTTACAAGGTAGGTATATTATAATAAATATAATAATTTGTGAATGATTTGTCCATCTCGACAGAGCATTGCGAGCAAACTCGGAACATGACACATCATACGATCATATGAGTTAAGGTGTCCACACATTCGTCCAATGTCCGGCGCGTCGCCGTATGTTCCACCGAAAACGACCACAGACTCGTCCGACAGTCCGCCTAGATCATCCGGCGGCCGGAATTGGAAATTTTTAGTGCGATGCCGGACCAATGTGTACTTAAATACCGTTTATAACTGTCAAAAATATGGAAAATCTCAGTTAATCCTGGAAAGGTGAGTTTATTTATACAACATTTCCTTACCACACAGTTGATAGTTATTATGTTAAATTGGATTGAGCCATATTTTTATTATTTACGGTTCTAAATAGCCGTAGTTGAACTTTGAAAACTTTGGCTATTTAGAACTCCTAATAATTAAAATATGGCTCAATACAATGAAATAAACTCACCTTTCCAGGATTAACTGAGAATTGCCATATTTTTGACAGATACAAGATGCTGAGAGCAATGGTCCTTAAGGCACTTGTCTCATCGCCGACGATGAACTAGAAGCGAGTAGAGCTAGAAACTAGAAACGAGTTGGCGAGCAGCGAGAAGCGAGTGTGTAGTTCCGATAGTTTTGTCGCTGTGCTGATTACTCGCGCCACTCGCTCGCGGCGGCCGAGCGTACAGTCCTGCGCAAACCTGCAGACAAACTAGACAACAATGATAATTCAAATGATTGTTCGATATTCATAACAAATAAAAATACGTGTACTTTCAGATCCGCACTGTAGAGAAATGACCGCTAGTTGGCCTCTCGTCTCTTCTCACCGCCAAGCGAGCATAGCTGAGCAAGTATCGCTGAGCGAGTACTATCTTTAATAGCTCTTGTCGCTATTAATATATGCATCTCTTTTGTTTACAAGGAATGTATATCTATTGTACGTTTCTTGAGCGAGAAAATAGCCCATAGTTAGTCGCTTCCTCGCCGGGGAGGTAGGACAACTGCCTAAGTAGTACTCGTAGCAGGTTCGTTGTACGGCTTGGCGGATGCTCGCCGTGGGCTCCGCTCGTGCTCGGCTCGGCTAGTGTGGACTGAAGGGATATCAACTCTATTCCTTTGTATATAAAACATTATGAATTCAATAGGAAAAATCAATAAATTTGTCCTAAAGTTGACCTAACCAACTTTTATGTACTTCTCCACTGACTTACCCTATCTCTCGGTACGTAATAAAATAACCGTAAAGGATACAAAAGTAGATAACGTTATTGTTTACACGGGGAAGTAAACTACTTTGCCTTAGGTTAGACAAATAAGTGGAAAATCTTCCTGGAAAAATCTGTAGACATTGTTTGGGGTTGAGATTAAGGACAAAGTTGAGTCTACATTCTATTTTGGGTTATTTTATGAAACCCTGTAATATAAAAGTAAACACACCATTACGACCTTTATATCGTGTGGCGTGGCCAGTAACAAAAGTTTTAGCAAAGTATACTTTATTTAATATTGACATTATAATAAAATCAAATGATTGGGTTAGGTAGAACAGGTAGATTTCTCTTGGGGTAGTATGGTATTACTCTTGCTTCGTCCAGATCCAGGATTAAAATAAATCATAAGACGCACCCTACATATAGCTACGCACGGGTTTATATCCACACAACTGATACTTATTATAAATGCGACCGAAGCAACGAATTGACGTGAATTTTGACAGACACTGCAGGAGGGGCGGAGAGTGACATAGGCTAAAAGGGTACGGACCAAAGGGTGCAAAACTGCAAACCGAAACCCTAATACTAAGGCTCCGCTGTCCATCCGTCTGTCACAGGACTGTATCTTTTAAACCGTATCTTGAAATTTTCAAAGAGTGTATGGCCGTATAACAACAAATATTAAAAATAAAATAAAGTTAACAATTATCCCATACAAGGAACGTGTTTTATTCGGCGTTTTTTGCTCGATTTTATTATCGTATGCGACTCCGACTTGTACTTGGCCAGTTTTTTACCCGACTTCCAAAAAAAGAAGGAGAAGGGTCTCAATTCGGACCGTATTTTTATTTTATTTATTTTTTTATGTATGTATGGACATCGATTACTCCTCCAGTAGTGAACCGATTTTGATGATTTCTTTTTTAATCGACAGATAATTTTTCCGGATTGGTCCCATATTTATCTCATAAAAATTGGTTCATTAGTTTTTCAGAAATTTTGAAAAAACTGACTTTATAAGTAAATTTTTCGTAATATCTCGATGACATACATACGTACCGATTTTGACGACTTATTTTTTTAAGGATATAATAATTTCTCGACATTATCTCACAGTCATATGACGAAAATCAGTTCAGTAATTTTTCAGAACTTCAGTAATTTTGTCTATGTTTACTGCTGAAAATTATATTAGAGAAAAGCCTTAGCAACGGTGGCTATTGACACGAAGTTGTAAATTTTCGTATCGACGATGGTCTAGCGGCTAAAGGTATGGGGTGCAGCGCAGGATGCACATTGCACATGGTCCAAGATCAAGAGTATCATGACCACACTTTCAAGAGTGTACAACTTAGAAGAAGGAATGAATTCTACGTCATGTCATGTCGATTAACATTGATGGAGCCACAATAAAAGAAGAAGAAGAAGAAGGAATAAGTACATAAACTATTTTAATTAAAAATTCATAACATCTGAGTATTTTCAATTTCAATGACAGTTATAATACCGACTATTAACTTGTCAGTTAGAGCTGAAGTTAACCAACTTAACCCAGTTAGTAATTACATTTCCAATTTACGGGAGCACCTGGTCGCGACAAAACTTTTAAATGAAGTCTTGGTTCCATTTCGTTTCACATAAAACACAAGTTTCTAACCGACAAGCTTATTAGCTAATTTGCAACTAACAATCAGTCGCGCGACGTCAATTTCGTCGCAAAGTGCAAACACCTAATCCTGCCCCCTTAGACAATACATGTACGAACGCTAAACAAGAGATGGAGACAGAAAGTGGTTGTAAGCACTTGCCGGCAGAAAACCTCTTTTTCGTGTAGTCTGAGCCCCTTCTTGTATACGAGTAGGGGCCAGCGCTTGTCGGTACGCCGCTGAGCCGATTTACAAGAAAAAAAAATAATAAAAAAAAACCTACCAACTGGCAGAAAATGAGTGAACAGCATTTGGGGAGCTCTCGGTTGTAAGAAAAATATTTTCTGCCAATTTACTCCCTGCAGCAACTTGCAAAATTCTTTCAAAAAAAACCAAAAAAATATATTATTATATAAAAAAACTGCAGGGAGTAAATTGGCACAAAATATGTTTCCTACAAGCGAGAGGTCTCCCCCCCACAAATGCTGTTCACTCATTTTCTGCCAGCTGGTAGGAGAGGTTTTTTTTTTCTTCTAATTCGGCTCAGCGGCGTACCGACAAGCGCTGGACCCCTACTCGTCTACAAGAATTTGTAGAGGGGGGCTCATACTACACGAAAAAGATGGTTTCTGCCGGCAAGTGCTTACAACCACTTTCTGTCTCCATCTCTCTAAGTATAAGGGTCCACGTCGGTTTTTTAGTTGCGTTTTGACAGGAATTATTGTGCAATACGTTTCAGTTGCTTGTGCCGCGATAACACTGCGAGCTTTAATAAAAGTCACGTCACTTACAAAAAAATGGAAAGCAATGGCCGACGTGTCGCGGAAAAATCCAGCTGGACACGAAATCTTTTTTAATTAAAAAAGTTGCTCACGCTCAGGTACCTAAAGGCTTTGCTAAGTTTTAGAATCCTATACCTACAATTTTTTCGGTGTGACTTCCTCTTATGTTGTCATTTCGCCTGTGGAAATTTGATATCATGGTGCAATACATTTTTTTAATTAATCTACGAAACCTTTTTCTTCTACACGAGTTGGCTTATATTGGAGTATCTCCCTCTTTTAGCCGATGGTATTTGTGAGTCTATTCCTAACGAGTGGTCAGTTCTGTTTAGGTATATTATTTAGATGGAAAAGCCTCTAAATGTGATTTGTCGGATTACGTACATAAGTTTTCAATTATAAAATCTTATTAGTACATAGACGGGATCAAACCGCGGTCTGCCTAGTTAATACCAGACGTCTTAACCACTCGGCCACCGATATGATTCGTGAAATTTAATGAAAATCCATTGGACCGTTGTTTCTGAGCCTATTCTGGACAAACAGAAACTTTAATTTTATTTCTTTGTATAGATGAAAAAAATATAATCGTTTTCTAGTTATAGCATGTATAGCTTCGAAGGCTAGTAAAGACGGAGTCTGCACATACTTACATCTGTTATAAATTAACTTTAAAAAAAAGTGTACTACCGACTTCAAAAATTTGCACTGAAAAGTAAGAAATAATAAATATTAGAATTTGAAGACGGTTGGTACCAAATTAGGATAGAAAATTAAGTAAACATCTAAGAAGATAAAGATCTGTTCAATATTAGGTATCTATGTTTGTATGTACTGAACTGAGGATCGTAGGTCCTAACGAATTGTCTAGATTAGTGAATTTGGAAACTAAGTTGTTTCTAATTCGACACCAACCGTCTTCAAATTCTACGACGAAATATTTCTTACTTTTCAGTGCTAATTTTTGAAGTGACCACCTGTGAATATACCCTTTCAAACCCAAATCGGTCCAGGCGTCTTCAAGTAATCGGGGAACATACATAAAAAAAAGATTCTGACGAATTGAGAACTTCTTTTTTGAAGTTCGGTTAAAAAGAAGTGATAAATGTAGTAGATACATTGTCTTCCTAAGTGCAGCAACAGGCTTATGCCATCTCAATCTCATGCTTCTTAGGGCACGTAACGCATCAGCACTTCTTCTAAAAGTAACAGAGATACGTCTTTTAAAGAAATGACAGATCTAGGTCCAAGGTGCAACTTAAGAGCCTTATATGCATAATTTGAATGGGGATAAACTATTCCCATACAAGATATGTGTGTATTGTAATATGTCGAGTATGTAAAAGTTACAGTCTGTAGGTTAATTTTCATTCCAAAATACCTAAGATCATTTGGACCTTAATAAGGTCTCTAAAAATGTGAGTTTGCTATTTATTACGGTATCTTAAACATGTTAACATTTCGTAATATTACCTCTACCGGAATATTATAATTTAGAAGCAACATTTTCTCCGCAAATAAGAAATTCTCGTTCATTTTGTGTGGCCTGAAGAAGCCCCATATTTTGCGTTGAAAGTCTTGAAAGTATCTAATTATTAATTCTAACATATTATCTAAAGTTAATTTTATCTTCACGGCCTTCGTGTGACCAGAGACATTAATAATAGTGTCCACTTTTTGACACTTCGTCCATATTAAACAGAATTATCTATCTATCTATCATCACGGCTTTTATCCCAAAAGGGGTAGGCAGAGACAATCGAATGCCATTTGCTACGATCTTGACATATACCTCTTTCGCTTCTTTTATATTCATCATACCTTTCATACATAAACGGCGATTGTGTGTACTTTTAATATTGCCTTCGATCAATAAACTTTTATGTTCAATAAAAGTACACCTAGGTCGTCCTCTGCCAGCATTTCCTTTCACTTCAGCCATATAAACAGAATTAATTAAACCTAATCGATCTTGATACGTGCCCTAAGTATCACGAGATTAAATCACATAATATTTTTTTAATTTTATACTAATATTATTTACCTATACGAAAGTTATATTCCCTCTTTGACGTTAAAATAGAGCACCGACATGATTGCACAGAGATAGTTGGTCACATAAGCTACTTTTTATCTTGGTCATCTTTCAGGTTTATTCTTATGTCACTTTTAAAGGAAAGCTGTAATTTTTTTTTTCAGTGGTGTTATATGGAGACTGGATCGCGAAGAAATGGCCCATCATAACAGGTGGTGCAGTGTTCGCCAGGATGTATTATTTTCATTCTCTGGCGGTGCATTGGTACTCGGAGCATCTGGTCGGCAGTATTCAATACCCGGTGGAAGTGCAATTGTTGCATATATCTACTGATTACCCATCTAAGGAGGCGGCGGTGAAGGCATCCGTGAATGATCATCAAGCTATGCTGGCCATATCCACTTTGTACAGGGTAACGTAGTTTTTACTTTTATTCTGAGAATATATGCTTATTACCTACTTATCTATTAGTGATATATGCTACCGCGGACCTTTTTATAGATAATTTTATTCTACACAATTATTTCCTAAGTTATGCCATTAAAACTCGCTGGGGCAAACTTTTTCCCCGGCTTGATTCTCGTATACCGTTATGCTTAACTGAACAGCTTATAGTAGTTTTTGTGTGCAAAGTGCACAAACAAACGGGGGACGATTGCCCGATACAAATACAAATATTTTTTATTATTTTGCGTATTTTTAACCGACTTTGCTACTCTAATTCTTTTAATATGTAGATTAATGTAGAATTCTATGTCAATTATTTCATAGATAATTTCATATATTTTAAGAAAAAATTAACTACACTTTGCTTATTCTAATTGTTTTTTTATAATACTCATAAGTCCGAAGTCCGTCTCGTGTATTATCGCAAGACAGGTTTTGTTGAGAAATCGTACTTTTTCTTCTGGTACGTGATATTGGTCTATCTTAGCTTATCCTTGGTTATCTTATCGATTTTAATAGTAGTCCATTTTGCTCATATATTTCTAAAGAGATATGGACAAAATATGTCGCGTGTAAAACTGGGTTCGTTGCGCTGTGATGCCAATGTGGCGATATCACCTATATCAAAATAATATGTAAGCATATCTTTACTGATACATTTTATAATCGTACAGTTGCCCACGACTTTGTACGCGTTATATTAGGAATACAACGTTTACAACCCAATTTAAAAAACCCCCTTAGGGGTTGATTTTCGAAAAATTCACACCCTAAGGAATACCTTTGATATTTTTTTTTATATTTAGATTTAATTCTTACATCCCTAATGTTTTACGGTATTCAATATAACTTTTTAAAACGTACTGTGGTACCTTTCATACTAATAATAAGACCCATCAAACTTTTAACTACTTTTATAATTTCTGACAGTTACGCTAATTTAGGATATTTGTCTTTTTTCGTGGCGTTATCAAAATATTGTCAGAGTTCAACTCGAGGATATAATCGATTCCCAGTTATCTTTTTAAGATATTTACATTAGCACAGAACATTTTTATCTTCTCTGCTTGACGTTTGAATGCGACAAATATATGTGAATACATCTAATCTGCTACAAGCGTTTATGAATCTGTGGATGGTTCAAATTAGAGATGCACCGAATAGTAGTTTCACTGAAGAACCGAATACCGAATACTATTCGGTTTAACCTTTATCGAACCGGATATTCGGCCGAATTATTCGGTTTACCATTTCATTGTTTCAAAATAAATGTTGATATAAGTTTTAAAAAGACATGTGGATTTGATTAAGGTTTAAAAAAATGATTATTTTAAGTTTATAAATAAATATTGTTTTGAGTTTTAAAAATAAATGTTGCCTTAAGGTTTCAAAATAAACGTTGATTTGAAGTTTAATTGCTTTATTTTATTAGCTTTATTCAACACATTCTTCATAGGTTTTCTTTGACTTATAATATAACATAAATCTTACATAAGAAATGTTGTCTTTTAGTTCTATACCATGTCATGTAGCCAAGAAATAGAAATACTCAAACCGAATATATTTGGCAACAAAACCGAATAATTCGGCAGAATACAAATAGTGGAAAAGATGCCGAATACACCGAATACCGAATATCAAACGAATATTCGGCGCATCTCTAGTTCAAATCATGTAGTATGCTGGCGCTCTACTAGATTGGTAATTTCGCGATTAAAACGAGATCAAAAAAATTATACAGCAGTGTGCGGGACTAATGCGTAATTCTGTGGATTTTACATCTTATATGACTTTCATCTAGACACTACTGCATTAACCATAATTAATCACGTCTAATAAACACTAAATTATACTTGAAAACAGGATATTTTACAAAAATAAGCGAAATTTCTACTGACGCTAGGCTGTTACAGTATTAAAAAAACGGTCTCGTCTATCTGTCTCGCTTTAACATACGCGTATCTATGCTCTTTCTCTTTTGTATTGCCAATCTAGTAGAGCGCTCGAGCGACTATACTAAATCTATGGTTCAAATGGTGCAATCCGAAAGAAAGAGATCACAAAAATCCGTTTGAGCTGCACAATTCGGAGTTTCGTGAATTGTTTCGAAAATTTCTAGAAATGGCGCGAGACATTGACGTTGAAGAGCTTGATTCTATATAGAAGACATACTATGGCGTGTACTACTTTTGCTTGTTCATCCATAAACACACTTATTTAAAATTATAATATATTAATTAAATACAACAATAATGTGGATTCTAGCTATGGAAGTCACCAGACCTTGCTAGTTCTTGGTATCACTGTATCTAAATTTCTCAGAAAGTTCCTAGAGTTTGCTTATGTTGATATAAAATTTTAAAGGAAATAGGTTCAGTTCCCTGGAACTTGGAGCAGATACTTAGTTTGTTTCCGAAGGATAGGAGAACAACTTTATGTTCGTCAACATCGTCAGTTGCAGGTACATCCAAGTAGCAAAATCCAGGCTTTCTTTACATCCATAGAGCATCCACAGTCTTCCACTCATGAGTAGGTATGATTCATGTTTTAACTGTTTTTAAACCCCCTTACCAACTATACCAATAGGGGTGTTAACACTTTTTTTAAATACTTTTAAATTTATAGCTGCATGATTAATTTATTATACCAAATTAGAAAATGCTTTTAATTTCATTTTTTAAATTCCCGCCAACACGTTGATGACGTCACATCTTGCAAACCAACAAAATGATGGTCACAGATTAGATAAATGATAAAATAACTTAGTCAGTAGATTAAGGGTAACTTATTTTTATAATAATCATCTTGCTAACCAACAAAATGATGGTCACAGATTAGATAAAATGATAAAATAACTTGGTCAGTAGATTAAGGGTAACTTATTTTTATAATAATCATCTTGCTAACCAACAAAATGATGGTCACATATTAGATAAAATGATAAAATAACTTGGTCAGTAGATTAAGGGTAACTTATTTTTATAATAATCATCTTGCTAACCAACAAAATGATGGTCACATATTAGATAAAATGATAAAATAACTTGGTCAGTAGATTAAGGGTAACTTATTTTTATAATAATCATCTTGCTAACCAACAAAATGATGGTCACATATTAGATAAAATGATAAAATAACTTGGTCAGTAGATTAAGGGTAACTTATTTTTATAATAATCATCTTGCTAACCAACTAAATGATGGTCACATATTAGATAAAATGATAAAATAACTTGGTCAGTAGATTAAGGGTAACTTATTTTTATAATAATCATCTTGCTAACCAACAAAATGATGGTCACAGATTAGATAAAATGATAAAATAACTTGGTCAGTAGATTAAGGGTAACTTATTTTTATAATAATCATCTTGCTAACCAACAAAATGATGGTCACATATTAGATAAAATGATAAAATAACTTGGTCAGTAGATTAAGGGTAACTTATTTTTATAATAATCATCTTGCTAACCAACAAAATGATGGTCACAGATTAGATAAAATGATAAAATAACTTGGTCAGTAGATTAAGGGTAACTTATTTTTATAATAATCATCTTGCTAACCAACAAAATGATGGTCACATATTAGATAAAATGATAAAATAACTTGGTCAGTAGATTAAGGGTAACTTATTTTTATAATAATCATCTTGCTAACCAACAAAATGATGGTCACAGATTAGATAAAATGATAAAATAACTTGGTCAGTAGATTAAAGGTAACTTATTTTTATAATAATCATCTTGCTAACCAACAAAATGATGGTCACAGATTAGATAAAATGATAAAATAACTTGGTCAGTAGATTAAGGGTAACTTATTTTTATAATAATCATCTTGCTAACCAACAAAATGATGGTCACAGATTAGATAAAATGATAAAATAACTTGGTCAGTAGATTAAGGGTAACTTATTTTTATAATAATCATCTTGCTAACCAACAAAATGATGGTCACAGATTAGATAAAATGATAAAATAACTTGGTCAGTAGATTAAGGGTAACTTATTTTTATAATAATCATCTTGCTAACCAACAAAATGATGGTCACAGATTAGATAAAATGATAAAATAACTTGGTCAGTAGATTAAGGGTAACTTATTTTTATAATAATCATCTTGCTAACCAACAAAATGATGGTCACAGATTAGATAAAATGATAAAATAACTTGGTCAGTTAGTAGATAAAGGGTAACTTATTTTTATAATAATAATCATATTATAAAAAAACTTAAAATAAAAACTAACTAAAATATCTAGGAGCTAATAAAAAGTCACTAGATTGACAGACAGTTATTATAATATAGTTGATTGAAAATTGAAATTTAGATGGAAGATGGAAGTGACGTCACTTCCCGTTTGTAGTCACGTGACCGTAAATTATTTCCTTGTTAAGTAAAGTCTTATTTTTCCTATACTTAATGTCATCTATGTACAATGAAATCTGTGATGTGGATAAATCCTGAACGCGAAATAAATATCTAGTAATATTGCTTTAAGCTGATGTTTCTTGTCTAGTGATAGATACAATTATTTTACAATTTTTAATTTCTTTATCTAGACACACGGCGGTGTGTCAGCCAAGTTCGCAAAGCAAAAGTGCGACAAACCGGTCGTGGGTTATATTACACAAACCATGTCGGGCCACATTCGACCCCTAATAACTTAAATCTATTTGACCTGCACATTTTGCACCCTCTTCTACTTACCAAATTTGAATAAAAAACATCTTTTACCATTTACGAGATAATTACGTCTGAAAATCACTATTTTTATCATTGACTTACAAAGTTTAGACTACTTCCAGGTGACTTAGGAAGTTAAAAATTGGTGTGGAGGTCATTGGACGTGTATGTAATATATAAAAAAAACCCGAAAAGATTGTATTGTTTTTATATTTATTTTTATAATTACTTTAATTAACCAAAAACGTGTTTGTGAACTAATTATGGATCAGTGTCGACTCGGACCTGGACCCGCAGCCTAATTGCGTAACTTTGATAGTGATCCAATCACTATCATTTTTTTACAGATAAAGGTCGAATTTAGCCCCGCACTTTTTGAAATGTGTATTTTCGTTAATTGTGCTATATTGTGTTGCGTTTGTGCCGTACTGTGCCGCAAAAAATAGCTCAATATCTCAAACCGTTTTTGAGAAAAAAAATAAAAACGAAAATTTCACGTTTTTAATTGTTTTTATTTTTTTTCTCAAAAACTGTTTGAGATATTGAGCTATTTTTTGCGGCACAGTACGGCACAAACGCAACACAATATAGCACAATTAACTAAAATACACATTTCAAAAAGTGCGGGGCTAAATTCGACCTTTATCTGTAAAAAAATGATAGTGATTGGATCGCTTTCAAGTTACGCAATTAGGCTGCCGGACCCGCACCAAGCCCGGCTTCGCTAATAAAACAAGTGAGGTCTATCTTGGATCTGGATCCCAATTTCTTTCGAATTTCCTTAAATCATAGCTCCTGTCATCAATAGTGCGACTTGGTAAGTTTTTACCCATCAACTTTAATGTTTGAGTTTGAGAATTTATTTAATTGAGTAAGTATTTGATTGCCAAAGATCTAGTCAATAATGTATTTAATTAAGTATGACGAAGTTAATGTACCTATGTATGTGATTAACATCTTCTGTTCCAACTAATTACTATTACCATATTATAATAATTTTAGTATTTAAAGTTGGTGTATGAAGTACAGTCAACGGCTCATCAAGGACTAAAATATGTAAAAACTTCCCATTTGATCTTAAAATTTCTTAATTAGGTGTTAAGTTCAAGTTAAATTAGAGAAATTTGTCTAATAAAAAACTTGCCAAGTCACACTATTGAGCAGCACAGAAGATAACATATTTTATTTTAAAGCAACTTAAGAGCGTTATTGACAGGAGCTATGATTTAAAGAAATTCAAAACGTTACCCGAATATTTATCTTGGAAGTTTTTTGTTATGAACTTGGCTTTCTTTCACATTTATGTTTTTGGTGAGATTATAAATTACTTACTTAGGTATAAAATAAAATATAAAACAAATTAATTATTTAAATCTTCATTCTTGTTACGGATGTATGAACCATTCTTTATCCGCATCTAAAAGTTAATTACACAAGTTAGTTATTACACATATTTGCAATCGTTTTTGTGTGACTCGAGGGGTGAATATTATTTTGAAAGTGAGGTGGTGAGCGAACAAGAATTTATCAGCCCCTCACATGTATGCTACACACTGGACAGGTATAGTGCGAGCCAAAGTAGCCAAACCAGCTGTTTGAGCGCTAAAGTGGGAAGGCCCTAAGCAAAGTGTGATCATTCTTCTAGCAAAATGTCCAATTTCTCACGGTAGCTAATTGAACTGAAGGACATTGAAAGACATTGTATTGGACCATTGGAGTAGTGTAAGCTGTGTAAGTATTCTCTAGGTATCCTCCGACACCGTTTTTGAAACGAAATTATGACCACTGGGTAAGGACTACTGTGCATTCGCTAAGTGTTATTCTTGAATACGGGTTTTAGAACCGCGACATCTTTGGTTTCTACTCCAAGGCCAAAAACGACGGGACCTAGCCTGTCCTTAAATGCGGCTTCAATACAGAAATGTTGTGAATTACAAATAAAATCAATTACTTACATTAATTTGTAATAACTTCAGCCTATTCCTTTCCCTCTCTATTTCATTTCGCTCCCTTAACAACTTTAGTCTATCCTCACCATATTTCTTGAACATAGAGACCATTTCCTGTAAAAATTTAAAGATTACGACAACGCTCTTATTACGTGGTAGCTTTCTTACCATTACAGAACTTAAAAAAACTACCTTAAGCGTTCTATTTGTATCGGCTTGCAAATTTGCATAACCCTTGACAATGTCGTCCATTTCTTCAAGTTTAACATTTTTCGCGGTAGAGGGTAAATGACTAGGTGATACTGAAAACTCTGCTGCTATGGGCATGGGTTGCTGCACGTCGACAAAAAATGGACGATTGGTATCACTGTTCACTGACATTTCTTCAGTTTTGTAGGGTCCAGAGGCGTCCACAACTATTTCCTGAAAAAAAAAATTAGTAATAAGTTTTAAAAACTAAATAATTTTGGTATTGTTTGTTCGGTATAAATTCTCATGTCACATTTTAAAAAAATCCACGAGCTAAACCAGGCGGATAGCTAGTTACAGTCTCAGACACTTCTCTTAAACCAGGCCCATGGTAATAGCCATATGACTAAACGTCTGGTGAGTCTTGATTTCGGTCAAATAAAGTAGGTACACATTTATACTCACGTTTTGTTCGACATACATGCTCACTTCAGGAATTGCTTGAGCCGGATTTGAAAACAATTCAAGCTGAAAATAAAGACAAGGAATTATTATTATGCTCTTTATAAATAAAATCGTCACTCGCTTCTTGTCTTTTTGACCTGTGTTCACAGGAAGTCTCTCAAATATTATAAAGAGAAAAGATTTGTATGTTTGTTTGCAAGGAATAAACTCAAAAACTACTGAACCGATTCTAAAAATTATTTCACTAATAGAAAGCTACGATATCCCTGAGTGACTGAGGCTATATTTTATATTGTTCGAATATATCCACGGGCGGAGCCGGGGGCGGAAATTCTAGTATAAAATAAAATAATAATAGAGAAAGGCTACCTATATTGAGAATTCACACTCTTAACACTTCAGCATATGAGCCAAAGCAGCCAATCGAACCAGAATTGCACATATACAGCATTTACACGGCTCAGCCCAAATGTGACTTACAGTCCGGCTTTGCTTGTGGATTTTTTTGAAATTGAAATTATTCCGAAGGATTTCCGAGATTAAAAGAAATATATGTCACGCTTTCGCCAACTATCTCTGTCGAGGCCTTTCGCGGCTTGGCTATGGCAAATAATGCAACTGATATGTTGAGCGACCGAACCTTTGAAGTTATCAGGATCGGACGGGCGACGTCGGGTCGGGCAATCGCTTGCAGGCCTCATCGGACGCCACGGTTCCCAAGAACCGTCAGATTGGCAAGGCGCGGCCTGGCCTACCTAAAACGAGCCGTGGGAAGCCTTTGCTCGTGAAAAAAGAACAAACAAAGAAACACACTTTCAGAATAAATAGTATAGAAGAGTTTATGTGTAAGTACCTCTTGTTCTTCTTCATCTTCTCGTTCACTGATACTCTCTGATTTGTCAGTATCAATAATACTCAGAACCTTGAGGTCAAGGTCAGTGAATTCAGGAATCGGGTCCTTGTTCTCTGTATCTTGATTGAGTCTGTTCACGAGGGCTCTCTTCTTTCGGACCTTCTTTTTGAGGTCACGCCATGTCTAGAAGACAATCCAGACTTAGAGGATTTTCCAACTAAATATACCTCAACAGAACTGGCTACTCGTTAGGTTAGGTAAAATCTGCATATTACCTGAAACGATGTCCCTGTGTTTTATCGTCTCTATCGCTAGCTAGTATGTCTACAATTGTTGAGACAAAGCTCTATTAGGAATGGGAAATGATTTCTTTTTCTTTCTAATATTATGACCTCCCCGGTAAACAAACTGTCCGTGCAGTTGTCTTTTTCGCACAGAATTTGGGGATGTTGGGGGGAGTACAACAGCAATAGACTTGTTAAAAATATTTTCAAGTTGATCGCCGACCGTGTTTCCTTATAAATGGAAGAGAAGTACTATAATGCTGTTTTAATTCCATCACTTAAGAAGCATGAAGGTAAGATAAATGCAGTAGAAATGCGGTCTTTAAATAGAATGTGTGATATAATGCGTTTTGACCGCATCCGAAACGATCTCATTAGAGAAGAATGCGGAGTGAAAGATAATTTTGTGACTAAAATGAAGAAAAGTAGTTTACGCTGGTTTGTATTGATTAAAAAGGTTTATATAGCTGAAGTGAAAGGAAATGCTGGCTGAGGACGACCTATGTGTACAGGCCGAGCTTCTTTTATGAAGGTATGTAAGGATCGTAGCAAATGCCATTCGATTGTCTCTACCTACCCCTCTTGGGATAAAAGGCGTGATGATATATAGATAGAAGTATAACTTAATTGCGTCAAATAAGTTGACCCGAAAAGTATCACGTGGCTAACCAACCAGTCTAAGACTGCGCTCCATAAGTCCATACGATTTAAATATGTCCTCCCAACTCTAGCATCAGTCTGGCTAATTGTACCTACTTACAATTTTGGTCTGAATGTATGTTTTCTTTGGGCCAAAAGCAGAAAGTTTGAAGGCCACATTTCTCCATAATTTTTGATGCTTCAAGTATCCACACGTCCCGGTATATACGCCTAACGCCAAGTTTTTGTTTTGTAGCATTTGGTCAACTAAAACTTCTAGTTGACGTGTTGTGCTCCGTGACCTTTTTCTGAAAAAAAAAATGTTTTATCTTATCGGGTACAATGGTACAATCACAGGATATTTTGTAATCCTACTAAATATTATAAACGCGAAAGTTTGTGAGGATGGATGGATGTTTGTTACTCCTTCACACAAAAACTGCTGGACGGATTTTAATGAAACTTTACAATGTTATAATAGACAAAAAAAGTCCGCGGTAGCATATACCTAAGGATTATACTTCATACGTAAGATCCGTTTTTAACCGACTTCGAAAAAAAAAGAAGGAGAAGGTTCTCAATTCGGACTGTATTTTTATTTATTTTTTTTATGTTTTTTTTGTATGTATGTACATCGATTACTCCGCCAGTTGTGAACCGATTTTGATGGTTTCTTTTTTAATCGACAGATAATTCTTCCGGATTGGTCCCATTTTTATCTCATAAAAATTGGTTCTTTAGTTTTTCAGAAATTTTGAAAAAACTGACCTTTTAAGTCAATTTTTCGTAATATCTCGATGAAATATGTACCGATTTTGACGACTTATTTTTTTAAGGATATAATAATTTCTTGACATTATCTCACAGTCATATGACGAAAATCGGTTCAGTAATTTTTCAGAAATTCAGTAATTTGTCTCTGTTTACTGCTGAAAATTATATCAGAGAAAAGCCTTAGCAACGGTTGCTATTGACACGAAGTTGTCAATTTTCGTATCGACGGTGGTCTAGCGGCTAAAGGTATGGGATGCAGCGCAGGATGCACATTGCTCGAGGTTCAAATCCCATCCACCGCAGTATTTTTTTTAATTTTCCATAATTTTTTTTAGTTGCGTTATTATTTATTTCTCAGGGCAACAAAATCACTTAAGAGGGAAAAAAAAAGTGTACCGACTTCAAAAATTTGCACTGAAAAGTAAGAAATAATAAAAATTTCGTCGTAGAATTTGAAGACGGTTGGTGCCAAATTAGAAATAATTTAGTACCCAAATTCACTAATCTAGATAATTCATTAGGAACCTACGATCATCAGTACAAACACAGATAATATTGAACAGATCTTTATGTCCCTAGATGTTTACTTAATTTTGTATCCTAATTTGGCACCAACCGTCTGCAAATTCTACGACGAATTTTTTATTATTTCTTACTTTTCAGTGCAAATTTTTGAAGTCGGTACACTTTTTTTAAAAAGGTTTATTCTAGACTTGTCTTATAGTAAACAATCTTCGCATGAAGTCTTTTTAAATAAGCTGTCATTTCAAAATCACGGCAAATCTCAGTTCATCCTGGAAAGGTTAGTTTATTTTTACAACATGTCCTTACCACACAATTGATAGTTATTATTTTAAATTGGATTGAGCCGTAGTTTCCAAAACGACCATTGCTATTTTCGTATTTAGAACTCTTAATAATGAAAAAATGGCTCAATCCAATACTGTGTGGTAAGGAAATATTGTACCTATATATAAACTCATCTTTCCAGGATTAACTATGTGATGTATTATAGCCTTAATGCCCGCGACTTCGTACGCGATGTATTAGGAATACGTTTACACCCCATTTCATCACCTTATGATAGTAGCGTCATGTTAAATACGTTATTATATAGTAGGTATATTGTAGGTATAGATCTTCCTCAAGACGCAAAAATATTTTATCTAATCCGACGGTAGGTCCAGCAGTCCAGCTTTATTATTACCTGGTATAGATTTCACATACCTACCTATTAAGTACTCAACATTTCTACCTATTTTACATTTTGCAGAACAATAATATTTTTTTAATAGTTTAATAGAAAATACAATAAAAAGCATTGAACTAAAATTAAAGACAATATGAAACGTTTGTTTACCAAATAAGAAAAGCCTTTTATAAAAACACCTCACAAAAAAATGTGAGAAGAAAAAAATAGGTTTTATCAACCACAGCACGGTTTACATATAAAAAATACTTTTTGGTTTTCATTTTTATCCGTTGTTACCTTCGTCTCTTTACAATCTACCCATAAGTTTCTCTCACTCGCACAGACAACTCTCTGATATCTCACCATCTCGCTCGCTCACAGTATACAAAACTACACATTGCGACGCACAGACGCGTCACCCGCCGTTACAAAAAAAGGTTAGGTAAATATATCAATAATTATAAGTAATATTTACATTCCAGTAAAGGATTCCATCTCGATCTGCTTAAATTAATCACCTAACAAACTAAAAACTTTGAATAAATGCAAAAATAACTTTATATTCCCGTTTCACTTTCACGTTGAACAGAGAACACAACAAGCCGCCAGTCGAGGCACAACTGACGAAGATACTTATCGCGGTCAGCGACTCGACGTCACGTGTCGGTAGATATAACAAGCTTATATCTACTCTATAGCGATAGGACTAAGTCTATAATAGCTTAAATTAAAATTTTATCGTTTATTTCAGAGGATGCCCGCATGTTTCGTCGTCACACACATTTTGGTTGATAAATAAATCGGTTATTTTGCATTCAAACCTCAAATAGAGGAGATAAAATTGTTGTGTGCTCGCAAAAATCGATAAAACCCCATGTTATCCTTATCTTATCTATTTTATTAAAACATTGTATGCGCTACGGTCGCAAGATAAAATTATCGTACCTAAGATATATGGTTTTATTGACGCGACCTACTTGATTTTATTTCTGTTTATTGAATTTATTTAAGTTATTGAATACATTATAAGTAATAAATTTATTTTATAGTGTTTACTTACATCAAATTAGACATTGTTTTAACTGAGCATTTTTGTTCTAAAAATAAAAACAATCCACTTTTTCTTAAACTTGACAGACGTCAATATTTTTAGTAAAAAAATTGTAGTTTTTGAACTCCTTTCTAAATACGATTTTGACGGTTTTAAACATTTTATAGAAAAAACACAGAATAATCAGGGGAAAATAATAAAGCAAAGCAAGCATACCCTCTTTGCGTCGAATCTCACTAATATTATAAACGCGAAAGTTTGTATGGATGTATGTAATGTATGTTTGTAACTCAATCACGCCAGAACGGCTGAACGGATCTGGATGAAATTTGGCACAGAGATAGATTATGGTCTGGAATAGCACATATGCTACTTTTTGTCCCGGAAAATGTATGGTTCCCGTGGGAGAGATTTGTTTTTGATTTTCACGGGATCGACATGATTTTTTGCATAGTGGTAGTTTAGGGGTCAGAGAATGACATAATAATGTATGTACTACTTTTGTATACCTATGTTATTCTCTGACCTCTAAACTACCACTATGCAAAAGATTACAGCCACGGGATTACCTATTTCTTTTTGGATCTATTTCCACGCGGGTAAAACCTTGTATATAATATTTTCTAATTAAGTACTTATGTACCTATTTAAATACATACTTAGTAAGTAAGTAAGAAGTAAGTCATCAAAATCCAATTTTTAGTAAAAAAAACAGAAAACCTGATCTATTTAAGGAACTGAAAAAAATATAATTAAGGATATTACAAACATTTTGACTGTATTGAAAATATGATTAGAAACATTTTACTCCATAGAAAAAAAATCCTAAATACACCTCTAAAAAGTTTATTTATCAAATTTTATGGCTATAATATAGATGGTATCATTACAAAAATTAACACGACTACATTTTATCTGTAATTTATCTATCTTTTCATTTTAAAATTATTTCTATGTTGTGTAATTTTTTTTTAAATTGCGTTTGAAACATTATCGCTTACGTTGAATTCAATATGACTCACGTAGTGTTTCTATCCTGCTGCGATTCTAGATAAATGCGTTCTGCTTGCTTAGTCCGGGGGAAAACTCATTTTCTCATCGACCACTTCAATATGTAGTTAGAGAGATGGCGACAGAAAGTGGTTGTAAGCACTTGCCGGCAGAAAACCTCTTTTTCGTGTAGTCTGAGCCCCCCTCAACAAATTATTGTAGACGAGTAGGGGTCCAGCGCTTGTCGGTACGCCGCTGAGCCGATTTGAACAGCATTTGTTGGGACCTCTCGGTTCTAGGAAAAATACGTAAAAAAAAATACAAATACTTAGAGTGCAGCTTAGACGGTAGTTTTAATTTGTAGTCCAGTCTTCAAATCATAAGTCACTAATGAACAAGAAATTAGTTAGGTTACAAAAAACATAAAAATGTAAGCTTGAATAACTTAGGTCAAAGCCAAATAGACTAATGATATTAAATTTGTAAGAGATAGAACTCTTAATGTTTTTTTTTCACAGGTTGCCTTGCAGCCCCCGTAACCGTGTGTTAAGGTTCCAGGGTACCCAGCGGAAGACCAAGTCTCCCTCGTTTAGCCGATTGGCCAGTTCTGTTGAGGTATATTTAAAGGGAAAAGTCTCTAAGTGTGGTTTGTCGGATTAAAAACCCATTGGTACATGGCCGTGATCCTATGAAGTCTTTTATGCTTCTTATCTTATTTATATACTTATCAATAAATTTCTCTATGAAATAAACTTAATAATAAATTACGGAACATTTTGTCTTTGTGAGTCGAGATTTCAATAAAAATGACTTTTTGTTCCACTAAATTGTTAATATAAATTAACCATGTTATATTTTAGACAAGACCTATATATATAGTTTTTGCTTATAGCGCCGATTTTACCAAATAAGTTTTAGTTTTTTTTTTTCACAAATGTATTGATAAACGTCATATGAAACACGTAATTATAAATACCTGCTGTCTATCTCTGTAAAAATTTAGGATAATGTAGCTCCCTTATAGTAAAAGAATGTTCAGAATTGGATCAGCAGTTTCAGAGTTTTCAATATAAGAAGCAAACTCGAAAACAACTCTGCCGATTCGAAATTCTTTCATTGTTGGACAATCAATGGGAGACTAGGTATCTATACAAAAATTAGTATTTGTTTGTTCGTGTTCCATAGACTCAAAAACTACTGGACCGATTTGAAAAAATATTTTTGCATTTAATAGACCAATTCTTGAGGTTATAGGCTATTTAACATCACGCTATCTTCCTTAAGGGGGTGAATTGTAATGAATTGTAGCTAGTTACTTTATAAAACATGCCCTAGCCTTGTGGTAAAATTTAAAAATAACTTTTTAATATCAAAAGCGTTATCAGATGTACCTAATTAGAAGTTTGAGATGAAAATTAATAACCCTTAATACAAAAAGTTTCTATTTTAGGCATCGATCGTCTAATTTTGTTTAAAGTCTTATTAATTCTTGAGTGAGGTCTAAATCTGTTACATATTTAGTTAGTAATTTGTTATGAAGATGGGAAGACTTCTTATAAATGAAAACTCGCCACGAAAACTCGTTGGGGCTAACTTTTTCCCCGACTTGATTCAATTTATACTATAAATGCCCAGCTCCTAAATATGATAGGTCCATGTTTAATACTCTTAAACCTTCCTCGTGCATCAACTGTATTTAATAGTGGAAACCGCAACGAAATCAGAACAGAAGAGAAAACTTAAAACTATGAAATAACAGAAATAGGTTGTTTAAAATTTATAAGTATATACGTATGCAACCCGTTGGCAACCCTGGACAAAGTAAAAGTTGTTTATAAACAAATATTCATAAATAATAGTTTTAGTGTGTAACTTCGACTTACAAGTGCTTAAAGTTAAACTGTGGTCAAAAGGGATTGATAATCACTGATATTGGTGAAAAATTTCGTTTTTATGGAAGAAATAAAGATAAAGAAAATTCAATGATTTGAGGGTATGTTAAAAAACAAGTATAATTTTTAAATTCAAGGCTGCATTAATTTTGATTTCGAAGTAAGGATATATTTTCATACAGCCCAAATAAGAGGCGATGGTATACAATTTAAATATCATACAGCTAAGCTAACTTATTTTATAGTATTCTTGAAAATTTAATTATAATCGAGAAACCTCAAAATCGACATGAATTTACAACGCTCACCAACTGATCGTTGCAAGAAACCAAAAGTTTCTTCTGAAAATACATCAAGCTCACAGCCTGACCTAACTAGTTTGGGAGATAAGAAGATGACATTGGACTCTTTTGTTGCAATCAGGAAACGAAAGGGAAATGATGAGTACTACGAAATACGAAAAGAACTGGCAGATTTTCGTAAGGAGATTAAAGACCTTCTTATAGACTTTTGTAAAGAACAAAAAGAGCAACAATTGAAATTATCTCACGATGTATATGAGATCAAAACCCAACTTAAAGAAGTGAAACTATCAAACGAACTTATGGCTGTTGAACACAACAACATGAAAATTGAAGTTGAAAGTCTTGGTAACAGAACTAATAAAATAAATGAACAAATCCTAATAATGAAAAATAATATACATGAAATTGAAAAAATATCTGTTACATCCGTTAAATCTTTCAAGGAAGAGTATAACGACATCTCGATCGAAATTCAAGATCGTCTCAATAGAGCTAAAAATATAATAATGTGTGGATTAAAGGAGCCCACAAACTCCACCAGAGATGACAGATGGGCACAAGATAGGGCAGAAACACTGAAAATAATTCAAAATGTATATCCAGATCTCCCTGAGCCCCATATTATAAAACGTATTGGTAAATACAACATTCAAAAATGCCGTCCAATAAAGATGTCTTTCTCCAGTCAAGACACTGCAATGCAAATCTTACGAAATAAAGCAAAATTTAATCTACCAATAAAAATATATGGTGATCAAACTCCTCTCCAACAAACACATTTTAAGAAGTTGCGTGAAGAACTTGCTCGTCGTCAGCAGAATGGAGAAAACAATGTAACTATAAAATTCATTAAAGGAGTACCCAAAATACAAATTATAAATACAAAAAACTAAAGCGCACACCTAACTTACATGGAAGATCTGCATGCATGGACTATGATAAAAATACTACATACCAACAAACAAATAAATATCAACAATTGGCCGAAAATTATTTATCACTAAATTTTTTCTACACGAACGCCCGCAGTATTTTGAAAAAAGGTAAATTTGATGAATTAAAATGTATCTTAAAAGCAATGAAAAACACTATACACTTTATAATAATAACCGAAACATGGATAAAATCAGACCAGGACGCGAAATGCCTACAGCTACCTAACTACACTCATTATTATAGTAAGAGAACAGACCGCAGAGGTGGTGGAATATCGATCTATGCACATAATGGTTTGGCACACTCCATGACTGAAGAAAAATATGTTGATGGTAACAACTATCTGTGGATCCATGTAGACAAATTGTCGTTGGAAATTGGTGCAGTTTATAAGCCTGGATACACCAATATTCAAAGCTTCCTAGAAACTTACGAAGGACAATTATTGAGTAGAAAAAGAGCTTTGATTTTTGGAGATTTCAACTTGGATTTATTAGCGAAATGTACTAACATAGATCGTTACAAAGATTTGTTGGAAGAAAATGGTCATGTACTGATAAATAAAATCGATTCTGCCTTTGCTACTAGAGTAACCAATACAACAAATACAATCCTGGATCATATATCTACAAATTTGAGGGGAGAAGCTTATCATATGGCTTTAATAGATTCTCCAATGTCTGATCATAAACAGATATATTTTGAGATTCAAAAGCAAAAAATAAAATATCTAAATTCTGTGACATACCAGGCAATGGATTATAAAGCCTTATATAGCATGTGTTCAGAAGTGCCGTGTAGTAAGGAAGAAAATAACTACAATAAACTAGAGGAATATATTAAGCATAACATTGATAACTGTAGAATCACTAAACGTAAAATATTGAATGCGCCACAACAAGATTGGATCAACAAAGATATTATAAAAGAAATAGGAAGGAGAAATGCATTATGGAACAAGTTAAAAGTAAATAGCACAGACATGGTTATTAAGAACCAATTTATTGCACAAAGGAACAGAGTGACTGCTATCATAAAATCTGCAAAAAGAAAATATTACTACACGGAGTTCAACAAAACCTCAAGGGACCCAAAGAGAATGTGGAGACTTATAAATAACCTAGCTTCCAATAAATGGAAATCTAACAATTCTCCTTCAAAGTTGGTTATTGACGATAATATTATTACAGACGTGCAGGTTATATGTGATTCCTTTAATAGTTTCTTCTCCACAATAGGCACTCAGCTGGCTAACAAGATACCATATCAACATTCTACAGATAGGTCTAATAAACAACAACAAAGTAATTATTCACATATTACACACAATCAATTGTTGGTCTTAGAAGCATGCACACAATCAGAGGTTAGTAAAATAATAGACGATTTAGATTCCAACACTAGTACAGGTATTGATAAAATTAACACTAAAGGCATTAAATGTATTAAAAACCTAATTTTAGAAAGTCTAACTAATTGTATTAACAAATGCTTGCAGGAAGGCACGTTTCCTGATAACCTAAAAATTGCAAAAGTCATTCCTATATATAAATCGGGAACAAAGTAACTACAGACCGATTTCTGTGTTGCCAGTTTTATCTAAAATATTCGAAAAGATATTGCATAAACGTCTCAATAACTACCTAAAATCAATAAACTACTTTTCTCAGAGACAGTATGGATTTCGACCAAAATCGAGCACACTATGTGCAACAATAGATTTGATCAGTGAAATTAAAGATAACATTGATAAAAGAAAAATAGCGTTGGGAGTCTTCATAGATCTTAAAAAGGCCTTTGATACCGTTAGTCATGAGATTTTGTTAGACAAACTCAAACACTTGGGCATTCGAAGTGTGGCATATGCAATGTTTCAATCATATTTAGCCAATAGGTTTCAGGTGACACACATGTCACAAACTGTGAGTGACCCTAATCATATAACTTGTGGTGTACCGCAGGGTTCCATTCTGGGCCCCTTGTTGTTTTTGGTATATATAAATGACATTGTGGAGGAACGTTTGAAGGGACAGATAACTTTATATGCTGATGACACTTGTCTGTTTTATTTTGGTAATACCGCTAGTGAAATAGTAGATGAAGCTCAAATTGATCTCAATAATTTGAGTGATTGGTTTCGGAGAAATCTGTTAACCATCAATGCAGCCAAAACAAACTACATGTTTTTTTATGCCAAAAATAAACCGATAAGTGATAGCACTGTTCTGACTATTAATGGTGAAAAAATAAATATGTCCACAAAAGAAAAGTATCTTGGTTTGATTCTTGACAGGCATTTGACTTGGCAATCACATATCGATCAAATAAAATCTAAAATAACACCATTAATTGGTGCATTGCGTAGGGTGGTCGGATGTCTCCCACATCAGATTAGACTTACCATATATAATTCACTGATTAAACCTCATCTGGAATATCTGATAACTGTGTGGGGCAGTGCCGCTAATCAACATATAAAAAACATACAAATTACCCAAAATAAAATAATTAAAGTTTTGTTTCATTTTAGTTTTTGGACGCCATCTCCTAGATTATTTGAAGAAACCAAACTAATGAATATTAAACAAATGTATGTATATAATACGTGTCTCCTTGTAAAAAAAATTCTAAAAGGCGATATTCATACTAAAATGTCATTTTCATTAAATAGTGAATTCCATAATCGTAACACTAGGAGTTCATCCCATATCCGAACAACATTTCCTAGAACAGAGTTAGGGAAAAAATCCCTACAATATGATGGAGTCCGGCACTATAACAGTCTTCCCAAACATATTAAGGATACAGATTCATTTAATGTTTTCAAGAGACTGTTAAGGGATCATGTTGTTGTCAATAGGTAATTTTGTTAAGGAGTGTTTTGTTTTGTATTGTTCTGTTTTATATACTACCTACTTAGTTATTTGGGTCACTGACCTACAATTTGTGTAAAATTACTAGATTTCTTTTTTGTTTTCTCATGTAAGTGAATGTTTTAATGTTCTTATGAGAATAAAATTCTTTAAACCTAATAACGCCATCTAGCGAGCATTTCACAAATAAATGTATCTGTCATTGATGGTAGGGCCCAGCCCGGTCCAGTTCAGTGAATACATGGCGCTGCTATAGCTTTCCCATGGGCTTATTTCTAAGATATATCATGTCTATAACTGAGGTGGTGACGCGAACCCATAAGATTCTCCACTACCAAAAATTGCTCAATGCGCTAATCGCTAGGTCATGAGCCTAGAGTCTAGACAATGGAAAACTTAACAAAGTTTATTAATTTAGATACTTAAAGAATATAGTCCGGGGACGGCGGTCAGACTATTAACTTATCGAGGTAAATGAAAATTAGTTTTTGTAGGGATAATTGATTATTAGTACCTACATACACAACATGAGAAAACTTAATTTTATATTAATTAAAAGTAAGTATATAAATATTAGTATATCCCTGGAACTACTGTACCGATTCTAACAATTATTTCTCTAATAGAAAGCTATCCTAACCTAACCCTGAGAGCTATCTACATTTTTTTGATAATCTCAATAATCAATAAAGCGCCTACCTAAATATACATAGCAATGTCACCAAACGTAGCTATTTTCTGTCTCAGGCGTTATTTGTACGCAGGTGAAACCGCGCGCGAGTTAACTTTCGAGCTCAGAGAATTTCCAAAAAAATATATTTATTTGATATAATTATTTAATTACATAATGTTACATAATATTCTTATACTATACGTCTACTCTAACCTAAGGTCTGATGCTAATTGATTGCTTGCTGTGCTTGTTGGACTTTATATTGGGGCTCACATCCATCTGGCGATACAATGGTGTCCTTGTTGTGTTCTGTTAATTGAAGGAGCTGGCCATATGCATTCTGTTTATGTTCTGTTTTAAATATCTTGTTGATTGATAAAGAAATGCATTAGGGGACAGTCCGTGTGGTCCATTAGTTTATAGCTCTCTAGTACGTGATAAAAGGCGGGCAATGTGGTTTAACTCTTCTTCCCCGGAACTGGAAATATTCCTTCAGATCGAGGGAATCTTGAAGATGTAGATGCAGGTGCCTTTTCAAGTGTGGTCATCTCGATGTTGACCGTAGGGACTGCTTCGGATTTTCCTTGAATTTCCAAGGTTTTCTTGTTGCGACATTTTAACCATATGACTATACTCAGTGCGGTTATAGTTATGAGTATAGTTAGTGTTATATTGTATGATAATGTCAAGTTTGGTCTTTCCCTTATTTCTTGAAGATCTCCTAGATGCTGTATTTGTTGATGCATATGATTGCTGTCACTATTTATATATATAGGTTTCAAATTTTCCATTTTGGGTATTACAAACTCAGGTATTCTTAATATTTCTTCCGAGGTTTCGATAGATTCCATAACATGTTCTTTGAATTTAATTTTGCATCCATTGTTTCTTATAAGCACTGCACCTTTTATTGAGGTATGTTTCATGCCATCTTTGCAGTTTACTTCTATGTTTTCGATAGTTGGCGAATAAATTAGATATAAATTGTTACTTATTTCCGTCCAGTAGTTAGTAGGACAGTTCACAATTGTCAAATTACATGATTGTTCTTCAAACTTTAATATGTTTCTTTCACAAATAGATATTGTGGTTGACTGTTTCGTACATATGTACTCTTCGGCTTTAATACAGTCGACTGCCTCAAATATATCGTCGTGTCGCAATAACTGTCTATGCTGGGATATAGGGAAGGTACATAAGGAGTTTTCATAAGGTTGTACAATAGGAGTTAAATCTAAATATTCATAATTAACTTCTTCTACTAATGGCAAAGTTATAATAAAATAATATTCATTACTTAACTTATATAATTGTACTTCTAAATATGCACTTAACATTAACAAATTATCAGTTATTAATTGATTCTTAGGAACGTATTTTAATGCATCTAATAATACATCATGTTGTATAATTGAATAATGGAACATGCCGTGTTGGGCGAAAGTAATGGCATTACATATTCTTTCTAATAAATTATAAAGTGTTTCTACGTGGTAAACTAGGTGAGAGTAAAGGAAAACCGTGTCTAATTTGTCTGTAACTGATTCAATCAAGTTATATAGTTTAATTTGCCTCTGTGTTAAATTAGTCAATTGTTTTTGGAAGTCATCTAAAATATTGGAAGTTAAGGAAATTTGTTCTTTCATTATGTGGCGATTTTGTTCGATTTCCTTTGTTAGGCGTTCTATATCTTCGTTATCTGCATTTCCTGTGATCGATTTTATTATTGATCCTAATCCGTTAATAAGACCTCTTTTAAAACGTTTGCTTAAGTTTATATGGTCTAATATTTCGTCGTTTTGTTTAAGTAAGTAGGAAACGTGTTCGTGATGCGTTGATACTATATACTTGTCTTTTGTTGATTCTGATATTATTTTTAGGTTTTGTTTAGCTAAATTTTGTTGCTCTATAACCTTTCCTAGGTCTAATTTATGTATGATTTTCCATTTTCCGGATCTAACTTTGGCATTTCCTAAGTTAGTGATTGCGAAATGTTGATTTGGTTTTAGCTGTTCGAAGTCGACGGAAGCGGTTGCGAGTCCGACTCCGCATCTGAAATTTTTATTTCATTTACATGAGTTTTCATTCTCATATTTCTCCTTTGATATATAATTGTGTTATGAGGGGCTAATTCTAATACTTTAAAAGGACCAATAAATTTATTTTTATTTTTTCCCCTTTCGGTGTTTTTTATATAGACCAATTGACCTATTTTTGGCATGTGTGCAGAGTTCTTATTTTGCTTTTGAATCTTATTTTTTATTTCGTCTATATTATTATAAATGCTTTTATACAATTTTGTCATCATTTCTTTATGTTTGCAAATATAATCGGAAACAATTACGGTTTGCGAAGGTTCATATTCGAATGGGACCTTCCTACCAAAGTGTACTTCAAATACTTTGTTGTGCTGTGGATAGTATTATTATATGCTAACATTGCTAAAAAGATTATATTTTTAATCAAAATTTCTGGATTACACTCCATCTGTACTCTTAGTATTTCAATTAGAGTCGAATGGAACCGTTCAATGTCAGCTTTCGATGTACAGTGTTTGGGAGTAGTAATATGACAATTAACTTTATACTGTTTTAATAACTCTTGAGTTGTCACGGAGGAAATCCCTTTTTCTCCGTCCGCAATAATTAATTCGGGAGTACCTATGGTACTAAATAATTCTACCAGTGCGTTGCATATATCAATAGAATTTAAACTAGGTAATTCCTTACATAAAGCATACTTTGAAAACTTATCAATTATGGTTATATATTTAGAATTCTTAAAGAAAAATATATCTATCATCCATTGTTCCATTGGTGATTTAGGAGTCTCAGTCCTTTCTAATGGAGCTAATGTCGGGTGCCTATGATATTTTGCTCGATTACACACTTCGCAGTTTTTTACAAAGTTGTTTACCATTTTTTTTAATTCTAGCCAATAATATTTCCTTTTTATTTGTTGAATCATAACGTTAGTACCTTTATGCCTATTATTTTCCATATGAGTATCGTGAATTATTTGCATTTGTTCCTCGATAGAGGCGGGTTCTTCTAAAATCTTATTATACCTAATTAATTTTAAAGTATTTTTATTTAATTCCTTTCTATATATTTCTGAAATTTCGTGATAAAGATCCTCGTCTTGACATATTATAGCATACTTATTTTTATTCAGATAGGAACGAACAAATTCTAAAAATTCTGATTTAATATCGATACCGCTTAAGGTAAGATGATGGTCGTTATCTTTTTTATAGTAGGATGACTCTATGTCTAGCTTAATAAATATCCTATTCATTTTTGGGCTTGGGTGCTCATTTTTTGTCGGAATTCCGGATTCGTTATCATCTGCATTACTATGTACAGTTTGAGAATCGGAATCACTTCCTGTCTCTACTATTTCACTTTCCGTTAGGTGTAACTCGATACGTGATAGTGCATCGGCGACGTAATTTGTACATCCCTTTAGTAACTTTATTTCGTGTGTAATATTAGATGTATAGCTCTTAGAGACATCGTTAGAAAAAATGTCGTGATATTTATCTAAAATACTATCTATAGTGGGTGAATAACTATCAGTGTAATTTAAATCAATAACTTTATGTGGGGTTTTTAATTTATTCTCGTGTACCGTTATTTCTGCTTTCATGATCTTAAGTAGGTCCATCCCTATAAGAACATCGTATTTATTGCTGAAATCAAATATATAAAAAGACATCATACCTTTGTTAGGACCAAATATTTTTTGCCAAAAGGGTGTTTTAACTAAACCTACATGGGTAGTCGTTTGGTGGGCGGTTCTAACCGTAAATGTCTCAGGTATATATTCGTTATCATAGAATAACTTATTATAAATGTTTTGTGTCATGAATGATTTACCTGATCCTGTGTCAATTAAAATCTTTATACCGAAGTTAGGCTCTACTATGTACGGTAATTCTGAGTAAGAGATATTATTTATTGAAATTACGTTATCTGATTGTCGACTTTGTATTAAATTTGTATTTTCCGTGGCATTTTCTTGGTTAAATAATTCTTCTGCTATACAATTTCTACCTAAGTTTATAGCTGGACCGCGGGCTGAATTAGTTGAGTTATTATTCGCTGTTCGCATTGATACGTCGCGATTATTTTGGAAGTGACGCGCATTATTATGTTGATTATATTGTAAATTATTATGTCCGTTATGCTGCCACTGTCGGCACATTAATGACTGTGGGCGCGGCGGGTATGTATGACGTTGGTTTTGATTATAGCCGCCTGGCCGGTGCGCCTGTACTGGGTAGTGACGCTGCTGATAGGAGTCGCGATTATTATTGTGCGATATATTGGGTTGGTTATATATTTTATTTTGGTTAACGTTTGGTTTGTTAATATTTGCCTTTCTGTCTAATAGCATGTTATGAGCGCATAATTGTTGGATATGGTTACATAGCGCTACGTAATCGAAATTTATGCATTGAGTTTGCAAGTGGAATGGAAGTTGTCGCAGTAATGCGGTTTTTGCATCTTGTTTATAAATGTTTATAATAGTTCGAGCATGATCGCGATTGTATTGATTAATTAACATCGATTCCATTGCGAATAGCTTTTTATCTAGTCTTAAAATCATATCATTATAGCTACTACCATTTAAATTCATATTTAGTAATTCATGTTTGTATAAATCTATCGTTTTTCCTTCACCACAACGATTAATTAACTGTTCCTTAATAATTTCCCAATCATAGGAATGTTCCACCATACAAATTACATCTGCAGCTTTATCTCTTAACCTAGACAAGACCTGCTCTATAATACGTGGATTATTTCCATGTGTTTGTATAAATTGCTTAGCGGCGTTTAAGAATGGATATAAACGATCTGAGTCACCGTTATACATTGGGATGACGTGCAGACTTTGTCCAATATCTACATAAATATTTTCTACTTGTTGTGCCATTATTATAAAAACAATTAAAATAGATCAAATTTTAATATATATCAAATTAAAACACAATTCGAATAGTGAAAAATTAAAACTACTTTATTTCCTGACTATTTGGATATAGTAGGAGGAAAGGATGTCTCGTTTAACAGGGAAACATAGACAGTAAAAATTGCAAACACTTACAGTATGAGAGTTGCAACTTGGATCTTCATCTGGCTTGTTAACGATGAGGTTCTTGGAGGCGTCACCTTGGATCTTGAAAGATCGATGGAAAGCTTTCAGCTATGCCGAGTCCTGCGACGTTGCTTTTCACGATGACGCCCCACGTTGGGCGCCAGTTAACTTTCGAGCTCAGAGAATTTCCAAAAAAATATATTTATTTGATATAATTATTTAATTACATAATGTTACATAATATTCTTATACTATACGTCTACTCTAACCTAAGGTCTGATGCTAATTGATTGCTTGCTGTGCTTGTTGGACTTTATATTGGGGCTCGCATCCATCTGGCGATACAATGGTGTCCTTGTTGTGTTCTGTTAATTGAAGGAGCTGGCCATATGCATTCTGTTTATGTTCTGTTTTAAATATCTTGTTGATTGATAAAGAAATGCATTAGGGGACAGTCCGTGTGGTCCATTAGTTTATAGCTCTCTAGTACGTGATAAAAGGCGGGCAATGTGGTTTAACTCGCGCAAAAGCTAAGTCACTACATATTATTAGACCTTTTAAAAAATGTATACCGACTTCAAAAGTTCGCTCTGAAAAGTAAGAAATAATAAATATTTCGTCGTAGAATTTGAAGACGGTTGGTGCCAAATTAGGATACAAAATTAAGTAAACATCTAAGAAGATAAAGATCTGTTCAATATTATCTATGTTGTACTGAGCATCGTAGATAATTAACTGTCTAGATTAGTGAAATTGAGAACTAAGTTGTTTTTAATTTGGCACCAACTGTCTTTAAATTATGCGACCATATATTAATTTTTTTCCCCTATTAAGTGGTTTTGCTGCCTGAAAGACGCAATTAAAAAAAATATGGAAAATTAAAAATCATACCGCTTTCAAAATAGGATTTAAACATGTGCATCTTGCGCTTCACCCTATACACCGTCGATACGAAAATTGACAAAGACTTTCTCTGATATATGATTTTCAGCCTTACCTAAACAGAGGCAAATTACTGAATTTCTAAAAAACCTACTGGATCGATTTTCGTCATAGGTCTCTGAAATAATGTCGAGAAATTATTATATCCTTAAAAAAATAAGTCGTCAAAATCGGTACATATTTCATCGAGATATTAAGAAAAAAATACTTATATCAGTTTTTTAATTCCGGAAATACCAGTAAACTAATTCTTATGAGAAAAAAATGGGAACAATCTGGAAGAATTATCTATAGAATAAAAAAGCGGTCCGAATTAAACCTTCTCCTTCTTTTTTTCGAAGTCATTTAAAAACAAAGTCCCTGCCTGCCAATGCCCTTTTCACGCAGAAACTACTGAAACGTTTTTGTAATAAATAGGTTGGTTCACGAGGAACGTTTACAGGTATTAAACATGGACCTATTACGTTTGGGAGCAGAGCATTAACCGTATAAGTAAATCAAGTCTGGAAAAAAGTTAGCCACAGCGAGTTTTCATGGCATATGCTGTTTAATACATCAGAGATATAACAAAATTATTTAGGAAAGAATTGTGTAGAATAAAATGATCTACAAAAAAGTCTGTCTATCTCTAATAGATACATATCTACAAGCGCATTTGTGTATGAGTATGTATTCAAACCCTTATTTAAATTCCAGGTTGACAACCACACGCAACCCGGCCTAGAAGACGTCATAAAAAAAGCATCCCAGCTAGGGGTACCCAAGGATATTATACCCAATCATCCGCTCCGAGACTTCTGCCCCCCTTTCTCTGAGTACGTCGCGTACCAAGGCTCGCTAACAGAACCGCCGTGCTCAGAGGGCGTGATATGGTTTATACGTGGAACTACATTGCCTGTGGAAAAGGTAAGGTCATTTTTGAAATAGATTTTATTTAGGAGAAAATAGGAAATCAGGCCATAGAATTCTTTCAAAAAAACAAAAAAATATAATAAAAAAACTGCAGGGAGTAAATTGGCAGAAAATATTTTTCTTACAACCGAGAGCTCCCCACAAATGCTGTTCACTCGTTTTCTGCCAGCTGGAGGAGAGGTTTTTTTTATTTTTTTCTTCTAAATCGGCTCAGCGGCGTACCGACAAGTGCTGGACCCCTACTCGTCTACAATAATTTGTAGAGGGGGCTCAGACTACACGAAAAAGAGGTTTTCTGCCCCCAAGTGCTTACAACCACTTTTTGTCTCCATTTCTTTACCTAACAGTAACGCTTCGAAAGAAATTGCGGAGGGTTCTGTTCCATCGACTCTGGAATACATCAAATAATTGTGGATATCCTAAAAACATGTTTACTTTGCGTGGAATTCCTGATCTTTTGCAGTAACTTTTTTATATTGTTTTTTAGTATTGTGGGCGCCTGAGCGGTTACGGGAATAAACTTTCATCGACGAATTTGACCGCCATTTCCCAGACTAACACAAATTTAGGATCTTACATTAAATACATATATCTCACAAAATATTCACCTAATTAAAAACGTATCTTAAGGATCAATAGCATAGCAAATTGTCTCTACCTACCCCTGTTGGGATAAAAGGCGTGATGAAAGATAAATATATTCAATCTTATACCAAAAAATCTAGCTTTTGTAGTAGCTAGGCCTGAATTATCGATGGAGGCGATCCATCTGTCAGAGAGGTGAATTTCCCTAAGGCAGCCCAAGTCGCCCGAGAAGTTCGTCTTCCAATGACTGTATATACAGGGTGTAACATCGATATGGGTCAGTATGGGGACCTCCGAAACTATAAGAGATAGCAAAATGTGTTCTAAAGAACCATGTCGTCGATTTTAGAGATAAGAAAAACTGCATTCATAGATTTTTTAGAAAACTCATACACTACTCGGGAATCGAACCCGGCATTTTGTTTCAATAACTAAATCCAAACCGTTCAGACATTGTGACGTAACTTATGTATATTTTTTACTACCTACTAGCTTTTCGCCCCCGGCTTCGCCCGTTATTACTCACGGATATCGTAGCTTTCTATTCGTGAAATAATTTTTAGAATCGGTTCAGTAGTTTGAGATATTACCCCCTCTAAACTTAAAAACTAACAAACATTACCTCTTTATAATGTTAGTATAGACAACCGTTGGGCTCATACTAAATTTCATCCCTTATTATACCCCTTAAGAGGGTGGATTTTAAAAAACCAGTAGCTTATGTCCTATATTCAAGTATAAAAATTTATAAAAATCGGTTAAGTGGTTTAGCCGTGAAAACGTAACAGACACATAGAGTTACTTTCGCATTGTATTCATGACGTAATTTGCGTAGGCTTCCACTATAGTTAGAAAGCACTGACCTAGAATAACTGAACTGGTTGCTGTCAAATTATTATTGTGCCTACCTGATTGACGCCATTTTGGCGCTGCAGGCGGACGAGTGTCCGTGGAACTAAAAGCTTTTGCATAGCGACGTTTGCAAAATACACTTTTCCTCATGTTTCAAATCTCTAAATAAACTTAAAAACCTCAAACCTCAGACTAAACACAGTGATTATATTATACTCTTTATATATAGGGATTACTCCATGTTGTTTACGTCAAATTAGTTCTCGGGACATTCGTTGACATAGGGGGACGCTTCAAATTGGCACACCTTATTAGCTGTCATTTGTATGGAAAACCTGTCCAGTGGTAATATCTAGTAATATACAATAATTAATAAACTTTTTTTTTTCATTTTAGACAGTTGTGATATCTGCACAAAGCATATTGGGATCGAGTGGACCAATACGTTTCAACTTTCGTCCACCACAGCGTGGAAATGATCGGAAGATGTTCCATTTCTCTTGATATTGTGATATATTATTATAAAATGGTATTGTTTTTAGTTATTTTCATTATTCCTGCATTCATTCTACTTCAACTTGGATTAGGTCCGTCTTTACACGGGGGTGCAAGGGGTGAAGGGCACCCGGGCGCAGGATCCTAGCATTAGGGGGAGCAAACATAAAAATAATCATAAAAAATTACATTGTGTTTTTTTGTTGACAAAAGGATGACGCAGGCTGATTTTCGCACCCCTGCGCCTAATATGCCTATATCCATAATTTGTATGAGGATAAACTATTCCCAATTTCTCTGTAAATAATCCACCTGTGTTACAGTAATTTAACATTATAGTTACTTATTCAATATATCTATGTGAAATAGCCGTTACTTTTTCAATTGGTTTTATTGAATAGGAAATAAAGGTGTTAAAATAAAGGATTACTTTGTTTGCCACTGTTTTCTCTTTCATAATCTATCAGAAAGCTCTTTAAAAAATAATTATTTTGAATGTTCAATAAACTAAAAAACGCGATGTATATAATTTAAGGGCTATTGTATATAGTTCAAACAGACAGACAGATTTAACAACATTAATTTTTATATATATAAATATAAGATTATATTTTTCTTCGCAGCTCTAGTGAAAAGCCTCTAATCCAGCACTTTTATATCATAGACTGACTTTCCGCCCCGGCTTTGCTCGTGACCCGATCCTATTAACACAGCCATGTATGAGTACCTAATACATTTTTTATTAATCTTGGGAACCCTTCAGCATATCGAAATGAAACAAATTACCCTACTGATCCACACAATGATCCCTAAAACTTAACAATTGAGCAGACACTTCAATTTTATTTATTTTTATAAATATAAAGGTAGGTGCTATTCTGATGTATAAGCTATAACATTGTAAAGTTTCATCAAAATCCGTCCAGTAGTTTTTGCGTGAATTAGCAACAAACATCCATCCATCCTCACAAACTTTCACGTTTATAATTAATAAGATTTAGATATATAACAGTATAAAGATATGTGTGTTAGACTAATCAGACCACGGGCTCGATCCCGAATTCCGGCCATGTGCCAATAGGTTTTTTATAATAATCCGACAAATTACAGGATTTTTCATCTAAAAAATATACCTCAACAGAACTGGCCACTCGTTAGGTATAGCCTCACAAATACCATCGGCTAAACGAGGGAGACTTGGTCTCCTCTGGGTACCAAAAAAATATAAATATAGATTTTCCACAAGCGTAAAGTAAACGCAGACAAGCTGAAACATAAGACACTATTATAATTTAAAACCTTCAATATCCAATTAATCTCTAGTTTATAGGGATGATACAGTAGTAGACTATAATATATATTTTAGGGTTCTGTAGCTTTTTACTTTAGGACACACTGGTAATGTATGAAAAGTGTGATAAATCTTAAACCTAACTAATATTACAAATGACCCGCCAAATGGTCAAAATTCGACCACAATTCATTAAAATAATCAGTCTGTATTTATTTATTGGCAACATTTTAAAATTATTTGTAGCGTAGTGGTTATATTCTCTTTGTTCTTTGGCGACAATCTTTACTCTGCGAGCTGCCATGTTTGACATTGACATATGAATCTAAACAATTCGCGCTGTGATGGTTGTGATTAATCAGTGATTAATAAGACATATCACGGTCGGCGGGATTATCTTAAATACCGATTTACCGGCTATATACACTATAAAGGCTATAATACTTGACATTGGCAAATCACCGATGAACATTGGTGGAGCCATAATAAAAAAGAAGAAGAAGAAGATTTGCGTGGACCTTTCATCTTATATGACTTACATAATTACCATGCACCATAATTAATCACGTCTATTAAACACTAAATTATACTTTAAAATAAAACAGAATATTTTACAAATATAAACGAAATTACTACTGACGCTAGGCTGTTATAGGCTGTTACAGTATTCAAAAACCGGTCTCGGCTGTCTGTCTCGCTTTAACATACGCGTGTCTACGCTCTTTCTTTTTGTATTGTCAATCTAGTATAGAGCGCTCGAGCGACTATACTAAATTCATCGAGTCGGCTCACAACTGACAAGTTGCGGGTTCGATCCCCACATCCGACCATGTATCAATGGGTGTTTATAATGAAAAATCTATGTACATTATCCGACAAACCGTACAAAGAGGCTTTTCATCTACATACCTCAACAGAGCTGGCCAATCGTTAGGTATAGCCTTAAAAAAATCAGCGGCTAAGTGAGGAAGACTTTGACCTGGGTACCCTGGGGCTGGCAACGGTTCCCGGGAGCTGTAAGGCAACCCGTGAAGCTTTCATCATCATCATCTAAGCTTCTTGTGTTGTGCGCTCGCTAAACATTTATTTACTGCAATAATTTCCAGTTTATCAATAATGTGCACCATTGTACAAAGCCATTCCCGTCGGACTTAATATCGTACTTGTCCGTCCAGTTTTGATGTTTTCATAAACACAATGTAACGCGTCACATCAATCATTTTTTAACAAACCAAAAATTAAAACGCCCCTACACGGATCGTTTACTCGTTGGGAATATGAGCTTTCATAAGTTTAAAAATTAATTTTCCTTGTGTATATCAAAAAGCTTACTACAGTATTTTTTGTCGCTTCTTTTATCCTCTTTTTAGGGTTAGAATGTGTGATTTAAAGAAGAATGAGGAATTAAAGATGATGTTGTGACTAAAATGAAGAAAAGTAATACATTATTTAATTTTTATTATTTTTTGTGACAGACGGACGAACAGCGGAGCCTTAGCAATTAAATAGGGTGTCCGTTTCAAAATGAAAGGAACATATAAAAGCAATCTTGCCGCTTTAAAAGCTACAAGTATCGGCATCTGATACACTATGTGATCTCAAGAGAATTGTGAAACACTTTATTCGTCTTTCACACTTGTCTTACACTTTGTAAAGGGCTAAATAGTCACTTGAATTTTAAACACCAATATAAATAATTTGGCATTGAATACATCATGGCCAGTGGGATTAGCAAACTAAAATTTAGAATGTTCGTGAAAATTCGTAGGCTTTCCTTGGCCAGGTATTGGTGAGGACCCGTCGTTTTTGGCTTTCGAGTCAAATCCCATCGCAGTACAATTTGAGGTCAAAAATTGGCTGTTTATATGTTTGACATACTCACGCCGGAGCGGCTAAATATGGGATTTTGATTTCATGGAGCATCTTCCGCAGAATAAAGATAGAAAATAGGTAGGTATTTTCCCTCCGTCCACTTGGATCCCATGACTTGATTTCCATGGGATCCTGAGATATTTTATTCCCTTTGTTTTCGCCTCTTCACTCCCATGGGATTATATAATTATTTTTTAATCCTTTTGGCTCCCATAGGCCGCAATGATGATCACCTTCTTTCTGCTCACTACAAATTACCTTACAAGTAATGGCCATTATGATTTTTGAATCAAAAATCCTTTTGAACCGACTTCCTAACAAAAAAGAAGGAAATTCTCAATTCGGCGGATTTGTACATGTTTTTTTTCTGTATATTACATCAAATCTCCGTCAAATATATAATTTGGCTTACTGCCAAAAAATGCTGAGGATAATAATTCAAATCAGTTCAGCCGTTTAACTTTACTGTTCAATAGGTACCAAATACAACATAAAAATAACATAAATAACAGAAACGGTAGTGAATTCAGTTCGACTACCATTATTGTTACAAATATATGCCTATTGCTTGATCTGGATTTTGAACCTGAGACCACACAAGCATTAACCTTTCTACCCCGGCTGCACACGAGAAAATATTGCTATAATTTTCTTTAAATTAAACTTAATCTTAAACGTTTTTTAATCGGTCTAGTAGTTTTCGAGACAAACAAACTCACGTTGTCTCTTATAATATTACTATAGAAATTATACAAATACTTGGAGGTACAAAATGAAATTGCCATCGGTTGAGGTAACCGCCAAAAGGTACAAACTCATTACTAGACCTTCCATTAGCTCTTTTGGTTTTCCTCTGAGAATAAATTTACTACGGGCCGACTAATTTCGTAATTTCGAGTAGCATTTCCCCAAAAAAGTTTTCACCGAGTTCGTTTCTGTAATTTAAAATTTACATACTTTCTTATTATCTTTCACACTGCATTTTTCATGAATTATCACTGGCGTTTTATATATGAAAAAGTACAAAACACACAAACATCTGTACTCCCCAAATACAGTCCACTTAATAAGCTGGCATAGTAGATGGACCACGCTTCGATCCCGGCTAAGCCACTCAATTGGATGGCTAGGCATTTCATTAAATGGCGACATTCAATTGAATGGCTAAGAATGCTTAGCCAAATTGTTGAAAGAAACGTTTAACATAAGGGCTGAACGTCGCAGCCTCTTGGTTGTTCGTCGTATTCGTATTATTTAGTCTCAAAATTTTCCGGCTCATTATTTGCAGGTAAATCCATTTTGTTTTATTATACTGTCTATTTTAATTTAAAAAGAAGTACTTTACATAAAACAACGCACACAAATAATCAGCTGTTGACGCCATATTTGTTAGAGATAGTGGCAAAATAAATAACTAAAATTTAAATGACCTGGCGGCTTTTGGTTCAGCCGTTTCTAAAGAGCTAGCTTTCAACCAGCCAACACATTAAACGTTAACATATCATAATTGATTTAACGAACGGTTCAGCCATTCAATTAAATGCCGCCATTTAATGAAATGCATAGCCATCCAATTGAGTGGTTGTTTTAACCATTTGGCGGCGACATAATCCGAAAAAACATCGGCTAAAAAAAAGCTTTGTCTTCCGCTGGGTACCCTAGGACCGATAACACCGTTTCAGGGGGTGTAAGACCAACCCGTGAAGAGAAACGAAAAAAAGTAGAGGTGACAAACATAGGACTAAGCTCTTTTTCAACTCCATTTATGGATTCCCTTTTGCCAGTTGTCCCTATTGAACACAACAGGTGGCAAGCACTAGATACTAGGTACTTCTGCGTCGGTGGCCGAGTGGTTAAGACGTCTGGTATTAACTAGGCAGACCCCGGGTTCGATTCCGGATCCCGGCCATGTACCAATGGGTTTTTTAATTAAAAACTTATGTACATAATCCGTCAAACCACACGGCCTTTCTATCTAAATATACCTCAACGAGGGAGACTTGGTCTTCCGCTGGGTACCCTGAAACCGTAACACGGTTTCGGGAGCTGTAAAAGAAAAAAAAAGGTATTAAGTACATATATGTTTTAGAAGAAGGCACGAGAGAATGAACCTGGGACCCTCTCTCATTTTCATTGTTTACATTCATATGTCAATGTCAAACATGCAATGGTAGTCAAAGAGCTGTAGGCCAATTTCCTGACAGGTATTTAAAGCTACTGTTTCAATGATATTTTATTTGTCGGAGGTGCCTTAATTTTATAAAACGTCCCCAGGGGAACTAGGTGTCCTAGTTACACCCTGAAGTGTAGTTAGTTTTTTACAAGCCCGATAAGTTTCTGCTTTCTTTATCTAACGTTAGATATGGTCAAGACCATACTTCCTTTTAAATTGCAGACATGCGGTCCAGATCCCAAAATATGGCCGAAAAACCGCAAATTTTCTATTTTGCCTGATGACAGTGGAACATTTTGTTGGTGAAAAGGATATTGTACCTACCCGTGCGGAGCGGGGTAGGGACGACCACACTAGCGAGTGTAGGTTTAATAATTAATCACTTGTCGATAAAAACTTTTCCTAATAAACATCGATGTACAAAATTACCCAATACTTTCAATTCTCAATACAAGCAAACAACCTTTAAAATATGCAATAATGGATTTTCCAATATTGTTGTTTCCTTGTAGCAATCTACATATAGAAATATATTATAAGTAAAAGGTCAAGAAAATGTATCGATTTTGCTTGCAGACTGTTTATAGGAAGTCAATGGGTGCTGTGTTTACTTGTTAGAAAACTTCACAATATTTCTGATTACTGAATAAATTACTAAACTTCTAAATTATATGACAACGAATTGTAAATATGATACCGCTTTTCCAGTTGCAACTAGACCATTTTGAAACATGTGAGTTTTATTAATTTTAATAGCCTACCTTGAGCGTTATCTTGAAACCGGGAGGATATACCGCGTGTTTATGGTTACTGGTTACTGCTCCTCGCCTCTGGGTGATAGCGTGATGTTATATTGCCTATATAGTACGCGCATTCAAATATACAAATTCTTCAGCTTTATAATATTAGTATGGATTACATCTCTCTCTCTATATTGAAGAAGGTTTCCTTAGACACTAGCACTCTTATTAATAAACTCGAATTAGCTACGTATTAACTTAAATGTTTTTCATCACCCTCTATCAAATCTGCAATTCATTATGATAGACTGATACGAAATACAGTTTAGTTTATACGTCGCTAAGTCGAGTTTATTAATAAGAGTGTAAGACTGGGAAATTCTAAGTAATGGGCTAATGTGTAATTAAATAAGGTTTGAAGCATAAATAAAGTAAAAAAATATATAAAAGGGACTGTTTTAAGGCAGGGATCAACCTCAATAAAAAATACTATTTGCACTCCGGTGGGCGGATTCTTATTTAGGACGATATAAGGTTGAATATTGCTTGGCATATTTTACGTCATGCAGCTACACTTGAAATTTCACTTATTTTGTAGCTTTTTCTTAAAATTTGTTAAAGAAAAACAATTAAACAGTGAAAGTAATCGGTTAAAGTTTTAATAGATTATTCAAGCTATTTGATTCCTAAAAAAAGTATATAATTGTCGCGCAAAATATTGTGAATTTACGCTCAAAAGATTTTATATAGAGGTATTTTGCATATTTTTTTTTCAATAGACGAAAACACTTATGAAAAATCTATGCGGTTAAAGTTTTATGTAGTATTATTTGCTATCCACTATATTTTTTTGAGATTGAGATTGATTCCTGACACTTCAAAGTAAGCGTTCATAAATGCCACTTTCGTGTTTGCACCCTGCCTTAAACAAAACAGTTTCAAAAGTCGGATTCCTAGCCTAGTGGTCTAAAGAGTAAAATAGGAGTATAATTTTAATGTGTAAAGTGAAGTTTAAATATAAAGTTATTTTAGAAACTGATTTAAATATTTTTATTTTCTATGCAGTAGTTTTTATTTTTATATTATACATTATTATTATTACATTACATTTTTATATTTTTCCGACAGACGACAAAATGAAAAGATTGAATGAAAAAAAAATGAAATAACAAAAAAATACCGCTGTGCATGGGATTTGAATGAACCATGTGCAATTGTGCATCCTGCGCTGCACCCCATACACTTAACCGCTAGACCACCGTCGATACGAAAATTCGTGTCAATAGCAACCGTTACTAAAGCTTTTCTCTGATAATTTTATATTTCTGAAAAAATTACTGAACTGATTATTGTCATAATATATGTCTGTGAGATAATGTCTAAATATTAAGAAAAAAATCAAAATTTCTGACTGGTTCAACCAATTTTTATGAGAAAAAATGAGAACAATCCGGAAGAATTATCCGTCGAATAAAAAAAATCGGTTCACAGCTGACGGAGTAATCATATACTATAAAAAATCCGATTATTTTCTTTTTAAATTTCCGCCCAATATCGAAATTTCATATGTAGGTACTAAATTTCAACTTTTTTCGTTGACAGACAAAGGGTTCCGTTTTTTCATCGGATGAACGAAACCCTAATATGTAGGTATATGCCATATGAAACATGTGGACATTGTAACTGCAAATTATGAAGACCGTGATGCGTAAATCTTTAGAAATAAACGCCATAATTTTATCCACGTACGTAACATTGGAATTTTCAAGTACTCAGTAGCCTAATAGTTGGCAAAACAACAAGTGTTTATCTAAACTATTGTTCTATCTTCATAATGCGTCATATAAAATCTAAATTCACGATAACAACCCTTTATCTTGTGTGAAATATTATATACAGAGTGGCTTTGAGAAGGGTCTTTCTTAAATTTATGCTTCGGTTGATGTTAATATAGGTACCTCTAAATATATATCTTTCATATCTTCACTTTAATAGCATATTATCCAAAAATATCTAAATTATTTTTTATGTTAGATAGAAATATAAAAATCAGATTAAAAAAAAATTGCAAAACAACCATTATGATCGCTGTGTCGCTGAAAAGTATATGCCAATCTATTTAATATTTCCATTAACGCGTATTTAATTGTAGTATTCAGACAGTATCCATGAGCCGTCACATAACTGGAAACAACTGGAATGAATAAAATTGTGGTTGACTGCACGTGCGGCGGATTTCATGTGGGGAGACCTGGTCGTGCCGGGGGGGTCTGGTCAAGACTGATTGTCATCAGTGGGAAGTCGGAGTAGGCTAGGCACAGACTGTGTTCATGCGGAGTCACCAATATAGAAGTGGGTAACATTTGTGGGTGTTGCTGGAAATCTATTAAATATTTCAATGAAAATAAGCTCTGAAACGGCTGTATGGATTTTAACGAAACTTTCAAGGATTGTAGTAAGCATTTCGACTTGGACTTGGTTCCGTAGGTAAATAAAAAATGTATTTGAGCAGCGATACAGGCGTAGCCGATGCAGGTAGCTAGTCCCACTAATATTATAAATGCGAAAGTTTGTATGGATGTATGTTTGTTACTCAATCACGCCAGAACGGCTGAACGGATCTGGATGAAATTTAGCACATAAATAAGATTATAGTCTGGAATAGCACATAGGCTACTTTTTATCCCGGAAAAATGTATGGTTCCCGTGGGATAGATTTATTTTTGTTTTTCACGGGATCGATATGATTTTTTGCATAGTGGTAGTTTAGGGATCAGATAATGACATATTATATTACTTTTTATATCGCGGGATTATTTCTTTTTGGATTTATTTCCACGCGGTTGAAACCGCGAACAGAAGCTTGTATTATATAAGACGGAACTTACAGACATTAATCTGAAAGCAGCGAGTAAAATGTTAATGCAAAATATTTTATACATACATTTTATTTTATTATAACGATAAGTAATCGTCGAATACAGATTATATCACATCCACTTGTCGTTCTATCTATTAAGGAAAATAAGTCAAACTTATGTACGAGAAATTATGTATGAGAAATTGAAAGGATTTGAGTGAAAGCTAAAGCTGCTAAGTAACAGTGTTCACATTTAGCGAGTAGTCCATAAACAGATATTACCTACCAAAGGATGGTTGAAAGGGTGCCAACGGAAACCCTATTACTAAGGCTTCGCTGTCCGTCCGTCCGCCTGTCACAGAGTTGTATCTTTTGACCCGTAATAAGTAGGTACTTCAAATTTTGACAGAGAGTGTATTACTATGGCTGCTATAACATCAAATAATAAAAATTAAATAAAGTTAAAAATTAAAGGGAGTCCGGGGGCGTTTTTAATGGCAATACATACCTACAAACTTGTAACTAGTATAACTATAATGCATACTCTCCAGTAAAACATCAAATAATAAAAACCGGTCAAGAGTGAGTCGGAGTCGCGCTAATTTGTTCCTGCGCCATACAGTGGCGTCAAACTTGGCCTGACCTTAGTGCATACTATTGAGTGGGTTGAATGTCCATCTCGCACTTGGCCGGTTTTTTAAAGAACCTAGACCACGTGTCTAAAGTAGCTGAATTACCTGATATTTTGTAACATATTAACTTAAAATATAAGATTTTTTATAGTAAGGTAAACTATAAATCAATCAACAGATAAAAATGATATAAACGTCTCGATACCAACTTGTATCTAATCTTCAAATTGATAATGTTTTCGATTATTAACATTTGGCAAATTGTTTTAGTGATATCGGTGTGTGACTTAAAGTAACTGACGCGTGATTTTTTTTGCGAAAAATACAGTTGAGATATTCATTATGGATAAAAAAATTGTTTATCTCAATCAAGAAATTCAAAAAGTTAAGCCTTGTAATGCATCATCTGACGGTAAAACATTATATTTTAAATTTAAACATATCAACTAAAATTAAGAAAGATTGACTAAAAAGATTTATATGGTTGAAGTGAAAAGGAAATGCTGGCAGAGGACGACCTATGTGTATATACTTTTATTGTACATAAAAAAATTTATCGAAGACAGTATTAAAAGTATACACAATCGCCGACCATGTATGAAAGGTATTATGAATATAAAGAATGGGAAAGACGTGATGATAGATTTAACATAACCAATTTTCTTTTAGAATGTGTGTTTTAATCGACTGTTCTGCCAGCAAGCGTCTACCTGCACGGAGTCGAATATAATTTGTGTGCGTATAGAAATTATTTGCTGTCATTATAGTCTGACCAACCAATTTTGGTCCCCAGTTTTATTTATTAAATGAATCGCGCACTGATTTTAATAGCACTTTTTAAAAATATTACAAAAATACTATAATTGTAATTTTAACGCTTAAGTTCTAAAGAAGATGTTGTTCTATTACAATAAATAATTATCATTTCAAATGAAGTGAGATTTATAGAGAAAATAACAATTTTATAGGCTATAATTTTAACTTTTTAATATCATTGTGATTTAAATTTCTGAAGAAAAGAACAAAATATTTTTTATATTTTTCACAATAAAAAAATATAATTAGACTATAAATATCCTCAGGAAAATAATAGGCAAGTGATTTCAGATATTTGAAGTTTGAAACTTGATGATGAAAGCGAAATTGAGAAAACCCGTCTCAATTATGTTGTTATAATTCAAAAATTCTTTATTATTTTAAAAGTTTTCTCAATTAACTTTTTAGATAATAATATTCTCTATAATGTGGCTAAATAACTGGTAATTTTTTCAAGTGCTTCATGGAAATTATACTGTTCAAATAGTACAGTTTTTAACCCAAAAGTACTATTTACTTACTCTTAAACGCTCTTAATATGGACAAGGTTCAAAAAGTGGACACTGTATAGTGCCGTGAAGATGTGTATGTGTACTATATACTTACAGTTAGCAGTGGTTAAGAAGCCTTGTGAGGATAAGGCTGGCTGTCAACAGAGACTGCGAGCTAAGAAAATCCACCAATAACTTTTCATTTACAAGATAAAAAATGTGGTGGTTATTTTTTTGTTCGCCCTTCATTTTCCTTGCTTAGCACTTTTCCAGTTTCAAATATCGTCTCTAAAAATATAATTGGCGAAATGATAAAATATATTATGTTTCTTGGGGCCGATAACACGATTCTCGGCGCGTTTTCGGGGTGAAGTGAAGAAATCAGTCTGTAATCTAACACTATAAACTTCAGAGATAAGGGATATTAATTTTTTACTCACAATTTTATCTATTTCTGTAAAATTACTAACATATCATTTGTAAAAATGGTATCAAAAGTCAAAAAAATATGTAAAAAATGTACTTGCTAAATTCGGTTACTTAACGTACTTCACGGTATATTACAGAACTAGAGTAGTCATATTGTAGTATAATATCTGTGTAGACTTCGCACATTTATGAGCGATAGTAGTAACACTGGTCGTAGCCTCGTAGCGGTCGTAGCGGTCGTAGCGGTCGTAGCGCGTTCTAAAGATGAACATTATGAGGAGGTTTGAGACACTTTTTTCTTTAAATAAATGTTTACCTTAGAGATATACACTAAACGAATTGAAAGTGCTTTATTCAATAATCGCTTATATCTTAGAACACATTATAATCGATTGGAATAATAATGTAATATATAATTTATTTATTTTTAACTTTGATATGATGATGGAATGAGATGATATTATATTATATGTTTAAAATACTTATTATGTTCTTATTTTTACGTAAAGACATACACATTTTTATATAAACCCGACCTATCTAAACAACATAGCGGCAAATTATTATTTATTACCAGGTTTTAGTACTAACAAACGAGCTATTTACGTTAAAACAAGGTCTGATTTATTTCATCGATTAGATTTTTAAATGACTATATTTATTTATCATTAGTCGGATGACTAGTTTAAGTAATCCAAATGTGTCACGTAATTATGCGCGCAAAGAAACGTATTTTTTATCATTGGTTGTAAAAAACACTTTACTACATTATAATGCCACTATTTTTTATGGAGATTTCACAATTGAATATTATTTAATTTAAAAAAATTATATTTAATGCATGGACGTAAAAAAGTAGAGGACGGATCGCCGCTACGACAAAAGTGAAGCACCAAGCGTGCATGTGCATGTGTTATCTCATATATATTTTTAAATTGTTGAATAAATTACTAACTAAAATCAAAGCTAACTAATTACTAACTTACCTATGAAATGTGATTCCTTGAGATTTTTTATGAGTAATGGAGTTGTTTTTGCATAATTTTACTACACAAGACGGCATTGTTTTTTATTTTCTTAATGCGGCTGATCAGCATAACCGAATGAGAATGTGTGCGTGAGACTCGTATTTACAATGAACTGGCATAACTTGTTTGCTTCACTTTTGTCTTAGCGGCGATCCGTCCTCTCCTTTTTTACGTCCATGATTTAATGCTCATAATTTATGTTTATTTCATAATGGTAATTTAACGAAACGTAACAAGCGGACGTGTCACAACCCCCTCCATTTAATGAAAAGATTGTATGTTTGTAATCCTAACATAGAATATAATATCAAAGAAAATATACGGTGATCAGAAATGGATTTTACTAAAATAGGGGAATAGACAACATTTTGACATCTATAGTTTTATATTTTTTTCAAAATACTGTATTTAAAAAATACTATTTTTATATAATGTCTGTCTGTGATAGTCATTAGTCAACCCAAAGTACAATTTATATTTTAATGTCTAAAATAGGCTCCTATATCCATATTTTTTCTTGAAATAAACTATTCCTAAATTCTTTGTAAATAATCATTCTGTGTCACTGTAATTTAGTATATTGTTACTTATTCAATACTAAGTAAAGTAGCTGTTATTTTTTCAATGGGTTTTAATTAATAGGAAATATGGGTGGTTAAACTTGGCCCTCGTTTTCTCTTTTATAATCTATTACAAAGCTCTGTTGTGTGTGTAGTGGTAGCTTATTGAAAATTCAAAATAATAATTATTTTATTATTTTTGATCAATTAAAAAATCATAAAATATTTTTTATTTTGATTTTTCAATAAGCTACCAAAAACGCAAGACGTTTAATTAAAGGGTAATGGTTAAACAGCGCTTTAAAAAAAATAAGAGCTTTGTGATAGATTATGGAAGAGAAAACATGGGCAAAATAATCCTTTAATTAACCATATTTCCTATTAAATAAAACCAATTGAAAAAATAACTACCATTTCCCTTAGATATATTTAATAAGTAACTATATACTAAATTACATTAAATTAAAATACAGGTGGATTATTTACAGAGAAATTGGGAATTTTATTATTTTTATAATATGTCCGAGATAGTCAATTATAAATATATGTATTTACAATTAAAAAAAAAACTAAATCAAATCATAAATTTATATAATTATTAAACAGATATAGCCTGCCAGACGAGCAACCAGCATACGATGGATGCTTATCATGCAATTACTTTGATAATAACTTTTTTAATTAATTAACTAACCTGTCACTTTACTAATCGGGCTGTTAGGTACTTTACAAAAAAAATTGCTCAATATCTTTTAAAGTTTCAAAAAAGCGTTCAAAGTTTTTAATTAAATACATATAATAAAATTGTAGACTTTCCGTATCTGATATATTAAAGATATTTGCAAAATAAGTACCTACTGGAAGACGCGAGAAATAAGTAATAGAACGTAAAAAACATATTTGAAAATTTTGTCTCTTGGTCGGTTTGTTTGTTCCTTTGTGCGCGATTCAAAATCTAATTACTGTAAAATATGAAACATTATTCTGAGTAACATTTAGTGTTAAAAAAACCAACAGATTCAAAAGATATTAAATGTTTAAGTTTAGTTGGAAATTTCATAGAACCACGCCACGGCGTGTCATATGTTGTAAAGTTATTTGGTCACATTATGTAATATTGTCAATATTCCTAATACTACGTGAATAAAGTTGCGGGCAATAGCTAGTTTGAATTATGTTGCAACCCTCGGGGCTGTACACACATTTTTTATTACGTACTTAAATAAAAACCTTGTAATTTGTATATATTTTATGAATGGCCGACAAGCTTCACTTCACAGCCATGTCTTATCAAATTATCGTAAAAACAGGGTTTTAAATGTTATCAATTGGAATTTTGTGAACACTTTATTATTGTAATCGTAATAAGCTAACTGTTTAAATCATATTGTCTTATCTAATTGTACCTATATGTCAAATGTGATTTCCTCTTGAAAAAAATTATTAACTTCACTTATGGCTATATAACGAGTGGTTTTTTTTACTGATGGACCGATTTCAATGCGGTGTTATTATTTTAAGGCTGGCCTTCCAAATGAAGTCATGAATCTTATTTGTAAGAGTATTTTTTTAGTACGAGGCTTGAGGGTTAATTACTATGTATAAGTTTTATATAAGTTTATTTATTTCACAACTATTAAATTATACAGTTTAGTAGTTTACAAAATGGGGGTTTTTTTTTTTACAAATACTCGCATACATATATACATAATTATTTACAATAATTTATATCATAAAACATAATGACACACACCCACCTACCCACAAAGGGAAACAGTCTAAAACCGTTGAAAACTACTTTAGAATAGGAAGTTCCCTGACCTCTGTGCTAGGATAACCTGTGTTACAGAGGTCAGTTTATTCCGCATATTTCATGCATACCTACATAAATATATAAAAACATGTGCACACCGGGTATATACTTTCATATTCCAGTGCAAACAAAACCTAGCACTAACTAAACATTTACAAACCGTTTTAAGTAGGAACCTAACATTACAATACATTATGTGCAAATGTATATCAAAAATAAAACAATTAAAATAATTAAACAATTCAAACCACAGCACATCATGTGAAAGTACAACTATATAAATCAAAACAACCAAACATTCCAAATCACATATGTACTCAACACGATTACAATAGATACTATAATATTATGCAAAACTACATTAGAATAATTAAACATTATATACAGCATCAATACATGCATGCGATGTACTCAATACTTAATAATATACCATAAGAATACCTAGAAATATAGATGAGAACAGACAGTACATTTCTTTGCTGCACTCACATTTGAGGGTATCTGTTATTATTTTCTTTTAAATTTAAATTTTAATTTGTTCGTCTTCGAGCTACAGTCGATCGGTCATTGATCCAAGTTACCTATTATTTGAAATAACGCCACAGACCTTAGCCCGCAGAGATGACAATTCAATATGTTTTATTTAAATATTTTTATACTATAATTTTAATTAAATTTTCAGTTTCACAATAATTCAACGACATTAACCATCCGACTACTACATTTTTACACTTATCTGAGGTTAAATAATATATACCCAGAATTTTGTTAGCTCGATTATATAGTAGTGAAGTAAGGAATGTTGGGAATCTGTGAAGAAATGATGTTCTACAAAGAATAGTTGGATATACATTGTAGTTATCACAGTTTCAAAAGCACAGGATCGTATTTTATTTCCTTGTGTTGTTTTATTATTGCAGCTCGGATAAAAAGTTGTCTCACAGTAAGAACTCTGCACTCCGCAAACAGGGATTCGGTTGGGTACCTATATGGCTTGAAATAAGTAACTTTAAGCAAAAGCCTCTGGACTCGTTCAACAGGCAACATCCTTGTTTTACCAACACCACCCCATGCAAGAACACAGTAGCACGTGTATTTATATGTAACAAAGTGAATTAGTGCCACTTATTCATTATCTTGATTAAATTAAAGATATTAAAAATTAAATGCGGTCTTTACGTAGAAAGTGTGATATAAAGCGTATTAACCGCATCCGGAACGATGTCATTAGAGAAGAATGCGGAGTGAAAGATGATGTTGTGACTAAAATGAAGAAAATGAAAAAAAATAGTTGTTTGGACACATTGAAAGAATGAAGGATGAATGATTAAAAGTATTGATCGACGGATATATTAAAAGTACACACATTCGCCGAGCATGTATGAAAAGTATGATGAATATAAAAGAAGCAAAAAAGGTATGTCAGTATCGTAACAAATGGCATTCGATTGTCTCTGCCTACCCCTCTTGGGATAATAGGCGTGATGATAGATATTTTTCTATTCTAACCTTTTGTTTTTTTTGACACAAAGTGCATTTTTTATAATCTAATCTTAATTATAGTATGTATTATTTTAAACTCTACCGAATGATATGAATATGTGGAAGCACTCGAATGTATTTTTCCTTTTACAAAAGGCCATTGAACTTTTTTACACAAAACAAGAAATTGTTAAAAGCTATTGATAGAGGAAAGCTTAATCTTTGACATTTTAAATTTGTTTTCATGTTCGAAATCCCTGGATAATTTTTACTTATTTTATAAAAGTATTATTTTAAACTTGACCGAATCTTATGAATATTTACGTATTTTAGATGTTTTCTTTTAGAAACGGCTATTGATTTTTTTGCACTATTATGTTTCTAATTGATAAAGCTAATTCCGATCCTGATTTCAATTCCGGATCCCGGCCATGTACCAATGGAGTTTTTTAATTAAAAACTTATATACATAATCCGACTAACTACACTTAGAGGCTTTACCATCTAAATATATTTCAACAGAACTGGCCACTCGTTAGGTATAGCCTCACAAATACCATCGGCTAAACGAGGGAGACTTGGTTTTCCGCTGGGTACTTTCGAACTGTAACACGGTTTCGGGAGCTGTAAAGCAACCCGTAAAGAAAGAAAAAAAATCAAAACAAAATTTTTCGGTTATTTTCATATTCTATATCAGTGCCCAGAGTGAGTTATTGTATTATTATATTGTTATTTCGATCAAATATAATATGAATTTAAATTAAATAAATAAATAATTTGTGTATTTAAAAATTTCAGCGGAACAAATCTCCAAACTGCGCTCATCTCAATCACCTATCGCCATATCACTCCAACGATGTCCCACTTGGAAGTCATTGGAACCTCTCAACTTCAACGGGTACTGGGACAATGAATCTACTGCAACCATGCTCAACACTGGACAAACAGGTATTTAGTACATAATCTATCATCACGCCTTTTATCCCAAGGCAGAGACAATCGAATGCCATTTGCTACGAGCCTGACATACCTCTTTCGCTTCTTTTATATTCATTATACCTTTCATACATTCTCGGCGATCGTGTGTACTTTTAACAAATATACTTTCTCATTTATAATGTTACTTATGGCCGTTTTCACCAAACAATCACTAGGTCCTTCTTAACTAAGAATGTCTTAACATAAGAATCGACTTACGGTCGATTTTCGTTTCACCAATAAAAACTACTAAGTTGGTTCTTAAACAAGGAACGTCCTAGCTAAGTAAAATTTATCTATGGTTATGGTTGTCAATCGCTGTCAGTAAAATATTTGGCAGCTGTTATTTGATCACTAAATTGACTTTTATATGAGACTAGCTTTCCGCCCCGGCTTCGCTATGGGCTGTATTAATATATATTTTATAATATATAGCTGTGCCTTGCGGATTCACCCGCATTAATGGATACTGCTCTGCTTCTATTGGTCGTAGCGTGATGTTATATATATAGCTTATAGTCTTCCTCGAAAAATGGACTATCCTACACAAAATTCAATTTGAACCAGTACCTAGTTCCTAAGATTAGCGCGTTCAAACAAACAAACTCTTCAGCTTTTTAATATTAGTAAAGATTCTACGTCGTGGCATGGCGGACAGCGCACGCGCCCTTTCATGACATGATGGGGAATCCAGTCTAATCTGTGATTAGTCGAGGATTAATAAGACATATCACAGTCGGCAGAAACATCTTAGCTAACCGATTAATTATAACACTTTGACATTGGCGAAATCATCAAAACCCTGATGGAGTCACTTCACAAACAATAGAATAGAATAGACTGATATAAATATCTGTGAAAATTATAAAATATTTTTAACTGATTTGGTCCATACTATTCAATATAAATGCCTTTTAAAAAAGTGTACCGACTTCAAAAATTATATATGCACTGAAAAGTGTGCTTTCCAAAATCAAATGCACTAGTCACTAAAAAAAATACCCAAATTAAGTATGCCTATAAAATTTGAAGAGTTTTTGATTTCTCCAAAATCCGATTATCAGATCCTGACCTGATGACCATGGAACCACCTAGAAAGTATATCCTTTCAAACAAAAAAATAATTCCAAATCGGTCCAGGAGTCTTCAAGTAATCGGGGAACATACATAAAAAAATAAAAGATTCCTACGAATTGAGAACCTCCTCCTTTTTTGGAGACGGTTAAAAAGAAATAAAATAGTTGTTGTGAAGCGTAAACGAATACAAAATTATACTGCGAAAGAGAAAATGTTGTTCATCGTCACCAGCAGGGAAATTTTTGAAGAAATCAAGAAAATTTAACAACTCCTCTATTTTCAAACAAAATCATAAATACAGACGCACGCAAGAGAATAATAAATTAAAATTTTGACATTTGATTGTCTTAAGTTAATTCTTAGCACTTAGGCAAAGGTCCTTCTGCTTCTTAACTTTAAGCACTTTCTTAGTGCTAAACAGATTCTTAAATTTTGGTGAAACGAAAATGTTCGGTTAAGTAGTTGCTTAAGTTAAAAATCGCTTAAGAATCGACTTAAGACTTTGGTGAAAACGGCCATTAGTATTAGGATGGTGTTAAGAATCGACTTAAAAGTTTAGTGAAGACAGCTTTTCTTTTATTTAAAATCTTCCTCGATTATCCGATGGTATTTGTGAGGCTATACCTAACGAATGGCCAGTTCTGTTGAGGTATATTTAAATGAAAAAGCCTCGAAGTGTGGTTTGTCGGATTATGTACGTAAGTTTTTAATTAAAAACCCCATTGGTAACAAGTAATTCTTCTGCCGAATTCTCATATTTTTTTTTTTTTACCAGTATGTCTCACTTCCTTGTGTTCTATGGTATACTAGCGACTACGCCTCCGGCTTCACACGGGTACAATATTCGTTTACAACAATTTGAATACTACCACGGACTTTTTTTAGATAATTTTAGTCTAAACAATTATTTCCTACATCATTTTGTTGTATCTCTGACGGATTAGACAGCATGCGCTGCAATTCGCTGGCTCACCTCCTAAATATGATAGATCCATGTAGAATTGTAGACAGACGCGGCGGGGGAGTTTATAATATATAGAGATAGTGATAGTCTATGACATCTCTATTTGTATATTTTTTCATAATTGTTTTCAGCATACTTCACATTCGATGGAGGTCCGCGTCCATTACTGAGTGGTGGACCTCTTATTGGAGATTACATATTTGAACAAATGCACCTACATTGGTCTGTTGATGACTTTACGGGATGCGAACACGTCTTGGATGGACATGGGTAAGAAATGGAAGCCTAAATCGGATTATAAGCATAGCTATTTTATATCTAAAACCTAACAGTAAAACTTGTCTTTCTGTCTGATTGTTTGTATCATCCGAAGTGTTAATACCAGGGTCAGATTAACCAGAACAATGCGCCCACCACATTGTATTGAATTTTTTTGAGAATTATGAAATGAAAAAAAAGTCACATTTGCGACTCAATTGCGGAGATCAAAATGCTGCGATTACAGAAAATCATAAACAAAACTGTTTCAAAACTATTGATAAATAAAAATGTGTTCCGTTACATATAATCCCCAGATTTAAAAAAATATAACCATTAACGTCGTTTTTTCTAAAATCACCGGCCATGAGCAGGCCCCCATTACAATTATGCCTACAGGCCGCCATTATGTTCATCCGGCCATGGCTGATGCAAAAGGAAGGAAGTTTTAACCTTGTCTGTATATGTGTTGGTGGCCAAGTGGTTAAGACGTTTCAGTATCATTTATTTCATGTTTCCTGTTCCATCATGAGTGCCGACTATAAATGTGGCCCAATAGTCCGCTTTTCCGACTATAGTCTGTAGATCCCTATTATGGTTTTTTATTCATACTTTTATTATATACCTACGCCAACCTGACACTGCCTCCATAATTAGCATCGTTGTTATTTGACACACAAAAATACAGAAATCCATTTCTTTGTTAGTTCATATTTATTACATGTAGATAATTATCATATATCATAAACTGAACAATAGTTTAAACACAATAGATGGCGCGTATTATCGTTATAGCTGTAAATGTAGGAAATTGATAAAGGTAGGTACTTCCCATTGTACTAAAGTGAAAACAATAGGATTATTGCAAAACTATTTGATATAGGTGTTGTCAGTATAGAAATATAAAATACAATAGATAGCTGCGGGTTGTAACTTTAGTATCAAAGTCAATTATTAAGAGCATTGTCTAGAATATCAAGTTTTAATATGGACTTAAGATCGCGAACACAAAGACCTAAGGTTACCTGTTATCGGCTTGCCAGCACATATCATGTCGGTGAAGTTAGAGCTCGTTTTTTATGAAAATGAAGTAACTACTGTGTTTTTCGTCGTTATTTTGCTATAATTACGTTTTTTATGAAAAGTCAACCTACGTTCTTTGAGGCTTACAATAAAATTTAAAATTCAAATCTATCTATCTATCATCACGCCTTTCATCCCAAGAGGGGTAGGCAGAGACAATCGAATGCCATTTGTTACGATCCTGACATATCTCTTTTGCTTCTTTTATATTCATCATACCTTTCATACATGCTCGACGATTGTGTGTACTTTTAATATTTCCATCGATCAACATATTTTTTATATGTTGAATAAAAGTACATCTAGGTCTTCCTCTGCCAGCATTTTCGTTCACTTCAGCCATATAAACCTTTTTAGTCAATCTTTCATTCTTTCAACATGTCCAAACCAGCGTAAACTACTTTTCTTCATTTTAGTCACAACATTATCTTTTACACCGCATTCTTCTCTAATGTCATCGTTCCGGATGCGGTCAATGCGTTTTATATCACACATTCTACGTAAAGACCGCATTTCCACTGCATTTATTTTACTTTCATGCTTCTTATTCCATACCCAAGTCTCGCTTCCATAAGTAAGTAAATAATTCAAATTAGTGTGCAAAAAAGAATCTATGATTTTGTGCCTACATTTCATATGAAACAAAAAAATAATTAAACTCTCCTTGATAGAAAATTCTGTAAAGATAACAACTTCAGAATAGATAACAAAACAGTCGACCGCCTTTTACAAGTTTTTTGTTTTCCTCAGGTACGCAGCAGAAGTTCATTTCGTACATTATAACAGCAAGTATCAATCTATAGAAGCAGCTATTGGTCACCCAGACGGACTAGCTGTGGTTGGGTTCCTGCTAGAAGCAGTAGATGCCTCTAACCCAAGATTTGACAAATTTGTCCATGGTCTAGAAGGCATTGCCAAGAGAGATAGCACAGTGCAAGTTACAGCTGGTTAGTTGACTGATTTATTTAACCCTCTGACAACACTGCAAGGAATAATGGCCGTGATGATATGTCGAATTCTCAAATTATTAGAAAAATCACATTGAAATATCCAATCTTAAGTAATTAAAATTGAAGTATCTGTTTAATATTTGCCGGTATGTCTGCATAATATCCGGGTTAAACTTCGAAACGGCTGAAGGGATTCACAGGCAGGTAGAAGACTTTCCAAAGAGTAACCTGGCTACTTTTTGTCCTATTGGAATCCTACGTGAAAATAAAAATATTTACATTCCACGGTGAGGAAATCGCTGGTACAGTGCGCGCTAATTAAATTGAGATAGACTCCTATTGCATAAGAGTTATATCATGGTTAATCGTTTAGAGTCAGCAAGCTTTTATATACACAATAATTCACTTTCAAGAATGAGGTAAGTTTGAATCAACGATTTAGACTTAATTTTTTCTTTTTACACAGATGCTCTAGCTTGGATGCAAAGGACAGATCTACATGAAGGCAACTACGTCACTTATAAAGGATCACTAACCACCCCGCCCTACACAGAGTGTGTCACATGGATTATATACCAGAACACAGTACATATTGGAGTAGAACAGGTATATCTAGATAAGATATATATAACCGTCGTGTCGCTGACTGACTGACAATCAATGCAGTAAAACACTGAAGATATAAATATGAAAATTGGAAGGTATATTCCATAGGAAATGTAGGGGTACACTAAGAAACGATTCTTCGAAAATCAAACCTCTAAGGGGGGTGAAATGGGGTAGCTAAAAATATAGAAAATTTACGTAGCAGTTTAGTTAGCAAAAATTATATTAATATCCCAGGGTATCCAGCACACGAAAAGGTTTCCTCATTTAGATCTAGACTCCGTTTAGTACAGTGATAGGTCCATGTTTAATGCTCGCAAGCTTACCTCTTTAATAGGGGGGTATGTGTAGTTAATATTATCGCACATTTGTCGGGATTCAAACCCGACTGTTATTATAGCTAGCTGAACGAAGTAACTAACGGGCACTAACTATTAGATATTGAAGAGTAACGGTGAGAGTAACACTGCACTATTTAGATAAATGGGTTTACTGTTACTTTTACAACCAAGTGAAATTAAATAAATTAATGTAACGCGCGCGACATTCAACGCGACTCGTTGTCGGTCGGCGCCGGCGGGCAGCGAGCGGTAGGTACTCTGCTGCGTAAGCATGTGGCCTCAAATTACATTATTAAATAATAATACTTTATTAAGGTCGCCACATACTCTTGGAAACCGCATCAAAATCCGTTAAGTAGTTTTTGCGTGAAAAGAAAAAAAAAGGTCACAGACAGACGCGGCGGGGGACTTTATTTTATAATATGTAGTTGTTTTTCACATTCGTGCCTACCTGTTACCGTGTTCAATATTTCAGTGTTTTTTTATTTTTCATAATTTTCACATACAATCTTATGACAGACAAACAGACTGTCAAAATATGTTGTGAACATAATTATATATATAAATATAATAATTTGTAACATATCTTCTTGTTTACATGACACAATTTCACAAACATAAACAGTAAACACGCAACTCCAGTCACATTTTTCCCTATAACCGATCCGAAACGTGACCCATTTGAAAGGTGGCTTTTTCCATTTTTCCATAGCGACGTTAAAAGTAATGAAGAAACCTTATCTATCATATTATGTTATAGTCCGCGTCCAGTTATCAAGCGTATAACATAAACAAATAGATTATATAAATATTTCAACTTGACATTTTTATTTTTAAAAATATTCGCTATTTTAAACATTCAAAGGAATAAAATTATATCGTTTTATGAGCGAGAGTTGTTGGCCTCTATATTGAGAGACGAAATTTTTCACAAATATACGAAGAACGCTCAAATTTCGTATACATGTTCTTTAATATAATTTAAACTATGCATTTTAAAATTATAAAAAAATCGTATTCCTTTTAACGAGCCCATATTTTTATAAGTTTTTTAATTGACCCCAAAATAGAAATTTTAATAATTAAGCTATATTCCGTGATTGGGTTATCAAACTTCTACATTATGTACCTTTTTCTTCCAGTACATTCGGAGAAAATAAGCTCTGATAGACGGACAGACAGACAGAGTGATCCTATAAAAGTTCCTAAATTCTATAAATTGCTAATATCAACAATTAGTTTTATAAGAAACTTAAATTTGTTTACATTACCAACAATGTTAGAAAGCGGCACCTATACCTCTACAATGCAGTAGTAAAAACTGTCCTCGGAAGTGACTATAAAATTCCTCAAGGAAACGTTGTAATAAAATATCCTGTGAAATTTCCCGCCTCATTTGTGACTTGTTATCGAACGCATCGTAAAATAAATTCATTTTCTTTCTTTCCAACGTTCACCAAAGCACAGTGAGATTTTTGCTGTGCTACTTTGACCAGGCAATCTCTAAAATTTTCTAAATTTATGGATTCACATACCATCAAGTCTCTCATTCTCGTAAAAGTAGATAGATAGGGAGTTCTGTTTATCTATATTTAGGTACTAATCTATTTCTGGCAAAAACTAACCTCTGTTAAATAAAGTTCAATCCCCGTCGCCATGGGTTTTCAAAATATAAAACTTAAATTATATTGCTCTGTTTTGGCTCTTTATTTTGTTTTGTGAAATTCGCATTAATAATATTAATTAGGATGTATAACATTTTTGTATATAAAAATTCAAAGGTTTTTAGTAAACTTGAGCCGTAAGTTATTCATGTAACTATATAAAAAAGGACTGAATGCAAGATTGAGATTGATTTTGAAGTAGTTGGTTAGACAATACTTGGGAAGCATGTTCACCAGACTTGGAGAGTATGATGCAGATATTGAAAGAAAACTGCAAAAGGGAAACGCAACTAACACATAATGAAGTGCTAGTACCTACATAAGTTACTCTATGGTACCTACATTAATGTATGGAAGTGAAGAATGGGTATGGAATGATTGCTATTGAAAGAGATGAGACCGTTTTGGATAAGTTTGAAAGAGTTTGATTGTGAAATAATGTGATACGAGAACAATAAGGACTTTTAAGAAGATGTAGTAACTAAAAGGGATGCTGTTGGTATGGATGTTTGGTCATATGGAAATAATGTATAATACGAGACTTACGAAGGTATATATAGAACAGATGTGACTGGAAGAGTTGATCGAGGGAGCCCTAGAAAGCAATTCACTACCTATTCAAATTAGTGACATTTAAAAAAGGAGAAATAAAGAGCATCTGAAATCGAAAAGCATGCTTGAAAAGATGTATGGATTTGAATGAAGCGATAGAGGTGTGCCAGGATCGTAACGAGTGGATGTCTTTGGTTTCTGCCAATCATAAGGGAAATAAGGCGTGAGCATAGGTATGTATGCATGTAAAAAAGAAAGAAAGCAAATAATACACACACACACATTGCCTCCGCGAACTCGGTTTTCCGAATAAGACTTCTAAAAGCTTTCTTCAACTTTTCAGGTCGGTCTTCTAAGACATCTAGAAGGTATGGACAGCCGACCGATAGACCGAAATGTGAGACCAACACAACGACATCCACCGGGACATTCCGTCATATATGTGCAACAACCGAAATCCAAACTATGAAAATATATACGACTAGTCACCACTTCAGAGGACAATTTGCTCAAATTTTTGTTATTTTATTTGTGTCCTTCATTTTCCATTATCCTTGATGTAATGTAAGACGACATCCCTGAAAAGAATGAATCTCAATGCGAAGACTGAATTTGAGTTAGAAATCTATGGAACTTTAAATATCTTCGCAGTGAGATTCAGTCTTCTCAGTCTTCTTGGTCAGGCTCGGCTTCATGGTTTTGTTATAATTAAAAATGTCCATAATCCGACAAATCACACTTCGAGACTTTGCCATCTAAACATAGCTCAACAGAACTGGCCACTCGTTAGGCATATTTTTACAAATACCATCTGCTAAAATAAGAAGACTTAGTCTTCCGCTGGGTACCCTGGGACGTGCCTGGGACCGATAACACAGTTTCGTGTTGTTGACCCCCTTATCAATAAACGCTGTGCAAAGTTATAAAATGTTTTGTCTCCCTCTATTGAATATGGCAATCAATATGCTGTGCGAGCATGATGTGTGTAGAAAGAATTTCTCTAAGTACCTACACAAAATCTCAGAAAGACAAAGCAGAAACTGGCCATTTTTGTCTTACTTTATATTCTAACTGAAATTTTGTCTACGTAAAGAGATTCTCATGGTCAACGGTCATGTTCGCACGGATGTTAGAGGGGGAAAAAACATTGTATAACTTTGTACAGCGTCTATTAGTAAGGTGTAAGTGTGTAATTGTTATCCAATACACAAACTAACAGTACCATATCCTGTTATATTAGTTTAATTTATTTGCCGTACCAAATGTTTTATATCGCTATAAGCGGGCTATAAGACGATTGTGAAACAATATCATGGGATGGGTTGGAATATGTCGCCTTCAAAATATAGATAACTGGTTTATTTTGATGTGAAATACATCTATTGGCGCGCCTTGGGGGTAAGACTGATTCGTATGCCGTGACGGAAAACGGCGTCATGGCTCCTACGGGTCAATTTCGATGTTTCACGTCTGCCGGGCGTCCCGTGACGGGGCACCTTTTTTTAGTATTGTCATGTAGGTACTTACGGGAGAAGACAATCTCTGGTAACATTACCCTTGGACTTGGGTAGGTACTGCTTATATTACTTAAGTCCACGGTTGTCCGTGTAAAGGAGCGAACCAATTTAGGAAAGATTTTGTAGAATGAAAATATAAACAAAAAAAGTTTGCAATAGCAATATGTCTGTAATATACTACGTCTTCATAATTTGCATAATAATTGAAGATATTTTCACCTAGAAAATAAACACCGTTTGAAGTGTACTGTAATTTAAACAGAGACGCGGGTATCTGAAAGACACTTTAAGGTAACAATCTAAATTGTTTGTTAGGATTATCCAAGCGTAATTTAAATTAAATTAACTTTAACAGTGGACATCCCGTCAAGTACAAAGGGCAACAGTGGAATTGCTCTTAAGTTTAGAGTGACATCTTAAAAATTTACTTCGCAATTTTAACTGATAAAGCCAAACTGGCATCATGAAATAATATAATAATCCTATCTGATATGAAAAAGGATTATTTATTAGTATTTTACTTTAAAAACTTCATTTTTCTTCTTCCGAAACCGTGTTATCGGTCCCATGGTACCCAGCGGAAGACCAAGTCTTCCTATTTTAGCCGATGGTATTTTTGAGGCCAGTTCTGTGGAGGTGTATTTAGATGGAAAAGTGTGGTTTAGTATATAAGTTTTTTATTGTTAAAAAACCCATTAACATGGCCGGAATCGAACCGTCACCGACCCACCTTCCAATCTCGAAAATTACCCTCAGTCCACTTAGAATCCCCTAGATTTTTTGTCCCTCAGTGTCACATCAGTACCTATATCAAAGAGAGATGAGTTTGTTTGTTTGTAAGAAGTAAATTTGGAAAGTACTGGACCGATCTGGAAATTCTTCACTGTTATATATTCCAAAAAACATTAGGGTTCTGTAAGCTCTTTTGTTACTATAAAAATCGGAGAAAAACTGCTCCCTTTTCACGGCCAGGGGCAGGAAGCTATTTTTTATAACAAATCTTATTTGTGTCTAGGGCATTGTATAACATACGCGATTTTTTCCGAAACGTATGATTGAGTTATTTTGAGATTGAAAGGCCTATTAGTACATTAATGCATAATTGATAGTAAAATGACCTAAAGTGTTAAAAATTGCGTAGGTACCTAATCGTAACTTACTTTGGGTACTATAAATTTTACTAACACCCTTTTTAAGTACCCTCAAGCCAGAATCTTAAAATTGCTGTTGAAGGCCTGTCATTATTCTAGCAAGTTATGTCCACAAATTACAATAGACTCAATGAAAATTTATTCCAATTCCCATTGGTATTTAATTGTAAAGTTTAAATTAATTTATGAAACCTCAAACAAATATGAGTAAAATAAAATAAATATACAAAATATTTTTAACATTATTTTGATTGGATCGATAGCATCCATTCGGACCCTTGAATCGCATAAGTAATAATAGCAAGATTTGAATAAGAAATACAAGCCATTCTTAAATATTTTGTTACGTTTTATTCAGTGAAAATGTAGGTAATTTTAGTTACTTATATAAAACAATTTCTTTAAAAAGGATTTTATTTATTATACTTGTAAGTTGCAAACAAGTAGGTAATAATCGTGGGTGGTACATAAATAAACAAATAACTAGTAAAAGCGACAAAAATCGAAGTTAATCCATCTATTTCTATCAATGCTGGTAAGTACGCCGGCACAAGCTTCTATTGTAGTGTCGAGGTGTTCCTTCATTGACAGATAGAAAACTGCTTTGATTGTATCTAATAATACAGGATCCATGCCGTACAACATGTCCATTGCAGATTTTGGCCCAACTACATCCGAAGACACACTGGGTTTTACTTTCTCTATTATACTACTCATCTCTGTATCAAATTTGTTAGCTAACTGACTCAACAACTGCCTGACTGCTATGTGTTTTTGTTTTATCAATTCGTCACCTTCATACCACGGTCTTAAAAGATCCCGGTGCGAATTTTTTAGACCCTCATAGTATATCATTCTTTCATCAAATTCTTTATCCATCATAGCTCTCCTCCACGACCCTATTGATAAATTCCATTCTTCCTCTGGTAACATCTCAGTATACATTTCTTTCATCCTTTGAACTTCAGTCTGATGATAAAAGCAAACTGGATTTTTCATAACAAATAAGTCCGCTTCTATCATCATTTTCTTGTATGCGTACATTTCGGGCTCAGTTACCATAGTCCTCGTGATAGCGTCATCGACAACCGCCTGAGCCATACAAAATTTAGCTCTCTGTACAATGCTGTGCTTTAGTTCTTTCACATTCTTCTTAATGCTTTCAATGTTTTCAGAGACGTCAGCATACAATTCAATCACAAACTGTTCGGACGGTGTTGGAAAAAAGTTAAAATTACTCACGCTCAGTTCCCAAAACTCGTTGTATATACCAACGTTATTTGAGTAGAATGTTAGTTTGACATATCTGCACTGACCTGGAGAGAGAACATCTTCGTTTTTATTAAAGAAGAATACTTGTTCGTGCACATCTTCAGGTACGAAAGGAATTGGTCTCCTGACTTTTTTCCAACAATACCTTATAGCGACTGTACCGAGATTTTCCAAGAACACAGTACTTCTGGAAGCTCTTTTTGTCGGAACGTTGAAATAATAAGTCCAGGAAGTACAGCTTTCATGACCTGATACTTGTTGCAATTTTTTGAGATCCTTTAAATGTTGACCCTCTTGTTCTTTATAAATGACGGTACTGTTAATTTTGAGAGCATAGACGTTACACAAACTGTAAAGGGGAGGATCAGGATCCAAAGCAAATGATATTACAGGTAGTATTGGTAATTTCGGCGGTGGTGTCTTTGGTCTATTTCCTTTCACCATTAACCCGTCAATAGATGGTCTGAAAATTATAAAAATAATTTATAAAATAATTGGTGCTGACAAATGGCATTCGATTGTCTCTGCCTACCCCTCTTAGGATAAAAGGCGTGATGATAGATAGATAGATGTTAGAAACGGGCTCAAATTTTGAGATTTCAAAAATGTCCACAGGCGAAGCCAGGGCGGATAATTAAAAACATATTCATAAAATAGTTACTAAATTACTTACACATAGGGATCAATTTTTTTTATTTTCTCTTTCAATTCAGTTTCACGCATTTTTCTGTACATCTTGTAATCTCTATCTAGACCTTCACAGGATATCCTCGCTGGTAGACCGCATAAACCTTTTTCTACAGTCTGAATCATTTCAGGTGATCCTATATGTTGCATAATACGTGGCTTGCCCAACTCTGCGGCAGTTCTTTTTACTTCGTACACCGGTCTACAACTGCACTTGCAAGTCTGAGCCAGTCTTAGAGGCTGTTCCCATAGAGTTCCACCACGAATCGTCACTTTTCTATCAATTTGTGCATGCTCAAGTGTCGTCTTACGTTCTTTATCTGATCTAACTTTTTCCAAAAGATTCATTGCTAAATCTGCTGGTGGGCGATGTACGGCCTTACCCAAATGTTTAGTCTCGTCATTCCGAACTTTAACCCATTTGTCCCAAGTTTCCAACCTGTGGTCACCATCGCAGTGGTCCCTTAAGAGTACTTGACGATCAGTCATGATAGTTAACGAACAGTATGGACATCTTTTTGTTAGTAGTTTGTTCTTAGGCTGACGCTTTTTATACACAGGATTGAATTCACTATGTTTAGGACAATTGGACGCCATCCTTAAAAGAATAGAAACTGTACTATGCTATTTTATAAATATTTACAGTTATATGAAAATTGTAAGTTAATTTTTTTGGCGTTTTCTTGACAGTAATGAAAGCTTTCATTATTCATAGATAATTCATCATAGCCCAAAGCATAGCCCAAACTAAATCATTTTAAATTTTATTAACACATCTATCGCACACATAAGGCTTACTTAGGTACATTTTTAGATTTAGAAATTATTGTTGTAAGTAATTAGATTGTAATATAAATTATTAATAATGGATAAATTATGAAGTTCGGTTAAAAAGGAATTGAAAGCTTGACATATTTTTTTGGCCCCAATCATTACAAATTATAATTGACATAGACGTCAAAATTACAATAATCAACAATAATAATATAACCTCAATGTTCTGAGAGTAAAATTTCCGTTAACGCACTGCCTAATTAAATTAACTGATTAATAATTATACAATGTAAATAAATAACAACTCAAATCCAACATACAAATTCAGAGTTACAATGCAAACAGCAGGCACAGATACAAATGGTGAGTTTGTTCACAAAGAATACCAAACAAAGGGTTAAGTTAATCATAATTTGCGACTTTCACGTCCCTTCAAAAGGATTTTGTCACTTTTACGTTTAACGCGTTGATCCTTCTTTGTTGTGAGTTGTAATAAAATCTTTCACAAGATCCTTTCTGTCCCCTGTGTCCCTTCAGGCCCTCTCTCGATCATTGACCCACATCACACAGTGGTCAGTAAAATTACTTTGATCTCTCTTCATAAAGTTTATGAGTGCCAGGCTCTGGTTTCGATTAAAAAATAAGACACCAGCCTCTGTTATATCACTGATTATTATGCAGTATATGCAATGAGAGCACACTCCAAATCTTACTCGGGCCTAAAAATGCAAAGCGTCTTTTTTTTTCTTTCTGCACGTGTTGCCTTCCAGCTCCCGAAACCGTTCCAGGGTACCCAGCGGAAGACCAAGTCTCCCTCGTTTAGCATGTGTGCATGTGCTTTAATCGACTTCTCAAGCTTCGGAGGGCATATAAATAACTTCTTCTAAAATATCATATATGATACATGTAGGTCTATTAAGTGCAGCAACAAGCTTGTTTAATTAAACTAGCGAAAAGTGGAGGCTGTTACTAGTGGCCCTGGATACACCGCAAGGTATAAACGCTGTGAAAATGTATATGTTGTGAGTGATGAAGCCATTGAGGGATTGCCATGAGGAAAATCTGCAACAGAATCCGTTCAGTCGTTACGGTTAAAATCACACACAAACGCGGCGGCGAACCTTATTTAATATCTGTTATTTACAGAAGATGAAAACGAAGAGGCAGTTCCAGATGTAGAAGTAGCAAAACTTATTATAGAACCGCCATACGGTACACAAGAATGGATTTTGTATTGGGGTCATTTTGAAGGTCATTTACCAACACCCATAGACATATCTATAACCGGCTCTATTAAGTACACATGTCCACCGTTAGAATGGTACAACTTTGATGTCTATCCACATAAAATAAAGTTAACTAACACTGGCTACACATGTGAGTGATTTCTCAATTTTTAATTAATCTTGTGAGTTAACTCGACGTCTTAGCGCCTATTTTGCATCAGCCCCTTGACCACTTGCAGTGTCTTGCAGTGACCACTAATCCGTGCCAAAATTCTGTATTCTGTTAAAGAGACAATAAAGTCGCCCCACGTTGGGCGCCAAAGTAATTATTCATTGCTTCGCACATACTATACCATTTTTTTTTGTTTTGTAATAAAGCTGAAGAATCTAATCTGGAAACTACCTGAAAAAATATTTTTGCATTTGATAGCCCAATTCTTGAGGAAGTTTTTACCATTAATGCGGGTGTAACCGCAAGACACAGCTAGTATACAATAAAATAGAGGATACATACTAAGCATCATATATGGACCTAAAACGCGATTCCTTGAAATTCCGCTCACTATTTGACTAAAATGAACTTTATTCCTTTATCAACTAAGATCAAACTAGTTTGCGCGTGCATTTGCTGACAACTAATCGACTCTTAACATTATGAAATAATAAAAAACATACATACATACTCTCAAAGTCACGGATTAGTACATCGATGGTTGGCATAGTCACCTTATTCTACTACCTGTATCGTAAAGTCCATATTATAAAATCGAATGCACATTTGTAATGTCATACATTACGTCACACAACGCGGTATTATAATAATTTCATTAACACACTGAAATTACTGAACATTTTTACACTTTGTCTCCATGTGCAAGTGCTAACTTATTATTTATATGTGCAAGATAGCATTTCAAGGAGCGATCTTATCGTATGAATCTGAACGATTATTGAATCGAATTTAAAGTTCGTACATAAAATGATTTAGTGATTGTTGATATGTCACCTTGTTGTGCAAGTTAGCTCTGAATTAGGCCTTACTTAAAAGTTCGCGGAACGGCCCTGATATAGGTACACGTTCCTCAAGCACCGCATCATGTCATGTAATCTCTAATTTTGTCATGGAACCCTGAATATACATATCCGACTCACACTTGACGATATTTTATTTGAGTTAAGTACTTTTCTACATAGTTTTGACGACCAGTTCTTTTTGATCTGAAACAAATCTATTTGCGCGCCTTGTGGGTACGAACGACTCACATATGCCGCGACGGCAAACCTTTAGCTTATATATTTACTGTGGGCAAACGGAATGACGCTCTCTTATGCCGTCATGCCCCTCTCCGCCACCGCTCTTTACTCCCTTGTGTGTGCGTGGCGCGTATAATATATACTTCGTTCCTCTCTGTACTACCTCTCAGTATAAATTTCGATGTTTCACATCTGCCGGGCGTCACATTTTTTTTCAGTGGTATTTGGTGCTAAATGGATGGCAGAAAGACCGTACGTTATTGGAGGTCCATTTCTCGAAAAAATGATATTTTCCGAAATACACTTTCACTGGGGCGCAGACTTCACAGAAGGCAGCGATCATACAGTAGATAAACAACGGCATCCTGGCGAAATGCAGGTAGGTACCTATCTAAAATTATACCTTGCAGTGACACCTGCAGTAAGTGTCCACATTTTTGCTAGTTGTCCATATAAACTGGTGGCAAGCCCGTTGCTGCACCTAATGGTCTTCTAAAAATATATTTGTATATTATGTATGGTAAGTTATTATGTGCATAATATTGTGTATAAGTATAGAACTGGTTTGTTGCAACATCAGGAGCTCACAATAATGTTGTTAAAAATTTATTTATTACTTATTAAAAAATTGATCTACTAATGTCACTTCTTCGTTCTGTTATTTTTAGAAGAAGTTGAGATTCAAGCCCGGCTCTCCCGGTTTTAAGTCAATAATAACGCTATCGACTCCAATATATTCACATATTTTATCATAATTTATAATTTGCTAAATAATTTGTTAATCTATTTTAAAATTTACTTCCCATTTAGATAAAAACAGTTTATCTCATCAACAATATTATTAAATACAATATTTTATGTGATCAGGTATCTAAACTAAAATTATAAATAAATGTGAAAGCATGTTTGTTTCTTTGTTTGTTGGTCTTTGTTGGTCGTTTTCTTGCACAGCTTGCACGTTGGCTGCTTTATATCCTAGGAAAGTATCTCATTATCCCGAGAAAATTTGTTTGTTTTAAACAACTTTTCTACTAGTGCGAAGCTGGGGCGGGTCACGAATATAATACGACCACCCTATAATCTAGGTTGCCGTAGCGAACTAATGGCACGTTTAATCATGTCATAATTGTGTTGAGCAGTAATATGATCTATTACTTACCGCCAACATTAAGGTTAGAATCTTTAATTATATTACATTTTAGGCAATGTTCTTTAAATCCGAATACATGACACAAGAGCGGGCGTTGAATTTCAAAGATGGAGTCGTGGTATTTTCCTACTTGATAAGGGTGAGTAATATAATTGAATACAAGACTAGATATAATAAATTATAGAAATACAAAATTTTATACCGTCTGTCTTGTCACCTCGGAAGATATCAAGAGATTTTGGAGAACGTGAAGATCAAAGTTGGGGTTCAAAACAAAGAGAATGTCTTTTTATTGTAATTTTTAAAGATCTCTACGATCTCTATTAAAAGGGTCAATAAATATTTGTCTTGTGTAACATCTAAAGAATCTTCAAATATTCAAAATAATACTTCTAAAGAACGTTTTCTAATTTGAATTTCTTTATTTCCGGATACACATTTCCGTCTGATATCACAAAATTACTCGCTACAAATTTATTTCACATGAGAAATCGAACCTTATCACGACATTATTTATTTCAGTACGGTGTGGATCCTGATAGTCGTCTACAGTGGCTGATAGACGCCTTCCCGAGGATCCAGGAAGCGCAAACACACACCCGCGTGGGGCCCTACCCACTTTCTCATCTCATGCCGATGTTTTTCGAGGATTATTTCATATATTGGGGCACCTTGAATACGCAATACGAATATAACTATGTTGTGAGATTCCTCGTTCCTAGAGTACCATTATATGCTTCTTTTCATCAGGTAATTTGTTGACATAATAATAAATGTTGATAGATTTAGTATTATAATAGAGCAGAATATCCTGGACCTGGAATTCTATGTTTTCCGCCTCTCCTAATTATCACACCAGTATCACCACTTTTCCTTCTGTGGCCACTTTACCGTCTCCTACGTTGATGGCTTCCTGTCTGAGTGTCTGCTGGGTTTGAAAGCTTTGATGATTTATCAAAAGGTGACGGAATAAAAGAGAAAATATAAGATGTATAAGATGTATTTTTGCGTGTTCTACGTTTAGGCAGGAGTTAAGGGCAGCTTCAAACCACTACACTCGAATTCGCGAAGAAGTAGGTAAGCTAGTAGGTCTATACTACGATCTTGCTACGATCTTCATTTTTCGTGCATGTACCTACTTTACCTGTACCATTTAATTTTGGCTGTTCAGTATTCATGACTGTTGAGTGTTGAAAAATGACTAAGTGTCAAGCTTAAAGTATCTATCGATCATCACGCCTTGTATTCCAAAAGGGGTATGCTAGTGTACCTAGGTAGGACATTGTAGGAATTATTGTTGGTTATTTTGTTTATTAATGACCGTTAATTTATTTCAGATGAAAGAATTCCGACGTCTTTGGGACCCCTGGGATGAACCGAATTTAGGAAATTTTAGACCTGTCCAAGCGCGAGAAGATCGACATGTATTCTTAATAAACGTTCATTGGCACCAATATAACTCCTTACTGCCCATACCCCGTATTCCAGAATCTTCTATTTCAGTTTTATCACCGGCTTATGTAGATAATCCACATTTACTTCCACCACAGAATGCCTATATGATACCAAAACCTCGGGAAGAAAATTAATGACTGCTTTTGATTTTGTTTGTATGAATCTTTAATATAATAGTTTGATCACCAAATAAATCATGAAATTTTTTCAAACAACTCCTTATTTCCAAATCTATCCTCATAAACATTTTGATAAAGTCCATAGTGAAAACGCTTTGACGTGGATGAATGTTGACACATCACTCAGTCGACTCAGTCAATCAATTTATTCAATAGTCAGTCCAGTCCACAGACTATTATATGTCCAGTCCATCTTATCTTCATTCGGACGTCATATTGTTTGTTTTGCTTTGAGTTTAAATAATTTTATTTTAGAAATAATATAAAATTGGTAATTTTCCTAAAAGTGGATGCTTAAAATTGTACTTTGTTTTTAAATAAATATAGAATTTCGTATTTCTGTGTAGTGCGTGCTGTTTGCAATATGACATTCTAACCTATAAAACGCACGTTACACTTTACAAAAATGTTAAAATCCAAATCAATAGAGGATAAGCTCCCAGGATTCGATTTACCAGATGAAGATAATGATAAACAAGATGATACTAAAGCCAGTAAAAAGAAGAAAGCCTCTGGTGGATTTCAATCTATGGGTTTTAGATTTCCTGTACTAAAAGGTATAAATAAACGTGGATATAAACTACCAACACCAATACAGCGTAAGGTATGCTATTTAATTGTATTTATAACTTTTGAAATACTGACTGATAGCTCTGTTGGGAAATGGGAAGACATAGCATGATATTAGAATTGTGGAAATTGACTTGTGTACTATAGAATCTTAGTAAGGGAGCAGTGCTGTTTATCATATGGAACTATACATAATGGAATTATCTGCAAAGAAGGCAAGAGGATGCAATGCGGCTAGGGTGATGGCAACAAGCCCTTGTATTATCATCTTATAGAAACAGTAGTCAATTGATTGCAGAAATTGCTTAGCCTATGAAAATTATTGAAAATATAGTTCAAATATATAAAAGTATTGAAAGTTATTTACTTTTTTTTTTCTATGTATATAAAAGTTATTTACTGTGTGGTTCCAATGTCAACAATGCTTTCTCTGGTGACAAAAGGTCTGACATTTTCTTTAAATGTTTGTATTTCAGAGTATACCACTGGCATTAGAAGGCAAAGATCTTGTTGCTATGGCTCGCACTGGTTCAGGAAAAACTGCCTGCTTTGTCCTTCCTATATTGGACAAATTGTTGTCTCTGGAAACCAAGGCAGTACCTGGGAAGCATGTAAGAGCACTCATCTTGTCACCAACCAGAGAATTGGCCTTACAGGTAGGTACTTAGTTTTTAAATTTGGCGTTTGAACTTTATTTTCTGAACTTTGGATTGGATGAGATCTTCTTTAAAATAAAATAAAATAGCCTTTTATTTCTGACTAACTACTGACGAACTAAGACTGACATACAATATAAATAGATTTTAACATAATAACATTATTAATACATCTTTAATATCTCTTAATACAGTATGCCTTTCAGCATAGGCCTCCTCCAATTCTTTCCACTGTTTCCTGTCTGCTGCTACTTCTGGCTCTATATCTGGGAACCAAGGGTCACTTGTTTGCTCCATTTATTTAAATTGCAGCAACTTGTGGCCTATCCATCTCCATTTCTGCTGATCTCATTCTATTTGTATTTGTATCTAGTAATAAAAGTGTTTAGAATTTTAATTATGCTTTGGTAGGTATATAGGTAATTTTTTTTTAAAACTAAATAGTATTGGTCCATGCAATGAAAGGATGCAAATATTAAAATAAAAGTCATAAAATCTATATCAATTTAAAATTTGCTAGTTATTATATTGAAATAGCCTCTTGTCTATCTGTAAAAGTTCAGGACAAAAATTACTTTATATTTATTTATTTCAGTAGCAATCTTTAATCCAATAATATTTGACATTTCAGACTCTCCGGTTTGTTAGAGAACTGGGAAAATTCACTGGTTTGTCATCAGCAGCTATTCTCGGTGGAGAGTCAATTGATCAGCAGTTCAGTGTCATGTCAGGATGTGCACCTGACATAGTGGTAGCAACACCTGGAAGGTTTCTCCATATTTGTGTGGAAATGAGTTTGCAGCTTAGTAATATAAGTAAGATATCTATATTTTTGTTTGCTCAAAGCTTTTTGTACATGTAAAACTAGCTTTTGCCCAGGATTTTACTCATGGAACTGCAACAAAGTATTCCTTTCTGAGGCTACAGTATGTTTCAAGATCCTCTCCCATACCATTTCTAGGGTTCCATACATCTCTGATGAAAAACGGAAACCCTCACTCATGTGTCTGTCTGTCCGTCTGTCACAACTTATTTTCCCCGAAATCTACTTGACGAAAAATGTTGAAACTTGGTACATATATAGAGTTTCATGACCCAATCGTCGAATAGTAAATAATCGAATTTCAATTTTGGGGGAAAAATTAAAACATAAAAAAAAACTTTTCTCAAGTGCATCATGTGACGACATATCAAATGAAAGGGCTTGTTATAAGAAATACAAATATATTTTTTTATAACTTTAAAATGCATAGTTTAAATTATAAGAAAAAATCGTCGTCGCCTCCCCCCCCCCCCCCTTATCTCCGAAATTACTGAGTAAAATTTTGAAAAAATAGAGAATATTTGGTCTTTCTTATAGTTTACAAGAAAACCTAAATTTGCAATTTGTCCAATATTTAAGATCAAGTAAGAATTGAAAATTCAATTCTCTAATCACGACCACATTTTTTTACAGAAATGGTGGTATTTGACGAAGCTGACAGACTATTTGAACTCGGCTTTGGGGAGCAACTGCAAGAAATCGTGGCCAGGCTGCCCTCTAACAGGCAGACCCTGTTATTCTCGGCAACAATGCCGAAAATGCTCGTAGAGTTTGCCAAAGCCGGCCTTTCTGACCCTGTTTTGCTGAGATTGGATGTGGACTGGAAGTTGCCATCTACTCTGTGGCTCGGCTGGTTGTCTGTTAGGTCCGAGATGAAAACTGCAGCCTTGCTGATGCTGTTAGATCGCGTGTTGACGCCGACCGCTCCGCAGGCTGTGGTGTTTGTAGCGACGAAACATCACGTCGAGTATTTGAACTTGGTACGTGTGAATATAAACAAAATACAGTATCGGGCAGTATCTATCTATCGTCACGCCTTTTATCCCAAAAGGGGTAGGCAGAGACAATCGAATGCCATTTGTTATCCTGACATACCTCTTTTGGTTCTTTTATATTCATCATACCTTTCATACATGCTCGGCGATTGTTTATATGTTCAATAAAAGTAGGTACACCTAGGTCTTCCTCTGCCAGCATTTCCTTTCACTTCAGCCATATAAACCTTTTTAGTCAATACTTCATCCTTCATTCTTTCAACGTGTCCAAACCAGCGTAAACTACTTTTTTTTTCATTTTAGTCATAACATCATCTTTCACTCCGCATTCTTCTCCGGCAGTAATAGGTTATAAATTAACGGAGCTTCTTTAAAAACTGGGCTATAATGCTGTTTTAGATACTTCAGAAAGCTGGCATATCGGCGACGTGCGCGTACTCCGGCCTAGATCCGACCGCTCGTAAGATCGCGCTCGGCCGGTTCACGAACAAGAAGTGTTCAGTATTGATAGTGACGGACGTGGCGGCGAGAGGGCTGGACCTGCCCGCCCTGGACACGGTCATTAACTACAACTTCCCGGCGAAGCCCAAGTTGTTTGTCCACAGAGTTGGTAAGTTAGAAGTATTTACATGACTGAAGTACAACGAAGTATCGAACATATTAAGAACCTCGTTGATTGTCTCTGCATACCCCTCATGGGATATAAGGTGTGATGATAGATAAGATTTTTTTTTAAATTATCCAGATCCACGATGCCTGAAGTCTCATTTATTACACTCATTATGACAGCAGTTATGTACCAGACCAAGTGGAAATTATATGCATTTTCCCTTTGAAATCCATATAAAGATACAATTCTATCTATCTATCTATCATCACGTCTTTTATTTCCAATAAAAAAGTGTGTTTATTTGTCCTTTAAATAATAACAATAAAATAAAAATCTTATATTTCGGACAACTATGATCCATAATTTGTTAGTATTTTTATCTTAATCTATTGTTAGTATTAAAAATAATACAACATTACTACAGTGATCACACACTGGAGGGAGAACAGTTGTTTGTATTTTGGAATTTGTAATCTATGGATTACTAATTTGTGTTAATTTCAAATAATATTAAACAAATAATTTATAAGAATACTATTGTACGCCTGAAAAGGTACCCCATAGAAGACACAATTTAATTATTTATGTACAACACCTTATTTTGATTCTGTGTGACAAAAAAATCTATTTGAATTAGAAAAAAAATGGAATTTGAATAAGATGGGACAATCCCATCTGTCGACTATCGTGTTCAGGATGGTGTTGCGGACTCGCGCAAGTAGGGCAGGCACCTCTTGCGCATGACAGCATAGCGAACTTGGCGGACGCGCTACAGAACTTATGCCCTATTTGAAAATTTTCCACGGGAAAGCTAGTATTACATATTTTCTTAATAATTTCAGGGCGTAGTGCCCGAGCTGGTCGCGCCGGTCGGGCCTTCTCGCTGGTCTGCGCCGAGGACCTGGCTCACTTGTTTGACCTGCACCTGTTCCTGGGGTCAGAGTTGACCATCAGTGATGATGTAGCGCCTGGGGAGAGCCCCAGCGGTGTGTGGGGCGTGGTGCCACTACAGCATCTGGAGCTGAGACATCAGAATGTGCTGGCTTGGGAGAAGGATGTCTATGATATTGTGAGTGGGATTTTAGGTGCCTTGAGGATCCCGGCCAATACAATAACAATAAATTTATTTGGGGGGCGGAGGTTTACAACTTAAAAAAAATCGTTGCTTATTGTACCTAAAATTACAAAAAAAAAGCCGGCTATCGGAGGAAAGTTCCCATTTAGATACGGCCATAGACTTATCCCCTTATTCATAAACGTTTATTAGCAACGTTTTTGTTAAAATGTGTTTTGTTTCTTTCTATTATTAGTAAAGAGAGTGACAAAACATATTTTAACAAAAACGTTGCTAATAAACGTTTATGAATAAAGGCCTCAGTGTCCCTCGTTTAGCTGATGGTATTTGTGAGGCTATACCTAACGAGTGGCCGGCTAGTTTTGTTGAGGTATATTTTTAGATGGAAAAGCCTCTTAAACATAAATTAAGTAATATACTCCCTTAATACTGTATTAAAGTTAATGTTTGATATGACATTTTGAAGGAAGATTATTTTTCCCTCTAATGACGAAAAATAAACAAACAAATATTTTTTTCTTTTCTTTTAAAATTAGACTCATTTATTTATTTATTTTGTAAAAGACGCCATATGTTGGAAATCAGTTGATATTGATACCACTTAGATATTGGTATTAATTTTTGAGATCACCGACAGACACTTGAACTGTCAAGACAATTGAATTTATTTGTATAGAGTACAAATACCCATTTCAGTCGGAAGCCTTGCGCACCTGTTCCCGCGGCTGGCAGCAGTACATGCGGTGGCGCGAGCCTGCCTCCGCGTCCAACAACAAGCGAGCTAAACAGGCCCGTCTGCCGGTCAGGGCTCATCCCGTCTTTGACGACGTGCGCGGGGACACGGCGCAGCAGGAGTCGCTCGTGAAGCTGATCAGCGGGTATACGCCTAAAGGGGTTGGTGGTTTTTTTATTTTTTACTAGCATTCCGACCCGGTTTCGTTTTTTTATTTATTCGTTTGAAATGTGACAAGAATCTCTGTGCAAAAAACGAGGGAGACTTGGTCTTCCGCTGGGTACCCAGGAACCGTACGATTTCAGGAGAGTAAACGAGCAACCCGTGAAGAAAAAAAAATTGAAAAAAAACCATATTGAACCGTTGCACACTTTCGTATTTATATAAGACTAGGTTTCCACCACGTCTTCGCCCGTCTGATTTTGTTATCACTGCTCACCCAATCATAATATGATTATTAACATAGACATTTCTTTTCATTTGTCTATGGAAATTTTCAAGAAGTAGATCCTGAAAGCTTCATCTAAATCCATTATGCCGTGCCGAGCCTAAATCTGTGTCTACTTGAATTTTACTTATTTGTATACAATATACATTTTCGTGACTTTTCACAATTTATTTTTGGGGTAAATGTTTCGATTATCTAATCCTGAGTTGTCCGTGTTTTTTCGACTTTATTGAGTTGCTGCACTGTTTTATTGTATACTTTTAACTATTTTCAAGCCTCGGTAAGGTATAAGTTTTTGCAGGAGGTCACATGTTTTTGTAAAATTAAGGTTGGAGTGGAAACGGGACACTAAGAAAAAAAATTAGAATATTTTTTAACCGTTTTTAAACGGATCAGTGTCTTAAATGCAAATATATTTTTCATATGATGCCATAAGATAAAAGGCGTCACAAGGAGCAACTTTCGTTCAGGACACCAATCCCAGAAACCCCTCCCGTGACCGCCAGGTCGGGTCGGTGAAAAGTCTTCAGACACGATCGAATTTTTTTACTCCACAAAATAGGTTAGCGAGGTACGCAGCGACGAGCGTGGTTCGTATGGTGTAAAAACAAACGCCAGGCGAGCGAGCAGTGTCGCGGGAGCGGCCGCCGAAGCGCATATTTGATTTTTAAACACGAAAATATCAATTTCAGATTTTTAGATTAAGTTTTTCAATCTCAATTTTCTTATAAACTTGTGTACACCAGCGAAAAGTGATACCTTACCGAGACTTCAAAATAGTTAAAGTATGTAATAAAACAATGCAGCAATTTAATAAAGTCGTCAAAACACGAAAAGCTCAGGATTAGATAATCTGAACCGTTACCATTTTTGGTCCAGGCGCTGAATCGCACATTAACTTTTGATACGAATTACGAGTTTCTATTCGTTGCGATGGCGACAGTAGCGATGATTTTATTGAAATTGAATTGTGTATAAATAAGTTATCTATTGCAACGAAATTAAATTCCGGATTTTATGATTTAAATTTGTAATCTATATGAAAGAGCGATCTAATGCAACTTGCTACGTTTTTTACTATTTCCAGACAATTTTGGAGTTGACCGCCAAGCTGGACTCTCCTCAGTATCTAGCTATGAAGGCCAAACGGCGCGCACACGGCAAGACTATACAGAAAGTGAGGGATAGCAAAGAGTCCAAGGTAAAACTTTTTACAGAAATTTACAGAATTGTTAATTTGTCAAAACAATTCATACTAGAGGTGATCGTTATTTTTATAAAGCTTTTCAAAAAACCGTTGTGGTCGGACAACCAATAACAAGGTCCACTTTTAGCCAGTTGTCCTTATTGAGCAGAACAGGTTGCTTGTTGCTGCACTTGATGAACCTATATGCGCCACTTCTTAAACAGATGTAGATAAATGTCTGTTATTTTTTTTAAAGTTCGGTCGCTTTATTTGGCCTCGAAAACAAGTGAAATTGATTAAAACGCATAGTAATTCTTAACTTAGCATTTTTTCCACGAGTGAGGTTCGACGCCAAACTCACAAGTTTATAGTTGATTGACCGTGGTTTCATTGTAACAAGAGCAGAGAGCGGTGGCGGATAGGGGACATGACGGGGGTCCAAAATCATGAAATTCGTGTGACGTAATTTATGGATGGCGCCAAAGAGCTGGCTCCTTCCTCGATCAACGAATCAGCACCGCTATACAGTGGGGAAATACAGCCAGTATGCTTGCTACTATTCCACGCAGACCTGGTTTATTTAGTTAATTTTAATGTTTAATTCTAAGGTTTTATATTATGTGAACATACAAGTTAGCTGTTTATGACTCTGTCCGCCCCATACATTTTAGTGTACAGCCAGAGCCAGCGTCTATGTATAGACCAATTGACTTTGTATGGGATTAGATAACTACAGATATAAAATTATTAACATGTTTGAAATTATTCTCATAAATATTTTGCAGGCCGGTCAAAATGCAGTAGAAGTCGCGTTTGAAGAAATCGGCAAGAGAAAGAAGAAGGAGATTGTCAGAGATGAAAACTATATACCTCACCAGGCGACCGACAGACATACTGAATCGGGGTGAGGCTACTCAGTACTTGGCTTGCTACAAACTGGAAGGAGCAGTACGCTTTGCTTACCTGTTTTCACAAACAATCCGTGATGTTTTAAAATTCAAGGTTTTAAGCTCAAGGGAACCTTAGAGGGTGGCATTACGTTTAATTTACAATATTATTATACAACTTCCTCTTCCACAGTCGGTCCCTCATTACTGAGGATCGTGACTCCGACTCATCAGCTTCTCAATTATCTTCCTCCATCGGCTGCTGTCCTCTTGTCTGATGAAGGGCTGTGTAAGAGGTGTCCAGGTTTTCGGACCATCGTTTGAGTCTTCGTTCTCAAGGTCTCTTTCCCTCCACCATACCCATTATCACAAGCCTTTCTCGTGTTGTTGCCCTCTCTTCGTGCAATATGTCTGAAATACTGCAGAACTCGTCTCGTGCACACAGTGGAGAGCCGTGGCTTAGACCTGATGTTCAGCTCTGACAGTATGGATGCATTTGCACGAATTATTTAATTTATAAATGTGTTATTTTACTCCTGTATCTTAAATTCCATATTATTCAGTGGGCTGTATTATGCTCTTCCAGTCGCGCGCATTCATGGACCAACCACATAATAAATACTTAATAAACAGGCGGTGGCAAGGTCACATATTATCGTCTTCTCTATAAAAAAATTATAACAATTTAACCTTTAACAATTTTTTACTTTTTAGAACAGAATCTACAGGAAAAATCACCTTAGTACAGAAAAAATACCTTCTGATGTCGCAGCACATTGTTAAAATCCATTACATTCTGGACTATTCTGAATAATTCCAATCGATTGACGTTTGGAATTATTGCAATCAACATGGCGTCATTTGTAATTTTTAATTACTTTTTTAATTAATTGTCAAAAAAGTTAATCTCAGTAACTCTATTAGAATTCTATTTCAATTATTGCCATTTTTGACAAGTGTTCTGTGCATTGTATTTATTCATTACAATTTTACATAAACTTTAAGAGTGTAGTGTACCGCGTCCATGTCCATACAAACGGAGAAAACGTTTTACTACCCCTAAATATTATTTAATTTTAACGATTTTGTAATATGTTACTGACATAGTGAAAAACTACGTACGTATTTTTTCCTTTTTTCAAAATTCGTAATAGGTCAAAAGTTATAAGCCCCTCAAATCTCGGTTTTTTTAGTTCATAACTTGCTCGTAATAAACCGTCTGTATTTGAGAAACAAAGCAAAATTTCAAAAAAAGCAAAACGTACGTACGTAGATTATAATCTGCTAAAACGTTTGACACCAAAATTATAAGGTTTCGTTATAGTTTAGTAGGTGTAAATCGTTTTCGCCCAAACGCAATTTTCAACGAAGAACATACCTACGAACACTCACGAGCTGCAGTGCTCTCTGTCGCACTGATGCCCGGGGGAAGAGCGCGCTTGAGATAGAATATGATTTTCTAAATACCTATTTCGCTGCGTACGCTGAGCTACACGATCCTCTTAAGGCCTTTATTCATAAATGTGTTTTCTATTATTAGTAAAGACAGGTTTGTTAGAGAGTGACAAAACATATTTTAACAAAAACGTTGCTAATAAACGTTTATGAATAAAGGCCTAAGATTTTATATTTAAATAGGTGATTGCCCGCTACTTCGTACGCGTTGTATTAGGAATACAATTCACCCCCTTGGGTAGGTAGCGTGATGTTAAAATATCTTTTCAAATCGGTCCAGTAGTTTTTGAGTCTATAGAATACGAACAAACAAATATTAATTACGTTTATTGGTAGCGTTGCTGAGTAGTTTTAGGTAATTGATTTTCATACAATTTGTATGACAGCAAGTACGTACTTTCTGTCCCGTTCTTGAAGTAAATAGATACTTTCCGAGCAGGTGTAAAATAAGATATTTTTTTGTAACAGTATGGCGGTGAACTTCGTGTCCGGCGCGTCCTCGGCCGAGCTGGAGTTGGGGGTGGACTGCGGCGATGATGCACGGAAACAACGAGGCATGCTGCGGTGGGACAGGAGGAGAAAGAAAATGACGCGAGGCGATGTGAGTTACTTGACGCTTGTTGTATTGCAAACAATGTCTGTCAAGTGTCGACGTATCAGTGTTGGTCAACAGACATAACCTCGCATCCTAACTAATATTATAAATGCGAAAGTTTGTTTGTGTGTTTATTCTTCTTTCGCGTCAAAACAGCCATTGATCGAAGTAATTTTTCGCACAGAAATAATTGGAGTGGCATAGCGATAAAATTCTTAAGTCGCATTTCAAAAAATTCCACGGGCGACGCCGGGGCTGAAAGTTAGGGGGTCTGAGCTGAAAATTCAATGCCTCTTAGTATCTATTAACACTCGTCTGAATATTCTATATTTAAGTCACAAAGATTGGTCCACTCTGGAGTCAAACTACTTGCTACGCCTGTGTCACATCTAGTAAGTGGGCACCGCGCCTTAGATTACATTGAAAACGTTTACAAAAACCTGATTAAAATAGTGTTTTCTATATTGTCCTTTCAGGAGGGAGGCGGTAAGATGATTCGCACAGAGAGCGGCGGTCGTATACCGGCCAGCTTCCGTAGTGGACGGTACGACGCTTGGAAGAAGAGGAACCATGCTGCACACGAAGTTGATAACGCACCTGCCGCTGGGGGACCTAGACCGAGTTAGTATTTATATTTGTTTAGGTTACCTTATACAAATAAGTTTATTTAGCATGCAAATAATTAATGGAAATAAAATTCCGTGATAATAAATACGGTTGCTTAAATCTGAATTCAATTAAATAATTTAATTTTAAAAATGGCTTATTATAATTGAGAATTAAATATATGTACTAATTTTTTTATTTAACTTCATCCTGTCGAAATTTGTTGCATCGTAAAATTACACTCATATTTTTTCATAACGCGCCTAAAGAAGCATAACTTCAAAAACGAACAAGAAAAGGCGAAAACGAACGAATGTCAACTAATCATGTTTCTATCTATTACAACATTTCATTTTTGTTCCAGCATCTGAATTCCGACCGCATTGGGTGAAACATAACGAGAGAGTGGCCACGAAACGTTCCAATGCTCACGAGAAAGCTGACAAACATCATATTGTGAAGGAAAGACTTAGAAAAGAGAAAATCAAGGCTAAACTCAAACATAAAATGAAATCCAAAAAGAAGAAGAGGAAGTAGTGATAATTTGGTGCTCATTTAAGTTTGTGATAAGTCTTTACTTACATGTATAAATGTGGAATTAAAATATATTAATTTACCAACTGTATCTTTATTTGTATGTAAATTTTACAAAACATCACTTCTCTGATCTGTAAACCCCCTCGAATCCCCCTCATACCCATTCAGCGCAGCGCATATGTTTAGAAAAATATTGTGAATTTCGTACCAAGAAAAATTCACAATTACTAGGGACAGCATAAATACAAAGTGGAATGATGTTTATAGAAAAATAAAATATTGAGAATCTGTCAGTTCCGTACTAATACAAATACATAAATACTAGGACAACCTAAAACAAAGTGGTCGATGATGGTTATAGAACAATAAAATAAGATGCTTATAGAACGTACTAATAAAAATTCATAAATACCAGGACAGCATAAATACAAAGTGGTCGATGATGCTTATAGAAAAAAATAAAATATTGAGAATGCTGTCAGTTCCGTATTAATAAAAATTCATAAATACTAGGACAGCATATATACAAAGTGGTCCATGAAAAATAAAAGTGGTCGATGATGCTTATAGAAAAAAATAAAATATTGAGAATGCTGTCAGTTCCGTATTAATAAAAATTCATAAATACTAGGACAGCATATATACAAAGTGGTCCATGAAAAATAAAAGTGGTCGATGATGCTTATAGAAAAAAATAAAATATTGAGAATGCTGTCAGTTCCGTATTAATAAAAATTCATAAATACTAGGACAGCATATATACAAAGTGGTCCATGAAATAAAAATATTGAGTAAAAATTCATAAATACCGGACAGCATAAATACAAAGTGGTCGATGAAAAATATAGGAGGGTAGCTAAGAATAAGAAAAGGACGGTAGGTATTTTTTTCCCGTACCAATAAAAAAAGAAAAAGTACATAAACATGATGCCTTGCAAAACGTATAATGCCCGCCAAAATTTCGCGAGATAACGACATACAGTACCCGGCCAAATTCACCTTACAAAATTTTACCTAGATCTGGTACTCTTTCTAGCTGGGCCCCTTAGCAGCATACAGGCAGTATGTATGGGCCGTCGGGACCTTGAAAAAATGATAATTGATTGATTTCACTCCACTCAGCTACTGCAGTGAGAAAGAGCTTCAAGTCATCAGCGAACACAGCATCTAGCCACTTTCATTCAAATTCAGCATTTGGTGATTAAAAAATATGTACCATAGTAAGTCTCACCAGTGTATCAACATTGTTTTTTTTAATCTATACTAATATTATAAAGAGGAAACATTTGTAAGTTTGTTTGTAATGAATTAGGCTCAGAAACTACTGGGCCGATTTTAAAAATTCTTTCACCATTAGAAAGCTACATTCTTCGTGAGTGACATAGGCTATATACCATCACGGCATGACGACGGGAACGGGGTGGGCAGAGGTGAACATGACAAAAGCTATGTACGAAGTGTATGTTTGCCAACATTCTGAAATAGACACGTACGAAGTCGTGGGAAACAGGGTAGGGGTAGGGGTAGGGGCAGGGACAGGGCTAGGGGTAGGGGGTAGGGGTAGGGATCGGGGTAGGGGTAGTGCAGGCAAGCCATTATCTATGAGTGCTGTAGGGTATATTTTATTTTGTTCGCAAATATCCACGGGCGAAGCCGGGGGCGGAATGCTAGTATAAAATAAAACAAATCATAAAAATCGATAATATATATATTTTAAAAAAATTAGGATAAACATGAGAGTACATAGTTACACGACCTACCGTTCGCCGGGATTAACAAAACATTTTGTTTACTTTGGAATAACATTGTCACATCTTGAGAGCATCATAATATTTACAATTTCAAAATCTAGCTATTGTACAACATTCACCAACAATCACGCATCAATTATATATCATTCACGAGTGAACATTGTCATATCACCATTATTAAAAATGATCATTATACAAGTTCATAAGTAAAAGCCTTTTTGAAAATCTCATAAGATTAAGGCGCAGTGCCCATTAACGGTCGTTCCCAATACTATTTCTATTAGCCCATTTTGGCATATTTTTAAATTATAGCTGAAGATTTATTATACCTAATAAAATAATTTGAAAATTTAATATTTTTATTTAAAAAAAAAATTTTTAAAATTCCCGCGGAAACGAAGATGACGTCATATTTTGCAAACCAACAAAATGGTGGTTACAGATTAGATAAAATAACTTGGTCAGTAACAGATTGACAGACAGTTATTATTTGTATGTATGTAGTTAGCAGGCTGTGGTTATTTATTTGAAATTTAGATGGAAGTGACGTCACTTCCCGTTTGCGGTAACGTGACCGGAAGTACGAATTAAAGATTTTTCATTTAGTGGGCAATAAAAATAAAATATATAAAATTTTTCTTTTACTGTTAACCCTTGGCGGGCTTACATACGCCACGTATGTCTAAATGGGTGATAGACAAGACTATTGGGAACGGCCCTAAGTGACGTGACACAGACGTAGACGACTCTTGACGTGATGCAGAGTTGACCAATCAGTGACGTGGCACAAGACGTCATACGGCATCATACCGGTGCCACGTCAAGCTGTAGAACGCTGCTTCATGCATTTCTATAGAATATTGAGACGAGTGGCAAGTCACGTGTCACGTCACATAGATGAGAACGCTTACTAAGAAAATAACTAAAATTTCAAATAAAATTAATTATAAGAATGCCAAAGCAAGACTTGTATATTATTTCGTACGTAAAAAAAATAAAATCAATCCTTCATTATTATCTAAAAAAAATTGTAACTCAACAAACGGAAATTGTGATAAAAATATATTGAGAATTTACATTTTTATATCCATAATAAAAATTATGATTATTTATTTCATCACAGTATTATACAATCAAAATTGTCTCGATTCTAACACTCACTATTGTTCCGACAGAAATTTTAATTAAAAGCGATAAAAGTGGTTGTAAACTGTAAGAAGAAACAAACCTTAACCTATAAATAAATGTTACAATTTGGCAACATTATTGTATATTAAACTACACATACACAATAACTATTATATAATTTATTATAAACGAAGCTATCTAGCAGCCACACGGTATACAATATATAAATCACAATCAGATTTTGCTAGCGACACCGACGTAGGCACTCCATTCTTGTAACATTGAGATATTCAACAAACACACCCCACACTATGAGAAGAATAACTAAAAAAAAAAATAAAACTAAAACAGACACGTCAAAATATTTGCGTTGGAATGACCGATTTTACATTTTTTTTTCAGTGTCACGAATATAGCGTACATTTTTTAAATTCACATATATTACGCAAACTACACTGAAACTATTTCTTTCATTTGACGCAGTTAGATAATAATTTTGACATTCATTTTACATTTAATTTAAGGACATTTCGAAGAACGTAACTTAACAATAATCTCTATCATACATTTACTCTTCATGTGTGAACAATCAGTCTTTTATATTTTCATTATTTCGCGAAGATTTTTTTTCAATATTTACAATTTTTTTAATGACGGCGAATATTGGAACGAAATGATTACATAGTTGATCCAGATATAACTTAATATATTACATAGACGAACAGCTAAGATGTAAAATAAACGCTGTACAATTTTTTCTAAGACAAAACGCTACCGTGGACGGGTCAAAGGATTCGTCAATTTTATTATAAATCCACCAATATAAAAAAAAACTATAATTTGTCACCCATTATATGGATACAGAAAGAGAAGTGGCGCTCCTTACATCTGTGTACCCCTATAGGATACTGGCGTGACACAGTTTTTTGTTATATTGGTGATTAATCTACAATAGACACATATAATTTTGAGCAAAACATTCTGGTTTTAGTCAAATTTAGCGAAGTGTGTTATGGCACTTATTTTAAACATTACACTCTGCTTCTGCGGCATAGACATCATAATATATCAATATCTATATATATATATATAATTGTCTATTGTGCTCAAACCGACAGACAGACAAGGAATGACGATAATTGTTCACAATTTTGATATATTTCATGCAACTGGCCAGTTTTTACTATTTACTGACATTACATTGCAATTTACAATAAATCATTTTACAGCTACACAATTATAACAAGACGGATGTCTCCCGAATTGTTCCCTATTATTATTTGACAAGAAAAAGTAAATAATTATTTGGTAATGTTATGTTAGTTATCAAACGCAATATTTATGCTTTGCTGATGGAAAGTTACCTGGCATCTAATTACAGATTGATCGGATATACAAGAAACTTCTTAACTCGGTTTGTAAAGTAATAACTAGGTATGAATAATAAGTAAGGAATATTTTTGTTTTCTATAATACAGTAGTTTTTTATAATACATTTTCAAAGTTTTAGTAGCGTTTCTGTCCCGTGGTACTACTCGTTTGTGATAAAAGTAGTACCACGGCTCAGAACTTGTACAGATTAACTAATACAAATTAGTTCAGAAATGTAACAGAATGGCAACTTTACCTAAATGATGCCGTCTGTCGGCAAAAATTTGAATATATTTTTTTATATCTATAATATTTTCATCGGAGATATACGGAACCATAAAAACTACTGCATAGATAACAATTTTTTTTAAATAGTTTAAATCTTTGAATTAAAAAGCATACCTTAGTTTTTACTTTACGTGCTAAACACATTGCTGAAACATGAGTCACACGCGCTTTGCATGCATAACATATACTAATTTTCTCATATTGTTTTTACCGATTATTCTGTAATTATATGTAGGCCTCCACAACACGACTTTAAAGTTTCGACTTATTAAAATTTGTCTCAAGATTCACTAATTTATTATAGACCAAAATATATTTTAAACCGAATTTTGCGTTATTAGTTGCGTGAAACAATCCAAAAAAAAATACCACAATAAGACCGCAACATTACCCCTCCCACATGAAACGAAAATCACTTGAAAATTTCCTCACTTTGAGTCACAAATCGAGCACAACCAACTACATTCCTACAAGATACCGTTGGCATAGTACTGATAGTTGTCATATAGTCTTGTGGTAAGAGAGTTCAAGGCGTCCGCAACCAATCGGTCAATAAGCAACTTCAATTTGTCTTCTGTTCGCGACATGTGGAAGCGAGCGCGAAACGATAATACAGCGCTGTTGCTCTTGAGACAGGCCATCTGACCACCTGGAAGGAAATCACAAGTTTTATTATTACGGTTTGATTGACTAAAAAGGTTTATATGGCAGAAGTTAAAGGGAATGCTGAAAATATTAAAAGTACACACAATCGCCGAGCATGTATGAAAGGTATGATGAATATAAAAGAAGCAAAAGAGGTATGTCAGGCTCGCAACAAAATAGAGCATAAAAAGTTTACAAAACAGATCAACGAGTCCACACAATGGCCACCCAAGGAATAGTAGGGCCCGGGCAAATTGCTGGGACATTCCATGACTGGCCATCATGTGGACTCTTCGAGACGAAGAATGATGGCGCGACTCCTAAGTATGCAAATCCCACTGATTATTATATTATTTCTATATGGGATTAGAGCTATTTCAGTCTTATACAGATCTGTATCATTGAAGCCAAAATAGGCTTATTGTGATCTCCCTTTTTCAGTGTTCACCTACCTATTCCCTTCAGGCCTATTTTACAGTGATTGTTTGTACTGCAGCTGATCTCAATACATGTTCTTCCAGGTGAGTATATCTTTTCCGCATGAGAGGTCCGCATTCACATGAAATCTTACTGATGGACATTATTTTCTGCCGGGTAACACAATTTATTTAGTCTATGGTGTAGGTACCTGTCTTCATAATCTCCACAATGTGTATGAGCTGCTCGCAGTGCTTCCTGGCCGCGATAAGCCCCTGCAGCATCAGGAACTTGAAGTATGTGAACATGTCAGAGTCCACGCCGTCCATCACCTCCACGAACTCTGGAGTTAGCTGGTGAGGAAACAAGCATTGTTTAATCATTATATCAATCAAATAAATTTGGAAAGCGAAAATACAATATCTTCCAAATCCTGCCAGCCGTTAATATTTGCAATTATAATAAATAATTCGATATTCGATATTTGAGTTCATAAGAACTTAAGTTTACTGAGTTATTATATGGTTTGGATTTTTAATACAATAAAAATCTACTTCTATTTCAAGACAATCCGCACATTAGCTGACAACTAATCGACTCTTAAATAAATCATTACAAATATAATGTCAAAAGTTCCCAACGATCCCACTGGTGCAAAAATAAATAATCAAGGTCAAAGATCTCAACATATCTCGCAAGCAGAAAGTGTTTTCTTAAAAAACATCTATTTTTTTTTAATTCCATTTTTGTTTGTTCGTAATCTATACACTCAAAATCTACTGGACCGATTTGAAAAATATTTTTTGCTATTGTTAGTCCAATTCTTGGGGAAGGTTATAGGCTATTTATCATCACGATACCTACCCAAGAGTGTGAATAAAATTATATCCATAATACAACGCGTACAAAGTATTGTATTATTACAAAATGTTTGTGCAAAATGAAATATTCAAAGTTTAAGTAACAAACGAACTTTCGCATAATCTCTTAAACGATAAGTGCTAGGTATCGTACAATTTTCCATTTCAATTCAAATTTAATTATTACCTTGAAAGGCGAATTCTCGAAACGCAAATTCTTCGGCGATATAGAAAATATGAATCCGAAATCAATATGCACGATGTGGCCCTCGCGGTCCAGAAGTATGTTGCCGTTATGACTGCAAATTGAGAAACACTGCCTTATTACACAAATCTAAAACCCACATGATTCCTAAAACATTCATCAAATGCATTCACCCGTTTCGGAGTATATTCTGGACAATCATTGGGACTGATAGATAATGATTCATGCTTATTATAGTGTAAATATAATTTCCCATTAGGATTTTATATACACTGACGAGCAATATAAAAGAAGCCATCATGAAATATTTCCGAAATCACGCCGGATAGCTTTTTGAAGTAAAAAGCAACATTCAAGTGTATTTAATAACGGTTAAAAAAACACCCAATGGTAACAAAACAAATTTAATTAAATGTGTTAAACAATGTAAAAAAAAATTGCTTTTTTAGGCACTGTGCAAGTGCCTTTTTTATATTGCTCGTCAGTGTATTACACACCTTCTTCATGACCTTTATATCTTAAGGCTTAAGGTGTGGCTACAGTGAGATAGATATATATGCTACCGCGGACTTTTTTGTAGACCATTTTATTCTACAGAACTATTTCCTACATCACTTTGTTATTTCTCTGACGGATTAAACAGCATACGGCATGAAAACGCGCTTTTAACCCCAACTTAATTCCATACACTGTTGATATGCTTAGCTCGTAAACAGCAACAAAATTCGTTCAGTAGTTACGGAATGAATCGGGCACAGACAGATTGTTTTATAATATGCAGGTAGTTCTAAATTGTTAATTCTCTGACTTTGTATATGTTTGTATCGTCTCTTTGTCTTGCAATAGGTCCAACATCATGTACAGACGTTTTATTTAGTATAACACTCAGTTTGTTAATGACGACGAGGATCCACTTTTAGCCGACTAACCGATCTTTAAGCTGCAGCAGGTAGCTAGTAAGCGCGTATCCGGCCGCCGACCGCACAAAGTTCTTCTGGGCGCTCAGGAACCCCTCACTGTTGGGAGGGCCGTGCTCCATCTCCAGCCACGAGCGGAGTGACAGACCGGATTGTTTCTTGATCTGATGGAGGGACACTGCATTCACGACCTGTAAGGAAAAACAAATTTAGATTTAACTAGCGACCCGCCCCGGCTTCGCTCAGGTAGACAATGGAATGAGATAATTTCCAGGGATAAAAAGACAAACAAACACACTTTCTTATTTATAATTTTAGTAAGGATTGATAGAGAGAGGATGTGAAAGAAGTAAACTACGCTATGTTTGATTCAAGGGTTCCGTAAGATACAATCTAACAATATTTGCAAATAAAACCAGAGCTAAATTGACTAATAATATTTTTTTTAATCATGAATGACTCTGAAAAAGGTAAAGTTTGTTTGGAGTATCTGTAACTACTGGGGGCCGATTCTCGCTCTTTAGACATTTAGTCGAATTAGAGAAATCTCTACGTCAAAATATCACAAAAATATCTGCTTTTTATAAAAGTTAATTCTTGGGAACGATAGAGTTGGATGTCGTATGTCGAGGAATAAACTTGTTTTTACTCGTTTTGTCTCACGTTAGATATAATAACTACTACAAGATGTTGACAGCTACGTCATTTGAAATCCGCCATGTTTTTTAGACGTATCTCTATTCCTAGCGCACGACATGGTGTCGAGTGGTCATTTTGTAGTCGACATTGATGTCGCATGGACTTGTTTTAACCTCTTTATAATATATTTTATTTGGTAAATATTTAGCGAGATACGAGCTCTTAAAACCCCGAGGTACATAATAACACATTTTTTCACATTGTCAAAACAGATTTCAGTAATTTTCAGGATATATGAAAAAGTACAACTAATTGCTTTTGTATGGTATTTACAAAAAAGTATTAAAAAATGTTTTTCAGGAATTTTCAGGAATTATGAAAACAATAAAATTGTTTTTATATGCGTTATTATTAATTGCTTAGTATAAATTTGCATGAAAGGAAAATGTGAAAGAAGAGTTTATCAGGAATTTTCAGGACTGAAAAAAATTATGAAAAATATGGGAATAATTAGTACCTACTCACTTGTCAAGATTTACATGAAAAATAAAAATAATGTAATTCAGTAAGTAATTATTTTATGAAAAATGCCTTCTTCTGCGCACGTGTCGTACTCGCATTTAATCTCTAATCGTTCGACAAAATGTCTACAAATGCGAGAATCGGCCCCTGCAGGTATTTCCAAAAAAAAATCACTACTCTATAGATGATACTCTCAGTTTTTAGGGTCCCGTACCCAAAGGGTAAAAACGGAAACCCTATTACTAAGACTCCGCTGTCCGTCCGTCCGCCTGTCTGTCTGTCCGTCTGTCACCAGGCTGTATCTCACGAACCGTGATAGTTAGACAATTGAAATTTTCACAGATGATGTATTTTTCTGTTGCCGCTATAACAACAAATACTAAAATATAGAATAAAATAAATATTTAAGGGGGCTCCCATACAACAAACGTTTTTTTTTGCCGTTTTTATAGATAGTCCGACTCGCACTTGGCTGTTTTTTTTTTTTTTTTTTAATTTTTCCAGTCCACTTCTCTAACAATAATACTGACCGGCTGCATGAGTCCACATTCACTGTCCAGACACAGTATCTCGTACGGTGTCAGTTTCAGCGACACCCGCTCCCTGTCCCATATAGACTGAAGGACTCGCAGTAGTTGGGCGGCGAGCATCTCCTGTCTTAGATCGTCGCCCACTTTGACAATACAGCCGAGTAGACGCCATCCGGGTAGGGAACTGTATGGGGACACTGCGCCGACACGATCCAATTTCTTCTCCCACGATTCCTGGAACAAAATGGGAACAATATTTAAAAAAAAAACTTATAAACCTAACGGGAATGGCATCATACAGAATGAAATACAATAAACAAGGTGCTAAGTTCCATTAATTTATCTATATAATATAAAAAATCAATGATGTTCGTTGGTAAGCGCATCACTTGAGAATGACTGGACCGATTTGGCTGTTTTTTAAATGTTCGTAATAGTCTAAATAAGGTTTTTAGGAAAAGAAAAATTGGAAATGTTGCCTTTTTCTACGGGATTTTTGTATAAGACCATAATATGGGATGAAAGTTAATATGGACTCCACGGGGTGGAAAGCTAGTTTTTAATGAAATTAAAAGAGAAAAAAGTAGCTAGTTTTTAGGGTTCCGTACCCAAAGGGTAAAAACGGAAACCCTATTACTAAGGCTCCGCTGTCCGTCTGTCTGTCTGTCTGTCACCAGGCTGTATCTCATGAACCGTGATAGTTAGACAGTTGAAATTTTCACAGATGTATTTCTGTTGCCAAAACAGAATAAAATAAATATTTAAGGGGGCTCATATACAACAAACGTGATTTTTTTGCTCGTTTTTGCTCGGTATCTTGCAGTCAATGAAACAAGTCTACTTATATTTTTTTCATGGGTAACCAGCGGAAGACAAAGTCTTCCTCATTTAGCCGATGACTTTTTAAGGCTTTACCTATTATATATTTATTATATACAATATAGCTTAAAATTTAAACTTTTATCAAAATAGTGGCCTAAGTTCTATCGACAAAAAAATAAAACAGTGTGCTAAAGTTCATATTATGGATATCCATTGTAAGCAGCACAATACAGCAGACTTGTTTAATTTTTTTTTTCAAAATGGCGTAGGCATACTAAAAGGATGAAGTGCAGTCTAACTACGTAATACTTAATGGACCAAGTTATTTGGCGCGATTTATACCTTGAGCGCGAGCACGGACGGATCGTTCGGGTCATGTTTGAACACGTTAGCGGGCAGCTCCGTCGTGTTCTCGACCAGCCGCTTGCGCACCTCGCCCGCCAGCCGGATCCGAACTTCACCGGCCAGCATCAGTTCCCGGGATCCGCTCAGACCCGATCCAGCCGAGGTCGTTGATAGCTGCAAATATTTTGTTAAAATAATATGACATTACACATTTTTTGACAATCTGAATATTTGTCTAAAATAGGTTTCGAAACGGCTGAATGAAATATGATGAAACTTTGAGCCATCTTAGTGGGTATTTATTGATATTTACGATCTCTTCTTGTTTCATCTCGAATTCTCGATATGTAAAGGTATCTAATATTATTTTAAAATTTTGTACCGGGCGCCGAATGCAGAAATCTCAATTTATTTGGCGAGAAGTATAACAAAGTTTATCATCCAAAATATTGTTTAACCGCTTAACCTGTCGTTGTTAGTATAAAACCACCGCCTACTATCAAGCTAAAAACACATACCAAAGATATAGAGTCAGAAGCCGGCGTCGCAGTCAGCGGCCTAGTGGGGTAGTTGACACTCAGCTCGTCATCATCATGACTCCAGCAGTCATCCGCGTCCAATTCGTCCGGGAACTGAGGCGCGATCGACGGCCATTCAGGGAGGCACTCTTCGCTTTTCGTGTGTCGTATTGGCGGGGATAGAGGCGCGGGCGGTGCGGGCGGGAGCAGCCGCGGCGGTAGCGGCTTGTGACCTTCGACCTCCAACACTTCTACATACATTATGTAGGGCACCTGTTGTACAATAATTTAGCCAATTGTGTTAAAGTGCCTTTTTTAAATCATCACAGCTTACAGCTCCCGGGAACCGTTGCCGGCCCCAGGGTACTCTCAGTGGAAGACAAAGTCTTCCTCATTTAGGCGAAGATTTTTTGAGGCTATACCTAACGAGTGGCCAGCTCTGTTGAGGTATGTAGTTGGAAAAGCCTCTTTGTACGATTTGTCGGATAATGTACATGGATTTTTTATTATAGAAACCCATTGGTACATGGTCGGATGTGAGGAACGAACCTGCGACTTCTCAGTTGTGAGCCGACGTTTTACCCACTCGACCACCGACGTCCCTAAATACCTAAATGGATTTGCGCTGTGGTTTTAGGGAGGGATTTCGTCTTCTATCTACTATAACTATAGTCTGTTTCTAGGACAGCCGGAAAAACGGACAATGACACAAGTAGGTACAATGTTAGCCTCAAAGTAAAACGATACACGATCGTTCCATACACTTCTTTATCGCTAACGTGTTGTACCGCGTTACTCAGTACGGGGTCTCACAGAGTAAAGAAATATATGGAGCGATCGGTGCATTGTTTTATTGTTTGTCCTTCTTTCACGTCAAAACGACGCAACGGATCGATGTTATATCATATGAGTGACATAAGCTACTTTTTATCCCGTAAATCCATCGGAATAAATTATTTTGTCACATTTCAAAGCCACTATTCCAACCTTATCTTTGCTGTTAAGTACAGCGGCCGTGACGAGCGGTATCCTCAGTACGAAGTGTGGCTTGTCGTGTAGGGGGAGCCACACACGCGCCGGCAAGTTCAAGTTGAGGGTTGTCAATTCGGCGCGCAGTTGGCCATTGCGGACCTCCTTGCTGGCCAGCCCGGTGAGGCGGCGACCGATATTCTTGAGCTCGGTGAGGAACTGGAAAAATAAATAGTAAATTAGTTTTATTCTGTAGAAACTATTGAAAGCGAGAGAAGTCGCAGGCAAAATCTCGCCACTTGACTATTCTAAAGCTGGGAACCGTGACAGAAGATGATCTAGTAAAAATATTGCAACGATGAATCAACGGTAGGGTAACCACCTGAAACAACTGTTTGTTCTTTCAAGCTTTTCTTCATCAAATGTATTAAGTATATGGATCTGTTCTCTTAGTATAGATTTAATTCACATCTCTAGTTTTATTTGGTTTACTTAAGTCTACTGAAAGGTTTGTTCCAGTTTATGATATTATCCCGATGAAACCAAAAAATTGTGGCCAAAACTCTGAACTATAATGCGCAAACGGATCAAACTAACCTGAATCTGCGTGGCCAGCGACGAGGCGGCACACGCGCACCTGTCCACACACAGGCAGCCGTTGTCGAAAGCGCGACCCGACGCCAGGTCTCCTAGATGCCTCGCTATTGGGGGCGCTGGTCGCAACACTGACGCATCGGACCTGGACCGCGCGTGTCCGCGACGCGCCGGCTGATCTCCAGCCAATATCTGGTCGCGGAGCTGGGTAGCCCGTGAAGACGAGCCGGAATATGAAGCTAAAAGGCAACACAAGCGTAGCGCGAAGCTAGAGCTGCGCCTGCACCGCCTGATGAGGTAGGGTCTCAGGGCTTCAGCGGCGCCGGCGAGCTCGGCGTACATGACTGTGAGCTGCGGCAGGTAGCGGTCCATGTCGTCGTCGCGGAGAGCGAATAGCTTGTTCCCCAGGTAGGAGCACACGCCCGAGTCGTGGGCGTACCTGGAATAGATTGGTTGTTTCAATTAATATACAAACTTTTTTTTTCATTACGGATTACCTTACAGCTCCCGGAACCGTGTTCCCCGTCCAGGAAGGTGACAATTTAAGAATATAAAAACTTTAAGGTGACAATATGGTTCTTATGGTCAGATTCACGATTGTTAAAGCATCCAATGCTACTTCTTGATTAGCACTTGTTCATCAGGTCACCTTCTTTATGTAATTGCTCCTTTGATTCTCAACTAACATTCCGAAAGTTCTATATTGTACAATTGAGCTAAGTACGACAAAAGTGGCATTACCTGAACAGGTACCAAACAGCGAGGCTCGCATCAAACAGATTGCTCTCGAACAGTCTAAGCAGGGAGTCCTCGTTATGCGGTGGCGGTCTGCCCGGGTCCGGTGGCTCCTCGGGGTTCCCCGAATCGAGACTTTCACGACTCCTCGCGGCTGCCAGGGCTGGGGGGCGCTCCTCTTCATCGTCCGCGTCGAGGGGCGCATGGATGCCTGAGTCGTCAGAGCCCGCGGGCAGTTCCGGGGGCAGGGCGAGACGAGGCGCGGGTGGCGGGAAGCCGAGAGGTGACTGAGGCGTGACATCCTCGGGGATGCGTTGAAGGACAGAATCCAGGGAGCGGTTGCGCTGGTGACCGCAGCCCGGGGGCGGCGCGCTGCCACGGGATATCTGTCTGTGGAGAATATAAAATGTATTAAAATTTAGGTATCATTTGTCGTAGTGTTGTGTATAGATTCGGAGCTTAATTTCTTCGTGCTTCGGAGCCAGCGTCTACATTTGCAGTTTTGCACAACTTCTAATATTACAGATACTTCCATTTGTTAAAGAAGTGACACATCTAGGTCCATTAAGCAGCAGGTTTGCCACCTGTTCTATTGGTTATGGACAACTGGCAAAAATGGATCTAAATCTTATGTTCGTTCTGTGGTAAAAATAGTGACATATTTAGTTCAAAACAAACAATGATTGTTATATAAGAGTTGCTAAACCAGAGTACTAGACTACCAAATTACAGGCATGATAGCACTTATCCGTTCAAAAAAACATTTTGTAGATTAGAGCAATATAATACCTACAACGTCAACAAGATACCATATGTCGCCGGGCATTTTCAACAAGGATATTACTCAGAAACTGGGCCAATTTAGATTTGATCGAAACCTTGAATATATTCAAACGTCAACATAACAAATGGAATCTAGAACGATGGGTCACCGAGATCTTTTTCAGAGCAATACAATACTGACAGAGGTCTAAATTTTTTTATTATTATTAAGTATTAATATATTACGAACACGTCTTATCTAGTGAAAAGTCTACCTAGTGGAAAATCTACCTAGTACGCAATTTGAATAAGTTTAAATATTTTTTCTATTCTTGTAATCTATTTTAAAGTAGGTAGGTATGCACAATTTCTTAATCTAGTAAAATATATCTATAATATTTTGCGTAATTTATATTTCGTATTTTTATACAAAATTAACAAACATATAACCCAACAGAATAAAGCTTAAAATACAAAAACAACCACTGACCTACGACTCCTACGAGCAACATGCAAGTCCAAATAGCAAACAGCGTTCACACTCATCGCTGACTAAACCAAACTAAACTTCACACAATTCGTAACACTCGGGAACCTCGCTGTGTCCATTGTAAAGCAAACGCGTCAACAAACCAAGTTTCACATAAGAGGTAGGTATGCGCCACCGACAATTGCGTAAAGAGTACGCGGCTCGACTAAAAACTAGGTGGACACTGAAATTAATAACCTGATAATATCGCGTGTGTTTAATCACCTCGTAGATACCAGATGCTATCACAAACATTATCTAATGCTATCTGAGAAAAAAATACACCAAATGAGATACCTTCTATATAATAATTATACGCAAAAGTAGAGACGATCGGAACGGAGATAATCAACTGAAAAGAAACATTATAACTAATGGTATTGATGATCGTTGGAGAGAAAAGATGCTTGCTGTCTACAATGGAAAACAGGAGAGGAAAGATGTTGGGACATGATCATTGAAGGGGAGAGATGTATGGGAACACCAAGATACAGTTCCTTATAGCAAAGTGATAAAAGAGTTAATGCCGTATCGAATCAAGAATTCATGTATCTCACAAATGTTAAATACCCAGTAGTAATAAGTTTGTAAAATCTTTAAAATTTCTGATCTTGGTCCAGCTGATTTCAAACTAACAATCCCGGTTTGTATCCCAGTGCGAGCAAATATCAGGAAATATGTTGTATTTTCTATAAAAGATATAATCGTAAATTATTCCAAATTAAATTCGGTTGTATTTTTCCGGCTGAATTCAAACTTGTGTGATGACGTCGTTGGTTGGAAAATAAGCATTACAATACAATATCACATCCAAAAATAAATAACACTGTGGGGGATCAGCAACCATGATGTAGGTCTGCTACTCGAACGGCGGGATAGCATTTGTTCGTGTCTTCGATAGCTATACAATAAGGATCACGTTGAATTTACCGGAAAGTGTTTAGAAGACTATAATGATAAAGTTATACCCTACTCTTTCTAAAATTACATTACTACATTTAAGTTTGGTGTATGACGAAGCGCTTTTAGAACTTTGTATTATTTTGACAGAAGTCCAACAGTTTTGTTTGCCCTATAATAATTAATTATTTCTCAAAGAGAACTTGATACCAACTATAAGAACCAGGCATTATATTTTGTTTTTGGTGAGATTGCACAAAACACGGATTCAAGTATTTCGACATATTCGTGTCATTTCATGTTTGTTAATCTCTGTACTGCGGGGTATATTTAATATAGGAAAAATGTAAGGCTTCCCAACAAACATCAAAAGTAATATAATCTTTTAAATTCAGGCAAAACTTTAATGAAGAGTGGAAAATCTGAGTTTAGGTGTTATCGTTAAAAATAAAAATATATCCTATGACGTCCACAGAAGCCACACTTGAATAAACAGACGCAATAAACCAATTGGAAAACCACAAGTGAAATGTATGTATTGAACATGCAATGTATTAAAATTTCGCTAAATATAATTTTGGTGAAAGAAAAAAAACATCCTGAAGCTTGTTATAAGAATCATCATTATTATCTTTATCATAGATACCTTTAGATACTATTGCGTGTCAGTCAGGTAACATAATATGATCTACGATATTATATCCCGTCCGTTCTGTCCGGCCATGACCTTAATCTACTTTCGCCAGATATATCCCATATATTTCGTCTTTGATCTGTACATGAATACTTAGGTTCCTTTGAAATCTGAAACTCCTAGAGTTAAGACCCTAAGACTTATTATAATTTAAGCGAAAACGCGTACAACAAGATATGACTCAGGGAGCAGGCAACTTATTATATAGCTTCAAAATATGTCATCCGCAAAATGGGGTACCCCAGAATATATTTTTTTTTACAAAACGCAGCTTCACAGCACACACAGCCGTATTAGAGAGTGGCGAACACACGAAAGTAAAGGAAGTGGAAGTGGCCACTCCATCCGTGAACATTCCACGCGAGGCCGCGGACGCGTGAGCCGTAATCGAATTAACTCTATTTTTAAACCACCCATAGCTAGAGTCACGCCCGACGCATGTGTCGATAATGCGGGCAACAGCGCACAATATCAAACATTATTCAATGAGATGTAAACGACCTGAGGAATGCTTAAGCCAGATATTTCGGAGGCAGACTGAACAGACCATCATTGTTGAGGAGTATGTGCTTTCTTTTTCTTGAATAGATTTCTCATGGGTCATAGATGCTTAACATTTGTAACAGTGTTAATAAGCACATCATTTGTTATCTGAATCAATCAAAATTGTGATGATGCGGTCAATGTTCAGAGTACAGAAGATAATTACCAAGTGTCTCATAGTAGTATTTTTGTCGTTGAGTGTAGAAGATTTAAATAGTTTACTTCATAAGCGATAAGTCGTAATTTTGTATCAGCACAGACAAGTCTGGTATGAATCACGATCCCGTCATTATAAATGGGGCAATATTAAATTTTGGACAAAAGCCAATAGTGGCGCCCAAATCTACCTAGATGGGTGGGTGTAAAAAAGTAGTATGAAAATAATAATTGGCAATAAAAGGCTCAATCATTATTAATAATCTATAAAGTAAACGGAAAAGGAAATTATTTAAAGCAAATTAGTATGACCATGTTGCTTGCCTGGATCATCAGTGAAAACTGAAAACACATGCAAAATGCATAACAATAATACACAGGAACAGGCAGGAAGCCAGGTGGGATTCAAAACAAGATTTTAACAAATAGACAATTCTTCATCATGCGATCTTGGAATGCAAAATTGAGTTAAACAACTGAGAAAATCCGTGAAAAGACACTATTACAGGTGGCTTTTTTTTTCAAGACTCCATAATGAATTAGGTATTTAACGAAAGGTTTTACCGGCACTAAAAATATGCGACCCCAAGTTGCAAGGTCGAATTGCTTGTTTCTTTTCCTATTTAATTTACCTGTTTATTCAATTCAATTCTTTTGTTAATGATTGTCGCGTAAAGATCTTTGACTGCGACAACAAAAAAAATGGAGATTCGCAGTTTCGCCGTATTTTTTATGTCGGTATAAGAACAGAAATAGAGTGGTAAGAAGTGAATATTAGGCAGTGGTAGTGCTAAAACGAGAAATTCGTGAACTCAGCTCTTTTCCTTGAAATCTCCAACCAATGTAAATATAAACGATGATGTACAAATTACCATCACGGCCTTTATGCCTTACGTTGCAGCCAGAGACGCTGTTAACACTTACGACAATTAAGCAGTCGACGGGATAAGGAGAGTTGTAGAACACATCTGATACTTCTTAGAGCACTGTGATCTCTCCAGTCTCCAAAGCCCTTCTTGTCTGAGGATTGAACCCTGGACTTACAGGTCTTCCATTTCTGATATACAAGGACACTCAAAAGTTAATGGACATTTTAATGGTTAGCAGTCCAAACGTTAATTTGACAAATCTAAAACTTTACTACCTGTTTTTGTAATCAACTTAATACATTGAGCAATTAGAACACGAATGTCCAGATGCTATTTCGTAGTAACACATCAACATTTTTTTTAAAGCCAGACATCAATTATTTAGTTTATAGCCAAACGGGCGTCCCATAGTTCTCAATAAATGCCAATAAAACGAATGGCATTTTTTTAATAACAGTCTCAATTTGTAAAAGGATGTAAAAATTATTAAAGCCTACACTGTGAGATCATGCCGCAGTGTTCTAGTGACCGTGGATTTGACTTTTTGCTTTCAAACAACCTTGCACGCCTTCTATTATTTTATTATACACAATTGTATGTAATTAATATTGTAATAATAATTGTAATAATTTAGATGTTATCTAATTGTATTGCACCAGTCACTTTAATTTCATTTTCTTATTAGGATCAAGGAGAGAGCATTCAGATATGACAATAATAGGAGATGGTGATGGATTCATGTTTGTTACATTACTTGACATATTCTTGCCAAATATGGTTCTAAAAAAAATATGTAAATACATAAAAACAAAATCGAGACTTGCCATTTGTCAATAGCATTAGTAAGTGCCAATGCTATGTAGCGCAGCATTTACTAAAACAAAGAAACAAAACAAAGCTTGCACTAAAAATAAATATACGGCAGGACATATTACATTATAGATTGACAATGAATAGAATGTTTAAAATGGAAATCGAGGAAGAGGTCGAATAAAGGTAAGATGGGCTGAACATGCCCTGGACACAGCGACCTAAAACCGTATGCTGAACGTCAAACTAATGAGTAGGATTTTTACTATCTTCTTGGGTCACTTCTTGCATCTTATTATATCTTACTGACTTTCCTAACTTCGTATTCAGCTGGGTACCCTGGAAACAGTGACATTAACCGTAACCCTAAAATTAAAAATAAATGAGGCTTGTTTCTAGCTGCTTATTTATGTAAAGTTCTACCCAACTGATTTGTTCTTCCCAATCTGTACAAATCCATCCTCCGTATCAATGACGGTGACGGCACAACGAACAATAGCCCGCGTCAACGCCGCATTGTATTCTCGTAAACCACGATTGAAGGAGCCTCTGTTCGGCCATTGTGGCTTTATTGGAACCTTCAATGGCCAGTCAATATTAAAACTTTCGACTTTTGTTATATCTGACCGATTACTAAAATAGCATTGGATCTAATCAAAAATTTCAAGGATTAAGCTCGATTTTTGTGGTCTGTTCTGTTGGTTTTACAATTGGTTCGCATAAATATTTATAGGTCTGGGGGCTAGCACGAGTTTATATCGTCGTTGTATCGTCATGAGCCAACTTCAATGGGAATTTGACAGCACCGTCATTGTTTATCATAAACTAATGTAATTCTGTAAGGTTCCCCTAGAAAAATATTCAATTATGACTGCACGCATCTCAAGAGCATAACACAATCTCAATGTGTACCAAATGTCATACACAATCATTAGGTAATTCCAGAGTATTTTCTATATATAGAAACATAAACCAAATATTACATTACACCCTCCCTAAACGGAGTGCACACAGCGTGACCAATTAGTAAATTTTCTGAAGACGCACAAGGCCACATTCATTTCTAGTTAAGCAACTAAGAATGTGCGTATTTAATTACACTAGAATTGTTACAAATATCGAAAGTTGCACATAATATTACATGTAAAACGACCTCGAAGAACTTTTTATATTTAGTCATAACATAAAATAAATCGTCTTTATTTTAGAGGCACAAGTGATAACCGCATGAACATTGATCCAGTGGTTTTCTAAATGAACACAAACATGCAGACAGACAGACGAGTATTATTAGTATTTTGTAGAAGACGTCATCATCTTTTATCCTACACTTATCACGTCCGACAGAACATTAATTTGTTAACATTTTGTTTGCCTTGTCTGAGAGGATTTTAATGTAAAGTCCAATCATTTTGAAAACTAATGCCGTCACTTCAATTTTAGGTTGTGAATAGACTTTCGTAACTTTAAAAGATCGAAAGATACTGCAGGGAAGGCATACTTCTGGACCTGTGGCGAAAGAAAGTCAAGCTAATTAATTTCTCATCACTATGCATTACGAAAAAAACGCAACAGCTATTTAGAACGCGTAGAATTAATTGCGCAGAGGCGCTGTTATGAAACGTGATGAGAATTCAATTTCTGGCGACGAGCTGCTTACAATAAGCGTCGTTAATTTACACCCTTCGCAAACTGTGAATTTTCTGCTGAAATGTTTCATAGGAACCTGGTTCTCTCGGAAAACAAAATCGAGCAAACTTAAGTTACGATGATTATTCCTAATTGTGCACGGACGAAGTCGCTGCCAACTGAAGTGTTTTTCAGACCTTTCATGCTTCAGAGGAAAATGCTTTCTTTCAGCACCAAATTTCATTTAGTACAGCGAAAGGCTTCTCATATGCCCTGTTATCCAAATTGGGCTCCTGGAGATGTGTGCAGATCCAATATTGAACATAGTATATGAATCCATACAAGACATTGAGAAAAGAAACCACGATCAAGGCCATCATATCAACACCTCTCTCAAGTTATAAGTATAAAAAATATTACGTACTCAAGATAACCTTATCAATTTTATTTAATCCATATTGAATTTACAGACTATGGATATGACACATGTTAACATATTTTAAAAATATCGTCTGTAGGTATGTATACTGTAGCTGTAGTTGATTAAATTTTTTTTAATTGCTATAATACCTTTAATGATTCAGTTATTTTGATAACAAGCCTGCTAGCAGTTTTTAGGATTATAATAATTATGCAATGTGTAAAGTATGAGCACTCATTCATACTTTTTGTAGAAAATACTGGCTGTATGTTTTAATACTGGCAACTAATCTTTTGGACAGAGTTTCAAATAATTAAAAACTATATTTGAAGCTCTGTAGAATTCGAGACTGAAGAGAGTCCGGCATCAGCAACGCTGGAATGATGTAAAATAGGACTCACTGAAATATATATACCTACTCTTATCATTGAAATCGCCTTAAAACCCGTTATATGGTGGAGGCGCCGGGTAGTATATATTCGATTGATAATATTGTATTGATCGGGTATATATATTTAAAATATGGTATTTACGTGATATAAAAAATAATTTAATAATATATCATAGTATAGTGTATATTCGGGATTAGTGTAAAATCGCGAGTGTACCAAGAGAAGAAGAAGAAGGTATACCCAGATTGCAGTTTTGTGGAGACAAGAAGCTGTTACGGAGTTGTTGGAACTTGAAGTATAATTCGACAGAAAAAATAATAAGAAACAAGAGGATAATATATAAAGCTAAGTGGTTTGAAATTAATAAAATGTCCTCAACATCGAGATACGACGGAATCACGACTTCCTTTGAAAATTTTTTGACCCAATTTTCAACACTAAGTGCCTTGAATTCATGGACTGATGAAACTAAAGCTCTCATCATTATAAACTATTTAACAGGCCCAGCTCTTAATTTTTTTAAAACTAATTGTGATGCTTCTACGACTTATAATGAAGTTTTACAAGTATTAAGGGAAGAATTCAGCACACAGACTGATTATGCCGCTCAATTTTATACATCAAGGCAAAATCAAGATGAAAGCACTTTAGATTACATATATCGAATGACTCTATTAGCAAAGAAAGCCGAAATTACGAATGAGTCAATTATTATTAAACAAATATTATCCACATTGTCCTTTTATAATAAGCGGAAATTTGGTACGCAATTGTTTACCACCTTAAAAGATTTTAAAAATGCGGCCAAACAAGAATATGAGATTTTTAACTCTCAGTCACAACACTTATCATTGCCTTTAAAAATACAAACGGTTGGCGATAAGGACACTTGTCCACATACTTGCTCGCGGGGTGATTTCCGTGACGAGACCCAAAATGCACCAATTGTGCATTTCGAAAGTCAATTCAGTGATCGACGGGCACCAACTGATGTTTTTTCAACACCAGTTACGTCTGGACCCTCACGTAGGTTCCCACCGCCAATACGCCCTATGGAACCCATGTCTTCTGCTGGAAGAGGAAATAATTTCTCGACGCCCACTCAGAGACCGACGTTTCAAAACTCTGAGAAAAGAGACTCATCAATGGTCGCTCAGCAGCCAACGCATGGATATGCCTTGCGAAATAGACAACATCCATCTCAAGATGTAAGGCAACAGCACCCAAATGCTCGACGGCACTAGACACCGGGACTATGCTAGCCGCCGAGGAAATTGAAGGTCCCTCTATTTCGTCTCTGACGCCTTTTATTGAAGTGAAGATACACGGAATTACTACGTGTGCTTTACTGGACAGCGGTGCCAGCGTCTCCGTGATCTCCGAGAAGTTGTTTTTTAAAATATTAGATAAAGTAGATATTGGTTCATGTCAATTAAATAATAATAAAGTGCCCTATGTGCGTGTCGCCAATGGCAAATTTCTTGAAACAACGTTTTCATTAATATTAAAGCTTTCTGTGTCAAATTTATTACTAGAAAATAGGTTTATTGTAGTTAAAAATATAACTTCAGATATTATTTTAGGGTATAACTTTGTCAGAAGGTATGGAATAACAATGGATTTCAGAAGTAATAATGTATTATTTCCTGATTTAGGTCCTATATCTTTTATGAACAAATTACGAACAGATGAGTATGAAGAGTTACCATATTTATCTGAATCTGATAATTATGTTAAATCTTTAAATTGTGCTATGCCTTTAAATAAAAATTTAAATTCTATTTCTTGTCCAGAGAATATTAATGAATCTCTAAATATTTCAAGATATGTTTCTATAGAATGTAGCAATAATTTAATTAATGATTTGTGTGAATATAGAAATGAAGTTACTTTTGATAAACATGAGATAGAGTCCAGTGTAATTTCAGAAGTTGAAATTAACACTATGGATGCTATTCCCGTACATAAGGCTCCATATAGGTTGTCGTACGAGCAGCATCGTTTATTACGCGAATATGTAGATAAAATGTTGTTGAATAATATTATTTATGAATCGCGAATTCCTTACTCTTCACCAGCCAAACTCGTTAAAAATTCTGATGATTCTTGTTATTTTGCTGATTTAGATGTAAATTCGGGTTATTGGCAGATTCCTTTTAAAGAAGGTATAGGATAGGTCATTCATGTGCTCGTAATTTTATTCATCATCATAAGTCGATGAAACCTTTTAAGTTACGGATTTGATGATACTAATAAAATATCATCACGTTTATTTTATTTATTTCACAGGATTTGGTCTGTCATAACATTGTTATGTCATATTTTCTGACGGTCAAATAAAATGACACATTATTTTTGAAACCTACCACAGGTGAAGGTATCAAAAGTATACATCCTCTAAATTTTTTTTATGTAAATATAATTTTTTTTTGGTAAGTTGTCATAGTTGACAATGACAATTACTTGTGTCTTATGAATATGACATTCTTGTCTATAAATTTTTTTTCAATAAAAGTTTTGTCATTTTAATTTTTCTTACTCTATGACTTTGACGTGATTATATTCTCTTTGACTTTGATAAAGAGTAAAGTCAAGTGTCAATATTGATTGCTCTGTGATTGTCTTGTCAATATTGATTATTTATTGAATTTATTAAATTGGAATTTTATTATAATTGTAATTTAATAGTTATAGTTTATTAACTGTTATTTATGCACAATAATTAATGGTATAAATTCTAAATTTATTTTAATTGATTTTAAGTATTAATTTTCATATACTAATAGTAGTATATAGTCATACTAATTTGTAAACAAATTACAATTTATTTGGATATATCTTAATATTGTGATGTCTTTGATAGGATAATAGCTTATTGTAGGATTTATTTGATAGGGTTTTATGATATTCTAGTAAAACTTTATGGGATAGCTTCCATATTTATTTAAAACTCCAATATGAAGATATTTCATGGAGGGAGTAATATCTTAGCTCTACTTAAACATGGTTGACATTTTATTCCCGGGGGTGGTAAGGTAATTTTATATGATATAGAGTAGGTAAGATTATCCTAATTGTTGATATTGAGATAGGTATTGAGAGTGAACTTCTATATTGACTATTTAATAGTTTGTTTCCTTTTAAGTTATCCTTTATAAAATAGGTTACTACAACTGTTTCTTAGAAAGAATATCAGTCATATATTGATACTTCTTATAGTCTATTTAAATATATTTGTTGGATGTGAATTAACATTAGTAATTTTCAGATTCTTTTTAAATAAAATGATGACTGATGTTCTACCATATGGTAATATACTACCATATGCTGCCTGATGCAGCATTTGCAGGTCCATGCAGCCTATACAGTCTTGGGGTTGTCAGCTGTTATACAACTAGTGCGCGTGTGTTTTTTATTTATAGTTAGGATTTAATTTTTTTTTTCAAATTTTAAAAATATTTTGTTCTTTTGGTTTAAAGTAGGTTGACCTAACAATCAGTATGATCAATATTTTTTGACTGGTTTTGATTGATTAGGATTAAAATAACTTGAACCATTTTCAATTATTTTATTTAATTGTCTTTCTTTTTATTAATTTTTCTTTAATAATAATTGGTGTAATGGTTTGTTATCTTAATCGGTTATTAGTAGTAACTTCTGATATTGGGTCATAATTGATGTAAACTGTTCCAGTCTTAGGTAGGTTAGATCTTTTTATAGTTTTTGTAAGCTTCCGTTTCGAACGAGTTCTAAACTTTTTTCGTAGAAGGGGGGATGTAAAGTATGAGCACTCATTCATACTTTTTGTAGAAAATACTGGCTGTATGTTTTAATACTGGCAACTAATCTTTTGGACAGAGTTTCAAATAATTAAAAACTATATTTGAAGCTCTGTAGAATTCGAGACTGAAGAGAGTCCGGCATCAGCAACGCTGGAATGATGTAAAATAGGACTCACTGAAATATATATATCAATATAAAAACCTACTCTTATCATTGAAATCGCCTTAAAACCCGTTATACAATGGATGAATTTTTAAAACCTTGCAATTAAAAAATCAAGATGCTCAATTTTCCAGAGTTGTGTGAAGGAAGGGATAGGGTTTGTATAAAAATATATTTTGAGAAACCGGGCCCCGTCACTAGTTTCTATGTATAAACAAAAGTATTGTCCGTGTTTAAAAATAAACTATAATTTAAATAGTTCGTATACTTTCGCTGATATACTACCGAATCACAGACGTAAGCAAGATTATTTTTACTATGTTAATGGCAGTTTAAGAATAGTTTAATTGAGGTGAATGAATATCTACACAGAGACAATATTCACTATTTTGGCGGCCATTTTGAATTTGAGGCAAAAAGAGTTATAATCTCAGCGATTTTCAGAACATCATCAGCTCCAAAAAATAATATTGTTTTAGTGGTCATCTTAGATTTGAGACACAAGGAGTGATAGGTAATTTTTCAGATTCAGTTAAATTCAAAACCTCCAAGAAATCCTCATAGCGGCAGATAAAATTAGTGCAAGCGAAATTCGCATTTGCGTATCCGTCTATAAAAGGGTTTGACAGAAAACGGATCCAAAAAAAGAAGAAAATACTAATTAGCGATAGGTGGGGGAACATATTGTGTGACATATATGCACACAGAACCAAAGACGTGAAGTAAGAGGACTTCTTAGTATCTGATGGAGAAGGGACCCATGTCAAGCAGGCTCGACCCCAAAACACAGTGCCCCTATTATTTCACACACAATCACATTATTTGTGTACAATAAACATAGATATTTCTACAGTTTTCGATCAAGACTATGCATTTAACAATTTTTATAGGACGATTGTAAAACGTATTCATGGAGTTTGACAGGTCATAAGACATATAAAACTGCAGTTAAAAAATAAACACCTATTACAATTTATAGAGTAAAGAATACATAAGTATACTATTCGTAGATAAACAGTAGACAATTTTATATTTTATGGAAAATTAAATCATCACTACATATTATAAAACAAAGCCCCGCGCCGCGCCTCTCTATATATATATTATACATTATCATGTTTAGGAGCTGAGCATTAACAGTATAAGACGTGAATCAAGTCGAGAACAAAGTTAGCCATGGCGTATGCTGTCTAACCCGTCAGAGATATATATAACAATAAAATGATCTACAAAAAAGTCCGCGGTAGCATATATCTATCTCTAATAGATAAGTAGTTATAAGCGTATTTATGTAGGTATTAAAATTGCTGTAAACCCATATTGTACCCGCGCGGAGCCGAGGTCGGGGTCGCTAGTTAAATATAAAATTCCCTAACGGTTGTTAATGAAAAATGACACCTACTATTTTTTGTGTGCCAAATAACTGCAGATGGCACAGCACCCACACAACTCGAGCATCTGCCGAATAAGCAAACAAAGCCCGACTCCACAACTAACAAAACATGTAGGTACAATACATGCCCCCATGCAGCCCATATGCCATAAAAGCATAGATTATCTATGAGATATTGATAATCGTGATATCTATTACTGATTACATTACATATTATATTGTAAATCTTCCTAAGTGATTTGTTAAGGTCCCAGGGTACCCAGCGGAAGACTAAGTCTCCCTCTTTTAGCCGATGGTATTTGTGCGGCTATGTACGTTTGTCGGATTATGTACGTACACATAAGTTTTAAATTATAAAAAAACCCATTGGTACATGGCCGGGAACCAGATAGAACCGTGAGACGTCTAACCTACTCGTTATTTCATTCAGTTCTAACCATGTTTTGAAAAGGAATTTATCTGTTATTTAATTGTGAAAATTAATAACTAAGTTGATTTTATTTTGAAATATGGCATAACCTTGACCAGTAAAGTTTTCTATCACATCAAAGTGCGCTGAAACCATTGACGAATTATATCGACTTTTAAAATACATAAGGGGTAAACAGTGATGATAAATCCATCCACTATCCACTTCACAAGATAGTTTATTTAATCGACGAAAGTGTTCGGTCAGGCCACGTGACCGCAGATAAGGAAAGTAATGCGCATACCACGGCGAGGTTTACGATCTATAACTGTAACTTTACTATAATCATTTGTAAATATGGTGTCGATAGGAAGAACAACGCTTATACAGGCTTCCGATTGCTGTAAATACTTCAAAATTCCAATCCTTTCAGACGTCACATGCAAACTTAAGAGTGTAGTGTACCGCGTCCATGTCCATACAAACGGAGAAAACGTTTTACTACCCTTAAATATCATTTAATTTTAACGATTTTGTAACATGTTACTGACATAATGAAAAACTACGTACGTATTTTTTCCTTTTTTCAAAATTCGTAATAGGTCAAAAGTTATAAGCCCCTCAAATCTCGGTTTTTTTGGTTCATAACTTGCTCGTAATAAACCGTCTGTATTTGAGAAACAAAGCAAAATTTCAAAAAAAGCAAAACGTACGTACGTAGATTATAATCTGCTAAAACGTTTGACACCAAAATTATAAGGTTTCGTTATAGTTTAGTAGGTGTAAATCGTTTTCCCCCAAAACGCAATTTTCAACGAAGAACATACCTACGAACACTCACGAGCTGCAGTGTTCTCTGTCGCACTGATGCCCGTGGGAAGAGCGCGCTTGAGACAAAATATGATTTTCTAAATACCTATTTCGCTGCGTACGCTGAGCTACACGATCCTCTTAAATCGGTCGATAATGCAAGCACTGAATACTGAACAACTCAACATTTTGAAAACATATCCCCCCTATCATTATGAAGAGGTATGTCAGGATCGTAATAAATGGCATTCGATTGTCTCTGCCGGTACCTCTTGGGATGAAAGGCGTGATGATAGATGGATAGATAGATGACACTACCCAACCCACACAAGTTGTGACATTTTTCATATAATATTCAAAAGCAATTTTGAAATGTTGTATGTTCGCGAAAGTGGAACTTCATACAAACGCGAGCGCACCGTGGGCAAAAGCTAGCGTCCAATATTTCGCGTCTTCTCACACATAATCATTGGAATGGCTAGTAGTTTATTTATCCAGGCCAGGTCGTCCATTAGCAAATGACTTTACATTCAAGATTAGTACACTGGCCATATGAATAGTAAACAAGTTAGTTCAGGAAATGTTATTTTGTGATGTAACTTTAAACGAGGAAGCCATGATACCTACTTTACAGTTTACTTGGCAATGGCTTGAAATAAACTGCACTGGCTGTTTACTGCGGCTTCGCGTGAATGGATCTTGAGATAGAAGCAGCCAGATATAAATGCCAATTGTTTGTCAAAAACTTTTTTTACGCTAAAATATATTTGCATCATAGATATATTTGCATAGAGATAGTTTGAGAGCAAGAAATGCTTCGAGACCAATTCTTAGGTCAGAACTCACATGTAAGACATTTTTTAGGTATATTAACCAATTCGGCATTTATTTATTCAGGGATACCTGCAATACTTAAATAATACCTATTTTGTAATTAGTAAGGGTCCTGCAATCAAACATTTAAATAAAATTAATAAAAAAGTTAAGCTGGAGCTAATAGATCTGCTATTTTTTTTGTGAAACAGGATCTAAATGCAAAATATACTTTCAGGATGACTAATAGGTAGGTATAACAATTTATTTTCAAATTATTTCAAACAGTAAAATGTGACACGGCACGCAATTATATTCAGATAAATTGTGTAAAACCGATAGCAACAATGTCAATTGTCAAACAAAAATTTAAATAAAAATAAAAGTAAAAAAAACCCTAATGTAAAAAACGTTTCTAGGTAATATCAAATAAACAACTTTAAATTTGGCAATCATAACCAGAAGTTTAATTACGAAATCAATTTTACTTTTTAAATTAGTAAGTAACTAATTTAATAATTTCTGCCTCGGCTTCACCCTTGAAAATTTTTGAATAAATTGTATAAAGAAACCTCTATTTTAGCATATTCGGTCGTTTTTTCCCGTGTTGCTAACTTTCGCCTTGACAAAATGAGGCGAAACAAACTACTTTGGCCACTCTACCTCTTCCATTCACATCCGTCTCTGCAAGTGCTTAGATGCTGGTAGTTATTAATATAAAGAAATGAGGTTAAGTATCTCAAAGACGGGGCAGGTCAGTAAATTAAATTAGGGAGCCCAATAATTTATTCTTGAGGGAGTGTCTTTAATAGAGGCTCGTTACAGACGAAGCGACGGGGATTTATAACTCTGACTGAGGGCATCATTTGACAGTATTCTGAATATTCCCGCGTTGATAGAAAATTTGTTTAACAAATAAGGTCTTATTTTAATAGGATATCACGTTAATCAAAAAAAAACCTACACCAAGCGAGATTTTTCTATCAGTGGGGAAAAATCTTGACGTTGGAAATAATCGGGATGTTTTGTAAATATTCTATGAAGAACTTAGATTGGTTGGCTTAGACCAGAGATTATATTTAAGTTTAGTATTCAAACACGTTCGATTCCCAGATAGGTACGTACATAATCAGGTAACAAGTGATATTCAAGAATTTGCAGCGGAGACCTATAATATAAATATGGCCTCCTAGACCCTAGAAACACTCATCAATGATAAATTCTTCTAAAAGCACTGTCACTTTCCATATTGGACACTTCCTCCGTAATAAAAGTGGCAATTAAGTCACTTCCTATAGACAACAAACAACAATGGTACGTGAAACCCAGACGCCATGACAGCCGACCAATTAGTTATACATGACACAGCGTGGGGTGAACCGTGGAAATTGTGTTTTTTTGCTTTTATTCCAGTGGGAATGCATTAAATACGTACCTATTATAAATTACTATGAAAATTATATGGTGGAAAAAGGAAAGAAATGAACGAATGCAAAATTGAGAACATGCAAACATAATGAAAAAAAAACAATGTACTTAGATGAGAGAAAGCCATTTGATTCCTAGCTGAGAGGCTAACATGAGGTTCTTGCAGAATTCTGACAGAAGGTTGCTATCGTAAACCAACGAAACGGTGCTATCAAACCATACAAGAGTGCTCCACACGATGATCATACGATAAAGTAAGAAACTAGTGTTAGACGTACTATGAAGAGTAGTAAGAATGGGGTTATAGGACACTTTTAGATATTTGGAGGATTATTATTTAGATATTAGGATAAAAAAACCTACTCACTGAGATATACGCTTGAGTGTATTGTAATAAGAATACATATATGTAATTAAGTGTTACAGTTAAAAATGATCCCTCTACTAATTAGCCTAACCTTTAGACGAACCTAACAGGTTTCATTGCGCACCTACAGTGCTTATTACAAACAATACAAAAACCTTGACCTTTGTTACAGCAATAACAGTGTTCGCAATATCCAGTCTGAAATAAACCTAGATTTTATTTAGGTCACGTTTAAAAATATAATTCCTACGTCGGAGACCGGAGAGAAGTAATATGGGGCGCGAATTCGCTTCAAACTCGAATTAAGATGATACGTACAGTTAGCTTCAGAAGTGTATTGATTGTTTATATTTAAGAACTTTATTACAACGCAATAAGGTTCAATGTAAACTCCGAAGCGGAAATTGTCACGAACGAAGCCGCGCCGGAAATAAATAAGCACACCTCAAGAATGCTGAAGAAAATCAGAAATCTCAAATTTCGAAAAATCTACGGTATCAAAGTGAAAACAAATTTTGGAACATAATATTGAATTGCATAATACGGGGCACGGTAGGAGCGTATTTATATTGCCATTGGAAGGCGAGCACAATCACTGACAGCTTTACAGCTAGACAAGTAAATCTATTGTGGGTTAACGAAGCGTATTCGGTTCGGTTAGTACAAGAGACATTACCCAATCGTCAATCTTAGAGAGGGGACTGCCAAGTGTCCGTGGGTGAAGGAAGACGTGATTGTCCATTTCCGACCATTGTGTGTGGTTAGGGCGCAAACACATTTCACTACTTGTGGGATTTCATCACCGATTTACAAATGCATAAAAATGAAGCTTTGGATCAATTGCATGCCTGGCTGTAAATTCAGAATCCTCCATAATAGGCTCCGAAAAAAAAATTAAACTCTCAGCAATCATAGTGTTAATGATTAAATATGCTTGAATTAAACTCCGTTAATATATGCCCTTTTATTAAACTTTATTAAGACGTCCATTCGACAAAAAACCAACGAGGAGCAGTGATGATGCTCCCTCGCTCATTTCCTCCCCTTTCCTATTACATTTTTAAAAACCATTATACTATAGGGAGCTGGCCTTAGAGCCATCACTACATTTTGGAAATGAGCGCTTACATTCGGTACCTATACTAATATTACAAATTAGAGTATTTTGACATAAAATGCTAACAATAGTGAATATTTATAGGTTTCCTCTCGCCGTCTTAATGGGTTTCCAATCTGTCAATAAACCCATGCGAAGTCAGGGCGCTATCTCTAAAAACTACCTTTAAAGTCTGTCCAGTCGAAATAACCAGAATTACAAAATAATTAGTCTGTCATCAAATTCATGTAATCGTACTAGGTTTGGATTTTTAGAGCCGAGTTTCAGAAGTCCAATGAAAAATGTATATTCATTCCGTAAAGTAAACCAAAACAATTTGGAAAACTACAAAAATCCGAACTAAAACCGAGTCGTAAATCATTAAAGCCCCCACGGCTAGACGGCCGACGCGACGCTTGCAGGGGCAAAACGAATAGAAGGGAACTTTTTCCGGGAACTGCGCAAATTGCATTGTTGACATGAAACTTTTAAACTTTCTACCATTTTCTATGAACAATCATTTCGATATAGGAAATAACAGTGCCCTATTTTATATAATATCAAAGAATACATGTCAAAATCAAAATGCTTGATCAGTTTTTTCTTGGGATAGTCGGAGACTAAAAGGCCTTCATATATACCGCTATCCCGAATACTAAGTACTTCCTTTCCAAAATATAAAAAAACTATAGGGTTATCTGAATGATTTGCCAAGTTGTCACTGATACTGATCAGCACTGGGGTAGCAATGTTCTTTTACACTTCTTTCTATATTCATTTTATCAATGTAGAGTATGATCGGTGACAAAGGTTCTTCCACTGTCAGTATCTGATCAATAAATTGAGCAATAATCGGTAAATTATATTGATATTCCCTTTTTTATGGTTGAAGTACCAGTAAATGTGGAGGGCTCTTGGTTCTCAATCAGACTCAGAGGTCTTGGAGTACACAGTGGTAAAATCATACACCTTGAATTATTGTTAGTTTCACCTGGTTTAACTTTGTCTTCCGCTGGGTACCCTGGGGCCGGCAACGTTTCTCGGGAGCTATAAGGCAACCCGTGCTTTAACCTGGACATAAAACCTATTTTCTCTTGATTCCTAGATCGCCTTGACAAAAAAAGAGTCGTAATCATACAGACAAGCCTAAGTTACGTACCCTCGTAACTTATGTAGTCTACTTTCGAATTGGATACCTTTTACGACTGGCCGTTTCCTTGCGGGCTCAAGGTGAACGCAAAATCTAGCCTAAAAGGTCTACAATATTCATGTACCACGCAACATTTACCTACTTGTCATTCAAATATTTTTTACGTCTTGACGCGTGATGTTTTTACACACAGATAACACAAACACAATACATTAGCAATAACTTTAAAGCACTTATTCTTGTGGAACCATGTCGCACAGGATACAGTTTTCATTCTCACACCGTCGACACGTTCTCCATACGAACGAAAAAATTCAGTGACTCGTTCCTGTGTCGCACAGCCAAAAAGTGGAATGAACTTCCGGCGTCGGTCTTTCCTCCTTTCTACAACCTTGGGTCCTTTAAGCGAAGCGTGAAAAAGCATCTCTAAAGCGTATAGTGGGCGCGACTGGCGGACTATATTACGATCTGCCAGTCGCGCGCATTCATGGACCAGCCACCTATGCTTAACAATCAGGCGGTGGCAAGGTCACATGTCGTCTTCTCTATAAAAAAAAACCTACTGAAAGGCTCAACCATTGACCCATATCCCATCATAAAAACCTAATAAAGTAAAAATTAACTTCAATCACAACACTTTTTTTTTCTTCACGGGTTTTTTCCCCAAACCTATTAAAATCTGGTAGTTCAGTGTATGAGAGCGAGTATGAAATCCCAAGATACTGAAGTACAAGTGTACAAAATTAATTGGGGTTGGCAAATAGTATTAGACGTGAAGTGAGCCTGTTTGAAAATGGAGGAGTTAGTGGATATCACTTAGAAACAGCAGATAAGTATCTATTGTCTATTCCTCCAACCAGTGTAGAACCTGAGCGAGCGTTTTCAGAGTTTTCAGCTGCTGCTTATGTTGGCAATAAACTACGAAGCAGGCTTGGAAGTCAAACATTTGATATTTCTGAGACTGTATTTTCGAAATTCTAAATAGGATTTTTGTTTGGTCTTTTTCTTTTCTTACTATATTGTGATTTGTGTTGTGTACAACAATATTAAAAACATTTTTTTAAGATACCACAGCCCCGTAATCCCGGGATTGAAAAATATGCTCGGGATCGAATCCTCTAATCCCAGGGTACCCCCCAGTGGGAGACATAGTGTTCCTCTTTTAGTCGATGGTATTTGTGAGGCTATACCTAACGAATGGCCAGTTCTATTGAGGTATATTTAGATTCAAAAGTGTGGTTTGTCGGTTTATGTACAGCACGTTTGACATGACCAGAAAGCATCCATTGAGGCCTTAAGCCTGGCCTTTAGGACACTTTTGGTTTATTCACAAATTAAAGCATCATAGTAACAAATGATAAATGACTGGTATGACGAATAGCATACATGATTATCTAATGAGCTAGATTCTGATTTAGGTATGTATTTTAATTAACCAAGTTAGCGAGCGTGTTGATGTCGATGTTGTTGGTTCAAAATCAGGTCACCGTGTGAACAATTTTCCTCGATACTTACCTAATGGGGGTTGGTTCAATGTCCTTGTTATTTTTACCTAGATTTTACTTAATTTCCGATTATTTCTGTAAAACCATTCGTGTCTCCATGGCTTAGCCGTATTGCCTGCTGATTTTATCTGAGATCCTGAAGGGTTTAAATTCGGAATGCAGCATTTGCTGATAAAAAACTCATTATATGCCTTGTGGTGTGGTCAGGCTCGGTCAAAGACACTGATAACAATGTCCACATTTCAGGACAGGATATTTCTGTCAATGTGTTTAAGATATAGCTATTATAGACTAAAATGCTTGATATCACACATGACATAAAGACTCAAGAGCAGCAAACTACATAAAGTCATTTTAAAGTAATTAATATGCCTACAATACCTACTTTAATAAAATAAACAGACAGACATGATTTTAGTGTCAAATTGTATAATAATCATAAAACTGTTTAGGACAGAGCTCTTTGTTCTTACATCACGCAAACTCGCTAAGCAGCTTTTGATGAAACTTTCTCTCGGGTATTTATTCAAAATTATTTAACCGTTCCATTTTGTCTTGATGTCGACAGCTTTAGTTGTGACCCTATCAATGAAACGGACGGTCCAGGGTTCGAATCCCAGATCGAGGAACTTTTTTGTATATGCGGGTATATACCGTTCTAGTTCCGGTTCCTGTAATATCATGGCGTCAAATGGATTACGTATGTTCGTTTATAACCTCAAATCAAGGACTTTCAGACACTTAAATCGGATGGATCGATTGTTTGTAACAGTATTCTGTTATTTGGGGTTCCTACAAAAACCTCTTTCAGACTAATCTACTTTGGTTGGTTACCTATGATCTCTATATTCTATAGTGCTTTAATTTCGAAAATCGCATCTGTTACTGTCAAAAATAATAGGGACAGACTAAAATATATATACCTACCTAGTTGTGCCAAATAAAATTAGGTCGCTGTTTTTTGTCGCAGTACACCCCAGAATCCATTCATACATGATTCATTGACAATGTTTTGCTAGATGCTAATTAGAACAGTATCACCGACCAATGGTGTGAATGGTGATTCATTGAATATTGTCCTCAGCGCTTTATTAGTCATTCTCGCCAAAGCAATGATAACAGAAGGTTAACATATCAACAGAGCCTTACGTAAAATAATAAGTTACGTAAATCTTTGACCCGGTTCGGTCTTATGTGGATTAGAGTCAAAAATCTAATAAATCTGGTATTATGTCAGATAAAAAAAAAGAAAAGTCGCATTCTGGAAGCAATTTTTCATAATTCCCTTCTAAGATGGTTGTACGCAGCAGGTTACCAAGGGGCTTAGAGGGCTAATGGTTTAGCCATTAGGGTCAGAAAGAAGAAAAGGAAGGAGGCGACAAATACTATTTGATTTGTTCCAGGGCATGAATGCATGATGCAGTTTCTAAAGACGAAATTACTTTATATTTCTCTCTTTCCTTAAGAAATTTCCATGAAATTTTAAGATAAACAACACGAATCACTTTCTAATGCAATAAACATAGAGTTAGGGAGAAATGATATAAATAGTTTTAAAATATGTCTAGTAGTTAAAATGTTCTTTGTAACTTCCCCTAGTTGACTTTTACGACTGGTGCGGAAGAAATTCTCCCGATTGATGGATTCTTTAGAATTGTACACCGATTGATGATGCCATAAAAAGCGTTGTGAAACTTGTAAATATACATTTAAATACTAAAAGATCGGAGAATATAGAATAAGTATTCAAGTCGTATCAAATTTCAGCTTTATGGACATGGAATAGTTAAAAGAATTTATGTTAGTGAAGGAAGCGACATGCGACTTTCACTCCACTTGTGACATCTGTTGATGGAGTCTTTGCACCACAAATGAGTACTTTCGTGAAACATCTTGGTGACGCCTTTGCTGGCCGTTGGGACATATCTATAAGTACAGTGATGGGATAGCTAAGATCAAGAATCATTATCTCAATAATACGAACTACAAGTAAGTGCACTCGTGGTAGAAGACGCAGATTCTTACCAATAGCCAAATCGTTTGGCCTCGACGATGGAGCTGCCTTAGCTTACCATACTTTTTAGAATACTTATAAAATTTCGTAGTAATTTATTATTTGTTAAATTGATTTTTATAAATAAAATTTATTTAAAAAAGTAGTAGAGGGAATGTCTAATTAAATTTCAATTTCCAATTCGGTGTGTGCGCTTAGTTTACGAGAGCAATATCAGAAACGGTTGCGATTCTATTTCCTATTACTATTCTATTTTAATTCCGTAACAGCCAACATAATATTTACGGGCAATATTGCTCATACATTATATACAAGATTACCCGTACGAATACTTCGCACCGTTAGTGGTGTTAATATTGTAAATTTTACAAAATAAATAAATTAGTCTAATTTTAAAAGAAACATTTCGTTTAGGGAGGGAAAAATAATCTTCAAAATGGCTTATTGAGAATAGAATAGAGATAGTTCAGAGCTATAATTGCAGGCTACACATTGCCGTAAAAGTGTTGTTCATGTAAATGTCTCTTCTACTTCGACATCTATTAGACCATGAGGATTCCAAAATTTAATGAAAAATCAAGACGATTTTGTAACCAACTCATTTACAAGAGGCCACATTTAAAAAAGTTGAAACCATTGATTACACGGAAGTACTTAGTCATGACAGAATGACAAGCTTTTCCCCGAGTAATTATTTTGCAGATAAAAGGCGGAGAGGCATTTTAAATAAACGAGTTTTTTTGGCAACCGAAATAATGTAAATTGACTACTATTTATAGGCATCTTGAGTAATTTTAGCGCAGGATCAGAGCAGATCTTCAGTGGGACTACATAAAGTGCATCTTCTTTATCCCGCAAATGAGATTTATAATAATGTAGGCGTGAATTTCTTACGTTAATCGTAAAGACTTGATTTGATTGGTTGATGTGGAATAATTCTAGTAATTTAATAATTTTCTTTACTGTCGACTTTTCTTGACGACAGTCAATACTTAGAAAATTTATTATAAAAAAACTACAGCATAGAAAACAAAAATATTCAAATTAGTTTCTTAGCAAGTCCTAAAAAAATACTAAGCACCAATTTTCTTTAAGAAAACACTCTTTGTGCCTCGGAGGGAACGTAAAGCACCGCACTTCTTCTAAAAATAGCAGATATTTACGTCTATTAAAGAAGTAACATCTAGGGTCATTAAGTGCAGCAACGTGCTTGCCACCTGTTCTGTTCAATATGGCGAACTGGCAAAAAGTGGACACTGTTACCGGTGTGTTTGTTTTGTTTGTTGTTTACACTTGGATTAGGTGATTATTTGAAGTCTGTAGTTAAAATATGGCATAAGTGTACCTACCTACTAAGTAAGTTATAAGATTGAATTTAAAAAAAACTACTTTTTCAGAGCTGTTTTAGGGCCCGAATTACATTTTACACAAAAAGTATAGATTATTAAGTATAGATATAGGTATAAATGTTTCTCTAAAAAGGCCTCAACCCAACCCTCCTAACAAAGAATGCCGTGACGATATGAAATAAAGCCAAGAGGACATAAAAATGGAGGTCAACACAGCTAAATAGTGGGCGCGCAGTACCTACAACTAGGTAGGTATGGCCTCGTATCACAGATCGTGGGAAGCCATAATAAGGCACACCTCTGTAGGTGTGAGTAGTCGACATTATTTCTTTTATAAGACTTAGGCACTCACAAAAAAAAACAGAATATGTATATGAAATATTTCCTGCTTTAATTTTCAAGGAGTGGACCACAATCTTGATATCGTGAACTTTTTTTTATAGTTAGCACTTGACTTTGGTCTAAGGCGGCTATGGGAATCCATGAATGAAGGTACGTAGACCAAATCTCAGTTAGAAAGAGAAAGATAATATAAATATCAAAACACTGTAATTGTTTACATAGATATATTTAAAACAACCGTTAACCATCTCGCATTGTCCAATGACATTGTAAAATTGTCATTGTTGTATCTTGTACGCGCTACTAACTTGGCAATTTAGACAATGTGCAACTTAAACTAAGTGCCTACTTACTATGTGTTATTTTCTCGGGCGTCGCGTGAAATTGATCGCAGAAGTCACGTTTCAAAGGAAATTGTACTGTGGCTGTTGACTCGAAGGCGAAAAACGACGGATCCGCACTAGAATGTCGGAGCAAATTGCTGGGTCAGGCGACAGTACACGGATTTTCCCGGCCATTCTAGGGATGAATATTGTGGTGGTTTTGTAATCAAATATGTCATTAAATATGATAGAGGGAGAGAAAACATTGTACATATAACTTAAATAATAAATTAAATGTATGTCATGTGTTTGTAAAATGTATGAAAGGGATTGTAAGATAAGACAAATGCAGCGGAAATGCGGTGTCTCTAGCTCTTATAATGGAACGATGTGATCAGCATAGAATGCGGATTGAAAGATGATATTGAGAGTTTAATTCAAGAAACGAATGATATGTCCATGGGAAACATTTACTAAGGGAATTTTCATGACGTGGCCAAATACCATTTCTAGCCATTTTCCTACATAACTGAACATATGACAAACTCCCTTATAGCTGTCACAGCTTAATTTCTCTAAATATACTGGACGGAAAAAGTTGAAGCTTAGTGCATATAATAATATAACATATAGAGTTTGATGACCCAACCCCAGGCGTATAGCGTAATTAATCGAATTTCGATTTTTAGTGGGAAAATTCAAGTTCATCATGTGACATAGGTATCAAATGAAAGAGTTAGTTATAAAGATAACATTTTTTTTTATAATTTGAAAAATGCATAGTTTAAATTATATTAAAGAAAATATACGAAAATAGACCGGTCCCCTCTTCTTATCTCCGAAACTACAAAGTCTAAATTAAAAAAAAAATAGGGAATAACCTAAACGAAAAACCTGTCTTGAAGTTTTGACCGAAAACATGGTACGGAAGCGCGAGAAGAAGCTCTAGAAGTCGATATGAGACTTGGCATTTTTGGATCAAGTGAGAATTGATCCCGGTTCTTCGGGCAACAATGACATTGAAATACCAGCAGAGGGCGCCCTTAGAGTAGTATCATTAAAGCTATGAATGAAACGTCTTATAAGATAAAGCCTGAGCGTGATTATATGAATACTAGCGACCGCCCGCGTAGAATCTATTGTGCACAGGTTTGGTAGTTCATATTGTGTAAATCGGCCTTAAATCGGCAAACCAACCAAAGAATGTATTGTGTAAATCGGCCTTAAATCGCGAAACCAACCAAAGAATATAATTGTGTAAATCGGCCTTAAATCTCGAAACCAACCAAAGAAATGTCACGAATTTTTCAAACGACAGCACTGGCATAGACAATGGATTCGGTCTCTTTTTGGCTCGAAATTTTATTTTGCTTACTATAGAAAAATTACACACCCAATATCATATTTTCATAAGTTTTCGCGATTCCCGAGATCAAGGAATCGAAATACATACAAATTCCTGAGAAGGAGTACAGCGTTTGGGGGAAACCTGTCAATAAAGTTTCGTAGAGCGCCATCCCGCTCTGTCTCATTTTTTTTATCTCGTTCTGGTTTTTCAATTTTATTATATATAGATTTTCCTCCAATTTAATGATGGAAACAATTTAAATAATGTAGGCAATTAGCGAGACTGCACAGTGTTCAGGGAAAAAGCAGAGACGAAAATACACGATAAAACCGTACGACATTGAAGTATTTAGTAATGTCCACTTAGCACGGTCGCGGTACGACTGCCCTATGAACAAGTGCTCGTGTACCGGGAATCGTGTGTAAAAAACTGTTATGAAAACATTATTAGCTTCTAAATGTATGCTTTGGGATAATGGTAACAATGGGCACAGGTGGCAAGAAGGTCAATCAAATATTTCTAATCAATGATAATTTAAAATCTGAAATGACGTTAAAATTTAAAATTAAAAACCCCCGAGTTGGCTGTCTGGCTGCTTCCAGATGATGCAGGAGCATCAGTTCAAGGTCACCACGTTGTTGTAATATCATTGAAGTCACAGGATACTAAAATTCAAATCTATCAGACCAGTAAGTTGCTCACAACAACTAGAAAAGAGCTGATATTTTCTTGAAACTTAGCTAAGAGCACTCGCAATCAAGTCACCTTTCAAACAAAAACAACTAAATCAAAATCGGTTCATCCGTTTAGGAGCTACGATGCCACAGACAGACAAACACGTCATGCACAGATACACACGTTGAACTTATAACACCCTTCTTTTTTCGTCGGGTGTTAAAAACCGATTACACAACTTTGTAAAGCCGTAGTCACGCGGAGTATCTCAACCAAATTATTGTTTTTTTTTCGCTTTACTTTTTGCATGTCATATCCGTCATTTTTGATTTATCATGACGTTATATAGCCTATTTCACCCGGAACGCTAAGACAAAGCCAACGATTCATCATTTGTTTAAATCTGACAGGTAGTTTAGGAGATACGAGGGAACAGATATATTATATGTACATTTTTATACCTTACTAGCTGATTGCCCAGTGTCCACTACTTCGTACGCGTTGCATTAGGAATACAATTCACCCCCTTGGGTAGGTAGCGTGATGTTAAATAGCCTATAACCTACCCCAAGAATTAGGCTATCAAATGCAAAAATTTTTTTTTCAAATCGGACCAGTAGTTTTGATTGAAGTAGGTATATATATACGTTTAAAACAGTCGAGTCGCGCAGTGGCTCCTCAAAATATTCTAAAAGTATGTAAAACGGGCGTATTCACGGCTGAGAGGGGTCTGGATGGATAGCTGAGCGGAAGTTGAACAGGAACTGTTACTTACAACTGATCCAGAGTTGTTATCCAGGGCAAAAATCCTAGTTTAAAGGTAAAAAGGCCATTAATATTTTTTCTTATACCCACCAACTATTTAAATTAATTGACAATATCAAAGTTGGAATCAAGTTTTAATTGGCCAGTAATTAATAACACAGATTTGTTCTGGGATTTGTTATTGTTTTGTCTTGTTGTCATTTGCACAGAGCAAGTCATTTGACATCTGTCGCTGACAGTTGACACTTCTTTGAAAGCACTGACAGCTGTCCAGACTAACACTTTGGCTTCGAATAAAAACATTTTTAGCCAGGTATTATGGTCTTGGCTGAGGCTTGGAGAAAAGATTTTTTAGCCGAAACTTTTAAGATTATTTCTTGAAAATATGTTGTCCCGCAATACAACTGCTCGCCTGCAGGAGACTAAACTTCAATTAGCATTGCAAGAGCTCAAGACTACAAAGGAAAAATGTGACAAATTAAGCTTGGAGATGGAGGACAACGAAAAAGAATTTACTGAAATACTTGATAAAAACAATAAATTGCGTAGTGAACTATCAGACTTGCATTGTCAGTATGAGATTGTAGTCAAGGAGCGGGACCAACAAAAAATATTAATAGAACGGTTTGACGAATGCAGTGAGGAGTATGTGATCGCTTTAAATAAGATCACAACTCTGGAACAGGAGTTGCGTCAGTCTCGCAATCACATTGAACAACTCGAATCAGCTGCTTTTACTATTAAAGAGCAGCAAAGCGAAAGCCTGTTTCAGGAACTGGTTGGGTCAGGCAGGACTTCTTCATCTACTACCCATCATAGCAATGCTGTTGTAACATCTGATGGAACTGTACTAAATGCTATGAACAGCAAAAACAAATTAAAAAAGTACATTAAACTTAAGAAATTCATCAGACGAACGGAAAAAATTGTTAACAAACATAAATTGTGGACTGGAGACATGAAAAAAAGCAAAAAAATTATAGAGTTAAGGGAAAATATTGAATTATGTCAAATGAAACTAAAAAATACTAAAATTTTGTATGAAACTAATACACAATTACTTAATTCTAAAATGTTGGAACTACAGACTTCACTGCATGAAATGACCAACAGATATGAAAACTCTGTGAAAGAAATGGAAGAGTATTCTCAGACTATGAATGAGATAATTGAACTCAGTAAATATAACGCAGATCGCTTTGAATCGTTACAACTCTGTTACAGTATGTGTGACTGTAAGAAACCAAACGTCGCAGAACCTTCATCCTCTCCGCGCACTGCACCGTCGCTGCCATGCGGGACGCCGTTGTGTGTCGGTGATGCAGGTGGTGTCAATTTACAGCACAACCCCGACACACAGTTAGGGGTGGGCGATGATGACGAGGATAGCAGCAATCTAGTAATGTTCTGCGACAAAATCGGCAGAGACATGGGACAATTGCTTCACTCTTCGATGGGACAGCCGGTTTTCAATAGTTGTATGACGTAAATGTTATCTCACTTACCACTATAGAAAACAAGTAGCTGTGACGCTATCATATTATACTAACATCTCAACCCAAAATTTATCCTGATGTACGGAGGGAAGTTCCTAGTTCTAGTAACTGTAATATAATTCCTGGAAATTTAATCTATCCTAATGTAAATAATAATTTAAACTAAATAATATGACAACGCAATGTATTGCTAGCAAACTTTGTAGCTCAATGTCAGAGATTAATTACAATAGAAAACATTTACCTAGTTGTATTAATGAGGAGTTTATTATAATGCACCAAAACATACGGGGTATATCTAGTAAGTTTTTAAGTATAGGTTTGTTTTTAGAGGATCAGCCTGTACACGTGCTCTGTATTACCGAGCACTGGCTAAAAGATTTTGAGTTGATGTTTGACTTAATCAACTATCAACTGATTAGCTGTTACACTAGGCAAACTTCAATTCATGGCGGTGCCCTAATTATTGTAAAAAATGGCTTGAAGGTAAAGGAGCGCAAGGACGTCGTGCGGTTGTCTATCGAGTGTACTGTGGAAATAGCTTGCGTAGAACTCGATCAGTGTGTGGTCATACAGGCCACCTTCGGGAAACTATAATACATTTGAAACAACAATTGTTGATGATGCTCTTGATGTTCTTTTTAGAACTAACAAACATATTATTGTATGTGGAGACTTTAATGTTGATATTTTGGAGGATTCATCTACCACAACTAGATTGCTTAACCTGTTTCAGTCTTATAACATGCTAAACCTGTTTCTTGAACCAACAAGGATAACTGAAACCACAGCTACTTGTTTGGATAATATTTTCAGTAATTTTAAATCTGTTAAAAATTCAATAGTGACCTGCCTTGAATCCGATCATTGTGGGCAGATGGCCACTTTTCCAATTGCATCTATTATTGCACATGATGAAATTGTCCATAGGTCACTAGTGGTAGACTGGAACGTTTCAAATGTAACATTGAGACAAATATAGTCTCCTCAAATATAGTGCTCAGGTGAGGATCCCAATGATCTATACTGTACTCTTGTTGACTTCATACATCGGGAATTCAATAGCATTTTTAAGGTTAAAAAAATAAACCTCAACAGTAAAAATAAATTTAATGTCTGGGCAACTATAGGTATTCACAAGAGTAGAAAAATATTATATGACTTATATAGTGAAAAACAATATAACAATGACCCGAAATTTATCGAATATGTAAAAAACTACTCTAAGATATTTTAAAAAAATTGTAATGTCGCAAAATGTATGCATATAGCCCGTAAGATTAATGATTCCAGTGATAGGGTCAAGACTGTTTGGAGGATCATTGGTAGTGAGACTGGCAAGGCTGGGCCGCGTGATACACAATTAAGTTTACAGATTGGGAGCAGGACTGTGCATTCCCAATTAGAAGTTGCAAATGAATTTGAAAAATTCTTTTCGTGTGTTCCTATTAATACAACGAAACACCTAAACTCATCGGTTGTCCTGGCGGAGTCAGTATTGAAGGCCAATGTTGAGCGTTGTCCGTTGTCTTTTGACTTTGCATGTATAAATGGGGAATCAGTGGTTAAGGCTTTTGATTCACTTAACTTAAAAAAAACAGAAGACCTTTGGGGTTTATCTGTTAAAGCTATTAGCCCAATCATAAAAACATTAGCTCCATATCTAGCTGTAGTGTTCAATAAATCAGTGAGTATGGGCATTTATCCTGATTTGATGAAACACAGTAAAATCATTCCCATATTTAAGTCTGCCGATAAAACGGATCCCTCTAATTTCAGGCCCATTTCCATTTTGCCTACATTGAGCAAGATATTTGAAAAAATGATGCTCAATCAGGTACTTTCGCACTTCGCTGTTAATGGACTCCTTCATGATCGACAGTATGGTTTCACCAGGGGTAGGTCGACAACTGATGCTGGTATAGCACTTATTAAACTTATACTTGACGCATGGGAGAGCTCTCAGGATGCTGTGGGGATTTTTTGTGATCTGTCTAAGGCATTTGACTGTGTGGACCATGATATTCTTGTTTGTAAATTGAGGCATTACGGACTGACGAATAATGCTCTAGGTCTTGTCTCGTCTTTCCTAAAGAACAGAATCCAGGGAGTGGAAGTCAATGGAGTTAGGTCTTCGGGGTCACCTCTGTTGATGGGAGTGCCGCAGGGTTCCATACTTGGTCCGTTTCTGTTTCTGGTCTATATTAATGATCTTCCTTATCTAATAAGAAATAACCATGATATGGTCCTATTCGCAGATGATACTTCCCTAATTTTTAAAGTTCACAGGAAAAGTAAAAATTTTGACGATGTAAATAGTGCTATATCCCGGGTTTTGAATTGGTTTACTGTGAACAACATTTTACTGAACACAAATAAAACCAAATGCATGCGATTTTCCTTGCCTAATGTGAAACAGGTCACTCCTAGAGTAGTATTGAATGACACAGTGTTGGATCTCGTGGAAAATACGGTATTTTTGGGTATAACTATTGACTCTAAATTGCAGTGGGGCGCACATATATCGACATTGACAAAAAGGCTAAGTGCTGCTGCTTATGCCGTAAGAAAATTAGGCAGTTAACAGACATTAACACAGCTAGGCTGGTTTATTTCAGTAACTTTCATAGTGTAATGTCATATGGCATTATATTGTGGGGTAGGGCTGCTGATGCTGAATCTGTATTTATTTTACAAAAGAGAGCGATCAGATCCATATACAATCTGAACCCTCGTTTTTCACTTAAAGAAAAATTCAAGGAAATAAACGTACTCACGTTTGTTTCCCAATTTATATTTGAAAATATAATGTATGTGCGTAGAAATTTAGATCTCTTTGACAGGTTCTGCAATTTGTGCATAATGTTGATACTCGAAATGAAAAATAAACTGGTGGAACCCAGACATCGTCTAGGTAGAACTAGTAAGTCTTTTTTAGTTCTGGGCGTCCGTATATACAATAAGATACCGGAGGACGTGATTTCACTTCCTTCGCTGTACTTGTTTAAGAGTGTAGTGTACCGCGTCCATGTCCATACAAACGGAGAAAACGTTTTACTACCCCTAAATATTATTAAATTTTAACGATTTTGTAATATGTTACTGACATAATGAAAAACTACGTACGTATTTTTTCCTTTTTTCAAAATTCGTAATCGGTCAAAAGTTATAAGCCCCTCAAATCTCGGTTTTTTTGGTTCATAACTTGCTGGTAATAAACCGTCTGTATTTGAGAAACAAAGCAAAATTTCAAAAAAAGCAAAGTACGTAGATTATAATCTGCTAAAACGTTTGACACCAAAATTATAAGGTTTCGTTATAGTTTAGTAGGTGTAAATCGTTTTCGCCCAAAACGCAATTTTCAACGAAAAACATACCTACGAACACCCACGAGCTGCAGTGCTCTCTGTCGCACTGATGCCCGGGGGAAGAGTGCGATTGAGACAGAATATGATTTTCTAAATACCTATTTCGCTGCGTACGCTGAGCTACACGATCCTCTTAAGTGCCATGTGAAGCGGAGGCTCATAAAAAAGGCTTATTATACAGTGCTTGACTACTTGAATGATAAAAATGCTTGGCTTTAATGTCATTTATTAATGTTATATAAATTGTACCCGTTTTGTTGTGAATTTGTGTTTGGTTGCTCGTGCTGACTTCATTGTATTGTGAAACTTTGTATAAAACTTATTATGTATACCTTAAGGCTGACTATTGTGTAATTATTATTAACTTACATTGTAATTGTTTCTAAATATTAATTGTTATTATTGTAACTCTACTATAATTTGACGTTCAGAAAGCGGAGATTTTTACCTTCCTACTTTGAATAAAATATTTGATTTGATTTATAGAATACGAACAAACAAACAAAAATTTTAAAATTTTTATATTATATTAGATTTCCTATTTGACATCTTTTTGACGTTTGACGTCTCCAAAGCGATCAAAGCGTCTCGAAACGATATCGCTTTTTAACAGACTTCAAAAAAAGGAGGAGGTTCTCAATACTTGAAGACGCCTGGACCGATTTGGATTTTTTTTTGTTTAAAAGGGTATACTTTTCAGGTGGTCCCATGGCCATCAGGTCAGGATCTGATGATGGGAACCTGGAGAAATCGAGAAGGTACACTTGAAGCGATTTTTATAGTGACTTGTGCGTTTGCTTTCGGAACACTTTTTTTAAATGGCGAATTATATTAGCATGCAAATCTTGCAGATAAAATAGCAGTAAGAATGTACCTACTTAGATTTACGATAATACGCGCGTAAAAAAAACAAATTGGTTACATAATGGTTACAAGGCAATTACTCTGTATTTATAAATAACGTCTTGCATCTAATCAATTTTGCAAACTTTTGTGCAAACAGTTCAGAAACAACGGAAAACCTTCGGCGAGTCAATAAAGACTTGGATTTTTCTTAGAAGCATCAAATAACAAAATACCTTCATAGTATTTTGTAGTCATGACTAAATAGTCACAACTAGCTAGCGAGAGGTCCAGACTTTGCACAGCTCAACTAAGACATAAATAACATAATAAATCATTTCTCGATCGATATCGAGACGAAACACCATGATCAGTGGGGTTAACATACTTAGGACCGCGACATCTTTTGTTTCGACTCGACGGCCAAAAACGACGGGTCCGCACCAATGTCCACCAAAGGAATGTCCGACCCAGCAATTCGCTCGGCATTTTAGTGTTGGACATTCCATGTCCTAAATATGCTAACCCCAGAGAGCCGATTTGCCATTGTTGTTGTACTTTTGAAACCACAGTCATTACAAATTTCAGTTTTGTAATTGCTTATCTCCACTACAACGTACCTACCTAATATTACTGAATTTCTGAAACCGATTTTCGTCATATTATGTCTGTGAGATAATATCGAGAAATTATTATATTGTTACTTATAATCGGTCCATATTTCATGGTGATATTAAGAAAAAATCACTAATGAACTAATTTTTATGACAAAAAAATGGGACCAATCCGGAAGAATTATCTGTCGAATAATAAAGAAACCATAAAAATCGGTTCACAACTGGCAGAGTAATCGATGTTCATACATATATATGTCGCGGCCAAATGGTTAAATCAGCCACTCAATTGGATGGCTAAAGGAGGACTAAATTTTAAATGACCTGGCGGCCTTTGGTTCATCTGTTTCTAAAGAGCTAGCTTTTAATCAGCCAACACATTGAACATTAAGATATCATAATTAATTTAACGAACGGCCTAGCCATTTAATTGAATGCTGAGTGGCTGTTTTAACCATAACACGAAAGTTACCTAACAATGAGAGAATGCGTGCACCGATAGTAACCCACGAGTGCGCATAGTGCACGGTCTCTGAAATATTATAATATTTAATGACACATAGTTGAAATGTGATATTCGCATTGTGTGTACCACTCGTGCGTGGAAATAGCTCGCCATTTTGTTAGGCCAAGACCTAGGACGGAATTTTTACCTAGAACCTATGACGAAAACATGCTCCGATAAAATATACAATCACATATACCTACATAAGAAAAGCTCTATGTTCGTTCATGCTGTGTTCAGTCTATGATTCAGTCAATGCCTTCATGAAAAGTCTTGAAAACCTTTAAACTCTCACTCTCTGAAAAAACTATCATTCGGTATGATAGTCATGTACAAAATACGAGACAATTGGGTCATTTTTTTACACCTTGGGTTACATTATTGGAGTTTTAGTAAGGATCCCTAATTTTTTGAAAATATAATATAGCCTATGTCACTCAGGGTGAATGTAGCTTTCCAAAGAATTTTTGAAATCGGCACAGTAGTTTTTGAGTTTATTCATTACAAACATACACACACACAAAAATACAAATCTTTTCTCTTTATAATATTAGTAGGTATAGATTACAAAATAACACGGGCGAAGCTAGGACGAAAGCTAGTATAATATAACGTCAATTACAGTTCAATATATAAACTGGTTCTAAAAATCCCAGAAATTGTTTATCGCACTGTCTATGTCGTTTGCCAAACAACAGGCAACGCATTCCTTAGCACACAGTACACAATAACAAAAGATTGACAACTCCTTTGTGTGTTTACATTTTGGGAAAAAAGTCTCGACTAAGCTATATCAATTTCACATAAATCCTCCTAACATTCTCCACAGTATAAAGAGCACTTTGTTGTTTTAAAACAAAGGGCGAAAATCGTTGACTATGAAAAATAGCGCCACGTTTGAACTAAACTAAAATCCCTGTAAAAAATAGTTCATCCTTATTTAAAACAGAATTATATAATAGACTAGAATATTGTATGAAATCAGTTGTCGCCAATAAACTTGTGCCATGTATCTTTGATCAATAAATGAATACTTTAAGGGTCCTTGGGGTTAATAAAAATAATCCTTTATTCTACATCCATATTTCCTATTCAATAAAACCCATTGAAAAAGTAACAGATATTTCACTTAGATAATTATATTGAATAAGTAACTAGGTATATGCTAAATTACAGTGACACAGGTGCATTATTTATAGAGAAATTGGGAATAGTTTATCCCAGAAAAATTATGGATAAAGGAGCCTTAATCCAATTTAAAATAATAACTATCAGCAATTTGAGTTAAAAATGATACAACATTAAATAAACTAATTTTTCTAGGATTAATTCAGATTTGGCATATTTTTGACAGAAATAAGATGACCGACTGCCAAGGACCCTAACGTTTCCTGGCGCATGTATGTCGCCACAAATATGTAGTGAACTAAACTAAGAGAATTCACAAATATTCATATTTAAATGAACTTGACCGATAATTATATTCAATCATGAATGAAATCATTTTATTCTTCGTTTATAGAATTCTATTTAAAGGCCCTATGTACTTATAAATGGGTCATGACGTATAGGCCGCATTCCTCACATATCTCGGTTGATTGGCACTATATGTGAGAGGTCATCGGTCATCGTCTCCGTTAAGGAATGCTATCAAATTAATTTGTTCTAATGAGACTCTTATCACTCTACAGTGGGCTGTATCATTATATTTTACGCCTTTGCCCTGTGCTATGGAGGTGGATTTAAAACTAAACACGCATTCATGATATGGTTCGAAATTTGAATTTTCCTTTTAGAATTCGCGCCTCTCTAGTTCCTGACCCCGCACGATAACACCTAGTGCAGTTTCCAGGGGAAAACAAGTATTATTCAGTTAGCTGATGTTATTTTTGAGTGGACACAGCTCTGATGGCTCTGTTGAGGTATTTTGAGATCGAAAAGCTCTTATAATATGTACCTACCACTATTTCAGGATATACCTACTTGATTTTCAAAGAGTCAAAACTAATAAGAAGGTCATACTATAGGGATATTATGGAGTCTACCCCGAACAAAACTAGTCTTATAGTAGGTAGGTATATATTGCAGCATGCGTTTAATTAGTTAATTGCCACCATTCTTATCGTGAACACAACTTTGACATCGCGTGTTTACAAAATAATGTATGCCAGCTATAAGTAAAATACAAAAATAAATCGATATATTTGTTAAAATCTATGAAACGAACACGCCATTATAAAATGCTTGATTAAGTAATTAATTACATATAGGTAGTTCGTATTAGATTAATTACTTATTATAAGATTAACCTAGGCCAATAATAGTCTAGATATCTCATGTAGATTTCATCTACGGTCGGCAACGAAACACATCCTTGCACCAATAACTTTCTAAGGTCTGTTTTTCTAGTCTTGTTTTGCATGTCTTTTTTTGTTAAAATTTATTTTAAGAATTTTAAATGACATTTTATTTTTAAAATAAAATAGAAAGTTTGTTTACCAAATAAGACAAGTCTAAAACATGGACTATTATATATTAAATTATCATGAAATCATGAACAACCCGTGCAAATAAAGACTGAAATTTATCCTGACTTACTACTTACCTGGTACTTTTCACATCAATATTAATTTATATACCTACATATTTTATTGAAGTACACCTAGGTCGTCCTCTGCCAGCACTTCCTTTCACTTCTGCCAAATAAACTTTTTTAGTTAATCTTTCATCTTCATTCTTTCCACGTGTCCTATAAAACTACCTTATTCTGTTCGGAACATCATTCTTAGCAAATTTTAAAATATCTTTGCCGACTGTACCCGCCACATTCCCTTGGTGTCAGCTTTAAAAAAGAAACAGCGAAATCGACGCCTGTCATACGAATACGACTCTAATCAAACATCCCTTCGTCTGCGCATTTTGTCATAGTCATCCACAAACTTTTGGCCGCGGTTTCACCGGTATACATAAAAATTAAGAAAACAACTAGGTATGGCAGTTCCAAACATTTATCCGTTCAGCTGTTTTTTGAAGAGTTCTTGATTTCTACAAGATCCCATCATCAGATCCTGACCTGATGACCATGAGACCACCTGGAAAGTATACCCTTTGAACCAAAATAAAAAAAATACCCAAATCGCTTCAAGTGTGTCTCTATAAAATTTGAAGAGTTCTCGATTTCTCCAGGATCCATCCATCCATCTCCTGTGAAATACCTACACCCTTTCAAACAAAAAAAAATCCAAATCGGTCCAGGCGTCTTCAAGTAGGTAATTGGGGAACATACATAAAAAAAAAAATTCCGACGAATTGAGAACCTCCTACTTTTGAAGTTCGGTTAAAAAAGTCTTCCTCACTTAGCCGAAGATTTTTTGAGACTATACCTACCTAACGAGTGACCAGCTCATTTGAGGTATGTAGATGAAAAAAGCCTCTTCGTACGGTTTGTTCCAACATGTACATAGATTTTTTATTATAAGAACCCATTGGTACATGATGGCGACTTCTCATTTGTGAGCCGACGTTTTAACCACTCGACCACCGACGCCCCACATAGTGTAGCAAGTGCATTATTCGAATAGGTAACCTACAACTACATGTGAAATCTAACCTATAAGATCTCGAGGTCGTTCAGTTTGCGAAAAAATAACCAGCTCATTTATTCAGACGCCGCTCAAAGTGTTTTTCAATGATAAATTGGTCACGCTGTATTCTTACAATCAATAACAATGTACAGTAGGCCAAATTGATTAGTGGCATATTTCATTCATTGGCATAGTTGGCATATGCTGCCTTCGTCAATTGGCAAGTGACAATAATAATTGCCTATAAACTAATTGCTTTGAATTAGTTCAATTACCTTCTTCTTTTCATTTGGCATCTTCATTGCTAAAGGTCGTATCTATAGTGAAGAGGTATAGAGTTCATCACTTTCTGGACAACCCGCCTCCATGTGCCCTGGTCCTGGGCAGTCCTCATTGCATCAAACAGCGGCAGTCCGGTCAACGATTTTATTTTGTTTGCCCATCGCTCGTGTGGTCATTTTCCGTAGACTTTTCCTAGCAGTTCAGTCAGGGTTTCTGCAAGCAAGTAGTTGAGGATGCAGCCTAGTCAATATGCAGAGTTCGCTGAGAATGGAGATGTTCGTCCTGCGAGCGGTCCATAGAACAGAATGTGTCTACAGCACCTTATTTCGAGAACGTCAATTTTGGCTTTCTTTTTCATTCAGTAGTCCAGGATTCAACTCCGTAGAAGAAGATAGAGTAGATCAGCGTCCGCACGAATATTTCTGTTTTCCATGCAGTAGGTACTTAGTTTTTTTTTAACTTTTGCCGACAGACGTGACGTCATCATATATGTAAAGTAGCGTAGGTATCTGTCCCGTGACGTAGTACAACTCGTTTGTGATAAAAGTGGTACCACGACCCTTAACGTGCCCCGTGGTACTAGCAGTTACACAAATGAGTTAAGAATTGTTGTTTGTCGGCAAACTTTGAAATTTTATTATAAAAAAAACTACTGCATAGAGAACAAAAATATTCGTTTCCTTTACATACTGAATTGTTGCAAATCATCTCTGTGTTTTTCTCTCGCAAGTTTGTTGACAGTTACATACCTAGAAATATGTAATACCTACCTGTATATTCCTCATGTCAACAAGGCACTAGCCAAGAGATGTTTTTTTTACGATCGTAATTTTGTTTGCGCAGGAGTAGCCGCGACCTATGGTAGGTAAATAATTACAAAAGTATCAAGTATTTAACACTTTCACAGTATGCAGTAGTTATTTGCAAAGTAGAACCTTCAATAATAGTGAAACGAGGTTATGTGTCGCGGCGTAGAAGAATATTACCTGTGTCGTGGGTACACTGTTCTGTCTCCTTTGGGTTAGCTCCATTTGTAAAGGTAGCAGTCACGGGACGCTCGGCAGATGTGAAACATCGAAATTGACGCGTCAGATATACTGTAGACGAATAAAGAGACACACACTCACACGGAAAAGCAACGAAGTATAGTATACGTGCCACGCACACACAAGGAAGTAGAGAGTGACGGGGGACAGGTGGCATGAAGCAGATTTCCGTCACGGCATACAAATTCCCCCTAGGCTCGCCAATAGATCTATTTCACATCAAAAGCATAGATGTGTAGGTGCTTTTGTCGTACCTACGCACGGAGTGACAGCAGATGCCTGTCAAAAGTTACAACAGTGGGTATAGCATGCTTAATAAAAACGATATCGTTTCGTGACGATTTGATCGCTTTGGAGAATGATATCGCTTTCCACTAGTGGCTTGTTTCTTGATGTTTTCAAATCCTAAATTCCTAAAATTCATTTGTTGCCATGACGAGAGCAGAATTATTTAATTCGAGTTGTCGATTAGTTCTAATTAAAATACAATTACTCAGATTGTCGCCCTGTCGTCATCGCAAATTGCTTGCCCGGACATTCTAGGGCCGAGCATTCCTTGGCTGGCCATTGTCGAACGAAAGATGTCGCGGTCCTAAATATGCTAACCCCGCTGATAGTTTAAGCGTTCTTGCAAGCCACAGAAAGACATTTTAAAAACAGGCTATTCATGGTCGCCCTACGATTTTAACTTTGCTATTGTATATATACACCACACACATACAGCCGCGGAGTATATGTGGCAATATACATGCTCTAGTAAATAAAGGTACAAAAAAACAGTTTCATTGCTATGTAAGACAATTGCAATCAAGAATTTTAACTTGTTTTTGTACAAGATGTGTGTTGTTCACTTTCTACTTTATAAGTATTTGTAACATGGTCTCTGTTTATATTATAATTGTATGATATTAAGGCTCCTATATTGGGAATTTTTCTGGGATAAACTATTCCCAATTTCTCTGTAAATAATCCACCTGTGTCACTGTAATTTAGCACATAGTTACTTATTGAATATATCTAAGTGAAATAGTTCTTATTTTTTCAATGGGTTTTATTGAATAGGAAATATGGGTAGTTTAACTTTGCCCCTGCTGTCTCTTTCATAATCTATCACAAAACTCTAATTTTTTTTAAAAGCACTGTTATACCATTACCCTTCAATTATATATGTCGAATTTTTTGGTAGCTTATTGAAAATTTAAAATAATAATTATTTTATTATTTTTGCCAAATTAAAAAATCATAAAATTTTTTTTTTTAATTTTCAATAAGCTACAAAAAAGCGATATATATAATTGAAGAATAATGGTATAATAGTGCTTTAAAAAAATTTTAGAGTTTTATGATAGATTATGAAAGAGACAGAAGGGGCAGAATAATCCTTTATTCTACCCACCCATATTTCCTATTAAATAAAACCAATTGAAAAAATAACGACTATTTCACTTAGATATACTGAATAAGTAACTATATGCTAAATTACAGTGACACAGGTGAAGTATTTACAGAGAAATTGGGAATAGTAATATCTCCATACAAATTCCCAGTATAGGACCCTTAATATAGAAATATTAAAAGTTTACACAATCGCCGAGCATGTATGAAAAGTATGATGAATATAAAAGAAGCGAAAAAGGTATGTCAGGATCGTAACAAATGTCATTCGATTGTCTCTGCCTACCCCTCTTGGGATGAAAGGCGTGATGATAGATAGATAGATGAAGCGAAGAGGAGAGGAACGGAGTTTAGACTTTATGCAATTCAATTGGTTAAAATTGTCACAGCTCCGCTCCGGTCCTCTCCAGTGAACAGGGCAGCCAAAATGTGGACATTTTTGCCAGACCAGTGCCCCTGGCCACCTTCCTGGAACCTTCCCGACTCACAAATAACGATACGACACGCGACGAGACGCAATAAACTCGTGTAGCAGCTCAGTACATTACCTAAATTATTATTATGTACTCTATAGTAGTATGCACTCGTAAAATACCTACTTACCTAAATCAATGTAAAAAAAACAAATCCATGAATGAATCTCGGAACAAAAAAAAATCAGCGAGCGTAGTTTAGAAACTGCCATTCGGGTGAACGGACCGGACGGCGAAAGTAAAAGTGACGGCGAAAACTACACTTAAACATTGCCTTCCACTTAGCACTGGGCGGGCTCACCTACACCATTGACGTGTCTGGGAATCGAACTGGAGACAACAATTACAATTAAGAATATGTGCTTTAATCGAGTTCTCGTTCTACGGAGAGCACGTAAAGCCGGCGAAATGACACATCTAGGTTCATTAAGTGCCGCAACAGGATTGCCATCTGTTCTGTTTAATATGGACAACTGGCAAAAAGTGGACACTGTTACTAGTGTCTCTGGTGCGCAAGATTATAAAGGCTGTGAAGCTGTGTTTGTTTTTGTTTGACAACAATAATTTAAAAATATTGAATGCAAGTGGCAAATTGCCTACTTTGATGCCAACTTTGCACAATAGAGTTGAGGAAAGTAGGTATTTAGTTTTGTACTTACACGGAAATAGAAAAGTGTTCACAGAAACATGAAATTCTAAATTGGACCCATTAAGTATTTATACAGCCCAGTTCTTAATGTAATTTAAGGACCCCCTAATCAAATAAATTACAGCTTAACTATTTTAGGTGAACAATCTTTATTTGGTATAGCAGGTATATAGAGGCAAAAACCTTCACTACATTTTAATTGATGGTTTAAATTTAAAAGCAATGTACCTATAGCTATAGAATAACTTATTTAGGCCAGTTTAAAATGAAGTACCTAGTAGTTAGTGATCTACCACATCATTTGGCAGACAAGATAGCCCCAAAATGACCGACTATTTGCCGACTATAGAAGTGGCCGAAAGTCGGCTTTACCAGTCGGTAATTAGTCAATAGATCCCGTTAATATTGAGAATTTGATACTTAATTTGCAGTTTCCTTTTCCATCATTAGGGCGCGTATCTACACGTAGAAAGCAGGCTACCAGCGCTGACCTACCAGCGCATATTGGTACTGGTGCCCCGAGGACCCTTCGGTAAGCATGTGGCAACGCTAAGGAGATGATCGGCTTCCTGGAGGAGCTGGGATAGCAGGAGTAACGGAAATCATGTATCACGCAAAATAGGTAGTCGGCGCAGGCAGTCTCTATACTTTGGTGAACCAGCACAGATAAGCCGCTAAGCGCCAAACATCGCCGGCAAGTTACAACCTGCCGAGTTAGCATACATTTTGACAGCGACACTTTCGTTTCGGTCGAATGGCCTTGAACAGGCCAAAACGTTCATGTCCAACAAGGACCGGCCAGAGATAGCCCGGGTCCGAGAGGTCCGGCCCAACAATGTGCGTGCAAATTTGCTATGCCGGGCAAAGACAAGTACACAGAATTTGCCCGCACATTGTTGGGCCGGACATTCTCGGACCGGGTATGTCCTGCACAAGAATGCCGAGCAATTTGCTTGGCCGGACAAAGACAAGTACACGGAATTTGCCCGCACATTCTTGGGCCGGACCTCTCGGCCCCGGGCTATCTCTGGCCGGTCCTTGTTGGACATGAACGTTTTGGCCTGTTCAAGGCCATTCGACCGAAACGAAAGTGTCGCTGTCAAAATCTGTGCTAACTCCCCTGCTCCGATCAGCGCTGGTGGCTGGTAGGTGGTAGGTTATTTGTTGCTTAATTTGCAAGGGAACTAGACAGCAAGCCCCTGCTTATACCCGCTTACTTTATTTAGAGATTATCTGAGCGGACCTGCACCGATATGCGCTGGTAGATCGGCGCTGGTAGCCTGCTTTCTACGTGTACGTGCACGACTATAAAACTGCAACTTTATGAGTTCATATAACAAAATTTCTTGCTGTATTACGTTAGGTAAGTAACTACATCAATACTAATATTAAAAAGCTGAAGAGTTTGTCAAGTATGTTTGAATGGGCGAATATCAGGAACTACCAGTCTCATTTGAAAAAGATATAGCCTGTTAATTGGGGAAGGTTCTATAACACGAAAAAATAGAATAGAATAGAACTTTAAATCTGTATACAAATATGACAGCATTATCAGTGGAATAACTAACATAGTTCCTGTGGTAATTTCAAGAAAAAAAGTCCCCATAGAAAACACATTAATTAAGGTAGATTAGTCTAAAGACTTAATTAACAGCTGAAAACAAACTCATTTGTCATTGCCTACATTAATAAGTAACCTTAATTAGTTACCTACTTCATAAGTCATCTCTATTTGATAAGGAAATACCTAAGGTAAATAAACTAAACATATCATTAGTTTTCCATCTCTTTTTGTCAACACTATTTTACATAGGTGTGAATGAGACATGACCTTAATGAGAACTATTCTGTGCATATTTTCATGGATATTCCTGATTATGTTTATTAAATGTGCATAAAATTACATAAAAATATTAAAATCAAGTTTTGCCTGAAATTTGACTCAATATTAACACATTCACCAGCACAAAAGCAAATCTTAAAATACCTCAACAGAAATAGGTAGCAACTTCTTGGCAGTCCTTGGTATCCTCAAAAAATGCAATTTTACATGGCAACAATACAACAGCGATTTGTTTAGGGTTTTTGAAATTGAAATTTTGATAACATCAAGAGTAACCAACCAAGCCAACAATAGAAATTGAAGAAATTATCTATCTATCTATCATCACTCTTTTTATCCTAAGAGGGGTAGGCAGAGACAATTGAATGCCATTTACTACGATCCTGACATACCTCTTTCGCGTCTTTTACATTCATCATACACCTTTCATACATGCTTGGCGGTTATGTGTACTTATAATATTGCCATCAATCAATATATTTTTATATGTTCAATAAAAGTACACCTAGGTTGTCCTCCGCCAGCATTTCTTTTCACTTCAGCCATATAAACCTTTTTAGTCAATCATTCATCCTTCATTCTTTCAACTTGTCCATTGAAGAAATTGATAAGTATAATCGTACAAAAGTTATTCACGGTGCCTTAACCACTGGTTTCATCTACTTACCTCTACATTTCATAACACAGGAAGCTAAGACCTTGTTGTAAAGATTACCTTCATAGGTAAGATTTGATGCAATCTAACTTATAAGAAGGTACCTACCATCAATTAGTCCATTGAATAAAGTTGAAAATAATAATAACTAGAAACAAAGATTTTTGGCTAAAACCAATGTTCTAAACATTTAGGCATAATATTTAGCTACAAAAGTTATTCGGTGTAGTTTTGGTAAGGGATTTTCATTACATAAAACAACCTACCAGGTCACTTATCTCCATTATTCTATATGATCCTTGGTCATAAAAAGAACTAAATATTTAGTTTTAATTCATATCAGGCAATTGCTCCCCCACTGATAAGGCATGGAAAATATTATACCAACCTTGATATACATACTTATACATAGAGCTACATTGTATCTAACTAAGATAAATAATTTATTTTTAAAACAGTAAAAGATGAAATCTGACATTATTTTATTTGATACCTTGTGGCGACTGGCCACATAGATTGATCTTGTAATGACTTGATGTTTTGATTGTTAATTAAGATAATAAAATATGTTGATTTTCACATTTTGTTATTTTAGTAAATATTAAATATACTTAGGTATATCTGGTGACCCCGACGTGAAACTTCAATGGCTATGTTTTATGTATGATTTGGAAAACAAAAATACTTATTCAGAATTATGAATGAAAGAGAGGGTCAGCAGCAGAAAAGGAAGGCAATCTTTTTTTCCTAAATCAGTGAGAACCTAAAATATATGAAGTGATTGTCTTTACAAAACCATTTACTAATTAGAGTATTTAGTAATAAATTATAGAAAATACTTTAAGTAATAACAAATATTATATTTATGAATGGTTACTGTTTGTGCATACTTTAAATCACTAATTCTTCCTTCCTTGGATTGCCATGATAAAATGTGCTGCAGATTTCAAGCTTAATTGTTTTGTCAGAACACTCTGTGCCTGTGAGACCTTATTGGTCATACAAATTGGAATGATCTTTTAGATCTACTTGTAATATGATAACTTTCAATCTAGCCATTTGTTATATGGCCTCAAAAGTAGCAACAAGGCCTCAACTATTAATTTTAAAAGCAATTCTAGCACACTTTCTACTTGGGACTCTGTGGTGATTATAGGCACTTACTTGAAGTCCAGACTTAGGTTTCTCTGATGCGTGGCCTTCCCATCCTTGGGTTTCCCCGCGCTTCCGTGTACAGGCACATCTTCAAGCATTGCGCACTACACTGTTGCCACTCAACGCTTATAACATTGCATTACGCCTCTCACCACCAAAGTAAACCAGTTTACAAAACACTCCACGCCCTAGATATTTAGCTATTTCAAATTAAACACTGATACGATTTGATTAGGACACTAAACAATATTACGGGCAAAAAAATAAACAATAAACAAAGGTATTCACAAAATAATGTAAATCGATGAGAGTTTCACTAAATACGCGACATTGTGATATTTTGTTGACTGACTGACATTGGACTGGACTGACAGACAAACATGTCAAACTGCGGGGGAGGGGGGGTCGGGCGAATTAGACGGTGTTGCCAGTTTTGATGTTATTTTTACCCAATTTTACCATTTGATAATACGCCCATTTTTAGGGTTCCTTACGATTGCAGTGAGAGCAATCCTGCCTGTGAACATGGTAGTTTTTTATACAAAAACTAAAGCCCTTGTAAAGCGGTAGTGGGTAGTTTGCACAATGTAGTGACGTATTTATTTCTATGGAACTTTATATCTTTATTTTCTAACTAAGATTCAGTCTTCAATTCAGTCTTCTTGATTATGCTCGAGCGGCTGGTGTTCTCTAAACTCGAATCTACTGTACCTACACTATACAGGCGGAGGAATATAACTGAGAGATAATGTCCCATAGAGATAAAGCAGGAATAAGGTTTTGCCCTGCTCGTCGTGTAATTTATTTTAATTTGTTTCAAAACTGTACCTAAACGGTATAATTATTGTCTGACAGACTGAACAAATTTCATAAATCTGCATAACAAATTACAATACAAACATACAGGTGAATGTTTAATACATACATACCTACAGGTTCTTTAACAGAATTATAAAATTTACCAAAATAAAAGTGACAGTATAAATGTTGTCATATTAAAACTTTAAAAATAACCAAATGACACGATTCAGTAGACAGACTAGAAGAAGAATTTTATAAAAATAAATAAAAATGAAAATACCACAATAATACTAATTTTCAAACGTTGGCAACACGGGATTCATAGTTTTCGTTTTGTCATGTATTATGAACTCTGGGCACTATATTTTAAGTACATTTTCATTTAGTTTGCCCTTCTTTTACGTGACGTATCGACACAGAAATAGCTGGCGGACGGGAAATTGTACTTCAATGAAGATCAATGTAATTTTTGGTATTGGTGGATGTAGGTGGTTGAAGAAGAAAAAGTTACTGGATTTAAGTACAAATAGATGGTGAAACGAGTCAGAGCAAGAGCACGAGAAGTGGTGGTGAAATGTAGTGGCTTAATCTCATAGTAGGTATGCTATTATATAGTAGGGTAGCTACGATTAGGTAATTTTATTAAAACATCCACAAGTTTAGTACAATATTAAATATATTAATATAAATAATTAAAACAAGTTTTCATTACAGTATGTATTGTAAAAATATACAAGATTTTACACGATAGAAGTTGCTTGAACATTGGCAAAACTCTCGCCAAATAGCTAGAGCCAATTGTAGGTAGCTTTTGACGTTCGATGCGCAGTACAGAAACAGTCTAATTTTAAAAATTTGTACTGCGCACCGAATGTCAAAGAGCTCAACTTATTTGGCGAGAGATATACCACATTGTTAGTCTCTGGTCACTCCTCAAGGTATAAAGGTCATGTTGGTACTCATTACTTGTGTAAAAATGGTAATACACAACAATCCGAAATACTCAGAGGGAAACTCCGCAACCTGCACAGATAAATAATGGGATTGAAAAATTTTGTATATCATGTACTAGAAAATCTGCCATTTTCATTCCCATCTTTATCCGCGCGGGTTGTACCTATGTAGCGCACGTGATACATATTTGCGACAGTAGCGCCATCTAACGACGTGTCGTCACCATTCACATCAGCAAATTCAATAGCACAAGCTTAACATCAGGCGAAGGTAGAGTTACACGCTTAAACTTAAGGTTTAGGAGACGACTCTTGAGACTGTCTGGACGGCTGCCTTTTGTGAACATTCGGTTTTTTTAAACGGTGATAGTTTGGCATCACTTTGCTTAGGAAATCTAGTTGCAGAAACTGTGACGGTTGCTTTTCCAGTGCCTCTCTCATTTGGTGATCGGACCCCCAGATTATTGTGTTGTCAGCTAACGTCTGGGGTGTTGTCAAAGTGCAGGCAGCACCTGGAATAAATATATTATTGCTTTAGAAAGGTTAACAAAATCCACAGGAAAGGACATATAATTATAAACACACTTTTGCATTTATAATATAATATAGAATGTTCATCCATGTACTATATTAATAGACTAGATGACCCTTGCGAAAAATTTGCACCGTTAGTTCAAGTGATCTCCAACAGATGGCGTCTTTTATAAAATACACAATTAGTCTAATTTTTGCAGAAACATTAAATTTTTATTATTTTTCGTCATTAGAGGGGAAAATAATTTTGAAAATGGCGTCGTTGAAGTATTAAGGGATTAGTGATGTGCCGGATCGTTAAAAATGTATATCCGCGGATCTGAATACGGATATTTGGTCTCAAGATCCGCGAATACGGTTACGGATCTTAACTTTCTTAGAGTACGCGGCGGTAAATTTTGCACAGAGATAATCTGTTATGAGAGTTAACTCTTAAAGAGGTCAATAATCATTATTTTATTTATTAAGCTTAACACAAAGATTTAAACTCAATTTATCTCATTATAAAGATATTTTAATTAATATTTTATAAAAACTTCCTATAATAAATGTTTAAATATATTATTATCATCATTTTAATAAGCTTATTTTAGAGATTTGTGATTGATCTCATTATAAAGATATAGATAAATTAAATAAATTAAAGATATATAGCCATATTCATAAACACATTTTAGAAGCGTTTTAGTTAAAATATGTTTTGTCACTCTCTAACAAACCTGTCTTTACTAATAATAGAAAGAAACAAAACACATTTTAACAAAAACGTTGCTAAAATATGTTTATGAATAATGGCCATAGATTATATAGATAAAGATATAAAGAGATTTTTAGTACCTTTGAGTTATACATGTACTATTGGTATGGTACTTCACTACAATAAATGTTTACAATATAAAGGTGCCAAATACGATTTTAAGAAATAAAAAATAATCTGAATGGAATATAACAGTTTTTCATTGTTACCTAATCACCTATATATATATCAAATTTCATCTATAAATTGAAAATTAATAAGATAAAAGATCCGTAAAGATCCACCAAAAAGTGACAGATACGGATACGGATCTTTGTTCTCCCTCGGATACGGATATCCGGCACATCACTATAAGGGATATGGCATACTGACAAAAACACCCTTGAAAAATAATTTATAGAGTTGCCCATACCTGCCTGGAATATTGTAGCTTTATAAATAGGTCCACTAATTTCGTTTTTTATGCTTGGACATAGTTGAAAGACTTGGGGTGACATAGGTTACATAATATTGCTTCAAACATTTTAACAACTTTTAAATTGATTTAAAACAAAATACCTATAACACAACCAGTGCCAATTTTAACATCCATGCCAACAAATGATCTACATTCGAAGACATTGCTCTCCCCAATATGACCGTATGATAATTCCAATTTGCATCCAACCTCGAACACATTGTGCGCTCCTATAAATAATGGTTTGGGTGGGTCCTCTTGTTTATCTGATTTCCTGAAAACAAAATGAGTAAGTACTGTATTATTTTAATAGAGATCCATTGCTTTGTTTTGGTGTGAAAGAAGGATTTTAACATAATTATAATATTAGTTAGGAAATTAGGAAAAGGTGAGAGATATTTGGTATTTCAGTAGTGAACTCTTGAGAAGGACTGTCGTCAAAAACAACTTGATCCAAATTCTTAGGCTGATGTTAATAACTATTGTACAATTTAAATTCAATATTAGTCTTGAGATGGTACCCTGGGAGTAACTTGCTACCAGGAGTCATAAATCAACCCATGAAGTTACCAAAGACAGCATGTAAAGAGGTTTTCTGAGATCTGAGATGACTTTAACAAAGAAAAGAAGTGCATATGAGGCAGTGGTGATCTGTCCATTCTGCCTATCAGAAACAAATGTTAATGTCTTTAGTAGGGGGATATACCTTGAATTCCTGTAGTTATAATCTTCCAGCCCAATCCTCGTAACATTCACCACTGAAGTTTAGATAAAATTACTTTATTTGGATTAAATAAATAGGTACTTACTTGTGTATTATAGTAGCATATTCCTCAAATATACAATATTCAGATATAATAATAGGTCCACCTTCAGCAATAATGGTCACTTTAGGATGAATAACAGTACCACCGCCAATAGTGATATCACCTTCTAAAGTACAATCATCGCAGACTGTAGCTCCTGGCAGTATTTTTACACTGAAATTTAATATACTTGTTTACCAATTATTCACATGTTTCTTGATATATAAGTAGGAATTGGTTAAAATAAAATAATTAAGATAGGTACCTGTTGTTGGACATGTTCTTGGTCTTATTAGATTGCCCTTTGGCTTGGCAATGGGATAGATTAAACTATTAGGTATAGTTTATACACTTTATTATGTGTAATATTAGCCAAAAACTGTATTTTCTTCTTTAGAAACAAACTAATAAATAAAATACCTAAATTAAATAAATTATCACTTTTTTGGTCAACAAAAATTACTCTATGTCAAAGAGTACATAATAGTCTGTGCAAAAGAGTTAGAGCTGGTCGTTTTTTTGACTAACCGTTTCAAGAAACAGATTTTTGCCATGTAACGAGCGAACGCTTTTATGCCAGCTCGGGCCGTGAATTCCTTTTTCATCACCGATGACAGTAGTTTCTATGCAAACAATAAACGGCTAAAATAATTGTTCTAATTTTCCTCATTCTGGTCAAAATAAAAGATGTAGCGGGGGGGTCCTATATAAATGTGTATGCTAACCATAACAAATCTACCAAAAATATTTCCGAGGCGGTTTTGAAAAAGAAACTGGTTTGCTGTATTTTTAAAATGGACCATAACGCTGTATAGTGTATATTAGACTGATGTTGTACGTACTTACAGACTGTCGAATAAACGGGTTTTTTGAATGAATGAATATAGTATGTACGATTTACGCCTTAGGAATAAAAAACCGTTTCTTTTAGCACTGCTTTTCGAAGCAGTTTGTTGATTTATAAAACGGGTTACGTTCCGTTTCACGTAAAATACGAAACGACCCAGCTCTAAAAAGAGTACCTTCTCTATTTCCACTTTCCAAGATGTTTCCCTACAACGTAGACTGAGTATTAGCAACTATCACTGAACTCTATTATACCGTTCAGTGGCAACTATACTCTGTCTACGCCTGACTAAATTGACTGAATATTTATTTTGCTGTCAGTCTCTGTGATTTCTTCTTGCTCTGTGATTTCAGGCTGGCGAAACTAGGAACAAAAAAACTGATGTATGACTTTGGGTACAATGTTTATACAACATAACAGGAGAAATAACAGGACACCAACATAACATATAAAATTTAGCGCGCTTTTAGCTTTCCATTCTAACTTTTTACAGGATAGCTGTTATGATGCCGAGGAATCATAAATAAGAGAGTGATTGGAAACAAATTATTAATTTTATTTATTTCAATGATCATTTAATAGAATAATGTAACATGTCATAGAGCATGTCTCAGTCTATGGATCAGGGATCAGTGCGTTTCCAATCACTCTCTTATTTATGATTTCTCGGCATCATAACTATTCTGTAAAAAGTTAGAATGGAAAGCTAAAAGCGCGCTAAATTTTATATGTTATGTTGGTATCCCTGTTTCTTGAAGGATTGTTTGCGTTATGTTGGTATTTGCTGTTTGTGTTATGTTGGTGTCCTGTTGTTTCTCCTGTTATGTTGTACAAACATTGTACCCAAAGTCATCAAAATTTGATTTCATTGGTTGTATGGCAGTCCCAACCCAACTCTTCTTTTTCTTGCTCTGTGTGTGTGTGATTTCTTCAATTCAAAATCCAAGTTTGCCGTTTGTCTTGGTTTCTATTTTTGTGTTCGTAGTTTATTCAATAATGCTAAGAAATTTCCTCCGTGCCGGGTACCGACCGACACGACGCCCGATCAATACTTATAGAGGCTCATCGCAACCTTTTACTGGCCTTTTAACACTTAGAAAATGCAATAACATCACAAACTATTCTAGAAGGAAAATATTCACAAATAATATCTGTTTTTCTTCACAAGTCGATGATACTATTGACTTCGAAGAAACGTGTAGTGAGACATTGGAGTCTCTATCGGATTACTTTGAAGAACTTATAGAAGGTGCTCCTAACCTCAAAGGGGCTGATGTAATCTATTCGGTAAGATTTATGATTTATACCAAAAATTTACCATTTCATAAAGTATTATTCTCTCATGACAGGGTCACTCAAAGAACCTTGGAAATGTGTTTGTATATTTAAAATAACATAAATCAATTATACATTTTATACCTCTACCTACTTTTGTCAACATTACATTCAAGAAGAGAGATTCTGCAATTAAATAATTAAGGTGGAATGTAGCATCTTTGTCTTATTAAATTGTTTCAAATATATATTTTATTTACATAATGAAAATTTGGATTTTTATTAAATTATGATTTGATTTAGAAATACCTACCTATTGCATAGCACAAATTATGTACCTAATAAAAGTAATATTTTCAGGATGGCGTCCTTACTGTAGCTTTAGGCAAGAATTATGGAACTTATGTAATAAATAGACAATCACCAAATAAACAAATTTGGCTCAGTTCTCCCACATCAGGCCCCAAGAGATATGATCTAGTAACAGAAAATGGTGGTTATTGGATATATAAACATGACGGAGTGACATTACATCAACTGCTCCAAGAAGAAATATCAAAGATAGCTGAAAAAGTTGATTTTAAAAATTGTTCTCACAGTTTCCTATAATTTAATTTTATTTATGTTTAAGTAAGAATCAAATTTTAGATTATTATATTTATTTGTTTGTTATTTTAGTTGTTTTATTTCAAATTATATTTTTGATATTTTGTGAAAAAAGAAGTAACCATGGAAGTAATTGAAGATGGAAATATTATGGATAGGGTTCCAATTCTTTTACAGAGAGATTTTGAATATTATCAAGTGAGTATTATCTTTTGTATATAGCTATAGAGGCTATGGGAGTCCATGAATATATATGTGACAAATAAGATACACTCTTAACTTTGTCTGCCTGCTTTGTCCCCTTATAACTCAAAATCCAAAAATATTATAATGTAATTTCAACATTCAATTGCTTACCTAGGAAATTCATTCTAAAGAAGTGACACATCTAGGTCCATGCAGGAACAGGCAACCCTGTTCTGTTCTGGATAACTGGCAAAAAGTGGACATTGGTGGTGGTGTCTTCTGCCACACTGCAAGGTATTCAGGCCGTGTGAAGGTGTGTGTATGTGTATGTAGGTGTGTGATATTTTTAGTCTACCTAAGGAGTGGCTAGTTCTGTTCTGTTGAATTACTTTGGGATTGAAAAGCCTCATAATTGTCAGATTATGTACATATTGAGCCAAAATTGAGTGCTAAAGTTGAGAGGATCTTATATTGACAGTCTAATCATGTGATACATTATAGCTCAACTTATTTGGCACAAGTTAATTTTGAAATCATATAGACAATTTTTTTATAAAAAAATTTTTTTACTTATTCCAGAGTAATCAGACAGTTCTATCAGAGACTGTATGTCCAGGAGTTGTAGGTGGAAGACTAGATTTCCCCAGAACTGCATCATTTGCCGCTGTCAAAATAGTATTGTGGCTTGAAGAGGAATTTTCTATAGCATTTAAGTAAGCATTTATAGGGACTTTGCACACGTAGCAAATTTGAGCTCCCTGTTGCGGTAACGGCAACTAAGAACTAGATGTTTTTACGATTGTTATATAATTTTGAAAAACTGGGCAGACGGCCTGAAGCGCCAACTCCGCTACGCGCCAACTCCGCTACGTGAACGCCGCCGCGCGATATTCTTAGTTGCATAATAATAATAAATAATAAGACAGGTTTTTGTAAAATAACTTTTTTGTTTATTCAGTTAAAAATTAAAGAAATTAAAGTGTCTGTACCTACCGATTCCATAAAGTTTCGTCGCGATATTTTCGGCGGCAGGACAAAGCTTATAAACAATTGAAATTTTAAATTAATAATTTTGCAATGTGTCACTAGTTGCAAATTTTTTGATCGGACTTGCGGCATATTGTTAAGCATATTAAAGAGAATTTAATATAATATTTCATTGAATTTCGAGCACTGGTTTTAATACTTCATTTTTTTGTGCCTTTTTGTCATCAATGAAAACAATTTTTTTTATTTTTTTAATACCTAATCTCTATGCAGAATCATCGTTCGAACAACTTTTATTCGAAACTTTTTTCTTAAAACTCAACAGTTTTTGAGATCTAAGGTACTTTTAGATAATTAGAAAAAAAAGTCGAAAAAAAATTATTAAGTATTTTTCAATAAAAAACCATGTTCCTGATCGAGCTCATTGTCAAGAATTTTACGTCATTGTTCATATTTTTCTAGGAATTTTAAGACCAATTTCGTTATGATGGAAAAGATCACGACTTTTGAAGGCTCTGGCGCCCCTACTAAGTTAGGTTCTTTGTTTATTCAATAATTAACTTTTATTTCATACTTTTAAGTAATGAACCTTTTTTTATATTTGGCTATGGAACCCTAAACGAATCTAACGATACCTCATTTATTAAAATCTGTTTAGCCGTTTAGGCTACAGAGCGCGCCAAAATTTTTCTAGAGCAGTCAGGTAAAACATTAAACTGTACCTAAATTCAATTTTAGTCTAACCCTTTCATTGGTATAATTTACAGACGCGGTTCAGGCATGTTTTTGATGACAGAAGATGAAGGGAAATCTGACTCTGGTGTAGCTAAAACTTCAGACCCTGACAAATTTGTTCAATTAGCTACTAAATCTGCGGACATGCTTCTTGGTAATCATCATCACTATCTTATCACTACATATTATAAAACAATAGTCTCCCTGACGCGTCTGTCTGTCTGTGACCTTTTCACGTAAAAACTACTGAAAATATTTTGTTGCGGTTTTCACTATTAGATAGGTTGATTTACTGGGAAGGTTTACGAGTATTAAACATGGACCTATCATGTCTAGGAGCTGAGCGTCAGTATAAGTGAATCAAGTAGCCGAAAAAGTTAGCCCCAGCGAGTTTTCATGGCGTATGCTGTCTAATTTGTCAAAGATATAACAAAATGATTTACGAAAGAATTGTGTAGAATAAAATTATCTACAAAAAAGTCGCAGTAGCAATATCAATACTTAATACTCATAGAGAATAGGGTCCCTACCACAGAACTTCTATACTAAATACCCTTTTCGCCCAGGAAAATAAGCTGTGATGGATAAAAGTGATCCTAAATGGGTTCCGTTTTTTCATCGGATCTATAAGAAACCCAAATAATAACACATAATATTCCATACATCTCCGTCTGTCACAGCTTATTTCCTCCGAATTTGATGACCCAATTTAATTAATTTTGAGGGAAAATTTAACGTAAAAAAAATAAGAGCAATGAACTGAGTACCTACATATGCTTTTTCCAGTATTATACAAAAACTATTAGAAATAGCAAGTTGTAGTATTTAATAAGTAATATTTTTTGGTTCTAATGCATGAATGCATGAATTCTAGACATGTATTTCCATTTTTAGCTTTTAAATTTTCTTTTGTTGTTTTACGCAGCGAACTTAGAAGTTTTACGTCGATAAGTAAGTTTTGAAGATTTTAATTGGTTGTAAGAGCAACAGGTGGCTCTGGTTTCTACAAAAGCAAACTTTAACTAAAAAATCTATTTTTACCTTTATTAGTTACGCAAGAGAAATCAAAATTTGATATTTAGAACTCAAACCCAAAAATCGTGTCGACCGATGTTATGTATTCTGAGATCTCAATATCCTAACATTTTTAGAACATCTACATGTATTGGCCCAAGAAGCGCTGGATCATGCAGACTTGCCTGTATTGACGGCCACGTTGGGTGCTGCCGCGTTACTAAGGAACACACTACAATGCTACGTTCAACAATTAGAAGATTCTGGAAGCTCAGAACGGCATGCTTTACTTCAAGTTTGTTATTTTATTTTATTAACCACTACATATCGTTCAATCTATACAAATAACTAAAATTGAAGTGTCTATCTGTCCCAAGGTTTTTTTGAATAGGCTCTTAAACGGCTTAATTAATTTTGAGGGATCCGGGAGGATCATCTTGCCCATATCCTACTATGGTTAAAAAAAGAGGTACAATTCCGAGTAAGTGTAACACAAACTTGCCAGTTAAATTATTTATTATGAGTTTACCGCTTTTACACATTATTTTTTTAGGCACTTCAAAGTTATGAGCATTCTCCCTTAAGGGGATCATCTTGTACACCTTTCCCCTACCATTTATCAAAATTGGACAAAACCGGGGCGGAAAGTTCGTTAATAATAATAATAATTCATTAGTCACCTTAGGAACCTTGAAATTGGCGGTTGCGTCAAGGGCCAGATCCAGAAGGCAGTACTCCTCAGCACGGCCCGTATTGTGAGGAAGTTCCTCTCTCTGCAGCCCTAACCACCGGTAGTTTGGGTATTTACCTCGCTTCCGGGGGGATAATCCTTTTTTTATATTTTTATATATTTTTGTTTTTTTTTATATACCCCTAAATATGTAAAAATATAATAGAAAGAAAGAAATGAAATAAAGAGTATAATAATAATTATTTATTTATTTGAATTAAATATGGTACAGTTTACAAAAGCATCACATTCTACCGCAAGGCGGTGTTCAAATATTTAATGTATATACAATAATACCTAGTTATACAATATTCTCTAAATAAATGTCAATATGTTAATAATAATAATAAATAATATGTTCGGTTTAGTCGCAGACTCCAGTCAAGGGAGCAGCAGCAGACCCGCCTATATCCTAATTGTAGCATTTAAAATCATATCGTATCATAAATAAAAGAGTTCGATTCCTACATCCGACCATGTACCAAGGGTTTTTTATAATAAAAATCTATGTACATTATCCGACAAACCGTATAAAAAGGCTTTTCCATCTATATAGGTACCTTAACAGAGCTGGCCACTCGTTAGGTATAGCCTCAAAATGAACCATTGGTTAAATGAGCAAGACTTTGTCTTTCACTGGGTACCCTTGGGCCAGCAACAGTTCCTGGGAGCTGTAAGGCAACCCGTGAAGAATAAAAAAAAAAGGAAAAAAAAGAGATTTTAAGTGCCGTGAGTATTTAGGGATAGAATAGATATACAACACGTGAAAGTTGGGACCTTGACTGCACTTAGTATGTATATATTATGTTAAACTGGGAAGATAAATAAATGGAAGTGATTGCCAAAACTAATAAGTTGTCTGAAAAACTCAACAATTTTTTAATAGCGACGGGATATAATATCTGTACTAGGTAGGTACGTTAGTATTCATTATTATACAAATATATATATATAAGTATATGGAACTAACCATATACCTAAATTGCGTTAGGCTTGGAAAATATTTGGAACTAAGCTGTATGTTTCACAATGTGCATAAGATTTCAGTTAAGATAAAGAAGGAGACACTATGAAAATGAAATCGCAAACAATATTTATGCTCCAAAAATTGTGGCCCATGGACCTCAACTCTATCATATCCAATTTTTGGAGCACAACATTAGTTTGAGGTGTCGTTTCCATTCCAAAGCGTTTCCATACGGGAGTTCATTGAGTAAACCCCATAAATTGTTGAGTCCTAACTTTTTTTCATATTTATAAAAAAAAAAAACATTTTTCATATCCACAGGCTTGTTATAAAAGATATGTGACCATGTCAGAGGCGGTCGCGGAACGAGTATTAGATCTCCACAACCGTGTACTATCGCTGTACATACTACAAGACTCTGGTGGTAGACCTATAGAAGATGGAAGTGGTGTGCCGGCTGAATCTGGGTCGCCATCTGTACAGGCCTGGTGGTTGTATATGCAAGGTAAATTGTTACAAGAGTGATTGATATTGTTACAAGAGTGATTGATATGTCACAATATCAGAGGTGGTTGCAGAACGAGTATTAGATCTCCACAACCGTGTACTATCGCTGTACATACTACAAGACTCTGGTGGTAGACCTATAGAAGATGGAAGTGGTGTGCCGGCTGAATCTGGGTCGCCATCTGTACAGGCCTGGTGGTTGTATATGCAAGGTAAATTGTTACAAGAGTGATTGATATGTCACAATATCAGAGGTGGTTGCAGAACGAGTATTAGATCTCCACAACCGTGTACTATCGCTGTACATACTACAAGACTCTGGTGGTAGACCTATAGAAGATGGAAGTGGTGTGCCGGCTGAATCTGGGTCGCCATCTGTACAGGGCTGGTGGTTGTATATGCAAGGTAAATTGTTACAAGAGTGATTGATATGTCACAATATCAGAGGTGGTTGCAGAACGAGTATTAGATCTCCACAACCGTGTACTATCGCTGTACATACTACAAGACTCTGGTGGTAGACCTATAGAAGATGGAAGTGGTGTGCCGGCTGAATCTGGGTCGCCATCTGTACAGGGCTGGTGGTTGTATATGCAAGGTAAATTGTTACAAGAGTGATTGATATGTCACAATATCAGAGGTGGTTGCAGAACGAGTATTAGATCTCCACAACCGTGTACTATCGCTGTACATACTACAAGACTCTGGTGGTAGACCTATAGAAGATGGAAGTGGTGTGCCGGCTGAATCTGGGTCGCCATCTGTACAGGGCTGGTGGTTGTATATGCAAGGTAAATTGTTACAAGAGTGATTGATATGTCACAATATCAGAGGTGGTTGCAGAACGAGTATTAGATCTCCACAACCGTGTACTATCGCTGTACATACTACAAGACTCTGGTGGTAGACCTATAGAAGATGGAAGTGGTGTGCCGGCTGAATCTGGGTCGCCATCTGTACAGGGCTGGTGGTTGTATATGCAAGGTAAATTGTTACAAGAGTGATTGATATGTCACAATATCAGAGGTGGTTGCAGAACGAGTATTAGATCTCCACAACCGTTTACTGTCGCCGTACATATTACAAGACTCTGATGGTAGACGTATATAAAATGGAAGTGGTGTGCCGGCAAAATTACAAAGTTATTATTTTTAAAATAGGTTGAAATAATGTTCTTTACTTAAGTTTTTAAGCTCTGAAAATTAGACGCGTACGTTTACCAAAGTGTAATTAGGTATTTTAATTATTTCAGGGACAAAAAAAGATTTATGGGACACAGTGCCTCCTCGAATGGCTCAAAGGATATTTGCCGGAATGTTGAATGAAACACTTACTATACTAACTGTTAGATATTGTCAGGTAACTGATGTTGTCCGTCCGTTCCAGTCTTTCAAAAAATTGTAGTAGTGTTGACCCGAATTTGATAAAATTTGGAGATCCGGTTAGAGATCTCAATTTTAACGTAATAAAACATATAGGTACTTATTTTAATTTTATCATAATGAAAATATTTTTTTGCTTACGTTTATGTTTACGTTACGTTTATGTTTGTTTATGAAATATTAAGGTTCAAAGTGCCCCCCTCCGTAATTATTTTTAAATAAACTACAAAATATCAAAAAAAAATCCCATCTAAATATACCTCAACAGAACTGGCCACTCGTTAGGTTTAGCCTCACAAATACCACCGGCTAAACGAGGGAGACTTGGTTTTCCGCTGGGTACCATAGAACACATGGTTTCGGGAGCTGCAAGGCAACCCGTGTAGAAAGAAAAAAAAAACTTACATATTTATATTTTTCAGACTCTAACATCAGAAATTAAAACAATACTTCTTATAAACGACATATTGAACATATTATTTTGTGTTGCTCAACTACTGCCCTCAATATGTACCAATGGTTCGGATCTAGCTGATTTAGAGTCAGGCCAACAGACAAGGGACGTTAGAGATGTACACGCTAAATGTAACGAGCTGTTCAAATGTATGGTTTATCGGGGTGCAGAAGTGCATTTTATATATCAGGTATACTTACATAAATAAATTTAAAAATTTCACAGCTTTCATATTAAAAACTGATGTGGCGGTGATGGACGGACGGTAGAAGAAGGAAGCTTTTTTTTACTACTAAACTTACAAAAGTACAAAATTGCGCTGATAAGATGACACCCATAGATGTCTGGTAGGACGTCACTTCTGTTTCGTGACGGTCGGTTTTTATATGTCGTTTTAAAAATGTCGCAGATCATAATAATTATATATTTGCTTACACTTTGCGGCCTTGATGCATTTTCAATACCTATTTAATGTTTGAGGAGGATGTTCAAAGGACTTATAGCCATGTGACAGGAGGTGGGAGAAAATTTTAATATGTCAGGATCAGGTTGCCTCTGTCTACCCCTCATAGGATAAAAGACGTGAAATATTTCAACGGTTAGGTTAACATATATAGGTTCCATATATTATTGTTTTAATTTATAGTATTAAATATTCTTTCATTCGCACTTCTCCCTTGTTATATTATTTTTCAATCTATCATTCAAATTCATATCTTTGCCGCTAGTTACCAAAGCTGCGCGTAAAGCGAGCGGGGGATGAAAGAAATGCCATCTGCGCATGACACAGCCAATCGAAGCGGCAAATAAATGTTTTTTTTTTTAATTTTCAAGGCATTTAAAGACAAAGAGGACAAAACCAAAGAGGATGCATTAAAAAGTTGTCCACATCCGTGGTTTACGTTTGTCAGTCCCAGCTTATTTAAGAGATTCGACGATGTTACAATCAAAACTACACAGAACTTAAGCAAAAAGACGGCCATAGCTCTTGAGTTACACGTGTTATTAGCACAGCCTCAACCTTCATGGCCACTTCTTGTTAAGGTAAATTATAAAAGAGGTATACATATTTCACAAACTTCGCTGGCCCATTGAAATTTTCATATTGTTTCATTTCTAATGCCAACCTATCACATTAAAGCTCATGAGAAATTACAACTGACATAGTTTTATTTTCGTTTTCATGTCATTTTAAAGTGTCAAGCGATTTTTTTTTCTAGAGGTCGTTGCAATTCTGCTCCTGATAGTACCTGTCTAGCTCTGTGTCAGTTTGCTATCAGTTAGCATCCAAATCAATAAGCTGTGGTGATTGAGTACATTACAGTTTGACCATTATAAAACATTATTAAACAGATTATCTACTACCCTACTAAATATTTTTTATGGAGAGGTAGAATCAGAAAGAGCCAAGCTTTTTTTAAATTCGAATAAAAAGGTCGGTTCCTGAAATTAATCAAACTGTTATGTATCCTTACTAATATTTTAAATGCGAACGTATGTATGTATGTTTTGTTTGTGATTTTTTGCACATGAGGGAGGTGCTTGGTATATGTTGGCCTAAAGCGCCTACTAAATATTTTATACGTAGCATGTGCCAATAAGTACTTCAAGTAGAAAACGCAGGCGCAAAATACACCAAGGGGATTTTATTTTCTCTTTTCATATCTCTTCTAATTCTTTGACTAAATATTTAGGTAATTATTTCTTGCTTTTCAATCTACAATTTTAAGATTATTATTTTATTTATAGGTACTGATGATGCGTAGCTGTCAATTGGCCCGTTTACTCCTAAACTATGCTATCACTCGGTTACCCAAGGACAACTCAAGGTTACCTGCTAACGGACTTTGGTACAGTGTGGATGGACCCCCGGGGAAGTGTAAAGGATTTCTTTGTACGGCCGATGGTTTCTGCAAGTTTAAACGGAGTGGGCAAGGTTAGAGTTAGTTTGGATTTTAATTTAATTAAAGTAAGGCTGGCTCTTACCTCGCTCAAAGGATCAGTTTAACCATTCAGCGAGGTAACGCAGCCAGTGTTTTAGGAACCATGCCACAGGGAGGGGTTCTGGAAGAGGTATTCTTTTTGTAATTTGTATATATAGTTTTTAAATATATTATTTATTTATTATTGTACAGTTTGGATTTTTGAAAGAACTTTCACTAAAACAAAAATGGGACCAATCCGAAATAATTCTCTGGTCATTAAAAAAAGAAATTTAAAATTTAAAAAAAAATATTACACTTAGCTAGATTTTGTTCGCACGCTAAGTATACTAGAAATTTGCATGAATCAAAATATATCAAAATGCATTCCGGTGTTTCGGAGTCTTATTCTAGGCAAAAATGAAATGATGGTTTTTAGGTCCAGAATAGGTTGCAAAATGGCTCAATGAATTTTAATGAATCTTTCAAGGTTCATAGGAATCTGCGCTTTGTTTCTTTCGATATCTTTGAGGGTTCCATAAATAAAAATATGTACCTATTGACCATAAAATATGAACCTGAGCATTGTTATCAAAATTCTACGAGCAAAGCCGGGTCTGAAAGCTTGCTGATTTTCTTTAATATGTCCCAAAATGTTAATTTTCAGTGGAAGAGGAATACGAAAGAGTGGCGGGAGCTTTGACGTACATTTTAGCAACGATTGGCAACAAAAGTGAAATAAAATCAACTTTATGTTACGCTTTGGAGATATCTGGGCGAGACTGGGCTGCTTGTTTGGACAAACGACAGGTGGATATTGTTACGAAATAAATTTGGAACTTACAATGAAAAAAACAATTACATAATACTAGCTATCAGCCCTGGCTTCGCCCGTTGAGATCTTTGAACTGTGACATACATTTTTGCCATAAGACATGCTCTGTTTTGACGTGAAAGAAGGACAAACAAACAAACAAACACACTTTCGCATTTACAGTAATAGTTAGAATTCAAACTTAGGTTTAACACCAGAGAAAAACCAGCGACTTTTCATGTTTTTTGGATGGAAATATATTCTAAAGTTATATGATTATCCTAAATATATTGAAATATATAAAACTAGTAGGCATACCTAAAGATTTTAATATATATTATGTAATGAAATATTTCAGGTGTGGTGTGATCGTCGACCAGCCTGGTTGGCAGCCATTTTGTCTATTGTTGGGACCTCGCTACAATTTGTACCTGGTGTTTTAGTGAAGGCTATTCAAACTGGAGCTTCCATGTACCAAGTAAGAAATACCATCTATGTTGCCACTCATGCTTACATTATTATAAAATGCAACGTCTCTCTGTCTGTCTGTTCGTTAGTGATCTTAATAACTTGACCTAAAAATAATTTGATTTTTCATAAAATTAAATCAAATTAACGTAATGATATGAAATAATAAATTATGTATGTTTGAATGGGGTAGAAAATTGCATTTTTATCCCGACAGAGGGCACTTTAGGCGATGGTCCTTTCACTTTTTGTCAAAACTGTCATACCTACTTATGCCATACAAAAATATAAACTTTATTATTTATTGCGAGTTTTTAGGGCTAGGTACGCTGCATATAATTAAAAAAAAAAACATAGGAATTTGTTGATTTCCTTAAGATCAAGTAAATAATTATACTTACGTCCGTTTCTTTTACTTTAGCATTTTTTTCTTTTTCTTCACGGGTAGGTACCCAGCGGGCAACAAAGTCTTCTTCTTTTAGCCGATGGGAATTGTGAGGCTAAACCTTTGAGTATTTAAGACTGGAGACGGGAAGAGCTAAATCACCGAACAATTTTTTCTGCCACTTTTGGCGGGAGGGGAGGTAAACGTCTAGTACTAGCCCCTGTACCACTGTATTTTTCTGTCGTTTTATTGTCGCAACGGATTTTACATTATATGATGATTATGTTAAAATACAAACATAATAATTATAATTAATGATTGGAAACACTATGTTTCAGCAAGTTTGACGTCCTAGATCGCCTTTCCCATTTAAAACATCACAATTAACTATTTTCCTAAAGCTCTGTCTTGCGACACTAAACGATACCAACAAAATGTAAGGTTACTTATAACTGCGCACCTGGTCAGTTTAACTGGTCAAAGGGGGAAAAATTGGCGAAAGGGGAAGCCCGTCTATGGCCCCTCCATAGGCTTAGTACTTAGGCAAACTTTTTAGTTGTAATTAATATTGTCATTATGGAATACCTACCTACCAAAAGAAACCTCGATACGATGTAAAATAAGGCGTAAGAAGTGAAACTAGCAAGAATTAAATACCTATAACTATATTCATAATTTTTCTGGGATAAACTATTCCCAATTTCTCTGTAAATAATCCACCTGTGTCACTGTAATTTAGCATATAGTTACTTATTCAATATATAATATCTAAGTGAAATAGCTGTTATTTTTTCAATGGGTTTTATTGAATAGAATAGATACGGGTGGTTAAACTTTGCCCCAGTTTTCTCTTTCATAATCTATCACAGAGCTCTTAATTTTTTTTAAAGCGCTGTTATAGCATTACCCTTCAATTATATACATCACGTTTTTGTAGCTTATTGAAAATTTAAAATAATAATAATTTTATTATTTTTGACCAATTAAAAAATCATAAAATATTTCTTTATTTCCAGACAATGTCCGTCTGTCTGTCGTGCATTTCTCGCACTTTAAACTGTCTACCACGTAGTCTGATGGCTGCCTGCCAAATATTACAAGATGGCGTACCCTCCCATATCCACCCGGCAGGCGACTCGGTGTTGCTTCAGATATTAATAACTCGTGTTTACGAAGAAATACAAAACTGGGCGAAGAAAGAAGCTGCTAAAGATTTAGCTGGTATAAACTAGCTACTTAGCCTTAGGACCCCTTACCGCCTAACAATTAAGTATAAATAATATAATGTTTTTCTCTGTCTACCATTTTAAATTATACTAGTTGATCCAATCATTCGCATGGTTGTCAATAAATGGCAAACGTTGTTGAAACAGAAAACTTCTTTAGGCGTATTGAGGGAGGGTAGGGGGTTTCTTATGGATTCGCGACCGACATGCTTTCGCAACAAGACCATGGATTGTCCGGCCCGAGAATGTCCGGGCAGTAATTAGTGTACTGACTTCGGCATAATACCATGGATGGCTCGGCCCGAGTATGCTCGAATGTTCGGGCAGGGATTCGGGTACTGCCAATTCGCTATGTAAAGTTTCTTCCAACGAGACCAAATAGCATTATCTTCAAACCTGATCTTCTGACCTTCTGTAAATTAACGACCCCTTTGAGGTTCGGAACTCCCAGTTTAAGGAACCGTGACTTGAGGTTATTCTTATTTATTTATTTTTTTTCCTTTTTTTTTATTTCTTCACGGGTGTAAGGCAACCCGTGTTACGGTTCCAGGGTACCCAGCGGAAGACCAAGTTTCCCTCGTTTAGCCGATGTTATTTGTGAGGCTATACCTAACGAGTGGCTAGTTCTGTTGTAGTATATTTAGATGGAAAAGCCTCTTAGTGTTGTTTGTCGGATTATGTACATAAGTTTTTAATTAAAAAACCCATTGGTACATGGCCGGGATCCAGAATTGAACCCGGAGTCTGCCTAGGACACCGACGCACCTCTATACGCTCATCATCATATATATCAAATATATTTTCTTGCAGCAATATCTGACGGCAATGGCGATGCATGTCAACATACATCACGAGCTCATAGGGTGAGACCTAAACAAGTGAGGATTGTTAGTTCTACAGGTAAATCTATAATACTAAATTATAAAGAGGAAAGAATTGTATTTTTGTATGTTTGTTACGAATAAACTCAAAAACTACTGGACGGATTTTGATCATTCTTTCACCATTAGAATGCTACATTATCCCTGAGTAACATAGGCTATATACCATCACGGCGTGACGACGGGAACGGGGTGGGCAGAAGTGAACATGACAAAAGCTATGTATGAAGTGTATGTTTGCCAACATTCTGAAATAGACACGTACGAAGTCGTGGGAAACAGGGTAGGGGTAGGGGTAGTGATAGGGGTATGGGTAGGGGCAGGGGTAGGGGTAGGGCTATTATAGAGTATACTTATTTTATTTTGTTCGTGAATATCCACGGGCGAAACCGGGGGCGGAATGCTAGTACGTTATAAAGCTATGATTTTATCTGTCTATCTATCATTACGAATTTTATCTCAGGAGGGCCAGAGAAGACAATCAAATGTCATTTGTTAAGATCCTGAAGTACCGCTTTCGTCTTTTTTATATTCATCACATCTCTCGTACATGCTCGGCAATGGGGAACAAAACTCAAAGGTAATTGTAGATGGCGCTCTATAGGTGACGGTCTCCAGTTGCAATCTTTAATGCGCTTTTGAATATATTATTTGTATGGCATACAAATAATGAAGGGACCTTAAGCGCCCTCTGTCGGGAACTCGGGATACAAATGCAGTTTTATACTCCGTGCCTACTACCGAAATATATTTCGAACATATAAGACTTTAAAACAATGTATAGGTACCGGGACGGTTCTTGAGTGGTGGCCGTTAGATGCGCAGAACACAATTTTTGGGTCTGCTTGACGGTATGAGGTATTAATTTTAATTTTACCAGCAGTAAAAAGCCATCGTAAAAACAAACACCAATAACTCAATTATAATAAATATACAACTTATATTGAACTCGAATTACATATGCGCAAACATTCCCCCACTTTTTCGTCGAGCGCTCAAGAACCGTCCCGGTACCTGTAGATGTAAAAAAAACATTTTTTTTGTTTTTTTATTCTAATACCCAAAATTTCAGGAACATCATCAAGATCAGTAAGTTTCGATGGCAGTCAAAGTTCGCCATCATGTATAGCGTTAGCGGTGGCTGAAGCATTATGTTGTATAGACGAAGATGATAAACACACAGAAGAAATTACAGAACTCATTAAACAAAGCGAAACTACATTTGAGTTATCTAATATGTTCGGATTGGAAGACTTTCCAGAGTTTGCTGCGTTCGTCGAAGAGGTTAGTCGAGCTTATAATTCATGGATTGGTGGGGGTTAGTAGTGAACCAATACCAGACTTGCCTGGTTTGAATCCCAGCTTTAATTAATATTTCGGATGAGGGACATCGCAGACCGGACGGAGAGCAGAGCAGAGCATTTTATATTGACAATTAATAATAATCGACTTTAAAATTATTATAATAAAGTTTATTTTCAATATTTTTTTAATAATATAAAATAAAAAGAAATCACCAAACCTTTTCGCGTCATCATGTCGCTGAGTGATTGCCAATCAACGCACAGCGTAAACCACTTAAAATATAAGGGGGTGTGAGGTGCACTAAAAAATGATTTTTCGGATATCAACTCCTAAGGAGGTGAAATGGGTGTGAACGTTGTATTCCTAATAAGGTTCCACCTGCTAGTTATATACCTAATGTTTTTAGATTAACTCATGGGGTGTAGACAGTAAAAGAAAATAAATACACAATCATATTTTTTATATAGTTTATAACGTATACTTATCACTGAAAATAATGTTTATTTATTTGTTTAATTAATGTACTTTTTTATATCAAAAAGAAAAAAACATAAATTGATACTTCCGGTCACGTGACTGCAAACGGAAAGTGACGTCACTATATCCTAAATGTCAAATAAATAACCACAGACTAGTAAATATATTATAATAACTGCCTGTCAATCTATCAGTGACTAAATTATTTCCTTGTAATTTTATCTAATCTGTGACCAATATTTAGTTGGTTTAGTTGATCGTGACGTCATCAACGTTTTCGCGGGAATTTGAAAAATAAAATTAAAAACATGATTTTTTAATGAAAATACAAATAAAGAAATTCTAGATATTTTATTACGTATAGTAAACCTTACAGCTATAATTTAAAAGTATTTAAAAAAAAGTCTACCTACACCTCTATTTTCAGGGTTCCGTTCCAGGCGCAAATGCAGAACGGACGAGCGACGCCACGGCACTTACTAGTCAAGTGCTAATGTCACCGCCAGGACGCGACAGTCTTAGAGTAAGTGAAATTTCTAAATTTTTCATTTAATTTATCACAAGATGATGTATCTTGGTATCATTGCTTACATATTAAATCCACGGAATCTTAGATGAAACAAAAAGGAAATTCTAGATCTAAATACCTGAAAGTTTTATAAAAATCCATTCAGCTGTTTCGGAGCAAACATTGGGACAGACAGACAGACAGAAAGAAAGAAGTGGCCAAGTTGCGAGTATGGTTCCGTACCATTTTTTCGATGAGCGCTGTCCCCGAAACACCTTCGATATTGACATATTTCGATATTATGTAAAGGAAAATGTTAATTGATTTAAATATACTTTGTTGTGTTTACAGCACAACGTGTTATTTATTTTTAGGCATGTAAATATTTCCAAACGGCATAGCCGTTTAAGAGCAGAGATAATTAAATTGAAATTCTATTATTTACGCTAACGTCCGTGATTGGATCATCAAACTCTATATATGTACCAGGTTTCTACTTTTTTGTCCAGTAAATTCGGAGAAAATAAGCTGTGATAGACGGACGAGAGACACATAAGGACTTCCGTTTTTTCATATCTCACTTAGATTTTGTATTGATTTTGAAATTACAAACAGGTATACACCTTAATTTTATTAATTTGTATACGTATATTTAAATTCGCAGGTAATATATGATCATTTACAACAGCATTCTGACAGGATTTACAAAGACTTGGGTATACAAGACAGTCATAATGGATGCTCGGAACATATCACTTTAAACAACGCACCATTACTGTATACTATGTTCCATATTGGTCGAAGGCCATTTGATGAGGTATTAGTTTTTTTAGATTTATCATGACGCCTTTAATCGCAAGAGGAGTAGGCAAAGACCATAGATGTAATATAGTCGCGCTGGCACTCTACTAGATTGGCAATACAAAAGAGAAAAAGCATAGATACGCGTATGTTAAAGCGAGACAGATAACCGATTCCGTTTTTTAATAACTCAAACAGCCTGTAACAGCCTGGAGTCAGTCATATAATTTAGGGTTTAGTAGACTTGGTTAATTATGGTAACGTGTGCAGTGCCTGGATGTAATTAATCTAAGATAAAAAAATCCACAGAATTACACATTTAGATACACCTATGTACACACACACTGATGCACCTATACATTTTTTGGTATAGTCCTAAGCGCGACAATACCAACCTAGTAGAGTGCCAGCATACTATATCTATGGCAGAGATAATGGAATGCCATTTGCAACGATCCTGACATACTTTTTTCGTCTCTTTATATTCATCATACCTTCCATACATGCTCGGCGATTGTGTATTGTATGTACTTTTCACCCTCTGCCAACATTTCCTTTTGCTTTTTAAGTTATTTCGGAGGCTATTCTGTACAAATATCCAGACAATCAGATATTATAGCGTTGCTTAGACTCATTGTTTAAAAAATATATTATCTCATATTATGCAATGTCACGCTCCTCTTTGCATCGTTCTTAAATTTTACCTACATGACTTTATTCTATTTATCTATCATCACGCCTTTTATCCCAAGAGGGGTAGGGGACAAACAAATGTCATTTGTTACGGTCCTGACATACCTCTTTCGCTTCTTTTATATTCATCACACCTTTCAGAGTTTATTCTAATAATAACATATATTATATTACAAATCCCTCTTTTTTCCAGTATTTAAGAGGAGAATGGCCAATGCCGTGGAGCAGATTATGTGCTTCTGTGACCACTTATGATACTCGTGCTGCTCGACCTCATGTCATGAGAAGACATGACTTAAGGAACTTCAAAGAGACTAATAAGAACGGCAACCAAGCTCTGAAAGCCCTCTATGATATGTTTAAAACTCCTGCGCATAGTCTTTTGTAATCAATAGTCTTTTTTATAGAGACGACGACATGTGACCGAGTCGCGCCCACAGAGATGCTTTTTCACGCTTCGCATGAAGGACCCCAGGTTATAGGAAGCAGGAAAGACCGACGCCGGAAGTTCGTTCAACTTTTTGACAGTGCAACACAGGAACGTCACTGAACTTTTTCGTTCGTACGTGTCCACTGTGTGAAGATGAAACCTATATCCTATGCGAGCAGTGCGAGTGAGATAAGGGAATGAAGGGACTAGGTCATGGAGTTCTTCTGAACATTTCCCGTAATCTGACTTTTATATTAATGGAAAATTACTGCTGACTTGATCCGATTAACACCTTCATATCTTCGGAAGTCTTTAAAATGTCGAGATGATTTAAAGAGCGATTTTAAGTTTGCATAGGTACTCTTATGAATTTAAGATATAAATGAGTAATTTAAATTTAATTTCAGCTGTCTGACATAATTAATGATTTAGTTAATAAGAACATTTAAATAATTTTAAATTTGGATAATTTTTATACTTTATATCTTTCTTTTTGTGTTTTGAACTAACTTGACATTAGTTATTGGCACCTTTATAATGTTTCAACCCTTTTTCAATGTATTGTATGCCATTGCAGGCAGGTTTTTCTTTCAAAAAAATGTTTAACTTTCACCTACTAACTACTTGCTTTAAGAAAAGAAACTAACCAATAACTTTATTTTCATTTCAATCCTAATCCTAAAATCCTAAGTTTAATTTCGTTGGATGACCACAGTAGCTACAATTTCATTGAAATTTACTAGTTTAAATAAGTTGTCTCACATGCTACTCGATTTAAATAAAATTTTCACTTGCTGTCATCGCAACGAAATTAAATTCAAGTCATTCTAAGCCAAGAGTACATAAGCTACCTGTAAGTTCAGCAAAGTCCGTTCAGCCATTTTTACTTTTGGGCTTGTTCATGGATCTACGGAGTCCTGATGTTTTGAAAGTAATTGTAATTATTTTTTTTCACTCGTGCTGTTGCCCCCACCTCTAATAATATTGTTAAAAATACAAATAAATATTGTACGGCTTAATAAAAGTGTTTTTTAAGTCGGTATCCTATTATTAAAAAAATTAATGTAAAAGTGTTTTTGTTTGTTCTTATTTCTCTTCAAAGTGAAGAAACGGGTCTAAGATATTTTTTTCAAGAGTTGCTGAAGAACCGAAGAATGACACGGCTACTTTTTATCCCGGAAAAATATCACATAGACCAGGTACCTCATTCCAAATTTTTATGAACGCAAAGGTACACAAAAAACTTTAGTTTCAAACAAAAAATGCTGAAGTAGGCTGTCATGTCCCCAGTTAAAATATTGACGCTGCATAAAAGATAAAATCAGCATGTTTTATTATATCCCCGTGTCTTTCTCTCCTAAACACAAATAATATCATTTAAATTTTTGACGCGTGAAAGTCGTATACACTTGTGGTTTGCACAATAAAATTTGTTTTTATTGTTCCGAGCGTCAAACGGTGTTTAAACAACACGCAAGTTGACGCTTGGATTGACTCAAGCCGTTTGATAGTGTTGGCACAGAACTATAGTCTCAGGGGCGCTTATTACCTATCGACGATCCTAGGTTCGAATCCCAAATTTATCCCAGAATATAAATATGCGATGGTCAAGCTCTTTTAATTCGTACTTTTCTTAAATCTTAATAACAACATTTATGATTCTGAAGATCGCGGATCCGATGGTACCCCTCTGCACGTGAGTTGAGTTATAGTCGCAACTTTGCGGTCTTATTATTACCTATCTTGTTTTTGATGTGTAACATTTTGACTAATTTCGTGAAATACGACATACAAACAGGAAGTAACTACTAAGGAGCTATTCAAAATGATTCTTCGGTTCGACCTACAGTCATACTACATAGTATCTACAGTTAAATTGGCGCTTGTGCTGCAGCGAGACAGAGATTGCCGGATTGCGGAAGCGAATGTTATCAAGGGGCCCCAAGGGTCTAATTAATTAACCTCTTAAATTATTTGCCTCCTGAAAAAGGATTTGATTGAAAAAATTATGCATATAAAAGTATACCTAGGCCTTTTACTATATCAGTACGGCCTCTAAAAATATTCCAATTTTTGTTTTTGGTAGGTACCTACTTACGGATTTTTTGGTTTTGCAAAAAAAATTTTGGTGAAATAGGCTAATTTCAGTTTTTCTCTTCTTTCTCGTTTCTTATGAAAATAAATACGACTGAAAAAACTTTGCACATCACAAAATAGGTTTTAATTTTTAACCAAATCACTACGGCCAGTAAATAACCAATTACATATTATGTAGGAAACATTAGCGCTCCGTACGTCTGTAATATATCAAAGTTGGAGTCAGTTTCTATACAATTCTCAAACGAATTGCGAAACTTCCCTAGTTTCCATTATTTATTCACAGCCCGGAAAACAGGCGCGTGACGGGAATGGAAGCAATCGATGTCTGATTTATTGTAGAACGCGCACTTATAATGTTACACTTTTTTAAAATTGCCTATTTAACGTTAAGTTTAGGTACGCCCAAGTGATACAAAGTATCGCGTTTCGGTTCAGACGATGAGAATCTAGTATATAACTGACATTTACATTGTTCAAATCCCACCCACAACAGATTTTTTTTACAGTTCCATATCCAACGGGGTGCCAACGGAAACCCTATTACTAAGACTCCGCTGTCTGTCCGTCCGTTCCTCTGTCATAAGGCTGTATCTTTTGAACATAATAGACTCTTGAAATTTTCACAGAATGTGTGGCCGCTATAACAACAAATAAAATAAAGTTAAAAAATAAAGCGTTTACACAAAAGTTTTTTGGCGTTTTTTGCTCGATCATAATAATGGCAATTCATACAAACGTCTCTATAAAACAACAAATATCCAGGTGACTGCGACAATAAGTCTGCACTGTTGCCATATATCAAAAGAAGAAGAAGAAAAAGAATAAAAACCGACCAAGCGTGAGTCGGACTCGCACTAATTTTTAGGGTTCCGTACCCAAAAGGGTAATAACGGAAACCCTATTACTAAGACTCCGCTGTCTGTCTGTCCGTCTGTCACCAGGCTGTATCTCATGAACCGTGATAGTTAGACAGTTGAAATTTTCTCAGATGATGTATTTCTGTTGCCGCTATAACAACAAATACTAAAAAACAGAATAAAATAAATATTTAAGGGGGCCCGCCTCCACGCATCGTCTTACAAAACCTTAGGGGCTCCCATACAACAAACGTGATTTTTTTGCTCGTTTTTGCTCGATATTGATAACAGCAACAGGTAGACGCTTGAAATATTCACAGAATATTTAGTTATATTATTCACTTTAAAAATAAATAATTAAATTAAAATAAAATTAAATATTTAAGGGGGACTCCCATACAACAAACGTGTTTTTTTTTTGCCGTTTTTATAGATAGTGGTCGGAACCCTTGGTGCGCGAGTCCGACTCGCACTTGGCCGGTTTTTTACTAAACTATTTTTTGCGAGTTCAACTTGGGCGGTTTTTATTTTGTGACATTTGTCAGGTTAAAAAAGAAGTGTACCGACTTCTAAAATTTGAAAAGTAGGAAATATTGTTGCCAAATTAAAAACTACAATACATACGATGATAAGTACAAACATAGATAAATCTTAGATGTTTACTTGGTTTTGTTTACTATCCTAATTTGGCACCAACCGTCTTCAAATTCTACGACGAAATATTAATTACTTCTTACTTTTCAGTGCACAATTTTTAAAGTGTACCACTCTTTTAAAAAAGGTTTATGTTGTTGCTGAATTCTACAGCGTTTACATAAAGTCAACAAGGCACTAGAGTTTAGCGAAACATTTAGACATAAAGTTACAGTTCAAATTGAACTACGACTTACTGGTTAACTGGCACTCTTGGCCAATAGTTCGAAAGCAGCGGCTCCATCGATTTCCTTCTATCTTCGCCACAAATTGAACAAGTTTTGCTATTATATACTCACCCCGTTCTTGAATGTATTATCTTAATGCACTAATAACTGTATAGAGTCTTGCAAAAGCTACTAATTCTTAAACAAACAGATCTTCACGGCTTTTCTACCTTACGGTGTGGCTAGAGACTACAGTGTCATGCTAGATTTGACACTTCTTTAATAGACGTATCTGTTATTTTTAACCAACTTTCAAAAAAAGAAGGAGAGGGTTCTCAATTCGGACCGTATGTTTTTTTTATGTAGGTATGTATGGACATCGATTGTTGTGTTGTGAACCGATTTTGATGATTTATTTTTTGATAATTCTTCCGGATTGGTCCCATTTTTATCTCATAATAAAAATTGGTTCATTAGTTTTTAGAAATTTTGAAGAAAAAAAAAATTGACCTTACCGATTTGACGACTTTTTTTTTTAAGGATACTTATAATAATTTTTCGACATCTCACAAACATACCTATAACGATAACGAAAATCGGTTCAGTAGTTTTTCAGAAATTAAGTAATTTGCCTCTGTTTACTGCTGAAAATTATCTAGATATGCGGATATTTAGGTATGTGTCTTCCAAAGCAAGATAAGTTTGGTGCCTAGATTTTTTTTACGTCCTGCGCTACGACTCTTTTCTTATTATTAATTAGCTCCCGGTTTCGTACAGGTACAATATGGGTTTATAACAATTTAAATACCTACATAAAAACGCTTATAACTACTTATCTATTAGAGATAGATATATGCTACCGCGGACTTTTTTGTAGATAATTTTATTCTACACAATTATTTCCTACACCATTTTGTTATATCTCTGACGGATTAGACAGCGTACGCCATGAAAACGCGCTGCAGCTAAATTTTTCCCCGACTTGATTAACTTATATTGCTCAGCTTGGTGAAAACCGCAACAATATCCGTTCAATAGTTTTTGTGTGAAAATGGCACAGACAGACAGACAGACGCAACGGGGACTTTGATTTATAATATATAGTGATTCTTACGGTATACCGCTGGGTACCCTGGGACACACAACATATTATTTTCATCCAATGTAGATAGGTTTCTGTATTGACTATGCAATTTTGGAGTTTGGAAGTTCCAAACAGAACATAAATTGTCGTTTGAACCAATAGTTCGGAAACAACTTCAACTAAATATAAGCGGATTTTCGTATCTGATTCAATTAATATAAAGGGGTTATTGCACATTGTACTTACATCAAAAAAAAATTTAAAGTAAGACCCTGTTGGCACGTAGAGATAGGTTAGGTTTTTTTTATAATTAAATTTTAATATGGGTAGTGCAGTACTATATTAATATTTATCTACTCTTATATCGTTAAGTCTCTATTACAAAATCGAATTATACTTCATAATGATATGTTTTATTTACACGCGTCTGTAATATGTCAAACTTCGATACTGTAATGTATTACAGTACCGAAATTTTCATACAAAAACGATATCGTAATACTTTGTTTTTTTAAAATGCAGAAAGGGTACACAGCCACATTAAACTCTATGAAACTATCGACACGCGCATGTGAGAGCCACTCGACAGTTAACGCGCATGCGCAGTAGGTAACCGCGGTTTGCCGTCAATTTGTCAATTAAGAAATTGGTCAATTATTTAAAATACCTATTGCATGGGATTAGATAGAATAATGTATGAACGCTGCGCCTCATTTTTTAAGTAAACTTGAAGCAGTTCAATCAATCACATGAATCGATCTATTTTGAATCGATTAAGCGCTAATTTTATATATTTACGTTTTTACAGTTCCAGGTCTAATATTTTTGTGTTCTAGATTAGAAAAATAAAACCTTTTTAAAAATATATTTCAACTTGTTACAACCCAAATCACCTGAGCCCAAAAGCCCTCGTCTCCTTTCATTAATCTAGATTCTAGAGTGAAGAATTTATAATTAAATGATATACCTAGAAATTTATTATGTGTCCTTAAATATAAGAATGGTTAAGACGTCTGGTATTAACTAGGCAGACGCCGCGTTCGATTCCGGATCCCGTCCATGTACCAATGGGTTTTTAATTAAAAACTTATATACATAATCCGACAAACCACACTTAGAGGCTTTCCATCTAAATATACCTTAACAGAACTAGCCACTCGTTAGGTATAGACTCACAAATACCATCGGCTAAACGAGGGAGACTTGGTCTTCCGCTGGGTACCTACCCTGGAACCGTAACACGGTTTCGGGAGCTGTAAGGCAACCAGTGAAGAAAGAAAAAAAAATGCTCGGAAAATATCTGTTTACTTCATCAAAAACAGCGCCGAAAGTACGAAATTGCGGCCATACAATATTCGGGAAGAAAACTCATATGAAAATATTTTCGCCCCGCTCACCAACCACTTTCGGCCAGCTCAGCAGAATTATCATTCGAGCGGACAAGGGGTAATCGTGTAGTAATTGACATTTTCTTTGGTTTTGTAATTTGTAAAAGACAAATGTAAAAACCATATTATGTATGTTAAGTCTTCAATATAAGTAAAAGCGGAAATCGCAGAGTCTAACAAACGGCGCAAATATAGTTAAATTATGGAAAACTACAAATTTGTGCCGTTTGGTGTAGAAACTCTAGGTCCGTGGGGTTCAAATGCCATAAAGTTTATTAAAGATATATCCCCTTGACTGATCATCTCTTCTGGTGACAAGAGGGCTGGCTCCTTCCTCCCTTAACGAATCAGCATCGCGATTCAGCGGGGAAATGCAGCCAGTAGTCTTGCCACTAAACCACGCGGACCTGGTTTATTTAGTTATTTTCAATGTTTAAATTAGATTTAAGGTTTTTATATTGTTGTGTATATTTGATAAATTAATAAAAAGTAAAAATAGCGCGCCTTTTACTTAGCTGTATAAAATTGTATGTACTCGTAGGTATATCACTTGGAAGAAAGGGGTTGGTAATCGACCACTTTCATCCCTTGATGAACAATATACTATAGGTAGTCATTATCGGCTAAACGAAAAAGATTCCACTGGTCCCAAGGTTCCCTTCATATTATGGTATTTTTATGAATAGGAAAATATCTATTCATAAAATACCTACAATAAAAAATGAAATTTTAGTTCCTGCGAACATCGGATATAACGGACATGTAATTAATTGATAAACTAAACTATATTTCAAAATAATGATCTTATCTGACAGTAAGGTACCTAACATGTAAATAATCAAAATGACTATAATTAGACCGGATGTAATTATCTATAGATATGGTGTCATCAAAGATCAGACTGACAAAATGATTACACTTTGACGATTTGATATTATTATAACTAGTAAAAGGCTACGACTTCTGGCGGGTTTTTAAAATGTCTAAATTAAATAAATATGGAAAATCCTCCACATATCTGTCAGATATTAATATAATTATTATAAGGACATATTGTGGATTTCTACGTCATTTTATGGCGACCAACGCTCGCGTTTCGTCTTGACATGATGAGGAATCCAGTTTAATCCCGTCCGCGCTGTTATAGTTGTGATTAATGATTAATGTGACGTCTATTATACTTGACATTGGCTGAATCAACAAAAACCTGGAGCCGCCTGGAGCCATAATAAAAATAAAGAAAAAAAATACAATACAAAAAATAGAAATTGACATATTGTGACACTTTTAGATAGGATAACTTTTATTCGCCCTGAATTTCGCGTTAAACAGGGTCCAAATGTAGAACCGTCAGATTTAGCGAAAGGTCACACTTTGTTGTTCAGATTTGCTTTAAATGTTATTATGGGAAATTCTACGACGAAATATTATTATTTCTTAGAAGTCGGTATAATTTAAAAAAAAGTTTTATTCTAATAGTAATTTAAAATGTACGACTCGTCGAATACAAATATGTCGGTATGTATTTTTGTTATATAGTTACTTATGTACTAGTTATGTTTAGTAATGTTTACAATGTCAAAAATGTATAATCTGAGATTAAATTATTTGTCTATACTAATATTATAAAGAGGAAAGATTTGATGGTTTGTTTTTTTGTTTATTTGCATTGAATAGGCTCCGAAACTACTGGACCGATTTGAAAAATTCTTTCACTGTTGGGAAGCTACACTATCCCCAGGTGACATAGGCTATATTATATTTTCAAAAAAATAGGGATCCTTACTAAAACTCCAATAATGTAACCCAAGGTGAAAAAAAATGACCATAGAAATTCCTTACATCGCGTGCGCTGCGAAAACTATTGATGATAGAACTAAAGAACACATCATTATCTACAAAAAGTGTCGCGATAGCATATGTAACTATTATAGTTAAGAGGATGTATAGAGCTAAATGCGAGTTTTATGATGCGTAAAAGTACATGATCCACTGCAGTGACCATAATCAAAAAAATATATGATATTCTTGAGGTTATGCGTTATTAAGATACTGTGTTCAAAACATAATACAACTATATTGATTCGATAGAAAAAAATTACGAATGTACCTCTAAAAAAATATTTTACTGTCTAGAAACAGTACTAAAATGCATGCAATGATTCTGATCTTTTGACAGATTTTTTATCTAGCAATATCCTATCGTAATACTGTTCTATTTTTTAATAAAATTTTCAGCAAGTTCCTTTATTCTCATTTTCGAGATTTTATGTACGCACTGCATTCAATTCGGACATTCCATTCGAAAGATATCACGAGTTTAAAAATGTAAGTAAGTATTTTTTTTATCGCGATTTTAGTATTTTTGTATGAACAATATCCAAAGGTAATAGGGGTTCTGGTAGTCTTTGATATTCGTACACTGAAAAAAGCGCCTTTAAGACTTTGTAATAAATCTTTTTTTGATAATTTTAGCACGGAACACTAAAAGGAGGCAATAGAGAAAATGAGAATGAATGAATAAATGAATGATCTTTACTACAAAGATGAAAATAAGTTTTGTCACAGACGTACAGAGAGACAGATATAATTAAGTTCAGAAATGTTCTTAGTGTGGAATAGCATTTAGCAAAAGTTAAATACAGGTCGGCAAAATCTCAGCAGCAATATTTGCCTCATAAACTCACCAAATAATAATACGAAAACTCGACTGAAATAATAACTAAAAAATGTAAAGCTAGTTAAAAAACCGTATATCCGGTTAGGCTACCAAAGTACACATATACACCCGAAAATCACTCTTGCTTTTAGGACAGTCGGGTAAAAAATTAGGGTTTGTTGGCGGTTTGGTACGCGGAACGCGGAACCATAAAAATAATAATTATTGTTGTATCAAGTTGCAAAGTGGCCCATAATGATAATTAGAAACGCCCAAAGCTGAGTAAGCACTGTTGGCAAGTGACAATTCTTTGTTAGCGCGGCTGGTGTCGGATTAGCTCTGACTTGTTGGTTTGAATCTTTAATTAAACTTTAAGCCGCCGATTCCCAAAGGAATCTATAGACTAAATGCACTGACATTACTATTTGGAGAAGATTTTCGGTACTAAATATATTTAAACACCTGAGTCATAGAGACCACAAAAACTATCTGAAAACTTAGGGACACCAGTATTGCCACAGCCATTCATCAGACAGAGCATGGCCCCGCAGCCGATGGAGGAAGATAATTGAGGAGAAGCTGATGAGTCGAAGTCACGATCCTCATTAATGAGGGACCGACCGTGGAGGAATAGAGCTACATGCTATCTTTTTTTTATATACATTTTACAATATTCCTTCATACATATTATGAATCAAAGTTCCCTGCTGCGTCTGTCTGTCTTTGACCTTTTCTTAAACATGGACCTATTATGTTTAGGAGCTGAGCATTAATAATATAAATGAATCAAGTCTGGGAAAAAGTTCGCTCCAGCGAGTTTTCGTGGTGTATGCTGCTTATCCGTCAGAGATATAACAAAATGATGTTGGAAAGAATCGTGTAGAATAAAGTGATCTAATAAAAAGTTCGCGGTGGTATATATCTATCACATATTGTACCAGGGCGAAGCCAGGGCGGGGTCGCTAGTTTACTAATGAACGTAATTGAACGTAATGTGAACGCGAATATAGCATATATAAATGATCACAGATATGGATCAACCTTCTTGCGTCCGTGATTTTCTCTGAAACTATTCGACGCGACGTGATAATTTTAAATTTGGCATAGACATAGAATTTTGTTTCAGTACGTTAATTCCAGAAGCTGTAAGGTGAAGAGAGAAAAAAAATCAGAGAGTAAATTATAAAATGAAAATAAATGTCCTCTCCTGTGAATGTGTGTGAGTGGTTGACCCGAACAGTGCAGCTGCAACCAAGTATAGAGATAAAGTCTTCTGGATTCATTTAAGTTGGTAGTCAGGACCCATTCGGCTCTATTCATCCAACTTAAGTCTTTCAGTTTTTGCACTCGTCTGATGATATAAGCCCTTTTTTGTTTCAAGACTGAAAAGTTAGGTAACACTTAATTGAAAATTATTGCTAGGTAAGTTAGGTTTGTTTTAAATAATAAGAATCAAATGGAATACATTGTCGCATACAACTAAATTCTACATACAAGTTAAAGCTACTTAAAAATAAGGGTTCCGTAGCATCAGCGTACAATCTATCTATCTATCTATCATCACGCCTTTCATCCCAAGAGGGGTAGGCAGAGACAATCGAATGCCATTTGTTACGATCCTGACATATCTCTTTTGCTTCTTTTATATTCATCTTACCTTTCATACATGCTCGGCGATTGTGTGTACTTTTAATATTTCCTTCGATCAACATATTTTTTATATGTTCAATAAAAGTACATCTAGGTCGTCCTCTGCTAGCATTTCCTTTCACTTCAGCCATATAAACCTTTTTAGTCAATCTTTCATCCTTCATTCTTTCAATGTGTCCAAACCAGCGTAAACTACTTTTCTTCATTTTTGTCACAACATCATCTTTTACTCCGCATTCTTCTCTAATGACATCGTTCCGGATGCGGTCAATACGCTTTATATCACACATTCTACGTAAAGACCGCATTTCCACTGCATTTATTTTACTTTCATGCCTCTTATTCCATACCCAAGTCTCGCTTCCATAAGTAAGTGATGGAACTAAAACAGCATTATGTATGTTCATTTTACTTTTAGTTGTAAGTTGTGTATTTCTGCATACATTGTTTAGTCCACCAAATACCTTGCTTCCCGCTTTCACTCTCCTTTCAATTACAATTTTGTGTTTTTTAGTTTTTTAAACACATAGTTGGAAAATTAGATATTTAGGGGGAGTTGTTAAAAAGAAGAATGAGGAAAGATGATGCCCGTGGCAAAAATGAAGAAAAGTAGTTTACGCTGGGCAGAGGACAACCTAGGTATTATCACTACATAGTATAAAACAAAGTCGCTTTCTCTGTCCCTATATACCTATGTATGCTTAAATATTTAAAACTACGCAACGGATTTTGATGCGGTTTTTTTAATAGATAGAGTGATTCAAGAGGAAGGTTTATATGTATATAACATGCATAATATAGTAAAGAAACACTGATAATTTTAGAGGTTTTTAATGTGATGTCGTAAATAAACACATTTTTTGCGCTTACATTGCAAACGCTACTGAACCCTACGAGATAGATCAAAATAATATACTACAGTATTGTACACCTTAAAAAGGTCTACAAAAAAGTTAGCAATGGTATATGTCTGTCTCTTAGGGATAACCCACAATAACCATTTTTTATCCTTTACTTTTTACGAGAAATAATATAGCCAAAGTTAGTGGTAGAGGTAGTGCAGGCAAGCCAACGTTTGGGCAGGACAACGTCTGCCGGGTCCGCTAGTTGAACATATAAAAAAATATTGATCGAAGGCTATGTTAAAATAACACACAATCGCCGAGCATGTATGAAAGATATGTTGAATATAAAAGAAGCGAAAGATGTATGCCAGGATCGTAGCAAATGGCATTAGATTGTCTCTGCCTACCCTTCTTCGAACAAAAGGCGTGATGATAGATAGATAGATAGATGTTAACGACTTTTGGAGGTCATTTCTACTTAAACCAAGCATCCCTCATGAGCAAGAACATTTAGAGAGCAAGATGAAGAGGAATTCCGCTACACCTGCAGAGATACCATGAAGGCTAGACTTGGTAGAAAGCTGGTAGTTATAAATTTGATTAGAGCAATTATTGTCAAATGAAACGCAGACGCTGATTTTACACGCCCTCTGAAGTACGAAACAAGAAAAATAAACGATAAAATGTAAAAATTACTTTATTGAAAAAGTTTCCAAACAAGAAAATCTGGAACCAAGCAATTCCTAAAAACAATTTTACGCCAAGATTTTGTATGTATGTAGGTATTAATTAACAAATTCAGCTTCGCGCTTAAGACTCGCCTCGTGTTCGGAACAAGGTATAAATCTTAGACACAGCTGCTACCTTGCCAGGCCCCCTCTTGACACCCGAATATAATTAATTTAATACTTTTTTCCTTAATTAAAATCTTCTAATGTGCTTGTTTACTATAAAATTATGTAGAAATCAGATAGAAGATTGACGCGTTTGTGAATTTACATATTATAAAACGCCGCGCCTGTTTGTCTGTCCTTTTCACAAACTACTTGTTGCAGTTTTCAATATAAGATAGGTTAATTCACCATGTTAAGAAGCTGAGTATTTACAGCATAAGCAAATCGAGTCGGGAATAAAGTTAGCCCCAGTGAGTTTTCATGGCGATTGTTGTCTAAACCCTCAGAGATAGAACAAAATGACGTAGAGAAGAATTGTGTAGAATAAAATGATCTACTAAAAAGTCTGCTGTAATATACATTTATCTCTAATAGATAAGTAGTTATAAGCGTATTTGTGTAGGTATTCAAATTGTTGTAAACCCATATTGTAACCGTATATAAGACGATTATTGCAAAATTGCATTACATTTAGTTATGTGAAATGTTATGTGAAAATATAACGTCACCGGTAAATATAATTTGAGGAGATTCGTGTTTAAGATTTGTATGGACAAAAACTCCCAAGCGCCATTTTAAGACGAGATAATTAGATATTTTTGACTGTTTTTTTTGTATTTACAGAAAATGGTGAACGTAATCGAAAAATTTAGCGGTAAAGATAAAAAATGTTAATATGGTTATTCGGGGCAAGTTTTCTAAATTCTATAAAATTCTCTTTTTTTCAAGAAGTGATTATTTGAACGCTAAAATAGTACCTCAAATGGTGATATACTGAATTCCGCGTCACATTAAATACCACGCCATATCAATTTCGTGAGCAATTAGCTACTAGTACATATATCCGCTTAATTTTCAGATAAAAAATAGCAATTTCCCTCAATAGATAAGAAAGACTTTGCACCTAACACTTTGACAATGATTATGTATTGGGAAAATCGGTGATAAGGTTCAATACCGGTGTCCTCCGGTGTTAAACTTCTCCTAAAAATAACAGATAGATACTTACCTGCGTTGGTTAAAGAAGTGACACATCTACATAGGTCCATTAAGTGCAGCAACAGGCTTGCCACCTGTTCTGTTTAATATGGACAACTAGCAAAACAGGCGTTTCAAAGCCGATTTTGGACCAACATCCAGAGAGACAGATATATTAAAAATATCCCAATTCGATATCTAATATATAAAAATCGCGGTATATAAAATCGAGCAATGGCGCTATAACCGTACACCTATCTAAGCAACTGGCTGGAAGAGGCTACAGCGAGGCTGAAAATTTAAATAGTCTCAAAATGTCTGGTGCAGAAGGCAAGGGGAAACCACTGCACTATTCTTCCCAAGGTAACCATGGCGAGTCAATACAAGGTGCGTCGCGCTGTGGACCGCCATGATTGACCACGACTGCTCTGTCAAGAGCACTACGACTGAGAAGAACAATATAAAAATCAATATTATTTGTTTGTTTGTTTCTTTGTTTGTTCGTATTATATAGACTAAAAAACTACTGGACCGATTTGAAAAAATATTTTTGCATTGGATAGCTCAATTATCGGGGAAGGTTATAGGCTATTTAACATCACGCTACCTACCCAAGGGGGTGAATTTTATTCCTACACTTATGTACCTACTCATAAATAATGCGAAAAACTGTGATAAGGCCTTTCGACCTCAAAATACCTCAAATGACCCTCGTTAGCTAGCCTCAAAATGTCATCGGTTAAATGACTTTTTTTTCGCTGAGAGCTGTGACACATCAAAGAGAATAGGCATGATGGCTAAAAAATTCTAATTAGTCCGTCAGTTAGATTATCAGAAAATATTGGAAAATATTGGATTTTTCTTTTGTCAATTAAACAAAAAATTATGAAGATACAGCCCGCTAAAGTTCCGCGTGACGTCACGCCTTAGTACAATTTTTAGCAAGGCGTGATGTCACCAGCCCCAACTCCCAAACTTTGACGCGCTTTATCTCTGTCATTTTTTGTTTGATTGACAAAAGAAAAAATACGTGTCCAATATTTTTTGATAATCTAAATGACGGACTAAATAGAATAATATTTTGTTTACCCTGTCATCTACCCTATAATACTATTATATAAAGTTGAAGAGTTTGTTTGTTTGTATTTTTTAACGCCAGTTCGCGTTTATAGAGGAAGATTATAGGGTATAACATCACGCTATGATCCAAAGGAGCCGAGTAGTGACCAAACGCCAACACTAAGAAATTTATACGGGCGAAGTCGGGGCGGAAAATAATTAACTTAATTAAAAATAAAACCATATCTACATTTTAATTAGAAACATATTATATCATCGACAATAATGTTTGCAAATAGAACAATAGAGTCATTTATATTTTCAAATCAATATGTACTCGTAAATGTTGTAAACACGTGCAATAAAAATAGACAAGTGCGTTTCGGGCTCGCATACTGAGGGTTCTGTCAGTATATAAAAACTTACAAAATTATTATGGTTCAAAAGATATAAAATTAGAGAAAAAGATCAAAATTTATACTTACATAAATCTTCATTAATTTGCAATATGATAAAATAATTTAATATTTCTGCGTCAGTGGCCGAGTGGTTAAGATGTCTGGTATTAACTTAGGCAGACCACTGTTTGTGTCCCAGATCCCGGGTTAATTAAAAACTTATGTACATAATCCGACAAACCACTATTTCCATCTAAATATACCTCAACAGAACTGGCCACTCGTTAGGTATAGCCTCACAAATACCATCGGGAGACTTGGTCTTCCGCTGGGTACTCTGGAACCGTAATCCGGTTTCGGGAGCTGTAAGGAAACCCGTGAAGAAAGAGAGAAAAAATCTGATTCTTTCAAGTTAGCAAGCAATGTGCCAAACATTTCATATCGATTTTTCAGTAGTCCCATTGTCCAATGGTGCCATAAAAATCTTCATTTACTTCTACATAAATCCGTCAATCTTTCTTTTAACAGACAGACATAGAAATTTGGTACAGATTTCATATGAATTTTGGTAAGCTTCAAGGGACAGATTTATTTATTTATTTATTTATTTATTTATTTATCCCTAAAACACTGTGCTATTATGTTTGCACCTTTAACAAGTAAAGTATTAGCCTTAATATTTATGTTGGCTTCATGTAAGTGATGCATACATACATTATTATTAGATAAAAAAGATAAGATAAAAAAAAATGATGTATTGGCCTGTATCATTATTTTTTTGTGTATAATTATCCGTAGATAGAGTTTAGGCATGGACACTGAACGATATGGAATATTGAAAAAATGATAACTTATCTTATACCTACCGGAAATTTGTAATAATATATGGATGGATAAGAAGTGACAATTTTTTTACCGTACATGGTAAACAGAGCATGTTGCACTTAATAGGCCTAGATGTGTCACTTCTTTAACTCTGTTATTTTTTGTGCGGACTTAATGTAACCACACTTAGAGGAATTTCCATCTAACAGAACTGGCCATTCGTTAGGTATAGCCTCACAAATACCATCGGCTAAAAGAGGGAGACTTGGTCTTTCGCTGGCTACTCTGGAACCGTACCACGGTTTCGGGATCTGTAAGGTAACCCGTGAAGTAAAAAAATCAAAATAAAAATAGTAATTTCCCTGGGGATTTACTTATAGGAAATTTTCATTTAATAAATGTCTAACCGGGGCGTGTCGCTATACTAAAATTGACAACATGCAATTGGCATTAATAAAATTGGGTACAATAATTCTCAACTTTTAGAATATCTTTATAAGGTGCTAACATTGCAACCCTATTATGATAAACTAATGCGAGTACTTTGCACCGTTAGTTCGACTGATTTCCAACAGATGGCGTCATTTACGAAATACAAAAATAAGTTAGTCTAATTTTAAAAGAAAAATTTAATTTTGATTTGTTTGTATATTTTTCGTCATTAGAGGGAAAATAATGGCGTATTAAACATTAACTTTGATAGGCGATATTTGATACCGATAAAAAATTTGAGAAATATTAAGATACAATTTCCAATGACATACGTTGCATAGATAACTAATAATATGTTGGTTGCACATACATGCACAAATATACCTACGCTCGCTAAATGTGAACATTGTTACTTGCCTGGCCATGTAGCAGTCCCTTAATTATAAGAGGCCGTGATGGTGTGTGTGAATGAGATATGAGATACAAAATTACCGTGGCGATGGATAGAGTCAGGCATTTAAATCATTTTCACTCGTGCGAAGCTACTGTAAAAATGATTATTATTATATCTAGGTATGTACTGTTAATGCGAGTGTGTTTGTTTGTTTTTTTTCTTTTGTTCAGAACAGAGTGTTTCATAAGGTTTCATACAACATTTCTGTTCATTCAAATAGTGGACTCATTCACACTGTTACTTCATTCAATATACTGTTCTATTCATTCATTCGGTCTTGTCATTCCTTTAAGTAAACGTATTGTAAAATTAACTATTAATTAAAATAATCATTGAACCAATGCAAAATCTTTTATTTTAGTGGCCACACATTCGTACAATCCCCTCGCGTCACCGTTCGGTTTACCAAAACCGACCACAGACTCGTCCAATTCTTGTAACGAACGGTGTAAATTGTTGTGTAAAAAATGTTGTACATTTTCGGTGCGATGCCGGACCAATGTGTGTGGCCTCCGAGGCCCGGATTTTGACATGGCATACCTACTTTTCATTTTTTATAGAGAAGACGACATGTGACCTTGTCACCGATCCATGAATGCGCGTGACAGTATATCCATAATACAGTCCGCAAGCTCGTAGAGATGCTTTTTCACGCTTCGCTTGAGGCCCCAGGTTGTAGAAAGGTGGAAAGACCGACGCCAGAAGTTCGTTCCACTTTTTGACAGTACGACACAGGAACGAGTCACTGAATTTTTTCGTTCGTACGCAGAACGTGTCCACTGTGTGAGGGTGAAAAATGGAAAAATCCGGGGAGGTTTGCTAGTTCTACAATAATACATCTTAAAACTGTCTAGCTATAACCAATTATAGCTTCTGACGTTCGGTGCGCAGTACAAAAATCGTAAATTTAAAACTGCGCACCGAATGTCAAAGAGCTCAAGTTATTATAAGTGCAGTTTCAAAGTACAATCAGCAAATTAGATAAGTTACCGAATAATTATGGAAATTCAAATAAAAATGGCAGAACAACGTGGTTACTATCAGACGGTTGAAATAAATAGAGTTGTCTAAATTTTTTTTATAGGTACATATTATTAATCCATCGGAAAATGATTTCAGATAATATTAAGATTTGATTCTATTCTGGTAGATAGTAGATACAGTATATATTTTATAGTTCCTTAACCCAATGATCTGGCACGGATCCAGGATTCAATTGCTCCCCCCTGACCCAAGTCCAAAGCACTTTATTTTAACCAATATATTTCGCAAAATTTTTGTTTGTGTTTTTATTAATAAGATTGTTGTATTACATATTATAATAACAAAATAAAAAAAAAATCTGAAAGATAGGAAAATTCAAACAATAATCTTGTATCCGCGCCTGCCACAGACTAATCGAAACCGTAAAGTAGGGCCACAAATTGGTCCGGCATCGCGCCGAAAATTTCTCATCCGGCCGCCGGATGTACTAGGCGGACCGTTCGTTACAAGAATTGGACGAATCTGTGGTCGGTTTCGGTGGACCAAACGGCGACGCGCCGGAGATTATATTAGACGAACGTGTGACCTTAAGGAAGAAAACTTTAGGTAGAAATAAGAAGGTTGTGTTCCGTTTAGTACCCAGAACGGGCGTCATACTAGCATAAATACATGTTTATTTCGCAAGTTCAGAATCAACGTTCTAGGATCGACAAAGGACCCATGATGGTAATAAAAAAAAAACATAATAATACTTTGTGTTAAAAGCTGCAGCATTAGGAAAAGTTTGAGATGAGTAGACTGAACAAGTAGAATTTGATGGATCAATCTTACCGGCCGGGATAGTTTTATTCATATTTTTATTATGGCTCACCAATGTAGTGTTTATAGCCGATTAATCGGTATGTAAGTTAATCACGCCGACCGCGATATGTCTGAACAGGATTAAACTGGATTCCCTATCACGTCTTCGCGGGCGCGTGCTCTTTACACCAAGGCGTGACGTGGAATCCATATAAAACTTGTGAAATAAAAATACAAATATTCTTTATAATAATTTTGTACCTTATCCTAGGCTTGCGACAGTGTGCCAAGATAAGTTCCAAAAAAACCGAGAGAATTATTTAACTAACTGTCACCACCACAAATAAAACAAACCATTACCGACTTCATATATTAGAGCAAGACCAGAGTCAATGGTAACAATGGCTACATTTAGCAAGTTGCCTCTATTAAAGTGGCAAGCCTGTCGCTGCAGTTAATTTAATTAGAGATATAGTTTCAGTTACATGACTTCATTTTTATCCTGGGATGGCCGAGTGGTTAAGACGTCTGGTATTAACTAGGCAGACAACAGGTTCGATACCAGTTTTTTTATTAAAAACTTATGTACATAATCCGACAAACCACACTTAGAGGCTTTTCCATCTAAATATACCTCAACAGAACTGGCCACTCGTTAGGTATTGCTCATAAATACCATCGGCTAAACGAGACAGACTTGGTCTTCCATTTGGTACCCTGAAACCGTAACACTGTTTTGGGATCTACAAAAAAAAAAGTAATTTACCTGAACAATTTTCTTATAGAAAATTTTCATTGAATAAATGTTACTGTATTAAAATTGAATACGCATGTGTTCACTTATTTAAAAAAAAAATTGATTACAGAACTAACACTTTGCAAGTGTCACACGCACTTGACCCTTTTCAAGCATGGTTTACTGAGAATGTGTATAAATGATAGAGCGGTCATAAATATTATTTACTTATCCCCGACACTTATTTCAGTGTGAGATTAATTGGTAATTTATATTGAAATATTTATTAGTGTAAGTTGTAATCGTGTGATAAGAGCGTTTCAGTCATTCATTTCAGTCAATAGCCTTTTCATAGACGGACACCTTTATGTATTTATTATGTTTTTAATATGATAAACGGGAAATCTCGTGCATACTTTGTGAGTTTTTTTATGAAGAAAATCCTTTATGATGGCGGCGAATGCTATGAAAATGAATACGGTATTTTTTTTTTGTTTTTGAAACTGTTTATGTTGTGATTGTTTGGATGTTAATTATTGAATATTTTAATTGAAGATATTGATGTTTGTGTATATATTATTATGATACATACACCCTGGATTTGGTTGAATATGTAATTTTTTAACGCACAGTTTAAAAGGTTTTTATGCAGTTTGTTTTTACTTTTCAGTTAAAGTTTGTCTGAAAAAATACAAAAGACCTTTTTATGATATTTGTTTGTAATTAAATATCAAGTTGTGATTTTTTGGCTTAGAATCACAGTGCAATGAACTCAGTTTTATCCATATATCTTTAGAAAGATGTACGCGAGGTGTAATACTATTAAAATGGATAAGATAAGATAGATTCACGTACCAGAAAAATGTGAAAGTACGATTTCTCACAACCCCTCTTGCGATAATACACGAATCGCACTTCGGCTGTATGAGTATTATACAAAAAATGTTAGAAAAAGCAAGTTGTAATGTTTTCTTAAAATATATAATAGTTTATGAAACTGTTGCATAATGAGGGGTATTAAAACACAAGTGTGTGTATCAATTTCCATCCGACATGACGCTTCAATGTTGTAATATCCCCACCGGCGTCAACTAGCAGGGTTGCCGAAGTCCTTCTAAAGCAATGGCCAGTGTACTGCTGTGAGTTTGGAAGTTGTAAATAATTGGCTATAGTTTTACCTAGAATTCCAAATTTATTGATGCCAACTCTCTGTTGAGTGCATTTTCCACGTTGATAATTTAAAAAAAAACAGGGATTTTTACAAGATTCGGGCCGTAGTGCTATGTATTGTTTACATAGTTTTAAGTATTTTCATTGTCTAAAAGAGCGGTCTTTCTTATTTTTTGCATCACGAATTGCTCTAATATTGTATTTTCATAAACTTCCACGTCCTGAAACTGCACTTTGTAGAGTTCCTGTCTCCGACAGGCACCTATGATACCGAAAATAAGTGCAATCTGGAACAAATTAAATTAAAAATTATTAATTTAAATGAAAACACAAGAAAACAAACGCTGATAAGAGTTTCATTTTCATATAACTAAAATGTTACGTGTACTTATATCTGAAACAATGTATAAAAAAAAATAAACATATCTACACAAAAAACTAAAATCTCAATATTTATACATACCTTCGTTAAAAGATGTTCTCGTCCAGGAGTTTCATTTATGAATTTATTTAATTGTTTAGGTGAAAACATCTTGGCTGTCTTCCCTTTAAAACCTTGAGATTATCTTTTCAAAAACCAATTAGTTTTGAATATTTGAATATATCGACGTCGTTATATATTATTCAATATTGAATATTTAGACCATAATGAGGAACACTTGGACTTGTCAGACAATTCTTGAAAATAGGCCAATAGCACGTTTTCCGAAAACGAAGTAGCCTTTTTTTGCATTTTCCATGCCATAAAGTCGTGATAGCATTTATCATATAATTTTCTCGACTTTGCTGGTAACAGATTATGAGTCATTTCCGTCGCCGTATCTAAAATATCATGCGGATTCAAATTTTTTTCACTTTCAATGATCTCAAACATTTTTAAGCAAGAATGAAAATTATCTACGAAATTCAGTAACTACAACAGAACGTATTCAATGAATGGCGCCAAAACTTAGCACATCACCGCGCATGCGTTAAAGCGGGCGCTGTCAAAGACAAGTAAAAATTGGAATGAAAACTTTTTTGTAATGCTATAAAAATGGCGCGAACAGCATGTGCGTTCCATTAAAAAAAAATTGATGGAACCTTTTTGGTGATATTGGCTTTTTGGATTTACCTGTATCGTAATGGTAAAAAAAATACTTTATTACATTATTTTGTTAGAGAAAAAGTGTTATAAAGTGTTTGTTTTTTTTATTACGGTATTGTGTTTATAAAGTAGATATGTCAATATAAATTCGTTTTGAAGTTTATAATTCGAATTTTACGATATGAGAGTACATAAAATTATCTATGAAATGAACGAAATAAAATTGTACATATTATTTATTAGATTAGAATTATTTAGAATATTTAGAATTAGAGTAGCAATGTAAAACTTATGTATCTAATAATTTTATGTCGTTTATATCATGTTAAATATATCAATATTTATAATGAAATTTTATTATCGACTCTAAGACATATAATTACCGCGAATTTACATATAGCTGCAGCGCCTGCAGCATGTAATTAGTAGTAGACAAACGTTATGATATGACGTTAAACTAGATTTCAGTTCATAAAAACCATTAGGTATCTATTCCCGTTGCCGTTATCAATATCGAGCAAAAACGAGCAAAAAAAATCACATTTATTGTATGGGAGGTCCCTTAAATATTTATTTTATTCTGTTTTTTAGTATTTGTTGTTATAGCGGCAACAGAAATACATCATCTGACAAATTTCAACTGTCTAACTATCACGGTTCATGAGATACAGCCTGGTGACAGACGGACGGACGGACAGCGGAGCCTTAGTAATAGGGTTTCCGTTTTTACTCTTTGGGTACGGAACCCTAAAACTACTATCTATCTATCTATATTTTATCTATAACTTGCCATCTAAAGTATTTTGTACAATTAAAACACCAATAATTGCAAGATTTTTATAGATATTTTTAAATTAAAAACTTTTAATTGAAATGTATTATTATTGTAAAGTGAAAAAAAAGAGTATATGCCACATAAATCATTCTCAATAAATAAAAATAAGTCAATGAAAATGTTATATGAATTGTGTTGAAACATTCCTCTTTAAAATTAGATAACAAAGAAAGTAGAGCAGATATGAACTCAAGTAAAAATAATCCTTGAAAAATTGTGTCAATTGGAGAGTAGAATAATTATTTTAAAACACTTCGAATAAAATAAGCTAAGTAGGTCAAATTCTACAAACTGGCTTTATGTCTGAAATATCTTATGAATTATTTAACTAGATAGAAATTATAGACGTCAATCTCTTATAGTTTCGGAGGTCCCCATACTGACCCATCTCGATGTTACACCTGTATTATTACACTAGTTGTGCCTTGCAATGCACCATAGTAAAGTAACCATAAACTTTACTACTCAGCTCCTTTGGGTCATAGCGTGATGTTATATGCTTATAACGTTCCTCAAGAATTGGGCTATCAAATACAAAAATATTTTTTCAAATTTATTATTAGTAGAATAGATTTAGATAGAAGTTGGACCTAGGCGTATTTACTGCCGCATAATGTTTTGTTACATGTGGTTCGGGGCAACGATCACGTCATGCAAGAAAACGACGGCGCTTTGTCCGTTCTTGCTGCAGAAGTGAGAAGGGCATAATGTGTCGCTTCTCGGAATAAATGACGTAAGCGGCACATTACAAATAAATACTTTATTAAAAAACGATCACATGCAGGGAAAAATCTTCTTAATCAATACTAGGTACAGAAATTACCTACAGATTCGTATAACATTTAAACGTAAATCCCTTTAGAGTATGGTCGTATGACTAAAAGTGTATTTTTGAAGAGGTAATTTCAAAAATGTAATGTTTCATGTTTTCATCCTACACAATACTAGATAAAATCCTCTAGTTTTCGATGGCCAAATTGTATGTTCATAGCATTCGTAAAATTCGGGAATTTAAGTTCAGCAATCAACCAAAATTATTCGTTCCTCCCCTTAATTGTTTTTTTAAAAGGTAGTTTAATAAAAGTTGATATCGAGTAGTTAGGTATAATGGCTGGCAGTACCACACTAGGTCCCTTAGTAAAATCGGTCCTACGTTACACAATATGGCATTGACATTGGGTTTTTTTCTTTTATTTCTTCACGGGTTGCCTTACTTACAGGTCCCGAAAGGTCCCAGGGTACCCAGCAGAGGACCAAGTTATATAACGAGTGGCCAGTTCTCTAAGTGTGGTTTGTCGCATAAAAACCCATTGGTATATGGCCGGGATCTAACCGTGGTTAATACCAGACGTTTTAACCACTCGGCCACCGACGCACCTTGACACTAGGTCAAGGGGACTTTAAGGTTTATCTTTAACTCGAAGGTCCATGGGTTCTTCTATCGAATCGTGGAAAGGTATTGAGTTTGCCTTCACAGAAAATAGGCACAGATTCAGGCGAAATATATCCAATTTTTATTGAACGATTAACCAAACCTTTTTAATTTGCACTTAAATGTCATAAAACCTTTGAAAGTGAATAATATTATGAATTTAGTATTTTGATAATAATAATATGTCCATATAAATTCCAAGATCGTGCCGATATCGTAATCTAATATATAAAAATAAATATTTGTACGTTTCTTTGTTTGTTCGTATTCTATAGACTCAAAAACTACAGATTTTGTTACTGTTTTTGAATATTTACACGTCTCAGCGCGAATGTAAACTAAAATTAGGTGTGTGTGGCTGAGGACATTCGATTATGAACAAATTGAAAAATTACTTTCCTAAACATATATCTTTACGCTCAACACTTGTTCTTTTTTATTTTATTTTTTTATAGGCCTTCAGATATTTATTATAATTTATTTATTGTGTTCTGTTATCTTGTTGTGTTATTCTGATTATTATGTGTGTTTCATTTGTTTTGTTTACTTACTTATTGCATACTATTCTTATTACCTATAATATGTTTACAAATGTAGGTACTAATGTCTAGTACCTAGTACCGTGGAAGAGCGGGTCTCTCCTAATACAGGTGTTCTACACTTAACAGGAGAGTCCCATCACTTGTAAAAACTATTTGTAAATGTAATAAATAATTTTAAAGTTTGAATTTTTGAATTTTTGAAAAAATATTTTTGCATTTGAAACCCCAATAGGCATGATGACTAAAAAAATCTAATTAGTCCGTCAGTTAGATTATCAGAAAATATTGGACACGTATTTTTTCTTTTGTCAATTAAATAAAAATGATGAAGATATAGCCCGCTAAAATTCCGCATGACGTCACATTTGAGTACACTTTTGACCAAACTTTAACGGGCTTTATCTCTGTAATTTTTTGTTTGATTGACAAAAGAAAAAATACGTGTCCAATATTTTTTGATAATCTAAATGTCGGACTAAATAGAATAATATTTTGTTTACCCTGTCATCTTTCCTATGATCGAGGAAGGTTATAGGCTATTTAACATCACGCTACCTACCCAAGGGGGTGAATTTTATTCCTAGAACGCGTACGAAGTAGCGGGCAATCAGCTGGTATGATTATCGTTAAAAAAATTAAAAACACCTCGATGAAATATAAAGTGATAATAGTACAAAGTTGACATTGTGCTGAAATGACGAAACCTATCTCTACCCCCATTTTCGAAAATGCTGAACCCGAATACGGTTATGTGCGGTTTTTACATAGAATTATATAAAGGATAGCATTCCGCCCCCGGCTTCGCCCGTGGATATTTTCAAAACAAAATAAAATATAGCCAATGTCACTCAGGGATATCGTGGCTTTCTATTAGTGAAATAATTTTTAGAATCGGTTCAGTAGTTTAACTCACAAACTTTACCTCTTTATAATATTAAGTATAGATGATGGATAATGCCGGGGAAAGGATCATTACTACGCTCGGGGGTTAATTCTACCCTGTTAGAGGTTGAAATTGACTTTATTTCCTTTTCCGTTGTCAACAATTGCCCCCTATTTCTGAGGATGCTGGTTAAGAAAAATACAACCTGGTGCAAAAACAAACCCTTTCCATTCTGTAGATAAAGCTGCATTGTACGAATTAAAAGACTTTTTAATGAAAAAAGTAAATTTTCTACCCCTACTTGCCCTTCACCCTTTGTATAAACCCAATAAAAAACCCCACAGAGTCGATCGTTTGTATGACTAAAAACCGTAACAAGGGGTGGTTTTTTTGAAAGGGATGCGGCTGGATAAAAAATGTTTTCATTGTCTTATTTTTATTCAGCACCTTCGAAAACGGGAGTAAAGATAGGTTTCGTCATTTCAGAACAATAAAATCCATGTTTGATAAAACATTTAATTATATTTAGTACCCCTAGGTCGCCCTCTGCTAGCATTTCTTTATGCTTTTTCTATATAAACCTTTTTAGTCAATCTTTCATCTTCATTCTTTCTACGTGTCTAAATTTTAATACGGTGTATTATTTGGAAATCAAATCTGAAAAACAGTGAAATATAAGTTTTTTGATAAAAAAGTAAAATGTACCTACCATTAGGTACACAATTTTTATCTACATTATTTTGTTGTATCTCCTCCTGTATAAGCTCCTAAACATGATAGGTCCATGTTATACTCGTAAACCGTAGCGTTGTATTCGTTAGACGCGGCGGGGGTCTAAACATATAGATTCAATTTATACCCGTAATCGTTTCACTATTCGTTCCTTGGAAATGTATGATAAGCACTTTAAAGAAATCGATATATTTCATCTAACATTGAACAAGTTTAAGAATGCAATAATTGAAAAACTCAAATTACTAGATTTATAGTCGTTTTGTTGGTTGTTTCATTTCATTTGTATTCATTAAGTGAAATTATCTGTTTAATTTAGTTGATTTGTTTTGTTTAGTTTTGTTTGATTTAGTTAATTGTTTCGATTGTTTTTGTATTTACTTCTTGATATATATTGTATTATTCATAATTTAAGTATACGGTTTGTGGAAAATTGTACTGTTTTTACCTTATAGTATTGTAATTATCGTCACATATAGGTCTTATGTATTCTCATTTAAGTTTAAGTAAGTTTAAGTAATGACTGTTTTGTGATAAATAAAAAAAAATAAAAAAAAATAAAAAAATATATTTTTAATGTCATCAGCGATTTAAAAAATAAAGCTTATTTTGAAATTGCTAATTGTAAACGGGCACAGCTCAAATTATCCCGCCTTTGTCTTTCATTCATAATTCCACATACTTCAAACCTCCACAAGATCTTGTACACGACATAAAGTCATTAATCTTAGAAATGATGAAGGATGACTTACGTTGTGTGTTGTTGACAATGGTTATTGGTTTCATCCCATTTAACATTTCAATTACAATTAAGTATAATATTAATTGGATCGGTTTGGGAGACTGCATATCAACCGAAGCAGTGATGAAAGGTTGCTTTTCAGCTTAAGAGTGTATAGAGCAACAGATCTGATTTAAAACCATTTAACATGGCAATTACGAAAAAAAATGATATTACAGTTGATCGTATTTCAGAAACTTGGTCTGTTCTCAAAATGTACTTTTAGAAACTTTGCCCGAAAAATTGCAAAGTGGCCTCTGATAAAACGTAAAATCTTAAATATCATAGCTATTCATGAAATAATGTTGATGATATTAAGTATGAATATCTGTTGTAAGCTAATAAAGAACTGGCCTGATTCAAATTTTCAATAAAGTGGCTTTTTTAATATAAATAAATAATTTAATGATTTTCCATTTACGCCCTTTTATTTCATAGACAAACATTTTTTATTAGTCACAAGTTTTTTTCTTCACGAGTCGCCTTATGGCTCCCGAAACCTTGTTATCAGACCAAGTCTTCCTCTTTTAGCCAATTCTGTTGAGGTATAATAATAATAATAAAGCCATTTATTCCCATAATAATTTTTAGCATTTACATTTCAATTTTATAAGTATATGCAACATGAATTTCAAAAACTTACAATACTATTTTTTTGCAAATTATTACAAATTTACAAAATAAAAACTATTTACATTAATCAATTATTGCAATTATTATTAGGGACCTCTCGACGAGTATTAATAGGCTGAGGCCATTATTCATAAACGTATTTTAGCAACGTTTTAGTTAAAATATGTTTTGTCACTCTCTAACAAACCTGTCTTTACTAATAATAGAAAGAAACAAAACACATTTTAACAAAAACGTTGCTATAATACGTTTATGAATAATGGCCTTCTTATTATTATCATCATCATCTATTATTAACTAGATAGAAACCCGGCTTCGCTCGGGGCGTTCTTTTTGACAAAACAAAAAAACAAAGTGACTTAAGTAGCCCACACACTGGTCCGTTATCTCACAGAAAATTTTCGGTCTGGCCGCCGTATGATCGAGATTGAAGACAGGCCACACATTAGCAATGTAAATCATACGATCTAGATCACATGCAATTCACTCAACCACACAACACACAAGATTCGATTAAACAAAGGCGTGTGGATGTGTGTGTGTGTGACATCGTTCCGGTCATCGAAATCAACCACAAATACAACTATTTGAAAACGGATGGTGGGCCGCGCGATAAGTATTGGACGAGTCTGTGGTCGATTTCGGTGGACCGTATGGCGGCGCGCCGGCGATTGGACGAATGAGTGGGCACCTTAATGGCACTTTTCGTAGTGGGTATGCTATGCTAATCTATGGTAATATGGTCTATTTTTTAATAGCAATTTTAATTTTGCTGTATTATTTAGGTAATTATATGAATTGGATAATTATATAAAACGACCTGACTTTGGACTTGTCCTGAGTTATAAAGTTCATGGCTCAAAAAAACGACTCTTTTCTTTGGCTCAAACCACATGACTCAAACAAACGTTACTGTCACATTTAAAATTGCTTCTGACAGTACTAATGAATAAATTCGGACTTATTTATTAAAATTTTTTTCTTAACAATTTGGTATGGGTTTGAATCTAGTCTACCGTACCCCTAAACGAAATTATTAATATAGATAGATAGATATGTTTGTATATCTTGGTGATTTTAAACTAATTTTCAAAAACTGACCAGGCAACTTGGAAACCCATGACGTGAGGAGTAGGTACCAAATTAAGCCAAGACTCCGTCCGTGATATATTTGGCACCGTTTGCAAGTTTGGAAGTGTCTCCTGAAAAGTTCGTGAAGGCAGGTGCAGCGACGCCGTACGTTCATAGAAATCGGTTCGAAGTTCCCCAACTACTGTGCGCCGCGTAGAGAAGCTCAAGCGACATACCTGCAGAACTATAACGTCCATAGAGTAGAATTCTTAGTTAGGCCTATTAGTCCAGGGTAATAGTAGGATGAAACCCATTGGAAAAGGAAGAGAATATAACAAAAATGAAAGGAAAAATAATTTACGGGCGATTTGAGGTCGGGAAGGGTAAGGGGGTGGACTTTTAAGGGTGGAAAACGGTTTATCACGATTTCTGGCAAAACTACAATTCCTATCGAAAAAAGTAAAATAGCAAAGTTGTAGGTAATAAAGAGATATACAACTTTTGTATCTACACATAACCTCAAAATATCTGCGAAAAATCAAAATAACCGACTTTTTGGTTTTTTATTTTTATCTGCCACAAAAAAAAAATTTTTCACGAAATTTGGTGGAAACTTACCTCGTTAAGTCCCAAATACGCTGTAATTTTTTCGATTCAAAATATATATATTTTTCCTGTTATTTTGATTTTATATCAAAAAAATACCTCATTTTCAATCGAAAATTCTCACGTCAAAAAAGCTGCTTTTTAAAAAAAGTCGGTGCGCTTTTGATTGATGAAACCTCTACTTTCTGATGGTGTACAAAAAAATATACATTGCTATGGAAAATTCTCTCAGAAATTAAGCATACATTTTTTCAATGTAATGTCAATGTCAAATAGTCATTCCGATCAGTTTTTGGTTTTCTCAAAGCCATTGACCCTGTCAAATTGTATTTATAACGAGTGACAGTGCAAGGCAATTTTCAATCATTGCACAATTTGGCAGGGACACCACGTGCACGACTTACGTTTAAATACTGGGTACAATTTCACCACGCTTAATTAGGTAATACGATTTATATATAGCATATAGGTATATTTAATTGTTTTTTATTATATTTAATTTAATTGTCATGTAAATAAATTGTATTATATAATTGATAAGGTAATAAGATTGGATTACTTAGAAGGTTTCTTTGTAGAGTTACTTGTTATATAACCGATTACCCAGAACATGCCAGTGCGCGTTGGCGGTAAATTCTCCGAATTGATTCAGCATTCCGTTAGTCAGCTTCTATAAGCTATATAACTTTTTTATACGTAATATACTCGTAAACCTTTCTTGAGAAATGCAGATCAAGAATACTATTTGAATGACGTTTTCACAGATTTCCTTGTTCCCCAGAAATAAACATAAAGTATGTTGGTAAGAAGTTGGTGGCCTCGACTTGGTCCCGCTCGCTCCCTACTACTCCCTAGTACTCCCTAGGACCAAGTTCTGCATAATAATATTTGAATGTCGGACTCCTGAATGAAAACTCAGCGACTCCATTGAATATCTGATAACATTCCTTAAGGAATTTACATTTAAATGAAAACGATTATTTCCTTGTTTTAAAGGAATTCTTTCTTGGAGATGCGATTTTGCAACTAAATTTGTACTGCAATAAAATGAGCTCTGACATTAGTAAATTACTTACCTACGCTTGTTCATAGCTTGGCCTAATAAGTTCTTTGATAAAGGTAACCATGCAAAAAGATGAGTCTACGACTTGTCATGGCGACCGACGCACGTGTTCCGTCGTGACATGACGGGGAATCCGGTTTAATCCCGTCCGCGCTTTGCTAGTTGTGATTAGTCTTTGATTAATAAGACATATTATAATCGGCTTTCTACTATTTCTATTTTTTTTTCAAAATGGCTCCAACATGGTTTTGATGATTCCGCCAATGTCAAGTATTATAGACGTCACAGTAACAATCGATTAATCGGTAGGCAAGATGCTCTCGCCGACCGTGATATGTCCTATTAATCACTGACTAATCACAACTATCACAGCATGGACGGGATTAAACTGTAAAGCCTATAATACTTGACATTGGCAAATCATCGATTAACATTGGTGGAGCCACAATATAAGAAGAAGATTATAAATTCTAAAGTGTATTTGTTTGTTTGTTTGTCCTTATTTCACGTAAATACAGAGCAACATATCGACGAGATTTTTTGCACAGAGATAGTTTGAAAGGTAATTATAAGTTTTTAGGGTTCCGTACCCAAAGGATAAAAACGGAAACCCTATTACTAAGGCTCCGCTGTCCGTCCGTCTGTCTGTCACCAGGCTGTATCTCATGAACCGTGATAGTTAGACAGTTGAAATTTTCACAGATGATGTATTTCTGTTACCGCTATAACAACAAATACTAAAAAACAGAATAAAATAAATATTTAAATATTAATATTTATTAAAATTTTACAACAAACGTGATATTTTTGCTCGTTTTTGCTCGATATTGATAACGGCAACAGGTAGACGCTTGAAATATTCACAGAATATTTAGTTACATATATATTCATTTAAAAAATAAATAATTTTTATAGATAATGGTACGGAACCCTTCGTGCGCGAGTCCGACTCGCACTTGGCCGGTTTTTTTTAAAATGGCGAGCCTTTTTTCTTTTTCGAAATGGTGGGACCATTCCTTTCATGTTCAGTAGATTGTCAGATATTATGAAAAATTGCGCCGACTACGATGATATATATTTGGTTGAAAGATTTCACACATTTTCATTTCATATCATGAAAATTAGTCCAGTACCTTTTTTGTGCATATATTTGTATTTTTTTGTTTCGAGGGTGACTCACAAATGAAATTTCAAATCCAAATTATGATATTAATTCTTAATTCAATGCATACAAAGTCAAGGGCAAATGCTAGTTGTAAAAAGGACACATTCGTTTTCATATTACCAAAATAAAATATTTATATTTCGTCTTTTTTTATCGTTTATTGGAAACCGTAATCGCCCTGGTGGGGCCCATATTGTTTATTTCCTTGATAATACATTAATTAAAGATAGACCGTAAAAATTCCGTAGACAAAACATTATCACCTATCTATTTATCATCACGCATTTTATCCCAAGTGGGGTAGGCATAGACAATCGAATGCCATTTGTTACATTATAAAAAAAAAAAAACTTTACGAGTTGCCTTACAGAGCTCCCGGGATCCGTTGCCGGCCTCAGGGTACATAGCAAAAGACAAAGCGTTCCTCATTTACCCGAAGATTTTGTTAGGCTATACCTAACGAGTGGCCATCTCTGTTGAGATGTAGATGGAAAATCCTCTTTGTACGGTTTGTCGGATAATGTACATATATTTTTTTATTATAAAAACCCATTGGTACATGGTCGGATGTGAGGATCGAATCCGCGACTTCTCAGTTGTGAGCCGACGTTCTACCCATTCGACCACCGACACCCTTATTATCAAATTAATATAAAATAAAATAAAGCCCCTGCCTGCACTTCTGAAAATATCGTGCAATTATGTGTTCATATACTATTTGCTTTGTTTGAAATAAATTATACTGTATTAGCAATGTGGGCGTCGCCTTTACATGCCTTTCAGCGCGAAATATGCGTGCGCCATTATTCACTTAATGATTTTAAGATTTTGAGCCTCATTTCAATATTTTTTTTTCAACAGATTGATATGAAAGGCACAGTAACAGACTGCGATGCAGCCAGTGTCACACCAAGTCGTGCAAAATGGGGACGACCGATAGAATTTGTATTGGCTTGCTTAGGTTACGCTGTTGGACTTGGAAATGTTTGGAGATTTCCTTACTTAGCTTATAGAAATGGAGGAGGTAAGAGTTTAATATTTTTTTGTGAGAATTTACCTATCTTATAGAAAAATTTAAATTGCACTCATGATCCCCCTACCTTGTATCAGCACCTGTTTCAATCCTGGTTCACTCGATACAATATTATTCAAATTGGTAACGCAATTAGTGTTCTCGGCACTCCTAGGCCAGTCGTCTAAGTTCCCAGAACAAATATTCTATTTATAATTTTATTGTGTAGATGTAGGTAACCATTTTTAATTTAATTTTTTGTATTAAGTATATAAGTTTTAATTTATTGTATATTTTAGATGTGTAGTTTTTATTTATTCAATAAAGGATTCAAAGTAACTACTTTTGATATAGTTAAAATTACTTATCTTATTACTTCGTATTCACTATGAATCTAGTAAAATCATGGAAAAATCTCTAATAAACTGCACGATTAAATTTATACGGAACACTTAGTTATGGAAGCGAGACTTGGGTTTGGAATAAGAAATATGAAAATGAGCTAAATGCAGTGGAAATGCGGTCTTTACGTAGAATGTGTGATATAAAACGTATTGACCGCATCCGGAACGATGTCTTTAGAGAAGAATGCGGAGTGAAAGATGATGTTGTGACTAAAATGAAGAAAGTAGTTTACGCTGGTTTGGACCCGTTGAAAGAATGAAGGATGAAAGATTGGCTAAAAAGGTTTATATGGCAAAAGATGATCTAGGTGTACTTTTATTGAACATTAAAAAAAAATGCAATGTTAAAAGTACACTCAATCGCCGAGCATGTATGAAAGGTATGATGAATATAAAAGAACCGAAAGAGATATGTCAGGATCGTACCAAATGGCATTCGATTGTCTCTGCCTACCTTGGGATAAAAGACGTGATGATAGATAGATAGATTATTAATTGAATTTTGAAATTGCAGGTGCATTTTTAATTCCATTCTTCATAATGTTGATATTCATTGGCCTGCCGTTGTTTTTCTTGGAACTCTACATCGGCCAATACACTGGCCAAGGGCCGTTACTGGGCTTCGCTTCAATATCACCATTCTTCAGCGGTCTTGGATACTGCACTTTAGTTGTAATAGCCATGATCTGTGTTTACTACATGATTATTGTAGCTTGGACCTTGTTTTATACTTTTGTATCCATTGGTGGACAGATGGGGTGGGGATCCTGTGATAATCCATATAATACTGATGGTAAGATTATATAATATTTCTTTTATCTACTCTGTATCGTAAAGTTTATATTATAAAATCGCGTTAGTTATACCTACATTATTTCAATTTTTTTTTGGTAAAAACCGCGTCTGTCTGTCTGTGCCCTTTTCACACAAAAACCACAAGTAAAAACAATAGGGTTCCAAACTTTTTTTCATGAAGAACCTTAATTTTATTATTAGGAAATCATGTGTAGGCAGGTATTCCTTGGAAAATGGCTTCAAAGCAATCTATAATAATAAATCCGCTTTAACATTGAGAGAATTGTGAAAAGTCGTATTGATCAAAAGAGGGGCTTCTTACAAAATTGGTTGTTATTTTATTTTTGGAAAGACATGTTTTGTATAGCAAATATTTTTTCAATAAGCGCTTCGGCGGGCACAAGAATAATTACATTACTTCAATATTCAACTCGCAAAATGTGGATATTGTTACCAGTTTTTCTTACACATCTTCACGGAAAAGTTGCGTCGGTGGCCGAGTGGTTAAGACGGGTTCGATCCTGGATCCCAGCCATGTACCAATGAGTTTTTTATAATTAAAAACGTATGTGCATAATCCGAAAAACCACACTTGAGACTTTTTCCATCTAAATATACCTCAACAGAGCTGGCCACTCGTTAGGCATAGCCTCACAAATATACCATCGGCTAAAAGATGGGAGATTTGGTCTTCCGCTGGGTACCCTGGTACCATAACACGGTTTCGGGAGCTGTAAGGCAACTCGTGAAAACAATTTTTTACGGCCTTTATACCTTAAACCAGTCACAGTTTCCACTTTTAGCTAGTTGCCCATATTCAACAGAACAGGTGGCAAGTGTTTAATATTCCCCAGTTTACAAAGGCTTGTGTTTAAGCGGCGCCCAAAAATGTATCTATTTTGTACCAAAATAATTCTAAACGGTTACCAAAATGGATGAATGGTCACCAAATTACGTTTCCTAAAATATTATGAAATAGATCCATTTTTGGTATTATTGACTGCCATAAAAATATATAGACCCCTTTAAAATACACTTTATACTTAATAAATTTTATACTAACCTAACCTAACCTACCTACCTTACTTGGTGACCATTTATCCATTACTTGGTGACCATTTATCCATTTTAGAAACCAAATAAAATATTAGTACAAGGCGTGCGATTTTTCTGATTATTTTTCTATTATTTTGGATCATAATATGATATACTTTAGGACACTTTTAATAGTGTCAATTATTTTATTTGGAGTTGTTTATTTTATTTGGTGCCTAAGCTTAGAGTCTTAAAAATATTTTTTGTGTCCGCGTAAATTATACCCGTTTACAAATAACAATTTTTCTTTCAGCATGTTACAGTGGAATTTATGACAAAGAATGTAGAGTGGATAACACAGGAGATTTCACAGATCTGACATACTACCACAGAGCATGCACGAGTATTGGTGATATATGTATAGAGAATGGTCGACTACCATTTAATGGTACAATGTGCATGACGGATGATGGACCAATACCTTGGTATACCAACGTCACCAGGATTCTTGCTTCGGAGGAATATTACAAGTAAATATTGAAGATTTATGATTTACTAGCTTTTGGAATGTGACATAAAATTTATCCCGAATTATTTCCTGGATAAAAAGTCAGCCTATGTCACTATCAGGCGCTCCAACTATCTCTGCACAAATCACGTCGATAATTTTTTCAGAATTAAAACTTATAAATTACTGAAAGAATTCAGCCGTAACGGAGCCTGTTATGAATATGCTCTATCAAGTAAGCAGACCTACTGCAAAAGTATTGTCGAAATTTGACGCCAAAGCAAGTCACAAGTACACGAATAAAATCTATTTGACTGACGTCTATAGAAATATATTAGGTTTTTTTTTCTTTGACAGCGAAGGTGTTTTGGGTCGTGGTGACGCGACTTGGGAAGACTGGGGAAGCATCCAATGGCATTTAGTGGGATGTCTGTTCTGTGCATGGTTCATTGCATTTTTATGTGTTATTAAGGTAAATTATATTAACTATTATTTAAAATGTGATGTGGGTGTCCTGAGATGGAAACGCAGATTCGATGTAAAAAAATAAGTTGTGAATGGAACAAAAGATGACCCATAATGGTCGTTTCCACCAACTGGATTCGTTTTCTCTTGATAATTACTTCTGGTACTTAATCTATCTATCTGTCTATCTATCTAGGTATTTACTGTCTGTACTTGTAATATTGCCTTCGACCAATAACGTAAGTACACATTCTCTTTCACTTCTGCTATATAAACCTTTTTAGTCAATCTTCCATACTTCATTCTTTCAAAGTGTCCAAACCAGCGTAAACTATTTTTCTTCTTTTAGTAACAACGTGAACTAACCTAACTTAATTACCTTTTTAGGGTGTCCAATCAGCAGGAAAAGTGGTATATTTCACGGCTTTGTTCCCTTATGTGATGTTAACAGCACTTTTAATACGAGGAGCTACGCTTGAAGGTGCGGGAGATGGTGTGCTGTTCTATCTTAAACCAGATTGGGAGGTGTTATTGGAAGCTAGAGTTTGGGGTGATGCTGCTTCTCAGGTAATTCATTAGTGTTTTAAAATAGTCAAGCGTGAGTTGAAAAAACCCGAAACTATTTAGTATTCGGATGTGATCTCGTATACATGTAGGTATATTTTTAACAGACTTCAAAAAAAGGAGGACGCCTGGACCGATTTGGAAAATTTTGTTTTTGTTTGAAAGGGTGGTCATCAGGTCAGGATATGATGATGGGATTATTTCTTTTTGGATCTATTTCCACGCGGGTGAAACCGCGGTCAGAAGGTTGTGTTATCTATTCTATAAAAGTTGTACATCAGCAGGGTCTCTTGGTTTCATATCGATAACTAAAAGAGTTCCAAAGTTACAAGTTAATAATACCTTAATTTGAAATGGAAAAAATGCTGTATGAAAAAGTTTTCAGTGACTGAATTAAAAAAAGTAGCAATTATTTGGTGAAGCGCGACGATCCATCACAATGATCGATCTAAAATAATTTATCTAATGATCCTTTCAAAAGATAAACAATTCGACAGAGACTTTTAAATAAGGTTGGATAGGTACTTCATTAACAGACCTTTCTGTTTTCGTTCAATGCTTCAATGAGTTACGCTTATTTGAAAAATTTACATTCAATTAACTGAATATTTCAAGCTGAAAGAACATTTTGGCTATATCTTTTGAAGTTAAACTTCTTTAGGCAGCGTAGAGAATTTTTTTTATTACGCATAAGGTGTTCTTTCTTAAGGTGGCCACACATTAGTCCAATCCCCGGCGCGTCGCCTTACGGTCCACCGAAACCGAACACAGATTCATCCAATTCTTGTAACAAACGGTCCGCCTAGATCATCCGGCAGCCGGAATGGAAAATTTTCGGTGCGATGCAGGACCAATGTGTGGCCTACTTAAAATACAGATGGCGCTCCCAATAAGAATACATTCGTATTTATGTATTATTCAGATAATTTACTACGTTTCTGTTTTTTATGTACCTATATGAAGGTGTTCTAGGTTCATTTTATTAAATTTTAGTAACACTTCACTATCTTTTTGCAACAGCTTCGCCCTGCGGAAATTTTTGAATTATAAAACTTTGTCTATAAATGTAAAGTAGGCATTTTTTCTTTAGTTTTTGTTACAAATATTGCTATATCTTACAGAATCCTTGCCTAGCAGTTTCACCCGCGTTAATAGTTTATTCCTGCTCCACCCTTTTAGATCGTAGCGCGATGTTATATAGCCTATAACCTTCCTCAAGAATTGGGCTGATTGATATACTGGCAAAATGTGGACAATATTACTGGTTTCTCTGGCTACACCGTAAGGTATAAATGCCTTGAAAATGTACGTGTATGTTTATTCTATACATTTAATCTAAAATTTCTTTTTACACAGATATTCTACTCATTCGGTGTTGGTTGTGGATCCTTGGTGACTTTAGCATCGTATAATAGTTTTGACAATAATTGCCATTTCGATGCAGTGTTCGTGTCTTTTGCGAACTTTTTCACATCCATCTACGCAGGGTTTGCTATTTTCACTGTTTTGGGATTCCAGGCGAACTTGATGGGTGTTAGTGTTGATGGTAAGATATTTTGTAAACAAGTTGATTTATTAAAGTCGTCATTAGTTCGTAGCGGCAGCGTGTTAGTGTCAATCAAAAAAGGCTAATTGGCTGCTTCAAAAAAATGTTCTCTACCGAAACTTTAAAAATTAATATTTTTTTGTAATATCTGTAATTACAGAGATGGAATAACCATATTATATCAACTACTAGAAATTGCCCGCGACTTCGTTCTCGTTGTATTAGGAATACGTTTACACACCATTTCACCCCCTTAGGGGTTGATTTTCGAAAAATCCTTTCTTAGTGCACCTTACACCCTCCACGAAATATACCTTTCAAATTTCATATTTATATCTTCAGTAGTTTAGGCTGTGCATTGATTGTCAGTCAGTCAGCGACGCAACGGTTATTCTTGAAGGACAATTGAAAAAAAAAAAACCGGCCAAGTGCGAGTCGGACTCGCGCACGAAGGGTTCCGTATCATTATTTACAAAAACGGCAAAAAAATCACGTTTGTTGTATGGGAGACCCCCTTAAATATTTGTTTTATTTTAATTTAATTATTTATTTTTAAAGTGAATATATTGTGAACATTTCAAGCGTCTACCTGTTGCCGTTATCATTATCGAGCAAACAATCACGTTTGTTGTATGGGAGCCCCCTTAAATATTTATTTTTATTTTATTCTGTTTTTTAGTATTCGTTGTTATAGCGGCAACAGAAAATTTCAACTGTCTAACTATCACGGTTCATGAGATACAGCCTGGTGACAGACGGACAGACAGCGGAGCCTTAGTAATAGGGTTTCCGTTTTTTTCCTTTTTAGGGAATCCTAAAAAGAGAGGCGACTACTTCACCAGCAAGAGCACATCTTTAAATAAATTAAAAAAAAATGTTTAAAGAAGTGGCAGATCACTCAAAAAGTGTAATCTTTGTTTTATATCAACATCTTGAAGTTCTGTTCTGTTCAATATGGACAACTGCCAATTAGTGGACACTGTTAGTAGTGTCTCTGGCCACACCGAAAGGTATGAAAAGGCCGTGAATATGTAGAATTTTAGGCTACATTAATAAGATTAGCAAACTGCCTTATAGTAAATAATCTCATAAAATAAACATATAAATAAAGTATCAAGCACATAGAAGTTATCGTCGATATAAAAGTGTAATATAAAACGTTATGAAGTAGGAAACCAATAAAATAGACGTAAATGACCAAATTAACTTGAAAATAGTTTTGGCAGAGTGTTATCTACTGTGTTATATCTCTGATAATGAATACAATATTAGTGCAGTCATTGAAGCGAAAAATACGGTCTTACCTCCGATTTTTTTTACTGTAAACCGATTTGCATGAAATTTTGGAATTAGGCTCATCTTACCCTTAACTTCAAAAGTGAAAATGATCTGAACTCCGCCTATTATTTTTAAGGGGTGTAAACAACCCCTTAATGGAAAAATTGACATTGAGCCATTTTATCGCTAGAAAACATGTCTAATAGTAAGTGGTAAAGTGTTTTCTAACACAATTACCTCATATTAAAATCATTTTCAACCCCTTGAAAATCTTACAACCCTTGCAAACAACCCCTAAATTTAAAAAATTACAAAAAAATACTTTGGTACCTATGACATAAAAAGATGTAAGTATAGAGTAAGTAATATTTTATATTCTCTATAATAATTATCAAATTTTTAACCCCCTTTCAACCCTTGAAAAGTACCCCTTGATAAAAAATTGTTAAAAATTTTTTTTTGATAAAATGAAAAGGATGTAAATATTATTCCACACTCTCGAAAATGATTATCATATTCTTAAGCTTTTCTACCCTTAAAACTACCCCTAAATTAAAACAGTAAATATATATGATTACATATTTAAAAATAATTTAATTTAGAGTAAAAAATTCCCCCCTTCACTCAAATGTGTTATATATACATATAAGAACGTTGGTATGTATTCATGCCTACGTTTCCAAAATATATGAGCCATATTATGTATATATATACACATTACAATAGTTTTGGGTCTCTATTATACTGCGTACTTTCACATTGCTCCAAATATTCACACTCCGAAATTTTCAGTTACTAAGTAGAAAAAAATATGATAAGTTTTTGGACCATAACTCCTTCAATTTTCATGCTATCACAATTTATAAAAAACCATTGTAAAGGTAATTAAGAGAGCTACAATATCCTTCATTGCAATATATAGTAAAAAACCTTTTTCTAAAACGGTGAAGGGTTAAAGGGCTTAAGAGAGGCTGTGATTGCGCTGCCACGCGCTCTTTAAACAATCATATCTCCGTCAATTTTTGTTTGACAGAAAAAACAAAACAACCAAATTGTTTGTCAGAAAAATACCTAAATTTTTCATCCCTACACTTTTATACGTATCTGTCGTCATTTTTGAGATATTATGAAAAAAAGGTGGGTGTTTTAAAAATTTGAATTTTTTTTTTAATCGTGACTTTTTTTAAAAATATGTGTCCTGAAGCAGCCAAACTGATACAATCTATCAAACTCTTCATAATAAAGTTAATTCTAGGCGGAATACGATTAATTTTAATTTTGGTGGAAATGGCACTTATGAAACCCATTGATTTAAAAGAAAAAACATTAGATGCTCCTCTTATTTGCAATACAGCTCACTTATTTTACGTGCAAAATACTTTTAATAGTGCTAATTTTAAAGCTTATTTCAAGCACTACAAAACCCTTTTTTATTAGAATGCATAAAATGCATTTGCTCGCCGCTAGATGGCATTGACCACATCGATTAAATTTCAGACAAAATAAAAAACGGCTTTGATCTTTAATATCTAGCTTAATATTGCACTTAGAATACTTTATAAAAAACCAAATTGTTCATTTTTTTACCTGCTACAATTTTGTTCTTTATAAAATTTTCGATAAAACGTATATTTTTGGAGATATTTGCAAAAAACCGATGAAAAACGCGAAAAAATTGCGAATTTTCAATTGCCAATAACTTAAAAAGTATAGGATTTTTCGAAAAACTTTATAGATGATTTTTTGCTTAAAATTAGGCCTTCTATCGATATCCGAGGTTATTTTGAAAAAACAAATTCACCCCCGAGAAGGGGTGGCAACCACCCCCAGGGTGGTTGCGGAGTTCAAATCATTTTCACTTTTGAAGTTAAGGGTAAGATGAACCTAATTCCAAAATTGTATGCAATTCGGTTTACAGTAACAAAATTCGGAGCAATAATGCTTCAATGACTGCATTATATAGGTTGTTTCATACTACAGTAGTTTTAGGACGCTAATTTTATAAATGTAAAAGTGTTTATTTGTTCTTCGTTCACGACACAATAAAGCAACGGATCGACAAAAAATTTGCACTGGATCTAACAAAAAATTTCATCAAAATTCATTCAGCCTTTTCGAAGCTATCTATCTATCTATCTATCTATCTATCTATCTATCATCACGCCTTTCATCCTAAGAGGGGTAGGCAGAGACAATCGAATGCCATTTGTTACGATCTCTTTTGCTTCTTTTATATTCATGCATGCTCGGCGATTGTGTGTACTTTTAATATTTCCATCGATCAACATATTTTTTATATGTTCAATAAAAGTACATCTAGGTCGTCCTCTGCCAGCATTTCCTTTCACTTCAGCCATATAAACCTTTTTAGTCAATCTTTCATCCTTCATTCTTTTCGAAGCTATACTAGAATAAGCAGATTCCAAGTCTACAAGGTCATCTTGTATCTGTCAAAAATATGTTGAGTTTATTTATACAACATTTCCTTTCCACACAATTGACAAGGCCACAATAATAACTATCAATTGTGTGGTAAAGAAATGTTGTATAAATAATCACCTTTTCAGGATTAACTGAGTTTTGCCATATTTTTGATAGTTATAAGATGACCTTGACCAACGGCCCTTAACGCATTACAATTTTATTTCAACGGTCGAAGCCGGCGCGGAAAGCTAGTTAGCCTTAAAGTAATAATAATACAAGCGACACACCTCGGTTTGCAAAGGTAGAAAAGTTGTTTATGAAAAAAAACAAATTTTTCTGGGCAATATTTTACAGGGATAAAAGTAACTAATAATTATGTTAGTGCAAAATCATGTCGATTTGTTGTTCTGTTTTGAAGTGAAAGGAGAACAATCAAATAAATAAACACTCTGAGACCGAGTGGTTAAGACGTCTGGAATTAACTAGGCAGACCTGGGGTTCGATCCCGGATCCAATGGGTCTTTTAATTAAAAACGTATATACATAATCCGACAAACCACACTTAGATACTTTTCCATCTAAATATACCTCAGCAGAACTAGCCATTCGTTAGATATAGCCTCACAAATACCATCGGCTAAACGAGGGAGAACTTGGTGTTCCGCTGGGTACCCTGGAACCGTTACATGGTTTCGGGAGCTTGTAAGGCAACCCATGAAGTAAAAATAATAATAAAGAAATAAACACTCGCAGCGATTGTAGCAAATGTTATTCGATTGACCCTGTCTACCCATTATTGGATAAAAGACGTAATGATAAATAGATTGTGAAAATTTACTAATAGAAGTCCATATTTTTCAGATGTTGCAGACGATGGCCCTGGTTTAGCATTCGTAGCATACCCAGAAGCAATATTACAAATGCCTATACCTCAGTTGTGGGCTATATTATTCTTCTTTATGTTATTTATATTGGGTTTAGGCAGTCAATTTGCTGGTATTGAGGCTATTAATACAGCCATTGTGGATAAATGGCCACAGCTAAGGAAACGGTATTGGATGGTAAGTAACACACACGTTGTCCATATTCAACAGAGCAGGTGGCAAGCCTGTTGCTGCACTTAATGGACCTAGATGTATCACTTCTTTAACAGACGTAAATTATATGTTAGTTTTAGAAGAAGTGCGGTCGCTGGTTTAACGTGCACGAGGAGTCGATAGAAAATTGGTGCTGAGCATTTTTGTTGGAACGAGTGGGAATTGAACCCGAAACCTACCGTCTTTAAGACAACGTTCTACCAACTAGGCTATCGACTTCTTTTTAGTAACATTGCATATTGTATAAACCTTTTAAAAAAAAGTGTACCGACTTCAAAAATTGTGCACTGAAAAGTAAGAAATAATTAATATTTCGTCGTAGAATTTGAAGGTTGGTTCTAAAATTATTTTTAAATTAATTTCAAAAGAAGGAGGAGGTTCTCAATTCGTCGGAATCTTTTATGTTTCCCCGATTACTTGAAGACTTGGATTTTTTTTTGAAATGGTATATATTCCAGCTGGTCCCATGGTCATCAGGTCAGGATCTGATGATGGGATCCTGGAGAAAACGAGAACTCTTCAAACTTTATAGGCCCACTTGAAGCGATTTCTGTTTTTTTTTATATATAATATAGTAACTTGTGCATTTGCTTTCGGAAAGTACATTTTGGTTTTGAAGGCGGTTTTTTTTCTTCATCAGAAGTGGTGGTTATATTCATTTATTTTGAATGAAACAGTTAAAATAAAAATTGAGAAAAAAAGTGTTCGAACAATTTGTCTAAAATCACATAGATCTAATGTTTCGATAAATTCTTTCAATTGCCGAAAATATGGCTACATCGGTTGATTAGTTCGTGCGACAAAAATTTATAAAATTTAGCTCAAAAACCTTGGCTTGTATTATTGAATTTTCATTATAATATTTTTCAGGTAACAGGAATTACCTGCTTCTCTTGCTTCTTACTTGGTTTACCAATGTGCTTCAGTGGCGGGGTATACTTGTTTACAATAATGGACTGGAACACAGCCTCGTGGGCTATTTTGTTGATCGGGATGGCTGAGGTGAGATTTTGTAACTTTTACACGTAGAGTCCTAAAACTAACGGGATTGGGGTACCGTTTTGTGTCGCGAGACAGAGCTCTATAGAAAAATGGTTAATTGTGTTGTTTTTGAATGTGAAAAGCGATCTAGGACGTCTAATTTACGGGAACATAATATCTCCTATCATCTATATAAAATATCACTTGAGAACGACAGATATTGTCTGAAAAAGGTTTTTAAAGAAAAATTGGAAATGTTGGCCGTAAAATTGGAAAAAGCTTTTTTCTATGGGATTTTTTTATGAACTCAAGACCATAATAGGAGATGAAAGTAATTATGGGCTCCAATATTTATTATGTTTGTGTTTTAGTTTAGTTTTTTTATTTTATTCTCCATATAAAGTAAAAGCAGTTGCGACAATAAAACGATAGAAAAATACAGTGGTACGGGGGTTGTACTCTACCTCTAGTAATCAATACTAATAATTAAGCTGAAAAAATTGATTTTTTGTTTGAATCTCTGGAACAGTCAGACAGTTAACGCGCATGCGCAGTAGGTAGGTAACCGCGGTTTCCCGCCAATTTGTCGATTAAGAAAAATATCTTGGTTCAATTTGTTTTGTACTATTGCATGGGATTAGATAAAGTAGTGTATGAACGGGCACATAACTTGGAATTAAAACACTCGTGGATGCTATTAAAAAAATCCACTTGTGTTTTAATTACCCCTATTATGATCCCGTATCATAAACTACTAATAATAATAATAATAAAAAAAAAAAAAAAGCTCAACGTCAAAGTATCAACTGGCATTCAAAATTTATTTTCCTTTATATTTTATTTTATAGTAATTAATATATCTTATCTTTTTCTATATATACACTATTTAAAATTAAGTAAAATCAAATAAAAGTAATTACAAGATATATACAAAAAGGACTATACAAAAATACAAAATTATAACGAAATAGTTGACATTTGGATGACATGTCGGAATCAGAACAACAACAAATAATTATTTTAAATAAACGCTCAATAAAAACAGAAAATACAATGATACAGAAAGAAAGGAAAATATTATTTAAGATACAATGATAACAAGATCCGGAGCTATACTACACGCACGCCCAACACCCTCGGGATCGTCGCTGGAAGGAACTTCAGTGTTTGTGCAGGAAGTGGTGGAGCCAGCACAAACACCACAGGCAGACCCCAAAGCTGCAGATGCCACTCAAACATCAAGTTCCAGCGACGAGTTCTTCTCACCACAAACGTCACCAACACCAACACGACGGAGAGGAAAGCCCCAGCCCCCGGCACGCCTAGGACCTGCAAAACATGATGTTTTGCAAAAGGCCCCTGCTACCGGTGGTGCAGTGCGCCGCATGAAATGGACAAATAAAATAAATGTGAATGTCATGCGAGCGTACTATGAGGTTACAGAGGGGGGAACTAACCTCACTGCGTACCGTGTCCGGATGCTCCCTTTGTTTCAGACCCTGGAACCAACTGTCAACGTTTCGGTTCAACGACTGTCGGATCAAGTGCGGGCAATCCAACGCTGTCACATGCTGGATGAGCCCGTGCTGGAGAGGCTGCGCTCAGAATTTCAAAGTAACTGCATCATCCCTGTCCCATCACAACCTGCGGTAAGCGAACTAACATCATATCCCGCTACCCCGCAGACTGTTGATGTAGACACGGATAATGCAGTTATTACAGTAAGTAGCCAGTATAATGAGCACTTGAGGAGCGTTTTGGAAGATGTGATTTCGAAGTATCGAAATACACTGCCCTTACTTAGACCACGTTTACCACGTTTGCCTATGCACAAAAAAAACATAGAGATGATGGGTACCCTAGATTCAATATTATCAAATTATTTTGATAATAGTGAAAACCTCGCCGACACGCATTCGATCCTGTACTGCGCCGCGGTTACGGCTTGTCGTGTAGCAGGAGTTAAGTTCTTCAGTGAAGACCATACTACACGACCAAAACCTACCGTACCCGCGTGGCAGAGCAGGATCCAACGGCGAATTGACGAGGCTAGGGTACTTATAGGCAAACTAACCTGCTTCAGGACGGGCAACACTCGCCCGCGAGTGATGCGTTTTGTGCATCGAGCTTTCTCGGACACTGACATCAGACCCCGGGATTATATGTCTCGAGTCACAGAACGCATCGACTTCCTGAAGCAGAAAGTTTGTGCATGGGCAAACCGCATTCGTAGGTATAAGTTACGAGTAGACCGATACATACTGAATCGCATATTCCAAAGTGATCAAAGGCGGGTATATAGAGACTGGGAACGATCTAAACAAATTGTGACTGAGGGAAGTCTACCAGATGTTGAAACCACCAATTCTTTCTGGCAAAACATCTGGTCGACTCCCGTCAGTCACACGGAAGACGCTTGGATGGAGGATGTTAAGCGGGCCTGTGAGTCTGTGCCAGAGATGGGGTCTGTCATTATTGACCCCATCGATGTAGTTTGTGCGGTCCGTCCTATGGCAAATTGGAAGTCTCCAGGGCCCGACGGACTACACAACTATTGGCTAAAATGGTTACGCAGCTCACACGCTCGCTTAGCATCCCAATTCCAAGACGCAATTGAGTTTGGATCGATCCCAGAATTTATGACTACAGGCATTACCCGCCTGCTGTATAAGTCCGGTAGTACCACGGATCCTAAGAACTATAGACCCATAACATGCTTACCTACCATCTACAAGCTCCTTACATCCATTTTGAGAATCAAAATTGGTAGCCATATAGACACTAATTCCATCATGTCAGCTTCTCAGAATGGATGTAGGGCTGGGTCCCGTGGTACTAAAGAACTTCTCCTCATTGACATGACCATTAGCCAACAAGTTCGACGTAACCGAAAGAATCTATCGGCATGCTGGATAGATTACAAAAAAGCTTATGACTCTGTACCACATACCTGGCTCATGAGGGTGCTGGAGTTGTATAAAATCGATACAACTCTACGCACCTTCCTGAGCTCATGTATGGGGCACTGGAAAACAGTCCTCATCTATCCAGGATGCCGAAGAGCTTTCGGCGACGACGAACTAATCAGGATTAAACGGGGTATATTCCAAGGCGATAGTTTGAGTCCCTTGTGGTTCTGCTTGGCCCTAAACCCACTCAGCACACTGCTAGGGGTTTCAGGGCTAGGCTACCGTTTGCGGAGAGAGAGTCAAGTTATATCGCACTTACTTTACATGGATGATTTGAAGTTATTTGCCCAAAACAAATCACAACTGATAGATTTACTAAGGATAACTGAAAACTTTAGTAAATCTATCAGTATGGAGTTTGGTTTGGACAAATGTGCGATCATACATGTAAAGCGAGGAGTGATAACGGAATCTGAGAGTACACAACTCACAGATTCTGTAAAACTTGATTCACTCTCTGAAAACGAAACCTACAAGTATTTGGGTATGTCACAGGCAATAGCTATCAATGAGACAGACATGAAACAATCTTTGAAGGAACGCTTCTATGGCCGCCTGAAAAAAGTACTGAAGAGTCTTTTATCAGGCGGAAATAAAGTGCGTGCCTTTAATGGTTGGGTCATGCCTGTCTTATTGTATTCCTTTGGCATACTCAAGTGGACTCAAACTGAACTGGACGCCCTGGACAGACGAGTTCGGACACTATTGACCGCATATCGTATGCATCACCCACGCTCATCTGTAATGAGACTGTACATCCCACGGAAATGTGGAGGTCGTGGCTTTCTTAACGCTAAGACTCTCCACAATCGTGAGGTATACAGTCTCAGAGAATATTTTCTCAACAATGAGGGAGTGATGCATGGAGATGTGGTCAAGGTAGACAAGGGCTTTACCCCGTTATCCTTGGCTAAAGAGAACTGGCACAAACCTGTAATACTGAGTACCAATGACCGCAAGGAGGTATGGCAGAGCAAGGAGTTACACGGAAGGTTCTACAAGGCTCTTCATGGTTCTGATGTAGACCTTTTGACTTCCGTGTCCTGGCTACGCTTCGGTGATCTCTTTGGAGAAACCGAAGGTTTTACCTGTGCAATTATGGACGAAGTTGTCAAGACGAATAACTACCGGAAATACATCATTAAGGACGGCACGGCTGACATCTGTCGAGCATGCCATCGTCCCGGAGAATCAATCAGACATGTTATTTCCGGTTGTTCTAGTCTTGCCAACGGCGAGTACTTGCACAGGCACAACCAAGTAGCCAGGATTATACACCAACAACTTGCTTTACGATACAACCTTGTAGTCACGGAAGTACCGTACTACATGTATGTGCCTGAACCAGTTCTTGAAAATGGTCATGCCACGCTCTACTGGGATCGATCTATCATCACAGACAGAACTATTGTTGCCAATAAACCTGATATTGTGTTGGTAGATCGATCAGCGCGCCTTGCAATGATAATCGATGTCACTATCCCACATGACGACAATCTTGTGAAAGCTGAGAAAGATAAACAATCAAAATATCTTGACTTGGCTCACGAGATTGTCGACATGTGGAATGTGAAATCGGCGATCATTGTACCGATAGTTGTGACGGTCAATGGTCTTTTTGCTAAGAGTTTTGACCGTCACCTTAGGAGACTTGAGATTGGCAGTTGGGTCAAGGGTCAGATCCAGAAGGCAGTACTCCTCAGTACGGCCCGTATTGTGAGGAGGTTCCTCTCTCTGCAGCCCTAACCACCGGTAGTTTGGGTATTAACCTCGCTTCCGGGGGGATAAATCCTTTTTTTATATTTTTATATATTTTTGTTTTTTTTTTTTTTTTTATACCTAAATATGTAAAAATATAATTTAAAGAAATATGTGAAATAAAGAGAATAATAATAATAGCCTTTTATTCAGATATACATTAAAAAATCACTTAAATCTAAACATTTTTTCACACATCGGTAACTCTGTCTGTTTGCCTTAATTAATTATATATATTTTTGTTCCAGTGTGCTTCTTTAGCATGGAGTTACGGAGTTAATCGGGCTATAAACGATCTAGAAACAATGAAGATGAAAATGAATATTGTACTCAAATGGTATTGGAAAGCTGTCTGGACTGTTATATGTCCGTTCGGTTGTTTGGTATGATATTTTTTTAGTACAATTTTATGCCAGCCCCCCCCCCTGATAAAACCTGATAACGGATTGGCTGAGTATACCACAATTGAAATTGCAAAATATACATGTCTCATGCAGACGGGTGCCCCCTCAGTCCTTGCGCCCTAGGCCTAATTAGCCTTAATGAAAAACCAGGGCCTGTTTATGCTAATAGACGCTATCCAAATAATTGTGATGATTTGCATAAGTTTAAGAGAGGTCTAAAGAAAATAAAGGTAAACGATACAGAAGTCGTCATGATGCATCTTAGTCGCGATATGTGGCATACATTCGTAGGGAGTAAGTTCGTGAAATGGGACGGAAGTGTGTAACCGGATGTAAAGAAATTCAAATTAGAATTTCGAATTCGACTATTCAAATGATTAGAATTATTTGATAATAGGATTTTTTTGGAGTTCTTATTACACTAAGACTTTAAAAGCACAGTGTTTAATCTATTTCTAGTGCTTTTTTTCCAGCGTTAAGCCGCCGTGAGCACTTATTTTGAAACAAACTCCCGAAACCGTGTTATCGGTCCAAGAGCCGATGGTATTTGTGAGGCTATACCTAAAGAGTGGCCAGTTCTGTTGAGGTATATTTAGATGGAAAAGCCTCTAAGTGTGGTTTGTCGACTTTTGTGGACAAGTCAGTATTTGACCAAGCGGTTTTTTTTATATTTCAGGCTGTTTTCATTTTCGTAATGATGGATTGGAAGGACCCTGGCTATGGCAGCTACGAATTCCCACTGTTTGCTAACTTACTGGGCTGGGCGATAGGCACTGCTACTATTATATTATTCCCATTTGGAATTGGTTATGCTTTCTACAAAGGATATGTGAGTATTATCAAAAAGTTGACGTACATTTTACATCTGAATCTAGATTTCCGCCAAGGTTACTGCTTCTCCATCAAAAGACGTTGCGCGATGTTTTGTACACATACACTTTCCTTGTGAATCAGTCTATCTACTAGGAAAAACCGTATCAAAATCGATCCAGTGGTTTTTAAGTTTATAAGGCACAAACAGACAGACAGATATACCTACATCTATTTTTATATATAAGATTAGCGACCCGCCCCGGCTCTACTCGTGGAATTTTAATATCACTATCTATATATCATCACGCCTTTTATCCCAACAGGGGTAGGCAGAGGCAATCGAATGTCATTTGCTACGATCCTGACATACCTCTTTCGCTTCTTTTATATTCATCATACCTTTCATACATGCTCGGCGATTGTATGTACTTTTAATATTGCTTTCGATCAATAATTTTTTTATTAGTTCAATAAAAGTACACCTAGGTCGTCCTGCACATTTCCTTTCATTTCAGCCATATAATCTTTTTAGTCAATTTATCATCCTTCATTCATTCAACGTGTTCAAACCAGCGTAAACTACTTTTCTTCAATTTAGTCACAACATCGTCTTTCGCTCCGAATTTTTCTATAATGACATCGTATAGGATGCGGTTAATACGTTTTATATCACACATTCTATGTAAAGACCGCATAACATTTCCAATGCATTTATCTTACTTTCATGCTTCTTATTCCATACCCAAGTCTCGATTGGAACTAAAACTACGTAGGTATATTAATTTTACTTTATTTTTATCACATGCTCACCCGATCCTGTTGATACAATAAGTTTTTTATTGTTTTTTTTATTTTTTTTTCAGCGGGGCATTGATCTGTTCCGGCCAACATCAGCTTGGGGGCCTGCAGTTAAAGCAGAAATAAGATCAGATTCGTTAGCTACACTTGATATTTTACTGAACAACGGAATAGACAACGCTGCATTTGAACAATCTTAAGATAAACTTCACGGCATGTAGCTTTTCAACCACCTGATGGGAAGGAGATTCTATCAATGGCAATTATGAACAATGACCGTTTACCAGTAGGTCATATACTTCGCCCGTGGATCATTTGTTTATGGTTACTGACGCGCTCTTTCTCAAGAATTGGGCTATCAAATCCAACTGGTAGTTCCAGATATTAGCACGTTGAAAAAAGCTCTTCAGCTAGATTAGTTAGAGCGTCTCTACCAATGTGATGGGAAGATTCTTTAAAAAAAAAATTAAAAAAATAAGCAGATTATTACTGTGATTTTTTAATATAAAAACCTCTAAAGATTAAAAATAACTAAATAAACCAGGTCCGCGTAGAATAGTGGCAAGAATACTGGCTGCATTTCCCCGCTGAATCGCGATGCTGATTCGTTGAGAAAGGAAGGAGCAAGCCCTCTTGTCACCAGAAGAGATGATCAGTCGAGGGGATACATCTTTAATAATATTTTTGGCATTTGAACCCCACGGACCTAGAGTTTCTACACCAAAAGAGATGATCAGTCGAGGGGATACATCTTTAATAATATTTTTGGCATTTGAACCCCACGGACCTAGAGTTTCTACACCAAACGACACAAATTTGTAGTTTTCAATAATTGAACTATATTTACGCCGTTTTTTAGACTCTGCGATTCCCGCTTTGATTGCTGTTTCCCTGAGATGAGACGGGGCTAATGTGTCCACGCACGTAGCATCCCATACAAGGGCCCGACCTCGCTCCCAGGGAATCAGAGTCATTCCATCGGGTCTCTTGCCGTCTTCTCGGATTATTCCCGTTGGCTCTAGGAGAGCAGGGACGTCTATTGACGCAAGAGCCCTTTTGATGGTATCATTGAGGGAATTGTGGCGAGAAAGCCTGCCTGCACTTTTTATGCAGGAAAGTTTTTTTATATTACTGTGATCATATACCTATTATATCATCTATGACTCGAAAGAAATACTTGTATTTTTTTATTTAAACTTGTCAGGAACCAGCCCTCCTATACGGATCTCTGTTGCTAACAATATCGTGTTGGTAACCGTATACACAGATTAGTAATGTAAGATAGACTAAGAAGAGCGAGCTGCACGGTACACTCACTCTCGGCCTGTTATATTTACTAATCTGTGGACGGTTACCAACACGTTTTTGTTAGCAACAGAGATTCGGCATTGAGTGTCTAAAGGCTGGCTTTATAACCATCTGTCTGTGTATATTATAAATATGATATAAATATGTAAAATTGTAAAATATGTATATTTTTTGTGCTATATTAATTTTTAATACCTATTTATAACTTAGATTAAGGATATATTTATTGAAAAAAACATATTTATTAGATATAGCAATATTGTGTAAAAAAATCATATAGGTAAGTGGATTGACATGAAAATTTTGTACCTACTCACTGGATTTCATGATTAAAAAGACGAGGAAAACATAAAATATTTACATTTATAGATAAGAAATTATTTTTAAGATATATTCCCACGCCCATTTAATTTTTATATGTCAAATATGTAAATAATTTTATATCTTTAAGATAAATGTAATGAGTAAAATAATATTTAAATTAAGGATTGATCTGTTTATGCGTTTATATTTAATGACAATGATACTGTTTGCATATTTATTAAATTATTTTTTTTATACAAATTGTTATTTGTTTTTAACTAATCCATATAAAATAACTAGCTGTCCACCCCTGCTTCGCCCGTGAAAAGTCTTACATTTTAAAAAAAGGGGCCCCTGAAACCCTAACGATTCGGATTAATAATAATTTATAATAAAAAGAAATAAAGGGACAAGAAAGTAAATTGCGTTTGATTTAATTAATAAAAATCTTTACGAGTTGCCTTACATCTCCCGGGAACCGTTGCCAGCCCCAGGGTACCCAGCGGAAGACAAAGCCTTCCTCACTTAGCCGAAGATTTCTTGAGGTTATACCCAACGAGTGGAGATACCTAAAGATCTGTTAAGGTATGTAGATGGAAAAGCCTCTTTGTACGGTTTGTCGGATAATGTACATAGATTTTTTTATTATAAAAAAAGCCCATTGGGTGTCGTGGGTTGTGGGGTAGCCAGGCCGGGTAGATGGGTAGGTATAGCAGGAAAACTCGTAGTAAACTTTCACCATTCGTTTATTGGTCGAATTAACAAGGAAGGAACAACCAGGAAGGAGCAGGAAGGAGCAACCAGGAAGGAGCAGGAAAAGTAAGGAGCAGGAAGGAGCAGGAAGGAGCGCACTGTAATAAAAATGAACTACACATTATTACAGGGCGTTAAGCTATTGAAGTAACACAATACAAAGTATGATAAAAATACTTACAATACTTATTTGCGCTCCTTTTATATTAACATAGATATTAGTTCTTGAATATTGATTCAATACATTTTATTTAGTTGTTTACTTAGTTGATAAAATATAAATATAATACATTTTACAATTGGCAGAGTACTGCCTAAGTCAACAGTTTGTGAAGGAATGAGTAACATTTTAATTTAGGTTCCACACATCGAATATTTGAAAATAACATACAATGTTCTATTGAATTAAAATGAACAATATCGCGTTCTAAAATAAAAATAAATGCTATTAATGATGGCCAGCTTGTAAGCGGCCAGGAAAATAAGGTCGTATCATCACATGGTACATGGTCGGATGTAGGGATCGAACCAGCGACTTCTCAATTATGAGCCACCGACGCCTTAACAAACAATATCCACTGAATGTAACACTTGCGCATAATTACTTATGCAGACATTCTTCCCTTAGTAGCAATATTTTTTTAATATAGAAATATATATAGAAATTCAAAATTTAAACAAGAAGTTGTAGAAGTATGCAGTAACCTTTGATGAAACGCAGTAACGGACATAGTTCGTTGTCGGACCGTGAATTAGTCACTTACTGAACAGAAATTTAAGTCTAAAGTTTTCCTCTGCCTATTACTGAAGTCTTTATGATTTTAATAAGTGCTCCTTCTAAATTGGGACAACTATTCATACTTATTATCGGAAAACGTAAGGTGTAACGACTTAACGCATTGTAATTAAATACTACAAAAATCTAAATTACATTATAGAAATGGCAATATAAAACAATCCAACGACTCACAGTAAAAGAGAATAGTATCCAACGCGTGTCGCTGGAAAGAGCTAAGAGATCTGATTTAAAACTATTAACCATGGCAATCATACTCATATAATGACGAAAAAAATATGGTATTACAGTTGATCGTATTTCAGACACTTGGTCTGTTCTCAAAATGTATATTCAGAAACTTTGCCCGATAGAAAAAAATTGCAAAGTGGCCTCTCAAAAAACGTAAAATCTCAAATATCTTAGCTATTCATGAAATAATGTTGATGATATTAAGTATGAATATCTGTTGTAAGCTTATAAAGAACTGGCCTGATTTAAATTTTTAATAAAGTTGCTATTTTAATATAAATAAATAATTTAATGATTTTCCATTTACGCCCTTTTATTTCAAGCAGCGTTATGTCACTGCTTCTCTATCACTCTTACTAGAGAGTAGTATTTCTTACTCAGTTCATCAGTGATCGCCGAGGCGCCTTGCTTAGACAGTTGAGTGTTGCGTGCAGTCCCGAAAAATAATTATTAATATGGGCAACAAAAAGCCGGAGCATGATAGGGGGGGGGGGGGGGGAAGGGGCTCTATTCAGCTTCTTAAATATTTTCACTAGCGCGATACAGGTTTCAGTCTTGAGACAGTAGCGGCATCTAACGATGAGCCGCCACAACACCAAAAAAAATCGTACTGTAGATCTCAATCTTAAAAATTATTGAAATGTGACATATGGATTATCCCGAAGAATTTCAGGGATAAAAAGTAGCCTATGTCACTTTTGGGCCCTCCAACTATCTCTGTGCAAAAATCCAGTGATCCGTTGCTCAGATTTGATATAAAAAATGGCAAATCACTTATAATATTAGTTAACAAGCTTCTGTCCGCGGTTTCACCCGCGTGGAAATATATTCAAAAAGAAATAATCCCGTGGCTGTAATTTGCCCCTCCCCAGCCCGCTTTCGCGTTATAAAAAGTATTATATGTCATTCTCTGACCCCTAAACTACCACTATGCAAATAATCATATCGATTCCGTGAAAAACAAAAACAAATCTATGACACGAGAACCATACCGGGATAAAAAGTAGCCTATGTGCTATTCCAGATTATAATCTATCTCTGTCTGTGTGCATACAAACTTTTGCGTTTATAATATTACATAGAGTACTAAGCCTATGGAGGGGCCATAGACGGGCTCCCCCTTTCGCCAATTTTTTGCCCTTTGACCAGTTATACTGACCAGGTGCGCAGTAACAAGTTACCTTAGATTTCGTTGGTATCGTTTTGTGTCGCGAGACAGAGCTCTAGGAAAATAGTTAATTGTGATGTTTTAAATAGGAATGGCGATCTAGGACGTCAAACTTGGGGAAATATAGTGTTTCCAATCATTAATTATAATTATTACGTTTGTATTTTAACATAATCATCATATAAGGTAAAATCCGTTGCGACAATAAAACGACAGAAAAATACAGTGGTACAGGGGCTAGTACTAGGCGTTTACCTCCCCCCCGCCAAAAGTGGCAGAAAATATTGTTCGGTGATTTACACGCTACACGTCTCCTTTGGTATATACTCAAAGATAATATTAGTGGGATACACGTGTAAGTTACAATTGGTCCTGAAAATATGTATAATGTCGGAAAGGTTTCTTTTAAGTGGTCTTATGGCGGAGAAGTATTTGAAAATTTACGTCTCGTGTGAAAAGTCTTCCTTGTATGTAGTAGTACCGCTGTATGGTAAAACGGTCTTAAATTTTAGTTTTATTAAACTTCGGAGTTTTTATTCATATCTATATATCTATCATCACGCCTATTATCCCACAAGAGGTAGGCATTGGCAATCAAATGCTGACACACCTTTTTCGCATATTTTATTAGGTACACGCTTCTAATTGTCGTATCGATTTGAGGCTTTGCAAGTGTATGTAATTCGGATGAAAATACAATAATTTGGTACCATCGATCTGATCTGATGATGGAGCCAGGATGCGGAGTTGTGGATAGTAGAACTCTGTAACGAAACGACGTAACCCCATCGAGTTTGTGCCTATTTGGTTTGCGCAAGCGTTACTAACAAAAGCGTGTTTTTTAGTTTTTTTTAATAAACTATTAATTTGATTCATCATACCTTTCATACATGCTCGGCGATTGTGTGTACTTTTAACATTGCCTTTAAAATAGTTGACCCGATAATATATATTTATACAATTTATCATTAATTAATACTATTGTCTTTACAATAAACTTTAAAACTGATTAAATCTTATTAAAATAGATAAGATACTGAAATGAGATATAAAGTTTTGTTTTTCTCAGCAACGTAGACCTAATCCGTTTTAAATTGAAGCAAATTAATGGCGAACTTATCTCAACCAAAACTCGCAAAGTGGGAGCAAGATTCCTTTCTTGATTTAACTTGATCTAGATTTAATTATCTTTTTGGGAATGACTTTAATAACAGATTTATTCGTCGTTTAACGGGTGTCTAGAGATTGACGTGAATTTAATTTTTATTTGAAAAGATAAGGAGAAAGCTTCTTCAAATAAAATTTTGGCGTCTGCTTGAATGTCTAATACTGTGGTAAAATAATTTCATTAAATTTTGCGTTCTTTTACAATTTATATGATTTACTTTTTATGCTTTTGGGATAAGTCTTAGAGAGTAGTATATTCCTTGTTGTTGATCGAAGGGATAAGTACTTTTGGATTAATTGTTTGTTTCTTTTGGATTGATTGTTTGTTTGTTTTTTAAGTAAGAAAAAGTATGATTTTATTAATATTAAATACCATTGATCAAATATCTGATGTCCTCAAAAAAGGTCAAATACGTAGTATTAAAAAGTGTACCGACTTCAATTTGCACTGAAAAGTAAGAAATAATAAATATTTCGTCGTAGAATTTGAAGACGGTTGGTGCAAAATTAGGATTCAAAATTAAGTAAACGTCTAAGAAGATAAAGATCTGTTCAATATTATCAATGTTTGTATGTAGTAATGATCATAGGTTCCTAAAGAATTGTCTAGATTAGTGAATTTGGGTGCTAAGTTGTTTCTAATTTGGCACCAACCGTCTTCAAATTCTACGACGAAATATTTATTATTTCTTACTTTTCAGTGCAAATTTGTGAAGTCGGTACACTTTTTTTTAAAGTTAATTTATTTTTCCCTTTTAAGTGATTACAAGTATCATTACAAATAAATATAAATAATCGAAATCGGCTTGGCATTTCATTGAGTTATGACAAAAACTGCCTTAGAAATCAGTTTTTATTCTAAACTACTATGGTGAGGAAATTAACAGCCCTTACCTACAAGATGTTATCTGTGTCCTTGATGATGTTCTTTTATCCATAGGTCGCTGGTTTAGGTTCGATGTTTTGGCTGTCTCTTTCTGCATCACACTTTTCTTCTTAACCTAAGCTTACTAACTAAATTGCGGTTTTGCTTGTAAACATTATTGTCTTTGCGTTAGCGATTCGAGTGGGCAGCGCGACGGCTTAACGGGTACGAATAGCGCGACTCGATTGCGGTACGTTGCGACACTTGCGACCAACGTCTTGACCATCCGGGCACTTGACACACACTGAAGCGTTATATGGAGAACGGAGGGTAGGTAGGAAAATGTATAAAATATGAGTAGCGTGTTGTGTGTATGTATTGTGTAATACAAAATTGGCCTGACAAATTTTCACTAAAAAAATGGGCCCACACGGGAAGCACCAGCTTTCAAATAAAAAAATGACTTATGTACGCGCGTTAGAAGTTATACTTTTTTGGCATAACACAAATAAGTTTATTTAGCACGCAAATAATAATTGACTTTAAAAAAAAAGTGTACCGACTGTAAATTGTCTATTTAATATAATAAAAAAATAAAGTTGCATCGTGCGCGCGCATCATGAAATTTTGTCGAAACTTCTCGGCAACTTCATACTGTAACTTTTTGTTACTTCGTAAAATTTCACTCTCATATAATTTTTTCATAACGCGCCTAAAGAAGTATAACTTCAAAAAGTATCATCAAAATAGGTTCACCCAGTGGAAAGTTTTGAGGTAACAAACATAAAAAAAAAATAAAAAAATTACAGTCGAATTGAGAAACTCCCCCTTTTTTTTTGAAGTCGATTAAAAATAGACGTGCATGTATGAAACGATGTATGGATGTAGATGAAGCAAGAGAAGTATGTAAAGATCGAGAGAAGTGGCGCTCCATAGCCTCTGCCTACCTTTTTGGGAAACAGACGTGAAGGTATGAATAAATCATCTTAAAACTTAGGTGAAAACTTATTTTTCATTTTTTTTTGTTTCATACTTCATAATCAAATTGGAAGCGCTTGCAGTCCATCAAGAACCACGGTATAAATGTAAAATTATAAAACAAAGTCTTCCACTGCGTCTGTCTGTCTGTTTGTCTGTGCCCGAAACTACTGAACCGATTTTGTTGTGATTTGAATTACTTGACCATTGAATTCACTAGTAATCTAAGGTAAGTTAATTTTTATTTAGTGAATAATCAAGTCGGAGACAAAGTTGGAAACAATTTTTAATATCGTTTGAATAAATTTGTATATTTACTAATATGCGATGTATGAAAAAGAATTCCCAGTGAATAACACAAAACACAAATCAAGATAAAGTTAGCAGATATCTTTTTTAAATTCGCTATCGCGTTAAAAAATCGTCCATGCACGATTTACGACTGTTCGCAGAGATAATAAAATTTTGCATCGATTTTTCAAAATGCTAACTTTTACAGGCGCTGCGGGTTTTTCCGGATCTGTTATGTGGTTGTACTGATGTTAACATTGTTACGGTTTTATTGAGTTACTTTGACCGATTTTTATTAAATAACAATACAGGACAGGAATACAGCCAAAGAGCTTCCGCTGCGGTTTTTATTATTTAAAAATTGTACGCTCCCAATCTAATAGCACTACATATTATAAAACTAAGTCGCGTCGTCGCGTCTGTCTGTCTGTCTGTGCCCTTTTCACGTAAAAACTACTGAACAGATTTTGTTGCTGTATGAGTGAATAAATTCGGGGAAAAGGTTATCCCCAACGAGCTTACATGGCGTATGCTGTCTAATCCGGCAGAGATAAATAACAAAATGATGTGTGGAAAGAATTGTGTAGAATAAAATCATCTACAATAAAGTCCGCAGTTGCATATATTTATTTCTAATAGATAAGTAGTTACAAGCGTATTTACGTAGGTATTTAAGTTGTTATAAGTACACGAGGGTCGCTAGTATTACATAGAAATAAATAAAATTGAAGTATCTGTATGTGATTTCAGAATTAATAACGATACGGTTAAGACGTCTGGTATATTAACTAGACGGACCACGAAATGGTTTTCCAGAGGCTTTTCCATATAAATAGCTAGGTATACGTCAACAGAACTACCATCGGCTTAAAGAGGGAGACTTGGTCTTCCGCTGGGTACTCTGGCTAGTAACACGATTTCAGGAGCTGTAAGGCAACCCTTGAAGAAAAAAACCATAAAAAGGAGTAGGTAGGACGACAGACACTTTGAATTTTGATTATTTAGTAATTAGTAGAGCGTTGGGGGGACCTGGGTTCAAATCTCAGTCGTGCCAAAATGCTTAACATTTAAGAATGCTAAATGTTCTGCTACTGTCTCTGGCCACACCGCAACAAGGTATATATCTGTAAAGTTACTTAATTTCATGAAACATGAAATATAAGTTATTTAATTTTTATATGTTAGGGTTCAGTAAGATTTAGCAATAGTTATTTGTAACTAAAATCGGAGGATTGGTCAAAAGTGGATGGATTTGTCAAAAAAAAAAGCTACGGCCACCCCGTAGCGGGGATGTTTAAAGTATAATCTGGATTAAGGTTCCTTTGTCTATAATTTTTCTGGGATAAACTTTTCCCAACTTATAAATGGTATAACACCGTTAAAAAAATTAAGAGCTTTGTTATAGATTATGAAAGTGAAAACGAGGGCAAAATTTAACCACCCATATTTCCTATTAATTAAATTAAAACCAATTGAAAAAATAACGACTATTTCATTTAGAGATTTGAATAAGTAACTATATGCTAAATTACTGTGACGCAGGTGGATTATTTACAGATAAATTGGGAATAGTTTATCCCAATACAAATTATGGATATAGGGCTCTTAATTAAATACTATTTATTCCGGAAAACTGTTTATTCGACATTTTACAGCGAAAAATAACGAATTTTTCATTTAGAGGAAATTGAATGACCATTTTCCCGTTTTAGGAAAAATCCGTGACAAACGGCATATACAATAAGTTTGGGCCGAAAACTTTAGCTATTTCAAATTTCACCTGAGAGTCGTGAGTCTCGAAGCAATGCAGTACTGTTTTATTACTCACTGTGCTGGAACTTTTACTGCTATTTTACTAGGTAACTGAGATATGTACCGGTTTTCATTGTTATAAGGTGTTTGACTTTTTATTTTACATCAGTATTAACTAGCGTCTACGGCTTAGCTTGTGTGTATACAGATAGAAATAAAAAAAAATCGAAAAGAAAAAAATAGTGTTATTTTCTAAATTGGTGACCCCGACATGATTTGCAACTTGCAATATCAGAGACATAGTATATTTATTCATTACTAACTTTCGCCTGTAGAAATTTTTTCGAATGTTACATAAAAATTTACTCCGTGGATTTCTGGGATAAAAAGAGGATTTTTTAAAATTTATCTCATAAGAATTTATCCCGTAGGATATCCGGGATAAAAGGTAGCCTATATAACTTTTACATTTTCAACACACTTGCTCGTAACGTGAGTCTTATTACCCCAATTTTAGACTCACAATCCCATATATTAAACACGCGTGCTTTTTCTTTATATTACAGCACAAGAGTTATAATATAACCCAATGAAGTTAAATTCGTACAAGATTGCAAATTGTATGTGTGTCCACAAAGCATTCTTAATTTAACCGCATAATACAGTTTTTATTTTTTAATCACGACTTTTTTGGCAGTTTGGCGAAGTTATCCGTGCCTTATCCGTCACGCGGGAAAAAACAAAACATTTCCATAAATATTTGTTAATATTTTCGCCGTGTTGTGGTTAATTATTAAAAATGACGATTTCAAGTGGCGAAGAATACGTAAATTTGACTCCATGAAGTTTATTTTTTTCCTCGCAAGTGTGTTGAAAAACGTCGTATGAAACGCGTGTGCATTGGTTATTACATACTCAGCTTTCTTATAGCGCTCGCCTCGTGGCTCGCGCTGAAAATACCGCCTCGTACGTAATGACCAACAAGTGCTAACCCTTGTATCACAATATTATAATATTAGTGGGATTATTATTTTTCATATCGCCATCCTATCGAGCCGATTTTCTATACAATTCTGATAGTTGCTATTGTAACAGACGAACGATGGGCTTAATTTTCAATACAAAAGTGTTCGACTTATATATACGATATAAAGCAACTTGTGTTCATTCCTCAATCACAATGCGATTATTAGTATTAATTTAAAGTTTTTTTTTTGGTCTCGTTCTAATCGCGACATTACCAATCTAGTACAGCGCCAGCATACTACATCTATGCCTTTGTACCTACTTGAGTTTATTTGGATATTTAAGAGGATTTGCTTGATAAATTGTTTAGAAATCCCATTAAAACCAGGCTACATTTTTCTCAGTGTACAACTATTTGTTATATGTTATATGGAATGACATATTTGTTAGGTTACAAAACGTTGTATAACTAAATAGTTGTTTAATTAGGTTTATACAATAGATGAAACAAAATACTAGAGTTCTAAACCAAGGCGTAATGGCTAAGTTTAGTAAAAGCGTTCAACAATACCCCGACAGTAGAAATAAGAAGAATGTTGGTAAAGTTGAAGTTAACGAGTTGGCACCTGCCGCGATATGAACTACGTTATGCACCTGAGCTTCTACTCCTGTCGTCATAATTTAGAATTTTGGAAATTTTTAGGGTTCTAGGGTTAAAAGGCTAATTAATCAATGTATGAAACCTTTTCAATGACACCCTACTCAATGGGATGCGATAGAAAAGGGCAGGCGTATTAAAAAAAATCGGCCAAGTGCGAGTCGGACTCGCGCACGAAGGGTTCCGTACCATTATCTATAAAAAGGGCAAAAAAAATAATCACGTTTGTTGTATGGGAGCCCCCTTAAATATTAATTTTATTTTAATTTAATTATTTATTTTTAAAGTGAATATATATAACTAAATATTCTGTGAATATTTCAAGCGTCTACCTGTTGCCGTTATCAATATCGAGCAAAAACGAGCAAAAAAATCACGTTTGTTGTATGGGAGCCCCCTTAAATATTTATTTTATTCTGTTTTTTAGTATTTGTTGTTATAGCGGCAATATAAATACATCATCTGTGATAATTTTAACTGTCTAACTATCACGGTTCATGAGATTCAGCCTGGTGACAGACACATACAGACAGACAGACAGACGGACGGACAGCGGAGCCTTACTAACAGGGTTTCCGTTTTTTTACCCTTTGGGTACGGAACCCTAAAACTACCTAATGTTTTCTTACATTAAAATTCAGATTAAGAGATTAACAGATGTATTAATATAATAAAAATAATAGAAAAGAAGCTATAGCTCAAATCCATTCATTGCAGCGACAGGTTTACCACCTGTGAAAAATGTGAACATAGTTACTTAACCTGGCCACGTCGGAATGTAAAAATTTTGTAAGCTATAATAGGTATTATAATAAATATAAATAAAGCTTCAGTATATAAAATTTCACATAAATAAATAGTAATTAATTTTGCAACATATATATTATTTCCTATTAGGTTGAGTTAACATACGCAATACATTGGTAAATGTATTAATTCACTACCCAGACATCATCCAAATACTAAATCATAATATTTTTGAACCTGATAGCTTTCTTGTTGAAAGCATTTGAATAATATGTAGCTTTATTCTCAGAATACACAATTTTTATATTTCTTGGTAAAAAGACAACATTATAAGAACATAGAATAAGCGTTATTTTTACCCGACTACGGAAAAAAGGAGGTCTATGCTTTTGACAGTCTATTATGTATGTATGTGTGTATTCTTAGCCACTTAACAAATTTTGACAAATGTGGTATCTTTAAATTCGTGCCATCACTCCGCCTGTCATATGGCGGATTTTTTGGTGAATTAAGTTTTTTTGAGATAATCATATCATATTTGGTATCAAAGGAAAGGTCTTGATGCTCGCACGTTCTAAATATATCTAAATATTACATATGCAAATGTTTTAAGTTTCTCAACAAAATATGGTCTCACAAGCGATAAAAGCATAAATGGCGAGAATAGGGAATGCAATACCGGGATATCGGGATCCCGAAATACCGGGATCCCGCATACATGTTGCGGGACTAATCTTGGTCGAAAAATTTGCGGGATCCCGCTGGACTGGCGGGATTACAGAGAAGCGTGGTACATACGTGTTTCTCTAAGGTGCGGGGCGCCGAGCCCTAGGGGAACGGTGTGAAGGCGTTTGATTACTTTTATTTTGCCAGTTATAACTTGTAATTATGACGCAATGCAATGATTTATTCATTGAATATTGATTGTCATAGAATCTATAGATAAATCAAAATCAAACTGAACTTTATAAGAAATAATATTATTTTTGGAACCATCGGGCCGGGTATACCCTGCAAACACCTGCGTCACACCTGCGACCTTTTCTAATAATTTTATTTTTTATATTTATTATATTAATAAACCATTTAAAATGTAACAAAAAGCTTATTTAATTTGGGTTAAAATTAAAACCGTGAAAACTAGGTCTATTAGGTCTTTATTACGATTATTTACGATTGATTTCAGAGGTTTAAGTCGACCCTGTGGGATCCCGCAAATACCTGGATTGAAATTATTTTGCGGGATTGCATTCCCTAGGCGAGAAGTATGACGGTAGCGTATTTTTTGGACACATGAAGCTTTTATACTATTCCTACGCATGCGTATTCTGGTTTGTTCTATATTCTGAGGCTCTATTAGAATATATAGAAAAAATAAAATCGGACAGGTACTTTTACATGTAAGCGGAGCGTTGGAGTTGTCCAGGAGTGAAGTGGAGGTGCTCCGTATGGGTTCCATCCAGCACAGTTAATTGTCGATGCGGCTTGACGCGGTCGATTCGATGTAAGACTCGAATCGAAGGTCAAAAACAACGGGTCCAATGGCCACCCAAGGAATGCCCTGGCATATCCGTGTACTGTCTTTGCCCGATCCAGCAATTTCCTTGGATGGTCATTGGTGCTGTTCCTGAACCTCTCAGTTCTTGACCTTCGGATCAAAGTATGCTATAGGTATAGAGATCAGGAGTTTCCAGGTAAAAAGTCTAAAACAAAACTTTTTGAAAGCATGTTAGTTTAGTTGATTATTCGGCCAGTGTGATGTTTGCATGGAATGGCTCCCAAGAGTGAAATAAATCGGTCCGCACCCTGTTTTATTTAATTATCCTCAACCCGAGATAGTGTCTGCTGCGAATAATTTTAACTCAACAATCTGAATTCACACCATTTCTGTCTGTTTATTTGAAATCTGTCTACTCCGTTGATTTTTTTTTTAAATTTGATGTAATAATTATCTCGAAGGCTTTCTGGGATAGAAAGTTACCTATGCTATTCTCCGGTCCTCCAACTATCCCTGTGCAAAAAATTACGTCGATCCGTTACTTTGTTTGACATTAAAGAAGGACAAAGAAACAAGCACATTTTCGCATCTATACTATTAGTCAGGATATCAGTACAGACAGATGATATACTTAAATAGATGGACTAATTGAGATATCCCCTGATTCCACTTCCGGTCATGGCGACGAGCGCATGCATTTTCGTCGTGGCGTGATGTGGAATTCAGTTTAATCATGTTCGTGCTGTAATGTTGTGATTAATCAGTGATTAATAAGACATATCACGGTCGGCGGGATTATCTTAAATACCGTTTATCGGCTATAAACACTATTAATAAATATAATACTTGACATTGGCAAATCACCGATAAACATTGGTGGAGCCATAATAAAAAAAGAAGAAGAGATATCCCCTCTTAAAAAAATCAATGTGGTTAGCATATTTAAGAACCGTGCCATCGTTCGTAAAAAACGACGAGCCCGCACTATGGCTAGCCAAGAAATGCTCGGTCTAATACTAGAATGACGAGCAAATTGCATTCTAGGGTTAAAAATTATCGGGTCGGGCATTCGAGGCAAGGTTCTTAAATATGCTAATTGCGATTAGTAAGTACGGAACCCTCAAAGAGCGTATTTTTTCACACTTGGCGATTTTTAAAACAATTTTTTTCCATATCTTTCAATCAACACAACTTGAAAGCATAGCTAGTAGATATTCGTTTAGTTTACGGATTATCCGGGCCAAGTCCGCGAGTGATATCAACTATTCTGTTTGGTTAGGATCACGTTTTATGAAACTACAACATTTCCATAAAAGCCACTAAGCCCGCCAGTATTGACCGAGCGGCGAGTCTGACCGTTTTTATACCTTTCACATATTGCGTGTTTTGGAAGGTCCAAGTGTAATAAACTTTTGGAATATGAAGATCTTTTTATTTGAAACTAGCATTCCGCCCCCGGCTTCGCCCGTGGATATTTACGAACAAAATAAAATATACCCTATAATAGGCCTACCCCTACCCCTATCCCTATCCCTACCCCTACCTCTACCCCTACCCCTACCCCTACCCCAACCTCTACCCCTACCCCTACCCCTGCCCCTGCCCCTGCCCCTGCCCCTGCCCCTGCCCCTGCCCCTGCCCCTGCCCCTGCCCCTGCCCCTGCCCCTGCCCCTGCCCCTGCCCCTGCCCCTGCCCCTGCCCCTGCCCCTACCCCTACCTCTACCCCCACCCCCACCCCCCACGCCCATCGGGGTAGGCAGAGACAAAATAATTTCTCTATAGAAACATCTCTTCGTCTTTTCTATTACTACTATATATAGGTATAGTGCTATATCCTCACTGGAAGATAGTCGTGAAAGTGAAGTTAAATAGGATTTATACTGACAATACGTACATACATATCTTCATGTATGTTTCCTAAAGGTGTAAGCAAAGAGTATACTAGCATAAAAAGTAGGGTTAAAACTTCTTCCATATTAAAAAAATAATCAAAATCGGTTCAGTGGTTTAGCCGTGAAAACGTAACAGACAGAGATGGATTAGTATGGATATTAGTATTCGTTTCATTCGAAAGGAACAACAAGGAAAGGACGCCCAAGACGAACTTTCATTACATGTATGAAACCATGCATAGTATATGGATGAAGCAAGAGAAGTATGCAAAGATCGGGAGAAATGGCACTCCAAACTCTCTACCTATCCCTTTGGGAAACAGGCGTGAAGGTATGTATGTATGTATGCTTTAAATGTCATGTATGACATTCATGCCAATATGAAAGATTGATTATAAAGGTTTATATGGCTGAAGTGAAAAGAAATGCTGACAGAGAAAGTTCTAGGTGTACTTTTATTAAACATACAAAATGTATTGATCGATGAAAATATTAAAGTACACACAATCGCCAAGCATGTATGAAGGATATGATGAATATAAAAAAAGCGAAAGAGGTATGTCAGGATCGTAAGAAAAGGCATTCGATTGTCTATCCCTCTTGGGATAAAAGGCGTGATGATAGATAGATAGATATGTATAGATATAGATCAAATAGAAAGGGCTCTTATACTGTTTGATGGAATGTCCAAAGGTCCAATGAGGTAGATTTTGAGATTAAATTATCAATCCTTAAATTGACCTCACCCTCAAACGTTTTGAAAACCGTGAAATGATCTACACGAGAAATAATGTTCAATTTCAATTAGATTTTTAGAAATTATATAAAAAGTGTTGCTTTAACGGCTGCGGCTTCTTTGTTAAGAGACTTACAGAACAAAAGGAAGAATTATTCAAATTTACCTTACAAAACGTCGCGACTTAGTGAAATAAAAATAGGCAAAGTGTTTGTTTAGAGAATAAATCAGAAAGGTTCTGTAATTTATACTCTTCAACTGAATTTGTGGCCATTAAGTAACATATAAAATTAACTTTGAAAAAAAAGTCTACCGACTTCAAAAATTTGCACTGAAAAGTAAGAAATAATAAATATTTCGTCGTAGAATTTGAAGACAGTTGGTGCCAAATTAGGATACAAAATTAAGTAAACATCTAACAAGATAAAGATCTGTTCAATATTATATATGTTTGTACTGATGATCGTAGGTTCCTAATGAATTGTCTAGATTAGAGAATTTGGGAAGTAAGTTGTTTTTTTAATTTGGCACCAACCGTCTTCAAATTCTACGACGAAATATTTATTATTTCTTACTTTTCACACTACACACTTTTTTTTTCAAATTAATTTTATTTTTCCCTTTTAAGTGATTTTGCTGCCCTGAGGGAAAAATAATCACGCAAATAAAAAAAAATTATAGAAAAATTAAAAAAAATACTGCTTTGGATAGGATTTGAACCTAGTGCATCCTACGCTGCACCCCATACCTTTAGCCGTTAGACCACCGTCGATACAAAAATTGACAACTTCGTGTCAATAGCAACCGTTGCTAAGGCTTTTCTCTGATACATTATTTTCAGCCGTAAACAGAGACAAATTACTGAATTTCTGAAAAAAATCGTCATATGTCGGTGAGATAATGTCGAGAAATTAGTATATCCTTAAAAAAATAATTCGTCAAAATCGGTACATATTTCATCGAGATACTGATAATTGACTTAAAAAGTCAGTTTTTTCAAAATTACTGAAAAACTAATGTACCAATTTTTATGAGATAAAAATAGGACCAATCCGGAAGAATTATCTGTCGATTAAAAAAGAAATCATCAAAATCGGTTCATAAACGACGAAGTTATCCGCGAACACACATAAAAAAAAATAAATATATACGGTCGAATTGAGTAACGTATTTTTTTTGAAGTCGTTAAAAATAGAAAATTTTCAAGCATATATATATATATATACAGTTTTATCGATTTATTAATAACTAGATACAAACCCGGCTTCGCTCGGGGTGTTCTTTACTGTACCCACATAATTACTTTTTTAATTTTACTGTATAATTTAGGTAATTATATGAATTGGATATAAAACGACCTGACTTTGGAGTTGTCCTGAGTTATAAAGTTCACGGCTCAAATAAACGTTACTGTCACGTTGAAAATTGCTTCTGACAGAATTAATGAATAAATTTGGACTTATTTATTGAAATTACGCGATTATACGAATTTTGCGGATATATGTTCCAAAACCAGAATTAATTTATTTTTCTTAACAATTTGATATGCGTTTGAATCAAGTCTACCGTACCCCTTGACGAAATTATTAATATAGATAAATAGGTTTGTGTCCGGAACGAAAATGATGTAAAGTTTTATTTTGCTATTTGCTATACGATGTAAGAAAAAAGTTACAGTATGAAGTTGCCGAGAGTGAAATTTTGATAGGATGAAGTTGCCGATACTGAAATGAAAAAGCTACCAACAAAATAGAAATAGAACCTCTATTAGTCGCGCATGTTGGCACGCTCGTCGCCTCTGATCACTGTTGTCATATTTATAATATTTATCCACATGTTTCTAGTTTCCACATTCACAACACGTGTTTTAGTTTCATACAAGTGCGAATTATATTATGTGCTTATGGAAGATGCTATGGCAGTGGACATAATTTAAAAGTAGGTAACATTCGAATAATGAGAGCATTTATGTTAAACTTAATGTAAGAAAATAAATTGTATATTTATTGAATGATACCAAAGAAGTATAACGTCTCACGCGCGTACATAAGTATTGTGTACATGCATTTAATTTTTTTAGAAATTAATTTCGCGATTTTTTCATTTGTTTAGTTTATCATAGTGACACGATCCTGAGTTTAAAGAGTCTTTGTTAGGGACTAGGAGGAGAACAAAACAGGAAGATTAGATAATATAGATTAGTGAAATATTTTATACTATCGGTTCAGTAGTTTTTGAGTGTATTCATTACAAACAAAAATACAAAACTATTTATTATTACTAGATTAATAATATAGAAAAAAATACATAAATAAAACTATTGCCCAATGGGAACATGGCCGGGATCAAATCGTGGTCGTCTTAACGGGTTTTCGTAATATAAATTAAATCTCGTACCGTGGGAGAAGTGTCGATTTTTGGTATGGGATGCCACATGGTGTTGACACAGTTGTTCCATCCCATTACATCCACTAAGTCAGGTGCAGCGGCCAATTCAGCTGAAAACAACAAGAGACTCAAATACACATTTCTCGGTGAGGAATATATATTTATGCCTTTTGGCTGTAGATACTCTGGGGCCTTAGGGAACCGACGCACTTAAACTATTTAAAAATTCTTCGAAATCAAATAAAGCAGTAGCTGATCCAAGAGCTGGCTATTATTTCGGACAGCAAATAAGCTGGCCATACAACGCGGTAATATCATTCATATGACAGCGAAGGTCTGGGATTTCACTTTTTGGAAAATATTTAGTTTTAGGTTTTTTTTACGCATTGTTATATTTTTACGTTAATAAATTTGTGAGAATTAAAAACTTATATAGGTACATAATCCGACATACCACACTTAGAGGCTTTCCCATTTAAATATACCTCAACAGAACTGGCCACTCGTTAGGTGGCCACACAAATACCATCGGCTAAAAGGACCGCATCCCGTGCGGATAGAAAAAAAACTATTGCTGAATCATTAGTCTGTATTCCTAATTTTGTAATGTAACACAGATGGTTTTCTAATAACATTGTGTGACACGATCTGTTATTATTTTGTACGGAATCCTAAACTCGCTTAATTTTTACCACCTTTAATTTTTCGCCGCAAATATTTCAAAATCCCTCTGTCTCGGCGGCAGGCCATTAATTTTAAAAAACGCGACAAGCTTAAGTAACTGTAGGAGATAACGACCGAAACTTATTAAATTACTAGATTAAAGATAATTTAATGGACTTTTGTCATGATACTGAATCTATTACCTCTTTTTGGCAAATCTTAGTAAAAAGTTTATTTAATTATTAGATATGTTGTGAAAACACATATCGGTTTTTCTTTAAAAAATTGACAACAGACATATTTTTTTACATATAAATAACTTAAAAAAAAACGAGCGAGCCTTACAGTAGTCGCGTATGTTGTGTAACATCTGATATCTCACCTTGGTAATAAGCAACATTAACATTATATCCTGAAAATATTAACACTTTATACAAAACACTGTAGGTTAAGCGCACAGCTGATGCGTTCTACTTACACTGTTAGCTGACACAGTACCAACCTCTCGGAAAATGGGTTGGTACCATCTGACGGGGAACTCTACTACCGCGCTCGCTCATTGGTCAACGCGCGCGCTTCACCGGCTTCCTGTTACACTATCAAAATATAGAAATTTAATCAAAAAAATAAAATAAAAAGAAAAAAGTAAAGGGGTGAATCAAAGGTTGAATACCTCCTCCAGAAGAAAGTCCATACCACTTGTTACTGGTAGATGGTAACAATGTCCATTATTAGCGAAGCAGGTGGCATATTTGTCACTTCACAAAAGCAACTGTTTGGTTTTAGAAAAATATTTCCCAAATATGATGCAATAATATACCTTTGTATTAAAAAAATGTACCTACATTTACTCAGAGTAGGGCAATGACCGCATAAGTAAAAATCGTGCTTCCTTGACGTCGTAATCTCATTTTAGTATAAGATGGCTGACTCTAAGTATATTTGCCTATTTGGATAATAAGATGAGAAGTCATGTCACGTAAATGAAAAATCTTGTAGGAAAATACTTGTATGCACAGGTAAGTGAAAATATGTATTAGGAGAGAAATGTTGGTGCCACATCTCTTATATTAACGTAAAATGTCAGAAAGCATATCTCTGTATGACATACCTAGGTCAATCGTTTTTTTAGGGTTCCGTACCCAAAGGGTAAAAACGGAAACCCTATTACTAAAACTCCGTTGTCCGTCCGTCTGTCTGTCTGTCTGTCCGTCTGTCTCATGAACCGTGATAGTTAGACAGTTGAAATTTTCACAGATAATGTATTTCTGTTGCCGCTATAACAACAAATACTAAATAATAGTAGGTACTAGGTTGTATTATTTATGTACTTACCTATGTGTATTTCAGAGTGGTGGATTTGTTTTGGGTGTGTTTATTGTTATGTTTAATTTTAATTTTGATTCTGGTTTTAATTTCAATTTTGAATTAGATTTTGATTTGAATTTTTAATTTTGATTCTAGTTTTAATTTTGATCTTTTTTATTTTAATTTTGATTTGATATTGATTTCAAGTTTTTATTTTGATCTAGTTTTTGCTTTTAATGTTATAATTCCTTTCTTTATATTACATTACCTATGTACTTTTTCTCATGTATGATAACTTGTAGTCAATAACGTGTAAATGTACAGCCATGTCGTGTTCACTGCCAATTGGAATATCTGTATAAAAAGTGTTCTATCCTGTTAAGTAATATTGTGATATTTGCAGTTATTCTGTAATTGTGAACCTTATTTAAATAAATAAATAAATAAATAAAAAAAATAGAATAAAACCGGTTTTCTTTCTTCACGGGTTGCCTTACACCTCCCGAAACCGTGTTATCGGTTACAGGATACCCAGCGGAAGACCAAGTCTCCCTCTTTTAGCCAATGGTATTTGTGAAGCTATACCTAACAAGCAGCCAGTTCTGTTGAGGCATATTTAGATGGAAAAGCCTCGCCTAGTTACTACCAGACGCATTAACCACTAGGCCACCGAAGCACCTACTAGCGTATCTAATAGATAAGTAGTTTTAAGCGTAAGGTATTCAAATTATTGTAAACCCATTTTGTACCAGAGCGAAGCCGGGGGTAGGGTCGCTAGTAATTCATATACGATAATAAACCGCTTTCAGAAAACCAAACAAACTGTCCCTTCTTCATGAGATTACATTTAATAACAACTTACTAATTCCGCAAACAAAATTCAATTAAAATTTATCAAAAAACAATATAAGCGACATTTCGCGAGTAAACACTGTGTATTGAGAAAGTTCGATCGATCCAATTCTCGCAATACCTCTCGAACCTTTTTCTTCTATTTCTGTTTGCTTTCTACTTTGTACAAATGAACAAACATGTACTCAATATGCAAGGTAGGTACCCATCGCCTAGTGAAATAAACAATCGCGCTTCAATCCTATTGTGGTAAGCAAACATTTCATATAAAAATTAAGCTCTAAAGAAAGAAAACATGATTTTGTTATATATTTAATAGATTAGGCAATATATAATCTAATTCATGAGATCACTCTGGCGGCAAAAATCAGCAAAATAATGAAAGGGGTAAAAAGTATAGTTAACTTTTGAAGGAAAACTACTTTTTCCAAGTCGGAAAATCTAATTATTCCAAAGTTCAGTGGTAAGAAAAATTAAAAGACTGCTTTAGTTAAACAAAAGCGACTGAGCGCAAACGTAATTAAATAGGATGCCCTCTCGGGAAATCGTCGTGGCGGTCAGAGATGATCCCGGGAGACTCTGACCGGGGTAAATTATATTTTCTTGGCTGTTTTTAGGGTTCCTTACATGTCCGATGAAAAAACGGAAACCTTTATAGGAACACTCTTGTGTCTGTCTGTCTATCCGTCTGAGACAGCTTATTTTCTCCAAATCTACTGTAGGTACGAAAAAAGTTGAAACTTGGTAAATATATAGACTTATACACTCTTATTAATAAACTCGAAGTAGGGACGTATTAACTAAACTGTATTTCGTCTCCGTCTATCATAATGAATTGCAGATTTGTTAGACGGAGACGAAATACAGTTTAGTTAATACGTAGCTACTTCGAGTTTATTAATAAGAGTGATAGAGTTTGATGACCCAATTAGGTACTAATGTATAGCGTAAATAATAGATTTCCGATTTTGGGGGAAGCATTAAAACGTAAAAAAGGGTTCGTTATAAGGAATACAATTATTTTTTTAATTATTAAATTATATTAAATAAAATATACGAAAATTAACCGTGCCCCCCTTATCTCCAAAACTACTGAGTCTAAAATTTTGAAATTATTTTCTTACTAGCATTCCGCCCCCGGCTTCGCCCGTGGACATTTACGAACAAAATAAAATATACCCTATAATTCGTATCTAATTGTAGCTGACCGAAATGAATAATATTCGATCTCTTTGGCTGTATAAAGAGTTCCTTTTTAAGAAGATTTTGATTTGACACATTCTTTACTTTATATTTGATAGCTGTTTCCCACGACTTCTAATTTCAAAATGTTGGCAAACATATACACTTCATACACTGCCCACCCCGTTCCCGTCGTCATGCCGTGATAATAAAAAGTATCCTATGTTACTTCTAATACCTCCAAGAATATATGTGCAAAATTTCATGATGATCGGTTAAGTAGTTTTTGCGTGAAAGCGTAACAAACAAACTTACATTCGCATTTATATTAATAGGGATATTTTACAGGAATGGCCGAAAAAAGGGTAAGGAACCCTTAGCGCGCGAGTCGTACTCGCAACTTGACCAATTTTTTTATAGAAAATCTGATATGTACCTGTATATCGTCACGCCTTAGTTCCTTTGGCGTAGCTTGACTTGCGCGTAAAAATTACAGTACTATTACATTTTCAATATTAAAAGGAAAACCACAAAGAAATCTTCACGACCGTTATACCCCGAGGTGTGGCCAGAAATAGCAGTAACAGTGTCCACTTTTTGCCAGTTGTCCATATTGAACAGGTGGCAGGAAAGGTGCACTGAATGGACCTAGATGTGTCTGTTTTTTAAAAGTACGTGCCCTCCGAAGCTCTATAAGAAAATTGTTGCTTAGCATTTATGTATGAGAGATTCTATAGCTATAGTAATATTACTAAGAGGTAAAGTTTGTAAGTTTGGATGTAGGGTGTAATAACGAATAGAAAGCTACGACATCCTTGAGTAATATAGGCTATATTTTATTATTTTGTTCATAAATATCTACGGGCGAAGCCGTTGCAGAAAGCTAATGGTAGATATAGACAGTATAATTTAACGATTATTTTCAGTCCTGAATTGTAAGTAGAACACAGAAGAAACACTCAGCTCACATGAAAGTTTTAAACCGATATGATAGTTGTGCATCGGTAGAGTAACTTTTATACCGACACCAAGTTTCTAATGCACTCTGGCACAATGTTACTACACAAACACTAAACAACACTTGGCATTTGTGTTTTAGATATTGTATTTTCCTAATATTATCAATACGAAAATTTATATCTTTTTTCTTACGTGTTACTGGTCCCAGGGTACCCAGCGGAAGACCAAGTCTTCCTCTTTTAGCCGAGGGTATTTGTGAGGCTATACCTTACGAGTGGCCAGTTCTTTGAGGTATATTCAGATGGAAAATCTTCTAAATATGTCGGATTATGTATATAAAACCATTGGTACATGGCTGGAATCGAACTGTGATCCGCCTAGTTATTTATTATATAATTTGTTATTCAATAACGGCTAAATGGATTCTGGTGGTAATTGTAACTGAAATAACAGAAAATAAAAAAAACCGCGTTCCAGACAATAAGTTTATTTTATTTTATGTACTTGAAAACTACTTGACCGATTTGAAAAAATATTTCTAGATGTTTTTTTTAATAAACGAAGGTCAGGGTTCCGTAACATATAAAAAAAAATGTAATTGAAACAGAAAAGTCCACGCAGAGTCGGGGCGGAATGCTAGTAGGTGCTGTAAGGTATACATAGCAAGTAGTCTGGCTGAAAACTTTTAAATTGCGGCTGCATCGCCAACCTTCTTTATTACCGAGAGAGGCAAGATCGAAGGAAAATTCATCAAAACTTGGGTTGTAAATTATATATAGACTAGTATAACTTTAAATATATAACAAAATAATATAAGATTATCGAATCGAAAGAAGAATAAGAAAAAGAATCGAAGAAAGAAAGAAGAAAATTGGGTCTAATTATAAAAAATAATTGCTTTAAAATTAATTTATTTCGTCCTTAAATTTGAAGACGGTTGGTGCCAAATTAAAAACTACCTAGTTCTAAATTTCACTAATCTAGACAATTAATTACAAACATAGAACAGATCTTTTTTAGTGCGTCGGTGGCCGAGGATATTAACTAGGAGCCGACCACGGCTTCGATCCCGGATCCCATGTACGGTTTCACCAATTTGACTTTTTAACAACGAAATATTTAACTATTTCTTGCATTTCAGTGAACAATTTTTGATAATAAATAAATTTTGATATCGCTAGACAAAAGTTTGATTAAGTACTTTCAAATATGAGAAAGATTTAAAAGCACCTGTCTGACTTTAAAAAAATCTAATAAAACTATCTAGCACATTTAAAATTCATCCTCAACTACAAGAAGTTAAGCTAAGTTTCATTCGTCAACTATTAAATAAAGAGTTATTTCTAAGAAAATATTTTCTTGTTGCCGTCCATTCTCTAGAGAAATAAAGTTCTCAATGTGATGTATTATTTGCGATACGTCCACGGCTGCTATGGAATTGTTTAAAGTTGTTCAGAAACCAATTTAGTTCGGACGTGAGGCGTTTATATACATTATTGCACAGGTACCTGTTGTTTTCATTTTGATTTGATTTAAGCGTTTCAATTTGTCTTTTTAGGGTTCCAAAGTCAAATGACAAAAACTGACCCCTTAATTTTGTCATCCATCGATTCTAATGAAAATTCACAGAATGATATTTTATTTGATCCACTCCATATTTTTAGAGTAACATAGAACTAAGGTTTGTAGATTTTTTAATGCACTAAATCTATTAAAAAAAAGTTATTTATTTATTTTGGCGTGTTGAATACTATTATGTTTATGGCTCGGGTAAAGTCAGACGTAAACCATAAAAAGCAAACCAATATTGAATCACAGTATAAACAGTTTTAAGAAGGACAATAAGGGTTGATAGCATAATTGAAAAAAACAGAGCAGGTTCAATCTCACAAAAAAGTACTAATTTTTTTCTTCTGCACGGATTGCTTACAGTTACAGCTCCAAAAATCCTGTTACGGTTCCATTCAGGGTACCCAGTGGAAGACCAAGTCTCCCTTGTTAGCCGATGGTATTACTAACGAGTATAGCCAGTTCTGTTGAGGTATATTTTAGATTGGAAAAGCCTCTAAGTACATAAGTTTTTAATTAAAAAACCCATTGGTACATGGCCGGGATCCGGTATCGAACCTAATTAAATACCAGACGTCTTAATCACTCGGCCACAGACGCACCTTGGTTTATTCGACTTATAGTGTGTTGGAGGGAACATATATCTTCGAAAAATAACAGATACATCTATTAAGAGGCTACCTTCATATTAAATCATATTTTTCAAATCGTTTTGAGTAAAACCTAAAGCTCTTACAAATACAGAAAAAATTACATGTTATAATTGATCATATTTCATATTAATCTGTTAATCATATAACATGTTTTAAGAAACTTTGCTCGATAGAAAAAAATTGCAAAGTAGCATCTGAAAATAGTCTCCTTTCCAAATTTCTCAGTAGTACATGAAGTATTGTTTATTAAATTAAGTTCAAATGTGTATCATCTATTCAGTAAGTAAGATGTTAATTTAGATTTTCAATAAAGCTACTCCTTTAACTTAAATAAATTACTTTTGATTTGTCACTTAGGACGTTCGTTCCATGCACCTTCCGTGTGCCTCTTCTCTTTCGTTTCTATTCAATGCGAAAGAGAGAGATTCAGCGGAGAGACCAATCGATCACGTAGCGCTAGAGTATCGTATGCAGCTAGGCCACGCCTCTCAAACTATGATTTTATTTGAATGTATCGTCTTAAAGAAGTGACACATTAAATGCAGGTTTCTGAACAACTTGCAAAAAGTTTACACTGTTTCTGGTGTCTCTAACCACACCGCAAGGCATAAAGACCTTGAATATGTGTCCAAGATTAAACCTTTGGCCTAATTAGAAGAATTGTTCGTAATACTAGACGGTAATCGATTGGTGTTCGAGTTACTGTGATAAAAGTTCACGACCTGTTATTAACGGAGTGATTAGTGGAAGGAAATTATGTAGCTGGAACATGCTCCGTGGTAAAGGGTCAGGTTTTTATATACATCAATTATGTGTGCCTCATTACTTAGTGGTGGAGGTAACTTTATAGTATCAGGTTCATAGTCTGGATTAGACTTATTATTGCTCCAAAGTCAGTGTCATGTATCTTGAAGAGTTTGTATGATGGCTATTATCTCAGGAACTACCAGTTCGATTTGTTTATTGATGAAGGTTATAGGCTATAACGTCACGCTAGGACCCAAAAGAACGGAGCAGTAACCATTAACTAAATTTTTATATTTTGAATATTTCGACGGGTGAAGCCTATGGCGAAAATATTATACTAAATTATAGACTAGACATTGGGCCGCAACGGTTCCCGGGAGCTGTAGGGTAACCCGTAAAGAAAGAAAACATTTTGAAAATCATGCATCTAGCCGCCATATTATGGCCTAACAGGTATACCATCGCGTTTTAGTGTTGTCAAGAATCAAAATTGAATTTTACGGGAATTCAGTCGAATTTTGCCTATAACTAACTAAATAAATAAATAAATAAATATTCGACTCCTTGTGCTTCGGAGGGCAAGCAAAGCAGTCGGCACTTCTTCAAAAAATAACAGATATTTACGTCTATAAAAGAAGTGACAAATCTAAATCTATTAAGTGTAGGAACAGGCTTGCCACCTGTTCTGTTCAATATGGACCACTGGCGAAAAGTGGCAGTTACTGGCGTTTCTCTAGCCACACCGCAAATATGGAGAATGTTCAGAAGAACTCCATGATTTCGTCCCTCCATCTCCTTTTCGCACCCGCACTGCTCGCACGATATCCTTGCATACGAACGAAAAAGTTCAGTAGAGAGTAGTATATTCCTTGCTCGTTCCCGTGTCGCACTGTTAAAAAGTGGAACGTACTTACGACGTCGGTCTTTCCTCCTTCCTACACCCTGGGGTCCTTCAAGCGAAGCATCTCTATGGGCCCTGTATTATGCTTTGCCAGTCGCGCGCATTCATGAACCAGTCACCTATGCTTAATAAGCAGGCGGTGGCAAGGTCACATGTCATCTTCTCTATAAAAAAATACTTAAATTCACCACGAATATGCAAATGCGTGTTAAGAGGCCGCTGTATTATATATCAACCAATTAAAAGTACCATAAAGTGTGTAACATTGTAACTCCACAAACATGCTTAAGTGCTTACATCTTCATAATAAATTACGGAAGCTAACTTAGCTCTTCTTACAAGTTTACTATTAAAACCAGCTCGCGTTTTAGAATCCTTCAGTAAGTCGCGTCTGAAAGTTTTGGGTGTTCGCCAAATGAGTTAATGGTACGTATTATTAAGTTTCCAATAGGTAGGTGGTGAATGTTGTGCTTTTATTAAGGTTTCGCCAGTAGCCAAATGGTGAAAATGGAGCCCTTATAAGTCCATTGGTTGGTACTGTCGTGCTTTTAATAGGGTTCCGCCAGTAGCCAAATGGTGAAAATGGAGCTCTTATAAGTCCATTGGTTGGTACTGTCGTGCTTTTATTAGGGTTCCGCCAGTAGCCAAATGGTGAAAATGGAGCCCTTATAAGTCCATTGGTTGGTACTGTCATGATTTTATTAGGGTTTCGCCAGTAGCCAAATGGTGAAAATGGAGCCCTTATAAGTCCATTGGTTGGTACTGTCGTGCTTTTATTAGGATTCCGCCAGTAGCCAAATGGTGAAAATGGAGCCCTTATAAAGTCTATCCGTTGGTACTGTCGTGCTTTTATTAAGCTTCAGCTAGTAGCCAAATGGTGAAAATAGAGCCCGTATAAGTCCATCCGTTGGTATTTTACGGGCTTATGTCTCGGCCATCTTTGCATCGATTATACAAAGAAAGGTGTCTAATTGTGTAATCTACCGAATTAGACCTATTTCTGAAGTTTAAATATTTTTTATGCAATATTAGTGGGTAGACTTTTTCAATTTAAAAGATCGTGTCAATAAAACATGAAAAAGTGATTTGGTGAATTTTAGATTTTAGAAGATTATTCAGAATTTTTTTTAAAGCATAAATAAAAAAATATATATAGTTTGTTTCAATACTAAATCTACTACTAAATCTGCGGTTGACTAAGCAACTGATAAACGTTGTGATAGAACTTCTTGTGCAACCCTTGTTGCCCTTCTGCATTATTATATTTCTACTGATTCAATATTGATTTAAAATTTTTTTTTTAAACTTGTCTCCCTTTTATTTATGTTCTTGGTCTTTTTTTTCATACGAGATATTACTTATAACTTAAAACTTTTTTATAAGGATTAATGCTATGAAGCTCAATTATAGGACTTCTTACGTAAAAACCTACTCTTTTTTATTGGCGAAAAACCTGAAGTTTTTAAGTAATTTGTAGATTTAGAAAACTAGGGAGGGACGCGATCCGGCCTTATAACAAATATATATATATATATATATATATATCTATTAAAAAAAAATACACTTTACCATAGTTTTTCAGGATAACAAGTGTTGATATATTTGTATACAAATAAGTTTAAGTGACTTAAAAATAAGTTATAAGTACTAAAGAATAATCATGCATCAACTAGATTATTTACAGCACAATTTAAGTCCAGTTTATTCATAAGCTAAATTGTTGAAGTCTTTCGGATATAGCTACAACTCTTATAAAATTCATGAATAATGCAAATTCCCTCGTCAATGCAACGTGCCCTAGGTATCTCGCTTGAATTTGTAATGCACCAGTACTGAATACAACAGAAATCCTGAAGTCTGAAGGAATAACAAATAGATAGCCACTTTTGTTCGTCGCTCGATGAAAATTCAGAAATACGATGATTTACATAGCAGACTTAGTTATTTGTAATAACTAGCTTTCCGCCCCGACTTCGCTTGGTTTTTAACCGACTTCAAAAAAAGGAGGAAGTTCCTCGATTACTTAAAGACACCTGGACCGATTTGGAAATTTTTGTTTTTGTTTGAAAGGGATTGTCCCATGGTCAAACCTAGCCAAGTCAAATGTTTAGGCTTAATAGATCATAAGTTATTTGCTTTGTGTAAATAATTCGGCTATTCAAATTTAAAAGTAATATTTTTAAATAGCAAACATTGTTGTAACAGAAAAAAAAACAAGGAATTGTGTTTTATATTTTACTAAAGAATGTTATATGTTCTTATAAATAAATTTTAGGAACTTGACTCCCATTTAGATCTCAAATCTTTTGTCGGTGAAGCCGGCAACCACACCATAATTATCATAATATTGAACTTGGCTCCCATTTTCACATTTATGTTTTTTGGTGTACTCAAACTTAAATAAGCTACCAAGACATAAGCTCTCTTCATTATCCGGATATTCATCATTTTCGTCCCACTCATCATCACTTCTCTTTGAACACATAAACTGTAAAGACTTGTGTAAAGATTTGTCCATATTGTGTTAATATAAAAAAAATATATATAAAAAAATCGATCCCGGTCATGGGTTACATCTATAATTAAAAACTTATGTACATAATCCGACAAACCACACTTGAAGGCTTTTCCATCAAAATATACCTCAACAGAACTCACCACTCATTAGGTTATAGAGCCTCACAAATACCATAATAGGGAGACTTGGTCTTCCGCTGGGTACCCTGGGACGGGTTCAGGAGCTGCAAGCAACCTGTAAAAGGACAAAAATGAACTTTTTAAAATATGCATTGTTAAAAAATAAATACTAAATAAAATAAATAAATACTATTAAAATAAATATATTGGCATTTCGTCGAAGAATTTGAAATCGGTTGGTACCAAAACAGTATAAAAAAATTTAAATCTACGATATTTTAAACAAATCAAAGATAAACCTACGAGGTTTATAATCGAAAAACACCAACAAGTTTTTTTAGAAACGACATATTTCAAAATTATAGGATAAATTTTTTACTTACAATACATCCCGTTTACCTACACATTGTGAAATAAGCCTTTATTCATTGAGGAAAACGGATAACATGGAAGTGAAGCGTCTGTGGCGACTGGCCACATAGATTGATTTTGTATGTGCTTGTGTAATGACTTGATGTTTGGATTGTCAATTGAGAAAATAAAATATGTTACTTTTCAAATTTCGTTATTTTAATAAATATTAAATATACTTAGGTATATCTGGTGACCTTTCGACATTTTAAATATAATTTATACAATGGATACACCAACAACACAAGATCAAAAGTCTGCAGACGCATGTTCAACAAATATTGATGCAATTTCACTGTCAAGTAAAATACCTCCATTCTGGCGAGACCGCCCACGACTATGGTTTTTAAGGTTCGAAACTGTAATTTCGCCTCAGAAATTAAATAAAGAATCGCAATTCAATGTTCTCGTAGCTTCACTGGAAAAAGAAGAGTTGGACCCAGGTATGCGACATTCTCTTTACAACCGATGAATTGTCATCCACGGAAAAATATATACAAACCAAGTCACGACTTCTTGAAGTTTTTGAAGAAAGCGAAACTAGACAGTTTCAAAAACTAATAAGTGAAATACAATTCGGAGATCAACGTCCATCTCAACTTCTACGACGCATGAGAGATCTTGCTCGTTTGAAAGTACCTGAAGAAACACTCAAAATAATGTGGACTGGTCATCTTCCTTGTTCTGTGCGAGCAGTTCTTGCGGCTAGTGATGTTCAGGATTTAGATAAGTTAGCTGTCATTGCGACTGGCCACATAGATTGGTCTTGTATGTCCTTATAATGACTTGATGTTTGGATTTTCAATTGAGAAAATAAAATATGTTACTTTTCACATTTCGTTATTTTAATAAATATTAAATATACCTACTTAGGTATACGTCTAATAATAAAAATATTACTTAAATGCTTTCATATTTCATAATACTCATCTAAGATAAGATAAAATCAGCAGTGTGAACTAAGCTTTAGATAAAGTCTTTATTAACCGAGTCTCTGCGGGAGGCGCGGTCTTAAATTTTAAAATGAAAAGCCACCGAAGTAAAAAGAGCAGATTATGTAAGAAGTGGCCTTAATAACTTAAGGTTGTATCAGTGACGTCTCCCTTATTACTAGTTAAGGGTTAAAATGGTATTTTTTTGTAAAATAATTTAGTATTGTATCTACTAAAAGTTGTTTTTTTCTTCACGGGTTGCGTTACAGCTCTCGAAACCGTGTTACGGTCCCAAGGTACCCCAAGTAGACCAAGTCTCCCTCTTTTAGCTGATGGTACTTGTGAGGCTATACCTAACGAGTGGCCAGTTCTGTTGAGATATTTAGATGGAAAAGCCTCCAAGTGTGGTTTGTCGGATTATGTAAATAAGTTTTTAATTATAAGAAACCATTGGTACATGGCCGGGATCCGAGATAGAACCCGTGGTCTGCCTAGTTAATACCAGACGTCTTAACCACTCGGCCATCTTGCCAAAATAATAATAATAAGTTATAAAATTGAAAATACAAATTAAATGAAAAAAACAATAGAAATTAATTTTTAACTTTATTTCAGTTTTATTATTTGTTGTTGTAGCGGCCATAGAAATCTGTGAGAATTTCAAGCTATTACGGTTCAAAAGATACAGCTCTGTGACAGGCGGACGGACGGACGGACAGCGGAACACCCTTTTCGTACGGAAACCAAAAAGAAAAGGAGCGGAGGAATTAATGGTAGAATACTTCTTTCAGCTCTGAAGAAAGTCCAATGGTGCCTAGAACACTCGCAGGGGTAACCTTTGAATCTCCAAGCTTATGCGGCGAATGAAGACACTCTTAGCTCGATGATCACCAAACTTTTCGATAAGAAGTTTACCAATTTTATCAGCAAACTTCTTAGAGTCAGATGACCACAGACCAAGAGCCTCATCCACAAAAGTAAGAAACTCAAAGGCAACAATTTTATGTCTTAATTATAATTAATGTTTTTTCGTACTGCGTAGGGCATGTAACTTTCAAACCTTAAATTCTGTAAATTATAGCGATACTTACTTACTTCTATGTAAGACGTGACGGCTAGAAAGGACCCAGACTTTCGACATATATAAATCTAAAATATACATTAAATTAAAACTTCTACAATACTAGCTGATTGCCCGCTACTTCGTGCGCGTTGTATGAGCAGTATAATTCACTCCCTTGGGTAAGTAGCGTGATGTTAAATAGCATATAACCTTCCCCGAGAATTAGGCTATCAAATGCAAAAATAATTTTTCAAATCGGTCCAGTAGGTCCAAAGAAATAAATAAACAAACAAATATTGATTTTTATCTACTCTTATAACGTAAAATCTCTATTACAAAATCGAATTATATATTATAATGATATGTTTTACATACACGCGTCTCTAATATGTCAAACTTCGATACTATAATGTATTTTAGTACCGATGTTTTCATACAAAAACGATATCGTAATGTTTTTTTTTAAATGCAGAAAAAGCAAAGGATATGTGTTACGCAGCCACATTAATCTCTATGAAAATATCGACTCTTACATGTAGGAGTCACTTGACAGTTAACGCGCATGCGTAGTAGGTAGGTAACCGCGTTTACCACCAATTTGTCGATTAAGAAAAATATCTTGGTTCAATTTGTTTTGTACTATTGCATGGGATTAGATAAAGTAGTGTATAAACAGGCGCATAACTTGGAATTAAAACATTCCACTTTCCGTATCATAAACTACTATTATAGATTTGTGTATGCATCCAAAATACTTTGACGCGCTCTAAGCTGTAGCCTAAATAGATGAGGTATCGATTTTTTATGCAAAACTCTGGACTGTTATACCACTAGGTTAAACATATCACCCACATATCACTTTTCTGAACTTTGTAAGACTACTTTTCGATATAATATTTCTGAAGTTACGATTTTGCTCTTGGTAATATTCACGGTCCCTCACGTACGCAGCGAGGTGAAAACGGCTATCTCGTTAGGCCTAATGACGTTTTTACCTGATTTTGAAGGCTCTTTCAAAATAATTCTGTAACCATACTTTGTGACTTATTTATGAGAATGGTTTTTTATTTCATTAGCTTTTGGCAACGGATTCGCGCGCGAAAATTTGCGGTATTGATACAAATGTTGTACATTACGGAAACCTAACTTTCTTTTAATAAAGCATAGCCTATGTTCATCTGAAATAATATTATTATAAAATAAAAACAAACAAACAAATCAACTCACACTTTCTTTGTATGGTTTTCCTATCTAATTAATAGTTTATGATACGGGATCATAATAGGGGTAATTAAAACACAAGTGGAATTTTTAATAGCATCCAGGAGTGTTTTAATTCCAAATTATGTGCCCGTTCCGTACTTTATCTAATCCTATGCAATAGTACAAAACAAATTGAACCAAGATATTGGCGGTAAACCGCGTTTACCTACCTACTGCGCATTAGTGCGCATGCGCGTTAACTGTCAAGTAACTCGATCGTCGAGTGTCGATATTTTCATAGAGTTTAATGTGGCTGTATAAAAAAATCCTCTGCCCTTTCTGGATTTAAAAAAAAACATTACGATATCGTTTTTGTATGAAAACTTCGGTACTATAATACGAGTACATTATAGTATCGAAGTTTGACATATTACAGACGCGTGTAAATAAAACATATCATTATGAAGTATAATTCGATTTTGTAATAGAGACTTTACGATATAAGAGTAGATAAAATAAATAACATCCCACTAATATTATGCGAAAGTTTGTATGGATGTACATATGTTTGTTACTCAATCACGCCAGAACGGCTTAACGGATCTGGATGAAATTGGGCACAGAGATAGATTATAGTCTTAAATAGAACATGGGCTATTTTTTATCCCGGAAAAATGTATGGTTCCCGTGGGATACAATTGTTTTTGTTTTTCACGGGATCGACAGGATTTTTTGAATAGTGGTAGTTTAGGGGGTCACAAGATGACATAACTACCTTTTATACCACGAAAGCAGGTAGGGGAGGGATAAATTACAGCCACGGGATTATTTCTTTTTCCATCTATCTCCACGCGGGTGAAACCGCGGACAGATGCTTGTGTTATCTGAATATATAAAACCGTCGTGTCGCTAACTGACTGACAATCAACGCTCAGTCTAAATCACTGAAGATATATATATGAAATTTAAAAGGTATATTCTTTAGGGAGTGGCAGCGGTGCACTAAGAAAGGATTTTTCGAAAATCAATCTCTAAGGGGGACACTATTGTAACCGTTCAAAGCCGGCCGGACTGCTTTTTATACTTTGGTCTGGATATCTGAAAATTATGTGGTGATAAGTTTCTGTAAGCTTTTTTCCACAGCCTCATACGTATGTCGCTTTAAACTATTGAATTCTGGAGGACGGATAAGAAAAAGTCAAGTCAAAGTTAAGAGGCTTCGAGTCCAAAACCCAGTTCTGTGTTTCTCTTTCAAACTTTCCATCACCACATAAAGTTTTCTCACTTTACCTGCCAAACTGGCGCAACTTCAAACAAAAAATTTGGGGTAGGAAAAATGAGCCAATACTGATGGCGTCGTATCGCCATCTCTTTCACTCCATATACAGATGACAGAGATAGCAAATGTTTCTGTACCAATCCACAGTCAAGTACTCCTTAATGTTGTTAGGTTGGCAGTACCTTTCGGCTCTAAGTTTGATTTCATTTTAATGTATGGCAGTCCCGACTCTTATTAAAGAACATAGTGATTGCTACTTACTCTATGCTACCTGCAGTGAAAAAACAATGTCTATAAGTTTTTGTGTGTAGTATTTACAGAGAGTTAGGTCGTAACGTTGGCACGATATGAACATTGTCACCGTACCTATCTAATAACCAGGTAATAACAATAAAAATTGTGTTATTTTTACGATGTCATTTGGAGAACCACCAACTTGCAGGTTTTACTGCAGAGGATTATGGAGGCCGCACGTTTTGATAGTCTACTGAAAAACCGATGTGAACTGTAAACATTTTATTTGAGTTACATTTATTCAGATCATTCATATAAATTTATAAAAGCAACGAAAATTTTAATTAAAATTTATAGTCTATTAATTTAGCTGAAAATAAAATTTGATAATTATAAATAAATTTGAGCTATATCAAACAATAAAAAAAATGTTTTTGGAGTCCCTAGAGGTAGCAGCTACTTTAAATGATTCCTCACACATTCCTAATTAGAATTTTCGTTGAACTAAACTGACACAATTTTTTTTTCTTCTTTCTCCACAGGTTGCCTTACAGCTCCCGAAACCGTGTTACCGTCACAGGGTACTCAGCGGAAGACAAAGTCTCCCTCTTTTAGCCGATGGTATTTGTGAGGCTATACCTAACGAGTGGCCAGTTCTCTTGAGGTATATATTTAGATGGAAAAGCCTCTAAGTGTGGTTTATCGAATTATGTACATAAGTTTTTAATTATAAAAAAACAATCGGGTTCGAATCCGTGATCTGCCTAATTAATACCTATTTCAATCTTATTTTTTTTCTAATCATTGGCGATGTGTGAAATTCCTAGGTAGTTTTCGAGTAAAGCCTCTGTGACAGACGGATGGACTCAAAAGTGATCTTATAAAAAATATGGTTTTATGGTTTTGTGGACAGATTAATAAAATCAAGGAAACTTGTTTTCAGCTTGTTTCTGGTTCCTGGTTGCTGAGTTTGCAGATGATGTATTTTGCGTGTTCCATGTTTGTTCAGGAGATAGAGTTTTGTCCCTTTTGGGTGCAGCTACGAACCACGATACTCGAGATAGCGACGGGTGATTTGGATTCTTAGAGATCTACATTATCTGTACGCGGGCCGTCTGTCTTGGGACAGCGTAACAGTTGCTTAGCGAATGCGTCACTTGACTTAGTGTGTTATTCGTATGTGCTGACCGCAATCTAGTAAATATTAACACATTGCCCATGCGTACTAATATATATAAGTATGTATATAGGTACTTAAAATAAAATATAGTAAAGGTGTGATGAATATAAAAGAAGCGAAAGAGGTATGTCAGGATCGTAGTAAATGGCATTCGATTGTCTCTGCTTAACCGTCTTGGGATAAAAGGCGTGATAATAGATAGATTGTAAATATTTTAGTTCACGATGACATACAAATCATATTGCGTTGGTCTGATATAATTATTTCTATGAAAACAGTAATCTAATTTATTTTTTGAATAAACATGAAACTATACTTTCTAAGTAAAGTTCAAAAGAGCTTTTTATTCTTTTTTATAAAATATTTACCTCATTTGAATTTTAGTCAAAGGTCAACATTTTTATCTAAAAAAAACCAATTATTTTTATACTTCGGAGAGCACGAACAGCCATCGAATTTCTCTAAAAATAATACAAAACCCTTTATTTCTTATTTAAAATGCTACATAAAAATGTATTGCTCTGCTTTGACGTGAAAGAAAGACAAATAAACAAACAAACAAAATGTATTAGTTAAGATAATAATGATTAAGTAGTAGTAGTATTAAACAAAATGATAAGTGTAATACACAACCCCCACCCCCACTTCTCCAAACACACACACACACACACATGCATTGAGATATAGTAATTATATTATACAATTAACTTGGGAAACTTTTAATTGGCGCTATTTACGGATTAAACCTACATAACCAATTTCTTGTATAGCTGTAAGTTTCTTTTTATAAATAAATAAAAAAATAAATAAAAAATAAGTAGTATTTCACTGCAAAAAAACTGATTGCACAGCAAAATACTTAGCTCAAAATATTATTATCGTATTGCACTACCCCTACGTGAAAGACCATACGGGCTCTGCCCAGTGTGAAAAAAAAAACCCTAACCTACCTCTACTTGCCAACAGGGTCGTACTTCCAATAATTTTTTTGATGTGCAAGGGCCAAGCACCCAAATCATGGAATATTAAATAATTTTTGCCTTTGCTAATAAAATTCAGGGGGTAAGGGGGAGAACGGAATAAAATCTATCTGTAAAGGATAATATGTAAAAAGGATACCTAAAGAGCAAATAACCAAGAAACCGACATTACTTTGAATATCTATATTGACAACTAAAATTATAAACAAAACACTAATTTCTGAAAACATAGACAATATCTACTAGGTACCATAAATACTCAACACTATCCGACCCCAAAGTGTCATCCTTACCTGCACGCTTGGTACGCTCTGCTAGACAACAAACGAGGCTCTGGCGACCGAGCAATGGCGGTATAACCATACACCTAGCTAGAAAACCGGCTGGAAAAGGCTACAGCGAGCCTGAAGACCTAAATAGTCTCAAAATGTCAGGTGAAGAAGGCAAGGGGAAACCACTGAACTATTCAACCCAAGAAAGTTGACTAAGATGTGTCGTGTCAAGAGCACCACGACTAAGAAGAAGAAATAAAATTAAGGCTTGAGCTATGTTTATACCTGAACGTAATCAAATAAAAGCTAAATTTGTCTTCAGATAATAATCCCTAAAATTTTGAAAGCGTTTAAATTGTAAAGGAATTAAAAGGCAAGAATTCATCATGGCTTCAGGACGAAACGTTAGAAAACAAATCAAAAAGTTTGACGCTCCCTAATGATTGTCTAGAGAGGTGCCTGTTATAAATTGTAGACGACAATTGTGAACAAACTTCACCGTTTACATTAAACAAAGTGACACTAGCCAAATATTGTCATAGCCATCACATTTCCTCACTTTCTAGATTTTTTTTTTATATTTTTAGATTTACAAAAGCAAACAAACACAAGGCCATTATACCTTGAGGTGTGGCCAGAGACACCTGTAACAGTGTCCACTTTTTGCCAGTTGTCCATATTAAACAGAACAGGTGGCAAGGCTGTTGCTGCACGTAATGGACCTAGATGGATCACTTCTTTAACAGACGTAATCTGTTACTTTTAGAAGAAGTGCGGACGGTTTCAGATGCCCTCCGAAGCATGAGAAGTCGAATAAAGCACATAGCGCGAATGAGACTTGAAAAAAGTACTTTATTACCAGAAACAGTATCTTCTGATGTCAATAGCACATTGTCAAAATCCATTACTCCCGCATATTTAGGACTGCGACATGGTTTCGATTCGAATGCCAAAAACGATGTGTCCGCACAGGGTCAGCCAAGGAATGTACGGATCGAGAGTGCCCAACCCTACAATGACCGGGCAAATCTGTGAAATGTATTGCCCGATCAAGCAATTTGGTCGGCATTCTTGATCCGTGCATTCCTTGGCTGGCCCTGTGCGGACACATTGTTGTTGGACTTCGAGTCGAAACCTAAGATGTCGCGTTCCTAAATATGGTAACCACACCGGTCAGTGGCCGCTGCGGAAAATCATTACTGAAAACTATTTTCATATGAATTTTCTTCCCGCATTGACTGCATGACTGCAATTACGTACTTTCTGCCTAACTTTGATGAAGAAAACAGGTTCATCCGAGCAGGTGTAGTATAAAAATATTAAAAAAAAGGAAAATTAATGAGATGATTATTTATTTTCTTTACAATCTGGAGATCTGCTTTATTTTTCCTGTAATTCTTGTTTTGAGCGACTTTAAATGATACTCCAAACGATATTAAATTTGCGCTTAAAAATTATTTTTTATAGAAACGTTTCTGGATTTCTTTCACTTAAAATAAATACTTGCACATTATAGACACACAGACACCGTGTATCACCTAGAATAAAAGGCAAAGGCAATGGGGACTGCCGATAGAAGTGAAAACTTTATATAATGTATAATAACGCCATCTAGCGATCATTTCAAAATGTATCTCTGTCCGAGCCGAAGAATTGCCGGATAGAAATGCGCAGCCAAAAATGCCCAACCCAGGCATACGTGAAAGCCAGTACACGAATTGCTGCCCAGACATTCTCAGGCCGGGCAATCCATGGTCTTCTTTCATGGTTTTTTGGTATCTTAATGAAAATTAAAATAATAATTTAGTTTATGATTTTTTAATTGGTCAAAAATAATAAAATAATTATTATTTTGAATTTTCAATAAGCTACAAAAAATCCCAAGACGTTTAATTGAAGAGTAATAGTATAACAGTGCTTTTAAAAAAAATAAAGCTCTGTGATATATTATGAAAGAGAAAACGGGGGAAAAGTTTAACCACCCATTTTCCTATTCAAAAAAAACCATTGAGAAAATAACAGCTATTTCACTTAGATATATTCAATAAGTATCTATATGCTAAATTACAGTGACACATGTGGATTATTTAAAGAGAAATTGGGAATAGTTTATACCAGAAAAATTATGGATATAGGAGCCTTAAGAGCTTTTTAGGTCGCGTAGCCAACTAAATAACGCACTTGTTCGAAAGTTTTGCATCTCCTTCACAAAATATCCGAGCGAAAGAAATAAATAGAGAAAGAAAATTTCCAAACAAAATCGGTGCAAAAAATACACAAAACGGTCTTCAGCAATTCAAGTATTGTACAAAAAATATTAGAAATAGCAAGTTCTAGTTAATGGATCCATAAAGTATGTGAAAATATTTTTACTCGATATGTAAAAAAAATATACATTAGTAAATGTTTTAAGAGAACTCAAGTCGCAAAGTCGGTTGAAAATATGCGTGTAATTGATAACTTTCAGGGCTTCATGAAACCTGTGTAGCTGGTATTGACATATATTTTACATATTGAGTATAGATAATTTCAGTTTTGTACAATACTTGAATTGCTGAAGTCCGTTTTTGCATGACACAAAAGTTATGAGGCGTCTCCTTAATGGACCTAGATGTGTCACTTCTTTAACAGACGTAAATATCTGTTATTTTTGGAAGAAGTGCGGAATTTCTTTTTGCCCTCCGAAGCACGAGGAGTTGTCACTAGTGGGAACTGAACCCGTGAGCTCCCGTTTTCAAGTCAACGCTCTAACAATATATATTTTCGCCATAGTAAATTTTATATGATTTAAAACAAGTTGTAAAATTTCCACAATTCTCCACTTATTGCGTCTGTTAAGTTTCTTTCCTCAGTTCCCAGTATAAGTTTAGAATTACGATACAGAAACTTGGTACATATAAATCATTCCTTGTTGAAACGGTTTACCGTGTCTGCGCTTATTTGGCAACTTTTTAAATGTTACATATTTTTATGTAGATTCTTAAACTACCTGACGGTAAGTGGCAATTAGCAAGTGTACTAAATCAAACCAAGAAAATTATAGTTATTTAGAAGACAAAGTTTTCCTGCTTTTATTCAACTGTGTTTTAAAATCTGCGTCGCGTCATGTTATGTACCTACGTAATCCGACTAACCACACTTAGAGACTTTTCCATCTAAATATACCTCAACAGAACTGGCCACTCGTTAGGTATGGTCTCACAAATACCATCGGCTAACAAAGGAAGACTGGGTCTTCCAGTAGGTACACTGGGATCGATAACACTGTTTCGGGAGCTGTAAGGCAACTCGTGAAAAAATATATAATTCATTTTTTTAAATGTCCACATTTATCCAGTAACAGTAACTCGATGGGGTTACGTCGTAACGACAGAGTTTATGTGGCCACCTTCCGGCGCCATCATCAGGACCCTGGGGACCTCATCTAAGACCAGAGTACTTTTGAAGACAAATCATACAAGCCAAAACTAGATGGGGTTACGTCTTTGAAGGTTGCGTGTGGGTATTTTACGACCGCCACACGTCGTTTCGTTACAGAGTTTCACTATCCACCTCCTGGCTTCATAATCAGATCAGATCGCTGGTACCAAATTATTGTATTGTCATCCGAATTACATACACTTGCACTTGCAAAGCCTCAAATCGATACGACAATCAGAAGTAGGTTAAACTATTATAAAGCGTGTAATAAAAGAGGCGAAAGACTAAACTAAGTATGTAGGATCGTAGCAACTACCTAGTACCTACACCTCATGCGATAAAAGTCGTGATGATATATATACCAGAAAATGCCTTTTCTTCTATAATCACTGTTTGAAGGGAGATAATCCTTTTTGTTTACCGCCCGTCAAACTATTGTCAGATGAAAAATATCGTCAAATACATTCTCTTCCAGACAATTTGAAGCAATCCCAACAGCTATCAACTAGGTGACAGCATAACAATAGACAAGTTAAATCCTAGAACAAGATACAATAGAACATTTGCATAGCAAGTCCGCAGTGCAATCTTATACAAATATCCGAAGGGTATTGTCCAGAGTTGGTGTAAACTACTTGCTCAAGACATTGCTTCTGAAAGTGTCGTTTGGGATTAATCTTGCCTAGATTTCTAGTCGATTTTGGAACGCCTATTTCAAAGTTATATTACACTAGCGACCCCGCCCTGGCTTCGCACGGGTACAATATGAATTCATAACAATTTGAATACCTACATAAATTTATAAGTTTTATTCAATAATTACTTACATAAAAAAAGAATATAATATAAAAACCTTAAAATAGACTTAATACAATTATAAAATCTAAAACTAAATTTATAAATAAAAAATTTGTCCCAGGTCCAGTTTCCTCGTTGAATTGCAAGGCTTATGCGTTGTGCGAAGTACGTACCAGCCTTCTGGTCATTTGTAAATTTGATTAGGCGTTTTGAAATTTCTTTAGAAATTAAATGAGCGCTTGGTCCCCAAGGCCCAAGTGTTTCAAAACCAAGTGGCGCAAATATGTAGTCGTCGCTGAGGCCGACAAATCTGCGCCGCTTTGCGTTTTCTGCTATGGCTGCTGCTGGTCCTGCCTTAGTGGAAGTAAATGGAATACATAAATACGCTTATAACTACTTATCTATTAGAAATAGATATAATGTTACAGCGGACTTTTTTGCAGATAATTTTATTCTATACAATTCTATCTTACATAATTTTGTTGTGTCTCTGACGAATTAGCCAGCATACGCCATGAAAACTCGCTGGGGCTAAATTTTTTCCCGATTTGATTCACTTGTTTAATATCAGTTGTAAACCTTCCCGGTGAATTACTATTTAATAGAGAAAACCGCAATAAAATCCGTTCAGAATGTATGTGATGATTAGTTGAATTTGTTGAAAAATATTTGTTTGGAAAGATACCAATGTTCGAAAGGCGTTTGGAAATTAACTGATACAAAGTTATACAAAAAAAAAAACAAATTATTTAGAAAATTATTAAAAAAGAAATAACAATAAAGACGCGTCTAACCATTTTTTTTTATTTTACTTTGATATATCTTTAAAAAACTTTATTTAATTGAAGATATATCACCTATGAGATATACAAACAAACAAAACAAAACCTTAAAATCGGTCCGCATGGAATAGTGGCAATAATACTGGCTGTGTTCGTTCGCAATGCTAATTCGTTGAGCAAGGAAGGACCTCTTATCAACTGAGAAGAAGATCAGTCGTGGGGATATTTCTTTAATAAAATTTGCATTTCCATATTTGACAGATTGTCTCTTTTATTATGAAGGAAATACATTCAGAAAAATACAGTATAGATTCCAAAAAAATAATAAAGTAAAATTAAATAAAAATTAACTAAATATACGTTTCAAAAACACAGTCAGTTACACAAATTAGCATGAGTTCTGGTAAAGGGAAATATATACACATGGAAGCAATGAAGTAACTAAAATGTAATCTTTTAGTGTACTAGCTGCTGCCTATTCAAACCAGATTTAAGCATACAAAATAACACTTAGACAAAGAAAATAAAGCCAAAATTAAAGGACAAAGTGAAATTTATACCATACTAAAAATACACAATTGGATATAGGCCAGCAACCTAAGTGTATTAGCACAATAAAATAGTCGACATAAAGTTGGTTCTAGAACTAATAAGAGACGTCACATCTGCCGAGTGCCGACCTTGCCAAATAACTGAAACTAACCTAATCTGAAACACTGTGCAAATTGTACCCGTTTTAACCGATTACGGACATTGAAGAGGTAAATACTGTAATATTTGAATTCATATTTTAGCTTAACGATAAAGCCCGACTTTCTACGTGTCAATTTGATGTCGTTGTTTTGATATTTTTGTGGAATATTCGATTTAAATATTTATTCGTGTTAATCTCTCGATATGCATTTACGGTCGCAAAGTCTCAGTATAGTTTCTATTATAATTTTGTAAAATTTTTGACCACATCTTCATGGATTGTATTGTAAGTATTAGAAGTTTACGGATATTATTAAAGATGTTGTTGTTTAAAAAATATATTTTATTAATAATAATTTATAATAGATTTCAATATTTTCAATGAAGTTCGCCGCACTTCTTGTCAACATTATAGATGCATCCGTACGACGTCCGGGAAGTTTAGCCAGCAGTACTTACTTACAGAACTAGCAACTGCGACGAATTGCGCAACCAAAACGCAACTAACTCACAACCGACGACGCTAGCGCCCCAACAACTAAGTTATTCGGTATGTAAAGTAAAAACTATGGTATGTTTTTATATTTTTATTTCAAAGAATTATGAAACTAATTTGAAAATTTTTGTTTTCTATAGAGTATATTTTTATAATACATTTTCAAAGTTTTGCCGACAGACGACAAAATAACGTCATCATTTTGGTAAAGTATAGTTTTCATAATTTGACTACAAAACTCTGTAAACGTTCTGTGAATTATTTTTAATTAATGAAAGGATGGCAGAGATATGACCTGTGAAAGTGTGAACTGAAAATTTACCCTTTAATTTGGGTAACCCCCAAAAACTTATTATTGGATTTTGCTTAAAATATATTTTGTCAAAAGTATACACAGTTCCTACTATTATCATGAATTATTTACATGCATGTTTTAAAAATTAGAGAGACACACACACACGCATACACTATATAACCGACGATCGCGAAATGTTCACATAATTTAAAAATCTTTTAGCAATCCATATAGCATTGGAAATTGGAGAAACCTGGAGAATGGATATAGAAAAATTTTGTGGCGGTTCATATATGACATGTTATCTCTCTGTAAATTATCATAAGAATCGATCGAAAGATGGCTGAGATATATGGACAGACGGACGGATGGACGGACATGAACATGATATGACATGACAGAAATGCTGGAAGAGGACGACCTAGGTGTACTTTTATTAATATTAAAAGTACATACAATTACCGAGCATGTATGAAAGGTATGATGAATATAAAAGAAAGAGGTATGTCAGGATCGTCGAAAATGGCATTCGATTGTCTCTGCCTACCACTTTTGCGATAAAAGGCGTATTGATAGATAGATTGATAGTAATGTATTTCCGAGCAAATAGGTGTTTTAAAGTTGCCACCAGTTGCTTTAGCGATCAAATTAACTGCAACTGATTGTTAGTTGCCAATAGCTGATAGGCAACGTAGCTTGTATCATCGAAGCGATTACATTAAGTCTATTGTCCGGGTCGTCGAGCAAATTGATACATTACTATAGAGTCCGTATTGTTCGATCGTGTGTAAGAAGCTGTGAAGATAGCATTGTAATCAGTTAAGTAGCTTGTCACGACCTCCCTTTGATGTAGCGGATCTTGGATAGTTCGATAATTCATTATTTAATAAGGGATGAACAGATAAGTTTCTTTTGTCTGTGCCGCGGATTTATAAGAAGTTTTGTAAAATTATTTTGTATTAATATTAAGGCAGGGTGCAAACACGAAAGTGGCATTTATGAACGCTTACTTTGAAGTGTCAGGAATCAATCTCAATCTCAAAAAAATATAGTGGATAGCAAATAATACTACATAAAACTTTAACCGCATAGATTTTTCATAAGTGTTTTCGTCTATTGAAAAAAAATTATGCAAAATACCTCTATATAAAATCTTTTGAGCGTAAATTCACAATATTTTGCGCGACAATTATATACTTTTTTTAGGAATCAAATAGCTTGAATAATCTATTAAAACTTTAACCGATTACTTTCACTGTTTAATTGTTTTTCTTTAACAAATTTTAAGAAAAAGCTACAAAATAAGTGAAATTTCAAGTGTAGCTGCATGACGTAAAATATGCCAAGCAATATTCAACCTTATATCGTCCTAAATAAGAATCCGCCCACCGGAGTGCAAATAGTATTTTTTATTGAGGTTGATCCCTGCCTTAAGGAGCGCCTCATGATTTTTGTCCCATACAAAAACGGACTTCAGCAAGTCAAGTATTGTACAAAATTTATTAAAAATAGCAAGTTCTAACTAATGGATCCTCAAAGTATATGAAATTATCTATACTCAAAATGTAAAAAAAAATTTCAATATCAGCTACACCTAGGTTTCATGAAGCCCTGAAGTCATCTATTTCACGCATATTTTCAAACAATTTTGAGACTCGAGTATATTTTTTTACATATTGAGTAAAAATAATTTCACATACTTTATGCATCCATTAACCAGAACTTGCTATTTCTAATATTTTTTGGACAAACCTTGAATTGCTGAAGTCCGTTTTGTGTATTTTATTGTACCGATTTTATTTAGAAATATTCTTTCTCTTTATATTTCTTTCGCTCGGATATTGGGGAAAGAGATGCAAAATTTTAGTTGGTTACGCGACCAAGAGAGCTCTTAGCAGTGGGTAATACGACATGATAACTATATAGGTAACATGATAACTGAAAAAGTAGCACTCCCATGGTCCGCGCGGGTGAGAGGGCCGGGCGTGATTCTGCCATACACGATACGAAGTTTCACGCGATATATCTGTTGTCGACGCGATCCACCTCAAAAATTTTAGGGTTCAAGCTATCCTCATACCAAATTTCATCAAAATTAAAATCTACTCGCAAAAGCCCGATGTAAATCAGAACTGGCCACTCGCTAGGTATAGCCTCATAAATTGGCTAAAAGAAGGAGACTTGGTCTTCCGCTGGGTACACTGGGACCGTAAGACGGTTTCAGGAGCTGTGGATAATCCGTGAAGGAAAAATAATCTATATATATAAACTAGTATGTTGTGTAGTGCGCGAGTTGCAAGCAACTCGCGTGTTTGCTGTGAGGGAGCAACTGCTGCCCACACCAAAGAAGACATGCTACAAGTCAGCGATAAGTCCGCCACCTATCATTAATTCCCTACTCCTACCACAACTACTCCCACTACCCCTACTCCAACCTCTACCACTACCTCTACTCCAAACCCTACCACTACCCCAACCCCTACTCCAAGCCCTACCACTAGCTCTACCCCTACCACTACCACTATCCCTACTCCTACCACTACCACTACAACTACCACTACCACTACCACTACCACTACCACTACCACTACCACTACCACTACCACTACCCCTACCCCTACTCCCTACTCCCTACTCCAACCCCTACCACTACCTCTACTCCAAACCCTACCACTACCCCAACCCCTACTCCAACCCCTACCACTACCTCTACCCCTACCACTACCACTATCTCTACTCCTACCACTACCACTACCCCTACCCCTACTCCAACTCCTACCACTACCTCTACCCCTACCACTACTACTATCCCTACTCCTACCACTACCACTAAAACTACCCCTACTCCAACACCTACCACTACCACTACCGCTGTTCGATTGCAAAAAATAAAAAACAAAAAAAAGTTATTAGTTAGTAAGGAGTTATTTTTTTTTGTATGGGAGAATATTTTTTGACAGATTCGCTAATAGGAACAGATCCTGAACAATATTAGTTTCGGCACTTTCCCCTTCGGATTTGTAGTTTCCGAGATAAAAAAAAAAACCAGGGGGGCAAAAAAAAAACCAGGGGGTTTCGGATTTTTCTGGTACTCACCGGGACCCCCTCTATACGATCCCACCACTCTCGTTCATTATATTTCGTAAAACCACTTTCATCTGAACAATTTCGTAGACCCGCTCTTTCTGATATTTCGTACAGCCACTATTGCCGTTAGTAATTTCGCAGAGCTCCTATCATCTCTAACGATTTCGTAGACCCGCTCATTATGATAGTAACTTCGTAGAGCTACTTTTTTTGATAATTATTTCGTAGACCCACTCTCGTTGATTAGAATTCGTAGAGCCACTTTAGCAGTTAGTAATTTCGTAGACCAACTTTCATCTCTAACGATTTCGTAGACCCGCTCTTTCTGATATTTCGTACAGCCACTATTGCCGTTAGTAATTTCGCAGTGCTCCTATCATCTCTAACGATTTCGTAGACCCGCTCATTATGATAGTAACTTCGTAGAGCTACTTTTTTTGATAATTATTTCGTAGACCCACTCTCGTTGATTAGAATTCGTAGAGCCACTTTAGCCGTTAGTAATTTCGTAGACCAACTTTCATCTCTAACGATTTCGTAGACCCGCTCTTTCTGATATTTCGTACAGCCACTATTGCCGTTAGTAATTTCGCAGAGCCACTATCATCTCTAACGATTTCGTAGACCCGCTCATTATGATAGTAACTTCGTAGAGCTACTTTTTTTGATAATTATTTCGTAGACCCACTCTCGTTGATTAGAATTCGTAGAGCCACTTTAGCAGTTAGTAATTTCGTAGACCAACTTTCATCTCTAACGATTTCGTAGACCCGCTCATTCTGATAGTAACTTCGTAGACCCACTCTCGTTGATTATAATTTGTAGATCCACTTTTGCCGTTAGTAATTTCGCAGAGCCACTATCATCTCTAACGATTTCGTAGACCCGCTCATTATGATAGTAACTTCGTAGAGCTACTCTTTTTGATAATTATTTCGTAGACCCACTCTCGTTGATTATAATTCGTAGAGCCACTTTAGCCGTTAGTAATTTCGTAGACCAACTTTCATCTCTAACGATTTCGTAGACCCGCTCTTTCTGATATTTCGTACAGCCACTATTGCCGTTAGTAATTTCGCAGAGCCACTATCATCTCTAACGATTTCGTAGACCCGCTCATTATGATAGTAACTTCGTAGAGCTACTTTTTTTGATAATTATTTTGTAGACCCACTCTCGTTGATTAGAATTCGTAGAGTCACTTTAGCAGTTAGTAATTTCGTAGACCAACTTTCATCTCTAACGATTTCGTAGACCCGCTCTTTCTGATATTTCGTACAGCCACTATTGCCGTTAGTAATTTCGCAGAGCCACTATCATCTCTAACGATTTCGTAGACCCGCTCATTATGATAGTAACTTCGTAGAGCTACTCTTTTTGATAATTATTTCGTAGACCCACTCTCGTTGATTATAATTCGTAGAGCCACTTTAGGCGTTAGTAATTTCGTAGACCAACTTTCATCTCTAACGATTTCGTAGACCCGATCTTTCTGATTGTCATTTCGTAGAGCCACTCTTTTAGATAATTATTTTGTGGACCCACTCTCGTCTGTTATATTTCGTAGATCCACTTTAGCCGTTAGTAATTTCGAAGATCAACTGTCGTTTATAACGATTTCGTAAACCCGTTCTTTCTGACAGTAATTTCGTAGTCCCGCTCTTGCCCATAGTAATTTCATAGATACACATTCGCCGATAGTAATGTATTAGTAGATTACTGACCCGAACCGAAAGTGACATTGTTGCACCGAGGGTTAGTTAACACGAGTGCAACAATAAGTCACTCTCAGCGAGGTTCGTAATCTGCTTTTCGTTCAACTATAACAAAAAAAAATAACTAATCAAATTTTTCTTTAATTTTAATTATTTTAAAAATATTGTTTCAAATAAAGCCCGCCAAAACGTCATTCCCGTCGACAATATTTTTTTTAATGGAAGGCAAAGGCAAAGACAGCCAAACAGCCTATGTTTTTTCGAGTGTTAAATTCGCTCTGAAAATAATAGTGAAAACAAAATCACACCTGCTTTTCCAAATTTACATCGCCAACGTCATGAAAAATTAATAAAAAATAAATTATTTAATAAAGCAACATGCCCGCCACATAAATCTACGTCTACCTTAAAAAGTACCTTTTTAATAAGTGCCTACAGAAAAATAACCTAATTTAAAAACAAACCCCAGAGCGGGATGTTATGGATATACTGCATTATGTGCAGTAAAGTAACGCCTACTGATCGCTATATTGTCAAATAATGAGGAAAATACTGCGTAGTTGGATGAAAAGCAATGTAGATAGTTAGTATAACCACTTTTGGTAATAGTAATTTTATGTATTACTAATTTCTAAATAACTTTATGTCAAAAGGAGTAAGTTTATAAATTAAAAGTTTAAGTCGGTATTTTACAAAAATCATAGAAATGCATTTACGAAAGCTTATGTTAAAAGAACCGCATTCAGTGAAAACATTTATAGCTTTATTCCGAAAAAGGGTATTAAATATTTACGTTCATATTCTCTAGTAACAGCACGCTTAAATCTCCAAAACTTTAAAAATATCAATAGAAGTTTAAAGTTTTACCAAAGTTTCTTACTTAATACCATGTCAACCCAAACTACAATGTTTGAGTGAAATATATCGAAAATTTCAATTGAAAGTTGAGCGCCTCGGTTGGACGCATAAAACTTCCGAAATATGCTTCGGGATTCGTTTGTAATATAACTTTACGTTTTATGAAATATTAGCTAACATTTGAATATTTATTGTGTCTGTGATTTCAAAATTAATATAAAAATCTAAGTTTTATCTAGACCGGCCATGTGCGAGTCAATAGTAAGCACTAAAGTCAGATCAAGTTTGACACCCCTGTATGGTGCAGGAACAAATTAGCGCGAGTCTAACTCACATTTGGTCGGTTTTTATTATTTGTTCTTTTTCAGTTAGACGTTTGTATTTACTTATATTGCCATAATATATTTATTGTTTTTATAAGCAGTCATAGTAATACACTCTCTGTGAAAATTTCAAGTGTCTACCTATTACGGTTCAAAAGATACAGCCCTGTGACCTGTGACATTATTGGTCGGGGACAGAGCGATGTAGTCGCTGGTCAAATAAAAGTTGATTGACCCATGTATTACTTATATTGCCATAATATGTTTATTGTTTTTATAAGCAGTCATAGTAATACACTCTCTTTGAAAATTTCAAGTGTCTCCCTATTACGGTTCAAAAGATACAGCCCTGTGACCTGTGACATTATTGGTCGGGGACAGAGCGATGTAGTCGCTGGTCAAATAAAAGTTGATTGACCCATGTATTACTTATATTGTCATAATATGTTTATTGTTTTTATAAGCAGTCATAGTAATACACTCTCTGTGAAAATTTCAAGTGTCTACCTATTACGGTTCAAAAGATACAGCCCTGTGACCTGTGACATTATTGGTCGGGGACAGAGCGATGTAGTCGCTGGTCAAATAAAAGTTGATTGACCCATGTATTACTTATATTGATATAATATGTTTATTGTTTTTATAAGCAGTCATAGTAATACACTCTCTGTGAAAATTTCAAGTGTCTACCTATTACGGTTCAAAAGATACAGCCCTGTGACCTGTGACATTATTGGTCGGGGACAGAGCGATGTAGTCGCTGGTCAAATAAAAGTTGATTGACCCATGTATTACTTATATTGATGTAATATGTTTATTGTTTTTATAAGCAGTCATAGTAATACACTCTCTGTGAAAATTTCAAGTGTCTACCTATTACGGTTCAAAAGATACAGCCCTGTGACCTGTGACATTATTGGTCGGGGACAGAGCGATGTAGTCGCTGGTCAAATAAAAGTTGATTGACCCATGTATTACTTATATTGATGTAATATGTTTATTGTTTTTATAAGCAGTCATAGTAATACACTCTCTGTGAAAATTTCAAGTGTCTACCTATTACGGTTCAAAAGATACAGCCCTGTGACCTGTGACATTATTGGTCGGGGACAGAGCGATGTAGTCGCTGGTCAAATAAAAGTTGATTGACCCATGTATTACTTATATTGATGTAATAGGTTTATTGTTTTTATAAGCAGTCATAGTAATACACTCTCTGTGAAAATTTCAAGTGTCTACCTATTACGGTTCAAAAGATACAGCCCTGTGACCTGTGACATTATTGGTCGGGGACAGAGCGATGTAGTCGCTGGTCAAATAAAAGTTGATTGACCCATGTATTACTTATATTGTCATAATATGTTTATTGTTTTTATAAGCAGTCATAGTAATACACTCTCTGTGAAAATTTCAAGTGTCTACCTATTACGGTTCAAAAGATACAGCCCTGTGACCTGTGACATTATTGGTCGGGGACTGAGCGATGTAGTCGCTGGTCAAATAAAAGTTGATTGACCCATGTATTACTTATATTGCCATAATATGTTTATTGTTTTTATAAGCAGTCATAGTAATACACTCTCTGTGAAAATTTCAAGTGTCTACCTATTACGGTTCAAAAGATACAGCCCTGTGACCTGTGACATTATTGGTCGGGGACAGAGCGATGTAGTCGCTGGTCAAATAAAAGTTGATTGACCCATGTATTACTTATATTGTCATAATATGTTTATTGTTTTTATAAGCAGTCATAGTAATACACTCTCTGTGAAAATTTCAAGTGTCTACCTATTACGGTTCAAAAGATACAGCCCTGTGACCTGTGACATTATTGGTCGGGGACAGAGCGATGTAGTCGCTGGTCAAATAAAAGTTGATTGACCCATGTATTACTTATATTGATATAATATGTTTATTGTTTTTATAAGCAGTCATAGTAATACACTCTCTGTGAAAATTTCAAGTGTCTACCTATTACGGTTCAAAAGATACAGCCCTGTGACCTGTGACATTATTGGTCGGGGACAGAGCGATGTAGTCGCTGGTCAAATAAAAGTTGATTGACCCATGTATTACTTATATTGATATAATATGTTTATTGTTTTTATAAGCAGTCATAGTAATACACTCTCTGTGAAAATTTCAAGTGTCTACCTATTACGGTTCAAAAGATACAGCCCTGTGACCTGTGACATTATTGGTCGGGGACAGAGCGATGTAGTCGCTGGTCAAATAAAAGTTGATTGACCCATGTATTACTTATATTGCCATAATATGTTTATTGTTTTTATAAGCAGTCATAGTAATACACTCTCTGTGAAAATTTCAAGTGTCTACCTATTACGGTTCAAAAGATACAGCCCTGTGACCTGTGACATTATTGGTCGGGGACAGAGCGATGTAGTCGCTGGTCAAATAAAAGTTGATTGACCCATGTATTACTTATATTGATATAATATGTTTATTGTTTTTATAAGCAGTCATAGTAATACACTCTCTGTGAAAATTTCAAGTGTCTACCTATTACGGTTCAAAAGATACAGCCCTGTGACCTGTGACATTATTGGTCGGGGACAGAGCGATGTAGTCGCTGGTCAAATAAAAGTTGATTGACCCATGTATTACTTATATTGATATAATATGTTTATTGTTTTTATAAGCAGTCATAGTAATACACTCTCTGTGAAAATTTCAAGTGTCTACCTATTACGGTTCAAAAGATACAGCCCTGTGACCTGTGACATTATTGGTCGGGGACAGAGCGATGTAGTCGCTGGTCAAAAAAAAGTTGATTGACCCATGTATTACTTATATTGATGTAATATGTTTATTGTTTTTATAAGCAGTCATAGTAATACACTCTCTGTGAAAATTTCAAGTGTCTACCTATTACGGTTCAAAAGATACAGCCCTGTGACCTGTGACATTATTGGTCGGGGACAGAGCGATGTAGTCGCTGGTCAAATAAAAGTTGATTGACCCATGTATTACTTATATTGCCATAATATGTTTATTGTTTTTATAAGCAGTCATAGTAATACACTCTCTGTGAAAATTTCAAGTGTCTACCTATTACGGTTCAAAAGATACAGCCCTGTGACCTGTGACATTATTGGTCGGGGACAGAGCGATGTAGTCGCTGGTCAAATAAAAGTTGATTGACCCATGTATTACTTATATTGATATAATATGTTTATTGTTTTTATAAGCAGTCATAGTAATACACTCTCTGTGAAAATTTCAAGTGTCTACCTATTACGGTTCAAAAGATACAGCCCTGTGACCTGTGACATTATTGGTCGGGGACAGAGCGATGTAGTCGCTGGTCAAATAAAAGTTGATTGACCCATGTATTACTTATATTGATATAATATGTTTATTGTTTTTATAAGCAGTCATAGTAATACACTCTCTGTGAAAATTTCAAGTGTCTACCTATTACAGTTCAAAAGATACAGCCCTGTGACCTGTGACATTATTGGTCGGGGACAGAGCGATGTAGTCGCTGGTCAAATAAAAGTTGATTGACCCATGTATTACTTATATTGATATAATATGTTTATTGTTTTTATAAGCAGTCATAGTAATACACTCTCTGTGAAAATTTCAAGTGTCTACCTATTACGGTTCAAAAGATACAGCCCTGTGACCTGTGACATTATTGGTCGGGGACAGAGCGATGTAGTCGCTGGTCAAATAAAAGTTGATTGACCCATGTATTACTTATATTGATATAATATGTTTATTGTTTTTATAAGCAGTCATAGTAATACACTCTCTGTGAAAATTTCAAGTGTCTACCTATTACGGTTCAAAAGATACAGCCCTGTGACCTGTGACATTATTGGTCGGGGACAGAGCGATGTAGTCGCTGGTCAAATAAAAGTTGATTGACCCATGTATTACTTATATTGATATAATATGTTTATTGTTTTTATAAGCAGTCATAGTAATACACTCTCTGTGAAAATTTCAAGTGTCTACCTATTACGGTTCAAAAGATACAGCCCTGTGACCTGTGACATTATTGGTCGGGGACAGAGCGATGTAGTCGCTGGTCAAATAAAAGTTGATTGACCCATGTATTACTTATATTGATATAATATGTTTATTGTTTTTATAAGCAGTCATAGTAATACACTCTCTGTGAAAATTTCAAGTGTCTACCTATTACGGTTCAAAAGATACAGCCCTGTGACCTGTGACATTATTGGTCGGGGACAGAGCGATGTAGTCGCTGGTCAAATAAAAGTTGATTGACCCATGTATTACTTATATTGATATAATATGTTTATTGTTTTTATAAGCAGTCATAGTAGTACATACTCTGTGAAAATTTCAAGTGTCTACCTATTACGGTTCAAAAGATCCAGCTCTGTGACCAGTGACAAGTTTTTAATAGTGATTTATGCTTAATATTAAATATATTGATATTATACAAGTTTTTATTTAATGTATATTTTAGAATTATTTTTTTAGGGTTCCGTATCCAAAGGGTCCGTCCGTCCGTCCGTCTATCTCTGTCTATGTGGGGCTCTCTTTGGTTTCAAACGTCTGATGGGATTATAGCGTGCTTTTATGATCTCGATATGTTGAAGCGATACGTATATATATAAATAACTAGCTTTCCGCCCCCGGCTTCGCCCGTGGATATTTTCGAACAAAATAAAATAATAATACAGCCTATCTTAGGGATAAAGTAGCTTTTTTCAGAATCGAATCAGTATTTTTAGAGATTACACCCTACATCCAAAAATACAAACTTTACCTCTTTATAACGGGATTGGCTGAGCAGTGGCGAGGCTTCGTATTTAATAATACTTTAGTGAAACAAGTAAAATAATATTGTAATTTACTTAGTAACCACTACATCACTTCTATACAGCATTATGCAACCAAAGCTCTTGACGGATTATGCTAAAACATGTTTGCACATGCAATACGAAGACGATAGCTGCCTAAACTGGATAACAGAACATGCGCAAACTACAATAACTATGTTACGTTTATGTCTACAAACTGGGAGTGGATACAGAATTGGTATTAAGTAAATCTGTGGTGGAATTTTGGATTAATTTTGTCTTAGAACTAGCGATCCATCCCTGCTTCGTCATTGGATTTAGGCAAGTTATGAAAAAAATATGACAGTGAAATTTTACGATGTGTATTCTTTCTTCTCGCTTTCATGCAATCAGTGGGAATGATTTCGTAAAAAGGGACGGAAGTGTGTAACAGGAAGCCGAGGAGGCGCGCGCTATTTGAATTGGCCAATTAGCGCGCGCGGTGGTGTAGAGTTGGCCGTCAAATGCTACCAACCCATTTTCCGAGAGGTTGGTACTGTCAGCCAACAGTGTGTGCGTGTGTGTGACGAGTAAGAGAAAGGAAAATAGAGAAGGGGAACGCAACAGCTGTGCGCTTAACCTACAGTGTTGTGTATAAAGTGTTAATGTTGCTTATTACTAAGGTGAGATGTCAGATGTTACACATCATATGCGACTACTGTAAAGTAGCCCACGCATTGGTCCGGTATCTCACCGAAAGTTTTAGTTCCGGCCAGCCGTATGAGATTGAACACAGGCCGCACATTAGCGATGTAAATCATACGATTTAGATCACATGCAATTCACTCACTCACACAAACACACAAGATTCGATTAAACAAAGTGTCAAACTATCAGCGGTAGATGTGTGTGTGTGTGACACATCGTTTCGGTCATCGAAATCAACCACAAATACAACAATTTGAAAACGGATGGCGGACCGAATTGGACGAGTCTGTGGTCGATTTCGGTGGACCGTATGGCGGCGCGCCGGCGATTGGATGAATAAGTGAAATTTAAGTATTTATTTGAACTCAGATTTTAGCAATCGTATTTATGATCACATTTTATTTCCATTCATTATTTTTGCGTGCTAATAAACTTATTTTTGTATTATGCCAAAAAAGTATAACTTCTAACGCGCGTACTTAAGTACATACACAGTTTTTTTTAAATGTGACATAAGATTTTTTCTCGAAGAATTTCCAGGATAAAAAGGTAGCATATGTCACTCCGGCCCTCTAACGATCTCTGTGCAATCATCAACGATCAATTGCTCTGTTTTTAATATTTGTTTTCATTTTAGATATGTGGATTCAAAATTCAACTTATTCACACAGATTCATCTTCACGGTTTCTATACCTTGCGGTGTAGCCAGAGAGCTGCATCAACTGAATAACAAAACAAACTAAAAATAACTATCTGGAGTGGTATTAGGTAAATCTGTGGTCGAGTTTTGGATTAATTTTATAGTAAAATGGTTATTTGTTTGGAGTTTAGAGATATATTGACTCAAAATATATATTGAATTAGAGTTTCGATCTCAAATTACCTCAACTGGTCATTCGTTAGATTATAGCCTCAAACATGTGATCTGCTAAATGTGGAAGACTTGTCTTCAGCTGGGTACCTCGCTTCTCGTGCTTGTTAAAGAAGTGACAGGCTTGCCACATGTTCTATGGACAACTAGCAAAATTGGACACTGTTACTGTTGTTTCTGAAGTATAAAGAGTGCGAAGAAGTAAACAACTTTAATTATTTTTATGGATATTTAGCGTTCCGTGCCCAAAGGGTGCTAAAGGAAACCCTATTACTGAGGCTCCGCTGTCTGTCTCACCGTCAGTCCGTCCGTCTGTCACAGAGTTGTATCTTTTGAACCGTAATAACTAGACACTTGATATTTTCACAGAATATGTATTACTATGATTGCTATAACAACAAATAATAAAAAAAAAGATTTAAAAAAAAGGAGTTCCCATACAAGAAACGTGTTTATTTAGGCGTTTTTTACTCGATCTTAATAATGGCAATACATACAAACTTCTAACTAGTATAACTATAATGCATACTCTTAAGTAAAACAACAAATAATAAACGCACCGGCAATTCTCTATTTAATTGCTTTATCAAGGTAGCATCTACCAAATAAGATGAAGTACCAGCGCAGTAATACAGAATCCAATCCAAGTATATTTGAATAACAAATCCTTTAATAGACAGACCACAGACGTCCAGACAATCTCTACAATACGAAGCTAATACATTTCTCTTCCTTACAATTGTAACTGGGCTGCACCTGGCAACTGACAGTGTAGTACTGGTTGTGATAAATTTCTTAGAGTTTATAGTCTGTGTTTGAAGGAAATGCTATTAGATTTTGTAAAACTAACTACTTGTTCAGACTTTGGTTTTCATAGGTGAATTTTAATAGATATTTTATCAATTGGGTTCATGGTCAATTTCTAAAGGCTTGTTAAAGATACTAAATCAGACCTAGGTGTATTTTTTTTGATCAAAGGCAATATTATAAGTACAAACAATCGCCAAGCATGTATGAAAGGTATTGGTGGCGCCAAATGCCCTAAACCTTCGATAGCGGGCGGCGACACCGCTGTGAGCTGGTTCAATTCAAATTGGGGTAAACAGAGAAGAAATTACTTAGGTTTCGTTGCAAGACAAAGAAATGGTACTTACTTGAGATCACAGATGGTAATGCTTCAGGGGCCCCTTGATGGACTTCTCTGGTGTAGTGGCATAAGTGTATGTTGAGGTGCAGAGCACTCGCGCGGGTTATATTATATTCGACAGCACTTATCGATGCGTTGCGTTTGCCGGTATTGTGACAACTGACGAGTGATTAATACACTCGCGCGCGGCCGTCAAGGGTACCAAACTATTGTCCCTTAACGAAACCATACCATGAATATAAAAGAAACGAAAGAGGTATATCAGGATCGTAGCAAATGACATTCGATTGTCTCTGCCTAGACATCTTGGGACAAAAGGCGTCATAAATAAATATAAGTTATCCTATACTTCTAACGGAGACCGGCGATCCACGCTCCAAAGCCTTTTTCATACAACGCATAGCGCTAGAAATTCAAAAGGGTAACGCGCTATGTGTTCTAGGCACTATGGCAGCGGATTCGGACTCTCTGGAAGAAATTTTTAATTTGTAGTTTTGAGATTTTTCAATTATTAAGTTATATTATTATTGTTAAATTATATTATTAAAATCTTAAAAAGTTATCCTAAAGTGTCCATGGTAATTTGAGATAGAACGTAATGTAAGAAATGCTACACTAAGCGCGGGCTTCCGTGAGCGCGACAACAAAATCTGGTCTGTACAATTTGTTATTTAAATCAGTATTTATTATCTCAAAGGAAAGAATACGCTAGCCAACAATATCTAGGTAAGATAACTTGTACTACATAAAAAATGCCTTTTAAAACTAAACTAAATCCAACCATTTATTTTACTTTTGACAGCTCGAGTAGGTACTAGTCAAATAGTGATGTCCTAATGCGTTAAATTTTATCTATCATCACTTATTAACCTTTTGGTAACATTTGTGGGTTAGTTGAATTTATTTTAGCATATTATTATTGTCAAATTCCGTCCACCGTATAATTTAGCTTTTGCACATGGGCCTGAGTACCCTAATTAAAAAAAAATTGATCTAATGGCATCCTCTAAATTATAGGTTTACAAATTTTACTCTTTGTCCCATAGGTTTATTAAATTTTCCTATTTCCCTTATGGTTTAGAAATTATTATTCATAAATATATAAATAAAAGTCACGCCTGTCTTCCAGAGGGGTAGGCAGAGATCACGGATTTCCATTTGCTACAATCCTGACATTAGACATATCTCTTTCGCTTCTGACCTAGCCTTTCTAAATTCGGTATGTAAAGTAAAAACTAATACAATAATGACGACTTCATATCGTCGTATATCGACAAAACTTTGAAAATTTATTATAGACAATAAAACAATTCAAAATCTTTGAAATAAAACTATACCTTAGTTTTTACTTTACATTGGTACCGAATTATTGAGTCAAAAGACATAATTTGCTAGCTAGACATGTGGTAGTCGCTGTCTACCCCAATGCTAATAACATTACCTAAAAGCCTTTTCATTCGGAAGTACATGCGAACACATTCATAAATAGATTATAAGTTGTAATGGAAAGCACCTCGTAAATCAAAACTAGTGACTTGGCTACACGGTTGTATGCAGTTAGGGGTGACCATGATTTCGGAAAAGAAAGAAAAAGAAAGAATATTCTGTAGTTTTTACATTGCAAGAAATACGATTAAATATACCTACTGGGTATGCTATATTACAAATAAATCTATAAATAAAAAAAACCATCAATATCGCTGCCTTCTGGCATATGCCATAAGGCTGGCTGTGTTACCACGTTGGATAGCGATACTTATCCTTTGGTCCAAATATGAGCCAGCTCTTTGGTCGTGGGGTACCTCTACCAATCTTTGGCTATTTCTTTGTATAGGTGAGTTAGTTCCCCACGGACACAGTATTTTCACCCAAAACGCTACAAATATGTATTCTTTAGGAAGAGATGCGTATTTGCGACGTTTGGCAGTTTCGGCTTTGCAAGCGGCAGCCCCGGCCTCAATAGATGTGCATGGAAGGTGAGACGGAGCGAGGGTGTCCACACATGTTGCGTCCCATACCAACGGTCGCCCCCTCTTCCAAGGCGCAAGAGGCATTGCATCGGACCTTTTGCCATCATCACGTGCCAGCCCTTTAGGTTCTAATGGGACACAATTAATTTAGCCCCCAGACTTAGTCCCATTGTGTTCCGCTGTAGCAGAATACCAATGTTAGGGGCTTGTAGCCATAGTCCCGATTCCCACTCAGCAACAGCGTTTTTAATTATTTTAATATTGCGCACCGCTAAACTACCAAATCGTATCGAACGCCCGAGTCCAGGTTCAGTCCAAAAATTGTATATTAAATATGGAAATGAGTGTTTGTTTGATTTGAAACTGGGATGATCTTATTGAATATGTGAGCTTAGGTACAAATAAACAATATTTTAGTATGAACAATAACAAAATAATTAATAAAGCCCATATAAGAGCGTGTCTATTTTGTACCTATGAATGTACCGATTATTCCACATTACTTCATCTTAGCTATTGTTTCATATTTCAATAATTGTACAGAGAAGAACGGTATTGGAAAATATGTAACTGGATTATTTCTCGGTCAACGAATCAGCATTGTGATGAAAATACAATAATATTTAAAATATAAATATAAAAAAATACTTTAGTTTTGCTTTCCATACCAAATTGAGAACTTAAATAAAAATGTTGGTCACCCTAGACCGGACCCGTCAGCGGATAAAGTAGTTAACAAACTTGTAAAGAACGAGTTAAACTCTAATAAAGAAGTAATTCTGTCGGAAAAACTTAAAAAAATCGTTTTCATATAAATTTGTTACTCGGTTTTGCATTGTGTATTTTCTTTGGACCAAAGTTCATGACAACTGCACGTATTTTCTTAAATTTTGTTTGAAACGGATGGTTATGGTTTTAGTGTTGTCTTTTCCATACTTTTGTTTTTACATAATTTAAATAATTTGGGCCAAGTATAAGAATTTCAAGTTTATTTTTTTCAGCTACCGAAACCGTGTTACAGTCCCAGGGTACCCAGCGGAAGACCAAGTCTTCCTTTTTTAGCCGATGGTATTTGTATGCCGATGGTATATTTAAACGGAGAAGCGTGGTTTGTCGGATTATGTATATAAGTTTTTAATTATCAAAAACCCATTGGTACATGGCCAGGATCCGGTATCGAACCACTTATTAACCACTCGGCCACCGACGCACCTTACAAGTTTCGTTTAGTGACAGAAAGACTCTCAGTGTAAAAACGAAAGCCCTATTACTAAGACTCCGCTGTCCGTCTGTCCGTCTGTCACCAGGCTGTATCTCATGAACCGTGATAGTTAGATAGTTGATTTTTGTCACAGATGATGTATTTCTGTTACCGCTATAACAACAAATACTAAAAAACAGAATAAAATTAATATTTAAGGGGGCTCCCATACAACAAACGTGATTTTTTTGCCGTTTTTATTTCGAATCGCACTTGGCCGGTTTTTTATTTTATGATGGGTATTAGTTATCTCTTTATGTGTTTTTTTTTATATTTTTGAGTTATTGTGTGTTCTTTTTGTAGGTATAACAAGTATATTTAATCGTACATCCTTTAGCATCTTTATTTTTAATGCATAAGTATAAAATATATTTCTGTTGTACACGTCGAAATTAAATAAATAAAGGAATTTTTTTGTTGTTATTTTTTCTGACCTATTCAGTTACTCCCTGTGGTTGAGATACTATAGTCCACTTTATAAAACTACAATTTATCTGTACAAAATATATCCTTAATGATTGGACTACATATAGCAACATATTACACAATATGTCATACATGAAAATATTACCAAAACAGGCTCCCATTGCTTTCAAGAGTTAATAAATGTGTCGAGAACAGAACGATTATTGTGGGAAAAATTAATGGTTTCATATAAACGTTAACTGGGATTGTTGTTTTGTAGCTACTCATTAAGTGTGGGGAAATAAATGGGTTGGATTTATGAGGCTGGGAAAAATTGGTCATGTTTATTTAGCAGGTTTTAGCTTCCTTTAGCTGCAGAAACATAAAGGAAATGGATAGCACGATATGGTTGACAGTTGCTATGGAAATCCATGAATGGACGTGACAAAGAAGAGTTCATGTAGTCCTATGTTTGTCACATTTACTATACCGGCTTATTGATAACACAATGGTTAATGCACAAGCCAAAGTAAATGAACTATATGTTTGGTAAGTACAATGGGGTTAGCATACTTAGGACCGCGGAATCTTTCGTTTCGACTCGAACTATAGGCTGGTAATGCCCGGCTCGAGAATGTATGTCGATGGTCGAGTGGGTAAGACGTCGGCTCGCAACTGAAAAGAGGCGGGTTCGATTCCTACATCCGACCATGTGCCAATGGGTTTTTATAATAAAACATCTATGTACATACCTCAACAGAGCTGGCCACTCGTTAGGTATAGCCTTAAAATCATTGGCTAACTGAGGAGTAAGGCAACCCGTGAATAAAAAAAAATGCTGAGCAAATTGCTGGGTCGGGCAAAGACAGTACACGGATTTGCCCGGACATTCGTACCCGTCGTTTTTGGTCTTCGAGTCAGTGTAAGTAATTGTTGACTTGAACTACTCATAGTCTGGAATAATTTAGCATTTGTTTAAAAACTACGGCGCATAACTTATAAATTCGTCTTTCATTGTAAATTGTCGTCTCAATTTTCAGACACAACTTCATAATTCACACTACGCCTTTCATCGCCTAATCGTCAATCATCATGTCTATCTATCCATCCATTACGCCTTTTATCAAAAGAGGGGTAGGCAGAGACAATTGAAAGCCATTTGCTGCGATCCTGATATACCTCTTTCGCTTCTTTTTTAACGACTTCAAAAAAAACTCAATTTGACCGTATATATATTTATTTTTTATGTGTGTTCGCGGATAACTTCGTCGTTTATGAACCGATTTTGATGATTTCTTTTTTAATCGACAGATAATTCTTCCGGATTGGTCCCATTTTTATGTCATAAAAATTGGTTCATTAGTTTTTTAGTAATTTTGAAAAAATTGACTTTTTAGTCAATTATCAGTATCTCAATGAAATATGTACCGATTTTGACGACTTATTTTTTTAAGGATATAAAAATTTATCGACATTATCTCACAGACATATAACGAAAATCGGTTCAGTAGTTTTTCAGAAATTCAGTAATTTGTCTCTGTTTACGGCTGAAAATTTGTATCAGAGAAAAGCCTTAGCAACGGTTGCTATTGACACGAAGTTGTCAATTTTTGTATCGACGGTGGTCTATCGGCTAAAGGTATGATATGGTATGGGTTCAAATCCCATCCACAGCAGTTTTTATTTTTCCATTTTTTTTTTATTTGCGTTATTATTTGTCTCTCAGGGCAGCAAAATTTAAATTAACTTTTAAAAAAAAGTGTACCGCCTTCAAAATTTGCACTGAAAAGTAAGAAATAATAAATATTTCGTCGTAGAATTTGAAGACGGTTGGTGCCAAATTAAAAACAACTTACTTCCCAAATTCACTAATCTAGACAATTCATTAGGAACCTACAATCATCAGTACAAACATATATAATATTAAACAGATCTTTATCTTCTTAGATGTTTACTTAATTTTGTATCCTAATTTGTCACCAACCGTCTTCAAATTCTACGACGAAATATTTATTATTTGTTACTTTTCAGTGCAAATTTTGAAGGCGGTACACTTTTTTTAAAAAGTTAATTTATATATTCATTCATCATACCTTTCATACATGCTCGGCGATTGTATGTACTTTTAATATTGCCATCGATCAAATATTTTTTATATGTTCAATAAAATTACACCTAGGTCGTCCTCTGCCAGCATTTCTTTCCACTTCAACCATATAAACTTTTTTGGTCAATCTTTCATCCTCCATTTTTTCAACGTGTTCAAACCAGCGAGCTTGGATAATATAAATAAAAAAATAAAAAATGTATAATGTACAGAAATTGTGCTCAGTAAGTTGTACTCGTCCAATTTTACTTGCAAAAAGGTATTTTCCACTTTGAAGAAAGTCACAAATTTGCACAAAATAAAATTTGCCAAGCTTATTCCGGTCATGTGGATTTGTTTTTTTACTTAGAAAGTAGGAAGAAAGTTAAGAAAAGTTTCCTCAATACCGATTCCTGAATTACAGCCTTTCACTGAAAGTTGGAGCCAAAAATGGTAAAATGTTTTTCTTAAAATTTTAAGAAATATTTGTATACTTATAATACTAACTGATGCCCTCGACTTCTTCGTCGTAGAATTAGGATCACGCAAATATTTCATACATTATTTTGTTACATATCTAACTTAACGATATTCCACGACAACGCGCTGGCGGTAAATCTATTACTCAACTATATATACCTACCTTATAAATACCTTTTTTTAAATAGACCGTATGCAAATCCGAAATTAGCGCAGTGGACTTTCTATTATAATATGTACTGGATGTAGGTAGCAATTCATGATGTATAGTTTGTAATGTAATTTAAAAAAATTGCACGCCGTACACGTAATAGAACACTCCCTAAAAAGTTAACGTCTTTAATGATAAAAAATTTTAGCCCGTGTACACACTGGAAATGGCTTGTACAGGAGGCTTTAGATATAAAATGTATAGCTCCCTTTCTCCTTCTCTCTACGTTATATCTTTCGTCTCTCTCATGTAACGAAATGTACCTAAACGCGAAATTTCACTCTCAATTCTCGTCCAAAAATTATCAAAACGCAGCCTAAGAACACTTATCTGGTTAATTAATTATTACAATCAGAGGGCGACAAATGCAGATCAAAACAATGAAAACTGCATGCAAATCCGTCTAGTATAGTTATCGAGATCAATGCCGTTATATACATATAGACATACGCCGGGGACCTTTTTGTACAATTTCAAAGCGTATGGATAGTTTAATTACAAAAAATAAATTAACAAAAATTAATTAAGCCCCATCTTATCTCGTGCCCTTATTAAATTAGTTAATTTCGTTTCTTACCGCGTTTCGTATAACTGGAGGGCGTGTTTAAAACTTATCCTCACACGATTACGCAATTTCATTATGCGAACTTTTGCTTACTCATCTCGATCAATCAAGCAGTGCTCGCTCGGAAGCGGTTGGGAGGTACTGCCTCACGCGGGTTTGTATGGCCAATATTATGTATTGATATGGGTTAAGGGCTGGTTTTAAATGTTACTAAAATAGAACTGTTTTCAAAATTTTTTTTGTAGAAATAGAAATATACCTACTTACAACAATTGGAATGACTCAGAGCAAAATGGATTTTTTCCCAGAGGACTTACTTTTAAATTATTTATTAATAATTATCCCATCAAATCCCACTTCTTACTAATATTATAAACGCGAAAGTTTGTGTGTTTGTTACTTAATCACGCCAGAACGGCTGAACGGATCTGGATGAAATTTGACACAGAGATAGATTATAGTGTGGAATAGCACATAGGCTACTTTTTATTCCGGAAAAATGTATGGTTCCCGTGGGATAGATTTGTTTTTGTTTTTCACGGGATCGACATGATTTTTTGCATAGCGGTAGTTTAGGGGTCAGAGAATGACATATACTACTTTTCTTATTATTATTTCTTTTTAGATCTATTTCCACGCGGGTGAAACCGCGGACAGAAACTTGTTAATTATAATCAAAGTCTCCCGCCGCGTTTTTCTGTCTGTCTGTGTAGGCTAAACTCAATTTTTACTAATAGATAGAGTGATTCACAAGAAAGGTATACGTGTATTAAAAATTGACCTATCATATTTAGGAGGGGATTAATACATTAAAGCACAAGGTATTCTATAGCATTCTAAGCTTAAGCAGTACTAATAAAAGTCACTGGTTTCATTCTATGTTTTTTTATTGTTGATTCTTTCAACTACTTCTGATTTTTCGTAATCTCTAATGTATTTTAAAACCATGGTTTAATAATAACTTTTCAACTGATTTAGGTGATATTTTCAGTGTAATTTAACCTTTTCACGAACAAGGTCGGTTTTTCATCAGCCGTCGCCACACGCCGTTACATAGCGACTTTTTAATAGATGCAGGTAATCATGATAAAGGATCTTAGATCTAGAAAAAAAAATTGTTATATTTCGTTATTTGATACTTTGATAACCTAAAAAAGAAGTCGATGGCGTAGTTGATAGAGCGTTGGACTTAAAACAGGCCCCCCGGGTTCTATTCTCACTCGTGACAAATGCTATTAGGTAATTAAGCATATGTCATTGTGCTTTAATTTACTTCATTATAGGACACGTGAAGTCGGCGTCCGCACTCTTTAGAAATAGCAGATATGTAAACGGCGCCAGTTGGTAGTTAATAAAAATATAATAAAAAGTATTTATTGAAAAACTTAAGTTATATCATAGTTAAGTCATAGACCATAATAATAAACTTAGATAAAAAATAATACAGGTGCCTGAACTAGGTTGCGCCTGTGTTTCAGGCAATATAATATAATCACCTACAAAAATGCAATTCTACAGAAATCTTACTGTACCTACCTAAAATCTATTATGGCTTTTAACTTACATAATTACAAATTTTCTTACAATTTCTATAGAAATATTTTATTTAGGCATTTAATCTATTTTATAAAAGTGGTCCTAGAAACAAGTAAAATCTGTTTGTAAAAGTAGTGGTGAGTGGAGGGCAAACCATATAAGTCAGAATTTTCAGTGCATTACAAATAATTGACGAACTGTTAACACCTTGCAGGAGTTATAAAGAAGTTCTGTGGGGAAAGGATGGAAAAGTTGAAAATATTGTGCACCAATGTAAGTAAATTTCTTATGCTGGTTTTGATTTTTATAGTTTAGTATCTAATATATTTTGTGTAAACTATACCTAGATATAATTTCCTCAGTATTTTTTGTGTAAGCATTAGATTGTTATTATTTTTTTCTTTCTTCACGGGTTCAGCTCCCGAAACCGTGTTACGGTTCCAGGGTACCCAGCGGAAGACCAAGTCTCCCTCGTTTAGCCGATGGTATTTGTGAGGCTATACCTAACGAGTGGCTAGTTCTGTTGAGATATATGTTTAGATGGAAAAGCCTCTAAGTGTGGTTTGTCGGATTATGTACATAAGTTTTTAATTAAAAAAACCCATTTGTACATGGCCGGGATCTGGGATCGAACCCCGGGGTCTGTCTAGTTAACACCAGACGTCTTATCCACTCGGCCATCGACGCACCTTTTTTTATGTATTATTATGATGTAAATTGTTCAATATAAGATAGCATATCCGCTAACACACTGTGTAGCATTTTGGCGGTATTTTCAATTGTACAATAGCTTATTTTTTAAGAGAATGTCTTTTGCTTGTCACCAGTTTCTGTATAGTAAACTGGCAAAAAGTGGACATTGGGGAATTCGCCTTTACGGCTTTTGTACGTTGCGGTGTGGCCTAAAACTCCGGTAACAGTGTCCACTTTTTGCCAGTTATCCATATTGAACAGAACAGGTACCTATCTAAATCTAAATACAATACTTTGCCTATTGTTTGATGACTGCCAATGCCACTGATATAAAGTCGTGAATATATAAGTTCTAGTTCTATATATGTGTTCTTCCAGAACTGTCCAACTACAAAAAATATTTTCAAAGGAGATGTTCAGGCGGACACTTTGAAAAAGTCGAGAGTGAAAATTTTGGACATAGCAATTTGTTGTAGGTACCAGTAACTCGATCCGTACCTACTTGGATTTATTGCGCCTCGGCTTAAAAACAAGGTAGCCAACTCAGACAAACAAAACACGATAGACAGATCATGACGGTCAATAGATGTTCAGGCAGTATGATCCGGCAGAGGCCGCGCTAACAAGGTTTTTAATTCATGGGAAACGTATAAAACAGTGTTTTAAAATAAAAAAAATGTCTTAAGAGAGGATCTGACGGACATACTAAAATTGTCTAGCATAATTCGCTGAGTTTGTCTTGACAAAGTGATTTAAAATAATTTTTATGTTTAAATACCTACAAATGCGCGAGCGCAACCACTTCAGTCGCGCGTCGGTGCTTTTAGACGACTCGAGCGCCGGATCAGAGTGCCTTAAGGCATCCAAACCATGCATTAGTTTGTAAGTTATAGGTTTGTATAAGATCTATCCGACCCCAAATGTCATCCTCACCTGCACGCTTGGTACCCTCTGCTAGACAACAAACGAGGCTCTGGAGACCGAGCAATGGCAGTATAACCATACACTTAGCTAGGCAACTGGCTGGAAGAGGCTACAGCGAGCCTGAATACCTAAATAGTTTCAAAATGTCTGGTGCAGAAGGCAAGGGGAAACCACTGCACTATTCTTCCCAAGAAAGTTAACCATGGCGAGTCAAAACAAGGTGCGTCGCGCTGTGGACCGCCATGATGGACCACGACTGCTCTGTCAAGAGCACTACGACTGAGAAGAATAAATAGGAAGCTACATTATCTCTAAGTGCTATAGGCAATTTTTTATTTTGTAGTAGGAAGTAATTGAATGTGTGTTTGCGCGTCTATATTTTACTTGTAAGGGCAAAGTTTGGGCAGGCTAAACTTTTGTAACCGCCGTGATCTGTCTATCTTTTTTGTTTGTCTAAAGTAGCCTAAGGTGCCGCTATCTCGCGAGTAATATATTATTTACAGTGGGAAAAATTATAGCTATTTGTCTTGTCTTTTGGGTCGACATGTCAAGATGCCTGTTTTTTAGAAACAGGTGCTTCTAAGTACTAATAACGGTATTATAGCTTCCTTGTAGCTCATTTAAGAGTGGGAAACATATGCTAAAAAGAAAAATAAGTTACGTTTGCGCAAATAAGTCGTGATTTATTGACTTACTTTAGCCCAGGGTAGCCAGCGGAAGATCAAGTCCCTCTTTTAGCCGATGGTATTTGTGAGGTTTTACCTAACGCGTGGCCAATTCTGTTGAGATATGTTTAGATGGAAAATCCTCTAAGTGTGGTTTGTCGGATTATGTACATAATTTGTTATAATAAACTGAATGACCCGTGCGAATACTTCGCACTGTTAGTCAATATTGTTGTCAAAGTTCAACTGATCTCCAATAGATGGCGTCTTTTACAAAATAAATCAATTAGTCTAACTTTAAAAGAAACATTTAGTTTTGATTTGTTTGTTCATTTTTTGTCAGAGGGAAATATAAACTTAAAAATGGCGTATCAACCATTAAATTTGATACAGTATTAAGGAAGATATTTGTTAGTGACAAAAACACCTTTATAATATAGAGAAAACTACAAAAACACTAGCTATTAAAAAGTTTCTGAAAATTGAGACAATTTTCAGCTTTTGCGACTTCGAAAAACCAGTCGTTAGGGTTCCTACCATATACTAATAAAAACGTCGATATCTGTCTGTCTTCCAAAGATCTAGTACGAGATGAAACAATAGCAGGTTTTATCAGAATTCATTCATCAATTACGGCACCAAAGACCAAGGACTTTCAACAATAAAATACAATAATTGCTTCCCATTTTATATGGTTACAAGAACTCATAACAGCAAGTGGTGAAATGAAATAATAAAAATTTTAATCGGTAAAGACTTAGCTATAAAAGAGCTATAGCCATAAATTCACTTATATTGTTGCCTTTATAATGCTTTTATAGGTCTAAGTTAATTCCTGTTTGCTTTACGGAGGCCTGTTATTATTTTAAATCAATAATAATTTAGGAAAGTCCGCGTCACGCAAACTTCGCGTGTTGTGCTTGCCTACTCTATCGCCTTCGTTTCGCTTGATGTCTAAGATTAACGGCTACATGGAAATTATCTACAAATTTGGTAATGGATTTTAGGAAAACTTAAAAGGAAATTCGCAATAATATATTTTAAACAGAAATATATAAACACAGTGATTTTACTGTGTAATTAAAATTCTAAGCACGCATTATTATTATGCAATTGCGTACTTTTTGTGATTCTAATTTATGATATCTATGAAAACCGCATCCACATCCGTTTAAAAGTTTACAAGATTAAAGCAGTTATAAAAAGAGATCATTTCTAGCAAATACTGAGCTATAATAATTAAGACCAAAGGACAAAAAAAAAAAAATTTATTTATTGCCTGATTACTGTTACTGTTTATTACTGACCTCCCATTTGAATCTAATAAATGTCTAAACAGGCGAACGATATATTTTTTATTATTATTTATTATTATAGGTGTTAACTAGGCAGACCACGGGTTCGATGCCAATGGGTTTTTTGTAATTAAATACGTATGTACATAATCCGACAAACCGCATATAGAGGCTTTTCCATCTAAATATACCTGAACAGAACTGGCCACTCGTTAGGTATAGATTCACAAATACCATCGGCTAAACGAAGGAGACTTGGTCTTCCACTGGGTACTCTGGGACCGTTACACGAACCCGTGAAGGAGAAAAAATGTTAGTACCTATGGGCCGCACGGGAGAAGATGGGCGAACAGCTTACATAGTTTGACACGAGCGTGATCTTACCTTTGAGTATTTACCAAAGGAGACGTGAAGGGTATAAATCATCGAACAATTTTTTCTGCCACTTTTGGCGGGGGGGAGGTAAACGCCTAGTACTAGACCCTGTACCACTGTATTTTTCTGTCGTTTTATTGTCGCAACGGATTTTACGTTATATGATGATTATGTTAAAATACAAACATAATAATTATAATTAATGATTGGAAACACTAAGTTTGACGCCCTATATCGCCTTTCCCGTTTAAAACATCACAATTAACTATTTTCTTAGAGTTCTGTCTCGCGACACAAAACGATACCAACGAAATCTAAGGTAACTTATTACTGCGCACCTGGTCAGTATAACTGGTCAAAGGGGGAAAAATTGGCGAAAGGGGAAGCCCGTCTATGGCCCCTCCATAGGCTTAGTACTCTATGGATCTTACAGTGTTTCCATTTTTTTTCTTTTAAGGAAAGTACGGAACCCTTAAAAGTGGTAGTTAATATACAATATATTTTATAATTTCTCTTATTACAACGCAAACCTAGTTGAAACCACTACCTCACTGACTCACCTACCTACAAGTTGAGAGTAGTTTGATCGCCGTAACTTAGTTACAGCTAACTCAGTTACGAAACTTGAATAGCTAATAATGGAGTATGCACAAACTAACTTTGAAGGTAAGGCATGATTAAGCTGTTTTGAATTAGGCTCAAAGGTGCCTCAAAAAACCTTATAGAACCGGCAAAAAATGGGAATCGCGATTCTAGGATTCTTTCCATTGATATTGTTTCACTAAAGGAGATGCCTAAATTCCTATACATACTGGGCTTGTCTGGAGTAACGAAATACAGAATAACTAAAGTTTATAAAAAAATGAAACTTTGACTAAAAAGGTTTATATGGATGAAGTGAAAGGAAATTCTGGCAGAGGACGACCTAGGTGTATTTTTATTGAACATATAAAAAATGTATTGATTGATGGAAATATAAAAAGTACACACAATCCCCGAGCATGTATGAAAGGTATGATGAATATAAAAGAAGGGAAAGATCGGTCGAAAGGTAAGGATCGTAACAAATGGCATTCGATTGTCTCTGCTTACCCCTCTTGGGATAAAGGCGTCATGATGTATAGATAGACATGTATATCACTTCTTAAATACTATGAGATATCTAATTAGACCACCATGTCCAAATCAAAATTTAGCTATAAATACAAATTTACAGAAGCAATGGGACGAGCCACTCAGCAAAAATGTACAAATAATATTATTACAAGACGCAAAGTACTAAGAACGAACGTGCTCGTCTCCTTGCTGTGACAGAACGGGAATAAGGATACTGGCTTCAATCTATTCCAAATTCTAAAATTGGTACTCAATTAGATAACATTACTTTTCGTCTGTCTGTGTGCTTACGACTCGGTATCAAAATTAATGAACCCCATCAATGTCGCTGCGGTCGAAATGTCGATTCTCTGGGACATCACGGACTATCATGTACGAAAAGTGCTGGTAGAATACCACGCCACGCCAGTCGTATTGATGTCATCCATAGAGTCCTTGCCACTGTTCACGTGCCAGCTATATTAGAGCCGCCTGGTATAACCCGTGATGATGGAAAAATGCCCGACGGTATGACACTCGTACCCTGGACGCAGCGAAGACCGTTATAGTGTGGGACGCTACTTGTGTCGATACATTGGCAGCTTCTCACTTCTAGGCTACGTCTAATAATGCTGGTGCAGCAGAAACAGCAGCTGAAAACCTCAAACGGTGTAAGTACCTTGCACAAGATTACTTTTTTGCACCGTTTGGGGTCCTCGGAGCAAAGAAATTATATAAGGAACTATCATCTCGTCTAATCGACATTTCAGGTGACAAGAGGGCTGGAGCATACCTTGGGCAACGTATTAGCATAGCTATACAGCGAGGAAACGCTGCTAGCCTTCTTGGCACTTTACCGCAGGACAGTGATTTCGAGAAGGTTTTCTATTTATGAGTATGTATCACTACATATTCATGATTAGAGAGCCACTCATGGGGTTACATGTGTTTAATTTTTATTATATTTAAACTTTATATGTACATATATATTATTTAATATTGTTTTAATAAATAAATGAACTATTAGACCACTATTTGCGTGTTTTTGCAGCTTTGAGCCAGATTGAGCCCTAGAGTGGAGAGAGCATCTATATAAATAGTAGAAAATTGCTCAAGAATTGGGCTATCAAATACAAATATTTTTTTATATCCGACAGACTGGTAGCCACAAATAAACAAACTCTAGTATAGATATTTTGTCTACGTACAGAGATTCCTAATACAACGCGTACGAAGTCGCGGCCAACCGCTAGTATATAATGATTATATATAATTTCGCGAATATGTTCTGTAATTAAGTTTTCGTTAGAATAAAGGTAAAGGAAAACTGAAAGAACAAAAGACATGCTTTGCGTGTGTAAGGAGTATAATTTTTCAAAGATGTTATCGTGAATAGAGAAATAACTTTTTGTGTTTACGATAATGTAGTTATCAAGATGAGAACTTTAATAAAGATACATTTTGCTTATTAGGAAAACAAGAGATTAAATTTATTTTGAAAAATAAAACAACTTTTGACTTTCGACTTATCGTGGTTTGGAGTACACGTAAAGCAGGCGGCCGTAGTTCTTTATAATATAAATACTTTATGCAAGTGGTCAAATGGGTTTGATCGACGTTTTTAATAAAAAAAATTAGTGTATTATCTACCTACATAATTATGAATTGTCTTTCGCTTGAAAAACGAGAAAGCTTTTATTAAATTTTTATTCTAAATAACATTTTGTGGAGGGATCGACTTCAACCTGGCTACCAATAGATGCCACGAATGTCATATTTACGTTTTTTAAAAGCGTAATTTAAATAATCAAATCGAATTTAGTTTACCATTTGTAAAATAAAAAATAAATAAATTAAAACTATAATAATTTCGTCAAGGAGTACGGTATGTAGACTTGATTCAAACGCATAAGTAGGTACCTACCATATCGCGTGATTTCAATAAATAAGTCCAAATTTATTCATTATTGAGTTCAGCAGCAATTTTCAAAAGTGACAGTAACGTTTGTTTGAATCAAAGAAAAGAGTGGACATTGGGTAACTTTTGTTTGAGCCATGAATTGCGTTTTATTTTTTGTAATATTAAAAAAAGTTCGTTTGTTTGAGCCCTGAACTCGGGGCAACTCCAAAGTCAGGTCGTTTTATATAATTATCCAATTCATATAATTAACTAAATAATACAGTAAAATTAAAATTGCAATTTAAAAAAGTACCATACCATAGATAAATATAAAACGTAAAGAACACCCGGAGCGAAGCCGGGTTTGTAACTAGTATACAATATTGTTTTATTCGTAAATTAGTATTAGTTAGTAACATGTACTTAATTATATTACCATTATAAATTGTCTGCGCTATTGAAAATTTAATTTAATTTGATTCATTCGTGTAAAAATAAAAAATAAAATCAATGTGTGTACACACGTTAGAAGTTATACTTTTTTGGCATAATACAAATTAGCACGCAAATAATTAATGGAAATAGAATTGCGTGATCATAAAATAGTACGGTTGCTAAAATCTGAATTCAATTAAATAATTGAATTTTAAAAATGGGTTGTTATATGAGAATGATATACCTATATATCTATAGGTACTAAATTATCAACAAATAAAAAGCCATGAAAATCTGTCCAGCCGTTCTTGAGTTATAAGTGTTCGAACAAACGTAAGTGCTCGCCAGGTGAAGATATAAAGAAACATTCAGATGGTTGAAACATTTTTCATGGATAATAGTGGAAATAGGCCCTTTTTAATTTTTTTTAATATCGAACGTAACAAGCACGATGACATTCAAATGTTTTTCTACTAAATTATTTAGCCTTATTTATATTGTTAGTAACTTATAAACTTATTTGGAACACATTGATTGTTTACCAAAGTTCTACGAATTCGTGATTCTTACTTCAGTGCCACCTATTGGAAGCTAGGTTCAAGACAATCCCTTTAATGCCATTTCAACGTAAGTAGATATAAAAATATAATATGTTACACGTGGAGGCAGTATCTAAAGCAATAACAAACAATATATTTTCCAATATGTCGCTTCTAGAAATACATAGAATATCGCTATTTTTGGGTTATCTGTAGTGCGGGATGGGGATAGTGGCAATATCATGAAATAAAATGTATGGAATAAGAAGCATGAAAGTAAGATAAATGCATTGGAAATGCGGTCTTTACGTAGAATGTGTAATATAAAGCGTATTGACTGCATCCGGAACGATGTCATTAGAGTAGAATGCGGAGTGAAAGATGATGTTGTAACTAAAATGAGGGAAAAGTAGTTTACGATGGTTTGGACACGTTGAAAGAATGAAAGATTGATTAAAAAGGTTTACATGGCTAAAGTGAAAGGAAATGCTGGCAGAGGACGACCTAGGTGTAGTTTTATTGAACGTACACACAATGGCCGAGCATGTATGAAAGGTATGTTGAATATAAAAGAAGCGAAAGAGGTATGTCATGAGTTATGACCTTAGCAAATGGCATTCGATAGTCTCTGCCTACCCCTCTTGGGATAAAAGGCGTGATGATAGATAGATAGATAGATAAAATAACAATGTACTGGTTACAATGTCCGCATTTATTAATGTTGCCATTTTAAACAAAACAGGTGTCAAATATGGGCAGTTTAATACCATTTTAGAGGATATAATATTATAAATAAATTATCTATCTTCACGCCTTTCATCCCAAGAGGGGTAGGCAGAGACAATCGAATGCAATTGTTACGAACCTGACCTTTTATATTCACCATGCCTTTCATACATTTATAAGTATATTTAATTATTTTTTTAGTTAAGAGGCGGTCGTCAAGGTCATCTTGTATCTGTCAAAAATATGGCAAATCTCAGTTAATCCTGGAAACGTGAGTTTATTTATACAACATTTCCTCAGTTGTTTGATAGTTATTATTTTAAATTGGATTGAGCTGTATTTTCATTATTAAGAGTTCTAAATAGCCATAATTTCCAAAACGCAAAGGCACTGCTCGTATCGAAAACTACGGCTCTTTAGAACCGTAACTAATGAAAATATGGCTCAATCCAATTTCAAATAATAACTATCGTTGTGTGGTGAGGAAATGTTGTATAAATAAACTCACGTTTCCAGGACTAACTGAGATTTGCTATATTTTTGACAGATACAAGATTCTTAAATATTTCAGGTACTTTTATGTATGTATGTATGAGTCATGTATGATGAAGAACACGAAAATGGTAGGTATCTAACCCCTTTTATTCTAAGGCAAAATAATAGAATATAATAAACGAGCACAGTGAATTTATAATATTACTAGCTGTGCCTTGCGGTTGCACCCGCGTTAAGACTATTGTTTAGCTAAAAATCATACAAAATGCGTTAACGTTTCTAACCCCACTAAACATAATCCGTTCTTGCTGTTTTCTATATGTAGAGACAAGTAAAAACTAAGTCGACTCGTTTTTGTTTTTTTCATTAAATTGAGAAATAATTAATCCTCCAAAACCGTTTTTTAACTAAAACTTATCTCGTTATAATTATGAAACTAAACAAAATTTTGAAAAAATCAAAATAAGCCGACTTTATTTATGATGTAACAAAACGATAGAGACCAAAATCAAATAATTTCGTTAACGTTTAGGTATAGAAAAAAAGTAAACGCGGGGTGACTGAGGAGATAGCAAATATTCGAAAGCGCCCGAACTCTGTGACTAAACGATACTCTTAATGGTTACTGCTCCCCTCCTATGGGTCGTAGCGTGATGTTAAATAGCATAATAACCTTTCTCAAGAACATAATCACAACCTTGTAGCGTAGCAATGTCCACATCTATAGGGAGTTATTCATAGCCTTTATGAGACTATAACGATTTCTATAAGAAGTACTTATTTTTAACCGAATTTTAAAAGAAGGGTGAGGTTCTCAATTCGTCGGAATCTTTTCTTTTTGACGTGACAACGTCTTATAATTCGATGAAGCCGGCTGCACGCACGAAAAAACATGACTCATGCGGCGTTACCTCGCTCTGAGGCGTTCCATTAAAGGCTTGAAGTGCAAGCGAGAACGCGGAACGAGCGACAAAGAGGCACAATCGGTCTCCGCGTTCGGCAGTGTTCAACATCTGTCTCTCTCCTACTTGAGTGAGCGATGCGTCCGCGTGGACAGCTTTCTTATGACGTTGTCACGTTCAACTATCGTCAGTAAACCGACTTTACAGACAACCGATTTTTTTTATGATTTTTTTTTGTTTGAAAGTGTATACTTTCCAGGTGGTCCCATGGTCATCAATTCAGGATCTGATGATGGGATCCTACTGGAAAAATCGAGAACTCTTCAAATTTTATAGTCACACTTGAAGAGATTTGGGTATATTTTTATAGTGACTTGTGCATTTGATTTCGGAAATCACATTTTATTTTATTATATTATCAGAAGTGGTTATATTATATTAACTAAGTTATAAGTAGGGATCTTCGTTTCTAATTCTACTACCACAAAATGTTTTTTAAGAGCATTGTAAGAAAATAAATTTTTATTTAGATATTTCTACTTGACGGAACAGGCAGGCATTCCCCGAGTATGGCTTAGTGAACAAGCAAAATATGTTTTCCAATTCAATGCCTCCAAATGTAAGCTGGGATTCATATAAGAATAAAGTTTCGCATTCTACACGATATTGGATAAATAAAGAATATTACTTTTGTTATATGCAATACTATAAAAACATGAAATAATAAAATATAAAATGAGTTCAGATTTCATAAAATAATGAATGGAAGCGTATAGCATGCAGTCAATATTTGTGTGAACATTATTTCATAAATTAAGTTTTAAAATAAAAAAAAATGATTACTTACCAGTTTTTCCTCTGTTAAAAATATCATTAGTGATTTTCGTAATTTTAGTTTTGAAATTATTCATCATCACGCCACTTATATATCCCCAGAACGGTAGGCAGAGACAATCAAATACCTACAATTTGTTACGATCCTGACATACCTCTTAAGCTTTTTTTATATGCATAATATCTTTCATACATGCTCGGCGACTATGTGTACTTTTAATATTGCCTTCGAACAATTCATTTTAAGGATTACCTTTCACTTCTTCCATATAATCCTTTTTAGTCAACCTTTCAACGTAAAATTAATTTTAATCATAACATCATCTTTCACTCCGCATTATTCTCTAATGAAATCGTTCCGGATGCGGTTAATACGTTTTATATGACACATACTAGTCATCACACATACTAGTCATCACACACAAAGACCGCATTTCCACTGCATTTATCTTACTTTCATGCATCTTATGGCCCAAGTCTCGCTTCCATATGAATGGTATAATTTTTCACTATGCTAAACAAGTCGATAACATAATAGTTACTGAGAAAAGTTCACAGACGTCAATGTCTATAAGAGTTTTTTGGAGTTGGAAAATATTATGGGACATTTACGACCGGAAACATATAAAAAAACTGGAAAGAAGGGGTGTGGTTAACAGAGAAATAGATCAGTTTAAAGCTAAATAATAGTTGTTTATTTTGGACAAAACCTTAAAAACAGCAGCAGTTTTTTGCTTAATTTAGGAATCAAACCCGACTCTTAGCATTCGCGTGTACCTCCCCTAAGTGAAAACACGTGACAAAGCAATAACACAAACTCAGTAATTAATGCAGCATGTTTGTCAAGCAGTAGATTATCTAAGGAAACGCCAGCCGAGGTGCCATCAACAATTCTTCCTTGTCAGAAAGTTTTGCGAGAAAATCTACATGTTTAAGCAACAGATAAAATGCTCAGAGAAAGTTTCTGAGCGGGTGTAGGATTCCGGACGTTCGTAGGATCTTTACATAATTCCTATATCTTTTCTATACCTACAATTTAAATACCGTTCAGCTTTAAGTTCGATATCCAGATCAAGCAAAATATTGTTATATTTTAACTGAGTTATTTTCTTGACCTTTTCTATAATAAGAATATGTGCTTCAAAAGGTACCTACGTGAATTATTTTTTTCGAATATTATACTTAATCTATAAAAACCTTAAATCTAAAACCATTAAAAATAACTAAATAAACTAGGTCCGCGTGGAATAGTGGCAAGAATACTGACTGCGTTTCCCCGCTGAATCGCGATGCTGATTCGTTGAGCGAGGAAATAGCCAGTCTTCTTGTCACCAGAAGAGATGATCAGTCGAGGTGATAATTTTAATAAACTTTTTAGAATTTGAACCCCACAGACCTAGAGTTTCTACACCAAACGGCACAAGTATATACTATAATTATAAAGAGATAATATTTGTAAGTTTAGATGCAGGAATCTTTCAAACTACAAAGCCGATTCTAAAAATTCTTTCACAAATAGAAAGCTACGATTTCCCTGAGTAATATAGGCTAAATTTTATTTTATTTGAAAATAACAACTGGCGAAGCCGGGGGCATAAAGCTAGTAGTCTTATAAAGAGAGAGAGTGCGATTGTTTGTTTGTAAGAAAGAAGAAACTTGAAACTGCTAGATATTGAAAATATTATTTCACTGTCGTGTCACGCCTTATAAAGTGTAAAGTGTCTTATTTGATAAACATATTTTGCATGTCTTTTTATAATAAGTTGTCATGTAAAATTCTTAAAAGACGTTATATTAACGTATTTTACATTTGCAAGACTAGAAATAATATTTTTAAACTCTTATTTAAAAAATTTACAATTAAAAATGTACTTGTAAAGATAAGTCAAGAAAATCTTGGAAGTTGAATTTAACCAACTTCTAATTGTCGTATTGATTTGAGGCTTTGTACGAGTAAGTGCAGTATGTAATTCGGATGACAATGCAATAATTTAGTCCGTCGATCTGATCTGATGATGGAGCCAGAAGGTGCATAGTAGAACTCTGTTACGAAACCACATCGAGTTTGGGGGTTTGTATGCGGAAGTGTATGTTTTTTAGTTTTTTTTTTCTATAAACTACTAGCGGATTGCCTTCTCATGTGTTATATTAGGAATACAATTTACCCCCTTGGGTAGGTAACGTGATGTTTAATAGCCTTCCCCAAGAATTGGGCTATCAAACGCAAACATTTTTTTAAATCGCTCCAGTACAGAATACGAACAAACTAATATTGATTTTTGTATTAAATTAGTTATTAAAAGAAAATGAGCTTTACCAACATTTGCAACTGAAGTAGGTAGTTATTTTTCAGCTCTAGGCCTAATAGCAGCAAGCTGTTTCTAGATGTGGACCTTGTTGTATTAAATTTCCCTCAAAATCTCCGTAAACACACCCTGCACAGTGTGTACTGTACACACGGCCTAATAGAACCTACTGCTTCAAGCATGTAGTAATTTGCGTCGGAATAGCTCCGTCAATAGACAAGATTAGTGGATGGATTGAAGCGGGCTATCTATAGTGAACCATTAGGTTAGAGCGAATTGTATATAGCTATGGATGCTATGGAGTTTAGAACTGCATTTGATTTTGAGAGCCAATGGATATTATAATAATGAACGGATTTTGGTGTTTCTTCTTTACTGACCTTCATTATGTTATGGATATGTTTAATCCACTACAAAAACAGAGTCGAAAGTACGTAATTATGCGGTCGTACAAATATGCGTATATTCATATGAAAAAACTTTCGCCCCGCTCAGTGACCACTGACTGGGTTTTGACAACGTCCAGTAGATATTTTTCTTTTTTTTTGGTTCAGTAAATTTCTGGAAAACTGCTACTACTGAATTTAATGAAAGCTTTTGACCCTCAGTTTCGTGTAATAAATAAAAAAGTAAAAATAACAACTCTTTGATTTAGTTTAGTTACAATTATTGCTATAGGTATATGTTTGTTTTAATAAATCCTGTTTTAAATACAGATTCATAATTTTATATTTTTTAAAACAATAATAATTAATATATACCTACTAACAAAGTTTTAATATTATTAAACATGGACCAGGGAACCCCATGAGTAGCTCTCTAATCATGAATATGTAGTGATACATACTCATAAGTAGAAAACCTTCTCGAAATCACTGTCCTGCGGTAAAGTGCCAAGAAGGCTAGCACCGTTTCCTCGCTGTATAGCTATGCTAATACGTTGCCCAAGGTATGCTCCAGCCCTCTTGTCACCTGAAATATTGATTAGACGATATGATAATTCCTTATATTTTTTTTATTTAAAATATAATTTTGAAATTTGATCCTCCTTATTTTAAAATCCCTGTTTTAAAAAAATGAACTATATCGGGATTACGAGAAATTTACTACAAAAAAACCGCCTTCAAAACCAAAATGTGCTTTCCGAAATCAATAAAAAATACCCAAATCGCTTCAAATGTGCCTAGGAAAATTTAATCCTGACCTGATGACCATGGGACCACATCGAAAGTATACCCTTTCAAGTAACCGGGGATAATATATGAAAAAAAGATTCAGACGAATTGAGAACCAAGTTTTCTAGTTCCGTTAATAAAAAAACACTTTCAAAATGCATGAACCAATTTTCACGATTTTAAAATGTGTAAATATTGAGGTCAACCCAATGGCTTAATTTCAAATTATAGACCTTTGTGAGTTTTGATGAAACCCTCATGTGACGTTGAGATAGGATCCCCTACAAGGGGTATGTATGTATGGAAATTACATTTTAATATTTCAAGCAATTTTACTCTCACCACTTTGTGTGTAACTTTTACCTCAGAACAAAGTTTAATTCGAGCAACTTTGATTAGTTTACCTGCTTAATTGGGTTAGATTTGAACACGGCAATATTGGAAATTTGTATACCTTTTACCTCCTTATGTCTCTAAGAAAGGCAGAAGGTAATCGAAAATGCTACGACAAGCTTGTTTTGCGGCTTATTTTGTCGATATCTCTTTAAAAAATTGTTAGATAGATACACTGCAAAAATAATCGATAAAATAACCAAGGATAAGATAAGATAGGACAAGATTCACGTACCAAAAACATGAGAGAGATTTATAAAAAATCGATCTTGCGAAAAAACACAAAACGGACATATGATCTTCCAGTATACAAAGACTATTAAAAATGCCAAGTTGTAGTTAAGTATGTAAAATTACCTATAGGATAAATACGAGAAAATGGTATATATATTAAGAGAACTCGAGTACTTCGATAGCTATAATTGCATATAGTTATCGTGTAATGAAGCATGTTATTTGTATGGGACAAAAGTTATGCCCTATATCCATAATTCAATCATAATAAAAAATATTATTTGATTTTTTAATTGGTCAAAAATGATAAAATAATGAGTAGTAAAATAAAGAAATATTTTGCCCCTGTTTTCTCCATCATAATATATCACAAAGCTCTTAATTATTTTTAAAGCGCTGTACCATTACCCTTCAATTAAAGTAGTTTTTTGGTAGCTTATTGAACATTCAAAATAAAAAATATTTAATGATTTTTTAATTGGTCAAAAATAATAAAATTATTATTATTTTGAATTTTCAACAAGCTACAAAAAACCCAAGACGTTTAATTGAAGGGTCATTAAGGGTTATACCATTGTATAACAGTGCTTTTAAAAAAATAAGAGCTTTGTTGTATTATGAAAGAGAAAACGGGGGCAAAGATTAACCACCCATATTTCCTATTCAAAAAAATTCATTGAGAAAATAACAGCTATATCACTTAGATATATTCAATAAGTATCTATATGCTAAATTACAGGTGGATTATTTACAGAGAAATTGGGAATAGTTTATCCCAGAAAAATTATGGATAAAGGAGCCTTAACATAGAATGCGAAAGTGTATTTGTTTTGTATTTAATTCATGACAATCGGATAGATATAACTGGGTGGCCGGAGAGACATAATTTTATATCTGAGGTAAAGTTTGTAAGATTGTAAATTTGGATGGAAAATACTGATCCGATTCTGAAAATTCTTTCAGTAATAGTATTATGATTGGTTTCAATATTGAAAATACTCGTATTTCAATTTAATGACATTGAATTTTTTATATTTGTATTATGAAAATGTATTAACAAATTGTATTTCAGCTTTCCCAACCATGTAATCGTCATCTCTGTACATAAAGTTCACCCTACATTCGTACAAAACAATAAAATTTGTATTCGATTAACAAGAGAAGTGAGGTCGCGTCAACAATTAAGTAAATACATTTAACGTTGGCTGTTTAAAATTTGCAATTACCATAAAGTGAGAAAAACGACCGCTCGACGTCTGTCGCCACATAGCCGCAACAATTTACCATCGAGTTAAGGCCATATAGCCTATATATGGCCTAAAAAAAATTAAATAAAAAACCGAGTCTTTCAGTATTCGTTTTTAAGCGTATTGACCGCATCCGGAACGAAGAATGCGGAGTGAAAGATATTGTTGTGACTAAAATGAAGAAAAGTAGTTTACGCTGGTTTGGACACGTTGAAAGAATGAAGGATGAAAGATTGACTAAAAAGGTTTATATGGCTGAAGTGAAAGGAAATGCTGGCAGAGGACGACCTAGATGTACTTTTATTTAACATATAAAAATATATTGATCGATGGAAATATTAAAAGTACACATAATCGACACGCATGTATGAAAGGTATGATAAATATAAAAGAAGCTAAAGAGATATGTCAGGATCGTAACAAATGGCATTCGATTGTCTCTGCCTACCCCTCTTGGGATGAAAGGCGAGATGATAGATAGATAGATAGATACCAACGAATGGTCCTAGGTATAAATCCTATATTGCTAGAGTCAAAATGGGTTTAAGTGTGCAACCCATTACAGTGCAACGAACTCAGTTTTATGTGAGAGTTATTTTGTCCATATCTCTTTAGAAAGATATAAGTGAGATGGACTGTGATTAAAATAAGATAAGATAACCAAGGATAAGATAAGATAGACTAAGACTCCCTTACAAGAAATACACGAAACGAACTTAGGCTAATATTAGTATTGTATTTATAAACTATTAGAAATAATAACTTGTAGTATTTAAATGTATTTATTTCTTTATCAAGGTAAGGATAAAATTATACATTAGTAATTATATTAAGAGATCTCGAATCGTAAAGTCGGTTTAATTTATAAAATTTAGGTATAACTGATTTTGAATTTTTATCCTATAGTAAAGACTTAATTTCATATACTTTATAAAAACATTGCTATTTCTAGTAGTTTTTGTATAATACTGGAAGAGCATATGGCCTTTTTGTGTATTATTGCAAGACCGATTTTTTTTGTGAAATCGTACTTTCTCATGTTTCTGATACGTGAATATTGGCTTTTTCATATCCTTAGATATTTTATCGATTCTTTTTGTATTGTATCTCCTTTTTAAAGAGATATCGACAAAATAAGAAACATTTTTTTATGAATAATTTGAGAAAAAGTTTAGTGCAAAAATCGAAAGTCGAATTTCATTTTGTCCAAAACACAAAATATCAACGTCTACCCTTAACAGTATAGTCGTAAACTCGATGAATCCCATTACAATCAAGCAAGTTGTTGTTTTTTTATTTCTGTTCCCGGGGGACTTTTAATAGGATGTCGATGTAATTAACAATGCTTTTCTCGTCCCAGAATTAGCTGCTATAAATTAAAGGTTGATTATGTTAGAGGGGATTTAGTAAAAAAAATATAGAATGAGTTAGTATTTTCCTTGTTTATAAAAAAAACATGTTTAAAAAATTTCCTGAAAAGTCACTGAACCAATCTTTTAATTTTTCTTATTGTGTTGAACGCAAAACGATTTAGGGATCAGTGATAATAATGTCACAGGTAATTTTAGATGGAAATACCACTTAGGACCTACTATATTTTTAAATTCTTAACAATATAATTTGAAGTCCACTGTCTACTCCTTTCAAGATTACAACCGTGATAGTACGGTCTTTTAAACAGCACAGGGCGCTGCAGCAGGTTTCTAGTTCAGTAAACAAGATGGTAGTTGCAACAAGATGTAAATACTTCACGGGTCCCTCGCCCAGAGCGGGTAAACATACGTTTTGGGTAGGGTTACATGGCGCCGGGTAGTATGCAGGTGTTGAACAATTTACTTTTTATGTTTATATGAAGCTTTTTGTCTTTCATGGCTTCGCTCAAGCTCCAGTATCTCTTCCAGCTATTTGCAATTCTTCTCTCCACTTCTTTTCGCATAGGTTCTTTTTGAGTTATCCCAGATAGATGTACTCGATAGTATAGTCAATTACTGTGTTTCCTACTTCTATGGTCTATATGCAATGGAAAGGAGCATGATAAATGTCAAAAAGTCGGCCAGATTGAAAAACCTGGTCATTAGAAACAAAACAAAAACTACAGATGTAACAATAAAAATCAAAAGACTTAAAAGGAGATGGGCTGGCCACGTAATAAGAGGACACGACAAATGGAGCAAAAGAGTGACACGATGGTACCCCAGAGAAGGCAAAAGGAAGAGAGGCATACCGCATAAAAGGTGGGATGTTGACATCAGACAAGTGGCAGCGGTCATGTGGAACAGAGCAGCACAAGAAAGGAAAGAATGGAAAAGGTTGGAGGAGGCCTTTGCCGACTAGCAAACAGATCTAGGAAAGATAATAAAACAACAGATATTAGTTTAAATAGTTTATAAGTGCAGTGTTAGTTTTTAAGTTTAAATTATTGTATAGTAATCTGAATAAAAGGCTATATTATTATTATTATTTCATGGCGCCATAAAATTATTATATTAAATTAAATAATCGAACTAAACTACCAAACAATAGTTGTGGTACATCGAAGGACGAAGTTGTTAGTCAGTGCAAGCGAGGCGGTGTCCCTATCCCAGGTGAGTCCTTCTCATCTCTCTGCCGATCTCTTCGAGGGCCATGGATCAGGATATTGCAGTTTCTCTCAGGCTCTTGGATTTGAATCGGTTAGCCATTTTATACTTCCGTATCACAACATTCTCTTTTATACAGAGTAATTTGGTCAATTTAATTTTGACGGCCTATCATTGAATCAGTGATTTTTAATTAAGACGCAAATGTGGTACCAACACTAGTTTTGACATTTTGTAAAAAAATAATATATTGACTGTAAAACTATAGTCATATTATCTATTATGAGCCGTCATGTAAGCCGACCTTTAAGTGTAAAGGAGAGCTGTAACACTAAGTTCACGATGCACTTGATTCTTTGAGTCCAAATACTCAAGTGGACTTAGGTATTAGCTTAGGATCGGTTTCAGAAATCTATAAGTCTAACTTGATGAATAAACTGAAACTAACGTCATTACTATATTATGTGGTACGCTTGGTAGGTATCAGATGATGCAAGGGATGTCATTACGATAAACGAATACATAATACAAATACAGTCAATTAAATAACACTGACATTGTCGAGTGGTATAAGAAAATAATGAATTGTCGTCCAAATGAGTGCTATACAACATTAGGTATTTAATCTCTTCAACGCTATTATATTATAATATGTACTGTATTATATGTAAAAAAAACAAAAATAATGTAACATGTACAACTCATGTTTGATGACACCGATCCGTAATCGTAGTTATTTACATTATTATACCCTGCACTGCTGCACAGATGACACCTACATTTTTCAATATAGGCCTTTTGCTATTTATGGACTCTGTTACCACCATACCCGGCCATGTCGCAAAGCAAATAGACCGCGATGGCATATTCTATACAAAATGACACTATGATGGAGACCATTAGATATTGAGTTTGGGTATATGATGAGTACGAGCATTATTGGCGGCAAAGTGGTGGTGTAGTATTTATTTACAAACATGCCTGTACCTGTTAACCGTAGGTACGTTAATATAATTGTATACTTCAATAGTTATTATCACGAACAGTGCAAGCAGGTAGAAAACATTACAAAAATATGATATCACTTTCTTATAGTTTTTATAAAAGATATCGTGTTTAAAATACAAAAACACACAACCACCCAAGTCAGTGATAACGTTAAAAACGGGTGAAGTATAACGCGCTAGAAATGCTATACAGGTTCGATTCACAGTGAGAGGGCAGGGGTCGAGGATGCAATCAATAACAAACATAACAATATTATTCACCTGATTATGAACTGCGTTCGACGTTTCTAATTTTACCTGTTTTGCTTGAATATAGTTGATATCACCACATGGTGGGATTATAAAGTTGTTCCCGTAGTTACAGGGTATTGGGCCACCACACGGAGGTCTATGGATAATTATATAAGTGTAAATATTATTGTATTTAGCATGTGTAAATAGGTATGTGTTATGAGAATAATATGTGTAGGTAAGTACATATAATGATAGTAGTAGACATGAATTTATTAATGTATAAGTATAGTGTGTTAGTGTTGCGTTTGCGTGTTGCGAGTGTGTGTGTATCGTTGCTTTTGCGATTGAGATATGTTTTACAAGTGTTATAACAGTTGCATAATGGTAAATATAAATGTAAACAAAATCTAACAGAGTAATTTGTAACTACTGCTGAGACATTTTCTTTATGTCCTCTTCGTTCCTTATTGTTATAGTCGTTTTTTCTGACATAGATTTAACATCTCTTCGTCGACACATATTGATATTGTTTAATTTTAGCTGTGTCTTTCGCCATCTTCATCAAATGTTTATTTTGAGTAGTTAGGTGTTCGTTGACGTATATTCGCCGTGCCTCGCCAGAAATCAGGATATCTTTAGTTGTCACTCCTCGAGTTCGACGTAACCCGGATATTATGGAGTCATTTTGAAGTCGTGTTTTAATTTTGCCACAATTACTTTAGGTCGACCAGGAACACTCTGACGAGGTTGGACCCTGTTAACATGCACTATGTCGTCTTGAATCAGGGGCACTCCAGCATGTTTTGATATATTAATGATTATGTCAGTCAAGGACTCATTCTTTATTTCTGGAATACCCACGATCTCGAGATTTAACAGACGCTCCCGTTGTTGCTGCCTACCCAGTTCTCTTCGAAGTTGACATACTTCGTGTTGAAGAGACGTCAGGTCATTAGGGGCCTTAGTAGTGTACGACTCGATGGTGTCTACCCGCTTTTTTAGGTCATCATTTTGTTCACTCTGGAAGTTAAGGGACGTCTTCACGTCCGCTAGATTTATTTGTAGATCTTTATGATGTGTACGCAGGGTATCCAAAGTGGATAGGAATTTTCCGTAATCCAGTCTAAGTTTATTTATGTCACACTGCATCTCCGAGGTACGGGTAGACAAAGCGTGAATTTCTGTCTTAATCACGGAGTTAATATTACTATTGATTAGCTGCATGTTAACCTCCATGTCCGTCTTCCAATTGTTCATCAATGTCATTAAATCCTGAGTGATTCTATCCATATGGGCGAACATTGATTCCTCCTCATATTTTCTTTTTCTAAGTTGGACATTTTCATCCCTTTGCATAAGTGACAGATCGGGAATCGACGCGGTTTTCGAAGGCGATCGTTTCTTGCTCGATATTAATAATTTGGACTCGCGCTAATTTGTTCCTGCGCCATACATGGGATCAATCTTGGTCTCACATTAGTTCCCTTCGTGTGCGGGTCCGACTCGAACTTAATCGGCAATGTTTGTCCAGTATAGGCTCCGAAACGGCTTCATTATTATTGATTAAACTTTCAGGAATTATAGTGGTGATTCGTAATTTATATTGTAGGGTTCTGTAACGAGCAGAAATTGTTGTTTTAGGCAAAACTTTTACATTCACATAATAATACTTTTTCAAATGTCATGAACTTGAAAATACAAATAAGTTGCTATATATATATATATATATATATATATATATATATATATATATATATAGCTATATATATATATAGCTATATATATATATAGCAACTTATTTGTATTTTCAAGTTCATGACATTTAGTCATATGACTGTTAGACATTTTCCTTGTTTTCCCTAATACTCGTGGATCAACAAAAAATCGACAAAAATATAAAAGTTATATAAGAAAAGGTTAGACGAGCCACGATTTTAGTACACGGTGACTTATTTTCGGATTTTGATCGCCTTTCACGCTATTCTTGTATCTTTTGTAAAGAACAAAAATATCTGCACAGTTTTTAACTTGACGCTGATTGTACCGCCACAGTTTTTCAGACACATTTATTATTGTAAACTTTAAGCTTAAGAGGCGTATTACATATTTGGGGTTCTGAAAAAATTTAAACCTTCAATCCCGGCGACACATCTATATTCACAGTGCGTAAATAATATTCATTACATCCAAAATTTAAGGCCGCTATGTACAATATCAATATTTCTTATAGTCAAAACTCTCGCGCGTTTAAATATGTTAAACGAGAATTATTCAATAATTAATATTTACGTCTGTTAAAGAAGTTCATTAAGTGCAGCAACAAGCTTGCCACCTGCTCTGTTCAATATGGACAACTGGCAAAAAGTGGACACTGTTACTGGTGTCCCTAGCCACACCGCAAGGTATAAATGCCGTGAAGGTTTGTATGTATTCCATAATAGATTCATGCTTAAAAAAATCTGTTCTACAAATCACTGCGCATTTTTTTTTCAAATTAATATCAGTTAACGGACAAAGCAAAAACTGATTGAACAAAATCAACCTTAGCACCGGAAACATCGGTTCAATTCCTTGGCATAGACTACATGAGTAATACTTGTCTTACTTTAGGTAATACGGTTCCTAGACAGGTACAAAAAAGTCTGAACTGTACTGAGAAGAAAGTCTTTGGCTTTATTCTCAGAATACAGAACAAAGTAGAAAAATACGCGATTTTCCGCACCTGATTGACTTCTCGCCAGGATGATATTAATAATAAAAATGGGACCAATCCGGAAGAATTATCTGTCGATCAAAAAAGAAACCATCAAAATCGGTTCACAATTGGCGGAGTTATCGATGTACATACATACATACATAAAAAAAAAAAAAAAAACGGTCCGAATTGAGAACCTTCTCCTTCTTTTTTTGGAAGTCGGTTAAAAATAACACATATTCTATTTTTTTCTTATAGGTATTGTCATAGATTAAATAATAATTAGTATTGTTCAGTGTACTTTTTTTTCTTCACGGGTTGCCTTACAGCTCCAGGGTACCCAGCGGAAGACCAAGTCTCCCTCGTTTAACGGATGGTATTTGTCAGACTATACCTAACGAGTGGCCAGTTCTGTTGATGTATATTTAGATGGAAAAGCCTCTAAGTGTGGTTAGTCGGATTATGTATATAAGTTTTTAATTAAAAAATCCATTGGTACATGGCCGGGATCCAGTATCGAAACCGTGGTCTACCTAGTTAATACCAGACGTCTTAACCACTCGGTCACCGACGCACCATAGTGTACTAATTTTAGCCTCAGTTTGAATAATTTATGTGTATTCTGGTTTATTCTGTATTCTAAGACTGTATTGTATAATAAAATATTTATCGAATCCAAATATTCCCCTGCGATAGAATAACACGCTCTCTTAACATCAATGCTCCGGTAATTGAGTGCTTTGTACGAAAATAAACTAAATAAACTTTGCTTCAGATTCTTTAAAAGGAAAGCTGAAATCATTAAATTATTTGTAAAAGCAATGTCATTTGTCGTCCATTACGTAATTAAACTTTGATGTACAAAAATATAAAGAATTTTGTGATTTCACGCGGAGTAGAAAGATGGCTCTTTGAAATCTTCTGAGAAACAATGAAATTAGCAGACTAGATAAAATTACTTTGGAACTAGAGTTGCAACACTGATGGCGGGACACGTAGCTCGAAGACACGATGGTAGATGGACGTCAAGGATTACTGAGTGGAGACCTAGAATAGGCAATAGAAGTGTTGGCAGACCACCAGCGAGATGGAGTGTCGTCACTCCACGCGTAAGCGAAAGAGGTATATCAGGATCGTCGCAAATGGCATTAGTATAAAAGGCGTGATGATAGATAGATATGTTTACTAATCATATATTAACTTTTGATCATGTATAGTTTTGACAGTTCTTTCAGACAGACTTTCAGAAATTTATAAGAGATCGCAATCAAACGTATTTTTGGACAAATCAGTTGCTATTTTCATGTCTGTATATATAGGTTGTAATGTAGAGTTTTGTCCCAATTATCAATTCAGGACGTACTAATTAATCCATGGGCGAGTTAATTGCGAACATACAATAGGCCTTGTAGGTCCTCATGTTCCTGAAAAAGTATCCAGGACACGACAAACATTATGTTTTCCTCGTTGTACCAATAAAATAGCTAATAATAATCTACTTCGCACAAAGACTACGATGTGGGTATATTACACAATTATATTAATAAATTCAAAGTTCACTTGCGTAGATGTTTCAGTAGGTATTAGGTGGTATTATTTATGTATTTCAGAATGGTGGATTTGTTTTGGGTTACTTAAATTTTTTTATTTTGATTTTTATTTCACTTTTAATTTGTTATAATTCCTTTCTTTATTTTATAATTACCTATGTGTCTACTTTTCTCTGATGTAAGTTAACTTGTAGTCAATAACGTGTAAACGTATAGCCATGTTGTGTTCACTACTAATTGGAATATCTGTACAATATCCATACAAACGGAGAAAACGTTTTACTACCCCTAAATATCATTTAATTTTAACGATTTTGTAATATGTTACTGACATAATGAAAAACTACGTACGTATTTTTTCCTTTTTTCAAAATTCGTAATAGGTCAAAAGTTATAAGCCCCTAAAATCTCGGTTTTTTTGGTTCATAACTTGCTCGTAATAAACCGTCTGTATTTGAGAAACAAAACAAAATTTCAAAAAAAGCAAAACTTACGTACGTAGATTATAATCTGCTAAAACGTTTGACACCAAAATTATAAGGTTTCGTTATAGTTTAGTAGGTGTAAATCGTTTTCCCCCAAAACCCAATTTTCAACGAAGAACATACCTACGAACACTCGCTGCAGTGTTCTCTGTCGCACTGATGCCCGTGGGAAGAGCGCGCTTGAGACAGAATATGATTTTCTAAATACCTATTTCGCTGCGTACGCTGAGCTACACGATCCTCTTAAGTAATATTGTGATATTTGCAGTTATTCTGTACTTGTGAACCTTATTTAAATACTTAAATAAATAAAAAAATCTTAGATAAATGAATTTATGTCATCTTTATAGCACTAAATAATATTGATGGAATATGGAAATGGAAGAAGTACGCACCAATTACGCCTGTCTTCTTGATTCAGCCAGCTGGTTATCAATCTGTGTACAGTGTCTGCTGACGTGGAGCCTTTGCACGCTAGATCACACACTTTTAGCACAATTATATATCTATTTAATTTATTTTAATTTTAACGTCGCGGAGAACTTCTCGACGCGACACGAATATCGGTAGTACAGGAGTGGGTAGATTGAAAACGGACCGAAATTACCATACATACAATAAGTGCGTTGGTGGCCGAGTGGTTAATCGTCTGATATTAACTAGGCAGACCAGAGTTCGATTCCGGATCCCGGCCATGTACCAGTTTACCAATGTATTTAAAAATAATTAACATAATCCGACAAACCACACTTAGATGCTATTCCATCTAAATATACCTCAACCGAACTAGCCACTCATTAGGTAAAACCTCAAAAATACCATCGGCTAAACGAGGGAGACTTGAAAGCTGTAAGGCAACCCATGAAGAAAAAAAAGTACCATACAATGAACTTTATTAATAATATATTTAGGAAGTAATTTGACGCTTATTTAAGGATGATCGAATTAGCGCCTGGTAATGTCATATTGTGGTACAAAAAGTAATGTCATCTTATTAAGGTCAACTAATCTAATAACAACTGTAATTAAGCTTTGATGCTCCTAATTCGGTTATTTTGGTCTAATGGGAACATAATGTAATGGTTATCCGTATGGCCGTATCTACGGGGGATTCCGAGTATTAAGACTAAAGGAGGTTTGAAGCGGTATATCACCGAACAATTTTTTCTGCCACTTTTGGCGGGAGGGGAGGTAGATGCCTAGTACTCCCCCGTACCACTGTATTCTGTCGTTTTATTGCCGCAACGCAACTAAATAATAATAGGAAACACTATGTTCCCGGAAATTAGACGTCCTAGATTGCCTTTCACATTTAAAAACAACACAATTAACTATGTTTCTAGAGCTCTGTCTCGCGACACAAAACGATACCAACGAAACATAAGGTAACTTATTACTTGCCTAATGGTCAGTTTTAATGGTCAAAGAGCAAAAAATTGGCGAACGGGGAAGACCGTCTATGGCCCCTCTTTAGTGTAGGGTTTGGGGGTTTTAAAACTCCACCCCTAAAATCCCGAAATTTTGAAATTGTAGATACAATAAAAATATTTTTTTTAAGTTGAAGGTAACCCCGCCCCAGAAATTCCTGGATACGGCCTTGGTTATTGGTTATCCGTCTATCTGTCTGTAAAAATTGATGAAAATCCTCCACAGATGTTAATGTAGCGTATACAAAATTCAATATTATGCGAAATTCGTACAAAAGTTGACAAAATTACGTATTGAAGCATGAGATCGAAAGTTTGCGTGGAATAGATTTATTACGGGGTTAGTGAATTTGTGAGGCCCATCCAAAATGACAAACCGTGCTGCCATTCCTACAACTTTTACCAAAGGTTAATAGATTCAGAAAAGTTTCTATTAATCTATATATATAAAAAGAGAAGTTCCGATTCACTGACCATCAACGCCCAGCCCAAACCCTTGGACCTATGAAGCTGACATTTTGCACAGAAGTTCCCTTTATTATGTAGACAAGGAATAAGGAAGGAAATTTCGATATTCAACCCCTAAGGGGGTCAAATGGGGTAAATACGTTTGTATGTAAAATCTTATTTCCTGCGTGAATCAACTTGAAACTTGGTACAAATACTTTTCAATACAAATAATAAATACATATTTCTGGATTTTTAAAAACAACCCTTAAGTAGAAGTGCAACGGGGTGTAGAAGTTTGTATAGGGAAATCGTATTACCTGCGTTGTTCAACTTGAAACTTGGTACAAATATTCTTCAAAACAAATAATAAAATACGTATTTTTGGATTTTTAAAGACGACCCTTAAGGAGGGGTGCAACGGGGTGTAGAAGTTTGTATAGGGAAATCGTGTAGGTATCACCTTGAAACTTGGTACAAATATTCTACAAAACAAATAATGAAACACGTATTTTTGGATTTTAAAACACGACCCTTACGGAGGGGTGAAACGGGGTGTAGAAGTTTGTATAGGGAAATCGTATTGCCTGCGTGTATTAACTTGAAACTTGGTACAAATGTTCTTCAAAACAAATAATAAAACACGTATTTTTTGGATTTTTAAAAACGACCCTTAAGGAGGGGTGCAACGGGGTGTAGAAGTTTCTATAGGGAAAATCGTGTAGGTAACAAATTGAAACTTTGTACAAATATTCTTCAAAACAAATAATAAAACACGTATTTTTGGATTTTTAAAAACTACCCTTAAGGAGGGGTGCAACTGGATGTACAAGTTTGTATACGGAAAACCTACGTGTATCAACTTGAAACTTGGTACAAATATTCTACAAAACAAATAATAAAACACGTATTTTTGGATTTTTAAATACGACCCTTATGGAGGGGTGCAACGGGGTGTAGAAGTTTGTATAGGGAAATCGTATTAGGTACCTATGTGTGAAACTTGGTACAAATATTTTTCAAAACATAAAACAACCCTTAAGAAATTTTTAAATTGGGCATGGGGGGGAAATATTTTTACGGGACTGGGAATTTATACTTTTTTAAGCTTCTGACTGGCGGGGAATTTACGGGGGTAAAAGATAAAATTAAGGGAAATCTCTGCTAAATAGATTACGTCATTATTCCTAATTCTACACGAACGAAGTCGCGGGCAAAAGCTAGTATACTATAATTATGTAAACTAGGCGCACATTATTAAAAATACTAATATTTGACTGGACTAAACTTAATCAATCTATATAACATCACGCCTTTTATCCCAAGAGAGGTAGGCAGAGACAATCGAATGCCATTTCCTACGATCCTGACAACTTTCGCTTTCTTTTATATTCATCATACCTTTCATACATGCTCGGCGATTGTGTGTACTTTAACCGACCACAGACTCAACCGATATCTCAACAATAGTTTTCGGTCCGTGCGCGGCATGATGTCAGTGACAATGGTCACAATAATGCCACAGTAATGTGTGTGTGTGTGTGGACAGCAGTCCGGGATCTGTCCGACATCGAAATCGACCACAGACACGATGATTTGAAAACAGACAAGGGATCGTTCGTTCAATAATTGGATAAGTCTGTGGTCGATTTCGGTGACGGATGTGTTCAATAAACACCTAAGTCGTCTTCTGCCAGCATTTCCATATAACTTCCAACTTTTGATAGAAGTGCCAATAAACTTTTTTATTCCTTCTTCTAGCCAAAAGCTAGTAAAATATAAATTACGTTTCCATACATGTTGTTATAAAAATCTGCCTGTTCTTCCAAGATTTACGTATACAAACAGTTTCCGTATTTGTAGAAAGCCTACGGGGCATCTAATTACATAAATGCAGTACTAATTATCAAATAATTCTATGAATAGTGTTTTTGAATGGATTAGAACAATAAAAGAATGACGGATGAAAGATTGACTAAAAAGGTTTATATGGCTGAAGTGAAAGGAAATGCTGGCAGAGGACGACCTAGATGTACTTTTATTGAACATATAAAAAATATGTTGATCGATGGAAATATTAAAAGTACACACAATCGACGAGCATGTATGAAAGGTATGATGAATATAAAAGAAGCAAAAGAGATATGTCAGGATCGTAGCAAATGTCATTTGATTGTCTCTGCCTACCCCTCTTGGGATAAAAGCCGTGATAGATAGATAGATAGATAGATAGAACAATAACCTTCTAAAGTATATAAAATTATTCTGTACGTGTGTATGTCACTGAAATCCTCCTATACGACTTGATTAACTTTTTTGTGTGCTGAGTGGGTTCCTTGATGGTTTAGATTCACAATTGGACCCGGTAGGTCGCGCTGCAATCGGGTTCTAGGATTATTTGATTATGATTTGACATTGATTTAAATATGTGGATACGTGTGGATCACTGCGCTACTGTCTTAATAATGTAACCTGTATCGCGCTAGTGAAAAAAATTAATAGATTGGCATAATATGTACAACTTTCCAGCGATGTTGGATTGTTGTGTATTATTATATCTATTTTTATCTACGTATTGGATGCCTTTTCATTCCGCAATTTTTTTAGTCTTACATCAAGTGCGAAAAGAAAAGTTTATTAAAGAAAATTTTCTGATTGTGAAAAATAATTAAATATTCCAAAGGAAAGTTATTTAATTATTGTAAAAATTTCTCACTTAAATATCTAAGTTGGGTGCGACACCGGGATTAAGGCGTTAATTACAAAGTTCAACATTCCTCAAATGACTGGTTTTCAGCTTTACATTAATTTTACATTTCACATTATTTTTCCTTCTATAAGCATGTTGCAACTTAGTGAGTGCTAAATACACTACAAATTATAATTATTATTACTGATTCCCCGCTACTTCGTACGCGTTGTATTAGGAATAGAGTCCACCCCCTTGGGTGGGTATCGTGATGTTAATAACCTTCCCCGAGAATTGGGCTATCAAATGCAAAAATATTTTTTCAAATCGTTCCAGTAGTTTTTGAGTCTATAGAATACGAACAAACAAAATATATTGATTTTTATATATTAAATTGACATTTTATTTATATTCTATCCATTAATTGTTATTATTATAAAATAGTTTTCCTAGTTAAGGCTCATATATCCATAATTTATCTGGGATAAACTATTCCCGATTTCTCTGTAAAAAATCCACCTGTGTCACTGTAATTTAGAATATAGTTATAGGTACCGGGACGGTTCTTGAACGGTGGTCGTTAGATGCGCAGAACACAATTTTTGGGTCTGCTTGACGGTATGAGGTATTAATTTTAATTTTACGAGCAGTAAAAAGCAATTGTAAAAACAAACACTAATAAATGAATTATAATAAATATACAAGTTATATATTGCACTCGAATTACATATGCGCAAACATTCCCCCACTTTTTCGTCGAGCGCTCAAGAACCGTCCCGGTACCTGTACTTATTGAATATATCTAACCTATGTCATTTTTTCAATAGGTTTTATTGAATAGGAAATAATGGCTATTTCACTTAGATATATTGAATAAGTATCTATATGCTAAATTACAGAGGCGCACAAGTGGATTATTTACAGGGAAATTGGGAATTGTTTATCCCCCATACAAATTATGGATATAGGACCATTAAACCTTGCATGTATTATAGTACATACATATTGTATATGATGTTACATAAATAAATATTTACAAAACTTATGGATCCGAAACGACTAATTTGATTCAGACTGCTCTTTGTTATCAATATCTCAAAAGCCAAATGATTTGTTTGTTTGTCCTTTATAGACTCATAAACCACTGAACCGATTTTATTACTGTTTGCTCACGGATTGGTTCACGGTTTAGGGGTATTAGAACATCACGCAACATTTTTTGGGAGCCGAGCACCAATATTGTTGCTCATTCGGTGCATTTTCTCAATTTCGGGGGAGTGATATTAAAATTCAACGTACTGTTTGTGATAGGCTCAAAATTAAAATTGATTTTCAAAAATAAATATAATCTAAAGTTTCTCATGGAAAGAAAATAACCAAAATCAGTTACACCTAAGTTTTATGAAGCTTTGAAAATCCTCAAAATAAGCGTACTTCAGCCAAGTTTGCGAATCGAGTTCTCTTAATATATTTACATATTTACAATTTTCTCGACATTAAAATATAGATAATTTCACATACTTTAATAATACACTAACTAGAATTTTAGTTTTTGTTAAAAAAATATAAAAAGCCGAAGTTCTATTCGTTTTTTTCGAAATAGGTACCGATTTTGTTCAGAAATCGTGCTTTCTCATAATATCTGATACGTGAATATTTATCTTATTATATCTATCTTATCTTATCGATTTTAATAGTAGTCCATCTCGCTCACACTTTCTAAAGAGATATGGACAAAATAAGCCGCGCGTAAAACTGAGTTCGTTGTGCTGTGATGCGTCGCCTTAAAACCTTTGAACCATGAAAAGAATAAAATGTAGCTAGTCTTTATACAAGCTGGTACATCAATAAAAGGTTTTTCAGACAAACAACAAAATACAAACGTTTCGTCTGCGCCACAGATTTCAGGAAAATTCAATTTACGTTGTAACGACCACAATTTTTAAATTGCACAAATTAGTTTATTCTAATTCTCGTTGCGTCAAATCGCACGGGTTGGTTTTGATTAGACTTTTTACCACCTTCTCTATAGTATAGATATTGAATTGGATCCGGGTATACTTTATAATAGAAAAACATCCGGAACGATGTCATTAGAAAAGAATGCGGAGTGAAAGATGATGTTGTGCGTATAAAATGAGAAAAGTAGTTTACGCTGGTTTGGACACGTTGAAAGATTGAGTAAAATGGTTTATATGGCTGAAGTGAAAGGAAATGCTAGCAGAGGACGACCTAGGTGTACTTTTATGGAACATATAAAAAATGTATTGATCGATGGAATAAAAGTACCTACCTACACACAATCGCCGAGCATGTATAAAAGGTGGGTCAGAGACGTAATTTTGTCGTCTGACGGCAATTTTTTTTAAATTTATTATAAAAAAAGTACTGAGTAGAAATCAAAAACATTCAAATTTGTTGCTTTAAATAATTTGAAAAAAAGTATTACCGACTTCAAAAATTATGCACTGAAAAGTGTGCTTTCCGAAAGCAATTGCACAAGTCACTATAAAAAATACCCAAATCGCTTCAAGTGTGCGCCTATAACATTTATAGAGTTCTCGATTTCTCCAGGATCCCATAATCAGATCCTGACCTGATGACCATGGGACGACTTGGAAAGTATACCCTTTCAAACAAAAAAAAAATCCAAATCGGTCTAGACGCCTTCAAGCAATCGGGAAAATACATAAAAAAAATAAAAGGTTCCGACGAATTGAAAACCTCCTTCTTTTTTTGAAGTCGGTTAATAACTTAATTTTTGAAAAAAAAAAAAAAAAATAGAAAAACTTAAGTTTTTAATTTACATACCGTATTTATGAAAAACATCGTGTGTATAAATTGGAAACAACCCTAGTCCTTTAAAAGGACCCTCGAAGTATGGCACGCGGAACCACTGTATATTTATGTTTAACATTTTTCAAGCTTTCTTATTCTGAATTAGCTTCATTTAACCAAACGCGTGCCTATTGATGTATTTCGATAACAAAATGTGAGCAATGACCTTCCCCTCTTTTGAGAAATATTGAATAGCATTTGTTAGCTCATACGAGAGGTGAATTGGGACAGAGAAAAAATATTCCTTAAGAGTGTAGTGTACCGCGTCCATGTCCATACAAACGGAGAAAACGTTTTACTACCCCTAAATATTATTAAATTTTAACGATTTTGTAATATGTTACTGACATAATGAAAAACTACGTACGTATTTTTTCCTTTTTTCAAAATTCGTAATAGGTCAAAAGTTATAAGCCCCTCAAATCTCGGTTTTTTTAGTTCATAACTTGCTGGTAATAAACCGTCTGTATTTGAGAAACAAAGCAAAATTTCAAAAAAAGCAAAACGTACGTACGTAGATTATAATCTGCTAAAACGTTTGACACCAAAATTATAAGGTTTCGTTATAGTTTAGTAGGTATAAATCGTTTTCGCTCAAAACGCAATTTTCAACGAAAAACATACCTACGAACACCCACGAGCTGCAGTGCTCTCTGTCGCACTGATGCCCGGGGGAAGAGTGCGATTGAGACAGAATATGATTTTCTAAATACCTATTTCGCTGCGTACGCTGAGCTACACGATCCTCTTAAGCTTAAAGCTTTAAGAGTGTAGTGTACCGCGTCCATGTCCATACAAACGGAGAAAACGTTTTACTACCCCTAAATATTATTAAATTTTAACGATTTTGTAATATGTTACTGACATAATGAAAAACTACGTACGTATTTTTTCCTTTTTTCAAAATTCGTAATAGGTCAAAAGTTATAAGCCCCTCAAATCTCGGTTTTTTTGGTTCATAACTTGCTGGTAATAAACCGTCTGTATTTGAGAAACAAAGCAAAATTTCAAAAAAAGCAAAACGTACGTACGTATATTATAATCTGCTAAAACGTTTGACACCAAAATTATAAGGTTTCGTTATAGTTTAGTAGGTGTAAATCGTTTTCGCTCAAAACGCAATTTTCAACGAAAAACATACCTACGAACACCCACGAGCTGCAGTGCTCTCTGTCGCACTGATGCCCGGGGGAAGAGTGCGATTGAGACAGAATATGATTTTCTAAATACCTATTTCGCTGCGTACGCTGAGCTACACGATCCTCTTAAGCTTAAAGCTTTAAGAGTGTAGTGTACCGCGTCCATGTCCATACAAACGGAGAAAAAGTTTTACTACCCCTAAATATTATTAAATTTTAACGATTTTGTAATATGTTACTGACATAATGAAAAACTACGTACGTATTTTTTCCTTTTTTCAAAATTCGTAATAGGTCAAAAGTTATAAGCCCCTCAAATCTCGGTTTTTTTGGTTCATAACTTGCTGGTAATAAACCGTCTGTATTTGAGAAACAAAGCAAAATTTCAAAAAAAGCAAAACGTACGTACGTAGATTATAATCTGCTAAAACGTTTGACACCAAAATTATAAGGTTTCGTTATAGTTTAGTAGGTGTAAATCGTTTTCGCTCAAAACGCAATTTTCAACGAAAAACATACCTACGAACACCCACGAGCTGCAGTGCTCTCTGTCGCACTGATGCCCGGGGGAAGAGTGCGATTGAGACAGAATATGATTTTCTAAATACCTATTTCGCTGCGTACGCTGAGCTACACGATCCTCTTAAGCTTAAAGCTTTAAGAGTGTAGTGTACCGCGTCCATGTCCATACAAACGGAGAAAACGTTTTACTACCCCTAAATATTATTAAATTTTAACGATTTTGTAATATGTTACTGACATAATGAAAAACTACGTACGTATTTTTTCCTTTTTTCAAAATTCGTAATAGGTCAAAAGTTATAAGCCCCTCAAATCTCGGTTTTTTTGGTTCATAACTTACTGGTAATAAACCGTCTGTATTTGAGAAACAAAGCAAAATTTCAAAAAAAGCAAAACGTACGTACGTAGATTATAATCTGCTAAAACGTTTGACACCAAAATTATAAGGTTTCGTTATAGTTTAGTAGGTGTAAATCGTTTTCGCTCAAAACGCAATTTTCAACGAAAAACATACCTACGAACACCCACGAGCTGCAGTGCTCTCTGTCGCACTGATGCCCGGGGGAAGAGTGCGATTGAGACAGAATATGATTTTCTAAATACCTATTTCGCTGCGTACGCTGAGCTACACTCATAGGCTATATTTTATTTTGTTCTTAAATATCCACGGGCAAATCCGGGGGTGGAAAACTAGTAATTAAATAAAATTTAAGTGCATATTAGTGATTTTAATATCAAATATCTAAGTGGGCTTACTTATTTACACAGAACTGGAGCATAATAACCGTTTATAGAATTTGGACTGTCTGTCTGTCCCAATACGAGCAAAGCCGGGAAATAAAATGTACATAAATAACAAATATTATTTTCAAATCCATTAAAAACTTTAATTAATAAAATTTTTAATCAAATTTTTCAGAACTTGATCTATCTACGATACTGAAAAAATATGTACTAGTTAGTATATTGATTTTAAGAATATGAGAAATATTTTTATTGTTTTAAAAATATGATTAGAAACATTTTACTAGAAAAAAAAATCCTAAATACATCTATCTTTTCATTGTAAAATTATTTCTATATTGTTTAAGTTTTTATTTTAAATTGCATTTTATTGCTTACGTTGAATCGCTTACTGTTCAGTTTTTACCCTACTCGCATGCGCGTTATTCTAGATAAATTCGTTCCGCTCTTTCATCACCACTTCACAGTTCAAAGATTTGTTTACTTTTCTGTAATGCAAATTCTTGACTTATTCTCCTCTTTACGAAAAATTCTAGATTTTGTAAGCATTTAATAAAACTTACTACGAATCGTTTAGGCTGTATTTCTAACTTTATAGGATATATGTAAATTCCTGTCAAACTAATAATTTGTTTATCCCTTACTAGTTTGAATCCGGACCTTGTAACATCTGGTCATTTGGACACTTGTCTAGTTTTGGATAGTAACCCTAAAGTAATTCATAGAAGATGAATTTAAAGTTAGTGGTTTACTTGCGACAATCGGAGGGCCAGGATTCTAGTCATAACTTGCTAAATGTGGGTAATGTTGTTTTTGGACAGTGTGATCTTTGTAATTCATAGAAGACGAATTAAAAATCAGTGGTGGTAAATTATTATTCAATCGAAGGTCATGGTTTTTATCCTTATTCTATCAAAAAATGGTAAGCACCAATTTTATTAACCATGCAGTGGTTGTGCTCTACGTGGTATACAAGGGTAGGCCATTTTTCAAGTAAAAAAAATAAAACGTGAAAGTTTCAATAAGTAGTTGTTTATTTAATGTTTTATGTCTTATCCTAAGTATTGTAAATTAATCTATCTGTTTATCTATCTATGTATCGATCGATCTATCTATCATCACGCCTTTCATCTCAAGAGGGGTAGGCAGAGACATTCGAATGCCATTTGCTACGATCCTGTGAGAATGTACTTTTAATATTGCCTTCGATCAATACATTTTTTATATGTTCAATAAAAGTACACCTAGGTCGTCGAATATATTCTCTAATTATTAAAATTATGTTGTTTTTAAACTAAACCTGAACAAAAACGACTTAACGCATTTCGATGCTGTTTTCACCATTAGATAGGTTATTAGGAGCATTAACTGTTTAGTTATAGTTTTTGAGTGAACAGGGCACAGACATAATATGTAATGATTGTATATTAATTTATTGTATAATTTCCAATTTATTTGAAAATCCACTTAAATTCTCCGATCAATATCTTATTTAGTATAAAGTTTAATTATTTTACAAGGGTTTATGCTACACTCCCGCTACTTGGTTGTTAAGAGTTTCTAATAGTTGAGGCCTTGTTTCAAACAAGCTTTAGTGTATGCCAATCGATATTTAAAGTATGAACAATACAAACTTTATACTAACGATAGGATACGACTCTATACGGGAGTAGTTAAAGAACATTTTAAACAAAGAGTAATTAAGAGATTTTGTTTGTAACGAAAACTGGAGATAAACTACGTTCTACATTTAAAAAAATCTACGTTTTTTTTTCTTCACGGGTTGCCTAACAGCTCCCGAAGCAGTGTTACACTTCCAGGATACCCAGCGAAAGACCAAGTTTCCCTCGTTTAGCCGATGGTATTTGTGAGGCTATACCTAACGAGTGGACAGTTCTGTTGAGGTATATTTAGATGAAAAAACCTCTAAGTGTGGTTTGTCGGATTATGTACATAAGTTTTTAATTAAAAACCCATTGGTACATGGCCAGGATCCTGGATCAAACCCGTAGTCTTCCTAGTTAATATCAGACGTCTTAACCACTCGGCCACCGGCGCACTATATATACTATAGTAAGTTTTATAAAAAATAATTATACTATTTCAAAGCCAATCCATATCCGTGTGGAAAGGAGGTTTATCAATTTGGAACTCACGGACTTTCCTGCAAATAGTGCAGGCAGACTTTCTCACCACATTTCTATCAATGATACCATCAAAAGGGCTCTTGCGTCAATAGAAGTCCCTGTTATTCTTGAACCAATGAGAATTATTCGGGAAGATGACAAGAGACCCGATGGACAAGATTCCCTGGGACTCCTGGGAGCGAGGTCGGGCCCATGTATGAGATGCTGCGTGCGTGGACACATTAGCCACGTCTCATATCAGGACGAAAACTTAGTTTTAAATAAAAACGAAAGTTCTAATTAAATTATTTGTAAATGATTTACTATACCATCAGGAAAATATAAAAAAAAATACAAGCATTTGCCCACGGGTAAATAGAACAAAGAAAATAAATAAAGGTGGCTGTTTCTAATATATTGTGGGAAGGAGAAAAGCAAAGTCTATTTAAATTGCTAAAAAATGAAAAATAGAAACTTAATTGCTAAGCACCAAAACATATCAAGCCAATTTAAATTTGAACATATAAAAAATGTATTGATCGATGGCAATATTAAAAGTACACACAATCGCCGAGTATGTATGAAAGGTATGATGAATATAAAAGAAGCGAAAAAGGTATGTCAGGATCGTAACAAATGGCATTCGATTGTCTCTGCCTACCCCTCTTAGGATAAAAGGTGTGGTGATAGCTGATAGATAGATAGATAGAGAAGAGACTCTGTAACTTTAACATATTTAAAAAAGCGGACTTAGAAGTTCTTAAAACATTAGCAGGCCTTGTTTCGCGCTACTTAACAGCTGTTATCGGTCTCACAGCCACATCACACTAAACTGCGACCGTCCTCCAGCATTATGCAAATGAGAACTATAAACTTGTACAAAATTCAGCAGAAAACGCGGTACAACTCAATAATATGTTTCACCCGCAAGATACGTGAGCTTTTTGCAAAATAAATCACGATAACTTTAAGCAGCGATTGTGTTAAAAGCGTCGAAATTTTGCAAAGTTGTACTTGTAAAGGGCAGACGTGATATGAAATGTAATGAAGGAAAGGGTGAACAAATGTATTTTTTATTGTTACGGTTTTGGTAAAAATACACTTGTTGCTGTTTTATTTTAAAACCCTGTAATGTCTAGATAAATTGTAAGATCTGCAACTCAACTGTCGAATAAAGCTCACGAGTCTGCTTCAATAATTTTATTTATTGGTTAATAATAAAGTTGCGTTATTTCCTAATAGGTTTGTAGTGAAAGGGAATGCTGGCAGAGGACGACTAGGTGTCCTTTTATTGAACATAATATAATGTATTGATTGAAGGCAATGTTAAAAGTACAGAATCGCCGAGCATACGAACATGAAAAGTATGATGAATATAAAAGAAGCGAAAGAGGTATGTCAAGATGCATAGCAAATGGCATTCAATTGTCTCTGCCTACCCCTCTTTGTATGAAAGGTGTGATGATAGATAGATAGGTAGTATGTAAAATTCTGCATTTCTGCACTTTTCTAAAAATAATTGTTTCTCAGAAGAAGAAGAAGATAGATTTAAGAAGTGACAGTTCTAGTCCTATTGTAGGCTGGCCAACTCACAAAATGCCCACAACAATTCTTGAAAACGTGCTATAATTTAAATTTTAGAGCCTATTCTAGACAAACATCCAGAAATAAAGATTTATTTTGAACTCTTTCCTCTATTATGGTCTGGTCTTGAGTTTATACAAACATCCCATAGAATAAAGCACATTCAGTTCTTCCCAATTTTTTCAATTTTTCGGGCACATTTTCCAATTTATCTTTCCTTAAAAACCTTATTCAGACTATTACGAACATTTAAAATAGCCAAATCGGTCCAGCCGTTTTCAACGAACATCATTTTATTTTTATTTATATATAAATCTTGTTAATAGCATAGTTTAGATTATTTACTGAAATAAATTTAAAGTAAAGGACTTTTCCATCCAAATATACCTCAACAGAACTGGCCACAGTATAGCCTCACAATTACCATCAGCTGTAAGAGGAAGAGTTAGTCTTGCCCCAGGGTACTCAGGGCCTGGAACATGGCTGCCGAAACCGTAAGCAACCCATTATAAAAAGTTAAAGACACCAAAAAAGTAAAAAAAACTTACAAAATTCCATGTACACAATTAATTAGCGAGCATACTACAAGGTTTACGAAGGCGACTGCAATTCAGAGGCATTATTTAAACATTTCCCAGAATCTTTGAATTTGTACTGAAATGTCACAGATAAAGTTTCCTACACCTAGTTAACGAACTTCGCTCGTATTTCAGCATTATGAACTCGCTTTAATTAAACGCGGGCATACTGTGCTCCTTAATTGACAAGTGGCATGAGATTTTTTTGTAGTTTTATGTAAGGTATATCTAAAGAGCCATTCATTGGGGAACTTTTATATATTTTATCTTCTTTATATCTTCGAAGGTTCTAGCAGCCTCAGTTTAGCCGATGTAAATTTAAGGCTATCACCTAATCAAAAGTTTTTAGGGTTTTTCGATGAAAAAGCGGAATCCCTTATTTATAGGATCACTCTTCTGTCTGTCTGTCTGTCTGTCACAGCTTATTTTCTCCGAATCTATTGAACGAAAAAGTTGAAATTTGGTACATATGTAGAGTTAATAATCTAATTTGATTTTGGGGGTTAATTTTGGAGGGGAAATTAAAACGTATTTTATTTTCAAGTATATTATTTGACATATCAAATGAAAGGGCTCGTTTTTATAATTTGAAAATGCATAGATTAAATTATATTAAAGAATATATAAGAAAATTGTCCGTTCGTCCTCCCATATCTCCGAAATTACTAAATCTAAAATTAAAAAAAAAGAAATATAGGGCATTACAGGGAAATCTAAACGAAAATCCTGTCTTCAAGTTCTAACCGAAAAAAACAGTACGGAATCCTCAGCGCGCGAGTCGTACTTAGCAACTTAGCCAATGTTTTTAGTGGAGTTTATCGTACTTTGTGGGCACAAGTTCTTCTTTCGGCCATGTAGTTTTAGATACCGAGTTTAAGTGGTTGAGGCTGAATATTTTTTCTTTTGTAGTAACTATAGTTATACTTAGTCAGGTCATAAGTTCTGTCACATGTTTAATATGAAATAATTGAGACATCTTTATTATTGATGTAAATATTTATATACCAAAATGAACTTAATAAAACACAGATTCTTATGCTAATAAAGTTCATTCAATATGACCCCTGCGATTTTGAATACAGGCCTTCAACCTGCGCGGCCAGTCGTATATCGCAGCACGAACTAGGTCCATGTCAATTTCGGCGGCTGCCTTAATCAAGGATGCCTTGAGTGACTCCAAATCACATTGAGCAGGCCTTTTACTCCAAGTGTTGCCATATCTTGTAATCTAACGAACTCAAATCTGGACTGGAGGAGGGCCAATCTTCGTGCCGGATGAAGTCAATTTCACGCGCCACCAGTCAGTCTTGAGTGCTTTTCGCTCTATGAACTGGCGCAGAATCTTGTTGGAATACCCAGCGCCTGTTATTGAACATGGTATGAGAAACAAGTTCCACAAGGTTTGTGAGGACTGTATTTTGATACACAACTGCATTTGTTTTTACGCATTTCTCACAAAAATGTACCTCAGTTAAGCCCCAATAAGAGACTCCCAACCAAAACATAAGTGAGGATGGAAAATGGCCTCGTTGGACACGCGGATCACGGTTGCTCGCTTCTTCACTGCTGTGTGCACCTTATCATTTTGTTTGTTGTAGCTATCTTCCACATTAAAATTTTTTTCATCCGAAAAAATAATTTCCTGATGCTTGTTTCCCGCGTACCGCTTCAACAAAGCGCGACATTTCTTCAACCTCAGGTCCATTAAACGAGCTTTTAAACGATGTATGCTCGAAGCCCCAAGTCTTCATTTAACACCCTTTCACCGTGGTTCTGCTTAAACCCATCTGAAGGGCCAAAAGTTTTTGCTTACGTATGGGTTTTCTTTGAATTCGCGCCCTCACAGCTTTTATTACTGCTGGAGTCCTAACAGAGCGAGGACGACCACTTCTTGACCTGGTCATCTACACTAGAGTCTTCATTGTATCGTTTGATGGTACGATAAACGAATCTATTGGTTTTTTCAATATGTCAAAAATCTGATTGGCACGTAACCGAAACGATGCAACGCAATAACCGCAACACGGTCTTCTTTAAGTGTCCACTCCATATTTAAAAATGAGTAAAATTCTAAAAAGTACACATTTTTATATTCATGAAAAATTCGAAATTCGAATTCAATAAACTTTTTTTGTGACCAGCATTTTAAATTCAAAATTTTTTTATTGTGTGACAGAACTTATGACCAGACTATGTATAGCAAGAAGCCATTGAAAGTTTATTTTCTATGTTCTCTTCAATTATAATAATATCTTTTCATTCATATTTAGGCGTAATCAGTAAAATAAAGTAGTGAGATTTTATATGTGGAATTGTGGACCCAAGTTTCGCGTTTTATTAACTTTTGTAACTTGCCAATTGGTTGTGTTACGTAATTATAGATAGAACAAAATTACTTGTAATCGTTCTTAGCACAAAATCGAGTTGTCAGTCGCTAAATAATTCAAAATAAATACCTAAACTAAATGAATACCTCAATTTCACAGGAGTGTATTCACAGTCACAGAGCTCTGAAGCAAAACGATCTCATGACGAACGGTGTCAGATATTAATTGGTTTACCACGGACAATGCGTAGATTTAGTTATCCAAATTGAGAAAGTAAACATAGAGCTGAATTAGACTTTATTACCTTTAATATAGTGTTACAAATAGGTTGTATTTCTGTTTTAATCAATGTAATATGTGAGCGAAGAGTGTCACACTGACAAACGATTGTGGGCACGGACCTCGCCGCAGATATAGCCCAGGAGCCGACGGTACCAATATCCTATCAATAAGATACTAAGATAATAATAATCTATTGGCTCCATTATGGAATTTCAATGTTGTACCGGTTACGATTTTAGAATAGGTGTAGAATAGGTGATTTCAACTATATTGGTCAACGGTTGCTTGTTCAGAAAGTAAAAAAGGTTTCATTTTATACTATTTAAATGAAGAATCTAAGTTAACTAAAGTAAGGAAACAGCTCTTTATATTGAACACCATACTTATGAAGCACTCCCAACTAGTGTATAATCCTACAACTAACTTGTTCCGGAACGATGTCATTAGAGAAGAATGCAGTGTGAAAGATGATGTTGTGACTAAAATGAAGAAAAGTAGTTTACGCTTGTTTGGACACGTTGAAAGAATGAAGGATGAAAGATTGACTAAAAAGATTTATATGGCTGAAGTGAAAGGAAATGCTGGCAGAGGACGACCTAGATGTACCTACTTTTATTGAACATATAAAAAATATGTTGATCGATGGAAATATTAAAAGTACACACAATCGCCGAACATGTATGAAAGGTATGATGAATATAAAAAAAGCAAAAGAGATATCAGGATCGTAACAAATGGCATTCGATTGTCTCTGCCTACCCCTCTTGGGATGAAAGGTGTGATGATAGATAGACAGATAGAACTAACTTGTTTAAAAGAACTCCTTTACTAATATCTCCATCTATAAAGTTCAGTACAGCATTTGCTCAGCGTCAGTTCTGCTTTCTTCGATTTCATTTGTATAATTTAGCTAAAAAAGACACATATATAATTTAAATTCTCATAACTGTAGACGTTTGGTGGTGGAGTGGCTGCCGAACAGAACATATTATGAAACAGAGTCACTAATCAGTGTAGTAACATAGTAATTGTATAACACCTTATACCAGAATTTTAAACTATTTTCACTAATTTCTTATTTCTTTTGTAAGTCTATCCATATGTATGTGCCTAGTTCTTGTAATGATTAGCTTATATGTATGACTCCAAATTGCAGACCGGAGAGGGAGCCTGGTGGCCTGAGATACGTTTTGTCGTACTACAGGCATCAGGTCTCACCTAGTAAATACTTTTAAGTGTCATTATATAAGTTGATGTGAGAGAAATAAACTATGGCCTTTATTCATAAACGTTTATACGTTTATACGTTTTTGTTAAAATATGTTTTGTCACTCTCTAACAAACCGGTCTTTACTAATAATAGAAAGAAACAAAACACATTTTAACAAAAACGTTGCTAATAAACGTTTATGAATAAGGGGGTAAATTTTTATTTTTATTTATTTAAAAAGGGACTAATTTATTTAAGGCAAATTGAAATAAACGACTGAAGAGCGCGGGGCGGGCAGCTGCTAGCTAGGTATATGACGTGCGCCCGCGCTACGTTTACACAATACATGTGTGTGTGTGTCATGCAAGTGTATGTAGATCGCCTACACTGGGTTACAGCCATGCCTCCCCATTATACTTATATACATTTTATTCATGTATATTATGACTTAAGAAAAATAATTAGAAATAAAAATTCCATTTGTCATTCTTTCACGTCAAAACAGAACAACGGATAGAAGTGATTCTTTTACATTTATTATGATATTTTTTATTTCGGAAAAGTTTGATTATATTATAAAGTAACAAAGATTTGAATGTGTATTATTCATAGGATATTAGTACGGTCGGCTCTCCGTCTATTGGTAGACAATGAGTGACGGGGCGTTGTACGAGTTATATACAGAGTTGACCAGACTGATACTTGGAAAGAGCTCAATACACCTTGTTAGTGTATTTTAGACAATAGGTCTGTAAAGTCAAAGGAAATCTACCTCTAAATTACAATTTCTAACATATTCACTCTTATTTCCCATAGAGGTACTTATTCCAAATATCTTTACAGAACTAGCGACTCCTAAGGTAGAGTCAAAAATAAAAAATCAGCTAAAGAATAAGGCTTGTCATCAGCTGGGAACTTTGGGGTCGGTCTTCATAAATATTGTATAGTATCACAGAATTATTGTTCCGATAAACTTAATTAATATTACAAATACTGTGACGTACTGCTGTATCAGCCTCAGATGTTCTATTATAAGTAGGTACACACACAAATTATATATGTTACTGTAAAAGCACAAACTACGGTAAATCCTAAGATTTACTAACATGAGTTGGTAAATAGACGATTTTACGGGCTTTTATCATAACCTAACCTGACCTAACCTAAGATTTACTGATTGAATATTGGTAAAAGTTCAAAATTAATGATGAACACAACAGTTCGGAGTTTAAGCATTATGATTGGTAGTTCGTGCTTTTTAACCGACTTCAAAAAAAAGAAGGAGAAGGTTCTCAATTCGGACCGTTTTTTTTTTTTTTTTATGTATGTATGGACATCGATTACTCCGCCAGTTGTGAACCGATTTTGATGGTTTCTTTTTTAATCGACAGATAATTCTTCCGGATTGGTCCCATTTTTATCTCATAAAAATTGGTTCATTAGTTTTCCAGAAATATCGAAAAAACTGACTTTATAAGAAAATTTTTCGTAATATCTCGATGAAATATGTACCGATTTTGACGACTTATTTTTTTAAGGATATAATAATTTCTCGACATTATCTCACAGTCATATGACGAAAATCGGTTCAGTAATTTTTCAGAAATTCAGTAATTTGTCTCTGTTAATGCTGAAAATTATATCAGAGAAAAGCCTTAGCAACGGTTGCTATTGACACGAAGTTGTCAATTTTCGTATCGACGATGGTCTAGCGGCTAAATGCACAGGATGCACATTGCACATGATTTAAATCCCATCCACCGCAGTATTTTTTTAATGTTCCGTAAATTTTTTTAGTTGCGTTATTATTTGTTTCTCAGGGCAGCAAAATCACTAAAAAGGGAGAAAGAAATAAACCTTTTAAAAAAAGTGTACCGACTTCAAAAGTTTGCACTGAAAAGTAAGAAATAATAAAAATTTCGTCGTAGAATTTGAAGACGGTTGGTGCCAAATTAGAAATAACTTAGTAGGTACCCAAATTCACTAATCTAGATAATTCATTAGGGACCTACGATCATCAGTACAAACATAGACAATATTGAACAGATATTTATCTCCTTAGATGTTTACTTAATTTTGTATCCTAATTTGGCACCATCCGTCTTCAAATTCTACGACGAAATTTTTATTATTTCTTACTTTTCAGTGCAAACTTTTGAAGTCGGTACACTTTTTTTTAAAAGGTTTATACAGTAACATATACACTAGTGTTGTTCCGCTCACACAGTCACAGAGTGTAAATATACAGAACACCACAAATACGAAAGTTGGTTTGTGTATTGTATGTCGTTTGTTGAAGTAAATTAAATTATTATTAGTACTGTTTTATTGTAGGTATCTTTCTAGAAGCTCTTGCCTGAGCTCTTCGTGTTGATGTCTGCGTGTGTCTGCAAGCCACAGAGTGTGCGCATATAATAATATGTTAATATAGGCTGTGTGTTGAGGCAAAGGTATGCCACACGTACACAGCCTACACTACAGTTTGTTTTAATGATTTCCGTGATAAAAAGTAGCCTATGTATCATCACGCCTTTTATCCAAATTTCCACTGCATTTATCTTACTTTCATGCTTCTTATTCCATACCCAAGTCTCGCTTCCATAAGTAAGTGATGGAACTAAAACAGCATTATGTATATTAATTTTACTTTTAGTTGTAAGTTGTGTATTTCTGCATACATGTTTAGTCCACCTTGCTTCCCACTTTCACTCTCCTTTCAATTTCCTTGTCTATCTTTCCACTTCTTGTAAACATACTACTACCTAAATAAAAAAAATTCATTCGCTTGCTCTAATTTACATCCTTTCATACATACATATAATTTATATCCTTTTGATTTCGAATTATTTTATCCATTTTAAATAAAAAATAATTCACAAAATACCTTTTTCAAAATCCTACCTTGTGGCATAGTACTTTTTCGGTTCTCGTTAGACCGTTCACATACTCGTATATATATCATGTGCTTTAACGCAGAAAAAATTGGAAGTATTAAGTGATGGTAAATTTATAAAGCCCTATGAATTAACCCTAACCACTGGCACCATTCACTTTGATAGAAGCACGTACTGCGTAATCCGTCCCATTCGAGTACGCGTGTAGGCTGACATATAGCAAAACACATTATCTATCATGACAATGTTTAAAATATGAAGCTGAGCATCATTCTCTTTTAAATCCTAGTATAATAAAGTAGAATGGGCATAGTGGGTGCCACTGGAAGACTGTATGATGTCGCGAGCATTCATGGACCAACCACCTATGCTTAATAAACAGGCGGTGGCAAGGTCACATGTCGTCTTCTCTATATAAAACAAAAACTATTAGTACTAAAAATAAAAGTAAAATATAACTTCTACTCTCTTGTAATTTTAATGGATTCATCGAAATTACGATGATTTTTCAATGTACTGTTGATTTCTTTTCAGACCGTTTTACCAAATTCCCGCTTTACCAGATTACTGTTTTACCGGAAGTACAACCTTGCTCAATACATATAAAAAAATTAATAAACATTAAAACATTTATTTAAAAAATAAAATCACCATTCTATTATAAACAAAAAAAAAAACAACAACTAGAGCAAAACTTAGATTTTGTTTATTTGTTTGTGTAGAGTAGTTTATTTAAATGTTATTATTGATTATTATGAAGAGTTTGAAGCCTCCAATTGAGTTGTGACGAATATAGAGAAGGCGCAAAAGATAATTTTGTTAGAATTTTATAAAAAGTAAATTTTTGAGGTTATCTGAGGACCCACTAATTTATTATTCTACTACAATAAGTGATTTTAAGAAATAATTAACGTCAATTTGTAGCATTTGAATAATTGAATTTGTTTCGATCCCCTTAGCGGCTATAATAATATATCAATGGATTGAAGTAAACTTGTAAGTACACAATCCTACAAACTGTACTATAGGTAAACCACTGAGGAAGTAGCACTCCCGTGGTCCGCGCGGGTGAGAGTGGCGGGCGTGATTGTGCCATACACGATACGAAGTTCACGCGATATATATGTTGTCGACGCGATCCACCTCAAAATATTCAGGGTTCAAGCTATCCTCATACCAAATTTCATCAAAATCAAAACCTACCCGCAAAAGCCCGAGGTAAATCACGTCGACAGCCGACACATCGCGCGAAACGTCGCATCGTGTATAGCAGAATCACGCCCGCCCCTCACCCCTCATGGACATGGGAGTGCTACTTCCACAGCGGTTCATAGTAGAAGCTTTTCGATATCAAACTATCTCAAAAGAACTGACAGATACTGTAGTCTGTATTAAGACAGCAGCATGGCCCGACCTGATTGAAAACAAACTGCCCCTTATTTCAAAGGTACGTGTATCGAAAACAGAGCATCGAAGTGATATTTTTATTTTGTGTTAGTTACATTGTTCGTTGTATGAACTGATTAGTGATTCTGATAACGTTTTAGAGGCTAATATAATATTTTCATATTATATATCTCAACCGTGAAATTAAAAAGGGTGTGGCGGCACATCGCGTCGCGTCGATAGATGTCGCACCGTTACTAACTCATTGAAACCTGTATCGCGCCATTGAAAAATATTTAATAGATTGGCATATATGCAACTTTCCAGCGATGTGCGTTGGGGAGTATTCCTTTTACTCATAGACGTTGGATTGTTGTATGTATTGCCATTTCTATATTGGTGACCCCGTATGAACACGCCTGTATTCCTGACCACCCCGCAATGCCCCGCATGTATTGATCAATGGCAATATTAAAAGTACACACAATCGCCGAGCATGTATGAAAGGTGTGATGAATATAAAAGAAGCGAAAGAGGTATGGACCGTAGCAAATGTCATTCGATTGTCTCTGCCTACTGCTATTTTTACCTATTTTTCCTATTTTCACGTGAAAGAAAGACAAACAAAGAAACAAAGACATTTTCGTTAGGGTAAATAATTGAAGATTGGCACGTGACGAATTCTGTTTACACCTGTAAATTTAAGGCGTGATTTAGCAAAACGCTAGTTGCTCTATTCCAGACAAGGTTAGGCAAGTAAATGGAAATAAATGTAAATCGAATGGTAATAGATTGTTACAGGGTTGACGTGGGTCCTAAGGTATAATGTCATGTTGGACTAACCTCGCATATTTAATTAAGGGAATAGATATCAGATATTTTTGGGTCTAAGATCATCGCAGATAGTCAAAGATGATGTTGTGACTAAAATGAAGAAAAGTAATTTACGCTGGTTTGGACACGTTGAAAGAATGAAGGATGAAAGATTGACTATAAAAAGGTTTATATGGCTGAACTAAAAGGAAATGCTGGCAGAGGACGACGTAGATGTACTTTTATTGAACATATAAAAAAAATATTGATCGATGGAAATATTAAAAGTACATATACAATCGACGAGCATGTATGAAAGGTATGATGAATATAAAAGAAGCGAAAGAGACATGTCAAGATCGTAACAAATGGCATTAGATTGTCTCTGCCTACCCCTCTTGCGATGAAAGGCGTGATGATAGATATATAGATAGAAATAAAGACCATCGATATCATTAGAGGAAAATGTGGTTTTGAAAGATGATGTTGTGAGTAAAAGTAGTTTGCGCTAGTATGGATACATTTTTTCTTAATACTTCACTCAAGACCCGTGAACATGCAAATATTCGTCCGTGGGGCTCTTAGTAAATTTAATCCCTTATACTTATCTTAGGGGGTAAATTTAATTAATTAGTTAAGAGTGAGTCGAATTCGAGTGGGAACGTTCTATTTTCGTATATAGGTATATTCTGTAATATAATATTAAAAGTATGCATTTTAAAATTATTAAAAAAAAAAATTTCTTACAACGAGGTCTAACATGTCATTTGTCACATGATGCATTTGAAAAAATATTGTATTTTTAACTTTTTAATTTTTCCCCCAAAATTAGAATATACGACTATACGTCCGTTATTGTGTCATGAAACTCTATATTTGTACTAAATTTTAACATTTTTCGGCCAGTAGATTCGGAGACAGTTGTGACAGACGGATAGATAGCCAGACGGACACAAGATCGAGTGATCCTAGAAAATTTTTCATCAAAATCGGTTCAGTGGTTTAACCGTAAAAGTGTATATAATATTCACATTTAAAACATTAGTATGGATTTCACACTAGCTTTAATGTGACATAAGATAAAAAATGCCCGGCCCTCCAACTATCAAGTCAATCGTTTTTTAGTTATTAGTTTACACAAATACTTACAGGTCACGGTAGGGAATCGAACCTAAACCGCCGAGTACAGCAGTATACAACCGCATCTAAATCCGTGAAGCGCCTGGTAAAACTACTTGTTCATTTAAAAACGAGTTCATTCATTTTTATTAAGTATAGTATTAACATAATGAAGTCATATTTTGACTCCCACACTACGATTTACTTAACTCCATAAAACCCACGTAAACAAATTACACTGTAAATGTTAAGACACTCTCCAAAATAAAATAAATTATTTCACGCTATGTTCACTTTAAAAGTCCTGGATTTGATTCGAAGTAGGGTTCCATCCTTTTTAAGGTTCCGTACCAAATGGGTGACAATGGAAACCCTATTACCAAGTCCGTCTATCACAGGGCTGTATCTTTTGAATCGTAATAGGTAGAAACTTCAAATTTTCTCTTTTTTTTTAAATTTTTGTAATTCGGTATGTAAAGTAAAAGCTAAGGTACGATTTTTATATTTTTATTGTAAAGATTAAGCTATTTTAAGAAACTAATTTGAATATTTTTGATTTCTATACAGTAGTTTTTTTATAATAAATTATCAAAGTTTTGGCACTGGTGACGTCATTTTGTCGGATGAATACTTCAATACCTTTCATATGTTGGTACAGAAAAAAGAACATCTGTGTTCTTTGACTTTGACATTTAATTTTTTTTTTTTTTTTTTATTTGGGTTTAGGCTGGATACAAGTCCATTTGCCTCTGTTCACATATCACAATATTTGTTTAGCTCTAGTAGTTTAGATGTTATAAAATTAAATCTTTTCCATTGTTCTCACTATAAAATTAAATACACTTCTGTATAACAATTTGTTGGAAAGCATATCTTGAACGCGGCGGGGTATTTCTTGCTGAGAATGGTTGATTGATGCCGTTGACAAACCATCAACGACTTTTGTTTTTGTTGTTATTTCAGAAATTTCTCCAGCTAGAGCAAGTCTATGCAGCGAAAAGTTAGGACAAGATAATATTAAATGATGTATATCAGCTGCTTCTGTATCACAATAGGTACATTTGCTACTATCAATTATCTTCATACGATGCAAGTGGACTGGTGTTAGGCAGTGACCAAATCTTAGTCTGTTGATTATTGTTATAAATTTTCTTTCATTGCAAGCTTTATGTTTATGATACCATGGTTTACATGGAAGTTCCTTTTGAATATCTGCATACCATCTGCCTTTGCTCTCTGCACTTTGTTTCCAGTAACTTTCCCAAAGTGTTTTTTTGTTAACATTCAATTCCTCCAGGTAGTCAGTGTAAGGAACTTTGCAGATTGTTGAGTGGTCCTCATCATATTCCGAATTCGCAGCTCTATCAACAATTTCATTGCCTTGGATTCCTTCATGTGAAGGCACCCACTTAAAATTCACTGGCTTATCTAATTCACATATAACATCTCTTAACCTATAAATTATATAATTCAATTTGAAATGTACACAGTTATTGTCTAGTGATAACAAAACACTTTTAGAATCTGATACAATAAGAATATCATTGTAATTATTGATCTCTAGATTTTTTAAATACAGTAAAGCCTGATAAATTGCATAAGCTTCAGCTGTATAAATGCTGCATTTTTTATTGAGATTAAAACATCGAGTTAATTTTCTTTGTGGATCATAAAAGGCAGACTTTACTACTGTATTTAAATGTTTGGAGCCGTCAGTGTATATAATATAGGTGTTATCCTTATCTGAGATATAATCTAAATAGGCAAATTTGTTATCTACACTACAAGTATCAACTTGAACCTTTGAAATAAGAGAATCATATTTACATATATACATGGGCCACTTATACTCTATATACATATTGTCTGTCATCTTCCTAATGTGAAACATAACACCTAACATTTGAGGTGCCTGACCAAATGTTATACTTGCAGCTGAGACATATGGAGTGGACTGCATCAAACTGCCAATTGAAACTGGTAAGTTGAGTCTATCCATTACTATTTTATTATTCATTGCTAGCATTTTGGTGCAAAACTTTTCTGCTAGAAGTATTCGTCTTATAGCTAAGGGTTCGATACAAGTCTCCACCTCCATAGAATTTATAGGTGTTGAGCGCATAGCACCACTTATAATGCGCAAACCCATATTTTGAATTATATCTAATTTCCTCAGTAGAGAGGGATTAACATTCATGTAAGCTAAACAACTATAGTCAAAGTGACTACGTACCATGCTTTTGTAAATAACACTCAAGATATTAGGGTCTGACCCCCAAAAGATGCCAGCTAAAGATCTCATTATGTTAATCCCTTTCATTGCTTTACCACAAATGTCACTGATATGTTTATTAAATTTTAATTTTACATCAAATGTGACACCCAGGAACTTTTGTACATTGGACTGGGGTAATATTTTATTGTTATAAATAATTTTTACAGGAGTATTACTACCAAAAACTAATACATTACTTTTCTCACAGTTGATGTCAAGTTTCAATATTTTTGTATAATAATAATTTAACTTTCTTAAAGACAAATTTAACTTATTTTGAGCTATATTTACATTTCTATCTTCACTGTATATCAAAATATCATCTGCAAACTGCAATATTTTAATATCATCATTATTTACATATTTTAGTATTTGTGCAGTATAGAGATTATAAAGTAAAGGTGAGAGAGAAGCACCTTGCATTAACCCTTTCCAAGCTTTTTTAGGTCCATGTAAAATGTTGTTATATTTGACATATAGTGTTCGTCCATGAGAAAAGTTAAAAAGCCATTTTAATAACTTTCCAGGAAACCCAAGTTGGTGTAGTATTTTAACCAATTGATGGAGATCTACATTATCGTAAGCACCTTGAATATCAAGGAACGTACAGACTGCTGTGGAATGGGATAAAAGACACTTTTTCATATCTGTTAGGTATGATACAAAGCTTTCAGTAGCACTTGTTCCTTTACGGAACCCAAATTGACATGATGGTAACAAGTTTTGTTTTTCTACAAAGTAATCTAGTCTTAATTTAATCATTTGTTCAAATAACTTTCCTACACAAGATGATAAAGAAATAGGTCTATATGAATTGCAATCATCTATTTGTTTATTTGGTTTCAATATAGGTATTACACATTGTGTTTTCCAAGACTCAGGGATCACTTGATGAGACCAAAGTGAATTTAGAACCTCAAGTAATTTAATTTTGCCTGTAGAATGTAAATGTTTTAGTAATATATAAGGAAAACCATCCAATCCTGGTGCAGTATTTTTTCTTGCTTTTAAAGCCATGACTAATTCATTGATTACAAAAGGTCTTAGTAAGAATTGAGCTTGTTCGCCGTTATTTCCTATGTCAAATAAATCTAAAACATCATTATTATTGTCAAAGTTGGCTGAAGACTGTGATAATTTCTTTATAAATTCTGGCAGCCATTCATCATTTTTATAAACATTTTTACAATTATTTATTCTTTTAAATTTACGAATGTAATTCCATATCTTAGTGATTGGAGTATATCTATTAAAAGATGCACATAAATTCACCCAACTTTGACTCTTAGCTTCACTAATTGTACGTTTTTTAAAGGCATCCATCTTTTTGTATGTAATATAATTTTCCATAGTTAAGGAGTTTCTATATGTTAATAATGCCTTTCTTGTTTTATTTACAGCATCAGCACAGCTGTCATTCCACCACGGAGCGGGGATGCGGGACCGCTGACCAGCCTTACTTTTATGTACTGGTACACATTCACCTTTTAGTTGGTTTATGATGTCACAAAACTCATTATAATTATCTAGAGGGTTATTTTGGGGAAAATTTAAATTGTTAAATTTAATTTTAGACAAATTATAGTATTTATTCCAATCTGTTTTATTAAATAGACATTTTTCGATATCCTCATTTATTTTATATTTCTCAGGTGAAACAATTAACTCTACAAATGTGGGATAATGATAGCTACCTAGTGAATCATCACCCACCTTCCACTTGCATAGGGGAGCAAGAGCTGGGCTGACACAAGAAACATCAATGGCTGATGCATTATTATTTGGTCTCTGAACTGTGGTGGGGCAGCCATCATTTAATATGGCTAAATCACATTCGTCAAATAGGTCTATTAATGCATTGCCTCTAGCATTTGAAATGCTACAACCGAAAGCTACATGATGGGAATTAAAATCTCCTGCTATAAAACATGGTTTTGGTATATTATTAAATATGTTTCTTAGCTTGTGAATTCTGATTCTACTGTTATGATTTCTGGATTTTGGTGGACAATATACACAAAGAATGGACAGAGGGCCCCTCTCAGTTGATATTGAGATTGCTACACATTGAATATCTTGATAAAACATTGTCTTGAGAACTTTATATTTAATTGTATTTTTAATTAAAATTCCAACTCCACCATGTTCATTTTTGGCATTTTTACCAATAAAATTGTAACCAGAAACTGCTAAACTAGGTCTAGAATCTTTTAACCATGTTTCATTTAACAGACACACATCTATTGTATTATCTAATAAAATTGTTTTCAATAAGGGTATTTTATTTTTAACACTCTGTATATTATGTTGCATTATCTTTAGGGTCACTGTGACTTTAAATTATTTATTAGTGTCTCTTTAATATGTGCTACAGATTTAATTGAATTAGAGTTCCCCAATGAAATTAGTGTCTTAACCAAACAGCTAATTAATTTTGTGTTATTTATAATATCTAAATAATTATCAGTTTTTGGCTGTGTAGTTATTGTTGGCTTTGCTATTTTGTCAGAATGAGTAGGATTATTCTGTGTGGGTTTTGATAAAGGAGGAAAATTTGTTTTATTTAATACTGTTGCATATTTTTGAGTAGTGAAACTATTTCTATGTTTCTCAATTAATGACATTTTAAATGGACACAACTTGGAAATGGCTAAATGAGCGCCACCACAATTTATACATTTCAAAATATCTGATTCACATTCTTTATATGAGTGTGAACCGGTGCACTTGGAGCACACCTGTTCATTCCTACAAACTTTGGCACTGTGTCTAAACTTCATGCACTTGAAGCATTGCATAAGTGGTGGTACATACTGCCACACTCTATATCTCCAGTTATCTAAATATATATATTGTGGCAACGACGTACCTGAGAATGTGACACTTATGGTAGAAAGTGGAGTCAATACATCACCTATTTTTTTTCTAAAACGTCTAACTGCTATTATTTCACTCTCAGAAGAAAGTTTATTAAACAACTCTTCATTACTTGCTTCTATCGGAATATAACGGACCACACCAACTCTCTCTACTGAAGAGGCAGGAATGTATGCCCTCATGTTATTTTCTGTGAGACATTTGTGGCTAAGGAAATCATTCGCGGTCACTGCCTGCTTGAACACTAGCATCACTTTGTTCGCGTTTATCCGCCTGTTTTCAATTATTCCTTTTACTTGCTTAAAAATTTTGGATAAATATAATGGGTTCTTATTTCCTATCTTGTCATCTCTGTTGATACTTTCCACATATACTGGGAATTCGTTGCCATTAGAAATGTCTGGATAATTTCGTTTATAGCCTTTCTTGGAAAAGGGTTTGTACTTTATTTCGTCATCATCCCTATTTAACTCGGGCAATTTTCGCTTTTTAGTGCACGCTATTGTATCGGCAACATCGCCGTCGCTTTCCGACGACATATTAATTGCTAAATTCACGCGAAAACTATTAAATCAGCAATAAAATAATTTAATTTACAAATTTTCACGCTTCCTGTTTCCCGCCAAAAGAGGAAGTCTTTTTCATTTAATTTTTTTTTTTTTTTTTTTATTTGGGTTTAGGCTGGATACAAGTCCATTTGCCTCTGTTCACATATCACAATATTTGTTTAGCTCTAGTAGTTTAGATGTTATAAAATTAAATCTTTTCCATTGTTCTCACTATAAAATTAAATACACTTCTGTATAACAATTTGTTGGAAAGCATATCTTGAACGCGGCGGGGTATTTCTTGCTGAGAATGGTTGATTGATGCCGTTGACAAACCATCAACGACTTTTGTTTTTGTTGTTATTTCAGAAATTTCTCCAGCTAGAGCAAGTCTATGCAGCGAAAAGTTAGGACAAGATAATATTAAATGATGTATATCAGCTGCTTCTGTATCACAATAGGTACATTTGCTACTATCAATTATCTTCATACGATGCAAGTGGACTGGTGTTAGGCAGTGACCAAATCTTAGTCTGTTGATTATTGTTATAAATTTTCTTTCATTGCAAGCTTTATGTTTATGATACCATGGTTTACATGGAAGTTCCTTTTGAATATCTGCATACCATCTGCCTTTGCTCTCTGCACTTTGTTTCCAGTAACTTTCCCAAAGTGTTTTTTTGTTAACATTCAATTCCTCCAGGTAGTCAGTGTAAGGAACTTTGCAGATTGTTGAGTGGTCCTCATCATATTCCGAATTCGCAGCTCTATCAACAATTTCATTGCCTTGGATTCCTTCATGTGAAGGCACCCACTTAAAATTCACTGGCTTATCTAATTCACATATAACATCTCTTAACCTATAAATTATATAATTCAATTTGAAATGTACACAGTTATTGTCTAGTGATAACAAAACACTTTTAGAATCTGATACAATAAGAATATCATTGTAATTATTGATCTCTAGATTTTTTAAATACAGTAAAGCCTGATAAATTGCATAAGCTTCAGCTGTATAAATGCTGCATTTTTTATTGAGATTAAAACATCGAGTTAATTTTCTTTGTGGATCATAAAAGGCAGACTTTACTACTGTATTTAAATGTTTGGAGCCGTCAGTGTATATAATATAGGTGTTATCCTTATCTGAGATATAATCTAAATAGGCAAATTTGTTATCTACACTACAAGTATCAACTTGAACCTTTGAAATAAGAGAATCATATTTACATATATACATGGGCCACTTATACTCTATATACATATTGTCTGTCATCTTCCTAATGTGAAACATAACACCTAACATTTGAGGTGCCTGACCAAATGTTATACTTGCAGCTGAGACATATGGAGTGGACTGCATCAAACTGCCAATTGAAACTGGTAAGTTGAGTCTATCCATTACTATTTTATTATTCATTGCTAGCATTTTGGTGCAAAACTTTTCTGCTAGAAGTATTCGTCTTATAGCTAAGGGTTCGATACAAGTCTCCACCTCCATAGAATTTATAGGTGTTGAGCGCATAGCACCACTTATAATGCGCAAACCCATATTTTGAATTATATCTAATTTCCTCAGTAGAGAGGGATTAACATTCATGTAAGCTAAACAACTATAGTCAAAGTGACTACGTACCATGCTTTTGTAAATAACACTCAAGATATTAGGGTCTGACCCCCAAAAGATGCCAGCTAAAGATCTCATTATGTTAATCCCTTTCATTGCTTTACCACAAATGTCACTGATATGTTTATTAAATTTTAATTTTACATCAAATGTGACACCCAGGAACTTTTGTACATTGGACTGGGGTAATATTTTATTGTTATAAATAATTTTTACAGGAGTATTACTACCAAAAACTAATACATTACTTTTCTCACAGTTGATGTCAAGTTTCAATATTTTTGTATAATAATAATTTAACTTTCTTAAAGACAAATTTAACTTATTTTGAGCTATATTTACATTTCTATCTTCACTGTATATCAAAATATCATCTGCAAACTGCAATATTTTAATATCATCATTATTTACATATTTTAGTATTTGTGCAGTATAGAGATTATAAAGTAAAGGTAAGAGAGAAGCACCTTGCATTAACCCTTTCCAAGCTTTTTTAGGTCCATGTAAAATGTTGTTATATTTGACATATAGTGTTCGTCCATGAGAAAAGTTAAAAAGCCATTTTAATAACTTTCCAGGAAACCCAAGTTGGTGTAGTATTTTAACCAATTGATGGAGATCTACATTATCGTAAGCACCTTGAATATCAAGGAACGTACAGACTGCTGTGGAATGGGATAAAAGACACTTTTTCATATCTGTTAGGTATGATACAAAGCTTTCAGTAGCACTTGTTCCTTTACGGAACCCAAATTGACATGATGGTAACAAGTTTTGTTTTTCTACAAAGTAATCTAGTCTTAATTTAATCATTTGTTCAAATAACTTTCCTACACAAGATGATAAAGAAATAGGTCTATATGAATTGCAATCATCTATTTGTTTATTTGGTTTCAATATAGGTATTACACATTGTGTTTTCCAAGACTCAGGGATCACTTGATGAGACCAAAGTGAATTTAGAACCTCAAGTAATTTAATTTTGCCTGTAGAATGTAAATGTTTTAGTAATATATAAGGAAAACCATCCAATCCTGGTGCAGTATTTTTTCTTGCTTTTAAAGCCATGACTAATTCATTGATTACAAAAGGTCTTAGTAAGAATTGAGCTTGTTCGCCGTTATTTCCTATGTCAAATAAATCTAAAACATCATTATTATTGTCAAAGTTGGCTGAAGACTGTGATAATTTCTTTATAAATTCTGGCAGCCATTCATCATTTTTATAAACATTTTTACAATTATTTATTCTTTTAAATTTACGAATGTAATTCCATATCTTAGTGATTGGAGTATATCTATTAAAAGATGCACATAAATTCACCCAACTTTGACTCTTAGCTTCACTAATTGTACGTTTTTTAAAGGCATCCATCTTTTTGTATGTAATATAATTTTCCATAGTTAAGGAGTTTCTATATGTTAATAATGCCTTTCTTGTTTTATTTACAGCATCAGCACAGCTGTCATTCCACCACGGAGCGGGGATGCGGGACCGCTGACCAGCCTTACTTTTATGTACTGGTACACATTCACCTTTTAGTTGGTTTATGATGTCACAAAACTCATTATAATTATCTAGAGGGTTATTTTGGGGAAAATTTAAATTGTTAAATTTAATTTTAGACAAATTATAGTATTTATTCCAATCTGTTTTATTAAATAGACATTTTTCGATATCCTCATTTATTTTATATTTCTCAGGTGAAACAATTAACTCTACAAATGTGGGATAATGATAGCTACCTAGTGAATCATCACCCACCTTCCACTTGCATAGGGGAGCAAGAGCTGGGCTGACACAAGAAACATCAATGGCTGATGCATTATTATTTGGTCTCTGAACTGTGGTGGGGCAGCCATCATTTAATATGGCTAAATCACATTCGTCAAATAGGTCTATTAATGCATTGCCTCTAGCATTTGAAATGCTACAACCGAAAGCTACATGATGGGAATTAAAATCTCCTGCTATAAAACATGGTTTTGGTATATTATTAAATATGTTTCTTAGCTTGTGAATTCTGATTCTACTGTTATGATTTCTGGATTTTGGTGGACAATATACACAAAGAATGGACAGAGGGCCCCTCTCAGTTGATATTGAGATTGCTACACATTGAATATCTTGATAAAACATTGTCTTGAGAACTTTATATTTAATTGTATTTTTAATTAAAATTCCAACTCCACCATGTTCATTTTTGGCATTTTTACCAGTAAAATTGTAACCAGAAACTGCTAAACTAGGTCTAGAATCTTTTAACCATGTTTCATTTAACAGACACACATCTATTGTATTATCTAATAAAATTGTTTTCAATAAGGGTATTTTATTTTTAACACTCTGTATATTATGTTGCATTATCTTTAGGGTCACTGTGACTTTAAATTATTTATTAGTGTCTCTTTAATATGTGCTACAGATTTAATTGAATTAGAGTTCCCCAATGAAATTAGTGTCTTAACCAAACAGCTAATTAATTTTGTGTTATTTATAATATCTAAATAATTATCAGTTTTTGGCTGTGTAGTTATTGTTGGCTTTGCTATTTTGTCAGAATGAGTAGGATTATTCTGTGTGGGTTTTGATAAAGGAGGAAAATTTGTTTTATTTAATACTGTTGCATATTTTTGAGTAGTGAAACTATTTCTATGTTTCTCAATTAATGACATTTTAAATGGACACAACTTGGAAATGGCTAAATGAGCGCCACCACAATTTATACATTTCAAAATATCTGATTCACATTCTTTATATGAGTGTGAACCGGTGCACTTGGAGCACACCTGTTCATTCCTACAAACTTTGGCACTGTGTCTAAACTTCATGCACTTGAAGCATTGCATAAGTGGTGGTACATACTGCCACACTCTATATCTCCAGTTATCTAAATATATATATTGTGGCAACGACGTACCTGAGAATGTGACACTTATGGTAGAAAGTGGAGTCAATACATCACCTATTTTTTTTCTAAAACGTCTAACTGCTATTATTTCACTCTCAGAAGAAAGTTTATTAAACAACTCTTCATTACTTGCTTCTATCGGAATATAACGGACCACACCAACTCTCTCTACTGAAGAGGCAGGAATGTATGCCCTCATGTTATTTTCTGTGAGACATTTGTGGCTAAGGAAATCATTCGCGGTCACTGCCTGCTTGAACACTAGCATCACTTTGTTCGCGTTTATCCGCCTGTTTTCAATTATTCCTTTTACTTGCTTAAAAATTTTGGATAAATATAATGGGTTCTTATTTCCTATCTTGTCATCTCTGTTGATACTTTCCACATATACTGGGAATTCGTTGCCATTAGAAATGTCTGGATAATTTCGTTTATAGCCTTTCTTGGAAAAGGGTTTGTACTTTATTTCGTCATCATCCCTATTTAACTCGGGCAATTTTCGCTTTTTAGTGCACGCTATTGTATCGGCAACATCGCCGTCGCTTTCCGACGACATATTAATTGCTAAATTCACGCGAAAACTATTAAATCAGCAATAAAATAATTTAATTTACAAATTTTCACGCTTCCTGTTTCCCGCCAAAAGAGGAAGTCTCTTTTTCATTTAACAAACAATAGTGTTGTCGTCTCTAAATCCTACTAAATCTACCAAAACCTACCACTTCTACATAAAACATATTAAAACAACAACAAAGAAACAAATCTTTACGGCTTTTATACCGTAGTCTGCATAGTTGATGTGATACAAAATATATACAAAGGTCAAAGAATATCCTACCATAAAAAATGCTTAAACATTCTTCCTAAATAATAAAGTAGATTAGTTATAAAAACTACTGAAATAGTAGTATATCTAGTAACAGGGTAACATTGGTTGACATGTTGACAAGTAAAGTATTTTGCTTTTATTTAGCCGATATAATGACGTCATTCATAGGTGTTGTTTTTGAAAAAATAAAGACAATCTCACGATTTTAAGAGTTATAAATTGAAAAATACGGATTATTAATCCAATATCTCGAAACGGTTTTGGATTCAGCATACCTTAACTTTTACTTTACCTACCGAATTGTGAGGCTATGTCTAATGAGTGGCCAGTTCTGTTTGGTATATTTAGATAGAAAAACCTCTAAGTGTACATAAGTTTTTAGTTATAAAAACCCATTGGTACATGGCCGAGATCCGGGATCGAACCCGTGGTCTGCCTAGTTAATACCAGCCGTCACCACTCGGCCACAGACGCACCTTTTATTTTTTATACTTATTTAAAGAACATTATTATTTCATTTAATAAATGAAATATTTGTAATTAAGCCGCATTTATAGCCAAAATCCGACTCTAAGACACCTAAGTACGTTGCGAGTTGAGACATAAGAAAATACTGACATTGCGGTGTCAGCTTGAAAGTAGAGACGTGACCAGCGTATTACCAATCGTAGATAAAGGCATTCCGGATTTTGCAGATCCGCTTTCTTCCTCCCTACCTACTTACTTTTTACATAACATTTTCAAAGGATTTCAAAGGTTTACTTAGGAGGGTATTATCGCACAGGCGTAGTGTAATTTTGATCTAAAAGGTGGCCACACATTCGTCCAATCCCCGGCCGGTCGCCGTACGGTCCACCGAAACCGACAACAGACTCGTCCAATTCTTATCACTCGACCCACCATCCGTTTTCAAATCGTTGTGTATGTGGTTGATTTCGATGACCGGAACGATCTGTCACACACACACATATCCACACGCCTTTGTTTAATCGAATCTTGTGATACTCAAAGGTTTGTGTGGATGAGTGAATTGCATGTGATCTAGATCGTATGATTTACATTGCTCATACGGCGGCCACACCCAACATTTTCTGTGATATAACGGACCTTGAGGCACTGGCGCTAAAATAACCATCAATGTGTGTTAGTGTTCAAGTCTGCATTTTAATTTGAATAGTAAATAATTATATTATATTATAACGATTTGATCCTTGTCACTAAAGCAACGATGATTTTTTGAAATCTATTTCTTTGTATCCTTTGTTGGATATTTTGCAGATGTGACTTGAAGAGTTGATCTAGGGCGTTCCAGAAGAAAATTAATTAAAACAAATCTAGATATATATAAAACCGTCGCGTCGCTGACTAACTGACAATTAACGCACAGACTAAACCACTGAAAATATAAATATGGAAATTTGATGGTATATTCCTTACGGGGTATGCAGTGTGCACCAAATCTACTTGAAACTTAACTAGAGGACATAGGAGGTTACCTATATAGCCTACTTAGTAGAAAACAATTAGTAATAGCAACTGCTATTAGAAAATAAAAAGCAACCTAAAAAACGAAGAGCAAACTGGCCACTCCTTGGATATAGCCTCCGCTAGGAATTGTAAAGGTAACCTGTGAAAAAAAAACGTAGAGCATGCATGAAAAGATGTATGGATTCGTATGAGGCGAAAGAGGTGTGCCAAGATTGTGGCGTGTGGATATCTTTGGTATCTGCATATCCTAAAAGAATTAAGGCGTGAGCATATGTATGTATGTACATGCAGGCCTAATCCTTTCCAGCGAGAGATTTAACAATCTTTGCGCCGAATATATTACTTTACAAGCGCACACTCGTAACTTTGAATCTACAGCGGGCGATCGGCCAAAGTATAAAGTGTAAACAGTGGCACTATTTCCCTTTGTAACATAACGTACCATGACAGTGTTTATATCTTGTGGTGTGACTAGAGACATTTCGCTGCACTTTATAGGACTACATAAGAAAAACGAGCGAGCCTTACAGTAGTCGCATATGTTGTGTAACATCTGACATCTCACCTTGGTAATAAGCAATATTAACATTATATCCTGAAAACATTAACACTTTATACACAACACTGTAGGTTAAGCGCACAGCTGATGCGTTCTCCTTCTCCATTTCCCTTTATCTTTCTTGTCACACACTGTTAGCTGACAGTACCAACCTCTCGGAAAATGAGTTGGTACCATCTGACGGCCAACTCTACCACCGCTCGCGCTCAATGGTCAAATGGTCAGATTGCAGGAAAGCGAGAAGAAAGATGTTACACATCAAAAAACATTTAGTGATCTCTATCTCTTTGCTTCTGGCTTCGCCTGTGGAAAAATTGGAAATATGTATAAAAATGTTTCCCATATAAACTTTGTCTGATTAAAAAAAACTTCACGGGTTACCTTACAGCTCCCGGGAACCGTTTTCGGCCCAGGGTACCCAGCGGAAGACAAAGGATTCCTCACTTAGCCGAAGTTTTTTTTTGAGGCTATACCTAACGAGTGGCCAGCTCTATTAAGCTATGCAGATGAAAACGCCTCTTTGTACAGTTTGTCGGATAATGTACATAGATTTTTTATTATAAAAACCCATTGGTGATCGGGTGTGGGGATCGAACCCGCGACTTCTCAGTTGTGAGCCGATGTTTTAGCTACTCGTGATTTATTAATTGTGTCGAAGATCTGTAAAGATATATAGTTCACGTACAAACTTTAATACCCCTAGGAGGTTATATATAGTATATAAACCTTTCAAAAAAAAGTGTACCAACTTCAAAAATTTGCACTGAAAAGTAAGACATGATAAATATTTCGTCGTAGAATTTGAAGACGGTTTTTTTTAAAAGGTTTATTTTTCCCTTTTAATCAATTTTGCTGCCCTGAGAGACAAATAATAACGAAACTAAAAAAAAATTATGGAAAATAAAAAAAAATACCGCTGTGGATGGGATTTAAACCTTGGGCATCCTGCGCTGCACCTTATTTATACGTTTCACCGCTAGACCACCGTCGATACGAAAATTGACAACTTCGTGTCAATAGCAACCGTTGCTAAGGCTTTTCTTTGATATAATTTTCAGCCGTAAACAGAGGCAAATCACTGAATTTATGAAAAACTACTGAACCGATTTTCGTCATATGTCTGTGAAGATAATGACGAAAAATTATTATATCATTAAAAAAATAAGTTGTCAAAATCATCGGAAAAATTGACTTTTAAACTCAGTTTTTTCAAATTTTCTGAAAAACTAATGAACCAATTCTATGATAAAAAATTTATCTGTCGATTAAAAAAGAAATCATCAAAATCGGTTCACAACTGGCGGAGTAATAAAAAAAAAGAGAACTTTCTCCTTCTTTTTTTGGAAGTCGGTTAAAAATCAACAATCTCTCCAACATATAAGTCAGTCAGTATAATATATATTAGATATCAATTTAAAATATGTGAAAGTGATAAATAAAGGTCCCAACTTTATTTTAGCCTATTTGTGTGGTCGCGACACTAAAAGGTTCAAGAAACACTGGCTCTATAAGATTCAAAACTAAGCTTTATTACCTTCATTTAATATTCGTATGATAAATAAAATCTCCTGTCGTGTTTGTTCATGTTTGAAGCTTAAAAGAGTTTTTCTTTGTTGCTTGCTAGTAGGGTTGCCAGCAGGCGTCCGAATAAAGCCAGACACTGTCTGAACGCTGAATTAGGCGTTTGCCCGGCCTACCACCGACTAAATATTTACCCGGGTTTACCATGATTATTAAAAATACTATTTATTATTTTGTTTTTTTTTTCTTTCTTCACGGGAGCCTTACAGCTCCCGAAACCGTGTTGCGGTTCCAGGGTACCCAAGTTGAGGTTATATTTAGATGGAAAAGTTTCTAAGTGTGGTTTGTCCGATTATGCACATTTAAGTTTTTAATTGAAAGAAAAAAGAAAAAAGAAAGATATTTAATTGCAGAAAGCCTAGGCACTTTCACCAGATTCCTGGTATGCAAAATACAGAAAGTGGCACATTATTAGTTACTTCCAATTACCAGCGCCAGTCAATACTACATCAAGATTACATCACATTACAATTAACTATATTACATGACACCAATACATTATTATATTCCAAAGCACAAGTATAAACAACATATTATATTCTAATATTTATTTGTCAAGTATTCTTTTACAGTGTAGAAACAATGTCCCACCAGCCATTCATATTAAAAACCTATTGGTACATGGCCGGGATCCGGGATTGAATTCGTGGTCTACCTAGTTAATACCAGACGTCTTAACCACTCAGCCACCGTTTGTTTTTTCAATAGTTTTAATGATGTGGATATTTGGGTATAGGTATCGTTATGGTTCCAGGGTACCTAGCGGAATACCAAGTCTCCCTCTTTTAACCGATGGTATTTGTGAGGCTATACTTAACGAGTGGCCTGCTGAGGTATATTTAGATGCAAAACCTTAACATAATATTTTAATTACAAAAAACCATTGGTACATGGCCGGGATCGAACGTCTTAACCACTCGACCTTTGAGTGACTTTTAAATCCGACTTTCATATTCTAGTTCTGGCAACTCTACTTTCTAGCTGTTGCAATAAAAGGTAGAAAGCGGTGTGGATTTTTATCAAAGGATCATGCATGGAGGCGGATATAGTCGCGTTCTTTGCCGTTTGAGCGACTGGGATCATGTAGGTACGAGAAACTTATGAAATATTCTGTGAAAGACCTTGCTCAAATACTTGTCTTCGATTTTTGTGCAACATTCATAATAATCTGTTTTATGTAGATGGTGTCACATTGCAGTTTTTAAGTCTGGTGCTGGGATATTTTGATCATTAAAACGTTCAAAATTCAATCGTTTGAATCACATGTCGTAATGTGGGGATGACCTGTCGTTATGTCGTGCTGGAGGGACTGGTAAGGAAGTGGGAATAGGATGCGGGGCATTGCGGGGTCATGTAGATGTGGCTCGCACAGGTTATGTTCATACGGGGTCACCAATATAGAAATGGCACCACAGCACAATCCAACGACTGACTCTGAGAGTAAAAGGGAATACTCCTCAACGTGTGTCGCTGGGAAGTTGTATATTTGACAATTCCACATCTGGTCATGGCGGCCAACGCTTGCGTTTTCGTCATGGCGTGATGTGGAATCCAGTTTAATCCTGTTCGTTCTGTGATGGTTGTGATTAGTTGACGACTATAAGACATATCGCGGTCGGCGGGATTATCTTAAATAACGATTAATCGGCTATAAACACTATAAAGGCTATAATACTTGACATTGGCAAATCACCGATAAATATTGGTAGAGCCATAATAAAAGAAGAAGAAGACAATGTATTAAATAAAAACTAGCGCGATACAGGTTTTAGTATTGAAACAGTAGGGCTATATATCGATGATCAGCCACACCTCATATATCACACCCACATACCCCTAGTATTGGATATCGATATGTAACAAGGAAAGTCTGTGTATGTATTTATAATTAGGCTCTGATGGAAAAAGTTTTACCCAAATCCATGTAGCCGTAGATCCTATTCTGAATGAAGATTTGGAGAGGATGAGGATGAGGATACAGAGACAAGGGGAACTGGCGATATTTGATTTCACGTCTTTTTAAATTTTGACATAAAAATGTGTTTCGGAAACTCAATTTGGATTTTGTAAGTAGTTAGTCAATTTTTAAATAAATATAGATTTTCCTAATTATTGCTAAAAAGTTGGAGATTTGGTATCCTGGGATCGATAACACGGTTTCGGGAGCTGTAAGGCAACCCGTGAACAAAAAACAAATTCATATCAACTTGTTAACTACAAAACAATATATAAACCTTAAAATTAATCTAAACATTAAAAATAACTAAATTAATCAAGTCCGCGTGGAATAGTGGCAAGAATAATGGTTGCATTTCCCCGCTAAATCGTTGAGTGAGGAAGGAGCAGTGGCGGATTTGCAGTCTTGGCCGCCCTAGGCCCCAGGCCATGTAGTAAGTACCAGCCGCCCCTTTCTCAGCTCCCATCATTTGACTACATAATTTAACATAATGAATTTACTTTATTGCCAAATTTGCCAACAATATTCTTCCTAAGTACGAAATAACTTACTTATATGTACGAAATAATAACCTTTACATTATAAACACATCAAAAAAGTACTAGGCGTTTACCTACCCCCCCCCCCCCCCATTATTGTTATATGATACTGTGCAGACTGCACCGTGCAGTGCGGCCCGCCATACGACATACCTAATGTGTTTTTTGTCGTCACGATTGACCGCCCCTAATATCCGGCCGCCCTAGGCCCGGGCCTACTACGAAGAGATGATCAGTCGAGGGGATATATCTTTAATAAATTGGCATTTGAATCCCACGGACCTAGAGTTTTACACCAAACGGCACAAATTTGTAGTTTTCTATAATTGAACTATATTTGCTTCCGCTTTGATTACAAATTCCCTGAGATGAGATGGGGCTAATGTGTCCCATAATTGTTACCTCATATCTTATTATGATATATTATCATTATCATTACTGAAAGACCTGCAAGTACGGAACCCTGTAAACTATTTTATCTGTGTATGTTATTGTCGTTTTTGGTATCAATTTTCGATCTTCTTCTTTCATTGTCAAGTATTAAATAACTTCACAAAATATATACGTTTTCTCATTTCACTGGTAGTTTTCATTTTATTTTTCCTTCTTTGTAACACATGGTTGTTTATTTTATAGTTCATTTTATGTTCTTGTTTTCTCTCAACAAGTTTTGTTGCTCTTGTTTATTCTAAAAAAATGTTTATTTATTATTTCTTAGTATGTTTGTTTACATTTAGTGTAATCATTGTTTTCATTATTTCGTTTCTGATTACCTACTGGCAGATTACTAATTAAATATTTAAATGTAATCATTAATTTACGCTAGGTCATACACTAATTATTTGTAAAAAAAAAACGAATGTAGTTGCGACTTAAAATATTTTATCATGTCATTGTTCAGTTTTTCTTTGCACATTTTTTTCAGATTGACAAAATCATATATTCGCATCAAATTTCACCAAAATCGGTTCAGTGGTATAGCCGTGAAAGCGTAACAGACAGGCAGACAGAGTTACTTTTGCATTTATTAATATTAGTATGGATATGGATTAATAAAAGATCGGGTATATAGTTAGCTTTATGTCCAAACTGGCTTTATAATTATTTTAATGTTGCGTAAAAATTTATTACGAAGGGTTTCGGCGATAAAAATAGCAATATTTAATTTTTATTTACATGTATTTTATACTGGTTTGGACTTGTTGAAAAAATAAAGGATGAAATATTGACTAAAAAAATTTATATGGCTGAAATTGAACATATAAAAAATGTGTCCTATACTGGGAATTTTTCTGGGATAAACTATTCCCTTTCTCTGTAAATAATCGACCTGTGTCACTATAATTTAGCATATAGTTACTTATTGAATATATCTAAGTGAAATAGCTCTTATTTTTTCAATGGGTTTTATTGAATAGGAAATATGGGTAGTTTAACTTTGCCCCTGCTGTCTCTTTCATAATCTATCACAAAACTCTAAATTTTTTTTGAGCGCTCTTATACCATTATTCTTCAATTATAGGTATATTTCGCTTTTTTTATTTTGAAAATTCTAAAAAAATTTTTTTTTATTATTTTTGCAAAATTAAAACATTATAAAATATTTTTTGTTTTTAATTTTCAATAAGCTACAAAAAAGCGAAATATATAATTGAAGAATAATGATATTATAAGAGCGCTTAAAAAAATGAGTTTTGTGATAGATTATGAAAGAGACAGCAGGGGCAGAATAATCCTTTAGAATAAACCATATATTTCCTATTAAATAAAACCAATTAAAAAATTAACGACTATTTCACTTAGATATATTGAATAAGTAACTATATGCTAAATTACAGTGACACAGGTGGAGTATTTACAGAGAAATTGGGAATAGTAATATCTCCATACAAATTATGGATATAGGGCCCATATGGATATATAAAAATGTATGATGAATATAAAAGAAGCGAAAGGTTCGATTGTCTCTGCCTACCCCTCTTGGGATAAAAGGCGTGATCATTCTATACCTATAGAAAGAATACAAATAGTCTACTTTATTGAAGTCCGAATCAGATATATCTATGATCACGCCTTTTATCCCAAGAGGGGTAGGCAGAGACAATCGAACCTTTCGTTTCTTTTATATTCATCATACATTTTTACCTATTTTGAAATCGGTCTAATTGGAACAAATTGAAGAGTAAAACTACAACCAAATTACCAACCCATCGAAGGAGACAATCACCAAACAATGTCGACATATAAAACACATGTATTCAACCACTTCTCGCTAAGTACATTTTAATAGCATTACCATCGTGCTCATCTCGAATGCCCGCGGGTTATAGGATATCCTTAGCGATTATTCAGTTATGAGATGCTTGTTACCATGAATATCGAATTTCCGAATTCCCCTTTTTCTTGTGTACGCAAGACTCAACGGTGTTATATTGAGTTTCTGTTTACAATAACTGTAGGCAATAATCCTGAACGGGTAACGAATAATTACGGTGTTTATACCTTGTGGCGTGCCCAGACATATTGTAACATTATTACACTTATGGAACGCCAATTGCCAATATTTCTCATAAAAAAGTACCATGGCCAAGATTCGAACCCGGGCCGCCAAGTACGGTGATGGTGACGTCAAACTTTGCAGGGCAATGATTCCTTGTCTGTGAATTTTCACTGATACGTTTTGTGGTTTGTTAATATTAAGAAGAGAATTATTATTAAGATTCTATAGAAATATGCAGAAGCGAAGGAATGTTTTCAAAATTAGTGTCAAAAAATATACATGAATGACTATTTAAAATTTACACGCTTTTTATATTAGTTTCCTTTATTTAACTAATTATCGCACCGATTTGAGACTTTGCAAGTGTATGTAATTCGGATGACAATAGAATAATTTGGTACCATCGATCTGATCTCATGATAGAGCCAGGATGTGGATAGTGGAATTATTTTATGCAACGACGTAACCCTATCGAGTTTGGTCTCGTTTGATTTGACTTCACAAGTACATCGTCCTAGATAATGTCTAGGGTCCTGATAATGGACCCGAAGCTGGCCACAGGAACTCTGTAACGAAACGACGTAACCCCATCGAGTTTGGGCTCATTTGGTTTGCGAAAGTGTGCGTTACTGACAAAAGCGTGTTTTTAGAAACCTACAAACTTCTACAAAAGAAACAGTTCAAAATAAAACTGCAATTAAGCGCAATTCCCTCTGATTTATTTTCATTCACCCATTAAAGGCTTTCAACAGATGCCCGTGCAAGTACTCCCGTTTAATAAATCAAGAGATTTTGAGCCCTTAAACTGGCTTGATTCTAAGCGCTCTGAGAAACCATTCCGCGCGACAAATGACTGCTGTACATTCAGCGTGTTAACAGTTGCAATATTCACCATAATAACGCTTTAAGTGAAACCGAAAATATTACTTAATTTAAACTTTAATTGGCGGTTTTAAAGTGCTATTTCCTTTGAGTAATTGAATGGAATGGATCTTTATTTGGCTGGTAAACTCTGTTGTTATTTACGAGACTCCCTCAGCTGTGGGAATGCGGTAGCTGGATTTACTGCAGGAAAATTGGAGCGAATTTCGACAGAGCCCTGCCAGAAAAAATGTGTATAAACGACGGTAATTAATGTCAGATTGTTGGAGATATTATTGTGCTCTAATTTTGGTATTAATTTTATTTATTATAGTTGAAAATCCAACAATATTATCTTAATTTATTGAACAAAATCCTATAATGTTTTGTGAAATAAAAACTAAATTTGAAATTTCTGTTGTAGAGATACTTAACTTTCTATTCTTTAGAAGGCCGTTACGCGTTGAGAGGTTCTTAATAAATGCGACATACATTTTATAATTTTCTAAATTTAATTTTAATTTTAAAGAATTGTGAATTTGTGAATTTATTTGATATTATAATTAAGTAATAAGGAAATAAATAAAGGCTATAATAAAAAAACTTTCGTTATTCCCTAAAAGTAATATAAAACCGAAAGTCAAAACAAGAATTGAGTTACACCAAAATGTGTGTCCTAGCACTTTATTATATCTCCGCCATCTTTGATGCGCTTACATTGCGAACTGTAAACAGTTTTATTAAAACAAGAAAACTTTGACGATTTTACACGACAGCACAGCAATGGGACATAAAACACAGTGTAGTTGCAACATTTTATCTTTGACGTAGGTAGATGGTTTGTTTTATTCTATGATCAATATAATGGATCCCCACGATGGCGACAAGCTCTTTCCTGAAGCCAATGCAGTATTCCCATGTCCCACGACACTCAAGCGACACTGACACCTCCGACCATAGACTATACAAAATATAGATGCTAATTAGCGCAAAGTTATAAAAGTACTCTATTTTCAACAATCTTTTTCCAAATGTCGGCGTACGGATGATTAATTAATATCCTCCTTATATTTTTTACCATCGTCATTTTTTTGGGCTATTAAGGGCGAGCAAAATGTTGATTCTGAACTCCTAAATAAAACATATCGCTAGTGATAACCCGACCAAGTCTATTAGAGCCATGGCTACTGTGACGCCGCGTACTAACTTTGACTCATTTATCTTGATCGAGTTTTACTGGTATCGTTTTACCACGCCCGATATTTCGAGACTTCAGAACCAATGCTGGTCTATTAGTTTTAAGTCTATGTTTTCTAAACAAGGAACGTGCACCGTTGACGCACTCGAGGGACATGGTGCTTGCGGTTTACGACGTATCTACATAAAACACGCCCACTATTTTTACAATACGTATTTATCATAGTTAGGTGACGCCATGAGGGCGGTTTTATGGTAGTAAAAACTTTGAAACTTCTTACATAAAGTACGTGTTTATGGTTCTGTAACCAAAGGGTATACCAACGGAAATCCTATTACTAAGACTAAGACACAACCTTCAGCAATGAAGATGCCGACTAAGAAGAATAGATCAGGTAGAACCTTAGTGTCAATCATCAGCTCTCCACTTTTCTTTCTTCACGGATTGCCTACAGCTCCCGAAACCGTGTTACGGTTCCAGGGTACCCAGCGGAAGACGGTACCCAAGAGTATTTGTGAGGCTATACCTAACAAGTGAGCAGTTCTGTTGAAGTATATTTTAGATGGAAACCTCTAAGTGTGGTTTTTCGGATTATGTATGTAAGTTTTTAATTAAAACCCATTGGTACATGGCCGGGATCCGTGATCAAATCCGTGGTCTGCCTAGTTAATACCAGACGTCTTAACCACCCATTTCCATAAGTCTGAATGGAGCACCTAGCAAAAAATTACATAGGACGCACAAGCTTTCTAAAGTATTACTCTTTGATCATACCAGATTCAAAATACTTCAAGAGAGCTGGCTGGTTGAACTCATTAGGTATATCCCCAAAAAATACCTTCGGATGCATATTATATACTGGGGAGCATATTTTCTGCTGGCTACTTTAGGTTGGTAAAATTTAAAACTACACCAAAATCGATCCAGTAGTTGAAATTCGAAACATACAGTACCATTTAATAGTCACATTAATATCCTATACAAATAGTTGGCAGCCGAACATACGTCCTCGTCCAACGAAGCGGATACACCCTCATGGTTGGGTAAACTACCTTACGGCTACATAACATCTTACGGTTGAGGAGCATCTAAATATAACTTTTTAACCTATATTTGCCCGGATTTTGACTTTTTAGGATTCCGTACCCATGTGTTTATCTGTCCGTCTGTGATTTATTTTTATGATTATTTTCTCCGAATCAACTGGACGAAAAAGGTTGAAATTTGGTTTATATGTATAGTTTGATGTCGCAATCACGGATGTATAGCGTAAATAATCTAATTTCGATTTTGGGGGTTAATTTTGAGGAAAATTTTAAAAAAGGCATAAGGAGCTGCCGACAGAAGTGAAAGTTAAAACTATTTAAATAACAGTGATTTTTAACTTATATAAGTCATTTAACGTATAATGAAGAAGGCGGTCAGAAATGCGCAGCCAAAAATGTCCGACCCAGGCTGGACATTCTCGGGTTGGATAATCCATGGTAGGCATTTGTAGCGAGAGTCGGATTTTACCCTACCAAAAATTGCTCAATGCGCCTAATGAAGTTTTCTCTTCTACTTCTTATAGGCTAGGCTACTTTTTATCCCGGAAATCTTTCAGGATAATTATTATGTTTCCACGAGCGAAAACTAGTTATAAATATCACTCAGCCATAGACATCTAGAATATCGGTCCATTAATTTTCGAGTTTACTTCACAAACAAAACTCGTTAGATATAGCCACACAAATACCATTGGCTAAACGACTTGGTCTATCGCTGGGTACCCTGGAACCGTAACACGGTTTCGGGAGCTGTAAGGCAACCTGTGAAGAAAGAAAAAAATGTTTAAGGCTCATATATCCATATTTTTTTCTGGAATAAACTATTCCCAATTTCTCTGTAAATAATCCACCTGTGTCACTGTCATTTAGCAAATAGTTAGCAAATATTGAATGTATCTAAGTTAAATAGCTGTTATTTTTCAATGGGTTTTATTGAATAGAAAATATGGGTGGTTAAACTTTGCCCCCGTTTTCTCTTTCATAATCTATCACAAAGCTCTTAATTTTTTTAAAGCGCTGTTATACCATTATTACCCTTTAATTAAACGTCTTCCTTTTTTTTAACTTATTAAAAATACAAAACAATAAGACGTTTAATTTAAGGGTAATAATGTTATATTTCCCACGTCTGGGGTGAAGCAATGGATAAATACGGAGAGTCTTTAGCTGTCAGCTTAGACATCTCCAAGGCATTTGACCGGGTCTGGCACAAGGCACTACTCTCCAAGCTGCCACCATACGGCCTACCTGACTGCCTATGCAACTGGATCGCCGGCTTCTTGCATGGGCGTGGCATCCGCGTACTTATTAATGGAAGCGTGTCTGCGCACATGTCGGTCAATGCTGGCGTCCCCCAGGGATCCGTGCTGTCGCCAACTTTGTTTCTTCTGCTCTCATTGGGTAACATTCATTGCTATGCTGACGACAGCACGGTTCATGCTGGGTTTGTCGGTCGACCTTCTACAGGCCCTCAGCAACTGGAAGAACTGCTTAAGGGTGTTGTCCGTGAGCTGGACGGGACGTTGGATCGCATTGCGGTCTGGGGTTCCGAGAACCTCGTTCAGTTCAATGCCTCAAAAACCCAGGCGTGTGCATTCACAGCCAAAAAGACCTAGGACATCTGACCTCAATCACAGAGACTACAATGAGGGCATCAGCAAAACAGCTTCTAAAATTCTAGGAATTCTGAACATGGTGAGACAATATTTCGCGCCAAAGCTCAGACTACAGCTCTACAAAGCCCAAGTTCGTTCGTGCATTGAATATTGCTCACACCTCTGGGATGGTTCCGCTCAGTATCTCCTCGATGCCCTCAACGGTTTGCAAAAAAGAGCGATTCGCATCATTAATGACCCAAAGGCCACACGAAATCTCGAGCCTCTACAGTTACGCAGAGACATAGCCTCTCTTAGCGTCTTCTATCGACTGTATTAATGGGGAGTGTTCAGAAGAACTCCATGGCCTCGTCCCTCCATCCCCTTTTCGCACCCGCACTGCTCGCACATCAGGATACAGTTTTCATCCTCACACCGTCGACAATTTCTGCATACGAACGATAAAATTAAGTGACTCGTTCCTGTGTCGTTCAGCCAAAAAGTAGAATGAACTTCCGGCGTCGGTCTTTCCTCCTATCTACAACCTTGGGTCCTGTGAAAAAACATCTCTGCGGGCATAGTGGGCGCGACTGGCGGACTGTATTACGATCTGCCAGTCGCGCGCATTCATGGACCAGCCACCTATGCTTAACAATCAGGCGGTGGCAAGGTCACATGTCGTCTTCTCTATAAAAAAAAATAACAGCGATTTAAAAAAAATAAAAGCTTTGTGATAGATTATGAAAGAGAAAACAGGGGGAAAATAATCCTTAATTTTACCACCCATATTTCCTATTCAATAAAACCAATTGAAAAAAACGACTATTTTACTTAGATATATTGAATAAGTAAATATGCTAACCTACAGTGATACAGGTGGATTATTTACAGAGAAATTGGGAATAGTAGTATTCCCTTAATCCAAAATATACTTTCAAATTAATTATACGTCCGGAAGTGGCTGAAAATTTACATTCTTATAATACCTACACATATACAAGTCGGCAGGCGTGTGTGCTTTTTGAAGCTCTTAAAAGATATATTGTATATTGCAAAATTAAATTCTACCTGGAAAAGCCGGGCTGGATTGCTAGTTATAGTGAAATCGTACGCTTTATGACTGTACAGAGTACTGTACTCATATGTGAGAGACTGTCCTTCTGGGAGCTGTGACATAATATAACGGTCTGTGACCATGTTATTTCCTCTGCAAATGCATTTATTGTTGCTCTGTTTACCCCATCTCGTTGAGTTAGTATTGTGATATCGTGGTATGAAATAATGTGTTTTGCTACTTTTTTCTGAAATAGGTAAAAGTTTTTTTTCTAGATTATGATTGGTATTTTTGAAATCATAACAGACAGTATTTCAATTTTATTTACTTGTATAAAATTACTTCAACTAAAGATAATGGTGTTTGTGAAATTTAGGCGTTTTAGGGTTCCGAAATTATTTTTTTCTTTTATTTTCCGATGAAAAAACGAAGATTTTCCATCTATATTCCTCAACAGAGCTGGCCACTCGTTAGGTATAGCCTCAAAAAAAAAACATTGGCTAAATGAGGAACAGTTTGTCTTCCACTGGGTACCTGGGGCCGACTACGGTTCCCGGGAGCTGTATGTCAACCCGTGAAGAATAATAAAACAAAATAAAAACCCTTCTAGGATACTCATGTGTCTGTCTATCCGTCTGTCACAACTTGTTTTCTCCGAATGAACTAGATGAATAATTTTGAAACTTGGTAGGTACATATGGTAGTTTCATGAGCCAATCACGGACAAATAGTGTAAATATATTTTAATTTTGGAAGAAAACATAAAACGTAAAAAAAGTCCGCGAACACACATAAAAAAAATAAAAAAAATATATACGGTCGAATTGAGAAACGCCTTTTTTTGGAATATATTTTTTTATAATTTTAAATAGTAGAAAATATACGAAAATTTACCGTCTACTTTATAGCCCAAACAACTGAGTCTAAAATAAAAAAAAGGGGTGGAAGGTGCAGCAGTTTGTACTCGCTGCTGCGCCAGCTCTGGGTAAAACCAGAGCGAGATGGGGCCTTACGGCCACCCGGCGGCGGGTCGCGGAAGAATGCTAACGCGTCCCCGTGGCCCGCCGACTAACCGGCGAGATGGAGTACCGTGGGGTTTTAGTGGGTTAAAGTCCCACATAACCCGTTCCCTCACCCCCGAGGGCGCGGGTATGCATGATGCATTTCCCCACATAAAAAAAAAAAAAAAAAAAAAAAAAGACGATAATCCTGACTTAAAGTTCTGACCGGAAAAATGGCACGGAATCACGGAACCCTCAGCTCGCGAGTCGTATTCGCAAATTGGCCAATTATTTTATGTTAACTCGCTTGAATGACTATTCTGAGGTATGTAGGTACACCGATTACTCGGCCAGTTGTGAACCGATTTTGATGAGTTATTTTTTAATCGACAGATAATTCTTCCGGATTGGATTGCAGAAGTAAAAGTCGATAGAGAGTAGTATTGTGGCGGCACAACCTGTATCGCGCCATTGAAAATATTTAATAGATTGGCATTTATATGCAACTTTCCAACGATGTGCGTTGGGGAGTATTCCTTTTACTCATAGTCGTTGGATTGTTGTATGTATTGCCATTTCTATAGTATATTCCTTGAGTAAAAGCAACTCATTATAGAGGTAGGTTGGCAAAAGGCATGTATATAAATAAATTAAACATATCATAGAAACCACGAAGCGAGCACTCAGTAGCGTTCACGACTAAAACAAAGAACAAAAAATACCATACGGGACCCATTTGAACAAGTTTTGCAGAATAAGAGCTCTTTGTTCTATGGAGAATGCTCATTTAGCGAAATTATGCCACTGCACATAGAAGACAAAGGGTTGGAAAGTGGCAGCAAATGCCATTATTTTAGCCTCTACGATGAATATACAATTGTATTTGATAGCTGTTACCCACGTTTCGCTTGCTTTGGAGCGAATAGTCTCTAATACAAAATGGGTAGTATAAAATAATATAATTAAAAAAAACCGGCCAAGTGCGAGTCGGACTCGCGCACGAAGGGTTCCGTACCATTCTCTATAAAAACGGCAAAAAAATCAAGTATGTTGTATAGGAGCCCCCTTAAATATTTATTTTATTCTGTTTTTTAGTATTTGTTGTCATAGCGGCAATAGAAATACATCATCTGTGAAAATTTCAACTGTCTAACTATCACGGTTCATGAGATACAGCCTGGTGACAGACGGACAGACGGAAGGACAGCGGAGTCTTAGTAATAGGGTTTCCGTTTTTACCCTTTGGATACGGAACCCTAAAAAATCACCCAACAGGGTCCTGGGTCGTACTTTCAATAATTTATTTTATGTAAAAGTTATTTAATTGATTGATTATATTATATTGATGGGTGATACCTTTTCTGATGTGCAATTAAAAATAATCCATACATAATTATTAGTATAGATATGCAGAATAACACTAATATTAATCTATCTATCTATCACACCTTTTATCCCAAGAGGGGTAGACAGAGACAATCGAATGCCATTTACTACGATCATGACATACCTCTTTCGCTTCTTTTATATTTATTATACCTTTCATAAATATTCGGCGATTGTGTATACTTTTAAAAATGCATTCGGTCAATATTTTTTTATTATGTTCAATAAAAGTACACCTAGGTTGTCCTCTGTCAGCATTTCCTTTCGTTTCTGCCATATAAACATTTAAAATAAACCTTTCATCCTTCATTCTTTCAACGTGTCCGAACCAGCTTCACAATATCATCTTTAATTCCGCATTCTTCTCTAATGACGATTCCAGATGCGGCCAATAATAGTAATTATTTATGAACATGACAGGATAATAAATTTTGAAGCCGTGAAAATAAGTTCTATTGTAGACATTTTTCATAAAATGGACCAAGTTTCAGCAAGTGCAGAAGTCCCAATATTACATTAAGAAGCAAGACAAATATCCTGAAGGTAACAAACTAATTTCATATCTGAACACCGGTGAAGGGACCCATTCTCCACCTCAATAAATTTATTTCATTTCGCTATTTACCTCTTGAAATTAGCCACAAATCAAAATTCTAAGTGGGTATTCATATCTATAATTTTACGTCATACTGGCCACTCGTTAGCTATAGCTTCATAATTCCATCGGGAGAAGAGTCCGTTTCGAGAGCTAGGTATAAGGCAATCCTTGTAGAAGAAAAAAATGATTACCTATATGTTTTGTTATGCTAATTTTAGCATAATTGGCCAAAACACAAACGTCACAACGCAAGGTAGACATAAAGGCCGTTAAGATGTGTGGATTTCATTTTGTTTTTATGTTATTTTTTGTTCTTTACGGGTTGCTTAAGAGCTCCCGAAAATGTGATACCAATTCTCCCTCTTTTAGCCGATGGTATTGGTGTGGCTATACCTAACGAGTGACCAGTCTATTGAGGTATATTTAGTAAAACCCATTTGGTACATGGCCGGGATCCAGGATCAAACCCGTGGTCTGCCAAGTTAATACCAGACACCGACGCACCATTTATCTTAGTTAATATTTTTAATCATGAGTTAGTGAATTAGGTCTCAAAAGAGAATCTGCAGTAGAATTTTCTTCTTTTAGGTCACTCCAGAGGGAATGCCACGAAATTATTTTAGTACAAAATTAGATAAAAAGTTTTAACGGACGCTTATTTCTCTTTGTTACATTCTTTGTTTTAATTGTGCTCTTGCAGAAAGCTGCAATGTAATTTAGTGAACTGGGAGTGAGAATTGTTTTTGGTGGAAAATGCTTAATTAACCTTTATAATAGTGTGAATTTAGTCCGTCTTTATTAATTAAAATTTAATATGCTAGTGGATATCGTCGTTTAAGTTCTAACACAACGTAAGTCAAAATTGTCGACTTTACAGGAGAGACAAAAAACTGTCTAAAGTAATATTGGTACTATATTTTTATAAGTTTTCTTTTGATTAATGTTTAATATGGGTCGATACTAATCTAAAAATGATAACATATATAAAAAAGTACCTATTTGAAAAAATATCTGACATACGTTGTGTAGCCACATTTTTTATGTGATATTATGGGTGACTTACGTAGTGTTTACACAGTTTAGGAGAAAAACACTTTGTTATTTGCCTTTTAATTTAATCAATATTCAGTAATTAGACAAAAATTATACTTCATAACTTAAACTAATTTTATGAGTATCAATGTCAATATCATTATAATCATAGTAAACTTATGTTTTAATTCTCTTACAAAAAATAAAAACTTAAAAATATCCTGTTAAAAATTATCTTTACGTGATCAAAAATAAATAAGTAGGTACTTAATTAGTGTGGTAAAGATACATAATAGTTATGGCAATCGCTCGGAATCACAGATTCAAGTTCTTGTAAACATCTTGACATCTGTTATTTTCTATTTATTTTGATACAGCTTTGGTTTTGGTTCTAGGTTTCTTATTTTAGGCCTTTTAGGCAGTACTAGAGAATTGATGCTTTTGAGACGTGGTGTTGGCGCCGTATGCTGCGGATACCTTGGTTTCGCATGTCGCACAAATGTATCTATATTGTCCACAAAAGCCTGTGGTAATGGGCAAGGTGGAGGGAAAGAGACCTCGAGGACGAAGCCCCAAACGATCAAGTTTCCGATAACCTGGACATCTCTATTGCCACAGCCCTTCATCAGGGATACCTTGGTTTCGCATGTCGCACAAATGTATCTATATTGTCCACAAAAGCCTGTGGTAATGGGCAGGGTGGAGGGAAAGAGACCTCGAGGACGAAGCCCCAAACGATAGTTCGATCAAGTGTCCGAAAACCTGGACATCTCTATTACCACAGCCCTTCATCAGGCAAAGGACCGTAGCCGATGGTGGAAGATAATTGAGGAGAAGTTGATGAGTCGGGATCATTATCCTCAGTAATGAAAAACCGACTGTGGAGGAGGCAGTACTAGAAACTCATCATGTCCGCTAGGTTTTTAGAGTAATACTTTCAAATCTGTCACCACTGGATCGTTGGCTTTAGTGCAGGCCGTTTTTCGTAAAATCATAAAGAAAGTCATAGTTTAAATAGTTGACAATGAAGATTATACTGAGATATTTTTTCATTTACATTCACTACATGACACTATGAATGGAGTCCACTTCCAGTGTGTCCTTTCTCAGCTTTTGCGTTATTTCGATTTTATAGCCCATTGCTTAGTGCACTGCATTTCAATTATGAGCCGTGCAGCCGTTAGAACATAAAATTACTGGCTACAATTTTTTGCTGCAGGGTTTTCTTTAGGCAGTCCACTAAACAGGAGTTATACATAGAAGCAACCAGACCAATAACAGTGTACAATTGTACATATTTACTTTCAAGATTGTATAAAGTTCCTGCTTTACACAGCAACTTTAAGTCGTTTTTAATGGTTTTCTTTTTGGGCAAACTCGTATTCAGAGTTCCTTGCACCATTTAAATAATTCAACTTTCTTGTCACCATTCGTATCACAATTTTTTATGACTACCTGAAACTAAAACAATAATTATTTCGTTTTAAAATCATTAACCGAAAAAATAACAGTACGTAACTCTCAAAGAAATTCTCAAAGTATCAAAGAACAACTTAACGTAAGTCATATTACATTATAAGAGCCTATTTTTCTATTAAAGTTTCGCTTTACTGACTATAGTACATTACAAATTATGTCTATTACTTATTTATAAATAGGTGACACTTGAATTATTTACCAAACAATAAATATTTCTTACCTTTTTTTGCAAAATTGTAACAGACTGGTTGTCAACACAGTATTTATGTATGAACTGGAACTGACTTACGTATTGTTTCCAAAAGCTAACATCATTATTGATTTACGTTGTGTTACTTTAAATTGATTTTTGCACTAATATTGGTTGAAAACCTGAGTTCTGATTGGTTGAAACGGTGCGTTTTGCGATTCTCTATCCAATGACATCAAAATGTCCAAACCGCCAATTTTTCGACTTACGTTGTGTTAGAACTTAAACGACGATATGACACATTTAATAATAATTCCAATGTTTGTTTCAAAATAAACTCCGAAACAGCTGAATTATATTGATGAAACATTCAGTGATTGTTGTGTTAGCAATAGGGAAGATGACAGGGTAAACAAAATATTATTCTATTTAGTCCGACATTTAGATTATCAAAAAATATTGGACACGTATTTTTTCTTTTGTCAATCAAACAAAAAATTACAGAGATAAAGCCCGTCAAAGTTTGGGAGTGGGGGCCGGTGACGTTACTTCTTAGTCAAAAGTGTACTCAAATGTGACGTAATTGAAGCACATCTAATCTTTTTCAGTTGATTGTTTCAGGAGGGAGCATACAATTTCTTTGGTTTCAGGCTTCTGTAGACAATTTCTTTTCTAAATCGCGCGTGCAGCACCGTACATGTGATAGAAATGAAACTCCTTAAAAATAAACATCATTATTGATAAAATGTTCAAGCCCGTGTACACACTGGTAATGGTCGTGTCTGGGCCATAATGGTCCACTGTGTACAAGAGGCTTTAGACATACAATGTCTAGGTCTCTTTCTCTTTCTCTCTACGTTATATCTTTCTTCTCTCTCATGTAACGAAATATGCCTAAACGTGACGAGTCCTTGAAACACTCTCAATTATCTTGCAATAAAAATTATCGAATCGCCGCCTAAGAAGTTTTACTTCAATAATGTATTGCTCACATAATATGTATGGCTATGTTAATATCATCTGATGAGCAGTAATACCATAATAATATGGACGAAGCCGTTGGATATAATTCTAATTATTTTATTGACTTATTATAGTTTCTACCAACAATATATTTTCATATTTATTTTGAACTATCTTTCAGCTCCATGTGACATAAGAATTTATCCTAAAGAATTTCTGGGATAAAATGTAGCCTATGTCACTCTTCGGCCCTGAAACAATTTCTGTGCAAAAATGTCACATCCATCCATTGTTCCGTTTTAACGTGAAACAAACAAACTTTCGCATTTATAATATCATTTGGAATTAAGAGATGAACTAAAACTTCAATAACTGAAACAGAGGTGTTGTGTACCAGATTTTGCAATTTTCGATGCAAGCAATACTGTACAATTTTCACAGAAAATGATAACCGAAAATATAAGAAGCTGTATTTTAAGCTGTATAGCTTTTCTCTGAAATAAGCTGGACGGTCCTTTGTTTCATCAACGTTTGAACTTTGAGTCCAGCTACTTCATAACGACGCCATAACAAGCTTTGTCTCTATAAAATGGTCTGTATCACACATTATATTTCAAATTGAGGATTTTAAAGTTTAAATTTCAAATTCAACAAAAGCGAAATATATGTGGAAATGATAAAAGAGGTAGACTTGGTCTTTCGCTGGGTAGGTACTCTGAGAACGTAACACCGTTTCGGGATCTTTAAGGCAACCCGTGAAAAAAAAAATGAATCAAGTGTCAATATGCCATCAAAAACAGCTGTTGTTTGGTAGGGTTGTGAGTTTAGTTGCGTTTTTGTCAATAAGCATGCGCAGTTGCTAATTCTGTGATTATTTAAGAGACAAGATATAATGTCCACGGGCAAAGCCGGACTGTAATCTTGTAAACAATATTAAGAGATAAATTGTTAAATTCATAAATTTCAGGTTATACCTGACGGAGGTGCGACATTCTGACGGCAATGAGGTTTATCAGTGCGCGGGACATTTCCTGATCATGTCACTGTTACATAGCTTCAGGCGTTTACAGAATTATCTATTCTCTGGTTTTATATTTGATTTTCAAATAGAACTTGATTTTATAATTCCAGGAAAGTCTGGCAATCAGTAAATATTGAAGATATCAAAGAATGTTTGTAAGAAATGAATTAGACCTGAAAGCTATACTATGTATATGCTATACTAGCTTTTGTCCGCGGTTTCCCCGTGACTGTATAATGCTTTTTCGGGATAAAAAGTAGACTGTGTTTTGATCTATAGGGCATAAACTATCCTCTGAGTTTCATCAAAATCCGTTTACTCGTTGAGGCGTGATTGAGCAACAAACACACCAACATCCAAACTTTAACATTTTATTAATTCCGTAATATACAACAAATTCGGTATGTAAAGTAAAAACCAAGGTATGTTTTTATATCTTATTAATTAATTTATTTTCTATGAAGAAATTTACTTAAAATAAATTTTCAATGTTTTGCCGACGACAAAGTGACGTCATCGTTTGGGTAAAGTGGCGGTTCTGTCGCGTGTTACTACTCGTTTGTGATCGTAGCACTACCAGTTATACTAATACATTGAGAAATATGGCAGAATTATTGTTTTACCTAAATAATGACATCACTTTGTCGTTTGTCAGAAAATTTTTTTTATTTAAATTTATTATAAAAAAACTACTGCATAAAAATCAAAAATATTCAAATTATTTTCTAAAAATGGCAAATCTTTGAAATAAAAATATAAAAGTTTTTACTTTAAATATCTAATTAAATCGGAGAAATACGACTGAATAAGCCTAAATAGATATTGTTGTCATACTAATATTTATAAAGGGTAATAAAAATACTGGACCGATTTGAAAACTTCTTTCACTGTAATATAGTTACATTATTTCAGATAACCTTTCTATTTCCAAGAGCAAAGTTTATAATAAAAACTATCAATCTGATGCTCTTTAGTAAGAATAAATCCGCTTTTGTCTGTCTGTATGTGTCCTTTTCACGCAAAAACTACTAAACGGATTTTGTTGCATTCAACGGAAAGGTTAACGAGTGTTAAACATGGAGCTATCAAAATTGGGGAAAAGTTAGCTGCAGCGAGTTCTCCAGCCGTTTTCATGGCGTATGCTGTCTAATCCATCAGAGATATAACAAAATGATGAACGAATTTTATAGAATAAAATGATCTACAAAAAACCTCTTATCTGTACTAATATTATAAAGAGGAAATATTTGTATTTTTGTGTGTGTGTATGTTTGTAATGATTAAACTCAAAAACTACTGTGCCTATTTCAAAAATTCTTTCACCATTGGAAAGCTACATTCACCCTGGGCTATATTCTATTTTCAAAAAAATTAAGGGATCGTTACTAAAACTCCAATAATGTAAACAAGGTGTAAAAAAAATGACCTAAGAAATTCCTTACATCGCGTGCGCTGCGAAAACTATTGATGATATAGAGGTAGTGGTAGTGGTAGAGGGTAGGGAGTAGGAGTAGAAGTAGGAGTAGGGGTAGGGGTGGGGGTAGGGTAGAGGTAGAGGTAGAGGTAGGGGTAGGGGTAGGGGTAGGGATAAGGGTAGGGTATATTTTATTTTGTTCGTAAATAATTATCCACGGGCGAAGCCGGGGGCGGAATGCTAGTTTATAATAGATAGGTAGTATTTATGTATTTAAAATTTTGTAAATTTTTCTTTTTGCCACGAACGGCGCGGCGTCATCGGAGAAAAGCTCTTGTAATAGTAGAAATAGGAAGAGAACTTAACTTGCGACCTAGGCCAATTGCCTTAATCAAGAAAGTTTAACAAGTATTTAATTCCTGAAAGTTCTATGAAAAGCATTATTATCTAGGAGTTCCTCAGAAATCTTGTCACAGATAAGGATTTGTTCATAATAATTAGAGTAGAAACAAAAAAGGCAGAGGCAGCCATAGAAATGAAAACTATAATTATATTAAGTATAATAACGCCATCTAGCGATCATTTCACAATTTCGGACCGAATAAGGACAGAAATGTGTAGGCAAAAATGCTCGACCCAGGCATATGAGGAAGCGAGTACACGAATTCCTGCCCGGACATTCTCAAGTCGAGCATACTCGGACCGGGAAAAACATGTGGCGAATCCATAAGATTTCCCCCTACCAAAAATCTCTCAACGCGCCTTAATAATTTTCACTTTAAAAAAAAGTCATATTATACCTACTGTCCAGGCTCCAATGCTTGACGGTAGTCAATAGGGCAGCGTGACGCGGAATAAATTCTAATCCCCAGTTATGTTATTTTATGTCATGCTTCGAAGGGCCTTCTGTACTAAAAATACCTGTTCTTATTGGACAACTCTCTAAATCCGTATACTGTCCAGGGGAGTTAGCACAGATTTTGACAGCGACACTTTCGTTTCGGTCGAATGGCCTTGAACAGGCCAAAACGTTCATGTCCAACAAGGACCGGCCAGAGATAGCCCGGAGCCGAGAGGTATGTAAAAATGTATGCTAACTCGGCAGTCCAGTCATGACGACCGACGCACGCGTTCCGTCGTGACATAATGGCGGATCCGATTTAATCCCGCCCGCGCAGTGATAGTTGTGATAAGTCTGTGATTAATAAGACATGTCACAGTCGGCGGACGGAATCATCTTAAATACCGATTAATCGGCATATATATACTATAATACTTGACATTGGCAAATCATCGATCAATGATATTTTCAAAAGTTTATACTGCGCACCGAATGTAAAGATCTCATAACTTATCTGGCAGTGATTATATCAATGTAAACCCAGCTTTAGTAAAACCGTAGTAACAAATGTGAAGGCACCTTAACAACAGAACCATTTACGATAAGAGGTAACTGTCACGACATGTCCCAGAGCACTAGAGGCGGATCTGTTTAACTACGGGAGGTTTTGTCTCGGTTGCCCACTTAGCCACTGTGGTGACTTCGGTATGTATGTAGGTATTTATTTTGTACTAGCTTTTGCTAATGAGTTTGCTTGCATTATTTTAAAATCATCTTTTAGTCTAAGGTTTCGATCGATGAACCAATATTGAATGCGTGATGATATTTTGGTTGATGATTAAAGAATTTACCATAATGTTTGTATGGAGAAGTGCTTTGCGTTGTATTACCTATATTCGAACACTGATCCAGCAGTCTGAGTGAACGTGGTCAACGTTATTACATCGAAATTCATGTCATAACTGCACTTTTAGAAAATGCACGATACAAAAAAAAAACAATTTCTAAAAAAATAAAACAAAAATCTTTAGTCAAAAATAAACAAAATAGGGAAAATCCTCATTATATTTTGACAAAAAAAATTGTTAGCGATAGTTCGGATAGTGTTAAAACAAAGCGCGAGCCGAGCGAGCGAAGCGAGCGGTTCCACGACAGCGGCTAGCTAAGCACTGGTAACCTTAATATTTTATTAATTCTAAGAAATCTAGATAATAAAAAACGATTTTTGCATTCGTTTTTGATACATAACATTGTATTTTGAGGTTTTTAAAATAAAGTTAGAGTTTTGATAATTTTTAGATAAAGCCTGATTCGATTTGTTTAGTATTTTTGAATTCAGATTTTTAGTAATAGTTTTAGTATAGTTTTTCCAGACAAAAATTTGGGGTAGGTGTTTTTTCATAAATAACTAGATTTATTTTTAAATAACTAGTTTCAATACGTTATATTATTATGTTTAAAAAAATTATTGAAGCTTTCTTCTGTCTCTCAAAAGTAGCCTTTAAATTTTCCGAGTACCTAATAATTATTTGACTAGTTGTTAGGGTTCCGTCAGAATTATCTATTCAGGACGTACTAATCCATGGGCGAGTTAATTGGGAACATACAATAGACCTACAATTCCTTAGATAAATGAATTTATATCATTTGTATAGCACTGTACTGGTGAATAATTATTGTTGGAATATAGAAATGGAGTAGTACGTACCAATTACGCCTGTTCTTCTCGATTCAGCCATCTGGCTATCAATCTGTGTATAGTGTTTGCCAACGTGGAACCTATTGTAACGAATAGGTACTTAAATCGCACAAATAAATACCTAAACACATCAAGGTCGATAGACGTCTCTAGAAACATCCAGAGAGAATCAAGTACAAACGAAAATGGACCGTATGTGCCTAGCCATAGGTACAAAAATCGGGCGCGGTCTGTGTGTAGGTATTTGGCGCCGAGTCGCATCGAGCCGCGTCTACAACTTTGTACAACAATCTCGGCGTTTCTCGAATGTTCGGTGGGCAATATAAACAGAGGATCATTGCCGCAAGGAACACAGTGCGAATCAGAGCGATCAAAGCGAAACAGTGAAGTGGAATTAAGTGCGACTAAGTGTTATTCTAGTGTTTTCATTTATTTAACTGTGTTTTTGTGGTGTTAAAGTAAAGTTTGTCTATTTAATCGGTATTTTAAATCTCTTCGAACCCCAGCTCGTAACAAATTGGTGTCAGAAGTGGGATTCAAAAATGCCGATTACACCACGTGACTCGTCGTCATCACGGCGACCCAAAACACGACAAACTACTGCTGGACATCACGGCGAGGAGGTCGACGAGGTTGCTGCTGCTGGAGCCGCTGCTGGTGCTGCTGGGACTGCTGCTGGAGCCGCTGCTGGTGCTGCTGGGACTGCTGCTTTAGCTGCTGCTGGAGTGGATTCGGGTTCTGCGGGTGCTCTCCAGGCAACCGACATGGGAATGCTGATTTGGCTGATGGAAGAGCAGACCCGACGTCAGGAGGAGCAGGCCCGACGTCAGGAGCAGCAGGCCCGACGACAGGAGGAGGAGGTCAGGCGTCAGAAGGAGCAGACTCGGCAGCTATTGGAGGAGCAGGCCAGGCGTCAGGAGGAGCAGACTCGGCACCTATTGGAGGAGCAGGCAAGGCGTCAGGAGGAGCAGGCAAGGCGTCAGGAGGAGCAGGCCCGACGTCAAGAGGAGCAGTCTGCTAGCCTAAAGGAGCTGCTTTCAGAATCACTGGGAAAGGTGACTATGGAGGTGAAGCAGCTACAGAGGGTTACAGACATGCACGAGGAGAGAATCGAAGACCTCGACACCCGGTACGAAGACCTCAAACAGCACTATAAGGATCTCCATAAGGAAATACAGACAAGGATGAGCGGAGAACAGGATACAAGACTTAACGACCGCTACGGAGAGTTGGAGGCACGACTTGACAGCCAATGCGAGAGGCTTCAGAATGAAGTGAGAAAACTGAAGCTGACCGCTCCTGTTTCTGGAGGCGTCGTCGTCTCCGGCCCCCGAGTCAAGGTGCCGCCGTACGACGGGACTACGTCCTGGACAGCGTACAAATTGCAGTTCCAAACGGTCGCCTCTGCCAACGGCTGGACAGACGAGCAATCTCTGACCGCCTTGACAGTGGCTTTAAGGGGTCGTGCACTGTCTGTTCTGGAAGCCTCTCCAGACAGCTGCACCACGTACGGGAACCTGATCGAGGCAATGGACTCCAGGTACGGCGACAAACATCTAGAGCACGTCTACCGAGCGCAGCTGAGGGACAGGACGCAACATGCTGGTGAGAGCCTGCAACAATGGGCTCTGGAGATCGAGAAGATCGTGAGGAAGGCGTACCCATCTGCCGGACAAGAGTTCATTGCTGCAAACCTCGTTCAAGCATTTATCGACGGCATCCGCAGCATGGAGGTCAGAGCTGCAGTTCGTCTGGGCCACCACAGCGCCCTGAAAGATGCACTGGCCCATGCTCTAGAGGTGGAAGCCGTGAGACAGGAGCCTCGTTCTCAGCGATTGCGACAAGTGGCGGAGGAGGCTACTCCAACAACGACACCTGTAGCAGAGAGACGTAGCTACTTACCCCGCTGCTTCCACTGCCACAAGCTGGGGCACCTTAAAGCTAGCTGCCCAGCGCTTAAACGACAAGGCACGGATCAACGAGTGCCGAAACGGGACGTCGGAGCTGATGTCCGTGCAGTAACTACGGAGCTTCCGGGAAACGAGTAACAGCCAGAGCCGCGGGGCGGGTACTGGCTGATCGTGACACAGCCCCAAAAGTTACCATCCGACAAGTTTTTGACGGGAACAGTCTGGTGATGAGCGAGGTCAACGGGATGCCATGTGAGATGACGAACGAACATCGACGAGGACGGACGCATGGCAATGCTGACACACTGTCACGCAGGCCGTGCCCTGAAGGTTGTAAACACTGCTCGAGGCGTGAAATCAGTGATTCTGTCATCAAAGTGATTACGACTAACAACCTTAGTGACGAATGGGCGAACGAGACGACGAGAGACGAGCAACTCAAAGATAACAACTTGGCGCCGATAATGGAATGGAAGACGCAGAATGTTCCAAGGCCCGGCTGGAATGTTGTATCCGCCATGAGTTCCACCACGAAAAGCTACTGGGCTCAGTGGGAAAGTCTAGTGCTGCACAACGGGTTGCTGTACCGCAAGTGGGAGTCGCCAAGTGGACAGGAGACACTGATGCAGCTGGTCGTGCCTAGGTCAAAGGTGCGCGCAGTGCTTGAGTCCGTGCACGATGGATCCTCGGGAGGACATCTGGGCATGAATCGAACCCTGGCGAAAATCAGGAAACGATTTTATTGGGTTCATTGCCGGCAAGATGTCGAGGATTGGTGTCGTAAGTGCACAGTATGTGCGGCCGTGAAAGGACCTACGACACGTACGAGGGGACGTATGCAGCTGTACAATGTTGGCGCTCCATGGGAACGAATTGCGGTGGACGTTGCTGGACCGTTCCCGGCCACTGAAGACGGGAACAAGTACTTCATGGTCGTGATGGACTACTTCACGAAGTGGCCGGAGGTCTTCGCAATTCCCAACCAGGAAGCGACAACTGTGGCGACTAAGTTGGTCAACGAAGTATTCTGCAGGTTCGGGCTACCATTGGAGATACATTCTGATCAAGGGCGTAACTTTGAGTCGCAGTTGTTCCAGGAAGTATGCCGTCTCCTGGGAATAAATAAAACGAGGGCTACGGCGTATCACCCACAGTCCGACGGAATGGTTGAAAGGTTCAACCGCACTTTGGAGACTCATTTAGCGAAACTGGTTGAGGATCACCAGAGGGACTGGGACCGATATATTCCCTTGTTCTTGCTCTCATATCGATCCGCAGAGCATGAAAGCATAAAGGTGACTCCTGCTTATGCCAACTTTGGGAGAGAACTCCGACTACCAGTTGATCTCCTGACCGGCGGACCTCCGGATGCGCCGCAACCTGTAAGTGACTACGTATCGAACCTGAAAAACAAGATGTGCGACATACATGACCAGATTCGTCAGAGCAGTCTTGTGGCCAGTACAAAGATGAAGACCAGGTACGATAGAAACTTCAATAGTAACGGTTTTGACGAGGGATCGTTGGTGTGGCTGCACAACCCGAAACGCCGAAAAGGCAAATCTCCCAAGCTGCAGAACCGCTGGGAAGGCCCGTATAAGGTCATCACGAGGATCAATGACGTGACCTATCGGATCCAACGATGCCCGCGTGGACAGTTAAAGGTTGTCCATATTGATCGACTGGCTCCTTACAAAGGCTCGAATATTGCTCGGGACGAGCAAGTCTAAGCGGGGGGCAGTGTAACGAATAGGTACTTAAATCGCACAAATAAATACCTAAACACATCAAGGTCGATAGACGTCTCTAGAAACATCCAGAGAGAATCAAGTACAAACGAAAATGGACCGTATGTGCCTAGCCATAGGTACAAAAATCGGGCGCGGTCTGTGTGTAGGTATTTGGCGCCGAGTCGCATCGAGCCGCGTCTACAACTTTGTACAACAATCTCGGCGTTTCTCGAATGTTCGGTGGGCAATATAAACAGAGGATCATTGCCGCAAGGAACACAGTGCGAATCAGAGCGATCAAAGCGAAACAGTGAAGTGGAATTAAGTGCGACTAAGTGTTATTCTAGTGTTTTCATTTATTTAACTGTGTTTTTGTGGTGTTAAAGTAAAGTTTGTCTATTTAATCGGTATTTTAAATCTCTTCGAACCCCAGCTCGTAACACTATATTGCACGTTAGATCACACACTTTTAGTACATTTATATATTTAGTCTTCTTCTTTTATTATGGCTCCACCAATGTTCATCGGTAATTTGTCAATGTCAAGTATTATAGCCTTTATAGTGTTTATAGCCGATTAATCGGTATTTAAGATGATTCCGCCGACCGTGATATTATTATGTCCTATTATTCACTGACTAATCACAACTATCACAGCGCGGACAGGATTTAACTGGATTCCTCATCACGTCTCGGCGGGCGCGTGCTTTGGTCGTCATGACATGACGTGGAATCTCTATATATTTAGTCAATTTATTTTTATTTTAACGTCGCGTACAACTTCTCGACGCGACACGAATATCTGTAGTACAGGTGGGTAGATAGAAAACGGACCGAAATTACCAATAAGTACCAATAGTACCATACACTGGTCATTAATAGCTTGAATTCAAAATAATTCAAATATAAAATAAATATCTTCTTCTTATAAATAAAATTGAAATGCTGTTCGTTTAATAAGACTTGAAAACGGCTGGACAGATTTGGTTTTTTTAAATGTTTAAAGCCCGGAAAATAAAAAAATCGGGAACAACTGAAAGTGATTTTTTCTATGAGATTGATGTATGAACACAAGGTTAATTTGAGCTCCACGCGCAAAACCGGTTCGAAATGCTAGTTTTAAATAATTATATACTTACTACTATACCAATATATTTTAAGATGATATTATTATATTTTTTTATTTTACAATTTGAATTTAGCATTTTGGCGTCAAGTACACTATTTTAATATAAACTACACTTATAGTTTTGGTATGGCAATATCAGTGTTATTGAGATTTCTTATTATTTTGTGCCTATAAAAAAATCCTAAATCAATGGCACTGTACAACTACAAAGTAGGTCTTCTTTTTTGTGATCATCTTCATTGCTGAAGGTCGTGTCTATCATGAAGAGAACGGAATCTTCAGGAAAATACGCCTCCATTAGCTTTTCAAGATTGTCAGGATTTCTGCGAGCAACATGGTCGATGTAATTGAGGATACATTGAAAGTAGAGATCCTTGTCGTTCGCTGAGAATGGAAAGGTTCGTCCTGCAAGCGGTTCATGGAATGCGCAGTTAATGGGTTTTGTTAAATAAAATCTTATGTACTTACATAATCCAACAAACCACACTTAGAGGCTTTCCATCTAAAAATATGCTTCAACAGAACTGGCCCCTTGTTAGGTATAGCCTCACAAATGCCATCTTCTAAAAGAGGGCTGTAAGGGTAACCCGTGAAGAAAGAAAGAAAAAAAGCGTCTCCAACCAAGCACGTAGGCAGGGGGAGGGTCCAGTGGGTCTTAAATTTGAAAAATTGAGAATTTTAAAAAGTAGGTATTTACTATTAGTTCAGCTGAGCTGATGAGGTCGAGTCAAGCGAGCTAGGATATTGACTTATTGCAGAAAAGATGTAATAAACTTACTTTGTGTTTTATTTTTTCAAAATAATGGCTTGGTTGCTGGTTGGACCTCCCTCGACGGAAAATCCTGGCTACGTGCTTGTCTCCAACACCACATTTCGAAAGCGTCAATCGTTCGTTCGTTCAAATTAGGTAAACAATCCTAAATACAATACGAAAGGTAAGTATTTTTATATGGTTTATCAATGGTTAAATAAACTGAAGTCCCAATTTAATAGGTCTAAACAAAGTTAAATGAGGGCCGAGCGATCACCACAAAAATGCGATTTGTAAATAAACCTTTTCTTTTGAACCTCCCTTTTCTAACTTTGTGAAATCGGATCATCCAATTTGTAGGTAGAGGGCCCTGGAAAAATGAACCATCCCTTTTTAGGAGTTACGTGATTTGTTTGACATATTTTTTTATATTAATTTGAAAGTGTGTATTTCTTTTTTAGGCTTCCGGGCACGTGGCTACAGAACAAGTGGCTATTAGGTATGTTGAGGCGTTTTGAGATCGTAACAGCAGTTTTTAAGTATATGGCAGATATGGAGATCGAACGTGTTTGACTTTTTCAGATTTCAAAACTATATATTTCTAAGTTTTCCTAATAAATGAAAAATGTCTAACGTTTATCAACAATTTTAGAAAAGTTTTAGTAAATTAACGTGAAACATCGATTAATTAATTTTTAGGTGCTCATTTTACAAAACGAAATGAATAAATCAACAATATCTTTATTTGTTGAAAAGTATTTACTTAATTTATAATAATAAATAAAATCAGGGAAATTTCGTAAAAAAATTCACTTCTAGGGCCGACTGTTTTTTTAAATTAATTTACAGCTCCCGGAAACGTGTTACTGGGCCCAGGATACCCAGCGGAAGACCAAGTTGCCCTCTTTTAACCGATGGTATATGTGAGGCTATACCTAACAAGTGGCTAGTTCTGTTGAGGTATATTTTTAGATGAAAAAGCCTCTAAGTTGTACATTTTTAATTATAAGAATCCCATTGGTACAACCGTGGTCCGCCTAGTTTTTTTGTTTCTTGTGGCGATATTAATATTCTAGACGAAGTCGTGGTCTTATAATATTACTAGCTGTGCCTTGCGGTTGCACCCGCGGCTCCGCTCCTTTGGGTCGTAGCGTGATGTTAGCCTATAAACCTATATATAACCTTCCTCGATAATTGGGCTATCAAAATCAAATGTATTTTTTTAAATCGTACTTGAAGTTTCAGAGATAAGCGCGTTCAGACAAACAAACAATCAAACTCTTCAGCTTTAATATTGGTATTGGTAATATTTCTTGAATTGAACTTTTGCACTAAATCACACGAGCACAAAGAAAGTAATTCTTCAAGAAACATAGTATTTCTAAAGAATTGTTGTATCTAAGATTGTCTAAAAGAAAAATCTCAGGTACGAAGGTACTTAGACGTAAATTTGTCTCTTCACGCTGTCAGCCTGTGACGCGGGTACGACAGTTGGGATAGCAGCAAATTGGACGTCGCCTCATGCGAATCAAAGATAACGACTTTTCGTCAAATACATGACCAACGTGTTTTACTTTGAATTTCATTATGAAAGGCTACCTAGTAACTAACACACGCATTCAAGGACAAATTATTATCATTATTTCTCATACAGTAGTTACTGTACTGACGGGCATTCAAAGAAATTGTATTAGACTAATCACGTATTCTCATAGTGTCCGTCGACATACAAGTATACTATAGACTGAATTAGACCATATGTTTAATGGTATTTATTTATTTATTTATATATTTGGGAAACAAACAGTATACAGAATAACAAATTTCAGACACAACTTTAATAATACATATTAACCAACAAGGTTTCCATACATTAATTACACAAATAGGTACACAAACACATTATAAAATACAGAATAAAAGACACGAGAATTCAAAAAATTAAAATAAACTAAAAAAAAAACAAAAACCAGTCAGCTATCATAGGCTACATTCAGGGCTTTCTTAAACTTAGGAAGAGTGCTACCGAATATATCCACGTTACTAAATCTCTCATTGAAAACATTACAAGTACGGTTGATGATAATTGTAAACCAAATACTTGCTTAATCTTACTATTGATAAGACATATTCAAAAGAGAAGGAGAATCTACGAAGTTGTTTATTATTTTATATAGAAATATTAGATCACTCTCGGTTCGGCGCTTCAAAAGAGACGAGCACAGCCTGGAATTTGTTGTAAAATCTGGGAATCTATATTCGATAGGTTTTACAAACTTTTTTTGGATGGATTCTATCATGTTTATGTAAATCTTATATTGTGGGTTCCAAACTGTGGAGTTATATTCTAGTATAGGTCTAACCAGTACAATTAAAAGTACCATAATGGTATTCAAAAAGGCTGTCAATAGGGGCATTGAGATTTGTTTGAAAATATTTTTAAGTTAGGTATTGCTGTAAGATATATACCTAATAAAAAAATTTTGTATTTTCACTTAAAAATCACGTTTTTAATTTTATTTTTCAAATCCCCGCGAAAACGATGGATTCAAATGAAATAATTTATATTTGCAAGGATTTTTTCAGACCAATAAGTCCACATATATTAATTATACCGTGACTTACAGTGTGCAAAAAATTCCAAGTATTAAATCACATTTTAATATTGTGACAATCAAAAATTAAATGAAGCTACTACATGTTCGAACATCAAGAGACCAGAATCAACAAAAATCACAAAAACCAAAATACAACAAAACAGATTTAGAATAAAGTGTTTAGAAATAGGTAACTAGATGTATTTTTTTTCTTCAAAATGGCTCCATCAGGGTTTTGATGATTCCGCCAATGTCAAGTGTTATAGACGTCACAGTAACAATAAGCCGATTAATCGGTAGGTAGAATGCTCCCGCCGGCCGTGATTATGTCCTATATTAATCACTGAGAAATCACAACCATCACAGCACGGGCGGGATTAAACTGGATTCCCCAACACGTCTTCGCGGCGCGTGTGCTATCCACCACGGCGTGTTGTGGAATCCTAACAAGATGTATGATGATGTCAATTCTTGCAAACCACTAAAATGTTGGTCACAGATTAGATGAAATAACAAGAAAATTACTTTATTAGTCAGTGACAGATTGACAGACAGTCAATATACTTAGTCAGGTCATAAGTTCTGTCACATGTTTAATATGAAATAATTGAGACATGTTTATTATTGATGTAAATATTTATATACCAAAATGAACTTAATAAAACACAGATTCTTATGCTAATAAAGTTTATTAAAAATGACCCCCGCGATTTTGAATACAGGCCTTCAACCTGCGCGGCCAGTCGTCTATCGCAGTACGAACGAGGTCCATGTCAATTTCGGCGGCTGCCTTAATCAAGGATGCCTTGAGTGACTCCAAATCAGGATGACGCGTTGAGCAGGCCTTTTCCTCCAAGTGTTGCCATATCTTGTAATCTAACGTACTCAAATCTGGACTGGAGGAGGGCCAGTCTTCGTGCCGGATGAAGTCAATTTCACGCGCCGCCAGCCAGTCTTGAGTGCTTTTCGCTCTATGAGCTGGCACTGAATCTTGTTGGAATACCCAGCGCCTGTTATTGAACATGGTATGTGAAACAGGTTCCACAAGGTTCGTAAGGACTGTATTTTGATACACAACTGCATTTGTTTTTACGCCTTTCACACAAAAAGTTAAGCCCCAATAAGAGACTCCCAACCAAACCATGAGTGAGGATGGAAAATGGCCTCGTTGGACACGCGGAACACGGTTGCTCGCTTCTTCACTGCTGTGTACGTACACCTTATCATTTTGTTTGTTGTAGCTCTCTTCCACATAAAAAAAAATTTCATCCGAAAAAAGAATTTCCCGATGCTTGTTGCCCGCGTACCGGTTCAACAAAACGCGACATCTCTTCAACCTCAGGTCCATTAAACGAGCTTTCAAACGATGTCCTGTTTTTCTTCGATATGCCTGAAGCCCTAAGTCTTCATTTAACACTCTTTTCACCGTGGTTCTGCTTAAACCCATCTGAAGGGCCAAAAGTTTTTGCTTACGTATGGGATTTCATTGAATTCGCGCCTTCACAGCACTTATTACTGCTGGAGTCCTAACAGAGCGAGGGCGACCACTTCTTGACCTGTCGTCTACACTAGAGTCTTCATTGTATCGTTTGATGGTACGATAAACGAATCTTTTGGTTATATTAAATTTTTTTCAATATGTCAAAAATCTGAATTGGCGCGTAACCGCAACGATGCAACGCAATAACCTCAACACGGTCTTCTTTAAGTGTCCACTCCATATTTAAAAATGAGTAAAATTCTAAAATTACACATTTTTATATTAATGAAAAATTCTAAATTCGAATTCAATAAACATTTTTGTGGCCAGCATTTTAAATTCAAAAGTTTTTATTGTGTGACAGAACTTATGACCAGACTATGTAGTTAGTAGTCTGTGGTTAGTTATTTGACATTTAGATGGAAGTGACGTTACTTTCCGTTTGCGATCACGTGACTTGAAGTATGAATTACATATTTTTTATTTAGATATTAAATAAACCTTTTAAAAAAAAGTGTACCGAATTAAAAAATTTGCACTGAAAAGTAAGAAATAATAAAAATTTCGTCGTAGAATTTGAAAACGGTTGGTGCCAAATTAGGATACAAAATTAAGTAAACATCTAGGGACATAAAGATCTGTTCAATATTATCTGTGTTTGTACTGATGATCGTAAGTTCCTAATTAGTGAATTTGGGTACTAAATTATTTCTAATTTGGCACCAACCGTCTTCAAATTCTACGACGAAATTTTTATTATTTCTTACTTTTCAGTGCAAATTTTTGAAGTCGGTACACTTTTTTTTAAAAGGTTAATTTTTCCCTTTTAAGTGATTTTGTTGCTCTGAGAAATAAATAATAACGCAACTAAAAAAAAATGATGGAAAATTAAAAAAAATACTGCGGTGGATGGGATTTGAACCTTGAGCAATGTGCATCCTGCGCTGCATCCCATAGCTTTAGCCGCTAGACCACTGTCGATACGAAAATTGACAACTTCGTGTCAATAGCAACCGTTGCTAAGGCTTTTCTCTGATATAATTTTCAGCAGTAAACAGAGACAAATTACTGAATTTCTGAAAAATTACTGAACCGATTTTCGTCATATGACTGTGAGATAATGTCAAGAAATTATTATATCATATTCAAAATTTCTGAAAAACTAAAGAACCAATTTTTATGAGATAAAAATGGGACCAATCCGGAAGAATTATCTGTCGATTAAAAAAGAAACCATCAAAATCGGTTCACAACTGGCGGAGTAATCGATGTACATACATACAAAAATAAAATAAAAAAAATACGGTCCGAATTGAGAACCTTCTCCTTCTTTTTTTTTCGAAGTCGGTTAAAAATAAACGAATACGCGCCGCGCCATGTTATAGTCATTTTTTTTGTCCTAATTTTTTTCATGAAAATTACTTTAGTCGTTTTACCGACTTCTTTATTTAGAATTTTAAGTAGATATAAGCACTTGAGAAGATGTTTTATGTGTTGTTTAGAGAAATCGCCTTTTAACAAAAACATTGCAAATTGTAGTAATCCACGACTACGGACTCTTGTAAGCTCAAGTTTCATTACTCGTTGTCACCGGGAGACAAATCGTCGCCACTTCAGAGACCTAGGTATTTCTTTGTACAAAAATAACATAATATTAAAAACTCGGGACCTCTGGAACACTCTTGAATCTCAAATATGATATTATAATTAATTTAAGAGCATGTATGAAAGGTATGATAAATATAAAAGAAGAGAAGGATTTCATTCGAATGGCATTCGATTGTCTCTGTCTACCCGTGGCATAATAGTAGTTTATGATATGGGATCATAATATGGGTAATTAAAACACAAGTGAAATTTTTTAATAGTTTTAATTCTAAGTTATGTGCCCGTTCATACACTACTTTATCTAATCCCATGCAATAGTACAAAACAAGTTGAACCAAGATATTTTTCTTAATCGACAAATTTGCGGTAAACCGCGGTTACCTACCTACTGCGCATTAGTGCGCATGCGCGTTAACTGTCAAGTAACTCGGACATGCGCGTGTCGATATTTTCATAGAGTTTAATGTGGCTATATAAAAAAAATCCTCTGCCCTTTCTGCATTTAAAAAAAACAAAATATTACGATATATTAGAGACGCGTGTATACAAAACATATCATTATGAAGTATAATTCGATTTTGAAATAGAGACTTTACGATATAAGAGTAGATAAAAGACGTAATGATTGCTAGATTGATAAGTTCACGAGTTCTGCAATTTATGTTTCTTGGATATTGAAAATTAAAAACTTATTACCGTAGCAAGCCTAATAGTAGTTTATGATACGGGATCATAATTATCACACATACAATCATAATTAAAAACACAATTGGAATTTTAAAATTTTAGCATGACAATAAAAAGACAATCTGCCTAATATTATATACGTATGTATTTGAAACTACCTTTCCGCCCCGGCTTCGCCCGTGTAGCTCATATTAACTTTCATCCCCTATATGGTCTTGAGTTCATACAAAAATTCCCATAGAAAAAAAGCACTGGGCAATTTTTCCAATTTTTCTTTCCTTAAAAACCTTATTCAGACTATTACAAACATTTTAACAAATTAAAAAAATGCTAAATCGGTCCAGCCTTTCTTAAGTGATGCGCTTACCAACGAACATCATTAAATTTTTATTTTTATTTATGTGGCTTAGCAAAGTTATATTTATTCCTATTTTCAGTGAATTTACATAGTTTTCAAATATCTCGAAAAATCTTTAATATTTTTTTTTAATATATTGAAAGACAAAAAAAACGTCTGTATTGTATATCATCTCAGAACTCGAACGACTGAGAATTATTACTGGTTATTGTATTGTTAATTTCCACTCATTAATTATTTGTTTCTAGTGGAATTTTCCAGTACTTATTGAATGAAATACTGAACATAAATTATTTGCGCAAAGAAAATTGTCACTCAAAATTCACTACAATTCGATACGGTTTTCAACTGTTATGTTTCTTAAGCCCTGATTTTATTAAAAACAAGCTTATGTCCGCGGTTTCACTCGCATAGAAATAGATCCAAAAAGAAATAATCCCGTGGCTGTAATTTGTCCTTCCCCCGCCCCTTTTCGCGGTATAAAAAATAGCCTATGTCATTCTCTGACTCCTAAACTACCACTAGGAAAAAAATCATGTCGATCCCGTGAAAAACAAAAACAAATCTATCCCACGGGAACCATACATTTTTCCGGGATAAAAAGTAGCCTATGTGCTATATTGCAGACTATAATCTATCCCTGTGCCAAATTTCATTTCAACATCCACACAAACTTTCGGATTTATAATATTAGTGGGATACACGTTTTTTAGTACAAGATATAGTCATGGAAGATTTCCCGGGGCAATTAAATATTTTCCAGGGATAAAAAGTAGCCTAAGATGTCACTCTCCGGCTATCCAGTTAACCTCTGTGCAAAAAAATCTGGTCGATCCGTTGCTCAGTTTAGACGTGAAAGGAGGACAAACAAACTTTCGTATTTATACCTATCCTAAATAACTAGTTATACATGTAGCCGACTAACGACTAATGGGCCTCAAAATGTCGCCGACTATTTAATCGATGATTTGCCAATGTCAAGTATTATAGTATATATATGGCGATTAATCGGTATCTAATCCCGCCAACTATGATATGCAAGGAATATACCTATTACTCTCTACCGTGATTAATCACAGACCTATCACAGCGAGGTTAAACAAGATGCCCTATCATGTCACGACGTAACGCGTGCATCGGTCGCCATGACATGATGTAGATTCTAATCTTCAATTTTGCCGACTATTCGTCTACTTTAAAAGTGGCCGAATAGTCGCCGACTAGCCGGTAGATCCTAATAACATAACCACGGGCTCCCCCTTTAGCCAATTTTCTGCTCTTTGACCATTAAAACTGACCAGGAGAGTAGTAATAAGTTGGTATCGTTTTGTATCCCGAGACAGAGCTCTAGAAAAATAATTAATTGTGATGTTTTAAATGGGAAAGGCGATCTAGTGTTTCTAATAATTATTGTACACTTTTCATATAACGTAAAAGCGGCTGCGACAATAAAACGACAGAAAAATACAGTGGTACAGGGGTTAGTACTAGGCATCTACCTCCCCTCCCGCCAAAATTGGCAAAAAAAATTGTTCGGTGATTTACCGCTTCACAACTCCATTGGTAATTTGGTAACTCAAAGAAAATAACCTATCCCAAATAATTAAAACTTCTAAAACATTGTTACGAAACTAATTAATGAACACTGAGTTAACTACCAATAATACTATAAATACAGATTACATTCATTAAAGTAAAATATACCCTTAAATTACAGCCATAAAGTTGAAAATTGAATTTTAACTACAAAATGAACTATCAAAATGACTTTTCATACTCAATTATATTGGCTGGATGGATCTAGATTTAACAAGTGGTTATGCTCTGCACTCCAGTAACGGTCAGAGAGCAATGAGATAGCTTTGTCAACCTAATTTACTTTATTTTAGGTACCTACCTACTTGCGATGACCATTATCTCAAAATAATATTAACATAAATATTTAGTTGGGCAATACTTATCGTTTACATAACAAAATAAGGTAGATAACTTACATTAACACAAGTAGGTTATTATAATTCGGTCAAGTGCGAACCGTGTTTAAGAGGATCGTGTAGCTCAGCGTACGCAGCGAAATAGGTATTTAGAAAATCATATTCTGTCTCAAGCGCGCTCTTCCCACGGGCATCAGTGCGACAGAGAGCACTGCAGCTCGTGAGTGTTCGTAGGTATGTTCTTCGTTGAAAATTGCGTTTTGGGGGAAAACGATTTACACCTACTAAACTATAACGAAACCTTATAATTTTGGTGTCAAACGTTTTAGCAGATTATAATCTACGTACGTACGTTTTGCTTTTTTTGAAATTTTGCTTTGTTTCTCAAATACAGACGGTTTATTACGAGCAAGTTATGAACCAAAAAAACCGAGATTTGAGGGGCTTATAACTTTTGACCTATTACGAATTTTGAAAAAAGGAAAAAATACGTACGTAGTTTTTCATTATGTCAGTAACATATTACAAAATCGTTAAAATTAAATGATATTTAGGGGTAGTAAAACGTTTTCTCCGTTTGTATGGACATGGACGCGGTACACTACACTCTTAATGAGTGTTTAGTTTAAACATAGTTCTGTCTTACTCTTTCATCTTGAAAGACAGATTTGTAAAAGAGTGATAAAACATAGTTTAAATTAGGAACTTTAGGGTTCGTGAGAGCTTGTAGGATCCCATAGAAAATATGTTTCCTATCATCATATACCTATTTTAAAACATACGATTACTGCCTTTATAGTTTGCGGTGTGGTCAGAGATACCAGAGTAACAGTATCCACTTTTTAGGCAGTTGCCCATATTAAAAAGAACAAGCCTGTATATTTGCCACTTCTTATTTTTAAAAGGGACGCCGCTTTTCGTACCCTTTAACTCGATTAAAGTCGAGTTTTCTCAAAGAATATGTAAAAAATATTTTTCTGTAATTACTATTTTGTCATTTTTATGTTAATTTACAACATTTTAAGACAATCACGGACAAACAGATAGACGGGACTACCGTTTTTATCATCATCATCATCATCATCAACCTTTTAAGATCCACTGCTGGATCATGGTCTCCCTCTAGTGCACCATTTTTAGTGGTTGCTCATTGAGAGGAATTGCCAAAGTCACCACGCTTGGCAGGCATGGCGGAGCACGAGGAGTCGATTTAAGCACATATTCTTAAAGAAAATTGGTGCTAAGCATTTTGGTAGGGGGTAGGATTCGAACCCGGGACCTCTAGTTTCAAGTCCACCGTCCTACCAATTAGGCTATCGACTACCTACCGTTTTTATATTTTTATTTAATTTCACGGGTAATACCGATGAAGATATTTTTTGGGGCTATTACGAATAATTTTTAAAATCAAAATTGCTCGAATATTTATAAGCGCTTAAAATATTTATAAAGTTTGTCCATGCTCTAATTTTAAGTTACAATTACAACAAACAAAATTTTCATTATTTTCCATATATCATAGAGCTGGCTAGTTCCACTGTTGTTATAGGCGAAAGGTTACTAAAGTTATGAAAACATTTAACAGAAAATTTTCCTCTGAGAGTTTTATTTGTGATTATAATAAATAAAAAATCGACTCTTTCTAACATCGGTTTAAACAGGTCAGGGAGTACTATGGCCCATAGACGGGCTCCACCTTTCGCCAATTTTTTGCTCTTTGACCAGTTAAACTGACCAGGTGCAGTAATAAGTTACCTTATATTTCGTTGGTATCGTTTTATGTCGCGAGACAGAGCTCTAGAATGTTTTAAAAAGGCGATCTAGGATGTTAAACTTGCGAATGGTTTCCAATCATTAATAGTCACATTTGAGTACACTTTTGACCTAGAAGTGACGTCACCGGCCCCCACTCCCAAACTTTGAAGGGCTTTATCTCTGTAATTTTTTGTTTGATTGACAAAAGAAAAAATACGTGTCCAATATTTTTTGATAATCTAAAGTTCGGACTAAATATAATACTATATTGTTTACCCTGTCATCTTCCCTATTATAATTATGAAGTTTGTATTTTAGCATAATCATCATATAACGCAAACGCCTCCTTACACAAAGTCGGGAGAAGATAGCATTTATGTCAACAAGTCATTCAGTCACAGGTCTTTAATAAAAATACAACTTAATTAACTTACACTCTGTTAATTATTATGATATGTTGACTGATACAACAACATACCTTAAGACGCTGGATAGAGCCAACGACCTTGAGAGATGGCACCGCCCCCACGCGGGTACACATACACACCAAACGACGTGCCTGCCACTAATAATATAGCATCAGGCTGCAGCCGGTACTGTCGGTACACGAGCGCTTACGCACACACGCGTGCAGTGCGTACATAAAATCTCGAAAATGAGAATAAAGGAATTTGCTGAAAATTTTATTAAAAAATAGAACAGTATTACGATAGTATATTGCTAGATAAAAAATCTGTCAAAAAATCAGAATCATTGCATGCATTTTAGTACTGTTTCTAGACAGTAAAATATTTTTTTAGAGGTACATTCGTGATTTTTTTCTATCGAATCAATATAGTTGTATTATGTTTTGAACACAGTATCTTTATAAAGCATAACCTCAAGAATATCATATATTTTTTTGATTATGGTCACTGCAGTGGATCATGTACTTTTACGCATCATAAAACTCGCATTTAGCTCTATACATCCTCTTAAGACTGTCGACGAAGTGAAAACTTAAAACTATTTAAAAAACGCCATTGCTAGATGCGATTAAAGAAGTTTATTCTCGGGATAAAAAGTACACTGTCATCCTTCAAGTATCGCTGCGCAAAATATCACAACGATCCGTTGCTGTGATTTGTCGTGAAAAAAAAAACAAATAAACACACTATGGATTAGTTTTAAAATTAAAAATAAATTAACTCCATATAATGAAAATAATTGAAATAATTTGAAACAAGTACAAGTGAATCTACGTTGGGTAAGTTGTAAATCTAATGGAAAATTTAAATTAAGAATGTCGTTTTATGTTAATATAAATAGTTTTAGTTGTCATCAAAAGCAGCCAGTGTTATCTATAAATAAAACATAAATAAAAAAAGTCTTTGCTGCAAAACTTTCTAAGAGCCTACATAAATTTATTTCACAAAAAAATCTAAACTATTATCCGAAGAATTGAAGGTCAATGTCGAAGTAATGAAAAAAGAGTTTTATTTTTGTTTGCTTATCGTGCCTGTGAAATTAGTACAGTTCATTCTTATATAACACAAGTTATTTCGATCGATGCCGATGGAAAAAAACTGGCGATTTAAAATGCTAATTTTAGCGATGTTTTTTTAACTTTCTGTAGTTTTCCAGTAAATTTGTTATTTATTTTTAAAAGTGCAGTATCGATGTAATGTGGAGCACTCACTAAATATGGACACTGTTACTATTCTCTCTGGATGTGATGCGGTACCATGGTTCTATCATAGAATTTACTTTGATCTTAATTGCATTATACTTGCTGATTTCTGCTAAATGATGGTGAATCAAAAGCATATACGCAAGTAATGACAGTTTTTTTTACTGTTTTTAGGGTTCCGTACATCGCGAAAGAAAAAACGGAAGCCTTTATAGGATCACCCCTTGTGTCAGTCTGTCTGTTTGTCCGTCTGTCACAGCTTATTTGGTCCGAAAGTTGAAATTTGGTACATATATAGAGTTTGATGACCCAATCACGGACGTATAGCGTAAGTAATTTTATTTATTTTTTTAGTTTTTAGATTTTTTAGATTTTAGTGCACCATTTTTAGTAGTTGCTCATTGAGAGGAATTGCCATAGTCACCACCCTTGGCAGGCGGGTTGGTGACCGGACGGCCGGGCTTTACGTGCCCTCCGGAGCACGAGGAGTCGATTTACGCACATATTCTTAAAGAAAATTGGTGCTTAGCACTTTAGCAAGGGGTAGGATTCGAGAACCCGGGACCTCCGGTTTCAAGTCCACCGTCCTACCAATTAGGCTATCGACTACCTTACTAGTCGTACTAATATTTAGTGTATGGATGGATGAAGCAATATAAATATTAAGTATGAAAAGCAAGAGGTGCATCCACTCTGCTTACTCCTATAGGAAACAGGCGTGAAGTAATGTATGTATATGTATATTGTACCAGCAGCTAAAATCTAATTATTTGTTTCATATCTCATTAAGATAATAAAGACACGTTTGACCTAGTGGCAAAATATGAACCTTAGCTTAGAAAAAAATGTATAAATTATTTGGATACGCTTTTAACTACTTATCTATTAGAGATAGAAATATGTTACCACGGACTTTTTTGTAGATCATTTTATTCTATACAATTCTTTCCTACATCATTTTGTTATATCTCTATTTGATTAGACAGCATACGCCATGAAAACTCGCTGGAGCTAACTTTTTACCCAACTTGATACACTTATACTGTTAATGCTCAGCTCCTATACATGATAGATCTATATTTAATAGTTGTAAACCATTCCGGTGAATCAACCTATCTAATAGTGGAAACCGAAACAAAATTCGTTTAGTAGTTTTTGTGTAAGACGCGACGGATTTTCATATACTTCAGGATGGTTACGCAGATTACACATCCATTTGACGTCAAACGGAAATAAATAATCTATTAATAGGACTTCACAGTACAACCTTCAATGGCAGTCATAAGTTTTTCATGTTTCACGAGACACTAAAAAAGTGATTTTTAAATTACTTTAACAACAAATTATTGATTACTCAGATAATGAGTTAAAATTGTTGTTGATAAAAGCAGTGTATATAAACGGCGCGCAATCATTTATTTACCAGTTCGTGTTAAACAATCATTGAAGGAAGTCAGTGTTAAGAATTAAATATTTGTAACAAAATTTTTAAATAAACATGATTCAAAAGGAAACGCCGGCGTTTGCGGAGCTTGGTGACTTTGCTTGCTCAAACGTAAGTTTTTGAGAGTCATTCAAGCGAAACATGAAAAAATATTATCTGAATATTCACAGCAAATAATAACAATATAAAATGAATGATATGATATTAAGTTTGTCTCAGCCATATTATATTAAAATTAAATGCCTAGTTCGCCTTCTAAAAAAAGAATATACCTAATATAATATATAAACTGAAGTATAGTAAAAGTCTTGAAAGAAATATCTTTAGAATTTAGATATTGGTATTAATTTTCTATAATATATAATTCTAAATGCAGTGTTGCCAGATGCTATAAATGAATAGAATGAGTTACTGACACTGTATGTAAAATCATTTAGTCTTTTTGACTCGGTGAAATTGAAATTGCTCCTTCAAGTCGGTTCCTTATTACTGATGATCATACCTCCTATGCATCAGATTAATCTCAACTATCTTCTTTCATCAGCTGCCTAGTAAAGAGCTGTGGCTATAGATGTGCCAAAGTTGGCTCCTGATCAGGCCATCGTACTTTCGTTACCATAAGCTTTTCCCTTCATTAAAGATTCCTATTCCATATTTATTGTAGCATGGAAGCTGACATTTTTAGGTACTAGTAAATAAAAGTAAAACCTAGTTATTTTGTTTATTATTTTAATATGTGAATTTATTTCTTAACATGCAGGCGGGAGGACAAGTACTTTTCGCTACTGATGACTTCTTTGCACCATGCGAGAGTATGATAAGCGACTCTGAACCTGTATTTATAGCTGATAAATATTCAGAATATGGCAAATGGATGGATGGATGGGAGACTAGGAGAAAACGTATTGCTGGTCATGATTGGTGCATAATTAAATTAGCAGCTAAATGTGTTATTAAAGGTAAATACTATTTTAATGATCATATGAAAAATCTGACAAATTGCAAAATAAACAATCATAAAAAGCACTGCCCGACCCAATAATATTTTTTTTTGTAATCAAAATATAGAAAATTCTCCAAAAGCCACAACCACATCAGCCTATATTAAGAAAACTTAGCATGCTTTTACTTTTATTTAGAAATGAGTACAGGATCATAGACATAAAACTAAAAAATAACTAATTGTTTTAGGTTTTCTTGTTGACACGGCATTCTTTACTGGAAACTATACACCTAAATATTCAATACAAGCTGCATGCTTAACATCCGAAGGTAAGAAATAAGTTAAATTATTTCTTAAATATAAATATAATATTATATGTACATTATCCGGCAAACCGTACAAAGAGGCTTTTCCATCTACATATCTCAACAGAGCTGGCCACTCGTTAGGTATAGCCTCAAAAAACACTTGGGCTAAGTGAGGAAGGTATACCCTTCCGCTAGGTACCCTGGGGCCGGCAACGGATCCCGGGAGCTATAAGGTAACCCGTGAAGATTTTTCTTTATTTTTTCTTTTTTTTATATTTATTAAAATATAACGAACGTGGATAAAGTATTATTTTTTAATATTAATTTAGAGCGTGATTTCATAGAATTTTGCTACGTATTTTTATAAAAACAGGCCAAACTCTCCAGTATTAGTACTAATTTTTAACCGACTTCCAAAAAAAGAAGGAGAAGGTTCTCAATTCGGACCGTATTTTTTTTTTTTTTTTTTTTTTTTTTTATGTATGTATGTACATCGATAACTCCGCCAATTGTGAACCGATTTTCATGGTTTCTTTTTTAATCGACAGATAATTTTTCCGGATTGGTCCCATTTTTCTCTCATAAAAATTGGTTCATTAGTTTTTCAGAAATTTTGAAAACACTGACTTTAAAAGTACATTTTTCTTGATATCTCGATAAAATAAGTACCGATTTTGACAACTTATTTTTTTTAAGACATTATAATTTCTCGACATTATCTCACAGACATATGACGAAAATCGGTTCAGTAGTTTTTCAGAAATTCAGTAATTAATTTCTGTTTACGGCTGAAAATTATGTATCAGAAAAAGCCTTAGCAACGGTTGCTATTGACACGAAGTTGTCAATTTTCGTGACGATAGTCTAGCGGTTAAATGTAATGGGGAGTCATAGGATGCACAAGCACATGGTTCAAATCATATCCACAGCGTTTTTTTTTTTAATTTTTCATCAATATTTTTTTAGTTGCGTTATTATTTGTCTCTCAAGGCAGCAAAATCACTTAAAAGGGTAAAATAAACCTTTTAAAAAAAAGTGCACCGACTTCAAAAATTTGCACTGAAAAGTAAGAAATAATAAAAATTTCGTCGTAGAATTTGAAGACGGTTGGTGCCAAATTAGAAACAACTTAGTTCCCAAATTCACTAATCTAGACAATTCATTAGGAACCTACGATCATCAGTACATACAAACATAGATAATATTGAACAGATCTTTATCTTCTTAGATATTTACTTAGTTTTGTATCCTAATTTGGCACCAACCGTCTTCAAATTCTACGACGAAATTTTTATTATTTCTTACTTTTCAGTGCAAATTTTTGAAGTCGGTGCACTTTTTTTTAAAAGGTTTATAAAATATATCTTTTAATAGAAGAATCGCTAATACCGGATCGGCAACCAAAAATGGGATCAGCTTGCAAAAATTGTGACTTGGCAAGTGTGTCGCAACTAAATTCAAACAAATGGGAAGAAATCGTACCGAAAACACCACTGAGACCCGGATATGAGGAAACACGATATAATTATCAAAAGGCAAGAAATAATCTTAGTTTAATACACAAATAGCTACTTTCAAGTGAAACGTGAAAAATCAATCTACCTATATCTCTTATGAATGCGACTCTTGTAGAAACCTTAACTCACATTTAACTAATAGAATCTCCAATATTGCTTAACAACAGGTGGTAGAGTTCTTTGTTTATCTTAAAAACAATCTTTATTAAATTGTAAATAATGTGGACTTTTGGAAAATAGCCCATTATCCCCAAAATGCATTAGGCACACTCCTAGAATCCTTTTAGCTCAACTCTGAATAAAAGAGACTCACTTTAGCCTTCCCCAATAAAAATAATACTGCTATACACCAGAAGCCATTAAAGCCATGGAAGCAGGAAGGAGCCTAATATAAAACGGTAATGATAAATTATGATTACAGGTTGTAAGTGACGAATCTTGGACCCATATCAGAGTGAATATGTTTCCTGATGGAGGAATAGCTAGACTTCGAGTATACGGTGAAGCCAGACCTGAACAGCCTCCTTCTGATGTTCTTGTGGATTTACTCTCAATGATGAATGGTGGCGTTTGTCAAGGTAATTGAACTAAGAACTGGTCAATATCGGCTGATTGATTTTGAATGAAATTTGATTTATAGAGATGGCAAATATGGTACTTATTATCGTGAAAACTTAGCCCTAGGTTCTAAGATCTATTTTGTAATAAAAATTACTGCACAGCAAATAAAGTTTTTTTCCAATAATACCATTAAAAATTACAACTGTGTGAATTGCGGCTCTGGATCAAACCATTCCGTTCGCATTTGAAACGTAAAAAAACTTGTAAATAGGCAGACGAAGCTTTTGTAATATTAGTGGCATTTTGGAAATGTAGTTATTTTTGTTAGAGAAAAAATATATTATTAAAAAATATTATAGCTGGTTCAAAATTAATTTTGTGCTAAAGTCTGTCTATCAAAGTATCCATGCAAGTATTTAAATTATTAAAAGATAATTAAGGTGCTGAGTACCTGAGCTGAAATTCATTAAAACTGCATTAGGGCTTCAGAATCATAGACCCGTGCTGCAGAGTAGAAAAAGTTTAAAAAAATACCTCAGCGTTTTAATTTATGATGTAAAACCATCCACTCACTTACACAGCCACTTAGTATTTTAGACGTATTACGTAGACCTGGGCAAATTTTTTAAATTACTATGATTTTAAGTAGGTTCCCGAAAGCTAGAATTATTAGGTTCTAAATTCGAAAAAAAAATTTTTTTTTTGGTTTTTACTTAATGATACTACTTTACAAAGGTGCGTTGGTAGCCGAGTGGTTAAGGCGTCTGGTATATACCTACGCAGACCACCGTTCGATCCCGGCCATATACCAATGGGTTTTATTATTAAAAACTTAAGTACATAATCCGATGCTTTTTCCATCATAAAAATATCCCAACACCGTTAAACTATAGCTTCACAAATACCAACGGCAATCCTTGAAGCTTTGAATCTCAAGTCGGAAAATCAATCTTATGTTGAAAATTGTTCTCTAAATTAATATTAATTTCAATCATTTCTACAGGTTTTTCAAACGCACACTATGGTCATCCACGCAATATGATAAAGCCAGGTCGTGGAGTTAACATGGGAGATGGATGGGAGACAGCTAGAAGACTAGATCGTCCTGAGGTTTTGGAGATCAATGATGAGGGAATACTGCGTGTTCCAGGTAACCAGATAATCAAATAAATAAAATTGTTGCCTATCTGTCTGACTCGATGTTTGTACAGAATAGGCTCCGATACTTTTTTAAAACTTTTATACCGATTTTGATCAACTTAGACTAGAATCTCTTTTCGTTTCATTTCAATATATCTTTAAGGCTTTTGTAGAAAAGTAAAAAAATATGGCTTTGCCCGTGGATATTTTAAAGCAAAATAAAATATAGCCTATGTCACTCCCCTTACATAAAAACTAACAAACAAAACCTCTTTATAATATTGGTATAAAAAGATGTAAACGTATAAATTTTAACTTCTATTATTTTCCAGGTGAAGAATGGGCAGTATTCAAGCTTGGTTTCAAAGGCAAAATATCAAAGTTATGTATTGACACATGTCATTTTAAAGGGAACTTCCCCGACTCTGTCAGAATTGAGGGTGCCTACTTGGGTCGCAGAGAATATACAAATAATCTCAAAATAGAATGGAGACCTATTGTCAAAACTATTAAGGTAATTAATTTTTGTTTGTCTCATATGCTCATAAAAACTACTGGACCAATTTTGGTTCTGTTTTCGCGATCAGATAGACTGATCCATGAAGGTTTGGATTTATAAATCAGCGACTACGTCTTCTAAGATCCTAGCAGTAACCAATAATGTTATTTATTCGAAAAATTGGGATCGGGTGATTTCATTTATTGGTACTTAACTGAAAACTTCCAAAATAATGTTCGTGTGTAATATTTTCAGATTTCTTTATTACGTGGCTGAAAAGTTAGTTTACGAGATCATACCTCGCAAAATATTTACTTAATAAATAATGCCTTTTAGGTGACACTGATATCAAATTTTCACATTTAGCGAATTGACCAAAGCGAGGGTCACCTAAGAAGTCGATTAGCCTTTGAGACAATTCATAGCAAAATTACTTTGTCTCTGGGCCCAGGCCCCACGGACCTTAAGTCTCTCCGGCAAAAGACACAAATATGTGGTCTCTACTCATGACTTCAAATTTGCGCTTTTTGCCAGTTTCAGCTGATTCCGCCGCCTTTTCTGCTTTGACTGTAGTGCCATGGAGGTGGGAAACTGCAAGTGTATCGGCGCAAGTAGGGTCCCATACTATCTCCTGTCCTAATTTCCATAGCACCACAGTCATTCCGCCCGGTCGTTTGCCGTCTTCATGAGCCAGACCGCATATTTCAAGAATAGATGGTTCGAGATTGATGCAAGCGTAATGGAAATTAATCTTTATTTATTATTTTTGGAAGAAATATCTACAACGCACTAGAAGTCGATTAAACCAATTAATAGTCACCAATCTATTACGCGGTGAACTATTGATACTAATGCTATTTAGTTTGAGTCATTCCACCTTTATCTTATTTTCTGTTTTGAGGTATGTAATGAAATTGTATTTTTACAGCTCAAGGCAGATAACGAACATTGGATGGACTGCATCTCTACCTTCAATAATACAGTAAGTCACATTCGTGTGACTATGGCACCTGATGGCGGAATAAGTAGGGTTAGAGCTTTTGGATATTGCTCTGCTTCTATAATTTAAACCGTATTTAAACGCTTTTAAGGCCCTGGTGGCTCCTTTATATTTTTTTTCTAGATTTTAGGATTTAATTTAAATTAAAAAAAAAATTAAATTAAAAAAGTCAAAAGATATGTGTCAGGATCATTTAGCATACATTTGTCTCTGCCTACACTGCTGCGATAAAAGGCTTGATGATAGACATAAATAGAAGAAGTGGTACATAGTTTGATTTGTGGTGGGATCTTGTCTGTGCGCAGGCGCACCGTCAAAGTAGGTATACTGCAAAGTAGCATTTTATTTATGTATTAACAGAAATTTTAATTTTCTGAAACTTTTCCAGCAGAGTGACTGCTTATTTATTTAATATCTATGTTCTATGTTTTAAATACGTAAAATATGTGTTTTAAAATTAGTATTCAATAGAGTATTTTTTGTATACATAGGTATATACGTAACTAATAAAACTAGTATAATTCTGTAAGTAATTACTATATTATGATAAGTCTACTATAATTTTTTGTATAAGATTTATAACAAAATGGACAAATTTATATACGTGGAGATATAAAATCCAACCCACTTTGTTGCCTTCCATATTACTTTGGAACTATTAAGGACAAAACAATTTTATTGCAAAATTATGCACCGACCGAAATTTATTGCATTTAGAAATTAGGATAAGTGTATTAACAATATGTAATTATAAAATATGTTTTCGAACTTCATAAATTATTTTGTAAAGTTTGTGATATTAAATTAAGTTACCACTAAGTACATAAATAAAGTATTTAATCTATATAACTGATTTTAATTCATATATTTTATTATTCACATTTCTTCGGAATTCTACAAATCATTTACAGTCAAAACCGGTTATAACACATTGAAAGCACCGATGAAATACGGACGTTATATCCGATAGTTGTTGCAAGCGGTATCCATTTTTCTACAACATAGGTACTATTTTCTATAACGTCTTAGGTTATTATATTTTATTTTTTATTTTTAATTAATTGTCTCTTCTTGACAATCGAAGGGCGCGATATAATAAATATACGCCTCAAACCGAACTACGCTACACTGTTTCATACTATTGTACTAAAAAATTGTGTCCGAACGAAACAGGATTTTCGCCGAAACCGAACTTATTTAGATGTGTTAAAATTTCTACTGTATAATTATTAATTCGAGGTCACATCAGGCACCGAAGTACCTATTGCTCGCTGCCCGCCGGCGCTGACTGACGACACAGCAGAGTTAGCAATGCACATCATACTAATTTATTTATTTCAATTCACTTGTAAAAATAACAGAAAATCCATTTATCTATTACCTAATACAACATATACCTAATAGTTAGTGCATGTTACTTGCTTCGTCCAGCTATAATAAAAGTCGGTATTGAATCTCGACAAATGTGGGTGGGATACATATCAACTATACACCCCCACATAATTTTATTTTTTTACACATAGTTAAATTGAATTAAAAACAATATTTGAAATAGTTATTGATTTATGTTATATAATATAACTCAGCTGGCGACCACACACGAACCACGAACTCACCCGAAGTCTGGGCGAAATCGAAACCGAGACAGAATTCGGCCGGACACTACTAAAAGTACGTCAGTCCAACTAATAGTTCTTAGAATTAAACAAACAAAATAAGTTGTCAATGTTAAACAGCAGACGGTAAGCTGTCACTTCTTTACAGACATCCATACATACAGTAACTCTGCATATCTGTCTGTCTGTTACGCTTTCACGGCTAAACCACTGAACCGATTTTGATGAAATTTGACACGGAGAAAGCTTTAGCCCTAGGAAAGTTCATAGGCTACTTTTTTTTCAATCCATAATAGGGGATGAAAGTATGAGCCCCATCGGCAAAGCTCACTTTTTAACACACTTGCACGTAACGTGAGTCTTAATACCTCACTTTTAGACCCATAATCCCATATATAAAACACGCGTGCTTTTTACTTTACATTACAGCACAAGAGTTATAATATAACCCAATGAAGTTAAATTCGTACAAGGTTGCAAATTGTATGTGTGTCCACAAAGCATTCTTAATTTAACCGCATAATACAGTTTTATTTTTTAACCACGACTTTGTTGGCTGTTTGGCGAAGTTACTCGTGCTTTATCTAGCGCGACGCGGGAAAAAACAAAACATTTGAGAATTGTACTTTCATTAATTGTTTTAATAATTAAATGTTAAAATAACATGAAGTTTGTTTTTTTCCTCGCAAGTTTGTTGAAAAACGTCGTATAAAACCACAGATCTTTTATACTGTGATCATAACATACTCAGCTTAAACTAATACCGCCTCGTACGTAATGACCAACATAGCACAATGTACTACAATGTAATTACCACAATGAATATTTGATCCTACCTTATGAAAGATCGACCCCCACATTTGACATTGACCCTATCGATTGGCGTAAAAATAACGTTCCCAATTCTAAAATTAAAAAAACAAAATTATTTGTTGGCCATTAATATAATAAAATTCTACTAATTAAATTTTGACTGCTAAATTTGCTGAATACAAAACACAAAACAGTACCTACATTGCCATACGTAAAGTCCCGTTGTATTATTTAGGCATATCATATTTTCTAGGCATTTCAATATTCAATTCGATTCTACGTCATCTCATGGCGACCGACGCATGCGTTCCGTAACATGAGGGGGAATCCGGTTTAGGGACTAATACTGCACTGTAATTAGTCTGTGATTAATAAGACATATACAGTCGGCGGGATCATCTTAGGTAGGTACAGATTAATTGGCATATACACGACTAGCATTCCGCCCCCGGCTTGGCCCGTGGATATTTATGAACAAAATAAAATATACCCTATAATAGCCTTACCCCTACCCCTACCCCTACCCCTACCCCTACCCCTACCCCTACCCCTACCCCTACCCCTACCCCTACCCCTACCCCTACCCCTACCCCTACCCCTACCCCTACCCCTACCCCTGCCCCTGCCCCTACCCATACTCCTATCACTACCCCTACCCACCCCGTTCCCGTCGTCATGCCGTGATGGTATATAGCGTATGTTACTCAGGGATAATGTAGCATTCTAATGGTGAAAGAATGATCAAAATCCGTCCAGTAGTTTTTGAGTTTATTCGTAACAAACGTACAAAAATACAAATCTTTCCTCTTTATAATATTAGTATAGATAAATACTTGACATTTTCAAATCATCGATTAACATTGGTGAATTCACAATAAAAGAAGACGAAGCCATTCGCCAACAGATAGCGTAAATTTCAAAATAAAACTAAATTGATCATGTAATAAAATCTAAAGCGCCACAAGTATTCACGCCTGAGGAATATTCCTACACGAGAGCCCACGATGTTATTTAGTTCAAAGTTCAATAATACATTTATTCCTTAAAGGTTAGGGCGCGTGTCACATATCTCCGATAATTATGTTAGTGCGGTTATTATCACCGGTTATTGGTTATTAACCGGTTAGGAGTGGATTTTGTGGCCTTTATTAAATACGGAGTTTGAGTCCTTGATTTCTTTGTAGATTAGTGTATGATATAACGATAACAATAATTAGCTGTTGTTCCCAGTATAACGATTTTTGACATTGGTCCCAGGGTATCCAGCGGAAAGCCAGTTCTGTTGAGGTAGATTTAGATGGAAAAGCATCTAAGTGTGGTTTATCGTATTATGTACCTACATAAGTTTTTAATTATAAAAACACATTGGCATGGATGGGATCGGACCGTGGTACGCCTAGTTAATACCAGACGTCTTAACCACTCGGCCGCAACTTTTTTATAATTACACTTTTTTAATTTAGTGTTTAGTAGTTTGAGATCCATTCACTTGAACCACAACTTGAACAAATTAGAGCGAAAGTGCCATCATCGACACGAGCGACAAAATGTAAACAAACTGATAAACTGAGTTGATCTCTGTATTTGTCTCACAAATTTGTTGACAATCTGTCGCTCGTTGTTCGCACTTTAAACATTACGAATAAATTTGGCAAACGAATTAAAAAAAAAGTTTTTGTTTTAACATTTCGAATCGACAAATAGGGTAGTAGGGGTGGCGGATTTATTGCCGTAAAATATCTACATCCCCGCCGCTCTCTATACTCCCTTGTGTGTGCGTGGCGCTTATACTTCGTTATTTCTCCGTGTATGTGTACGCGGCTATCTTTCTTTCATATTTCAAAGAAGAAACCATGGCACCAACAAGTAGATAAATACTTGCAAAACTAACAGGTATCAAAATATGTAGGTAATACGAAACAGTTTTATGTTCGGCATATAATTGCCACTCCAAGAGTCCCTTGTCACACCCTGCTCAAGCTAGCCTCTCTTTGAGATATTCGGGAAAATTTAGCCCTAGATCGTCTCGTATCAAAGGCTTGTATGTATAATGCGTATTTTTGGCACGTGTCAATACCTACGGATATTATTGAAAATCAATTTGAATGGCACCTAAATAGGTTTTGGGCAATATTGTGAAGCTACCTATTTAATATTTTGCTAATCAAATACCTAAAGACACCTTGGAAATGTATTTTTCAAGGCATATGGGTATTGAAAGAAAGAACTGTTTATGAAAAAATCCAATAAAATATCCCAGTCAGTAGTACCATCGATTTGTACCATTGACGGTACTAGCGACACTACTCAGTGTTACTAGTACAATCAAACAGGATGACTTGTGTACCACGTAGCCTAATATTAGCCCTCCGGCTGCCACTGTGCAAAAAAATCACGTCGGTCTCTGTTTTGACGTGAAAGGACAAACAAGACGTCTGGTATTAACTAGACAGACCCCGAGTCCGATCAATGGGTTTTTTAATTTAAAACTTATGTACATAATACGACAAACCACACTTAGAGGATTTTTCATCTAAATATACCTCATTAGAACTAGCCATGCGTTAGGTATAGCCTCACAAATAACATATATATAGCTGGGTACCCTGGAACCGTAACACGGTTTCGAGAAAAAAAAGAACAAACAAGCAAATAAATTTATTTAGGTATCAAAATGGTTTCATCTAGATAGTTGTCCAAAAATTGGTAATTGTGAAGATTTTTTTAATACCTAGTCTTTTTAGAGTTCCAAACATCTCCGATGAAAAAACGTAAACCCTTTTATAGGAATACTGTGTGTCTTTCTGTCTATCCGTCTGTCACAGCTTATTTTCTCCGAATCTACTGGACGAAAAATGTTGAAACTTTTATATAGAGTTTCGATATTGGGAGGAAATTAAAACTTAAAAGAAAAAGTTATTTCAAGTGCATATCATGTGACACGTTCGTTATAAGGAATACAAATATATTTTTATTATAAATTTAAAATCCATAGTTTAAATTATATTAAAGAAAATATACGAAAATTGACAGTTCACCCCCATTATTTCGAAAGTCTAAAATTTTGTAAAAAAAATTAAGGAATATAGGACCTTTGCCCTTTCGTATAGTTTACAGGAAAACCTAAACGAAAATCCTTTCATAAAAAATAGGACGGAACCCTCATACTCATACTCGCAATTTTAAATCCGTGTGAAGTCGAGGTATAGGTAAGTCTTAGATATAATAAGTTCTGAACAATTTTTTTTCAGCCTATGGCGATTTGCATATACTTTATTTTTACATACCTGCTTATACAAACGATTTCTTTATAATGCAAAACCGGGTAGGATATCTGGTATGAAAAATCTACGCAACTGAGAAAATGTTTTAAAGAAAAAATACCAAAGAAATAAAAATAATTGAGGAAAAAATAACAGAAATATTCCGAATACAAAAATGGAGATAAAATCTATAATAATCTTCCAACTATTTTATATAAATGCTAACATTGTTTTTCTGATGGGGAAACTTTATTCGATTTCGTGTGGAGAGACGAGATTTCTATTATTTATGCCCAACGTGGCCCTAAGGGCATTGTCATAATGTTTTTTGTTCACTGCCAGTTTCCGAATACTGAAAAATTAGAGATAAACAATTTTTTATTTAGATATGTAAATATTTTACATAATAGGTATCTAAAAATCCCTATATCTATATTATAATGTGATTAAGTATATTCATTCACGTAATTCTTTCTTTTATTCCTGATACCCAGCTGATTACCCGTAAACAAATATAACTATTGGAAACAGAGGAAATTATGCAGATATAATTTTCAATTTAAGTTTTCGAAATTTAGATAAGGGTTTTTTAATATAATGGCAGGTGGCAGGTATGCCTTACGGGTCCCAGAATCTTTTTAATCGCGATTTTTTTTAATAGTACATTGTGATACAAGCGTGCTATGTTGGTCATTACGTACGAGGCGGTATTATCAGCGCGAGCCACTACGCGAGCTCTATAACAAAGCTGAGTATGTAATGACCAATGCACACGCGTTTCATACGACGTTTTTCAACACACTTGCGAGGAAAAAACAAACTTCATGTGGTTTTAACATTTAATTATTTAAATAATTTATGAAAATACAATTCTCAAATGTTTTGTTGTTTCCCGCGTCGCCCTAGAAAAAGCACGGGCAACTTCGCCAATTAGCCATCTAAAGTAGCCCACAGACTGGTCCGGCATCGCACCGAAAATTTTCGTTCCGGCCGCCTTATGATCGAGATTGAATAACGGCCACACATTGGCGATGAAAATCATACGATCTAGATCGCATACAATTCACACACTCACACAGACACATATCATTCGATTAAACAAAGTGTCAAACTATCAGTCATATAGTATATGTGTAATGGGTATGGATGTGGGTGTGTGACAGATCGCTCCGGTCATCGAAATCAACCACAGATTTAAACTGATGGTGGGCCGCGCGTACAAGAATTGGATGAGTCTGTGGTGGATTTCGGTGGACCGGCCGGCAACCGGCCGGGGATTGATCCAATCAGTGGGCGCCTTAAGTCGTGGTTAAAAAATAAAAACTGTATTATGCGGTTAAATTAAGAATGCTTTGCAATCTTGTAAGAATTTAACGTCATTGGGTTATATTATAACTCTTGTGCTGTAATGTAAAGTAAAAAGCACGCGTGTTTAATATATGGGATTATGGGTCTAAAAGACTCATGTTATGAGCAAGTGTGTTGAAAAAGTTTTTTAAGGCTTTCGTAGCACGAGTACTGACAAGTAGCCCATTGTAGAACGTTATCTAAGTTCGTTATAACAAGTTTTCACTGTAAATTGAAGGAATAGGTTAATAGAGATCTTTTACAGACGCTAGAGAAACCAGTAACAGTGTTCACATTTAGCGAGTTGCCAATGTTAAACAGAAGGTGGACGCCCTATGAAGAGTTACTAAAATATTATCTTGAGCCGGACTGAGATCTATTTTTAACCGACTTCAAAAAAAGGAGGAGGAGTTTCTCAATTCGTCGGAAACTTTTATGTTTTTTTTATTAATTGTATGTTTCCCGATTACTTGAAGACGCCTGGACATTTTGGATTTTTTTAAGGATATACTTCCCAGGTGGTCCCATGATCATCAGGTCAGGATCTAAAGATGGGATCCTGGAGAGATCTAGAACTCTTCAAATTTTATAGGCACTTTATAGTACACTTTTTTTTAAAAGGCAATTATAGTACTTTAATTGATACGAAAGGGTTTTGATTTTGTTTTTGTTTGTAGGGTATAGGCTCCGACACGGTTGAATAAATATGAATTATAGAGACAAACCATCTACAACGAAGAATAAAAACAAAAATTTAATTTCGGAGATCAACTTTTCAGACGCAAAGTGGCCCTCAAAAGGCGAAGACAAGATATTTTCTTATCCCGACATATTTTTCTATTCTCTCCCCGAGGGAGTACATCACACGATGTTAGCTGATGTCGGAACTTTATTCTATTATAGCAGTCTCTGGAACTGTAGGAATATTGGACGAATTCTAACAATGGAAATCTACTAACCATAACAATGTACAAATGCTAAATTTTCAGGTATTCTTGAAAAAAAGTTTTATGTTTCCTTTTTTTTCCTTCTTCACGAGTTACCTTACAGCTACCGTGTTATGGTTCTAGGGTACCCAGCGAAAGACAAAGTTTTCCTCACATAGCCCAAGTGTTTTTTGAGGCTATACCTAACGAGTGGCCAGCGCCCAGCTCTGTTGAGGTATGTAGATGGAAAAGCCTCGTTGTACGGTTTGTCGGCTAATGTACATGGTGTGATGATACGACCTTATTTTCCTGGCCGCTTACAAGCTGGCCATCATAAATAGCATTTATTTTAATTTTAGAACACGATATTGTTCATTTTAATTCAATAGAACATTGTATCTTATTTTCAAATATTCGATGTGTGGAACCTAAATTAAAATTTTACTCATTCCTTCACAAACTGTTGACTTAGGCAGCCACTCTGCCAATTGTAAAATTTATTATATTTCTATTTGATCAACTAAGTGAACAACTAAATAAAATGTATTGAATCAGTATTCAAGAACTAATATCTATGTTTATATAAAAGGAGCGCAAATAAGTATTGTAAGTATTTTTATCATATTTTGTATTGTGTTACTTCAATAGCTTAACGCCCTGTAGTAATGTGTAGTTCATTTTTATTACAGTGCGCTCCTTTTTGGTGCTCCTTGCTCCTTCCTTACCTGCTCTTTTTCCTGCTCCTTCCTGGTTGTTCCTTCTTTGTTAATTCGACCAATAAACGAATGGTGAAAGTTTACTACGAGTTTTCCTGCTATACATACCTGTCTACCCCACACCCGACAATGGTAGGATGTGATTGTATCTAAATAGTGAATAATTATAATTATTCTAAGGCGAGGAGATTCGTGTGTGAGATTTGTATAAAGAAAAATTTCTGCTATAGTTATTTTTTTTTCTTTCTTTCTTCATGGTCTGCTGCCTTAAGGCGATAGCGATTGTTATTTTTGACTGTGTTTTGCAATTTTTGTTCATTTACAAAAAACGGTAAACGGTACAATCGCTCATAAAAAAGATAATTTCACTGGCGGGATTAAAATCTTCACATAATAAAAAAAAGAAAAACTCTTAATTTGGACAACTTGGATCCTTATTAGGTTAGTAATAAAATAAGAAAAATAACACTAAAATAAATTACATCCGAAAAAAAATAGATGTACATATTTCATCGAGATATTATTATGGCGAAAAGTGGACTTTTGAAGTTTTTTTTTCCTGAATAACCAGTGAACTATTTTACATGACAATAAAATAGGACCAAACCGGAAAAATACTCTAAGAAATAAAATATAAATCATCAAAATCGGTACACTGGCGGAGTAGAACAAAAAATAAAATACAAAAAAAGATCGGAGAACCTTCTTTTTTTTCGAAGTCGGTTAGTTAAATTATTGAAAACTAAAAAAAGACATAGGCAATCATTGAATCATTGGGGACTGCCGACAGAAGTTGAATTAACGTATAATAACGCCATCTAACGAGCATTTCATTTAAAAATGTATCTGTCACTAATAGTAGGGGCCAGCTCGGTACAGTTTAGCGGATAGACGGAGCTGCTATAACTGTTCCACGGGCTTTGTTCTAACTAAGATGCCATAGCATGTTGGTGACGCGAACCCATAAGATTTTCCTCTACCAAAAATCGCCCAACGCGCCTTAAGAAATAAAACTAGACACAAGTGATGGAATTAATAGATCCGGAAATTGTATATCCTGTGTAGAATTATTAGGGTTCCTTTGCGGTATCTATACAATATGTAAAACTTAGGCGCGAGTAAAATTAAAGTTTGTATGTCCATTAAATTTTCCAATATCCAGGTAGGATAATAAATTCTGGCTGACAATAATAATATAAGTTTTGCAGTACCCACGTCAAACGGTCAGATAGGGGTAGCTTTGACTCCGAAGGTAAGTTTAGGATAAAATTTGCATTTTCGCTTTTCGAAGCAAAAACCACGAAACTCTGAACATTGTTAGCTATGATTGTGGCTGTGACCTCTTTTCATTTCTTACTAGCTTTTGTCATGTTTTCCGGGATAAAATAAGTCTTTGATTTTTCCCTTCAAGTTTCATCGAAATCCGTTCAGCCGTTAAATAAATAAATAATAAATAAAAAAAAGTTAGCCTTTTCTTGCTTGAAAATATTACAAGTATATATGGGGAATTTCAATCAACATACTAAATTGAGCACAAACATTAAATTTTGTATTGGACATTCACTTTATACTTTGTGGTGTGGTAACAGTGTTCACTTTTTGCCAGTTGTCCATATTGAACAGAACAGGTGGCAAGTCTGTACATTGGAAATTCTGTAGTTGTAAAACCATTAACATAGGTTAACTATTTATAATAATCCTTTGTATTGAGAGACTTTTCGCCCTCAAATTAACTTAACATTTTTCTTCCTTCGCGGATTGCCTTACAGCTTCCGAAATCGTGTTACGGTTCCAGAGTACCCAGCGGAAGACCAAGTCTCCCGTGAGGCTATACCTATCGAGTGGCCAGTTCTGTTGAGGCCAGTTCAGTTCTGTTTACATGGAAAAGCCTCTAAGTATGGTTTGTCGGATTATGTACATAAGTTTTTAATAAAAAAATCCCATTGCTATAAATGGCCGGGATCTGGGATCGAACCCGTGGTCTGCCTAGTTACTCGGCCAAGAAAAAAAAACCATAAAAATATTTCCAAATAATACCCCACGAGCAAAACAAGGAACTTCAAAGAAATTTACATACTATTTATGCACAAATTATTCTGCTATCTTAAAAAAGTATGTGCGCTTATAAAAGATAATCTAGATACATAAGCCATTTCGGATGCTTCAATTTATTTAGGAAATTCCGGCGGCTGCGTCGTAAAAGTTGGATTAAATTGCTCAGACTAAGGTAAGGAAAAATGTTGGGAAGATACGCGGCGGCAATTAACAAGACCTTCTCGAGATAATTCTTGTCAACTACAAGGCCTATGACAATTCCAGAAAACCTATTTTCCTTTCTTATGTAATAACCAAGCTTGGTTGTGGCAATATTATCTTTTATATAAATAACAAGCGACCCCGCTCCCGCCCCTGGCTTCGCACGGGTAAAATATCGGTTTATATATATCTACCATCACGCCTTTCATCTCAAGAGGGGTAGGCAGAGACAATCGAATGCCATTTGTTACGATCCTGACATATCTCTTTCGCTTCTTTTATATTCACCATATCTTAATTATAATACCATCAATATAATTTGTCTATTAGAGATAGCTATTTCCCCGACTTGATTCACTTATGCTATCAATGATCAGCTCCTAAACATGATACGTCTATGTTTAATGCTAGGTTATGCTGTATGCTAGATCCTGAATCCCGGCCATGTACTAATGGGTTTAGCTTAGAGGCTTTTCCATCTGAATATACCTCAACAGAACTGGCCACTCGTTAGGTATAGCCCCACAAATAACATTGGCTAAACGAAGGAGACTTGGTTTTCCGCTGGCTACCCTGGAACCGTAACAAGGTTTCAAGAGCTAGAAAGCAACCCGGGAAGAAAAAAACTGCATTTATTGGCTCTCTGAATTTTTGTTCATACTCCATGAGCAACAATCGATACCCTTGAGTATGTAATGGCGAAGGAAAATCGAAATCACTATCACTACATATTATTAGACAAACCCCCGCCGTCTGTCTGTCTTTCTGAACACATTTTCTTGCAATTTTTACTATTAGATAGTTTGATTCAAGAGGGAGGTTTACGAGTTTAAAACATGGATCTATCATATTTAGGAGCTGGGCATTGACAGTATTAGTGGATCAATTCGTCGCGTATGCTGTATAATTCGTAAAAAATTTGAATTAAGAATCCGGGGGCATTGTCGCTATTTTATAATAAAATTATAAGAAAAATCATTACAGGGTAAATGCTATGATTGACTTCCCCTTAAAAACAATATTAGCTACCGTATTAAAGAAAAATGTCTTTCAATCGTTAAAGATAAAAGTGTTCCGGGAATATTATTTCAAAAATTCTATTGACAAAGTCAGTGAGACGCGCTCAGCTAACGTCACTTGATTAAGATTGATGTATTTGCACAGTACGATGGAGAAAGTGCTTTCCCTTGTAATTTCGTGAATTCTGTACATCGTTAGTTTGATACGACGCGGCGGAAGTAGACAAATTCATCGCCAGTTTATTCCGGAAATATGAAAATGGATACTAAATTGCCAAAAACCTAACAATCTGTTGTTACGAACGATAAATCCGAAAATATATGGCAAAAAATTATGATTCGCTTCTTTAACTTAGGTACTCGTAGAATATATATAGATCTTGACGACACACAGTAGTTTGAGTTGTAGACAGGTATTTTGATTTTGTTTTAATTTTCCAATATAGAATTTTATTACGTTTTGTGAAAATTTAAGAATCCTATATCCATAATTTGTATAGGGATAAACTATTCCCATTTTTTTTTGTAAATAATCCCCCTGTGTCACTGTAATAAAATTTAGCATATAGTTACTTATTCAATATATCTAAGTGAAATAGCTGTTATATTTTCAATTGGTTTTATTGAATAGGAAATATGGATGATAAAATAAAGTAATAAAGCTCTTAATTTAGCTCTGTTATACCATTAGCCTGCAATATATACATCGCGTTTTTTTATAAATAATAATACTTTTATGATTTTCTAATTGGTCAAAAATAATAAATCAAGAGCTTTGTGGTAGATTATAAAAGAGAAAACGGAGGCAAAGTTTTACTACCCATATTTCCTATTCAATAAAACCATTGAAAAAATAACAGCTATTTAATATTGAATAAGTAACTATATGCTAAATTACAGTGACACAGGTAGATTATTTACAGAGAAATTGGGAATAGTTTATCCCAGAAAAATTGTGAATGTATGTTATTGAAGAGAATATGTCTAGCACTAGTGGATCTGTCACATCCGCTTTACGTGTTCTTCGAAGCATAAAGTTTTTTTTAAATATTATTGTGTTACTATTCAGTAACCAGCGGAAGTTAAGTCTTCCTTATTTAGTAAACTTGAATTCAGGATTTCCGCTTTCAATAAAAAATACAAAGAACACAATGTTTCCTACTTCCAATAAGTTGAAAATATACTAGGCGGATCCCGGTTTGATACCAGCCATGTACCAATGGGTTTTTTTTACAATTAACAACTTATATATACATAGTCCGACAAACCACACTTAGAGGCTTTTCCATCTAAAAGGTATATCGTCACAAATACCTTCAGCTAAAAGAAGGAGACTTGGTCTTCCGTTGGGTACCCTGGGATCTACCGATAACACAGTTTCGGTAGCTCTAACGCGGCAACCCGTGGAAAAAAATGGCATACGCAGCCAACAGAAGTGTAAACTATATAACTTATAATAACGCCATCTAGCGAGCATTTCACATATAAATGCATCTTTCATTGATAGTAGGGTCCATCTCGGTCCCAGATGACGCTGCTATAGCTGTTCTAAGATACCATAACATGTCGGTGACGCGAACCTATAAGATTTTCCCCTACCAAAAATTTTTACTTCAAAACCTAGATAGTTAATTATTTAAGTTTACTGCAAAGATTATATGCAAAAAGCTTACATTTGACAAGCATGAAGCACGCATGTTTAACAATTTGTATAAACATAGGGGAGCGAGGTGAAAGGTGGATTTGGGTGTTTGAACAGTTAAATGTGCTAATATTTACCTACATTTAGTGCTTAAAGTGTGCATTGACAAGGATTAGTTGAATATGTAACCGATTACGGAGATCTATCGTAGATTCTTAGTGACAAAAATTGGACTGAAATATGAGGAAGGAGCCAGCCCTCTTTTCACTAGAAGAGATGATCAGTCGAGGTATCTTTAATAAACTTTTTGGCATTTGAACCCCACGGACCTGGAGTTTCTTAGAAAATTGTAGTTTTCAATAATTGAATTATATTTCCGCCGCAGCTCCCGCTTTGATTACTGTTTCCCTGAGATGAGACGGGGCTAATGTGTCCACGCACGTAGCATCCCATACAAGGACCCGACCTCTCCCAAGGAATCAGATTTCTTCCATTGATTCTCTTGCCGTCTTTCCGGATTATTCCCTTTGGCTCTAGGAGAGCAGGGACTTCTATTGCAGACGCAAGAGCCCTTTTGATGGTATCATTGAGGGAACTGTAGTGAGAAAGCCTGCCTTTTTATGCAGGAAAGTCCGTAAGTTCCAAATTGTATATCATAACTGAATGCCTACACGGGTAAGATATAGCTGAACACAGAAAACGCTTAAACATCTAAAAATGTACCTATATCTAAGGATTAAATAATTGATTTGATTTGATTTGTAGCGTTGTATATCTATTGTTACTTCAGATTAAACGTCCAGTTGACCAGATACTCATCACTGTGATCAATGGTCATGTCATGAAACTTGAGGATATGATATGACAAAACGAGTGCTTTCCATAGATGAGAGAAAGCGAGGCCGTGGACGACCTCCAGTAACCTGGATTCAAACCATTAAAAAATACTTAAAAATTATAAATGCAACATGTGAGACAATCCACAACCGTGAGGTGTGGCGGGAAAGTACTAGGAGAACCGACTCCAAATGAAATTAGAACCGGGAAGAAGAAGAAGAAAGTGTTTTGTTTGTCCTTCTATCACGACAAAACCTACAGAGCAACTAATCGACGTTAATTTTTTTGCAAATCGGAAATCTTTTTTTTACATTTTTTTAAATATAAAAATAAATTCTATTTATAAAAATCAATTTAACAAATAATCAATTACGAAATTTTAAGAGTATTCTAAAAAATATGGTAAGTTAAGGCAGCTCCATCGTCGAGGCCAAATGATTTGGCTATTGGTAAGAATCTGCATCTTGTACCACGAATGCACTTGTAGCTCGTATTATTGAGATAATGATTCTTGATCTTAGCCATTCCATCACTGTACTTCTAGATCTGCCCCAACGGTCAGCAAAGGCTTCATTTGTGGTGCAAAGACTCCATCAACAGATGTCACAAGTGGAGTGAAAGTCGCATGTCGCTTCTCGCAAGCGGAAATCTTTCGGGTTAAATAATAATTATTATTTATACACTTAAAAAATGTTCACGGGCGAAGCGTAAATGAGTCAGAAACAAAATTTTAAATTAAAATAACGAAAATAATATTGCTGCTGGTGTAAAGGTTCCCATGAATCCATGGACATTAATAGAGAACATCCCAGAGCGAGGAAATTTTTATATTTGAATACTAACTTAAAAGCACTTACAGTTTTTCCCGAATTTCCAATTTTTCTTCACAAATTCCATCGGCTAAAAGAGGAAGGTCTTCTGCTAGGCAGCCTGGGACCGATAACACGATTTCAGAAGTCATAAGGCAACCCGTGAAATAAAAATAAAACCGAAGTTGTATTGAAGTTTCATTTCGTTTGTTCACCCATTAAGTAGGTAATCTTTTACTTTATATCATATTCCAATATTGGTACAGACTTTCAGTAAGTATATATAAACACTTTGAGCTAGCGACACGCTATAGCTTCGTATACCCAGGGCCGGATTTACCCGTAGTGCTGCCCTGGGGCACCGTGAAAAATTTTTTTAATAAATAAAATGAATCATTTATTATTTTTATTATAAACTAGCATATCGCCCCCGGCTTCGCCCGTGGATATTTACGAACAAAATAAAATATACCCTTAAAGTAGCTAGATTTCGAGATTTTTTGACAAACAATTTTTTTAACTTTCGTAAAAAATAATATTTTTTTTAATAAAAAGTATCCTATGTTACTTCTAATACCTCCAAGAATATATGTGCAAAATTTCATGATGATCGGTTAAGTAGTTTTTGCGTAAAAGCGTAACAAACAAACTTACATTAGCATTTATATTAATAGGGATGAGATAAATAAACGTTAAATGTGCAAATGTTCTCAATACAATTACACATTTTAAAGCATTTTCAATAACGCAAAAAAATTTTTTTTTCTCTCCGAATTTTGCCGCCCCTGGAAATTTGCCGCCCTGGGCAATGGCCCCTGTGGCCCCTAGTGTAAATCCAGGCCTGCGTATACCCTAATTTTCAATTGATGAACGTTGTTTTTGATCGCAGTGGATCAAAGAATAGACTTTGCGTGCAGACCTCTCTGACCCATTTTTTTTTCAGAAAGAAATTATTATAATTATAGTCTGTTAGTTTGTTTAAAAAAAATTCAAATCGATCCAGTAGTTTTGTAAGTTACATTTACTACTTTTCTACTAGCTTTCCGCCCCGGTTTCGCCCGTGGAGCCCATAAAATTGTCTGAGTTTATACAAAAAACCCATAGAAAAAAGCACTTTCAGTTTTTCCAGAACATTTCAATTTTTCGGGCAACTTTTCTTTCCCTAGAAAACCTGATTCGGACTGCTACGAACAAGTGATGCGCTTATCATCGAACATCATTTCATTATTTTTAACCGAACTTCAAAAGAAGGAAGAGGTTCTTAATTCGTCGGAATCTTTTATGTTTTTTTTTATGTATGTTCCCCGATTACTAGAAGACGCCTTGACCGATTTTCGAGTCCGAGGTCTGATGATGGAATGCTGGAGAAATCGTAAACTCTTCAAATTTTATAGGCACACTTGAAGCGATTTGGGTATTTTTTTATAGTGACTTGTGCATTTGCTTTCGGAAAGCACTCTTTTCAGTGCATATTTTTTGAAGTCGGTACACTTTTTTTTAAATGCAATTATTTATAAGATTATATTGTTTCCGCAGATAAAGTATATTTTCTGTTTACAAGGTACGGAACCCTAAAAACGATTAGTTCAAGGTTGAACTTCTGCCTAAACAACTCGGAAAGTTTCCTCTCTTTTGCCTTTTTCAAACAGAAGAAAAAATAATGTAATGTCCTTCAGTAGAGTCAGCACAAAAATTTCGCTCAGCGACGCTGTCCCCGCGAATTAAGATTGATGGATTGCTTGTTATTTTTGCTTTCACTTTTTACCATGATGAGTTTTAGGACCAAAATTGTACTATTTTTTTATTGTTACCACTTTCTATGACTCATTATTCGTTAATTTTGGAAACTAATTAGTGTAGATGTCTAAAAACGTCTCTCTTAGTAGGTACATTTATTTGAAATTCGAATGAACATAAAACTTCAAAACGATGGATGGACTAGCATAAGCCAATATCAGTATAATTACATTCAGATAAGGTTTACTTTGCATTGACAATCACATAATTGGTAAAGTGTTTTGTGTCGGCCATACACTTTTCCCACTGAATGGGCAGTGTCAGTGAGGCTATTATTAAAATAAAGTTAAAGTTCCGACAGACCACACTTAGAGGTTTTTCCATCTAAATATACCTCAACAGAACTGGCCACTGAGACTTGGTCTTCCGCTGGGTACCCTGGAACCGTAACACGGTTTCAGAGGCAACCCGTAAAGAAAGAAAAAATAGTTCCATGGGCAAAGCCGGGATGGAAAGCTAAAGTAATAGTATACTAAAGCACAATAGTATTTTATTTTAAAACTTTTTATAACAAGTCATCAGTTAGAAATAAAAGGAGCAGGTTAAGTAAACCCTGGAAGCTGTTGTGGCGATTTGTTTGCGTTGCTAAACGGTTACATATTGGCGTTTATTTAATGCAGAGCTTCGTCCGTATAAGGCTTACTTCATACTGTGAATTTAATATTGCTTTTAAAAGTTACAGCCGTGGCTAAAGACGCTGGAATAATGTTCATATTTAGCGACTTGATAATTAAACCTGTTTTAAAACATTTAATAGAAGCACATATTCAGGAGAATTTTCACATTATCGTCGTGTAAAATCTAAAACTTATTTAAGCTAGAATTTAAAAAAAATGGCAAATGCAGTCATGGGGACTGCCGATAGAAGTGAAAACTATATACACATAATGTATCTGTTTTCGGACCGAAGAATTGCTGCCAAAAATACGCAGCCAAAAATGCCCGACCCACGTGGAAGCCAGTACACGAATTCCTGCCCGGATATTCTCGGGCCAGGCAATCCAAGGTTTTGTGACCAAAACATGTAGCTCAACCCGCCTAAAGAAGTTTGCTATGCTAATTATCTGGACGAAGGACGAGCCAGCCCTCCTATCACCAATGGTGACGACGATTTTTGGAGTGATGCGTCTTGGAATTTAGACCAAGAGTCTTTACTGCAAACAGCACAAACATTGCAATAGTCTTTTAATATATACTTGCGCTTATCTTAAATAAGTTTGTAATGCAGCTATTCCAAGTCACATACAACCTTTATTCGAAATGTGAAAAAGCATCTCTCAACATCATGTAAATGGAGCCATTGCGAATTTGCTATATCATGTGGCAATTGTTGTCTTCACTTATAAAATAAACTCATCACTTTACTCTAAACTAATGCGAAACTGTGTTTGCTTGTTTAAATGTCATTCTTTAACGCCAAAACCGAGCAAGGATTTTCTACAGAAATAGTGGCCGGATCGTTTTCTCTTTGACAGATTAGACAGCACACGCCATGAAAACTCGCTGGGGCTTACTTTCCCCCGACTTGATACATGAAAGACAAACAGACAGAGGCGGTAAAGGACTTTGTTTTAAATATGTAGAGAAGTGACAGTGATACGATGTATCATATACGTGCCTCAATTTTTCTCTTACTAAAGCCCATTTCTTGCTACTGAATCTGTTTTTTATATGTATGATTTTAAAATAGTAAATTGGTAATAAAAAAAATCAGTCAATAATGTAAACTAACCCTTAGTGCAAGTAAGGTATTGCCTATTTTGTTATCGTTACATGTGTACCTTAGAACATGCTGTTTGTTTAGAAAAGTACACATTGGGAATTCTATATAGGAGGAAACAGCTAGAAATTAAAACAATATTATTTTTATAAATATATCGAATGTTAACTAACAAGCCATTGCTTACTGAAAATGTACTATCAAAAATGGCTGCGTGTGCATATGTTTCGATAAAGTTAGCATATTTTACTACTTTTACTATAGGAAAGAGCTTAAAAAGCGTTTGCACTCGATGTAAAGTTACACCAGCGCCTTCTGACGAAGAATATTCGTTCTCAATTACAATATCGGAAGCCACTCTTTATATCCTACCTACTCAATAAAATATTATCTACATAATTCAAGTTCTTTCTCAGTAGAGCTGGGCGTTATTTTCAATAAGCGTTTCAGTTTCTTACCATATAAAGTTGTGGTAAATTATCTAAAAACAGTTTTTAAAACCGTTCTCTGACTACGGTGCACGTGTACACCTGCGGAGGCACTGAACTAACGAATGGTGAAAGTAGTTATTGTTTTTTTTTGTCTATGCCTTTAACATTCTACCAAAACTATTTTCGAAAATTATTTTTTCTAAGAAACCGTTTTGGAGTTTTCTTAAAATGGGCCATAATGTAGGTATACAATAAACTGATATTGTACTTACTGACGAAATAACTGTTTTTTCCCGTTCGAAGTTCCTTATAAAAACTGTTCCGTTTTGTTGTGGCTCTATTTCTCAGGGTACCCTGGTACCCGTGAAGAGGTAAATAAGTAAAGTAACCTACCATCTGACTTTAACAGCGACACTGTTCTGAACAAAATAACATTTGACTAGTGATTCGCCCAGGCTCCGAACAAGTGAAAAATATTTTTTTTTTAAATTCAATTGATTTCAAGTTGCTCTGTTTTAGCGTGAAAAAACGAAAAACAAACAAAAAATATCCTTAAAATGTGGGTGACAACAGGGCCAGGAACGTTAATTAAGGAGTGAAAGCAGGCATTACGTATATGGGTCACTGCACTCAGTACTCGTAACTTTAATGTAACTTGATGGAGATGGAACATGAAATATCGACTCACTCTATTAAATTATCAGTTTAATATATTTTTTATTTTTTATTTATTATTATACATTTTAGTTAAATAGATAAATATATATTATAATTAATAAAAAATCAGTTTAATTAATTAATTATCAAATATTCAATTTAAAACAAAGTTATTTCTACATATTATAAAAAAAGAGTTTTCTTGCTTTGCCCCCTCCCTGAACCAAATTTTCACGCAAGAACTACTGAATAGAGAATAGATAGTTTCACGATTATCTATGTTGATTCACAAGAACGGTTTACAGTATTATACATTAAGCTTTTTGTGAATCAAGTCTGGGAAAAGTTAGCTGCAACGCGTTTTCATGGCGTATGCTGTCTAATCCGTCAGAGGGGGCGGCTGGCTAGTTAAGTATTATAAATAAGGGTTTCGTACCCCCAAAGGGTGCCAACGGAAACCCTATAACTAATCTTCCGCTGTCCGTTCGTCCGTCCGTCCGTCTGTCACAGGGCTGTTATGTATCTTCTGAACCATGGTAGACACTTGAAATTTTCACAGCGTGTATTACTACTGCTGCTATATAACAACAAAATAATAAACCAGGTTTGTCCGTGGAAATTAGTAAAATGAGAAAATCCTCTATTTTAGCTCGTGAGGTAATTTTTTCTCAGGTTTTAGTTGCAATTATTACTTTAAAAAAACATCCATCCTATTATTTCAAGTAACTCTGTCTGTCTGTTACATTTGCAAGGATAAACCACTGAACCGATTTTGATGAAATTTGATACTAATACTTTTTAAATCCACCCCCTAAAGGGATGAAAGTTAATATTGGCTCCACGGGCGAAGCCGGTGCGGAATTCTAGTAATAATATAGCTTATAGAAATCTAGTAATGATCGATGGAAATATTTAAAGTAGGTACGGTACACACAATCGCCGAGCATGTGTGAAAGGTATGATGAATATAAAAGAATCGAAAGAGGTATGTCAGAATCGTAACCAAATAGCAATGAAAGGCGTGATGATAGATAAATAGATAGATAGGTACTATAATTCGAACTTAGTACCATTTTCTTTCATGACATAACCTTGTAGTTCAAATATGAAATATCACTTCAGAATATCGACTAGCAACGAACTCAAGCATCAAGTAAAAGCAATTTTAACGTTACCAACACAGTTCATTCATTTGGGGTAGAGTCACGCGACGGTTGACCTTCGATTATATCTGGGTCCTTTATTATAATGTATTCATTTTAGTGTGCACACAATGAGGTGAAAACGACAAAATTTGGTCCCTTATCACTCCATCTTTTTAGGGAATTTGTATAAAATTACGGCTCGAAACTCTTGTGTGGTATTATGAGAATATCTTCATAAATAATGATATAACTTCATTTTATGTTATGTTTGCTTCCTGGATATACAGGAATATAAAAACAAATACCTAAATCAAGGTATTAACTAGGCAGACATCGATTTTTCGACAAACCACGAGGCTTTTGCATGTAAATATACCTCAACAGAACTGGCCACTCGTTAGGTATAGCCTCACAAATACCATCGGCTAAACGAGGGAGACTTGGTCTTCCGCTGGTTGCCCTGAAACTTAGCACGGTTCCGGAAGCTGTTCCGGCCATTTCGTTGGTATCGTTTTGTGTCGCGAACTCTAGGATAATAGTTAATTGTGATGTTTTAAATGGGAAAGGCGATCTCGGACGTCAAACTTGCGGGAACCCCCACACCAAAAATATGCCAAAAAAAGCCATTGGCACATGACCGGGATCCGGGATCGAACCCGTGGTCTGCCTAGTTAATACCAGACGCCTTAACCGACGCACTTTGCTTTGTCTGCAGTGTTTATAAAGTTTATAGTTCAAAACACGTTTAGACCAAACTCAAATTACGGGTGAACCACTCAAACGAACGTTGGTAGATACTAGATAGTTAATGCAGTTCCCTACGGCCGATACGATGTCTAAGTACAGTTTCATGAAGAAATTTTACATAAATTTGCATCGAAGACTACACCTTGTTTGGCTGAATACAACATAAGTGCTTCATAGTATGAAAAAACCAGCCAAGTGCGAGTCGGAGTCGCGCACGAAGAATTCCGTACCATTATCTATAAAAACGACAAAAAAAACACGTTTGTTGTATGGCAGCCCCTTAAATATTTATTTTATTCTGTTTTTTAGTATTTGTTGTTATAGCGGCAATAGAAATACATCATCTGTGAAAATTTCAACTGTCTAACTATCACGGTTCATGAGATACAGCCTGGTGACAGACAGACAGACAGACAGACAGACAGACGGACGGACGGACGGACAGCGGAGTCTTAGTAATAGGGTTTCCGTTTTTACCCTTTGGGTTCGGAACCCTAAAAATTGCCAAGGTTCCCTTCCATAAATAAAAATGAAATGCTGTTCGTTGGTAAGAGCGTCACTTAAGAACGGCTGGACTGATTTAGTTTCTTTTTTAAATGTTCATAATTAATTTTTTAGGGAAAGAAAAATTTATAAAGTTCCCCGGAAAATTGGAAAAGTCGGGAAAAACTTTTGTTACGCGTACGGTGTTCTTTCTAAAAAATACCTATTATTCATTATTGAGTTATCTTAAATAGGATCATTTGGTATATTTTGCCGTCCTGGAGTCAACGCTTTCATCAAAATGTAATATTTTAATACATATCAGTTTAAAATACAATGGAAATTATTTTGGAAATGAGCGTTCCCATTTTTTTCATCGAAGATATTCGGAACCCTAAAAACACGGCGATCCGTTGCTCCGTTTTGGCATTAAAGAATACAAACTTCACGGCTTTTATACCTTGCGGTAACAGTGTCCACTTTTGCCAGGACAACTAGGAATTAAACAAAACAGGTAAAGTTAAAGATGGAATAAAAGAAAAGTAGGAAAACCACGAATAAAGCTATACTATCGTTAATATCTGGTTATTTCCATAACCTAGCCAGGCAGTCCCACTTCATAAAAGAAATATACATAATTCAAAGAATCCCGAAGGTTAGCACCTGATATGTGGCCCCGTTTGTGTGACATTATACTACAACGTAAATGGACCGGAAAATATTTCAGCTTTTATTTCCCTATAAAAAATGTGCAAACGCTGTTGACATTTTAAGACCACACATATTTAGGTAGGTGTATAAAAGAGTTAGGTATATATTACTAGATGAATGCGAATACTTCGCACCGTTAGTATTGTCAATATTGTTGTCATAGTTCAACTGATCTCCAATAAATGGCGTCTTTTAAAAATAAATAAATTTTGATTAGTTTGTTTATTTTTCGAAGTTTTATTTTCAAAATGGCGTATCAAAGTTATTGTTTATCTATGTGACTTTTGAGATATGATCAGCCGTGTGAGCATGATTGTGTAGAGAGAATCTCTATACGTAGACAAAATCTCAGTTAGAAAGAGAAAGATATAATATCCCATAGTGATAAAGCAGGACAAACAAGGGCTCGGTTTCAGCGGGGCTAATCTTTTTGTCCTGCTTTGTCACTACGCACGCACACATATTATATCTTTCTCTTTTTAACTGATATTTTGTCTACGTAGAGATATTATTTCTACACGCGCCATGCTCGCCTTACAAAGACTTAGTGTATATAGTGTATAGGGGGTGTCAATTTTGCGGTTAACGTCTCGATCTCCACCAAAGAGTACTTTTTCCACTAAAGGGCCGTTATAAGGAAAACGGAGGGTAGGTAGGGAAATGTGTAAAAAATTAATGGCGTGTTGTGTGTGTGTGATACAAAATTGGCCTGACCATGTACTGTCTTTCCTTGACCCAGCTATTTACTCGGCATTTTAGTGTTGGATATTCTGGAGCCGGGCATTCCTTGGGTAATTTCAATGGCACCTCAAATCTTACTATTTATTGAAACTGGTGTCACACACAATAGTATTCCTATCCCTGCTTCTCACGTGAAAATTACTGAAATATTTATAAAAATGCACTTTACTTTATCCTCCTGAAAATATTATCTGTACGAAACATCTATTTGTGCAGTTTCAAGTAAATACGATAATATATTTATTTTCTTCCGGAAGCCTTGTATAGCCATAAAGTTCAGTTCTGCGGGTACAGATTTTTACTGGATCCTGCAAAACTGACTGGTATGTTCACACACAGTAGTTTGCATCCTGATTTTCGCGGGAGTTCTATCCCAGACGATTACAAAAAATAATCAGCAAAAAATAAAATAAAGTTTAGTTACATTCGTTTTTTTTACTTAGACACGGACTCTGGCGACGCGGGGGTTTCTTGTATGTCATTTGATAAACCTCTCTGGCCTTTGTGCCCCTCCATATCCTCCTGGATCCGACCTTGACTATACGGGGTCCTGTAAAAAACGGGATATTGCCGTGGGAACGAGCTCTTAGGCCACACATCTTCTGAAAACAATATTTAACTTTTTTTTTCACTTTAGTAATATTTACTTATGCTAATTCTCAAGAGCCTCAATTATTTTTTATATTGTTATTTCTAGGTGATTTTCTAAGAAATAAAACAAACATTAATTGTTATGAAATAATTTTCTTTGGAAAGTGAAACATTGGAGTGCGTACATTTTCGTCTCATTTCACATTTAAATATAAAAGTCTTAGGATTATCCTTGTACACGCTAGCCTCATTAAACACGTCATTTTTACGTTATTTACATAAATAGTTAAGGTTATTTACATAAAAGTTGTCTTTTTCGTCCGATTCCATGTTTTTATTACCATGGATTCTCCAAGTGAAACGGGAAAAAAGAATTTTATTTGCTAGCGTTGTATCAAGGTTTTATACAAATATTAAAGTTACAATTTTATTTATACATTTGGGATAGGTTCTATTGACACAGAATGAGACTAAAAATTATACAGAAAAAATGGGGACTTTATGAATTTTAAGTCTTTAGATCTGAAAACACCTCAACAGAACCCTGAGCCACTAATTAGGTAATTTTTATATTTTTATTTTAAAGATGAAGTATTTTTGTTTTCTATGCAGTAGTTTTTTTATAATAAATTTTAAGAATTTTTAAATGCCAGTCTGCCCTTTGCCCAATTTCTCAATTCATTATTCTAACTGGAAGTACCACAGGCCACGTTGACGGCCGAGTGGTACCACGGTACAGAAACGCTACTTTACCTAAATGATGACGTCACTTTGTCGGATGCAGGCAAAACTTTGAAAATTTATAATAAAACACTACTGCATAGAAAAGAAAATTATTCAAATTAGATATAAAAAACAAAATCTTAGTTTCTACTTTACGTCGGTACCGAATTCCACAATTTATGAAACTTAGCACTTTGGATTAAACTAGCATACAATGTATGGGTCTAGGATCTGCCTACCACATTGAAAACCAGGTATGAAGTTTCCATCTGTATAATTTTAAGCCACAAGCTACTTATTGGTCACACAATATTACGGGGTAAAAGCGTTACCTTATACCTAGTTGTTCCTCATGAATACAAGACACTCTTTTTCAACTATTAATTTATTTACAAACTTAAAATAATATACTTCGGGCTTTAGAAAGAGATAAATGGTGCGCCAAAACGTGCGACAGAGACGAACAAAACCGAAGATAACCGATCATTGCCAATAATTTATTTCTAAAGCCCAAAGTGTAGGTATATAGCAATAATATGAACCAATATTATTCGATCACTGATTTTCGAAACTAAAAATTGTTATAATTATTGTAAATTCTAATAATCAGTGTCAATACCTAACTAACACTAAAATCTTAATATACATCACATTTTCTTTAAAAGAAGCTTTTATAAAATTTATCCACTAATTAAGTTTATGAAATAAATAGCAATGTTATTCAAACATTCTGACTCTTGTTAACTTACGTCTTTATTTACGTCTCTTATATTTACAACTAAGTTAATTTATTTACATAGGTTACTCTAATTAAATATAGTTTAAATATAATAAACTAATTTACAAATTTTGACAACACAAATAGATTACTGAAAAATTACTGTTTTTTCTCTCTAATTAATATAGTAAATACATAAAAAAAACATTTACAATATTAAAATATACAGTAATTGGATTAAATATAAAATTATTAATTAACTGGCAATTAAACAATGCGTTTATCACAAACTGCTAACTGAGCATAAATACCACGCTGTGGTTTAATTATATGTTACATATTAAAAATCCTTGAATTTTTATTTAGTTTCAAAACACATACATTTAATATGAAATTTTAAATTCAAAGAAAAAAGGATACCTTTATTTATATACAGAAACACGACCTGACTGAATCGAATTTGCATGGAGTATTAAATTTGTCGTGACAAGTCCATTATCCATCCCAAAATACTTTAGAACAAAAATAATTGTAGTTAATAATTAATTAATACACTAACTAACCTACACCTAACTTGAAAATAACATCCAGATACGAGTATTATATTATAATTTTGGGTTTATATATTTATTGGTCATAACAAGAAAAATATAATAATAAAAAACAATTAAATATACCTACTATGCTATATACAAATAATAGGTTTAAATAAAATAGGTAAAAAAATTCATCAAGATCGCTGCTTTCTGGGAGTGCCCATAAGGCTGGTTGCATTGTCACGTTGGATAACAATACTTATCCTTGGATCCAAATATGAGCTCTTTGGTCGTGGGACAGCTCTACCAATCTTTTGGCTATTTCTTTGTAGAGGTGTCGTGCGTTAGGTCCCCACGTACCCAGTGTTTACACCCCAAACGCCACATATATGTATTCTTCAGAAAGAGATGCGTATTTGCGACGTTTAGCTGTTTAGGCTTTGCAAGCGGCAGCTCCAGGATCAATAAATGTGCATGGAAGGTGAAACGGATGTCAACACATGTTGCGTCCCATACCAACGGTCGCCCCCTTTTCCTTCGGGCCTTTTTCATCATCACGTGTCAGCCCTTTACGTTCCAAATTGGATGGCATTATGCTGACGAGGGCCCGACGAATGATGTCATTAAGGCTGGCGTGTCTTGCAATGCGTCCTGAACTACGGATACACCTAGGTCATCCACCTCCTCTCCACGTGGCAGCGATTTTGGAATGTTTCACTTAAATTGTATAATAAAGGATTTATTTATATACATAGTTAAACAGCAGATTAGTTATAATATATTTGTCTCACTCTATCACAATGAATGACATATGTGTTCGGTATTAGACAAAAAAAACAATTGACAAAAATGCTAAAACTCAAATGTTCAACAAATTACACAAATGTATACAATTTAAGAAGTATAATTAGATTTAATGCTAAGTAAACACGCACGACGGGCGCTGAAAGTTGGGCAGTCGACCGCGAAGCTGCTAAGGCGCTGGCAGGGGCCTCCACACAGTGCGTATGCGCAGATAACTCTAAACAAGTGATTGCGCAGAAATGTTGATGTGCACAAGCACCGTCGCAACCCTCCATGCTGTCGTATTTTGAATTGTAGGCTCGGATATACCTGTTGAAAACATTTCTAGTTATATCTATCACTATATAGTGTAAAAGGAAGCGTCTACTTGTCTATTTTGATGGTGTTAAATAGGTAATTATTTATTTGAATGTATTTTTTACTTTTATGATCTGTATAGAAGCTGAGTATTAGGTTTACCGCCAGCGCACTCTTGCTTTTATAAATATTTCTGTAGATTTAAATAATCTACAAAAAAGTTTGTAGTAGCCAAGTTCCACATGAAAGCGTATTTACAATACATATACTTCTTCGTCGTGATTTTCTTTAAATTATACTCGGACAGTTTTTATCAATAATATAATCTATTTAATAAATAGAACGACCCCAGTTGCATACAAAAAATTAAGTTAATGCGTAACTGCTGTTATTGACTAACCAACCAAACAAGAAGTTGTGCCATTGGCAAAATGAAAGATCAATTTCAGTTGGTCGTAATAGAAGAAAAAATAGACTAATATACTTGCCTATTAAAAGCCATCATTTCAGATGGAGGTCCTATTCGAAGTTTATCAGCTAGGGTGTGCAATGTATGTGCTGAGATATCATGAAGGTTGTAGTGCTGTGTCAGATTGTACTCGGCGGTCCACTCAGCAACTCCAGCTCGGTTGGCTGCTGCCAGATCCAGGTAATATTGGGTGTAGTCTAAAACCTAAAATGACAAAAATATGGAAGATCGAATGACGGTTTGTCGTTAGTACTGACATTAATTAGGTCTAACTTCAGAAATGTCATCAGCAAAACGAGGACTTAATTGTCTTCCACAAGATTTCCCTGAGACCGGCAACATAACTCACAGGACTTATAGTGAATGATGGTCTTTATATTTTATATCTAGACAGAGAAACTGGTAAGAATGACCACATATAGCCAGTTGTTATAAATTGCTTTCGAGAATTCGCTGCCAGCTTTTAAACGCCTGCTTTATTTTCCCTCCGAAACCAGAAACAATCTTCACTCGATCCAGAAAGGCCAACATCAATTGCTTTGATTGACTGCGCGTCTACTAATGTCATAGGACATACTATCGTTAAAAGTTACTTACTTTTCCAGAATTAGTATCAAATTTGTAGAGTCTTAGACCAGGATTAGCTGGACCAGTTATGTCTCCGTGAGGACTGACAGCTGGGGCCAAAAACGCCCACGATACTGGTCGATCTAAAATATAAAGAACGATTAATTCCAGTGTTTTGGGATATTGCTACAAATATGGTTGGCTTTTTTTGTATTAACTAGGCAGACCACGGGTTCGATCCCGGATTCCAATGGGTTATTTTATTAAAAACTTATGTACATAATCCGACAAACCACACTTACAAGCTTTCCATATAAATATATATCGAAAATGCCATCGGCTAAAAGAGGGAGAGTTGGTCTTCCGCTGGGTACCCATACCTATATCTACTAAAATAGTATAATGGTAAAATATGTAAAATCCACTGTAGAATAGACATTGAATCATTTTACCTTTATCATAGAATACACGGAAGGTATCAGCATGGATATGGCCAAAGAACTGTCCAGCTATGATGTTTGAATATTTTCTGATGGCGCGTAAATATTTGGCGTTAGATTCTTGTGAATAGCCATCGTGGCCATGACGACTGTCGGAGCCAGGCGGTGCATGGCCTACTATGTATACCTGGAGAAAAAACATATTATGTTACTAGCTTCGCCTGTGGACATTTTCGAAATATAAAAGATGTACTTTAATTTAAAACAAATGTTTTCCCTATACAAACTTTAATACTTACCTCCTTAGGGGATAAATATAGGGAAATCCATTCGTATTGCTTACAATATAAAATCAACATCCTTTCCTAATTTCAAATTTCTTTCCTTAGCGGTTGGTTAGGCGATTATGAGTCAGTCAGTCAGTCAGGATATTAATGTATTTTCTACCTTATAACCAAACCATGGATATGTAAATAAGCTTTCACGAGGCTGTAATATACCTATTTTAGGACTGGATGGAACAAATACTTGTGCGTAAACACGAAGAAGGCAGCCATGCTAGCATGACGGTGACGAAAGAATCTCAAGACAAAATCTCAGCTAGAAAGAATAAGATGTAATTTCACATACATAAACATTTATTTAAGGAACAAACAGTATAACAATTAAAATATAAATATACATTTAAAACTACTTTTATATAAAACACCCTCTCGAGATCGCTGTCCTGCGGCAGGGTCCCCAAAACACTAGCTGCATTTCCTCTGTGTATCGCCAAGCTGATACGTTGTCCAAGGTACGTACCAGCTCTTCGGTCTCCCGATACTTTTATTATTTTAGAAGCAAGATGTTTATAAAGCTTGTGTGCTTCTCAACTCCAAACGGCATAAATATGTATTCTTGTCCTAAGGATCCATATTTACGCCGTTTGAAGTTTTCAGCGGACGTAGCTGCCGATCCCGCTCTTGATGAAGTGCCTTTAATGTGAGATGATGCCAAAACACAGACTAAATTTCACATAGTGACAAAGCAGGACAAAAGTAGGAAACCGGTCGTTTCTATCTTGCTTTATCTCTATGGAACATTATCACTTTCTCTTTCTAACTGCGCTCGCGGGACCGGTTAGACCACCAGAGCTAATCGTCATAATGATAATTGTCTTAAAATTTATGCATGTAAATCAGTATTATGATTTCTCATATGTGATTTTTTTTAATTTTTCACGGGTTGCTTTACAGCTCCCGAAACCGTTGCCGACCCCAGGGTACCCAGTGGAAGAATGTTTTTTTGAGGCTATACCTAACGAGTGGCCAGCTCTGTTGAGGTATATAGATGGAAAAGCCTCTTCGTACGGTTTTACTTTTATATATATATAGTTCTTGTGAACTTAAAGAGAAAGGAACGCCATATTGTGGACTTGCCACTGGATTCCGAGCTACGCTTTGTAGAGATGGCAAAATATTTTTAAAACCATCATGAGTGTTCTGTCCTACAGATTCCGAAACCTACATCATCTTTATTTTGCCGATAAAAACTTTGATTGCCTATATACCAATTTAATGATCTGCTCCAATTGATGTAAGTTCCGAAGTTCAGAAGAACTAGCACGAGTTTCTTGCATCAAAAAGTTTTTCTATAGATCTGACAGATGCTTTCGAAATCGACGAGCAGTGCTGTCTTTTCATCACATTTAAATAACACTCTTATATATACAATGCTACTGCGGACTTTTTTGTAGGTATATCATTTCTCATCTATCTACCTATCATCACGCCTTTTACACACATGCTCGGCGATTGTGTGAACTTTTAATATTGCTATCGATCAATACATTTGTATATATTCAATAAAAGTACACCTCGGTCGTCCTCTGAAAGCATTTTCTTTCACTTCAGCCATTTAAACATTTTTAGTAAATCTTTCTTCCTTCATTTTTTCATGAAATATCTCCTTCTAAAACCATAATCCGTAATAGCAACTTTCTGACAGATCTGAATATTAGATGTTTATTTTGAATAGTATTTCAGTTCTATTATTGCGGTTCTATTTATACAGGAGTAAATTAACGGATCGATACGGAGTCCGGTTGAATTTTTTAGAGCTTCCGCAACTCTGTATAATTATATTACGTTGACTCTGGGCTGACAGTCAACGTAATGTTATTTAAATTTTCGACAATGACAACAACAATATCAATGAAATACTTTTTTTCTTCTTGGGTTGCCTTACAGATCCCGAAACCGTGTTACGGTCCCAGGGTACCCAGCGGAAGACCAAGTTACCCTCTTAGAGGAGGTTCTCAATTCGTCGGAACCTTTTTTTCATGTATGTTCCCCGATTACTTGAAGACGCCTGGACCAAATTAGAAATTTCTATTTGTTTGAAAGGGTATACTTTCCAGGTGGTCCCATGGTTATCAGGCCAGGATCTGATAATGGGATCCTGGAGAAATCAAGAACTCTTCAAATTTTATAGGCACACTTAAAGCGATTTGGGTATTTTTTTATAGTGGCTTGTGCATTTGCTTTCGGAAAGCACATTTTGGTTTTGAAGGCGGTTTGTCTCAACGGTTTCTATTGAGGTATATTTAGATGGAAAAGTGTGGTTTGTCGGATTATATTTCAATTATATAAAACCCATTGGTACATGGCCGGGATTCAGAATCGAACCCGTGGTCTGTCTAGTTAATAACAGACGTCTTAACCACTTGGCCACCGACGCACCATATTATTATATTTTATTTTAATTCAATTTTAAATAATTTGAAAAAGATAAGCATTGCCTTGGCCGTGGCCATGTTTCAACAATTTTCATGTAGATTTCTGTGTTTTTTTTTAAAGAATTAGTAGTTTTTAATCAAATGAAACTTAGCACTATCGTCTAGCATATTTCCGTTCTAGTTCAATATACAAAACCCAAATCCATTCAAGTAACGAGTTTCTAATCTACAATTTATTACAAGAAACGGTCGTTCCTCGCCCGCAGCGGACATCCTGTTCCGGCTAGTTGAGAATTCGCAGTCTTCCTGCACGAAACTCGCGGAATTATACTCAATTATTTAATGGAGCATTGAATTCCTAAATAGGGTAGCTTTACCCTGTTATTATAACATCCTGGATGTATGAAAACATGTGTAGCGAAGCGATTCAGATTTAATATCGTATCGTAGAAATATAGTGGGGAAAAGGGTGGGCTAAACAATGAGAGATGTCTCAAAGTTGGAGAAAATAATATTGAAGACTAATTTTCCGCCCCGGCTTCGCCCGTGGCTAACCAACGAACGGCATATATAGCATCATAGTTCAACTGATGTCCAATAGATGGCGTTTAACCTCAACAGAACTGGCCACTCGTTATATATCTCATAAATACCATCGGCTAAAAGAGGGAGACTTGGTCTTCCGCTGGGTACCCTGGGACCTGACACGGTTTCGGGAGCTGTAAGGCAACCCGTGAAGAAAAAATGTATTTTCACTGAGATATATGATGTAGTATTATATTAATTTTGAAATTGCAAATGTACACTTCAATTTTGTGCCCCTAAGTTAGAATAAAAACGTAGACCAGAAGAAAAACAACGAATTTTAAATTAGGCCTAAATTAGAGCTAAGTTTATTTAATACCAGAAGGTTTCATTATCATTAAATCGTTTGAACAAAACTATTTTTAAATCAAATATAAAGTTAATTGTACACAGCAAAAGTGACATTTAAAATATTGAAGAGTCATACGCGTAAAATCGGGGCGGGGGATGTATAATCTATCTATCTATCATCACGCTTTTTATCCCAAGAGGGGTAGGCAGAGACAATCGAATGCCATTTCTTACGACCCTGACATACCTCTTTCGCTTCTTTTATATTCATCATACCTTTCATACATGCTCAGCGATTGTGTGTACTTTTAATATTACCATCGATCAATGCATTTTTATATGTATTAGATAAGATACCAAAAAGTTATTGTTACTATAAATCAACAAAATTGGAAAGGAAATATGAACTTTCGTCTAAAACTTGATCAAAATACGTTTACATAGTTAAGTTTAGTGAAAAAAAAACTTTTTCCATTTATCTCCATTTACATGCATGTAGCAAAGTTCAAATTGAATTCAATACATCAAGTTATATTCATGTATTCGTGACTAAGAACATTATACCGCGGTTGTAGATCTGGTCTAAAGTAGCCCACGCACCGGTCCGTTATCTCACATATAATTTTCGGTCCGGCCGCCGTATGATCGAGATTGAAGACAGGCAATTCACTCACCCACGCAGCCACACAAGATTCGATTAAAGAAAGGCGTGTGTGTGTGTGTGTATGACAGATCGTTCCGGTCATCGAAATCAACCACAAATACAACGATTTGAAAACGGATGGTGAGCCGCGCGATAAGAATTGGATGAGTCTGTGGTCGATTTCGGTGGCGACCGGCCAGGGATTGAACGAATGCATATGTGGCCACAATTTTAATAAGCTTCGCAAGGGTACAATATGGGTTCCTACATCATTTTGTTATGTGTCTGACGGATTAGACAGCAAACGCCATGAAAACTCGCTGCGACTAACTTTTTCTCTGACTTCATTTACTACTATTAAGAGTATAGTGTACCGTGTCCATGTCCATACAAACGGAGAAAACGTTTTACTACCCCTAAATATTATTTAATTTTAACGATTTTGTAATATTATGTTACTGACATAATGAAAAACTACGTACGTATTTTTTCCTTTTATCAAAATTCGTGATAGGTCAAAAGTTATAAGTCCCTCAAATCTCGGTTTTTTTGGTTCATAAGTTGCTGGTAATAAACCGTCTGTATTTGAAAAACCAAGCAAAATTTCAAAAAAAGCAAAACGTACGTACGTAGATTATAATCTGCTAAAACGTTTGACACCAAAATTATAAGGTTTCGTTATAGTTTAGCAGGTGTAAATCGTTTTCGCCCAAAACGCAATTTTCAACGAAGAACATACCTACAAACACTCACGAGCTGCAGTGCTCTCTGTCGCACTGATGCCCGGGGGAAGAGCGCGCTTGAGACAGAATATGATTTTCTAAATACCTATTTCGCTGCGTACGCTGAGCTACACGATCCTCTTAATGATCAGCTCCTAAACATGATGGTCCATGTTTAATACTCGTAAACCTTCCCGGTGAATGAACCTACCTAATAGCGAACAATCCGCAACATAATGTGAGATGATGTATATCATTGTATGTAGGTACCTCTCAGTCCACTACGATCCACTAACTCGATCCACCAGTGGATCCAGATGCACTTGGCAGTCCACTGTGATCCCTCAAACTCAATACTGATCCATTGTATGCATTACGTATGTAGGTTATATTATAATTTTGCTTATATTATATTACTTGCGGCTTGCCCCGACTTCGCCTATATACAAACTTCACACTAATTTAGTTTTCTTTTATTTTTCTAAAACCATCTTTGCAAATGAAACCGGTTTGGATGGTTTCAAAGTCTATAACGGACATAAGTAGAAATATTTTCCATGCAAGTAGATTGCATAATTCCCGCCATATAAGCTGAACTTTTGTCGAAAGCTCTTGTTGTATAAAAATCTCAACTTATTTGACGGTACCTAACCCATATAAATATTCGTCACGAAATTACAAAATATTCTTCATAAACGCTGTTCGTTGGTAAGCGCATCACTTAAGAACGGCTGGATAGATTTGGATTTTTTTTAATGTTGGTAATAGTTTGAATAAGGTTTTTGAAGAAAGAAAAATTTAAAATGTTTTTCGAAAAATTGGAAAATTCGGGAAAAACTAAAAGTGCTCATTTCTATGGGATTTTTATATGAACTCAAGACATTAGGGTGGATAGTGTACTTAATTATTAACTAGCCATTTGTCCCAACTTTAGATATCTTGACAAAGGACTTCTGACTAACAATGAATTAATATTCAAATAACTTGTTTTGTATTCCACCCCGGTTTCGCCCGTGGTTTTTTTTAAATTACATAATTTTAGCCCATTCAGTCGTTTTTTTTCAGTTAAAAATATTGCTACATCTAAAGGAATATAAAGCTTATTGACCGCATCCGGAACAATGTCATTAGAGAATGCGGAGTGAAATATGATGTTGTGACTAAGATGAAGGATGAAAGATTGATTAAAAAGGTTTATATGGCTGAAGTGAAAGGAATTGCTGGCATAGGACGACCTAGGTGTAGGATCTACCTTTTCGACTTAGTTAAAAATATTGCTATGACTAAAGGAATGTCATTAGATAAGAATGCGGAGTGGAATATGATGTTTAGACTAAAATGAAGAAAAGTAGATTACGCTGGTTTATATGGCTGAAGTAAAAGGAATTGCTGGCAGAGCACGACTTAGGTGTTTTTATTGAACATTTAAAAATGTATTGATCGATGGAAATATTAAAAGTACAACCAATCGCCGAGCATGTATGAAAGGTATGATCAATATTAAAGATGCGAAAGTATGTCAGGATCTACCTACCCCTCTTGGGATAAAAGGCGTGATGATAGACAGATAGATAGACTTAAGGAACCCTAATGTAGCTAATATTATTATTGCGAAAAGTGGGTTTCTTAGTTGGTCCTTCCTTTACGCCACAACAAAGCAACGAATAGACACGATTTTTGCACAGAGATTTGACATTTAAAAAGCTTTTTATCAGTGACATAATTTTCAAATCGCATACCTACTCTGAGAGATGCACAAATATTCTATGCATAATAAAACACTTACACCCATTAGAGATCGTTTAAACTCAGTTGCTAGAAAAGTAAATATTACAGCCAAGATCCATTAGTATATCTACAGGAAAAGTTGCGACTTAAAATAGCTATTTACTTAGTACTTACCATTTCTTTATTTAGCTCTGATTTTTCCAATACTGCATACAGCCATTCCCATTGGTTTCTCGCTTTTATATTATTCTTCTCTCGAATGTTGAACAGGTTTGTATTGAGCGCTACTATTCTTAGTTTGCTATGTGATTGTTCTATAGTGTAATAACCTCCTGTGAAAATTGATAATAATAGACAAGCAACTCTACTGTCACCTGATGTTAAACCATATTGGTAAAGATAGTTTTATACGAGAGTCGTATATGGAGAGATTTTCGATTGAAATGCTCAAGTATATAAAAATGTACTTGTGTACCGTAAAACACTTAGTTCAATTTGGTATGGTGTGCCATACTAATTTTTTTTTGGAAAAAAAAATTACCTGTTGCTATAATTTGCTTGAAAAGTGCTAAGTATAATGTCATCACTCCTCAACAAGCTTTTTAAGGCTGCAAATTGCTAACTCAGAAAAAAATACAGCTCCCATGGCCGCAGTTTTTAAGTGAAAAAATATTTAGGCGTGTTAAACGATTTTTTGTAGGGGAAAATCTTATGGGTTCGCGCCATGACATGCTCTCGGCACAAATGCTGACCATGGATTGCCCGGCCCGAAATATACCGGCAGGAATTCGTGTACTGGCTTCCTAGGTCTTGTCGCATTTTTGGCTGCGCATTTCTAGTCGGCATTTCTAGTTTTTTTTAAGGAAAACTTCTTTAGAGGCGCGGTAGATGGCGTTATTATACGTTATATACTTATAAATTTAAAACCATAGATAATCATGAAGCTGAAGTTTGCCGACCGATTTGCCGACGAGCAGAAACTAATCATAGTTTTAAGTTTTCACTTCTGTCGGCATTCCCCATGACTGTCTATGCTTTTTTAAAAACTTTTTTGTAGTGTTTGTTTGTTTTTAAAATTGTTTCTTTGAACGCCTTTCTCATCTAAACAGAGCAACGGATGGACGGGATTTTTTGCACAGATATAGTTAGAGGGCCGGAGAGTGACACATTGCAACTTTTCATCCTTGGACAATAAATCATTTCTTCGAAAAAATATTAATTGGAATACTTATTTTTTGGCTACTCGAGCGAAGTGGGCCCGTCATTATTGGCCCTCTAAATTAGTATAAAATAAATATACGAACCATTCTTGAATGTCTGCAAAGCTTCCAACGGTAACCAATGCATCCACAAATTAGTAAGGTTTTCTGAGGGAATTGGATCCGTGTGGCCCAGTACAGGGAACACAAAATGTGAACTAAATGTTCTACTTAATAACTCAGTCATATTTCTAATAGCTTGATACCTATCGTTTACATTTCCAAGTTTTCCTGCTAAAATATCTCTGAAACAAATATTTATGATTTTTAAATCAAGCCTCCCTCGTTTAGCCGATGGTTGAACCTTAACATTTGACTTGGCTAGTTTTTACCAGCAAATCAAATATTTAGAGGAATATAACCTTACAATAGGTATAGAAACAATAACTTGCATATAACATAAAGATGATAAGTTGATTAGCTAAATATAAGGTGACTTTATATAATATTGAACTTGGCTCCCATATTCACATTTATGTTTTTGAAGGGATATCATTACGTAAATAAATTTATTATTATTCAAAAGTGATCTTCTCTTACCCTACGATTTTTGGACTAAATTTTTAACGAGTCATAAATAAAAACTTTTTTGGACGTTAAATGTAAAAAAAAATTTAAATCTAATAAATTCACTGTTTTCTGAATTTTTCCTGTGTATACACCCAATTACCTATCTGGATGTCAAATTTTAATTTTCTAGGACATCTGGAACTGGGTTAGAGTTTTGATATATAGGTCAGTCAGTGATAAAAATTACGATTTTTGGACGTTGATATCTAAATAACCGTTTAAGGCAGGGTGCAAACACGAAAGTGGCATTTATGAACGCTTACTTTGAAGTGTCAGGAATCAATCTCAATCTCAAAAAAATATAGTGGATAGCAAATAATACTACATAAAATTTTAACCGCATAGATTTTTCATAAGTGTTTTCGTCTATTGAAAAAAAAATTATGCTAAATACCTCTATATAAAATCTTTTGAGCGTAAATTCACAATATTTTGCGCGACAATTATATACTTTTTTTAGGAATCAAATAGCTTGAATAATCTATTAAAACTTTAACCGATTACTTTCACTGTTTAATTGTTTTTCTTTAACAAATTTTAAGAAAAAGCTACAAAATAAGTGAAATTTCAAGTGTAGCTGCATGACGTAAAATATGCCAAGCAATATTCAACCTTATATCGTCCTAAATAAGAATCCGCCCACCGGAGTGCAAATAGTATTTTTTATTGAGGTTGATCCCTGCCTTAAGCTGTGTTTATAAAAAAATAGGTACTAGTTTATATCTAGGGGGTCTCAATATATAAACCAAATTGGTGTGTTTATGTTAAATAGTGTTTGAGTTATAAAGGGGTCAAAAGTGGCTCCAAATGGTTCTGTTGGCTTGAACTTGGCTTGACACGCTACTGCGTTGTCTAGATAATTATTTCGGCAGCGGTTATACCTCGCACACTCCTCCATAGTTGGCGCGACTTTAGCTTTTTTTATAAGTATTACTGTTACTGGTATTTCTGGTCATACTGCAAGATATAGAATACGTGAAGATATGTTTGTATATCTTCACGAGTTGCCTTACAGCTCCTGGGAACCGTTGCCGGCCCCAGGGTACCCAGCGAAAGACAAAGTCTTCCGCACTTAGCCGAAAATAACGTATTCGTTTGTGTGTTTGAAGACAATAAAACTTACCCAGTCCATAGAACAAATTCTACATTATCCGCGTGTCGTGATCTCATATGCCTTGCAGCTGACTCGATTAATTCAAGAGAACTGTCACAAGAATAATCGCCAAACCTGCCCAGAGCTCGATGATGCCCAGATGTACCTCTTTCATCTGATCTTCTGCAGTCTGTTGAAAAAAAATAAGACCTTAGTCCTAATCCTAATCCTATCCTGATCCTAGTTTTGGTAATGTGATACCTAATGAACAAATAAATTGCAGTTATTTCGAAATAACAAACAAACACTTTTAAATTTTTATTTTATGGTGCCAAAGTAAAACTAAGTACCTAACTGAGATAGTTGACTTAGACCTCATTTAACCTCTGCAGAACTGGCCACTCATTAGGTATAGCTTCACAAATACCATCGGTCAAAAGAGGGAGACCTTGGTCTTTCGCTGGGTACCCTGGAACACATAACACCGTTTCGGGAGCCGCAAGTGAAGAAAAGAAAGTAAACTGGAAAGTTTTTTTTACTAAATATTGTACCTACGTCGTCTTGTGTCTCCTTGTGATGTGTAAAGGGGGTCATAATGAAAATCTGTTATGTGCCAGAAGTAACCTGAAACAATCGAAATATATATTACTAGATGACCCGTGCGAATACTTCTCATCGTTAGTGGTGTCATAGTTCAACTGATCTTTAACAGATGGCGTCTTTTACAAAATAAATAAGTTAGTCTAGTTTTAAAAGAAACATTTAATTTTGATTTGTTAGTTTATATTTCGTCATTAGAGGGAAAAATAATTTTCAAAATGACGTATCAAACATTAACTTTGGTACAGTATCAAGGGAGATATTTGATACAGACAAAAAACACCTTTGAGAAAATATAATAATATACAATATAGAGATATTATGTAGATATTACTATTTTAATAATTTTACTAACTACTAAATATGTACTCATAGATAAAAGTTATTGGTCTAGGTCGTGCACAGTTGGAACTCGGCACAATTTATAAACCTAGGTAGAACCTTAGAATCGTATCAAATTTAGATAAAAGGATTGCTCCAGGGAGTAGTTCTAGCAGGCGTCCCCACTACTACACCCAGGACGCTCGCCCCTGGCTTGCCTTAGTTGGCTGCCAAGGTTGGAGTCGTTAGAGTATAATATGATGTATATTATGCTTTGGGGTGGAAGTGCCTAAAGGAATAATAACGGGGAAGCTACATGTGAAACCGGTGTCACACCTCTCGACACCCTCAGCCGCTTACACCAATGTTTCCTGTCTTACTGCCGGCAGAAATTCTTAAAAAGGTGGTTATTTTAGGAGGCCAATTTGCGTTTCATGAGATGAATGATGCAGATGACCGTAGTCTCAAACTTGATAAACTGATCCAATTAACACAATAGCCCAATTTTCATTTAATTTTAATTCCGCAAAAGTCCAGGCATCTGACAGGGCCTGTCTCTGGGCGCATTGTCTATGATGCCTTCAGAGATAGGTGCTAGCCACAACAATTTATGGACCTATGTCCCTATGCAAGCCTTACATAGGACTGGGCATTTTGCCTGTAAACTTGAATAGCCTCTATATTGGCCTCAAATAATGAAGACATGGCTGTATGGTTTAACATAGACCTTTGCCTTTTCCTCGGAAAGAATACTACAAAAAAAAGCCTTCCATTAAAATGGAGAATGAGAAACAAAAAAAAATAAAAAATAATACTACAAAAAAAAAGAGATACATATTATTTTCACGGAATGCAAAAGTTTCTTATTTGATAATTTTGTTTACTAACGGTACATCTTAAATAGGTCTAAATTCGTGCAAAACAAGGCCATATTGTCCATTATAATAAAATAAAGCTGAAAAGTTTGTTTGTTTGTTTGTTTGAACGAGCTGTCTCTGGAACTACCAGTCGGATTATATAACATCACGTTACGACCCAAAGGAGCGGAGCAGTGCGGGTAGTATATAATAAACTCCTCATCTCTTATAAAGGGAAAGCATTGTCATTTATCGTGTAATTCTTTATTTTTGACGAATATTCTTTTGAAATATCTCTTTGCCTCAAAGAACATTTCGTTCCTTCTAGGTGACTGTCCTGATTAGAGGACTGAGGCATTTTTCATTTTAATAAATTTCACTCAGATATATTTCCCTCGCGTCTCTAAATAATGGTGGTGCCCTTACGAAATCGTTCTATGAATAAATCAAAATGAATATTAATTTTCACATTCTCCACATTTCTTTTCATGAAATTAAATATTCGGAGACGTTTCTTTTGAGATTTGTATTTTGATAAATGTATAATTCAAGAAATTAGAGTTTTTGTTCTATAATATTATTTTATTACAGACTGCCCATGAATTATTTAAAAGACAAATTAATAAATAATTCACTTAGCTGTATCAAAACTTTATTAACAAATTCAAATTAAAAAAAATATCTATTGGTATAATTCTATTTTTTCATAGCCAGCCAGACATTTTCTGAAAAATATTTACGTTCGTACATATTTTTCGATTTATGATTCGGACAGGTTTGTTTCTTCTTCTCTACATTCATCAATGTCATCATATAAGAAAATATAGCTCTTTAATAAGATGGAGTATTGTCTATTAGAGGATGAAAACAATTAAAATATAACTTTTGTTTTGCTGCATTAGCCTAGGATTGTTGTACATGACCTTGGTACCTAGGCATCTGTCTATGACTTGTTCACGCAAAAACGGATTTTTTAGGAAGGTTTACAAGTATTATAGACTTATTATGTTTACGAGCTAAGCATTATCACTCTTATTAATAAACTCGAAGTAGCGACGTAGTAACTAAACTGTATTTCGTCTCCGTTTAACAAATCTGCAATTAATTATGATAGACGGAGACGAAACACAGTTTAGTTACTACGTCGCTAATTCGAGATTATTAATAAGAGTGTAACAGTATAACTGAATCAAGTCGGGGAAAAATGTTAGCCCCAACGAGTTTTCATGGCGTATGCTGTCTAATTCGTCAGAAATATAACAAAATGATGTAGGAAAGAATTATGTAGAATAAAATGAACTACGATAAAGTCTGCGGTGGTATATATCTATCTCTAATATATAAGTCGTTATAACCGTATTTATGTAGGTATTCAAATTGTAACCGTGTGTGCGGGGTAAAAAATCTTACTTTTGGGTGTATAAATAAACATTGTTCGCTTAGTTAAAAAAACTAAGTACACATATCCACCTGTTATGATTGGAATAGGCAGGCTCAATGTGTTCATTATTGACATCACTATCAAATTATTTTACACTAATCTATACCTACTAATATTATAAAGAGGAAAGATTTGTATTTTTGTATGTTTGTGTGTGTGTATGTTTGTAATGAATAAACTCAAAAACTACTGTGCCGATTTCAAAAATTATTTGACCATTGGAAACCTACATTCACCCTGAGTGACATAGGCTATATTTTATTTTCAAAAAATTAGGGATCTCCACTAAAACTAAAACTCCAATAATGTAACCCAAGGTGTAAAAAAATTACCTAAGAAATTCCTTACATCGCTTGCGCTGCGAAAACTATTGATGATATAGAGGTAGTGGTAGAGGGTAGGGGTAGGGGGTAGGAGTAGAAGTAGGGGTAGGGGTAGGGGTAGATGTACGGGTAGGGGTGGGGGTAGGGGTAGGGTAGGGGTAGAGGTAGGGGTATATTTTATTTTGTTCGTAAATATCCACGAGCGAAGCCGGGGGCGGAATGCTAGTTGTAAATAATTTGTAAGATTGGATGTAAGCGGTAATCTGTGAATCTGGTAAATCTACTGAACCGATTCCTAAAATTCTTTTACTAATAGAAAAATCACTGAGTGACATAATATGCTATATTTTATTAAGTTCGAATATATCCACGGGCAGAGCCGGGGCCGGAAAGTTAATAGTTTATATTTTTGTATATTTTCGACTGAAGGTGTCATTAATCAGCCGTTTTTGCAGACTAAAACTAAGTCAATGCGGAGGTTACAGCGCAGAAGATAAATTCAAACTAATTTGTTGAGAAATCGTCTAGAGGAATTCGAGTTTTTCTTTGTCTTACGCAGCTTCCGGTGTATTTTTTATTTTCTTTCTCTATTAGATGGCGTAATGTGTATATTGGAGTGTGTAATAAGATGAGCAATCTGTGTACTGTGTTTTATTTAATGGAGTATAAGATGTATTCAATACTAGAAGCTATCACGGCTATCACGACATATTTAATTTGGCAATACTTTATTTATTAACCCGGAATTATGTCATTAGAGAACAATGCGAAGTGAAAGATGATGTTGTGACGAAAATGAAGAAAAGTAGTTTGAATATTAGAGGCTTTTCCATCTAAATATATCTCAACAGAACTAGCCACTCGTTAGATATAGCCTCACAAATACCATCGGCTAAACGAGGGAGACTTCCGCTGGGTACCCTGGAACCGTAACACGGTTTCGGGAGCTGTAAAGCAACCCGTGAAGGAAAAAAAAAAAAAAAAAAAAAAAAGTAGTTCGAATGAAGGATGAAAGTTTGACTAAAATAGTTTATATGGCTGAAGTGAAAGGAAATGCTAGCAAAGGACGACCTAGGTGTACTTTTATTGAACATATAATAAATGTATTGATCGATGGAAATGTTAAAAGTACACACACTCGCCGAGCATGTATGAAAAAATATGATGAATATAAAAGAAGCTAACGAGGTATGTCAGGATCGTAACAAATGGTATTCGATTGTCTCTGCCTACCCCTCTTGGGATGAAAGGCGTGATGATGGATAGATAGATTGATAGCTTCCCGCCAGGGCTTCGCCGGTGGAGCCCATACAATATTAACTTTCATATAAAAATCCCATAGAAAAAACCGAAAATTTTTTTCAGTATTCCGAATTTTCCAATTTTACGTGCATCTTTTCCATTTTTTCCTTCCCTAATAACCTTATTCAGACTATTATTAACATTTAAAAAAATGACAAATTGATCCAGCCTTTTTCAAGTTATGCTTCTTAACGAACAACATTTAGATTTTTTTATATACATTTAAGTAAATTTGATAAAAAAGTATCCCGAAGACTACAGTGCAAGTGTGCAACTAGCTAAATGTAGACATTGCAACGCCGCAAGATTAGGTACCTGATTTAAACAATAATAACTCAAATATTTCGCACTTTTTAACAAAAGTAACTTATTTGTTTATATTATAATTCAGAATACTTGTCATCGTAATGGAACAGTGGTTTCAACTTATTCTCTTGAAGATTATTTCTTGATCCTAAAAATACAGTCGCCGATAGTCGTAAACCTTCTAGATGAATCTACCTATTTTTAATTTTTTTTATAATATGTAGTATTGAAGCAACGAGCTTTCGTGGACACTGTTTCCTATCATAGGAGAAAAGTGTTTTTGACTTATCTCTTGACAAAAAGCGTTTTCCTTGAATTAGGTGTAATTGTTGCTTAGTCGTTACAAAAAAAGGGATAATATCACATAGTGATTAAAATAATTTAACGAAAATACATCAAAATAATTGACACGTACCATCAATTTTCCGTAGCTCAATAACGTGTTAAAACTTTTTTTTTTGTTAGCTCTGGGTTAGACAAACAAAAAAATATAGACAGATCACGATAAGCCTGTGTGCTTGAATGTATACGCGCGTCAGGATTTAATTGTAGGGGCATGGTTTTTGTTGGCTTTATACGCTCTTTCATTATAGAATGGGATTGAAAATGGTGGCTCACGACAGCTGTACCATCAGCAAACAAATATTTCATACAACATTATTTTATTTCAATTTATTAATTTTAAAGGATAGAGTAGGTTGAGGTAAAATCAACTTCCAATTATTTTTTTATCTATATATAAACACATCTGCACGACGTTATGGTGTGGCCAGAGACACCAGTAGCAGTGTCCACTTTTTGCCAGTTGTCCATATTGAACAGAACAGGTGGCAAGCTTATTGCTGCACTTATAATCTAGTTGTGTCACTTCTTTAACAGATGTAAATATGGGTTTACAATAATTTGAATACCTACGTAAATACGCTTATAACTTTATACGCTTATACTGCAGACTATTTGTAGATAATTTTACTCTACACAATAGGCATGATGACAAAAAATCTAATCAGTCGGTCAGTTAGATTATCAGAAAATATTGGACACTTTTTTTTTCTTTTGTCAATTAAACAAAAAATTAAAAGATAAAGCCCGCTAAAATTCCGCGTGACGTCACATTTGAGTTCACTTTTAACCTAGAAGTGACGTCACCGGCCCCCACTCCCATACTTTGACGGGCTTTATCTCTGTAATTTTTTGTTTGATTGACAAAAGAAAAAATACGTGTCCAATATTTTTTGATAATCTAAATGTCGGACTTAATAGAATAATATTTTGTTTAGCCTGCCTACATTATCTTGTAGGGCTTGCTGGGGCTAAGTTTTCCCCCAACTTGATTCATTTTAAATACTGTATTAACTCAGCATTAGCTCCTAAACAAAATCCGATCAGTAGTTTTTGCATGAAAAGGGTACAGATAGACAGACGCGGAGACAGACTTTGTTTTATAATATGTAGTGATATAATATTTTCAAACCCATCATTAAATATCGACCGCCATGATCTGTCTATCTTTATTTGTTGGTATGTGGCGTTCTGCTGGTAATTATGGAACGAACACGCTAAGCAAAGTCTGGCCGAGTAATTATAACAAGCGACCTATGATTAGGGTAGAAAGTAGGGGTAGAATGGCCGAATGACTGCTCAATTATACAGAGAATTATTGTTGTTTCAAACAAAATGTAAAACCATGTCATCTATGATTTATAACTTTGGACTAGTTTAATGATATTTGTGGAAATCTAAAAATATACAAAATTGTACTCTTTCTATCTGTCAGTCTAAATGGTCTCTGAAACGGCTGAATGAAGAATGATGTTTCAGAGGATTGTTAAGCGCGCACAGCTACCGCGCTCCATACAAACGGAGAAAACGTTTTATTATTTCTAAATATTTTTTTAATTTCAACGTAATTTTAGTATGTTATTGACATAGTGAAAAACATTTTAGGATTTTTGTTATACAATCTGGCACTTCTCGACTACTCGTGCTTCGTAGGGCACGCTGTGATGGATAAATTTACCCCGTGATACTGGCCCAGGGTATGAGCGTACTTCTTTTTTACTGGTTGCCTTACAACTCCCGAAACCGTATTATCGGTACCCAGCGGAAGAAATACAAGTCTCCCTCTTTTAAACGATGGTATTTGTGAGAGTGAGTATGGCCAGTTCTGGTTAGATTGAAAAGCCTATAAGGGTGATACATGGCTGGGGTCAAACAGTGGTCCGCTTAGTTAATAACAGACTTCTTAACCACTTGGCCACCTTGTTTGTATGTGTGCTTAACATTCTTTCACGTCAATACGGATCAACGGATCGACGTGGTATTTTGAATAGAAATCATTTAAAGGATGGCGACATCACATATCCTCGGGAAAATACTTACAAAAAAATATCATACAAAAAATTGTATATTCGTGCTAAGCCAGGGCGAGTCGTTAGTTTTAAATATATGTAATATTATTTAAACCATATTAAAAAATATTTCAGCAAAATTTTAAGAAGTTGGTTCAGATATTTCGATTTAACCGTACAGTTTTATCTCATTGAACCATCAATCAAGCTTTGTTGTCAAAACGAAGGAGAAATATAGAACACCTAGCGCCTCCCACCGCCCATATATTGTGTTAGGAACAATAGCTGATACCATATTGTGAAGATTTGTGTCTTGTGTAACGCTTGCCTTGTTTGCTTCACGGAATTGATGTGTCCCAGGCCGCAATAGGGTACAGATAAATTCTGTGACTTCTTATTCTTCACAGTCTGGAAGTTAATATTTAGACTAATATACAATATTCCATCAACACAAATAAATTAACGTTATACTATTTTCAGGATACTGAATAATATATTTTTTTAAGTAGACATTCTTACAAAAGTCATTGTGGCACCAAAAATACTGTATTGTCAAAAACTTCTTCCACTTTTAGCCGATTGTCCATCAAGTTGTCCATGTTAAAGAACTGGTGGGAACTTAATGTATCTGAATTGTCACTTCCACTAATCACCGAGCCGAGGTAGAATCACATATGTCGTGCACCAAAAAGTAAAAACAAGTACGAGGTAAACATAAAACAGGCCATCAATCTTCTTTTTATAGTGTTACTCACTGGAAATAATTCATACTTCTCTTTAAGAAGTATTCAACGAGCTTTATTCCTATTACAAGTCGCTAAAAGAAGACATTGTTACAAATGCCAGGAAGTCATTGTAGCTCTCAAAAGACTGTATTGTCAAAAACTTCTTTCACTTTAAGCCAGTTGTCCATATTAAAGAACAGGTGGCAACTTAATGTATTTGAATTGTCACTTCTTTAACATATGTATCTGTTATTTTCCCACATTCCACTAATCACCGAGCCGAGGTAGAATCACATGTCGTGCACCAAAAAGTAAAAACAAGTACGAGGTAAACATAAAACAGGCCATCAATCTTCTTTTTGTTTTGTGTTACTCAAACAAGGCGGGTTACAGTTATCGCGGCAGGGCGGACCAAATTGCTGCCAATTACACGTCCCTTGTCAATACACGAACTGCCAGTACAAATATGGATATTTTATTTTGGTGTTTATGTGTAGTTTGATGTTTTAAAGAAGAATTCTGTCCGCGGTTTTACCCGCGTGGAAATAGATCCAAAAAGAAATAATACCGTGGATGTAATTTGCCCCTCTCCCGCCCGCTTTCTTGGTATAAAAAGTAGTATATGTCGTTCTCTGACCCCCAAACTACCACTATGCAAAATATCATGCCGATCCCGTGAAAAACAAAAACAAATCTATACATACCTAATCTAACCAAACCATACATTTTTTCGGGATAAAAAGTAGCCTATGTACTATTCCAGACTATAAATCTATCTCTTTGCCAAATTTCATCCAGATCCGTTTAGCAGTTCTGGCGTGACAAACATACATCCATACAAACTTTCGCGTTTATAATATTAGTGGGATTAGACGAGATGATAATTCCTTATACAGTTTATTTGCTCCGAGGCCGTACGGACCCATGGTTTCAACCCCAAACGGCGCAAATAAGTAAGCGTATACTTACGCCGTTTGAGGTGTTCAGTTGTTGTTGCTGCACCAGCATTATTAGACGTAACCTGGACGTGAGAAGCCGCCAATGTATCGACACAGGTAGTGTCCAACACTAACGGTCTTCCCTGAGTCCAGGGCATGTATGTCATACCGTCGGGCCTTATTCCATCGTCACGTGCTATACCAGGCGGCTCTAATATAGCCGGCATGTGGACAGTGACAAAGGCCCTACTAATGATATCATTAAGACGTGGTATTCTACCAGCACTTTTTGTACATGATAGTCCGTGATGTCCCAGAGAATCGACATTTTGACTGCAGCGACATTGATGGGGCACACACAAAAGTAATGTTATCTAATTGGGTGGCAATTTTAGAATTTGGAATAGATTTAAGCTAGTATTCTGACTCCCGTTCTATCTCATCTAAATGACATTTAAGGTAACAATTAGGAGCATATCTAGGGCAATGCATGTATGTAATTAGCATAGCTATACAGCGATGAAACGATGCTAGCCTTCTTGGCACTTTATCGCAGGACAGTGATTTTGAGAAGGTTTTCTACTTATGAGTATAGGTACCGGGACGGTTCTTGAGCGCTCGACGAAAAAGTGGGGGAATGTTTGCGCATATGTAATTCGAGTGCAATATAACTTGTATATTTAATATAATTGATTTATTGGTGTTTGTTTTTACGATTGCTTTTTACTGCTGGTAAAATTAAAATCCTATGTATCACTACGGATTCATGATTAGAGAGCATTCTGTGCCTTATTTTATAATATTCAAACTTTGTTAGTACATAATATATTAATTAATATTCTTTTATAATTATATTAAAAAAAATACATTTATAGTTTTACAAATTTTAGAATATAATAATAAAGTTGAAGCGCCTGTCTGTTCCAATGTTTGCCCAGAATATTCTTAGAAACGGTTATACGGATTTTAATGAAACTTTGGCTTCGCACGGATAAAATATGAGTTTACAACAATTTGAATACCTAATCTATGCAGACATTTGATCATTTTATTTCCTACATCATTTTGTTATATCTCTGACGTTCTCTGACGGATTTGACAGCATACGCCATGAAAACTCGGGGCTAAATTTTTTCCCGACTTCATTAAGAGCCTTTAAGAGTAAATCGTACTTTTGGATCAAAAACTGTACTTTTTGAACAGTAGGTATAATTTCCATGAAGCACTTCTCACAATAAAAAAATATTATTAGACTATAAATATCCTCAGGAAAATAGTTATCAATAAATATATTACTATTTTGGTTCTTTTCTTCAGAAATTAAAATCACAAACATAATAAAAAAAAGTAAAAATTATAGCCCATAAAATTGTTATTTTCTCTATAAATCTCACTTCATTTTAAATTATAATTATTTATTGTAATAGTACATCTTCTTTAGAACTTAAGCGTTAAAGTTACAATTATAGTATTTTTGTAATATTTTTAAATATTTTTAAAGCGAGGTGTTTTGTTTTGAAATTTAACTTTTATCATACTGGGGACCAAAATTGATTAGTCCAGTCCGACTATAATGACAGCAAATACATTATTTACGCACACAAACACATGCAGTCCATTCAGGTGGACATCAAAAAACTAATATTTTGAATACTCGTAAACTTATGAATCAACCTATCTAATAGTAGAAACCGCAACAAAATAATTCGTTAAGTAGTTTTTGGCATGAAAAGGACACAGACGGACAGACAGACAGATGAAGTGGCGGGGGACTTTGTTTTATAATATGTAGGTAGTGATAGTGATAGGCTGATTCTACCACCCTTTTTGGTTTTCACCCCTTTAGGGATGTATTTTTTTAAATCGTCCCTTAGTGCATCCCTAGGGATATTTCCAATCTCTAGATCCTCGGGTTTAGGCTGAGCGTTGTCTGTCATGCATTAATAAATTTTATAGATTGCGAGTTTTATGCGAGACCAAAGTTAATCCCTAGTATTGATAAAAAAACATACCATAAAATTGTCATCCATATAAAAAGATATTTCAAATGAAATTTCTGTTTTGACATTTTAAGTTATTACATTTTCTGTTTCACAATTGAATTTATGAATGTTAATTATTATTATGAATTCACTGGATGGAATTTAGTTAATATTTTACATATTTAATTTCGTTTCATTATTGTGTTCTGAAAATAAGATCACAATTTAATATTTAATCGTATATTGAGTTTCAGGAAAGAAGAAATTAAGTATTTTAATGCTTGTGTCTAAATCTATCTATATCTATAATTACGCGTTTTATCCCAAGATGGGATAGAAATAGAAGGCAGAGTCAATCGAATACCATCTTCGCCACTTTTATCATGCGATTGATCAACAATTTGAATACCTACATAAATACGCTTATAACTACTTATTTATTAGAGATAGATAGGTAGTCCCGAGGACTTTTATGTAGATAATTTTATTCTACATATTTCTTTCCTACATCATTTTATTATATCTCTGACGGATTAGACAGCATACGCCATGAAACTCGCGTGGGCTAACTTTTTACTTAGGTATTTTCTCTGTCCATCCATTTTATTATAAATAACATTTTATTCATATACCAACGTCCCATATAACTCAAAGAACCACATTTCAGCTCACCATAAATCATAGACACCGCTAGATACGTTCGTATGTTGTACGGAGATTAACCCAGCACGAGTGAAGTCGGGTCATCAATCAAGCTTTCTACCCTTCAGACTTCAACAAAGGCTACGGGCAGCCCTGTGATTAGGGAGCTAAATTATCTGCTATTGACTCACTTGTGTGTGCTATGTTAAATTGCACACTTCAATACTAAATTAAAATGGAAGAATTGAAAAATAATAAACAAAAATGTTCACAAAGTAGGTACCTACAGAGAAATGAAAAAATTTAAAAACCGATCAATTGCGAGGGTTAATTAGGGTGCGTATCAATACAATACTGAAGAAAGCTTAGGGGAAAACTCTTTTTCTTCACGGTTTGACTTACATCTCTCGAAACCGTGTTCGGTCCCAGGGCACCCAGCGGAAGACCAAATCTCCCTCTTTTAGCCGATGGTATTTGTGAGGCTATACCTAACGAGTGGCTAGTTCTGTTGAGGTATATTTAGATGGAAAAGCCTCAAGTGTGGTTTGTCGGATAATGTACATAATTTTTAATTATAAATACCCAATGGTACTTGGCCGATATCCATCTACCCCTAAAAGAAACAGTAATAATCTGTTCAGAAAATTGGTTTATAATTTGTTTCCATCCTTCAGGTCCGTCCGAGCAGTTTTCATAATTTATACATAAAGTTTACCTTGACCTAAACTACCTCATCTTACATATTTGATTTGAAATCTCTTGTACAGATTAATGAGGTGAGAGCTTGATTTTCCGCCCAAGCTTCGCACTTGAAAATTTTTGAAATTTTATTCAGAAGGATTTCAAACCATGGACCGCCTACTTAAAACCAGACTCTTAAGCACTCGGCCACCAACACACCATACTTGTATGTACTAAAATTTTCATGCGAAGCCGGGAGTTGGTAGCTAGTTATCAATATAATATTAATATAATATACGATATATTATTTGATATATTTTACCATCATAATAATATCATATATCGTAACCTAATAGGGAACAATTACTTTGGCAGCGTTTTCCTCTCAGGGGATCTCGAACAATAAATAAACCTATTATCCCTTATCATTAATCAATCAAAAACTCTCATAGCTTTTACTACCTTATTTACCTATTATGAAGACATTGGCTCCTTTTTATCGCTATTGGCTATAATATACATATATATTATATATATTTTTTTATTCTTCACAGGTTACCTTACAGCTCCCGGTAACCGTTGCCGGCCCCAGTGTACCCAATGTTTCTCACTCAGCCAATGATTTTTGAGGCTATCTGTTGAGGTAGGTATATAATCAAAAAAATCAAAATCAAAAGATATTTATTTCGTAGATGCACAATGCACAATTGAAATAGTCAAATAGAAACACAAATAGTTTTTATACACTTTTGATTAAGTCAATTTAAAAAATTAAAGAAAGAAAAATACACCAATTTTTACACTTATATAGTCGACTAATAAATGTCTGAAAAATCATTAAATAAATTAATCAAAATAGGTCTGCAATAAAAAGAAAGAATAAAAAAATGTGTCAAGAATAGACGGTACAAAATACAATCATTATAATTAAAATGTCAAAAATAATTTACTCAGTACAGTAGTAGTGCATCAAGTCGGAGACAAAGTTAGACAGTTGATATTTTCACAGATGATGTATTTCTGTTGCCGCTATAAAAACAAATACTAAAAAACAGAATAAAATAAATATTTAAGGGGGCTCCTATACAACAATTTTTATATTTCTTCAAATATTAAAATATTTAGAATCTGTAGTATAATTCGCATTTAGAAAACCTTCTCAAGGTATCGATATGAAAGAATTTGAGAATTAAAAAAAAAACATAAATAAAAGTGGAAGTAGAGTTAAAAGGTACCCTAAAAAAAATACCATTTTATATTGTTTTTTTTTTTCAAATATACGACTAATTCAAAATCAATCATCTACAACTACCAAACTTCATGGGGACTGCCGACAGAAGTAAAACTATGAAAATAACAAATATACCTACATCGGCTAAAAGAGGAAGACTCGGTCTTCCACTGGGTACCCTGGGACCGACAACACGATTTCAGGAGCTGTAAGGCAACCCGTGAACATAGAATACTCATATCTACAGAAATACTGTTAACATTAGCATGTCGGTAATGCGGTGATGCGAGGCCATAAGATTTTCCCCTACCAAAAATCCCTCAACTTCAAAAACATTTTCAATTTTTAAATAATTGTTATTCCTAAATTGTACCTTTTTATGAATACTGAAAACTCATTCTTTTTTCAAGAAATTTATTTTTCCAAATAACAAAGGATAAGAGAGTAGATATACATTTTTATTTATTGTAAGTACCTGCGCATTACATGACATTGATTGACGTCCTCTCGGTTTACAACTTCTACTTTTCTTCTTTGGTACAGTGGATGTGGTATTCTTTTATGATAATTTGTTTTGTGTACATTCTTTAAGTGGCTGCAAGATCCTTTGTGATATGTATTGTATATCTGCCGTTAGTTGGCAAAAAGCTGCATCTTGATATTAGAATTCTTTAAAAGCGTTTTTATAGAAACATGGTTATTTTCGTTGCAGCGTTTAGCAATTTGACGGCAGATCTGGATACTGTATATTATATAAAAGTAGCGACCCTGCCCCCGGCTTCGTATGGGTTTACAACAATTTGAATACCTACATAATTACGCCTATAACTTCTTATGTATTAGAGATAGATATTTGCTATCGTGGACTTTTTCGTAGATAATTTTATTCTACATAATTTTTTCATACATAATTTTGTAATATCTCTGACGGATTAGACAGCATACGCCATGAAATCCCGCTGGAGCTAACATTTCCCCCGACTTAATTCACTAATACTGTTATTACTTAGCTCCTAAACATGATAGATCCATAGTTGAGCCCATACAAATTTTCATCTCCTATTATAAAAATAAATGTTGCCTTCCTTCCTTAGGTTTCAAGCTTACTTCATATCAAATTTCATCAAAACCGGTTCACTGGTTTCGCCGTTAAAGCAGAACAGACAGACAGAGTTATTTTCGCATTTAAAATATTAGTATGGATAGTATAGAGGGGAAAATAGAGCTCTTTTAATTTTTACAGAATTCAAGAAAAATCAGAGATAGTCGCCGCCATAGTCGAATTATATCTAAGCTAAAGAACTTAGGAATAAAAAAAATACATCTTTCAAAATTAGTCTGAAGATGGGTCATATTTCACTGCAAATGACTCCACATTATTCATTCAGCAATTTAGATGTAAGTTAACAACAGCGTTATTTTCAGGAAATCAATAAAGATACATACCTACTTTGGAAATTGCTTTAGCCATTATTAAATTCTTTCACACACTCGCTACCCTTGTCTTCGATTGTTCCTGGTCAAGTTGTCTATTTTTATTAGACTACTTTGCACGTACCATATCAGTGAAAGTGTCCACTTTTTGACAGAATCCATATTAAACAATACAAGTGGCAAACCTATTGCTGCAACCAATGAAAGAAAATCGGTGCTTAGCATTTTTGGACGATTGAGAATTGAACCCGGATCCCCCTGGTTTCAAGTACAACGTTGTACTAAATTTCGCTATCGTTCCATCGAATCGGTACACTGGAACCATAAATACTTTAAATAATTTGGCTTTTAAAAAAAAGTATACCGACTTCAAAAATTATGCACTGAAAAGTGTGCTTTCCGAAAGCAAATGCACAAGTCACTATAAAAAAAATACGCAAATCGCTTCAAGTGTGCCTAGAAAATTTAAAGAGTTCTCGATTTCTCTAGGATCCCATCATCAGGTCCTGACCTGATGACCATGGGACCACCTGTGAAGTATACCCTTTCAAACAAAAAAAAAATTTGCAAATAAATGTTTAAATGATTACTTTGTGTATCAGAAAACGGTGAAATAACTGTCACTTTACGAGCAAGTGTGATGAAAAGAAAATAGAATGTTAGCATATTTATATGAAAACCGGTGTAACCAATTTTCGTCTACTATATTGTGAAAAACTAGTCTAGTTAAATATGGTATATCAAAAAAATATTTGTACCGTTATAATTTTTACACTAAATTATAAAATATATATTTGTTCTATTATTAAATATTACTGGATGAGATGTGCGAACACTGATCTCCAACCGATGACGTCTTTTACAAAATATAAAATAGTTTTAATTTCTTAGTTTATTAGAAGGAAAAATTAGACCTGATGACCATAATGACAAAAAGAAGAGAGAAGAGAAATATCTGTTTACAGAGATTGTATTTTTCTTATATATTATATTATATAATTGGCCTCTCGTTAACCTTAACCTCACAAATTCCATCGGCTCAAAGAAAGCTTGGTCTTCGGCTGGATACATTGGGACCAATAACACGGTTTCAGGAGCTGAAAGGTTTTAAAGAAAAAAAATGTAGGGGAAATTCTGAAGAATTGCTGATTATCCTACAAATTAGTTACGCGGGAATGACCACTTGCAACTTCTATTGTTCTTTATAATGGTCTGTGATTTACGCGACTATACTGCGTCTAATTTCAACTTAATAGGCCTGAAGATCTTTTGTAAAAAATTTAAAGATAAATACAAAGGTTACTAAGAAGAAAAGCCGACTTACAAGAGGCAATTTTATTCTTCGCGCTTTTCGATAGATGTCGCTTTTTCCTCATGAGAGTTGCACGTCTAAGTTTATTTTGTAAGACGAAGGAAGGAGGAAACATGTCCCCGAAACTCGATTCTATTACATTTTTTTCTGTCTCCTACTTTTGTAAGCGTCATTGTAACTTTGCGGTTTAGTTCGGGAAAGGGAAGTTTCATATTTGTGTCACAGGGATTTCCTTCTAGATATTGTGCTCAGGGGACATGCGAAATCTTAACTATTTTCGACTTTATTCATATATTTAATCAATTATTTTCCTTGATTGGAGTAGAGGAAACGGGGCACTAAGAAAAAAAGACATAATATTTTTAACCGTTTTTATATGGACCAGCGACTTAGACGAAGCTCGAAAATGCAAAAAATTTTTTTCATCAGGTCAGGGAGGGGTTACCGGGAAAGTTGACCAGGACAAAAGTTGCTCCTTGTGACGCCTTTCATCGATGGCATCATAAAAAATGGGTGTTATATGGAGTTTTTTTTGTTTACTTTTTAAAAGTAGGTACCTAAGTATTCAGTGATACAATTATAAAACTTAATTAAAATGTTTACACAAACTATATAATACAACTTATAAAATTAATACCTCTTCCAGTACCCCTCCATGTGCCACGGTTCCCAAAACACTGGCTGCGTTACCTCGCTGAATGGTTAAACTGATCCTTTGATTGAGGTAAGAGCCAGCCTTTTTTTTTTATTATTTTTGTGTTATATAAAACAATCCAAGTCATGACCTTTCCGATCTTTATTCTCTACCTGTCTCTCAAATATTCAAGCAGTGGGAATTGACCTGAAATTCATGATGTTATATCGATCAATAACGAATTGTCTACATTTTGTAAAGCAATACTCTAATTTACAAAACTGCAAAGTATCAGGGTTTCTTAATAAACTTTTCTTTAAGGAGACGCCTCATAACTTGTGTTCCACACAATTACATGCTTCACGGCTTCTTAAATTTCAAGATAACTATATGCCTTAGTTTCGAAATTTAAAAAGCTTTCGAAAGATACATTATATATTTGACACAGTATGAATTTAAAAAAATATGAAAATCAGTTACACCTAAGTTTTATGAAACCTTGAAAGTCATTAATTTTATCCGTATTTTCAACCGATTTTGCGACTCGAGTACTCTTAATATATTTACTAATATACCATTTTCTCGTATTTATCCTATAGATAATTTTACATACTTTATGAAAACATTAACTACAACTTGCTATTTCTAATAGTTTTTGTATAATACTGGAAGAGCATAATAATATGTCCGTATTTTCGCAAGTCAGATTTTTAGTAAAATCGTTCTTTCTCATGTTTCTGGTACGTGAATTGGATTATCTTATTTTATCCTTGGTTATTTTATCGATTCTTTTTGCAGTGTATCTCTCTAACAACTTTTAAAGAGATATCGACAATACAAGCCGCGTGGTTTACTGTGTTAATTGCGCTAACAAACTTGCTGATTTGATATAGTAAGAATCGAATCCAAGATTGTTTCTCTATAAAGAGAATTCTCCTCTAGTGGACGCCACTTCATAGTAAGTAATAGGTAGGCGACTTTCTTCAATTCGATTCGCCGAGGCTAGTGGACACGAGCCTTTATGATCCTCTTAATATTAATACAGTCTGAGTATCGAGATATACAATACGATCTATCTACATCGATACTATTTAATTATGTAAATCTGATCAAATCTGAGCACATTCCGAGAACATGAGCAATTAACACGAATGTGCCAAGTGATTTACGATCAGTGACGACTCTAGGTAAAATACCAATAACAGATAAAAACAAATGCTTATTTCTGAGACGAGAAAAGTATAATATATGTTACAATATAATGTTACAGTAGCTTTCCAAAGCCGGAAATTTTTGAAATTTATTAAAAGCATAATTATGTCACTCTTCGGCCTTCAAAGTATCTACGCAAAATCACGTCTATCCGTTGGTCTAAATAATTAAGTCTATTGAATACATTAACAAAATTGTAAAATGTTAAACAAGAAATAACTGAATAATAAATAAATAATTGATGTAATTATTGTTTAGGATATCGACGAATAATAATGTAAGTTTAAAACTTTAGTTAATTTGTTAGGTACAGTAGTAGTACTACAAATCTTGTTTTTATAAAAAAAATTAAACTGAATAAGATATTTTCTCGGGATAAAAAGTTGCATATGTCACGGAAACTGTTACGTAAAGGAAGGAGAAACAAACAATCGAACACACTATTGCATTATAGTAGATTGCTGAACCGAGCCGAAAGTGACTTATTGTTGTTCCGAGGGTTAGTGCAACAATGAGTCACTCACAGTGAGTTTCGTAATCTGCTTTTCTTTCAACTACAACAAAAAAAATTAACTAATCAAAATTTTCTTTAATTATAATTATTTTAAAAATATTTTTTCCTGACAAACAAAGCCCGCCAAAACGTCATAAAATTCGCGTCAACAATATTTTTTTAATAGAAGGCAAAGGCAGCCAAACAACCTATATTTTTTCGATTGTTAAATTCGCTCTGAAAATTATAGTGAAATAAAAAGTGACACTTTTAGCGAGGTTAGCAACCTGCTTTTCCAACTTTACATCGCCAACGTCATGAAAAATTAATAAAAAATAAATTATTCAATAAAGCAACATGCCCGCCACATAAATCTTATAATTACGTCTACCTTAAAAAGTACCTTTATAATAAGTGCCTACAGAAAAAGAACCTAATATAAAAACAAAACTAGTCCATTGAAATCAATGATATACTATATAAACTGAGGTAGATGCGTGATTGAGGCTCAAGCTATAGCAAGGCAAATGAGAGGTAAGTGTCCCACTATAAATTTGGTCGCGCACAGTCACGCACAATCCTACGACTAGTGTACATGTCTCTCTTGAGTAGAATAATCCGCAAAAACATCAAGAAAAATGACATCTTGTGTGTTCCGCTTTTGCAGAAATTATACTGCAACTGTAAAAGATAGAAATGATAACTCATTTCATTGGTAAGTACAGAAATTTTATAATTATGGACATAACAATATTTTATTAATAATAATGCGCTGTTGCCAGTTCGCCGCTTGCCTGAGCGAGACGAACGATGCATTTTGTATGAGAGTGATAGAGAAGACAAAACGAAATGGCCGCGACAGACTCAGCGACTGATTATGGGGATGGTTGGTAATATCGAACCTGTCAATTAATTACATGAACCTATTTAAAAAAATTATATATTTTATTAAATGTACGGAAAATATATATACATAATTATATTTACATTATTATAAATTTATATATTATATTATTGTTGTATGTATAGTATTATGATCTTATTGTATTTATTTATCTTTTAGTCTCCCTAGAAGCGGATTAATAAGAAAAAAATGGATAGAGATAATCAGAACCCAAAGACGAGAATATGATTGGTTGCCAAGTTTTTACTCTAAGATTTAGACGTATGGTGCAACGATACAACCAGCAGTTTTGCGAAGTGGACATATTTTCACATTCTTTGTATATATTTAGGAAAAATATCTGTAACATTCTAAATAGTAGTTAATTGTAGTAAACTTTTTTTGTATTATTTGTTATTTCTATATTTTTTGGAATTTGCATAAAAATATCCTGTTTTGAATGTATGTATAAACAATACGTTTGTATAAACAAACGTCACTAACTATATGACAGTTATTTTTTTAATATGTATCTATGTTGTAGTAATCTTTGTTGTATAGTTGTTTGTTGTCCAGAATAAAAAAAAATTAAAGACTTAATTTTAAATTACACTACATAATACATAAATAAGTAGCATACTTTCATTTAGAACTGTTCAGCCGTTTGAGCGTGATTGAAAGACAAATGGTCTATTTGTTGTAAAGTCATTGATTATTACATTATATAGTAAAATAAAAGTTTTTTAATTACATATTGTATATTTTATTATTCCAAAAATATTTCTAAGTAAAATATTGAGTGTTCCATTTAGACAATCTTCCCCTAGTTCCTCCGGAGAAGGTCACGCGTCGATGACGTGTCGCAACTTAAAACATATATTTATCTCTTTTTAACAAATGGATTTCGGTATTGAGCTGTGTTTCTCTATCCCTTTCATCGCTTGAATATATAAACATAAATAATTAATAGGTAGCTATAGTATTGTTCAAGCTGTTTATTATCTGCATTTAGTATGGGTATAACGTGTCTACTTATAGTACGTCATTGATTGAAATGGTACATTTTTTTGGGCTTAGCGTGCGTTTGTCAGAGGACGCAATTTTATTTTTTAGATATGAAGGAGGGGGTTAGTGTAAAGTTAAATCCAAGTTTGTGGGGTTGCAACCCTTGTCCCACGGCCGCCAGAGAACATTGCGTGACGTTGGCTTTTTGTTACAATTTAGACGATTTTTTAAATCTTGTTATTGAAAAATAGTTCTGTTGCACTCATTGCAAACATACGTATTACTGCTTTGTTGCCAACATCCATACCATAGGTACCATGTTGAAGTTAAGCAACATCTTGGATGGGTGACCGCCTGAGAATTGCAGCATTTTGTTGAGTGAGGTTTTTTTGGAACGGCTTCTCTTCTGAAAATATGCAGTCTTCGCTACTGCTGTGTTATGTATCTAATTATATAAATTGGATAATTATTTAAAACGACCTGACATTGAAGTTGTTCTGAGTTATAAAGTTCATGGCTGAAACAAAACTTACCCAATGACCACTCTTTTCTTTGACTCAAACCACATGAACGTTACTGTCACATTGAAAATTGCTTCTAACAGCAATAATGAATAAATTTAGACTCATTTTTTGAAATTACGCCATTATAAGGATTTGGCGGATATATGTTTCTAAACCAGAATTATTTTTTTCTTAACAATTTGGTATGCGTTTGAATCAAGTATACCGTACCCCTTGACGAAATTATTAATATAGATTATTTAAACGATATCAGTCAGTAATTTTTTGGTTATCCTATATGCGGCACTGCATCAGTTTGCAGTACAAATTAATTAATGTTTACATAATGGTATTTCTAATGACATAACAATGTCTCTTCGATATATTATCAATTTATATGTACCTTAATATACAATATTGTATAAATTTCGATTTTAGTGAAACTATCAAAAAAATCCACGTCCAAAACCGAGGCGGAAAGCTATCTCTCGTGAAGGTGGCCGTCACAGGACGCCCGGCCATAGAGTACTAAGCCTATGGAGGGGCCATAGACGGGCTCCCTCTTTCGCCAATTTTTTGCCCTTTGACCAGTTATACTGACCAGGTGCGTAATAAGTTACCTTAGATTTCGTTGGTATCGTTTTGTGTCGCGAGACAGAGCTCTAGGAAAATAGTTAATTGTGATGTTTTAAATGGGAAAGGCGATCTAGGACTTGCGGGAACATAGTGTTTCCAATCATTAATTATAATTATTATGTTTAACATAAACATCATATAACGTAAAATCCGTTGCGACAATAAAACGACAGAAAAATACAGTGGTACAGGGGCTAGTACTAGGCGTTTACCTTCCCCCCCCCCCCCCCCGCCAAAAGTGGCAGAAAAAATTGTTCGGTGATTTACACGCAACACGTCTCTTTGGTATATACTCAAAGCGCCCGGCAGATGTCAAACATCGAAATTGACACCTACACACTAACTTGGAGAAGCAACGAAGTATGTAGTATACGCGCCACGCACACAACGGAGTAAAGAGCGAAGGCGCGGGCGTGATGCAGTTTTCCGTCACGACATACAAGTCACTTCTTCTGAAGAATTACTTTATACAATCGCTACGGAACCCTATCATGGACATGTACGACGCATTATTGGCCAGTTTATCTTCTGCCACATCACTAATAGGAGTAATAATAGGTCAACCGAGGTCACCAATGTTATAAAAAATTATTCTATTGCGGCATCGGTCACCGATGTCCCTTGTAACGATCCTTAATTATTCTAATTGAAAATTTATTACTGTTCATAAATTATGACATCGTTTTACGTGGCAGGTTGACGTGACAGCAATTATGGTAAACTGAAAATTGATAAAGTAAGGTGTGGTTGAATAAAAATTATTTTACATATGAATAATCATAAAAATAACGCTCTATGGAGGACATGTAAAGTTCCTAATTCTTTTAAAAATAAATGCTTAGGAAGAGACAGTTCTAATCTCATTAGACTTTTTCCCGAACTTGATTCACTTATACTGTAAATGCTCAGCTCCTAAACATGATAGGTCCATGTTTAATACTCGTAAACCTTCCCGGTGAAGTAATCTATCTGGTCAGGCCAATTTTGTATTACGCACACACAACATGCCATACATTTTTTACATATTTCCCTACCTACCCTCCGTTTTCCTTATAAGTGGAGATCAAACCGCAACGCACCGGTGTATACTGTAGCTCCGTGTCGACAAATACGCATCCGTTGAGCCGCGGCGCCGCCCATTCAAAATAACGCAAACACAAAGACAATAATTGTATATCCGCAAACCCGCAATCTATTTAAGCTAGAAAGAAAGAAGCAGCCAATGAACGAACTGAAGTACATCGACCTATGAGTACAAATAAAATATCGAAAAAAAAAAAGAAAGTTTCTGTGTTTTTGTCCGGCATTGCGTGTCCTCCGAAGCACGGGAAGTCGTTTAACATTTATGACACGGCTGAGATTTGAACCCCGATCTCCCGGTTCTACCAATTATGCCTATCGACTTCTTTCAGTGACAAATATTTAGCAAAATATATTTTAGAGCAACACCGAGCTTTGACGCGTAACGGCGTAGCGTGGGAAAATGTGAGGGCTCGGACGCGACCTTCGTATTTTATTGGAGCCATATTTTTGTCAGAATTAATGTGACTTTCAAGCTTATTTGAAAAGTACATACATATGATCTGCCTGGCTTTGCATGTATGTAGACTATAGGTCTAGGATTCGGGTAAAAAGTTATACCTACGTAGCGTAATTCGTAGCTAAGGGCTGTTCCCAATAGTCTGTCTCGACAGATCCCATTAAGGCATGCTAGGCATATGTAAGTCTGTTAATTACATCGTATAATGACTTATACATACGCCACGTATGCCTAAATGGATACATTTTTTTTTTTTTTTTTTTTTATTTATCACAAAACAGTCATTACATATAAATTACAATGAACTTAAATGAGAACTTATATCTTCTTCTTCTTTCTTTAGTATGAATACACCAATGTTCATCGGTGTTTTGCCAGTGTCAAGTATTATTAGCCTTTATAGTGTTTATAGCCGATTAATCCGCCGACCGTGATATTATGTCTTATTAGTCGTCGACTAATCACAACCATCACAGCACGGACAGGATTAAACTAGATTCCCTATCACGTCTCGATGGGCGTGTGCGTTATTCACCAAGGCGTGACATGGAATTATATCAAAACTATCTAGGAAAGAATTGTGAATTTTCTACAAAAAAGTCCAGTCTAACTCTAATATAGTTAAGTAGTTACATGTGTATTTATGTAGGTATCTATCTATCTATCATCACGCTTTTTATCCCAAGAGGGGTAGGCAGAGATAATCGAATGTCATGTGCTACGATCCTGACATACTTCTTTCGCTTCTTTTATATTCATCATACCTTTCATACATGCTCGGCGATTGGGTGTATTTTTATATGTATATATACATAAATTAAGAGCTTTGTGATAGATTATGAGAAAACAGGGACAAAATATTCCTTTATTTTACTACTCATATTTCCTATTCAATAAACCCAATTGAAAAAAATAACGACTATTTCACTTAGATATATTGAATAAGTAACTATATGCTAAATTACAGTGACACAGGTGGATTATTTACAGAGAAATTGGGAATAGTAAATCCCCATACAAATTATGGGGAAAGGGCCCTTTGAAAGGTTGACTAAAAAGATTTATATGGCTGAAGTGAAAGGAAATCCTGGCAAAGGACGACTTTTACTGAATATATTATAAAAAAAAATATTAATTGATGGAAATATTTATCTTGGTATTCAAATTGTAAACCGATATTAAACCGTGCGAAGCCGGGGGCTGAGTCTCTAGTTAAATAATAAATACCCAAGGTTTTTATGCTCACGCCTTTTTTTCGATAAATGTTCTTTTCCCCGCCGTATATAACTATGTTTGCTTTTCATTATCGAAAAATTCAATTAAATGTTTCGCTTTCATTTTTGTTCTTTTGAAATGTCTGTCCAGTATTTACAGAAGAAAATTGGTTAAAATTATTCTTGTCGGCAATTTGTTGAGAAGAAATTTTCTATAAATTGTATCAATATCAGATAAAGTACCTACGAATGAAAAATTAAATATTTTTATAGGTCAAATACTCGGAATACAGAATAAAGCAGAATTCGCATAAATTCTTTAAACTGAGGCCAAAAATAGTACACTAAAATAAAGTCCCGGTTAATAAAGAATAAAATAATTATCCAAAAATTGGTAATACTGGGTGTGGAAAATCGCGTACTTTTTGAACACAATATGACGCTTTTTGAACATGCGTATTCTGGTTTGTTCATTATTCTGAGGTCAAATAGTCCATGCCTACTGACTGCTGTCTATTGACTATCCCACGCGAAAGTTTGTATGGATGTATGTGTGCATTTTTGTTACTCAATCACGCCAGAACGGCTGAGCGCATCTGGATGAAATTTTGCACAGATATATATTATATAATCTGAAATAGCATAGATAGGCTACTTTTTATCCCGGAAAAATGTATGGTTCCCGTGGTATAGATTTGTTTTTGTTTTTCACGGGATCGACATGATTGTTTGCATAGTGGTAGTTTAGGGGTCAGAGAATGACATAGTTATACTACTTTTTATTTTAGAAAATTTTTCGTACAGTATTTTCGGAGAAAACAAGATGTGACAGACGGACAAACAAACACAAGAGTGATCTTTATGAGTTCCCGTTTTTTCATCGGATATCTACGGAACCCTAAAAATCACGTCTCGTAGCAGCGTAAAACTGTTTCCCCCGGGCATCGAGCATCGAGCACTGCAGCTAATTGCGTTTTGGTCGAAAACGATTTACACCTACTAAACTATAACGAAACCTTATAATTTTGGTGTCAATCGTTTTAGCAGAATCTATGTACGTACCTACGTTTTGCTTTTTTTGAAATTTTGCTTTGTTTCCCAAATACAGACGGTTTATTACGAGCAAGTTATGAGCCAAAAAAAACGAGATTTGAGGGGTTTATAACTTTTGACCTATTACGAATTTTGAAAAAAGGAAAAAATACGTACGTAGTTTTTGATTATGTCAGTAACATATTACAAAATCGTTAAAATTAAAAAATACTTAGGGGTAGTAAAACGTTTTCTCCGTTTGTATGGACAGGGACGCGGTGTGAATCAAGTCGGGGAAAAGTAAACGCCATCGCGCTTTCATGACGTATGTCTAATCCGTCAGAGATGTAGGAAAGAAATATGCAGAATAAAATGTTCTACAAAAATATCTGAGAGCACCTGTCCTCTTTAATATTGGAGACTCGTTAAATGTGGACGCTGTTACTAGTTGAGTGGTTGATGTTAGTAAAGTGGAAAATGGGCAAGGTAACAGCGTAAATTACAGCTAACTTGAGTAAAATTTCCAGGGGAAGATGAAATTTTAAATTATAAATAGCATGTTTACCTCATTAATACTCCTTTATACACTTCATTAAACAGAAATTTGGAGCAAATTGGGCAATTTGAGTTCCTCTATCGTGCCCTACAAACATGCCCTGCCGGAGCACGTAGGCAAATCTTATTAATAAGCCCTCTAGAATTCGGGACGTTTCCATCGCTATTAGTGCCAGCGACCTACGAGATACACGCCAGATGCAAACAGCTAGTGATGCGACGAGGAATTTATCGATAACATCGATTACAGAAAAAAAATAGACTTATTAGATCCCTTTGGTTTGGTTTACAACGATTTGAAGATACATAAATACGCTTGTAACTACTTATCTATTGGAGGTAGATGCTACAGTGTTTTTTTTGTAGATCATTTTATTCTACACTGATTTGAAAATTTTTATTCCAGATAGGTTAAATTTTTGTTTTGGTGAAAATTGATTCATTACTTATCAGAAACTTTAAAAAAAACCGTTTTATCATAACTCGATTTCGATTATTTATTTTTAAAATGATAGTATATTCTTCTTCATTAAAAAGGGAAAAATAAATTAACTTTTTAAAAAATATACCATGTTTAAAAAGAAATAATAAAATATTTTGTTTAGCCGTTGAATTTGAAGACGGTTGGTGCCAAATTAGAAATTATCAGCTCTAAATTTCAACAATTAATTACAAACATATAGATAACATTGAACATGATCTTCTTTAAAATATATTTTTATTTTGTAGCCTAATTTGGCACCAACCGACTTCAAATTCAATGAACAAATTCGGCAAAACGAAGCCGTTGAATTTGAAGTCGATTGGTGCCAAATTCTAAAGAAGATCTATAGCGGTGAAGTAACGTACAGCAAGATCAGAAAATTGATGGGTGACACTTTAAAATAGGCTAACTTACCAAATTATAAAATAGTGCGTCGGTGGCTGAGTGGTTAAGACGTCGGATATAACCTACGCAGACCACGGTTCGATCCCGGCCATGTACCAATGCGATTTTTATAATTAAAAACGTATGTAAGTATATCATCCGACAAACCACACTTAGAGGTTTTTCCATCTAAGTATACCTCAATAGAACTGGTCAATCGTTAGGTATAGCCTCATAATAAATAAATACCATCGGCTAAAAAAGAAAGACTTCTTTCGTTGTGTACCCTGGGGCTGATAACATGGCTCTGGAAGCCGTAAGAAACCCGTGAATAAAAAAAAACAAATATCGTAATATTTCTTCTCGTTGAGCCGTATTTTTCTAAATTTTATATTTTTACCTTGTCACTGGAAATTAAAGCTTTGACCCTTCCTGCTTGTCTACCCGACTGACATCATTAGCCTATTTGAACCCTAAATAATTCACTGTAAATATATTATGTTTATTTAAAATAAAAATAAAAATCTCTGTTTGTGCCTTATGGACTCAAAAACTGCAAAACTGTTTTATACGGTGTTTACTAGTAGATAGACACAAGGTAGGATTATGTGTATAAAACATCACGCAACGTCTTTTGGGAGCGGCGCAGTAACCAATAATGTCAATGTTCCTTCGGCTATAGGCAGTGATATTAAAACTCCACGGGCGAAACTAGGGCGGGCCGCTAGTAATAAATAGATAACCACTTCTGATGGAGAAAAAAACCGCCTTCAAAACCAAAATGTGCTTTCTTAAAGCAAATGCACAAGTCACTATAAAAAATACCCAAATCGCTTCAAGTGTGCCTATAAAATTTTAAAAGTTCTCGTTCCCATCATCAGATCCTGACCTGATGACCATGGGACCACCTGGAAAGTATACCCTTTCAAACAAAAAAAAAATACCCAAATCGTTTTAAGTTATAAGAAAAGTTCTCGATTACACCACCGAAACTCACCCTGGTATCATTGTTTTCGCGCGACGAGAATAAGGAGATCAGTTTATTGTATGCCAATTATATATTTGAATTACGTTTAATACATTCTTATAGAGAAAGATTTAGTTTATCTTTAGGTATTCATACAATCTAAGAAAATTCCACAGAATTATCGTAAAATGTACCTCAAAACTCAACATTTTACCAGTTTTTTTTATATTATCGATATTTATAATCGATACAATGTAAAGGACCTTCCCATCCCTCAACTTAACTGCCTGAATGTGAATTAATTGATTCCGGAGAATTTATCACGAAATTGGTTCCATGCAGGCTGTCTGACTTTGGCTGTTCAATGTACGAACTATCACAAAGCTAGTAACAAAACTCAATTGTCACTGAGAGCTATCTATTTTTAGGGTACTGTAGCAGAATCAGTAATCAGGAACCCTTCACGACAGCTTTATTTTAAACTCTGTTTTGATGTGAGACATCTATACGCGCGTTAGATTAGGGTGAAACCAAGACGTCTCAAAATTCAGGAGACGCTTGGTTTTGGCCTACGCCGTCTGCGCCTAGGGCTGTGCGTAGGTAGAGGGGATAACGCGTTGGCATGAGGCAAGACCAAGCGTCTCACACTTCGGAGACGCTTGGTTTTGGCCTACGCTGCATGCGTCTGGTCGTGTATTTCTTCGTCTATATCGTAAGAAGTCGCGGGCAATTGCTAGTGCCTATATAAATACCCACTATAACCTTTAAATTTTCATTAATTTCAGACGTTCATAAGGCTGTTCTGGGCAAACAGGTAGACAAATATTATATCAAACCTAGTCATCTAGGATTTCGCCAGTGAAACCTTTTGAAATGTGACATAAGATTTTATGCCATAGGATTTCCACGATAAAAAGTCGTCACCACCCATGCTTAGATATGTATTATGGGGAATGTTCAGAAGAACTCCATGACTTCATCCCTACATTCGTACCCACACTGATCGCACAGTACATAGCTTTCATCCTCACACAGTGGACACGTGCTGCATACGAACGAAAAAGTTCAGTGACTCGTTCCTGTCTCGCTCTGTCAAAAAATGGAACGAACTTCCGGCGTCGGTCTTTCCTGCTTCCTACAACCTGGGATCCTTCAAGCGAAGCGTGAAAAAGCATCTCTACGGACTGTATTATATTTGCCATTTAATAAACAGGCGGTAGCAAGGTCACATGTTGTCTTCTCTATAAAAAAAAATACCATTTGAAATCTCAATATTTATGTCTTTTCACGGAACCCTCAATTCACGATTTCTATTCACACTTGACCGTATTTGTTAGTACTCACTCGTCTGGCCATTTGTCACGGCTGCGAACTTTTTCAATATTACTTTGGTGGTTGGAAACGATTTTTGTGTGAGCACATGCGACTGTGTATTAAGTTTTATAACTTCTTTATAGGACATTTGAGAACAGATTTGACTTATGGTTAGAGCTTTGAAGTTGATTGTGCTAGAATCCAATGACATGCAGTCGAGGAGTAGAGAAGTAGGAGTCGATAGTGTCAAACTCGTGTCAAAAAAGCACCAATTATCTTTAAGAGCAAGCTTATTAGCGCAATGAACTAAGTAAACCGCTTATTTTGTTGTTGTCTCTTTAAAAAGTTGTTAGAGAGATACACTGCAAAAAGAATCGATAAAATGACGGATAAGGTAAGATAGGCAAATATTCACGTACTAGAACCATGAGAAGGAACGATTTCACAAAAAATCGGTCTTGCGAAAATACACAAAACAGACATATGCTCTTCCAGTATTATAATCTATAGGATAAATATGAGAAAATGGTTTATTAGTAAATATATTAAGAGAACTTGAGTAATTATTATTTAATCTATTATTTAATATTTAATCTAAAACTTAGGTGTCACTGATTTTCATATTTTTATTTTTATTTAATGCTTTGTCAAAGATAAATAATCTTTCGAAAGCTATTTAAAGACATCTACTTAAGAATGTGTGCTTTAATCGATTTCTCATGCTGGATACGTGAAGTTTCGTATAGTGACACATTTTTTTTATATTTTGCAGTTTTTGTTCAAAGGATATAAAGTTTTCAGAAAGCTTATTTTTTGCCTAACATACAGGCGAGTCTATCGCTGAGTTGTTATCCAATTTGGAATCGATCCGAGCCAAAGTTTAACCTCTGAGCCACGGAGACAATTATAACGTCCTAGACTAAACCTACATTTGCTTGGATAGGATTATTTCAGCTTTAAATGCACGTGACAATTTACAAAATTTGGGTGTTAGGGACTAATTCCATGATCTAAATGTTGGTACTAGAATGTTTGATATTGCAGTGCCAAGAGTTAGAGATTGTGTGAAGTTGGCACCTCCAAATGCGATTTTTCACCAAAAATTTTTTTTTGTCCACCTCTCAACAAAAAGTTATTAAAAAAATAAAAATTGGCGGTGGAAGTAATCACCCCCAAATGCGAATTTACAATTTTATTTTATCACGTTCGTTTATCCATCGTTAGTCCACGTGTGTCCGCCAAAAATCTTATTTTGTCCACCCTTCAAAAAAAATTATTCAAATACAAATTCAAATAAACTGCGAAAAACGATAAATGCGAAAGTTTGTTTGTTTGTTTGTCCTTGTAAAAATTCTACGAACGAAATTTCTAGTATACTTTAGTTCTAATAAAAAGGTATGTTCTTATTAAAATTATCATACTGATAGACTTTACTTATTGGCCGATACATGCTAACTTCGTAGGTAACGGATCGACGTGATTTTTTGAACAGAGGGAAATTACTAGAGAGACTAAAATGTTTCAGAAACGATTTGCTACCCGTCCAAAGCCGAGGGCGAAAGCTAGTCAAAATATAAATGTGGACATTGTTACCAAGATCCCTAGCCATGCCGCAAGACCTATAACCGTGAATATGCCGTCATGGAGTTCATCAAAGCATTTAAGATTAGTCAATAGAAAATCCCCTTGAAGACAGACAACTAAAACTTAATATTACCAAATTTACAAACCGCCCACGTTTTAATGCAGTTAACTTAATTCCAACTTTGTAAAGTTTGGAGTACAGATATTTGCTTAGGATTAAGTAAATATATCTCTTTTGCCCTCAAGACTGAGAAAGGGCCTTCTATAGCTTAAACCCATTTCATATATCGTTCCTTTGACTAGCAGACCGAGTAACATGATCTGTGCTAAATAATAGCTCCTACCGCGTGAGCACAATAGTACAAGAGCCTGTACCATAAATTTACCACAACAAATATTTCTCTAAAATTATAAAACTAAGAGACATTGATAGAGCGTTGGACTTGAAACCCAGGTTCAAATCTCAGGCGTGATTTTAACATGATGGACTTCTCGCGCTTCGGGATGCATTTAAAGCCGGTGGTAGCATTTATTCCTAAAAATAACAGACGTCTGTCAAAATAAGTGAAACATCCTAGGTAGGTATGTTTGCTAAATGTTGTAATTTAGGTATATTGGTGACGATAAGAAAATATAGGAAAGAACTACTTAGGAAAGATGACATGACCCCGAATGCAAATATTTAACTATATTATGATTAATTTTTTTTTACAGTTTTTTTTTATATTTTCAAAGGGCCATTTAAATTTTTGATTATAAATAATTACATCCGCGATGTGAAACAAAATTTTCCAGTACTTCTTTTAAATTTAAGATTAAGCTTTTTAGTTTAGTTATTTAAGGCAGGGTAAAACTCGATATCTACTAAAAGTACAATTTTTCGACTCTTAGTTTAAAGTGTAAGGAATTAAATTCAATCTAAAAAAAATGGACAGCTATAATGCTATATACATTTTTAACAGCATAGATTTTTCAAAAGTGTTAGTCAACCGTAAAAAAGCAAAATATCTCCATAAAAAAATTGTACATAATTTTTACAATATTTTTATACTAATTATTTATATTTTAAATAAAATAGCTATAACGTTATATTAAAACTTTAACCGATTACTTTTACTATTTCATTGGTTTTTTCTTTACAAAATTTAAGAAAACCCGAACGTAAATAAACTTTCAAGTGTAATTGCATGACCACGTATTCAACCTTATATCGTCCTGCTATAAGCACCCACCCACCGGAGTACAAATCGTATTTTTTATCGAGGTTGTTATGTGCCTTAAGTATATATATATACTGCCTCGCAAATATTAAATTTGCATATTATGAGAACTGCAAAAAGTTGCTATAAGCTCTTGTACTATAAATAATAGGTCCCACCGCGTGAACACAGCAGGTCCATAATGAGTGGTAATCTACCGTACTAATTGGACACTGCTTTCAATAGAAAATGTTTATTACGTTACTAATTAATGATGCTGGGAATTTTGGAAATTATTCATTCAATGTGTAACATATGATCACGCCTACGTCGCACTGGGATAGACACATGAAGTTACTCTGAGATTAATTAGAGATACTTTTTCTCAACACTCTCATTTCGGTAAGTAAAGTAAAAACTATGGTATTTTTTTATATTTTTATTTTAAAGATTATGTTATTTTAAGAAATAAATTTGAATATTTTTGTTTTCTCTGCAGTACTTTTCTTATAATAAATTTTGCTCCTTTGTGATAAACGTACCCCAGTAAAATAAATAAGTTAAGAAATGTGGCAGAATACCTAAATGATGACGTCATTTCATCGTCCGTCGGCAAAATTTTATTATAAAAAAACAACTGCATAGAAAACAAAAGTAGCCAAATCAGTTTCATACCTTAGTTTTTACTTCACATACCGAATTATCTTTTTTAGAGCTCCGTAGCCAAATGACAAAACCAGAGCTTTTATTTCATTACCATCCACAGGCTTATAATTCAGACAATAATTCTGATGGTAAAAAAATCTTCCTCGCTTAAAGAATGCATCGCGATTCAGCGGGGAAATGCCACTATTGTTATTTTTCATGCTTAGATTAATTTTAATTTAGATTTTCTGTAAATAATTAAATAAAAATTTATTTAAGAAAAAATTCGGTGGCTAAGTGGATAAGAAGTCTAGTATTAACTAGGCAGACCACGGGTTCAATCCCAGATCCCAGCCATGTACCAATGGGTTTTTAAATAAAAACCTACATAATCCGACAAACCACACTTAGAGGCTTTTTCATCAAAATACCTCAACAGAACTGGCCACTCGTTAATTATGACCCTGATGATGAGGGGAAATTTGGAGTAAAAAAAATAGTGTTTATAAAACTTACCAATTTTAGCCTGAGTGCATGTGAAGGATATCACTATGGTGAGAGTTAGACCTAGCGCCGCCGTCTTCATGATGTTACAACACTATTTCACATTCATTTTACATTATTGCTCAACTCACACGCACTTTGACATCTGAAACAATTCAAAATGGCGATTAGTTTTTTTTTTGTTTAAGGGCCCGTGGCTCTCAGCTATTTAATGAGCCGTAATTTTCGATACGCAAAGGCAATGCTCATATCGAAAACTACGACTCTTTAGAACCCTAAATAATAAAAATATGGCTCAATCCAATTTCAAATAATAATAATCATTTTGTGGTGAGGAAATGTTGTATAAATAAACTCGCATTTCCAGTATTATCTGAGATTTGCCATATTTTTGACAGATACAAGGTGACCTTGATCACCGCCCCTTAAGACTATTGTTTAGCTAAAAATTTTCATACAAAATTAGTACAAAATGCGTTAACGTTTCTACCCCACAAAACATAATCCGTTCTTGCTGGTTTTTTTATATGTTATAGAGACAAGTAAAAACTAGGTCGACTCGTTTTTGTTTTTTTCATATTGCTTATAAATTGAGAAATAATTAATCCTCAAAAACCGTTTTTTTTAACTAAAATACTTCCTCTTACTTATCTTGTGATAATTATGAAACTAATAAAAATTTTGAAAAAATCAAAACGAGCCGACTTAGTTTATGATGTAACAAAACGATAGAGACTAAAATCAAAAAATTTCGTTAGCGTTTAGGTATAGTAAAACGTTAACACCTAAACACCTATTTTGCGCGTAATTCAAGACAATTTCGTCAGAAGCCTGCAACTCTCTCTATCGCACACGTGTAAGTGAACGCGGGGTGACTGATGAGATAGCAAATATTCGAAAAATCACAGCGCCCGAACTCTGTAACTAAACGATACTCTTAAAGATGCCCACCGATTCTTCCAACTACCGGCGCGCCGCCGTACGGTCAACCGACACTAACCTACCCTAACCTAACTCGTCCAATACTTGTAACAAACGGTCCGCCTAGAATGGCCTAGATCATACGGCGGCCGGAATGGGAAATTATGTGTGATGCCGGACCAACGTGTGGCATACTTTAGACTTCCAAAGAGTCGATATTGTAATTGGTAAAGCATTGGGCTTGAGTTCCACTCGTGCCAAAAAAAAAGTGCTTTAACAGCCAGCTTGTTAGAGCAATGAACTCAGTAAACCGCGCGGCTTATCTTGTCGATATCTCTTTAAAAAGTTGTTATAGAAATACACTGCATAAAGAATCGATAAAATAACCAAGGATGAGATAAGATAGGCGTTCACGTACCAGAAACATGAGAAAGAACGATTTCCCAAAAAATCGGTCTTGCGAAAATACACAAAACGGACATACGCTCTTCCAGTATTATACAAAATAGCAAGCAAAAAAAAAAGTCTAACAAACGGCGGAAATATAGTTAAATTATTGAAAACTACAAATTTGTGCCGTTTGGTGTAAAAAGGTCCGTGGGGTTCAAATGCCAAACATTTTATTAAAGATGTATCCCCTCGACTGATCATCTCTTCTGGTGACAAGAGGGCTGGCTCCTTCCTCGCTGAACGAATCAGCGGTTTATTTATTTTTAATCTTTTTATATTAATTATTTTAATTAAAAAAAAAGTTGAAATTAATGTTTTCATAAAGTATGTGAAATTATTTATAGGATAATACGAGATAAATACGAGAAAGTGAGTCGCAAAATCGATTGAAAATACGCGTGAAATTCATAACTGTGTCAAATATTTATCTTTCGAAAGCTATTTAAATTTGGAAACTAGGACATATAGTTATCGCGTAATTTAATAAGGCGTGAAGCATGTCATTTGTATGGGACAAAAGTTATGTACCCTCTCCTTTATTGACTTGTCGTGCTTCGGAGGGCAGGTAAAATCCGAACTTCTTCTAAAAATAATAGAAGTTATAGAAGTGACATTGGCAAATTTTAATCAATAAAGCAAATCCCCCGCCGCGTCTGTCTGTCTGTATTTGACCTGTTTACGCTAAAACTACTAAACGGATTTTGTTGAGTGAATGAAGTCGGAGAAAAAGTTGGCTCCAGCGAGTTTTCATGGCGTTTGCTGTCTAATCCGTCAGAGACATAACAAAATAATGTAGGAAAGATTTGTGTAGAATAAAATTATCTACAAAAAAGTCTGCAATAGCATATATCTATCTCTAATAGATAAGTAGTCATAAGCGTATTTATGTAGATATACAAATTGTTGTAATTCCATATTGTACCTGTGCGAAGCCGGGGGCAGGGTAGGGGCCTTATAAATAAAAAACACCCGAAATAAAAGACGATTATATGGATTTGAATGAGACGAAAGAGGTGTGCCAGAATCACAGCGAAGGAATATATTTGACCTCTACCTACTCTAAAGGAATCAAGACGTAAGCATATATTATGTATGGCAGCGTAAACGGGGCGGGGGATGGGCGTAAAGAATTTCAATACGTTTAAAAAGTACCTCTAACTAACAGTACACATTTATTTATTCACAAACTAAATCCCATGTGCGAAAGAAATTCCGCTTTTACCTCCTGTAGGTATTTTGTGAATCAAATGAAATTCACACTATCCGGGCCGCTCTCTAGAAAGGTTTCGCAATTTATTCGTGAGCCATGAAAAACCTAATTTCCGAATGAAAAACCTTTTTCAGAACTGACCGGGGCGGGAACATGAGCTTAACCTACGGAAACTTGGCCATTTCTTGATTGAAATTACAACAAATCATATAATAACACTGGCAACACAACTAGAAATTAAGCCTTTTATCCCATGACGGGTAGGCAGGAACAATCAAAAGCCATTTGCTACGAAATATCTTATATGCCTACTTTGTACCTACTGAATATTGCTTTTCTCCGCACTTATCTAAAAATATAACAGAAGAACAAACAAAGTGCAGCAATAAGCATGCCACGTGTTCTGTTTAATATGGCCAACTGGCAAAAAGTGGACACTATTACTGTTGACTCTGGCCTTACCGCCAGGTATAAACGCCGTAAACATGTATATGAATGTAAAAAAATCATGGAGTCGTTGAGGACGAAAACTGCCCAGATATTCCCAAAATAAATAAATATTTATGTTGGTAAATGATTTATAGACACCTTTTATATACTAAGCTTTGTTCAGTTTTACAGGTTTGGCACCGATTTGGCAATTTCCGGCTGCAAATGGACGAATTGTACTGAAGCTTTATCGAAGTTGGACTTTGTAAATTCAAAAATAACCTGTCATTAACGCTTGTGGATTTTCAAGCGCGGTACGTAGACCACATAAGCCATGTACCAATTAGGAATTAGGAATAATGACGTAATGTATGTAAATACGCAGATATTTCCCTTAATTTAATCTTTTATCCCTCCGTAAATTCCCCGTCAGTCAGAAGTTCAAAAAAGTATAAATTAATATATTCCCAGTCCCAGAAAAATATTTGTACCTATTTTCAAGTCGATACACGCAGGTAATACGATTTCCCTATACAAAGTTTTACACCCCGTTGCACCCCTCCTTAAGGGTTGTTTTTAAAAATCAAAAAACACGTATTTTATTATTTGTTTTGAAGAATATTTATACCAAGTTTCAAGTTGATTCACGCAGGAAATAAGATTTTCCATACAAACGTATTTACCCCATTTAATTAGGGGTTGAATATCGAAATATCCTTCCTTATTCCTTAAATTCTATACATAATAAAGGTATAAAATTGTATATAACGTCTGTATAAAATTTCAGCTTACTAGGTCCAAGGGTTTGGGCTGGGCGTTGATGAGTTAGTGAATCGGAACTTCTCTTTTTATATTATATAGATGATCAACAAAAAGCGGTTCCGGGTTCAAATCTCGCTTGTAGGAAAAATGCTAAGAATCAATTTTCTTTAAGTGTATGTGCTTTGAAAGACTTATACAAACAAACAAACAAATAATATTAGTAAATAAAGATTAATGAATACAAGAGATTTCATTTCCACAAATGCTGTTGTTTCCACTAAACGAATTATATATTCTAAATCTCTGCAAACTTAAGTTATGAGAGTTGCATCCAGTAATGAATTTCAGCGAGGTGTGTTTCATTTCCTCCTGTTGCACCTCTTCTTTTGTGCTGCGATTTATGCTTTCCCATCTTTTATTTTAACTATCCGAGACTATTGTGCTAAATTTCTTTATTGCAACATTTCCTGCCTCCGTAGCTTAGTAGCTGCCTAGTAGACTTGGGTTTGATTCCCGATTAAAACTTGGGGAAAATGTATTTTTTACTGATTTTTTAAAACTGTGTTTATTTGTTAATGCTTTGTTTGGACCTGGATATTTTTTGACACATTTCAAAAAGCCTAAACTATAAGCAAGATTTTTTTTAAACAACTTTGGAAAAACTTGATACGATATGCGAAAAAGTCATAATATTAAATTGACTAATTATTATGAATTCTATATGATTTTTCCTGACTGTACTTTCTACTTGGAATAAGTATGAAAAATAAAGCTTAAGGCTGTCTTACCAATGGATTTCTGACATCGACTACCATACAAAAGTGACGGCTTCATTTCCGCCCGTCCTAATTCATTGAGTGAGAATCTTTTATAATACTCAGTCAACTGTATTTTCTAGCAAAACATAAAATTCTGAGAGAGTTCAGTGCAGAATTTTCATAAAGGAAACTAGAATAGAATTTAAAGTCGCTGTTTTTAGTTAGAGAAACTAGGTTATTGTAGAGTTATTTTATTTGACACATTGCAAAGCTTATTTTTTGGCTTTGAATTTATTGAAATAATAATTTTATTTTAACGTTTATATGATGTCTGTTCAATATTATATATGTTTGTACTGATGATCGTAGGTTCCTAATGAATTGTCTAGATTAGTGAATTTATGTCTGTGAGATAATGTCGAAAAATTATTATATCCTTAAAAAAATAATCGTCAAAATCGGTACATATTTCAACGAGATACTGATAATTGACTTAAAAGTCAGTTTTTTCAAAATTACTGAAAAACTAATGAACCAATTTTTATGACATAAAAATGGGACCAATCCGGAAGAATTATCTGTCGATTAAAAAAGAAATCATCAAAATCGGTTCATAAACGACAAAGTTATCCGCGAACACACATAAAAAAAAATATATATACGGTCGAATTGAGTAACGTCTTTTTTTTTGAAGTCGTTAAAAAAGTATAATGTATGTAGAATAACCTACACAAATACGCTTATTACTACTTATCTATTAGATATAGGTATATGCTACCGCGGACTTTTTTCTAAATAATTTTATTCTATACAATTCATTCCTACATCATTTTGTTATATCTCTGACGTATAAGATAGCATACGCCATTTAAACACGCAGGATCTCAATTTTTCTCCGACTTGATTCACTCAGCTCAGCTACTATACATTTTAATACATGCACACCTGCCACGTGAATCAACCTATATAGTTTTCGCTTGAAAAGGGCACAGATATATAGACAGAGGGACGCGGAGGAGGTTTTATAATTAAAACGCTTTTTATTTAGTTTTAAATCCACGAGTTAAAAACTTTCAAGTATTTTTAACGACATCGAAAAAAAAAGACGTTACTTAATTCGACCGTATATATATTATTTTTTATGTGTGTTCGCGGATAACTTCGTCGTTTATGAACCGATTTTGATGATTTCTTTTTTAATCGACAGATAATTCCGTACCGATTTTGACGACTTATTTTTATAAGGATATAATAATTTCTCGACATTATCTCACAGACATATGACGAAAATCGGTTCAGTAGTTTTTCAGAAATTCAGTAATTTGTCTCTGTTTACGGCTGAAAATTATGTATCAGAGAAAAGCCTTAGCAACGGTTGCTATTGACACGAAGTTGTCAATTTTTGTATTCACGGTGGTCTAGCGGCTAAAGGTATGGTATGGTATGGTGCAGCTCAGGATGCAAATGGTTCAAATCCCATCCACAGCAGTATTTTTTTTTTATTTTTCCATAATTTTTTTTATTTGCGTTATTATTAGGCACCAACCGTCTTCAAATTCTACGACGAAATATTTATTATTTCTTACTATTCAGTGCAAATTTTTGAAGTCGGTACACTTTTTTTTAAAAGTTAATTTATTAATATACGAAAGATCGGAAGAAACTCGATTTCATCTTTAAAATATTTTCTACAAAAAATTGAAGGAGCATTACAAAATGTCGTCAAACAAGACGTTACGAATCAACTGCGATCCTAAATGAAGTGGAACGAAAAGTTGGAAGCGGTCGTCCTTGTCTCATCAAATTCATTTGACAGATGCGAATTATAATCGAGAGGTAGGCATTCCTTTGATAAATGCCAAAGCATTAAGGATATCAAACTTTCTTCTAAAATTGCTAGCAACATAATGAGAATTGGCAAACGGGAGGTAATGGCGCGCGATTTAATAAAATGTTCGACAGAACCGGAGCGATTTAAAAACTTTTAATGGAACAAGCGATTTTTCATTAGTAACACTTTTAAATTTTATTATATATTTGGTGACTGCGCCGGCTTCTGGTGGAAAAGTGGTTTATCATAATAGTGTAGATGACAGGGTAAACAAAATATTATTCTATTTAGTCCGTCATTTAGATTATCAAAAAATGTTGGACACGTATTCTTTCTTTTGTCAATCAAACAAAAAATGACAGAGATAAAGCGCGTCAAAGTTTGGGAGTGGGGGCTGGTGACGTCACGCAATTGTACTAAGGCGTGACGTAACGCGGAACTTTAGCGGGCTATATCTTCATCATGTTTTGTTTAATTGACAAAAGAAAAAATACGTGTCCAATATTTTCTGATAATCTAACTGACGGACTAATTAGAATTTTTTATTCATTATGCCTATAATAAAAAACCGATACATGGCCGGGATAGAACTGTGGTCAGCCTAGTTGATACCAGACGTCTTAACCACTCGGTCACATGTATAAAATTGGCTAACTTGTGAGTACGACTCGCGCGCTGAGGGTTCCGTACCATTTTTTCGGTCAGAACATCAAGACAGGATTTTCGTTTCGGTTTTTCTTTAAACTATTAGACTCCGTAGTTTCGGAGATAAGAGGGAACGGTCAATTTTCGTATATTTTCTTTAATATAATTTAAACTATGCATTTTAAAATAAAACATAATAGTTAGTAATTTATGATACGGGATCATAATAGGAATAATTAAAACACAAGTGGAATTTTAAAAAATGAGGCAAAACTGTTTTTTTTAATAGCATCCACGAGTGTTTTTAATTCCAAGTTATGTGCCCGTTCATACACTACTTTATCTAATCCCATGCAATAGGTATTTTAAATAATTGACCAATTTCTTAATCGACAAATTGGCGGCAAACCGCTGTTACCTACTACGCATGCGCGTTAACTGTTTAATGAGGCTGTATAAGACATATCCTCAACCCTTTCTGCATTTAAAAAAAACAAAACATTACGATATCGTTTTTGTATGAAACTTCGGTACTATAATACATTACAGTATCGAAGTTGGACATATTACAGACGTGTGTATACAAAACATATCATTATGAAGTATAATTCGATTTTGTAATAGAGATTTTACGATATAAGAGTAGATAAAATATTATATTTGCATTCCTTATGTAGAGCCCTTTCATTTGCACACGTGATTATTATTATAATTTGAGTGAAACTTAAAGCTCTTACAAATACAGAAAAAATTACATGTTAAAATTAATCATATTTCATATTAATCTGTTAATCGTATAACATGTTTTAAGAAACTTTGCTCGATAGAAAAAAATTGCAAAGTAGCCTCTGAAAATAGTCTCCTTTCCAAATTTCTCAGTAGTACATGAAGTATTGTTTATTAAATTAAGTACAAATTTGTATCATCTATTACTAAAGTAATATGTTAATTTAGATTTTCAATAAAGCTACTTCTTTAATTTAAATAAATTATTTTTGATTTGTCACTTAGGACGTTTGTTCCAAGCACCTTCCGTGCGCCTCTTCTCTTTTGTTTCTATTCAATGCGACAGAGAGAGATTCAGCGGAGAGACCAATCGATCACGTAGCGCTAGGATAGCGCTAGAGTATCGTATGCAGCTAGGCCACGCCCCTCAAACTATGATTTTATTTGAATGTATCGTCTTAACCCCTAAAATCGAAATTGATAAAAAATATATGTAGCAAGTTTCAACATTTTTCGTATATTCGGAGAAATAAAGCTGTTACAGACATTTAGCATGAAAGAATGATAAACAAAATAAACACAGTTACGCATTTATAAAATAAGTTAGGTTTAGAATATACATTATATATTATGTCTATCTGTTAAAATTTCCACTTCCTGGAACAGATGAAGCTAGGATTTAAATAAATATATATTATAGCTTTAGGACTCGGCTTTAGAATGCAGAAATATAACACCCCTTTAACCAACGTTAACTTTATTTTAATAAAACATGTTGTTCTGGAATAATGTATTAATATCATTATAATATGCTTCGCCCGTGGAGCACATATTAACTTCAATCCCCTATTATGGAGCTCATATAAAAATTCCATGCATTTTCTAATTTTCCGGCCAACTTTCCCAATTTTTCTTTTCCTAAAAACCTTACTCAGACTATGACAAACATTTAAAAAAATCCGTTCTCAAGTGATCCGTTTACCAACGAACAGCATTTAATTTTTATTTATATAGATGAATAAATAAAAAAAATATAATAATAATTAAATAAAAGCTGGAAATGTAAATTTTAGAATGCGTCTGTTTATGAAAAGCTTAAATTTTAAAGTAATGGCTGAGGCTTATCTCGAAACATAACGTGTTTTAACTCCAAAATCAGTAATTCATTATAGAACAATTTTATGTGCAAGTCAGCTTTTTCCACTTAGATATAATTAACATTTAAATTATAAGAATAAAGAAAATAATCCATTTTACATGGTATTATTACAACGAACAGGAGGCGCAAGTTTCAAACAAAAAGTCGACTAAAAATGGCAAAATAATAAAAAAGCTTTCGAAGAGAGAACAGGAAATGAAACAAGGGAAACCAAGACTGTTTAATCATTCTCAACAATAGAAGAGGCAAACTCGTGTTTTAATAAATATTGTTTAGATTTTCAAATTTTACGGCTTCCATTACGTAATTAGACAAGTTTTAACTGCTGGCTTCAGATGGGGTTTCTGTACGTATGTATGTCACTTAACTCCTCTTAAACGGCTGGACCGATTTTTATTGTATTTTTTGTGTGTGTTTGAGTGGGTCCCTGAATGGTTTAGATTCACAATTTACCTACCTGGTGGCGCTGCAATCGAGTTCTAGAATTTCCAAAGAGAATCACAGGAGAATAAATTCACTCTCCTCCAGCTATCTCTGTACAGAATAACACGTCCATCCACTGCTCCTTTTTGACGTGTAAGAAGGACAAACAAACATACTTCTGCATTGTTGTCATAGTTCAACTGATCTCCAACAGATGGCGTCTTTTACAAAATAAATAAATTAGTCTAATTTTAAAAGAAACATTTAATTTCGATTTGTTTGTTTATTTTTCGTCATTAGATGGAAAAATTACATTCAAAGTGGCGTATCAAACATGAACTTTCATACAGTATTAAGGGAGAGATTTGATACCGACAAAATATGTATCGAGAAGCTTTAAATTTTAAGCGATTTATATTTTTTAATTCTTATGAACAAACATACTCAATTTTTTTCTTTATACTAGTATTTCCCAGTTTTTTTTTCGGTATTAACAAACAATCAAAATTAATAATAACACAATCTTTACTAATGCCCAAAGTTTTCCTACTACATACCTACTCATACAAAGTGAAATAGTCCCAAAATTCGTATTCAGTTACCAAAATTACTTTCTTGACGTATTGTTCCAAGGTATTCAATTAAAAGTTTCACGGAATGGATATTGGATCTCGATGAGCGTTTATTAATATAATAATCAATGTATTTTCTTCGGTTTAATGGAAAAAGTTACTAATTAATTAAAAAAGTATCTTTTGCCAGTTTCTGAACGGATTACATTACACTGATGTAGTTGGCTAAAGTTTTTCTTGGATAATTTATGAGTTCTATGAAGACTTATAAATTGTAATTTATTTTATATAGGTATACAGAGCACACACAACTTCAACGTGTGGCCAGAAACACCGGTAACTATGTCCACTTTTTGCCAGTTGTACATATTGAACAGAACAGGTAGCAAACCCGTTGCATATTATACAGAGTTTTTCTAAGACAACCTACCTTTCTAGAAGATATAGGAACATACTTTATTTGTGGACTTCAACTAATATTGAAATCTAATCTAATCTAATCTGAACTAATCTAAAACTAATCTTAAACTAATATTGGCATACTTTGTTTTTGGTCAAGTGTTTTTAAGCTATAATTTTCTAAGCTTTACGATTTTTCTTAAAATTTTCTGAACATTCGTATAATTTAATTTGGTTTGATTCCCAGTGCTATATACCTACTTGTCTAATTTTTTTTTTCGTTACGGGTTTGCCTTACAGCTCCCGAGTCTTCTTTTAGCCGATGGTATTTGTGAGGCTATACCTAACGAGTTGTCTAATATATACTTACCAAAATATTAGCAAATCTCGATACGGTAGAATGTGCTACAATTTTTTTAATTATACTGCCTATACAATGTATGCCATATTCTAACAAATAAAAAATAATTTCATAATTACGTTTTAAATTATGAAGATAGAATTGACGTGAAAAAAATTACTACCTAGGTACTTGTAGATACATAAAATAATTCAATATTCTTTATTTACTTTCATAACTTAAAAAAAATTATCGCCATATAATAATCTTCTTTCAAATGAAACATTATAATTTGACTCTAACGACATCATTAAAGTAAATTTATTTTCAATGCCACTTATCCTGTTTTCTTAGTTTGTCACGAAAGGAGCTTAGCTCCTTTAGAAATTTCAAAGGAATTTGTAGCAAGTTTCTGTGAAATAATATCTGCTATTTCAACAATTCCTTTTAATTTTTTACGCTGAAGTTTAAAATATGTAATGAAATTTACTATATCTCTTTAGGTTAGTAAGTATAAAAATCAGTCTTATAATAAATTTATACCTACTTTCAATGTATGTAGAACATTATTTTAATTAATGTCGTTAGAGAAGAATGCGGAGTGAAAAATGATGTTGTGACTAAAATGAAGAAAAGTTAGTTTAAGCTGGTTTGGACACGTTGAAAAAGATAAGGATGAAAGATAGACTAAAAGGGTTCATATGGCCGATGTGAAAGGAAATGCTAGGTGTAATTTTATTGTACATAAAATAATTTAAGGACATATTAAAAGTACCTACACACAAATGTATGAAAGTTATCATGAATATAAAAGAATATCCCATAATGTTGATAGAAATCTTAAATCCATAAAAAACAGCATATTTCTAAGCCCAACTGACGAAGACGAAGTATATCGTATCCTAATGAGTCTAAGAAACACAAAGTCTGTTGGACATGACAATTTAAATACAGAGCTATTAAAGGGATGCGCAAAATACATCGCTCAACCTCTTACATACATCATTAACCTTTCCTTTGAGCATGGTGTGTTTCCACTTAGTCTGAAAAGATCTATTGTAAAACCTCTGTATAAAAAAGGTGATAAGGATAAATTAAACAATTATCGTCCGGTAACTCTTATATCAGTTATCTCAAAAGTATTTGAAAAAATAATGTTCAAGCGATTAAACGGTTTTCTAAATGACTATAATGTACTTACTCCTAAACAATTTGGGTTCAGGAAAAATAGCTCAACCTCATTGGCTTGCTTCGCTTTAATAAAATCAATTATGCAAAAACTAACAAGCAAAACACCTCAGGCAGTGTTGTTTTTAGATATGAGTAAGGTATTTGAATTTGTTTGTCATAAAAAATTGTTAGAAAAATTAGAGGTATGGCAAACGAATGGATAAACAGTTACCTTAGTTCTAGAAGCCAATGCACTGAGATTAATAGAGTTGTAAATAAATCTAAAATAACATACAGATCGGCGTACAAAAACAATAATTTTGGGGTACCCCAGGGCAGTATCCTGGGACCATTATTGTTTTTAATTTATATTAATGACTTTCCTTATGAACTAGACATGAATCAATTCTTTTTGCGGACGACATAACATTAATTTTGACTAGTAATAACAATGACGATCTGATAAGGGAAATAAATATTAGAAGTGTATTGACATGGTTACAGTGTAATAATTTGAAAATTAATTTAGAAAAAACAAATTTAATACAATTTAAGACATACAAAAGTAATATTCCAAAATTAAACATTTTATATAACAATGAGCCAATCGAACAGGTAAACCAAACCAAATTCCTAGGCGTAATAGTTGACCAACATTGCAACTGGAAGCCTCACATAGCTACAGTGTGCAATAAAATAAATAAATTCATTTACGCACTTAGACGCATTCGGCATATATCCAACCTAAACACCGCCTTGTCTGTGTATCATGGTTATATTGCATCAGTTCTGCGTTATGGTTTGATTATTTGGGGTAATTCGATAGATATGGATACTGCATTCAAAGCGCAGAAGAAATGTATTCGCGCCTTATGCGAGGCTGGTCCGATGGACACATGCAGGCCACTTTTTAAAAAATTAAATATATTGACCCTGCCAAGCATGTACATAATGGAGGTTTGTTTATTTGTGAAATGCAATATTAATTTGTTTGAAACAAATGAAAGTGCATACGGGTCGAAATCTAGGTATAAAAACTATTTATACATGCCCCCATGCAGGTTATCATTGGTTGCAAATAATTCCCCACAAATGTGTAGAAAAATATATAATGATTTGCCAAGCACATTAAAGGATCTGCCACTTGATTTATTTAAAAATAGAATCAAGCAATGGCTTGTTATAAATTGCTTCTATTCAATAAAAGAGTATGACGCTGTATGTAAGTTTTAAATGAATAATATTGTTGACTATTTGTGTATATTTGTGGGTATTTATATAATTTTAATTGTTTTTTATTATTATTGTTGTAGAATTATATTATTGTGACATAGGATAAAGTATTGTAAGCCTTAATAGGCAGCACATGTATAATATGTGAAACAATAAATTTATTTGAATTTGAATTTGAAGCGAAAAAGGTACGTAAATGACAAAAAAAAATGGCATGTCTCTGCCTACCCTATTAGGAAAAACGGTGTGATGATACTGACATATTGGTAACAACCTCTACTTTTAACAACATTAAACATGACAGATATATGTCACTGAATTTTATTCAGCTACAGCTGTCTTTCCTTAAAACACTGGAGAGATTTTGAAAAACCTATTTTTACAGGATTTTTTTTCTATTTTTTTGACTTCACCCTAAATAAACCGAATACTTTCATTACAAAGCAACACGATACGCAACTTTTTTGTGAAACACGAACACCAAATCCCGATATCCTGAAAAAACCTACAATTAGGGCTTCAAGTTCTACATTTCTCGTTATGGTAACATAAAACTTTTACTACCGTTGAAAACTAGACCTTAGTACCGCAATGAAGATGGCACGAGATAATGGGGGCCAATTTGATAAAACAGAAACTGTACACCATTTTGTGCGACCTTTTTGTTGGACCCTTATTACTCACCTAGATGTTCAGAACTTGCTATAACAGTGTTTCTACATTTGAAGGGAGATGGCAAAGGGAGAAAATTAGGCATCACAAGCATGTATTTTTTTACTATGCATTATTTATAAATTAGCATAAAACTTTGTTGGATTCCACGTCACGCCTTGGTGAATAGCGCACGCGCCCGCGGAGACATCCTATAATTATTGTTACTGTGACGTCTATAATACTTGAAATTAGCAGAATCATCAAAACCCTGATGGAACCATTTTGAAAAAAAATAGAATAGAATAAAACTTTGTTATACAGAATGTATAACATCGAGATGGGTCGGTATGGGGAGCTGCGAAACTATAAGAGTTAGCATAATGTGTTCTAAGGAACCATGCCATCGATTTTAGAGATAAGAAAAACTGCATTCATATATTTAAAAAAAACTCGTACACTACTCGGGAATCGAACCCGGTCATTTTGAAAAAACCTACGTTGTTTTTATTACCATATTGATTGTGTAGGTTGTATTTTCATACTCCTTAGACATGGTGGCTTAGAACACATTTTGCTATCTCTTATAGTTTTGGAGGTACCCGTACTGATGCATCTCAATGATACACCATGCATGTGAATGCTCAGCTCCAAAACGGTGAATCAAACTATTTAATAGTGGAAACCGCAACAAAATCTGTTTAATAGTTTTTGCGTGAAAAGATCATAGACAGACAGACAGCGCAGCGGGGGACTCTGTGATGGAGAAAACCGACCAAGCGCCGCGAATTTATTAATAACGGATTTTTATTTATTTACCGAAATCCAAAACTATTTAATTTTAATAATAAATTAGTATATGGTCTATCTATACATCATCACGCCTTTTATCCCATGAGGGGTAGGAAGAGACAATGTATGGTCATCCATCAAAAAATAAATAACTTCGAAGTTAAACTTTTCTTTCGAGTTTAATTAATTTAAAGTTTTTGTAAAAGTGGGCTAGATTTTTTTTTATTTTTTATTTTTACGAGGCAGATAAATAATGTCATATTTATTGCTTAGTGTTTACCAAGTTTCTGTTTTTGTTGTTTTGTGTTTGATTAATTTATAATTTATAAACTCAAAACTCTCGTTCCTTGGTCAAAGAATAATCCTTTAGTATGGGATGCTACCTGTGTCTATACATTGGCATCCTTCATCAAAAGGGGCCCCGTAGCGACATCCTCTGAAAACTTCAAATAGCATGAATATGGTTCCTTAGGACAAGGGTACTTATTTGTGCAGTTTGGAGTTGAGATAATGAGCCCAGGGGTCCCGCAGTACGTAAGCCTTTTATACATCTTACCTCTGATCTCATAAAAGTATCAAATAATCGAAGAGCTGGGGATACAAAGATGGAATACAGCTAGTGTATTGTGGACCCTTACTTTTTTATTTGTAAGTAGTTTTTAATCTATCTATCTATCATCACGCCTTTCATCCCAAGAGGGGTAGGCAGAGACAATCTAATGCCATTTGTTACGATTCTGACATACCTCTTTCGCTTCTTTTATATTCATCATACCTTTTATACGTGCTTGGCGATTGTGTGTACTTTTAATATTTCCATCGATCAATACATTTTTTATATGTTCAATAAAAGTACACCTAGGTCGTCCTCTGCCAGCATTTCCTTTCAGTTCAGCCATATAAACCTTTTTAGTCAATCTTTCATCCTTCATTCTTTCAACGTGTCCAATCCAGCGTAAATAACTTTTCTTCATTTTAGTCACAACATCAACAAAACAGCATTATGTATATTAATTTTACTTTTAGTTGTAAGTTGTGTATTTCTGCATACATTGTTTAGTCCACCAAATACCTTGCTTCCCGCTTTCACTATTTTTTTTTTAGTTTTCAAATGTTTATTTATTTGTTGTTGTTTTTTAAATAAATCTCTCAATAGAATTAAATTATACTGTGTTATATTATATATACAAATATGCCACACGTATTCCGTGGTTGGATAAGGTCTTATTAAATCTTCAACATAGTAGGTAATAGAGCTGGTCGTTTTTTGACAAACTGCTTCAAGAAACAGATTTTTGCCATGTAACGAACGAACGCTTTTATGACAGAAGGAAAATCAGTTTTTTTTAAAAAGCAGGTTTATTGCTTCGGCGATTCAACTGTACGTACGTACAATAGAGCCTGGTCGTTTTTTTTGACTAACCGTTTCAAGAATCAGATTTTTGCAACCATTTACATATTGCGCTTGTGTGTGTGGTGTAGTGCCTGTGAGAAGTGTGAGAGGTTCTAGCTTCCTATTAATGAAATAATTTTTAAAATCGATTCTATAGTTTCAGAGATTACCCCTACATCAAATCTTATAAACTGTACCTCTTTATAATATTAGTATAGATTAGATACATGTACCCATAACACATGCTTTGGGGTTCCGTGTTATCATATTTAGAACCGCGACATCTTTCGTTTCGACTCGAAGGCCAAACCGACGAATCCATACAGGGCCAGCCAGGGAAGGAATGCACGGCCCGAGTGTGTCCAACAGCATAATGACCGACCCAGCAATTTGCTCGGCATTCTAGTGTTGGACATTCTCGGGCCGTGCATTCCTTTTCATTACCGATGACAGTACTTTCTATGCAAACAATAAATGGCTAAAATAATTGTTCTAAGTTTCCTCAATCTGGTCAAAATAAAAGATGTAGCGGGGGGTCCTATGTATGCTAAAAATAAAAATTCTACCAAAAATATTTACGACGCGGTTTTGAAAAAGAAACTGGTTTGCTGTTCTTTTAATATGGACGCTGTATAGTGTATAAATACATTAGACTGATATGGTACAGACTGTCGAATAAACGGTTTTTTTGAATGAATGAATATAATATTATGTAGTATGTACGATTTACGCCTTATGAATAAAAAGCCGTTTCTTTTGGCACTGCTTTTCGAAGCAGTTTGTCGATTTATAAAATGGGTTACGTTCCGTTTCACGTAAAATACGAAACGACCCAGCTCTAGTAGGTAAGCCATAGAAGTCAAAGTAGGTGTTACACCTCCATTAGCGGAGTACCACATTAGTCAAGATCAAATCAAAGGCTTCAATCGTTAATCAATCAACCTGAAACCACCAATTGAGGCCACATTTACTGTAAGGGTATATTAAGGTTATTTAAGGTTTCATATCGTCTCTTTATATAGCTTAAGGCGTTTAAATTAACATAATTTTAACTAATCAACCAAATTTATACAATAAATAAAAAATGTTTGTCTGTGATATTATTTGTGTATCTATAATCACACCCAATGGGGATAAACCCAAGAGGGGTCGGCAGAGCCAATCCAATGCCATTTGCTATGATGCTGACATACCTCTTTTTCTTCTTTCATATTAATCATATAGTTAGAGAGATGGAGACAGAAAGTGGTTGTAATCACTTGCCGGCAGAAAACCTCTTTTCCGTGTAGTCTGAGCCCCCCTCTCTACAAATTCTTGTAGACGAGTAGGGGTCCAGCGCTTGACGGTACGCCGCTGAGCCGATTTAGAAGAAAAAAAATTTTAAAAAACCTCTCCTACCAGATAATGAGTGAACAGCATTTTTATCTCTCGGTTGTAGGACAAATATTTTCTGCTAATTTACTTTCTGTCTCTATCTCTCTACCAAATACCTTTCATACTAATATCTAAGTGCAATATGATAAGTGACGGTTTTTAGAACTTTTGTCGGTCTGTCTGTTCCAATATTTGTCCAATGACTTAGAATCTATTTTTTATTATATACCTAAGGTTTAGTAGAAAAATAAAAAAAACCTACATATTATAACAAATACGATCAAAGCCGGGGGGTGGACAGCAAGTGTAACATAAAAATAAAGAACAATAAACAAATTGGAAAACAAATTATATTCATTGCTGAACATTCTTTCAGAGTAGGTACATTCTAGGAATTCCTGAAAAAATCGCGGGACGAATGTAAAATTAAATATTTCTTGTAATGAAAGCGTATGAATTTCAGTTTTGTAATAACTGTCTTTTTTGGGTTTCTTAGCCCAATGGAGAACACGGAACACATTTTTCCATCAATAGTGACATGAATTGACAGCTATGCAATTTTGTAGTCAAAATATGAATTTATTGAAACTTACATACATGGAACTGGATTTTTTTAATTATGTCTTTAAATATCTATCCATCTATCATCACGCCTTTTATCCAAAGAGGAGTAGGCAGAGACAATCGATTACAATTTCCTGCGATTCTAACATACCTCTTTCACTTCTTTTATATTCATCATACCTTTCATATTACTAACGTATGGAAACGACGCGACATCTCAAACAAAACTCATTTGCTCCTAAAAACAGACTAGTCAAGATCAAATGAAAAATTAATTAGGATAAGCAGTGGAAGTTAACATGGGTTTTCCACGAAAATTATTTTGAGCAGTTTTAAGAATTTTCAATTTCCAACGAAAATAATTTTGTGCCCATGATTTAATTATATCCGCTTCAGCTTCGTTTTATTTTAATACTAGCAGTTCAATTCCCACTCATTCCAGAAGAAATGCTAAGCACCAATTTTCTTTAAGAACGTGTACCTTAATCGCCTCCTCGTGCTACGGATGGTACTTCTAAAAATAACAGATATACGTCAGTTAAAGAAGTAACAGCAAGTGTATCTAGCCACACCGCTATGTATCAAGGGGCGGTGGTCAAGGTCATCATGTATCTTCCAAAAATATGGCAAATCCTGGAAACGTGAGTTTATTTGCGTATCAAAAACTATACGGCTCTTTAGAACCCTGAATAATAAAAATATGGCTCAATCCAATTTTAAATAATAACAATCCTTTTGGGGTGAAGAAATGTTGTGTAAATAAACTAACGTTTCCAGGATTAACTTAGATTTGCTATATTTTTGACAGATACAAGATGACTGAGACTTATAATAAAAATATATATGTACATTATCTGACAAACCGTACAAAGAGGCTTTTTCATCTACATAACTCAACAGAGCTGGCCACTCGTTAGGTATAGCCACAAAAACTAATATTTTAAAAGATTTTGTCTTCCGCTAGGTAACCTGGGGCCGAAAACGGTTCCCGGGAGCTGTAAGATAACCCGTGAAGAAAAAAAGGTGTCTTTTTGTGCCTCGGATTAGATGTTACAGAACCCTATTTAGTTTAAAACACGCGCGCTACCAAAATCACACTAGGTATAGCTGAGCTCAACACTGCATGACCTTATTTCTCTCTTTTCCGCTACCGAAGCTCACGTACTGGTAATAAAACTCTTGCCAACACCAAAATATGTTATCATCGTAATATCTCTACGACTTTTGGGTCATTTAGGAGACACCAAAAAATCCCTTTGATATGTCTGTTACAGGAATGTGCCCTCAACTTCGTTTGTACGTAGTTATTAGATTAAATTGGAGGCTATTGTTTTTAATATGTCTATTGTAGGGTTCTGCTGCCAATAGCAAAAATGAGTCCTGAAAAATCTGAAAAAAGTTGTACCTACGTATGAAAATGTTCTATAAAAGAAAGTTAGTTTTTAGTTATCAATTTAAACTCCAACACTCAGCCTAAACTGGTGCATCAAGGAAGGATTTTTTGAAATTCCATCTCTAAAGGGGTGAAAATGTGATAAAATTTGTAAGGAGATACATGTTGTCGATGGGATATCTTATCGATAAAATTCAAAATACTTGAACTTTTCCTTCTACTAACTAGGTACCTACAGGAAAACTAAGGCTATTTATCAACCCAAAAACAGAACGGAGAGGTTCGTAAAATAGACTAAAATTGACGGCACCTTTTAAAAAAACAAACAAAAACCATTTTATAAATTGGAGGGACAACGAAGGAAAAGAGTTTAATTACTTGACAGATAATACCTTCAAAAACTTGTACAAATTTGCCCAAAATATTTCAAAATGACAAAGATAAAGAGGAAAAGGCGTCAAAACAAATTTAGGGAGCACTCAAAACGATTGGTTCGTAATAATTAAGTACTTTTTGAAATTAAAAATATGAAAATGACTAATATTATAAAAAGAGAGTGTGGGTTTGTTTGTACGAAATAAATTAATACTGAACCGATTTCAAGAATTCATCCACCATAAGCTAATAGTCTGAATAAGGTTCATAGTGAAATAAAAATTGGAAAGTTGTCAGAAAAGTTGGAAAATTCGGAAAAAAATTAAACTGTTTTTTTCTATGAACTCAAGACCATCGAAAGTTTAGATCATGCCTCAACGGCTGAATGGAATCGAATGAAACTTGCGGTAAAATATTTAAAGTTGTCATACTTTTTATTCAAGAAAACAGGTCAAGGGCAGAGTTTTTGTATCTACTTTTTTCAGGCGCAAAATAGAACAAGTATATAATAAAAGTACACACAAACGCTGAGGGTATGATGAATATAAAAGAAGCGAAAAAGATGTGTCAGGATCGTAGCAAATGGTATTCATTGTCGATGCCTACCCTTCTTAGGATAAAAGCTTATTTTATTTGGTGAAACCGCGGGCAGATGCTATTATTGTAATGCCACATAGGACGTCCATCTGAAAAAACGTAGCTTCGGGTCACATAAAGCTGTGAAATTACATATTATGACAGTTAAAAAAAGTACCCTTTTTCAATCGAGTGTACGACAGTTTTCAGTAAATGCATTATTGTACCATAAAAATGAAATAAAATGTACATATTTCTGAGGAAACCAAAAAAATATTAAGTGCCTAAATTACCGCCCACTGAACCCAGCTGAAATTAAAGTAATTCGGTATGTAAATGCTTTTATGTTTTTGTTTCAATGATAAAGCTATTTTAAGAAATTAATTTGAATATTATTGTTTTCTATTAAGTAGTTTATTGATGGTAAAGTTTCAAAGTTTTGCCTACAGACGATAAAATGACGTCATTATTTAGGTAAAGTAGCCATTCGGGCCAATTTTTGAAGTCATTTGTATAACTGGTAGTACCACAGAGCAAGTTCTGAGCCGTGGTACTACTTTTATCACAAACGAGTAGTACCACAGGACAGAAATGCTACCTACTTTACCAAAATGATGACGTCACTTTGTCGTCTCTCGGGAAAAAAATATTATAAAAAAACTCCGTAGAAAACTTTCTGAAAGGTTCGCTAGTTTTTTTTTAATAATAAAATTAAAAATTCCAGCATGGCTTGTAATTGTTTAGTAAAAGCTTGTTCCAAGTTAGCGACAAATTTAGCTCAAGATGTTTGAAGTGGCAGACGAGCATCCACTTAGTCTGAAGTAATCTCAACTAACAAAAACACGACTCTCTTTAAGTTCACGCTAAGGTAACCGAATATACAAGGATCTTGGAACTTGGGTATGTGGAAATCATCAGAGTTTGGTTTTTAATTACGTAGCTACTCAATAAAAACATAGATAAATTTGTCAAAAACATGACGCCCTTAATACATTTTGGTGTGGTCAGAGGCACCAGTAACAGTTTCCACCTTTTGCCTGTTGTTCATATTTAAAGAATACATACAACAACAAATAAATCGCTGAACGGATCTGGATGAAATTAGGCACAGAGATAGATTATAGTCTGGAATAACACAAGGCTACTTTTTATCCCGGAAAGATGTATGGTTCCCGTGGGATAGATTTGTTTTTGTTTTTCACGGGATCGACATGATTTTTTGCATAGTGGTAGTTTAGGAATCAGAGAATGACATATACTACTTTTTATACCGCGAAAGCGGGCGAGGGAGAGGTAAATTACAGCCACGAGATTATTTCTTTTTGGATCAAATTCCACCCCGGTGAAACCGCGGACAGAAGCTTGGTTTAATTATATCTCAGACTCAAATTATAATTTATCTTTCATTTTGTAACATTAAACTATATAGACACATGGCGAAGCCTAAGGGTCTGATGATGACCATATTCCTGGTTACAGTATCTAATGCGGAAATAGTTCGAATGTTCTAGTTTTCATCAGTTGTATTAATTCATACACATGCTACTACATGGTGAAGCCCGTGGGTCTGGTGATGACCAGGAATATGCATATAGGATATGAGTATTGACAAGAGTGAGATTAGAACCCGGATCCGTCAAGTAGTTTAATTGATTTTTTGATGTAGACCTTCAGAGCTCCATTTACCGTCCCAGCATTCCCAGCTTTGCTCTATTAGCCCATAAAATGTTTGAGAGATCGAGAAGCTTTTATCGGATTATGCTATAAAAATCATTTTGATAATATTTTCATAGAGAGATTTAATAAAAAACATCACGCGTACCTTACGGTTCCCAAAAACCATATTACAGTCCTCCAGAATATTTGGCTGATGACTTTTAGATTTTTATATGTATACTGATCGTAGCAAATGACATTCGATTGTCTCTGCACTGATGTTGGTAAATCTGAGATTAATTGATTCAAAATTACTGGACCGATTTTGATACAGTTTTTACTAGTAGATGGACTGATTCACAAGGAAGGTTTGTATGTATAAAACATCACGGTGCGTCTTTTGGAAGCAGAGCAGTAACCTAGGTAGGTATGCCAATACTCCTTATTCGGTGAATTATGTCAATAGGATATTAAAATTCAACGATATGCGAGGGCGGGTCCCTAGTTTAAAAAGGCATAGGGGACTGCCGACAGAACTGAAAACTATGAATAACAGTCATATTATTATAACAGTCAGCATGCAAGCCTACACGAATTCCTGCCCGGATATTCTCGGGTCGGCAATCCATGGTTTTGCCCCGAAAACATGTCGCGAACACAGGTCGCGAATCCATAAGATTTCCCCCTACCTAAAATCGCTCAACGCGCCTAACGAAGTTTCAATAATAATAAAAAAGCGGCCGGAATAGGAAATTTTCGATGCGATGTTGGACCAATGTGTGGCCTACAGTTCCCGGGAATTGCCGGCCCCAGGGTACCCAGCGAAAGAAAAGGTCTTCCTTACTTAGCCGAAGATTTTTTGAGGCTATACCTAACTACCTAACTATAGCTATGTTGAGGTATGTAAATGGATAAGCCTCTTCGTGCAGTTTGTCGGATAATGTACCTACATAATTTTTTTTATTATAAATACCCATTGGTACGTGGTCGGTTGTGAGGATCGTACCCGCGACTTCTCAGTTGTGAGCCGATGTTTTACCCACTCGACCACCGACCGACCGACCGATTTCAATAAAAATACTTACTTTTTTAACTATATACCCATGGCAACAAATTTTCCAATCCTTGGCCGTATAGCGTGTCTAAATCTAATTTCGATCGTAAACCTTAACCTCTTATTAAGTCCAAATGGGCGACAAAATCTTACAACTTTTCTTGTTTTTATTGTGTGTTAATTTATTCTTAACAATAATAATTATTCTGTAGAACATCCTATATACATATTATATATAGGTACATATACGATAGCGTGTTTGTTTGTCCTTATTTCACAAAGATACACTGACGAGCAATATAAAAAAAACAGCCATTATCTTTATAGATATTATGTTTATACAGGGCAATAAAAATCACGTTTGTTGTATGGAAGCCTTCTTAAATATTTATTTTATTCTGTTTTTTAGTATTTGTTGTTATAGCGGCAACAGAAATACATCATCTGTGAAAATTTCAACTGTCTACGATCACGGTTCATAAATAGGTTAGGTACAATATGAAACTGTTTTGATGTCGTAAATAATTTAAATTACTTCAAAGATAAAGTATGCACAGAAAAAAGGAAAATAGTGAGTTACTACTGGATTATTCTATTCTATTTTTTTTTAAATGGCTCCATCAGGGTTTTGATGATTCCGCCAATGTCAAGTATTATAGATTCAAATTATCTATCATTACGGCTTTTATACCAAGAAGGGTAGGGAGAGAAAATCGAATGCCATTTGCTACCATTCATTATACATTTCAAACATGCTCGGCGATTGTGTGTACTTTTAATATTGCCATCGATCAATATATTTTTATTTATTCAATAAAAGTACACCTAGGTCGTCCTCTGACAGCATTTCCTTTCACTTCAGCCATATAAACCTTTTTAGTGGATTCCACATCCGGTTATGGCGCCGACCGCACGCGTTTTCGTCATGACGTGATGTGGAATCCGGTTTAATCCCGGCCATCACAGTCGGCGGGATAGTCTTAGCTACCGATTTATCGGCTCACTATTGCACGTGATTAAACACTGGAGACTGGCAGAATTGCGACGAATCAGCACTGTTGTCATATATCAAAAGAAGAAGAAGAAGAACCATTTTTAGTCTTTCATTCTTCATTATTTCAACGTGTCCTCTTTGAAAAATATTTCTGTTGTAAAAACTTGCTCTGAATTGACGTGAAAGAAAGACAAAAAATAAACAAACAAACAAGGATGAATAATTTGTACAGTAATTAGGTAATATTGACCTGAAATGCCCGCGAATATTTATTGCAAAATTTTATTGTCCCACAGCCATGCCAGACGAGGGAAAGTATATTAAATATTTTAGATAGGATATTCTGCTGAAAGAAGACATCAATTTATTTTTAATAATAAGTAGAACCGCATTCACAGTTTATTATTTAAATCTCCTGCCTCAATCAGGAATCGAACTCGCCAAATGTGAAAAAAAATACATATATATTTTATGATAACCGTCGAAAGGGTTAAATTTATTAAATATTATTAAAGGTTATTTAGGACAAATTAATCCTTATGATTAACCCCTTTGGAAAATATTTTCCCCAATTTATTTCGGTAGGTATACAATAAAAACTAAGGTATACTCTTTATATTTTTATTTAAAAGATTAATATATTTTATGAAACTAATTGTAATACTTTTGTTTTATATTCAGTAGTATTTTATTCCGACATACAAATACAACAAAATGAAGTCATCATATATTATAGATAAAGTATCCATTTGTATTACTGGTTATCAAGGGGTTATAGGCCACTTTTATCACAAATAAGTAGTATCATGGCAAAACTTTGATAATTTATTATGAAAAAACTACTATATTAAAAACAAATATATTTAAATTACTTTCTTAAAATACCTTAATTTTTGAAATAAACCGTTTAGTGGTTCTGGAAATTGACATATAGAGACAGAAAAAAAATATTTTCCTATCGATCCCATCGACTAAAAAATATACTCAATAAATCCCATACTTCAGGAAAAACAATAAGCTCTTACATTTTAATACCTAGGTATGCTTTAAAAATATTTTTTAAACTTACCTTAGCCAATCAGCAGAATGAATCACAAATCTTAACAAAACATTATTTTCACCATACAATGATCATACGAATTCACACACTGTTTTCGATAATATTCAAAACCGTTTCGACACGTCTGTCCTCTACGACAGTTCGCGTTATACTGAGGACTGAAAGCTCTGAAAACATTAGTCCGCTACCCCCCGCTGTCATTGCACAGTGCATGGGCCAGGAATTGTTATCTATGTATACTTTGAGTTCTAGTTAAACTCTTTGATTAAAAGTTTTTCTGAAAATAACTTTGCACAGTGGACAGTTTCTAATAAGGATTTTCCTGAAAGAAATATATATCTGCGAAAAAGAGGCGAATATATTGATGACTTTAATTATTTATGCGCAAAAAAGCCGCATCGTCAGCACAGGTTCCTGAAGGTTAGCTTCGACTCAGGCTTCCTGGAGCACTGCAGGACTGGGTTACTTGTGGCCCGGTACAGGGTTCCGTGAGAAATCTCTCAAATCATACTAATGTAGGCAAATAACATAGCTGTAAGTTTTAATTCTAAGCTGAAGGGATCATTGTTGTCTGAATAAACATTTTTTTATTTTATTTTTTTATTATATGTCGATTTCCAGTCCTCTAACTTTGCGCAAAAGGACGTTGATCCGTTGCTGCGTTTTAACTTGAAAGAAGGACAATAAAACAAACAAACACATTTTCGCATTTATAATACTAGTTAGTATAAACCAGACATATTTTGTGTTTATGTAAATTGAAAATTACTTTATGGATTTGGCCTGTAGCAACGACTTTCTTTTTCCTCTCAATTTGTATCCTCACTCGGACCAAAAAAAAATGTTTCTGCTTTACCGTGGATATTTTTAGAATATATAGTAGTTTGAGATATTACCCTCTACATACAATACCTCTTTACAATATTAATAAAGTTAACATAGGATGAGTACTTGGCTCAAAATATCTGTTGTAAATAAAGTACAATCAATGTTAATTAATAAGTATGTACTCTAACAGACTCCTTGTGCTACGGAGGCCACGTAAAGGTTAAATAATATGATACCGCGTGTTCCTTACTTCGTATCTTGTATGCAGAATATCGATAGATCGATGAAAAACATAGGCACTTCAAATCAATGGTCACCCAAGAAATGCCCGGCCCGAGATTATCCAACCCAAATCCGTGTACTGTCTTTGCCCGATCCAGCAATTTGCTCGGCATTCTAGTTTTGGGCAATTGTCGAGCTGGTCATTCCTGGGCTGACCATTGGTGCGGACTGGGGACCCTAATAGTTAACCCATCAAAAACAGGTAATACAGATAGCAGGTATTATATACTATTGTAATACACGCTCTATAACGTTTAACATTAAATAAAACTACACTACAATGTTTTCTGTGAACGTTTATTCAGGTTTATGGCGATTAAAAAAGTTGTCAAGTTCATATTGGCAAACTATCTTGCTGGTTCCTTAGAAATTGCATAATTTAGTCTGTTTTTTTCTTCTACTTAGCTTGTGAGACAATAGACAGCGGATAAATAGTGCAAATAAGAGATTTGTACTAAAGAGGTATTTAGGTCTTAAAATTTACTCAAGGTAGCTCACATCTAGATATGAAAATTTGTCGTTCTTTGACATCAAAACGGAGCAACGGGTCGATGTAATTTTTCCACAAATAATAGTGAGGGGCTGGAGGTGCTTCTCTCGATATTTTTTTAAAAATTGCGAATCCAGTGCGAGTCGCTAGTAAAATATATCTTTGGTAACCTTAGCAGTTATTATGTCATCTAGTCAAAAGTTATCAAATTAATTCACTATAAAACAAACTGCAATAATTTAGTGAATTCAATGTGTAGCTTTACACTCTTCAAGGAAATAATCTGGAGGTTGAGATTATTTTGATAACGTTTTAATTCTAAACAAAAAGGTATAATTTTTTTTTTTCAGGATAAAAGTAAGTTGAACTTTTCCAAATGAAATTGTATTTGAAAATAGAACAAGGTATCGACTTGGTTTTTTATAGTGAAAACTTCTTTAGGCTCGTTGAGCGAATTTTGGTTGGGGGAAATCTTATGGATGCTCGCGGCACAAAATGTCGACCATGGATTGCCCGGTCCGAGTATTATATGCTCGACCCGAGAATCTCCGAGTTTTTTTTAATTGAAACTAATTATTATTTTAAAATTATAAACAATTTTTTTAAACTTTTCTATACTCATAATAAAGCTAAAGAGTTTGTTTGTTTGTTTGTTTGTTTGAATGCGCTAATTTCAGGAACAGTAGGATTTGAAAAAAAAATTGCATTTGATAGCCCAATTTTATGGAAAGTTATTTAACTTCACGCTACCTACCTAAAGGGATGAATTGTATATACTTATAATTTAAAAACCACTGTTATTCGAAGTTTTAAGTTTTCACTTCTGTCAGCAGTTCCCATGACTGCTTGTGCCATTTTTTATTTCGAAAATCTTTCGGGAGAAAATACCGGGGCGAAAATCTATTGCTGTTCTAATAATACGATCCTTAAATCCTATAATAAATGCCATTTTTAGATTGTGATCTACGGTACCCTAAAAATAGGAAAACATTAAAGTAATCGCAGTAAGCCACAACAAAGAGAGGACTTTTTCTACGTTTGCCACATAATAACTATAAAAATGTCGTAAACTTCTTCTTTACTTTATTAGGATTGTAATAATTGTGGCACTAATAAAAAAACCAACTTATTGCTTACCTGGGCATTATCATTATACTAGTTTTTTCCTAACAGTTTCACTCGCGTGTAAATCGTTCTTTTATTGTGGCTCAATAAATGTTAATCGATGATTTGCCAATGTCAAGTATTATATCCAAATTATAGCCTTTATAGTATATAAATGCTGATTAATCGGTATATAAGATGATCCCGCCGACTGTGACTAATCACAACTATTACAACGCGGACGGGATTTAACTATCATGTCATATAAACCTTTTAAGTATTTTTTTCTATCTTATAAATAATAAAATATATAAATATAAAAAAAAATATATAAAATATATAAAAAAAAGAAATTACAAGTTATACTTTTTATGAAAAAACGGAACTCTTATATGATCACTCTTGTGTCTGGCCGTCTGTCTATCTGTCACAGCTTATTTTCTCCAAATTTACTGTACGAAAAAGTTGAAATTAGGAACATATTATGTAGAGTTTGATTTTTTTGAATTTCGATTTTGGAGGTTAATTTTGGGGGAAAATTAAAAAGTTAAAAAATATTTTTCAAGTGCATCATGTGACATATCAAATGAAAGGGCTCGTATAAGAAATAAAACTATATTTTTCTTATAATTTTGAAATGCATAGTTTTTATACTACTGAGTCTAAAAATTTGGATAAAACAGGAAGAGGCCACCCACACTCATAGTTTAAAACCTAAACGAAAATTACGGAACCCACTCCCGACTCACCCTTGGCCAATTTTATTTATTACATCTGTATCACACAAACTTTTGAATGAGCGAAAAATACACGATTTTTTTTTCCAACAAGAAATATCGTAAGGATATATTCGGTAGCACTCTTCCTAAGTTTAAGAAAGCTCTGAGTGTAAAAGTGGTTTTTTTTTTGTTTGTTAAAGTTTCGTTTAAATTTTTTGATTCTCATGTCTTTTATTCTGTATTTTATAATGTGACCTATTTGTGTAGTTAATGTGTGGAAACCTTGTTGGTAAATATGTATTATCAATGTTGTGTCTGAAATTTGTTATGTTGTATACTGTTTGTTTCCCAAATATATAAATAAATAAATAAAATTATCTTTATACTTGCCTCACTAGCCACACCTATATCTATAACGTCCGTGGTTATTTAACTCTAAAAGTGCAGTCTATTTCATAGAAAAGGCTTTTTACACGAAGCGTATTCGTGCCTGAAGTCAGTTATTCAGCCTATATATCGCGTCACGGAAACAGCTATAAGCTAACGTAAATCGTTGTATAGAAGTTGTAAACGGAATGCCAAGGGAAGAGCAGTCTACGCCAATCTGAATAATGTGATCGTTAAAATACATGTTACCTGTTGTACTGTGAATTACTAAGTAGGTTGAGTTAGTTTTTAGGATTCCGTACCTGACAAATTGAACTCTTCTAGGATTGTAGGAGTATATAGATTGCGTGATTCGGTATGTAATGTAAAGTAAAAATTAAGGTTTGTTTAAACAAGCTTTTATTTATCTTGTAATGTTTGTTAGTATATAAGTTTGTTTGGGTCAAATCTTGCAAGTGAAATTTGACCCACTTCCCGGTGTTCTCGGATGACAATGCAATATAATTATATATTAGATGTCACAAAGCTGGTCTGATGATGGAGCCGGAAGGTGGCCACAGGAACAAGTTATCGTTTACCTAAATGACGACGCCTCTTTGCCGTCAGTCGGCAAAACTTTGAAAAATAATTATAAAAAAATATTCATATTAGTTTCTTAAAATAACTCAATCTTTAACATACCTTTGTTTTTACTTTACATACCGAATATGAAAAGCGTTGGAGTTGTAAGACCCAGATTTAAATCTCACATGCCATAATTTTTCTGGGATAAACTAACTATCACCAATTTCTCTGTAAATAATCCACCTGTGTCACTGTAATTTAACATATAGTTGATTCAAGTGAAATAGCTGTTATTTTTTCAATGGTTTTTATTGAATAGAAAATGCCCCCGTTTTCATAATTTATCACAAAGCTCTTAAATCATTTTAAAGCGCTGTTATACAATTACCCTTCAATTATATACATCGCGTTTTTTTTTTGTATCTTCAAAATAAATTCAAAATAATAATTATTTTATTATGTTTGACCAATTAAAAAATCATAAAATAACATAGATATATTAAATAAGTAAGTATATGCTAAATTACAGTGACACAGGTGGATCATTTACAGAGAAATTGGTAATAATTTATACCATACAAATTATGGATATTGGACTCTTAAGCACCATAATTATTGTGCTTAAAGCACTTCTCGACTTTTCGTGCTTCGGATAGCACTTATTCTAAAATTAACCTTAAATCTAAAATATAGCTATTAACTGCAGCAACAGGCTTCCCACCTGTTCTGTTTAATATGGACAACTGGCAAAAAGTGGACACTGTTTCTGGTGTCTCTGGCCACACCGCAAGGTACAAATTCCTAGAAGATGTGTGAATGACCCTCACCCGCCCCAGTTTCCCAAGAAATGAAAAATACCGCTCAGTAAAATATCATTATATGTATAAACCGAATTATAATATTAGCAACCTCTTCAAAAATTCTCAAGAATATCCTCTCAAAGAAACAGGAAAAAATCGCCCCCAGTCTATTAATCTGCATGCTATCGGTATAATAAAAGGCTTCGAATCAAGGGGTAATTTATTACTTCTTAAATCAGGGCTGTTTGGGGAACGATTTGATGCTTAAGTATATATATAAAAACTAAACGTCTGTTTGTTTGATTTTATTATTTGAAACTGCTGGATGAAAATTCAGCAAATTTTGTATAGGCATCTACATATAGGTACCTGGATAGTAAATCTATCTACAACATAATACGGTTACCCATCGTATGCTGCTTAACAACTGTTAATGGGGGGTGAATATTCATTTCGAAGCTAGCTGTGCCTGTTATCTATATATTAAACGCTGTTTGATATAAGCGCATCACTTGAGAACGGCTGGCCCGATGCGGCAATTTTTTTAAATGTTCGTATAACGTAATTGGAAAAGTTGCTCGAAAAATTGGAAAATTGGGAAAAAAACTGAAAGTGCTTCTTTCAATGGGATTTTTGTATGAATTCAAACCCATAATAAGTGAAGAAAGTTAATACGGGCTTCTAAATTCCACGGGCACAGCCTGGACGGAAAGTTATCTTAAGTAACATTAGGCACTGTCTCACCGCCGACGATGAACTAGAAGCGAGTAGAGCTAGAAACAAGTTGGCGAGCAGCGAGAAGCGAGTGTGTAGTTCCGATAGTTTTGTCGCTGGGCTATAAGCGTGTGTGCGTGCGAGAAATTGTAGAGAAATGACCGCTGGTTGGTCTCTCGTCTCTTATGACCGCCAAGCATAAGCAATAAGCATAGCTCTTGCCACACTAGTGGAGCGAGTCCTCGACGGCAGTGTAAACAGTCAGCGAAGAGGATGTATAGAGCTAAATGCGAGTTTTATGATGCGTAAAAGTACATGATCCACTGCAGTGACCATAATCAAAAAAATATATGATATTCTTGAGGTTATGCGTTATTAAGATACTGTGTTCAAAACATAATACAACTATATTGATTCGATAGAAAAAAATATTATACTGTCTAGAAACAGTACTAAAATGCATGCAATGATTCTGATTTTTTGACAGATTTTTTATCTAGCAATATACTATCGTAATACTGTTCTATTTTTTAATAAAATTTTCAGCAAGTTCCTTTATTCTCATTTTTGAGATTTTATGTACGCACTGCACGCGTGTGTGCGTAAGCGCTCGTGTACCGACAGTACCGGCTGCAGCCTGATGCTATATTAATAGTGGCAGCCACGACGTTTGGTGTGTATGTGTACCCGCGTGGGGGCGGTGCCATCTCTCAAGGTCATTGGCTCTATTCAGCGTATATGCATCTCATTTGTTTACACGGAACGTATATCTATTGTACGTTTCTTGAGCGAGAAAATAGCAGATTGTTAGTCACTTCCTCGCCCGGCGGTGGGACAACTGCCTTATACTATACATAAATACGAAAGTTTGAAAATTTTTTTATCCCGGATATCCTTCGAGATTTCTTATATCATATAAAATAATTTCCACGGACGAAGCCAGGGTGGAAAAGCCATTTTGAATAAAGGCTAGTACATTGCAATTTATGGAAATAGGAAGCAAGCGACAAGCAAAATATTTTTTCACCTCTGTTCCCTCAAAATTGTTGACGACTCAATGAATATGAAAGTTGTATGTTTATTTCGCCCCATGAGTAAAATTGCTTTCAACCGAACATCGTGTAGAGTCATGAATATTTTACTGAAAACTGTAAGCAAGTACTTTCTCTGTTAACAACTTTTTATTGTTGTAGATTAAATATAACCACGTATAGATAATGTTTTGTCATTATCTTTCGTTATCGACATCAATTGGAATTTTTGAAAAGTTAACGGTCTTTTTTATCTCTACTTTCCATACAAAAACCTCTTCTCGTAGCTCTAAAAGATCATGTAGGCTCCTAACGAGCGTTTTTTCTCGGTATCAAATATCTCCCTTAATATTTATATCCCTCTAATGACGAAAAATAAACAAACAAATCAAAATTAAATATTTCTTTTAAATCTAGACTATTTTATTTATTTTGTATAAGACGCCATCTGTTGGAGATCAGTTGAACTAATCTCTAACTATTTATATATTAAATACAACGAAATATTTTTTTTAATACATTTTGATTCTTTTAATAAGAAGATTTAGCTGCCGCTCCCGGCTTCGCCCGTTGAAATTTTTGGAATATGGTTTTCCATACTTTCTATAGGAGTTGAATTGTGAAAAACGATGAATCTTATTATTGTTATATGTATTTTATTTGGCCTAGGAAATCCAAACGCCATTCGGCCACCGGGCGTTAAAAAGTCATTGACAGAATGTCATATTGACATAATAATCAAAATTAATTTGACATTAACATTTGAGATAATATTTTTATGAATATTCAGGAGATTTTCAGTATAAATTAAACACAGAAATGAATCAAGTCGAGGCGGCGACGTCGGAAAAGGAATTATTAAATGCCATCAAAGACTTGTTAAAGAGTAGCGGACACTTGAACAAGCTGCAGGCTGAGGTTCGTTGGATATTCATTTCATTGAATTTTATTATAATTAATATCTCCAAGAATATTTTGTTCTATTTGAGGTAAATACCTGGAAGTCTTTGAGCAGTGGCTTAGACAAACTTCAATTAGGGCCTGTTTCACTTCTCTTCAATAATCAAAATGAACTAAAAACCTCATTTTAAGAGCTTTCCTCATACCGTTTGTCTTATACTAATTCCATGCTACAGCTATCCGTAAATTACGAGATAACTATATGTCTTAGGTTCAAATTTAAAATTGTTTTTTAAAGACAAATATATTGAACATGATATAAACGAAATCAATTTTTCAAAGTAGTTACACATAAGTTTTATGAAGCCCTGAAATACCTCAATTTTTCACCTATTTTTAACAGACTTTTTATAATTTATAACTAGTGACCCAGCTCCCGGCTTCGCACGGATACAATATGTTATGCTACAGATATATGCTACCGCGGACTTTTTTTCATCAAAATCCATCCAACTGTTTCATTGCCAAAACAAACTTAGGGACTTTAAAATATTTTTACTGTAAAATATGCTATCTCATGGTATTAATTTACATTATATTGTTGTACAGATGCGTGCAAAAGTCACAGAAGCTCTGCAAGCGAAGCAGACATCTCTCAACTCTGGAGATACATGCAAACCACCTGCACCCACTGACGAAGTTTTGCTCATAAATGAATTAGTCAGAGAATACTTAGAGTGGAATGGATACCTTTATACAGTTTCTGTAATGGCGTCAGAATCAGGTGTTTATTTTTGACTACAATTTCAAATCCTAAAATCTTAAAACGTTGAAAATAGGAGATATTAAAGGGACAACTGGGATAAGTGAATACTGTTACTGGTGTTAGTATAAAGGCAATTAAGAATTTTTTTTTCACTGGTTGCTTTACAGTTCCCGAAATCATGTTATGGTTCCAGGGTACCCGGCGGACGACCAAGTTTCCCTCGTTTAGCCGATGGTAAGTTGTGAGGCTATACCTAATGAGTGGCCAGTTTTGTTGAGGTATATTTAGATGGGAAAGCCTCTAAGTGTGGTTTGTCGGATTATTAAGTTTTTAATTAAAAAAACCATTGGTACATGGCCTTGATTCGGGATCGAACCCGTGGTCTGCCTAGTTAATACCAGACGTCTTAACCACTCCGTCACCGGCGCACCTTCTTTACCACCTTAAATGTTTGTTTGTTTGTTTGTGTTTTTAATAACTCAGAATTGGGATTGAAATTTACATCAAGATTTACCACCCAGGTCTGCCTAAGGAGAAGAAATCCAGGTCTTCATTATGCATGGAGGTTGGAGTCAAAGATGATGACAGGTCTTCATCATTGCCATTGTTGTCTAACATTGTAGCGGCGTACACGGAGCGCATAAAGCGTAAACTGAATAAGTGTAAGAAGGAATTTTGATTTTGATTGTTTTTTAAATGATTAATAAAGGTTTTGTTTCAATTGGTTCACTATTTTCAAGTTTAATTTGTATTTAACTAGCTTACACTTTTGCATTTATAATATTAATTAGTGTACAAATAGAAGTGACAATAAATTACGGCAGAGGGCGCCTTCGACTTAAATTCATTGAACACTTTACAAACTTTCAACATGTGATAAGTATCTATCATGACGCCTTATAGCCCAATAGGGGTAAGCAGAAATAATCGAATGTAATTTGCTACGATCCTGACATACCTCTTTCGCTTCTTTTATATTCATCATACCTTTCATACATGCTCGGATACGATTGTGTGTACTTTTAATATTGCCTTTGGTCAGTTTTTTACATGTTCAATAAAAGGTCTTTCTCTGTGAGCATTTCCTTTCGTTTCTTATTCCATATAAACCTTTTTAGTCAATCTTTCATTATTTCAACGTGTCCAAACGCAATTGGCACTCCATGCCTACCTCTCATGAGATAAAAGGCGTAATTTTAGATAGATTCGTTATTATATTTCACAAGTTACATTACTTCCATCTTCGATATCATTTCTTCAGATTCTTATATAAAATAAGTTTTAAATTTATCTCAGCGTGTAGCGACTGAGGTAAAATCCTCAGATTTTAATCCTTCCTACCAAGAACTAATTAAGGAAAATATTGACTTTATATAATACTTGGAAATAGCGTATCTTTAGCAGCGTTACCGATAGCCACATTTCGTACTAAGCGGTGCTTTAAATAAATATCCACAGCGCCACCAAGGCTATGGCCAGTGGTATGGCGGTCTGCAGTGCTTTCTACTATATTGGTGATCAGGTTGCGTATTCAGAAAGTATATATAGTAGAGAATAATTAAGGCAAACTGAAATTCGACTGAAGAGCGCGGTACGGGAAGCTAGGTGTATGTTGTGTCATGCAAGTGTGACTAGATCCCATACACTAAGTATCTCTAAACAGAATTATATAGACATCTAAGACAAAAATATTGTGTAAAATAAAAATATTTTTACCACCCATATTTCCTATTCAATAAAACCGATTGAAAAAATAACGACTATATCACTTAGGTATATTGAATAAGTAACTATATGCTAAATTACAGTGACACAGGTGGATTATTTACAGAGAGATTGGGAATAGTTTATCCCAGAAAAATTATGGATATAGGAGCCTGAATTATATTCAATTAGATAATTTATATTAACTTAGTTCATACAAAAATCCCATAGTAAAAAGCGTTTTCAGTTTTCTTCGAATTTTCCAATTTCGGGCTACTTTTCCAATTTGTCTTTCACTAAAAACTTAATACAGACTAATACGAAAATTAAATAAAAGGTCCATCCGTTCTGAAGTGATGACTCCGAGATTATCCGCGAGAATGTCTATGGCCAAAAAACGCACACGACAGAGCATACACCAGATTCCGTAGAAATAATGTCTGTGGCTTTGTGGGTAAACAAAGAAAAAAAATACTTATCGATCTATACTTAATATTATAAAGTTTGTAAGTTTGGATGAAGGGGGTAACCTCTCAAACTACTGGACCGATTCTAAACATTCACGAATAAAAAGCTGCGATAAACCTGAGTAATATAGGCTATATTTTAGTTTGTTCGAAAATATCCACGGGCGAAGCCGGGGGCGGAAAGCTAGTACTTTCGAATTCATATTCTACCAATGTGGGGTCACAGTTAAACTACATGACCCATGGTCCTACTAATGGGACCTAGCGATAGTACCACCCTCATATCAGAGGTGTCAAACTTTGAAAGTAGAAAATAGAAAAAGCGGAAAGTTATTATCTACAATTTGACATCTGCCCTAAGGTTGTCCCAAGAGTTTTTATAGGGGACATGACAATCCTTTATATAAGAAATATGAATACCGTGTTATGTATGCAATATTATATTCACGCCTGTAAACCATAGGGGTAGACAGAAAAGATGAAATACTACTTCTTGATCCTTCATAACATGCCTTCAAGTCTGTTTCCCAAAGGGGTAAGAAAGGATATAGAGCCACATCTCTCGATCCTTGCATGCTTTTCTTGCTTCATCTTTCATTTTTTCAAATTCAAGAATTTTATATATCTATCTATAATCACACCTGTTATACCACGAGGAGTAGGCAGAGACAATCGAATGCCATTTGTTAAGATTCTGACATACCTTTCGCTTTTTACACCGCCTTATTTAATACTAGCTGTGCCTTGCGACTGCAGCCGCATTAATTGTTACTGATCCGTCACTTCAGGTCGTATCGTGATGTTATATAGCCTAATAGCTATATACCTAAACCTAATAGCCTTCCTCATACCTTTCAAACACGCACGGTGTACTTTTAAAACAACCTTAATGAATATATAATTTATATATTTTATTACACATCCTTTTAAAATCTTCAAATAATTTTAGGTTGATATACTATCGATAGGCCTTGACTTCGAGATATGATTGAGATATATTGCAAAATTATTTTTATCCTACCCTGGGTCAGGAACAAAATTTTAAATACATCTCACTTATATTTGAAATCGCTGAAACCTTCCCATGAGTAGGTAGGTATATTTCACACCTAAAAATTACCAAGTAAAAATCAGCTACAAAGTTTTGTAAAACTGTAGATCAGTCGAGCCTGTTAAATTTTTTAAACAGCCTCTCCTCAACCCCTCGGCGGCCTTTATTCGACTCAAATGACACACTCGACTCCTGAGCTTTTCACTTCACTCTAGTGATGCTAATTTACGGCGGTAATTTATATTTTACCGCATTTTTTGGTTAGCAAAAGGATTTCGTGGATTGGAAGTTCTTTGATGTTATTTAAAATATTGTCTGGTAAACTATGTATATTGTATATATTTTTTTGTAGTTTTTCTTCTCATTTGATAAAGAACTAATACTCAAAAACCACTCTATCGAAGAGAATTTAAAACTACTTCAGAAAAAGTGGATTAATATCTGAAAGAAAAGTTGTGAATAAGTTCTCAATTTTTTTTTTTTTTTTTTTATTATTAGACAATTCTGTAAATAAATACAAAAAATCGTCTAAATAACTATTTTTTTCGACCACCAAAATGTCATACGGTAGATTTCCTGTATACAAATCTCACACAAGCAGTGTTCTATATTCTATTTTCACCGACTTTCATAGAATAAAAACCCCAAATTAAAGCAAAACCGCTACGAGAAAGCTACATTAAATCTTTACAGAGGTAATTTGCAGTAAATCTACTTCACAATGTCCCATGCTTATAACTCCCAAGCATTTATCTTGTAAAATCTAGTCTATTGAATACCTTGAAAGGGAGCATTGTGTCCTCTAACTGATTACTAAAGGTAATAGCTAGTATCGCTCTCTATAGGTCCCCTATAGGAGTGAACTTTTGAACGATGACGCTACAATTCTGATTTAGTCGTTCACATCACGCCTTAATCCAAATGGGGTAGACAAAGGTCCAAGGAGAGTCTTCAGGCTGGTAACGATGTCCATATTTAGCGAGAAAGCATTGTGTCCTCTATTGAAGCGAATACAGGTTAGAGTCTATAGCGTAATTGGTAGAACGTTGGCCTTAAAACCGGGGGACTCGGGTTCAAAAATGCTAAGCTACAATTTTTTTTAGAAATATGTATTTTTTCTTGCTTCTGAGGGCACGAACTGCTGACGAAAACAGATTCATCTGTTAAAGTAGTGACACATAGGTCCATTAAGTGCAGCAACAGGTTTGCCATCTGTTCTGTTTGACAATATCTTGCCACACCGCACTTATAAACCTTGTAAAGGCCGTGAAAAAATTAACTGTCTTGATGATCAAAACATAGGTATATCCCACTATTATAAATGCGAAAGTTTGTATGTTTGTTACTCAATCACGCCAAAACGGCTGAACGGATCTGGATGAAATTTGGCACAAAGATAGATTATAGTCTGGAATAGCACATAGGCTACCTTTTATCCTTTTATCCTTTTATGTATGGTTTCCGTGGGATAGATTTGTTTTTGTTTTTCACGGGATTGACATGATTTTTTGAATAGTGGTAGTTTAGGGGTCAGAGAATGACATATATTACCTTTTATAGAAATTACAGCCACGGGATTATTTCTTTTTGGAACTATTCCACGCGGATGAAACCGCGGACAGAAGCTTGTAGAAAATATTATAATAGTTACTGAACTCAAAAAATCCTTGAGGCATTCCTATTAGGTATATTTGTAATTTCTAGTTAATGGTACGTGTCTTTATTATTTACTCTGGAAGGAAAAGCATCATTTATTACAACACAATCGAGTATCATTAATTTCTTTAACATTAGCTGTCAGCATACGCGATGTCTTAACTTGTCTTGCTACGTAATATTTGTCAACTCCATTCGGCTTTTAGTAGAGTCATTTGTACTTGTATGTATATACGGTTAAAATAAATAGAAGATTTGTATGGGAGTTGGATGGTTATGTAGCCTCAAAATAATGTATCCTGGAGTCTTTTGATCTTTATCGGATCTTTAGGTGCGTTGAGCGATTTTTAGTAGGGGAAAATCTTATGGATTCGCGCCACGGCATGCTCTCGGCACAAATGGGTCGAGAATTCTCGGGCAGGGCAATCCATGGTCGGCATTTCGAATTCGTGTACTGCTTTCCAAATGGTGGGTCGGGTATTTTTGGCTGCGCATTTCTTGGTCCGGACCGAGATTTTTTTGTAGTCAAAACTTCTTTAGGCGCGCGATAGATTGCGTTTAAATTAAAAACCACTGTTTTAAGTTTTCACATCTGTCAGCAGTCCCTATGCCTTTTATTTCTTATTTACGGGTTACCTTAATGCTCCCAGAACCATGTTATCGGTCAAGATCAAGTCTTCCTCTTTTAGCCGATGGTAATTGTGAGGCTATACCTAACCAGTGGTTCTATTGAGGAATAATTTCGATGGTTTGTCGGACTATGTGCAATAAGTTTTTAATTATAAATTCCATTGGTACATGACTGGAAATAAACCGTGGTCCGCCAAGCTTAACTATTATATTAATAAGAAATACACACATAGTTCATAAATAATCATGCCTTAATTCCCTTAATGTATGCAGAGACCAAAGATGTCCATCCACTTGCTACAATCCTGGTACACATCTTTCGTATCATTCAAATCTTTCCTACATCTTTTTCTCTTCGATCACAGCTGCTTTTTCCATTTTTTTCAAAATATCACTGCAGATTTTGTTGTATTAAGTCATTTTATTGTAGAAGTACATACTATAATACCTCTCTCGTAAGTCAACCTCACGATACATAACTCTGCCCTACTTCTCTGAGAAGAGGGCGGTGGCATTACAGAATGTAACTGCTTATGTTTTAATATTTATTTATTTATTTATAAGGAGAATTTACAAAAAGTGTAGGTAAAACAAGACATACACAAGATAAGAATAATAAAAAAAAAGTGAGGAAGTGCCCTACCCTTTAAATTATTCCCATTGTATTTTTTGTTTATATGCAGTTTTAGTTCTATCACTTACTTATGGAAGCGAGACTTGGGTATGGAATTAGGGGTAGGGGTAGGGGTAGGGTAGGGTAGGGGTAGGGGTAGGGGTAGGTGAAGGGGTAGGGGTAGGGGTAGGGGTAGGGGTAGGGGTAGGGGTAGGGGTAGGGGTAGGGTTAGGGGTAGGGGTAGGGGTAGAGGTAAGGGTAGCGGAAGGGGTAGCGGTAGGTATAGGGTATATTTTATTTTGTTCGTAAATATCCACGGGCGAAGCCGGGGGCGGAATGCTAGTAGGTAATAAAGAGATATGCAATAGGTAAGTAAATAAAATAAACCTTTTAAAAAAAAGTGCACCGACTTCAAAAATTTGCACTGAAAAGTAAGAAATAATAAATATTTCGTCGTAGAATTTGAAGACGGTTGGTGCCAAATTAGGATACAAAACTAAGTAAATATCTAAGAAGATCTGTTCAATATTATCTATGTTTGTATGTACTGATGATCGTAGGTTCCTAATGAATTGTCTAGATTAGTGAATTTGGGAACTAAGTTGTTTCTAATTTGGCACCAACCGTCTTCAAATTCTACGACGAAATATTTATTATTTCTTACTTTTCAGTGCAAATTTTTGAAGTCGGTGCACTTTTTTTTAAAAGGATTATTTTACCCTTTTAAGTGATTTTGCTGCCTTGAGAGACAAATAATAACGCAACTAAAAAAATATTGATGGAAAATTAAAAAAAAATACCGCTGTGGATGTGATTTGAACCATGTGATTGTGCATCCTATGCACCCCATTATATTTAACCGCTACACCATCGTCACGAAAATTGACAACTTCGTGTCAATAGCAACCGTTGCTAAGGCTTTTTCTGATACATAATTTTCAGCCGTAAACAGAAATTAATTACTGAATTTCTGAAAAACTACTGAACCGATTGTCGTCATATGTCTGTGAGATAATGTCGAGAAATTATGATGTCTTAAAAAAAATAAGTCGTCAAAATCGGTACATATTTTATCGAGATATCAAGAAAAATGTACTTATAAAGTCAGTTTTTTCAAAATTTCTGAAAAACTAATGAACCAATTTTTATGAGATAAAAATGGGACCAATCCGGAAGAGTTATCCGTCGATTAAAAAAGAAACCATTAAAATCGGTTCACAATTCGCGGAGTTATCGATGTACATACATACATAAAAAAAAAAAATAATACGGTCCGAATTGAGAACCTTCTTTTTCTTTTTTTGGAAGTCGGTTAACAAATGAAACACACACAACAATCAGAATAACACAACAAGATAACAGAACACAATACATAAATTCCAATAAACATCTGAGAGCCTATAAAAAAGTACAACTGTTAAGCGTAAAGTAATTAGGAAAGTAATTTTTCAATTTTCTCATAAACGAATATCCACACACCTAATTTTAGTTTACATTCGCGCTGAGACATTGTGTAAATATTCAAAAATTTATTTACTTCATTGTATACTTTGGCCGATTGTGTACAATATTGTCTTGAGGCAAGCACAGTTCTAACCATATTTTTATTTATAACAATATGTGGCTTTCTTTTACCTAAAATGTTTCTGTCCACATAGATAGATATATTCTTTTCTATAATATATCAGCTAGCTATCATGCCTTCAATCTCAGCAAGAGAGAATTGAATGACATTTGCTGCGATCCTCAGGCCTATAAGAAAAAAGGACTTACCTTGATTGCCTCGTTGAGCTGAGTGGACTGTAATATCTGGCGAGAATTGGCTAGTCTGCTCCTAATCACACTGGTTTGCGTTGTTCTGGGGTCTATTCCGATGCTGGTCTCTCGAGAGCGTGTGCTGGGTCATACACACGGATGAAAGAATGAGTGCCGTGTTGCGTGGTGCTGGTATCTTCAGCTGTTGTACACTCATGTGCGCGTTTTCAAGACATAACACGCGTACGTTCATTTTCGGGTTGTCTGAAGTTGCCTTCACGTGTTACGGTTCTAGGGTACCCAGCGGAAGACCAAGACTCCCTCGTTTAGCCGGTGGTATTTGTGATTACCTAACGAATGGCCAGTTCTGTTGAGATATAGTATAGACGGTAAAGCATCTAAATGTAGTTTGTCGGATTATGTACATAAGTTTTTAATTAAAAAACCCATTGGTACATGGCCGGGATCCGGGATCGAACCCGTGGTCTGCCTAGTTAATACCAGACGTTATAACCACTCGGCCACCGATGTACCGGACGCAAAATTTTTAAACATAACTTACTATTACGCTTCCGGAACTAGGTATCGGTATCGAAATTTCCGGGGAAATGGGACGGTCCGGGCTTTGAAATAGAGGTGCCATGACATACGTATTTATAACACATGGATTATGTTTTCAGATAAATAATATTTGACTAAAACCTTCTGGCAAAGTTTATTTTGCGTTAGGAGTCTCCATCTGTATTTCTTTGGGGCGCAGGGTTAGGAAAAAGTAACCATGTGAGTCCTGCATACTATACTTATTTATATAATTAGACTAATTTATTTATTTTGTAAAAGATGCCATTTGTTGGAGATTAGTTGAACTAACGGTGTGAATTATGTTTAATAATATTTATTCACTTCTTCATTGTAAGTCTATTATGTTCTCAAAAAAATTTCATTCAAACTTATGCAGCCGTTTCGTGGCTATTCTGGACAAATATCATACTTGGATAATATCAATAAAAACGGCAAAAAAAATTACGTTTGTTGTATGGGAGCCCCTTAAATATTTATTTTATTCTGTTTTTTTGTATTTGTTGTTATAGCGGTAACAGAAATACATCCATCATCTGTAAAAATTTAAACTGTCTAACTATCACGGTTCATGAGATACAACCTGGTGACAGACGGACAGACAGACAGACTGACGGACGGACAACAGCGGAGTCTTAGTAATAGAGTTTCCGTTTTTACCCTTTGGGTACGGAACCCTAAAAAGATACCGCCTGTCAAAGAAGTTACACATTTACATTGTCCTGGTGTCTCTGGTCACATAGCAAAGTATAAAGTCCGTGAATATGTGTGTGAAATTACTTCAATTTAAAAAAATACGAATAAAGAAACAAATTGAAAAAAAGAAAGCAAAATGTGAAGTGAGATTATAAAAAATATTGTGAGAAAGGTCGCCGAACACAGTAGTGTCATTCGAACAAGATTTTATTGGTGCTCGGGACGTTCCTCTCCCCAAAGTGTTCTTTAATTAAATGTTGCTACGAAGGTAGGTTTGGGGAAATGTAATATACCGGTAGAACACTTGGAAAACAATGGATTCTTTAAACTTGTTTCATGAAAGCTGAAGTGTGAAAGATCTCTTTCAGTTTTTTTTTTAAGTTAAGTTAAATTATTTTAAAGTTATGAAAATAATAGCTTTCCGCCCCAGCTTCGCCAGTGGATATTTTGGAAATGTGACATAAAGCCCACCACAGACTCGGCGGATATTTCACCGTTCTCGGTGCGTCCGCCGGATGATCTAGATTCTAGACCTTAATATAAGTCAAAAAGCAAAAAAAAACCAAATGCATTTTTTTTTACATTTAAACATAATTTATTCAATAAGTAAACTAACTACACTAACTATTACATTTCTAAAGATAAAACAGACTTAATACAATTATAAAATCTAAAACTAAATTTATAAATAAAAATTTGTCCCAGGTCCCCAGACATTGGAAGTGTACCCAGAAGGCTGGCTGCGTTTCCTCGTTGAATTGCAAGGCTTATGCGTTGTGCGAAGTACGTACCAGCCTTCTGGTCATTTGTAGATTTGATTAGGCGTTTTGAAATTTCTTTACAAATTTGCGTTTTCTGCTATGGCTGCTGCTGATCCTGCATTAGAGGAAGTAAATGGAAGATGGGACTAGGCGAGGGTATCGACGCAAGTTGCATCCCAAACTAGTGATCGTCCCATCTTCCAAGCCGGTGCCAGCGTCATGCTGTCGGGCCTCTTTCCGTCGTCTCGTCATAAGCCGTTGGGTTCGAGCATAGCAGGTGCGTCTGCGGTTTCAAGGGCTCGACGGATGGATATTCTTATCTATTAATCAAACTTCGGCCCAAAGGATAGGAATCCAGAGTCTTCCAATATTATTTAAAAACAAAATGTGTTACGTCATTGAACGAGTTGATCAGTTAGTTGAAACCTCTATGATTCCACGATACGCCTTGGTGGAAAGCGTACGCGCCGCGAAGACGTGTTGGGGAATCCAGTTTAATCCCGTCCGTGCTGTGATGGTTGTGATTAGTCAGTGATTAATAGGACATATCGCGGCCGGCGGGAGCATTCTACCTACCGATTATCGGCTTATTGTTACTGTGACGTCTATATTACTTGACATTGGCGGAATCATCAAAACCCTGATGGAGCCATTTTGAAAAAAATAGAATAGAATAGAAACCTCTATATTTATATCTCGCTCGAATTTGTTGGCTTGCAACGGGGCTTTGTTTGCACATTTAATGTTATTGTTCGTATCTATAGCGATTTGTACGAATTTCATAGTGAACTTCGTTACGATTGCGAAACGGCGAACGGCAATATTCGCGCGGTGAAAATATTCAACTTCGTGTTTTTGTTTGGTATGTTACTTTATTTTGTTTAATTTTAATTTAATCCACCTAAGTAATAGGCTGGTAATAGGTACCTATTTGCTTTTATTTTTGTGCCCACATCTGATTAAAGCAACACACCATAGTGAATGTAAAAGTGCATATTCGACAAACTTTTGTACCTAGATAACCTACAAAAATATATCGGCTTGCTCTGCTTTGAAACCCTAGGCACGCCCCTGATTTAAAGATGTCAGTCACTATATCTATGTAATCCTGTGTGTGTGTGTGTGTGTGTGGACAGCAGTCCGGAATCTGTCCGGCATCGAAGTCGACCACAGACACGATGATTTTGATGGGCACCGAAGGATTTCCGGAATAAAAAGTACTCACAATTGCTATACCTAGAGGTTTTTGTCTAAACAGTGTAATAAAGCTGTAAACATGGTGTCTATTTTTTGTTTAGTAAACGTAACATCCAACTTTTGTTTGTTTGTTTGTCTTTCTTTCACGTCAAAACAGAGCAAGGATGGTCGTGATTTTGCACAGAAATAGTGACATAGGCTACTTTTTATCTAGAAAAGCTAATCATTGGCATCATCACTAAACATTATTAAACAAATTCCCCCACTACATTCGTACAAAGACATACTTTTTAACCGTACTTCAAAATGTTCTCAATTCGTCGGAATCTTTTATGTTTTTTTTATGTATGTTCCCTGATTACTTGAAGACGCCTGGACCGATATGTAAATATTTTTTTGTTTGAAAGGGTATACTTCTCAGGTGGTCCCATGGTCATCAGGTCAGGATCTGATGATGGGTTCCTGGAGAAATCGAGAACTCTTCAAATTTTATAGGCACACTTGAAGCGATTTGGGTTTTTTTTATATTTCATACATATTTTCACTATTACATAAAGAAAGGTTTACGAGTATCAAACCTGGACCTATGATGTTTTTTGGGAAAAGTTAGCTCCAGCGCGTTTTCATAGCGTATGCTGTCTAATCCGTCAGAGATAAAACAAAATAATGTAGAAAAGAATTGTGTAGAATGAAATGGTCTACAAAATACATAGTTGTAGCATATATCTATCTTTAATACCTAAGTAGCAAAAAGCGTATTTGTGTAGATATTCAAATTGTTGTAAACCGAAATTGTACCATTGCAAAGCAAAAGTTTAAATCAATACCAACTGATTCTATTGATAATTATATTTTCTAGTGAAATAGTGCTCAATAGTCCACACTCATATGGGTACACGATTAATTAAACTATGAAGCATGTGATAGGTAGCGTGGTCGGTCGACAGGCGGTCGGTGGTTTGACCGCAAATTGGCTAATTTATCGCCTGAATTGCTCTCATTTAGTAAAGGACTAGGAAAAAAGAAATACAATATCAAATGTAGTTCCATTTTATTGCAGGGTTTGGCTGAGGAATTTTATAAACACACATACCACACGGCGTTTATACCACTAGTAACAGCGTCCACTTTTGGCTAGGTCTCCATATTAAACAGAACAGGTGGCAAGCCTTTTGCATGCATTTAATGGACCTAGATTTTGTCACTTCTTTTACACAAATGTAAGTATCTGTTTACAAACTTGAATAAATACATTTATTTTCTCTTTGTTAAAATTACTAGCATTAGTAGTGGAATTAGCTCTGAAAATTGGTACATTCATGCAAATTTAATGAGGTTTTAAAATCGAAATTTTAATATTACGTGTGGTGCGAGTTGGATCTTTGATTCTAGATAGAACTGAAAAAAAAACTCAGTGCCTTTTTAGGTTTCCTGCACCTGCACCAAAAGGGTGACAACAGAAACCCTATTATTAAGGCTCCGCTGTCCGTTCGTCCGTCCGTCCGTCACAGGGCTGTATCTTTTGAACCTTAATAGGTAGACACTTGAAATTTTCACAGAGTGTGTATTACTATGGCCGCTATTACAACAAATAATAAAAATAAAATAAAATCAAAAATTAAAGGGGGTCTCCTTACAAGAAACGTGTTATATTTATTTTAATAATGGCAATACAAACAAACGTCTAACTAGTATAACTATAAGTAAAGCAGCAAATAATAAAAACCTTAAAGGCCGGTTTTATTTGAAACTAGTGAAGTTTGAACCCTTCTATCTTAGGAATAAACATGGAAATGTCATTCGAGAAAATCCTTACGAACAATCGTGATTGTTATTTCTTTCAAATAAAATACAAATAGACAAATCGTAAAAACATTTTCCAATACAAATCTAAGAACAATACACAGACCGCACTTTTCCTAGAAACCATGTTTTCTTGTACACATCACATGCTGTGTTCAAAGTGCCTCTTTGAAAGTGGTTGGCCAAACAAAAGTTACAAGAAAAGTATACTGGGGTGAACGAAAATCCACCGTGCGACTGTTTACGCTCGATTTCAGACAAAAACTTTACAGTTTTCAGACGAAGGTTTACTTAATCAACAAAAAGGTGTATTTTGAACTATGACTTGTGTAATTTTCTAAAGACGGCGTGTTCTTTCTGTAATGGACGTCATTATTATTTTTGGAAAGTTACCAAAATTTGAAATTATAAGTAACTACAAAGCTTAGGTACTTATAAAAATATTTTAATTTTCGAGTTATTTAACTTTGCTAAGCCATATTTTAAAAAATTCTAGTACGACTCGCGCGCTGAGGGTTCCGTAGCATTCCGTTTTCGGTCAGAACTCTTCTACTAGGTTTTCCTATATTTATTATATATTCCCTATATTTTTTTAAATTTTAAAATTAGTAATTTTGCATATAAGAGGGGGGGGGGAACGCCCTTTCATTTGGTGTCACAAATGCATTTGAAAAAAAAAATATTAAGTTTCAATTTTTCCCCACAAGAGTTATCCTACAAGAGTTTTCGTTTTTTATCGGATGTAAGGAATCCTAAAAATAACAACGGTTTTTTGACTTTTGTCAGATTGACTTTTTATTATCATGCTGACCAAGATTGGCCAGGGTAACTTTTCAAGGTAACGTTATAAGCGTATCACTTGAGAACTAAACTCACTTAAACTCAAGACTTTAATATGGTTAATATGGGCTCCAAGGGCAAAACTAAAAAAATAATAAAACAGGTGGTTAAAAAAATAATTAATGCTGTCCATTGTGTAATAGAGAGAGACAGACAACCTGTCTATCAGTTAGACATTGTCCTACATCCTACTATAGTAAGACTAAGTCTAATTAGTCACAATACCCAAAATTAACTCCTAACTCTGTCCAGTAAACGTAGAAGAATTGAAGCGATAAATAACATGAGTCGAGTCCTCACGCGTGAGTGTTGCCTGCCTACGACTTTAATTAATTACACACAATACCACAACCTTTTTCGTCTTGGAAACTGGGGTCATGTCACTTATCTGACTTAAATTTTTAGGATTCCGTACGTTATAGCCAAGTCTACTAATTAGTCTCGTAAAAAAAAATGCGGCAAAAAGCAAAGGAAGACACTAATTTGATTAGCATCACGACGAGAAAATGCAGCTACTTAATTCTTGGTACTGTTTCAGACGGACTTGGATTGTTTAGTGCCAACTTATCCCACTAATATTATAAACGCGAAATTTTGTATGGATGTTACTCAATCACGCCAGAACGGCTGAACTTATCTGGATGAAATTTATACAGATATAGATTATAGTCCGGAATAGCACATAGGCTAATTTTTATCCTGGAAAAATGTATAGTTCCCGTGGGATAGATTTTTTCCTAGAATTTCCTTCAATGATTATGTTAATTATTGTTAATTATTTATTATTTCTTCTTGTATTTTGTATTTTCACATTTTGAACAAGGGGGATATTGATAAAACACATCTAGCAATAAATATTTGTTTTCATACTTACAATAAGAATCTCTCCAACTTCTTCAAGTAGGACCAAAAATATATCGGATAAAACTCAATCATAAAAACAAATAATACACTTGACTTGTTACCAGTAGGTAGATACTTATTAAAATTATATTTTCTTTTCTTAATACATATTTATCACGGCCTTTATATTTACCGGCATGGCCAGATACACTAGAAAAAATGTTCACATTTAGCGAGTTGCCATAAACAGAATAGTTGGTAAGCCTATCGCTGGGGCAGTTACCAGGGCTGCCTATAGAAAAAGTCCGGACGCCACTTTTGCGTGTCCTTTAAAGCACGAGAAGTCGTTTTTTTTAATTAGATTTTTTACGGGTTCCCTGAAGCATTGGTATGGACACGTGATGAGAAGGCCCGAAGACCACATGGCCCGGAAAGTGCTGAATATTGAGTCAGGACCGAGACGCCGCGGCAGACCCCGACTCTCATGGCTTTCAGCAATAGATAATGACCTCAAAGCCCTAGAACTGGACCCACTGACGACCCGGAATAGATCGAGCTGGCAAAAAGCTATTAGGAGAGCCGACCCCAATTAAACATGGGATAAGGCCGGAGAAAGAAGAAGACGGGTTCCCTGAAGCGACTATAGTAAGGCTATATTATTTATGCATAATGTCTAATCTAAAAACATCTGACCAAAAACGAACTATTGTTTAGCCAATCCGCCACGGAATGTGAAAACGCAAATTTTATTGTAGCGCCGACATTTATAGCTGTTTTATTTGTTTTGATCCCGTCCTCTCAATTTACATTCTACGAGCATGTATATGTAGTCATCAATCTTCTTCGTTTGGTTTATCTGCACATTTTTTTTATATAACTTTCTATGCAGTGTTTATTATGTACTACCTATTTCATTCCATTTAACTATCCTAGGAAATAGTTGTCTGTTTGACAATCAACGCACAGCCTAAACCACTGAAGATAATAAATATGGAAAATTGGAAGGTATATTTCCTAGGGGGTGTGGAGGTGCACTTAGAAGGTTTTTGAAAATAAACCCCTAACCTAAGGGTGTGAAATGGGGGTGTAAAAGTTGTATTCCTAATACAACGTGGACGAATTCGCGGGTAACAGTAAAAATAAAAATAAATAGAAAGTACGGCAGAAATTCTCATTAAAATCGACGTAAGTAATGCCAATAATTCTTTACTTGCAGTAGGCAAAACTGCCATCCCTGGATTATTTCTTTATGTTGGTAAGCCTATTCACAACCTTCGAAATTATTCCATCATGATGTTGAATTGATAGACTCTAATATAGGTATTCAACAGGGGCATCCCTTAGGTCCGCTACATATAAATCGGGCATTTCATCCAGTAATTAAAGATCTTAAAAGTAACTAAGTTGTAAATATGCAACTTGGTATTTGGATGATGGTATTCTAGCCGACACTTTCGACCAAATTTCCAATGAAATCATTCAGCTGAAGGAAAATTTACAATAAAATTCAGTGACTCGTTCCTGTGTCGCACTGTCAAAAAGTAGAACGAACTTCCGACATCGGTCTTTCCTGCTTCCTACAACCTGGTGTCCTACAAGCAACTGGCGGACTGTATTATGATCAGCCAGTCGCCATTCATGTACCAGCCATACCTTCGCTTAAGGACCGTTGCTCTCAGTCATCTTGAATCTGTCAAAAATATCGCAAATCTCAATTAATCCTGGAAAGTTGAGTTTATTTATACAATAGTTCCTTACCACACAATTTATAGTTATTATTTTAAATTGGATTGAGACATATTTTTGTTAATTAGGGTTCTAAATAGCCGTAGTTTCCAAAACGACCATTGCTTTTGGGTTTTGGAAACTATGGATTAACTGAGATTTGCCATATTTTTGACAGTTATAAGATGACCTTGACCAACGTCCCTTAATAAACATTAAACAAGCGGTGGCAAGGCCACATGTCATCTTCTCTATAAAAAAACATAATGTAAACTCCATAAAAACCGTAAAATATATTAATAACAGTATATTTTCGCGCTCACGAACAATATTATTGAATGCTTTTAATAAAGCTTTATCAGTGTCACTAAGTTAAAATTAATCAAAGCTATAAAGTGAGCCTCGACAGTGACTTGGGCCATTAAATCATAATACAAAATTAATTTCCCTCTTTTAAGGACATTGTAAGGGAATATTTAATGACTAGCCTGTAACTATGGGCTTGTGGACTAAAAAAAAACATTAAAAGGTTACTTTCAGGATCCTGAAAATTCCAAGCCCCACGGGTTTACAACAATTTGAATATTTACATAAATATGCTTATAATTACTTATCTATTAGAGATAGATATATATGCTACCGCGGACTTTTTTATAGATCATTTTTAACCGAGCTTCAAAAGAAGGAGGAGGTTCTCAATTCGTTGGAATTTTTTTTTATGTATGTTCCCTGATTAGTTGAAACGCCTGGACCGATTTGGAATTATTTTTTTGTTTGAAAGGTCAGGATCTGATGATGGGATCCTGGAGAAATCGAGAACTCTTAAAATTTTATAGGCACACTTGAAGCGATTTGGTTTTTTTGTTTTATAGTGACTTGTGCATTTGCTTTCAGAAAGCAAACTTTTCAGTGCATAATTTTTGAAGTCGGTACACATTTTTTTATAAAAGGCAAATTATATTCTACACAATTCTTTTTTACCTAATTTCGTTATATGACTGATGGATTCACTTATACTGTTAATGCCCTGCTCCTAAAAGGTCCATGTGTAATACTCGTATACTTTCCCGGTGAATCCATCCGTTTGGCAGATTTTGCGTGAAAACGTTACATACTATTCTTTAACTAAATTGTATGCTACATTATCCCTGAGTGCTATAGGCTATTTTAAAAAAATAAATTTCCACAGACGCCGCCGGGGCGGAAAGCTAGTTATAAATATGTAAGTATTTAAAGTAGATATATTTATACTACCGCGGACTTTTTTGTAGATCAGTAATTAATGTTCAGCTTCTAAAATTGTCCTGTCCTAAATTCCTAGTGTATCAATCTATCAAATCGTGAAAACCGCAACAAAATCAAGAATTGGGCTACCTATTAAATGCAAATCCGAATGGTAGTTTCAGAGATTAGCGCGTTCAAATAAACAAACTCTTCAGTTTTTCTTTTCGGGTTTTCTTGCCACTGTCAGTCAATCAGCAGCAATCAAACTCGGTCAAATCAATGCGGATTTAGGAGAAAAAAGGGAACGTTAGTATGCCCGTTCATACAGCCAGTCGTAACAAAATGGCGCAAACAAAATTGTTCAGAAAAAACAACATTTTTCATTTAAATTGTCACGAGTAGATTAATGTAACTGAATTTTTCAGTATTTAGTGGGCAATAACTGTGAAACATCGTATGAACTATTCAAAACAAACGACCGGAACGAAACATACCCGTTGTACGTATTTACAAATAACTCCTATTTAAATGTCACTTTATGAAAATAATATTTTACAACATTACTTGCTTTCTGCCCCGGCTTGTCCTATTTTTTCAAAATTTTGGATTTAGTAGTTTCGGATTTAAACTATGCATTTTAAAATTAAAAAAAAAAATCTTATAAAGAAAGAAAAAAAATTAATAAGCTTGTGTGAAGTCAGGGCGTATCTCTAGTCTATACATATAATAAAATCGTAACAGACTGTGCGTTTGTGCACGTTAATCTACACCAATTTGAAAGTGATTTTCAGCGATGTATCGAGATAAGCTTGGGATAACATTTAGTGTTTCAAGTTTAATTTCAGCCGGTTGATAGATTAAAAGATATTATGTCAATTTTATTATGTAGATACTGTAAATTATGGAATCCAAACCATGGCATTTTTGAAGTTATACTTCTTTAGGCGCGTTATGAAAAATTATGACAGTGAAATTTTACGATGCAACAAAAAGTGACAGTATGAAGTTGCCGAGAGTGAAATTTAACGATGAAACCTATTTTTAACCAACTTCAAAAAAGGAAGAGGAGGTTCTCAATTCGTCGGAATGTTTTTTGTTTTTTTATGTATGTTCCCTGATTACTTGAAGACGCCTGGACCGATTTGGATTTTTTTTGTTTGAAATGGTATACTTCCCAGGTGGTCCCATTGATCTGATGATGGGATCCTGGAGAAATCGAGAACTCTTCAAATTTTATAGGCATTTGAGTTTTTTTATAGTGCATTTGCTTTCGGAAAGCACCTAATTTTCAGTGCATAATTTTTGAAGTCTGTACACTTTTTTTTTTAATGCAATTATTTTATTATGTTAAATTATAGACAATTTACTATCTATATTTAATTCTCAATTTTTAAAATTTAATTTTTTAATTGAATTCAGCTTTAAGCAACCGTAAAATCACACAATTTTATTGAAATTAATTATTTGCGTGCTAAATATACTTATTTTTGTATTATGCCAAATAAGTACATAAGTACACACACAAAGTTTTTTCACAAGCGTAACGGGGTATTCTGTTTCCACGAGGGTAAAATCGATTAAGTTCTTTAAAAGTTATTTGACAGTATTTTGAACCTATATCACTTTTAAAAGAGGCGTACCTCAATTTGTTACCCCAAGACTATCGAGGGCTTATTTACAAAATGTCACAGATAATAAAACTTTTATTACCAAAAGGATTGCAAGCGTCACAAAGTTCCCCGCAATCTCTGCGGGCTTTACCGAAAAATGATAAGAAACAAGAAACTTCGTTCAACTTAATTTCCCCTAAGATAACTTTAGATAAGATAAGATAAGTTTAGGAGTATAAATCTGATCAATTTAGTGGGTATGCGTCAAAACTCTCCAAGGCCGAGAACCTTTACTATTGAATTAGATGTCCTTCCCATAAATGAAAGTAAATATTTGGCAATACGGGTTTCTCTATAAGCTTTTATTTTTCGTTTATTTCTCACGATCTGTATTGGCTTGTTATAGATGTACTTATACTATTTTTTTCTCTACTCTTCTTGAGTTAAATTGAAAATTTAAGTTAATATCACCTAAAATTAAATTAATAACATAAAACCTTTTATAAATTTTAATCAGAATTTATTTACTCAGAATCAATGACCAGAATATAGAACAAACCAGAATTCGCACTGTGTCCAAAAACACGCGATTTTCCAATAGAAAAAAAAGGTAGCGTCGGTGGTCGAGTGGGAAGACGTTGGCAATCAACTGAGAAGTCCCATGTTCGATTCTTATATCCGACCATGTACCAATGGGTTTTTATATAAAAAAAACCTATGTATATTATCCGACAAACCGTACAAAGAGGCTTTTCCATCTAATTCTATATACGTCAACAGAGCTGGTTACCTTCTTCTGGGTACCTTAGGGCCGGCAACGGTTCCCGGAAGCTGTAAGGTAGCCCGTGGTGAAAGAAAAAAAAACACATATATTTTTTTCTTATATTGTCTTTTTATCTAGAAATAGGTACAACAACTGGGTATTCTATTTTAGCCTCAGTTTGAAGAATTCATGTGAATTCTGAGATTATTTAGATAAAAAATCTCAGACAAATAAAAAGATATCTTAGCACTTATTTTCTGAAAAAAAAACAGGAATTCTGTGAAAACATTTCTATTGTAAATAATAATTTGTACACAATCCTCGGTGTTTATATTTACTGGCAACATTGTAAGGGGCGTGTCTAATTTATTTCGCTTATCGTGTCAGGCTGGGTGTAAACAAACATCTATTTTGTCTTGAAGACTGTCCTCCTAGAAGTTATGAAAAATGTAACGAGCTTTCATATTTTCAGCATATTTTTTGAATTCATATAGAAATATGAACAACTGTTACTTGTGTAGCTTCTTGCTTTTTTTATATTCGGTGTACCTACCCACTGGTTTTCCGAAAAATCAGTAAACCATGTTCCAGTGTAAAATAACCACTTCTGATGAAGAAAAAAGCCGCCTTCAAAACCAAAATGTGCTTTCCGAAAGCAAATGCACAAGTCACTATAAAAAAAATACCCAAATCGCTTCAATTGTGCCTATAAAATTTGAAGAGTTCTTGATTTCTCCAGGATCCCATCATCAGATCCTGACCTGATGACCATGGGACCACCTGGAAAGTATACCGTTTCAGACATAAAAAAATTCTAAATCGGTCCAGGCGTCTTCAAGTAATCGGGGAACATACATAAAAAAACTTCCTCCATTTTTGAAATTCGGTTAAAAAGACTCTAAAAGACATGACAAGACTTGATTGCTGTATACCCATATTGTACCGGTGCGAAGCCGGGGGCGTGGTCGCTAGTCGTATATATAATGAGATAATATCCTTGCGACAGATTTTTGGCGTGAAATCAAATTGATAATTCCCTTTTGTGTGATAATATCATTGTCTATAGAATGTAAGCCAGAGCCGTCCCTGTTTCATTTCCGGCTACTAAGGCAATTTCTATTTCAATGAACTTTAACAATAATTCTACTGTAACTGCTAGATAATGAAAATATTTCTATTAAATTATAATTAATATTATGAATGTTAAAATTGAAGGCAATATTAAAAGTACACACAATTGCCGAGCATATATGAAAGGTATGATGAATATAAAAGTAGCGAAAGAATGTCAAGATCGTAGCAAATAGCATTCGATTGTATCTGCCTGTCAAATTCAAAAACAACAAAAACACGCCTTCATGGCCTTTAAGGTACCCACTCATTCGTCCAATTCTTATACGCGCGGTCCGCCATCCGTTCTCAAATCGTTGTATTTGTGGTTGATTTCGATGGCCGGAACGATCTGTCACACACACACACATTCACACGCCTTTGTTTAATCGAATCTTGTGTGTCTGTGTGGGTGAGTGAATTGCATATGATCTAGATCGTATCATTTACATCGCTAATGTGTGGCCTGTGTTCAATCTCGATCATAAAGCCTTACCCGGACCGAAAATTTTCGGTAAGATACCAGACCAGTGTGTGGGCTACTTTATATTTCCGGTGTGGCCAGAAACATCAGTAACAGTGTCCACTTTCTGTCAGTTGTCCATATTGAACAAAACAGGTGGCAAGCCTGTTGCTGCACTTAATGGACTTAGATGTGTCACTTCTTTAACAGACGTAAATATCAGTTATTTAGATGAATTGCGGACAAAGAAACTACGTGCCCACCATATCAGCACATATTCTTGAAGAACAGTGGTGCTTAGCATTTTTGGCACGAGTGGCTATTGTACCCAGGACTTCCCGGTTTCAAGTCAACGCATTATCAATTAGGTCATCGACTCCTTAATTTGACATTTCCTAATTGTGTAAATTCTGTAAATATTCGCAATAAAAGACTATTGTGTCAAAGAGTAAGCACAAGTTTCTTAGATTTCTTAACGAGTTACGAATGTTGTGCAAAGTTCAGTTTTGTACTCAACTTCTGAGCGTGGAGTGACTTTTGTTGCATTTTTAACTAACTCTTAACATGCCAGTCTGGGCCTGAATAACGTAGCGACTACAATATGGTGAAAATTTATTGTTACATGTATTTTCAGGAATTAGTGGAATTACATCCCTATTAATATAAATGCGAATGTAAGTTTGTTTGTTACGCTTTCACGCAAAAACTACTTAACCGATCATCATGAAATTTTGCACATATATTCTTGGAGGTATTAGAAGTAACATAGGATACTTTTTATTATCACGGCATGACGACGGGAACGGGGTGGGCAGTGTATGAAGTGTATATGTTTGCCAACATTTTGAAATTAGAAGTCGTGGGAAACAGCTATCAAATATAAAGTAAAGAATGTGTCAAATCAAAATCTTCTTAAAAAGGAACTCTTTATACAGCCAAAGAGATCGAATATTATTCATTTCGGTCAGCTACAATTAGATACGAATTATAGGGTATATTTTATTTTGTTCGTAAATGTCCACGGGCGAAGCCGGGGGCGGAATGCTAGTAGGTATATAATTATAAAGGTTTCAAGCAAAGTTTATACATATATCAAGTTATATCTTGTTAAAAAATTGCCTATGTCACTCTCTAGCCCTCTAAATTTCTGATTTTGTTCTAGTTTTCACAATTGATTATTTATTGATGTTGACACAGGTTCGCGAGGAAAGTTTTCGGGTACTAAACATGAACCTATCATGTTTAGGAGTTGAGCATTAATAATATAAGTGAATAAAGTCAGGGAAAAAAATACCTATGCTGTCTAATGCGTCAGAGATGTAACAAAATGATATAGGAAAAGATCAGCATCCGGAACGATGTCATTATAGAAGAATGAGGAGTGAAAAAAATAATTATATGGCTGATTAATGCTAGGAGGACGACCTAGGTGTACTTTTATTTTAATTATATTAAAAGTACACACAATCGCCGAGCATGTACGAAAGGTATGATGAATATAAAAGAAGCGAAAGAGGTACGTCAGGATCGTAGCAAATGGCATGGATGTCTTTTGGCACAATGATAGTTGGACATTTCAACGGGGCGAAGCTGGAACAGATAGCTAGTCAAGCTAAATAATGGCTCCAAAGTTCTGATAATGAATAGGTGTCCGAGATATATAAGAGATGCTCGCAGTTGGCTTGTCAGAAGCTAACGACCAATCTGGGAGTCGCAAAAATCGCCTCTTTATTAGAACAATTTCTCTTCATTTGTTAGACAGGGGGATAAGGCAATAAGAGCTCGGTCGCGCCAGGAAATGAAAAAGGGCACAGGCCAGCCATAATTTATTTAATTGATTTAATTTATAATAATGTTCTGTCATTTGTAAGTTAGTGGGATAGCGTAGTGCATCTTAATGAACAGCTACTGGTACGAAATATTAATTTTGGGAAACTGAATTTCTATCGGCTTATTCAGGGACTTTTAAGCTTAGGTACTTCGACATATATCGACATGAGAAATAGAGCAGATTTTAAATAATAGACTCGGGATTTCATCAATACTTATTCAGACGTTTTGTACCTATAGAATTAGGACGGTCATACCCGACATATTTTTTGAGATAATTTCTTATTGTCAAGAGATAGGACATATTTCTTATATTGTGTTTTTATCCAGAATAACAATAACCGGGTACTCTATTTTAGTATAGTATTTTTAGCCTCGGTTTCAAGAATAGATATTGATTCATAGAATAGATGTAATTTTATGTTTTATCTAATTTTCATATCTAAAATTCAATCAATTTTCCAGGTGTATATCGCAGATTTAAATACCCCCAGTACCCTCGATTGAAGTACCGTATATTGACAGACAAAAAAGCCAGTTTCGTTTCGCAAAATTTCAAATAAATAATTCGCCTTTCGAATCATTCCGCTTTTAATGCTTTTAGAGCTTATTTTGGTCACTGTAGACGATTCGTAGCACAAGAAGATAAAAATTATGTAAACAACAGGTGCTCGAAACACGTTCGATCGATTTTTCAATACAATACAAGTGGAATGAAATTCAAATGTTGACACCTGTTATCGTTACAATCATCGCTACAAATAAACCAGGCAAATTGAATAGTTCGCAAGATATGAATAACTTATTTTAACCTTAATTTAGTAGAGTTATACTATAACTAATATTATAAATGCGAACGTGTGTTTGTTTGTCCTTCTTTTACGTCAAAACAGAACAACGGATCGACGTCATTTTTTGCACAGGGATAGTTGGATGGTCGGATATATCGGGATATCGGCATAAATTATGACACATTTCATAAATATCCATGGGCGAAGCTGGGACAGAAAGCTAGTGTTTACAAGAACTTTGGTATATCTAAATTTTGTAGCAATTCAGTTTCAACGTAGCAGCCTAGCGTAGCGAATTCACATAATTTTTGTATGAAACCCCACCCCCGCCCCCGGCTTTGCACGGGTACAATATGGTATTTGAATACCTACGTAAATACGCTTATAAATAATTAGGGATAGATATATATGCTACCGTGGACTTTTTGTACATCATTTTATATTATCTACAGCAAAATGTAGTTTTCCAAGTTGAAATCTCCTACCAAATACTCTGTTCATTATTTTGACTGACTAGCGACCTCACCCCCGGCTTCGCAAGGGCACAATATGGGTTTATAACAATTTGAATACCTACACAAAAACGGTACCGCGTCTTATTCATAGATAATTTTATTCTACACAATTCTTTCCTCTATCATCTTTTATATCTCTGACGGATTTGACAGCATACGCCATGAAAACTCGCTGGGGTTACCTATTTACCGACTTGATTCACTTATGCTATTCATGCTCAGCTCCTAAAAGTAGTAGGTCCATGTCTTCGTCAACCTTCCTCGTGAAAATCTCATCAAATTTTTTTCAGTTGTTTTTGCGTGAAAAGTAACAAACAGACAGATGTGGCGGAAGACTTTGTATTGAATTAATTAATAAATAGCCCTAAAAAATTATTAAAGATCCAATATTTGCGTAAATTCACAAAATAATCTGGGTCGAAAGATCTCCTTAAAGTATCTCAGATAGCCCTTCAATCCATGTAGAGCTTTGGCTTCCACTAATGAATAGGATCGGTCTCTCAAATACCTTTTATTATTGTAAGTAACTCAAACTTCATTGTGCGGCTTTTATTTAGTGTTGTTTGTTCCAATATCGATATTCGTCTCTCTTACATGCCTGTTTGTCTGCCACTTGCGTTTAAAAAAATTAATACGGGAGCCAAAGCTGTTATTTCGTTTATTAAATATTATATATAAATGGCCATATTCATAAACACATTTTAGAAGCGTTTCAGTTAAAATATGTTTTGTCACTCTCTAACAAACCTGTCTTTACTAATAATAGAAAGAAACAAAACACATTATAACAAAAGCATGGCCAAAGTTGTTAGTGATCCTACTCAAGCAGACTGTTGAAACCCAGTCGAATAAAATATTGTTATATGATATATGTTATCTACCAACTGGGTTTACAACAATTTGAATTCGTGAAAAATGTATTCTACAAATATATTTCCTACATCATTTTGTTATATCTCTTAAAAAGCACACGTAGTATCATGTAGAGATATACACACAGCATGGGACTAAAGCATTTGTAAAATTTGTTACTTTTATTTATTTAATATACAAAATAGTCGATAAAAATATAAGTTCTAGTTCACATCACTAATGAAAATGCGATGACGAAGTCGAGTGTCCATCTCCTCGATACGATGGGCACCAATTCACCACAGACTATGATAACAGAAATAAATGACATTTCACAATAACAACTTTTGTTAGTATCGTGAAACCCATTCAAAACATTATTTGCTTGTTATCTCTTCGTTATCATTCAATTTTACATTTTGTCTTTTATTTTGTAAAAGTTCATTATCTGATTCTATCCCCTTAATGAAATTACAATCTGTGATTGAAAACGAGTATCTACAGGAACCATAAATTATTTAATATTTCATCACTAATTGGCAAGTTTCAGATATTTTTATATATTTGGGATAATCGCATAACTACTTTTAATACGATTTTTTCGAGAATTTGTTATCTTTTTTACCACGGAATACACTTACTATGTTCACGAGTATATTTTTAATGATGTGTAACATCTTTCCTTTCGCTTTCCTGCAATCTCTAAGAGTGATTTCGTGAAAAGGGACGGAAGTGTGTAACAGGAAGCCGGGGAAGGGCGCGCTATTTGATTTGACCAATGAGCTCGCGCGGATTTTCCGAGAGGTTGGCCAACAGTGTGTGAGTCTGTGTGACGAGAAAGGGAAAGGGAAATTGAGAAGGAGAACGCATTAGCTGTGCGCTTAACATACAGTGTTGTGTATAAATTGTTAATGTTTTCAGGATAAAATGTAAATGTTGTTTACTACCAATGTTAGATGTTACACATCATATGCGACTAATGTAGGGCTTTATCTTTTTTATCTTATTTATCTTCACAGGTTGGCTTATGGCTCCCGAAACCGTGTTATTGGTCCCAGGGTACCCAGCGGAAAACAAAGTTTTCCTCTTTTAGCCGATGGTATTTGTGAGGCTATACCTAACGATTGGCCAGTTCTATTTGTTTTTGTTTTGATATATAGTAAAATATACTATATGCTGTATGTTACAAAACAAAGTGCGTCGGGCGTTTTAGAGGTTTCCTTGCAATTAAGTAGCCACTAGTGAGAAAACTAGAGAACGTACATAATTTTATTATAAATAGAAAATAAACAACAGATACACAAGAAGGCTTTTACGACTTCCTGTCAAGAAATGTCCAAGTAAATAAACAAGAATAAAAAATACAATTACAAAAGCTAATGAAATATTATCCATTCCGAGATCTAAGAGGTATTACAAATAGAGGACAAAAACACACGCCCGATTCTCGAAATAAAGAATCCAATTTTCTTGGCACTGCCCCATCTACCAGAATGAATTTCATTACATTACGTCAGAGTCTACTACTGTAGCGGCAATTTGAAACAGTCGAAATTTTTCATCAACCTGTAGGATTAATATACGAGTTGTATAAGCTCAATTGCCCTTTTTGACTGTTTGCAAATTTAATTTATTTTATTTCTGGAGATTGAAATGTAATCGTTGGAGAAATATATGACAGCGGTATGTTTTAAGTAATTTTACGTAAGCTGAAAATATTTTGATCTTTAAAATAAGTACCTACTTTGGAAATTAACATTTTCTGTCTTGACTTTTGTGTATACTTCGTTCAATTTTTACTGTTTTTATTATTGTTGCTACTCGTGGTAAACATAAATAAAAGTAACGCTTGAGATTCATAAGGGTAGGAGACTCTGATCTTAACACTCATTTTCTTTCTGTTTTTTAACATCCCTGCAGTCAAACAATAGCCTTCTTTCCGAACTCTCTAAAAAAATTCCCATATAATTAAATATCTCCACAACATAATTATGAAACAGTATAGTCTTCTTGAAACATTTATACCTAATTAAAGTGTAGTCTATCTTAATAACAGGCAAAGTGCGTGTCTGGCCACGTCTGGTCTGGTCAGTCTTTACTCCAACTCAAGATGTTGCAATTTGCAATACTGTTCTATTTTTAGTATTGAAAGTATTCTAAGGGCAGTATTCTAGATTTTTAATTTTTTTTTGAGTTTTATTTAAAAAGTTACGGGAGGGATCAATTTGCAGACTACTTAAACACACTCACACACACCTTCACGGCCTGTATACTTTGCGGTGTGGCCAGAGCCATCAGTAACAGTGTCCACCTTTTGCCAGTTGTCCCTAATGAACAGAACAGATAGCAGACTACTGTGATGTAAACAAAACTTAATATCAAAGAATTGCTAATAAAATCTCATACTCATTTTGTAATACCCTTTTAATGACTCCCCACTCAAAGGGTTGGGGTTTTATTTTTTTGCATCTAAACTTTACATAAAAAATTAAAGTATACAATGTCTTATTGTGTCATAATTTAGATTATATATACCAAATTTTATAAAATTCGCTTCAAAACTTTATACTTAGTAGAAAACACCAGAATTTTTTGAAAGACTGAGACGGACGGACTGACGGACTGAACGATCTTATAAAAACGTAATACATAAACCTACCTACCTACGTTGAGGTTGGCTAATATCGTAGTGTTTTTAAAATAAATATATAAATAAAATTTGACTAACAAAAAGTTGCATGCGTAGCTTAAACATTCGCAAGAATGCGGCCCGTTTTAAACGTTTTAAGGCTTAATGTTTCCGGTTTAACACGATACGTCCATTAACCATTTATCTCCAGAATTATGGTTGCAGTTTCACACGAAGTCAGGCACGCGAACTCTGAATGCACATGAAAGTATCGATATCGATATTTTGACTTAATAATACTACCATAAAATAAAAAATAGGCCACGAGCGGGTCGAACCATGGACAGGGTGAGAACTTTAAGACAGGATTTTTGTTTAGGTTCCTATTTTTAAAAATTTTAGACTCTGTAGTTACGAAGAGAATTTTCGTTTTTTTTATTTAATATATGTATATAACGAGCCCTTTCATATGATATATCACGTGACATGATGCACTTGAAAAAAATTTTTTTTACGCTTTAATTTTTTCCCTAAAATTAACCAATTTGAAAAAGTAACGATCAGATAAAAGGCTTGAATGAACAAATTATTTTTCAAAAAGTAACCTTTAGTAGGTACCAGAAAATACGTGAATACGGAATAATCTAAATAATATGGTACATGATATATCCCAAAAACAAAGTTCGCCTTTTGATTTTAGCTATTGTAATTTAACCTAAAATTCTAAATTATCGACATTAGTACATCCCATCCCTAGTATAAGTAAGTTGCATGCTATTCTATTCCGCCAGCGGGCAACGCCTGGCTCGTCCGACTGTGGGGGTTGGTTTTTTGGTTTTTAATTGCTGCAGTGCAATATAACATGCCGAGCGTCGTACTAGCACTCATGTTCTTCTGATGACTCCATCGATAAATTCACGAGAGAAACGTAGTGTTTCTATTTTGTACTTTTAAAAATCAACTTATATTTTTATATAAATCTGATGAATTGTAAAGAATATGTTTTATACCTAGAAGAAAATCAGACAAGAAGAGTGATGGACATTGTAACTAGAGTTGCTATACTGAAGTGGAAATGGGCGGGACACGAAGCTTGAAGACACGATGGTAGATGGATGTGAAGGGTTACTGAGTAGAGACCTAGAATGGGCCATAGAAGTGTCGGCAGACCACCAGCGAGAATGAGTGATGACATTGTGATGAGAGATGGTAGAGTGAAGGAGAAATGCGGAGGATAGGGAGAAGTAGGGCAATGCTGAGAAGGCCTACGTCCAGCAGTGGAAGGACACAGGCTGAAGAAGAAGAAAATAACGCTATAGAAATACATAAAAATCAATAATTTTCTAAAGAGTCGAAAAAATTACAGCTCTTTGCGAGAGTGTTAATGCTATTATAATTTATATGCTGTAAATATTAATCTATTTTTATTCGGCTCCACAGAACCACACTAAATCTATAATATATACAAATATTTAAAAAGAATATGGCATGAAAAATATCTGGGAAAATATTTGGGAAATATTTCTTATCGTTAACGAGAGACAAACTAAGTGCCTATGTCAGCACAGTGGCCCACTGTGTAAAAGCAGATAAAGGTATCAAAACGCCAATAGAAGCTGCAAGAGCCAAACGTCCTATTCAAATTCAACAAACACCAGACACAGTTCTCTGTAAATGTCACATGTCCTCGATATTGAAATGAAACTGATAAAACCGACTCCGGATATCGAGTCCCGCTGAATTTCGAAGCGGAGTCATTTAAAGCATCGTTTTTTGAAGGCAGCGTGCTGCATAGCATGAGACATTTGTAGCGTTGCCAATTATTACGGATTTCTCGATTTGGTCCCGTAGTTTAAATTTTTTGTTTATTAGTTGTTTGTTGTTTTTTGTTAGTATAATTGAAAATATTGCAAACAAATCTTTTTTGGCTACACAGACTTAAATTAGAGAGTATTTCTTATGACAGTTACTATATATAATGTATGTTATAGATTTTTTTTAAATAGCGAATATATATTGTATTTGAAGAAAAATCCATCAACTTCGTTTCGCATCCTATTCTGGACAAACAACCAGACAATTGACAGGTCAGACAAAATTTTTACACTGTTATTGACGCTTGAAAATTGGTATTGTAAAGAGACGATGATGGATTGAATAAAATTAACGTCTTTACTAATTACTGTCTTTAATTTCCACTTTGGACACAATTAAACAATTAAACAGAATTAAAATATTACACAGTTAAAACAAAGCGACCATTTCATTTGCTGGCCAACGCACCACTTTCTCTGCCACCTGGCGGGCAAAAGACGTAACTCCTAATCAATTGACTGTCTTCTTACATACTCCCCCTTTTGACCAAATATAGGACCACCAGTTTGGTCAAACAAACACAAAAGTTACACAAAGAGAAAGTGAGTAAGAACAATTAACAATAACAAAAAACAATTAGAACAAGGAACTTAAACATAATCTAATAGTTTAAGAGGTCGACCGCGTTTCCGTTTTGGGTTGACGGGTCGTGGCTTGGACTGATCACCCTCACACTCACGTGCATGGTAGCGAGTAAGATCGGACACGTGATACTTACCGATCGATTCATCAGGAGCTTCACGATGCGAAATTAAGTAAGTGGTGGGACTCACCTTCATTTTTATGCAGTAGGGCCCATCTCTTCTTGGGACGAGTTTCGAGGTTATACCCTTACCGGCATTACTCAAAACATGGCTACGTAGAAGGATTAGGTCACCAGGTGAATAGTCTTCCCCCACACGACGGGTCTCGTCTTTAGTAGTTTTAGGAAAATGGTTACCTGTATCGATGGTATGCTCGGCGAAAGGCGTCGCTCCTCCCCCTTCACCAAAGATGTCCTCGTACTCGTGAACTAAGGTTGACAACGCAGTTCGCTCCATTGACGACAGCATCGCCCCCTCATCAGGTCGAATCACGTCTGCAGCTGCACAACTCACCTTGACGCTTGACTTCTCGCCTTGCAAAGGATACACAGCCTGCGGGTGATCAGTCATAAACCATGAGTTCGCGTGTAAGTTAAGAACAATACGAGCACTACATAAAAAATCGATACCAAAAAGTGTTTCATTATTTACGGCGTTAGGTAAAACTATGAAGGTAGTTGGTACAACCTTACCCTCAAGTTTAACGTCGACGTCAACAAGTTTGACATTCATATCGCGCACAATCCCGTCTGCAAATTTTACACGAAAATTACTTTTACGAAACGGGTGACCTTGATCGCGTAGCAACGTATACAAACTATAACCAGCTATACATCGTTTGGCCGCTGTGTCCACTAAACCGGTACCACGAACCCCATTAATCTCGACATTGAGAATAGGTCGGTTACTGGTGCCGTTACTGTTGGAGTCAGACGCAAAGGCAACCTTCATTAATGGTAGCTTGTTACAATTTTGAATAGGCGACTTGCCTCTGAGAGGCAAACTCCCATTAGGTACAAAAGTGTTAGTACACAACTCGGTGATCTTTGACAGATGACCTTGCTTAATCTTTGACAAATTTGTATTAAATGAAAACGGACTCTTCTTTGGGCTACGATTGCTACGATTTACAGACATATTGTTACAACATGTAGAACTACGATTGTTACTACGATTTATAAAATTTGGTTCATCTGTAAATTTGTAGGTATCATCGCTCAAAGACTTGTCCAAAGAATGAAAATTACAAGAATAAAATGTATGACTAGTGTCTTTAGGTTTACTGTCCCCAGCATTACAATTAGCACACTTAGAACGAATGATGCCCTTAGCACCACAACCATAACACTTGATTTCACTATCACTTTTAATTTTAAGTCGCGGACACTCAGAGCGAGCGTGACCACTTTTACGACAATAAACACAATAACTTTTGTTACCTTGAAGAGGTTGAATTACTTGGTTACACTGTGTCGCCCGAGGAACTTCGCACGTCGAAGACCGAAGCGGAGTCTCGACCGAGTTACGAGCAGTCGTTGACCCGTGAAACACAGGTGACCGGAGTGAGGTGCTCGGCGCAGGCGCCGCCGTAGAGCGCGGCTCATGCCGGCCGGCACGAAGCTCCCGTTGTCCCTGAACAGGCACCGACGCTGCTTCGTCGAACTCGTCCTCCACCTGTCTGGCGCGCTCGATGAGCTCGTCGACACTATTAACCAGGTCTCGAGGTATTCGCTTTCGAATATTGATGTTTAGCAAGCCGTAAAGAAGGTCTAATATAATTCGTTCATCAAGAACATACGGTAGACTCGCGAGTTCCGCGCGTTGACGGCTGATATAAATATCGGCGCGCTCGTGTCCTTGATCTGCACTAAACACGCCACGAAATATTTTGTAGGGAGGTTTCGGCGCACCATACATGGATCGCAAACGTTGTATTGCCTCTGTCCACGAAGAAATGGAGCCCTTTACTCCCTTGTACCAAACAGCAGCATCTGCCTCTAGTAATATTGGCAGGCCGCGGAGCGCATGCTCGTCACTTATATTTGTACACTCTTTGTATACTATGATTGTATCAATAAAAGCATCCACGACACGTGGATCTTGATGAGCTCTCCCGCTGAAACGCGCTGTACAGTTAGCGAAGTTTCCCATAAGCGCGGAGGGCGGTGCGATGTGTGATGTCGGAGACAGGCTTGGAGCGCCGCTGTCACTGTTGGAATCCTTGGAAGCTAGGATAGCTGATATTAACTCTCTGTTAGACTCAGCTTGAGCCCTAGCAAAGGACGCGAACATCGCTGACATGCGCGACTCCACCTCGAAGTCCGCCTCGTGGCTACTTTGCGCACTTTTTCTTCTTGGCATTTTCACTTTCACTTAACACCTCGAAGATTGAGACAGTCACACATAAAACCAGCAAGATGCTTGTTGAAAACTGAATATATTTTAGAAACAAAATTTAAGAGTTCGTAAAAATTCGTTATTTTGGTTCGAAACTTTTATTGGCCACTAGTTGGGCTGCCACTTGTAAAGAGACGATGATGGATTGAATAAAATTAACGTCTTTACTAATTACTGTCTTTAATTTCCACTTTGGACACAATTAAACAATTAAACAGAATTAAAATATTACACAGTTAAAACAAAGCGACCATTTCATTTGCTGGCCAACGCACCACTTTCTCTGCCACCTGGCGGGCAAAAGACGTAACTCCTAATCAATTGACTGTCTTCTTACAGTATAATTTTAAATTCACAGACAATCACTTCCACTCCGAGCAGAAAAAGCTAAAAATAGTAATTTAAATCGCAACTTAACTAAAGTTTCAAATAACAACAAAATAACTTGAATACGCGATAATAATCAAATAATAAATTAGTAGTTATTTTGTCCCAGTTCAAAAAATAAATGCTGGCGTCCTTAATCTAGACCAGTCTAAGAGCGACTATGTGTTTTGATACATAGCTACTTTCACACAGTCGTGCCACGTCAGGCGTACATAAATAGAGCAAGAGAAAACCATTGCCAACCGAACCTTTATTAACGTCAGATCGAGAGAAACAGAACAATAAAATCCATGGAGAAGTAGAAATATCCTAAATCCTAATCCTAAATAATATATAAATGCGAAAGTATGTTTCTTTGATTGTTTGTCCTTATTTAACGTCAAAAAACATTAACGGATCGACGTGCTTTTTTTTGCCCAAAGATAGTTTGAGGGCTTTTTATCCCAGACATCTTTCGGGATAAATTCTTATGTGAGTGACAAACAAAAAAATCAAATCAAAACACGATGCAGTTGCATGGACGTGAAAAAATATCAGTCGTGATATTACGCCCAAAATGTTTGTACTTACCCACAACATTGGTTTGGCTCTCGTTATTATTTAATGAAATATATGTAAAAAAAATCGTTCAACAAAAACTCAATCTGTATTAATAACATAGACATATGTCTAATTGTGTATTTTTTGTTTGTCACTCACATAAGAATTTATCCCGAAAGATGTCTGGGACAGTGAGAAAAATAAGCGTTTTCTCCCACAAAATATGCAACCACATAAAAGCAAAGCAATATATTCTAAAAATGTTGCTTTCTAAAAAGAAGGATTGTTTGTTTTTACGTGCCTAAAAAGAACAACGCTGTAATAATGATGTCATCGATACATATGTTGCCTGCAGTTGAAAGTAGTTCTACAGCTCAGCCTAAGACAAATCGATGGCCCTTAGCGCTTTTCTTCAATATTATTGTTATCGCTGCCTTGGCGGCATTTAATATTTTATATGGAGAATAATCCTACAATTTTAAAGATGAAAGTTTCTGAAGTAGTTAAGTTTTTATATATGTCAAGCTAATATAGAAGGGCGAAATACAAATTCTATAGTAATATCTAAATTACACATGAGATCAGCAATACAAGACGTACTTGGACATGAATTAGATGCAACATCAGCTCCAGGGCCTTTCATTGTTAGGACACCGGCTTCACGTGCCTTTCGAAGCTCGAGGAGTATATTAAATCTCATATTCTTAAAGAGCATTCTTTTAACGAGCTTTATATAAATCCCATTATAATACGTAGGTAGGTACACGTTATTTTACGTATTTTACTACTAATTTAAAAACCGATCGAATATTATATTTTGAACGCTTCAATGTTTCTCTTTTCACAAATAACTTCCTTAAGTTTCTATCAAAGCTTCCATTATGAGCAAGCAATATGCGAAGTAAAGTGGCACCATTATATTCCTATGTCTACTCCATGCCTTTCCAAATTCCATTGCCCTCTATAGCAGCCACTATTCGTTGGTTGCAGCCAGAAAGTCCACATTAAACATTTTTAAAACCCCAGTCAGTCACAGGTGCTGTACCGATTACTGGCCGGTCACTTTCTGACAATAAATTTCTAAAATAAAACATTTTATGTCCAAGTTATGATTTCGATTTTTCATTTTCATTTCTAATACTATAGATAAATGACTGCAATTGACATTTTTAGCTATAAGGTTGCCAGGTCCATTTGGCCGAGATTTGGCCTGACATTTGTGTAACAAGGCCAGACACTGTCAAAAATTAAGGACAAGAACAAAAATAAGATCAAAAAGCCTAACCATGTCCAACTTTATCCAGGACCCTACCAGGGTACATAGTCCGTCGGTGGCCGAGTGGTTCAGACGTCTGGTATTAACTAGGTGGACCACGGGTTCGATCCCGGATCCCGGCCATGTACCAATGGATTTTTTAATTAAAAACTTATGTACATAATACGACAAACCACACTTAGAGGCTTTTCCATCTAAATATATTTCAACAGAACTAGCCACTAACATGGTTTCGGGAGCTGTAAAAATAGTCCGCCAAAAACTTCCACAAAACCGTTAGTGCTCGCCACGTTGTGAACGCACTTATTCTCGGGTATACTTCCCGTATGTTTGTATGGATATTTTAGCATACTAAATGATGTTGCATGAACAAAATAATAAATGAAGTCTTTATTAAAATTTAAGTACATTCGCTGAAGATTAGATGGTTGAAAAGTCAAGCCAGCTTATCTATGCCTGAAGGGATTTGTCCTTGTATTTTTCAATGCAGGTGCTAGGGCCTATGTTTTATATAGTCTCAATACTGAAACCTGTATCGCGCTAGTGAAAATATTTAATACATTGACATAATTATATACAACTTTACAGCGACATGCGTTTGGGAGTAGGTTTTCCTTTTTACTCACAGTCGTTGGATTGTTGTGTATTGCCATTTCTATAGGGTATAATATCGTAGATAAAATAAAGCACTAGGTTGTAATTTTTGTATACATATTTTTTATAAAAGTTTTTTTTCTGCTTCAATATTTTTAACGAGATATAATCGAGAACAGACATTAGGTGATAAATTTTTTTTTTTCTATAGTCTATTATTTGAATAGATTAGTCAATATTCTGTAAAATTATTTTATAATAGTAACGGCGCAGCTTTTCAAAATAGGATAATCCATTTTAATTTAACTTCACTTAGTACATTGACAGGCGGCAAGGTAAATTACCAATTTTAACTCGTGTCACTATTTTAATATAACTTGTCCATTAAATAATAATGGATTAATAAAATTATATCATCAACATATTGATTATTTTTTAAACTGAAATGGACCTTATGATGATGTCTCATCAATCGTACAGTGTCTGCTGAACGATTTTTTTGTTTACGAAAAAAAACAAAGCGGGTAGGAATATCCTCCAGTTAAGTATCTGCCAGCCCCTCTGTTCTTACAGATAATTAAATCCACACTTTAACTTGCGATGTAGCCAGAAACAACAGAGTCCAAATTTTGCAACCTTAAGATCCACACTGCAATTAATGGATCTTGAGCTGCCATCTTCTATCATTTTCAGCAGAAATGCGGACGGCTTTGCGTATTCTCCGAAGTACGAGAAAATAAGAACCAACACCCACAAAATGGCATCTTTATAAAGATTCGCTTCCAAGAATAGCATAAGCGGAAAGACTAAGAATAGGGAAGCTGGAGCTTTATGATACGACGAAAGGACTTGCCAAATTTTGTAGTTGCCAATACGCAAGAAAGAGAAGTATTTAACTTGATAAACCCGTCAAAGAAAACTGGCAATCTGTATTATGTCTAATTTTAAAGTAAATAATTTTAACATTTCATCATATTATACATTATTGTATCCATTATAACAATGTGAATCAGAAAATTAACTACATTAACACAAGTTCCCGTCGCATGCAATTTGTCGGTTTGTTTGTAATGGTCTGGTTTATTGTAGTTAGCAAATAAAGTTTGAAATGTCGTGTTTCAAATTGAAGCTTGCACTAACGACTTCTCTGTCCTGTGTAACGTAATGTCTTTCAACATTTGCAAATATTTGGACATGTTTTAAGGAGACAAACTTTGGGTATAGCTGTTAAATAATTAAATGCATATCTGATTCTTTGAAACTAGACCTTGATTTGTATTTATTGTTTTACATAGTCTTACTTAATAATAACTATAAATTCTCGCCCCCGGCTTCGTAACTTCTTTCCTACATTTTATTTTTCTTTCTTGTTACGTACGGTTCCAGCAAAAGACCAAGTCTCCCTCGTTTAGCCGATGGTATTTGTGAGGCTATACCTAACGAGTGGCCAGTTCTGTTGAGGTATATTTAGATGGAAAAGCCTTTAAGTGTGGTTTATCGGATCATTTCGGATTAATTAAAAAACCCAAACCTAACCGGGATCCGGGATAGAACCGGTTCTAGTTAATACAAGACGTCTCAACCACTCGGCCACCGACGCACCTTATATATCTCTGACGGATTAAACAGGAGACGCCATGAAAACGCGCTAGAGCTAACATTTTCTTCGGCGTGATTCACTAATAATATTAATACTTAGCTCCTAAACATGATAGGTACATGTCCAATACGCGTGAATCAACCTGACTAATAGTGAAAGTCACATCAAAATCCGTTCAGTAGTTTTTGCGTGAAAAGTTCACAGACAGACAATTGTGTCTCTCTAATTAGCATTTAATTAATTAACATAATAATTATAATAGATAAATATGATACAAAAATAAGTACATGGTACAGGTTTCTGGTAATTCAGAGTCAATTACAGTGAAATCTGACCCATTCTTTGATAAATGCTTTCTTTTAATGTCAGATATTAGTTTCATCAAAGTTATAGCAAATTAAAATAAACAAAAAATTGTATAGGGTAGGCCAAGGCAGAGACAATCGAATACCATTTGCTATCATCCTGTCAACATACATACAACATAAACTTACCATCACGGTCTTTACAACTTGCGACGTAGCCAGAGACAACAGTACAGTGTCTACTTACAGACTGGATATAATTGTTACTTCTATAATACATGTACATAAGTAAAAGTATTATTATTTTAGAACAATTGCAGACGCTGTATTTTCTTGCGCTCCGAAGCATGAAGTCGATTTTGGTAAATTTTACTGCAAGCCAAAAAAATTATTATCACTGTCTAATTATGGAATACCGTTGTGAGTAAAAATAACGTTGCTATGACAGTCGCATTCACGTATTCACGTTTCGCTTGAATCACTAAAATATGTTTGTGAAAAATATGAAAAGGCATCAGTGAATGCCATAAATAAAAAATCCGGCCAAGCACGAGTCAGACTCGCGTATTAAGGGTTCCGTAGGGGGAAGAATGCTCGATTTTCGTATATTTTCTTTTATATATAGTTTAATATAGGTAATTAAAAACCTATGTACATAATCCAATAAACCACACTTAGAGGCTTTTCCATCTAAATATACCTCAACAGAACTGGCCACTCGTTCGGTATAGCTTCACAAATACTATCGGCTACAAAAGAGAGACTTGGGCTTCCGCTGGGTACCCTGGAACCGTAACACAGACAATCCGTGAAGAAAAAAACTATGACGCGCTCTTTCATTTGATATATCATGTCATGATGAACTAACTGAGCTTTTTTAATCAACTTTCTTTATTAATCAATTAGAAATAATTACCACCAAAAAAATAACCTCCAAAATCAAAATTCATAGGTAGGTACATCCGTGATTTGATGATCTAACTATATATACTCGTAAATTCCAAATTTCAACTATTTTTAGTCCAGTAGATTCCAGTGAAAATAGACTCTGACAGACGGACAGACAGACAGACACGAGAGTGATCCCAAAATGGTTAAGGTTCCCAATAACTATGAGTTTTTCTCACATTTATTTCTCAGAAAATGTGAGAAGAATGCTCGATTTTTGTATATTTTCTTTAAATTATGTATTTAAAAATTATTGATAAAATGTGTTTTTCATAACAAGCTCTTTTATTTGATATTATTACGTCATGAAGCACTTGATAAAACTTTATTTTTAATTTTCTAATTAACACTAAAAAATAACCTCCAAATTTGTTCTTTGTGTATTTATTCTAATATATCCGTGATTTGGTCACCTAACTCTATGTAACTCTACTCTAAACCAAATTTCAACTATTTTTTGTCCAGTAGATTCAGACAAAATAGGCTCTGACAGACGGACAGACAGACAGAAAGACGAGAGTGATCGTATACTTGTTCAGTTTTCTCAATATCTTGTCAAGTGGCTTCGTAGCCCCACATAATCACTCAAACCTTAAGCCTGTCGGGTTGGGTATGTAGCCAGGCCGGGTAGGTATCGCAGGAAAACTCGTAGTAAACTTTCACCATTCGTTTATTGGTCGAATTAACAAGGAACAAGCAGGAGCAGCAAAAGAACAACCAGTAAAAGGATCCGTAAAGAGCCAAGGAGACGGAGCCGTAAGGAGAAGGAGCCGTCAAAGGAGAAGGAACCATCAAAGGAGCGCACTGTAATAAAAATGAACTACACATTACTACAGGGCGTTAAGCTATTGAAGTAACACAATACAAAGTATGATAAAAATACTTACAATACTTATTTGCGCTCCTTTTATATTAACATAGATATTAGTTCTTGAATATTGATTCAATACATTTTATATAGTTATTTACTTAGTTGATAAAATAGAAATATAATAAATTTTACAATTGGCAGAGTACTGCCTAAGTCAACAGTTTGTGAAGGAATGAGTAAAATTTTAATTTAGGTTCCATACAATGTTCTATTGAATTAAAATGAACAATATCGTGTTCTAAAATCAAAATAAATGCTATTTATGATGGCCAGCTTGTAAGCGGCCAGGAAAATAAGGTCGTATCATCACAATACCGGGGTTCCCCCGAAAAAATCCTGACCTTAATGAAGGATTTTATTCAGAGAATTAATAAAATAAAGTTTGATGATGAGACTTATATAAAAATACTAATGAATGAAATGAAAAGATACATTTACAAGTTTTATTATAAATAAAACTAATTATTTTACAAGAGAAACGATTTCCACAATCACACAAATCACAAACATTCATCTTCATTTAATCTGTTTAATCTGTTATTAGTAAGTACAGTAAACTCATTTATAATATAGAGTAATTCCCATTTAATAAGGAATGACTCAAAAACGTTCTCAAATTTAGTAAGGGCTTAGTTATACAGTTACCATCCGCTGTTTTAAGTTTATTTATATATAATACAATAGACGAAGGCTTGTTTAAAGAGTCGCAATCCGCTCATACGAACACCCATGGGAAATACATCCACAGATATAATAAGTAGTAATAATAGACGAAGGCTTTTTTAACGAGTCGCAATCCGCTCTAAAAGACACCCATGAATACCCTGATATTCATAGATATAATAATAATAGACGAATGTTTATTTAAAGAGCCGTAATTTGCTCTAATAAACACCCATGGAAATACATCCACAGATATTAGGTATAATATTTATAATAGACGAAGGCTTTTTTAACGAGTCGCAATCCGCTCTAAATAATTACAAGTATTTACAATAAATGAAATGATGAGAATGAAATAAGGAAAATAGTAATTATTAATCATGGTTATATATTTAACCTGTAATTTGTAATTATGTAAAAGTTTTAGTTACTTAGATGTTTACAACCAAATTGTGAAATTGAAATAAATTTAACCTCCCTTGTAACCATAAGGTTATAAATACAATTTAATAAATTGTAAATAAAATAAAGAAAAATGTAAAATAACATAGATATAAAAAATTCCTTGGTTTAAGTAAGTGTAACTCCTCCATATTGAAAGAGAAAAAAATATTTATGAAATAAAATCAACGCATGCGTTAAGGTATGCGCTAACTCAAACTATCCACGAGCAAAGCCAGTGAAAAGTTAATAATATAAGTATATGAAATAAAATAATATTTGAATTTAAATCAACATGACTACCCCTTGTTGTAATAAGAGCGTAATCATATGTCTATGAAATAGACTTCATAGTAAATAACAATTGAAAATTAAAAGAAAATCGAACGTCGTCGATTCAAAATTTAAAAACTTGTCAATGACAAAGAAATTATATAGGATACATTTGAAAATCGAATATTCCAATGCAATATTGCCGAGCAAAACAAATTGTGTAAAACAAAGAAAAATCAAGTGAGTTCAAATTCTGATATCGAGGTGCTTTTATATGTATCATAATTTATTTGAAATTTATTATTATATATTAAATTTATTCTCGGAAATATTTTAATATTTTAATTGCCTTACTTATGTAAACTGTAGGTGTGATATTAGAAATCATTAAAATAAGAATGGACAAATTGTTTTGGATATTTTAAAAATGTATTAAAAAAATCACAATTAATGAAATTTTTGAATTAAATAATATTTATTTATGTATTATTTTATGGAATCACGATAGACTTTTAGAATAAAAATAGAATTTTTAGCAATTATAAGAAAAATTAATATATATTATTTTTCTTGAAAAAATTACGACTATAAAAAGAACCTTTTTCTATTAAGAGATATTGAATTGACGGGATATGATAATGGAAATTAAATTAATATCATTTACGGTATAAGTTTAAGTTATGGGAAGTAATCTATAGATTTCAAATATATATGATGAAAATCTCACATACAACCATACATTCAATGTGAATATATAATCTGAATTTACGAAATTAATAAGTGAATTTAGTGTAAAATTATTCAAGAATACTGCCTTTGAAAAAAAAAAATATCCTCTTCAATAATGGAATCTGACCAAGATCATCAGACTTGTCAACCTCGAAGGTTTGCCGACATAACCTTGATTCAGAACCATAATCTCCAAGAAATATTCTACTGAATTTAAATAGAATTACGTTATATATTAAGATTATATAGACATTACATATCCTGAAATAAAAGTTTGTATTAAAATAAATATTATGTTCTCTTACTTCGTTATTCTTTCTTCTTTATTCCTTCTTCCTGCAGCATTTTAATCACGTTTGGGCGCCATTGTCGGGTTCTGGGGTAGCCAGGCCGAGTAGATGGGTAGGTATAGCAGGAACAGCAAAAGAACAACCAGTAAAAGGATCCGTAAAGAGCCAAGGAGACGGAGCCGTAAGGAGAAGGAGCCGTCAAAGGAGAAGGAACCATCAAAGGAGCGCACTGTAATAAAAATGAACTACACATTACTACAGGGCGTTAAGCTATTGAAGTAACACAATACAAAGTATGATAAAAATACTTACAATACTTATTTGCGCTCCTTTTATATTAACATAGATATTAGTTCTTGAATATTGATTCAATACATTTTATATAGTTATTTACTTAGTTGATAAAATAGAAATATAATAAATTTTACAATTGGCAGAGTACTGCCTAAGTCAACAGTTTGTGAAGGAATGAGTAAAATTTTAATTTAGGTTCCATACAATGTTCTATTGAATTAAAATGAACAATATCGTGTTCTAAAATCAAAATAAATGCTATTTATGATGGCCAGCTTGTAAGCGGCCAGGAAAATAAGGTCGTATCATCACAAGCCGAAGCCAACTAAGCGTCTAATTTTAGTTTAACTCTCAATACGGACATAGCAATTGCATTTAACTTTCCACTATCAAAAGCACTCCAGAAAGTTGGCTGACTTAACTTCGGTACTTCCACTTATAAGCTAGATTTTACCTAAGGAAGGCAGCAAATACTTAATTAAAAGTATTTTTTATTTTTATGACAAGAGATTTACAAAAGAAAGGGAACAGGTGTTATTGGAACGGTTTAAGGTCGTTTTAGAAGTAGTACCTACTGGAAAGAGGGCAAGGTAAAAACTTATTTAATTGCCCTCTTTCTGAACAGTGAACGAAACTAAACCGTCACGCTCGGTCGGTGACGCTGAATCGCATAGTTTTCACTTATTCCGTGTGCACACACATTTTTTATGAAGTGATGCAAAATTTTACATCATTTTGATTTATTTCCCGACTTGATTCACTTATTCTGTTAATGCTCAGCTCCTAAATAAGATATGTTTAAACTCTTTGTTTTAGAGTATTTAGTGAAGTGCTAAGAATAGCTATAGTGATAGTGATAGTGATTAGCAGCTTCTGAGGCGGCACATTTAAAAAATCAAATGTATATCTCGCTGCTAGATCACTTTGAGCTTCTTGCTTTTGCTGTTGAGACTCTTGGCCCGTGGTCATCTGACTCTAAGAAGTTTGCTGATAAAAGTGGTAAACTTCTTATCGAAAAGTCTGGTAATCATCGAGCTAAGAGTTTTTTTATTCGTCGCATAAGCTTGGAGATTCAAAGGGGTAACGCAGCAAGTGTTCTTGGCACGGTTAGACTTTCTTCAGAACTGAAGGAAGTATTCCACACTTTTTCTTTTTTCTTTGTAGTTTTTAAGGTTTTTTTTTAGATTAAATTTATAAAACTAAGGTATTTCATGTTTATCAATGTACCTATATCCGAAAGTGTCCAGTTTTGTCATTACATATTAAATGCATCTTCAGTTGAGCTAGTAGAATTTCTGAACACAAACCTTGTTTGGAACGTTTCCAAATGTAATCAGAACGTTTTAAGACATATCTAACTTCAAAGACGACTTTCTTTGTTAATAAAACACTGAGCTAAGCATGAAAATTGCATTTAATAGACATAAAGCCTTACGGGTCAACCACTTTGAAACTGAGCCAGTTTGTAGTTCACATTTTATTATGGCCTTTTGGTCTTAAATAGGCTAAAGACGGGTTCCGCTTGTACAAGAGTCCTTATATGACTACATAATTATTAGTTTTGACCAAAATGACAAATATTAATATGTGTAACCATATTGTGTGTCACGGACTGGAGAGGCATATAGTTATCTTGGAATTTCTACCTGGCGTAGGTTTTCATAAATCCATTATTATGTACATAAGTTTTTAACATTTGGTACATGGCTGAGATCGATCCATGGTCCATCTAGTTAATTCCAGACGTAGCAACCAGGCCAAGTCTTATTGTCATTTATTGGCAATATTTTCCCTATCTTTATTTACATTAAATATTTTAATTAAAAAAAGTTTGTTAACCAAAGCAAGAGAGAATATCTTAACAAAAATGAAACCCAACTTTTGTATTTTATTCCAGCAGACCACCCGTATTAATGATACTTTATCAAAGGAGTAAAACTTACTTTCAAAACAAATTACTAAAACAATTTCATTATAAGAACTAAGCTTCAGCGAAAATGAAGCGAAGATGGGCGCGAAGCGGCAACAGACAGAATACCCAAATCTAAATATATAAAACTGTCATGTCGCTGACTGACTGACAATCAACGCACAGCCTAAACCACTGAAGATATAAATATGAAAATTGTAAGGAATATTCCTTAGGGGATATTGAGGTGCACATAAATGGATTTTTCGAAAAGGGGGTGAAATGGGGGTGTAAACTTTGTATTTCTAACACAACGCGAACGATGTCGCGGGCAACTGCTAGTATTATACATATATATATATATATATAGTTATTTATACTTACATTTACAATCTGGTTTCAACAATTCTATTTTCCTGGGATAAAAGTCACTTTCCAGCCCTCAAACTATCTCGGTGTCATCATGTCGATCCGAAGTTGCTCTATTTTGACGTGAAAGAAGGATATAAAACAAACATATTTTCGCATTTATAATAATTGTTAGGAATTGCTGGTGCTGTAAAGTATAATGTTAAAGCACTGGTGCGGTAATATGCTACAGAAAACGTTGGTACAAGAGAAAAATTAATTTTAATAAACAATAAAAGTACCTGCCAAATATATATTAGGCAATAGAAATAAATCGACAAGTCATGTTCAATTCAAAAGTCCTTTGGGCGTCGGTGGTCGAGTGGGAATGACGTCGGCTCACAACTGAGAAGTCGCGGGTTCGATCCCCCACAATCATCCGACCATGTACCAATGGGTTTTTGTAATAAAAAATCTATGTACATTATCCGACAAAAGAGGCTTTTCCATCTACATACCTCAACAGAGCTGGCCACTCGTTAGGTATAGTTTAAAAAAGTTATGGGCTAAATGAGGAAGACTTTGTCTTCCGCTGGGTACCCTGGGGCAACGCGAATCGCTGTTAAGTCGCTGTTGTTAGGCTACTTCCTTATGAAGCATCTGCCAGTAGATTCAGTTCCATTAAACTTGTATAACGATGTTGTATGAAAATTTGAAATAGATAATTATTTATTTGGTGAAAGTAATAAACCTTTTGAGGTTGATAACTCTAAGACGATCAAACTCTTACACTGGGTTTGCTTTGATCTTTCATCTGATTGGCGAAATTAATTTAAATTATATGATTTATAAGCAATTGATTATAGCTGGAAAATTTTGTAAAAGCAATTTATGTATAAAAAGTTCAATTAAAAATTATACAAACTATTGCCCACAGCTTCTACTTCACTGCTACAATAACTCAAGTAATAATCTGTGACCTTTTCACGCAAAAACTACTGAACGTATTTTGTTACGGTTTCCACTATCAGATAGGTTGATTCACCGGGAAGGTTTAAGAGTATTAAACATAGACCTATCATGTTTAGGAGCTGAGCATTAACAGCATATGTGAATCAAGTCGGGAAAAAAATTTACCCGAGCGAGTTTTCTTGGCATATGCTGTCTAATCCGTAACAAACTTATGTAGGAACTAATTGTGTAAGATAAAATGATATACAAAAAGTCCGATTTATCTATCTTTTATCGATAAGTAGTTATAAGCGTATTTATGTAGGTATTCAAGTTGTTGTAAACCCATATTGTACCCGTGCGAAGCATTCTGCACAAACAGACAGACAAACATTCTAAAACAAATTGTTTATACTCCATGTCATATACCTTCTAAACCACAGCAACCCATCAACCCTTCATCAATCGATTCAAGACTATTAATTGCATATCGACGTCGATCGACATAGTTGAGATGTCGATCGACAAATCCCTTCACCTCTTAGTAGACAAGTATATTTAGACAATGTAAAACAGCATAGACAATCAGATTGCACCTGGAACTTAGCCAAGGATCGCTACGTTAACGAACCACTAAATAGTTTAATGTAAATTTGCTGTCGCACCCACCTACGTCTTAGACTCTAATCTGAGTACTTCTTCCATTTTGTAAAACTAAAGGAAGCTATATTTTACAAGCCATTATACTAGCTTTTCCCCGCAGTTTTAACCTGAAATAGAACAAAGAAATGAAATAGTCCTGTGGCTGTGATAAATTTTGAGCCTGAGAAAAGCATTATTGATATTAAATTGCTAATAAATATTTAATAGGCGCTTACATCTTGTCCTGTTTTCAGGGATAAAATTTCATGGCGACCAACGCACGTGTCTCGTCGTGACATGATGGGGAATCCAGTTTAATACCGCGCTGTGATAGTTGTGATTAATAGGGCATATCATGATCGGCGGATTAATTGCCAAATACACTTTAAAAGCTGTAATACTTGACATTGGCAAATCATGGATTAACATTGGTGGAGTCACAATAAAAGAAGAAAAAGAACCTCCAGCTCTTCAACTATATCTGTAAAAAAGCAGTCAAGGGGATTGCCGACAAAAGTGAAAATTGTATATAACGTATTATATCGCGAGCATTTCACATATATTGTATGTGACATTGATAGTAGGATCCAGCCCGGTCCAGTTCAGCGGACAGATTGCGCTGTTATAGCTGTTCCACGGGCTTTGTTGTTCTGAGATACCATAGCACAAGAGACCATAGCATTTAGGTGACGCGAACTAATAAATTTTTCCCCAACCAGCAACGCGTCTAAAGAAGTTTTCCTGAAAATCCCTGAAATTCACGTCTATCCTTTGTTCCGTTTTAACGTCAAAGAATGGCAAACAGATGGACAATCGCATTTATAATATTAGATATGATGGAATGTATATAAGATATAGCATGTTTTATGTGAAGATATATAAGTTTGTTCTGTTACTGTTAATTTATTACTTTACTATTATTATTTTTTATCGAAAGTGAAAAAATTTATTCATGTAGCATTCCGCCCCGGCTTCGCCCGTGGAGCCAAAATTAAATCCCTTGTTATGATCATACAAAAATCCCATAGAAAAAAGCACTTTTTGTTTGTTCCTAATTTTGCAATTTTCTTTCCTTTATATTTATTTTTATATATTTATACAATACTTTATTCAGACTATTACGTACCTACATTTAAAAAAATATCTCAATTGGTCCAGCCGTTCTAAAGTGATACACTTACCAACGAACAGCATTTAATTTTTATTTATATGATACCTAACTAAATTTAATCTAAAACAATGAATCAACTAATATTTCATAAGGTTAATAACCAAAATGGATCCCTGGAGTTTTTCTCTATACTATTAAGAGTATTTGCAAGTTATCTCCAATAGAACTCTGTCACCATTCTCCATACAAAATAACAATAAAACAATAATTAAAGTAGGTACTCTTACATCCCTGACTTCTTGTATTGGAAGGCGCTTGGCTCGAGAACAAAGACAGGCCAATTTATTATAAGCATCAAGAATAATGGCTGCCTGTTCGCAATATTTCAAATTTTGAATCGTAATAATTCTTGTTTTAAATACTTTCAAAATTATTACCCTTAGGTATATATACTAGCTTTTATCCGTGGTTTCACCTGTGTGAAAAAGGAACCAAGAAAGAATAATTTTTCCCATTCTTATTTCTGTTTTACAGTATCAAAATGTACCCTATAGTTGTTAATGTTGCAGTTTTCATTATGAGATAGATTGACTCAGGCTGGCGCAACTTAGAACAAAAAATTTGTGCTAGGAAAAATGAGCCAATACTAATGGCGTCGTCATCTCTTTCACGCCATATACAGATGACAGAGATAGCAAATATTTCTTTACCAATCCACAGTACGATGTTGTTAGGTTGGCAGTACCTTTCAGCAATAAGTTTGTTTCATTTTAATGTAAGGCAGTCCCGACTCTTATTAAATACATAGTGATTGTGAGAAAGATTTAAGAATATTACACATGGACTATCATGTTTAGGAAATGAGTATTAGTCAATAAAGTTAGCCGCAACGAGTTTTCATTTAGTCTAATCCGTCAGAGATATAACAAAATGATGTAGGAAGTAATTATGTAGGGCAGTTAAACACATAAAAGGGAAAAATAAAACTATTTACAAAAATTGTACCCTGAAAAGCAAGAAATTAATATATTTTGTCAGAGAATTTGAAGACAGTTGGTGCCAAATTGGATTGGCTCCCCAATTTCAGTAATCTACACTTATTTACAGATCAGTATCTTCTTAGATGTCTACTTAATTTTGTATCTTAATTTGGCACCAACCGTCTTCAAATTCTACGAATTCAAATTGCACAAATTTTAAAGTCAGTATCTTTGTTGGTTCTTATCACTACACAGTATAAAATAAAGTCGCTTACCGTCTGTCTGTCCCTATGTATGCTTAGATCTTTAAAACTACGCATCAGTTTTGATTTTTTAATAGATAGAGTGATTCAAAAGGAAGGTTTATATATAGACCTACACTACACTACACATGCCATAATCCTAACAAATCTCTCCTACATAGTCGTTACTATAAATTAATATTGTATCTATCTCAGAATAATGACGCTCTCGTATCCATTGTATGATTGCATCAAAGCCAATAGCACATAATCTTATAATTCCATCAATGGATTCATTTTTTTAATCACCCATTTTTATTTCTTTAATTAAAAATATATTAAAAAATAAGATACGCGTATTTTTGTATTTTATTTTTGGTTGAGTTTTTATATTTTTAATTTAATTTTGAAATTTTATAAATCCTGAGGACTTATAAACTAAAAACCTTAGCTAGGACTAAAAATAAGAGATATAAACTGCCACCCAAAGAAAGTGACAGATAGTGTCAGTCAAGCCACAGAGTATACGTTATAGAAATGCAAAGAGTATAATATACTGTAGAAATGTCCCGTGTTCCGAATGGTGTTGCCGTAGCCGGAACTCAAATCGCCTACAACATTATTCATAATGTATAACAATTCTAGCTTTTGTCCGCGGTTTCACTCGTAAATATATTTCCTGTGATAGCCCATTCAAAACTCGCAAAACTTCCAAAAAATATTATATAAATAAGTATTTTTATAATTATATTTAAAGAATAATTATTAATTTAGCTTCATATGGAATAAAAATGGGTAAAATTAATAGAAGGCAACACCTGAGTTCAATAACTAACAACTCAGCCAACAGACATTAGTATTTTTAAATTAGAGGGTTAGCACAGATTAGGGCACCTATTAATACTTATTTTTCAATATTTCAGTATTTTTAAAATAACTCGAAAATTAAAGGATATATAAAATAAAAAAAATTAAAAATAAGCTTTCTAGCATGTAATCTCCAAACGGTTTTCGAATTTTGGTACCTTACGAAAAATGAAATGTTGTCCATTGCAATTCAATTTAGATATGGAGGTACATAATTTTCAGCTCTGTCGTAGTGTAGGTACATAAAGCTCAATTTTCTGCTTTTTTCTGTAGATATTTTCCTATTTCGTTCCCTTTCATTCTAGCCCCAGAGCAGGCTGTACCAATGTCCTATGAATAAGAAAGAAGTGACTAAAATGAAAAAAAGTAGTTTACGCTGGTTTGGACACGTTGAAAGAATGAAGGATGAAAGATTGACTAAAAATAATTATATGGCTGAAGTGAAAGGCATTGCTGGCAGAGGACGACCTAGATGTACTTTTATTGAACGTATAAAAAATATGTTGATCGATGGAAATATTAAAACTACACACAATAGCCGAGCATGTATGAAAGATATGATGAATATAAAAGAATCAAAAGAGATATGTCAGGATCGTAACAAATGGCATTCGATTGTCTCTGCCTACCCCTCTTGGGATGAAAGGCGGGTTGATAGATAGATAGATAGATAGAAGATACATGAAAATATTTGGGGTAGTTACTAGCATAGAACTAAAGGGAATTTTAAAATCACTTCCGGTTACAAACCTAACATTTTATAATTTTATTAAAAACGCAAGCTCCTGTCCGCGTGGAAATAGATCCAAAATGAAATATTTGTAATATACTGTAATTTTCCCCTCCCCCGCCCGCTTTCGCGGTATAAAAAGTATATGTCAAAACAAAAACAAATCTATCCCCTAACGGGAACCATACATTTATTCGGGATAAAAATTACCTAAATTTATTCAGATCCGTTCAGCCGTTCTGGCGTGATTGAGTAACAAACATACATACATCCATACTAACTTTCGCGTTTACCTATAATATTAGTGGGATGGGATTCTCAACTTGAAGTGACATAACTCCATCTATACTTATATTTGAAAGTGTGTTTGTTTGTTTGTTTGTTTGTTGGTTTGTCGTTATTTCACCTCAAAACAGAAACAGATCCACTTGATATTTTATCACAGAGATACACTGTTTATATAGATATAGTAATTTTTATGTCACTTTTCAAAAATATCCACGGTCGAATCCGGGGCGGGAAGTTAGTATAATCCATACTAATATTATAAATGCGACAGTCACTCTGTCTATCTGTCGGTTACGCTTTCACAGTTAAATTACTGAACCGATGCTGATGATATTTTATACGGAGAAAGATTAAACCCTAAGGAAGGATATATTAGGCTACTTTTTTTAATTCCACCCTGTGTATAATAGGGGTGAACTTTAGTATGAGCCCCACGGGCGAAACCTGTGGGAAGAGCTAGTATAAGATATATTTAGGTCGGTGGTAGTAACACACACAAAGATACTTAGTCATAGGATATTGGTATGCCTGGCTCTTCATCTATTATTTTCGTGTAATGACGCGTTGTTGACGTAATTTTTCGTATAGACTGCTCCGTTTTCATTCACAGCAAACAAGACTCGTTAGCTCAGTAGGTTAGAGCGCCGATATTAAGCAAATCTTGACCATCGGAGGACGTAGGTTCAAATCCTTCACGAGTCAGTTTTTTTTAACTTTTTTTTATTAGACACCGCCCCACTTGTTTTTTTGTTATATAAGGATTTAAAAACCGACCTAATTTTTTATTTTTATTTTATTTATCTATGGGATTTGTATGAACGCAAATATTATATTTTTTAGTCTTTCCAGAATTTTCCATTTTTCCGGGCAATCTTTCCAATTTTTCTTTTCTTAAAACCCTTATTCAGACTATTAAAAACATTAAAAACAAAATTAGGCAAATCGGTGCATCCGTTCTCAAGTGATAAATTTTTATATATGTAGATTACTCCTTACTTGATTTAGAAGAAAATCCTTTTTTTCAAAAATTATTATAACACAAATTTTCTATAGAAAATGAGATACAATTTTGTGGAATACGTTTACTCATTATTCCAACTAGTGACTTAAAATTCAATTTTTCCGGGAGAACGAGATATTTTCCCGTGATCGTGATAAAGAAAGAAAGAAAGACAAACACGCGTTAGGAAGTGCCACATCACAGGCAATGTTACATTTCATTTATTCTTATTTATCAACTAGCAACTCATTCATTGATGCAAGAGATATTTCTAGATAAATTAAATACGCCAATAAAGGAAATTGCCGTGTCAATCAGACGTCTACGTACTCCGCCACAATCAATCTTCATGAACAGATAAGCTCCAGAGTTAGCAAGCTTACTCAGAATGACTCCATGGCGACGCGGCTAACTTGAGATAGCGTCAGCTATTTTTAACATTTCTTGAATTTTAGATTAGATAAGTTCTTAGCCCTTAGTTAGTAGCTTAGTTTATTGAACATATAAAAATGTATTGATCGCTGAAAATATTAAAAGTACACACAATCGCCGAGCATGTATGAAAGGTATGATGAATATATAAAAGAAGTGAAAGAGGTATGTCAGGATCATAGCAAATGACATTCGATTGTCTCTGCCTATCACTCTTGGGATATAAGGCGTGATGATAGATAGATTGATAGATAGATTATTTTACAATAAATAGTATCAGTCAAATATTAATTATTTATTGGCAACATTTTAAAATTGTTTGTAACGTAGTGGGTATTTTCTCTTTAGCGACAATCTTTACTCTATGCAAGTCGCCATATTTGACATTGACAATATGAATAAAACAATAAATAAATTATTGAATATAATTTAATGAATTTCCAACACATATAAAAATATTTATTTTCTGCCCACCTTCTCCATATAAACTTTAACTATAACAAATCTCATCTCCTCGGTGACTCGCAACATGGTTAAAAAGGGGTACAAGTTTACTCTATAGATTTTAATTTACTTTGATCCTATAGAAATGTCATGTGGAAAATTATCTCTTTTTTTCTATTTTCTATTTTCTAGAAAATGAAGTATAAATGGTTATTATAATTTAACATAAAATAAAAAAAAAACAAAAAAAACTATCTTAGTTCATCTATCTATCATCACGCCTTTCATGTGGTAGGCAGAGACAATCGAATGCCATTTGTTACAATCCTGACATATCTCTTTTGCTTCTTTTATATTAATCATACCTTTTATACATGCTCGGCGATTGTGTGTACTTTTAATATTTCCATCGATCAACATATTTTTATATGTTCAATAAAAGTACATCTAAGTCGTCCTCTGCCAGCATTTCCTTTCACTTCAGCCATATAAACCTTTTTAGTCAATCTTTCATCCTTCATTATTTCAACGTGTCCAAACCAGCGTAAACTACTTTTCTTCATTTTTGACACAACATCATCTTTTACTCCGCATTCTTCTCTAATGACATCGTTCCGGATGCGGTCAATACGCTTAGTTCATACAATGTTATATTTCATTTTCATACAAACATACACTCGAAAAATTATCCTGCTTAGAAAGAAGAAACGCAACAACAATATCACAAGTTAGGAGAAGTGCGGTCACTGCCTTTACGTGACAAAAAAATTACACATGTTTCAAATGGCGATAATTAATTACAGGCAGAATTGGATAGACAACAATTTTACTTCATTTAAAAAGTAAAGAAAATAATCGTAACAAATTACATTATTCATATATCTATTGTGTCTGCCTACCTCTCATGGAATAAAAGGCATAAGGATACATGCATTTTTCACAGTTGTGTTTATTAAATGTTTACTTTATAGCACATTAATTTACGAGAGCAATAAAGCGCTAAAGAGAAAATATGAGGTCCATAATAAATCGCAAAACCGTGTTATCTTTTAAGCGGATAACGGTCGGCTTTTGGTGAATTTAGGAGATTTGAAGAAGTTTAGAATTGCAATGCGATGTCGGATCTCGGAAAGTCGGGGAAATCATCACCACATCTCAACGAATGTACATTAAATAATCTCTCGACACTCACTTTTAGCGATTTTGAGCTTTGATTTAACTGCAGCTTTATTTGGTAACCACTTTAAAAATACTGTGGGGAATTTTGGTGTATATTTTGCCAAATAACAATATATATTTTTATTAGCTTTTTTTGACCTTACCGATATGAATCATTATACTTAGATCAGATAATTTTCACAAAAAGGAAAGGTAAATGTATAATTTAATAACAATAATCAAATAACGGAACAATCCGGTCAGTAGATGCGGAGAAAATTGTGCACAGACAGACAGAAAAACATTTGTTTTTTCCAACTTAACAATATCAATAAAAGAAAACACTTAGAGGCTTTTCAATCTAAATATATCTCAACAGAACTGGCCACTCGTTAGGTATAGCCTCACAAATACTATCGGCGAAAAGAGGGAGACTTGTTCAAACGCTGGGTACACTGATACCGATGTGAAGAAGAAAAAAATTGGAAAAATTCTTAGCTGATTTGTGACAGACATAATAAGCTCTTTCTTATTATACTTATCAGAAAATAGGGTGTTTGCAGAAGGAATAAAAAAAACTGTACAGAACTATCTAAATCGAAATATACCTAATAACTGTGGGGTGAGCATATAAAAAGCACCGAACGCTCTCCGCACGCTATTCAAACCCACACTTGTCCGGTTATTATTATTCGACCAATTCTCGTAAATTTTTGATACGTTTTGACGATACTATGTACAGTAAAGCAGTAGAAAATCTCCATCAGAAGTGGTCTTCAATCATGAATGATGCATGAAAGTATAAGACTGGTTGATGCATACATAAAATAAGCATATACTCGTATTCTCTGTGACTGAAAGAGTGGCGATCACGTGATACTGAATGACATCGTAAACGAAGACGTTGGCACGTTTGCAATTTGCTACCAAATAACACGAATCTGTGAAATATTTTATTTTCTAATTTTCTCTTTGTATTTTCCTTCTGTTGAGATTTGTATAGCGAATGAAATGCTAACATACTCTGTTTTGGTGGGCGAATTATAAGAGACTGGCAGTTGCTCGCGACTTCGTACGAAAGTTTACACTCCATTTCACCCCCATTAGGGGTTGATTTTCTTTCTTATGGCACTTCTACACCTCGTTAGGAATATACCTTTCAATTTTCATATCTATATCTTCAGTTGTTAAGGCTGTGAGTTGATGTCAGTCAGTCAGCGACACGACAGTTTATATATAGATTAATTTTCTCAAACAAAAAAACTTGTAATTATCGCTCAAAAAAATAAAACTTCAAAGGCAAAACTATTTTTATTTTAGTCTGAATTTTAACTTATTTACAAATCTTGGTATACCTCTACACCCTCTAAGACTTCAGTAGTTATTAGGCTGTGCATTCTTCCCCTTAATTCAACGGTTTTAAAAAAACCTGGATCTAATCTAATCTAATCTAATCTAATAGGTGAAGTTAGTTCAAATTCCGACAGACACTTTAATCTATTTATTTGTATAAAAATAAAATCTTGCAATATCTAACAGGAAAAAAATATATTATGTATAAGTATAGACCTAAATAATAACAGGAAAAATATTTATCTCTCTGCCTGGATATTGTTCAGACTTGGCTCCGTAACGATTGAATGAATTTTGATTTTTATCTTTGAGCTTTAAGCTTTCAACAATTTATTTATATTTAGATGTCCAAAATAAATTGTACTAACCAGAAAATGCAGAAATTAATTGGTTTTTAAGTAATCTGATTTCAGACTTTTATTGTCAAATTATTATTTTATATATATGTCAAGATTGGAAATATTTAATAAAATAAAAATAAAATATAAAAATCCCTAAAAAGATTCAGCCAATTTAGACACGCGGAAAGATCCTTTTCTAAAATAAAATAGGTCAAAACAATAATTTAAATTATATTATAATCTATTTTTAATTTTTTTTTACTTCCTTCACGAGTTGCCTAACAGCAGTTACAGCTCCCGAAACCGTGTTATGCGGAAGACCAAGTCTCCCTGGTTTAGCCGATGCTATTTGTGAAGATATATAGGTACCTAAGGCCAGTTCTGTTGAGGTATATTTTAGATGGTATCTAGTGTGGTTTGTCAGATTATGTACATAAGTTTTTAATTAAAAACCCCATTAGAACCCGTGGCATGCCTACTTAATACCAGACGTCTTAACCACTTGACCACCGACGCAATCGAATGCCATTTGCTACGATCCTGACATACCTTCGCTTCTTTTATATTCATCAAAAACACAAGAGAAGCTAGGAGCTACATGCGGAAAAAAAGGTAAACCGACTTCAATAAATATGCACTGAAAAGGAGCTTTCCGAAAGCAAATGCACAAGTCACTATAAAAAAATACCCAAATGGCTTCTAGTGTGTCTATAAAATTTGAAAAGGTGCGTCGGTGGCCGAGTGGTTAAGACGTCTGGTATTCATTAAAAACTTATGTACATAATCCGACAAACCACACTTAGAGGCTTTTCCATCTACTAAATATGGTACCTCAACAGAACTAGCCACTCGTTAGGTATTATAGCCTCACAAATACCATCGGCTAAACGAGGGAGACTTGGGGTCTTCCGCTGGGTACCCTGGAACCGTAACACGGTTTCGGGAGCTGTAAGACAAACCGTGAAGAAAAAAAAGTTTTCGATTTCTCTAAGATCCCATCATCCTGACCTGATGACCATGGGACCACCTGGAAAGTATACCCTTTCAAACAAAAAAAAATGTTCCATATCGGGGAACATACATAAAAAAACATAAAAATTTCCGACGAATTGAGAACCTCCTTCTTTTTTTGAAGTTCGGTTAAAAAAATTGTATCAAATCCAATGATTCGTACATCTATGTACAATGCCCTGGTGTCAAATCTATCTAATGTTTATGAGATCACAAACAGTACCTGTCAATGTCAAAGTAAACAAGGTACTAACCGTAAACAGTCTGCCCAAAGTACACTCTTTTATCTTTTAGGAATCCTTACAAAATTATATGATCACGCCTAAATCTCATCAAGGTATATAGAAATTAAGGACCTCCATATTATTATCGCACATATACATACATTTACATTATGTTCACGGCATAACTACCTTAGGGTAGGCAGATATCAAAGATATACACTTGCCACGATCGATACATAATGTCATTGATTTGATTATTGACTAAAATGAAGAAAAGTATTTTACGCTGTTTTGGACACGTTGAAAGAATGAAAGATGAAAAATTTACTAAAGAGGTTTAAATATTTACATTACCTACATTATTTTACATTACATTACATACATACATTAAATACAAACAAATCGGTTGAAGTGAAAGGGAATAGATGTACTTTTATTGAATATATAAAAAAAATATTGATCGATGGAAATATTAAAAGTAAACACAATCGCCGAGCATATTTATGAAAGGTATGATGATTAAATGCAAGAAGCTAATAAGATATGTCAGGATCGTAACGAATGGTATTCGAGTGTCTCTGTCTACCACTCTTGGGATAAAAGGCGTGATGATAGGGGGATCAACTCTTCCAGTAACATATGTTCTGTATATATCTTTTGTAAGTCTCTTGTCATCCATTCTAATTCAATCTAAGCAACATGTTACTGTACGTAGGTATTTCAAATATGTTTTGTACCGAATCATATATCGGCTTCAAATAAAAATTGATAAATTAGTGATAACAAATGAAAGGACGTCCAATAAATATCTACTATATGACCCGTGCAAATACTTCGCACCGATAGTGGTGTTGTTGTCATAGTTCAACTGATCTCCAAAAGATGGCGTCTTTTACAAAATAAATAAATTAGTCTAATTTTAAAAGAAACATTTAGTTTTGGTATGTTTGTTTACTTATCGTCATTAGAGGAAAAAATAATCTTTAAAATGGCGTATTAAACATTAACTTTGATATTTGATATTGACAAAAAAACACATTTGAGAAATAATATTTAAACAAATCAAAAAAAAACAGTACACGTAATATAAAGTAATAAATGTATCCGGGGAAGCCGTGCTTCATCTCAACTGTCTACCTCTTTAAAACACAGGTGTGTAGGTATGATCGCTGACAGATGGCTAGTCGAAACTAATTCAAGGTCATGAAAAGTTTTTGAAATATGGCATGAGTCATGGCCATGGCACTGATTTTAGGCAATCAATTGCGTTTTCCTGTATATTTCATTATTTTCATTGTTGACGTCATTTTTGGTATAGACTGATCCGTTTTTACTCACAGCAAACAAGACTCGTTAGCTCAGTAGGTTAGAGCGCCGATATTAAGCAAATCTTGACCATCGGAGGGCGTAGGTTCAAATCCTTCACGAGTCAGTTTTTTTACTTTTTTTTATTAGCTGTACGAGTCAAAATGGTGTGGTCCATAGAACCTGTCACACTTATTTCACAAGGTTATGGAAAGAAAAATTGGAAAATTCTGGAAAAACTGATTGTATGAACGGTATGAACTTAGTTAATATGGGCTCCATGGGCGATTTTGATCTTTTTTGTGTATGTTTAAGTGGGTCCCTGGATGGTTTAGATTTACAATTAGACCCGGTAGGTGGGGCTGAAATCGGGTTCTAGGAATTATTTTTTTCATTTCTTTTCATATCCACGGGCGAAGCCGGGGGCGGAATAAAAGTAGGTACACCTAGGTCGTTCTCTGCCAGCATTTCCTTTCACTTCTGCCATATAAACCTTTTTAGTCAATAGTTCATTCTTCATTCTTTCAACTTTCTGCGTAAACTACTTTTCATCATTTTAGTCACAATATCATCTTTTTAACCGACTTCCAAAAAAAGAAGGAGAAGGTAAAGCAACCCGTGAAGAAAAAAAAAAAAAAAAAAAAAAAAAAAAAAAAAAAAAAAAGGTTCTCAATTCGGACCGTATTTTTTTATTTTTTATTTTTTATGTATGTATGTACATCGATAACTCCACCAGTTGTGAACCGATTTTGATGGTTTCTTTTTTAGTCGACAGATAATTCTTCCGGATTGGTCCCATTTTTATCTCAAAAAAATTGGTTCATTAGTTTTTCAGAAATTTTGAATAAACTGACTTTAGAAATACATTTTTCTTGATATCTCGATAAAATATGTACCGATTTTGACGACTTATTTTTTTTAAGACATAATAATTTCTCGACATTATCACAGAGACATATGACCAAAATCGGTACAGTAGTTTTTCAGAAATTCGGTAATTAATTTCTGTTTACGGCTGAAAATTATGTATCAGAAAAAGCCTTAGCAACGGTTGCTATTGACACGAAGTTGTCAATTTTCGTGACGATGGTCTAGCGTTTAAATGTAATGGGGTGCAGCGCAGGATATTTTTCCATCAATATTTTTTTAGTTGCGTTATTATTTGTCTCTCAATTGTCTCAAGGCAGCAAAATCACTTAAAAGGGTAAAATAAACCTTTTAAAAAAAGTGCACCGACTTCAAAAATTTGCACTGAAAAGTAAGAAATAATAAATATTTCGTCGTAGAATTTGAAGACGGTTGGTGCCAAATTAGAAACAACTTAGTTCCCAAATTCACTAATCTAGACAATTCATTAGGAACCTACAATCATCAGTGCAAACAAACATAGATAGTATTTAACAGATCTTTATCTTCTTAGATATTTACTTAGTTTTGTATCCTAATTTGGCACCAACCGTCTTCAAATTCTACGACGAAATATTTATTATTTCTTACTTTTCAGTGCAAATTTTTGAAGTCGGTGCACTTTTTTTTAAAAGGTTTATTTGTACCAATATAATGCTACGATATCCTTTGAGTGACATAGGCTATATTTTATTTTATTCGAAAATATTCACGGACGAAGCCGGGGGCGGAAGGCTAGGTATATTATTAGTTAGAATTCGTTTGAGGCATAGAAACAGGAAACGATATGCTATGTCGTTTTCTACTTTGAAAGCATATATCTCATTCGAATCATAGCTGCCTGAAATTATTTCTGCATTTGATAGCCCAGTTCTTGAGGAAGGTTATAGGAACTATTAACGCAGGTGCAACCGCAAGGCACAGATAGTATTAGGTATAAGTAGACAAGCGTTGTAAATCAATACTTAGTAAAGAGAATGGGAGGTTATGGCTGCCTTTGGACATTTACAAAGATATCTGCCTCCATTATAGGAATAAATGGCCACCGGAACGGACGTGACCTTATGACATACGAAGAATATAGCTCCTCCAAGATAATTAGACAAACGGTCGGTATCTGAATATTTTTTTGGTAGTCAACGTGGGGGGGGGGGGGGGGGTACAATCCCACTAATATTATAAACGCGAAAGTTTGTATCCGGATGTATGTATGTTTGTTACTCAATCACGCCAGAACGGCTGAACGGATAGGCACGGAGATAGATTATAGTCAGGCTGCTTTTTATCTTGAAAAATGTACGGTTCCCGTGGGATAGATTTGTTTTTGTTTTTCACGGGATTGACATGATTTTTTGCATAGTGGTAGTTTAGGGGTCAGAGAATGACATATACTACTTTTTACATCGCGAAAGCGGGCGGGGGAGGGGCAAATTACAGCCACGGGTTTATTTCTTTTTGGATCTATTTCCACGTGGGTGAAACAGCGGACAGAAGCCAAGTGGGCGAAAAAGTTAGCTTCAGCGAGTTTTCATGGCGTATGCTGTCTAATCAGACATTCTTTTCAGCCGTAAACAGAGACAAATTACTGAATTTCTGAAAAACTACTGAACGGATTTTCGTCATTATGTCTGCAAATGTCATGTCGAAAAATTATTATATCTTTAAAAAAATAAGTCGTCAAAATGGGTACATATTTCATCGAGATATTTCAGAGATATTTAGAAAAATTGACTTATAAAGACGTTTTTTTTCAAAATTTCTAAAAAACTACTGAACCAATTTTCAATAAAAAAAATTAGACCACCTGTGAAGTATATCCTTTCAAACAAAAAAAAAATCCAAATCGGTCCAGGCGTCTTCAAGTAATCAGGGAACATACATAAAAAAAAGTTAAAAACTCTGCAGTAGCATATATTTATCTCTAATAGATAAATAGTTATAGGCGTATTTGTGTGGTTCACTGTTTAGTCAGATTTGTATCACAATATCAAATTATAATTAATATTTTATAAAAAAAACTAAAAGAAGTGTAAGTAACGCACAATTGCGCATACCAAATGAGCACAAACTAGATTCCACTACCACCCTGGCTCCATCATCAGCGGGGTTAGCATTGTTGGGCCGGACCTCTCGGCCCCGGGCTATCTCTGGCCGGTCCTTGTTGGACATGAACGTTTTGGCTTGTCCAAGGCCATTCGACCGAAACGAAAGTGTCGCTGTCAAAATATATGCTAACCCAGCTGATCAGATCGATAGTACCAAATTATTCATCCGAATTACATACACTCGCAAAATTTAAAGTTAAATTCGACTTGTTTACATACATACGAGTACTTAGTTACAGGCGAAACTAATATAAAGCGTGTAAAAAAGCTAAGAACCTATTAATTTATAAGCAACTAGCTAAATGTGGTCATTACTACTAGTGTCTCTGGACACCTCGCAAGGTTTTAAAATGCCGTGACGCTGTATTTCTTTATATATTTTGCTTTAAGGCGACGCATCACAAATTACAGCGCAACGAATTTAATTTCACGCGCGGCTTTTTGTCCATATCTCTTTAGAAAGATGTGAACAAGATTGACTACTATAACAATCGATAAGGTAACCAAGGATAACATAAGATAGGCCAATATTCACGTACCAGAAACATGAGGCAGTACGATTTCTCAATAAAATCGGTATTTCGAAAAACACTTGAAAAATGATTTCTGCTTTTCCATGTTTTACAAAAACTATTAGAATTGAAACTTAGGTGTAACTGATTTTGGTTATTTTCTTTCCATGAGTTTGGAATATATTTACAGCTGTTATCGCGTAAAACTGGAAAAACGAAAGATCTAATTTGTATGGGTCAAAAATCATGAGCCGTTTCCTTAAAATAACATTCCCCTAAGAGTAACAGTACTTTATTTAATGTCTATATCTCTAAAATTACGTAATTAAGGTTCTTTGATAATGTTTAATATCGGTAGTATCATATTTCAGAACTTTATAGAAGGCTTAACTAGGAAAATTTCAGCTCTTTCATGTAGAATTTCCATTAAATCCTTAATGATAAGTTTAATAATTATATACCGTAATCTTAACCTTATATGTAAATAAACACTCATGTAAAGTGTTTAACCGACTTCAAAAGGAGGAGGTTGGGAATCTTTTTTTTAAGTATGTTCCCCGACTACTTGAAGACGCCTGGACCGATTTGTAGAATTTTTTTTGAATGATGGGATCCTGGAGAAATCGAGAACTCTTCAAATTTTATAGGCACACTTGAAGCGATTTGGGTATTTTTTTATAGTGACTTGTGCATTTGCTTTCGGAAAGCACATTTTTCAGTGCATATTTTTTAAAGTCGGAACACTTTTTTTTAAAAAAGACAAATTATAGAATAAGACATTTAGAAGTGAAAGTGAAAACAGTGGATTATTTTTTAAACTAACTCTTTATAATAACAGTGTGTTAATTAAATTTTATATGTAAAAATAAATTACTGGTATTAATTGAGCAAATACCAGAAACTCATTCCTGGTTATAAGTATAAATATGTATCTACTTCAAATAAACTGCCTGACAAAGTGCTTTCAATACCATCCATAAATTAATTTAAAAGTTATAAAAAGTGGTCTCTTATAAAAAAGCCTTATTATTTAATGAACCTAAGGCTCCTATATCCATAATTTTTCTGGGATAAACTATTCCCAATTTCTCTGTAAATAATCCACCTGCGTCACTGTAATTTAGCATATAGTTACTTATTCAAAATTATCTAAGTGAAATAGCTGTTATTTTTTCAATGGGGTTTATTGAATAGAAAATATGGGTGGTTAAACTTAAATGTGCCCCGGTTTTCTCTTTCATAATCTATGACACAGCTCTTATTTTTTTTAAAGCGCTGTTATACCATTACCATTTAATTATATACATTTTACGTTTATATACGTTTTATGTAGCGTATTGAAGATTCAAAATAATAATAATTTTATTATTTTTGACCAATTAAAAAATCATAACATAATTTTTATTTTGAATTTTCAATAAGCTACAAAAAAACGCAATATATGTAATTGAAGGGTAATGGTTTTTTTTTGTTTATTTAAGAGCTTTGTGATAGATTATGAAAGAGAAAACAGGGGCAAAATAATCCTTTATATTACCATCCATATTTCCTATTCAAAAAAACCAATTGAAAAAATAACGGCTGTTTACTTAGATATATTGAATAAGAAACTATATCATTAATTACAGTGACACAGGTGGATTATTTACAGAGAAATTGCGAATAGTTTATCCCCATACAAATGATGTACTATCATGTGCAGGATTGGAAGGACACCTTAAAGGCTATATTCCTTTTTAACTTTGTTTCCTTTCTGATGAATGCTACAAATCACATAAAAGCTCAATGACTTTCAAATTGTTAACCACAACCAATCACATCAAATCTCAACTGACAATTTTTTTCTATTGTCATATTTTGACACTGTCGGAATGTCATTACTTGATAATTCAGTTACGCAAAATCAACCTATCTATCTATCATCACGCCTTTATTATTAATTTTAGATTGAGTAGGTATTAAACATCTTGGGCTAAAAGCCGTGATGAGAGATAGCATTAAAAATAAATAAATAATATTTTTAAGATATGTATTGAAAACAATATTTATCTCTCTTTATGCTGATACAATATGAGAGAAACTTTTTAAGTGTATGTCCGCTAATGCTTTTGATAGTACAGTACAAACTTTAAATAGATATCATTATATAACCTATTATGTATATTGCACCTGTATATTTTATATATATAATAATGTGATGACATTATCATAATCATATCTGTGGAGTTTCTTGCCACTTCTTCTCCACATTGATGTTTCCGTAGTGGTGGTAGTTTATTTTATTTGACGTTCAAAGAGTGAAGTTTACTTCCAAAAATTTTTGATTTAGATTTTGTTTTAAACATCCAACTAATATTAAAAGTGTTTAATATTTTCAAAGATTACAAAATATGTGGGAGGGTAATGGCCAAAAAAAGGTCTTCAAAATAAAAAAATAATGAAATAAAATTTTATATTCCACTCGCAACCCTCTCTCTACGTTTATAAAATTGGAATTAATTGTCGCATTAAGGGCATTTTTCTGGGATAAACTATTCCCAATTTCTCTGTAAATAATCCACCTGTGTCACTGTAATTTACCATATAGTTACTTATTGAATATATCTAAGTGAAATAGCTCTTATTTTTTCAATGGGTTTTATTGAATAGGAAATATGGGTAGTTTAACTTTGCCCCTGCTGTCTCTTTCATAATCTATCACAAAACTCTAAATTTTTTTAAAAGCGCTGTTATACCATTACCCTTCAATTATATATGTCGATTTTTTTGGTAGCTTATTGAAAATTTAAAATAATAATTATTTTATTATTTTTGCCAAATTAAAAAATCATAAAATTTTTTTTTTTTGAATTTTCAATAAGCTACAAAAAAAAAGCGATATTTATATATAATTAAAGAATAATGGTATAAGAGCGCTTTAAAAAAAATTTAGAGTTTTGTGATAGATTATGAAACAGACAGAAGGGGCAGATTAATCCTTTATTCTACCACCCATATTTCCTATTAAATAAAACCAATTGAAAAAATAACGACTATTTCACTTAGATATATTGAATAAGTAACTATATGCTAAATTACATTGACACAGGTGGAGTATTTACAGAGAAATTGGGAATAGTAATATCTCCATACAAATTCCCAGTATAGGACCCTTAATATATAATTACTGAGACATATGGCGCGCGCCATATATCATGTTACTGTCATCAACTGTAGATATTCTAATAACTATAGTCAACCCGTTTTTAACCGAACTTCAAAAGAAGGAGGAGGTTATCATTTCGTCGGAATCTATTATGTTTTTTTTATATATGTTCCCCGATTACTTGAAGACGCCTGGACCGTTACGATATTTTTTTTGTTTAAAAGGGTATACTTCCCAGCTGTTCGAATGGTCATCAGGTCAGGATCTGATGATGGGATCCTGGAGAAATCAAGAACTCTTAAAATTTTATAGGCACATTTGAAGCGGTTTGGGTTTTTTTATAATGACTTGTGCATTTGCTTTCGGAAAGCACACTTTTCAGTGCATATTTTATTAAGTCGGTACACCTTTTTTTAAAAGGCAATTATAGTATTATAAAGATTGGTGATGTAGTTACGTTTTGATGTGTAATATATGCCATAAATGTGGCATTAATTTGTAGAGCGTAATTTCGTGAAATGGGACGGAAATGCGTAACCAGAAGTAAATAAATTCAAATATTGAACAGTCAATTGATTGTTGATCTTTTAGTTTACGCCTTGATCGTCCATAAATTGATAAATTATCCATTAGGCATGAATTTATGTCATTCGAAAAACGGGCCATGAGAAGCTTATTTCGTAGCTTACGCCATCTTGACTTATTGTGTCATATTCAAGATATTATGAGATTGACTATTTATCGCTGTCTATCTAATAATATATCTGTCATCACGCCTTTTATCCCAAGAAGAGTAGGCAGAGACAATCGTATACCATTTGTTACAATCTTGACATACCTCTTTCGATTTTTTTTATATTCAATTCATCATACCTATAATGTAATATAACGTTCGGCGATTGTGTGCAATTTTAACATGTCATCGATCAATAATTTTGTTATATATTCCATAAAAGGACACCTAGGTCGTCCTCGCGGTCATTCTTGTATACATACTACTTAATTTAACAAATTCATTCATTTGCTCTAATTTACAATTCTGAATGTCGTCAAGTTTTACATAACATTTTTTTGCAGATACATACAGTTATGCATCCGCGAGATACCGCACCGCCATATCGCGTTTTCAGCCTGTAACAAAGTTTTCACTCCGGGCTAAACCGTTTTATCCGTTTTTCACGCCCACCGCTCCAAGCAGATAAAATACAGAACACACGTCGGGGCACCTTAATATATCGCTCTAAGCTTACTTTACGTTGTCAAGAGACATTCATAATGGATATGTAACATCATTCTGTTTTATAAGTTTTAAATTTTAAATGTGGTGTTTGCGGTTTGAAATATTAATATATAATTTTACCCAACTCCGATTGCAAATTAATTTAAATACGTCTGAACCAAGTCTACGCTTTTTAGGTTTCCGTACTGAAAAGACTGAAAACAACGGAACCCTGTTATCAAGGCTCCTTTTGAACCTTAATAGGTAGACACTTGAAATGTTCACAAATTACTATGGCTGCTATAAAAATTAAAGGGGTCTTAGTAATGGCAATACTAAGGCTCGTGCTAATTTGTTCCAGCGTCAAACTTGCTCTGACCTCAGTTCATACTATCATTTTATAAATAATTAAATAAATATTAATCGTAATTCTATACAGTATGAAAAAGCTTAAAATTAAATTAAAAATAACTAAATAAACCACGTCCGCGTGGTATAGTTGCAAGAATACTGGCTATATTTCCCCGCACGTAGTGACGTATCATGACAATACTCATCAATAAATATTTTGATGCGTTTTCCTGTTTCATTCTAACCTTGTAATGACGCATTGTTGACGTTATTTTTCGTATAGACAGCTCCATTTTCACTTACAACCGACAAGACTCGTTAGCTCAGTAGGTTAGAGCGCCGATATTAAGCAAATCTTGACCATCGGAGGGCGTAGGTTCAAATCCTTCCCGAGTCAATTTTTTTTTTATTATTTATCCACTTTTTACAGTTCCGTGCAAAAAATAGAAACCTTTTGTCGGTCTGTATTCATACTCCTTTCGGTCTCGTGTACCTTTTTTTTTTTACGTGGGGAAATGCATCATGCATACCCGCGCCCTCGGGGGTGAGGGAACGGGTTATGTGGGACTTTAATCCACTAAAACCCCACGGTACTCCATCTCGACGGTTAGTCGGCGGGCCACGGGGACGCGTTAGCATTCTTCCGCGACCCGCCGCCGGGTGGCCGTAAGGCCCCATCTCGCTCTGGTTTTACCCAGAGCTGGCGCAGCAGCGAGTACAAACTGCTGCGCCTTCCACCTTGGTCCCCGGTTGAGCAGCGGCTGATTGCCCCCTCAACCGCCACCGGAGTCGGTCTCGTGTACCTACTGCTTACTCTTTTTTTAGCAAGTGAAGGAATATCTCCGAAAATAATTAATTTCAAATATTATACCACTGGAGGTAGGTACCGTGGAGATGTCAGGTATCTAGGCGGACGTCGGTGTGTACCAAACCAATGGGTTTTTATAATTAAAAATATATATACACAATCCGACAGACCACACTTAGTGGCTTTTCCATCTAAATATACCTCAACAGAACTGGCCACTCGTTAGGTATAGCTTCACAAATACTATCAGCTAAAAGAGGGAGACTTGGTCTTCCGCTGGGTACCCTAGGATGATAAAAACTCCAATGAAGTAGTCGGTGGAAATATATATGGCTGAGCGCGCTTCATATTCATAACCTCAACTATTTTTCTTCTAACCCAAAATTATCCGTTTTGCACTCAGCTCCCTGCTGCAGATAACCTTCGACACCAAACTTAGCATATAAAAGTCAACTCATTTTCGTAACAACCAACAGTGTTAATAGTTACATGAGAGTAACAAACCACTCTCGTATTTTTTGTAATAATGAAATATATATAAATGTAATAATTGCGTTTGTTACGAAAATATTATTCGTTACACTTCTTGTTGCTGTGGCAGTTGAAGCTGGAGAAAAAACGACAGCGGTAGGTACTCGGTATTGGGGCAAATGTTGCGAGCACATTGTTGAAAGCATTGGCTCCAAATGAGGCTTGCTTTATATTCTATGAACATGCAAAATACCAAGGAAATAACGAAACAGTATGCGGAAAACGAGGAAAATGTTTAAAAGTACCTGCTAGATTGATGAACAGCGTCAGCTCCATTGATTTTGTCAGTGACGGTCGAATAGTTGGCGTTGAAAAAATGAGAGGTTATAGCGGTGAAAAATGTGAAATTAACAAATATGAAACTGACTCTGGCACGTACTATTCTGGTTTTGAAAATATTTGGGACGACGGTTATCATCAATGTGACGGTTTTAACATGCAAAGTAGTCCTTGCGATACAACCTACAACGATAATATTCGTTCCTTCTCGTTTTCCTAATTTTTTTCATTGTATAACTTTTATATGTTGATTTGATTATTAAAAAAAATTGGATAATTATTGCTATTTACATTATAGTACGGGAAAGACTTCATTCACGAACAGTTTAGGATCAAATAAGTTATTTCCCAGTTGAAATCACGGCGTTTACTTACTAGCTACGCTGCCCCCGGCTCTGTACGGATACAATATTGGTTTATAACAATTTGAATACCTACGCTTATAACTACTTATATATTAGAGGTAGATATTTTTATTCTACACAATTCCTACATTATTTTGTTATATTGTAACGATAATTTTTTTTGACGTTACATTTTTTTAGTCAGGTCACCCTGTTTGGAGGAAATTGGCTGGAAGAGGCTACAGCAAGCAAGGGTGCAGAAGACAAGGGGAAACCTCTGTACTATTCTTCCTAAGAAAGTTAACCATGGCGAGGTGCATCGCGCTGTGGACCACCATGATTGACCACGACTGCTCTGTCACGACTGACTAAGAAGAACAAAAATCTACTATTGTATATACCATTGGTTTTACGCCCCCGTAATAATTTTATCCTTTTTTTTTAATAAAATGTATGTATGAAAGGTATGATGAATATACAAGAAGCGAAAGAGGTATGCCAGGATCGTAGCAAATGGCATTCGATTGACTCTGCCTCTTGGAATAAAAGACGTGATGATAGATAACATATTAATTTTAAACATAACGAGTAACATTTTTTCTTTTCTTTTATTTCCAGTTCTGTTGAGATATTTAGATGGAAAAGCCTCTGTGTGGATTGTCGGATTATGTAGGTATGTATATACTTTTTATCCCGGGAAATTATGTAATTCCTCCAGGAAAAGGGAGACTAGTAGAGACATAAATATTTTTCGATACAGTCTATTTGGGCTTTATCTTCCAAGCAATAAAATACAGAAGGGAACTAAACGATACTAAAGTCATTGCCTAACTTAGTTTAGGAACATAAAGGCCAATCATTACTGGAATAAAGGTCTTTAAACCCATGTTGTCCGAGCCCTTACACAATCTTATCGTTTTAGGTATGTACTTTATTTTGATATATTAATTTCTGCCAAATTCAGCAATAAATAATAGTATTTTGTATGTAGGTACATGATACTATATTTCACGTGTACTAATATTGTACCTACGAAATAAAATGTCTTTTGAATTTGAATTTGAATTTGATAATCTCTATAGAACTATTAAAGGGATTCAATAATTATATTTCTTTGAAAACTGCATTGAGGCTTTTTTTGGGGGTTATATGTTAAGATCGCGACATCTTTCGTTTCTAGTCTAAGGACAAAAACGACGGGACCGCACTAATTTGCTCGGACATTCTCGGAGTTCATTATTCAAATGGTTCTCTTGCAAAAATCCTCATTGTGGCCATGCTTGCCATGGTTTCCAAAATTGTTAGGTTTTTTATTTCATCACTATATTTATAAAAGCGACCGGGTAGAAAAGTTGTTTAACAAGATAATTTTCCCGATATAAAAAGTAGCCTGTCACTTTCCAGACCTCCTATTATATAAAAAACCGGTATTTGTTGTTATAGCGGCAACAGAAATACATCATCTGTGCAAATTTTACCTGTCTAAAGTAGCCCACAGACTGGTCCGGCATCGCACCGAAAATTTTCGTTCCGGTCGCCTTATGATCGAGATTGAATAAGGCCCCACATTGGCGATGAAAATCATACGATCTAGATCGCATACAATGCACACACTCACACAGACACATATCATTCGATTAAACAAAGTGTCAAACTATCAGGTATATGTGTAATGGGTATGGATGTGTGTGTGTGACAGATCGCTCCGGTCATCGAAATCAACCACAGATTTAAACGATTTGAAACTGATGGTGGGCCGCACGTACAAGAATTGGATGAGTCTGTGGTGGATTTCGGTGGACCGGCCGGCGACCGGCCGGGGATTGATCCAGTCAGTGGGCGCCTGGTTCATGAGATACAGCCTGGTGACAGACGGACAGACGGACGGACAGCGGAGTCTTAGTAATAGGATTTCCGTTTTTCCCTTTGGGTACGGAACCCTAAAAATGACGTCGATACGTTGCTCTTTGACTTGAAAGAAGAACAAACAAGCAAACCGTATTTATAATATTATAAGATATTCTGCAGTTTTACCCCGTGGAAATCTTTTATACGTTTGTATTTTCGTTTGGCCAAAGCAATTCGGAAGGTAAGGCATATTGTTCATATTTTTGAAGGTATAAGTACTTCTTTAGGCGCGTTATGAAAAAAATATAAGAGAGTGAAAACGATGTACCAAAAAGTTACAGTATGAAGTTGCCGAGGGTGATATTTCGACATTATATTAAATAGACAATTTAGTACACTTTTCAGTGCATAATTTTTGAAGTCGGTACACTTTTTTTTAAAAGGCATTTATTTGCGTGCTAAATAAACTTATTTGTATTATGCCAAAAAAGTATAACTTCTAACGCGCGTACATAAGTACACACACCCATTTTTATTTCAAAGTTTACCTATTTTAAGAAACTCTTTGAATAATTTTGTTTTCTATGCAGTAGTTTTATTTAAATAAATTTTATAACGTGACGTCATCATTTAGGTAAAATATCCATTCTGCCCCATTTCTCTATTCATATGCCTAACTAGTAGTACCACGGGGCATTTATCATAAACGAGTAGTACCACGGGACAGAAACGCTACTTTACCTAATTGATGACGTCACTTTGAAAACAATTATTATTTATAGAAAACAAAAATATTCAATTTTAATAAAGTTAAATCCGTACCTAATCATACGTATATCCCATTAATATTATAAACGCGAAAGTTTGTATGGATGTTTGTTACTCATTCACGGCAGAACGGCTAAACGGATCTGGATGAAATTTGGCACAGAGATAGATTATAGTCTGGATAGCACATGGGCTACTTTTTATGCCGAAAAAAATGTATGGTTCCCGTGGGATAGATTTGTTTTTCTTTTTCACGGGATCGACATGAGACTTTGCATAGTGGTAGTTTAGGGGTCAGAGACATAAACTACTTTTAATACCGCGGAAGCAGGCGGGGGAGGGGCAAATTACAGCCACGGGATTATTTCTTTTTGGATCTGTTTCCACGCGGGTGAAACCGCGAACAGAAGCTAGTTTAACAATATTGATGAAATAGCTGAAAGTAAAGACAGATCTAGTCTAAACTCAATTACCAACTTCACTTGCGAATTTCAAGAGCTAAGCGTATTAATACATCACTGTACGTGGTATACTGACCACATACATTTTCTACGAATTAGGGCCCTTTCCACTAACTTATTTTGTAATATTTAATCAAACAAATTTAATTTAAATTACATTTCTGCTCAATACTAAAACTTTATGGAGAAAGCATTTCGTAGAACAACAGTAAAAAAATCAGTACATTTAATCATTCAAATTCCTTATGAACAGATTCGTCGAATTAGGAATATTGACATTCTGTGCAGTCGTCAGAGCATCTAGGTAGAAACATTACCGCCAATCCCGACCAGTAGATCAGAGTTTACGAGCTGCGAACAATGTGTCCTAACTAAACTAAATTGTTATTCTTAAGTACACCCGTTTAGTCTTCTCGGGGTGCATGGAAACTACTTTATAATGCCTTCATTGAAGCAGTATTCAAATGTAGAAATTGAGTTTTATATTCATTGTTTCTGGATTTTTACGATTTAAGCTACAGAACTTACAAATAAAATAGCAAATTCTGTCTGTGATTTCAAAGTTAATACCAAATAACTGAAATACTTAGGCAACAAACTTCCGAACACCCAAACATTTATATATCTGTGGAAAGCAGCCTTATAATGCAGTCGTCAGCAGCATGTAGGCACATTACCGCCAATCCCGACCCGTAGATCCGAGTTTACGAGCTGCGAACAATGCGCCTTGGAAACTAGATTGTTATTCTTACACCTGCCCGTTTAATCTTCTCACGGGCTGCATGCAAACTACTTCACAATGTCTTCATTGAAGCACTATTCAAATGTAAAAATTGAGTTTTGTGTGAATGTTTCTGGATTTTTACGATTTGAGCTATAGAACTTTCGAATAAAATAAGAATGAAGTGTGTCTGCTGTCTGTGATTTCAAGTAACTGAGTTACTTAGGCAGTGTTTGCAGGATAATTAAGTATTAACTGTCTAAAATAGACTAAATTAATTTTCATGAAACTTTCAATGATCAATGTGTGGAACGGCAACCTCTTCTTAGTCGTGGTGCTCTTGACATTACTAGTCGTTTCTCAATCATGGTGGTCCACAGCGCGACGCACCGTGTATTGACTCGCCATGGTTAACTTTCTTGGGAAGAATAGTGCAGTGGTCTCCCCTTGCCTTCTGCGCCAGACATGTTGAGACTATTTAGGTCTTCAGGCTCGCTGTAGCCTCTTCCAGCCAGGTGTATGGTTATACAGTCATTGCTCGGTCAGAGTCTCGTTTGTTGTCTAGCAGGTACCAAGCGTGCAGGTGAGGATAACATTTAGTTCGACAATATGACTAGCGGTGTGGCCAGATACGCCCGGTAATAGTGTCCACTTTTTGCCAGTTATCCATATTGAACAGAACAGTGCACTTAATGGACTTAGATGTGTCATTTCTATAACAGACGTTATCGGTTATTGTATTGTATAGCAAATGTAAGTACCTATATGTTATCTAGTAGTTAGGTTAGGTACTCATATTTTTTTCAAAACGCCGCTTTTTAGTCGGAGGGTGAGTTTTAAAATGAAATTAGTACTGAAATAGGCTTCAAAATGGCTGAATCAAGTCTTTCCAAAAAGGTGAATTTCAGGTACTATTCCTATTCTTTTTTTAAATCAATATTTTAATTTTGCTACATTTTGGACTGTATTTAGAATTCAAAGTTCAAAACATTTTGCAGTAAAATATTTGTTTTGTTGTGCTAATTGAAACAAAGCATACCCTTGCTAGGTTAATTAAAATTTTGCAGAAATAATTTATGCACTGCGAGCGAACACTCAACTAACATTTGTACGCTATTGGAAAATTACATAATGTCAATTGTCGCTCATTTGTGCTACGAAATGTTTAGGAGCTGATTATTAATAGTATAAGTTAATTAAGTCGGGGAAAATTATTCCCAGCAAGTTTTCGTGGTGTTTGCTGTCTAATCAGTCAGAGATGTAACAAAATTATGTAGCAAAGAATTGTGTAGAATAAAATTATCTATAATAAAGTTTACGAAAGCATATATCTATTTCTAATATATAAAGAGTTATAAGCGTATTTATGTTCGTTTTCAAATTGCTGTAAATCCAAATTGTACCCGTGCGAAGCAAAATATACGCCGTTTTACCTGAAAAGACAGTTGATCAATCATTTATAATGGTAACATAATAATATATACAATATTGTTTTAGTCGTAAATTAGAATATAAACTACAATTGAAATACAATAAAAGTCGGTGGCCGAGTGGTTAAGACGTCTGGTATTAACTACGCCTAGTTTGGTTTGATCCCGGCCATGTACCAATGGGTTTTTATAATTAAAAACGTATGTACATTATTCGACAAACCACCCTTAGAGGCTTTTAAATATATCTCAACAGAGCTGGCCACTCGTTAGGTATAGCCTCACAAATACCATCGACTGAAAGAGGGAAACTTGGTCTTCCTCTGGGTACCATGGGAACGAAAATAAATTTCAGTCACTATAACTGGGTTCCGAGGTTTAACACTTATCAGCTGAATAAGAGCTGAACAATGGCGATCGATGGCTGTTACAGTATGTTAAAAATTCTCAATTCATTCTATTTAAAATCCCCCTTTAGGTATCCTAAGGTCATATAAGGGACACCTATACTTAGTTATAAGATATATTATTATATAAATTTTCAATTACAGGACTATGTTCGCGTGTATCCAGCACATAAATCGAACTCCGCTTAAATCAGTCCCTCGTTATTCACACGCCCCTTTGAACTTAATATACTGAACAGCCTGGTTTGTGGTAATTTTTTATGGTACCTTATCCTGGAAAAAGATTTTGAATGATACTGGCTTTCTCTGGAACTTTGGTTTGGACCCGGCAGACGTTGTCCTGCCCAAACGTTGACTTGCCCGCACTACCCCTACCCCTACCCTACCCCTACCCTACCCCTACCCCTACCCCTACCCCTACCCCTACCCCTACCCCTACCCCTACCCCTACCCCTACCCCTACCCCTACCCCTAACCCTAACCCTATATAAAAAAAATTAGGGGTGGACCACCCTTAACATTTAGGGGGATGAAAAATAGATAGTAGCCGATTCTCAACCCTAACGGATATGCATACAAAATTTCATAAGGATCGGTCAAGCCGTTTCGGAGGAGTATGGGAACGAACATTGTGACAGGAGAATTTTATATATTAGATTTTGTTATATAATTTATAATTTACAAACTTATATAATCTAGAAATAACTAATTTAGCTAAAAATTAAAAAACTAAGACTAAATTAATTTTAAAAACAATTATCAAAAGGTTTGGTCCGCGTGGCATAGTAGCAAGAATGCTGGCTGAATATTCTCGCTGTATAGCTATACCTACTAATTATCTGGACGAAGCAAGAGCCAACCCTTTTGTCACCAATGGCGACGACGATTTTTAGGGTTCCGTACCCAAAGGGTAAAAACGGAAACTCCGCTGTCCGTCCGTCTATCACCAGGCTGTATCTCATGATCAGTGATAGTTAGACAGTTGAAATCACAGATGATGTAGGTATTTCTGTTGCCGCTATAACAACAAATACTAAAAAACAGAATCAAATAAATATTTAAGGGGGCTCGATTTTGCTCGATATTGATAACGGCAACAGGTAGACGATTGAAATATTCACTGAATATTTAGTTATATATTATTCACTTTAAAAATAAATAATTAAATTACAATAAAATTAATATTTAAGGGGGGCTCCCATACAACAAACGTGATTTTTTTGCCGTTTTTATAGATAATGGTACATCACCCTTCGTGCGCGAGTCCAACTAGCACTTGGCCGGTTTTGTGTCTATAATTTGGATTTTTCTTGCACTCGGCCCTCACGGACCAAGACTAGACAAACAGAAACGAAACAAAGAAATAATCTATTTATATATCTATCATCACGCTTATCATCACAAGAGGGGTAAGCAGAGACAATCGAATGTCATTTGTTACGATCCTGACATACCTCTTTTGCTTCTTTTATATTTATCATACATTTCATACATGCTCGGCGATTGTGTGTACCTACTTTTAATATTGCCATCGATCAATACATTTTTATATGTTCAATAAAAGTACACCTAGGTCGTCCTCTGCCAGCATCTCCTTTCACTTCAGCCATGTAAACCTTTTTAGTCAATAATTTATACTTATTTCCTTTAACGTGTCCAAACCAGCGTAAACTACTTTTCTTCCTTTAAAAAAAATCTTCATTTTAATCTCAACATTAGCTTTTACTCCGCATTCTTCTCTAATGACAGATGTTCCGGATGTGGTCAATACGCTTTATATTACACATTCTACATAAAGACCACTGCATTTATCTTACTTTCGTGCTTCTTATTCCATATAATATAGTCTCGCTTCCATAAGTAAGTGGATGGAACTAAACTAAAAACAAATAAGAAATAAGTTGTTCTGCAACTGATATTTCGAGCCCCTCCCCAATCCCTTATAACTCGATATCCATGATATGACTGTCTGCTATTTTGCCACAAACACAGAATATAATAATATAATAGTACTTCATCAAATCAAACATGGAAGTAGAATATTGTGTATTATGTAAATGTATAGGCAACAGTCACAACTGTCCTCCATATAAATTGAATTTATGTATTCTTAGAGTAGAATAAATGGTGCGGCACAACATGACAGCCTCATGGGAGACATCTATCGCTTAACGTTAGGCTCAGGCGACCTCCCCTGATAGTGATCCGTCCTACTTCGACACTTCAACCTATATTAGATTTAAGATGAAAATTATATTTATGTCGCTACCTTTTGGTATGCGGAAGTCCTTTTAAATGGATCAATATAATAATCGCCAGTTAAAACACATTTTAAGTAGAGAGAGTACACATTAATATTTTTATATACCTAGTCATGGACGTAAAAAAGTAGAGGAAGGATCGCCGCTAAGACAAAAGTGAAGCACCAAGCGTGCATGTGTACTACCGATTTTATTTATCTCTACTATATCTTTAAATTGTAGAATAAGTGGTAAATTACTAACTTACCTATGAAATGTGATTCCTTGAGATTTTTTATGAGTAATGGAGTTGTTTTTGCATAATTGTACTACACCAGACGGCATTGTTTTTTATTTTCTTAATGGCGACTGATCAGCATAACCGAATGAGAATGTGTGCGTGAGGCTCGTATTTACAATGAAACTGGCATAACCTGGTTGCTTCACTTTTGTCTTAGCGGCGATCCGTCCTCTCCTTTTTTACGTCCATGTACCTATTCTATAACGTAAACTGAAAATAATGTTTATTTATTTGTTTTATAAATATATCTTTTTTAATATCTAAATGAAACATATTTTATGCATACTTCCGGTCACGTGACCGCAAACGGGAAGTGACGTCACGTTCATGTAAATTTCAAATAAATAACCCCAGACTACTATTGTATTAACTGTCTGTCAATCTGTCACTAAGTTATTTTCTAGTTGTTTTATCTAGTCTGTTGGATTGCGTGTTTGTGACGTCATCATCTTGCGCAGAACGTTTTCGAATTAAATTAATTGTAAAAAAATGTAAAAATACAAAATCAGTTATTTGAGGGCCTTTACAGGAAAACCTAAACAAAAAGAACTCTGCAGCTATCTGTAAATTATGCGATAACTCCCAGCAACTATTTATAGGTACTGAGACAGTAATGAGGCACAGCTAGTAAATGTCTTGGGTTCGAAATTAAAATTGATTTCTAAACTAATTATATAAACGACATAAAATTTTCAAAATTAGTTATACATAAGTTTTATGAAGCGTTCTTAATCTTTCGCGTATTTTTAACCGACTTTGCGATTTTAATATATTTATTAATGTACAATTTTATTTCCTTTATTTCAAAGAAGCCGGCCGGTTTCATATATTTTAAGAAAACATAAAGTAAAACTTGCTTTTTTAGAAGTTTTTGTACAATACTCCGATATTCGAAGTCCGTTCCGTGTATTATCGCATGTCTAGTTGAGAAATCGTATTTTCTCATGTTTCTAATAAGTATGTGAATATTGGTCTATCTTATCTAATCCTTGGTTATCTTATCGATTTTAATATTTTTTTTTATATGGATATATGGACAAAACGCAACCGCCCCTTACAGCTTCCGAAACCTTTTTACGGTCCTACCCGACGAAAGACCAAGTCTCCCTCTTTTAACCGATAGTATTTGTGAGGCTATACCTAACGAGTGGCTAGTTCTGTTGAGGTATGTTTAGATGGAAAGCCTCTACGTGTGGTTTATCGGATTATTTACCTACTTAAGGTTTTAATAATAAAAAACCGATTGGTAGATGGCCGGGATCCGGAACCGAACCTGGTGGTCTGCCTAGTTAATACCAGACGTCTTAACCATAGTAAGCTTTATAGTGGTCTGATGAAAAGTGTCTCCCCCTCCCTGTGACTTAAAAATAACACAAAAAATAAAATACTGATCTTAAGTGGAGTCAATGAAAACTATGACGGGCACTCTATATAACCCTATTCTCTATGGCTGACAAATAACTGAGCCATTTCTTTTTAAATTACTACATTTTCTAAATAAACAAAGTTAAATAAAAATAGAATAGAAGCGACAACACGTCTCCTATAATTTCCATTCTGGGCAGTTCGTCGAGTCCCTTAGATTAATGATAGAACGTCCTTCCACGGAAATGTCCGTTTTCATTTTTTCACTTTCACACTTCGCAACGTCTCTGGAGAGGCAACGGAAATAGTATTGTGTCAAGCGTAAAGCCTATTTCTAACTGTAAAAACAACCACAGAATTTCAATAGGTACTTTTTTTTTGACGAATCTGAATTAATGATACCTGCACGGAAAGGACTGGATGATTGTTATTCAGTTATATCTACAGCAACGGCTGCATGGATGGGAATAAAAAAATATTTATTAAACACGGATTTTTTTTAAAGTAGCCTATATCCTTCTCTAGATTTCAAGCTCTCTAACATTAATAACGGTCCGAATTGAGAACTTTCTCCTTCTTTTTTTCGAGGTCGGTTATAAATACTCATTGTATATTCTTATTTAGTGTACTATTTTTAGGCTCAGTTTGAAGAATTTATGCGGATTCTGGCTTATCCTGTATTCTGATAAATTCAATAAATACCATGATGGCATAAATATAATATTGTAAATTTGAATTTTCTGAAATTAATTGATGGAAACATTCGTGAAATTATAAATGATAGATTGATATTGCTGTTAAAACCCTAGAGAATGATGTTTGGAAAACATTAAATTATTTTGATGGTATTAATTGACATCAATGAATCATTATATTAATTTGCATCCTATTTTTATTTATTTGAAAACCAGTCGATCCAGTACTTTGTTTTGACGTGAACGAAGAACAAAGAAACATTCGCATTTACTGCACTACAACAGCCCCCTTAAGTAGGCCACACATTGGTCCGGCATCGCACCGATAATTTCCCATTCCGGCCGCCGGATGTTCTAGGCGGACCGTTTGTTACAAGAATAGGGATCAGTGAAAGAAAATAAATAGGTACACAATAATATTTTTTATATAGCCTATAACGTATAATCACTGAAAATAATGTTTATTTATTTGTTTATTAAATATTTATTTTTTAATATCTAATTTAATTCATACTTCCGGTCACGTGACCACAAACGGTAAGTGACGTCATTTCTAAGTAAATATCAAATAAATAACCACAGACTAGTAACTATATTGTAATAACCGACTGTCAATCTGTAAGTTATTTTCTTGTTATTTTATCTAATCTGTGACATAATTTTGTTGGTTTTCTAGATGTGACGTCATCATAGTTTTCGCATATTTCGAATATTTAGTTATATATTCACTTTAAAAATAAATAATTTAATTAACTTTGTCTTCCACTGGGTACCCTGGGGTCGGCAACGGTTTCGGGAGCTGTAAGGCAACCCGTGAAGAATAAAAAAAAAATTAATATTTAAGGGGGGCTCCTATACAACAAACGTGATTTTTTTGCCGTTTTTATAGATAATGGTACGGATCCCTTCGAGCGCGAGTCCGACTCGCAATTGGCCGATTTTTAATAGATCTCGTCTCGATAATGGGGGTGCGGGTGAATATTCACCAAATATCCTTGTTTAAAAAAATCTATTTTTTAGGTAAGTAACCAGTTTGTAAAATAATTTCTAATATTATATTCCTTTTACACCCAAAATTTAAGCAGAGATAAAAATATTTTCTTGAAAGTAAAACAAGGGTCCGCATTTAGACCGTAATAAAATTAAAGTACAACACTTAAGGATTAATAAACCTTCTCATGGGAAGGTCTTAGCTAAATGATGTTAACTCATGTTAAATTTAATTTGGTGCTCAGTAACCCGTGAAGAAAGAAGATATTTTTAAATAAGGTTTGGTCTTTTTCACCCCAAAATTTCAGGATATAAAGTCAATCCCTATGGCTAGGATGTAGGATATGATATTGCACCTACAAAGTTTTACCCAAAATACGTACAGTCGTTTCGTTTGTCACTTCTTTAATTACTTACTTACATAACCACTGTGTTACCAATAAGCCGGCTCAACCTATAATAAGCTTTAGGACTATAATGTGAACATTCATGGACTCACATAGCCACTTTCCACCAAGTGTATGGCAAGTCTATTGTCGTGCTATTTATAAAGCGGCGCGTGGCTGTCACTAGAGCTACTATGGATAGTAGGCTGTCCGAAACATCACAAAAGCCACACCCGCTTAGTTAAAGCTGTGTTCCCGAACGGAGAATCGACGCACTGGAAATGTGGTGCTGGAGAAAAATGCTGGGTATAGCTTTGACCCACCACCGCACAATGTTTCATCCTCCAGGAACTTCATGTCAAGGAGAGACTGTCGGCTGTCGTTCAATCTAGGGTCCTTCGGTTCTTTGGACATGTTACGTGACGAGACGACCGGTATATAGAGAAACTGGTTGTACAGGGCAGAGCCGATGGCGGCAGATCACAAAAACGTTCTATTATGGACTAAATAAAGTCATTAATTAACACCTCCTTGAGGCAGGACTCGGCGAGAGAGACATGCCGCAAGAATGTGCATTGCACTGTGGACCGCTCTGTCAACAGCACTACGACTGAGAAGAGAAAATTTATAAAAATAATACCTATAATCAATCGGACTCAGTCATTGATGAGCATTAAATATATTAAATCATGTCACACATCATAAAACATTGCGTCTGTGTGTTATCAAATATTAACAGTGACATCAAAGTACGAGAAAAGTCGTGAGCGGCATCAAGTTATTATTAAATATAGGAGGTAGCGTCACGTAATATCTGCAACAGACGATTTTCCGTGTCAACACTTTCAATATTACTTGCTGTTTGCTATTCAGCTTCACAAAATTGTATTTTAATGAAAATCTAGAACACACTAGAATGTCTTAGCTAGATCTTATATTACTTTGTCGTACCTATCTAAGGTTCTTTTTATCTCCGGGACGGAATATTTTTTAGGGTTTCTTAGGTAAATTGTTTAAGGTGCAGTAATAGGCACTCAAGAGCAAAATCACCATTTTCAAATGAGTAAATAAGCCTTACGCTAATATATATTAATCAGAAAAAATAAATTTTGGTAATCAATATCTAATAAAATGACAAAAAAAAATTTTTATTGCAAAATTCACTGAAAAAATAATTATAAAGAGGTCTATTTTTTATTATTTTTGAGCAAATCTCTTAAAGTATGAATTCTATTATGATCACATAAACTGGTATGTATAGTAAAATAATAAATCTATTAAATTGACCCAAAACATAATATAATTATTTCTTTTTTATTAAAAAATAACTATAAAACAATCGTCGCGCACTACAATTACTCAGTATTACCTATCAGACGTGTTATCCGTAGTACTTTGGGCGCGCCTAATATTGACCTTGAAATGGATACGTTATGGCTCTTAAACTAGTAATAATATAAGGGAGGTAATAATAAAATATATCCGACCGCAAATGTCATCCTCGCCTGCACGCTTGGTACCCTCTGCTAGACAACAAACGAGGCTCTGACGACCGAGAAATGGCGGTATAACCATACACCTAGCTAGGCAATTGACTGGAAGAGGCTACAGCGAGCCTGAAGATGTATGGTGCAGAAGGCAAGGGGAAACCACTATTCTTCCCAAGAACGTTAACCATGGCGAGTAATTACAAGGTGCGTCGCGCTGTGGACCGCCATGATTGACCACGACTACTCCTCCTCCACAGTCGGTCCGTCATTACTGACATCTTTTCCTCAATTATCTTCCTCCACCGGCTGCAGTTCTCTGCCTGATAAAGGGCTGTGGTAATAGAGGCGCCCAGGTTTTCGGATACTTGATCGAGCCATCGTTTTGAGCTCGTCCTCGATGTCTCTTTCAACCACCATAACCACAAAATTTTCCAGGTTTTTGCCGTCTCTTAGTGAAATATTTCCGAAATACTGCGGAACTCGTCTCATAGTGGAGAGCCGTGGCTTAGCTCCGACAGTATGGATAATACATTTTTGCGACGTGCTATGAAAGGTATACGCAGCATACGGCGCCAACACCGTACTATTTCTACGCAGACGTAAATAAATTAAATATAGAATTTCTTTATTTACAAATCTTATAACCATAAATAGGGTGCATAACCAACGCCCAAACTGTGGTTAATATCTGGTTATAATCTCGAGTTACTCAGTACCTTATTGAACCAATCTGAACCAACGAATCTTGTACCAATATATTACAGCACCGGCCGCCATCTTTAAGAAGTGTTAAATACCTTCACAGTACGGCTTACGGCATCCAACCACTGGTCCGGTATCTCATAGAAAATTTCCGGTCCGGCCGCTGTATGATCGAGATTGAACACAGGCCACACATTAGCAGTGTAAATTATACATCATGCAATTTACTCACCCACACAGACACACAAGATTCGATTAAACAAAGGCATGAGGATGTGTGTGTGTGTGACAGATCGTTCCGGCCATAGAAATCAACCACAAATACAACGATTTGAAAACGTATGGTGGACCGCGCGTACAAGAATTGGACGAGTCTGTGGTCGATTTCGATGGACCGTATGGCGGCGCGCCGGCGATTGGACGAATGAGTGGGCACCTTTACAAAAAATCCTCTGTAGTATATACCTACTATAGAAACGTCAACTACCATAAATCCTGTAAATAAACTCCAATACTATTTCCAATAAGCCACTCTAATTTCGCATCTCATTTCGTGTGGAACATTCAACAGGATATTGCTACGACGCGTGCTACATCGACAAAGCGTTTTATTTTACACTGGCTATTCCCAGCGGCTTTACACGCCGGATATCAAACTATCGATCTTCACAACAAATTGTATGAAATTGAAACTGGATGTTTTAGCCACGAACTAGACTGTCCCGGGTTTGATGTTTGTATTGTTATTCTATGTATACGAACCGCGATTTCTTAATTTTTACTGCATATTATGATGCATTTTTAACCGACTTCGAAGAAAAAGAAGGTTCTCAATTCGGACCGTATTTTTTTAATGTTGTAAACCGATTACTCCGCCAGTTGTGAACCAATTTTCATAATTTGTTTTTTAATCGACAGATAATTCTTCCGGATTGGTCCTATGAAAATTGGTTCAATGGTATTATAGGATTTTTGACCTAAAACAGACATTTTGATCCGATTTTCACGAATTATTTTTTTAAAGATTTTTTTTCACAGACATGAAAATCAGCTTAGTAATTTTTCAGAATTCAGTAACTTGCTGAATACGGCTGAAAAATATATACCAGAGAAAAGCCTAGTTAAAAAACGGTTGCTATTGACGCGAAGTGGTCTAGTGGTTAAGCATGTCCTAGTTCCTGTACCTAGACCTACCTAATTGTCTAGATTAGTGAAATTGGGTGCTAAGTAGTTTTTAAATAAAATAAATTTTAAATCTTAAATTCTTCCACGAAATATAATTATTTCTTACTGTTCAGTGCACAATTTTTGAAGTCGGTATACTTTTTTTAAGTTTTATTTTATTATACATAGGCTTGGCTTAGCCGGGATTTTATTCTGGCATGTGAAGAAAAGCAAACACCTTTTCTTTTGATAGTACCTACGTATTTGTTTTTTGTTTGTTAGTTAGGGTCGGAGAGTAAAATATGCTACCTTTTATCGCGAAAATCCTTAGCGATACTTGTTTATGTCACATTTCTTTAATTGTCACAGTCGAAGCCTAATAAAATCTAGTTTTCACCACTTTCAAACATTCCACCAGTCAACCAATCCCCACCATGGCTACAATTATGAAAGCGCGGCCGGTCGTAATTTAAATATAAACATTTTCAGTTTTCAGTTACATTAAACTTTCTAGTATTATTTCATATTATATAGATGTGAATTTAAAACTATTTTCAATTGCACAACCGTTGTTCAGCCGGATATTACTCTGTCTCCACGATATTTCCTACAAGACAAAGCTTGGCGATTGGCCTGACCTTAGATCACAGATCAATTTTTCTGTAGACATTCTATTCTGAAAAGGAAATTAAGATTTAGTTTTACAATATTTTTTACAATTTATACGTATATATGTGTTGCGTAATTAGATTTGCATTTAAAACAATTAAATTTACTAAACATCTTATTGAATTAATGATGGCTTATTTTATTTAATTATCCAAAAAATACTCAATTTTCAGTAAGGTATCTTCATAATATCTTAAATACTTAACAATAGCCACTTGTTATTTTCACCATAACCAATAAGGAAGGGAATGAAGAAGCAGTACTTAGTGTAAGGACTATAATCTCCCAAGGCAAGGCCTGTCGAAAATTTAAACAATTAATATTTTGAATTCATTATAACTAAGGGGTCGATTCTTTGACAAAACAATCAAAAATATCAGAAGATTATGCAATTACCAGTCCTATTATGAGGGGTTGAAAGAAAAGATATAAAATAATTAAATAGAAGGAATTATGGAAGGAATAATTATGTTGGAACAAACCTTTCTCTAGGAACCAAACCAACCTTAACAACAACAAAACAACCATTATCATTTTGATTTCAGTAGTAAGAAGTTTGTTTCTGATTTGATTTCAGTGGTTCATTGATAACTTTTACATGTATGAAACGATGTATGGGTGTGTGAATGCAAGAGAATTATGTAAGGATCGAGAGAAGAGATACTCCATACTCCCTGCCTACGCCACTGGAAATCAGGCGTGAAGACAATGTATGTACGGAAATCCTATTTTACTTTACCCTAACACTTTTCTTTCACAGGGGTAGACAGGGAGGATGTAGTACTGTATTATTTTTATTGTAGTAGACTATCTGATTCGGTTCGTATATTTGTTCAGGAATATGATAAATGGAGCTCAAAGTTTTCTTCTTTTTTTCTTTAATTTTAACAAAAATATTCTGATATTCTTTTATATGTAAATGATGGCTGATGACTACAAATGTGTCAGGCTTAAAGTCGAATGGACACACTCTAACCTGCGTCTTGAATGAAACGTAATTATGGAAACCTCATAATTTTCAGTATTAAAACCACTAGTTAATAGAAATAAAACTAAAATATTTCAATACACTCAAGGAAATAGAATTCTGCAAAATCACATTTAAATAAATTAATTGAACTTAGGTCAGCAGCAATGTAATATTACTAACAGATAGCTTTTACTTCGGTTTCCGTGCAGTTTTAGTTAAAAATATTCAGAACTACTTTTCTGGCATACTAATACACATACATATTCAATTTATGGGCCCTATTAAAGACATTGCATTGGCGGACGGGTCTTTTGCAAAATTCAGACCACGTTTGAGCATTCGGACGTGAATATTAACATACTCTGGTATTCTACTTTAGTTTTGTAGGGAAATGTGTATGGAAAAAATAAAATCTAGATTTTATGATCACTAAAATTTACAATAAAAAATTTACTGACTCGTGAAGGATTTGAACCTACGCCCTCCGATGGTCAAGATTTGCTTAATATCGGCGCTCTAACCTACTGAGCTAACGAGTCTTGTCGGTTGTGAGTGAAAACGGAGCAGTCTATACGGAAAATTATTACTTATTTATTTATTTATTACATAAACCACAGCAACTAATTAAACTTAATTATCCATTCTTAAAACTAATCTTAAAGCCAAAAAGGTTACCTTAAAGTAATGATAGAAAACAAAAAAAAACAACAAAAGCAATCACAGCACCTTTAGATACATCTTATGTGTTATGTACGTTAGGCTGTGTGTGTGTGTGTGTGTGTGTGTGTGTGTGTATAATAAATTTAAAATAAAGTAAAAACTAACATAAAATGCATTTGCATTTTGCAAAATGATAATCACTGATGATATCATACTATGAATTATATCACGTATAGAACAAGGTAGTTTTACATAAAGTCAACAAGACTCGTTAGCTCAGTAGGTTAGAGCGCCGATATTAAGCATATCTTGACCATCGGAGGGCGTAGGTTCAAATCCTTCATGAGTCAGTTTTTTTTATTTGTTTTACATGGTATTTCGCAGACATAATTATATCTTTTATATATAACACAGATACACAAGACTCGTTAGCTCAGTAGGTTAGAGCGCCGATATTAAGCAAATCTTGACCATCGGAGGGCGTAGGTTCAAATCCTTCACGAGTCAGTCTTTTTTATTTGTTTTACATTGTATTTCGCAGATATAATTATATCTTCTATATATAACACAGATACACAAGACTCGTTAGCTCAGTAGGTTAGAGCGCCGATATTAAGCAACGAGTCATTTTTTTAAATTTGTTTTACATTGTATATCGCAGACATATATCTTCTATATATAACACAGATACACAAGACTCGTTAGCTCAGTAGGTTAGAGCGCCGATATTAAGCAAATCTTGACCATCGGAGGGCGTAGGTTCAACTCCTTCACGAGTCATTTTTTTAAATTTGTTTTACATTGTATATCGCAGACATATATCTTCTATATATAACACAGATACACAAGACTCGTTAGCTCAGTAGGTTAGAGCGCCGATATTAAGCAAATCTTGACCATCGGAGGGCGTAGGTTCAAATCCTTCACGAGTCAGTTTTTTTTATTTGTTTTACATTGTATTTCGCAGACATATATCTTCTATATATAACACAGATACACAAGACTCGTTAGCTCAGTAGGTTAGAGCGCCGATATTAAGCAAATCTTGACCATCGGAGGGCGTAGGTTCAACTCCTTCACGAGTCATTTTTTTAATTTTGTTTTACATTGTATATCGCAGACATATATCTTCTATATATAACACAGATACACAAGACTCGTTAGCTCAGTAGGTTAGAGCGCCGATATTAAGCAAATCTTGACCATCGGAGGGCGTAGGTTCAAATCCTTCACGAGTCAGTTTTTTTTATTTGTTTTACATTGTATATCGCAGACATATATCTTCTATATATAACACAGATACACAAGACTCGTTAGCTCAGTAGGTTAGAGCGCCGATATTAAGCATATCTTGACCATCGGAGGGCGTAAGTTCAAATCCTTCATGAGTCAGTTTTTTTTATTCGTTTTACATGGTATTTCGCAGACATAATTATATCTTTTATATATAACACAGATACACAAGACTCGTTAGCTCAGTAGGTTAGAGCGCCGATATTAAGCAAATCTTGACCATCGGAGGGCGTAGGTTCAAATCCTTCACGAGTCAGTCTTTTTTATTTGTTTTACATTGTATTTCGCAGATATAATTATATCTTCTATATATAACACAGATACACAAGACTCGTTAGCTCAGTAGGTTAGAGCGCCGATATTAAGCAAATCTTGACCATCGGAGGGCGTAGGTTCAACTCCTTCACGAGTCATTTTTTTAAATTTGTTTTACATTGTATATCGCAGACATATATCTTCTATATATAACACAGATACACAAGACTCGTTAGCTCAGTAGGTTAGAGCGCCGATATTAAGCAAATCTTGACCATCGGAGGGCGTAGGTTCAAATCCTTCACGAGTCAGTTTTTTTTATTTGTTTTACATTGTATTTCGCAGACATATATCTTCTATATATAACACAGATACACAAGACTCGTTAGCTCAGTAGGTTAGAGCGCCGATATTAAGCAAATCTTGACCATCGGAGGGCGTAGGTTCAAATCCTTCACGAGTCAGTTTTTTAATTTATTTTACATTGTATTTCGCAGACATATATCTTCTATATATAACACAGATACACAAGACTCGTTAGCTCAGTAGGTTAGAGCGCCGATATTAAGCAAATCTTGACCATCGGAAGGCGTAGGTTCAAATCCTTCACGAGTCAGTTTTTTTATTTGTTTTACATTGTATATCGCAGACATATTTCTTCTATATATAACACAGATACACAAGACTCGTTAGCTCAGTAGGTTAGAGCGCCGATATTAAGCAAATCTTGACCATCGGAGGGCGTAGGTTCAAATCCTTCACGAGTCAGTTTTTTAATTTGTTTTACATTGTATTTCGCAGACATATATCTTCTATATATAACACAGATACACAAGACTCGTTAGCTCAGTAGGTTAGAGCGCCGATATTAAGCAAATCTTGACCATCGGAAGGCATAGGTTCAAATCCTTCACGAGTCAGTTTTTTTATTTGTTTTACATTGTATATCGCAGACATATATCTTCTATATATAACACAGATACACAAGACTCGTTAGCTCAGTAGGTTAGAGCGCCGATATTAAGCAAATCTTGACCATCGGAGGGCGTAGGTTCAAATCCTTCAGGAGTCAGTTTTTTTTATTTGTTTTACATTGTATTTCGCAGACATAATTATATCTTTTATATATAACACAGATACACAAGACTCGTTAGCTCAGTAGGTTAGAGCGCCGATATTAAGCAAATCTTGACCATCGGAGGGCGTAGGTTCAAATCCTTCACGAGTCAGTTTTTTTTTTATCTTTCTTTGTTACGGTCCCAGTGTATCCAGCGGAAGACCAACTCTCCCTCTTTTAGCCGATAGTATTTGTGAGGCTATACCTAACGAGGGACCAGTTGATATAGTTGAAGATGGAAAAGCCTCTAAGTGTAGTTTGTGGGATTATTACATAAGTTTCATGGCCGGGATCCGCGATCGAACCGTGGTCCGCCTAGTTAATACTCTGTGTTTTAACCACTAGGCCATCCGACGCACTATTTATTTAATTTACATTGTACCTATATCGCAAACTTCTGTCGTCTATATATTTATTTATACATAGAACACAATCGTTAGCTTAGTAAAAGTGTCCTTCCCTAGGGTTCAAATTTTCTCTGTTTCAAATTTTATCAAACTTATTTTTAGTGGTTAAGCCGTGAAAGCGGAACAGACAGACAGACATTACTTTCGCATTCATAAAATTAGTATATATATATTACTATATAATAGCTGTATGGATTAGGAATATAATAGGTGTATGGATTTGTATTAATTTTCAAATCTCAGGTAGACACCAGCGGCGTGAGCCCATACAACCCGATTCCTTTCGGCTTCCCTTTAAGAATTTGTAAATCTAGGTATATAGACTAACGACATTTTATAAAATAATATCATTACAAACCTATTTTATCAATCCAAACTTACTCTATAAGTCATTTTTTCTAAACGCCTCCCGATATCCATAAGCAACATAAGTAAATAAGCCGATACAATACCGGCTTGCTAGCCCATACAAACCTTATTTCATAATAAGCAACTGTCTCTTTCATTTGTATTGAAATCCGCGCACGTTCCCTCTCGTTTTAGCACGCGCAAATAGACTACCAAATAAACCGATGAATTCCGGGTTATTACGACTGTAACCGGTGGGAATTTTGTCTGCGTTTAGATAGTTGCATGTTTACTTACGTGTTTATTTTATTTTTAGAATTATAGTTTTGAATACTAAATACTACTTAAATAAAAAAAGAGTTTAGGTAATTTAAATCCCTATCACTAAACGATAAATTTCTAGTGTCATTGGTCATTGGTGCATTTTGGGTTAGAGAAGAAAATTTTAGATCTTGCGTAGCATTAGTTGAGTGAACTATTTTACGGCTTCCCTTCTGAAAATATTCACCCTTCGCCACTGGTAGACACTTATACAAATTTGAACCTCCGCCATTCGATAGTTCGTTTTTTTATTTCTTCACGGGTTATCTTACAGCTCCTGAAACCGTGTTACGGTTCCAGGGTACCCAACGGAAGACCAAGTCTTTTAACCGATGGTATTTGTGAGGATATACCTAACAAGTGGCCAGTTCTGTTGAGGTATATTTAGATGGAAAACCTCTAAGTGTGGTTTGCCGGATTATGTACATAAGTTTTTAATTACGCCAATTACGAACTAGACACAACAAAATGTTCAGAAATAGTGTGGCTATTTCTAATTTGTCAGCATATATTTAACTTAAATCAATTTCGAATGTCAGTAAATAATAGAAATTAGTAAATTTTTGAGGAGGCTTTTGGGGAATAGCCAACTGAGACGATTGTTTCACCGCAACGAGCCTTTAGTGACCACTCCGACACAAAAGTGGTCGGATTGTGGACAACCGCAAATTAAATTTATATGGTTAAATTCTAGCTCTTTGCCGAACCTTTTTTAATTGTAAAAATACAATCTTTTATATACCTAATATATATTTTTTAATTATTTACACTTAACAATATCTGTCATCACGCCTTTTATCCCAAGAAGGGTAGGCAGAAACAATCGAATGCCATTTGTTGCGATCCTGACATACCTCTTTTGCTTCTTTTATATTCATCATACCTTTCATACATGCTCAGCGATGGTGTTTCGAATATGTCCATCGATCAATACATTTTTATATGTTCAATAAAATTACACCGAGGTCGTCCTCTGCCAGCATTTCCTTTCACTTCAGCCATATAAACCTTTTTAGTCAATCTTTCATCCTTCATTCTTTCAACGTGTCCAAACCAGCGTAAACTACTTTTCTTCATTTTAGTCACAACATCATCTTTCACTCTGCATTCTTCTTTAATGATATCGTTTCAGATATAATAATATAAGAACCTTAAAATTACCTAAATAAACCAGGTCTGCGTGGAATAGTGGCAAGAATACTAGCTGCATTTCCCCGCTAAATCGCGATGCTGATTCGTTGAGCGAGGCCTTCCTCAGCCTCCTTAGTCAGCCCTCTTGTCACCAGAAGAAGCTGGCCTTCGTAGTGGTCGGAATGATGGATTTGAAAATTTCCAGGGTTCAGTTCTTAATCGTGTCAAAAAGTTTGAATTTGACTAAATAATACCTTCCTTAGCATAGCCTTAAAAATCGGATAACACTTGTCTTGATTCCCTCCATATTCATAAAACCTCTCATATTGTTTTTATGAGTACTTTACTGTAGTTTCATAACCTTGTCACCTGTCTAAGTGTGAACATTGTAACCATAGTCTGGGAGTACCTTATTGTGGAGTGGATACCCCAGTGAGATACAGGCGTGAATATACCATAACAAGAAAACCACCAAACCGCAGCCAACATACGCTATGCAAAGTAGAACCAAATTTCACAACAACATTCAAGTTTATGATTGCGCGGTGAGATTTAATTTTCCGGGATGTTATCTCGCATACTAATACGGATTTCCAATTTACGTGTTCTTATTGAAAGACTGCTCTCGAAGTGTATTCAAAACACGTAGATGGTAGTTTAAAAAAAAATCAAAAATAGATATAGGTAGCGGTCGTTAGATGTATGAACTATAAAAATATATTAATGTTTATTTGCTTGTTTGTCCCTTGCAGACTCAAAAACTACTGGACCGATTTTGTAACTGTTTGCGCGACTAGATAGATTCATTCACGAGGAAGGTTTAAGTGTATAACATGTCACCCTACGTTTCTTGGGAGTTGCCGAAGTAAGTACCTACCAAAAGTGCGTTTTTTGCGAGCGTTATTGTCTTATTTGATGAACAAACTATCCATGCATTTTTTTTTTTATTTAGTAATTATGTTTATTATCTGATCTTAAATACTAAATTACAAATATAAAATAAAATTACGAATAATATGTTTTTATGTAAATCGCTATCTACTGGGAGAGTACCCAACAGACTGGCTGTATTACCTCGTTGGATGGCAATGCTTATTCTTTGACCTAAGTAAGAGCCAGCCCGTTGGTCATGTGAACTTTCTATTAGTCGTTTATGTCTTGGAACAGACGGTGTGCTCCAGGTCCCCACGGTCCCATCGTTTCCACACCAAACGCCACAAATATGTGTTCTTTCGGAAAAATGCGACGTATGGCCATTTCAACATTCAGGCCGCATTTGTAAAATTTATTAAAGGCATTATATTAAATTTTTTATACCTATTTTCCATTTCCAGAACTAATATTCATATTTTTAAACGGTTATTTAAAAATTTACCAATAAAAAGACACATAAAATTAACTTTAAAAAAAAAGTGTACCGACTTCAAAAATTTGCACTGAAAAGTAAGAAATAATAAATATTTCGTCGTAGAATTTGAAGACGGTTGGTGCCAAATTAGGATACAAAATTAAGTAAACATCTAAGAAGATAAATATCTGTTAAATTTTGTCTAGATTAGTGAATTTGGGAAGTAAGTTGTTTTTTTAATTTGGCACCAACCGTCTTCAAATTCTACGACGAAATATTTATTATTTCTTACTTTTCAGTGCAAATTTTTGAAGTCGGTAAATTATTTTTTTTAAAGTTAATTTTATTTTTCCCTTTTAAGTGATTTTGCTGCCCTGAGAGAAAAATAATCACGCAAATAAAATTATAGAAAATTTTAAAAAAATACTGCTTTGGATAGGATTTGAACCTAGTGCATCCTACGCTGCACCCCATACCTTTAGCCGTTAGACCACCGCCGATACAAAAATTGACAACTTCGTGTCAATAGCAACCGTTGCTAAGGCTTTTCTCTGATACATAATTTTTAGCCGTAAACAGAGACAAATTACTGAATTTCTGAAAAACTACTGAACCGATTTTCGTCATATGTCTGTGAGATAATGCCGAGAAATTATTATATCCTTAAAAAAATAATTCGTCAAAATCGGTACATATTTCATCGAGATACTGATAATTGACTTAAAAAGTCAGTTTTATCAAAATTACTGAAAAACTAAAGAACCAATTTTTATGAGATAAAAATGGGACCAATCCGGAAGAATTATCTGTCGATTAAAAAAGAAATCATCAAAATCGGTTCATAAACGACAAAGTTATCCGCGAACACACGTAAAAAAAAATATATATACGGTCGAATTGAGTAACGTCTTTTTTTTTTGAAGTCGTTAAAAAGACAACAAAATCAGACAATATTTTTATTAAAGCAAGTACACATTTAAACATAAATCTAAAATATACATTAAATTTTATCTAAAAACCCTTAAATACCTTAAAACTAAAAAGAAAAAGAAAAGAAAAGGGATGGAGGAATCAAAGGTAGAATACCTCCTCCAGCTCTGAAGAAAATCCAATCGTGCCAAGAACACTCGCTGCGTTACCCCTTTGAATCTCCAAGCTTATGCGGTGAATGAAAAAACTTTTAGCTCGGTGATCACCAGACTTTTCGATAAGAAGCTCCAAGAAATTTACCAATTTTATCAGCAAACTTCTTGGAGCCTGATGACCACGGGCCAAGAGTTTCAACCGCAAAAGCAAGAAAGTCAAAGTGATCTAGCAGCGAGGAATACTTTTGAATTTTTAAATGTGACGCTTCAGAAACTGCGGCACCTGCACAGCTGGAGGAGGCGGCGACATGACTAGGAGCATGTGCATGTGGCGTCCTACAAAATAAATTTTGTCTGTGTATATGACAAGGCTAAAAAAATATGTACAAACACGGCCGGGTCACCTGTGACTAAATAAAACTATTGTAATCACTCAAGACGACAATAGATGCTACATTTCTAGTAAGTAACTTAGTGCATAGTTGACATAATAATAGGATTACTATCGAAGAGTTCAACTTCAAACTCCATGTCCAAACAAGGTACTAGTTAGTCGAGTTTTAGGTCAAAGGACTTCAACGGAAATGAAACCCTGTTCTGAGAGTAAATTCCAATCACGTACCTTGTTGTTTCTAGTTTGTTATTACAATATTTCTTAGTTTTCTATATTAGTTCTCTCATAGCCTACTTGTTAAGGCTCCTATATCCATATTTTTTCTGGGATTAATTATTCCCAATTTCTCTGTAAATAATCCACCTGTGTCACTGCAATTTGGTATATAGTTACTTATTCAATATGAAATAGCTGTTATTTTTTCAATGGGTTTTATTGAATAGAAAATATGGGTTATTTTTTGTGTATCTAAGTGAAAAAATAACGGCTATTTCACTTAGATATATTGAATAAGTAACTATATGCTAAATTACATTGACACAGGTGGATTATTTACAGATAAATTGGGAATATGGATATAATATATGGCTATTAATTACTAGAGAATTACCTACTAAAACTAAGAAATATTTTTCATATTTTAAGCCAACGTTGTCTTTAAGAAATGCGTATGTGAGCTATTGGAGACGCAGGTAAATTACATACTAATATTGTGCGACCTGTTCCTTCTTTTATGTGTAGTTGATTGTTATTATTTTCCCTCTTTACTATAGTTTAAAGTGACAATAGTTTATGGCAGGGTAATTCCTCACTTTGCATCATATATCAATATATTTTGTGAAATCTCCTGAATAAATAAATAAATTTGCGTTGATATGTCTACGCTGAAATAATTCATAAATAGCTTCCAAACCCGGAAATACTGTGTGTAATTTATTTGTAATGAAATCAAAAGAAACTGTTTGTATGCCAAAATATTTAAATCTACTGCTATTTCTGCTCTTCTCTGATCTTTGCTTTCTGCTTCTTATTTTCTGATATGAATCTGAATTGAATGCTAATTATTAAAAAAATGTGACTTTCTTTGCCTTAATTAAGTTCTGGTGCTTCAAAAGGCATCTGAATAGCTTTCTATCTCTATCAGAGAATTTCAAAATTGTTAAATATGATCAACTGGCAATATATGGACATAATTATCAATCTATACAAACTAGATGACTCGTGCGAATACTTCGTAAAGTTAGTTCAACTGATCTCCAACAGATGACAACATACTTGAATCTTACTTCTCGATTCTAATCGCAGTGCATCTCGCTTACATCTCTCTAAGACATATAAACAAATTAAGTTGCGTGTTTCACTGAGTTCGTTCCACTATGATTAGAAGGGTTCCGTAGATAAATAAAAAATATATATTGACCTATATAGCTGTGTTAATGGAATCGGGTGAAGCCGGGTAAAGCTAGTGTGTAATAAAATGGACAGAATGAGTTTTGCATTGCACAAAAATGTAGGTAAATGAAATATAATTCACCTTCGACAGGTATCTAACAAAATGCCGATTTTTTTGCTAACCCTATGTGTGATATGTGTCCAAAGTGTTTTGCATATTGTAGATATTCATAAATCCTTCATGTGTCGTTGAAGGAAATTGAAGGTGATTAGATCAAATTGTTATACGTTACATATCGCACGTATTCTAATTTGAAGTACTTTTTTTTTCAGGAATTTTCATTTCTTTTATTCATTGAGATAAAAAGAACGTACGTCGGTGGCCGAGTGGTTAAGACATCTGGTATTAACTAGGCAGACCACGGGTTCGATCCCTGTTCCCGGCCATGTATCAATGGGTTTTTTATAATTAAAAACTTATGTACATAATCCGTCAAACCACACTTAGAGGCTTTTCCATCTAAATATACCTCAACAGAACTGGCCACTTATTAGGTATAGACTCACAAATACCATCGGCTAAAAGAGGAAGACTTGCGCTTCTACTGAGTACCCTGGGAAAGTGAAGAATGAAAAAAAAACCTATAGCACTATTGGTAGTATCAAGCAAGCAAGCAAGTATTTATTCCCACGGATTATATCTGTACATAAAAATCACGTCAATTGGTCGGTCTGTTTTGTCGTGAAAGAAAGAGAAACAAACAAACACATTTTGGCTTTTATAACATCCCGTCTTGAAATTAACTCACGGATATTTAATTAAAATTAGTTCAGCATTTTTTCAGGAATTAACAAATTTACCATCTTGACTGAACAGTCCCCTTAAGGCGGGTCCAGATATGTATCATTTGCCCGATCCGATCACCGTATCCGTATCAGCGTATCACGTATCAAGCCCCGTATCAAGTTGTGGACGCCTCGATTTGCTCCGTATCCGTATCTTCACAATAGTCATGATCGCGTATCAAATTGCCTAGTTCTGTGTCAGCTCTCGATCAAACATGTCGTCGCCTTTGGTTGAAGTGTACGAGAATTTAGCAAGCAACGCGAGTGAGTGATGAACGCGTCCAGACTGACCGACGCCCGTATCTGTATCACCTTTGATGATCGGACAAAAACCGACACGACATGGGACGGGCCGTATCATAACGGCGTATCGAGATCGCGTATCATGATACGCGTATCATCACCCGTCCACATATGCGATCATGATACACGTCGGCGATACGGATACGGTGATCGGATCGGGCAAATGATACATATCTGGACCCGCCTTAAGAACGCTAGTATTCTATTCTCTTGCAACCTAAACATAATATTATATACAGAAACTTAATTTATGCATTTTAACTACTTAAATAATAAAAAATCCTAAAAACAAGAACCGGGCATAACCTCAAAAAATCAGCTGATCGACCAAAACCTTCGACATTTTTTTTTCAGAGTTATCTACAGTGTATTGGACAGACGCTAACTTTGCGTTCACGAAAGACGCTAACATAACATAATAACGCTTCGTTTTTCCAAGCAGTTTATATACTTCAAGGAGTATACAATCCCATTCTTATTAATAAAGTCGAAGTAGCGACGTATTAACTAAACTGTGTTTCGTCTCCGTCTAACAAATCTGCAATTCATTATTATAGACGGAGACAAAACACAGTTTAGTTACTACGTCGCTACTTCGAGTTTATTAATAAGAGCTTAAGTATATAAACTCCTTGGTATCGTCAGAGTGAAGAACAGTTTAATTAGGTCACGTGGTTGTATTTCAGTCGGTCCCACACATTTAAAGTTATCTATTCTACATTCTATTCTATTCGCTAAGTTAGTCATTTATAAATAATTGTTCCTCGACATATCATATTCAATGTAAAAAATTTAATGAGAACAAATCTCATCATTATGTGCTTTTCATACAGAGATCCCTTATTAAAACAGACTCTGTCTACGAAATTAACGGGTACAAAAACTCACTTTTAACGCTACGAATTGTGTAAAATCTTTTATAGAATTTTATACTTTATTACAAAGGCTAAAGGTTTAAGTTTGAAAAATGTTATTGAAGGTGTGTGCAATATTGTTTGTGGACGTCCGTGAGTTCATTAGCAGCAGCGGCAGTCATCAGTAGCACAAACAATCGCGAAAATTTCGCAATCAATGTATGATGATGTATGCTGTACTTACTTTTCATAAATATTTTTTGTTCTTTTTTCAGATTAATTATTAATCAGCATTTGCGGCTCCTCCTGTGTCAAAATGATTCGCAAAACTGTAGACTGTATATATTCGTATCCCACGCGATATGGTGGTATTGTGGCGATACATCGGGGTCACCAAAATAGAAATGGCAATACACAACAATCCAACGACTGTGAGTAAAAGGAATACTCCTCTCCAACGCATGTCGCTGTAAAGTTGTATATATGCCAATGTCTTTAATATTTTCAATGGCGCGATACAGGTTTCAGTATTAAGACAGCAGCGATGCGACATCTATCGACGCGATGTGCCACCACGGTCTCAAATCATTTTAGAATCTCAAAAATAAAGACCTGTTTTTGGTGAAATATTGGCAAAATATGAAATGTGGTGAGTCTAGCGTTAACTTATTTTAATAAAACTTAACATTTATTACACTATAAAATGAAAATTATAAAATTATAAAATTATAAACTTCATTTTTATTTGCTAGTCCCCGCCGCGTCTGTCTGTTTGTCTGTAACCTTTTCACGCAAAAACTACTGCACGGATTTTGTTGCGGTTTTCACTATTAGATAGGTTGGTTCAGCGGGAAGGTTTACGAGTATTAAACATGGACCTAAATAAAAGCAAATTCGGTTCAAAATATGCGAAATATGGAGGACTTTCAGGGCTTCATGAAACTTATTTGTAACAGATTTTCAAAATTTTATTTCGTTTATATCATGTTAAATATATCTATCTTTAGATAGCACTTTTAAATTTGAACCAAAAACATATAGTTATCGCGTATTTTATAGATAGCATATAATTAGTATGGAACAAACATTATGAGGGGAACTCTTAATACTAGTTCATTACTGATCGAAGATTATAAATAGCTTATTATAAGATCTTATTTATTTCAGGAAGAAAATCCAAGAGAAACTTACTTATAGGAAATGTAAGTACATGAGTATCCCTTAAAATCTTTTCCCATCTTCCTGGATCTTAAGGAACGAAGAATGAATCGAAATAAAATAAATCCTCTTAGCATCATGTACCTTTTAGAAAGAGCAGCGGCTAATCACCTGGCCTTCCCTCGATATAAAACGGAGCCCGATTTTTCAATTTCATCTCGTGTCAGGCCTTAAAAGGTTTCGAGAAATCAATCTTTTATTTAGACGAACGCGCATCTAACTTCCTGCTTCACAAGTGGAAGAGATTTTATTTAATCGTGTAATAATATTATATTTATTTGTTGCAGAGTAGCTATAATCACAGTAACATTGTGCACATTTAGCAAGTAAAGACATCAGCAGAAGTTTCAATTATATCATGAAAATTAGTAAAGACAGTAGCAAAGTCAAAGTAAATCTGTTTATCCGTTGCGACGTGATCAATTTTATTTTATGCCTTTTACGCCCTATACATATATAAATACAGGTGTATGAAAGGTATGATGAATATAAAAAGAAGCGAAAGAGGTATGTCAGGATCGTAACAAATGGCATTCGATCACATTCGATTGTCTCTGCCTATCCCTCTTGAAATAAAAGGCGTGATGATATATAAATAGAATAGATATAAAATCACAGACTTCAGTATAAAAAACGAACTAAATGAAGATCTCATAGTGACCTTTAATTTTGGTAAGACGCGACTAGTCTAGGGTCAGTGGTTTTCTAAATATGCCCCTTTAAATTCCCTACTATTGAAATTTCGAAAAACATCCGAGATATAACATTTCTGAACACGTATGTAGTATAATAAAAAAAACATAAATAAGACTAAATGTACCCCAAAAAATTAACATTTAATTATGATTTTTTTTTCAAAAATATTCGACCTCGTCAATACAAACTTTTCAATCATCTATAGTGACCTACAACTTCCAGAGATATCGGCATGTCTCACTTTTACTGAAAAGGGGGTTCCTACAGAAGCGATCGAAAAAACATTCCCAATTGTAAATATACCCATAAATGTAGCAAGACAATACAAATTTGTTGCCTACGGTGACAGTGTCTGCCCTACAAAGAGACAGATCCTTCTCCACCAAACACATTGTACAAAGCCTTTGACATCAAGAAAATGAGTGAATTCCCACAATAGAGTTAAAGTGATCCTCGCTGAATTCCTGTAACAATGGCGGGGTCACGCGAAGGTGTGAGACTAAGTCGAGGTTCCGTAATAAATCCAATTTGTGGGCAACAAAGGTTGTTCTCGTTAAGGCTCTGTCTAACGTTACAGGTGAACGGGAAAAAATATTGAATCATTACTATTTTTGACAAAACTTTGAATGAAAATAGACATTTATTTAACAGACTGAGGCCAATCGGATAAAATTGTCAAAAAATCGTTAGGACCAAAATGTGCTTCCGAAAGCAAATGCACAAGTCAGTATAAAAAAAATACCCAAATCGCTTTAAGTGTGCCTATAAAATTTCCCGATTTCTCAGGATCCCATCATCAGATCATGACCTGATGACCATGACCTGGAAAGTATACCCTTTCAAACAAAAAAAAAATCCAAGTCCAGGCGTCTTCAAGTAATCGGGGAACATACATAAAAAAACAAAAGATTCCGACGAATTGAGAACCTCCGCCTTCTTTTGAAGATTATGGTCTTTATATGTCAAACTATTGCTTTCCGCCGCTTTAAAATCAACCTCTATTTTATTTCGGTCGATATAGCGATATTTTAGTTTCAAGCAGTATCTGTCTATTTATCATCACGCCTTTTATCCCAAGAGGGGTAGACAGAGACAATCGAATGCCATTTGCTACGATCTTGACATACCTCTTTCGCTTCTTTTATACATCATACTTTTCATACATGCTCGACGATTGTCTGTACAAGCAATTTTTTTTTAATATAAAAAAAACCCTAATTTATATTGACATAAGCCAGTGATATAACCCGCTAACAAAGACACACACGTTCATTATTACAATAGATTGTACAAAAAATGTGCTGGCTACGAGAAGTGATATCTTTGCGTAGCACATCGAATGGCTACGGCGTAGCGCTACATAGTGCTACACAATCTACATAATTGCTCTTAATTGGAATGAAAGAATGCAGTTTTTGTCTCAGACCGTAAATTATTTTGTTGTAAAAGTAATGGTATAAAATGCATAAACTTATATTTATACTAGTTTTCAGCGCCGGCTTTGCTCGTGTAAATTTTGAAAATTACAAAATGTACACCGAACTTTTTTTAATTCTTCACGGGTTACGTTACCGCTCCTGAAACCGTGTTACGGGGGGCCAGGGTAGCCGATGGTATTTGTAAGGATATACCTAACGTGTGGCCAGTTCTGTTGAGGTATATTTATATGGAAAAGCCTCTAAGCGTTCTAAGCGTAGTTTGTCGGATTATCTTCCGGGATCCGGGATCGAACCAGTGGTCTGTCTTGTTAATACCAGACGTCTTAACCACTCGGCCACCGACACACTGAAAGATTTTCGGGATAAAGCGTGCAGATCCAATTCTGTGCAAATCTCGTCGATGTATATTGCCTTGTTTTGGCTGATTTATAATATTAGGATGCATCTTTGTAACCAATACATGTACTTGCTTTGAGACAGTTAACTACGGTTAAGCAACGTAGCTAGATCTAGAGATGATTTGTTCTTAAAAAAAGAGATAAACGTTACGTAAATATTAGGCATTATTTAAGCTGTATTTTCAAACTTATTTAATTACAGACACAAAATCATAACGAATCTACAATAACTAAAAATCTATTTAAAGCCACTTAAGTTCCCATTGTAAATTTAAATAAGAAAATTGAATGGAGTAATACACCATCTTAACATTGTAAGCGTTGAATTATATGGAAGCTCGCCGCGAAGGGATTCGATAAAGAATTGAAATGTATTTGCCGTTAGAATTGTGGGGCACGTGTGAGGAATTAGAGATGGCGAACTGAAGAACCATTGCATTGAACTAAACCTTATCTCTAACCGTACACACATAAATAGTCACAGTTACGCACAAGACACAAAACTAAATATATTATGTCCTAGATTTTCTGCCCCTGGCTCCACCCGTCGATATATTCGAACAATATAAAATATAGTGAAAGAAATTTTAGAATAGGTTCAGTAGTTTTTGAGTCTATTCATTAGAAACAAAAAAATAAATTATCAAGTCGTCAAAACTACCGCTTTTAGGGCGCGAATATTAAACCATTTGAGATACTATCTATCTATCTATCATCGCGCTTTTTATTCCAAGAGGAGTAGGCAGAGACAATCGAATGCCATTTGTTACGATCCTGACATACCACTTTCGCTTCTTTTATATTCATCATACCTTTCATACATGCTCGGTGATTGTGTGTATTTTTTAGTATTGCATTCTCTATATTATTTTATATCTATACTAATATTATAAAGAGGAAAGATTTGTATTTTTGTATGTTTGTATGTTTGTTACGAATAAACTCAAGTACTACTGGACGGATTTTGATCATTCTTTCACCATTGGAATGCTACATTATCCCTGAGTAACATACCATCACGGCATGACGACGGGAACGGGGTGGGCAGAGGTGAACATGACAAAAGCTATGTATGAAGTGTATGTTTGCCAACATTCTGAAATAGTCACGTACGAAGTTATAAACCTTTTTAGTCAATCTCTCACCCTTTATGTTTTCAATGAGCCAAACCAGCGTAAACTAATTTTCTTCAGTTTAGTCACAACAGCATCTTTCACTCCGCATTCTTCTTTAATGACATCGTTCCGAATACAGTCAATACGCTTCATATCACACATACTTACATCTTATTTATAATTAAGGCACAGGTTTCATGTCACGATGACTCGACTTTTGTCTTCAGAGGGCGTGCAACAATATCATATAGCAGACCTTAATGATGCTATTTCGTATGTAACATGATATTAATGGTTAGAGTAATCTGTCCAGCGTTCAATAGAAATTAATAAAACTGTATAAAATTCACGATTTCAAGTGTATTCAATGGCTAATCGCACTGCGGTAGGCGATGCTAAAAGAACTATGTCATAAAACTAAATAATAATAATTCCTTTAGTTAGGTCGTTACCAAGTAGCAGTCTATATATATATATCTATAGTTTCTTAATGAAAATGTTTCAGCGGTTTAGTCTCCCGCTATAGTAATAAAACAAACATTGAAATTTAATTAGTATAATCCGTGTTAGGGTCGCGTTCAACAAGTTTTCAGTTTTCAGCACTAATGAAACATCCATCTAGGGATTATTATTAAGAAGAGAACTTAATGCCCGTGAGAATGGATCCTGTGAACTTTTGTCAAATATTTGTATCAAACTGTCTTCGTACAATAGACTCGTATTGAACTGGTTTTAAATTGATAGGAAATTGAAAATTTGATTGCTTTCTGAACATATAACGTTCCCAATTTGTCACAAAACACACAGCCTAAAAACTTTGTGGCATGATTAGAGATACTATGTAGTATACTATTATAGAACAAACCAGAATACGCATGCGCACTGAATAGTATAAAACTGTCATGTCTCCATAAAATACGAGATTTTCCGCGCGTCAACTTCTCGCTAGGATTTACCAATTTTGGAATAATTTCTTATTATCAAGAGATAGGATTAATTATTATTAATAAAAAAATAACACCTATTCTATGTTCTTATTCATACATGCCTTTTTTTAAAGGAACCATGACAACCGGGTACTCTATTTTAGTGTAGGTACTATTTTTATCCACAGTTTGAATAATTTATGCGGATTATGCTATCTAAGTACACCATGAAATTATCTAGGTAACTAATATTATAAAGAGATAGTTTGTAAATGTGTATCTTTTAAACTACAGAATCGATTCTAAAAAATATTTCACGAATAGAAATCTACGATATCCCTGAGTGACAAAGTATCCACGGCGATCCCGTTATTGTCTTGGTAAGTAACGCATTTAAACAAATAGGTAATGTTGTATTATATAACAATATATATATATATATGCCATCCAAATCCATTCAGCCAGTAAAGTGTATATAAACTGTTATACTTATAAAAATACTGAAATTCCTCTTACAGAATAAAAAAATTGCAGAAAATATAATAGGTTATAAATAAAAATAAAGGAAAGGAAAATGAGAGATTTTCGAAGAATTTTGTGCGTAATAAGTTTATTTGTTTCTCTACAAAGCGAAATAAGGTTAAAGATTCCATCCACATAAATATCCCATTAGAGAGCTTTCCTCGTAATAGCTTATTATACTAGAAGCTACTCGCGACTTTGCTTACAAAAACAATTTTTCTTATTTTCTTTGATTACAAATGTAGGTATGCTTGGTAATATTAGCCTAGGCAAGGTATGTGAGTATTCTGATTAATTATAATTAGGTATTTGTCACAAGAAAACAACCCTAACCTTAATTTAATTTAATTCCCGAAAGTTACAAATTAAAAATCTACAATTTAAATTGACATTTTCAAAAATATCACTAACCTAGGTAATACAGAAAGCCTAATTATACTAAACCTACCATTCACAGAGTAGTCCAGTACGGCGCGATGCAAATTACTAGAATAATACTTAAATTGAAATATTTATTCTATGGAAACTACCAATATTGTACCCTAACGTAACTTAAATAAGGTTTAAATTAGTTTGATTTTTCTATGGAATGAAGATATTATTTGATGAGTAGCGAATGAGTGTCCTGAATAAATTTGCAAGTGGTTTACAGGATATGGAGAGGTATGCTTTTAATGCTCTTTCCGTGTTCAAATTAATACTTGCATGTTACTAATGGGAAGTGAATTGTTTTACGTTCAAAAGTTCATTTTCTTTTCTGATGCAGGATGCACAATAAATGTATTAGGGAAATTTGGTTTGGTTTTGTTTGTTTATACTCTTTTAACTTAAAAATTACATACGAATTTTGTAGCTGAAATTAGGATGCTGCGCTGGTCAGCGGGCGTCACCCTCTTGGACAAGGTGCCTAATAACTATGTACGTGGAAGTCTAAAAGTGGCACCGATACCTGAAAAGTTCACCGAAACACGGCTGCGTTGGTATGGACACGTGATGAGAAGGCCCTAAGACCACATGGCCAGGAAAGTGCTGAATATTGAGTCAGGACCGAGACGCCGCGGCAGACCCCGACTCTCATGGCTTTCAGCTATAAATAATGACCTCAAAGCCCTAGAACTGGACCCACTGACGACCCAGAATAGATCGAGCTGGCGAAATGCGATTAGGAGAGCCGACCCCAATTGAACATGGGATCACAGCCGGAGAAAGAAGAAGAAGCACTTATCGTTTTTTTTTTTTTTTTTACTTTTCACCTGTAAAATTTATTTTTCTTTCTTCACGGGTTTTCTTACAGCTTCCAAAACCGTGATACGGTCCCAGGGTATCTAGCGGAAGACATAGCCTCTCTCTTTTAGCTAGTGGTATTTGTGAGTCTATACTTACACCTAACGAGTAGCCAGTTCTGATGTATATTTAGATGGAAAAGCATCAAAGGTGGGCACTCATTCGTCCAATCGCCGGCGCGCCGCCGTACGGTCCACCGAAATCGAGCACAGACTCGTCCAATTCTTGTACCGAATGGTCCGCCTAGATCGTCTGGCTTGGGTATACTTGGATATAATTAGACAATAAATTCCTACTGGTACTGTGCCCTTATTTAGAGTCCGGTTAATCATTTATCATTTCATTCCGCAAAATGACATTATTACACATTACATTATATTACACATTTGTAAAATAATATATGATTCTAGGTCCATTACTTTCAATATGTATCTATATTCATTGTCTCCCTGTTGTTATTTCATAAATTGTAGATTTTATTTTTACGAACCATTTTTCACATAGGATTGGAATTATGTTCCATTTTTAGGTTTAATCTTAAGGTTTTTTATATACTTAGTTGTGTTATTTTTAAATATTTAGTTGGAAATAAAATTATCTATAACTTTGGAACTTCCGAAACACATAAAATTTCGCTTGATTTTGTTGGCAGATATTGACTGTAAAATGTTTTATCTGTGGTTATTATTCAATTTAATACGCTAAGTATACAAAGCAAGTCTCCCGTGAAATTATCCGGAATCCTCGTGAGATTTCACTTCATCTGAGAATACGAGCACATTATTAAAACGGGTGAATCAAATAAACGAAACAATGAAAAAACTCGAGCCCTGAAGCCTATCCTATGTAACATTAGTGACTCAACATATTTCCATTTCATATCAGGACGGAACCCTAATAATTCCACATGAATTTTAGGACGTATTTCTTCCCTTGCACTAGGAACTTGAATTTTTATAAGATTATGCCCAGTATGACGATATAGTTATTAATTTCAACTTGATGACATACAGACAAACTGACAAGAAAGTGGATTTTTTACTGAACTCTAAAAATGTATGTATGTATTTATAACTAGCTTTCCACCCCGGCTTCGCCCGTGTAACTCATATTAACTTTCATCCCCTATTATAATCTTGAGTTCATACAAAAATCCCTTTCACTTTTCAAACGCTTTCCGTTTTTTTCCGAATTTTCCAATTTTTCTTCCCCAAAAAACATGATTCGGACTATTAAGAAAGTTTAAAAAAGTAACCAAATCGGTCCAGCCGTTCTCAAGTGACGTGCCTACCAACGACTACGGCAGCATTTATAAATGAACTAGAATCTGCTTTGAAAATTATGTGAAGGTGGTGATAGTTCATGTAACTGCGACGTATGCCGTCAGGGTGATAGGACAATACGACATGCACTCACTGACAGTAGCGGGTATAGCTCATAATATAATAGGTAGGTACATAAAATATAATCCATGATTGTTTCCGTTTTCTTTTCATAAAGAAAATTTCATACATTGTAATGATTAGAATCTAACTAAAAATAACAGATATTTACGTCTGTTAAAGAAGTTACACACATCTAGGTCCATTAAGTGCAGCAATAGGCTTGCCACTGTTCAACATGGACAACTGGCAAAAAGTGGCCACTGTTACTGGTATCTCTCTACCACAAGGTATAAATACCGTAAAGATGTGTGTGTTTTGTTTGTGTATATTATACAGCGAACGTGTGTTTGCACACATATAGTTAGAGGGTTGGAGAGTGACATAGCCTACTTTTTATTCCGGAAATCCTTCAAGATAAAAAGTTCCAAGGGTGAACCGAGGCTGAAAATGCTAATTAATACAAAAATAAATATTCCAAATAAATAAACGTATATCCTTAGCGCCGGCACTGCAACATCGTTCAGAGGAAAACCTGCCACAGTGCCCAGTAGCAACTCAGTGACATTCATTGACGTAAAGCTTGCGGTGAAATGTTCTATCAACAACATCTAGCTAGACACTCGTAGTGCCTAGATATTGTTATCGCTCTTTATATAGGCAGAATATGTTTTTTTTTATTATTCACGGGTTGCCTTACAGCTCCCAGTTGAAGACCAAGATTCCAAGACTCCCTCTTTTAGCCGATGGTCTTTGTCAGGCTATACCAGTGGTCAGTTCTGTTGAGGTATATTTAGATGTATTTGTCAGATTATGTACTTACATAAGTTTTTAATTATAAAAAAACATAATTAGTACTATAGGTATGGTCCGCCTAGTTAATGCCAGACAAATAAGTTGAGCTCTTTGCCACATTTTTTAAATAATATGTAGTAGATTGTTGTACTGCGCACTGATGTCAAAAGTTAAACTTTTTGTTATACTGGCAGGAATTATCATCATTTTGAACACATCTGAAGTAGATATCTGTGTTATTTTGGAATCGCTTCAAGATATCAAGATGAAACAAAAAGCAGATTCCAAGTTTATGAAGTTCCTGAAATTATAAGTTTCATAAAAATCCAGTTAAGCCTTTTCTGGACAGACAGACTGGCATTTATTTTTTATGGCTGTACCTATAGCTGTTACCTAGTGATGTAAAAATTTCGACGACCGAAGACGGATCGAAAAGCCAGTTGATAATAAGCATGGATATTCCAAAAAGAATTGTGTGTGAACAGTAAAAAAATATATAATTCACCCTTAAATCATCGAACGGATATTATTTTGATCGCACCTATACATCATGTGAATGGGACAGAGGGCGAAAACAAAGTCTGCGTCTGTACGGACAATCTCGGATGAAAAATCAATCCATCAAAAGCAATAAAATGTCGAGAGGATTATGTCCTTTTGATATATTATGTCGATTTTAACGCTTTTTAGGGTTCTGTAAGCAAAATTTATAAATACATTTTGCTTACCTACAGAACCCTTAAAAGATTTATGGATTAGGTGCTAGCTTTCCGCCCCGCTTTCGCTCGTGATTTTTTTTGCATTGTGACATATAAAATTATCACGAAGGTGTTTTGGGATAAAAATATTTAAAAACATCACGACGATCAGTTGCTCTCTTTTGGCGTGAAAGATAGACAAACAAACAAACACACTTTCGCATACATAGTATAGAGTAGGTAGGTAAGTAGCAATCACTATGTTCTTTAATATCCATAAGTACTAAATACTATTATAAAAGCGAAAGTAATTCTGCTGTCTGTTACGCTTTCACGGCTAAACCACTGAACCGATTTTGACAAAATTTGATACGGAGAGTTTGAATATTGATTCTTCTGCCTCGCCGTCAATAAAAAAAATAAACTGTCAGTGCTTTTGATTGAGTATTGCACTGATGACAAATGTATTGATCTATTGATGGAACTAAATACGTAGTACATAATATAGTTATCTGTGAACTAAATTTCAGTACGTAAACTAAACAAACAAATAAACTAAAAAAATTGGAATATCCTAATTGAAACATATTTATCCACCTTTTCAAAGTATCCATGAACTCTTATCTTGCGTTTAGGTTAGTGGTTATTATTTGCTTGTCATAAAATAATATAGTATGAAATATAATTTATTTTCCTAGGCTTTTTACTTTTTTATGTAACCCGGCACCACGGCTCCATGTCGGCCTCACCCCTGAGTATCCTGGTACCCAGCGGAAGAAAAGCCAATAAGATATTAAGGCTACCTAACGGCCAGTTCGTTGGTGCGTCGGCCGAATAAAACGCATATGTATTTCACAGCCCATACCACTTTTTAATCCTCAAGTAAATAACCTTATTAATTTATAGTGACCCTTGGTGAACTGAGAAGTCTAAGTACAATGTCTGGAGTTATAGAAAATAGTATAAGAAACAAACTACAAACAGCATTGAACACTTCTCACCTAGACATTATAAATGAGTCATACATGCACAATGTACCAAAAGGTTCAGAAACACATTTCAAAGTTGTAGTTGTGTCTGAGAAATTTGATGGTTTACCGTTAATAAAGGTAAATTGGATTGTAATTACAACCAAGTAGTTTCATGTAAATAATTGGGGCTGTAAGAACATAGGACTGCTGGTTAAGATAATTCTTGTCTGTTAATCACTGATGTGGTAGTCCACATGGATGAGAAAGAATACTCATATATTGTTTATTTGAATCATGCATGACCAACAAGGGCCAATTATCACTTTTTTGGTAGCTTCTATACTTTCAGGGTTTCACTTTCTAGCATAACTATTTCATAATTATTTTTAGTACATAGGTATTCATTGTATTTAATTAAAACTATCTAGTTCATGAGACTTGGAGAAATGGATTGAATAGAATTTGGGAACAATGCAGTTGTTAGTTTAGAGAAAACTAATGGCTTGCACTATGAATTACTAGTAGAGACTGAATTGATATTTTGTGTTGTTGATTCCACTGATTCCTTTAGATTTGCCCACACTTAGATTTTATTTTATGTAATTTCCAATTATATTTCAGAGACACAGATTAGTAAATGATATACTGAAACAAGAGCTGAAGACTGGTGTCCATGCATTGTCTATAATAGCTAAAACCCAACAACAGTGGGACAGTAGTGATAAAGTTGTGGAAAGCAGCCCCAACTGTAGAGGAGGGTTCGGTAAATAAATTCTACAGATGTGATATAGAATTAAATGTGGTTAAAATATTTTAATAAAATTATTATTGTTACTTAAAATATCATGGATTTTTATTTTAATGATTTGAGGTGAGGTGACTTGAGGTGAGGTTGTCACGGGTGCTTATAAGCACACTCTACAATATGAGTTTTGATAGAGGTCTATTCTATTTTTTTGTGTAATGGCTTCAATAGCAACAAGGTAACGATAGCCAATTAATCAGTAGCTAAGATGTTCCCGCTGACTGTGATATGTCTTATTAATCGTCGACTAATCACAAACATCACAGCACGGACAGGTTAAACTAGATTCCCATTGTCACAAAGGGGCGCGTACTCTGTCCGCCATGACATGACATGACAGAATCCAATAGAGGTTGAAGGGCTAGTCAAAGTAATCAGAGATGGTTTTGACAGTTGGTTACTTTACTTATCTCTGATCATTAGAAATTTGACATTTTAGAGATCATTTTCAAAACTCAGTTGGTAGATTCTGTTTGTGTTTGATATGGGGAAGTGGAAAGTGTCATGCAGTAGAAGCATGCATAGATTCTTTTACATCAATGTAAGATATAGTCGCTGTCAAGATAAGGTAAAATAAAAGAGATTTTTCAATGTAAAGTGCTTATTATAATTTATACAAGCTCTTTTTTGTGATGCAAGTATTTAAACTAGGGATAGAATATGTAAAAATACACATAAAATTAAACCCTCTAAAATAGGCATGCTCCCTTGGCCGTGACTGTACTGTAGCCCAAGATGTAAATAATACCCATCAGGCTTAAGGGTCCTATACTGGGTTATTTTCTGGGATAAACTACTCACAATTTCTCTGTAAATAATCCACTGTAATTTAGCATATAGTTATTTATTGAATTTATCTAAGTGAAATAGCTCTTATTGTTTCAATGAATGGGTCTTATTGAATAGGAAATATGGGTGGTTTAACTTTGCCCCATTTTCTCTTATCTATTACAAAACTCTTAACGCGCTTTTTAACGCGCTGTTATACCATTACTCTTCAATTATACGTCTTGCGTTTTTTTGTAGCTTATTAAAAATTCAAAATAATAAACAACATTTCATTTTTTTAATCACCCATTTTTATTACTTTAATTAAAAATATATTAAAAATAAGTTACACGTATTTTTATATTTTATTTTTGGTTGAGTTTTTATATTTTTAATTTAATTATGAATTTTTATAAATTATGAGGACTTATAAACTAAAAACCTTAGCTAGGACTAAAATTAAGAAATATAAACTGTCACCCAAAGAAAGTGACTGATAGTGTCAGTCAAGCCACAGAGTATACGTTATAGAAATGCAAAGAGTATAATATACCGTGTTCCAAATAGGTGTTGCCGTAGCCGGAACTCAAATCGCCTACAACATTATTCATAATGTATATAATAATACTAGCTTTTGTCCGCGGTTTCACTCGTAAATATATTTCCTGTAATAGCCCATTCGAAAATAGCAAAACTTCCAAAAAATATTATATAAAAGAAGTATTTTTATAATTATATTTAAAGAATAATTATTAATTTAGCTTCAAATGGAATAAAAATGGGTAAAATGAATAGAAGGCAACACCTGAGTTCAATAACTAATAACTCTGCCAACAGACATTAGTATTTTTAAATTAGAGGGTTAGCACAGATTAGGGCACCTATTAATCCTTAATTTTCAATATTTCAGTATTTTTAAAATAACTCGAAAATTAAAGGATATAAAAAATAAAAAAAATGAAAAATAAGCTTTCTAGCATGTAATCTCCAAACGGTTTTCGAATTTTGGTACCTTACGAAAAATGAAATGTTGTCCATTATGGATATTATAGAAGTGGTGGATATTGTTTTCTACCACACTGTAACCTTCATGCATGGTCTGACCACAATATAATAAAAAAAATGCTAGATCATAAATGGGTTTTAGTTGATGGAGAACAATTTCTCAGGATCACATTTTTCATGTTGAGAAAATTTAGATTTTTAACATGAATAAATAAAACAACAAAGTACAAAATATAAAAGTTTATTCTTACAAAAATACCACATTAACGTTACAACAAGAATCTTATGATGGGCACGTACACAAAGGCAGCTGGTTGGTGAAATAAGCATAATTTGTCCCCAATACAGCACAACTTTTATTTTTTCAATATTAATTAAAAATGGTATGGCTATCTTCACCGACATTTTGGTGCCGACTCGAAGAATGCAGACAACCAGCTGCCTTTGTGTGCGTGCCCTATGAGCGACCTGTACTAATGTGCCCAACAAAAAAATATTTGCAAAGATCTTGATAATCACTATTCACCCAATACCCCCATCGCACTCTGCTACTATACTTTTTCGGAAACTGCATGCGACAAATTGTACAGTGTTAAGGGCACTTTACATTACTTTGACAGTAATATCTACAGGTGTGTCGACATTTTTTTGGAAATACTTCACTAGCTGTAAGGCTTATTTCATTTAAAAAATATGTTTTTAGTATTATTTTTAAAATTCCCGCAAAACCTTCTGGACGCGATGATGACGTCACATCACGCAAACCAACAACATGATCGTCACAGATTATTTCTATTCTATTATATTTTTTTCGTGTTATGACTCCATTAGGGTCTTGATGATTCCGCCAATGTCAATTTACTATATAGTACGTTATAGTATTTGATTGGTAGCTAAGATATTTCCGCCGACTAGGATATGTTCTATTAGCCACAGACTAATCACAACTATCTCCAGCGCGGACGAGATTAAACTGGATTCACCATCATATTACGACGGAACGCGTGCGTCGGTCGCCATAACATGACGTAGAATCCGTCACAGATTAGATATAATAACAAGAAAATAAAGTGACAGATTGACATTAATTTGTGGTTGTTTATTTTAATGAAAGTGACGTCACGTAGATATACATATTTATTTATTGTTGGAGAGTTACATAATCAAAGCATATTATAAATATGTAATTCATAACTTTTTAATTACATTTTTCATGTGTAATATTGTGAACAATTGAAACACCTATTCATTGCATAATACCATTGCACCCATACATTAACGTTTACAAATCGAATTTGATAGCGGCGAACTAGACTAACATGTCTATCGTCAACACGTAAATCAAAGATAACTATTAGTTATAGGTGTCTGATCCGTAACGACGGTATTCACAGTACCCGGCCGAAAATAATACACATCGGGCTTTAGAAATATATTTTGTGGAGCTCCGTCTGTCTCCGTCGTGCAATGTCACATGTGTCCGAATGACAGGAGGCGATATATTAGCATAAAAAAGGAGAAGGGGACTTTTGGATCCAAGTTATTTGAGTTGAAACCAAGTTAAAATCGATTTTTAAAAAATGGTTATATTTTTTTAATGTAGAATACAAAAAGTTACACCAATTTACAATCTAGGATTTAAAGTAGATTGATTCATGTGAATTAAAAGTCACTAATCAACTGTTTACAATTATTATGACAATACTTAACCTTATCTCAGTTCCCACATTACTAATGTCTCTGAATGATCAGTTGTTAGTTTATATTATGCCCCTTTACAAATACACTGCTTTCATCATCATCTTGTTCTCACCTGGGCCACGGAATACAAAAGGTACGGAAGTGTATCTGAGCAAAAAAAATTAAATAAATAGCGACTCTTGACACGGCGCAATAAAGTGCAATTCAGCTCGCACAGTGCTGTTTGCCTAAAATTATAGTCACATATAAGGGGCCTCTCTTTCTATCGCGAAACTCTATCTCTTCTGACGCGCGTAAGGGTGGTCTTGTTGTAACGAATGATTAATCTGAATATTTATTACCAGTTATATACATATTACCTGTGTATAATTATGTGCTATTACTACTATTCTCCTTTTGTGAACAATGGCTTTTAAAACATACCTAATCTACCAATATTTGCATATTTTAAACTAATTAAATAGGCATATACTACGCACAATTAGTATTTATCCTAACTACGAAACTGAATAGAAGTTTTTTTAGGTGTTTAGAATTTCTAGGCGAACGCCGCGCCTCTAGGTACCGGCGACGTGCAATAACCTACTGTATGGGCACGGCCAGACCGGCCGTAACTTCATACCTAAAGTGCTGAGTGCGCCAGATCTGCCTGGGCCCAAGAATGTATGAAAGGGTACCGGTCTCCTTTAATTGCGGTACTCGGGACATTACGGCTGGCCCCAGCCCCCAAGTCGCGCATGCCTAGTCCTAGGTTTTGGATCAGACAGAGTTTTTAACAATAAGTGCGGCCGTTACAAATAACGGTTTTCGTACCATCAGAGATTATAATTGTCCAGTCGTAGCTTCCCCTCATTCTCAGTCAAGTATAACAAGTCCGCCATTGTTTGCTCGCAGATTGCCTCCTCGGCTTTCTCGGACATCTGAAAAAGCCATTGGTTTTTTTAAAGCCCAATTTGTAATTTCACTACAGCCTTTAAACATTTCAGCTTAATTTACAAGCGAGATCACAAGTTCTGATGAAACATAAAGATCTAGAAAACGGTACACCCAATTTTCACCAAACATCGAAGCTACGAACCATCTTACAAATACCAGAAACAAAAAAATCCGCTTTGAAACCGAGTCAAGAGTTGGGACACAGACAAAGGATTCAAAATTATAACCCCACTTCTTCAGGGAATCAGGGGTTAAAAAGAGTTCCAAATTAATTGTACTTAATAGCTTTTATTCTAGAGAACGAATATGTTCCGTTATCGTATCGCCATCGTATCGTAACACGTCTGACAAACTACACAAAAGTTATCGACACGTTGGCAATATTATAATGCAATAAACTCGTGCTACATTGACATTAGGATCTGGGGGTCCGTACCACAAACTTTCTAAACACGACCTAAATTAAAGCCAACTTGTTATTTAGTATACAAATGTGTCATTAACATTATTGTTAAACTATGGAACAAACCGATTTCTGAATCTGTAATCTCTCAAACTACTCAAACGATTCTAAAAATTCTTTCATGTATAGAAAGCTACGATATCCCTGAATAATATAGGGTATATTTTATTTTGCTCGAAAATATCCACGGACGAAGCCGGGGGCTGAAAGCTAGTCGAATACTTATAAAGTTTGAGGTAAGGCCCCTGTAGATATTATTTAGCTTACCGGCCTATATTGGAAGTCTCCAGGCGAATGTTTGAAATTAGGCCCAAAGTTGACGCTGACCGTAATATTCTTGTGCAGCGACACCGAGGGGTAGTAGCACCCCTCAAAAATGTCCACAAAAGCGACGCCCTGGCACTCTCCGTTCTTGAAAAAATACACTTTACTGCCCGTTAGCGGTTTCAGATTGTTGAGCGAGTCCTGAATGTTGTCTTTGTCTTCATAGTAGAGGTGGCTCTTGAATTTTACTAGAGGCTGAAATTTATGAAAATAATTTATTGCGTGGCACTTTGCCATCCCATCGACCATTGCACATGGGAATATCCAGGCCGGGGTTTGATAATTGCATATCGATGTTATTGGTTTAAAAATTGGTTTCCACACTTTCCACGCTTCTTTGATCCTGACGTAATCTATACTAATAATAAAGCTGAACTACCAGACGGATAGCCCAATTCTTGAGGAAGGTTATATAACGTCACGCTACGACCCAAAGGAGCTGAGCAGTAACCACAAACGCGAGTGCAACCGCAAGGCACAGTTAGTATTGTATAAACTATATATATATACTAGTGTATATTGACTTCATTTTTTACTGTTATCAAATAAATGTAATAGTTGGTCGCCAGTGTAACACCGTCACAATATATTATTTACGACAAATCCAATCTAAACATAATATATATGATCTTTCAGAGAGATAAGCTTATCGTTTCCATCCCACTCACCCTGTCCTTGTAGGTGCTGGGAGTTCGGCTGGCAGTTTCAGTATCTGGCAACACTATGAGGAAGCCGAGCGTGTCACCCTCGCCGTAACCGCCGCTGTAGTGCTTGCCACGCGACTCGTGAAATCTGTGAAGTGGCTAAGTGAATAGAATCTCTGATTTTATTTGCTTGAGACATTAATTTTAATCATTAAGTGTGAAATTGTGAAGTGGAAAGACAAAAGCCGCTAGTTATATACCATAGTTCAATACCATATACTATACTTATTTTTGTACTTGAAACTTTCGGCGATCGTAAATAAAGTACCTAATGCCACGGAAACGAGAAATAGGTTATTAACAAACTATATGTGAGCAAGAGGCAAATACAAAATCTATCATTTCAAGTTTCAATTTATGTAACAATAGCCACCATGTGCAGTGTGCACGTCAGCGGGATCGCCCCGGGATCTCACAACCATTGCACCAGAAACGGCAACCTCACTCCAAGGCCAATCTAACGCACGCCCTGGCTCTGGCCCTCCCACGTCCCTATCGGGGTGAGGGCCTAAACCAAACTGGCAACGCGCACGACAGTTCCAGTTAAGGTCGTAGATTGTTTTAGTAATTAGTAAATTTGTCTTTTCGTATCAAAAGTCAAACTGATGATGGACAATTTGTATCTAGTACAACACCACCGTACCTGGTCCCCTTCCTGGAGCGCCACGAGTACCCAAACTTGTCGTACCCGAGTGGCGCCTGCAGGTTGGCACATCGCCGTCCCCACCCGAGACGCGCCGCCGCCCCCTCCGGCAACTCCTCGACTGTCGCCTCCCAGTACCAGCAACCAACGCGGACGCCTGCAATAAAAAAATTGATGTGTCGGTGAGTACATGCACGACGAACAATTATTTAACCTATGGCAAGGAATCTTAATCTCTGTTATGTAGGGTAAACTATTTTAAAGTTTATTCCCCCTCCCCGGCTTTTCTTATGTAGATCAGGGTTATTCAGAGCCTCCTGCCTACCACCAGCTCAGCAGATCTTAATGGTTGGTTGCTCCCATTATCTGCCCCCCCACACTAACCGTGGGTAGCCCGCACCATGCAGTACCCCTTGTCGCCGGTAGCCGCGAGCCTGTCCTCGGCCACCCGGAGTTGCGGAGCGCGGTCGTGCATGGCCAGTAGCACGCCGCCCGGACACAGCGCCCGGTATAGCCAGCCGGGTATCGGCTTTCCGGACCACTCGTTGCTCTCGTCGAATTCCTGGAAAATAGGGAGCGCTGTCAGACGACTACCGCGCCCATTTGCATACAAACCGAGAAAAACCCCCCTAAATATTATCTTGTCATAATGAATAACTATGGATGTAAAAGCTTTCAAATGCTTAATTTGAGGTGCTTGAACTTATGAGCTATTACGAATTTAGACTAAATCTGTGTCCTGCATACATAGTCCATACCATCTGAGAGGGGTTATATGGAAAACCTAGATATGCAATGATTTCAAAATTAATGTAAGGGGACATAATTATTTATTTACGTACAATACACAATATTTGTACGTCTTGTCTGTCCAAATGTTTGTCCACAATAGGTTCCGAAACAACGTGATGGGGAATCATAGTAAGTATTTTGACTTACCAGCTTTTTGTATCGTCTCGTTATCTTAAAGGGTTTGGATTTGGATAGAATTGGGTACTTAAAGAGATCAACAAATAGAGTATTTTCCTAGAAAAAACAAGGCGGATGAGGAGTTTCCGGAGAGATTCCGGAATTTACTCACTTGTCTAAAGGGGGCGTGAGGATCTGGTTCAGCCAATATGTACCGGTAGCCGTCCTTGTTAAAGGGGTGCTCCGAAGGGTATCCGTGTGAGGGTAGTTTGAGCGCCCCTACGTCCGCCGAGCGCCCCTTCTTCCCTACAGGTGCGCCAGGTTCAAGACCCCCACCTGGCGGGCGACGCTTCCCCTGACGACCCTTGACATTGCCAGATAGTGGCACTGAAAAATAAAATTACAATCACTACATAAAGAGAAGTCCTCGCGTCTCTCTGTTTGTATGATAATCTCGAAAGCCATTGAACGAATTTGGATGCACTTGTCACTGTTACAAACTGATATTTACTCGGCCGACTTGTGGGAAAGACGTAGTTTTTCAGCGGAATTTTCAGTGCTTGTACAAATTATTATAAAACCAAACTGCACCCAGGCCCCACCTTCAGTGAAATGTCAGTCGTTCGAATATTATGAAATTGCTAAATGATATAAATAAAAAGAAATATTTTAACGAGTTTGTTTTTTTTTTAATGCAAGATTGAGCCGTCGCAATCTAACCAATTCTGAATGAAATGTGGGACAATAATATGTCCTCTTCATTTTACGTCACTTGGCTTGAATGACGCGCGTCTTCAGGCCAGCGTGACGTGAGAATCCCATAGGTATTATTTCCCTCACTTGTATATTCAAAGTTTTTCGCTTTACTTGAAAAATTAAAAAGGAAAACCTCGACCTAGTTCCGAACTAGAACCGACTCTTTTATATGTCTATAGAGATGGAACCGTATGCCTACTATACAGGGGGTGGTAGTAATTTTTCTCACAATAAAAAAAATTGTATCTAACAAGAAAATAAATATTTAGCACAACATACAGACAGAAAGTAAAGTACGTATATTATCACTCACAATCCATGACTCTTTACTAAACGTCTCACAATTTCGATAGCGTAGGTAGGAGTTCGAGCAAGTTGCGGTCTCAGATAAGATACCTAAACAAACTGTACTTATCTCGAAAACGCGTCATATCGAGCGTTCTTCATTCATGGACGCGTTTTTATATAATTGCAACGACCTTCTAACGAAAAGACGCATAATAGGTACGATTAAGTTTTCAAGGAGAATACACAAAGTGAGAAGCTAAAATACAAGAAGGAAAACAAAGTTAATAGATGCTCTAGATTCTAGTCTAGAACATGCACTAAAATTAAAATGGCAATGGGCAGGTCACATATAAAAATACACAGACGACAAAGTAGACTAAATACAATATAATATATCGACTAACACTAGATTTAAGATATCACTTACTATATAGCAAATACTCTAATAACTTTAAAATTTATTGGAAACAGGATAGATATTTTTTAATATGGAAATAAAGAAGCTTTATTGTTATTATTATAAACCACAATAGCCAAACCGAGGCCACTGCCAAAATATGAACAAGGAATTTAAATAAGATGGAGAACCTAACTCCGTCATAACCAAAATAAATGCTACATCAGCTGACTGGTATATAGGGGCGCCGAATACAGAGATCTATACTAAGAAGAAACATGAACAAAAGATGCTACGGTAGACAGCGAAAGTTACGAGACCTGCCGTGCGAGCATGACTGTGAGTGTACAACTGTAGACAAAATCTTAGTTAGAAAGAGAAAGTTATAATATGCCGTAGTGACAAAGCAGGACAAAAACTAGCGTCGCGGAAACCGTCCTTTTGTATTGCTCTATCTCTATGGGACATTATCTAACTTCTAACTCAGAATTTGCCTACATAGAGATTCACGGTCATATTGCTCGCATCGCACGGTGAAGTACGAAATGACTGCACAACGAGGCGAAAGAAGAGTACGCTGGCAAAAAAAGTAGAGTATAAAAAGAAGGGCAAAGGACGGCCACTTTGGACCACGTTACCAAAGATAGGGAAGTAACACAGCTGAGCACGCAAACAGCCCACGATAGAGAATACTGGCGCCAATTAAAGAGATAAGGCAAGGAAGAAGAAACTGTGTTAGTTGTTTCTCACAACGCGCCTGCGTGTAATATTTGGATCATTCGATTGCAGTGCTGTTGACTTGCATAATATCGCCAGAAGAAAAACTATATGGTTAAATTATTAATTACTGTACAAAAAATATCATACTCAGGCCTGATAAACATGATAAAAGGTTAGTCAATATAATAAATGACCTATTTTTGCGCAATCCTAGATAATAGATAAATATGTATGTAATGATTATTTAGAAAATAAATCAAAAATACACATTTTCTTTCGTGATATCGACTTTTTGGGTGCCATCGTTCCCATTGTACCCAGCGTAATATAACACTTCCTCATTTAGCAAATGATTTATTTTTAGGTAGCCAAGAAAATAAGAAATTAAAACACTATAGTGCTAATCGAGTCTGCAACGCGTAGAACGGAAGCTGGACATAAATATCAAATCAATTCATAATTTACTTCAATTTAATTTAGACTTTATCGCCAACATCATTGAGTTTAAATTCCACAACAGTGTCACAAACATTGTTATCAACATCTGGTATTGTTTTGTACCAATAGCCATAAACTACAAAGAGAATGATGTAAGATTGTAACCTTTATTGCCAACTCCAGTTTATATAGTTTATGGCTGAGGTAATCAATAATTCATGAATTGGATTCCAATTACACAATCCATTTTATGAAAAAAATTACAATTACCTAAATTGGAAAATTGCACAAAATGTACTCTTTTAAAAGTTTTAAATTAATTTAATTTGTGAATTCCAGAAAAATTATTATCAACTGTATGCATGATAAATAAATAAAAAAGATCACAAAAAGATTAGAGTAATTAAGCTTTAATGATTCAAGTTTAATCGAAATGGAAGACTGTAAAAATTAAGTATAGGTAGGTATTTCCAGGCCAAAAAGAAGTTTAAAAATAGAATTAAGCATACGAAACTGATTAAAACCTGCACGGTGTACGACCTTCTTCACGCGGCCGGTTGATTAAAAGCCTATTATGAGGTGGTATATGTTTAAAAAATATTTGAAAATTAAAAAAGAAACACTAACCTGCCATAAAAAGTCAAGGTGAGGAGACTTTGAAAAATCAATAAAGTGGTAAGTTGAGGCCGCGACTCGATGTCGACTAGGTAATGTGAAGGAGCACACACACAAGGCGCGCGCGTGTGTTTACTAAATATACGAGCTCTGCAAGTTCTGTTATACATATCATTGTCTAGAAATTACCGTTTACACATTGATTGTATTGTAGCTTTGGCTACTTTGTAAGAGACATGGCGCATCGATTATTTGTAATTTAACTAATTGTGACAGACATAATTATGAATAATAGTTAATTATTTATAAGTACATAACACACATCATGGATCAAGTTACATGTGCACGCTAATTGTTGAACAAGGTAATGATTCACGATTAAAATATTTTGCCATTTTGTCCAAACTTCGTTTCAACAGATTTTCTTAACTATTTTTTGATAAATTCAGGTTATAACCCAATTCAGAGATGTACTTCTTGGGCGTTAACGCATAGCGCATAGACGTGATTTCTTACACAATTTTATTATTATATTGCGGCAATCTTATTGGATTTTTTCATAAACAACCCGTGTGAAATCAAATCGGGGCGGGTCGCTAGTTTTGGTATAAAGTTGTAAACAGATATATTATCTAGTTTTGTTTCGGTAACGACCGAAGCTATATATCCTATTGTAGACTACCACAAAGAAATTTAATTCGAGCGCGAGCGCACTCTCAAGACTAAGGAAGACGACTACCACCTTATAAAGTCGTTTTGTAGGACGGGCTCGGCGTTCAACCGCTAATTTGGTTCCAGCTTTATTTATTATAGCATTTAGGTCCCTATAAGTAGATATCATTATTTTGTCGCCATTTTTATTATATTTCACTCTTTAGTTTGTAGTTTCGTACCATATTGCTTCCATAAGCAAAGAAACGAGTTGTTTCTTTTTATGTGGTAGTTACTTACTAAGTTACTTAGGTAAGTACTTACCATCCGTTTGTTTACCCAATCGTGTGTTTCGGACGATCGATATATTTTTTTTATCGGACATTCGACAGTCGGCCGTGATTTCGTAAATTAGGGAGCAATAAAAATTGGACAATAAGCACATTATACAAGAAATATAATAATGTATGAAAACTGTATTAAACCTGAAAAAGGCTGGCCTTAGGAAATTGGCAGTGGTTAAATAAGAATGCCGTTCCCCTTAAAATGAAAATTGCTTAGGTAGGTAATCTTGACTTCAATTTCAAATCCTAAAATCTAATTGTGTTTGAATTAGATATCTAATTGACTACCTACTCAACTTCAACAAAATTATTGCGGAAGGACTTTCCAATTAAAGTGTTTTCAAATCAAGTTTATGGCCCCCTTATACTCTCAATAACTTTCTTCAAATTTCATAGTAGACGACATACTGCGGAAACCTGAGGCGGAAACGCCTAGTTTTTAAGATAATCATTATTGAAGAAAAGAAATCTCGAAATAACCACTATATTATAAAGAGACATAATAATATCGCAAATTGTGTTAATGCTCCTACCCCTCATTCCCTAAATGTCCTTAGTGAAGACGGCAAGTTGCAAAAATCCATAATTTGTAAGAAAATCGATATTGAAAAACATAACCTCAAAACCAGAAATATTTTAAGTAGACTTCATAATTTAATTATGTATTATTTATATACAAACCTAACCTAACCAATTACTCCTAAAAAATTGTATTCATACAAAAATATATTATTTGTATGTCTCAAGAAACTAATTCACACTTTGCCCAAATTTATTAATAATAATCAGTATTATTCAAGCCAAACCTATACTGCCCTACTAAGCACAAAAGCGGTATCTCAAAAAAATCGTATTTTTTATTTTTATGGCATCAGATAGCTTAAAAACATACGGATCTAATGAACTAAACCTATTAGCGGTATCTTACTTAAAACATTTGGAAAAACTTTAAGTAAGTTTTCTCTATCTCAGTTTTACCTTATATCACTAACGGAATTAGAGGTATATCAATATTACTTAGGCAACCAGCCGTATCTTTCAATAAAAGACACTGCGAGCATAGTAAGAAATAAAATTTGAAAAACTCGAGTTTTGCCACCACCAAAAACGAAAACTGCACAAGGAACTCCAAAAACAAAAAGGAAAATATTTTGAAATCTTTTCAAAATATTTTTCCTTCAAATAGAATGTCCTTTTGGAGAGAACTCCCTACATTTGATTAGATATATTTCATAGAATACGTTTCGTTTTCAAATATTTTTTGATGTCTTTATAAATTTAAATAATTACTTAGCGGTATAGCAGTATCTCATGAATAAGATAAATCCACATACATTTCTGATATTTTAGCTATTGTGATAAAAAATATACTAAACATAATATATAAATTCAATTTCATAAGCAAGAAAGTCAATATACAAAGTAAAAATAAAACTACTTTTAAATAACTTGAAATATCTCGAGATGAGTTTTTTTGAGATACCGCTTTTGCGTTTAGTAGGGCAGTATATTGGAATGCCAAGTCCTAACTGTATATTACCTATCTGATAGCTGTATTCCACCTTCCCTTCCTCAACAAATGGGCTTTTTAACGAAAAAATAATTTATCAAATTAGACTGGTACTTCTAGCTTTAAAATATTCCTATAGTCCTACCTAACTAACATTAATTTCCTTCTTTCACATCAAAAAAGAGCGACGAATCTTGTCATTTTTCAAAATTTTCTAAAAAAAAGCTAGTATAATATAAAGTTGATAATATAATGATAAGTTACAAACAATAGGTCCATTCTTACCAGTAGCTATTCCCATGTCTGTAACTTTCAGTTGTCCCTGTTTTATCATGGCTTCATAGTTGGGCTTGATGGAAGTTAGCTCTATATTGTATAACCCAAACATTGGACCTTGAGTAGTGTCTTCCTCATATACAAACAATATCTGTATGTCCTTGATTAATGCTCGCTGCACTGTTGCATACCAAGATTGGGTTACTCTGTTAATTCAATTGAAAAACTTATTATTTTATTGAAAAAAAAAATCACAAAACATCACACAGAACATGAGAAAAATATGTCTAGATAAGGTTTGGCAGTTGTTTTTTTAAATCTGACATTCTGAAAAAAGTTTGTTAATAAAAGCAAAGAGGTTTAATACATGTAGCTAACCTTCTTGGCATTGTAGTCATAGCTTCCCAATATTGGTCAATATATGGTATAATCTCTCTGTCTTTACTGAAAATTACTTTGTTGGAGCCTTCCTTAGCACTCTCTTGCTGAAGATTTGCAATGGCTGTCACACACATTTGGGGGAATGCTGTAATTATAATTTCAAACTATAAAGACGGACACACATATTCAATATGTAAATTTTTGGCTTCATTTTTTTATATATTTATCAGCGTGTGAGCATGACATATGTAGAAAGAATCTCTCTACATAGACAAAATCTAAGTAAGAAAGAGAAATATATTATTTCCCATATCAACAAAGCTCACACTGCAGGCATCATCAATCTTTTTATACTGTAGATCAAAATCACAGGCCACCCATGCCTGCTGTAGGTTTAATCACAGTTATTACATGGTATTTATATAAATAAAAATATCAATACAATGTCTTTAAAATAAAATCAAACATTTATTAACAAAATATTTCATTACAAATCATAAAAATAAAACACAAAAATATCTTACGAGCTTGATTTTTCTTAAATGTTTCCAGTCCTGTTGGTGAACAGTTTTTGCAAATAAACAAGTAGTTTGTCATGAATGGCACCAACTTCCCTAACTGATAACCAATACATGATTCATGAAACCATCTAGTACACGAAGCACATAACAACTCCACAATATTTAAATTTCTTTCCTTTCCACTGAAAAAAAAATGTTTATCTTATTGACTTCATTATGACATAGTCAAGCAATTTTAAAATACTAGGTACAAAAGTTTTTTCAAGTTTTGACTTAGAAACTAACAAGTTAGGTACTTACTGTAAAATAAATATTATCTACAATATATACTTGTAGTAATTTTACTATGGACTTTACTGTATAATTAATAATTGGATGAGAAAATAAATAAGCAGGTTACAATTTTTGCAAGTCTTATTCGAAATTCTTATAAATAATGTATTTACCAATAGCAGGAAGTCTGTTGATCTTGATTTGATTTATTTTTTGTTAATTTATCAGAACTTTCAGTTACTTTTTGAGATTCTACTTGTTTCGTGTCGCCGGACTCGGAATTTTTGTTTTCGTCGTTAGAAGACATAATTAATTCATATTTCATATAAAGAAAACTTCAAAATGATCACATTGATATTAAAATTTCTGAGGAATATAATGTTCGCCGATTTAATTACACAATTTATAAAGGTTTATCAAAAACTGGATAAATTATAAAATTGAAAAATTTGTAAAGAATAAAAAAAACAACAACGCGAAAATGATTGATTGATTGGCACTGGCAGTCAGTGGCTAGTCACTGAATGAAGTATATTGCGAGCCCTCAGGGCTCGAGTTGTGCCGAGCCAGCCCTCTTCGCACAGGCGGAGAAATACGAGGAGCAACCATCACCTCGGGAACTTGTTTAGGCCCTAACCTAAACCCGAAAGCGTCCATTCCGACATCGCACCCGCAGTAGTCTGCGGTAGGTGGTGAATAGCAGGAAATGAAGTGGTTGAGTGTCACGTCGTCCGCGTCGGGAGCTTTCAAGTATTACGTAACGCAATTTTTGAAGATTTTTGACCCCCCTCCACCCCTTGTAACGCACCGTAACGTTTTTCTGTACCCCCCTCTCTAAACGTTACATAACACTCAAGTGATCATTTTTGCCCTAAAGTCGTAAAAAGTTCGTTACGCTCGCGCTTAAGGCATGCAAAAAATGACGACCAGACTAACAATCGAGGGATTCCCCGTAACGTAAATGAAAAGGGTTGCCAGTTTGGGAGTTTTAATTCCCTAATTTTTTAGAAACAATGTTACGTAACGTGTTGTAAGAAAGACCCCCTCCCGCCCCTGTAACGCATCGTAACGTTTTACGGGACCCCCTCAACCCCCCAAATTGCGTTACGTAATACTTGAACGCTCCCTCTCGCGCCATCGCTCGACTCCGCAATCAGGAACAATGTGGAGCCTCGACTTTTTGAAAGTCGGAGGTAGGTTGAGAAAAGAAATTGCACTACTCCAACACGGATTTCACAAATTCGCGCGACGTAGATCCTCCACTCACTATAGGGCAGGACGTAGACCGGTTGCCGAGTCCTCAGCAACCTTGTGTCAGGCCAAAATATTTTGACGGTGATCCAAGAACCGAAAAACGACGATCGATCCATCGCGGTTGGATGGAGGTTCGGATTCATTCTTTGCTGATTATATTTTATCTCTATTCTATGGCAGCAAAAGAATAAATTGCACAGCCATGATTGAAATACATAAAAAGTCTACAGGTAGCCTTCCGATCTTGGCGACCGAGGCCGAGGCGACCAGCGACCGCGACCCACTGAATAACAAATCACGCGGCCGCGTCGTGCGACCGGTGGGCATGGCTAGCTAGTAGTATATTCCTTGTTAGCAAGCAGAGTAGTATATTCCTTGACCTTGTTGTACGTCAAAATGGCATTATATTCTGCTGCACTTGATAACGAATTATCAATAGATTTAGTATCTAAAAACCCGCCTATTTACAATTCCAATTCGACACTCCAGTCATATCGAGACAGTAGATAGTCGATTTTCATTCGTTTTTCCGAAAGTAAGGCCAACAAAATGAGTGTATCATCATCTTCTTCTTCCAGTAACAGCTGTATAACTCGTTTCCTAGTTGCGGATAAATTGTACGACATAATTGTACTGAGCACTAGAACACAACCGTTTACAATGAAAACTACGGAAAAACTGTCGTTTGGTCGCGGCTGGTCGCCAGACGACAGGCTATAGGGATGGGCAAATGAAAAAAATATATCGATATATATTGTATCGATATTATTCAAAGCTATCGATATATATCGTGTAAAAATATCGATATTTTGATATATCGAAATATATGTTATTTAAGTTTTAGGCAAAGGGAGCAGAGCCCATACAGCCGATTTACTCATTCATTCATTGCTTTCTTTCTAGGCCGCGTTCGCAAACAAGTTAAATTCCCTCAGTAAAGTGTAAAGTGAAGGATAGCTTTATGCAAAACATTAATGTGTGACTGAAACAGACTACTGTCAGGTAATAATTAACTTGGTTTGCGAACGCGGCCCTAATCATCGAGAAGTCGAACGGGAGCTCATAAAAAAAATCGAATTTGATATCCGGAAAAAAATATCGATTATTGATATATATCGAGATTTAAAATATCGACGATAATTATCGATTATTTATTGAATTAATATCGATATTTTGATATACCGATATTTTTTACCCAAGCCCACAGAAGCCTACGACCTGTGCCTACGACAGGCGACAAGAGTCGGGATTCACCTGTCGCGGTCGCTGGTCGCCTCGGTCGCCAAGATCGGAAGGCTACCTTAAGATGTTACAAGGGACCAATACTAATGAATTTAATGATAGATATTCGGCACATTTTCATAACAACTGCACCAATTTAATGTTACCTTCACTGACAATAAAATATCCTGATGGACTCACCACACCTCCCGCCATACATGATATCAAAGAAATTGGAGTAGCCTGGTTAATTTTTGGGTTCCAGACTGACATGAGGGTTGTTCTATTCTGGGGTGAATTTGTCACATCTTGCTTGAGCTTGATTTGATTACGTCATAGAAAATTATTATATTGTATTTGAGTTTTCACATTATTTTCATTTACTTACATTAAATAGTGTTGTTACAGGCAAAAAAAAGTGGTTGTTGGTATACTTAGGGAAAATAAAATTACATAACTACACTGCAACACATATTTATTTCATTTAAAACTTTTAAAATATATAATTATGTATCAACTATATTATTATTTTGTATTAAGGCACTGTAGAACACAATGACTTCATTCATTTTTAACTATAGTCCGAGAGACTGCTGTTGAAAGTCTTATATTAAATAAAAACTGAAGAACTTTCAACCACAGAGTTCATTATTTAAATCACATATTTTATTCTACTAAACCTAATTTTGGAATGTTTTTCATTGAAATGAATAATAATACTATTTTAATTAAATCCCAAATGTACTTTTGTTTAATAGCCTACACACATTAGAATGTAGATGCATCCACATGATCATTAGTAATATTAATATAAAATTGTAAATATGGAATTACTTATTAAGAAATAGATTAAAATAATACACTTTAATACTGTGAATAAAAATTAAAGTGGAATTAACTAAATTTATAAAATAAAAGTTGATAAGTATACTTAATAAAATTGTTATATCACAATATTGCAAATACAATATGTAAAACACATTTACTTATAAAATATATTTGTATATTATTTGCGGAATGATAATTTTCAAAATCGAAATAAAAACATCAAAAATCACATAAGGTATCCAGAGATCAAATCATAGCGAATTAATGACAAAAGTATTGATTTAATTGCAAATTTTTGTTACATTCAACTATTGTAATTTTGAAATAAGCATTGGACTGGACTTGGGATTACTCTTAGTAAAAATACAGCACGGCTAAGTTAACATGATACCTCGTTTCGACGACATTATATGGACACGGATTTCATGTTAACTTGTCCGGTTTGTTATTTATCTTACACATATTAATACAATTGAAAATGAAATGCAATAAATAATCCATTATAATACTCAATTCTAGTTAGGTATAGACTGCTAATTAAATGTGTTTACGTTTGAAAAATAACGGGGACTTTTATGTACGGCAACTTTTACACACACAGCTAACACTGCCCCGCGAGCATGACAAAATACAAGCGGTAGCATGACGTCCTAATTGCGTCAGTTTGTCTATTTATGACATTTGTCACGTGATTCTTTAAAATGCAAATTATCTAGGGATCACGTGACAAATGTCATAAAGAGACAAACTGACACATCAGTAGATTTTGTCTAACCCCTGTAGATTTTCTCTACGCGGCCATGCTCGCGTGGCTGGTGTTTTAAAAGCTTTATTACAAATTATTGCCAACTTTTAAATTCAACTAACATTACTAACAACACATAAAGACATTTGATCAACAGACTATAATACCAAACACCAAAGCAGTTTCAATAAGCATATTCAAAAAAATTCTCGTTTGTTTTCGTTTATCTACTAATAAAAATATAATCTACAATGCAAGTTTGAACTACATAGTTATACTTTAGTTTTGTAAATATCAGTATTGCACTATTTCATTAGGAACCTGAGAAGGCACATTATTATTTACAATATACCTACAGCCGAAAGTTATAAATAATCTACCGGCCATGATCGGCCATTCGGCCGGATATTGTAATACAGTTTTAATATTTATGAGAGCTGGTATGACACAATAAATATATAAGCACTATTACTCCATTGCGAAAATCAGGAATAACCGTTTAAGTAGGTAGTATCCAAAAAGTTTTCTATTAAATCTGTTCTGTTTCGCTCTAAAACGAAAATATGTTGATAGCAAAAATGTATTTTTGGTATATAAAAAAAATTTGGATCGACGACTACAAAACTTATAAAAAGTTATTCAAACGCTTGGTGCCATACCAACTCTCCGCATTTCTTAAATTTAAGCAAATCCTGGCAACGTTGATAAAATATTTTTCCATTCTTCTCATACGTTGCAATTTATCTGAAATCAAAAAATAAATATAACATTAATATTATTTATGAAAATCAATAGATCAGTTCATTTAGATACTACTAAAGTCTAGCTTAGATAATTAATGATATAAAAGATCACTCGTTAAGTATAGCCTTACAAATACATCGGCTAAAAGAGGGAGTCACGGTTTCGAGAGCTGTAAAGCAACCCGTGAAGAACAAAACATTTTTATACAATTTAAAAAAATCAGAATTCATATTTTGACGGATTCGTTAAATCAAAAACATGATTACATGACAATGTTGCTCTCAGTGACGAACTAATCATATGCCATATACTGCCACCAGCTCTCTAACCATTATCATTAGAATTAATTGCTATAAATTATTTATCTATACTAATATTACAAAGAGGAAAGATTTGTATTTTTGTGTGTGTGTATGTTTGTAATGAATAAACTCAAAAACTACTGTGCCGATTTTAAAAATTATTTCACCATTGGAAAGCTACATTCACCCTGAGTGACATAGGCTATATTCTATTTTCAAAAAAATTAGGGATCCTTACTAAAACTCCAATAATGTAACCCAAGGTGTAAAAAAATGACCTAAGAAATTCCTTACATCGCGTGCGCTGCGAAAACTATTGATGATATAGAGGTATTAGTGGTAGTGGTAGAGGGTAGGGGTAGGGGGTAGGAGTAGAAGTAGGGGTAGGGGTACGGGTAGGGGTGAGGGGTAGGGTAGGGGTAAGTATAGGGTATATTTTATATTGTTCGTAAATATCCACGGGCGAAGCCGGGGGCGGAATGCTAGTATGTAATAAATTGGGCAAATGGAATCGGCTCGCTTTGTATAATTTTCTTTGAATTGTCTACTAACTTAATGTAACTAGTCATATTTTTATTATTGCTACTTTTCTTTTAGTTAATTTTTCGCATTCCTTAAGTTTCCAGGGATAGTTGGAAGGCCGGAGAGTGACATCGCCTACTTTTATCCCGGTATAACTCATATTTAAAAAATTTCCAAAGGTCACCTATCGCTTCCTCAGTTCAGGAGGCACGTACGGCGGGCCAGCATGTCTCGACCACTCCCTCTCAAACTCGTGCTCGAGTATTTCGGCGCCCCGCTTCCTGGTCAGGCCGGTCTCTTCCAGGCTTAGCTCGCACATCTGCATGTCGTCCACACCTGGACAAATATTAGAAAAAAATGGAGCAAGTCTTACAGTATTCGCCATTCTAGAGAACCTCAAAAATTCTAATATTTAAATAACACATCTAAAGAAACTCAAAAAACGATTCGAATTTAATTTTCTTTACTTCCAGTAACAGTTAACACATTTCCGTCCAATTTTACAAAATAGCTCCCTACAAATTTATCTCTACATGGTGATGATTCATTTTCCAATATTAATGGGCAATGCGCCAATGTTTTGTAACATAACATGTAACCTAGATAACCTAAATCACTACATAATAAAGTCCCCGCCGCGTCTGTCTGTGACCTTTCCACGCAAAAACTACTGAACGGATTTTATTTTCACTATTAGATTCGTTGATGCGAGTACTAAAGACTCTGTGACTGTTTATGTATGTATGTATATTACAAATAATCTTCTTTCTCTTCCTCACTTTTACTCTCTCCCTCTGTCTCTCTGTATGTATTAGCAGAACAATGGTAAGTATATAAAACATATATGTCAATAACCTCAACATGGCTGGCAACTCGTTAGGTAGCCTCAAGAATATAGTCGGCTAAATGAGGAAGATTTGTCTTCCCGTATCCCACTACCCCTAAAGGCACCTGCGATAATAATTCCAACAAACCAGCTTGCAGCAACACTGGCGTCTTGTCCGGATGCAGCTCCATCTGTCGCGCGACGTACTGCCCGTCAAAATGGGCGTACCACCAGCCACGCTTGTCTCCGGCGGGCACGTCCACGCCGGGCGCGGGCGGACGGACAAACGGTATGCGGAAGTAGCGATGACGTGCGCCGAGGATCTCGCCCTTTTGGGGCATACGGGGCGTTTTCGAGGCTGAAATGTGGATAATTTTAAATTCGATCAATGTTTCTGAGCGACCGAAAAGGATAGAGTTATGGGAAAATGTTGTGCCGTGCGGAGAGGTGAGGTCATACCTTCTATATAAGAAGTGACAGCCGTAGTGCCAAGTGCGGCGATATACTTGCCACCATGCCCTACATAAATTGGGCAACTGTCTAATGGGGAAGAAAACTGCTTATTTTTGCCACTAGAGGCGCTGATATACTTTGGCCCAAACAAACTGTGGCGGCACATCGCGTCGCGTCAATAGATGTCGCACCGTTAGTAACTCATTGAAACCTGTATCGCGCCATTGAAAATATTTAATAGATTGGCATATATGCAACTTTCCAACGATGTGCGTTGGGGAGTATTCCTTTTACTCATGATCGCTGGATTGTTGTATGTATTGCCATTTCTATATTGGTGACCCCGTATGAACACGCCTGTATTCCTGACCCCGCAATGCCCCGCATCCTACTTCCACTTCCCACTGACCAGACCGCCGGCCCGACATGACGACAGGTCATACATCACGACAGGTGATTCAGCCGCGATGCAGTCCACCACACAGTGCATCACTGCTGACAAAGCTAAAATGGATGTTGGTTTTCATACTGTATCGACCTCTGGTCTGGGAAGGGAGTCATGTGGCGGCACATCGCGTCGCGTCAATAGATGTCGCACCGTTAGTAACTCATTGAAACCTGTATCGCGCCATTGAAAATATTTAATAGATTGGCATATATGCAACTTTCCAACGATGTGCGTTGGGGAGTATTCCTTTTACTCATGATCGCTGGATTGTTGTATGTATTGCCATTTCTATAAAACTATCAAATAACATCGTAAATTCAAATTTTACTAATAATATTCCTAAATGCTTCGTTGTGTCGTAATTTGATGCAATAATAATGTAAATCATTCTTTCTGAAGGATTTACGATCGAGAAAATTATGAGCTAAGGCTACTAAAATTTGTAAATAGCTTAGCGTTTTCTTCTCCATTACGGAAATGTATTACTATTTACTGTAAAGTGATAATAATATACTATAGAGCGCTTGTATTGGCGCGTCCCGAAGTGTAAAGTGTTGGCAGGTGTTTCAAATAAACATATTTGCTTATTTTTCGTATGATGATGAATATTATGGAAATGTGAGGAAACGTGTAAGATCTGATGTCGATAGACTCCAAGGTTTCACATAAACTATTTTAAATACGAATGTGCAAACAGATATTTGCAGCGAGACTGATTCAGTTTAAGTCAAAAACTTTTAAATTTTTTCGTGCGTGCTTACCGATCTAGACGCACTCTATTCTTAATAAATACTATAAGCTATTTTCCCTCTCTGAATTATTGTGTTAGCCATAAATACACACTTTTTTTTGTTGTAGAAGGGGAAATCTTGCATAAGACACCCACGTGCGAACGTGGATAGTGTCAGATTCTTACTGACTAAATCCCCTCCCTGCATGTAACCTTGCGGCTATTCATGCGTCACCGGGGGCGCGTTTGGCTTCCACCTTATGGCTTTGGCCGAGATCCAAGGCGCCTAAGGGGACCACTGGCGGTCACCTCGGCTTAGGGCCTGTGGTGAGCGAGCGAGGAACGGACGGTTCGTCCCTCTGTGTAGTGAGAGGATAAATATACACGATGGGCATGCCTCATAAAATAGTCAAAATAATAGAGATAATTAAATACCTGCATCCATTATGGATTGCGGCGCGCGCTCTTGGTCGCTCATGGTCGACTTCCGAGCGTTCTTCGCCTTCCACGCGTGGTACACCTTCAAGCGACGGTGGAATTCGTGACGACATGCCTATGAAAGAAGAAATAATACAATAGTATGTACCTATGTAGATCCATTTATTGTACCTATCGATTCATGCACAATGCTGGCATGACCACACGATATAATAATTATGTACCGACTTATGACATTTGTCACGTGATCCCTAGTACACAAATTCTCTAGGGATCACGTGAAAAATGTCATAAATCGACACAGAAGATTATATCGTGTGGTCATGCTATCACTGCTTGTGCCTCTGATCACACCGCAAGGTAGGTGTAGGTGTGTGTGTGTATGTAGATTTATTACATATGGGTGCCATCGGTCATGTAAATAAATAAATAGGTATAGTCGCGATCAAGGGAGCAGACCCACCTACATCATAATTGTGGCACCAAGTGCTCATACAAGCTCTCTTCTTTATGTGACGGAGTATTTAAAGTAGGGATTGAATATACGGGGTCCTTGGCAGTCGGCCATTTTACTTTTGTCAAAAATATAGCAAATCTCAATTAATACTAGAAAAAATTATTTATTGATATAACATACTAAAAGAACTAAAAGGCCTTTCGATCTCAAAATACCTTAACAAAACTGGCCTAGGTCTTCGACTAAATGAGGAACAGTTGTCTGTGATCCAAAAGGGGTAGGCAGAGACAATTAATTTGCTACGGATCCTGTATGAGACGGCTCCCTTATTTCCTCTGATAAAATCGAAATTAAATTTAGTCAGATTATTTGACACATTTCTTACCTCCAATAGTTCAATATCGCAAGATGTGTTAATAGTGTCCCTCAGTTCAGAGTACTTCCACTTAGAGAGGTCGTACTTCTGTTTGCCCTGCATTGCTTGCTGCATGCGTACGCGCTCCGATCTGTGTCATACGCAAGAAAAAGTTATTATCAAAATTCTTTCGATTTCAATATTGTGTAGTTCAGAATTTATAAATACATACATTATCGTACGCCTTTGAGGTAGACAGAGTCTAATTACATAAACTTACGAACCAATAAAAATATGGAAAACTAACTTGAATATCCTTTTTAGTATTTTTCATTTAATTTCTTTTACTTGGCAAAATATAGGTAGGTCTAATCATAGTCTAAATTTTAAGGTGGGTAATGGACTCTTTCAACCATCGATCTTTCAACATCATGATTGGAAAAACAATAGATTCCTTGTCAGGTTGCATTGAGACTCACGTCAAGCACCTTAACAAGGCGCGGGATCCTGAATAAGTCAAAACATGCACTAACACAAGTGCTACATTTAATTATGCGAAATAGGTTATACAACTATTGTTAACTACAAATTAAACTCTACTGAAACAAAAACAAAATTTTAGTCACATTTTAGTAAAAATAAAACAATAAAAACATAAAAGTATATCATTCTAAAAAAAACTACATAATTTAATTGCAAAACCACCACATATCCACCAATTAGTTCACACATAAATAAATACATACTTTTTCTCTAATTTTAATAATAAGTGTCGAATTATTTATGTACATGTGAAAACCAAGCCAGTGCTAAGAACAATTAGGAATGAATTTGTGGAAAATTAGCCATCAGATAAGCCCTCCAATATTTATTAATGCAAGAGGCTTAAGATAAGCCATATTAACATTTTTAGTAAATAAAAAGGCAAGGGTTAATAAATACAATAGAAATAAAAGAAAATTCGTGCATTTTTAAGTCACCGGGTACCTGTTTAACTTATTGTCTCCGTTTACTGTGTCCATTGTTGAGAAACTGTGCAAACATATCAACATATAATTAACAATAATAATTACCTCTGGCAATATAATATCTTGCGCTTTTTATTTTAGAAGTTTTGTATTAGATTCCAAAAAAAGGTAATCCTTGAGTAATTGGCATATAGATTGGCTTATGGTTTTATAAATGGTTAAAATAAAATAGAAATGCCGCAGAGAACCCTGAGGCCAGATAATAATGGTACTTACTGGTACTTGGTTATCCTCTACCAGCATTTCCTTTTACTTCAGCCATATAAACCTTTTTAGTCAATATTTCATCCTTCATTCTTTCAACGTTCTATATAAGTCGTATATTTTCTATAAGGTATCCCCCATGCTGTCCCAGTTAATAAAAAACTGTATACCGACTATAAAATCTACCTATTCTTTGACGATAGCGATTGTAAGAGTCAATAATTATTGTAGAGTAGTGACTATACCATACATTAAATAATAAGACTCCCAGCGAGAAAGCAAAATATGTATTCGGAACTACGCATAGTGCCTGTTTGACCTAATCTTAATTAGGAAGATCATAAGAAGTCATTAATAAATACTTCATTCGTTGATTTTTATTAAAAAATCTGCATTTGTATTATTTCATATATACTTCCGTTGTCTCATAAGTCCATATGCCATATGATTTTGAGTAAGTACCTATATTCAAGTGATAAGCGTATATACAAAAGACTTAGCCCATTTGTGATTGATGTTTCTTTATTTGTATGAAATAGTGATTTGGAATTTCGAAACTGGAAAAAAGATCAAAGCTTTCAATTCCCGGTAGCGACATGCCAATCTCTTACATATTTGGTACACAACCTGCTTTTTAGGGTTCCGTACCCAAAGAGTAAAAACGGAAACCCTATTACTAAGACTCCGCTGTCCGTCTGTCACCAGGTTGTATCTCATGAACCGTGATAGTTAGACAGTTGAAATTTTCACAGATGATGTATTTCTGTTGCCGCTATAAAAACAAATACTAAAAAACAGAATAAAATAAATATTTAAGGGGGCTCCCATACGACAAACGTGTTTTTATTGCCGTTTTTATAGATACGGAATCCTTCGTACGCGAGTCCGACTCGCACTTGGCCGGTTTTTATTTATACTTTGTTAAGCGAATTTACGAATAAAATATATTTTGGATTTCGGAGCTTAATAAAAGCTAAATGCGTTTTCACATTAAACATTAATTCGCTTACATATTTTCATTTGAAATAGTGCACGCCAAACAACTGTACTGATGTGAACATCGCGCGAGACCCTGCGCAGTTTTAAAATTGGTCATCCTTTGCTCTAAGCGCATTTCAACACTGGTTGTATAGTTTTCATTTTGGTGCGTTTGGGTCGGTTGAAACTTCCCGCTTTTTGAGACATGTTTATTCATTCAAATTGCTCGGGGTCAAAGTGCGCTGAACGAGCGCATACGCCGAAGAGAGTAAACTGACGGCATGTAATCACCATCGTAAATTAAAATACAATATAAAAGTGTGTTGTGTGGGAGTGAATTACATCAAGACCCGGCGCTAGTAGTCTAAAAAGAAGCATAAACTCAAGTAAGTAGAACTTTGTACTACCGGTCGGTTTGGGTGAGATGCGTGTCTTGGTTTAGCCAAGAGGGTGTATCTACCTCATAGATACACCCTCGGCAGGGTTGTTTTCACCCTGACCCAAATCCCCGGCATCTCGAAATAACGCGCGCGTACGGTATACTTGTATCTACAATTCACACAGGCACATTTGTTTGGCGTGCACTATATAGTAAATAAATACAACTAGATGTATTACGAAAATGGGATTAAAAATGGCATAAAAAATTAAAATGAATTAATTTAAAATCCTAAAAAGTACCACATACATATTGTAGTTGCTTGCTCCGTGTAACATTGTACATTTAAAAGATTAAATTTAATGTAGTGTATATTTATAAATATTTGTTAAGTTTTAGCTATGTTCATTATTCCAATTTGTAAATATTTCATTGCTTTGCATTTTTTTTATTTTACTATTGATTTAGTAATTGATTTTAAGTATACCTAACTAACGACTTCAAATAATATATTAAAGGTAGGTTATGAAATTTTATACTTGACCTTTGTACATCTGTAAATAAATAAATTTTCCGATTTTTTTTTATTTTCAAGTACCAAATATGCTAGAGATTCATAGAGGTTTCGCAAATGACGGAAACATTTTTAGTTCAATTTTTCTTATGCATACCTGCGTAGTTGTGGTGGTGAACCCTCGACATGTCCGTTAGTCTCCTTGGCCAATCTGACGGCCATCTCGTGATCTCTTCGTTCTTGCTCCAATCTGAAAAATTTAAACATACAAACTGAAACATTTCTTATACACACTTTTCGATTGTATTAACTTATCTATACTAATATTACAAATTAGAAAGTGAGTTCGTTTGTTTGTCCTCCTTTCACTTCAAAACGGAGAAACGGATGGACGTAATTTTTTTTATTAAAAAATGCTAACCCGTGTAAACTATATTATAATAAGAAAAACGTTTCAGAGGCGGGCTACGTCATTTGATATTTGCAGCCGTAAATTACAAAGCGCGAAACAAAAATAGGCCTTTACTATAAGCCACCGCCAGTATTGGTAAACATTTTTTTACCATAAATTAAGAAGGAAAAAATAAAACATAACCGAATTGCTTTTAATAAGACACCATACAGTACGGCCCAAATAAGTACGGACCTGGCGCATCACGTTATTATACCTGCGCAGTATACGATTTTTAGGCACTTTTTGAGGTATGAGGAGGCGGAGGGGAGAGAAGGGACGATGGGAGGGCGTCCGGAGAGTGAGGAAAGCGGCGTGCGGGGCGGGGATCTGCGCGGACTCCCCACTATCTACTACTATCCACTACTACAAACCAAGTGTTAACGGATCGGTGTATGAGATTATCAACATGGTGTATATTTAGTGTAAATATGTAGATTATTTATTTATATATCATACACATCCATAAAAGGTTTGTAATTCAAATCGACTGGCAAGTGCCGTGCTGTGCATAATTTGACTTGTGTTAATTATTATTTTACAAACTTTACCGTCCTTATGAAGTTGTTTTGCGAAAAGAAATAACATTTTTTTATTATAACATAGTTGGAGTATCTATTTATCTTCATGCCTTTAATCCCATGAAGGATAGGCAGATACAATCGGATGCTGGCACCTCTTTCGCCTCTTTTATATTCATCATACTTTTCATACATGCTCGGCGATTTTACCACTGCCTTCAATCAATAGAACCTTGTGAATATAAATGTAAGAGCACCTTTCTCTATTTTCCAGATCAGCCCTCGCGGCTTCCTGCATCTGTTGTTGTAGCTTCAGTGCAGACATGCGATCTTGCTCCTCGAGTCGGAGCCTATCTGCTTCCTCGGCTTTGCGACGTGTCTCCATTTCGGCTTTCCTGAAAAGAAAGTCATGTTTAGTTCTGTAAAAGTAAAAGCGGTGACGAGCAAAACATTAACTTGGCGCTTGAGTCGCAAAAGGTCTTCTTCGTTTTCTAAACCCTCGTCCTTTTTAACCGACTTTAAAAACGGAGAAGGTTCTAATCTTTTTTATGTATGTTCCCCGATTACTTGAAGACACCTGGACCGATTTGGATTTTTTTTTGTTTGAAAGCGTATTAGTCATCAGGTCAGGATCAGATGATGGGATCCTGGTGAAATCGAGAACTCTTCAAATGATATAGGCACACTTGAAGCGATTTGGTTTTTTTTTATAGTGACTTGTGCATTTGCTTTCGGAAAGAACACTTTTCAGTGCATAATTTTTGAAGTCGGTACACTTATTTTTAAAAGGCAAATTATAACATTTAGCAACCGTTGCTTCGTACGCCGTGATGTGACAGCGTATCCTGATTCAGTTGAAAATTGCGACTTTTGTATGGGCCTCTCGCTTAAGAATACAGCATGTGAGCGAGACGCAAATATAAAATATGATTTTTTGACGATTCTGCCTTTATAATCTAAAAAGTGTTTGTTTGTTTGTTTGCCCTTCTTACACGCCAAAACGGAGCAACGGATCCACGTATTTTTTGTAGAGTGATTTAAGCTAAATTTAATATCGATTCTTATGCCACATTTTAAATATTTCCACGGTTGAAGCCGGTGCGGAAAGCTAGTAAGAATAATAAATATTTACAATCGTCTATTTTCCTCCTCCTGACGAGTCTTTTCTTGCTCGCGTAGTTTCGCCTCCTCGGCGGCGCGAAGTTCCACTTCTATCTTCTTCAGTCTGTCTTGTTCTTCTCTGCAACGTAAAAAGAAAAAAAATCACGCGTAATGTTTCACTATTGCCACAAACGGTTCACTTACAGTTATTGTATGTACCTATCAATGCATATATGAAAGGTATGATGAATATAAAAGAAGTGAAAGAGATATGCCAGGATTGTAGCAAATGGCATTCGATTGTCTCTGGCTACCCCTCTTGGGATAAAAGGATCTATGATAGATATATCAATTTTATACTTGACAAATCATAATGGGTACTTAGATTTAGTATCTGAGCTTTATTTCATTTTTTTTTTCTTTATCACGGGTTGCCTTATAACTCCCGAAACCGGTACGCAGCGGAAGACCAAGTCTCCCTCTTTCAGCTGATGATATTTGTAAGGCTATACCTAACGAGCGGCCATAGTTCTTTTGAGGTGTATTTAGATGGAAAAACCTCTAAGTGCCTGTGTTATGAAATCAGATGGGCAATGATATGTTTCCATAGGAGAGGCCAGAGCAGAAAGTTAATATAGTTAGATAATAATTGAGTAATTTATTTATAATTTTGTGAAACAGACTCTTGACATTATGTAACTTTAATTTACTAACTTTGCAAATATTAAGTATTAGTAAATAGTAAAAATGTGTTCACCTGTTCTTCTGATCAATCATAGCCTTTTGCAGCATAGCAGCCTGCATCTCCACGTCCTTGGACAACTTGGTAAATAACTGATCTATTTCAGCTGGAGTTATCTTTTCATTTTTCTGTAAAATTTGAACATATAATTAATAAATATTATTGAAAAATACCATCACGGTCTTTATATACACCGGTAAAAATATCTACATTTAACAACTAAAATATAAAAGTTCACAAGACTGATGCTGCATTTAATAGGACTAGAGCTGTCACTTCTTATATTGATTAGAAGTAGATACTTCATATAATATATAATCAATGACATGTATTATAACTGTGTAAACTTTAAAGAGTGAGTGGCTGTTTAAGTACACAATTACATCGATAATAGGGCGCCTTAATGTCCGACATGACGTCACTTGAGTCTTGTGGCGGTCGGTTTTTCTATATTGACTCAAAGTTAACAAACTTCGCTTCAAAATTGTATTAGGAGCTACAATATTGTGTCACATTTAAAAAATTCACGGGCTATGTCAGGTTTGAAAGGCTAAAGAAACATACACAAACCTTAATAGTAGAGCAAGCCGCTTGTATAGCCTTCCTCAAGTTCTCCACATTTTTCTGTACGCTCACTTTCTCCTTTTTGAGTTGGGTCGTGGCGTTCTCCATTTGCTTCAAGTTTAGTTCCAGAGCTCTAATCTTGGCTAGCCCACGGTACCTGGGCCGATGCTTCTTCCGCACAAGGTACCCACGAATGGCTTTCTGAATTGTCACAAGGCATTCGCGACGATATAGTATCTTGTTTTTTACTGTAAAATAATTAAAATTGTATATTACTTATACAAAATACAAAACAAAATAAACTCACTCCAAAACTACTGAACAGATTTTGTTGCGGTTTTCACGAATATATAGGTTGATTCAAGAAGAACGTTTACGAGTATTAATAATGGACCTATCATGTTTAGGAGCTGAGCATTAACAGTATTAGTGAATCAAGTGGGGGGGAAATGTTAGCACCACCACGCGGTCATAGCGTGTGCTGTTCTAATCCTTTAAAGTTATGACAAAATTATGTACTTACATGATATGAAAGAATTATGTAAAATAAAATGTGTTAAAAAAGGCCGCGGTAGCATATATCTATCTATAATTGATAATTTGTCACTTTTTTGAAATGTGGGCGGATAGCCATAGCTATCACTAAAATCACGTCGATCCGTTGCTCTGTGTTCAAGTGAAAGAAGGACAAACAAACAAACACACTTATTATGTATTACTAGATGACCCGTGCGAATACTTCTCACCGCTAGTGGTGTCAATATTGTTGTCACAGTTCAACTGATCTCCAATAGATGGCGTCTTTTACAAAATAAATAAATTAGTCTAATTTTATAAGAAACATTGAAGTGTTATTTTTTTGTTATTTTTCGTCATAAGAGGGAAAAATAATATTTTAAACGGCGTATCAAACATTAACTTTGATACAGTAGTAAGGGAGATATTTGATACCGACAAAAAACCTTTAAGAAATAATATATTATAGAGATATGGATATTCAAATTGCGTATTCAATAAATATCAATACTTACACTTAATAATTGAGAGAGCAGCAAATATGGACTTCCTCCAGCGCGATTTGATCAGCCATATTAGTACCGAGTCGACAATCGCCTTCAGGTTCTCCGGATCCGATTTCATAATGGCATCAAACTCGGCGAACTTGCCCGGCCGGAAGAACACGCGAGTCAAGCCGAACTTATAATCTTTGTCTGACAATTTAAAACTGTGTAGGACCGCCTGGAATAAACAGTACAAACCTATATCCACTTGCATATAAAAAAATGAAATAAAACAAAAAAACCCAACTGAAAAATAAATTAAAAGTAAAAAACACCAAGCGCTAATAATCTAGAATAATGTTTGACCAATGTTGAAGAACCATGAAATGTTTTCTTGTACGATAACTACTTAAACCACTGTTTCTCAAAGTGGGCGATAACGCCCCCTTGTGGACGCTGTAAGCCTAGAGGGGGGCGGTAAGGGGCCCAGAAAAAATTGGGGGGCGTTGAAGTGGTTTATGGGGGCGATGGCTGATTTGTAATTTCATATATATTTAATATTGCACGAAGCGGTGGAGGTAGTGCTTTATTATCGGTTTGTCAAAAATCATCATATTCATCCTTCACATTAAAATTGATTATGTTTGTTTTAATTTTAACAAAAGATACTCTTAATATTATAAAGTTGCGTTTTAATTGCTCTCAGGGGTACAAACAAGTCTCGTTTAGAATGTAAGTTTAAACTCCAAACTATATAGCACATTATAATTAAATTAAAGTAATGAATGTCATTGTGATTTTTAAGATGTGGTAAAGTAAAAAAAAATTGGGGGGCGCTGAAAAATAATTGATTTTCAAAGTGGGCGGTAGACCAAATAAGTTTGAGAACCTCTGACTTAAACAATAAATAATAAGTAAAATATTCTATAATATATATTATTATATAGAAATAATATAAAAAAAGTACCGCAAGCGGAACAAACCTAATATAAAATATTTCCTTATTTAACTGCAAAATCGCAAAACAATAAGATATGTGTGAATTTTCATTAGAAACGATAGTAAATGACTTGTGACATGCAAAATAATAATGGTTCCCTTCACGTTATTTGGCTACGAAACCCTGTACTCACCTCGCAGAAAGTTTTGGGCGAGAGGGATTGCAGTTTCGGCGGCAAATATTGACTGTACATTCTATGGAGTTCGTTGAAGGCAGCACGCGATGGGTACCCATGGGCCATCAGCTCCAGGACTGATATAGTCCCGCTGCAGTCCAGTTGGGTCAATACTAAATCATTCTCGACCAGGGACCCAATCATTTGGGAGTTGGGTTTGATGCACCGAACGAAATTTGTACCCTGAAATTGATGAATGTAAATTAAGCATAAAATGGTATAGATAAACAGCCCTTCACGTGGCTGTAATATATGCGAATCCCCTCTCCCACCCTACTATGTCAAAAGTACTATGTTATGTTATATTCCAATATAATTATTATGTCAATCTATAGAGTAAAGCGCCATTTCAAGCCAAACACTTTATAACTAGACATCAGTTAAATCTTATAACACCTAGTTTTAACTTCACTGTCCCAAAATAAAAATAAATTTAAGTTTATGTTGAACTTTGCTTAGGTCAATCAGTTTGCAGTTATCCTATCACCGCCTACCGCAGTAAGTTTAGCCGTTGCGACATAAATTGACAGAATTATTTACAATAAGTAATTTGGTGAGTAAAATATTTTGTAGACTGTTCCACAAATTATGAGTAACTATACAAAATGGCGGACACATTTTTTTTGTATAATCCTGTAGTTGCATAATCTTGTATATTGTACTTTTCTAAAACTAAAAGGTATTCCAATCTTAAAATAGGTACCTCAACAAAAGTTGTTACTCGTTAGTTAGCCTCAAAAAATATCATCGATTAATGTGAAAAAAAGGCATAGGCAGTCATGGGGACTGCGGACAGAAGTGAAAACTTAAAACTATGAATAACAGTGGTTTCACACATAAATCTATCTTTGTCCGGGCCGAAGAATTGCCGGCCAGAAATGCGCAGTCAAAAATGCCCTACCCAGGCCTACGTGGAAGCCAGTACACAAATTCCTGCCCGGACATTCTCAGGCCGGGCAATCCATAGTATTGTGCCGAAAACATGTCGTGAATCCATAAGATTTCCCCCTACCAAAAAATCACTCAACTCGCTGAAAGAAGTTTTCACTTCAAAAATTAATAAGGCGCGCCAAATAAGATGAGACAGATTTAGCGCTAGCGTGGAAAGTATGCCCATATAAATATGAAGCGGCAGTTATACCCCACTTAATTTTGGCCAACGTCCGGAGTGATGATAGGATACAAAAAGGCGGCCACAATTTTTTCCTATTGTTACTTACATTATTCTTCAGTTTATCCATGAGTTGTGACAGTTGCGTCTGAAACTTGGCGCCCACAGATATAAAGTTAAGCTTTCCTTTGGCGTTGTTGTTGTCGGTATTCCTAAACAGCTCCTGAACTAGAGCGCTACCAGACTCCTGCACTAGGAACTCCAAGGATGCGTGCAGGGCGTCGTTGTTCTTCTCTATGAATTGGTTCTGAAAAACATGTAATATTAATGATTTAATTCCGCTAAAAATACAGTGATTTGCACAGTAATTGAACACTGTACCCTAATAATTATGGACCTTATAGTTAAACTGATAAAAAGGATATTGTAAATGTATTTTTTTAATCATACGTACGGTGTGATAACATACAGGTCCGGCGAAGTGTCTAAGCAGGAACCCTTCATCATCACGGAGGGTTCTATGAGCCTTCAAGCGAGATGTACGAGGTACTTGTAATCTAGGAATAAGGTACAATTAGTTAAATTAGGTATTTTTGAAGACGAAATAAGGTTAGGTTTGGGTCGTACACTTTACCAAAACAATCACATTTAAAAGTAATTAATATCTAGACATGTTGATGACTAAACGGACTAACCTTTGGTTTTAGAGAAGCAAATATTCAAATAAATACCTAGACTTAGGTCCACCAAGCTGCTTGTGCACAGAATGTGTGAAGTGACCAAACTCCGGTTTGGGTAGCTTAGATTCTTCATCCAACAAGTGGAAGATGCCGTGATTCTTGCTCTCTAATAAATCTGAAACATATAATACTAATATTAGAAGAGGGATTTGTTTGTTTGTTTTAGAATTATAAACTTCTCTTGGTAAAATTCCGGTACCTATAGTTTAAGGACTAGCATTGCCATTTATATGGATAATGTTGATATGTACTACTCGACCAAAACAATTAGGCACATTTCAAAAATGGCGTCATTTGAAAAACACAACAAAAAACAAGTAAGTAACAATTAACAACGAAAAACTCAAGAAGCGCTAAATTCGTTCAATCACTGCCGATAGCGACGACACAATTACGCTTCACTAGGGGAAGCGCTGGGAGTTGAGGCGGGGGACGGGCGCCGTAAGCGCATTCCTGTCATGTGCCTAATTGTTTTGGTCGAGTAGTACAATATAAGCAAAATTAAGTTAAGTTAAATCGCAAAAAGGGAGCAACGGATCGACGTGATTTCTCTGACGGGACGGAGAGTGACATAGGTCACTTTTTATCTCGGGAAAAGGTAATTTTTGATAAACAAACAACTTTTGTATCCGTGCTAAACTGTATTAAATCGCCCAGCGACATACACTGCTCTCCTTTACTTAGAAGATTGAGTGAATGTTTAAAGTACACAATTACTCCTAGAAGACTTCAATTCCGTCTCGTGACGATCGAATCGGTTTTCCTATATTGATTTACCATCCCGAAATCATCACATTCCTTACCAATACAGTCCTGATTGTCCACAAATCTGATCTCAGGCACATTAAGTCCCTCCCTCTTGTACAGCTCCTGTTCGTGCTTCAATATCCGCTCGTTGAAGAACTGCTGAAGTTTCTCGTTGCAGTAATTGATGCAGAACTGCTCGAAGCTGTTCATTTGGAAGTATTCTGGAATGGGGATCATCAATTACTTAGTGTCCAGAGTTCTAAAAAGCCACATTTAAAAAAATAACTTGATAGTAATTAAGTTGTAAAAATAATATTTTGACTATGAATTTTACAATAATAAAAATGTCTACTGCTAGACATATGAAGTATGAAAACGTAAGCCGTCATCGGGCGGAAAATGCGGGGCGAAGGGTATGGATTTAGAACACTTTGGCATCAATAGTATTATGTACTCTTTAGCGTCAACGTGCACTGTTTGAAAGTAAGGGTGTGTCAGACGAAATAGCAATATTAAAATAAAATATTTTTTATTATTACAGAAGTTCATAATGCAGATACTGTTTTATCTCTATATATTTTATTTCTCAAGCGTTTTTTTTGTCGGTACGCCATATCTCCTTTAATACTTCATCAAAAATAATGTTTTATACGCTATTTTGAAGATTATTCTCCCCTCTAATGCCGAACAATGATCGAACAAATCAAAATTAAATGTTTATTTTAAAATTAGACCAATTTATATATTTTGTAAAAAAAACGCCATCTGTTGGAGATCACTTGAACTAACGCTTCAAGTTCTCGCACGGTCATCTATTCTATATATATTTCTTCTACTTTCCAACTTGATAAAAAATGTCTTTAGTTTTATTTGATTATAGTCTCGAAAAAAAAATTTAATCGATTATTGTGTTACGTATTCGAATGAACATACCAAATCCAGCAATATCCAGTACACCAATGTAATAACTGCTCGCTTGGAACGGTATACTATTATTAATTCTGTATACAATGTAGTCGAAGAGCTTGCTGTAAACCGCCTTCGCCAGAGCGTCCCGCGCGTTGGTAGCCTCATATACTTTTAGTGGAACCCTGAAAGAAAAGATATTTTTAAAATTTATAGCAATATTAGTCCTGTCAACGAGGTATTGATTATTATAAATAATTCTTTCGACCGTGAAACTGCATTTATAGATTTAAAAAAAATGTACTTGTGAAACAATTGTATGAGAATTGATAATGATAAATAACAAAACTTTCAGAATTGCATAAAATACAGCATTTTCCTTTAATATTAGACACAGGGTTTCATAGCAACATTTATTGATTACAGTAAATTTATGGAATTAAATTACACGGTTTTAAATGACTGGGTTTGATTCCCGAGCCTTGTACGAGTATTTTTTAAAGTCTATGGCCATTATTCATAAACGTATTTTAGCAATGTTTTTGTTAAAATGTGTTTTGTTTCTTTCTATTATTAGTAAAGGCAGGTTTGTTAGAGAGTGACAAAACATATTTTAACTAAAACGTTTTTAAAATGTGTTTATGAATATGGCCATATGAATGCAGTTTTTTTATCTTTAAAATCTAAGACATGGATCCCGAGTTCCCATATATCTATATTACACCATATTCTCTAACTAAGGCGCCAGCCCTGTGTTAATGTATATAAACTATTAATGATACATACATTATAGCAGTTCCTTTAAGACCGCCTCTAGAACTCTGCATGAGACGAGACACTAAAGCCATGCGTAGTTCGCCGCTGTCCACCCCCAATAACGACGCAGCCGTGCCGAGTGTCCCTTCACAGGCACTCTTCACTTTACAACCACCTGCGGAATAATACTGCATACAGACATACACAGGTAAAAAGTATGTGATCACTTTGAAAAATTTAATTGTGATGTTATAATCTCCATTGGAAAGCGACGGCAAAACATTTATTATAGCTGGTTTGCAGTTTTGTACTATACAATTTTATTTTTATTGTAATAAGACTCTCGGTGGTGTTGAATTAAAAGTAATCAATTGTTATCTCTATGTAGTCCAGTCCATTAGACTCATCCTCATGTAGCATAATTATGTTTTTTTTTATAAGATTAATATATAATATAAATCCGCATTAATCCGGCTCGAAGGACCAAAACATTATCATGGGATAGTACGGTCAATAAAAGAGTTGTCTGCACAGGGCACACATTAAGACACAGTGTGCGCCCTGAGGATACTTGTTGACTGTACATCGAATTGATAGACCATTTGCTAAGGTAAGAACCGTTTAATTGCTAAAGTCTACATGACATAATGGTCAATAAGTATCAAAGCGCGGTGCCGTTGACAACCAATTAACCAGCAATCCCCAATTTAAAGTATGTAGGTACTATAGTCATATTATTTCAATCGGAGTAGTTGTTTTTACGTAATTCCCTGTGTGATGACCCACCTTTAGCATCAGAAGGGTCTTCTTCGAACTGAATATTACCAAGATGTAGCACAGCTGCGACAATCGTGTACACGGCCGTTTTCTCTGCCTCCGTTAGACCGACACGAGACAAAGCCTGTAAATATTAATAATATATTTTTTGTCATTTAAAAAATAATACCAATACTTTACTTGTGGTGGAATATGCTATTTGTAACATATTTATGTATAAAAACTGTTTGTAAGTCTGTTTATCTGAATGTTATAGAATAGGCTCCAGAAAGGCTGAACTAATATTGATGAATCTTTCAGTGATAGTAGGTATTTATTTAGCCAAGTATTGTAAGATTCGCAAGCCTTCTTTAAAACTGCCTTACTTTTGAATGGATTTATGAAAGACTAGCGACACGCCCCGGCTTTTTCAGTGTATTTTTTTTATTGATTGACGTTTATGGTTACTTCTTCGCTCCTATGGGTCGTAGCTTTATGTTATAATATAGCCTCAATAAACGATATACAACCGAAAAATATTTTTTGAAATCGGACTAGCTGGTAGTTTCTGAGATTGGCACGTTCAGACATACAAACTCTTCAGCTTTATATATTAGTATAGAAGTACAGATCGTGGTACCTGATGCAATCTCTGGAAGTCCTCCACATCATCCAACATCGGATCCTTAAGGCCGCCCTTGGTCTGATGCTGCTTGCTCTTCTGGCCGGCAGAAATTTTCTTCTCCGACGCAGGAGACGTAAAATATTGTGTGCATCCGTTTTTCAAGTACTGAATTCACGAATAATAAGAAAAGTATGATTTCAAGATGTCACTTTTATGATTATGGTCCGTTTGATTAGCCTCAGGGTACTCAGTGGAAGACAGTATTCCCTTTTAGACTATGATATTTTTGAGACTACGTAACGAGTGGTTGAGGTACTTTTATAATAAAAAAAACTTTCTTACTGCCGCCATTTTGTTTTTATAAAACAAAACCTAGCCAATAACCATCGCACGTTTAGACGAGTCGATACCTTATTCATTAAAACCCATCTAGCCGTTGGGATGCTTCGAGGTTATAAAGAATAATTTTAAAACATTAGTGCATGGCTTATGTGTGTGCACTGTGCAGCTTGGAAATTCCCACTAATCATATCAAAAAGAAAATAATAATTTCAATAACAAAAACTTACCAGGTAATCATCCGGCTTGGTAATCTTCAAGGTATTCCTGAGCTCCTGAGGTGCTCCGGCGCATAGCAAGTAGAACACATGGTAGTTCCGTTCTTCGGCACTTTGCGTGCATATCCTCGACTTCTCCAGCAGGTAATGGGATATATAGCCTCCCACAACCTGATAAGTGTTATCGAAGTGGACCTCCATGAACTTGCCGAAACGGGAACTGTTGTTGTTGCGAGTCGTCTTCGCGTTGCCGAACACTTCTAATATGGGATTAGCTGCGAAAATTGTGGGTAAAATGAAAAGTCTGGTGGTAAGGTAACATCGAAGATTTTCGCTGGAATGACTGGGACTAGGATCTTAATTTTTTTAATCCTAGCACCTCTGTCAATCAATCAATCAATCTTCTATCATTCATCCTCCATCCATACAAAAAAAATTATCTGATCACGATCTTCACTATCTACAAATAAACCTGTGGAAAATGTTGACCACCAAGCTTACGGTCCAGGGTCCCCTTTATAGTTGAAGACATGGATATATGAGGGACTTTGGTGGGGGTAAAACGCATGCGCACTTCTATGGACGTCTTAAAAGAGAAGGTGACCTTGAGGTAAACACCGATATCTTTTCATAACTTTACGGACAAGTATATCCTCATTTCGCCAATGTCTTTTTTGAGGCTATCCAAGTTATTTATTTAGAAAACGTTAAAATAAACCAATAAAGGTGCATCTGCTAATTATTTTCACTTAAAACTGAAATATGCATTAGATATTGTGAGAATAGCATAAAGGAAATTTTAATACCGTCCAGAATCTTCTGCTCCACAGGACCAGCGCCCTTCGCCCAGAGATCACACAAATATTTCAATATGTACTTAGTAGACTCTGTTTTGCCGGCGCCCGATTCGCCAGACACGATGACAGATTGGGATTGCTTCAATGATTTCATATCTCGAAACGCCTTGTCAGCTGAAATAATTTAAGTTTCAAATCAATATCATAATTACGAAAGGTAGCGGATGCGCGCATCAAGCCCGGAATCAAACTTATTTCGAAAGATATACGCGCTGCGAAACTTGTTTGCGCTGTACTACACGGCAGCCGGTCCGCAGTCAGCCGACCCACGCTTTAGTCACGAATCGCGATGTCCCAACTTTTATTTAAATTTTAGTTATATTTATGGACATTTAGGTATACCACCCGACTAACACTTTTTCTTAGTTTTTAATTAAATTTGTTCTCCATTGACAATAATCCACTATTTTAATAATTTCCTCACTGGAGGAAGGGTAACATCTGTAAAACTAAAAGTGTTTTGTAAGTACCTTGAGTGGGTAGAAGAAGATTGAAGAGAAGCGAGATTAAGTGGAAGAAAAATGTCTAGAATATGAGTGTAAGAACAAAAATAGTATACATACCTATAGCAAAGACATGCGGCGGTAAAGTCCCCAATGACTTTCCCTGGTAATTCTTGATGGTGTTTGAAGAATACATATCCTTGATATCCTTGTATGGATTGACTGCTAGTAATATGTTCGCTACATATGTCTGAAAACATAACAATGATCTATTAGTATTTGAAATTCATCCCAAAAACGTTCAGTTGTCACGGCTTGATTGTATAAAAAAACCTTCAATTTGCCCTTGTATATCATTTTCCTCTATCTTAATGGTTTCATTCAATAAAGCGAGGAACTAAGCTATAATGAAGATAGTAGCTTGGAAAACAATATGCATTCCTCGTCACGCTGTCCTCAAGACGACCGTCAGCAACCCAAGCTGACCTCGATTCGTTGTTCAATTTAGTCTTGCTACCTAATTATCCTATTATATTATCTAAGACATAAAATAACTGTAAAGTTAACACTTTGACTATTCGACGACTGTGCAACGACCTAATTTATTTAACAGTATTTTATTATTTTTATTTAGTTTCTAATAATTGTAAAACGGCCCCTAAACAAGGTTAATATTTCCTAAAGTTTATAATTCTGATTTTTTAGGGTTCCGGACCCGTATCTCATGAACCGTGATAGTTAGAGTTAGACAGTTGTCACAGATGATGTATTTCTGTTGCCGCTATAACAACAAATACTAAAAAACAGAATAAAATAAATATTTAAGGGGGCTCCCATACAACAAATGTGATTTTATTCCCGTTTTTATAGATAATGGTACATCACCCTTTGTGCGCGAGTCCGACTCGCACTTGGCCGGTTTTTTTTAATCTTATTGTAATGGGTACTTAACTAGAGTAAAATAATAATTCGGAACTTACGTATATTTTGTCCCTCCTGTATCTAGCAACAATGTTGTTCAAAAGGGTTGCTTCATTCAGAAACATAAGCTCACCTGTATTAAAAATTAAAACATTTTAAGTCATATTATTATGTACCTACATTAATTTTAAAAAGAAGACAGCTTTCAATTCTAGACGAATGCGTCATTAATACATCGCGATCGTAGGATGATTTCTTTATGATGAGGCCTTTAACTTTCAATGTTAATAAAGACAGACCTTGAAGACCTCACTACCTAACTTCTGCAAGATCTTGCAGACCCGTGTTTTTAAAATCACAAATTTATGGACACTATTTTCCATTTTCTCACAATCATGTACACAAAAATGTCCAAAATACAGCGAATGGTGGGACGGCCTCTTAAGGAGACGCCTCATAACTTTTGTCCCATACAAAAACGGACTTCAGCAACTCAAGTATTGTACAAAAGTTAATTTCATATACTTTATGGATCCATTAACTAAAACTTGCTATTTCTAATATTTTTTGTACAATACTTGAGTTCCTGAAGTATCTTTTGTGTATTATCGCAAGACAGATTTTGTTGAGAAATCGTACTTTTTCATGTTTCTGGTACGTAAATCTTGGTCTATCTTATCTTATCCTTGGTTATCTTATCGATTTTAATAGTAGCCCATATTGCTCACATATATATAAAGAGACATGGACAAAATAAGTCGCGTGGAAAACTGAGTTCGTTGCGCTGTGATGCGTCGACTTAAACTGATTGGTCAGAGACACTGGCCACAATGTCCAAATTTAGCGAGTCGCCTATATTAAACAGAACAAGTGACAGGATAAATAGAACCAGAGCTGTCACTATGTAGCTAATACCCGCGTTAATGGTTTCTGCTCCGCTCCTTTGGGTCGTAGCGTGATGTTATATAGCCTATAACCTTTTTCTAGAATTGGGCTATCAAATGCAATAATTTTTCAAATCCGACTGGTATTTCCAGAGATTAGCGCGTTCAAACAAACAAACAATGCACAACTTTATGTACAAAATTGTGGCTGCAATAAAATATTGGGTAATTGAATTCCTTACAATTATCATCGACATATTTGTTGGGATCCCCCGCCGGGAATATGTCCTCGTAGCTGCACGTCCTCATGGGGAACTTGTTGTCCACCGGGAACACGTCCGCCTCGTCTCCCATGATCTCGTGTATGCGGGACAGCACGAACCCCTCCGCTGGGTCGCGCGCCCATACCAACTGCTTGTCTATGGTCATCGTGATTACTGTGGAAGAAGGAAACATTATTGTTAGTGATCATATTAAACAACCACCTAGGTGTTCCATGAGTACTTACATTCATTTAACCATGGTACATACACGGGTACAAAAGAGCAATCGTCAAACACCTAGAGAAAGGTACCGTTTTGGGTAGGGTACCAAGGTAACGGTTTTTTGATTTGAGGAAAGAAATTGGTAACTTCATGGAGATGAAAGGAAAGCCAGCCGAAGAGCTTACTAACAAGCAGTGGATTAATTATCGATCTTGGTTTTTGACTGATTTGACTATGGAACTGAATTAGCTCAACAAACGCTTGCAGGGAAAATGCAAATTGATTTGCGATATGTATTCAAATGTAAAGTCGTTTGAGATGAAACTAAATTTTTTTATCAAGCATATTGATGAAAGAAAGGTTGACCTAATTGCAAGAAATCCGTGGAAGAAGCTGGAGAAAATTTTGAGTGGCAAAATATTACAATGAGAAACGTGTTAACTGAGTTTGTAAATCGAGTCACCGACTTCAAAAAGATCTCCCTTAACATGGAAATTTTTCAAAAAATATGTCCGTATAGTATATATAAAAATAGGTGCGGCCCGCACTGATACTCTGGCAACATTTGTGGCCCTGCTATAGCAAAAGGATTCTATAGAACGGATTTTCTTTTTGGAATATGTTTAGGGGTGTCCCCTGAATGTAAATCCAAGTTGGCGGGACGGGGGGGGGGGGGGCGCTTCAGCCGCCATCTTGGAAAAAACGTTTTATCGAATATCTCGTGAACCGAATCCTCGATGGATGGATACCCTGAAGATGACATCGATTTCGGTACGAAGTCCTCCGAACGCCTTCGTCGATCTAAAACACAGTCTATCAGTGATATGACTTTGTACGAGCGTCGAACAAAATTAAATAACTTATTGTGCAATACCAAAAATCATTAGTCTTCTTGCTATGACAATTATAATTAACATAGTGCAAGACATCATAAAGAAGTAAATTAAAAGAAAACGCGTTGACTTTCTTCTTCTTCTTTTATTATGGCTCCACAAATGTTAATCGATTATTTGCCAATACCAAGTATTATAACCGATTTATAGTATTTATGGCAATTAATCAGTATCTAAGATGATCCCGCCGACTGTGATATATCTTATTAATCTATATTTTACAGAGTATAGTGTACCAACCAAAGCGTAAATTAAGTCAGATAAAATTGCATGCATAACCAACAAAGAGGTGTTTAAACCAAACGCGCCAACCGTGATTCCGTAAACCTAATATCCCGCTCACAAAACAAGATTTACTTTCAGTAGGTTACACTACTTATACTTAAGCGTTAATTATGTAATTTAATTGCTTTACAAAAACCGCCGACTCCGTTCGGTCTAGTTCCCGCGCCATCGACCGGAAACGCAAAAAATAATACAATAATGGCGGTCACAGACGCAAGCGCGGTAATCGGTGAAAGTGCAGGAAAAACTGAATCCGAATGAGTATTGCGATTTCATTGTTGATGTTGCGGTAATCCGTAATCGTTTAGTCATCGTTGAGAAACACGTGTTGGAGTAAGTTTGAAAAATACAATTTGAAATAGCGTAAACAGTACAGTTTGGATTTAGTTACATAGATAACCTTTGATGATAACATATAATTTTCCTTTTAAAAAAATGTGTACCGGCTTCCGAAAACAAATGCACAAATCATTATAAAACAAAAAAACCCAAATCGCTTCAAGTGTGCCTATAAAATTTGAAGAGTTCTCGATTTCTCCAGGATCCCATCATCATATCCTGACCTGATGACCATGGGACCACCTGGAAAGTATACCCTTTCAAACAAAATTTAAAAAAATACCCTCTCATTTCGTGCGCGTCACTAGTGTGGACTGTAGAGGTTATGGTACTTAGAACCTGTTTTCTTTCTTTCTTCACGGGTTGTCTCAGAATGGACTTGATGTTTGCTCAGAATAGGCTCCAAAACGGCTGAATGAATTTGGGTATTTAATACTTATGTTAGTTATTTAAGGGTTTCCAAAATATTTTGCTTATTTTTTTTACCTTTCATACATTGTATATGTATGAATCGAGCTTTATATAATATAATTATAATATATGAAAGGTATGAAGAATTAAAGGAAGCGAAAGAGGTGTGTGAAGATCGTGGCTAATGGAATTCGATTGTCTCTGCCTACCCCTCTTGGGATAGAAGGCGTGATGATAGATAGATAGATAGATTATAATGTGAAGCAACAGTGCAATTTCGGCTAATTATTTTGATATGCATATCGTTTAATCTTGCTTCATATTTCCGATACGTATTGCCGACTGCCGTATTACCCAGTGCGATTGGAAAATTCCAGGCCACTTCTGTTTTGACCTTCGCATTTCACTGTGGACATTATTTAATGTACACAATATCACTGCTCAGTATGGGCGCGGTCCCTGAAGCCATTTGTGGTGAGCGGGAGTGCCCAGGAGTGCCTTCTAAGTTCGTGTCAGAGGGTTAATGTAAAGCACTGACATACAATCGTAGATACCGCTGTCCGGATTTCGTATCAAATGTCATAGGTCATTTGTTGTTCGCTTCGATTGTAGTATTTCGGAACCGGCCAAGTGCGAGTCGTTCGTCGAAGGGTATATACTCACTAGTATGCTAAGGTCAGATCAGACAAAGACAAAGAGTCCAACTCACACTTGGTTAGTTTTTAATATTTGTTGTTTTACTTAACATTATGCATTATAGTCATACTAGTTAGACGTTTGTATGTATTGCCATTATTAAGATCGAGCAATGAACGTTTCTTGTTTGGGACCTCCTTTAATTTTTTATTTTATTTTTATTATTTGTTATCATAAAATTTCAAGTGTCTACCTATTACGGGTCAAAAGACAGCCCTGCGACAGACAGACAGCGGAGCCTTAGTAATAGGGTTTCCGTTGGCACCCTTTGGGTACGGAATCCTAAAAATGGCAGTGATAGAGAGAAGCGATGCCACAAGTAGGTATTGCAGGTCTTAGCACTGAATAAGTCGACCGTCACAACGAAAATATCAAAAAGCTGCAGTAACAGTGAAACTGTGTCCTTGCTAAGTAACGCAACAGTGTGACAAACTGGGACCACGGGTGAACAAACTCTGCTTCGCACGGTCGACGTAAAGTATAAAATATATTAAGGCCCTCACTGCTTGTGCAAAAAAATCAGTAGAGGGGGTGAGGCGGAGTGATGCAAGCTTCGATTTGCGGGGAGATGCGGCGCGCCTACTATGAACATACCGAGACCGCGACATCACAATCTAGGAACATAGGAATAATCGGACTGAAATAATTAATTTTCGTTTTGCCAGCGACTTAGCATGTATGAGTTTTAACTGTGCCTAATAATAGTAATGTTTTACATCCAATGCGTAAGTGTAATATAAGTTAATCATTCTCTAAAATTAAATTAAAATAAAAAAAAAAAATAAAAAAAATTATACCGCTACCGCTGCCTTTTTGTAGACCAATTCTTATCAATAACTCTGAAACTCGAAAGTCGCGTCCTTGGAGACTTTTGCTCAGAATTACGAAACGAATCTATTCTCAAAATTGCGTGAAATTTGACCGAAAGTCATTTCCATATAAAAATTTCTTTAATTTGTACTTTTATTTCTACCCACCTAATTATTATAGGTGCCTAACTATAAAAGAAACTAGAAATTGCGTAATCGACACTTTGCTTTGCCAACTCTTGACATCGATTTGCGGCATCCCTTTGCCTTTGGCGGTTTCTCCTGGCGGCCGGTCGATTAGCCGCGGCGCGAGCCACACGGCATCAAAGGACTTAGCGACTATCTTTTTACATTCACAGGATGTTTCTTGTGTTTATTATTGTTACAGTAAAAATATTTCAAACATCTATGTTGAATTATAGATAGTTATAAGGTTTTTATCAAGTATTTACTCAATAAAAAGGTTCAGTTTGTGTCTGAAGTTGTTTGTTCGAAAGGAATAGGTATAAAAACTTATTCCATTGTAATGATGTTACATCTAGAACAATTATTATAACCAATGTGTGAATTTAAAATCACTATTTCATTTTGTTTATTTATACTTTAGAAGCTTTATTTTTATTTGTTAGAAAAAATCTTTTAAAATTTACTGAGTGAAATTTTAAGTATTAAATTAATTTAAATTAAAAGTTGCATGATGTATTTTTCTTCTTTATCACAATCACAAGCCAATAAACACTGCCTCTTCTTCAAACGTCCTATTTTGTTTAGAGTAGTAAGTAAACTGTGGATTTCGAGTGCGTGGCCAATAGTAGGTACCAAATCTATATTTTATTCAGAGATAATTTAAGAAGAAATAAAATATCAAATAAAGTAATATAATTTAAAATAAACATTGTATTTCAGTGTGTTATTTTATTAGAATCAGAAAATATTATAAAAACTAGTACGTAATAATTATCGGTATTATGGAAGATATATACCGGAATATTGATAATCAGAATATTGAGATTATTACATGCCCTTACTAGTGTAGGTAGATACATCCTACTAAAAATATTTTTTCATTGGTCTATAAAACTTTGTGAGGGAGACAAATATCAAACACGCTGTATTCATAAAATGATGCACGCGCGAACATATCCCGCGCGACTATTTCGCGTCACAGCCGTTGACTTGAGACGTCTAGAAAGTGCACGTTCCTCTCATATCGTGTAAATTTGTTGATAAAATCTCGTTACACAATTTATTTTTATTTTGTATTTTTTTGTGATTATATTATAGTTTATTTTATTAAGTATTAACTAATAAGTAGTAATTTATAGTTTAGTGTAAATAATGGGTAATAAAAGGAATAAAGAACTACGTAAGATTTGTATTAGAAAACGACGTAAGAAGAATATAAAAAAACATACTTTTGACTCTGAGTAAGTATAATATTTGAAATTATAATACAAAATCCTTATTATTCAATATCTTCAATCAATGTAAAAAGAAAAGATGGAGTAATACAACCGCTCAGCGTGCCTGCCACGTAGCATACGCTCTGCCTATACACTACTCCTCGTCCCGGTGTTCCTCTTTTCTTATTTTGTATTAGCACTACGGCCGAATACTACAAAACAGTGAGAGTACAGAAATTAAGCTTACGTATGTACATAACCTTTTATACTTACACTCGGCCACAGTAAATATATCTAAACAGTACCGAAACATTTAGTCTATCAAAAACTAAGTAGATATAAAGTTACCTATTTACACAGGCAAAGGCGGGTAAAAGCTTAGTCCATTAAGACCTAAGTATGTATAAAACACCACATTTACACAGGCAAAACCGAGACATATGGTAGTCTATCAAAAACTTAGTAGGTATAAAGTTACCTATTTACATAGGCAAAACCGGGTAAAAGCCTAGTCCATTAAGACCTAAGTAGGTATAAAGGCAGACATTTACACAGGCAAAACAGAGACATATGGTAGTCTATCAAAAACTAAGTAGGTATAAAGTTACCTATTTACACAGGCAAAGCCGGGTAAAAGCCTAGTCCATTAAGACCTAAGTAGGTATAAAGTCAGACATTTACACAGGCAAAACCGAGACATATGGTAGTCTATCAAAAACTAAGTAGGTATAAAGTTACTTATTTACATAGGCAAAACCGGGTAAAAGCCTAGTCCATCAAGACCTAAGTAGGTATAAAGTCAGATATTTACACAGGCAAAGCCGAGACATAGGGTAGTCTATGAAAAACTAAGTAGGTATAAGTTACCTATTTACATAGACAAAGCCGGGTAAAACCCTAGTCCATCAATACCTAAGTAGGTATAAAGTCAGATATTTACACAGGCAAAGCCGGGAAAAACCTAGTCCATCAAGACCTAAGTAGGTATAAAGTAAAATATTTACACAGGCAAAGCCGAGACATTAGGGTAGTCTATGAAAAACTTAGTAGGTATAAGTTACCTATTTACATAGGTAAAGCCGGGAAAAGCCTAGTCCATCAAGACCTAAGTAGGTATAAATTCAGATATTTACACAGGCAAAACCGAGACATATGGTAGTTTATTAAAAACTAAGTAGTATTAGTATGTATAGAAAGCCCGCTGTTTCTAATAAGATAGCTAGAGCGGGATAGTGGTAGACGTTTAAGTTCGGGTGTGAAAGGGACAGACAATAGGATTACGAGAAAAACATCGCTAATTTATAATCAGGCGAGTTCACCAGAGCGTCCGGGACACGTCCGCTGCCGGCGGTATCTGTCCGCCATCTGCCGATATTTACGGAATTTCGGGCTTTTCAATTAATTAAAAAATAAACACGCTATTAATTTGCCATTTTTTAAGCAATGTCTTTAGTACATTGATTTTCCTACAATATAGTTTTTTTTTAACGTTAGTTGTCGCTCAAAATATTGAGAATTTTGAGAGCAAAAATTATTTTCGTGCTGTAACTTGCGATTTTTTTTTTAAAGATACTACAAAGATTTAATAATATTTTATTATTTATATATTTTCTTTATATATTTCACTATTCACAAATTTTTTTTCGGACTTGTAAACTGGCTTGATATGTCCACATTTAGCGACAAAAAAATAGACGTTTCAGAGAAAATGTACGGAGACGTCGCCTTAAACATAGTTTTCAAATATTTTTATATATTTTTTTTATACCATGTTATGAAGAAATTACTGAATAGAAAACTAAAATATGCAAATTAGTTTTTTTTTTCTTCACGGGTTGCCTTACAACTCCCAAAACCGTGTTACAGTTCCAGGGTACCCAGCGGAAGACCAAGTCTCCCTCGTTTAGCCGATGGTATTTGTAAGGCCATACCTAACGAGTGGCCAATTCTGTTGAGGTACCTATATACTTTACAACCCTTTACTGTAACAAAAATACCAGTAAAATATATATATAACTATTTTCACATGAACGTAAAACTCATAATCTCTGTTTGCCATTCATATTGGCTTGTATGTATATGTACACAGTACGTCATCACAATTTTTACATCAGCTAACACATAAATGAGTCATTTTCCTTACCTATTGTTATCTTTCATAAGTTTAATCTTTACTGCGACCTGAAAGTGTTTGTACTGAATACCTGTCCTTGTTTACTATAATAATATGTACTTACAATATTCTATACTAATATATAAAACTGACGAATTTGTATGTCCCCTTATACACCAGTCCGATTTTAAAATAAGGTTATCTATATGTTACCGCTCTGCTAATGTGCGTAAATCAGTTAGAGTGCAAAGTGAAAAAAAATTTTCAGTTCTTACATTAACTACATAATCTGCAGACTTCCTAGGTAATTTGCAGACCAACGACCAAGCATACGGTTAAGTTAATTAAACAGGTTCTTTGCTTGAATAAAACATTGTGATACGTTTAAATATTTATTTAATTTGTTAAACGCATAAATAAAGTAATAAAAAAATCAATACAGTATGTAGTATGTAATGAAAATTTACCACGTATGTTGACTTCACTGAAATAACCGATCAAATTAGGCAATTGGCCATGCTACATATTTATGATATACTTTTTTTATAATTTATTTTAAAAATATAGCCCACTTTAAGAAACTAATTTCGATATTTTTGTTTTTTATCCATTGCGTCTATTTTTATATATTTTACAAATTTTACCCGCGAAAAGTAAACGTGACGTCACAAGAATTTGGAACAGGATTATAATCTTGGCCATTACACATAAAAAGTGACAGTCAATTAAATTAACATCAAGCAAACGTCAGTCAATGTCGACTAACCTAAAAATTACTCTTGTTAATATACTCGTGTTTATAATTATTTAAATTGCATAGTTTTTTACAATGGCAAGTAAATAGTGTTTCATCCCATCATGTCCCAATAACAAAGAAAATAATTACACGTAAAATATAAATTTATAAAGATGTCATTCAAAGATTGACGATTACCCTTTTTTGTAGGCAAAGGTATTTTTTTTCATACTGCTTATGATGACGTCATACATCGGTCAAATTAAGGTTATTGTTTTTTATTGAATATCTTAAAAAGTATAGACTTAATTAAAAATCTGATAAATAGAAATTGTACTGAAAGCTTATATCTCGAAACGGTTTCGAGATCTTCGTTCCTGTTCAAAAAGTTAGCATGGCCAATTAACGAAAGGAACTTAGATTAGGTTAGGGAAGGCCGAGAAAACGAGACAAAAGTTTTTCGCTCACTGTCTACCGCGATTTAACGGTCGGGATACATTCTTATAATATGACATTTCGAAAATATGAACAGGTGAAACCGGGGCGGATCGGAAAGCTAGTTGACTATACTAATATTATTAAGAGGTAAAGATTGTAAGTTTGGATGTAGGGGGTAATCTCTTAAACTACTGTACCGATTCTAAAAAATATTTCACGAAGCTACAATATCCCTGAGTGACATAATGCTATATTTTATTTTTTGTTCTAAAATATCCACGAGAGAAGCCGGGGGCGGAATGCTATCTATACTAATATTATAAAGAGAAAAGATTAGTATTTTTGCATGTGTGTATGTTTGTAATGAATAAACTCAAAAACTACAGTGCCGATTTCAAAAATTATTTCACCATTGGAAAGCTACATTCACCCTGAGTGACATAGGCCATATTTATTGCTAGAAAAGATTAGGGATCCTTACTAAAACTTAAGTAACGTAACCCAAGGTGTAAAAAAGTGTCCTAAAACGTCTTTCGTCGCATGCGCTGCGGAAACTATTTTAGTATTTTTGTATAACAATAATAGTTAGATAGAGGTAGTGGTAGGGGTAAATATCCTATTATTATTTTGTTCGTAAATATCCACGGGCGAAACCGGGGGCGGAATGCTAGTATAATATAAAGCCAGTTGAGAATTTGCAATGTTGTTTAGCATTGTTGTAGCGCTGGGGCCGATTCGTGACTCACGCGATACGAATATAGTACCTACTAAACTTAATTGGTATACTAAAGGCAAAAGTTGTCTGGTTAACATTTAACATTTCTTACATATCTTCAAGATAATAATTCGAGAAGGTATAAGCTGTTGAAAAATGGGAAATAGTGTAGGAAACAAGTTGATCAATGAAAGAATGAAGGATGAAAGATTGACTAAAAGGTTAACATGGCAGACGCAAAAGGAAATGCTGACAGAGAGCGCCCTAAATGTATTTTTATTGATGACAAACAAATATTGCTTCATTGCAAAGCAATGTTAAAAGTACGCAAAATCCTTGAGCATGAATGAAAGGTATGACGAAAGAATATGTCAGAATCGTAGCAAATGGCTATCGATTTTCTCTGCTTGCGTGATATAGAAGACAAATTTCTTTGCATTTGGTTTTCACAGCAACTGGCCGGATGGAAGTTTGAAAGTAATAATTTCCATAGATGAAAGAAACGCTGAAATAAATATCCCTGCAATATAAGATTGTACTACATAAACTATTATAATGTCTTTGATTGATAGGTATCTACCGATATGTTATAAATTAATTACGACTTGAAAATCAATACAAAGTGAAAGATATCATACATAGATATAGAGTACGTGTTCAAGGGTATTCTGATGTCAGACAATGTCGTGTAGGAGTTAACTTGTTAATAGCACCTGCTAGTTAGATAGGTACCTAATAAATATATTATGCGAATGAAATACAAACACAAATATCAAAAACAGACGGAATGTACATATCTGTGTACCATGTGGGAATTAAACGTGACAGTATTTAGCAGAAATAGGAATAGAGTGGAAGGCGTTGAAGAAGAATTATATGCAGCACATAAACGAGAAGTAGAAAGTGGTGTCGTATCAGGAATATCAGGATGTGAAGAGAAGGGCGGGGTACAGGGAAAGTTGAAGAAGACTCCACAGACGATAGCAGTGCCTGTCAGGTTCAGGACTAGCAAATTCGCAATCATATAATCATACAATAGGTCGGTGATTGTGATCCAAACATCCCAATTTCTTTTTTTTTTATTATTTCTTAAAACAAAATAAAATATGTAGAACGATTTTGCACTAAATTTTATAAAGCAGTTTTAAGTCGAAGCCTCTTATATTCGCGGGCCCATACTAATTTCATCTGCAGCAGTTCCATGATTCCACGATCACCTTTAAATATCGTCCATTAATTTTATAATTGCTTTAACATAGTTCATGACCAAAATTATTAAAATTAGTTTATCAAAGTTAAAGAATAAAAGGAAACTCGGAATCGGAATTATGACGTGCATTTTGAACCGGTTTTCCGGGTCAAATTATTTACAGATCCCCAATTTTCTCTACGTTACTTACTAGATAATTTCACACATATAAGAATAATTTTACTGCAACTTGCTATTTGCAGTAGTTTGTGTACAATCGTAGAACTATCGAAGTTCGTTTCGAAGACCATTTTCATTGTTTATGTTTAAATGTTTAAATGTTTTGTATGGTGGAATTGCAAAGTTTTAAAGTTGCTCTTCTAAGTATGAAGCATGTCCCAGTTCTGTGTAACGATCAATTTCATCCAGAAATGTTCAGGTGCTATACGGGGCAATACGGGCCGCCCTTCTTTAGATGACACTGTCCTCCACCAACGGTAGATGAATAAGAAATATCATTCTTGATTCAAGATACTTGAATTTTCCGTTTACCAAAGAGGATGTATCATTACCAACAAGATTGAGAAAATTCGACACAAAAAAATATTTAGATGAATCACAACAGCCCATTCAAATGCCTCATTGCCAAGGCTAAAACGTCGACGCCCGTATTTGGTAATGGTTAAAAACGAGTTTTGCATGAACTCGACCACCGTTGGCCATTACAACGGCCTCTATGTAACTGTGCTCTGTGCTGCGCACTTTCTCAGTGAGATTTCCTACGCAGCTGCCGTCTGGGACGCTTGACCCGGCGGATGAACGGTTCATTTGTGCAATGAAATGCGTTGAGATTATCTCAAATTATGTACAAATACAAACGAGCAGCGAAGAACAAACACCTTCGTTGCCCACATGGACAATTTAAGTAGGTACCAATGAGAATCCGAAATAATTAAGATCTTAAAATACCTTAACAGAACTAATAACGTTATACTCTCAGAAAACATTTGGAATAGGCTAAATGTAAAAGTCTTATCTTCCATAGGCAGGGAACACGGTTCCCGGCTGTGAAAAATATTTGTCTGCACAGGGAATCTTTATCCAAAGCAATATCATCATGTTGAATCGAATCACCTTAGGACCCCATTTTTATCGGTTTTAAATATTATGCATTATAAATTCTAATCAATGTAAGGAATGTAATAATTTATTAAAATTAACATTTTTCTCCACTGCAACAGACTGAGATCCCAATTTCTAGCCAAGCAGTAAATTTCGGATTGTCATAATATGTCTACTATCAAAAATACGTTTGGAAGCACAGACAATTTCAGCCTAAAATATTGAAATCGGGAAGTTATGCATAATAATTCTAAGAAACAATAACACAATACAATAATTTGCAGCAAAGAGATACAATCATGACGTTACGTCAGAGCATGAGTATTGCACCGCGTTTGTTACAAAATCACAATTCGATCTACTGGAGAAGTGGATTTTATACAATCTAATGTTGTACTACCAGACATGGCCAAACCTTCTTCTGGCAAACTTCAACAGATCTTGGCCATTATTTTAGCCAGATTTACTTCTCTTTTTTAAACGTTGTGTTTAGTTTAGAATCCTGTCGGTATATATGTTTTATACAGTAAAACGTTAAATGGTAAGCACCGACCGGTAGCAACGCAGCAAGGGGCCAAGAGTATCAGATCAGAACCAGTTTGGTCAGAGTAACTTGGACATTTAATCTGGAGCGGTCGAATTAACGGCACATTCGTGATATTTTCTGCAATTATTTTAGCACTTAAAGTAATTTAAAGCATAAATAACAGTTTTTTTTTTCATTTTTGTCTCCGCCTGTTAGTCCACAATAAGCTCTTAAACGGCTGAAATAAATGATTCAACTGCTCTTTATTTCATCCCGATATCTTCGAAAATAAATAATAAATAATGTATAGATGGGTATGTCTAAAGATATCAAAATAATTGTAAATATAAAGAAACTTGCACCTGAGATCGTCTGGTTCGATAACCACTGGGATATACTAAGAAAAACAACAATTAAAATAATCGTCGCAAGTCTAATATTAGTACGACAATGCTAATATCAAGTCAAATAGGTCAAGTCGTGTCAATAAAGAGCAGGTTAACGAATAAATCATTAGGTCGTATGATCGTATGGTACAAGGCCATATCAATTTATATCATCTCCCCTCGTTACAGGATTGCACATGCAAATCTACTGCGCAAAACTTATGTACATAATCCGGGAAATTGTACAAGAGGCATGTCGATCTCAAAATACTTTTGTAAAATATCTTCGGGTAAATGAGGAAGGAAAATAGATTTTAAAAATCTGATTTGAATAGCTAAAATCTCTTAAGTAAATACTTTTTCTTTTTCACGAATTGGCTTATGGCTCCCGCGACCGTGTTTTCGGTACTCTAGGTACCCAATTCTTTCTCATTTAGCCGATGGTAATATTGTGAGGCCATACCTAACGAGTGGCCAGTTCTGTTTATAGATGGAAAACCCTCTAAGTAGGGTTTGTCTGATTATGTATGTACGTAAATTTTTAATTACAAAAAAACCCATTGGTACATGGCTGGGCTACACTATCGTACTAGCAGGTTTCAAAATCAATTTTCCATAAACATGACCCTGCAAACTATTAGGTAATTTGTGTTTGCGCATTGCAGTAATTATAATGGGAACATGGTCAATAATTGACCAATTATTGGTCACCAAGGTGGGGCCTATTGTTTTTCCTTGGATACCACGCAAATCATCACCCTAATCTAATCATGATAATAAACCTTCACAGCTACAAAAATGACTCAGAAATGAAATAAACAAGAGCTCTCACGAAAGTATGTCAGTAGTTTTAATTTAAAAAATGTAATAGTATTACGCAACCCATACATAATTCAAGACACGATTGTTTCCGCCATGCGCGGTACATGTACAATTGTACATGACCAAAACGAGCTCGTGCGTCTCAAAATTTACACATTTGCTAACCCACATCTGATAAAACACAATAAAAATTCATGAATTCTGTAATCGCATAACAAATTAATCACACATTCTTGAAATTACGAATTTTTTTAAGAATGTAAAATAAAAACGGAAGTTAGATACAAGATGATACATAAATTACTTGATTATACTTCTTTTTAGATATTTAATTCGGTTACGAAGGAAATGAATGTTTACCCCTACCAGCATTATTATCATTATGCTATATAGATAGGTTAGTAATCTCTAAAAAGAACATGGAAGGTTATGACAATATGACTAAGAAAATATTAAGATCTGTAGAACTTGTCAACCACCATTTCCACCATCATCTAGTGAAAATAAGACCAAAGAAAACTGAGCTACTGGTAATGAACAAACAAGCAATTAACATAACATTGAAGCCGTTAAGACTATATAGGAAGCAATTAATCTACATCTACTTTCACGTAAGTTTGCGAAATCAGAGTATGCAGGCCTTTGGTCTGATGCAATTAGACTATGTTAGCGCATTCCACTTTACGCACCGACTTTAATAAAAGCTCAAAATGATGTTACAATGAAAGAAAACAACGGTAGTTAAGTTGGTTTGCGGTTAGTACACGGCAATGAATAGAAAATCGTTCCGACTGTATGGCACAAAGGTCAAGACACGATTCGGTGATCTCACGTTAGCTTTGCGAAATAGAAAACGAAAATGTATTAGACTGGTTTAAAATGTACTTTAAAATGCTAACAGCGTGCAAATATAAATGGACTTTAATGAACTAGATAATAAAAAAGTTAACGATAGAAAAAAAACTTACTTTAATACAGTCACCCAAATGTGTTTAAATAAGATAGTAAATTACCGCAACATCTACATCAAATCAAATCACGTTATCTAGACCCCTTTTATTTTTCAATCAATAAGAATGATTCGCCAACTACTTGCAGTAAACTTACAGCAGAATTAAATGTGCAAAATAATACTTTATTTAAATTGCTTGAATGAAAAAATCAGAAAAGGCAGGCCTTGGTACAACAAAGATCATCCCGTTAAAGTTAAATCCCAAGTGAAATTAGTAACGGTAAACGACAAGGCCTTCGAACAGAATTATAGCGGTTTACTACATGAATGTCTACATTGCAGATTGCATGGACACTCTGCAAAGGTAGCTGTGTTAACGGGGAACAATGTTCTGTTATTTGTACGAACTTAATTTATTCTCCAAATGGCCACATTTGTTACAGATTTCTGTAGATGATATATTGAAAAGATTGAGTAGGCTGCACTTTTGCGACAAATTTTTATTAATAATCTTAAATGAGTGATATGGATGGTTTTTTTGTGATTAATATTCACACATATATCGTCATTTATTCGAGATAATATAGTTAATCACTAAATGCTAATTCTCATAAGCCAGGTAGTCATAACGAATCAATGTAAAACTAACTAAATTCTTGAAAGTGTTGCAACCTACTGAGCTCTAGACGCTTGTAAGAGAAATGCACTGTAGCGTGTCGTCAACGTAGAAGCCTCACAAGTAGCTACAATCGATATTGTATTACGTAAAAACTGTCACAAATTGGTATTACAAGATTTTCATTATATTTTTATAAACCCTCTTATAAATAGTACTTTAGTTAAGTCTGATATTTCTTTTTAGTTTCTCTTTACTAAAGATTCATAAACTGCATTTTTATGTATGATTGATACACCAACACCATGATGTTCTGCATTAGCAATTTCAACAAGACGCCTGTTCTGATATACAATCACATCTCTTACCAACAGGCTTAATAGCTAAGATACATTCCATTCATAATATTATCATAAATAACATTATTATACGAAAAGTAAGAAGCTGTATCATTGCACATAATTAACAAAAACAATCCCGGTTGCTCCAACTCAATTTAATGTGGGAAACAGTGTTAAGACCTCGATGTGGCAATAAAAACTGTCACTCGGTTAATAATCGCGAACCAAGGCCCTGCGTTACCGATGACAAATAGTTAGCGTAGTTAACGCTACAAGGTAGTTGAAGACAAACTACATTTTCTGTTTTCAATCTCTTAAGGAAACAGCTAGAAGTAAATTGACAGGTGGATTTTAATAAGTTTCGGTTCAATACAATCAAACAATCATTCCAATTTATTGCAATAACAAATACCACTAATTGCATTGGTGGTAACAGTGAAAACATGACAATCAATTTACCTCATTTGATGAAATAATTAAAATAAATAATATTACGATGTCATTATCCTCTGCTTGTGACATGGAAAGTAAATCTCAATCAATAGAAGATACAAAAGCAACTCCATCATAAATAATAATGAGAAGTATATCTTATATTAATGTAATCAAACGAAAGTTTAACTTTCTATGTATCGAACCATTATCATATACAAGCAGAAAATAGCAAATTCATTGCAGATGAAAGAAGATATATAGTATTCAATGAAAAACGTGTCAATAGACAAATCGAAGCCACTTTCACTTAAATTACATCTGCAGCTATATGCTCCGGTAAAGATATTACAAGAAATATTATACAGTCTCGGCCATAAATTATATACTATAACCTAATACTGCTAAAAAAATAGTGCTGAATAAATTTTATTTCTTTCTTTCTTTCTTTCTAATACCAAAGCAATAACAAACATCGGCAATTCTTGCTATTTAAATTAGATCGATCTGGGATTATATATCGGAAAAAATTCAAGTATAGTTATTTTCATTAAAATTTTATCCTGTTTGACTCATCATTGTATTTTTGTTTATTTGAGTATTCGTAAATAAACAGTATGTAGATAGTTAAATAGCATGACTTTGATGGAAATCTATTTCCCAGATAAGGGAGAACCGAATTCGTAAGAACTTTTGTAAATTTTCATATCTACATCACCATCTCTGTCTTAAAAGGCAATTTATCTCTACATGTCGCAATTCTGAAAATACTTTTTGTTTCTTCGGCATTAAAACATGCTCACGGATTATCCCCTGAAGGTAGGCAGAGACAACAAAAAATCGACAACCGGTTGCTCCGTTTAGACGTGAAAGAAGGACGAACAAACACACCTGCACATTTATATTAGTAAAATAGATGTTTACAAACAAAAATAGTAAGCGAGACAGACCCCCAGGGTCGGATATCCGCGGTTCCGGAGGTGCGCTGGCGCGTGACCGCTGCGTGCTTCCGGCCGCCGGCGCAGTGCGTTGGTCCCCATAACACCAGGCCATGCTCTCACATTATTATGCATGGTGATTCATTTTCAATTTACACCATGTGTATTTAGAATTTAGTTTTTGACCACGACTGTGTGGAAACTGGAAATAATGGTGAAAAAACTGTATGACTTCACGCTTCTACCTCGTTCTGATTATAATTCAGCTTTTATTATTTATCAAGAATTTTCAGACAAATTAACGACTGCTCCAGCAAAATTCGAGGAATGCCTCAACAATTTCAAAATTCAACAACATTAACCTAGGGAATTAGCTCATAGATCGCTATGAAATACGCATTGAAATAGTTGCCTTCACTCATAGAATCACCACTACAGCTGTGGTCAATGATGTTGTAAAGTCATTGGCTGTGGTAGTCATATGCGCATCTTACAAAAAACTGGCACCAAGATCCCTTTCGGAACAGATATTTTACGTAACCCATATCCAAACAAACATGAAAAATAGTCGAGCACCCCTAGAACATAACCAAACCAATTAATACCGTTGCATAGGGGCATAAGTTGAGGGTTGCATTACTTATGTACCAAGCCGTACCAACAAAACACGCTTCAGTGATTTCAAACATATGACATTGACCATAGTATTTAGTTAAAAACATGTGCTTGTTTTTCAAGGGAATTTAAATACATTATTTCAATACAAAATTCAGTGGAAAAGCGAGCTTTGTGCTACTTCGGCAAGTTGGATCAATATCTAGTCTACGTAACGAATTGACGTTATAACGTGGGGGACCTTTTGTAACTCCCCCATGGGGCGACCGTAAAGGTGATTGTCATGGAGGAAACGAATTGATGGCAATCTAGAACATTCTAAAAATACACGAGGCCAAAATACCAACATAACTTGATGGTTAGGGAACAGATTATGACGACGTTGTTTAATAATGGAGGATTCCATGTCACGTGTGGTCATTTGACATCTCAATGCTATTCTAAATTTAAAATTATTTATTTAAGTTTTCGATTATATCAACGGAACTTTGGGATAAGTTGTGTCCAGGCAAACCCGTGTACTGTCTTTGCCCGACCTTAGCAATATGCTCGGCATTCAAGTGTTGGACATTCTTGTGCCAGGAATTCCTTGGCCTTTTGACCTTCGAGTCGAAACATGTCGCGAATCTAAGTATAGGTCGTTATTTTGAAAATTACTTGGGATCCTTGTAACGTTTTTGGGAGAATTACACCAACTATTACATGCACCTATGGATATTTTCGAACAAAATAAAATATAGCCTATGACACTCACAAATAATGTGGCTTTCTATTGGTAAAAGAATTTTCAAAATCGGTTCAGTAGATCCAGAGATTACCCCCTACAACCTCACAAACTTTACCTCTTTATAATATTAGTATAGATTACAAATACAAACCGATTTAAATGAATTATACTTTATTGTCTTTTACTTAATTTACTTGCCGAACTTTAAAACTATCACGCTCTTTGACATATCGTATGGAGTACAAGTGGAACCACGTGATGCGTATCAGCTCAACTTATTTGGCGCGAGTTATACCTGCATTTATCCAAGTATCAACCGAATTATCGTTTCAACAATTTGATACACGGAATGCGTTCGTCATTAGCTCGTAAATTCGCGATAACCAACGATTATGAAGTACCGTGCACCGGTAATAATCCTTTTATCAATGGAATTTTATATTAATTTTCTATTTCGAGTGGTGTATGTAACTATCTGATTTTAAAATATATTTTTGTTTCAAAATGTTTTAATGTTCATCTATCCATCTATCTATCTATCATCACGCCTTTTATCCCAAGAGTGGTAGGCAGAGACAATCTAATGCCCTTTGCTACGATCCTGACATACTTCTTTAGCTTCTTTTATATTCATCATACCTTTCATACATGCTCGGCGATTGTGTGTACTTTTAATATTGCCTTCGATCAATAATGTTTTTATATGTTCAATAAACGTACATCTAGGTCGTCCTCTGCCAACATTTTCTTTCACTTCAGCCATATAAACCTTTTTAGTCAATCTTTCATCCTTCATTCTTTTAACTTGTTAAAACCAGCGTAACTACTGATAGGTACTCAAGTATTAAACTTATATTGATATTATAAAATAATAAAATAACTATCTTATCGGTAGCGGAAAAGTAGAACTATGTTTTGCTTAACTCTTCAAAATCCTTTAGACTTGCTCCAGTAATTAATGTATTCCTGATAACGTCTCCATACCTAATAGATTTTAACGCTCCAGTTTAAAAATAAAATGCAATTCAGTACTTAAAAAAACATTTTAATAAAAGCAGATTAATATAAATAGAATATACTAAAGAAACTTTACATTTGCCGACGGTTACCGAAAGAAATGCCGCTCTGTTGTCCCTTATTTGTGCCGTATTGGAGCGATATAACATTCTCTCCAGCCTTTAATTGCTCTTCTGTGAACTGTCGCACGTTTTTATCGGCTTCTTTTGGCCCGATGGACGGTTTTCCATAGTTCCCGGCCTTCCTCCCGAGGGATTGAAGACAAACAATAACAGAATACAAGTTCTGTTTTTCCCACAAATCAATCGTTTGGAAGGTTTCCTGCGACGGCACGCCCAATTTCTTCACAGCGTCAAGGAAAGCGTTGATATTCTCCATACATTTGAAAGCCATTGCGGATTGGTTGACTTTTTTGACGGATCCTTCTTGCAATGCGTTGACCAGTTTGCAGAGAAGTACGCCATCTTTAAGTACCTCGTAAACATTGTCGGCTGATCCGGCTGTATTTTCCGGCTCTCCAGTAATTGTCTTGATCCACTCTAAAGTTTCGGTGGCGATGTCTTCATTGAATTTGCTGTCGAGTTTCGCCTGCGCCTGAGCATTGAAGCCAGCTTTGGGAGCTCGTGTGTCCGCCATGTTCACCGGTAAGTATACACGTATACACTGAACGTTGTGATAAGTAGACGGCAATATCGTGTCACGTTTGATAGCGAGGCTATTATCGTTCGGTGCCTACGTAGTGAGGCAATACTATTTATTACTTGATGCTCAATTATAACACTTTACCTACGTGAATCAACAAAGCGGTCAAGCGCAAGTCCGATGTGTCGGACAGCTCTGTTTGACAATACCTCTATCTATCTATCATCACGCTTTTTGTCCCAAGAGGGGAAGGCAGAGACAATCGAATGCCGCCGTTTGCTACGATCCTGGCATACCTCTTTCGCATCTTTTATATTCATCATATCGTTATCATACATGCTCGGCGACCGTGTCATGTACTTTTAACTTTTGATCAATACATTTTTACACGTTCAATAAAAGTACACTTAGGTCGTCCTCTGCCAGCATTTCGTTTCATTTATTCCATATAAACATTTTTAGTTAATATTTTTTTATCCTTCATTCTTTCAAGGTGTTCAAACCAGCGTAAACTACTTTTCTTCATACAACCTAGAACCTATGTATAATCCTACAACTATTTCTGTGCAAAAAATGCAAGCCGTTGTTCCGTTTTGACGTAAAAGAAGAACCAACAAACAAACAAACACACTTTTGCATAATGTTAGTAGGTAGGTATAGATTGAATGTTGGCAATGATATATTTATTTCCTATTATATATTTTAGGTGGAATATGAGTAGGTACTTACTACACAAGCCATAGAAAATAAAGGATAAATAAAAATATCCATAACTGTTTGCTTGAAATTATACTTTAATATTCTAAAAACAGATCACACATGCAATTCTTTTTTCTGTGACACCATAATTGCATAACCTGATAACAGTCACACATCTTTAGGGCATCTAATATTAGGTAAAAACTATCTAATAGGGAGGTGCATAAACTTCACAGGATCTTACTCTGTAGGTACTTATGTTTGTTACAAAATCACATGATAGTGGGTTTTAGAAGAAATATAGTACCTACAGGATAGTAGCTAGCGTTACACATTTTTGAAATGAAACAAAAAATTAAACAGAATGAAAACAATACCCTCTCATTTCCATCTATGTAGGAAAAAAACATGTCGAACCATTGCTCTGTTTTGATGTGAAAGAATTACAAACAAACAAACACACTTTTATAATATATTATAGTGTTAATATTTTCCATTTGAAAGATTTCCCAATTTCCATGGTATGCAAAGTCATGGCATAGCTAAATAGACTTGTGTAGAACTATCACAATCTATTTCCACTTTATTCAAAGCATGTCCATTAAGAGGATCGTGTAGCTCAGCGTACGCAGCGAAATAGGTATTTAGAAAATCATATTCTGTCTCAAGCGCGCTCTTCCCCCGGGCATCAGTGCGACAGAGAGCACTGCAGCTCGTGAGTGTTTGTAGGTACGTTCTTCGTTGAAAATTGCGTTTTGGGCGAAAACGATTTACACCTGCTAAACTATAACGAAACCTTATAATTTTGATGTCAAACGTTTTAGCAGATTATAATCTACGTACGTACGTTTTGCTTTTTTTGAAATTTTGCTTGGTTTTTCAAATACAGACGGTTTATTACCAGCAAGTTATGAACCAAAAAAACCGAGATTTGAGGGGCTTATAACTTTTGACCTATCACGAATTTTGATAAAAGGAAAAAATACGTACGTAGTTTTTCACTATGTCAGTAACATATTACAAAATCGTTAAAATTAAATAATATTTAGGGGTAGTAAACTGTAGTAAAACGTTTTCTCCGTTCTTATGGACATGGACGCGGTACACTATACTCTTAACAGAGTTGATAAATATTGTTCTCTTTCAATACATATTAAATTTAAAGACTATGATCCAACAATGTAGATATGAAATCTTATCTCAAGATAATAAAGAGATAGTGGTTTTTTCAGTGCAAGTAACTTTGCTATTCATGTGTTCTAGTCATGCAATAAACTTAAATCTGGCCTGTCTCACTTGAAATTTACCTCCCCCTACTCATCCCGCCCTGCACTGCCCACTCAGTGGGAAAAAGGTATGGCCAGAAACAAAACACTGCAGATTATGTGATTATACGGTCAAAGAAAAAGAAGCTTTATCTGAATGCAATTAGACTCATATTGGCTTGTGAATGACCATTCCATTATTTTGTATTTTAATTTTCATTTGAATTTCTACATACCTAAATATGCTGTGAAGGCAGCCAGCTGATGTGTAAGTTAGTGTATTGGAGCCAGGAACATGCTAACCATGGCAAATGCCTGTGTGCAAAACCCATGAAGTGCCTCGTTTTGGTTTGTTATCATGCTGATCAGTATGGCTTAGGGGTAGCCATGGCACCCCTGAATATCTAAATGAAATCACATAGGGGGTATCTTTGATTGGCAAAAGTGACAGTTCCATCAGACTCAGGGTCTCAGCACCTATCTTGCACCCCGGGTCAAATATGTAAGGAGGCAAATTGGAAAAATGGCATTCTATACAACTATTTTAGAACTAATAATGTTTGGGTATATGAAAGTTTTGTATCATGTACCATCACCATCAGTACGTATGGCTTGTGGCATACCCAGAAACACTGGTAACAGTGTCTGATGTGACATACAAATGTGATAAAGAACTTCTTCCTTTTTCAGTAGGTAGGTACCTACTTAGGTACTAAATCAAAAATACAAAAAGAAACAAAATGCATGAAAAACAAGCTGAAATTTTCCAGTCATTAATTTGACAATACCAAACTACAATGTCATTGTGCAAGAACACAATGGTGGCTAAAATATTAGCTAAAACAATGGATATCATAATTTTCCACTGATAACAAGATCAGATAATTCTATGAATATTTTTTATCGTTTAGTCACTGACCAAATACATTATCTATTTCAAGCAATTGTTAATCATGACAATTAAATCAATACAATTAACAAAAATCAGTCCCGATCTCTTTCTAGTACATTCGATAACAATCACAAGGTTTTAATAATCTTGAAATTAATTAGATCACCAAAATGGGGACGAAGTTCTGTGAAATAGAAAACTTGCTTTTTTCATAACAAAAAATATATACAGTAAGGTATCTAGGTATCTACCTACTTGAAATTATGTTAGCTAGTTTAGATAAAGAGCCTAATAAGTAACTAAATTAAATTCAAGACTTTGTTATTATCTTATAATAATAATATTTTAATTGTCTAACAATGTACCTACACTATACAGTATTGTACAGAATTTGTAGTAGGTATTTTATCAATAAAAGTAAAAACTGGCCAGGTTTATTTTAAAGATATTGCTAAAAATAAATAAAATATGCTATATTATATTGCTTATTAAGATTATTTATATGGTTTTAAATAACAATTTATAATTATATTAGTATTGCAGCGAAAAAGTTAAAAAGGAACAGTAATATGTATTCAAACTTTTGAATATATTGAGTAAATGAAAGGGAAAATTGCCTTTATGGCTGAAATCTTGTAAATCATGTCAGAAGAGATCGCAATCAGTTGAGGAAAAGATAACACAGTTCATACTTTGGTTGGTATCTAATAAGAAAACAAAGCAAATTCAAACTTTGAAAACTTTTTAAAGTAATCATTTATGCAAAATCTTACCTTTAATTCAATATTAGTAACACTCGCACACTTTCAGAACTCTAAATATTGAAAAACAAACATTTGATCATCACAAAACTACACTGTAATTAATTTAACACGATCGCAAGTTGCTACTTTACTAAAAAACTTAAAATTTTGCCGACATCGCTGACACAGAACGATAACAGTCGTGTCACCACAGCGACTTACTCCTGTCAAGTGTCATTTTTTTAGTTTTTTGCGTGTAGAGTGTTGCCGCCTTTCATGTTCAATTTGCTTTGCAATATTCTATTCGACTTTCCTCTCACGCATGCGTTTTGCCTCATTCAATTCTTAGGAAATATTAAAAGTAAATTAAACTCTTGTTTTATATTAAATCCAATAAAACATTATTATAAACTTAGAACATTTCTAATTCAAAGCAAAGGATAGGTATTTTAAATAGTGGAAATAAATATTTAAGCTTGCGCCTTGCATCACAACTTTCACGTAAGTCATGCCATTGCCGAACAGAAACAGAATATTAGCAAAGATTTCATGGTTAAACAGCCTTAGTGCCATTGGTTAAATAATATTGTTTTTAAAGTTAATCGCACTTGAGTATCCTTTTAGAGCCACAATTTTTTATTCGATTACTTTTTTGGCTTTGCCTGTTATTTTTAAAATGTGACAAAAAGTTTATTTATAGGTACCGAATTGGCCATGCTACATATTTATAATATACTTTTTTTATAATTTGTTTTGAAAATATAGCCCATTTTAAGAAACTTATTTCGATATTTTTGTTTTTTTTATCCATTGCGTCTATTTTTAATATATTTTACAAATTTTACCCGCGAAAAGTAAACGTGACGTCACAAGAATTTAGAACAGGATTATAATCTTGGCCACTACACATAAAAAGTGACAGTCAATCAAATTAACGTCAAGCAAACGTCAGTCAAGGTCGACTAACCTAAAAATTACTCTTGTTTATATAATCGTGTTTATATTTATTTAAATTGAATAGTTTTTTACAATGGCAAGTAAATAGTGTTTCATCCCGTCATGTCCTAATAACAAAGAAAATAATTACACGTAAAATATAATTTATAAAGATGTCATTCAAAGATTGACGATTGCCCTTTTTTGTAGGCAAAGGTTTTTTTTTTCATACTGCTTAAGATGACGTCATAATTGTTTGTTATTGAATATCTTAAAAAGTATAGACTTAATTTAAAATCTGATAAATAGAAATTGTACTGAAAGCTTATATCTCGAAACGGTTTCGAGATCTTCGTTTCTGTTCAAAAAGTTAGCATGGCCAATTATTACCGGGATAAAAAAATTACCCGCTTATTCCAGCGCAGGGGCTATGCCACGGATGTGCAGACCGTTATCGGCGCGTCGTACATACGATGCGCCATCTCGACCACGAACTCCTCCACGACCATTTTGAAGTTGAGTCCATTTTCGATTGTTTCGGTAACCGTCAGCTTTTTTGACCAAACGATAGATATGGTCAAGAGCATGCTCCATAATAAAATGTTAGACTAGTAGGTAGGTGGTTAGATTTCAAAGTTATGCCCAAAAAACAGCCTATTTTGAATTTGAATATAATTGTGGAACCTGACCACTAGTGACCACCTAGGTAATTGCTTTCAAAACTCACTTGATATATTTTGTTTATATTGATTGAGTAAAAGTAGGTAAACAGACTTTGAATAGACACACAGACTCGTTATGTAAGTTTATTACGGTCATAACAGTCCATGAATTTAATTATGGTTCAGGTCCCATAGTACGGAACCCTCTGCGAGCGAGTGGTACTAGAAACTTTTAATTTTTAACCGACTTCAAAAAAAAGAAGAAGGTTCTCAATTCATACACTTTTTTTAATGCTATGACTTTGTGAGCTAATTATATATATATAATATAATATATACATATAAAATAATAAAAAAAAATAAAAAAAAAAAAAATAAAAAAAAAATAAAAAAAAATCTGCTAAATAATTCCATTCCTCATTCCTCAGTGTTTCATACTTTCTACCTTTTCCTTCTTTTTATCCACTATGCAATTAGAGGAACTACTAGTTACGTCATAATCAGAATTTGTCATCGTGTCTCGCGAAAGCAAAATATTCCAAAGATATAATTATCTACATTCATTCTGAAACGTACACATTATTTTTACAAGATCCCAAAATATTACTGAACAAAAAATATATGACGATATTTCCACGTCGCAAGACTCGACCTTCTCCACAAGCTACAAGTGTCATCTCCCGATTAACCTTGGTTAAAATCTAGTAACCTAGGATGATCATTGCTCCCTATTTTACCCAAAAAATATTGGAAAATGTCCATAGAAAAATCTAAACATTAGAATCAGGTGGCTCTAAAGTCTAAACCGTGTCAAGTGATCTAAACAGATTTGGATTAATGTTAAACCATTAAAAAGTGGAACGACTCCATCACTACAATCTTGTATATATCCCTGAAAAACGTAGACAAAACAGGCATATTGAAAAAAATATTTACCTAAAGAAAAATTAAAATAAACTAAGTAATTAAAATAGATTATTTTAAAACACATATATATTTCCTTCCTAAATATCGCTAATTTTTAGGGTTCCGTACCCAAAGGGTGACAACGGAAACCCTTTTACTAAGGTTCCGCTGTCTGTCCTTTCATCTGTCCGTCAGTCTGTCACAGTGTCAAGCATCGTTTTTTCACAGAGTGTGTACTTATTGATTTATATGGCCGCTATGAAAACAAATAATAAAAATAAAATAATGTAAAAAAATTAAAGGGGGGTCCCCGGCCATACAATAACTTGTTTTCATCGGCGTTTTTTGCTTGATCTAAATAAAGGCAATAAATCTAACTAGTATAACTATAATCCTACTCTTAAGTAAAACAACAAATAATAAAAACCGGCCAAGTGTGAGTCGTACTCGCGCAATTTTTTTTACTAAACTTTTTATTTTTTTTGTACGGTGGTACGGAAGCCTTCGTGTACGAGTCCGATTCGTACTTGGCCGGTTTTTGTTTGAATTTTCTGTTGTGTAAATTCTAATTTATCAATCTCTGTCTAAATACTGGGAGAAGAATATCCAACAGTTTGGCTGCATTGCCAGGCATGGAACGAGGCAAATCTTTGAATTTTTTAAAGTAGATAATGGTATTTTTTAATAATTATATTTTTCATTTCCTTTCTAACTAAACAAACTAGTCTACGAAGCTGATTATTTGAACTTAAATAAATAGGGGTTATTGGGGAATTAAGAAAACAATTATAATATTGAGGCATCCGTCTGGCTAGTAGACGTCCATAGCTGCCCGCCTAATGCCAATGTCAGCGTGGGCGGACGGCAGGGCGGCGGCGGCAGGGCGGGCGGCGCGCGCGCACAGTTCAGTCGCGCGGCGCCCTCGCGATGGCTCGGTGGCTGTTGACAGTCGCAGCCGTGCTCTTAATCGCCGGCGCGACATCCGGCGTCCGCAAGCCCGCGCACGCAGAGCCGCAGATCGAAGAAGTCACCGCCAAGCAGCTCGATCGCGTCCTCCAAGACAAGGACTTCGTGGCGGTGTACTGGTGTAAGTGCTGGCCGTGTGCCAGTCGTGGCGAAACGAGATCCAAATGAGTCCCAGTTAATGATGTTCTCGCGCCGCCGGACGCCGCCCCGGCGAGGTTATGCAACGGAGACAATAAAACTCGAGCCGCGTCTCGCGCCCTAAATGGCAGCCGCACACCCGCTCGGCCGCGCCAAGGCCGACCTCCTACGTCCCGGGCAAGACGCGGCCGCCCAAATAGCGCCCCGCTCGGATTTTTGGCATTTTCACAATTTCCCACATACCCCGATGTAACGACACGGCACTGTTGCCGGGTGGTAGTGTCAATGTCCCGTCTCTGTATTATTATTAACAATCTAAAACTGTACCAATTTGACTAAAATGTAAGCTCTTGTCAAGAGATACCCTTCACTCATCTTATTCATATGTCAAAGTGTGCGGATGATGCAAGTGCGTCTAGTGTCTAGAACAAAAAGTGCAATGTATCACTGTCAGAGCGATCTTCGTCTTGGCCGCGCGACTAAATAGTTCACAGCTCACAGCTAATGCTTTTCTCAGAACACTATAAGATATATCATTTTATTTATACTCAACTCATAAAATTCCACTGAAACGTAAATGAAATACATATCCAGACTCATTTCAAATAATATTAATCCGTGTCTTACAGAGTTTGGTTATTTTAAACAGACAGATCTCCTGAAATTACTACTGAACACCTGTTGAAAACTCAATAAACCTAAATTGTTTGTAAACATAGTATGAAGATTGAAGTCAGAAATTCAGTAATAAATCAAATAATTTTAAAGGATGACGTGTCATCAGCATCATTCATGACCTTGCCTAACTTCAGGAACTTTTCAATTACAACATTATTATTATCTGGTGTTATAATAAACAACTCTGAGGGCTTAGTCAATCAGCCTTTCATTAAATGCACACATACCTAAGGTTTTAACACCAAGCCTCCCTGATGAAAATGAAAGTTAGGTATCTAACTATCTATCATCACGCCTTTTATCCCAAGAGGGGTAGACAGAGACAATGGAATGCCATTTGCTACGATTCTGACATACCTCTTTCGCTTCTTTTATAATCATCATACCTTTCATGCATGCTCGGCGATTGTGTGTACTTTCAATATTTCGATCATAACATTTTATATATGTTCATTAAAAATACACCTAGGTATCGTCCTTTGTCAGCATTTCCTTACACATATAAACCTTTTTAGTCAATCTATCATCCTTCATTCTTTCAACGTGTCTTTCAAAGCGGAAACTACTTTTCTTCATTTTAGTCACAACATCATATTATTCTTCTCTAATGACATCTTAGTTAGACAAGTTAGGTATTTAGTTTACCACTAAGAAACGCCGGTTTTTCAGCACCAGATTTCATCCAATCAAGTTTAGTTTTTACTGAATGATTTGATGTGTACAATAGGTACTTGTGATTTCTATGTATTATCACTACATTATTATAAAACAAAGTCCCCCGCTGACTCTGTCTGTCTGTGCCCTGTTCACGCAAAAACTACAGAACGGATTTTGTTGCGGTATTCACGATTTTGATTCTCGAGGAAGGTTTATGAATATTAAAATGGACCTATCATTAGGGACTGAGCTTTAACAGTATTAGTGATACAAGTCGGAGAAAAAGTTAGCTCCTGCGTGTTTTCATGGCTTTTACTGTCTAATCCGTCAGAGATGCAATAAAATGACGTATGGAAAGAATTGTGTAGAATAAAATGTTCTACAAAAAAGTCAGCGGATACATTGTTGTAGTTATAAGTGTATTTGTACCTGTGTGAAACCGGGGGCGGTTTGCTAGTATAGGTACCGGGACGGTTCTTGAGCGCTCGACGTAAAAGTGGGGGAACGTTTGCGCATATGTAATTCGAGTGCAATATAACTTGTATATTTATTATAATTGATTCTTGGTGTTAATTTTTACGATTGCTTTTTTACTGCTGGTAAAATTTAAATTAATACCTCATACCGTCAAGCAGACCCAATAATTGTGTTCTGCGCATCTAACGACCACCGCTCAAGAACCGTATAAGTAGGTAATAAATTTTAATTAAAATGATATTTTCCTAAATTGCGTTCTCTAACCAAAATCACCGGCTTACGAAGCACGCTGAAACTTCATGCTTAGCATTTTTAATTCAAGTGAAAAACCTCTGGTTGCATATCCAGCACGGTTTATTTAATCGCCTATTAATTTTAGAGGAACTTATTTTAAAATTCAATTTAATCCACAACAAAAATACAAAATTTAATCCTATTCACAGTATCATCCAGATTCTGTAGCGATTATAAATAGGGCATTGTTGCGTGGTGCGCGTTTGTGAAATAGAAATAATTACGAAAATTTCTTGTAATACTGATTTCTTTTGGAATTCGTCCAGAACTGTGTAGTTTTCTCTAATTTAGATGGTATGACGATTAACTAATTTCGTATTTAACCACGTAAACTATGTCTTTAGTTCAATAAGTGTCGAAATAAATGTACGAATCAAGGAATATTAGGCGATGGTATAATGTAATGTCTTACTTTATCTGATAAGTACACTGATTTTAAATGTATATACAGGCAGAGTGTAACTACTTAGCTATATATGCTATTACGGACTTTTTTGTAGATCATATTATTCTACACAATTCTTTCCTACATCATTTTGTTACATCTCTGACGGATTAGACATCATACGCCATGAAAACTCGCTGATGCTAACTTTTTCCCGACTTCTCATAAACTGTTAATGCAATAAAATCCGTTCAATATAGGTTTTGCTTGAAAAGGTCACAGACAGACAGATAGACAGACAGACACGGTGCAATGGGAGACTTTGTTTAATAATATGTAGTAATGTTTTTAAACTATATAATTTGGCTTTTAAAAAAAAGTGTACCGACTTCAAAAATTATGCACTGAAAAGTGTGCTTTCCGAAAGCAAATGCACAAGTTACTATAAAAAAATTTGAAGAGTTCTCGATTTCTCCAGGATCCCATCATAAGATCCTGACTACCCTTTCAAACAAAAAAAAAATCCAAATCGATCTAGGCGTCTTCAAGTAATCAGGGAACATACATAAAAAATAAAAAATCCGACGAATTGAGAACCTCCTCCTTCTTTTTTGAAGTTCGGTTAAAAAGGTTTCAGCCCAAATAAATTCACTGTCATTTTACAAATTAAAATCAAACCCTAGCGAATACCCGGTACATTGTTACAGTGTATTTTTACAGTAATATGGACTTTTGACTTTTGAAATACTTTTGTTTATTTATTTCTTTACTAGCTTCCCACCCCGGCTTGGCCCATGGAAGTTGCCCCATGAATGTGACATGATGATGAGGCCTATGTCACTCTCCGGCCCTGCCACTATCTCTGTGCATAAAATCACGTCGACAAACAAACAAACATTACAAAAGGTAGGTACAATGTGTAGCTAAGTACAAAGTGAGGAATTACCCTATTCTTTAAAATGTTCTCACCAATAGCATAGATTAAATAATAATTACTACGTAGTTCTGTAAAAAATTGTAATATTGTATTGTAACTTATCATCTTTTTTTTACGTTTTAATTTGTCTCTCAAATATAACCACCAAAATCGAAATTCGATTATGCATCCGTGATTGGGTCATAAAACTCTATATTATGTACCAATTTTTCGTCTAGTAGATTCTTAGTAGAAAATAAACTGTGACAGACGGACAGACAGACAGACACATGAGTGATCCTATATATAAGGGTTTCAGCTTTTTTCATCAGAGATGTTCGGAACCCTAAAACAAATATCCATAACAGATAGGCACACGGAAAGAAATACTGATACAGCAAAAGATAGAAAGAAAACCCATTAAAAATATCTAAACTAAATACACAGAATTATACTTACATTAATGATCTAGAGATACCTAGACACTTTTAGGAATTTCAGAAAAGTGCCAATATCTAGTAAACATTTTATAAAATTTAAAAGTATTTCTGAAATTATGGATATGAGAAAATGAAGTTTTCAAGTTGTTAGAAATATTACTAAGAAAAATAGTCTTGAAATCATATAAGAACGAACGTATACTCGTAAGTAGGCCTGAAATACAGACAGCTTCATGCACATGAACATTAAACATCAGTTGGCCATTAAACAAGAACTTCTAAGGTTACGACAAAATGCAAACATTTAGTTCACGAAGCACAGGAATCCGGTCCCAAATTAACTTTTCAGATCTTCACTGCACATTTAATCTAGAGTTAGGTACTATGTAGCGTGGGTCGCTAACATAAACCTCGTAAATTAACTCCAGTTTGTTGCATTGCTTTTACAATTAACAATTTAACAAGTTTATTTTCGTGAATATGTAGCTGCGCCATCAATGTTAACGCGGAGATTTCCGTGCCATAAACAAATTGTAAAACCTAGAGTTTGTTTTGTAAACACCTGTAGTTAGATCTTTTTATATCAAAACAGGATCCAATTTAGACTTTTGATCTTCAACATGAACAATCTCTAATCAAAAACTTCGGTTATCATGAAAGATCGTGTGATGACCATTGGATGGAGATTTATTGGGTAAAAATATAACAACCTACTATAGAAAAATTCTATCAGCTACATCATATAAGACTTATTTCACTAATATCTTGACTGATAATGTTTGCCTTGCCTTAAACGATGTTCATATGAATATGAAACCAAACAGTTTTGTTGATTTAAAATATTTGAATCAGGAATTTTAATTAGAAGAAACAATCCTTTTGTGGCCCAGAGCCACATGCTTAATGCTTTCAACCGTTTTTGACGTCATGTGTAGAACATAACAAGCTAAACTTCCGGATTTATTAGTAAGATATTTAATTGTATTACATAATTAAATGCTCAACTCAACACTCTATAACAAACATTATACTTTGCGGCTATGGCTACAGCTAGAGACATAGATCTTTGAGAACTGTTTATAGAGGTAGATGGGTATTTACTATTTTCATTTTACGTTACGTGCCTATCGAAGCACTTACTTTAAATTGAAAAATTAGACTAGTATAAAAAGCTGCAAAGCACTCTAGGAATGTTTTCTTGCCAATTTCAGATGCAAGAAGCTGTGTAACATGTGACAAGGTGTTAGAAGAACTGGAGAAGATAGATGACGATACAGACACGTTTGGTGTAGACTTTGTTAAGATCAACGACAAGCGGCTTGCGAAACAATATGGCATCACGAAATTTCCCGCCCTCACGTACTTCCGTGAGAAGGAACCGATCATTTACGAAGGTACTTTTTGACAAATAGATTTCTATATAAATCCTAGTTTAGTTACTTCAATAAAATTAACTTTCTTGCGGAATACAAATGAATTACTTTCCAATTTTAAAGTCCTTTTTCCTTATCATTCAGTGAAAATTTCTTTCTGCTATGTAAAAATCCCTACAGTCTATCTTTCATTATTTTAATGTGACCATATTATTGCAGACTAATAATTTAATTTAAAAATTCTTTCAATTCGTTGTTCTAATAACATCATTCCGAATGCAGTCAAAGTCCTTAACATAGAAATCGCATTTCCACTTAGCATAACTCCATGCCTCCTTCTCATCACATCTTTCTTTCATAATGTAACTATATTAATTGCAGGAGATCTCATGGACGAAGAAAGTGTCCTGGATTTCCTGACGAGTTTAGAAGCGATGGACCTTCCTGATCGGATAGAGGAAGTTAACCAAAAGATTTTGTCTAAAATCATCGAAGACACCAACTATGTAGCCGTTTTGTTCTGTAAGTTTTATAAATTTATTATATAGAAGATTTTCAATGTCGATTTCAGCTATAAAGTGGTAAATTTATATCATCTTTCAACTAACATAACCGATGTTATCGGAAGGCTGTAAAATATCAGCGTAGTTTTAACTATCTATTAGAAATTGTATAATGTTCTCTTAATAGTACAAATCTTTATCATTTTAACAGATCTTGTAGTGATGCGTAAAGATCTAGACGAAATCTCTATCTTGTACATTGTGTCGTGTGTTTGACTATCTTTTTGACTATAGGTCCAGACCACAAAAGTTGCGGTCCATCGAATAGTAAGTAAGATTGCCAGCTGGCGGCATGCTCCTTCGTAAAGTGTCAGTGTTGCAATAACTTTTCTGCTTTGTAGAATAGCTTTTGTTAAACCATAGTGCTCCTGTATTTTAGATCAATTTGGGTGTTTTATCTACACACGTGTTTTTCTAGGATTTTTTATTATGAAATCTGTTAAAATTTATTCTATGTTAGCGTCCAGGGAAATGTCTAATTGTCAGTGTGAATTATATTATATTTTTATTAGGACAATTTATCGTTAATAGATTTTTGATTAAGCAAATAAATCCATAACATGTAATTGATGAATCGATTCTGAAATATGCTAATTAAATTTTTGGCTCTGTTACAAAATATCAAAGAACCGTGACTCATTGGGAATTCCTCAACAAAAATATAAGTATAGCTAGTATCCATCTAAGCGGTCATCTGTCTGTTGAACTTTAGCCATGATATAACTTTCATGTTTTCTCTCTTGAATATTGTGTAGAGAAATATATTATCATTATCAACGACTCAATACTACTCCATTCCCTTATTATTCTAAACTTATGCCATTATTATTTTCTTTCATACCAAACAAAAGGTACATAATATTAGATCAGTCGTAAATGATTGACCTATGGTCTTACCGTAATGCATATCTCTATATGTATGTAGTAAAGGAAGCTTGAGATCAAAAACGAGTTAGCATTATCGGGCCGTGTGGCGTGCTATTTCTGCTACGCTATTTGCGTCCCAGCAGCCAGCTCGGGGATTGACGCTCGATCTGTCATGCCGCAGACAACGTCATTGCAATACTGCATATTAAATAAACCATAAAAGTAAAAGATAGACATACAGACTAACAAGATATGGCTAGTTATTTTATATCTGCCGCTCATATGAGTGGTAAAACTAAAACACCCGACGATGACCTTGACCTAAATATTTTTAAACTTAGTTACCTACGTACTGTGACGCATGTATCTACATCTATTTACCTTTGTATGTTATGTTTAGAGATAGATCAATGTCTATAATTTATGTTATTTATACCCGTTGGTAACGTAGAAGTTCTAGTAATGAATAAAATTTCCAGTTATTGGTAACAACAACTATGAATTACACATAAAGTAACAATTTTACATCTTTACAAAATTCACACAATAGATTGAGTGATAGGTAAAATTATTTGCAAACAATAAGTAATGAAACTATTTCTCCTAATGCATAATGAATGATATTAATATTAACGTCTTCAAATTATGTACTAGATTACATTGGTCTAGTTATTTGTTTGCTAGTAATATAAAATGAGTTGGCTGATTATTTTCTCATTCAAATCTGCACGGAACACTTTCCTAGGTCACAACACTGCTTCAAAAATATAACACCGCACTTACACGATATCTACCAAATATTCGCACATTCGTAGCCTAACAGCATCGCTTGTAGAAGTAAATATTCCTACAATCCTTAAAACATTAAAACTAGTTCAGTTTATAGTTAGTAATTTACAATTTTCAGATAAGCCAGAATGCAAAAGATGCGCTAAGGCTCTGCAAGAATTGGAAAACATCGACGATGAAGCCGACCAACTCGGAATAGGTTTTGTTAAAATCCACGACGAAGAGCTGGCTGAAGAGTATAGCCTTGGAGATCTGCCAAGACTCGTATACTACAGGCACGAAATACCCATTATCTATGAAGGTTTGTGACTCACAGATGTATTCACTCACGTTTAACTTAATTATGTTACGAAATACGATATGATGACTTTGATTATTTAACTAATAGTTACATTTCATTCACAAAAGATACAAAATAAACATTAATCAAATTCTTTATATATTTGTTTTTAATATTTTTTTGTGTGTTTTAGGCGAACTAAGTAAAGAAGAGGATGTGTTAGAATGGTTGATTGCCAATAAATCAACTGGAGACGAAGAAGATGTTATAGAAGACGTTACAGCCAAAACTCTAAACACGCTAATTGGAAATGTTGACAACCTTGTAGTATTATTTTGTAAGTATATTATTATTTATTATTATAATATTTTTATATATCTTCACGGGTGCCGTGTTAGCCGTCCCAGGGTATCCAGCGGAAGACAAAGTGGTATTTGTGAGACTGTACCGGTTCTGTTGAAGTAAATTTAGATTGAAAAGCCACTAAGTGTAGTTTGTCGGATTATGTGCATAAGTTAATAATTATAAAAAAAACATTGGTACATTGAGATATGTGAGCCGAGATTAAACCGTGGTCTGGGGGCTATCAGCCACTCGGTTTAATATAAATACCTATATAAATAAATTAAAATACCTATGCTAAGAACTATAGACTATATTTTATAGATTTTCATTATAATCGTTATATTATGAAGGTTTCTTATAAAGAAATATTCAAAAAATCACCTACAATCCAAAAGGGGCAAATATCGCTGTCGGTCGTCTTTCGCACATTCTTTCACTTTGTTTTTGGACTTAATTAAAAAGTTTCTCATAATATATTGCGAGTTATCTATTTATACGTATATCATCGTAATATTGATACATATTTCAGTTTACGCGTACAATAAGATAGTCATAGATATAGTTTTAATTATTTTGCAATGACATTATTTTTTCCAGATGATCACGGTGACGATGATTCTATGACAGTCTTAGGCGAACTTGAAAAAATTGATGATGACTGTGATCGCCACGGAATACAGTTTGTTAAAATTGACGACGAGAAAGCAGCAAAATCCTTTGGCATCGACTCAGTACCATCTATTGTTTATTTTGAGAAGCAAATACCTAACGTATACGATGGTACGGTTTAATTAATATGCATAGGTACAAATGTTTAGTTGTATTTTTTTTATATATATTTTTTATTACAGGGGATCTTGAAAACGAGGATGAGATTTTAGAATGGTTAGTAGATCAATTAGAAAAAGATGAAATTGAAGATGTTACGGACGAAATGCTTGATCGTTTAATTAAGGAAGGGAAAACTGTCGCAGTTTTATTCTGTAAGAAATTTTACTTAAACAGTATTTTTATTATGGAATTTTATTACATATTTAATTTTTTTTAATTATGATTTACAGATGACAACAATGACCGCAAATCTCAGAAGGTATTAAATGAATTAGAAAATATCGACGATGAATGTGATCAACTGGGCATTGCTTTTGTTAAAATTGATAATGACGATGAAGCAAAAGAATATGGCATAGAGAAGGTTCCTACTTTATTATATTTCGAGAAAGGTATCCCAACTTTCTATGAAGGAAATTTAGAGGAAGAAGAAAAAGTGTTGAAGTGGTTACATTTTCAATCTGAAAACGATGAAATAGAGGACATTACAGATGAAATGTTGGATCTAATTATTGAAAAAATGCCATATGTCGCTGTGTTATTCTGTAAGTATTGTCACTAAAAAATATATTTTGTAACAAGATTTTAAAAACATTGTAAATATTATATGTTTTAATATTATAATTCTATTTAATCGAGAACTGACATAAAAATGAAATACAGTTTTTCAAAATTCTTACAGATGATAAGGATCAGAAAAAGAGTCAAAAGATTTTAACTGAATTAGAAAATATCGATGATGAATGCGATCAGAACGATATTGCATTTGTTAAAATTGATGACGATAAAGAAGCAAAAGAGTATGGTATAGATGCCATTCCTACCATGGTATTCTTTGAAAAGGGTATTCCTCATATTTATGAAGGTGATTTAATGAAAGAAGATGAACTGTTAGGGTGGCTTATACATCAAAAAAGACATAGCGAGATACCAGAAGTTACTGACGAGATGATGGACAAGTTAATTGACACGACTCCATACCTGGCTGTCATATTTTGTGAGTATATATTTTACAATTCAAATATGATTTAAACTTAATAAATGACAAAATTTTACAAAAATTAAAATAAAATTTAAACTAAAACTAAAAACTCTAAACTAGGTAAAAAAAGTCCATAAGTGGAACACCACTTGGCAGTGTACCTAATACACTTGCAGCATTGCCTCGTTGAATGGCAATGCTGATTTTTTGTTTAAAATAACTATGGCATTTGGAGTCACCACATTCTAGGAACACTCGTCTTCCAAGCTCTTGGAGGAAATCTTGAGCTTCAGATTCGAGTACTCCCGAAGTTTCAACGCCAAATGCCACAAATTCATAATTTTGGGTCAAGTCCCGGTATTTCGTCCGCTTGCGTGACTCTGCCATGCAAGCGGCTGAACCCGGAACTGACGAGGTAACCGAAATTTATACAATAATTAATTTTAGTTTTTTTATATTATTTTTATGCATATTTTAAAATCCATTCTTACCTCTTAGAATTAGAACAATCCTTTTTGGTCGATGACTACATCAACAAAAAGGATCTATATATATTATGCCGTAACATTCGGTCGGTTTTCAAAATTATGGTGTAGTTTCCGAAACTATCTCAAACAAAGTCACAAACAAGTGTTATTTTTACAATAATCACTTTTATTTTAGATGACAAAGAAGACAAACAAGACATAAGAATCTTAAATGAGCTGGAGAATATAGATGATGAACTGGAAAAAGAAGGAATAGTTATTGTCAGAATGGATAATGAGGCAGAGGCCAAAGAGTTTGGAATAGATCATTTACCAACTCTGGTTTACTTTGAAGAAAATATTCCGGCTATTTATGAAGGAGATCTAATGAATGAAAACGAAGTTCTCGAATGGCTTATAGAACAAAAAAATAGTGCAACAATTGAAGAAGTTACAGATGAAATTTTAACCGATCTGATTGAAGAACACGAATATGTTGTCGTCTACTTCAGTGAGTAAAATCATACTAGAACACTTTATTTATAAATTAATTTGTAAACAACGATGAATCAAAGTTTATAAAATGCCCGCTGGTGACTTTTGTGTACAAGGTGGATTTAAACACGTTTTTTTAAACCGTTTAATGTTAAACTCTGCAAGAATTTATAAATAATAAACACAAGGCAAGACAAATTTTGCCTAAATATCAAAATGTAGGTACCTTTGTGTTTTAGGTGGAAAATGTGAAGAAGGGGAAGAATGTGACAACATATTGGATGAATTGGAAAACATTGATGACGAATTGGACGAAACGGGAATAATATTTGTGACCACTGAAGATGTATCACTGGCTAAGAAGTACGGTATTAAGACATTCCCGACACTCGTATTCTTTAGAAATAAAGATCCACTTGTTTACAAAGGTAATTTTTATATCAGAATTACAAGTGCATGACGTGCACACATGTGGTTTATATAACTAAAATATATATAACTTTTCGTAGGAGATATTGGAGACGAAGACGAAGTTTTGTCATGGCTAACTGATGAGGACACACTTGAAATTCCTGGAAAAATTGAAGAAGTCAACTCTAAAATGTTGGAAAAAATTCTGGATGAAAATGATCATGTCGTAGTGTTTTTCTGTAAGTATAAATAGTAAAGTATTTACACATTTTGTTAAATTAGATAATTTTATTATAAATTATATTTATAAATTTCTTTTCTATTTTCAATAAATCTAGATGAGGAAGGTGATAAAAAATCTCAAAAAATTTTAAGTGAACTTGAGAATATTGATGATGAATGTGAAGAGAAAGACATCGATTTTGTTAAAACATCTGATGATGGAATCGACAAAGAATATGATCTATCTGATCTACCAGCATTGGCGTTCTACAGACATAAATTCAGAACAATATATGAAGGCGATCTAATGCACGAAGAAGCAATTTTGAAGTGGGTTTTGGAATTACATGACTCACTACCAGATGTTATTGAAAACGTAGACAGGAAAACTTTGAAAGACCTCATCAGTGACGTTGAACACCTTGCAGTATTCTTTTGTAAGTATATAATTCTAATTAAAACTTTTAATCATAGGTACACTTTTAATACTATTTTCACACAATACAAAGGATATTTTTTGAGAGTTTACATGTTTTCCTAAATGTGCCATGTGGTCATAAAATCATAAACGCCGTAATATTGCGGTGTGATCTGGGTGAAAGGTATGGAACCATGATGACCTGCTTCACGTCGACATCAAGACATTTTAAATTATTTATTATATTGATAACTGATTTGATTGGATATGTCTTAATCTGACTGAAATAAATAATCGGTCGTAACAGACAGAGACAAGGACACTGAAATGAAACTAACATGTATACTTTGTTCAACAATTGATACGGGACCCCTTTGATAATTGTGCTAAGTTTCCAGTACTTTTAATTTCATAAAATTATCAAAATTAAGTAGCAAAAAGTTAATTTTCCTTAATATATTCAAATTATACCCATAACATATTTCATTTATTTTTACAGACAGCGATGACTGTGACAATTGTGATGAAGTTCTTGAAGAACTTGAAACTATTGATGATGATACAGATAAACATGGAATCCAATTTGTTAAATCGAAAGATTCCAAGCTAGCATCTGATATTGGTATATTCAGTTTTCCTGCCTTAGTTTACTACGAAACAGGTGTTCCTATTATGTATGATGGTGAGTACAATATGCTTAATTTAGCGAAATTCTATAAAGAATAACATCAAAAGAATAATACTACTTAGCATTAATTATAAAATACTATTCTTTTCACAATTGAAATATATTATGTTCCAAACTGAATTATCCATTAAAATGACGAATTTTATTTATTGTTCATACTGTTATAGGTGACTTAAAGAATGAGAAAAAGGTTCTGCAGTGGCTTGTAGACCAGAAAAGTAAGAATCCACATCCATTTATAAAATTACATCCTTTATAATTTTTAGAAATCGGTTTAAGAAAAAGTAAATGCATGACATCATTCTTCAATATTTTATTATAAATTATATTTATTTATATTTCTGCCTTAAATGCTGAATGTTTGAGCTATGTCATTTTGCATGACAGTTACTAATGCCTGCAGGTGAAGATAGCAACCGCCAAAATAGTGCCAATAAAAAAGCCAATGCAGATGGAGATAAGGAATCGGGAAAACTGGTACGTAGAAATAGTAATAAAGATAATAAAAATAAAGTAGCCTCTGAAAACAAAAGAAATAGTAAACCAGCCGAATGGAAAAAAATGGGAGGATTAAAAATTCGATATCCTGGTGACAAAGATGCTAATTTGAAAAACAAAAAAATCTCAAATCATGAAGACGACGATGACATAAATAAAGGAAAAATATACAGTGACCGTAAAGAACTATTAAAGCAGAAAATGGCATCGTTAAAATCAAATACTGGTCATAATTGGAAAAATATGGGAAACTTAAAAGTTAGATTTCCTGACAAAATTAAACATAAGGAAACCGACGATGACAATCAGGGTGATGACGATGACGATAACGAGGATGATGTTGATGCGGATGATGATGAAGACGATGATGATGACGATGATGAAGACGATGATGAAGACGATGATGAAGACGATGATGAAGACGATGACGAAGACGATGACGAAGACGATGATGAAGACGATGATGATGATGATGATGGTGATCAAGGTGATGACGATGGCGATCAAGCTGATGACGGTGATGATGATGACGATGACAACGATGATGACGATGATGATAACGATGATGATGATGATGATAAAGACAACGGTGACGAAGATGAAAGTGCAGATAGTGATGAAGACGAGGATCACAATGAAAGTGATGATGAGAATAAAAGTGATAACGACAAATCAAACTATGTAAAAAGCGCCTATAAAAAGGGCAGAAAAGGAGGCTACCGTGATAACCTAAATTCCCGCATCTCCAATAACGATGATGACGATGATGATGACGATGATGATGACGATGATGATGATGATTATGACAATGACGACGATGATGACGGCGATGAGGACGACAGTTTCTTTGGTAGAATAAAACGAATGTTCACAGGTAAATGCACATCGTTGGACCCCGGGACATGAATATCCTGCACTGAAGCACGAAGATTACCCCCTCGTCATCCATCTGCATGGTCAAATTACGGAGCCCGCATGGTGGATTTTACAGTCCAGAATATTTGGAATTTTGTAACTTTATAGTGACACTTTATAATACACTCTGTTTACACTATTAAATATTATTTAGTACTAACCTAATAGTCATCGTCAGGTTACAAAGTTCCAGATAAATGACCAGCTATCGCCTGCAGTCACTCGCGAAAGCTTTAAATTTCAATGTTTTACTACTAACAAGCTATACTACTTAAATTTTGATAATGATAATAATAGAGCATAACCTATGTAGGTGCACAAATTTCAATTAACTCTCTACTAGCATTGTATTTTCCATATTATTCGGGATATAAATATCCACTTTTTACTGACTGCAGGCGATCGCTGTTTCTACATTGGATTGGGGGCGAAACCGGCTCTCCCTAAAATGACTTACGAACCTTACCAGTGCTGTCCTACTAAAGTTCAGAGCCCGACGAAAGTAGCCAAAGCGACGCCTACCAAGGTACCGAAGAACATCGACAAAGAAAAATCAAAATTCCAGCCGGAGAAAGGGTTTAAGTCGAAAAATAAAGCTCTGACTTCAAAGCCAGACAAGCCGTCCAAAGGAAAAAAAGGTTTATTCGGGGCTGAGAATATTTGGTGGTGGTAAACATTATTGTTAGATCATGGCTTGCAATAATATCGATGCTCGCTGATATTATTGTAAGTTGCCGCATTGTAAAGTCGGTGCACGGCAGGCAGCAAGCGGACACGAATGTTATATCCTCACAGAAACATGTCTAATACCTAACGATGCATCAATCTGTCATTAACATTTTGCTGGCTTTTGAATAACCTCGTGTCCCCTTGTACCCTGCAAGTACTTATTAACATCGTTGTTATGTCGTACTTACGTTGCACTTTAGAACATCAGGGCTACTCCCACATGATATTATGAATACGAACATCAGAGAAACATATGTTGTGGTTGTAATCTATTATCCTTTAATTATTCTGCACATGGATACTTTCACAATTTAATGAAGACTTAAATATTGGGAAATACGCATATGATAAGAAGATGTACAAATCGTTATAAATTAAAAACTAATTCCAATATTTATAGTTAATTTGAAAGAAATTATGACAACACCAAGGCATTTCTATTGTATTTTGCCGTGTCATCTAGTAAGACTTATTGTTGTTAGGATTTCACTTCATGTAGTTTTCTAGTCTTCATGGAATCTCATTATAAATGTTAATATTTTGTATAAAATTTTGATACGTTATACTTATTTTCTTTATTAATACAATATAATACTTTAAAATTATTATTTGTTCTGGTAAATAATTTGACTAATATTTTTACATTGTTACCTACATGCGGTGCCAGATAATGAAGTGGCAAGTATTTTATTGTTTCATTTTTGAAAGAAAAAGTTAAAACCAATTTTGTCATTGTATTATAAAACTGTATGTTAAAAGTACTTTACGAACGTTGGATGTATAATTGGTCGAACATTCGCATGTTTGAATTATTTGTTACGACGGTACAATATGTTGTTATTATAATAAATACATTTTATATTAATTATTTTCTATCATTGCTCATTACGTCATACATACATACGAATGATGTCAGCATGCAAGCTGTTGTAGTATCCGATATGCATGTTTATCGCAGATATTGGATGTTTAATGGTGAGTTTACACTTTCAATGGATGTGGATTCCTTTCTTTAATTTAATATTAGTGACACAGAAATAGATACATTAACAACAGTATTATTTTAGGAAATCTGTTGGATGAATCTGAAGTACTCGATTGGATGGTTAAACAAAAAGAAGATGAAAGTATAGAAGAAATAAATAGAGATAAATTATTTAAATACATAGAAAACAAAGAGTTTTTAGCAGTTGTATTTTGTAAGTATATTTTAATAAACAAATTACAGGACAATATTATTAAACAATAAATTATAATATTATGTCGGTTTAGTGTAAAATAAATGTATAAAGTAAATGATAAAATTAATATTGCAGATAAAGAAGAAGATCCACAAAGTCCCAGGGTTCTTAGACATGTCGAATTAATTGATGATGAGGCGGCGGAATATGGCATTAAAATTGTAAAATGTAACGATAAATTAATGGCAAAAAAGTACGGTTTCCGTAACCCACCTGGTATAACGTACTTCAGGAAAGGAAAATACATTAATTATGACGGTGAAATTGACGATGAAGAAGAAATACTGGACTGGCTTACCAATCCAGAAAATATGGAATTGACAGATCATATTGAAAGAGTAAATAGAAAAATGTTTCAAAAGATTCGACAAACCTCTGATTACGTGGCAGTATTCTTTTGTGAGTTATTTTTCTTATAACGTTTGCCTTCGATGATATTTTAATTAAGTACAATCCACTTGCACATTTTACATGTTTTAGACAGTAATGACTGCAAACAGTGCCCTAGAGTGCTGGCAGAGATTGAACACATTGATGACGACGCAGACGGCGCCGGTATTAATTTCGTAAAGATTGATGACAAACAAATGTCTAAAGAGTATGGTGTATTCGCACTACCAGCAGTACTTTTCTTCAAAATGGGGTCTAAGGATCCAGTTATATATGCAGGTATACCGTACATAAATATAATATATTTAAATAATAATGTCGATGTAGAAAATTATCTATAAATTTTTATTTTACTTTTTCTTAAATATTACAAACATTTTATTAAATTAATAAAAAAAATGTTTATGGTCCGTACCATTATTTCGACTGCAAGCGCCGCAAATTCATAGTTCGTCATTAAATTTGAATATTTGCGGCGCTTGTGTGTTTGGGCGTGGTCTGCTGCCGCGCCTTCTCTAGTAACAGTGTTCTGAATGTGGGACGGTTCCAGTGTATCCCATGTAGCGTCCCACACTAGAGACTTTCCTAGACACCATGGTACTATAGTGACGCCATAGGGTCTCTTGCCATTGTTTTTGAACATTCCGGAAGGCTCCAGAATTAAAGCTACAGGAGCGGTGGCAAGAGAGCGCCGAAACAAATCATTTAAAGTATCATGACGGTAGATGCGGTGCCTGCACATTAACTGTACAATGAAGACCGTGGCGACCATTATAGCGTCCAACACCGTACCTATAATATTGTGAGAGGGGAGGGCGCGGAGCCAGTGTACAGTTAATTTTTTTGAAATGGTCAAAATATGTGCTTCGTCGTTATTTTCGGAACACTGATCTAACAATGATGCGTGGATTGCTTTGACAATTGGTATTAGGTACTATCTAATACTTTATATTCACATGCATTTCAGGTGACTTATATGATGAGCATCAGCTGTTAAATTGGTTACTAACACAAAAGAATCCGGCTGGAGACGTTATTGAAGCATTAGAAGGTCAAGATTTAATAAACACAATTCAAGAATCGGGGTCACTCGCAGTTTATTTCTGTAAGAAATCCAATCTAGATAATTTACGTTCATTACTAAAATATAAGCGTATTATTCTTAGTTTTAACCAAGCTTGAAACATCTAATAACATTTTAATATTGATGTTAGAATTACACGCTATGCTGAATTTAATTGAAACAATCATTAATGCTTTTTATTAGGGAACAAAACTTTATGTGACATTTGTAACTCGAAAGCTATGAGGAAAGCAATGAAGAAGAAGGATCGGGATCCAGAGGAGGAAGAGGCACAGGAAGTCGAGGGTACCGTTGTCGACCCCTTAGTCTTACACCCACTGTCTTGTCTCCTACAACATTCGAGATTCGCATGGACCTTCCATATTAACTAACTAACTTCCAATTGTATCTACATTAGAATTTTAACATAGGTGTTAACCTCTTCGGAAGTTTAGAGTGTTATTTTGATTATACTGCATTCGTGTAGTTACTATTTATGTATCCAATGTATGTTTCCTATGTACGTAGCACTGTAGCAGCACCCTATGCTTTAGTTTATTTCTTCTCTGTATTTATTGTTTATGGTTCACAGCTTATTTAATTTAAAATTATTTAAATATTACAGATGCGCCTGATTGTGAACAATGTTCCGGTATACTAGAGGAGCTTGAAAACATTGATGACGATTGTGATCGACACGAAATAAAATTTGTAAAAACACAAGATTATGCAATAGCTGAGTCGTATGGAGTTACAGATTTTCCTGTTCTTGTATATTTTGAAAGTAATATACCTAACGTCTATGAAGGTAAAATGAAAATATGTAAAATTATGACTTTATGGAAAAGCTGATGACTCTTACACCGATTATCTATCTTTATTAGCTATATAATGTGGCGAGAATGTAAATACATTCTACAGATATTATATGAATATCCTGCATTATATAGTGGAATATACCTGCAGAGATTTTGAAGGCTTCGAATTATACGAACAAGTTCCGTATATCAAAATAATATTTAAGTAATACCTACTTTATATAACTCATGTACAGGTTCGCTTGCTGAAGAAGAAGAAGTGTTACAATGGTTAATCACACAAAAAACTGAAGATAGAATTGAGTTAATAACGAGAGTAATGCTGGAGAATATGGTGGAAGACACACAGTATTTGGCTGTTTACTTTTGTAAGTTATTTGACTAAAAATAAATAAAATATAGGTAGTTATATTATGTAACGGCTTTTGTAAATTATTTTCAGATAAACTAAACTGCCACATTTGTGACCATATTCTTGAAGGTCTTGAAAAGATTGATGACGAATGTGATGTATTCGGTATTCACATGGTGAAAATACAAGATCCGCAATTGGCAAAAAGATATTCTATTAAAACTTTTCCAGCTATGGTATACTTCAGGTGATATGAAAAGTCTATGAAACTTATATATTTTTATAAACTTTAATACTTAATAAATTTTAAAATATTTTGCAGAAATGGTAATCCTCTGTTATTTGAAGGAGACTTACAGAATGAAGAATCTATTTTAGAATGGCTTATTGATGATGACAACCGGGAATTAGCAGATGAAATAGAGTCTGTGAACGACAGAATGTTAGAGAGATTACTACACGAATCACATCTTCTAGTTGTATTCTTTTGTGAGTTCTATAGATACTAAATTAAGGATTTTATTTGAATTACTTGCTTTGAATTTCAATACTTTAATGTTTAAAATATGTTGTAGATGACGATGATGATTGTCCAGAATGTGAAGAAATTTTAGAAGAATTGGAACAAATAGATGGAGAAGTAGATCAGTTTGGAATAGATTTTGTTAAGATTGCAAGTTCGGAAGCCGCTGCGAAATTCAATGTCGTTAATATACCATCTCTTGTGTATTTCCGTAAACAAGTACCTATGCTCTACGATGGAGACTTGCACCAGGTGGACAAAATACTCCAATGGTTGACATCTCAAGATGTTTTTGAAATTAAAAACGAAATTGAAGAGGTCAACAGAAAAATGTTGGACAAATTACTAGAAGAAAATGAATTTTTGGCTGTTTACTTCTGTACGTATCATTTTATTTGATATATATTATAAATACGAAGAATAGCAATGTCTAGATTTTATAAGTTATATCATGTACATTTATTTTACAGATGAGAAATCACCTGAAAGTCGCGCGGTTCTTGATAAACTTGAAAACATCGACAGTGAAACTGATAATTTGGATATTACATTTGTAAAGATGCAAGATCCAAGATATGCGCGAAAATGGGGCGTTACAAAGTTACCAGCTATTGTTTACTTTAGGAAAAGATTCCCAAGCATATACAGAGGTGAAAAATGTTTCTAATATTATTATTGTAAAAGTTTGAATGTTTATTACTCCACACCTTAATCGGTCCCTTATTCCTGAGCACAGTAACTCCGAGGCATAAGTTTATTTTGTAATATTTTCCTTTATCATAATGTATTGTAATGATGATGCATTGTAAACTTTATATTGGGAATTGTACAGATTCATTAAATATGCCTATTCGTATAAAGGAAGGAATAACTACAATATTTAATTTGTTTGGAAATTTCAGGTGAACTGATGTCAGAGGACGAAGTCTTAGAATGGCTTCGAAAGAATAGATTCAGACAACCAGAACTGAATATATTTATGTACGCGCTCATTGCTCTTGCAGTGGCTTTCGTAATGTACACAGCGTTTCTTCTTCAATGTTTCAAACCTCCAGCGCCAGCGCCAGCGCCACATCCAAAACAAGCGTGATATCTCATTTAGACACATTTTGGTCAAAGTTTATTCTGCATATCAACTTATAATGTAGGAGTAATATCTTTGGAAGTAGATAGTAAAGAAACATATTATTATATTTCTTAAAAATTCAATTATTACAAACGAAGATGATGTACGAAAAGCTACAATTGTGACAATTGTTAAGTTGAATAAACTCTCTTTTCATCTTATTCAAGCAGTAAGCATTAAAATAGCAACAACAAATACTACATTATACGAAAAAGCACACGCTATTATATTATTTGTTTTTCTCACTTCATTGAAAAGATGTTCCTTAGAAAATGTATGCAAACACATATATAACACAAAATTACCACTCTGACGGGATCAAAGATTAACGCTTAGATTCATTATGTAACATTTTCTTCAAATATACCTGGCATACTGGTTACTTCGTTTAATTTTTTTTCTTTTCTCGAAATGGCATTTGAACTATTTTTATATAGAATCTATACTTAAATCTTCCTTAAGACTGTAATCCTTCTTGACTTAAAAGTATTCCCTTCTTTTTGAGTTAGAGAATACCGTTTTCTTACAATTATCGAGTTGTAAAACTTTCACAAGCACTACTACTTTATGTTGTTTGATTTTGTTGTTGAATTTTGTTATGTTTGGGACAGAAAATAGGAGCTTCTGTCCAAGGTCCTGATTAGATAAAGTCGTATTACTTAGAGATGTAATGAATACTCTATTTAGTAAGACCTTCGCAGCTCACAGTGTTAGACCGTCTAGTATGTCAGAACCATAAGCTTCCTTTTCCACTTCTCTATAAAAGTCTTAATCCGATTTTATTTATGAACAATATTTTTAGTAGTTTGGCGGGCTAGTGACTATTTTATTTTACCGCATGGTATCATATTACTTCTAATATACCTTTAATGTGAGTCGGGTGCATTTTATTGTCAAATAAAATGTGGTAGAGAAGTAATGTTTTACCAAGCCTATAATTTTCTATCATTCCCGCTTTTAATTTTAAATATAATTATAATGATACCGTCAACTTTCACGATAAGGGTAAATTTTCACCATATTTATCCACGAGTGCTTGTAAATGCTCAAAGCGAGTGGAAGCGCGGTTGTGCGTGTTCCCCGCGCAATAACTTTGTTTACTAAAATAACTTGTAAATAAATGTATATAAATTAAATAAAAATAGTAAAATATTATTTGTGTTTTTTGTAATCCTTCTATTTCTACAATTTATTTAGTAAAGCCAAAGTAAATCACATAAAATATAGTACATAATAAAAGTATTATTATGATTTGTTTTTTTAGAATTTGATATAATATATCACACTATGAGGCATACATCGAAAGAGAAAAATAATTTTTATTCCAAGAAAATTAACCGAGGTCTGTGATGATACGACCTTATTTTCCTGGCCGCTTACAAGCTGGCCATCATAAATAGCATTTATTTTGATTTTAGAACACGATATTGTTCATTTTAATTCAATAGAACATTGTATGGAACCTAAATTAAAATTTTACTCATTCCTTCACAAACTGTTGACTTAGGCAGTACTCTGCCAATTATAAAATTTATTATATTTCTATTTTATCAACTAAGTAAATAACTATATAAAATGTATTGAATCAGTATTCAAGAACTAATATCTATGTTTATATAAAAGGAGCGCAAATAAGTATTTGCGCTCCTTCTCCTTACGGCTCCTTCTCCTTTGACGGCTCGTTCTCCTTGGCTCCTTACGGATGCTTTTACTGGTTGTTCTTTTGCTGCTTGTTCCTTCCTTGTTAATTCGACCAATAAACGAATGGTGAAAGTTTACTACGAGTTTTCCTGCTATACCTACCCATCGACCCGGCCTACCTACCCCACACCCGACAATGGCGCCCAAACGTGATTAAAATGCTGCAGGAAGAAGGAATAAAGAAGAAAGAATAACGAAGTAAGAGAACATAATATTTATTTTAATACAAACTTTTATTTCAGGATATGTAATGTCTATATAATCTTAATATATAACGTAATTCTATTTAAATTCAGTAGAATATTTCTTGGAGATTATGGTTCTGAATCAAGGTTATGTCGGCAAACCTTCGAGGTTGACAAGTCTGATGATCTTGGTCAGATTCCATTATTGAAGAGGATATTTTTTTTCTATACAAAGGCAGTATTCTTGAATCATTTTACATTAAATTCACTTATTAATTTCGTAAATTCAGATTATATATTCACATGTAATGTATGGTTGTATGTGAGATTTTCATCATATATATTTGAAATCTATAGATTACTTCCCATAACTTAAACTTATACCGTAAATGATATTAATTTAATTTCCATTATCATATCCCGTCAATTCAATATCTCTTAATAGAAAAAGGTTCTTTTTATAGTCGTAATTTTTTCAAGAAAAATAATATATATTAATTTTTCTTATAATTGCTAAAAATTCTATTTTTATTCTAAAAGTCTATCGTGATTCCATAAAATAATACATAAATAAATATTATTTAATTCAAAAATTTCATTAATTGTGATTTTTTTTAATACATTTTTAAAATATCCAAAACAATTTGTCCATTCTTATTTTAATGATTTCTAATATCACACCTACAGTTTACATAAGTAAGGCAATTAAAATATTAAAATATTTCCGAGAATAAATTTAATATATAATAATAAATTTCAAATAAATTATGATACATATAAAAGCACCTCGATATCAGAATTTGAACTCACTTGATTTTTCTTTGTTTTACACAATTTGTTTTGCTCGGCAATATTGCATTGGAATATTCGATTTTCAAATGTATCCTATATAATTTCTTTGTCATTGACAAGTTTTTAAATTTTGAATCGACGACGTTCGATTTTCTTTTAATTTTCAATTGTTATTTACTATGAAGTCTATTTCATAGACATATGATTACGCTCTTATTACAACAAGGGGTAGTCATGTTGATTTAAATTCAAATATTATTTTATTTCATATACTTATATTATTAACTTTTCACTGGCTTTGCTCGTGGATAGTTTGAGTTAGCGCATACCTTAACGCATGCGTTGATTTTATTTCATAAATATTTTTTTCTCTTTCAATATGGAGGAGTTACACTTACTTAAACCAAGGAATTTTTTATATCTATATTATTTTATATTTTTCTTTATTTTATTTACAATTTATTAAATTGTATTTATAACCTTATGGTTACAAGGGAGGTTAAATTTATTTCAATTTCATAATTTGGTTGTAAACATAATTTTAAATAAGCAACTAAAACTTTTACATATTTGCAAATTATAGGTTGGATATATAACCTTGATTAATAATTACTATTTTCCTTATTTCATTCTCATCATTTCATTTATTGTAAATACTTGTAATTATTTAGAGCGGATTGCGACTCTTTAAAAAAGCCTTCGTCTATTATTACTACTTATTATATCTGTGGATGTATTTCCCATGGGTGTTCGTATGAGCGGATTGCGACTCTTTAAACAAGCCTTCGACTATTGTATTATATATAAATAAACTTAAAACAGCGGATGGTAACTGTATAACTAAGCCCTTACTAAATTCGAGAACGTTTTTGAGTCATTCCTTATTAAATGGGAATTACTCTATATTATAAATGAGTTTACTGTACTTACTAATAACAGATTAAACAGATTAAATGAAGATGAATGTTTGTGATTTGTGTGATTGTGGAAATCGTTTCTCTTGTAAAATAATTAGTTTTATTTATAATAAAACTTGTAAATTTATCTTTTCATTTCATTCATTAGTATTTTTATATAAGTCTCATCATCAAACTTTATTTTATTAATTCTTTGAATAAAATCCTTCATTAAGGACAGGATTTTTTCGGGGGAACCCCGGTATTGTGATGATACGACCTTATTTTCCTGGCCGCTTACAAGCTGGCCATCATAAATAGCATTTATTTTGATTTTAGAACACGATATTGTTCATTTTAATTCAATAGAACATTGTATGGAACCTAAATTAAAATTTTACTCATTCCTTCACAAACTGTTGACTTAGGCAGTACTCTGCCAATTATAAAATTTATTATATTTCTATTTTATCAACTAAGTAAATAACTATATAAAATGTATTGAATCAGTATTCAAGAACTAATATCTATGTTTATATAAAAGGAGCGCAAATAAGTATTTGCGCTCCTTCTCCTTACGGCTCCTTCTCCTTTGACGGCTCGTTCTCCTTGGCTCCTTACGGATGCTTTTACTGGTTGTTCTTTTGCTGCTTGTTCCTTCCTTGTTAATTCGACCAATAAACGAATGGTGAAAGTTTACTACGAGTTTTCCTGCTATACCTACCCATCGACCCGGCCTACCTACCCCACACCCGACAGGTCTAAAGCTCTACTAGTAATTATTATTATACTATGGCCTTGCTAAATTTGGACATTGTTTGGTTTCTCTAGCATGAAGGCTAATTCTACAAAAATAATTATTTGGAGCTATAGGAATATTGAAATGAATCCTTACAAAATTATGTCGGATGTAGTGGAAAATATGCATTACCTTTACCTAGTAAAACTGCGACTCTTAATCTAGTTCAGTTGTAGTTCAGACTGTGAACTAATACTTGATGGAGGCAACACGAGTTACAGAAGTGGCCATTGTAGGAGGTGGACCAGTAAATATTATTTTATTGTTGTTTTTTTAATAAAAGGGCCAGTGGCGTAAATTGGCGTAGTTACTAAAGTGACTCAAGACATGGGAGGATACAGGAGAAAATTATATCAAAATCTTTAATTTATACATTTCTTTACGCATTTAAAAATGTGTTTTGGAGTTGAGAAATCTTGAGACGCGAAGCATCCAATAACAAGAGGATTAGCCCTTGACTCAAGAGCTATAGGGGCCCAAAGGTCTGTCTGTCAAAGTCGATTATGAAATACGAAAAAACATATTCATGCCATAGCATAGAAATAGGCCTTATTTAAAACTTTAGACTAAGCATATAAGGTAACAAAAACTGCAACAACGCAATAACTCCATGACATAATTTAAATTTAAATTAAATTTCCAAAAACATTAATGACTTATGCTTTAAAATATTTAGGAGAATATTCAAATTAATTATTCTAATTCAATTTCTACGTAAATAATTTTCGCATGTCCTTCATTGACAAAAGTATGACAACCTTTTTCCACGCTACTTCGGCAACGTGCAAATTTCCGATTTTCCAATAAATAAATATATCTATGTGTAAAACTTTATCCAGATCCGTTCATCTGTTAACATCTAATAATGTACAATTCAATGCGTTTTTTCACGACACACGACACGATACGATTTACGGTTTAAAACCAAACGGCACACGTACTACGATTCCAGCAACGTAACGAGAGTTTTCTGTTGTGTCGTGCAGTGCGTGGAAAAATTGTTATAGATTTAGTACTGTCGCTATGTCGTCACCGTAAAAAACGTAACGATATAGCGGTAGCGACGATATAGCCAAGTTAAACGGGAAAACGAACCGTATAATATGGCGCTCTGAATCGTAATTAATCGTGTCGTGTCGTGCGTAGTCCTTCTCAAATCAATGTTGTTTATTTCACGTTGTTGTGGACTGTAAGCAGTTTTTAGACTTGATATGGCTTCATGATAAAGTACAACTATACATTTTGTACTTTATATCTATTTGTATTATTTACATTTTTATATTTATTTGCAAAAGTTAGTATTTTTAACGACTTCAAAAAAAAAGACGTTACTCAATTCGACCGTATATATATTTTTTTTTTATGTGTGTTCGCGGATAACTTCGTCGTTTATGAACGGATTTTGATGATTTCTTTTTTAATCGACAGATAATTCTTCCGGATTGGTCCCATTTTTATGTCATAAAAATTGGTTCATTAGTTTTTCAGTAATTTTGAAAAAACTGACTTTTAAGTAAATTATCAGTATCTCGATGAAATATGTACCGATTTTGACGAATTATTTTTTTAAAGATATAATAATTTCTCGACATTATCTCACAGACATATAACGAAAATCGGTTCAGTAGTTTTTCAGAAATTCAGTAATTTGTCTCTGTTTACGGCTGAAAATTATGTATCAGAGAAAAGCCTTAGCAACGGTTGCTATTGACACGAAGTTGTCAATTTTTGTATCGACGGTGGTCTAACGGCTAAAGGTATGGTATGGTATAGTGCAGCTCAGGATTCAAATGGTTCAAATCCCATCCACAGCAGTTTTTATTTTTTTTATTTTCCATTTTTTTTTATTTGCGTTATTATTTGTCTCTCAGGGCAGCAAAATCACTTAAAAGGAAAAAATTAATTAACTTTTAAAAAAAAGTGTACCGTCTTCAAAATTTGCACTGAAAAGTAAGAAATAATAAATATTTCGTCGTAGAATTTGAAGACGGTTGGTGCCAAATTAAAAACTTACTTCCCAAATTCACTAATCTAGACAATTCATTAGGAACCTACGATACAAACATATATAATATTGAACAGATATTTATCTTCTTAGATGTTTACTTAATTTTGTATCCTAATTTGGCACCAACCGTCTTCAAATTCTACGACGAAATATTTATCATTTCTTACTTTTCAGTGCAAATTTTGAAGGCGGTACACTTTTTTTTTAAAAGTTAATTTATTGTTACTCTTTTTCTTCACGGGTTTACCTTACGGCTCCCGAAACCATGTTATTGGTCCCAGGGTACACAGTGGAAGACCAAGACAGTCTCCCCTAACGACCTAACGAGTTGCCAGTTCTGTTGAGGAAAAGCCTCTATTATCTAGATAAGTTTTTAATTATAAAAAAACCCATTGGTAAGTACATGGCCGGGATCGAACCGTGGTACGCTATATAAGACACGCCTTAACCACTCGGCCACTGACGCACCTTTTTTTGTTAACTCAAACACACCTAAACGGCTAAACGGATATAGATTATTACAATCCTGAATTATAGATACAATTTTCAGGTTGGTTCTCTTACAGCCTGCATGTTCGCGAGACGAGGATACAAGGTCAACCTTTACGAATATAGAGCAGGTGATTTATGTAAAATTTTTTTTACACACAAATCAGTTGTCCATATTAAAGAGAACAGCAGGTGGAAAGCCTATAGACCTAGATATACGTCACTCTTTTAACAGATAAGGTTTTATTTTTTTAAGTGCCCTACGAAGTACAAGAATTTGGCACGAGTGGGAATTGAACCTGGGTTTCAAGTCCAAATATCTATCTATCATAACGCCTTTTGTCCCAAGAGTGGTAGGCAGAGACAATCCTACTATCCTGACATACTATTTCGCTTCTTTTATATTCATCATACCTTTCATACATGCTCGGCGATTGTGTGTACTTTTAACATTGCCTTCAATCAATTTTATATAGTACAACTAGGTCGTTCTCTGCCTTTTCATTCTGCCATATAAACGTTTTTAGTCAATCTTTTATCCTTCATTCTTTCAACGTGTCCAAGCCAGCCTACTATGGCAAAGCAAACGTTTGTAGAACGTGATGTAGAATTATCACATACAATCACGGGATACAGATGTGTGTGCCCACTCCAACCGTTCCTACTTCTTAAATAATTATTAAAAATCCATTTATTTTCAAGATATCCGCAAAACACTAGCATCTAGAGGTCGTACCATCAATCTCTCAGTGTCGGAGCGTGGTAGACGCGCATTGTCTTCAGCTGGTCTTGACGATGATGTATTGAAAGTTGGTATCCCTCTAAAAGGGCGCATGATACATTTAGCTGATGGAAGCCTGAAAGCGTTTCCTTATGATCCTCAAAATAATCAGGTTTGTAGAAAAAGCAGTTGTAGAGAAATTCGCAATTTTTTTACGAATCTCCGATGAATTTGATGACTAAAAAACGTATAGCGTATAATCGAATTTCGATTTTGGGGGTTAACTTTGGGGCAAAAATTAAAATAAAAAAAAATTAAGAGCAAACGAAAGGGCTCGTTATAAGAAACACAATTACATTTTTTTATTATTTTAAAATGCATAGTTAAAATTATATTAAAGAAAATATACCTACGAAAATTAAGCGTTCCCCCCTACCTTATCTCTGAACTGAGTCTAAAATTTCACGTCTTTTATCCCAAGAGGAGTAGGCAGAGACAATCAAATGTCATTTGCTACGATCCTAACAAATTAGTTTCATTAAACTTTAATAATAAATTACTTTAATCTTTTCAGTGCATTTATACAGTCGACAGAAAACAATTAAATGAATTGCTCCTGAATGGTAAGGATTTTAAAGCTTTTTTATTATATGTTGACCTTTATTATTAGATTTGACATTTATATTTAAATTATTATTTATTCTTATTATATTGTCGTTAGTGGTGTTGTTATCAGAGTTCAACTGATCTCCAATGGCGTGTTTTACATAATAAATAAATTAGTCTAATTTAAAATTTTGATTTGTTTGTTTATTTTTCGTATTTCGAGGGAAAATTAATCTTCTATGGCGTACTAACGTTAACTTATCAACAAAAACACCTTTGAGAAATAATATATGAATTACTTAAATATTTTGTATACACAATTAAGGCACTGGGGCACTGTTTATGTTTGGATGTAACAGACAAATAAAAAATATGGTTATGAATACATAGATAGGTATATGAAAACGTGACGGTGATTAATTCCTTTCACCACTACATTTTAGCAAAATTTTGAAGGCGGATGATAGCAACAAATATAAAAACCCTTACAATTAAATCTAAACATTAAAAATAAATAAGTCCGAGTGGAATAGTGGCAATAACACTGGCTGCATTTCCCCAGCTCTATCGCGATTTAATTTTAAGTTTATTTTAATTTTACTAATCGAATTAATAAATGGTATTATTACAGAAACTCAAAAATATTCAAACGTAAATCTTCACTTCAAACATAAACTTGTGGATGCATCTTTAGAGAGCGGGATATTAACATTTTTGAGGTAAAAAATTAATAGCTTATAAAAAAAACTAAAAAACACGCTTTTGTCAGTAACGCACACTTGCACAAACCAAATGAGCCCAACTCGATGGGGTTACGTCCGCATCGTTTCGTTACAGAGATCTTGTGGCCACCTTCCGGCTCCAACATTAGGACCCTGGACATCATCTAGGACCAGAGTACTCGTGAAGGCAAATCAAACGAGCAGAAACTCGATGGAGTTACGTGGTTTTCACTATCCACCTCCTAGCTTCATCATCAGATCAGATTGATGGTACCAAATTATTGTATTGTCATCCGAATTACATGCACCTACAAAGACTTAAATAGATACGACAATTAGAAGTTGGTTAAGTTCGACATCCAAGATTTGTTTACATATATAGTTACAGGTGAAACAAAAATAAAACGTGTAAAAGTAAGGGCACTTTGAAATAATATTGATCCTTTTTTACACTTTACATTTCATGCGAGAAATTGCATAATGTAAAGGGCACTTTAATAGCTGTTATATCAGCATCACCCGTTCCATTTCCAACAGTAGTCGTAGCTTCAATTTATAATATTAATAACACCATCACACTCCCACGCCATACAAAAGCTCCAAAATTTAGTCCCTGAATTTTTCATTCGCATGATGTAGCGATTATTAGGGAAAATATTTGTTATTGCCCTTGTAATTCAATATTATAAAGGGAAATATATATCTATATGAACGTGTATTTCGTTTGTAAAGAGAAATATCTCACAAGATCAAAGTGGTATGACTCGAATAAGACCATTAAATCCTTAAAGCCCACATCGTCAACCAACAAGGCACTTAACGTAAGACAAACACATCAATATGATTCCCTATGACTTTCTAATCTGTACTACAAAAAAGTCGCTGAATGACTGACAATCAACGCACTGCCTAAATTACTGAAGATATAAAATATAAATATCCCACCAAAAACATAAATGTGAAATTGGCAGCCAAGTTCAATATTATGATAATTATGGTGTGGTTGTCGGCTCCACCGACAAAATATTTGTGATCTAAATGGGTGCCAAGTTCTGTAGACAATCCTGAAATTTCTTGTTTTTTTTCTGCTACAACAATGTTTGCTATTTAAAAATATGACTTTTTAAATTTGAATAGTCGAATTATGTGCACAAAGCAAATAACAACAATAAATATACAATTAGTATACATAACCAATGACTATATATTTTTAGAACGGATACAAATACGAACGTAGAAGTTCATTCTACGTTAACAATCGGTGCAGATGGGGCTTTCTCAGCTATACGGCGATCTATGCTGGACTACCAACACTTCAACTACGAACAGCGGTATATAAAACATGGATATGTGGAGTTGGCTGTCCTGCCCAATGAAGATGGCAATGTATGTATCTTTTGTCATTACCGAGGATCGTTACTCCGAAATATCAGCTTCTCCTCAATTATCTTCCTCCATTGGCTACGGTCCTCTGCATGATGAAGTTCTGTGGGAATAGAGGTGTCCAGGTTTTCGGGCACTTGATTCAAACATCGTCTCGTTCTCTCTACCCTGCCCATTATCACAAGCTTTGTGTATCTGCTTAACGGCTGAGCAAATTTAGACTGAAGAAATGACAAGGCATATAAATACAGGCCTATAAAACGTTAACTAAAAAGTTTTATATGGCAGAAGTGGTAGGGAATGCTGGCAGAGGACGACCTAGGTACCTACTTTTATTGAAGATATAAAAATTTATTGATTAGAAGCAGTCTTAAAAGTACCTATACACAATCGCCGAGCATGTGTGAAAGGTATCATGAAAATCGCGTTGTCATTGCAATTGTCTCTGCCTTCCCCTTTTTGGGATAAAAGGCGTGATGATATAGATAGAAAAACTGTGTACTTTAAACGTTAAATAGTAGGAATATTATATTACGTCAAAATACTATAATAGGTTACTAAACTATTTATTTCAGTTTGCAATGTGTCCAGGCTTTCTACATCTCTGGCCTCGTGGGGAACACGTGATGGTAGCAATGCCCAACCAAGACAGATCTTGGACTGTGACTCTGTTCCTTCCCTTCGCCACATTCGACGAATTAGATAATCCAATGAAGGTCTTAACTTTCTTCAACCAAAGCTTCGGAGATGCTGTGCCATTAATAGGCAAGGAGCGTATTATAGATGACTTTTTTAAAACTAAACCGTCACCATTGATTTCTGTTAAGGTAATTAAAATAACGAATAGACAACTATATCAGCCGTGCAAGTATGAACCGTGTAGAGCGAATCTCTCTACCTACGTAGACAAAATCTCAGTTAAAAAGAGAAAGGGATAATATCCCATAGAGATAAAGCAAGACAAAAAGGACCGGTTTCCGCAATGCTACTTTTTGTCCTGCTTTGTCACTACGGGAAATTATATCTTTCTCTTTCTAACTGAGATTTTGTCTATACACGTCAGGAGTTGTATTTTACCAAACTTAAGGTCTGATAAATCAATTAATTTTAAACTTATTTGTGCCTTACCCAACGTATGATGTTTTTTTCTTGATTCTTACATATCAACAGTCAAAAATCATTTTTATCACCTTTAATAATCATTTTTATAATAGTAAAAAGACTGAGTAAAATTCATATTGATAACGATTCAATGCCTTTCTATGAAATTCTCAAGTTTTTAATTATATTAAACCCACAGGTATCGAACTGAAGTCCGCCTAGTTAATACCAGACGCCTTAACCATTCGACCACCGATGCACCTACTCCGACAAACCACACTTAGAAGCTTTTCCATCTAAATATACATCAACAGAACAGGCCACAAATATCATATATCATCGGCTAAAAGAGGGATACTTCTTTCGCTAGGTTTCAGCAACCACAACCATAAGCGTAACACTCTGTTTGTATATATTTTGTGTGGTTGATTTCTGTTTCCAGTGCCGCCCATACCATGTCAGTGATCGTGCCGTAATAATAGGAGATGCCGCTCATGCCATGGTCCCATTTTACGGGCAAGGCATGAACGCTGGGTTTGAAGATTGTTTACTACTTGATGAATTGTTGAATAAACTACCTGTTGGAAACGCATTGAAAGCCTACACGGATATGAGATGGGTTGATGCTCATGCTATTTGCGATTTGGCTTTGTACAACTTTTCTGAAGTGAGTATATTTCTACACTTTTTCTCATCACGGCATTTTTACTTTGCGGCGTGGACAGCTTGATACGGTATCATAATACAAATCACGAGTTCACACACGGTTGAAAGGACTATAATAAGACACGTGACGATAATATTTTCTAAAACATTTGATGAGTTGATCACAGTGCAACCAACACAGTTTTACGCTTTCTTTAGAGAGATGTGAGCGAGATGGACTGCGACTGAAATCACTAAGAAAACCATGGATAAGATAAGATAGAGCAAGATTGATATACCAGAAACATGAAATACGATTTCACAACAGAACATAATTTATATACATTTAATAGATTACAATAATAAAAAAGAGCGAGTCTTACAGTAGCCGCCTATAATGTGTAACATCTAAAGAACCTAAAAAATAAATTCGAAATTAGAATTAGAATATTACTTCCGGTTTTACCATGATCTGTCTCAGTCCCTCTTTTAGCCGATTGTATTTGTGAGGCTATACCATTAGTGGCCAGTTCTGTTGAGGTATATATAGATAGAACAGCCTCTAAGTGTGGTTTGTCGAAATATGTAGGTACATTATAAAAAACCCATTGGTACACGTCGGGGACCATTTCACGAAATCACTCCCTACCTAAAAAAATAGATTAAAGAATTGTAATTTTGCAGTATTTTTTTTTCAGATCAGTTCTCTGGTTACTAAACCAAGTTGGAAACTACGGAGGTATATGGATAAAATGCTGAACAGGTTAATGGGTGATCGCTGGCAGATTCTGTATCAAGCAGTATGTTTTACAGCCAAGCCTTATGCCGAATGTAGAGAACAACAAGAATTTCAGGATCAGGTAATTTCATTTACCTACTCGACTCTACCACACTAACACTCATATTAATAAACTCGAATTAGCGACGTATTGACTAAACTGTATTTCGTCACCCTCTAACAAATCTGCAATTCATTATGATAGACGGAGACGAAATACAGTTTAGTTAATACGTCGCTAAGTTCGAGTTTATTAATAAGAGTGTAAAGGTTTAAATGCACTAGGCGGAACTGCACTGCACCGGAGCGCGCTGTAAGTGTGTGTATCACTCGGCCGCAAAATTATTTATCCTCGGGCGGCGTACTTTGAATCTCTCGCTACACTCGGAATTCTACTCTAGAATCCTTCGCTCCGCTCTAAATTCAATATAGCGTCCACATCGTAAAAAATATTGTGATCCGTCAATCTAATATTTAACGGCATCATAAGAAAATAATATTATCGATTTTTTAAAGGAATATTTTTAATTGCACATCAGAAAATTATTGCACACTAATAATAATATCAAAAAAAATATTGAAAGGTTTTTTATGTGCATAAACTCATCCTGGGCAGAACCCATAGAGTCCTTTCACCTATAGGGCATAGATTGGGGTAGTGCATTACGATAATAATTATTTAATGTTCAATTCAGTATTTTTAGTAAGTACTAAAAAGGAGATTTTAAAGTTACATGATTAAATACTAAGTACCCTTTTTTTAAATTTCACAAAATATTTCATATTATTTGGAGGAAAACACTTAATCTAATAACTTTGGTGTCTGTCATTCAAAGATAAGTTTCTCATAATTATTATCTCCTTGAAAAAATCTTTGGAAATAAGCATATCTAAATTACCTTCTACTATCTTTGCTTTATCAACCTATCTAACTGATATAATTTTGTTACAGTTATTTAATATGGAACACTAATTGTGCAAGAGTATAATTACTGCCAAACAGTCATTGACATAGAATGTCAAAAGGTTCAAGGATATTTGGCAGTAACTATGCGATTTGGTTTGGAACTTTAGACTTAATTAAAAAGACGGTTGCAATTTTTTTTATTTGAAAGCTGGTGGTTTAGTCGAGATGGTTCTTAGCTATTTTTGATGAAAATCGGTTAAGCAACTTCCAAGATAATCAGGTTTCATCAGAACCTGTGTAGGGATCTCCGCCTCAATTAAATTGTATAATAGTCATGTATATGACTATTATTTATTTTCAGATTATCAAAATGTTCCTGTTGTTTACAGTTACAACATTGATCCTAATGATGTTATATTGCATAATGAAAGGAAGCTAATAATTTCAAAAAAATATAATTAATTAAATATTTACCATCTATATTTACATCAATACTTAAACTACACTATCTTAACACCCAGACATATTTTGTAACTTTTAAGTAGGTACCTAGTAATCTTATCTTACAAATATTGATTTTTTTATGTTGCTCTATAAAATTCCTATATGTATACGTGCATTTATATAAATATCAAAATATTAGAATAGATTGAAAAGAAATAATGATAATTAAAATTATGTTTTGAATTGCATAAATAAATAAATACATTGACTTATTAGCTATTACATGTATTTTTGATATTTCTATATCATTTATGTAAAAAATAATCACATATGCACCATGCAACTTAAAATAACATTCAATAAAAATAGTTAAAGTAACGCTAAACTAAGTGATTATTGAATAAATATCTATAACATTATTATGTACAGTTTGTCACATGGCGTCTGACATAGGAAGAGCGCATATATAAGTATATAATTTTGTAAATAAAATCTTATTTATTTAATTGTGTTTAACAGCTATATACTCATCCCTTAACTCTCGCTCTGTATTATAATAAAAACCTTATAGTGAATATGGCAAGACTATAGGTGGCCACACATTCGTCCAATCCCCGGCGCGTCGGCGTACGGTCCAATTCTTGTAACGAACGGTCCGCCTAGATCATCCGGCGGCCGGAATGGGAAATTTTCGGTGCGATGCCGGACCAATATGTGGCCTACTTAAAAATAGTATAACTCGCCAAATAAGTTGACCATAAAAGCATCACGTGGTTAGTAGTCATGGAGCTGCACCTGATTTTATCGAAAGGTAACGAATCCGTCTGTTCTATGTGAAATATAATTTGTAAGTTCGCGAGAGGGAATCTAGGGTGTTCTGGACTTTGGATCATTTTGAAGTAGAGTCGATTTTCGAATGGTACGGTAAGCGTTTGCTTTTTTCAGACCGATAGGTGGTCAGATTCCAGTTATGTCTAAATTCAAAATGTGCTGATTTTTTTCAGGCAATCATATTTCACAGAGAGCATACGGATTCGTTACCTTTCAATAAAATCAGGCACAGCTCCCTGACTATGTGTATGGCGTCCTCCCCACTCTAGCGCTTAAGACGACTCAATTTATTTGTCGCGCCACAGAGTAACAAATCGTGCTTTCTATTTATTACGGTGGGAGAGTATTATCATGAATATGTACTCACAGTGAACAACAAATGAATCCTTGTGTTAATTGATGATTAGTTTAACGTCCTGGGGATTTTTTAAATATTTCGATTTTTCATTATCAAATAGTTCTTCCAGTTTTACTTTGAAGGCAGCATGTACGGCATCCACTTCATCTTGTGTCGGCTCTAAGTTTTTCGCAACATCCATTGGGGCGCCGACTGAAAATTTCAATTATTGTAAATTAAACAAGGTAGATTAAATGAGTTGTACCACGGGGCATCCAGGTATTCAAGAACGCGAACGCACAGTGGACAAGGACTCACAGTGTCGGCAAGTACTGTCCAATTAAATATATTCCTTGTCAGTCAGTCAATTAAGTAACTACAGTGCATTTTGATAGAAGAATGATCACACTTAAACAGATTAAAACCAGAAAACGGGTATTAAACATTAGTACAAAGATGTCTTCAAATGATTATGAGGGCACATCAATCCATATGTACCTACACTTACAATCTGTTTTTTTAGGTAAGTTATACACTACGCTAATATTATGGTCATACAACCAATCACATATAAAAAAGCATTTTCAATTTTTCCCGAATTTTTAAATTTTTCGGGCAACTTCTCCAATGTAGGTATTTAAAACTGTTGGAATGAGTAATTTATACACATCCCTAAATCTACTGCACATTACTAAAACTAAAGGTGAACTGTCATCTTGGGTCTGTAGAAATTGCTCACACATAATTTATCACCGCCATGTTGCCTAAGCTAAAATGTAAAACTAAAATTAATATAAACTAAAATAAAACAACCAGTGCAAAGTAAAGGTGTATTTCTTTTTCTCCGAACAATCAATATTAAAAACCCAACAAAAACCTTATTCAGACTATTATTTATATTTAAAAAAATTGCCAAACCGGTCCAGCCCTTCTCAAGTGATCGCTTACCAATGAACCGCATTTAATTATCTATAGGTACTAATATTATAAAGAGGAAAGATTTGTATTTTTGTATGTTTGTGTGTATGTTTGTAATGAATAAACTAAAAAACTACTGTGCCGATTTCAAAAATTCACCATTGGAAAGCTACATTCACCCTGAGTGACATAGGCTATATTCTATTTTCAAAAAAATTAGGGATCCTTACTAAAACTCCAATAATATAACCCAAGGTGTAAAAAAAATAGTTAAGAAATTCCTTACATCGCGTGCGCTGCGAAAACTATTGAACTATTGATGAGTGGTAGTGGTAGAGGGTAGGGGGTAGAAGTAGAAGTAGAAGTAGGGGTGAGGGTAGGGGTAGGTATAGGGTATATTTTATTTTGTTCGTAAATATCCACGGGCGAAGCCGGGGGCGGAAAGCTAGTTATTTATATAGATAGAAAATGAAATCCTCAGTATCCGAAAAATCTTGATTTTGATCTCAAAGTACATACCAACAGTAGTAATTGGAGCTCTTAATGGCACAACTCCAAAGCTATACTGGAACACTCCTCGACCAATAGGAATCATTGGAGACACTCCTGTTAATTTTCGAACCTTCTCTTGGAATCTTCTTAGAAGACTATCCTTCGGGTTGCTAAGAGGACGGAACACGTCTGGTTCACCGAATGAGAATACTGGTACAAGTGGTACTCTGAAATTAATTAGTCGAAAAAATGAGCTAAATAAAACCCACAAGAGTGCGTCTGTGACCTCTGCAGGCAAAAAAAAATTGATGCGATTTTCACTAGCATTAAACATCAACCTATCACTTTTAGGACCTGAGCATTAACAAGTGAATCAGCCCCAGCGAGTTTGCATGGCGCATACTGTCTTATCCGTCTGAGATATAACAAAATGATGTGTGAAAGAATTGTGAAGAATAAAATGATCTACAAAAAAGTCCGCGGTAAGTTTATGTAGGTATTCAATTATTTAGTTACTTTAGAAGCTAATAATAATGAAATAATATTGGCTGGAACTTAATTATATTCTTCTATATAAGACCATTTTAGATATAGATTTTGGGTTGGAAACTTCGCAGATATACCTAAATAAATTCACATAAATAAATCATATAATATTAATAAATACATACAAATATAGGTAAATAGTGTAATATGAGACAAAAATTATGCAAGAACACGAAATTTTACGACTGACATCCAAAAGGGTTAATTTTTGACAGAACCCAATACAGTCAATTAAGACTAAATCCGGTATCTCACAGAAAATGTTCGGTCCGGCCGCCGTATGATCGAGATTGAACACAGGCCACATATTAGCAATGTAAATTATACGATCTAGATCACATGCAATTCACTCACCCACACAGACACACAAGATTAGATTAAACAAAGGCGTGTGGATGTGTGTATGACAGATCGTTCCGGCCATCGAAACCAACCACAAATACAACAATTTGAAAACGGATGGTGAGCCGCGCGTACATGAATTGGACGAGTCTGTGGTCGATTTCGGTGGACCGTATGGCGGGGCGCTGGCGATTGGACGAATGAGTGGGCACCTTTAGATAAATCTCCAATTGGACTTACCCATTCTTCATAGCAATTCGTATGAACCCTTTCCTCCTGTTGAGAGTCACCTTATATTCTCCAGGATGACTATCCAGCGCTTCCGCAGCACCTCCAACGAACAACACCACACAATTCCCTTTCTGTCTCTTTGAATCCAAAAGGTAATTTATACTCTCAGGAGACGCTGCACATGCTCCAACACCCAGCAGAAGATCCCGGAAAAATGGCACAAGGAAATGACCAGCTAAGGTTATCATATGGCATTTTATCCCGGGAAATAGTTTGTTGACGTTTAAGGCGTTTGTGGCAAATGCTCCAAAAGCCCCGGAACAGACTACGCCGTGGGGAAAGCAGGCAAGTAAATAATTTCGATTAGGATCCAATTCTGTAGTTTTGACAAGTTTGATTGGAAAATAGTCTCTGTAGTACTGCCACCATGCCCAGTTCCTGAACCATTCGATTCTGAAATAAATAATTATTCTTTTTTTTTTTTTTTTTTTTCTTTTTCTTCACGGGTTGCTTTACAGCTCCCGAAACCTTCCAGTTCCAGGGTACCCAGCGGAAGACCTAGTGTCTCCCTCGTTTAGCCGATGGTATTTGTGAGGCTATATCTAACGAGTGGCTAGTTCTGTTGAGATATATTTAGATGGAAAAGCCTCTAAAGTGTGGTTTGTCGGATTATGTACATAAGTTTTTAATTAAAAAACATTGGTACATGGCCGGGATTCGGGATCGAACTCGGGGTCTGTCTAGTAAATACCAGACGTCTTACCCACTCGGCCACCGACGCTTATTCTATTATACATTTATTTTACAAAGTCCCTAGAAAAATGTCAGCGACTTACGATGGTGTGAACCACAGAACAGAAAAGGAATGTGTGTATGTTGTATGGAGGTCTATAGATCAGAATGCGTTCGAAGCAACACGACTTATAAGTGGTAAACTATGTTTGAAAACAGGTTTAGCTTATAAGGACTAGATTTAGCACATAAGCACATCATATATTATACTATGTAATTATAGAAGAATGAGGAGTGAAAGATGGTGGTGTGACTAAAATGAAGAAAAGAAAAAGAAAAAAATCTAGGTAGGTACCTATAGAAAACGTATTCTGGATGACATAGAATAGCTTTTCATTTCAGAACAACTATCTATCTATCTATTTACATCAGGACGTGTAATAATAAAGGGCTTTGTAGATGAGATAAGACAGAGACAAAATTTGCTACAGTCTTGACATATTTCTTTCACAGAGTTTCGTTTTTTCCATGGATGTGTTATAGAAATTAAATAAAAAAATGTGTATAAAAAAGGAATAATAAAAGAAACGACGCACTCTTTGTTAGACAGTAAACGTGGCTGTTGACGACTTGAGCCGAGTATACCCGATTCAGCGTCACCGACCGAGCCGAGCGTCACGGTTTAGTTTCGTTTACTGTACAAAAAGAGCGCCAGAACGCGTAAATAAGTCATAAAAAATTCTCACCTTCTGCCACCTTTACTAGCAGCATCTATATCGTTCATCATCCATGCAGCGTAAAGCAAAGCAAGCCACCAAAGGCTGCTGTACAGTAGTTTCACAAACAAGAATATGCAGAATGCTTCTCCGAATAGAACTAAGAAGATCCATGCCGTCGCTGCTAGCGTTTGAAGACGACGGGCCATGGGGATGTCTCGTGGAGCCCATTTTACACCGAGATAATCTGATATTCGCCTGCAAATTATAAGAAACATATTATAGGATTAGCTGTCGGCCCCCGGCTTTGCCCGTGTACATTTTTGAAATGTGACAAGTATAAGAATGTATACCTACCGAAGGATTTCCGGTATAAAAAGTAGCCTGCCTAATATGTTACTCTCCGATTCGCTTGTACAGCTTACAGAAAAAACACGTCGATCCTATGCATTATTATTTAATCAACAAAAGGTCAAACAAACAAACACCACTTTCGCACTTATAATGTTAGCAAGAATTAAGATGGGGTATTTAATTAAAAACTTATGTAAGTACCTACATAATCCGTCAAACCGTCAAACTTAGAGGCTTTTCCTTCTAAATATATCTCAACAGAACTAGCCACTCGTTAGATATAGCCTCACAAATACCATCGGCTAAACGAGGGAGACTTGGTCTTCCGCTGGGTACCCTGGAATCGTAACACGGTTTCGGAAGCTGTAAGGTAACCCGTGAAGAAAGAAAAAAAAAGAATTGATGACGAAAATTTTTCTTATTTTAAATTTTAAATCTGCTATCTCTGGCCACACAGCAAGATATGGTGATGGTGTGGTTGTTTAGTTTGTATTTTCACGATATATTTATTACCTTACCTTTATTTGTACATATAGGAACTGATTTTACACAGGGAATGGGATTTTTTGAGGAATACTTAATTTCAATAAGGAACGCCGTATATTTAAAATTATTTTGACATTTGAATCCCAGGTTAAAAAGGAAGGGATGGAGGCCGAACTAGAAAGCCTCGAAGCAAATAAATTATATAAGAAACTATCATCTCGTCTAATCGACATTTCAGGAGACAAGAGGGTTGGAGCATACCTTGGGCATCGTATTAGCATAACCATACAGCGAGGAAACGCTACTAGCCTTCTTGGCACTTTTACCGCAGGACAGTGATTTCGAGAAGGTTTTCTACTTATGAGTATGTATCACTACATATTCATGATTAGAGAGCCACTCATGGGGTTCCCTGTGTTTATTTTATAATATTTAAACTTTAGTTTATTAATTTAAATAACTAGGTACGTACCCTTTACTCAACATATTTCGTTTTATCAATATAATTACAATTTATTAAAAAATAATTAAATCCGATACAAGACGGACACGCTCGGTGACTTGTTCAATATTTGTGATAATTCACAAATAATTCTTGAAAAAAAAATTAGGTACAAGGTTCTAAGTCCGTGTAAAGAGAACTAAATAGATAACAATATTGGTACCTACTGATTAACGTATTGATTATTGAGGACCTATCTATTAAATAGGATACAGACAAATTACTTGTTTATCCGGAATCCTCATTAGAGAAGAATGCGAAGTGAAAGATGACGTTGTGACTAAAATGAAGAAAAGTAGTTGAAAAAATGAAGGATGAAAGATAGACTAAAAAGGTTGGCTGAAATGAAAGGAAATGCTAGCATATGACGACCTAGGTGTACTTTTATTAAACATATATAAAATGTATTGATCGATGGCAATATTAACGGTATGATGAATATAAAAGAAGCGAAAGAGGTATGTCAGGATCGTAACAAATTTCTTGTGATAAAAGGCGTAGGTGATAGATAAAATAGATACTTGTTTATTCTTTTTCTTACCTAATATATTTTTAACGACACTTTTGTCTTTGTAAGATCATGTCCTGGGTTCGAATTCGAATCATAAGCTAGGCAATAATTTTGCATGAAAAAGGTAACTAAGTATCTATTTAGGCAACTGCTTATCTAGTACTTAGAATACTAGATGATCATGATTATCCATATCTTACGGTGTTATTTCGTAACAATGTCCACATATTTCACGATCCCATACAGCAGCATCGTATTAGGATGTATGTTGTCTATTATGTGTCTGAAGTAGGTAGGTATAGGAGGGTAAAATAATCTTTAAAATGGCGTATCAAACGAACTCGAGCGCAACGAACTTAGTAAACCGCGATGCATATAAAGTTGCTAGAGACATACACTGCAAAAAGAATTGATAAAATAACCAAAGATAAGATAATATAGGCCAAGATTCACGTACCAAAAACATGAGAAAGAACGATTTCACAAAAAAATGGTCTTGCGAATATAGCTCTTCCAGTATTATACAAACACTATTAGAAATAGCAAAGTATGTGACATTATAACTAACAGATTATACCAACATCCATTTTTATAAACAAACAATATAAAATATAGCCTATGTCACTCGGAGATATCGTAGCTTTCTATTAATGAAATATTTTTTTAAATCGGTTCAGTAGTTTTTGAGTTGATACATTACAAACAAACATACAAAAAATCAAATTTTACTTCTTTATAATATTAGTATACATATAGATAATTAATTTCACACATTTTTCACGCACACATTAGCAAAAAGTGATGCTTTTTAGCTTCGCCTCACGCATGCATGTTTCACACACACAAATCACGCTTTTCTATTTGTAAACAAATAGTCAAAGACGTGCAGTGATTTTATGTTGCGTCAAGTAAATAAACAACTGATATGTCCTTGGTCAAATAGAGGTCGTACATTACCACGCGTACATACAAGCTGTTCATGATGGCATCACTCGCGATATTGGGGAAATTAAAAAAAGTAAAATGCTGTTTTAGAGGCTGGCGCAACTTAGAACAAAAAATTAGGGCTGGAAAAATGAGCCAATACTAATGGCGTCGTATCGCCATCTCTTTCACGCCATATACAGATGACAGAGATAGCAAATATTATGTTGATAGGTTGGCAGTACCTTTCAGCCCTAACTTTGTTTCATTTCAATCTTCCCAGCCTCTTATTACTCTTATTACTCTTATTAAAGAACATAGTGAACTAACTTACTCTATGGTTTTAGTTCCATCGCATACTTATGGAAGCGAGACTTGGGTATAGAAAAATAAACATGAAAGTAAAATAAATGCAGTGGAAATGTGGTCTTTACGTAGAATGTGTGATATAAAGCGTATTGATTGCATCCGGAACGATGACATTAGAGAAGAGTGCGTAGTGAAAGATGTCGATGTTGTGACTAAAATGAAGAAAAGTAGCTTGTTTAGACACGTTGAAAGATTGACTAAAACGATTTATATGGCTGAAGTGAAAGGAAATGCTGGCAGACGACGAGCTAGGTGTACTTTTATTGAACATATAAAAAAATATTGATCGAAGGCAATATTAAAAGGCAAATGGCATTCGATTGTTTCTGCCTACCCCTCTTGGGATAAAAGGCGTGATGATATAGAAAGGCTCTCCGTCCACTATAAAATAACCTAATTATAGCATTGTTTGTGGGCAGTGATTTACACACTTGACATTATTGGACACTAGTTTTACCAAGTCTCAAGTAAACATAATACTGACCAGAAACATAATATTGCCCATACAAACTTTGCCACTCCCTTTAAAAAAAAACATGAATTTAGAGAAATCTCTCCAAATTAAAATTTTCTAAACTTCGCAGTTTGGGCTGGGCGATGATGAGTCAGTAGTAGGGTTGCCAGGTATTTTTTTCAGAAATTCGGGACTTTTACTTAAATGAGTAAAAAAAATCGGGACAAAGCATTTTGACGCGGGACACAAAAAAGCGAATAAAATGAAAAAGCATATTTGAAGAATTGTTTTATTAATATTTTTGTATTTGTCATATTTTAATTCGTTTTTCGTTCACTCACTGCAAATTCAGAGTGCGACAAACACCGCGGGAGTATTTAAACTATACGATACGTGCATAACATAAATTCGGTTAAAAGTAATAGTTTCTTTGTTTTATTTTTTGTCTAACTGATAAAATATTATAGCGGGACATGTACCTGTCCCGGCGGGACATTTGAAAAATCGGTTGTTTCGCGGGACGTCCCGCCAAAAGCGGGACACCTGGCAACGCTAGTCAGTAGGTCCGTGAATCGGGACATTTAATTTTTTTTCTTCACGGGTACCCAGCGGCAGACCAAGTATTCCTCTTATATGTGAGGCTATACCTAACGAGTAACCATTTGAGGTATTTAGATGGAAAAGCCTCTAAGTGTAGTCTTTAAATATAAAAAAATCCCCTTGCCGGGATCGGTACTTTTATTTAATTGGCAAAATGGACACAATTAGCACAAAAATAATAGAATAGAATAGAATATATTAACTTACCAAAACAATGTAACCAATTCATTACGAATTTCCCCTAAATCAATCATAATTAAAAATAATCTTATAGGTAGGTACCTAATAAATCACTTATATATGACAACGATACGACCGCATCTCAGCAAACCAGGCACAACATAATGTTTTCTCAGTCCCTTATCAATTGATTGCTAGAAAGCGTTATAAAGGAAATTATCTTATCATAAACTAATCCATGAACTCTACACCTAAACTTATCAATTTATATTTGCTAAGTAGTAACCATGTATTGACGTTTTATTTCCGTTGGTTTTATCTAGACGTAGGTATAGCTATAGAATATAGATAGTTCTGTCGTTAAAGTAGACATTGGTCCGGCATCGCACCGAAAATTTCCCATTCCGGCCACCGGATGATCTAGGCGGACCGTTCGTTACAAGAATTGAACAAATGTGAGGTAAAGTTATCTGGGTTCGATGCCCGACGCAATCTTTCTGTTCTTTATAAAGTCTTAGGTAAGTAGGTACATAAATATAAAACATGAAAATTTTACTATTTTTTAGCTCTAGAATTAAAAAGGGTAGAAGAGTTTCATTCATTTATGCTAAGTTTCGATCAGAATAATTTATATTCATAGTATTATATCCTGAAAAATGTCGTAGACTGCAACTAAGTAGGTACTCTCCAAAGTTTCAGCGGTTAATGTTATCAGTTATTATACTAGTAACTTCAACGCAATTGATGCACCAGCAAATTTAGAAAGGATTTTAATTGTTTTACGTTCAAATAGTTGTATATTCATTTTCTACAAGTTTCTGTCCGCGGTTTCAGACGCGTGGAAATAGAACCAAAAATAAATAATCCCGTGGCAGTATGCCCCTCCCCCGTCCGCTTTCGCGGTATAAAAAGTAGTATATGTCATTCTCAGACCCCTAAACTATGCAAAAAATCTGAATGACAAAAACAAATCTATCCCACGGAAACCATACATTTTTTCCGGGATGAAAAGTAGCCTATGTGCTATTCGAGACTATAATCTGTCTCTGTGACAAATTTCATCCATATCCGTTCAGCTGTTCTGACGTCGATTGAATAACGAACCTACATACATACATACAAACTTTCGCGTTTATAATATTAGTGGGATGGGAAAATGAATAAAATACAAAGGATGTTGTGATGACTCAATCGTTGATACAGATAATGATTGTATTTAATAAAATGTGTTGATATGATCTTATTACCTACTTAGGTCGTTAGGAATAGCCTCACAAATACCATCGGCTAAAAGAGTACCGCTGGGTACCCTGGGACCGCCAACACGTTTTCGGGGGCAGTATAAGGGAACCCGTGAAGAAAAGATATAGTAGGTACTACGGTATACTATCACCACAGATGACTATAACTCATCACACTACGACTTCAATGAAAGGAGTTAATCATACACGTCAACCAACCAAAAATGTTCACTTGTAAAATAGTAAATTATAATTTGTTACAATAAAAAAAAATCATGTGGTACAGCTTTTGCCTAGACGACAAATGGTCTTTGATTAAATCATTTAGTCGGCTTGTCGGCCAAATCCGTAGTCGGCAGATCACCACTATCTATATATCCTAATCTAACTAACATGAGACGTTTTATAGCTTGTGAATTATTTTTTGTTCTTGTTCACTTTGTTTTAAAATTTTCGGCACTGCCTTGTTCTGCCTATTAACGTAATAAGTATGTTTTAAGTAATCTCAGTCAAACCTGGAAAGGCGAGTTTATCTATACAACATTTCCTTACCACACAGTGAGCACACAGTTGATAGTTATTATTTTAAATTGGATTGAGCTATACTAACTGAGATTTGCCATATTTTTGACAGATACAAGATGACTGAGAGCAACGGTCCTTAAGTTAAATGACTGTTTGTGCCACAATAAAAAAAAGGTGTGTTTGTTTATCCTTATTTCATGTCAACACAGAGCACGATTCGACGTGATTTTTTACACAGGAAGAGGGCGAAGCCGGGGCAGAAAGCTAGCTTTATAAAACGCAACGTCTCTCTGTTACTTCGTGTGCTTATATAACTCAAGAACTAAAATTTTTATTCATAGCCAATTAAGTTATCTGGCCAAGTTTTATTAATATATTGCATATCCATATGCATTTATTGGCATCCGCCCTTCACGTCAAAGCGGAGTAACGAATCGACGAGATTTTTTGCACATATATAATTGAAGGCATAGAGTAACTTTATACATACTGTTTGGACTTTAAAGGGCTGAAATTGAAAAAAAAAGTCTACCTAAGCAAAGCAGGGGCAGTTTGCAAGTCATATAATGATAATAATTATTAAAAAATTACTTACATAAATATGTTATACATCTTGTGAACTATCATTATTACTATCTTATAATAATTTTCGGAAATAATTTTCAAATGGCAAACTAAGGAAACACAAACGCCAAGTAACACTTATTTTATTACACTGAATGCAAATGAAAACACTATGAATCACATAAAACACATAGTCACATTGTCCTTTGACACTAAAGATAGATAATTAAATAAATTAAGTTTCCTTATGTGTAATTTCCTAATAAATGGCGACGCATTTTCAAATAAATTACTTACAAAATACGGAGGGTATCTAGTAAAAAAAATACAAATTTTCTAATGGTTCCGTAGGATTCAGGATATATGCATTTTTATCAAATTTATTGTTATAAGTCCACGATATTGTAAAAATAGAACTTATTTTCCTTATCTAGATAATAATGTTTGGTGGTACAGAATTTGTATTCAAAATTTACAGTACATTCATACTTAATCCACATGGATGGATAACGCAAATTGATGCAGATTATACTAATCTAGCAGGTGTCGAGAAACTTTTTTCTTTTCTTATATTGACCACTAAGGATTCGATAGCGTAATTGGTAGACCCAGATTCAAATCTTATTTGTAGCAAAAATGCTAAACAACAATTTTATTATCATCATCGCGCCTATTATTACGAGATGTATGAAAGGTATATGATGAATATAAAAGAAGCGAAAGAGGTATGTCAGGATCGTAACAAATGGCATTCGATTGTCTCTGCCTACCCCTCTTGGGATAAATAGGCGTGATGACACCAATTTTATTTAAATTGTGCTTCGAAGGGTACGTAAAGCGGCGTCAGCATTTCTTCAGATACTTTTATCTGTTAAAGAAATTGCAAATCTAGGTTCATTAAGTGCATCAACAGGTTTTCCACCTGTTCTGTTCAATATGGACAACTGGAAAAAGTAGACACTGTTACTAGTGTCTCTGGCCACACCAAAAGGTATAAGGGGCGTGAAGAAGTGATGTCTGTCCCATTGCAAACTATATAACAAAGATTGTTTTATTTAAGACACCAATAAAGCCAACACCAGGCGCCAATGTATACGGATTTGTTGCTATTACTCACGTTGGCTTGCCTGCACTACCCCTTACCACTACCTCATCAATAGTTTTCGCAACGCACGCGATGTAAGGATATATTATTGAAGGATAATATAGGGATATAATAAGGATAGTATTGAAGTTTTAGTAAGGATCCCTAATTTTTTTGAAAATATAATATAGCCTATGTTCTGGGGATAGTGTAGCTTCCCAACAGTGAAAGAATTTTTCAAATTGGTCCAGTAGTTTCGGAGCCTATTCAATGCAAACAAACAAACAAACAATCAATATTAGTATAGATTTACCTACGAGTCCCGGACTATGAGTAAACTCATAAATGTGTTAATATTTACATATAGATATTTTTTATATCAGAAGATACAATAATAACTAAAAATAATAAAATACTAAACCATAGTTTCCAGTAGTCCATAGTCGTCCATTTTGATTTCCCAATTTTATATTTCATGTAACTTTGATCCAGGTATCAGAGGGAGATGCATTTGTGCCTGTTTTTGTTTCTTAGATAAGTGCCGACATTGTTGAGCCATGCCTTCATAAACTAAACTACCAATTTGTAAGCTCGAGTGAAATTCGTTTGCTATTTGATACAACTAACTTTTTTCATATATATATATATATATATTTCTTTCTTCACGGGTTCAGCTCCCGAAACCGTGTTACGGTTCCAGGGTACCCAGCAGAAGATTTTTCATATATATGTATTTTAATGAATAAAAAACTACTAGTGTACTTACGAATTTATTTCATTTATTGATATAGTTATCAAACATAACTCCACAATATAAGTAATAGAAAACTATTATAAATTCTCAGACAAAATGAAATATTTTAGTTTAAAAACATTAAATATATAAATAAAATCAAATAAAATTAAATAAAACGTTTCCTGTTTAGAAATTATCTCTGTCAACAATAGCTTTGTATTCTTTAATTCTGTCCTCAGATTCCTTGATGCTGTCTTTCAAGTCCTTGTGAACTTCACTGTATGACTTTATAGATTGGTTAGTTTCTGTGAATATATTCTGCAGAATCTGAAGGTATAAGATTCTGAAAAGACAAATTAGTATTATAAACTAGCTACAGTATCATACACAGGGCCGGATTTACCCTTAGGTGAAAAATTACTTAAATCCTACATTTTTTTTAAAATAATTCATTTTTTTTATATTTATTATTTTAATTATAAATGGGATAAATAAACGTTAAATGTGCAAATGTTCGCAATCACACTTTTTAAAGAATTTTCGATAACGCGAAAAAAAATGTTTTCTCTTTCCGAAATTTGCCGCCCAGAACACTGGCCCCTGTGGCCCCTAGTGTAAATCCAGGCCTGACATACATCTCATCAAGCTGTTAAAAAACTTTATTTAACATAATTTACGAAAGGATGACATAATGATTATAGAAAAAGTAATCTAAATTATGAAATAAAATAAATGTTTGTGTGTTTGAGTGGGTCCCTGGATGGTTTAGATTCACAATTGGACCTGGTAGGTGGCGCTGCAATCGGGTTTTTAGGATTTTTCTTTTTTATTTTATTTTATTCGAAAATATCTACAGGCAAAGAAAGAAGAAAATGTGTGGGAAAACAATATGTATGTAGCCATTACTGTCAAAATACTTACTTGGATTTGAGATCCAGTATGCGAGTCTTCAAAGTTAACAATTCTGTAGAGTTCTCACTGAACTGTGTTACTTCTTGGAGGCGATAGTTCAGCCACTCCATCATTAAATCTACCTAAAAACACAATAATACCCTTTTTAAAGGAAATGTAATGAGTACACTAGTATCACTAGTACAATATTTTGAAACAGATGTTTGATATTCATTTAATAATTTTATAGTGATGTCAACTCACAAGGCCCTACCTAGCCTGCAAGGTATTAGAGATGATAAGTAAGAAAAATATATTGACATTCAAGACTTTCTCACTGACTTATTCTAAAGTATTTGGAGAGTGAAAGTACTCTTAGTACAGTTTGTTTGATTATGTGTAACTTTATTATTTAAAAATCCATTGGTACAATTTAACAAACCCTACCTTTTCATTCTCTTGTTCTTGTAAAACATCCAACTTCTGATCCAAACTGTCTTGTAGTTCAGCGAAACACTCTTGGCGAGATCTCCTTTTATTCTGTTCACCCCTTTTGCCACAAATCCCAATAGTGCAGGTCTCAAGTTCCTCTTTCAGTTTTGGTATCTTTATTTGTATCTTGTTTATGATAGCTTGGTTTAGTTCAGTTTGTTCATCGAAGGACAGCTCTGTTGATGTCTGTTGCATTAAACCTGAGGATAATCAAAATGGGTCATGGTCTAATAAAAGACAGCAATGCTTCACTTGGGTAGACAAAAACTTTCAGACATTTTAATAAGAATTTTCCTACTACTTATCTCTGTGAAAAAATCAGGTAAAAGGAAGACAAACAAGGTTTTATATTATTAGTGACACTGAACTCCACGAGAGGCAGCTGCTGCTTGACCCACAGGACCAGGCATGCCACAATTTGAGCCAAATGAACTTCAATCATTAGATGGTGCATCACAGCACTTTGCCATACAAATATGTGTGACACCATGAGGGAGGGACAAAATAGGGAAAGAGTGGAAAGAAGAGTCAGCGTATGGGTATAGGCAGAGCATATGTTATATGACACGCTAAGTGGTTGTTATTCTTTATATTGATTGAAGCAAATGAGGATTTGTTTTAGTAAATTTTCGTGCTCAAAAGGAGTCTTTGTGCGAGCCGTGCAAATTCATAGGTCATTCAAGTGGAGATGAAAAAAATTGTCTCATCTTGCAGTAGCACTTACCAAGAATAGTAGAAGTTCTATCATCAGCCGTGCTTAATTTATGTAAACTGGAGTGATGTTTGAGGTCGCAGTCCGCGATGATCCTGTTCACTTTGCCTCTAACCTTGGATGATAATTTTACACTATCATCCCGACATGTCTCCTTTACTATATCAAGGAGCAAATTTTCCTGTACACTTCTTGTAACTTGGGCAGCGTTTTCAGTCATCGTCATGCTATCCATGATCTAAATTTAATAGTTTTCTTGACTGGAAAGGAACGGGTTTAATATCTTACTATTTCAAACTAAGTTAATAAGCAATTCACTGACACAAAATAGTTAATGACATTCACTTTGTTCTAGTTTGAAGTACTCAAGAAATCAAATAATATCGCAATTTCTTTTCTTGTTTTCACACTTGTTTTGAGTTTTGAATTTTGAATTTACTGGCAGCGCTGGCATGGCACTTGGCAGGAGCGGCCAGCGGCAAAAATTACTCTTACTTTGACAGTTGATTGATAATAACTCTGTTTACACAAAAAATCTTCACAGGTTGAACCGTTGCCGGCCCCAGGGTACCCAGCGAAAGACAACTAAAGTCTTCCTCACTTAGCCAAGATGTTTTGAGGCTATAGGTATCTAACGAGTGGACAGCTCTGTTGAGGTATGTTGATAGAAAATGTTTACTTAAATAATAAAAACATTATTAATATGTACTTAGTAGTTTATTTAGTAGTGATCAATAACAAAATATCTTATGTCATTTAAATTCAGATATATATTTTGTTACAGTGATATCCTTTTGTTTGGTACTTCAGCATAACAATTTAAGGTACCTACCTACTTTTTTGCCTTCTATATTTTGCTAAATATGGAAAGGACGACCAAGACAAACTTTCATTTATCAAATAACTGATATCATTTAGAATAGGTCAAATATGCGTTACTAAAAATAGGCGTGCATGCAGTGCCGCAGTCTGATAACCCCGATAATTTTTAAGTTAGGTAATTTTTACTTCCTTTTTAAACTTAGTAAGTAGGTAGTCTATCTATCATCTATCTATAAAAAATATAGGAATTCACTTCAAGTGGTTATACAACCTAGATTTTCTTATTGAAGACACGAACCTGGAATTATAGCTCTGCCACTCACATGTTAACGTTTGTATAGATTCTAGAAACAGTTTTGACCCGTTTAACCATTATTTCAAAATATTATATAATTCTGTAGGTAAGTTTCTGTTTTAAAAGTTTTTCAGCTAATTTTATTTTTTGTACAAATTAAATACTTATCACCCACGGAGTCGGCGCCCCTGCGTGCATGTATGAAACGATGTATGGATGTGGATGAAGCAAGAGAAGTATGCAAAAATCGAGAGAAGTGGCGCTCCATAGCCTCTGCCTACCCCTTTGGAAAACAGGCGTGAAGGTATTTTATGTACTAATTATATGATTTAGTAAACAGTCATTTAACATTATATATTGATCAATATGATGAAAAAGAGTACTGTCAGTCATGTGAATCATGCAAGGTATCAACTATCATCTGTCATTGACTCATTTTGTGCACCACAAAGCGAAGTTTTTTGTTTGTTTGCTACAGCAAAATAAAATAAAGTTTGTTTTAGTACACATTTAATTCTAATAAGAATTGAAAGTTTAACAGTGAATATCTAAAATAATTTAATTTCATTCATAAATATCTATTGAAACCACTATGGTGGGCTTAGAAACCGATGTTGTCCACGACGAAGAAGATGTATTGGGTTCCGGATGTGCATTGGAGCATTTCGCAGAGGTTGAGGATGTTATGGCGATGATTGATAATGTAAAAAACATTTATAATACAAAAGAACTGGAATCGCAATACGAGAAACTATATGCAATACTAAAACAGTATTATGAGCAACCTCATCTCTTGGACCCACACCTGGACAAGATTTTAACAAAGTTCATGACTTTTATAAGAGACAAAGACTCACCGGTAGATCTGAAGCATGCAACATTTAATTATATGTATCAAATAATTCGTGTTCGAGGATATAAAGTTGTTGTTAGGCATCTTCCACATGAGGTAAGTTAGTTGCAAGTTGTTATACTTTCTAGTCAGAATTTGGTTTAAAGCAGCATTTGATACTGATTCTGTTACCTTTGTCATCAATACCATAATTTGCTTATAGGATTTGGATTAAATGTACAAATATGTAATGTTCCGTCCTGAATCATAGGTATTGCCTCTGTTTTTTTATTTTACAAAATTTTCTTACTTATGTTATTATCATCTATTTCAATATTGTATATAACCTTTGAGTACTTCAACTTGAAATACACAAACCACAAACAAAAAAATAAATATTTGTGTTTAATCTGAGATTAAAACCAAAGACCTAAATGAAGATATACTAACAATTTTGTTTTATTATATTGACAGGTTCTTGAATTTGTTTTTAATTTCTTATTATTAATTATATTTAGTCAGACATACCACATGTTAACACCAGACAAACAAATATTTTGGTCTTTTCAGGTGTCAGATTTGCTGACTGTCCTATTACTACTGGAAACCCAGGATCCAGATGACAAAGAGACATGGAGGAGCAGGTTTGTGCTGATCCTGTGGTTATCCATTATTGTCATTATACCTTTCCATATGAGCCGCTTGGATGGCTTCACTCCTGGAGTCCAAGGTAATAACACCCAAAACATAATTTTTAAACTAATGCTTTATGTAATTTTCTTTTTATTATCATGTGTATACATGGATGTTTGTGTTTGCATATTTGCTATTTCGACTGATAATTTCCATAGGTTTTAAAAAAATTGAAAATAAAACGAACATTCGAACACAACTATGCAAAGTGAGGTTGCAACAATAGCCCCTAACTTGGCTAACTTGGGCTATGTGTACTGAAGGCAACATAACTTTCCATGTTTAATGAAAAAAAAGTTTTTTATTATTTTAATAACTAACTTTTCTCAAATGGAGTTTAGGTGAATTTGGATCTTTTACCACAGTTACTGTCAAATCTATTTTCACATTTTTTTCTCCATAAGAGGTAGGCAGGGACAATAAAATGCCATTAAATAGTTTGAGGTACAGACACTGACCTTTGAATTTAATTCTGTAACTAGCACTAACTACTTTGTAGGTATATCTTCTATTCTATACTAATATTATAAAGAAGAATTTGTCTTTTTAATCGCGCTAATCTTGGGAAGTACCAACTACCAAGCCAATTTGAACAATATTTGTGCATTAAATAGCCTGTTTATTGAGGAAGATTATAGGCTATATATATCATCACTCTAAAACCCAAAGAAGCAAAGCAGTAACCGTAAATGTCAGCCAATGAAAAATTTCCACGGGTGAAAACAGGGGCTGAAAGCTATTTTGCCTCATTCATTTATGGACTTGTCTATTGCTTTCAGAGGAGGGTGACACCAAGAAGTTGACAGTAATGGAGAGAATATTCAACTTGTGTAAAACTTATGCCCTCACATCTGATGCTTGTGCGGAGGCAGGGGCATATCTCACCTCTAAATTTCTTGTTAGGTAATGTATAGTAACGGAAATCTGTGTGTATGTATAATTTTAAGGATTTTAGTACAGCTCTAATTAATGTTTAGAATCTATTTACATTCCTAATTTCATCCAAATCTGTTCAGACCTTTCATAAACAAATATACTAACTAGTTTGTAATTATGCTGCCCTGAAGATATGCCGCCCTGTGCTGTCTAGACACAACTTCAACATAGAAAAACTGACACGTCATACCAGGAGTTAAGGCGCTTTAAACACTTGCTCTCCTCACTCACTTGTTAAAGTTCAAAAAAGGACTGGTAGATGACGTTTGATAATGTAATAGTGTTTAGTAAAAAAAAAATAGGCGACAGGGGACGCCCGGCAGATGTAACACAACGAAAACTATAGTCTAATAGAGATGCACACACACTCTAGTATACGCGCCACGCACACACAAGAAAGTAGAGAGCGGCGGTGGAGAAGGGGGAGGGCATGACGGTAGACCGTTTTTCGTTACGGTATACGAGTCGGTCTTACCCCCAAGGCGCGTATATAGATGTTTTACGTCAAAAGTATCTACCGACTTAATTACATTTTAATATATTCCTCAGATCTGACGTAAAAGAGTTGTACATGGGCACCTTTTTCAATTGGGCCATCAAGTTGCATTCAAACTTGCAAGCCGAAGATACCATACATTACGGTGTGCTGGCGTCAGTAGCGGCGGTGTTGAAACACGGCAAGAGGGACGACTTACTCCCGTACACGCACAAGCTGCTTGAGTGGGTCACTAAGCAGAACTATAAACAGCACAAGGCGAAGCTGGTGAGAAAGTATGGGGTGAAGATTGTTCAGAGGATAGGTGAGATTCTAGTATGCTATTACATTCATTACGGTGTCACTAAAGTTACTCTACTTTAGAAAAAATCCTTGCCCGGCAGACACAGCTTCAAATCCTCTATAATCAAATTCTTGGCACTTCTCGATTTAATCTAATCAGTCTTATTTAATGCAGGCTTGACCTTCCTCCGGCCCCGCGTTGCGTCCTGGAGGTACACGCGCGGCTCCCGCTCGCTGGCGACTACCCTCGCGAACTCGACCGCGCCCGCCGGGGACCTCGCGCCTGCCGCCGTACCCTCGGAGGAAGACGACTATTCGGATATACCGCAGGAGGTAAGAGAAGATTGTGGAATGGTGGTAGGTAGATGTTTTGAGTGAAATAAAAAAAGGGATGAACACGTTGAAAACTAAATATTGGACAATGTTAAAAGCGCTCACAATCGCCGAATATGTATGAGGAAGAGGTATCCTGGCGAAAAAGGAATGTCAATTAGACTTTGTTACCTGCTTTTAATTTTTTTAAGTGAAAACTTCTTTAGACGCGTTGAGTGATTTTTAGTAGGAGGAAATATTATGGACTCGCGCGCGACATGCTCTCGGCACATGGATTGATGGATTGCCCGACCCGAGAATCTCCGAGCAGTAATTCAGGCATTTTTGGCGGCGCATTTCTGGCCGGCAATTCTCGGTCCGGATAGAGATTTTTTTTAATTGAAAACTAAGCGCTATATGTCGTTATTATACATTATGTACTTATAAAGTAAAAGCCACTGGTACTCATACTTTTATGTTTTTACTTCTGTCGACAGTCCCCATATACATCTAATATATAAAATTCTCCTGTCACAATGTTCGTTCCCATACTCCTCCGAAACGGCTTGACCGATCCTTATGAAATTTTGTATGCATATCCGTTAGGGTTGAGAATCGGCTACTATCTATTTTTCATCCCCCTAAATGTTAAGGGTGGTCCACCCCTAAATTTTTTTTTATATAGGGTTAGGGGTAGGGGTAGGAGTAGGGGTAGGGGTAGTGCGGGCAAGTCAACGTTTGGGCAGAACAACGTCTGCCGGGTCCGCTAGTTTTATTGTATAATTCTAGCTGATTGCCTGCTACTTCGTGCGCGTTGCATTAAGGAATACAATTCACCCCCTTGGGTAGGTAGCGTGATGTTAAATAGTGTATAACCTTCCCCGAGAATTGGGCTATCAATGGCATTTTTTTAAATCGGTCCAGTAGTTTTGAGTCTATAGAATACAAACAAACATGGAAACAAACAAACAAATATTGTTTCTTATATATTAGATTGTTAAGTGTGACTGTTACGAACGTATGGAGCTCGTTCGATGGATAACACCATATATAATACTGATCATTTGTCTTTTTAGCGATGTAATATGCCACAGTAACATTACTAATTTATTTTTGTTTTCACTTTCTGGGTGAAAATCTAAGTTTATTAGCGAGGCTACACAAGGTCAAACCTATCCATTCGTCTTAATTGCAGGTGGAGGACGTAGTAGAGTTGCTGCTGTGCTCCCTCCGCGACGACGACACTGTGGTGCGATGGTCGGCCGCTAAAGGTGTCGGCAGGCTGGGTGCGAGACTGCCCGCGCCGGCCGCCGCGGAAGTAGCCGGGAGTGTGCTGGAGCTGTTTGCTGACTACGAGCGGGAGACGGCCTGGCATGGTGGCTGTATGGCGTTGGCTGAATTAGGTACTATTTTCCATTTCAAATTGATGGTTACTGGTTCGAAGCATACAAATCAAGTTGTCAAGTAGATAGAGTACCATAATATATCTACATAGCTGTGCCTTACGGTTGCACCAGCGTTAATGGTTACTGCTCCGCACCTTTGGGTCGTAGCGTGATGGTTTTTTTTTCGTTTTTTTTGTTTTATAATATGTAGTGATAGTCGCATAGTTTCTCATGCGAGTATGGTAATGTGTAACCTCAGAATACAGAACTAGAATACGCATGCGCACTGAAAAATATAAAAGCATCACGTGTCCAAAAATATGCGATTTTCCGCTTACTTCTCGGTACGATTTAGTAATTTTGGGATAATTTCTTATTATCAAGAGATAGGATAATATTAGTAAAAAATTACATATATTTTTTTCTTATATTGTATTTTTTAGCCTCACTTTGAAGGATTCTGGTTTATTCTGTGTTCTGAGTGTGTAACCTTAATATATTCCTTCTCAGGTCGTCGCGGTCTCCTGTCCCCAGAGCAACTAGGTCGTGCGGTAGACGCGGTCGTCCAAGCGCTCAGAAGGGACGAGGCCCGCGCGGGTGTCGCGGGGGCGGGAGGAGGGGGCAGGGCGGCGAGAGATGCTGCGTGTCACGCATCGTGGGCCTTCGCTAGGGCGTACCACGCGGCGGATCTGGCGCCGTACGCTGACAAGCTGTCGTACGCTCTGATTACTACTGCGGTCTTTGATAGGGAGGTGAGATATTTTTAGGATAATTTGGAGGACTAGTTGCCCCGTGCGAATAATTCGCATGTTATATTTGTCAGCGTTAAACAGAAAAGTCAATATATGGTGCTTTGAACAATACTGTTTTTGTTTGTTTGTTTTTCGTCATGAATGGTGAAGGTAATCTTCAAAATGATGGCTAAATAATTGGTTTTGATGAAGTTTTAAATAATATACATCCTTGAAAAATTTAAATAGGATGATAATAATAAGGTTCGATTACCACAACCGGCACGTAAACGCGCCAAAGATTTGTACTCTCTACTTCACTCTAGCGATCAATCTGGCTCGACTTATTTGACGCGCACTACCAATGGGGGTTTTTAAACAAGATCTGTACTGAGAGGACTTTCCATATTTCCATCTAAAATTACTTCAACAGAACTGGGGCCCGGTATCACAAATGTTGTACCAAAAGATGTACTTTTAATTTACACGAGTAGGTATTGACCTAAATATTTTGAAATCTCCCAGATTAACTGCCGTCGCGCTGCCTCCGCAGCATTTCAAGAGAACGTGGGCAGACACGGCATGTTTCCACACGGCATCGACGTACTCACTGCAGCGGATTTCCAGTCAGTGGGGCCTAGGCATAATGCCTATTTGAAAATAGCACCAGAAATAGCTAGCTACCCCGAGTACTCGCAGCCCCTCATTGACCATTTGGTGCAGTTGAAGGTGGAGCATTGGGATTTTGCTATTAGGGAGCTGGCTGCTAAATCTCTACATAAATTGACAGCTAAGGTACGTTTTATTTATAGTACACTAGCTTTCTGCCCGGGCTTTGCCAGTGGAGCCCATATTAACTTCCATCCCCTTGGTTCATACAAAATTCCATGGAAAAAAGCACTCAAGTTTTTCCCGAATTTTCCAATTCTCCGGGCAACTTTTCCCATTTTTCATTCTCTAAAATATTTATTCAGGCTATTACATTTTTTTTTAAATGCTTAATCGGTCCAGCCGTTCTCAAGTGATGCGTTGTTTACCAACGAATTTGTTCGCTGGGAAATGGAATATTCTCCCGAAATATTTAACATCCAGACTTTTTGGAGACATTTAAACTTTTTCTTCTTTAATTAAAAATATAAATGACAATTTCTGTAAATTGTCAAGTATGAAGTGTCATTTTTTATTAATTTTTCGTAGCGTAAGGTCTACTTTTAGATTTTTTTATTATTATTTAGTTTATAATTATTTTTAATGCTCCATAAAGCCTAGCAGTGATCACATTTTCGGAAAGCAAAATTTGTAATCATCAAAAATGTCTGATGTAAGTAGACACATCACATTGTTTTTGTAGTGCCACGCCTTTCGGGACACAGACTACCTATCTATCATCACGACTTTTATATTATATGAGGAGGGGTAGACCGATTATACATTCAAATCCTGACAAACCCTGACTTATTATATTATTGAACTTTCAGCTTAAAGGATAGATGGTTTTTAGTTTCTTGAGACAAATAATAAAAAATATGGACTTATGGTAAGAAATTAAGTCATTGCAATGGTCTTTAACGTTGGGTCATGCAATAGTTCTATGAAACGGCCAAGCCATACTTTTTGATCAAGATGTGGGGTTTAGGGCTGGTCTCAGATCAGGGGGGCTGGTAGAGTTAGGTCTTGTGGAGTTAGGGACTTGGCTTTTCATGAGATTTGATAACATTTTAACAGTGAAAGCGTAATGAGCTTGTGAGTCTTGGCAACCTATTTTACATGAAATTATATATTTTAGTTCTAGTTCTAGTTTATTTCTTAAAAGTTACATATTTCTTAATTTTTTTTTGTTGTTTGTGTGCAAATCCTAGACTCCATACCAGATTTCAGCCTTCTAGGAACGGGAAGTACCCTAGAGGTTTTGATGAGTGAGAGAATGGGTGAGTGCGTGAGTCAGTGGCAAAATCGACGGATTTTAAGTATTAATAAAATCTAAAGTATAAAAGCTAGTAATAATTCTAAGAATTTGGGTTCTTTTGTATGAAGCTATGGAGGTTTGAAAATACGGCAAAACGCTTCAAGAAAATGTAGTTTTTTGGCTCGTCTTGGTCAGATAATAAATCCCATTTAAATATTTGTATTAAATTTGAAATCACTCTTCAATTTTATTTATTTGTATAGAATAGATTCTATGTTAAATTTTTAGATGCCCGAATACGTAGCGACCGAGGTGTTGCCGAAACTTGTAGCCAAAGTTGAGTCCATTGATCTGAATGTACGTCACGGGGCCATACTAGCCATTGGGGAGACGATCTATGCGCTCTCTTTGGTCACGCTGCATGGTGGTGAGTGTTAAACGTTATTTTATTGACCTGGCCGGGAATCAAACTTGCAACCACTTGGCCATAGCGGTCGTCAAGAACTCAGCATTCTATTATTTATCGCATGGACGGGTTTTGAACTTGTAACCGCGACACGACTCTTTGTTCTGCTTTCTCTCTTTCTCTTTCTAACAGATGCCTTTCTACACCCGGTAGACAAAATCTATATTTTCCTTATTACTTATTCAAAACAGGTCGAAAAGCCGACACCCTCATTTCCTCCGAGGTGCAGGACAGCGTCCGGGAGCTGGTGCGCGAGATAAGATCCAGACAGCAGCTGCGAGGTTTGGGTGGCGAGCTGATGCGGCAGGCGTGCTGTCATTGTATTGCCGCTTTGTCGTTGGCCGGCGCGCCTTACCATGGCAACAATATTATTGGTTAGTGCAACATTTAAAAGTGATTAAGGCGTCTGACATTAACCATCCCGGCCATGTACCAATGGGTTTTTATAATTAAAAAAGGAAGTACATAATTCGTCAAACCACACTTGAGCCTTTCCATCTAAATATACCTCAACAGAACTGGCCACTCGTTAGGTATCTATCTATCTATCATCACGCCTTTCATCCCAAGAGGGGTATGCAGAGACAATCAAATGCCATTTGTTACGATCCTGACATATCTCTTTTGCTTCTTTTATATTCATCTTACCTTTCATACATGCTCGGCGATTGTGTGTACTTTTAATATTTCCGTATATTTTTTATATGTTCAATAAAAGTACATCTAGGTCGTCCTCTGCTAGCATTTCCTTTCACTTCAGCCATATAAACCTTTTTAGTCAATCTTTCATCCTTCATTCTTTCAACGTGTCCAAACCAGCGTAAACTACTTTTCTTCATTTTTGTCACAACATCATCTTTTACTCTTTTATCGTTACATCGTTAGGTATAGCCTCACAAATACCATCGACTAAAAGAGGGAGATTTGATCTTCCGCTGGGTACCCTGGGAACTGTAAGGCAACCCGTGAAGAAAAACAATTAACATTAAGCGTAGGATTTTATTATTTTTGGTAAGGTACCAAAATTTTAAGACCGTTTGGAGATTATCTGGAACAAATCTTCTACAAATATATGTTATACTTTAACTTACAGACGAATGGCTGAGCTTAATAGAGGAGTGCCTCGCCCACGAAGTGCAAATAATAAGGGAGAAAGCGATAACGGCCCTCCCGCTCGTGTTCAACGAATATCTGAGGGAAGACCTTATTATGTATGACGGGATGTCGGCGAAAGTCAAGAGGTCGTTACTAGTCGAGAAATACTGCGAACAGATGGCCAATACTAGTGTTAACGGGCTTGTGCTGCGGATGGGGTACTCCAGGGCTGTTGGTAAGCTACTGCGCTAAATTGATTTGGATGGTACTTTTACGAGGAATGTTTGTGTACTAAAAATTGTCCTGTCGCCAGCGCTCTCATGCTATATGCTGCCTTATTTTTTTGCGGTATAACAAAATCCTACATGATTGTATCAAATTAGAGTGAATTCATTCAATTAATTTGAGCAGTATACAAACGAAAACCAAGGTAAATAATATAAATAATCCTTGTTTGTTTTTTTTTGTACTCTTCTTTTACATCAAAACAGAGCAACAAATTAACGGGTTTGCACAGAGATAGTCGCATTTTTGCTCCGAGTAAGACACGTGCGCCATCAAATATTGTCGATTCACGGATTTTTTGTTATTTAGTATTTAATTTAAATAACTTAACAATTTGTTGTAAGTACCTAAATTTTTCATAAAATAATTAATTACTTACTGAAATTTCTAAAAAAATTTTTTCATTATTTTTATTTTTCATGTAAATCCTGACAAGTATTAAGTACTTAATATTCCCATATGTTTCAAAATTTTTTCATAGTCCTGAAAATTCCTGATAAACTTTTCTTTCACATTTTCCTTTCATGTAAATTTATACTAGGCAATTACTGATATAGCATATAAAAACAATGTTATTGTTTTCATAATTCCTGAAAATCATTGTTTAATACTTTTTTGTAAATACCATACAAAAGCAATTAGTTGTACTTTTTCATATGTCCTTAAAATTACTTTAAATTAATTTTTGACAATGTGAAAAAAATGTGTCATTATGTACCTCTCATATCTCGCTAAAGATTTACCAAATAAAATATATTATGAAGAGGTTAAAACAAGTCCATGCGACATCAATGTCGACTACAAATCTCGGTAGAGAGTACTTATATTCCTTGACTACAAATGACCACTCGACACTTGTCTTACGCTAGGAATTGAGATATGTCTAAAAAACATGGCGGATTTCAAATGACGTAGCTGTCAACATCTTGTAGTAGTTATTATATCTAACGTGAGACAAAACGAGTAAAAACAATTTTATCCCTTGACATACGACATCCAACTCTATTTTTGTGATATTTTGACGTAGAGATTTCTCTAATTCGACTAAATGTCTAAAGAACGAGAATGGAAAACATTTCATTTTTCGTAAGGTACCAAAATTCGAAAACCGTTTGGAGATTACATGCTAGAAAGCTTATTTTTCATTTTTTTTTATTTTTATATCCTTTAATTTTCGAGTTATTTTAAAAATACTGAAATATTGAAAAATGAGGATTAATAGGTGCCCTAATCTGTGCTAACCCTCTAATTTAAAAATACTAATGTCTGTTGGCAGAGTTGTTAGTTATTGAACTCAGGTGTTGCCTTCTATTAATTTTACCCATTTTTATTCCATTTGAAGCTAAATTAATAATTATTCTTTAAATAATATTATAAAAATACTTCTTTTATATAATATTTTTTGGAAGTTTTGCTAGTTTCGAATGGGCTATCACAGGAAATATATTTACGAGTGAAACCGCGGACAAAAGCTAGTATTATTATATACATTATGAATAATGTTACAATGGCGATTTGAGTTCCGGCTACGGCAACACCTATTTGGAACACGGTATATTATACTCTTTGCATTTCTATAACGTTTACTCTGTGGCTTGACTGACACTATCAGTCACTTTCTTTGGGTGACAGTTTATATTTCTTAATTTTAGTCCTAGCTAAGGTTTTTAGTTTATAAATCCTCAGAATTTATAAAAAATCATAATTAAATTAAAAATATAAAAACTCAACCAAAAATAAAATACAAAAATACGTGTAACTTATTTTTTAATATATTTTTAATTAAAGTAATAAAAATGGGTGATTAAAAAAATGAAATGTTGTCCATTGGCCCCCTGCAGAGTGACATAGGTTACTTTTTATCCCGAAAATCCTTTGGGATAAATTCTTGTCACGTTTAAAAAAAATCCACTTTGAAAAAAATATTTAAAAAAAGAACTAAAATTGTATTCAATTATGTCTGTTGTGCTATAAAAATATAATTGATTTCAGGATCTCTACCAAAGTTCGTGTTGAGTGAGAATTTACAAATAGTGATTCAGTCACTGATAGAGTGTACTAAAGTGACTGAGCACACTTTCAAATGGGCGGAGTCTCGACGCGACGCCGTCCTTGGGCTGACAGATGTCTGCCAGACTTTAGGTATAGTAGACGGTGTGGACAAGCATTTGGGCGAGATTGTGCAGGCATTGTTGGCTAGCCTGGCGGAGTACACTGTTGATATGCGGGGTGATATTGGTGCTTGGGTGAGGGAAGCTAGTATGTCAGGTACGTTGTTTAAAAATAATGTATTCATAATCAGTATTTCGATATTTTTACCAGACTGTAATCTCATGGTGGCAAAAAAGTTAAAAAATAGTTCCTTTATTTTTTACTATAAATAATGTGAATTTTTTATCAAAGATTCCAATGGACAACATTTAATTTTTCTAACCGCCAGTGTTAGTGTTTTAATAAAAAATACGAGACACGCATATTTTTTATTTAGTACTAGCTGTTTGCCCGCTACTTCGTACGCGTTGTATTAGGAATACAATTTACCCCCTTGGGTAGGTAGCGTAATGTTATTTAGCCTATCACTGCAAAAAGATTTTTTTCAAAATCGGTCCTATAGTTTTTTAGTCTAGAATACGAACAAACAAATAAAAAAAATTATAGATTAGATTAAAAAAAATTGTTGCCTCGTCCAAACTTGATCAGCATGTCAATAAAAGAAGTCCTGTCAAAAAAGTCTTATTACTTTCATTGTCCATTGTTTGATGACTTTGTATATTTTCTCCAGGTCTACTGTCAATATGTCGCCAATGCGCCGTCGAGTCTCCGCAGTTGAACACGGCCGACATAGTGCGACAAGTGATGTGCGGGGTGGCTCAGCAGGCCGTCGAGAAGATAGACAGGACCCGAGCTCATGCCGGACGGATATTCACTACGCTCATTTACAAGTACGCTTCTAACTAAGATTTTTAGTTGTAAATTGACTAGCTGCGTCGGTGGCCGGTGGACTACTGTACGATTCCAGCCATGTACCAATGGAGTTTTAATTAAAAACTTATGTACATAATCCGACAAACCAGACTTGGAGGCTTTCCTGTCTAAATATACCTCAACAGAAATGGCTACTCGTTAGGTATAGCCTCACAAATGTACTATCGCCTAAAATAGGGAAACTTGGTCTTCCGCGGACCGATAACACGGTTTTGGGAGCTGTAAGGCAACCCGTAAAGGAAAAAGAACTGTGTATTTTTAAAATAAAAAAAAAACATTTCTCATATCTTGATAATTTTATATGTCCGGGTCGTAGCAAATGACATTCGATGGTCTGTGCCTATCCCTTCTGCGATACAAGGCGTGATTCGGGGTAGGTATATTTCTGTTTTATTTTCCGGTTTGAGTATTTCATTCTAAATTTTCAATTTCCACATTCCAGCGAGCCACAAATCGCCAACATTCCACATCACGAGGCGCTAAAAAGGATATTCCCGCCCGAAGAGGTTGAGCTAAAGCACAAGGATGTCGAGATAGAGGAGACGGCCAGCGAGGGTTGTAATGTGGTCCTCTGGCTGTTCCCTGAACACACTATGCCCAGATTTGTACAGCTGCTCAGCTACCCCGTGTATAGATACAACCTTGTTAAAGGGCTGATCGTGAGCGGGGGCGAGTTGACGGAGAGTTTAGTGAGTTTTATATTATTTTTTTCTTTAAAGTTCATTTAACATCCTTGTCCATCTCTTTAGCGTTACACTGGTGTAACAATATACTGCATACTAGCTTTCTGCTCCGGTTTTACAAGTGGAAATTAATTTTTGAAACGCGAAATAAGAATGTATCCCGTAGTGGCTCGGTTTGGATGTGAAACAAGGACAAACAAACAAACACTATCGCATTTACAATATTAGCTAGGATTATATTTCGGTTTTTGTCCCCAATCCAGGTGAAGCACACCACCCAATCTCTGTACACGTACCTCCACTCGCTGCACGACGACTTACCGACTCTGCGCGACATCTGCGACACTGTGATCCGCGTGTTCGCCGACAACTTGCACGTGAAGCGGATCACGGGACCTATTTTCAACTTTTTGGATAGGCTGCTGAGTTCAGGTAAGGTTCGTTTTTGTAGTCCTATCTTATTTGGAACACAAGCTTTGAGTGTCTTTTTATGTAGGTTGTCATTTAAAATTCTTACAATTTTACAAATGTATTAAGTAATTTTAACCTATTTTACATTTGCAAAACAATAATCATATTTTTTAAACTGTTATTTAAAAAATTAACAATAAAAAGACATGCAAAGTTTGTTTACCAAATGAGACAAGTCAAAAAAATGTACTTAAGGTGGATGAGGAAAGTAATTATATGTTTTGTCTCAGTCTATCATATTGAATGACATATTTGTTATAGAGGAACAAAATATAGCTCATGCTGTTAATTTTCATACGGTACGTACTCCTTCGTTCGTGATTTCGTGAATTGGTCCTTCGATAAATCTGTTCCCACCAATTAAACTACATTGATTACCATATGAATCTGGTTTTACATTATCCCTCGATAGATCCGGTTCCATTTCCTAGGCCAAACCGATCTGACAGATGGATTTGGTTCCACACCCTTGTTCTATGATGCCCTGCCGCGCTGTGTAATGACTGGGCCGTTTTATTCTAAGTTTGCTTTATTATGTAGTATCTTTTTCTGCGATTTTACCAGCATGGAAACAGAGATAGACTTACACCTAACCCATTTCGATTTCCGGATTGAAAAGTTAATCCACCGACCGTTTCCAGGTGCTATTTCACCCATACTCGAGGATCCCGAGTCGACGTTGGCCGATGATATTCTGAATTATCTTCAGCTGGAACTGAGGGGAGCCAAGAATATCTACAAGCTGCTTGACTCTATTAATGTGCTCTGTCAACTGATACAGGTAACATCATAGGGGTGTCAAATAACAAGAGAGAATTAATGATAAACCAGTATGAAATAAAAATTCTTAGTTATACGTTTACTTGCTTTCCGCTCCCAGTTTCAAATTTTAAAAGTAAATTTTCAAGTGATTAGCGGACCCGGTAGACGTTGTGCTGCCCAAACGTTGGCTTGCATGCACTACCCCTACCACTAACTTTGCATATTGTTCATACAAAAATACTAAAATCGCGTTTACGACCTATTCTCAGACCTACCGAATATACACAATAAAATCATACAAATCGGTCAAGCCGTTTCAAAGGAGTTTGGTTACAAACACTGTGACACGAGAATTTTATATATATAGATATAAGAATCATATTATTCAACACACAAAAAAATAATTCAAATTGGACTGATAGTTCCTGGCGTTCAAACATACAAACTCTTCAGCTTTAATTATTAATATGGAGTGTAGATGTATTCTGAAATTAACGCCATTTATCTAATGGAATGATAGAAATGGAATGATTCTTTTCACGAATCTACCTGACATACCTCATTGGCCATTTTTATATTCAACACACCTTTCAGACATGTGTGAGCTTTTTCAGTATTTTTTTAATGATTTGCTAGACTGCCTTTTTGAACAGATTTCAAAAAAATTTCACGCGCGCCTATTTTCTTTTTCAGGTAGGAGGCTCGGTGAGTGTCAAAGCGCTCGGTCAGCTCGTGATATATCTGTGCTACGCGGACCGCTACGTGCGACGTAGCACCTCCGCGAGGGTCTACGAGGCGCTCACACTCTACGGAGACGTCACTGAGGTGCCCGAGGGGAACCTGGAACAGGTGTGTAAAGGGTCCTACGAAAAGTGTTTTTGTGACTCGCCTTCCACTTGGTAGAAAGTGGCTATGGGAGTTCATGAATATAATATAGTCCAAGGTTTATGACCTCCACTATGGGGCCGTCTCCACGAGCGTGAGAATCGCGGCAATAGTCTCGCCGTGCCATACCAACTCTGTGGAAATTGGCCCATAGAGTTTGTATCGAATTTGGTGGCACGGACGAGACTATCGGCGCAATTCTCTCGCTCGTGGAGATGGCCCCTAGCCGGCTTATTGATAACACAGTGTTATGCACGAGCTAAGGCAAGTGAACTGTGTTTGGTGACTACAGATGTTCGATTCAGGATATGTAAATGTCAGTTATAAACTGGATGCTCGTCATTTGAACCTGTGGTACTTCTCCAGTGCCTGCCTACCACATAAATCTTTCGAGTAACAAACCTACCTTCCTGTTATATGAAAAAAGCAACTGTTCAAGCGGCGGCGAAGTCTTGTATCCATTTTTCTGTCAAAAAATGTTGAAGATCTGAACTACTAATACCACTGACTCCCTATAATATGTTTATAATATGTTTTGTCACACTCTAAAAACCATTCCACTCCTCCCTACTCCTAGACTAGGCAGAGACCAGAGATATCCAATCGCTACAATACCTCATTCGCCTCATTTAAATTCATACATCTTTTCATGAATGCTCTTCGATTTCGGGCGCTTTTTATTTCTCTTTTTAGGATTCTGTAGCCAAATGACAACAATTTGAGCTCTTATAAGTTCGTTATATCCGTCCGTCAGTCCGTATGTCACAGGCTTTTACCTCGGCCATCTTTCAATACATTATTTTGAATCATTTATTTGATCTGTGAATTTTCCTCTGATGCTCTATAATGGTTACAGGTGATGTCTTTATTGGCTGAAACTGATTGGGAGCGAGACGTGTCTGAGTTGCGACCCATCAGGAACACACTCTGCGATCTCATGGACATCAGGCGGCCGGTGATGAAGCAAAAGCCTTAAAACGCCTTTTAAAATTAAGTTTAACTTGAGTTTTTTTAAGGTATTGCTTGGCGATGGCCGTTTTTACTGAGAATTTCAGTTTAGATAGCGTCAGTCTTAACTTATATATCACGCTTTTTATCTCATGAGATAGGTAGAGACAATCGAGTGTCATTTGCTGCTGACATACCTGTTTCCGTCTCCTTTATATCCATCTCACCTCTTATACATGCCTTATATCGCTAATTGTATATTAGTGAATGACTGATAGGTCGTACTGTTTATTTTTCGAATTATCAGAGCCAATTTTAAATAGAATCCAGTTTGGGTCCAAATCACAATAAATGTTTTTGTGCTTGTAAGCGATGCTTTAAAACGTTATGTTTTCGCACGAAGGGCGATTTGATTTTTATTTTTGATATGGTAGAATGCGGATTATTTGTCTTATTTTATTGCTAGTTTTGAGTGTACCCATTACATATGAATTAAAATAGTTCGCTAGACACATACATGCATGCCTATTTTCCTTTATTGGATAGGCAGAAATTATGGACCCACTTATTTGGTTAATTGCATTTTATATAGATCCTGCGATCGTTGCGAAGTTTTGACCTTATTTAAGACGCCATAGGCTGAATGTCGTAGGTACTCTTAAAATTAACAAACTAATAATTACCTAACTTCGTAAAATTCCATTATTTTATGCTTAAATCCCTAATCCTAATGACATTTGACTCCCTACTAATGTGATATTTTTTTATACAAACGATGAAATTTTAAATTTGTGATTGTAGAACGATCTAAAGTATTGCATTTATGTTAACTTGTAGCTATTACAATGCTAAATATACTTATTTATTATATGCTCGTAGTTTTATTTAACACTGCTTTATAGATCCTGATTGTAGCGGTAAATAAGCAATAATGTTAAAATTTACATTAATTATTAGTAAATCAAACGCATAAATGCTACGCGAGCTTGTAAGGGGAGACGATTTACGATTACTTGGTGAAAAATTTGAGCGTAGCAATACCAAATACCAAAAAAAACTGAATGGTTTCAAAAATTCTGAAATCTGAATGACCGAGTGTCCTTTATTATTATTATTATATAGAAGCTTGACTTTGCTTGCGAATCAAAAATCCCTGAGGATGACAAGGGAAGTACCATAAATATGTGCAGAATGATGACGGATTGCCATACATTCTGCCTAAAACACTGCTCTGGGTCACCACCTGGGCTCATAATTTGCCGGATGTACAATTTATAACCCATACCAAGTAAGTTTGGCCTGAACGTATCACCTAAAGTCGGACTGAGAACAGTAGTAAACAAACAGTAGCATGTCTTTTTCGGAGAAGAGAGGTTTATCGCCGTGCCGTCGCTGGTCAGAGGAAAGTCATACTAGTATGACCAATGAGTATAGCGTAATTGATAGTCATACTTTCAGGTAATATGTCAACGATTAATTTTCCTTCCTCCTGTATATCATACCTACAATCGTTAATCTCATCTAAATAGACAAATAAAATATGTTTGACATTTCCTTTGTTTAATCATAAATATTGTCATCATTTTAAAAATATTTGATTACAATGGACGAAGCGGAGGTTAGGTTAGGTTTAGAATATATTATACATACTTAAAAAACCTTTTAAAAAAAAGTGTACCGACTTCAAAAATTAGCATTGAAAAGTAAGAAATAATAAAAGTTTCGTCGTAGAATTTGAAGACGGTTGGTGCCAAATTAGGATACAAAATTAAGTAAACATCTAAGGACATAAAGATCTGTTCAATATTATCTGTGTTTGTGCTGATGATCGTAGGTTCCTAATGAATTATCTAGATTAATTAATTTGGGTACTAAATTATTTCTAATTTGGCACCAACCGTCTTCAAATTCTACGACGAAATTTTTATTATTTCTTACTTTTCAGTACAAATTTTTGAAGTCGGTACACTTTTTTTTAAAAGGTTTATTTCTCCCTTTTAAGAGGATCGTGTAGCTCAGCGTACGCAGCGAAATAGGTATTTAGAAAATCATATTCTGTCTCAATCGCACTCTTCCCCCGGTCATCAGTGCGACAGAGAGCACTGCAGCTCGTGGGTGTTCGTAGGTATGTTTTTCGTTGAAAATTGAGTTTTGGGCGAAAACGATTTACACCTACTAAACTATAACGAAACCTTATAATTTTGGTGTCAAACGTTTTAGCAGATTATAATCTACGTACGTACGTTTTGCTTTTTTGAAATTTTGCTTTGTTTCTCAAATACAGACGGTTTATTACCAGCAAGTTATGAACCAAAAAAACCGAGATTTGAGGGGCTTATAACTTTTGACCTATTACGAATTTTGAAAAAAGGAAAAAATACGTACGTAGTTTTTCATTATAACAGTAACATATTACAAAATCGTTAAAATTAATTAATATTTAGGGGTAGTAAAACGTTTTCTCCGTTTGTATGGACATGGACGCGGTACACTACACTCTTAAGTGATTTTGCTGCCCTGAGAAACAAATAATAACGCAGCCAAAAAAAATTATGGAATATTGAAAAAAAATACTGCGGTGGATGGGATTTGAACCATGTGCAATGAGCATCCTGCGCTGCACCCCATATATTTAGCCGCTAGACCACCATCGATACGAAAATTGACAACTTCGTGTCAAAAGTAACCGTTGCTAAGGCTTTTCTCTGATATAATTTTCAGCAGTAAACAGAGACAAATTACTGAATTTCTGAAAAATTACTGAACCGATTTTCGTCATATGACTGTGAGATAATGTCGAGAAATTATTATATCCTTAAAAAAATAAGTCTTCAAAATCGGTAGGTACATATTTCATCGAGATATTACGAAAAATTGACTTATAAGGTCAGTTTTTTCAAAATTTATTAAAAACTAATGAACCAATTTTTATGACATAAAAATGGGACCAATCTGGAAGAATTATCTGTCGATTAAAAAAGAAACCATCAAAATCGGTTCACAACTGGCGGAGCAATCGATGTCCTGTATACATAAAAAAAAACGGTCCGAATTGAGAACCTTCTCCTTCTTTTTTTGGAAGTCGGTTAAAAAATCGTTCTGATTGTACCTCTTATCCATATTGTTATGTCAAGAGAGCAAATTCCTTACTACAGCATGTTGTCGAAACGTAGTATGACTATCAATAATAGCTATTCTCATTGGTCATACTAGTAGGACATTCTAGTATGACTACTGAGAAACACAGATAAAAGATATTAGTGTAGGTAAGAGTGTGGGCAACAAAATGAAACATTTCTACTGATACATTAGTTTTAATTATTTTTTAGATATATCTTATCATTAACATAGCCTATAATTAAACACCTAATTAATCAACTTATATGTAAAATATTTTATCCAAGAGTTTGTAGCTGGTATGGGTCTTGAGGAGCTTCGGCTACCAAATCTGACCAGAACGTGCTGTAGGACTTCAATACTGTTCCACTGGAAAAAAAAACGTTTTTCACGTCAAAACGGATCAACGGATCGACGAGATTATTTGCTCAGAGATAGATGGAGGGCCGGAGAGTGACGTATATTCCCGGAGTATGAAAAATTAAAGAAAGGTGGGTGCAAAGATATTTTGTTTTGGACGGTTTGCGTGTTGAACGGTGTGTGTCGATAGTGGAATGGTTAGAATTAGGATATATTGCAATCGTGTGGTATCGGGTTCCATTCTCATTTGAGTTAAATATCTAAATAAGCCATCCGTACTTCCAAAAATAATACCACTGGTTATCAGAGATATTTGAAGTCTCTACACAACACAACTGGCTCTTGTACTATATAATATGGGCAACCGAAACTCGCTAAATGTGAACATTGTCATTAGTGCATCTAGCTACACCCTGATGACTGTACTACAATTGTCATAAATAACCTTATTGGTGTCACTTCGATTTTCGCAAAGATATTAAACCTAGCCATATAAAAGTGTTGGGTCTTTCGGATTTGAAAATAATTATAGGTATTTTGCTTAAAATTAACTTGTAACTTTTTCATCTTGGGTAAAAAACTTGCAAAAGCTATCTATGTATCATCACGCCTTTTATCCCAAGAGGGGTAGGCAGAGACAATCAAATGCCATTTGTTACGATCCTGGCATACCTCTTTCGCTTCTTTTATATTCATCATACATTTCATACATGCTCGGCGATTGTGTGTATATACTTTTAATATTTCCATCGATCAATACATTTTTTTATATGTTCAATAAAAGTACATCTAGGTCGTCCTCTGCTAGCATTTCCTTTCACTTCAGCCATATAAACCTTTTTAGTCAATCTATGAATTATAGATTAATCTAATGAGCTCTCATTATTTTGCTACAAATTTCGCAAACCCACAAATCCGAGGCCGCCTTTACTAAATCACTAAGCACATCGTTTTTAGCAAAAATAAATAAAATAATTGATTATTTCGACCTTGCAACAGTTTCTAGAACATCGCAAATAGCACATTTAGTACCAAAGGTCGGTTACACAACAAATCGTAAATTATGTTTAGTGAAAGGAGTGTATGGGGCCAACGGCGATGACCCCATTAGTGCACCTAGACGATTAAAATGATCATGTGTCGTTATACCGAGGTATATACTCACGCATGTATCAAGGATTAGGCAGATATTAGGGATCTAGTATGTACATGACAGTAGGTACCTTGATCAGGACCGACTGCGGTTCGCAATGTCTTCGATTCGCAAACATATTTGCCCCGGTCATACTAACTTTCATCCCCCCAATATACCCCCTTAAGAGTGTAGTGTACCGCGTCCATGTCCATACAAACGGAGAAAACGTTTTACTACCCCTAAATATCATTTAATTTTAACGATTTTGTAATATGTTACTGACATAATGAAAAACTACGTACGTATTTTTTCCTTTTTTCAAAATTCGTAATAGGTCAAAAGTTATAAGCCCCTCAAATCTGGGTTTTTTTGGTTCATAACTTGCTCGTAATAAACCGTCTGTATTTGAGAAACAAAGCAAAATTTCAAAAAAAACAAAACGTACGTACGTAGATTATAATCTGCTAAAACTTTTGACACCAAAATTATAAGGTTTCGTTATAGTTTAGTAGGTGTAAATCGTTTTCCCCCAAAACGCAATTTTCAACGAAGAACATACCTACGAACACTCACGAGCTGCAGTGTTCTCTGTCGCACTGATGCCCGTGGGAAGAGCGCGCTTGAGACAGAATATGATTTTCTAAATACCTATTTCGCTGCGTACGCTGAGCTACACGATCCTCTTAAATCCACCCGGAACTAATAGGGTTCAAGCATTCTCCTTTTTGTGTGTCTGTTACCCTTTCACGGCTAAACCACTGAACCGATTTTGATGAAATTTGATGTGGTGAAAGCTTAAACCCTAGGGAATGACACAGGCTACTTTTTTTTAAATCCACCCCCCTAAGGTGGTATAATACGGGGTGAAAGCCGGGACGAACAGCAAGTAATAAATAAATTTATAAAACATAATTACGTGAAATAAACTCGTCCTTGCATATTAGACGGCGCTCTCCACAGTAAAGTTGCCCTAGTTTTATCTCTCGGGTCCGCGTGAGTGATGGCAGAACATTCTGGATGTATTGTTGTGTTCGGTGCTTGGTCCCACGAACCTATCCATTGGTTTGTTTCTACGGAGCGTGCTTGTATGAAGAATCCTTTGAAAGGCTGCGAACCTTCGATGGTTACTGTTGAATGGAAAACACATTTTACTTGAAGCAGATGCTTTTTTAAAATAGCGATACAAAATGAGATTTTAGATCTTTCTAAAATATTGTTTCTCAACCTACATCGCGAGTCGTGGACAGAAAAATAAATCTACTTTAAGAACTTCAAAGTATTAAGGGGTCCCGAACTCCCAACTTTATTTTGGCCCGTATTTGGGTCGCGACAATAAAAAGGTTGGCACTGATAACTGAAAATTAATTTGGGCGTATGAAATCCCATATCCAACAAAATACTTTTCTAGGTAATTTACTATTTAATCATGTGTTAGATAATCTCAAGCCGACATTTTTTTTTATATTTGTGAAAGAGAATATCTGATTCTAATAGAATCTGGGGGAGGGGGGGGGGGGGGGGTTTAACTCTTGACGTAAGTTTCAATCCTAAGCCTAAATCGCGAGTTTAATTTCGTTGCAATGACGACTGTAACCATTTTTTTAAATTTAATTGTGTTAATTGTGTAAATTGACTCGTATGAAATGCAATTTTAATTTTCAACCCAAGACACACAGTTATTGCGTAATAGGTATAAGCCTGCAGCATGTAATTAGTATGGGATAAACGTTATGAAGGGAATTCTTAAATAAAATTGACACTTTTTTCATCATCGCAAAGAAATTAAATTCAGGATTTTAGAAGTTGAAATTAAAATTTAAGTCAACAGTAGTAACTTTTTTTGATAAGATTCGCCAGATAATTCTTCCGGATTGGTCCAATTTTTTTCTCATGTAACTATATACTCATGGTTTTTCAGGAAGACCTTATAAGTAATATCTTCGATCTTAATATCTCGATAAATATGTGATTTTGAAGACTTATTTTTTTTAAGGATATATCTAAAAATAATTAAGTCATAGTAAGTAAGTAAGAAAATACTTCAGCCTCATAGCCTAACTACTTTTTCTTCATTTAATTTCATGATCAATAATATTACTTTGACGCAAGCAAAAACAACAATATTTCCTTGTTTCGAGATACCATAGGTGTGTCACCGGTGTATGTCACATAACATTTTTAAAAGATAATAACGTCGTGATTTGCTCCAGTTTTATGACCGGTTCTTACATTGTCTGCGTTACACGCATTATGAAACCGCAGCTGGCCACTACATAATAATTCTATACTACTTGTATTAAACCATGTACAGTACATGTAGTAGGTATACGTTTTTGAAAACGGTACTATTTTTTTGTTATTTAGTAAGTATAAAAGTATAAGATTTTTTTTAACTTCACGGGCAGTCGTACAGCTCCCGAAACCGTGTTATTGTTTCCAGGGTCCAGTGGAAGACCAAGTCTCCCTTTTAATAAGCATATTATAGACTAGAAACAACAAACAACAACAAATTACAAATGTTCTATGTATTTCTTCGTACAGCTTCAATTAACTTAATTAAAAATTAATTAAGTACATATTAACTAATAACAAAAAATAAGTTCAAGTGATTTCTTTTCTGAATTAGTTTTCCGCAGTTGAAAAAGTAAGGACTAAAAAATAAATATAAGTAACTCAATTTTCTCAGAAACGGATAAACGTAGACCAAAACAAAACAGTCGTGGGTAAAATTAAGTCTATGCCAAGCTCTATTAGGGCTTATAACCAAGGCATTCCGTTGGTTGTACATTACCTCATACAGGATAAGTTAGTCTAAGATCCCGTAGTATATTTCTGTGAGAATTTGAGTTAATAAATAAAATAATTAATATCTATTTTTTATTTAAAAAAAAAGAAATCGTGTAAAAGAAATCGTGTGCGTCGGTGGCCGAGTGGATAAGACGTCTGGTGATAACTAGACTGACCCCGAGTTCGATCCCAGACCCGGCCATGTACCAATGGGTTTTTTTAATTAAAAACTTATGTACATAATCCGACAAACCACACTTAGAGGCTTTTCCATCTAAATATATATCTCAACAGAACTAGCCACTCGTTAGGTATAGCCTCACAAATACCATCGGCTAAACGAGGGAGACTTGGTCTTCCGCTGGGTACCCTGGAACTGTAACACGGTTTCGGGAGCTGAACCCGTGAAGAAAGAAAAAAAAAGAAATCTTATTATAATTAAGAATTACATATACTAAATTATATATTAATCATAATTAAACAATAAATAAATATGTATTTATTGTTAAAGAACACCTTACGCGTAACGAAAATGACTTCAAAATTTTGAAAGTTTAGTATATTAAAACTATAATAGAAAACAATAATATTCAAATCAGTTTCTTAAAATAGCTTAATCTTTGAAATACTATTCAATATTAAAATTAAATGCCATACTCACTGCTAATCGCAGAATTAGGTCCATAATTAGAAGAAGACGCTACCACTCTATAGGGCAGAGTGTCCAGCGGTTGTGTTCTTGCTCGTCCATGGTTCGGTTGATTAGCACGATCTTTAACACACGCATCAACCGGCGCTCCATCCGGAAATGCCTTAACACCCCAAACTACAACCAATATTACACATAATTTCGTATACATCTTGAAGTAAACTATTCGATTTTTTTATCCTAAACGATTTGCCAAATCTGAGTGTAGTAAAAGACTGCGCGCGCGCCGAATTCGCGTCCACTTTTGTATAAGTCTCATGATCCGAGCTCCAAATTGAAAGGATTCTAGATTTACAAGTAGTTGCGAGTGGTTGATAGAGTAACGGTCGCTTTTAAATGTGGAGCAATATTATTCGTGTACTTATATGGTTATATGGACGTATTAAGACACAACAATGTCCTCATTTAGTCTGTTGCCCATATCAGAACTGCATAGCAAACTTCTTATATGAGTGTCTATTATTTTCAGAAGTGCATACAATAAGTGTACACAATACACAATAATTTACAGTATTTATCCTAAGTAATATCAGAAAAGAAACATAACATAGGTCTACAGCATTTTTGCGCATGGGACCTTATTTTTATTGCTTTTATAGATAACGAACGTCCATTTATGATTTATTTGTCTTAAAATAGAGTCCAAATGTTTAAAAATGAACAATTTGCTTTTCCTGTCATGTTCAACAGAAGTTTCTCTTATCAACCCCCAAATATAATCCCCCATCATGCTTATATGGCCTTGGTAATGTCTCTCAAATTGCATTATGTCTTGATGGAAGCGTTCCCCTTGTTCTTCCGAATAAGCTCCCATATTATCCTTAAATGTATCCCAATGAGTATATTATATTAATGGGTATATTGCAATAATATTAGCAATTGAATTACTAGGATTTGTAGTGTCATCATATATTTGTAATTGGAATAGATATTGATACTCAAGCATATTTCAATAGGTAATCCTAAATAATATAGGTAAATGCGAGTGTTTTTTTTTATTTCTTCATAGGTTGTCTTACAGGTCCCGAAACCGTGTTACGATTCCAGGGTACCCAGCGGAAGACCAAGTCTCCCTCGTTTAGCCGGTGATATTTGTGAGACTATACCTAACGAGTGCCTAGTTCTGTGTTTATTTGTTTATCCTTTTATCACGTCAATAATAAGCAACGGATTACCGTGATTTTTTGCGCATAGTTGGAGAGACAGAAAGTGACATAGGCTATTTTTATCCCGAAAATCCTTCGGGTTGTCACATTTCAAAAAAATCATAAAGCTAAAAGCTAGTCTATACCAATATTATAAAGATAAAAGATTTGTATGTTTGTTTGTAACGAATAAACTCAAAACTACTGGACCGATTTTAAAAATTCTTTCACCAGTAGAATGCTATATTATCACTGAGTAACATAGGTTATATTATATATTGAGTATATGTATAATTGTTACCCCGGGCGAAGGCGGGGCAAACCACTAGTTTAGCCACTAAATTAGAATAAAAATCACAATATTAATATTAAAAAAAAAGTCTTTATTTATGTGGTAAACGATTTATTCTATCCTATTCTAATGTTTTTATAATAATATAGAAGTATTTGGGTGTAATTTTAGCGGAAATTCATCTTCAAAACTGTTAAAATTTTATACTAGTGATAATAGCAGTGTTGTTAGTTTTCGGTAATTAAAAAATATATAGAAGTTGATCAAAAATCAATTAATTAATGGCGTTTTAAAGCTCAGTCGACCAATAACTTATAATTATATTGAGTAGGTACATGTAAATAAATAAAATAAATAAAAGGGAAATAATAATAATATGTGGAAGTTTGGATGATTAGATGGAAGTTTAGATGATTAAGATGAATCATGAAGAATAAATAGATTGTGGGCTGAAATAGAACATAGGTTAAATTACAAAAGTAAGCTTGAAATATTGTTACGGTTATAATATGTTACAAAAAATAAATAATTCAAAGAATCAATACAAGAACAACGTAAGGGCGTGAAACAGCAGTTTCTACGTAAACACGAACAAAATACATAAATTGTAAAATACGTGATTATTGAAAATTCTACCTCGATTCAAGTGTAAAGTGTTTTTTTCAGCTTCATATATCTACTTATGTATAATATTTGTCACCTGTCACAGCTACAACTTAAATGAAAATAATTTGATCTTCTTCGTTCCTATTCGGAGAAAGTATTCTTGAATCCAAAAATATTTCGTTGGCATCGAAATATTCCATTATTTCTTGAACCATATCGGTGCCTTCTTCACGATCTATATTATCTTCTTCTCCAAGGGATATTGTTTCATTATTAACTTCCATATTGAAACTAGGGTCGTTGTCATTATTGGAATTATTTGTAATATCATTATAATTTTCTGAATCTACAACTCCGTCATTCTGATTAGTATTTTTATCTTCAGAGTTTGAGCTATTATTTAACGATGGTGTATTATTATTTGATCTTATATCACTGTCATTATCAATTATAGTCCTTTCTGCAAAATTCCTTAGCGGTGCTGCCATAAACAAGTAATTATTTTCCATGTCTTCTCTGCTATGTCTGTTTGGGTATGACAATTTAGTATCTGATCCCATATTGTGATCAGGAAACTTTCTCTCCAAATAATGAAATTCATAGTCATTCAAAGAATTTTCATATACACTGCTTGTTGGTGATGAAATGCATCTAATCCAATCTCGAGCATCAGCGACGCTAGATGATTTAGAATAGTCATCAATTACTGGTCTTGCTCTTAATTGATGATTATCACTTTCAGAAACTTTGTATCCTTGGTTATCTGCCCCAGATTCTATAACTTCATAGACTGGTTCCAAAATATCAGCTAATTTTTCACTGTGTTGTATAGAAATTATTTCAGCGACATGTAATTTGGGACGTATGTCATTGTATTCATCCTTGTCTAGTTCATCCATTTGTTTTGGATCTAACGCAGTACTGTAGGTCATTCGTCGATCAGATGGGAAGCCTAGAGTAGTTCTTCTATAATTGGAGTCTCGTCTAACTCTGGAGACGACAGCGTTTTCAGTTTTCTTGTAAGTTGCTTTGACTAACATGTGAACCTGAAATATTATAGTTTTTTTAGAATTTCTTGAGATACGTGACGGTAACGCTGATCGATCTATTGTAATCTATGTAATGTCTATTTGGGATTTCAAAATTAATGTCTATAGCTGTAGTGATTTTAAAATATATTTAGCATACTTTGAAAATTTTTGTCTATCTGAATATTTGTTTACAATAAGCTCAATGCGGCTGAAATGATATTAATGAAAGCTATTATAGTGGATATTTATATGTTAAATCTGCTCCTTTTGTCATCCTAAATGTGGCTAAGTTAAACCCACCACAGATTCTCACTGAAATTTCTCGGTCCGTTCGCCGAATGATGTCAGTCACAATGTTGTATGTGTGTACAGCAGTCCGGGATCTGTCCGGCTACCTATTTTTTTTCGCGTGCCTAAAGTGGCTGTATTCTTATCCGGGATAAAACCTGACAAAGGATACTACGATCATAGCTTGAGTTCTTACCTCTTTATTGATGTAACAATAAAGCATGGCCACTATGAAACCTTGTAGACCTTCCAGAGTATACGTAACGTAGTAGTAAGCCTCTTCTCCTATACACGACGTGGTGTTCGGGCGGAAAGCAGTCAGTAGAAACTGGGTACCGAATATTGGCATCAGAAATAATGTTGCTTTTGTTGTGTTCCTGGGAATTAATTTAAAAAATATAAAGCGCTATGGTTGGATTTGAAATTGGAGGATCCGGGTTCAGTGCGCATATATTTAATATTTTGTTTTTTAGGGTTTCGTACATCTGATGAAAAAACTCATAGGATCGATCACTCTTGCGTCTGTCCGTCTGTCTCAGCTTATTTTCTCCAGAATTGGACTGGACAAAAAGGTTGAAATTTGGTACATATACATAGTTTCATGACACAATCACGGACGTATAGTGTAAATAATAGAATTTAAATTTTGGGGGAAAATTAAAATTAATTAATGTATTATTTTAAAATGCATAGTTTAAATTATGTTAAAGAATATTGTTTTTTAATATATAATATACAAAAATTGAGCCCCCGCCCCTTATTTCCGAAACTACGGAGTCTAAAATTTTGAAAAAAAAAATATAGGCCTCTCATAATATACAAAAAACCTAAACGAGAATCCTGTCAAAGTTCTCACAAAGCTCTTGGGCAATTATTTTACTTCTATTTTAGTAGTGTCATGATGGGTAATGACTACGTTTATAATCATGGTTAGAGAATAGTGGTGCTACAGAAGAAGGAAATCTCCCATAGCACTACTGATAAAGCCAAGCAGTAAGTCCACGAGCAACAAGGTAAAGCATAGTGATGGCATGTTTGTTTTGTATAATTCAGGCGTTATTATTATTATGAACTATAAATTCACGAGCATAATACCCGGTCCTTTGTAAAGCTTGCATGGGATCCAACACGTAGAGGCCCTTAAAAGTGTGTCGGGACCTATCTCTGAATGCATCGAATACAATGTGGGAAAATCCAGTGGGTGGACGGGTCGGGATCGGCTCCGTCAGGTGCCTGGACTATTGCTAAGATAAAATTAAATTTAAAACGGGCTATTGTGGTTTATCAAGTTTATTGGTTGAGACTACGGTCACCTGCCGGCAGCTGGTGACTCGCTGTTTACTAAATGGGCCTCCTAAAACAACCACAATTTTTAAGCATTCTTGCCGGCAGTAAGACAGGCAACATTGGCGTAAGCGACTGGGGGTGTCGAGAGGTGTGACACCGGATTCACATATAGCTTCCCGTTATTACGCCTTTAGACACTTCCACCCCCGAGCATAATACATAATATTATACTCTAACGACTCCACCCTGGACAGCCAATTAAGGCAAGCCAGGGTCGAGAGTCTCAGGTCTAGCAGTAGTGACGCCTGCCTCAACCTACTGTCTGGAGCACTCGGGTTTGACGGTGTCGTCACTCACCCACGGCTCGCCACAAGCCGCCCTGCGCCCTTATTATTATTATTGACGTGACAACGTCTTATAATTCGATGAAGCCGGCTGCACGCACGAAAAAACATGACTCATGCGGCGTTACCTCGCTCTGAGGCGTTCCATTTAAGGCTTGAAGTGCAAGCGAGAGCGCGGAACGAGCGACAAAGAGGCACAATCGGCCTCCTCGTTCGGCAGCGTTCGACATCTGTCTCTCTCCTACGTTGAGTGAGCGATGCGTCCGCGTGGACAGCTTTCTTATGACGTTGTCACGTTCAACTATCGTCAGTAAACCGACTTTACAGACAACCGATTTTATACTATTCAGAATACTTACAATTGATTCGCATTTTCCGAGTTACGCATCTTGGTAAGTAATACCCTCAGTACATCCAGAAACAAAAATGTGTTGACCACTAAGATACAAAGTCTTGGAGCATCCAGAATCCATTGTATATCTTCAATGGTATAGTACAACCAGCATGTATGATCGTTAGATTTAGCCATGACTACTGACCAGGCTATGACTGGGGCTATAGATATTACTGAAACAATAAAACACATAATAAATAAATAAGGAGTCGATAACTTGGAGAACAACTTCTAGCTGTGCAAAGCCGGGGCGGGTCGTTAGTAATAATAAAAAAACCAGCCAAGTGCAAGTCGAATTCGCACATGAAGGGGTCCATACACTCAATAGTATGCATTAGGTCAGCCCAAAGTATGGCGCAGGAATGCGAGTCAAACTCACATTTGGCCAGGTTTTTTTATTTGTTGTTTTACTTAAGAGTATGCATTATATTTATACAAGTTGGACGTTTGTATATACCACAGATAGAAGTTCTGTGGTATATACCTATTGCCATTATTAAGATCGAGCAAGAAATGCCGAATAAAACACGTTCTTGTATGGGGACCTCCTTTAATTTTTAACTTTATTTTAATTTTATTATTTGTTCTATTGGCGGCCATAGTAATACATACTCTGTGAAAATTGTAAGTATATACCTATTGTCATTATTAAGATCTAGCAAAAAACGCCGAAAAAATTTTCTTGTATGATTTTTAACTTAATTATTTTATGTTTATTATTTGTTGTTATAGCGAAGGGCGGACGGACGGACAGCGGATCCGTTGTCACCCTTTGGGAACGGAACCCTAAAAAAAGAAAACGTGTATTAGTGTACACGCATAAGAAGTTAATGTAATATAATTTATATATATATATATATATATATATATATATAAATAAAAATCAATTGCCGCATGTATGAAAGATCATCACCTGAGAACAGCTCAACCGATTTGGCTGATTTTTTTTGTTGTGTTCGTAATTGTGTATGAACACAATATCATAATAGGTTTTGACCTAAAATTAAGATTTTGACGATCAGTCTGTGAGTAGGACTTTTATTATAAAATTTACTTACCAACACCAATCGCGTTAAGAAGTTTTATATTGAGTTTTTTTCGAAACGCAGCAACAATAAGTCTGTGTAAATAGATCCCTTCAACCAACATACAAACAAACACAGCGTTGCCAGCCATTCTCTCTAGAACAGCTAGCACTCTACACCAAACTGGATGTCGACTCATTACTGTATCACCATCGTTACTTATTTCGTCTATGTATATCTGAAAATTATTAGAAATTTAATAAAAAAATCTTTCTGTGGCATCCTTCTTCCGGTTTTAAGGGATTAAGCCTTATTTATCCAGGATAAACCTAATCTATTTCCATTTTAAATTAGTTCAACAGTTTAGGCAGGCATATTAAGTAACAAACAACCAAAGTACCTAATATTAATCATATAATCATAATGTAGGTATATACCCACTGTAGTAAAAGGACCTCCACACCATCTGCTACGATCTTGAAGTACCTAAATTTTTCCAACGAGAGGGGTGACCAAAAATTCACCGCTGCAGGTTCCTATTGAGACGACTAACCGGATTTCGATGACATTCATGAAGCCATGAAGGTAATTCGCATCATTTAATTTTAACCCTCCTTTTGCTAACAGCGCCTTAAAACTAACAGACGAAGGAAAGGTTTAACAAAGTATTACAGGAAACATACCTCACTCCTGCTTATAATGACCAGCACATTCCTGATAATTATTGCAATAAGCAAATTTCTATGTAAGGCCACCCTCGTAACTCGAAGTCGTTTGTAGAAGAAAAACACGAACACAGCAGGCAAACAAGATGCTATCGAAAATGCCAGCATCCCAATATGAAAATGATATCGCCTTAGGAATCTTGGTGTAATACTGCATGTGCTGTAGTCAGTCTGCAAGGCCCACGTTCCGTTTTTGAAGCATTCTTTACTGCTGAAATCTCGTGAAAGAATTTTTTTCATTTCTAGAGATGCTAACATTATGGCAGTCATTAAAAATACCAAATAGAATCCCTCCTATATGATATGTGAATGGTAGGGACTAGTAGGGAGTCAAAAGCTAAGCACCAATTTTTTTTCGGCTTGTGATCAGAATGACAAGTAAATTGTCACTTCTCTTGTTTCCGAATTGGTAATGGCATAAATTAAATGTTTAAGTTTTATAGGGGTTTCATATATAGAATCGCTTCAAGAGACAATAATTGAAATTTCAATATCAAGGAATTCGCAGGTAAAGGCGTACTTACGATTGCAAGTAGGTGCCGTGTAAGAGTATGCGAACTCTGGACATATTTCAGAAACAACCGTCCCGGCAGGTGTTGCGTCCCAACAAGTCCATGCGTCGAATGTAGCTCCACAATAATTTGCTTCATTTTCTAAAATTGAAAAATAAAATAAGCGCCTCTGCTTATAGCGAATCTCGTAGAAACTGTACAAACAGTTATCTACCTTTACTCGTTGACGTACTACTATTGCTTATAATGCTATTGTTTAATACCAAGAATGACGTGGTCGTCTTAAAATAAAATAAATTGCACTGACTAATTAACGATTTTGCATAGCAATATTTTCATGGACTAGGTATCTTACAACATGCGCTTAAAATCCATCTTTTTTTTTTGGGTATTCTATTCCTAACAAGAAATCAACGATAATGTAGGAAGAGATGAAGAGTAAGAATGAAGGGATATCAAGAAATGTATGTCACGATATTTCCATGAAGATGTTCTTAGTTTCTGCTTACCCCATTGAGTTACTGGCGAGATAGTATCCGATACTTCGTGAACTGTGTAGTTAGATGACATTGCATGTGAACAACAGTTAGCAGCCTCATTGTAACATCTCTGCCATCTATTTTGCGCTGCAGCTATGAGGGCATCACGAATAGCTGTCGTTACTTCTTCAAAGTTTGGGTCGAAAGGGTAGCAAGCGCATGTACCGTCTTCTTTCACCTGTAAAATACGTCGTATATGGGAGATATAACTTAACTGGAAGACGTTCCTACTCTTGCCAAAAATGCTAAGCACCAATTTTCTTTAAGAATATGTTCTTTAATCGATCCTCGAGTATCGAAGAGCACGCACTTCTGTTAAAAAAGTGACACGTCTAGGCCCACTTAATTGCAGCAATAGGCTTGCCATCTGCTCTGTTCAATATAGACAACTGGCAAAAGTGGCAACTGTTACTGGTATCTCTGGCCACACTGTGTGTTTTTTTTAAGATATAGCAATATATTTTTGTTTTCGGAGGGGAGCAGAGTGATTTTCCTTTAATTCTTAGAAGAGCTCAGAAAGGTTTTGGTATGTGCTCAGAAGCATCATTGAGTGGATCTCCACCATTTTCAAAAAAATCTAATCACCAATTTTCTTAGGAATAAATGCTTCGGAGTTCGAAGGCCACGTTATAAAGACTGAATACATGAAGTATATAATACTTGATTTGAGAGCGTTAAAAGCTCTAAAACTTGTTCTGTTAAATATGGTCAACTATTTTTATTTTATTTTTTTTTTATTTTTTCTTCACGGTTGCTTTACAGCTCCCGAAACCGTGAAACCGTGTTACGGTTCCAGGGTACCCAGCGGAAGACCTAGTCTCCCTCGTTTAGCCGATGGTATTTGTGAGGCTATATCTAACGAGTGGCTAGTTCTGTTGAGATATATTTAGATGGTAAAGCCTCTAAGTGTGGTTTGTCGGATTATGTACATAAGTTTGGTCAACTAGTCAAATGTGGATATTGCTGTTAAGTGTATAAAGGCCGTGCTTTGGTCCAGTTTGGCCACTAGGATCCCTTGTCGGTTGTGGTTGCGTATGAAAGAATGAGAAAGAGACGTATGTCATATTCGATCCCGGCCATGCACCAATGGGTATTTGGCTAAAAAGAACGAGACTTCGTTTTCCGCTGGATACCCTAGGACCGATAATACGGATTCGGAAACTGTAAGGTAATTCGTGAAGAAAACGTACTATGTCAGTTCAGCATCATGGCATTTCGAGATCTGTAGTTTCTGCCTACCATAAATGTATGTGTGTAAATACTCACAACTTCCAAACAAGGAGCAAAAAGATGACCATAGTAGCAAGCGCTGTTCAAATTAAATGGATTAGCACCATCTTTGTAAAGAAAATCTGGAGTGAATAATAAGCAGCCACGTCCTGCTACCCATCTGAATATTTGTTCATGATATCTCCAATTGCGGTAATCACATTCTTTAGTAGATTCAACTGGTATTGCGTCTGGAGGTTCCTGAAATAATAAGGCGTATGATAGGGCCAAAAGGTAGCGTGTCCAGCACGTAACGTAGCAGACACAAAAGTATTCTTCTATACATTATTATGCTATGAGCTGAGCATATTTATATCTAGCGCAGACTTATACCAGTACCGGTAGGCATTGTTGGTGAGAATGTTTTGTATGTGTCTAAAGACTCTTTGAAGTTTCTTGTACCACGCCAGTGGCATGCACGTCATACCGGTGCTCGTCACGCTAATGGGCGCGGCTTTATATCGCTACGTATTATAAAACAAAGTCCCCAGCCGCGCAAAAAAGTACTTAAGAGGATGTATAGAGCTAAATGCGAGTTTTAGGATGCGTAAAAGTACATAATCCACTGCAGTGACCATAATCAAAAAAATATATGATATTCTTGAGGTTATGCGTTATTAAGATACTGTGTTCAAAACATAATACAACTATATTGATTCGATAGAAAAAAAACACGAATGTACCTCTAAAAAAATATTATACTGTCTAGAAACAGTACTAAAATGCATGCAATGATTCTGATTTTTTGACAGATTTTTTATCTAGCAATATACTATCGTAATACTGTTCTATTTTTTAATCAAATTTTCAGCAAGTTCCTTTATTCTCATTTTCGAGATTTTATGTACGCACTGCACGCGTGTGTGCGTAAGCGCTCGTGTACCGACAGTACCGGCTGCAGCCTGATGCTATATTATTAGTGGCAGCCATGTCGTTTGGTGTGTATGTGTACCCGCATGGGGGCGGTGCTATCTCTCAAGGTCATTGGCTCTATTCAGCGTCTTAACGGATTTTGATGAGGTTTACGAGTATGTAACATTTTTTAGTGAATCAAGTCAGGGAAAAAGTTCGCTCCAGCGAGGTTTCATTGCGTATGCTGTCTAATCCGTCAGAGATGAAACAAAATGATGTAGAAAAGAATTGTGTAGAATAAAATGATCTACAAAAAAGTCCGCAGTAGCATATATTTATCACTAATATACAAGTTGTTATAAGCGTATTTATGTAAGTATTCAAAATGTTGTAAACCCGTACGAAATATTGAGACGAGTGGCAAGTGACGTGTAAGCCCACCGTGAATTGATACACTATGGGGTCATTAAGTTTAATTTTTACTACATGGATTGGTAGACTATAGGTGAAATGTTTATTACTCCCACACTGCCACAATATCATGGATGTAAAACAGAGTCATTCCACTTTGACCCTGTGAAATGATCTTTCAAGAACCAGACAAAAAGCTACCAACATTATCCGACAAGCTGAATTACCATCTCAAAACACCTCAACCCGTTTCAAAAAAATATCAGCAAAATGAGGAAGATTTGTCTTCCGATGGGTAACTTGGGGGTCGGTAACGGTTCTCAGGGGATGAAAACTAAGGGAGTCTAAACAGGAACGACATGTAAGATTTTCCTAAAAAAATACGAGTTGAACTCGCACAAAATCTATACCGTTTTCTGATGAAAATCTTTACCACTTCCCGTTATCCAGATGGTTCAGAAAAGGGTTGGGAACGTTGTTTTAAACGATTATCTAATAGGGTATTTTATTTTGTGTATACAGAAGCCGACATATTTTAATCTAAAGACAGAAAAAGTTACCTCACAGGTGTAAAATTCTGGCCGTTCACATTCTAAAATATTAGCCGACACTGCGATCCTGGCGTCACGTCGGTTCAATGGATCAGCATCGAATCTTACAGGTTTTATAGCGTCAGTCCAATATTCTTCAGCCTGAAAGATAAAAAAGGGTTGTAATTTTTCGTGTTTATTCATTACTACTGACCGGCTAGCTTCGTTTTTGTAGTACTTTAGAAGCTTTTTCTCTTACTAATCTATTTCTCCACCCATTCAGAGCAACGGTTTGATGTGATTTTTTTGCACAAAGATAGTGGAGGGTCAGAGAGTAACATAGGACTCATGGACGCAAAAAAAGTTTAGTTTCTCCTGTTGTAATAATTATCGCGCGTAGGTACTTGGCACAAACATTAGTAAATCATATTTAAAAAAAGAATTTCAATTGTTTTTATGTAATGCGCTTCATACTTTTGAATTTGAGTTAAAATTTAGGTTTTGTTTAACTTTTTGCTTTGACTGCAAATAAATTGATAATGCCAGATCTAAACGCCACTCAAGTTGCTAGGGCTGATACTTTAATTGAAATTGGGCACACCTACATACATGTGGCCCAAACATTAAGGTACACCAAAATCTGTGGTACACCGCGAGTTGTCAAGAGGTATCGGCAGACCGGACAGTATATGAGGCTCGCAGGACAGGGACGTAAACGGAAAACGGGGTTGCAGTAAGCACAAAAACTATGAGAAGAAGACTGAAGTCGGCTGGAAAATGTCACACTTGCCACATGCCATCGAATAGCTCGAGTAAATTTTGCTCGCAATCACGAAATGACGAAGCTTGGAGTCAAGTTTTATTCACAGATGAGTCCAGATTTTGCCTGAGGCCAGATGATGGAAGGATTAAAGTGTGGAGACGCCCGGGAGAGAGATACGTTCAGTGCAACGTCATTGGAAAAGAGGCATAGGTATGGTGGAAGGTCAGTTATGGTATGGGGAGATATTTGTAAGTATATACGGAATTTGTTATGCACAAATTCAATCAAAATCCTTTCAGCATGGTCAGAAAACCTTTAAAAACATTTTTTTGTCTGAGCAAGATTCAATATTTTACAAAAAATATTTGTTACAAATAATTCATAGTCACGCCAGAATTAATCATTTTCAGATCATTACATTTTTTGTAACATTTCCTTCGACATAGCATGAACTAAAAATAATTTAAAATTTTACAAATATCTACTAAGGCCATTATTCATAAACGTATTTTAGCAAAGTTTTTGTTAAATTTTGTTTTGTTTCTTTCTATTATTAGTAAAGACAGGTTTGTTAGAGAGTGACAAAACATATTTTAACTAAAACTTGTTTCTAAAATTTGTTTATGAATATGGCCATAAGAATATATGATATTTTTGTTGGAATTATATCATTAATAATCTCTCCAATACTATTTACTGAATGAAAAATCTTAGCCCCATATGCTTACCTAAGTTAACCACAAAAGGAGGAGGATATCGAAATAATTTTAACTAGCATCTATAATTTAGGTAATATTTTGTAATTTGTAGTAAAATAACTAATATAAAAACCCACCTGCACTTCCCACCGTTGAGTCACCACACAAAAAACCACCAAAATCACCAATACATCAACTAATTTCCCCATTTTTCAATTTAGTACCACAATATTCGATCACAAGTTTCATAATAAAAGTATCACAATGTAACCCGTGCCACTCCGAGATTATGTTTAGGATGCCTGAAGTGCCTGAAGCATTGTTAAATTGTCGAATACGAAAACACTGGCACACGACAGAATACTGTTTACAAATCACATTACTGACTAATTTGTCTGATTGTTTTGTTATCTACTGATAATTGTTAATATGTGATTGATATTTATTGGCTACTATAATGTTAAGGATGCTAGACACTAAATAGGAATTAATAACAACTTTATTTATATATCTTACTTGCTTTTCGCTCCCGGCTTCGCCCTTGGATATTTTCCCCCTAAACTTACTTTTTATAATCTTATATATAAAATTCTCGTGTCACGGTGTACGTAATTGAACTCCTCTGAAACGGCTCGACCGATTTTCGTGAATTTTAGTGTGCATATCCGTTAGGGTTGAGAATCGGACAACATCTATTTTTCATCCCCCTAAATGTTAAGGGTGGTCCACCCCTAAATTTTTTTTTTTATAGGTAGGAGTAGGGGTACGGGTAGGGGTAGGGGTACGGGTAGGGGTAGGGGTAGGGGTAGTGCAGGACAAAGTCTGCCGGGTCAGCTAGTATAATATAAGTATTGATATTAGAAACACTCTCTTTTTCTTCTATTTTTAATTTTCCAAAAATATATTATAGAAGAGTACCTATTCAAATAACAACAATGACATCACATCAGTAATAGTGTCCACTTTTAGCCAGTTGGCCATACTGAAAATGAGCCATTCTGCCCCACTTCTCAATTCATTTGTTTTACTGGTAGTACCACGGGGCACGTTAAGAGCTGTGGTACTACTTTTATCACAAATGCTCTATCACGGGACAGAAACGCTACTTTACCATAATGATGACGTCATTTTGTCGTCTCTTAGCCAAACTTTGAAAATGTAATGAACTAAAAATATAAAACCTACATACCTTACATTATACCGAATTACAAAATAATAGCAGTAAAAAAGTAATTATTATGAGCCAGCCACTCAACAAAATATTATTTTCTCAATTGAAATATATTTTCGTGGTGTCAAGAACTACTTCAAACTTGGTATTAATGCTTATTGATACAATTAATGAAACACAAGTTTCAGCAATTTTCAAAATTCAACTCCTAAGAGAATAAAAGGGGTGGCAAATTTTGTATTATTAAAATATTTTTTAATTATAATTTACTTGAAACTTAGCATAAGTATTCTACAATAAAAATAATTAAACACGTATGTCAGCGTTTTCTAAATTCAACCGCTAGGGGGAGTAAGAGGGTAACAGAGTTTGGATAAAATCGAGATCTCTAAATTTTGGTTTGAAACTGTAGAAGTTTATAAAGTTGCAAACAGTTTAGAGTGATTGATAAGTTAAAGTTAGTTAGGGTCTTCGATCAATAAAAAAAAATGTAGTAATACAACCGCTCAGCGTGCCACATAGCATACGCTTTGCCCTTACGCATACGCCGCCCTTCGTCCCTCTCTTTTGTTCCTCTTTCTGCGCTTTTATCTCTTTCGCGTGTTTGTATGGTAAAGCGGTGAGATGCTCTATCTATTTTTTTTATTCATCGAAAATTAGGGTATAACTTACAGATTATTAAAATTGTAACATTTATTATTGTAATTTTATTATTATAAATGAACCATTGAATAAATCAATAAATCACAGCTCACTAATCCAAAGGATGGAGATAAAGACATTTGTTAGGTACTATAAGATAAAGACGTATTCAATAAACATGGACTGCGGAGTGTTGATTTTTAAAGTCTTATCAACATGAATAATTTCTTTATCATTGATAAATGGCAATGACTGTGGTCAAAAATGTAATTTGAATCTCATTGACTAGGTATGTCACTTTGTTATCTTAAAAATTTGAAATTAAAGTCTAATAAAACTCTCGCCAAATAATTTGAGCTCGGAATAATAGCAATCTATGGCGTAGGTCTTCTTCTCCTTCGCCTTACAGCTCCCAAAACCGTGTTATTGATCTCATGTACCCAGCGGAAGACCAAGTTTCACTATTTTAGCCGCGATGGTATTTCTGAGGCTATATCTAACGAGGATCCGGGATCGAACCTTAGTTGCCTCTGGTCTGCCTAGTTAATACCAGACGTAATAGTTAATATCGCGTTACCTGCTTACGCTCCATAAATATCCCAAGGCTCCCATATACCCTATTAGGTTTACATATTACAAAATTTTAAAATAAGACGATTTTTGTACTTCGCACCGAAAGTGAGAAGCTATAATTGGCTCTAGCAATTTGACGAGGGTTATACATAATATTCATAATAATCGCCGATCTTTTGCCACTGCCTCTGTTCCTGCGATTCTTGGACCATCTGGTATGAGCAGGGACGATGGCAAGAGACCTGATGGCGTAACTTTAGTACCGTGGCATTTAGGAAAAAAATTGGTGTGGGACTCTATCTGTGTTGATACACTGGCAGTATCAAATACAGTATATAAAATTAAGAGCAGGTGCGGCGGCAGAACACGTTCAACTGCTCTAGCGCCGAAAATATTCAAATATTATAACAAATTACTATTTTCGGCGCTTGCAGTGAATGCCGAAATGAAAATATTCATGAAAAATTTAGGTACTAGATTAGACCACGCCTCGGGTGACCTAAAGGCTGGCTCTACCTCGCTCAAAGGATCAGTTTAACCATTCAGCGAGGTAACGCAGCCAGTGTTTTGGGAACCATGCCACAGGGAGGGGTTCTGGAAGAGGTATTCTTTTTATAATTTGTATATATAGTTTTTAAATATATTATTTATTTATTACTATACATTTTAGTTAAGATGTAAATATTTAAATTAAACTTTGCTTGAATTACTTATTATAAAAAAAGGTACTAGCAGTTGCCCGCGACTTCGTACGCGTTGTATTAGGAATACTGATGTAATTTATGTAAATACGCAATGAGCCCTTGAGACTAGAGGTTCATAAATACATACATTTGGTATCTGATATTCCCGTCCCAGTGAAAATTTTTGAAATGAGATACAAATTCGCCATAGACAATTTATTACCCCGTTGCAAAAATCTTTCTTTAGGTCACCTTCTGTGTCCCCTAACTAAGTTTCAGGTACATCCGACCAATACAACATTTTCCCTATACAAACTTCAATACTCCATTGCACCCCTCCTTAAGGGTTGTTTTTAAAAATCCTAAAACACGTGTTTTATTATTTGTTTTGAAGAGTATTTGTAACAAGATTCAAGTTGCTACACGCAGGGAATACTAATACAAATTTTCCATACAAACGTTTACACCCCATTTCACACCCTTAGATCCTCAAGAATTGGGGCTATCAAATGCAAAAATATTTTTTTAAATCCGACTGGTAATTCCAGAGATATGCGCCTTCAAACAAACACACAAATTTTCAACTTTATTATTAGTAGGGGGCGGGGAACCCACTATCGTTGCCATTCTCTTGACAATGTCTTCGATTTTTTTCAGCCAAATAACAAAAAAAGGGAAAATACGCCTGAAGTTAAATACATACAACTAGCTATAAACAATACTAACTTTTCGGCTTTGGTCCACCCACCACTTGATAAACACTAGAAAATAATAAGCTAAAATAGTTATAATATACTGGCTTCGCCCGCGTATATTTTTGAAATTTTTACTATAATTTATCCCGAAGGATTTCCGAGATATCCAACTATCTCTTGTGCAAAAAACGTCTCTTGTGTTTTGACGCGAACGAAGGATCTATACTAATATTATAAAGAGGTGGCAATTTCTCAAACTACAGAAACGATTCTAAAAAATATTTCACAAAATAGAAAGCTACGATATCCCTAAGTGACATAGGCTATATTTTATTTTGTTCCAAAATATCCACGGGCGAAACCGGGGGCGCAAAGATAAATTCATATTTATTTATTATTTAATAATATAATTTAATTATGTTAAATAGATCATTTAGTATATTTAATTATTAATTATTACGTGTGTACACATTCTCTTTTTTTTATTTAAAATTTATATCTTATTCAATATAACATATTTATTTAGTAGGTACACAAGGTACGCTTGAAAAGGTTCATTTAGAAACACAATCCACACACTTTTGACTTAGTACATTAGAAATAATACATTTATAGTTTTACAAAGTTTTCAATATTCTAATCGATTCAAAAAATACTATTATGTCTGAAATAGTTAATTGAAATTGCGATCTATATAAATAGGTGTCTAGTAAATTAAAAAAATACAAATAGTCAATCTAAAATACAATTTATATACTTAATTAATGTCTAAAATAAACAATTAAATACAATTTTAATAATATGTCACTAAAATACAATTAGGTACAATTTATAAAAAAACAAAATTGGCATTTAAAAATAACCTTATTTAAAGTATCTAATTTAAGTACCTAATTTTTAAACAGAGATAGCCTGCCAGAAGAATCACCAGCTACGCTCACGAATGTATATCATCCAAGTAGTAGGTACCTACTCTGACATCTTATAATAACGTTGTTAATTAATTTAAGTTTCATCGTAATTTTGAATGTATAAAATGGTAGATTTCGTATGTCAGAGGGAACCTTATTATAAAATTGGATAAATAACCCCTTAAAATCTAAAATCGCCAATTTTTGCTATATTTTTCATACAAACGCAAACAGATAAACAGATTTCATCAGACAGGATTCCGCCAGCCCACAATGCGCTCGTGCCCAAAGTGATCATACGAAATATGATCCATCATTACACCGTTTGGAGAGTTGCGACTTACGAGTATGTGATATGATGACCTGTCTTTATGATAAGAAACCGGTATGAACCAACATCGCCCATGCGCCGACACCGGGAATAACAAACTGAATATTGTAACCACGCTTTTGAATGGAAAAAATACTCTCTATATCTATATAAAAATACTTTTGTCTTTATTTTTTTTAAATACGATATTATGTAATCATAACTGTAAAAAGATTTAAGATTTTTATTAATGTTGGTCACCCTAGTGAGAAAGAGATAAGTTTCCTACTATAAGCTCTATCTCTCTCTTCTCTTACGTCTACCAGCCGTGCGAGCATGACCTTGTAGAGAGAATCTCACTACCTACGTAGACAAAATCTCAGTTAGAAAGAGATAATGTCCCATAGAGATAAAGTAGGACAAAAGGACCTGGGCTGGTAGACGTAAAGAAGAGAGAACTTCTCTTTCTCACTACGCAGTACGCACAGCTATTGTTGACAAAATAATAGATTTTCTAAATTGTACTAAATAAAAATACAATAGAAAATATTAAAGAATATAATAAAATATATTTTGGGATAATATTACCGTAACATTATACCAGCTTAGGTATTATTTTATGCAGTCGAATAACAAATAGCATAATATATTGTGGAGATTCTATTTAAAAAAAATGTAAGTAGAACTCTATGCCCAAAGATGTGCTTTGAAAATAGAGGACCAAATAGAAAAGGTAGGTTTAGAACTCATGCATGTCATAGGACGAGATGCAGATAAAATGAAGTTTTCTCGCCTTTAAAAAAGCACTTGCAGATCGTGCCATTTCTCTGATATCCTAAAACGGAGATGCTATATATGCTATGCTTGATACATTAGTCCTATATCGTACCTCAAGATAACTATCAGGTTATCTATGCGAGAGAGTCGGATAATATACTTACAATCCGATGTCTTTCAATTTGTAAATTCAGTGAGAAATCATACATTTTGCTATGAGAATGATAACACTTGTTGTTTTACACGGGTGTTAGTCTATCGATCGTTTCGTGTAGAAACTCTATTTTCATAGAAACAATAACTTAAAGACTGATAAACTGATGACTCTGGTGACATTAAGAGTGTATTGTTGCCAATGTGGCCATCCACTGAGTATTGAAGTTAAAACATATTTTCGGCAGAATACCATGGATTTGTTCGCGTATTAGGCTGGCTTTCAATTGCTGGAGTTTTAAGTTTTCACTTCTGTCGGCAATCCCCATGACTGCCAATGCCGTTTTTTTATTGACGTACTTACCTTTTTAAACTATATGAGATATATTTTATTTTTATAGTTTAAAAATAAATAGCAGTAGTAACTAGGTATTTCTAGTATTGACTACGGGTTAAACGGGATCACAGCAATGACGATTATAATAACGTCATTGGATCAGACTGTTATTATTGAAAATTACATTTAAAAAAATAAATAAGTCAAGTTATTCCTTTGTATGTAAGATAAAAGATCTTTAACGTCTTCCTTTTTGTTATCTTATCTTAACTCGCTGCAATACATCCGGTAGTTGTGTAACTGCAGCGTAAGTGAGTTTATTTTCATTCATTCATGTTTTATTTTCGGTATCATATTAAAATACGTTTCAGCAGTTCTTTGTTTGTTACGGAAGCAATTTTTTTTATTGAAATACAAACATGTTTACCACGTTCTGACTAACCCTTACTTAAAACTTCAGGTTTATTTCGGACGACAAATTTTGCTGTAAAAGACTGAATGTTAATCCAAATAGTTCGGTATGTAAAAGTAAGGTATGTTTTTATTTCAAAGATTAAGCTATTTTTTAATTATTTTTCAATTAGTTAAGTCATCTAATCATCATAAAAAAGAGCTATTCTGCCACAATTCTCAACTTATTTGTCTAATCACAAAAGAGTGGTACCACGCGACAGAATCGCTACTTCACCAAAATGATGACGTCACTTTTGTCGTCTGTCTGCATAACTTTGAAAATTTGTTATAAAAAAAACTATTGCATAGAAATCAAAAATGTTCAAATTACTTTCTTATAATTTTTACTTAACATAGGTACCGAATTTACATACCTACATTTTTTTTGTAAAAATAATTGGTTACAACGCATCGAGAGGGAAAACATGGTGACAAAGCCTAACCAGTATTTAAGCTAATCACAATTAAGTAGTTATAGAACACGTTTGACCTAAGATAACTGGTAGATAACCTTAACAGGAGATATATGGAAAACAAGTTGCAAATAACGCAAAAAATATTTCTCGCCATGATAAGAGCTATCGAAATGTGATGTGACGTATAGTATACATAAAACATTAAAAGAACAGATTGAAAAATTATTACAAATTACATCATACCAGATCGATAATATTTAACTACGGAAACTTGGATATCGGCGTGAAATTATCTGAATCTAAATTTTTCTTTTGACGTAGAATAGTACGTAAGTATACACTGATCACGCAACATTGGCGTGGCCAGGATTTAAAAAATTCTAGCTACATTATTTATAAGGCCACATTTAATAACGGTTTAACATTTAGTTGGATATGACAGAAGAAGCATGCTAGTAAGATTAATGCTGTTGAGACGGGTATCCTCTCAATTTCTCAAAAAAAATTCAGAAGCTATAATTTTAGTTGCTATACTTACATATTTATATATTTCTCTTTATATATCTAAAATTATATAAAAAAAATTAGAGAAAATGTAGGAGACGCGATATATTACTCAGAGATAGAGTGAGAAATGATGATGTACGTGAAAAATGTGGAGTGACTGATAATGGTTTGAATGAATGTGTGATGAAAGAATAACTAAACAAATATATAACGCTACAGTACCGAAGGGAACAACAAGGAAAGAACGACCAAGACGAACATATCTGATGCCCTTAAAAAAGGTAGTCCTAAAAACAGGCGTGCATGTATAAAACGATGTATGAATGTGGATGAAGCAAGAGAAGTATGCAAAGTGGCGCTCCATACTCTCTGCCTAACCCTTTGAGAAACAGGCGTGAAGGTAAGTATTTATGTATTATAAAGTTTCCTTAATATTTATTTTTCAGAAGAAATTAGGTCGTAGTTTTACATGTCCTCAGAAGCACGAAAAGGCGATTGAAGTACTTCTTTAAGAAAATTGGAATTGAAGCCGCTATCTCCGATATAAATACCAACAATTTGACCATTGCGCTATCGACGACTTGACCTTGGATTGCTGACTTTACGGGTTGACTTGCGGCTCCCGGAACTGTGGTACAGGCCCCAGGGAAAGTAGCAACGTAGCTAGAACTAGAAAGCAAGTTTTCCTCGTTTAAGGCCTATATCCATATTTTTTCTGGGATATTGTAGCTGTTATACCATTACCCTTCAATTATATAAATCGCGTTTTTTTGTAGCTTATTGAACACTCAAAATAATAATTATTTTATTATTTTTGACCAATTAAAAATCATAATCATCGTAAAGCCTGGCATACACGTTCCTGTATACTTGACTTGATCTTGAGCTTGAGACTTGGTCGATTAAAGAAAATTGGTGCTTAGCAATTGGCAGGGGGTAGGATTCGAACCCGGGACCTCCGGTTTCAAGTCCACCGTCCTACCAATTAGGCTACCTAGCTCCTATTAAAATAGAACCCGGGCAACAATCTTTGATTTGCCACTTTCTATGGAAGTATTAGTTCAATGACAATTTAATTGAAAATGAAAAAATATCCAATTCACCCTGCTGAAACGGCTAAGCTAAAAATATGGAAGACAATGGAACACTAAAAACTTATCAAAACTCATCACATACTTTTTGATATACAGACAGATTAAGTATAATAAACATTGCGCAAGAGTTCATGACATGCATCATTTCGATATGACAATGCGTTTTTCGTTTGTCATACACCGTTTATAACGTCAAAGGTTATAAAGGATTTTATCAAAGTTCATGAAGAAATCTTTACGCGCTTGTAATAATAATAATGATAAGATAACCTATTTTTTAGGGTTTCGTAGTAAGACAAAGATAGTTTGTCTAAAAGAAAAGAAGAAGAAAAAAAATCTTTCAGTCCGTTCCAACCTGTCACAGCATCGTAGTGTTTACAGTTTTCAACTGAATTTTATGAAATTAGGGTGTATATCTTGTTAGAGATCATAATTTTTAACTGGATTTTTTTTCAAAAAAGCTAGGAGGAGGTTCTCAATTCGATGGGTATTTTGCCATTTGTAAACCGATTTTAATGGTCTCTTTTTTGATCGAAAGAGAATTCCGGATTTTTATTTTGGTGAAAATAGAGATACAGTATTTTTCATATATTTAGATGAAAAAAAAAAATAGTATAGTAAGAAAATATTAGTTTGTACCTTCCCATGATGTTAAGGTTCAAAGTGGTCTGCAAAGTATGCAATCACCCCCCCCCCCCCTTTAACTTTAAAAATCAGAAAATGTTCAGGAATCTTATTATCTTAGTAAACTCTCAATGAAAATTAAGAGATAAACTTTCCCCAAATAATAACTAGGTCCGCATCACGCACGACTACAGTTTGTGAGTTTTTTTATGTCCACCTGCAAGGACTGCATGTGTTTGTGTGCGAAAATTATGTATTTTCTGTCATTATAGTCGAACTGGACTAACCAATGTTGGTCCCCAGTATGATAAAGGTTCAATTTCTAAATAAAACACATCGCGCGCTGATTTTAATAGCACTTTTTAAAAATATTTAAAAAATATTACAAAAATACTATAATTGTAATTTTAAGCAAGAGCTAGAAGTTCTAAAGAAGATGTTGTTCTATTAATATATAATTATAAATAATTATCATTTAAAATGAAGTGAGATTTATAAAGAAAATAACATTTTTGTGGGCTATAATTTTTACTTTTTTTAATATGATTGTGATTTTAATTTCTGAAGAAAAAAACCAAAATATTAATATATTTATTGATAACTATTTTCCTGAGGATATTTATAGTGTAATAATATTTTTTTATTGTGAGATCGGCAAGTGATTTCAGATATTAGAAGTTTGAAACTTGATGACGAAAGCGAAATTGAGAAAAGCCGTCTCAATTATCTTGTTATAATTTATTAATTTAAACTTTTCAGTTAACTATATTCTCTGTAATGTGGCTAAATAACAGGTAATATATCTTCAAGTGCTTCATGGAAATTATATTGTTCAAAAAGTACAGTTTTTGATCCAAAAGTACGATTTACTCTTAAATGCTCTTAAGGGAGTAAAAAGGGATATTAAAGTTTGTATGGGAAAAAGAAAAATAGAACAACCCCAGATTGCAATATCCTGGGTTAAATTGGAGAAGAGACTACGGAATCTTATTCTGGACGGACTCGTACTTGGCCGGTTTTTTAAGTTTATATCTAATTTGCTTGTTTATAGCATGTTCTAACAGTTAATTGATTCATTAAATCAGTCGGGCTGAAAACCTAGAAGCTATGAATGAAATTATTTTATTTTATGCAAGGATTTTTTTATTCAACCGCTAAAGGGTAAAAATTTAACTGCTCATAAACCCACCCTGAGCAGAGCCCGTACGACTTTTGACATAGGGGTAGTGCAATACGATAATAATATTTTGACGTACCTACCTACCTAAGTATTTTGCTGTGTAATCAGTATTTTTGATGGGAAATTGGCATTTTTTTTTATTTGTAATTAAAAAAGTCCTCACTCGAAAAAATTATGCTTAGCACCAATTTTCTTCTTGTGCTTCGGAGGGCAGGGCAGAACTTCTGATTATACGGGGGTTAAAATTAAAAATATCTTAACATAACCTAATTACGTAGTTCTTGCTCGTTTTTATCCCCTGTTTATACCCTTGGATTAAAAAAAGCGGCGGGCTTGCCATCTGTTTTTTGTATGATAAACTGGCTAAACTTGGACAATGTAAAGGTGCCGACTCATTCATCCAATAGCCGGCGCGCCGCCATACGGTCCACCGAAATCGACCACAGACTCGTCCAATTCTCCGCCATCCGTTTTTAAATCGTTGTATTTGTGGTTGATTTCGATGGCCGGAACGATTTGTCACACACACACATCCACACGCCTTTGTTTAATCGAATCTTGTGTGTCTGTGTGAGGGAGTAAATTGCATGTTATATAAATCGTATGATTTATAACGCTAATGTGTGGCCTGTGTTAAATCTAGATCATACGGCGGCCGGACCGAAAATTTTCGGTGAGATACCGGACTAGTGCGTGGGCTACTTTACTCTCTCTCTCTCTGGCTGGTCACGCCGCAATGTATATGCTGTGACGGTGTGTGAAAGTTGTGAGGCCGGGTAATTGTTTTTCTCCACAGAAGTCACCTACAAAAGTGGCCAAATTATGCAGTGATCACCTTTAGTCCTTTAGTCACCGTGCTGTAGTGCTTGCTGGCTCGGGCATGCAAGAAGTACTGTAGTTCTACTTTCTAATCGTGCGACAGACTTCATAAATCAATGAAAAAAATAAAAACCGACATTTCCATCACGTGTATTCATATTTCATTATTACTTATAGGTTATACGTCTCGTTATCTCAGTTCACAAAGACTTTGGCTAACGGAAATTGCTTACTTTTTATTTCTAAAGATAATGATATACCTAGGTCTACAATACGTTTGAATAATGCAGTTATTTAGCTACTACTGTATCGTAAAGTCCATTTTTAACCGACTTCAAAAATGGAGGAGGTTCTCAATTCGTAGGAATCTTTTTTATGTATGAAGACGCTTGGACCGATTTGGAATTTTTTTTTGTTTGAAAGGGTATACTTTCCAGGTGGTCCCATGGTCATCAGGTCAGCATCTGATGATGGGATCCTGGAGAAATCGACAACTCTTCTTTTATAGGCACACTTGAAGCGATTTGAGTTTTTTTTTATTATTATAGTAACTTGTGCATTTGCTTTCGGAAAGCACACTTTTCAGTGCATAATTTTTAAAAGGCAATTATGGACATTTGTAATGTCATGCCCTACGCTCTACAATGCAGAATGTAAATTGGTTCACTAGTTTTTACTTTACCGATTTTGCAGAAATGTGGCCTTGAAAACTCGGTTAATTTAAGCTAGATTCCAGCGTTAGATCTTTTTGCGCTTATTTCCTTTATTCTACCAACACACTTGCGATCAAATTGAAGAGTGTCTCTGACTAAATCAATCTCTAAGTATAATGTATTATTTCTCAAAGGTGTTTTTTGTCGGTATAAATATCTCCATTATCCTGTTTTTGTTTGTTTGATTGTTGTTTGTTGTTGTCTACGTTGAAGTTAATGTTTGATACGCCATTTTTAAGATTTTTTTTCTCGAAATAATACGAAAAATAAACAAACAAATGAAAATTCAATATTTCTTTTCAATGTAGACTAAATTATCTATATATTATTTCTGTGTTTCTTTGTCTATATCATGCCATTTTGAAGTTTATTTTTCCCTCTAAATGACGAAAAATAAACAAAAAAAAATTTAAATGTCTAATTTATTTATTGTGTAAAAGACGCCATCTGTTGAAAATCTTTAATCTGAAAACTATAATCAGTTTAACCGCTACGTCATGTTTTCAACTTCAGTTAGTTATGTATGATATTACGTTAACTGTTTATGAATTCGATAATTTTCTGACGAAATTCTCGCTGTTTTGCATTATTACCATTATCGTTTTGTTATTATTAAATAGCAAGGCCTGGTCTATCATGCGAAAACAAGTATTTAAGCATTTACATAGTTGTTGTAATCCCTATCTTGTAGGGTCAAATGATCCTAACTAATATTACAAAACTGTAACACGGTTTCGGGAGCTGTAAGACAGCCCGTTAAGGCTCCTATATCCATAATTTTTTTGGGATAAACTATTCTCAATTTCTCTGTAACAGGTGGATACCTGTGTCACTGGAATTTAGCATATAGTTACTTATTGAATATATCCAAGTGAAATAGCTATTATTTTTTCAATGGGTTTTATTGAATAGGAAATATAGGTGGTTAAGCTTTGCCCCCGTTTTCTCTTTCATTATCTATACTTGAAAGCTTTTAATTTTTTTCAAAGAGCTGTTATACCATTACCCTTCAAATAAACGTCTTGCGTTTTTTGTAGCTTATTGAAAATTCAAAATAATAATAATTTTAATATTTTTGACCAATTAAAAAAATCATAAAATAATTTTATTTTGAATTTTCAATAAGCTACCAAAAACGCAAGACGTATTCTAGTAGGACAACCATACGACTAGATTGACTAGATGGAATAAGCAGTTTAATTGAAGGGTAATGGTTAAACAGCGTTTTTTTAAATATTAAGAGCTTTGTGATATATTATGAAAGAGAAAACAGGTGCATCCTTTATTGAACCACCCATATTTCCTATTCAATAAAACCAATTGAAAAAATAATAGCTATTTCACTTAGATATATTGAATAAGTAACTATATGCTAAATCACAGTGACACAGGTGGATTATTTACACAGAAATTGGGAATACTTTATCCTCCATACAAATTATGGATATAAAACCCTTAAGAAAGAAAAAAAGAAAAAAAGAAGCGTATTGACTGCATTCGGAACGATGTCATTAGAGAAGAATGCGGAGTGAAAGATGATGTTGTGACTAAAATGAGGGAAAGTAAATTACGCTTGTGACACGTTTAAAAATGAAGGATGAAAAATTTACTAAAAAGCTTTATATGGCTGAAGTGAAAGGAAATGCTGGCAGAGGACGACCTAGGTGTACTTTTATTGAACATTTTGATCGATGGCAATATTAAAAGTATACACAATCCCCGAGCATGTATGAAAGGTATGATGAATATAAAAGAAGCGAAAGAGGTATGTCAGGACCGTAGCCAATGGCATTCGATTGTCTCTGCCTACCCCTCTTGGGATAAAAGGCGTGATGACAGATAGATATACTAAAGTGTGTTTGTTTGTTCTTCTTTCACGTGAAAACAGAGCACCGGATCTACATGATTTTATGGCAGAGAGATACTTGAAGGCCCGGAGACTAACTAACCTTTTTATGATCCATCAAGACGAGATTTAAAAATAATTATAACTGCGTTTAAAAGAGAAACATTTCCTAATTCTTATAAATAATCTACTTTTTTCGATTTATAACTCATTTCGTGGTTTGAAGTTTCTCCAGTCCTCTACAAATTCTGACTTATTGGCACTATTACATCTACTTTTACTATACCTCTCTAATTTTGGTATTAACTACCACGGTTACGATACCGGATCCCGGCCATGCATTAATGGGTTTTTTTGTTTTTAATAATGAAAACTTATATACATAATCCGACAAACCACACTTAGAAGCTTTTCCATCTAAAAATATACCTCAACAGAACTGGCACTCGTTCAGTATAGTCTCACCAATACCATTGGCTAAAAGAGGGAGTCTTAGTCTTCCGCTGGGTACCCTGGGACAGTAACACGGTTTCGGGAGCTCTAAGGCAATCCCTGAAGAAAGAAAAAAGGAAGCGGAAGATCTATATCAAAGGTAATCTGGCTAAGTAGGTACCTATGTACTTATGTAATGTCGAAATACCACAAAAACTACAGATGACGTTTAACATACTTATACTTATGAAAACATGACACGCTTAACCAGTAAAATGAACACATGCGTCATTTACACTATGAAATATAAAAATATACCTATAATAAAACTAATGCAAGTCATTTCAAATATTGTAGAGTATTGGACCAAGATTCTATATGCTGATGAAACATATCATCTTATTTACAACTTTATATTTAAGAACCACCGTGACAAGCGATAACCAAAACTTTTACCTTATTTTACTCGTTTTTCTCTAAATCAATTAAGTTTTCCGTGATCCATTTTGCGTGACCATGCACACAAATATAGTTAGCTACCTAAAATTGCCGTTCGTCTTCGTTCACCACTACATATAAATACTACTGCTCTACCAGAAATCGAAGAAGGTCCATATTATGTCTCTCTCTATCCCACTGGTATACAGATGTAGAATAATAGTATGTGTGTAGTACCTACCTGAATTAATGGTAGAAAGCCTGTAATATGTAAATATAGTCATTACATGTAAAATACATTGTATTATAGTAAAATTGTAACTGATCACGGGTATATATATATAATATATAATGCCCGGTTCTTTATAAGGCTTGCATGAGGACATAGGTCCAACACGTCTCTCTACGCCCTTATGCCTAAAGTGTTTTGGCAAGCACCCGTCCCGTCGGGACCTACTCTTGATGCATCAGAGACAACGCTCACAGAGAGTCACGTTGAAGAGATAAAATTAAATTAAAATTGGGCTATTGTTTTGGGGTGTTAAATGGATTGGTTTATTAAATTTATTGATTGAGTGAGTAGTCTCACGAAGTGGAAATTATTATTACAGTACCTACTTACGTTAAATTGGTGAAAATAGGTTCGATCTTATCTTATCAAAACCGTATCTACAAAGGGTTTTCGATCTCAAATTGAAATACCTACCTCAACAGAATTGCCTCAGATCAATTAATAACATAATTATCTTATGTTAAAATACAAACATAATAATTAGAATGAATTATTGGAAACACAATTTGTATTAATTGATCTGAGAGCACTGCAGGCCACCTCGTGGGCTCAAGTCTTCCTCTGCCTCTGGACTCTGGATACCTACCCTATAGAGCCGACCGGTAACATATTATTATATGGTTCTGGGGCCAGTAAAAAGGGACGCTCTTAAGATACAGAAAGACTAAAAGTAGCAAAATGTAACTTGTTCCAAGGCTCTAATTTGTATGTATCGTTTTAAAGGATAAATGAAGAAGCATCACCAAAGAGTTTGCAATATTTACAACGCTGGTCGCTGGCCTACAGAGATTATAACTGAATGATTGGCAATTTCTACAGCATTTATTAATAATTCATTAGTCACAGTTGACCAAGTGTTTATAAGTAAGCTCTCTTATGTATGTAAGGCAGATGCCATTCTTATCAGTGTGTTAAAGTAAGGTGCCTGAATAGAGATACGTTCAGTTTCTAAAAAGACATCGCAGTAACAAGTTATATTCAACTACCTACCTACAAATTATAATATAAAATAATTACTTATCGTAAGAATAAAATAACTGTGTTCATTGATAATTTATTAGTGTTCAACTGTGAGCTGCACGCTAAATACCAATATTGGAGCTTTCTTGCTAATTAGTTTTGCAAAGTAGGTAAGTGTTTTTTTTTATTTAAGTATAACAATATATTATTTAAAAAAAATTAAATATAGATAGAACTGTATGTAAGTATGTTATTTTAACATTAATGACATAATTAGGACATAATAAAATTAATAAAGTAATGAATGTTTAATGATAATAGCATTGGATAATAGCCGAGCCGTTAAATATACTTACCTAAGTATGTAGTTAAAAAGTAATTCGCTTAAATATATATGGCTTTAAATTTTGTACCTTTTGCCACATTGGATTAAAACTTTAAAAGACAATAAAGTAATCTGTTTTCTTTGCAACAAATCGATATTTTCCCGGACACCTAAATATAACTTTTAGTTACTAAATCATGGAAACGCATAAATTATAGTTATATTTCAGACATACTAACATATTGTTTATTATTAGTATACAAATTACAATATATTAAAGTTATAATTCATGAAATTACAACTGCGACATTATTGTTTCAGGTTTTCTATAATCAAAACAAGAGCTATTGTCCAATAGCGAAGCAGTATTTCGTCAGCTGCGTGGAACGCTATTGGTCGACCCGAGAAGTACTGTGGCGCCGCGCCGACCTTATAAATATCGCTGCGAGTCGCGCCGGAGCTCTTTTCTTTGCACACAGTAGTAATTCCGGGAGGCTCTCGGATTACTGTCTCGCAACGTCTTCATACTCGAAATGCCGGAGACCGCGAAAATGAACGGCTACGCAAAGACGAACGGTCACCACTACGACATGGAAGATAACTCTGTGTTTCTGTTCACCTCGGAGTCTGTCGGCGAGGGGCATCCCGGTGAGTTGAGCTCCCGACCTTCCGTCACCAGAACATGGCGGCCCGGAACACCATGTGCCCACCTGCAACCCAACTACAGAACCCCTGCCGCAGCCTGGGGCTCGTTACGTCACCCGCGCCTTTTCGATCCACCACTGTCAAAATAATCAAAACACGTGCTCCCAATCGTGCTAATCGTGCCATAGTGAGACCTTTAGGGTTATGTTCATTAAACCTAATGTTTGTTTACAGACAAAATGTGCGACCAGATCAGTGACGCTATTTTGGATGCGCACTTGCGGCAAGACCCTGATGCCAAAGTCGCTTGCGGTGAGTCAAAACAATTAATATTACTTATAATGGTACCTACCTACTAATAATCTATTTAGTAATGATGACTGATTGGCTGTGTTCATTGCAGAGACTGTAACCAAGACGGGCATGGTCCTGCTCTGCGGCGAGATCACATCCAAAGCTAATGTAGACTATCAAAAAGTAGTCCGAGACACAGTGAAGCATATCGGCTATGACGATTCATCCAAAGGTAAGAAAAGTTTGTTTAGATGCCTGTAGTTAAACAGTTAGATGCACTAATCTGGCACACTGCCAGTGTTCATAACTATAGACCAGACAGTTTCAAAATTTAACCTTGTCCCCCTTGAAACTAGTTAAAATTGTGTATTGTACAATAGGTTTTGATTGGCGAACCTTAAACTTGCTTGTGGCAATCGAACAACAGAGCCCGAATATAGCTGACGGAGTCCACACTTCACGGGCTGAAAATGATATAGGAGCGGGTGATCAGGTAGATTCTGATGAAATAATCTGCTGCATGGGGTTACCAATACATCCATATTATTTTACATATCAGTCATTCGGACATCGGACATTTTAGCATGTCACTTCGACAATCACATCAATATATTGTCCAAGGGACTACTACTTGATATCACCTTTACACAAGGGGCTTATTTATAATTTTATTGTATTGAAAACATCTGGGAGCCTTTAAGCAAGACAACATTGCAGGCATTGATAAATAAAAGTTACATCCAAATATTATACCTACACATTTTAAAATATGTCCATTATTCATTTTTCTATTTCTGCATGCTATGGGACAGGCTTCGATTACAAGACTTGCAGTGTTATGCTTGCCTTGGATCAACAATCACCAAATATTGCTGCGGGGGTGCATGAGAACAGGAATGAAGATGAAGTCGGGGCTGGCGACCAGGTATTTGTTGTTGTTTGTTATTAGAAATACATTAGTGTAAGTGTTAATAAACATCATTAGCCTGGATTAACTAATATAACAATAAAGTTATCTCTGAGCAAGTTTTTACATAATATTATTTTATTTAAGATAAAGTTAAGAAAATATTTTTATTATGATTTTGATAATACACTCTTGGTAGGTACATTGTTAGATCATATTTACAGTAAATTTGACCCAAGTTGACTAGTTATGCATTTTGTTTCATAATGAAGTACTGGAGCATGTGGAACAGTTTACTTGACACAAATGTGTGATCACCCGTGATATATGTACACATAAACAATATATCCTGTGACTGTCAATATTTATTTTCACTTTGATAACATGCTTATGTGAGAGTCCATATATGAAAATAGGTTTGAAATCGGTTCAGCTTATTGGTTTTTGTATATATAAAAGTTTGCAATCCCCTAATCAAAACTACATGTATATAATAGTAGTGTACAATATGTGCCACATAAGTTTAGACTTAATGCACCACAATAGACAATTTTTTGGCGGTTTAAAGGGCGAGATGGGACAACTGGTTTAGTAACTTAATAAATAGGTAGTGGTATAATTGTTTCGGCAGCGGTTATACCTATACACTTCTCACTGGTAACACTCTCCCAGTCTAATACTTGACTCTTAAATGACTTCTTCATAATATGTCTGTCAGTCTGTCTAATGCTATCTCTTTTTAAAGTTTTTTTTATGGCAACGCCACAGACACACATAGACAAAGTCTTCATACTTAGAAGACCTCCTCCTTTTAGTGTTGGGGGAGGGGTTAAAAATTACAAAGAAATTGTAGGCTTCAGGTATGACTTACAACATAATTTTACAATATTGTAAAATACATTTAGTGACTCCTTTATCTGTAACAATCAGTCAATCTGAGATATTTGAAGGGAGGCATGACATGAAGTACATAACAACAATATTATTGTGTGTTGTCATTGATTTTGGATTCATTTTATTTTAAAATGCATGCTTTCGAATCCGCCTAAATTCTTAAAACTGAGGCTAAAATAGAGTATACCGTTGTTGTATTTCTTGATAAAATGACAATATAAGATAAATGAGTAAAGACATGGAATAGGTGTTATAAGAAATTATCCCAAAATTGGTGCGGAAAATCGCGTATGTTTTTGGACACATGAAGGTTATATACTACTCAGCGTATTCTGGTTTGTTCTGTATTCTGAGATTACAATTTACATTATTTGTAACTTATTACCAGTGTTTCTAAATATGTTTAGTATTGTCACTCCTATATAAGCAAAAAATCATCTTACAAAACATAACCAATTTCTAACATTTTGCATTGTAATGAAACTCCTAACTGTAAAATGTCATTCAAATTAATTAAAAATTCTTGCCCCACTGAGAGTCTAATGATACTTTAGATATAAACACCTGTCTCTATGTATATGTTAAATATATTTTGTCTCTTATTGATACAGCTTGCCAATACCCTTTTAATAATTAAATTATGTTAAATACTTTAGGTCACTGTTATTGATTTTCGTACCATACCATAACATAGTTTGCGGCTAATTGAGTAATCTAAAATTATGCCTCACTAAATATATGTAGATTCTGTCAAACTGAAGATAATTACATATTTTATGGGCTTCTAATACAGAAAAGATGACCTGGGAGAACATGACCTGTTGAGACATCTTTTGTTCTATGTCATTGGGCCGCAGTAAAACATAGGTATTATGTGTGAATTTCAAGTTTAGAAGCTATAGAGGCCTGTGACAGACAGACAGACATTATTGGCACAATAAGGTTCCTTTCTATTAGAACCCTAAAAAGGAAATCACAATAAATCTACTTGGCTTCAGTGATACAGTTGCCCAAATCCTAAACAATATGTTAATATCTACAGGGCCTGATGTTCGGCTATGCAACAGATGAAACAGAGGAGTGCATGCCCCTCACCGTGGTGTTGGCTCACAGACTCAACCAACGTATTGCAGACCTCCGGAGAAGTGGGGAGTTCTGGTGGGCACGGCCCGACTCTAAAACACAGGTAACGCACTTCTTATTACTTACTAGCTAATTGCCCGCTACTTCGTACGCGTTGTATTAGGAATACAATTCTCCTCCTTGAGTAGGTAGCGTGATGTTAAATAGCCTATAACGTTCCCCAAATTATTCAAATCGGTCCAGTAGTTTTTGAGTATCGAATACGAACAAACAAATAAATAAATAAAACTTATTAATTTTTTTATTACATTTTTACGTTACAAAACTCAAGTGTGCCAAATGAATATTATAATCCAAATGTAACCAAGTAAATGTTCCAAAAATGGTGACCGAAAAAAGTGGTGAGATCTAAATAATGTGCCACCAAGCACGTTCAAACTTTAAGATAACCCAAAGTAAAAGTGCTCACTTTAAGCCTTAATTAAAAAAAAAATTTATTTAAGTAAATAACAAAACGAAATGACTTAAAAGGTTTATATGGCTGAAGTGAAAGGAAATGCTGGCAGTGGACGACCTAAGTGTACTTTTATTGAACATAGTAAGTACACACAATCACCGAGTATGTATGAAAGGTATGATAAATATAAAAGAAGCGAAAGAGGTATGTCAGGATCGTAACAAATGGCATTCGATTGTCTCTGCCTACCCCTCTTAGGATGAAAGGCGTGATGATAGATTTCCCATCGAACCCGGGACCTCCCAAGTTGAAGACATCTAAGCAACAGAGCCAAGCCAAGTAATATAAGGTTGCTATGCTATCAAATGACACGAGCGAGACTAAACGCGTCCATTGTTCATAATTTGTGACATTTGTTAATAATAGAATTTGATACTGCCTCGCCACTCGCCGCACACGATATATGGACCACCACTAACTATGTTCATAATTATGTTAGTGCACACGATTCTGTAAGTGTAGTGAGTTGGCGATTTGAAAAAAAATGCATTTAATAGCCCGTTTATTAAGGGAGGCTATAAACGTCAAGCCATGGCCATATCGTGGAGTTTTGGGGATTCAAAAAACTATAGCAAAGATGTATTCTAGTTTTTTTGGCAATCCTTGGTTTGGTGTCGGGAAATCTATTAGAATTATCACTCTTGTCAAATTGATACTAAATTTATCCTGTTCAAAATCTTTTAAGGAAAATGAGTGGTATAAGCATTGATATAATAAAAAATTGAAATCAATGGGTGTAAGCGTTTTTTTACACATGGCAACATTGCGTACTCAATCAGGAAGTTGAAGTAAAAAACAATAGTTTTGGTGTGGAAGCGATAAAACTAGTGACGTCGCTTTTCGCCAAAAGTGCTCAATATGCTATATTATTAAAAAAAATATAATAATTGAAATAGGTATACATTTAGCCTCTTACACGTGTAGTATAGACCCAATTATTTATTTATTTTAATTTGTAGTTGACTAGTTTTCCGCCCGGCTTGGTCTGTGAAAGCTTTTGAAATGTCACGTAAGAATTTATTCAGAAGTTTTTCTCCGGCCTAACAACTATCTCTGCAAAATATCAAGTCGATCCGTTGAAAAAAAATCTATGGTAATATAGGTAGATAAGTAAACTCTATATTTTGATCGAAAATTCTTGTAACAATGTCCACATTTGGCCTAAAATGTGTGCCTAGACTAGGTATGAACTAATAATTAATAATATAGCTAGTAATTTTTTTTTCTCTTTTTTCACGGGTTGCCTTGATGGTATTTAACGAGTGGCCAGTTCTGTTGAGGTATATTTAGATGGAAAAGCCTCTAAGTGTGGTTTGTCGGATTATGTACATAAGTTTTTAAGTAAAAAACCCATTGGTACATGGCCGGGATCAGGGATCGAACCCGGAGTCTGCCTAATTTGTACCTTCCCTTTATCTCTTAAGGCCCTACGCCCTTTGATGTGTGCTAAAGAATAACCGACACCACCCGACACCGTTCCTAGATAGTTAATTTGCGCTCTCTAGACTGACGACCCATTATATGAACTCGTGTTATAAATATCAAATAACATAGAGTTAGGCGTGATTTTAAATGAGTTGTAAACGTAAAACATATTACGTGCCTCATATCACATACATTTTTAACCGACTTAAAAAAATGGTCTCATTTGTGGACCGATTTTTACTTTCTTGATCGACAGATTCTTCAGAAATAGCTACATTTTATTTTGAGTTACAATTGGTTCAGGAATTTTGAATAAAACTGATTATTTGTAGATTAAATATTTTGCGAGTATGACACGCGCGGTTTTCTTTAAAGTACCGGGTGTAAAAAGACAAAATGTCTACACCGTTCAAAAGAGAAAGAAAGCAGAACAAAGTGTCCACTAGGCTATACTTGTAGTCAAATTATCATTTTTGTAAAGTAAACGCATTACAATTTAATTACGTAAAGTTTCCGATAAAATAGCGGTCATAGTTTGGTTATACGTGAATTTTGCGTATATAGGTTATCGATCATAATATAGCAGTCGTATTAATTAAATATGCATAATGATTGTAACCAGGGTAAGACTAAGGTGATTGTCAGACGACGTGGTTTTACAAATAGTCACTGATAGTGCAATTAATACCGCGTAAGTGATAAAACAAGACGAAAAATGTCCTCATAAATATTTAATCGCAACCTACAAGTCGTTAATAGAGTTCTATTCAATGCCGCGTAAGTGATAAAGTAATTAGAAAACTGTCCTTGTACAAACTACAAGTCGCTAGCTATAATAGAGTTATATTCAATACTGCGTAAATGCTAAAACAATAACAAAACTGGCCTTATAAATATCTATGTGCCGCTAGCTATTATAGAGTTATATTCAATACTGCGTAAGTGCTAAAATTGTGGAAAATATATATATTATAGGTTCTTATGAAACTTGTGATCTTAGAAACTGCTTATCCAAGCATAGCTAAGAACCATTCCTACTAAACCCGTCAGACACAAAGACAGACATGGCTTCAAACTTATGATACACAGGATACACCTCTTTTTCGTCGCAGCTCGTAGTTTTAATTTTTCAACGTGTCACTTCGCCTTCCTATTGGTTCTTTTCAAACCGCGGAATTTAATCTATTAGGTACTTACAGAATTACTATTTTTAACTTGAAATAATTATTTACCTTTATCACGAAATTTAAATTGTCTGTTAGAAATGTCAGAATTACTAACTAATTACATGCTGCAGTAATATGTAAATTACGCGATAACTACATTTCTTGGGTTCGAAATTAAGATTGATATAAATTAAACATGATATAAACGAAATAAAAATTTCAAAATCAGTTACACATAATTGCGATTTTAATTCTTTTAATATATTAATGTACAAATTTTATTGCATTTATTTCATAGATAATTTCATGTATTTGAAGACAACCATAACTATAACTTGCTTTTTCTAATAGTTTTTGTATACTAACACAGCCGAAGTCCATTTCGTGTATTATCGGAAGACAGGTTTTGTTGAGAAATCGTACTTTCTCATGTTTCTGGTACGTGAATCTTGGTCTATATTATCTTATCGATTTTAATAGCATTCCATCTCGCTTACACCTTTCTAAAGTGATATGGACAAAATTCGTCGCCTTAATTAAATATATTAAAAATCATATCTTTAAAATACCATTTGCTAAATGTGGAAGACATGTCTTCTGTTGGCCAGTAAAATACTCTTCATAATATTCAAGTAAATCAATGGTATATATTATATTACCACCTTTTTTATCTCGTATCTCCCCTCGTTGTTCCAGGTGACCTGTGAGTACGTGTTCGCGGGCGGCGCTACAGTTCCCCAGCGAGTGCACACTGTCGTCGTATCCCTTCAGCATTCTGAGAAGGTAAGTCTCCACTGAAAAGTCCTGAAAAAATTGTCGTCATCGCGAACTATTTTATTGCGTGATGTACCTACGGCCAATGTCAAAAGTGTGTCATCTGGCAGCCTACTGAAATATTATACAAAGTATTATTTTTGTCAATTTTAACTTTCACGAACTTTATTTCTCAAATTTTAGTAACCAATTAGTTAAGTGCATAATTTAAAATTTTCGATGCTTTGATTATCTTTAATTCTGGATCTAAAATATTTGAATACATAAATAGAATTTGGTCAAATGTTCTAACATATGTAATTTGTTGTAATGGCTGTTGATCTATTAAAAAGAATAAATAAATAAATAACTACAGAATATCTTGTCTCTGCCCACCGCTCATGGTATAAAAGGCGTGCGTGATAATAGATAGATAGGATACTACAAATAAATTAAATTTAAGTACCTATCTGTGATTTAAAAATTAATACGATTATGTTTTTTTTACATGAAATTTAAGCATAAAACTGGAATTTTGGAATATAGAGTAGGGCCGAAACGGCTGAATGGATTTTGATGAAATTTCCAGTGATCTGCACTTAGTTTCATCTCGAAGATGTTTCTGTGACTGTTGATATTATAATGTAACGGGCAAAACTGTGGGCAATATTTAGTAGGTATTACAATTTAGTAATGTAATTTTAAAAAAACACCTCTTTGCATTGTAGTTAGTTTCCTATTGATGACTGACGCTATTGAATTACAAATCGTAATATGATATCAATTTTTGCAAGTTCAAACTAATAAAATGTCGTCTCTGAATTATAATCGCTATGCAAGATGAGCGCGCGTCATGCTGAGTGCAAAGTCTAATGCGAATATTATTACACTTGTAAAAAATAACACTGATATTGATACCCTATAATCAATTTTGTGCTCCTTTTATTTTTAATTCGTTATGGTAGATTAGGGCGCTATTGTGCGATTTAAATATACTTTTAACTAGATTAAGTCAATGTGCATACTTTAAAATAGATTACAAGATTTAAAACTTGAAAATGTGTTTTCAAATGTATTTCTCTATCGATCGAGTGAACTTATTGAAATTGCGTACTACATTTATCTTTTTACTAGAAAGCAACTCAATGATACCACTTTTTTCGTATATTTAACAATTTTTGTATATTTTTTACTGTAGAATCACACCTAAACTGCTCAACGGATTTGGGTCGGAAATAGGCTGATATTTTATCTCGTAAAAGGGGAAAGGGGCTTTTGTATATTAAACAGCTTTTTTCTAACATTTCCGTTGCAAGTGAAATCGCGCGCAAAAGCTAAAGATATTCTAATACTATGTATCTGTAAGTATGTTAGTATGGACAACTCCTCAGCGGATGTGATTAAATACCGATTAAACTACGGTGTAAAAAGTTGACTGCATAATACGCTCGAGATTTATCGTCGGTTAACAAATGTTCTCTGTAATTATAGGTCAGGACTGTCTGGAGCTGTTGTAGTAAACTTCGCGTCTGTCTGTGATATTTTCACTATATTATATATTTTACTAATATTAAACATGGACCTGTCACATTTAGGAGCTGAGCAATATTAGTGAATCAAGTCAGGGAAAAGTTTAGCTCCAGCGCGCTTTCGTGGCGTATGCTGTCTAACCCGTAAGAGCTAGAGCTAGCTAACTTCCTACAAATTGGGGTCCTATGAAGCGTGAAAAAATCTCTATGTGCCGGCTAGTGGGCGCGACTGGCGGACTGTATTATGCTCTGCCAGTCGCGTGCATTCATGGACCAACCACCTATGCTTAATAAAAAGGCGGTGGCAAGGTCACATATCGTCTTCTCTATAAAAAAAGAGATATGACAAAATTATGTAGGTAAGAATTGTGTGAAATAAAATTATCCACAAAAAGTCCGTGGTAGCATAATTATTTCTATCTAAATACCGGTATTGTACCCGTGCGAAGCCTTGGGCGGGGTCGGTAGTAATATCTAAAATGATAACCTCACAAACCTCGATCAGTTTTTCAACAAGCCCGTAGAGTCTGCCATTTTTTTTGTGTCAAAAAAAAATCTTGGCTCCAAAACTATCTTTACTTTTAACTCTTAAAATGTCAATAGATTTTTAAAGTCGTATTTCAACGATTATACGAGATTTGTCATATTTTTGACGGAAATAAAATGGCGAACTCGTATTTCGGTATAACAAGTATTTACACATTGAAGGTGTTCAGCAATTTTTGTTGCCGACCTTACAAATTGCACAAGAAACGTGTTTTTATGCTACAAATTAAATTCTAGATACACTGCCATTATCATAGGCCACCGTAGGTTATCTAATGATCTCAATTATGTACGTTTATATTTTTTTTCCTTAGATTTTTGCTTTACATTGTTTCCTTTCCTGTAGCGCGTGATGAAACTAAACCGATATGTTTACATTGATAAGAATGTGGTTCTATTATTCTACTTCCTTATGGTAACTGTTGGCGGCTTATGGGTTTCTAATATAACCTCACTTTAACACCTGGATTTACATTGAATGAAGTCATAGTAATTAAAAGGAATGTTGACATGGTTTACAGAGCAGATATACATGAAAGGACAGTACCCCTTAATTGATTAGGTCATAATAAAACTTATGTACCTTCGTCACACGTCTGTCTGTGATCTTTTCACGGAATAACTACTGAATCTGAACGGATTTTGTTGCGGTTTAATTCATTATTAGATAGGTTAATTCACCGGGAAGGTTTCCGGTTATTAAACATGGACCTATCACGTTTAGGAGCTGAGCAATAACAGTACAAGTGCTGTTTCAAACAAAAACACAATCTCTTATTTATTATTAGTATAGATAAATAAAATTTGACTCATTTCAAAATTATCACCAAACATATAGTATTTACTGAACCGTAAATAACCTAGAATAAGAAAAGAAAGAAATAATAAGAATATAATTTTTGTATGAAACATATTATTATGTCCCCAATGTTGATCCAGAATAAGCTCCGAAACGGCTGAATAGATTTTAATGTAACTTTCAGGAATCATAGTGATTTTTTTTTGTCTTAAAATGTCATTCAATATAATATGAGAAAATCACGAAATCCGCTAAGATCCACTGTAAAAATCCATTGGTGAATATTTTTGCACTTTCATGTCCACTTTGACCTACTTCGCATAAACTCTTGAATCCAGGATTAAAGTGGATCTCGTGGAGAAACATTAAGTTACTTTGAAACCTATATCGAAAAATATTGTATTAATTGCATAGGAACTATTTGAAACCGATGTATCTATCTAGGGTCAATAGTTCAAGTTTTGTATAAATGCGATTGTAGAAAGATCAGAATGTCAGGATCGTATTGCAAATGCAAATGGCATTCTATTGCCTCAGGGCATGTAAACTAAAACTTCTTCTAAAAATAACAGAATCTTGACATATCTAGGTCCATTATGTGCAACTACAGACGGCCACCTGCTCTGTTTAAGGTGGTTCGTTTTCCATACAAAAATGTAATTAAGATAAACTAATTAACTAAACAGTAAAAATGTCTACTTAACTATCTTCGGCTTTTATGTTGCGTGAAATCAATAAAAATAACTTTTATAAAATAGAAATCATTAATATTAAACATATTTTTTTTTTAGAAAAAATACGCATATGTGTGTGATCTTGATAGTGTAAACTTTTTCTATTATAAAAAAGTTATTTTTTATTGATTTCGCGCAATATAAAAGCCGAAAATAGTTAAGTAAGCACATATTTAGACATTTTTACTGTTTAGTTAATTAGTTTATCTTAATTACATTTTTGTATGGAAAACGAACCACCTTAATATGGACAATTGGTAAAAAGTGGACACTGATGTCTCTGGTGTGCAAGATATAAAGGCCGTGGATATGTGTTTTTTCTTTGTTTTATTAAAAAATATACCCCGACAGAACTCACTCGTAGGTATAGCCTCACAAATACCATCGGCAAGGCAACGCGTGAAAAACAAAATTGATTTGAAACGTTTTTCTCCCTCAGATCACGCTGGAGACCCTCCGCGACGAGATCAAGGAGAAAGTGATCAAAGAGGTGATCCCCGCGCAGTACCTCGACACCAAGACTGTCATACACATCAATCCGTGTGGACTCTTCATCATTGGTGGACCTCAGGTAATGGGACTTTGCAAGATAATTTACCTGTCACCCTCCGCTCTTTCCACTCAGTGGTAAAAGTATATAGCCCGAACTGAACTTGTCAAGGTAAAGTAAGCCTTATTTATCCTGCTACTGTAATGCGACTTATATTGCCTTGTATATATTTTCATTAGAATTTCAATTAAATATACTAATAGAATATCCTGTATGTTAATTACTATTGTATATTCTGGGGTGATACCATAGATAGATAGATAATAGAGCTGCAGCGTTAGCTTAGTACAGTACTTAAGACCTTGGCTTATTTTCATAAAACATAACCTATGTTCATAATATAACGTCTTAACACGTTTTTCTTATCAGTCTTTATAATATTAGTACTAGCTTTCCGCTCTCGGCTTCGCCCGTGGAAATTTTCGAAATATAAACAAAATCCTTTAGGTACTTACATTTGCACCCCCTTTCCCCTTAGGGGTTGACTGTTGAACTTTGAAAAACGCTGAATTACGTGTTTCGTTAGTTGTGTTGTGTCGAAGAGCATTAAAACCCATTTTCAAGTAAAATATAAACAGAAAAATATTATTGCCTATACAGAGATTCCCACCATCTTTGAACGATGCCTATAATATAAAATCAACGCCCTACCCCAATCCTTAGCGGTTTGGGCTCAATCAGGACTTTGCCTTTTATGTACATTTGTATAGAGTTCAAAGCGGTCCCCCATCCATAACCTGACCTCACCGTCTAACATTATTTGTCTTCCATTTCAGTCGGACGCCGGCTTGACCGGTCGCAAGATAATCGTGGACACATACGGTGGGTGGGGAGCCCACGGAGGCGGCGCGTTCTCCGGGAAAGACTTCACTAAAGTGGACAGGTCGGCCGCGTACGCCGCACGTTGGGTCGCCAAGTCGCTGGTCAAGGCGGGGCTTTGCAGGCGCTGCATGGTTCAGGTAAAAGATAATTATTATCTATATAATCAAAGAGATTTAAGAAGCTGTACACATTTCCAGTTGACGTAATAGAACAACATTAAAAAACTTGCAATGATTATTACTGTTTGACTCAAATCTGGCTGCGTTGCCTATGCTTGTTAACACAGACTCCCGCCGACTCACTCTCACCGACCGGTTTACCTCAATTCGATATTTATCGGACCGATATGTTGTAGATTTACATGAGAGCTTTTTACACAGCTTCCGATATATCGGTATCGCGAGGTGGCAGTAATGCAAAAGTTTGCTTATTAGTGTCCGACCCGATATTCATATTGTCAATAGTGACGCTATTTCATTCGTAATTTTACAAACTAATCTAGATTCTAGTCAATCGATCTGACAGCGGCATCCTACATCTTATCGAACTGTAGACAAGTAGGCGTAGTCGTCTGAATTGGGCATTAATCACATTAAAGGCCAAATTTTTTATTTTCTCTGTGTGACCAACAAATACACCAAAAATATCATACCACTATTATAGATATAATCATTTATAAAATGTTGCATTACTGCATTGCTCTCTAGCTAGACTTTGAATTAAATATTTCTTTGTATACTTTGCAGGTGGCGTATGCTATCGGCGTAGCGGAGCCGTTATCCATCACCGTGTTCGACTACGGCACCTCACACAAGACGCAGCAGCAACTGTTGCAGATTGTGCAGAAGAACTTTGACCTTCGTCCCGGGAGAATTGTCAAGTATGTACCACGAAATGTGACATAAGAATGTTTCCGGGATATAAAGTAACCTGTCTTAACTTAGGCCTAATGTATTAAGATTTATTGAGAAAGTGGTTTCCAAAATCCGACTCAAGCTGCTAGACGAGAAACTCGAGCTGGCCGGCTAGATAATATTATCTTGATTAAACGTCAAAAACCAGCAGTCACTTCTCAAGTCAAAGAACTCGTTTGCCATAACAATTTGTGGTAAGCCCCCTAAATTTTGCTGCTGCTGTAATGCTGTAACCTAGGGTCCTGAACTTTGAAAAATCATCTACAGTTGTCAAGCATAGTCCCTAGCAACAACGCTGTCTGTTTTCTGTTTGGTGCTATTTCTTTAATATGTAATATCTATTTTTCAGGGAACTGAATCTCCGAGCCCCTATCTACCAGAAGACCAGCACATACGGCCACTTCGGTCGCGCCGGCTTCCCCTGGGAGAATCCCAAACCGCTCGCAGAATGACTCCAGACCTGAAGTTTAGCTCCTTGTAAATATTCCATCGATTTTTATCTAACTTAGTGTCTCTCTACACACTACTTATGTGCAAACATACTATAGGCTATGATTTATACTGTACTTAGTCTTGTATATATTTAGGTTGCTCGAAAGCAAAACGGACTATCTTCCAGAGTGTTAAGTGTCTCATATGTTTCAAGACGTGATTAATGCAATAACAAAGGAGATACAACGTTTTGCTTCTGTGCCGTCGTTTTATTTATAAGCGTTTCAAAGCTTCTTGCATCTTGTGATTTTTATTATTGACATTTTTTTAATCGCAGTTTTTAATTTTATCGCTCCAGTCAGTCGCATTTCCAAAACCACACTGACTGCCTACTCTAATTTAAGACTATATTTTAAATTGCATTTTTATCTTGAAATTGTTATTGAATTATTGTTGTATTTAAAATCAAATTTGCCATTTTAAATCGGCGTTTTAAATTTATTATGACATGTATGAATTGTATTGTATTATAATAAATCTCAACCTTTGCTATGTTTGCACGAGACGTTTAAATACGTTTTTGAAGGTCTCGTTCGACAGTTATCTGACGGGACTCGACTAATTGTTAAGTATTCACTAGAAATTAGAATTTAGGTTTTACACGGTGCCGTTCGTCTGAATTCTGGTTCGGAACTTGGGCAGTTCAGTATGTCTTCACTCTTTATTTATACACAGTTATTATATTTTTTTATATCGATTTTTAATGCAATGTTTTTAATTATGTACATAAATGTAATATTCAATTGTAATTTGTTAGGTTTTATCATTTTGACTAATGATTACTGGACTGCCATTCATTCTCGAATGTAAACTTTGTCGCACTGTGCTCGGTCGCGTCGTGCGAGTCGTGGCTGTAATACTAGGGCTTCATCACCACATCTTTGGGGAGTGGGAGGCAAAATGGACCGCGATATAAAACTACCGTCATTTCTCTTTTTAAATAGTACTTCCTTCAAATCCAATCTGTTTTTAAATAAATTACCATTCACTCACTAATTGAGGGGAGTTACACGATTACACTTGACGGTAATTGCCAAAAATAAAAAAGGATTCTCCATTTTGCTTTTGGACAGCCTTATTATTAGTTAAGTGTTCATTTTACTGCCTTTTTTATGTTATAAGATAGTTCCAATTAGACTCGTCTCGCACCTCGCGACTGCTGTGTCGCCGAAACTGCGGGGTGAGCATATATTTGACGCGACATCTTTCGTGTCGGCCGAAAGGCCAAAAACGTTTATGTCCCTACAAGATCCATCCACGGAATGGTCCGAGATTGTCCAACACGAGAATGCCGAGCAAATTTGCAAAAGACAAGTACACACAATTTGCCCGTACATTGTTGGGTTGGAACGTCTCGGCCCGTGCATTCCGTGGTTGGCTCTTGTAGGGACATATACGTTTTTGGCCTTTCGGCCGAAACGAAAGGTGTCGCGTCAAATATATGCTCACCCCGCTGGACAGTCAGGGCCATTAGATATTTCTACTTTTTATGAATCTGACATAATAATTGTCGATTTCACTGACTGTATAAAATATGTTTATGGCCGTAACTTGAGTAGGGCCAGTTCTTGATATACACTGACGCGATCGGGCCAATAGTGCATTTAATTTAAACTTTTCGCATATACAATATCGCTGGTCGTTTTAACATAAAATGTAGTGTGAAGTAGTAAAATCTCTAAATAAAAGGTGCATTGGAGTTGTTCTAGTACGTACTGGCTAGATTAATACGCAAAAGCGATATACAAGAGCAGTTGCTGTCTCTCTCTCTCTCTCTCTCACATGATAATCGCTATATACATCCTTGTCTCGCAATATGCCGCTAAGTCAAGGACGCTTGTAGAAAATTTTATTCACTTATAGGTTTTTTTTTAAATTGTTATTTATACTAGCGCTCTGGTTCCATTTTGTGCCTGTAGCTTAAATATTTGACGAGTTTCGCGGCATGTTTTAAAATTAGTCTTTAAAATAGATTTTATGATAAATAGTTGTACATTATAATAGAATATTATGCCGCGGACATGTTTCTAGTATTTGACTTAGCGTTGTAATTTCGATATGTAGGACTGTTAGTAAAAATGTATTTTTGATCATCGAGTCCTTAAAGTTTCTATGTAATTAACTTACTGTGGATTTTTGTCAGTACGTTTTAAACTAATAAATTGTGTTTCCCCGACATGAAGGGGTTGAATCTGGTTTGTTTCATTATCCTTTCATTTTTTATTTCAACAATATAATATTATTTATAAACTTTACCTAACTCGGTAAATCGGTCTAGTGGTTTTTGGGAAAGTCTTAAAACAACAAATAAAAATAAATATCCAAACTTTTCGGACGTTTAATTGATTTTTAACGTCATGCTATTCAGAGTCTGTGGCCAATCGTTAGGTAGTTAGGTACAGTAGCCTTAAAAATGTCTCCTGACAGGTTCCCGTAAAGCACCCGTCGTGGTAAATAAATACAATGTGTGAGAAAAATATAAATTAGTTGATTTACTTAAATAAATGAGAGTGACAAAAGTAGGTATTTAATCAATCTGAATTAGACAACCAAGATGAAACTTCGCGCCTGGACCGAAGTTGTGCATTGGTCATACGTATTGTATCAGTCGGCCTCCACGAAGATATCTCGAAACAATGAGATGCTCTGAAATATTTAAAAGGAGAAATGAATATTTGAAGCTACTAATTCTATGTGGACAGAAAATCCAAGTGATCCCCAGGGGTATATGTATTATCATAGCGAAATAAATTTAAGATAAATGCTTTTTTGTGAAAACCTGAACAAAATTGGTTCAGAAGTTCTTTAGTGACCCCTAACAAGTACCTACTGATTAATCCACAATTAGAGATAGTTTAGTCTGGTTGATTTTCTACTTAATAAGAGGGTCGGGATTGGAAAGTTGAACATATAGGTAGTAGGTAAGTACTGACGTTTTAGTACCATTTATTTCCCATTTCCTGGCCGAGCATAAAAGTGGCCGAATAGTTTGGTTTTCCGACTAGTCAGTAGATCCTTAGTAGTTATGAAGAAAATCGCGTAGGTATAGACGCGACAGAATTTCTTGAATACAGATGATTTTACCAGTGCGGACTCGTGGTCACATTGTTATCGTTATTACACTATCCTAACCACGCTCCTCGCTAAAGTAGGCCACACATTGGTCCGGCATCGCATCGAAAATTTCCTATTCCGGCCGCCACACGATCTAGGCGGATTGTTACAATTACAAGAATTGGACGAATGAGTGGGCACTTTAACGCTAAAGTTCGGTGAGTTTGGATAATGCAAAAATAATAAAAAATCATCGTAGTTGCACCAGTGTGACCACGAGTCGGTCGCTGATTTTACCTTGGTACAAGTAAAGTCGGCGACGTATCTTTCAGATCTCTATCATATACACCGAGAGAGCGCCACGGGTCCAGATAGCCATGTATGTTGACCGTGTTGTTTACATCTGGTTGCAGCCCGCCATACATCAAGTTGATACGGTCAACAGCATTGTTCACGAATTCTTGATCGAACCTTGGAAAATAAAATATTAACTGTGATTTGAAATACAAGGGAAGGCGCGTCGGTGGCCTAGTGGGCAGACCACGGTGTCGATCCTGACCATGTACCAATGGGTATTTTTAATTAAAAACTTATATACATAATCCCACAAACCCATAAGACGGGCTCCCCCTTTTTTGCCAATTTTTTGCTCTTTGACCAGTTACCTTAGGTTTCGTTGGTAGCGTTTTGTGTCGCGAGACAGAGCTCTAGGAAAATAGTTAATTGTGATGTTTTAAATAGGAAAGGCGATCTAGGGCGTCAAACTTGCGGGAACATAGTGTTTCCAATCATTAATTATTATGTTTGTATTTTAACATAATCATCATATCATTGCGACAATAAAACGACAGAAAAATACAGTGGTGCAGGGGCTAGTACTTCCGCTGGGTACCCTGGGACAGTACACGGTTTCGGGCAGTCCCATTTTAAAAAAAATATTTTCCCGCCAAATGAGTTGAGTACCTACTCGATGCGCAGTACAAAAATATTGTAGCTAACTAACTAATGTCAATGAGTTTCCATCGCGGGTTGTCTTACGGCTCCCGAAACTGTTTTATCCAACGGAAGAATGAGTTCCAAGTTAGTTGGCGGTACCCACCTACATATCATAAGTACTAATTATACATACCTAGTATCAAATGCATTTTGACAGACATCAGCGTAAAAGGCAACATCTAACCAGTGGAGAGGATCAAACACTGTCCCCGACGTGGGCGCCGTTTGGAAGTACCCATACTCTGTACATGTTTGGTAGTACCATGCTCGACCTATGGACAGACAGACAGAATTATAAATGGCAAATCAGAAACCTGCGCAAAATGCTTTTGAGTGCCATTTGAGGTAAGATATGAAGCAGGGCCGGATTTACCCTTAGTGCTGCCCTGGGGAACCGTGAAAAATGCCGCCTCATTTAAATCCTACATAAAATGAGTAAAGGTTCGGTATACATTTTTATAATAAATAAAATGAATCATTTATACTTAGTCGAAATATTTTTCTTATAAATTGGATAAATACGATAACGCAAAAAAAATTCTAGCGCTCCGAATTTTGCCGCCCCTAGAAATTTGCCGCCCTAGATACTAGCACCTAGTGCCCCTAGTGTAAATCCAGCGCTGGAACCCCTTCCACCCCCGTGCGGCGTAGATGCTCGCGCAGATTTTTCGTTTTAGTTATTGGCCTGCCAAATTTCATCCAAATCTGTTCGGCCGCTACCTTGTGAATATATATTTTTTATTTTCGACCATATACACAAAACATCAAAGAAACACGAAATATAAAAATGAAAGATGTTATGACTAAGATGAAGAAAAGCTGGTTTGGACGCGTTGAAAGATAGAGGATGAAAGATTGACTAAAAAGGTTTAAATGGCTGAAGTGATAGGAAATGTTGGCAGAGGACGACCTAGATATTACCTACTTTAATAAACATATTAAAAAAATATTGTTCGAAGAAATTGAAAGAACACACAATCGTCGAGCATGTATGAAAGGATGATGAATTAAAAGAAGCAAAAGAGGTATACCAGGATAGCAATTAGCAAATGGCATTCGATTGTCTCTGCCTATATTTTGGGATAAAAAGCCTCAATTCGTTTCGATTTTTCTTGATGTTTTTTTTTCAATTAACTAGGTATCCCAATTTTATTTTCAAACAAAAGAGCAAGTTTCCAGAGAAAGTATTTTCATCTCTTCTAGATAGAAATGGTAGTTTATTTTTTTGTTAAAAAAGCAACTTTATATAGATAATTAAATTACACAATACCGTTTGATCTTGGTACCCTATACGCATTAAGGAAGGCTTCATATGACACCATCACACATGATCCCTGCCAACCCTGGATCCACCAAACAAATCCGGCAACTTTTTCCATCGGCGTTGACCCTGTGGAAATATGTTAAATTTTATAATTCCTATTGCGAAAGTGTGTTTGTTTCTTTCACATCAAAACGTAATTTTTGTTTATTTGTCCATTATATACTCAAAAACTACTGAACCGATTTTAATACGGTTTTCACTAATGGATAGACTGATTCAAGAGGAAGGTTTAGATGGATAAAATATCACGCTACGTCTTTTGGGAACTGTGATGGGATGTCAAAAGAGTTGTGTTCGTACCAATAAGCTCAAATGCACCACGAGGTATACTAGATTGTGCTTCATGCTCAACATGAATGTAATAATGTATGAGGGAGTGTTAGGATTGTATCTGCCTATCCTTTCTGGTATAAAGGCGCGATGATAGATATGATAATTTATTCTACTCACCAAAGAAAGTACCATCGAATGCATTGCAAATAGATTGGATGTATCCTGGAAAAGCAGCTTGAGTGGCCCCGGAGAACGACCACGTGATCATCGCTGAAAAGTAGGCCATATCTAGACGATTTTCAATATTTACAGGCGAGCACAACCTGAAACCATACGTATTCTTTGTCGTCACGGCCTTTATACCTTGTTGTGTGGCGAATGATGAATATTATGGAAATGTAGAGACTTGGAAGAACAGGGCTGAACTATAATTTAGTAAAAAGTTAACTCTAAATCTAAAACCGATTTTTTCACTGTTTATGAGGCTACATCTTCTATACTAATAATACCTAAAGTTGAAGAGTTTGTTTGATTGAATGCGCTCATCTCTGGAACTACCAGTCGGATTTGAATTTTTTTTTTGCATTTGATATTCCATTTCTTGAGGAATATATTTAACATTACACTACCTACCCTAAGGGTCACGAATTTAGCCAACATTTACACGTCTTTTTCTGCAAAATAAAGCTGAAGAGTTTGTGTTTTTGTTTGAACGCGCTAATCTCTGGAACTACTGGATATGAAATTTTTTTTTGCATTTGATAGCCCAATTGTTGAGGAAGGTTATATTATAACATTACGCTACGACCCAAAGGAGCGCAGTAGTAACCATTAACGCGGGTGCAACCGCCGAGCACAGCTAGTTATTTCATATAACATGTATGTACGTACCTACGCGCTTTAGAAGTATACTTTTTTGGCATAATAGCCCTGGATTTACACTAGGGACCACAGGAGCCAGTGCCCAGGGCGGCAAAATTTTAAGAGATTTTTTTTTCGCGTATAATCATAAAGCTTTAAAAAGTATGATTGTATTGAAAACATTTGCACATTTAACGTTTATTTATCCCATTTATAATAAAATGAATAACTGATTCATTTTATTATTTTTTAAAATTTTATGTAGGATTTAAGTAATTTTTCACGGTGCCCCAGGGCGGCACTAAGGGTAAATTCGGAAGTTTATTTAAGACGCAAATAATTAATGGAAATAAAATTGCGTGATCATAAATATGTTTGCTAAAATCTGAATTCAAGTAAATTATTAAATTAAAAAAATGGCTTATTATAATTGAGAAATAATAATAAAATAAACATCGTCCGCGCGCATCGTAAAATTTCACTAATCGGCAACTTCACCTGTAATTTTTGTTGTGTTTACGCGCCTAAACAAGTTTGTCTGTCCCTTATATAGACTCAAAATTTACTGAACCGATTTTGATACCGTTTTCACTAATAGATTGTATCAAGAAGAAAGTTTAGGTGTATAAAAAAACGTCTTTTGGGAACTGAACAGTGACCAATATGTCAATGTTCTTATTCAACTATATTAGTTAATATATACAAGCGGAACAATAGGCATCAGCTAGTATGTCATAAATAAGTAGTAGTTAACGTTATACCTACTCATAAATTTTAGGTAAATTAATAGTAAATTATCATTAATCCGTTTATCTATTTAATCTTTTCGTAATTTGTAGGAAAAATAATGAGGTGACGGCACTAAATTAAACATTACACAATAATTCGGATGTGCAATTTCCAAACCCTATTATACTAATATATTATATGCTAGATGTACTGTATGTAACAAAATAATAATAAACAATCATATATTTAATGGACCGTTGCTCTCAGTCATCTTGTATCTGTCAAAAATATGGAAAATCTCAGTTAATCCTGGAAAGTTGAGTTTATTTATACAACATTTCCACCCACACAGTTGATAGTTATTATTTTAATTAAAAGTCTGCCACCAGGCTGTATCTCATGAACCGTGATAGTTAGAGAGTTGAAAATTTCACAGATGATGTAAGTGTAAGTATTTCTGTTGCCGCTATAACAACAAATACTGAAAAACAGAATAAAATAAATATTTAATGGGGCTCCCATACAACAAACGTGATTTTTTTGCTCGTTTTTGCTCGATATTGATAACGGCAACAGGTAGACGCTTGAAATATTCACAGAATATTGAGTTACATATTTAGCCCAAACTTGGTATGTTTTGAAAATATTTTTTGAATTTTTAGAAAACAGGTGCCCGAAAGGTAATGGTGTAGTATATTTTAAGAACCGGCTCATGAAGCCCTTTTATTTGATACCACACACGATAGGTTTCTGAAAAAAAAAATTCAAATCCCATACAAAAAATTGATGACGTCATAACTTCCCCCACCCTGGGAATATTTTTAAGAACTGCCGCTCAAAATGATCGTTTTAACCTAAAGTACCTGTGTGCCAAACGGCTATCCTGTACATCGATTTGCGGTTTTCGAGCCATTTTGGCGTTGTACACCGCCCACTATTTGTACGAGTACCACTACATCGTTAGTCCACGTTTGTTCACCAAAAATTTTTTTTGTACACTCTTCAAAAAAATGTTGCACTGCGGTGGTCTGACCCCTGCGATTATCCCTAATGTGGATAACTCGGGCGCGTAATTTTTGTTAGTGGGGACTGCGTACGCGCTGTCCCCTTGTTAATTAAATATTATGGTATCGGAAAAATCAAATTCATTTCATCGTTAATTAAATATTATGGTATCGGAAAAATCAAATTCATTTCATCGGACAACAATCAGTGACCTTCCATTTTAAGTTCGATCGAAGTATAAATCAATTTTCCTTCTTCATACATTTTTTTAAGCTTCATATCGGTACTCCAAACCTAAAAATGCAAGGTGGCTCGATTTTTCGTTAGTCATCAAAACCCAAATTGAGATAAAAATCACAAATCCGTCTTCAAATTCGTAGTACAAAAAATAAATTAGGGCTCTGTGAAGTTGATACCCCCAATGCGATTTTTCAGTTTTTTTATGCGTGAGTTAATTCAGTTTAAGGGTGGACAAAAAAAAAATTTTGGTGCTAATAAAAAAACTGAAAAATCGCATTGGGGGTATCAACTTCACAGAGCCCTAATTTATTTTTTGTACTACGAATTTGTGAAAATTGTGATTTTTATCTCAATTTGGTAGGTATTTGGATTTAATATTAAATTAACAAGGGGACAGCGCGTACGCAGTCCCCACTAACAAAAATTACGCGCCCGAGTTATCCACATTAGGGATAATCGCAGGGGTCAGACCACCGCAGTGCAATGGTGGTACCTCGCCCTGGGGGAACCGCCTGCATGATCACGGTTTCCCCTACGCCAGGTAAGTATGATTTTGCAAAATCAACTTTGTACTATATGTTCAGCTTAAATGTTAAAGAAAGTGCGATACTTTAGTAACGACGCGCCATCTGTTGGTCACTTTTTGAACTAAAAATATTTTTTACTTTATTTTTTTATATAAATTTTATAGGTTAACTAGCTTTCTGCCCCGGCTTCGCTCGTGGAAACTTTCGAATTTTTGGGATAAAATTGGCATAATGTCACTCTCCGGACCTATAAGTGGGTACTAATTATGACCTTCAACTATCTCTGTGCAAAAAATCAACAAACACACTTTCGCATTTATAATATTAGTTAAAGATGTCGCCGTAAGGATGAATTGATTTGGTTCAAAATTGGTACAATGATAATAATATAAAATTAAATACTAGTAGTTGCTACTTCGTACGCATTGTGTATACATCATTGGTGTATACCTACAACGTTTACACCCAATTTCACCCCCTCAGGAGACGATTTTCTAAAAATCCTTTCTTAGTACCTACACCTAAGGAATATATATACCTCCCAATTTTCATATTTATATATTCAGTGGTTTAGGCTGTGCGTTCATGTTGTCACTAAAACAACGACAAGACGCTTTTTATATAATTAGACTAGCTTCCCGCCCTGAGTTCGCACGTGAAATTTTGATATTGTAAGGCTGGCTTTTTTTTACTGTTTCCTAGAATAATATAAATTTACCTACTTTAAAAAAAAAGTGTACCGACTTCAAAAATTTGCACTGAAAAGTAAGAAATAATAAATATTTCGTCGTAGAATTTGAAGACGCGGTTGGTGACAAATTAGGATACCTACAAAATTAAGTAAACATCTAAGAAGATAAAGATCTGTTCAATATTATATAATGTTTGTACTGATGATCGTAGGTTCCTAATGAATTGTCTAGATTAGTGAATTTGGGAAGTAAGTTGTTTTTAATTTGGCACCAACCGTCTTCAAATTCTACGACGAAATATTTATTATTTCTTACTTTTCAGTGCAAATTTTTGAAGTCGGTACACTTTTTTTTTAAAGTAAATTTATTTTTCCCTTTTAAGTGATTTTGCTGCCCTGAGAGACAAATAATAACGCAAATAAAAAAAAAATGGAAAAATAAAAAAAAAATACTGCTGTGGATGCGATTTGAACCATTTGCATCCTGAGCTGCACCATACCATACCATACCTTTAGCCGTTAGACCACTGTCGATACAAAAATTGACAACTTCGTGTCAATAGCAACCGTTGCTAAGGCTTTTTTCTAATACATAATTTTCAGCCGTAAACAGAGACATATTACTGAATTTCTGAAAAACTACTGAACCGATTTTCGTCATTATGTCTGTAAGATAACGTCGAAAAATTATTATATCCTTAAAAAAATAAGTCGTCAAAATGGGTACATATTTCATCGAGATATTAAGAAAAATGTACTTATAACGTCAGTTTTTTCAAAATTTCTAAAAAACTACTGAACCTATTTTCACAAAAAAAAAATTTTGTAATCAGGGAACATACATAAAAAAAACCGACGAATTGTAAACCTCCTATTTTGAAGTTCGGTAAAAATGATAACATATTGTGTTTATTTACCTATAATCTCTCTGTACTTCTAACCGGCCTGCCTCAGTGTCAAATGCCTCCACAGTGTCTCTGATACCCTGCCTGATGATGGACAAGCATTGATCACCACCTTCTGTTGAAAAGGCTTCGTTGACTACTTCGAGGTACTCTGAAATACAATGTCAATATGTTTTCACTCTCTAACAAAAGATGTCATTAAATATGAAAAAATAAAAAAATACCTATGCGTTTTGTACGATACGTTAAAGGAATATTTAGATGATAAGAATAATAATAAAATAGGGGGGGGTAGATACTTACCATAATAATTAACTTTAGCCAAAATGGGTCCACTTGATGCTATAGCTCCTATGGCTAGATGTGGATATCTCTGTTTAAACCATATCGCCATATTAGCCGAGTAAGATAATCCATACAAAATTACTTCGCTGTTAGCGAAACGAGGCTGTTGTTTTAGTTCCATAATGAAGTACGCAAGATCGGCCAAGGCTTGATCAACGGTTAGGTATCGAAGATTTTCACTTGTGAAGTCGCTGGAAGAAATATGTAAGAAATTACAACAAAAAACAAACAAACATACTATTTTATACGTTGCGGCTTGTTGGCAGAGGCAATCGAATATTTTTGACTTTACACAAGAAAATTGCTTTCAGAAAAAAGGACCTACGCTCTAAAGTCAACAATCCTAAACGATATGGAAATAATTCGAAAAAGGTAAAAAATGTGCATGCGGCCACTTGGCAAAAAGTGGACATTGTTACTGGAGTCACTGGTCACACCGCAAGGTATAAAGATGAAGATGTGTTTTCAAAAATATTGTAATATGGTGTCGTATAGAAGCAATTGAAATTAAGGCAGTACCTATCTGAAACCATTTTTTTTATATGCTATGTAGCAATTTCTAGTTATTATGAGTTACAAGAATAGATAACCAATGATGATATCATCAGGTTTTGTAAGACAGAATTTATTTTCATGAAATAAGTAGGTAATCAATTTTGGATGTTGCTGGTTTAGCACCAGCCAGCTGTGTAATGACGTTAAAAAAAGACACCTGATTAGTCAAAGATCAATCTCAATTTAAAATGTTTATAATATTAAAATTCGATCCAGGGATGGTAGATAGCAGTTGCCCGCGTTGTACGCAATACAACATTTACAATATTAGGTACAACACATTTTGTCGTTTCTTAGTGCACCTCTGTATAAAAAAGATTGGGAACCTCTGCCCTAAGGAATATACCTGGGTCGATCAATAAGTACACGTGTTTAAAGACAGGTGGTGTTGCTGAGGAAAGTTGTCATACCGTCGTGTACTACCATCTGTCACACGACGACAACAATCGGATACGGCTGTCAATGTCGAAGCTGTGTTTGGACCTATATAAGCAGGTGTTTTTGCATCGAGTCGTCACCGTTGATGTAACCTGGATCTATTATTATACGCCAGAGACCAAGCGACAGTCAAAACAATGGATTTTTCGGGGTGAATATGCTCCGAAGAAGACAAAGACGGTCCCATCGGCCGGAAAGGTCATGGCCACGATTTTTTTTTGATTCCATGGGAATAATCCTCATGGACTTTTTGCAGAAAGGAACAACGATCACGGGTCAGTACAACAGTGAATTATTCAACCGATTTGATACAAAATTTATGGAGACACGGCCCCATTTGTCTAAGAAAAAGGTGCTGTTTCACCAGCACAATCATTCAAAATTGTCGCGGCCAAATAGCATGAACTGCACTATGAATTGCTGCCGTACCCACCCACAGTACTTGCCCGACTCTTTCTGTTCCCCAGCATGAAAACGTGGCTCGGGGGAAAGAAATTCAACTCAAACGAGGATGTTATCGTCGAGACAGAAGCGTACTTTGAAGAGTTTGACAAATCGTATGTTTGGAGGGTTTAAAGAAATGGCAGAAAAGTTGGGAAAAGTGTATTTTACTAAAAAGAGATTACGTTGAAAAATAGAAGAAAAAAAAAGTGAAAAACCTGCCTCTTCATTTATTGATCGACCCACGTCTTCCAATTTTCATATTTATATCTTCAGTGGTTTAGGCTGTGAGTGTGCATTGATTGTCAGTCAGCGACATAGTACTTACGTATAAGGTAGAGATTCTCCGTAGTATCTATGCTCGGTATATATTTGGTAACCTTTATGCTGTTCAGCCATAGTATACATATTTCCGACCAATAACCAACCTTCCACTATAGTCCATTCTCCCCCAATCATTATAAATATTGGATAGCCATCTCCACCGAAAAATTGTTCATTTACCATGTATCTCTGAAATAATTTATCATCATTAGTGGATATTTTCGAACTAAATAAAATATGTAGCTTCCTATTAATTATTAGATTTAGCTAATGAATCAGGTTTTTAGGGAAAGAAAAATTTTAAAAGATGTCTGAAAAATGTAAATTTAGATAGTGCTTTTTTCTATGGGATTTTTAGATGAACTCAAGAGCATGCGAAGTCGAGGCGGAAAGTTAATCTAACATATGTTCGTATTCTATAGAATCAAGAACTACTGGACCGATTTTGTAACTGTTGGTACCATTAGATAGAGTGGTTCACGGGGAAGGTTGTAGGCTATATAACGTCACGCTACATCCTTTAGGAACGGAGAAGTCGCTTTTTTCCATTTTTCCTTTTAGGCTCTATCTATCCTATCTAATATTAAAAATCAATATTTTTTTCTTTGTTCGTATTCTACAAAAAGTACTGGACCGATTTCAAATATTGATAGCCCAATTATCGGGCAGGGTTATAAGCTATTTATCAACATCACGCTACCTACCCAAGGGGGTGAATTGTAGTCCTACGCGTACGAAGTAGCGGGCACTAAGCTAGTAAGTATAAAATATACTTAAAAGCTGTAAGTAGGTACCTACCTAGTTTTGACAAAGTAGGTAATGATACTGAAAGCTTTAAAAATACGTTTAAGTTTCAACAGCTATCAGGTTTCAGCATATTTTGTTATTTGATAATTAATATAACGCTAATTCGTGAGTTCATTAATAAGACGATAACACGCTATCTATAAGTAGGTACTAGTTTTATACCTGTTATAATAGGTAAGTAAGTACTTAATTGTTAATCGAAGATTACAAAAAAATATTCGTCAACATACCATAATATATATACTAAATTATATTTAACCATGCTACATATACCTACCTATAGATCACGTCACTTTAAAAGAGCGCTGGCGATCGGCCTGCTTGCCTGCCGAATTGTTTATTAAGCCGGGGTAAGGAGGAGAACGGAATAATATCATCCTCCCTGCTCGCTTGGTACCCTCTGCTAGATAACAAACGAGGCTCTGGCGACCGAGCAATAGCGGTATAACCATACACCTAGCTAGGCAACTGGCTGGAAGAAGCTAGCCTGAAGACTTAGAACGGTTAGGTTAGTTACGGTGGGTACCCAGCGGAAGACCAAGTCTCCCTCGTTTAGCCGATGGTATTTGTGAGGCTATACCTAACGAGTGGCTAGTTCTGTTCAGTTAATTTTATTCTACACAATTATTTCCAACATGATTTTCTGATACTCCTAAACTCCGTTCTGTATAGTTTTGTTTCAGTACCTAGTAGTGAAATGGGCTTTACACAGCCAGACAGACTTTGTTTTATAATAAGTATGTAGTGATGATATGAAGTATTTCTTACCATTTGATATGTGTCAGTATTCAAAGGATCAAAATGATCTATGGGCATGGTTATCCAATTTGTGACAACATTTCTTGTAGACAACTGTCTAGCTTCATTAGGCAGTTTTAGGTCAAATCTGTTAGGAGGGTCTATTATGGCATACTCTTGTGCGTATGCGCATGTCACGACTAATATTAGAAGAAACTTTATAATCTGCAAAAATATGGGTAAATATGAAAATAAAACGTAAATTTTACTTCCAGGGGACGCAGAACTTAACAAGTTTTGAATCTAATAAGTTCAATTGTCGATCAATACATTTTTATATTTCAATAAAAATACACCTAGGTCGTCCTCTGCCAGCATTTCCTTTCACTTCAGCCATATTAACTTTTTAGTCAAACTTTCATCCTTCATTCTTTCAACGTGTCCAACCAGCATAAACTTTTCTGCGAATTGTATGATGAATATAAAAAAAGCCAAAGAGGTATGTCAGGATCGTAACAAATGACATTCGATTGTCTCTGCCTACCCCTTTCGGGATGAAAGGCGAGATGATAGATTAAGTTCGTTTGCTCAAGGGCCACTATAAGAGTTTGTGAAAACTACGCCCTTTCGTCATGAAACTAAAAAGCTGGAGCGCGCGTGATTTTTAAGTCCATGGATATCGTCACAAAAATAGTTTGTGGAAAAATCACACCGTACCTTTGAATAAGATTCAGCAGCATGCTTATAGAAATAATTTAAATCGTGACATAAATGACAGGGAAAAAAGTAGATAAAAATTTCCAAGCAAACAAAATCACATACAATAATAATAATGAAATATTGACTTACCATTTTGCGACCATTAATTTTATTGTTTTCCAATCAATTCACAACATTGACGTGCCTGTAATGGGATATACTAATATTAGATAGTGAAGATAATATTGCTACATATTTTGATAATTTTATGATAGGAATTATGTAGATATAAAAAAACCGGCCAAGTGCGAGTCGAACTCGCGAAATCTATAAAAACGGCAAAAAAACACGTTTGTTGTATGGGAGATGGGAGCCCCCTTAAATATTTATTTTATTCTGTTTTTTAGTATTTGTTGTTATAGCGACAACAGAATTACATCATCTGTGAAAATTTCAACTGTCTATCACGGTTCATGAGAAACAGCCTGGTGACAGACAGACAGACAGACGGACGGACAGCGGAGCCTTAGTAATAGGGTTTCCGTTTTAACCCTTTGGGTACGGAACCCTAGAAAACCAGCTTTAGTCATACGAGAGCGCTGAGCGATAACAGTGGCCTAATTGATTGTGTAGAATCAAAAAATATCTTCAGCTGAATAATTTGGATAGCCTGGGCCATGGCAACTTCTAGAAAAACTCGTGGGTGCTCGACATGCCCAATTCACTTTAGGGGGTCATGCTGTCCCTTGTCCCTAATTTACCTCTCGTGGGTGCTGAAGCCCCCGAGCACACACATAGACGGCGCACCTGGCCTGAGTTCAATAACAAGGTAAACTTTTTTTTGTTTATTTTTGAGATGTTTCAGGGGCGGGAGACCTGTAGAAATCGTAGGATACCTATGCTGCAACACATACGAGGGAACGTTCACTTGCTGTTTCTATATATTCTGTTATATATGATTACACAGCCAAGAACAGTGACTAAAATGAGGAAAAGTAGTTTACGCTGGTTTGGGCACGTTGAAAGATTGACTAAAAAGGTTTATATGGCTGAAGTGAAAGGAAATGCTGGCAGAGGACGACCTAGGTGTACTCTTATTGAATATATAAAAATGTATTGATCGTTGCCAATAATCGCCGAGTATGTATGAAAGGTATAATGAATATAAAAGAAGCGAAAGAGGTATGTCAGGACCGTAGCAAATGGCATTCGATTTTATCTCTGCCTATTGGCTTACCCCTCCCCTCTTGGGATGAAAAACGTGATGATAGATAGATAGGACAGGGCGCCATCTGTCTATGTCCTTTGCCACGCCTATACAAAAAGTTATATTGCTCGCTGCTCCCTAAAATTGTCTTGTCACCAAAGGCCCCCAGGGGATCTGTTTGGAAAAAAAATCCACATGGATCCCCCAGGGGATCCAAACGAGGGGAGCCAAGTGGACGGAGAGAAACTATTTCATGTACCTATTTAATAAAAAACAATTATTTTTATTAAAATTACTCGTCATTTATTTCCATTTAAACTTATAGTATGTCGTCTGTACAACTCACAGATAGCGTGGAATAATATTACAATATCATCGGTTTAAAAAACTAAAAGACGTCGCTTCACAAAATAATTTACATTAATTGTAAAAAGTATTAAAATCAGTAAAATTAAAAGAGGTTAACAGTATATTTGTTGAATTTAAATAGTACAAAACATACAAAAATCTTTCTCAATCAGTACCTAATATTCACTTTAAGGGTTTTCAAGATTTGCTAATGACAAAAAGAATCAAAAAATATACGATACATACATTATGATCCAGGATTTTAAAAATAATCAACGAAATAGGTTTATTTTCAAAATATGAAAAAAAAAACCGAAAACTGGACACTGGATTACCTCAATTCTAGTTTTTTTTTTTAAATTACGCTCAGCAAACGCAGTTTAACCAAGAAATAATTATGAAATTTATTAAACAATGACAGAAATTATGTAACTAGAGATGCTGCAATTTTTGCATACTTATACAAATACTTGAGATTTTTTGTTGTATGTGTTGAAAGATTCAAGAAACAATATACTTAAAAACTACTTGAGAATAATAAAGAATAGACAAAAATAAAATAACTTTATTCAAATAATTCAGTAATAGTGTTGTTTTCAAAGTGTGGATTTGAAATTTTTCTATTACTAAATATCTACTGACACCCTGTTCCGGTAACCATATCAAAGACTTGGGAAGTAGCAGAAAATTTAAGTTAACCGAAATCGTACACCAGTAGATATCTCAATTAAAACTCAGTTTTAGACTTTAGAAATTTAGCAGTGCTACATTTTAAATAGCTTCAAACTAATATCGCCGTCCGCCTTCTTTCCTTATAACTTTCCAGTATACAGTTTACAATCTTATATTTAATAAGTTTTTGGATTCATATTCGACTTACCTATTAAATAATTTAATCGGATTTTGATCTTATGTTAATTAATATTAAAAAAACATAAATCATATTGTCATACTTTAAAAAATAATTAGGCATTTACAATGCGTGGAACAAAATTCAATTACTAAATACTGACATCAGTCTCACATATTAACAAAACTATATTTTTTTCTTTGTGGCGAAATTAAAAAATACTACTAAATTTAAGAAATGTATAAATTAATCTCAACTAACTAACGCCATTACCCGCATTGGTTACAAAATAAAATAATTTAAGATCTACACGAACGAATCCCTGTATTGTGAAAGAGAAGTATACTCGCTGTTTCATGATTAAGATTATACGGAGAGAAGGTAATTTACAAATAAGGTTGCTCTTAACTTACAAAAAGTCTACAAACAAAATCATTTGTAGAGTAAAAAAATAAGGGAAAAATTACTTTTCCGCAGTAGGTAATTTTACAACTTAAAATTAGACAATTTGTTCTAAGACAGGCGTTGTTGTGCTAATTTTAAATTAAATGTAAACAAGACAATGAATAATCGAGATTAATTTATTAAAATACACCTATCATACATTGAGCTTGTGCTTCTGTGACAAACGCATTTATTTCTTTGTGTATAAAAAGTACATAAATAAGCTTTATTAAGGCAATTTTGCATCTTGCTAAACCTAATTTGTACTCAATGAAAACTATAGGTTTCACAGCGCCAAACAAGATAGCCAGATATAGTTGAGTAAATTACGGTACGAATTACTAACAGATTATATTTGTATAATTGTTATAAATTGTATTGTCTGATATCGACTTTGGCTCCCTTTGCAGATACTAGCCTTGTTTCAGGCCAAAGATTATTCATATAAGTACAAGGTGGGGCAAAAGTAATCACCCTATTGGAAAACGCTATAACTTTTGCAAATGACGCCAAATGTCAATTCGGTTTTGACATTTGTGAAGTAAACAAACGCAGAATACAAATCGACAAGCCATGAATCGGTTTACTCCGCAAGAACGCGGAATAATTCTGAAGGAAGCATTTCCGGGTCGCTTAATCTCTCGTTTTGGTGATTTGCAGTGGCCGGCCAGATCACCCGATTTAACCGTTCTAGACTTATTTTTATGGGGTGTTTGAAGTCGCGGGTTTAGCATCAGACTTTTGAAGCCCTTAAGGAGAATATTCGCCAGGAATGCGAGAACCTGTCGCCTGAAGTTCTGGCAAGAGTGATGGAAAATGCCATAAGCCCGTATGGTCATCAACTCTGGCGGCGGCCACTTGGCCGATATCATTTTCTCAACTTGATGGAATAAATAAACAAATTTCACAAGCAGAACCCAAGTTTTTCATAAAAAAAAATTACAGCAAAAGAACATTCATTGGGTGATTACTTTTGCCCCACCCGTTACGACCAAAAACTACTGTGTATCACATCTAAATACCTGTTTACATTTATTCCAAATTCAACACAACAAACGTAAGTTTAATTAGTACTCGGGCTGTCAGTGCCGCTGCCACTGTTCTCGATGCCAAGTGCAGTTTTCTTGTTATTTTTTCTAGCGGACTTGCTGAGTGTTGCCACCTCTTTGAGCAAATTCTGTATCTTTGTGTTCATCAGGTTGAATTTAGTTTCGTTCATTCGTTCCCTATTCTTCATTTCGTTCCTTAGTTCGGTTGTGTTGTTGTGGTGTTGCGCCTTCAGCTCTGTGATCTGGAAATATAAATAAAACCATTGAGTTGAGACTTTTTATATACAAAAGAATAAATATCGCACTAACTAACTACATAATACTCCTCCTAACGTAAAAATGACCTAAATTCATAATATACTGACCAAGGAATATACTGTGTTCTAAATCCACGCCATACTTCGCCCCGATGACGACCTTAAAACTTTCATACTTCATATATCTAGCGCTGTCTCTCTATTTGTAGTTCCAACATTACGTTAAAAAGTTATTAAACAGAACAGGAGGAAAAAAATGCGCGTGCAGCACCATACACGTGATAGAAGTGAAACTTCTTAAAAAAGGGAACGCGAATAGCCTAACTAAACTGTATTATATATACAATGTACAGCTCTTTTTCTCCTTCTCTCTACCTACGTTATAATATATCTTTCTTCTCTCTCATGTAACGAAATGTGCCTAAACTTGACGCGTCCTTGAAATTTCACTCTCAATTCTCGTCCAATAAAATCTAATCGCCGCCTAAGAAGTTTCCCTTCAAAAAAACTGTCAATTTATTTAAGTACGATGTATTTTGGTACGAGTGATAATTGAAAGCAATCAAATGAGCTTAATGTTGACATGCACATCTTACAATATTGTGATTGGTAGAAACACCAATAGAGTATTGTTTCAAATTACCTTACGATTCGCAAATATACACCAATGATATTTAACCTAGCAACCTATTAGCATGGGGAAAAATAAATTTAAAAACAGCTTATTTATTGGAACTATATTCCTCTGCATTTCCCCTCCTCTAAACAAATCCTGGATCAGCTTAATCAGCAGTCGTCCGGGAGTGTAGTTGTAAACAGTTTGAGGGCCGGAGAGTGATATGCGATATCCGGAAATGCTTCGGGATAAATTCTCGAATGTCTCAATTCAAAAAGCCGGGACGAAAATTTATTCCAATGTAAATGTAACTCACTAGTTTATCTTTGGTGAGCAGCTCCATATCCTTCTGCTGCACTTTCTTCTGCAGACTAGCTATAGTCTCTTTGAGCTGAGTCATAGCGACCACGTGGTCCGAACTGTTGGGGTCCAGCTCACCTGTGAACAACACTACTCGACGTCAGCTGGGGATGCTCAAAACGATGGAAATGGAGAGAAAAAATGCTATTTTTTTTAGGTTGCCTTAAGGTTTCTGGAACTGTAGTTACCGGTCCCAGGGTACCCTGCGTAAAACGAAGTCTTCCTGCTTTAGCCGATGGTATTTGTGAGGCTATACCTAACGAGTGGCCAGTTTTGTTAAGGTATATTTAGATGGAAAAGCTTCTAAGTGTGGTTTGTCGGTCTCGGTATTATGCGTACAACTTTTTAATTAATTAACCCCCCCTCCCCCATACAAAAAGTTTTAACCACTAGGCCATCGACGCACTCTAGCCAAATTTTAATATTCTATTGCTTTGTTTCATTTTAAAGATGAAGCTATTCAAAAAGAAGAAATACTTTTTTTTAATTTAAAACAGCAATAGCATGGATTTTGGAAAATATAAGTTTTTTTTTCTTCACGGGTTGCCTTTCAGCAGGTTAAACCGTGTTATGGTCCCAGGGTACCCAGCGGAAGACGCAAGTCTCCCTCTTTTAGCCGATGGTATTTGTGAGGCTATACCTAACGAGTGGCCAGTTCTGAAGTGTGGTTTGTCGGATTATGTACATAAGTTTTAAATTAAAAACACATTGGTACATGGCCGGGATCTAGGATCGGACCCGTGGTCTGCCTTCTTAATATCTTAACCACTCGGTCACGGACGCACGTGATAATTATTAAGAATATTCCTCACGTTCTTGAAACTCTATTCAAATCCACTCAGCTGTTACGTCGTCCTAGTAATAGTATATCTATACTAATATTATAAAGAGGAAAGATTTGTATTTTTGTATGTTACGAATAAACTCAAAAACTAAACTACTGGACGGATTTTGATCATTTTTCACCATTGGAATGCTACATTCACCCTGAGCGACATAGGCTATATTCTATTTTCAAAAAAATTAGGGATCCTTACTAAAACTTCAATAACGTAACCCAAGGTGTAAAAAAAATACCTAAGAAATTCCTAACATCGCGTGCGCTGCGAAAACTATTGATGATATAGAGGTAGTGGTAGAGGGTAGGGGGTAGGAGTAGAAGTAGGGGTAGAAGTAGAGGGTAGGAGTAGAAGTAGGGGTAGAGGTAGGGGTAGGGATAAGGGTAGGGATAGGGGTATTTATAGGGTATATTTTATTTTGTTCGTAAATATCCACGGGCGAAGCCGGGGCGGAATGCTAGTTAGATATATAGTGAAACTAAAAATACCTTGTAACGGATTAGTTTTAGATTTCTTCTCGAGTGGCATCAGTTCGTGCGCGCCGTCACCGGAGTTCATAGACTTCATGTCGGACTTGCGCTTCTCTTTGTGACCGGTTCTAGATCTGAAAAATTTTAAATTATCATTTACCTGAACTTCGCCCGTCTTTTGAAAAGTGACATAACAATTTATCCCGAAGGATTTCCGAGATGAAACCCATGTCACTCATAGAATAAGCAGCAACCACTATGTTCTTTAATAAGAGTCGGGACTGCCATACATTGAAATGAAATCACTCTTAGGGCCGAAAGGTACTGCCAACCTAACGACATTAAGGATTACTTGACTGTGGATTGGTACAGAAATATTTGCTATCTCTGTCATCTGTATATGGAGTGAAAGAGATGGCGATACGACGCCATTAGTATTGGCTCATTTTTCTTAGCCCTAATTTTTTGTTCGAAGTTGCGCCAGCCTGATGTCACTCTTCCAGCCCTCCAAGTCCCAACTATCTCACGCCGATCTGTTGCTCCGTTTTGGCGTGAAAGGAGAACAAACACACTTACTTTCGCATTAATAATATTAGTTAAGATGAACAGAGAGACATACTTGTGAGATCTATGTTTGTGTTTATCTACGGAGGAGAGATGCTCCTTGGTGCGCGCGAGGGCCCTCTTGAGTGACTGAGTGCACAGCCAACACAGCAGTTTGCCGTCCACCTGGGAACAAAAACTTATATTAATCTTTTCCCTGAGCACATGCTTGGAAAATATAATTTATACCTTAAACATAACAGGTGGCAAGTTACATTTATTTTTAGAAGTGAATAAAATACAAGTGTCTGTCTGCGATTTCGAAATTAATAGAAATATATGTGGGATACGCCATTTACACAAAACTGAAGCATAAATGGCGGTTTTTAGATTTTTTGTGTCTGTCCCAATGTTTTTACAGAAGGCTCCGAAATGGCTGAATGGATTTTCATGAAAATTTCACGGTTCATAGTGTGCACTTAGACTTAAGAATTTTAATTTTGTTTTATTTCAATATCATGAAGGGTTATATAGAAAAATATAAAAAATCCATGAAAAATGTTGCATATATATTTACAAAATTTCTAGCTTCTGGTGCTTACTTTAGACTATAATCACTTGAAAAACTATGGCATACAAAAACTGTTTTTTACAGATATATTAGGGATCTTTCTACTATCTCTCTATCATAACGCCTTTTATCACAAGAGGGATAGGCTTTCTTAATTTTAGTGATTTTTTCTAAGGTTTTTCTTGTATCGTCTTATTTGATAAACAAACTTTGCACTTTTTAAATAAGTTGTCATTTACAATTCTTAAGGGGAGGAACGAATAATGTTGGTTGATTGCTGAACTGAAATTCTCGAATCTTACGAATGCTATGAACATACAATTTGGGCATCGAAAACTAGAGGATTTTATCTAGTATTGTGTAGGATGAAAACATGAATGGTGAAAATTTTCTCGATAACTTAATTTTTTTAAATCACCTCTTCAAAAACACCTTTTTAGTCATAAGACCATACTCCAAAGGGATTTACGTTTAAATTTTATACGAATCTGTAGGTAATTTCAGTACCTAGTATTGATTAAGATGATTTTTCCCTGCATGTGATCGTTTTTTAATAAATTATTTATTTGTAATGTGCCGCTTACGTCATTTATTCCGAGAAGCGATACATTATGCCCTTCTCAATTCTGCAGCAAGAACGGACAAAGCGTCGTCGTTGTCTTGCATGACGTGATCGTTGCGCTCGAACCACTCATGCGCCCGAACCACAAGTTTAGGGCGTGGCTTACGATTAGAAATTTCTGAGTCGTTCCTCGTCTTAAATGACGTTATATTAACAATTTTTAATAATTATCTATCTATCTATCATCACGCCTTTCATCCCAAGAGGGGTAGGCAGAGACAATCGATTGCCATTTGTTACGATCCTGACATATCTCTTTCGCTTCTTTTATATTCATCATACCTTTCATACATGCTCGTCGATTGTGTGTACTTTTAATATGTCCATACTCTTATTGAACATATAAAAAATATATTGATCGATATTTATATATGTTCAATAAAAGTAGGTACATCTAGGTCGTTCTCTGCCAGAATTTCCTTTTTTATTCATAATTATTAACATGTTTAACCTATTATACATTTGCAGAACTAATAATAATATTTTTTTAACTCATATTTATAATATAAAGACATGCAAATTTTGTTTACCAAATATGACAACTAGTGTTGTGTTAAAGTGAAGTGTGCTTTTAGTGTTTACCTTAAAACCAATTACCTTCTTATTGTCATCATGTCTGTCAAAGGCGCATCTCTGTTTACATTGTTCGCACGTGACCGCCGGCCCGTACTTTTTCTCAGAGTTGACGCAGCGCTGGCATTTGTTACCTGAAGTAGGTAAATTATATGCATCTATATTATAGAGTCCATTTGAAACTGGAGGGGTTCAAATATATCACTTGTGTCAAAAGGGATAAGAACCAATTTTCTTTGAGTAAATATGCTTACATCCATTTCTAGATCCATTAAGTGCAGCAACAGGCTTGTCACTTCTGTTTAATATGGACAACTGGCAACAAGTGGACACCGTTACTAAAGTCTCTGGCCACACTGCAAGCTATAAAAGCTGTGAAGTCTCTTTATAATATTTCATAGGTTATAAATGTGAAAGTATCTATGTTTCACAGCCAAAACACTGAACCGATTTTGATAAAATTTTATGAAGCTTCATTCACTAAGAAGGACATTGGCTACTTTTTAAATCCACTCGTTAGGAGACGCCTTATATTTTTTGTCCTATACCAAACGGACTTCAGCAATTCCGTTATTGTACAAAACTTAATTAAAATAGCAAGTTCTAGTTAAAGGATCCTTAAAGTATATGAAATTATGTATACTCAATATGTAAAAAATATGTCAATATCAGCTACACCTAGGTTTCAATTCATCAATTTCACGCATATTTACTTTGCGACTCAAGTTCTCTTAATACATGTCGAGTAAAAATTATTTTACATACTTTGTGGATATATTAACTAGAACTTTTTATTAAGTTTTGTATAATAAAAAAAAATAACGGAATTGCTGAAGTCGGTTTTGTGTATTTTATTGTACCGATTTAGTTTGGAAATCTCTATTTATTTCTATCGCGTTTTTAGTTAGTTACGCGATCAAGACAGGGGATGAAATGGGCCCCACGGGCGAAGCTGGGGCGGAAAGCTAGCTACAAAATAAAATACTGTTGACTAATTGTTTAGTTATAATAATATATAATTCCTAGTATGTAATTAAATGACATATTTATAATACACAACACATAAATTACAAAAACTATTATTCAACTAACATTCTATGGAAAGGCCTTGTTATTTTGTTCACAATTCTTTTGTATTTAGGTCAAATATTAAATATAAATACTCTAACAGACATAAGTGTTTACATGTTTTGATATAAAAGGCAACAGTTACTAGTAAAAACAAAACAAACAAACACAGCCCATATATATATATATATATATATATATATATATATATATATATTATATATATATTATATTGCAGTGTGGCACATTTCTTAAACAGACTTAAGAATCTGTTAATTTTGAAAGAACAGCTTTCCGTGCCCTCGGAAGCAGAGCATTCAAGTGAAGCATATATTGTTAAAGAAAATTGGTGATTAGCATTTTTGGCACTAGTAAAATATTAACAGATTTGTAATTATGTACATAAGAGTTGGCAGGAGACATCTAAACAACTTTGTATTTTGAATCACTTCCTTATTGCAAACAGTAGTATGGTACTTCTAACTTGCCATCAAAGTTTAACCACCTTTTTTTTCAAGATCAACTATTTTTTTACTAGTCTAATAATATTAAATATTGTAACAATTATATTTGCACAATCATACTGGGAAATAGACATACATTATTTTCCTGGGATAATAAAATTTTTCAATAAAAACTTTTATACCCCTGCAAAGTAGGTTGGCTAGTATCTAATATCATAAAACATCATTTTGAATAAATCTATATGTATAAGAAAAATATTTTGTAAATAGGTATGTCATTAAAATCATATTATGTAGGTACTCATAATACAATTTTTACATTACATAAGTATAATCACAAGTTACAAGCATGTAATAAACCATACTTGACTCCATTGAAGGCTGTAGATTTTTTTTAAATGTGACATTTAGACAAAGAATTTAAATGTGACAATTAGGCAAAGAATAACTAAAAGTAGCCGATGCCACTATCCAGCCCTCCAACTATCTCTGTGCAAAAAAATCACATCAATCTGTTGCTCTGTTTTGACATCAAAGACAAACAAACAAACTTTCACATCTATTTATATAAAAGAAAGTCAGTTAGTTACACCATTTATAACTAAAGAACGGATTTGGCTGAAAATTGGTGGGGAGGTAGCTTAGAGCCAGGAGACGGACATAGGATAGTAGTGGTAGTGGTTGGAGTAGTGGTAGTGGTAGGAGTAGAGATAGGTGTAGTGGTAGGAGTAGGGGTAGTTGTAGTGATAGTGGTAGGGTAGGGGTAGTGGCAGTAGTAGTGGTAGTTGTTTTCCACGGACGAAGGAAAGTAAATAGCAGGCAAGCCAACGTTTGGGCAGGACAACGTCTGCCGGGCCCGCTAGTTTATAATATAAAAAAAAACTTACCAATAAACGCAGCAATGATATTGCAATACTCGCAGGCGGTCGGCTTCCCATAGGCCTTTACATTTGCTTCACATTTCTTACATATCGAAGATGTGTTAGATTTACTGTAAACAGAATAAAATAAATGGTCGATCAAATACAATTACAATTTTCTATTAAGTAGGTCTTAAATTCAGGCCATGCATATCTAATATATAAAAAATATTATTTGTTTGTTCGTATTATAGACTGAAAACTACTAGACTAGGCAGATTTGAAAAATTCTTTTTGCATGTGACAGCTCATTCTTAGGGAAGGTTAAATATAACATCACACTATCTACCAAAGGGGGTGAATTATATCTCTAATACAATGCATACGAAGTAGCGGGCAATTAGCTAGTAATTCATATCATTTAATTCAATTGATTGTTGCCATATATTAGATAATTTTCAATTCTACGGTAATAGTAAAGATTTATCTATGACACTTTGCATTCTCTTATTCATGCATATTTTTTGTCATAAAAATTGGCAACCGACTCCAGCTTTGAAAATTTTGATTGGTTCACCATTAATACTCCACTCTTTTGGGTCATAGCATGTTGTTATATAGCCTACTAGCGACCATCCCCCAGCTTTGTACGGCTACAATATGGGTTTACAACAATTTGAATACTTTGGAATTCTACACAATTCGTTCATACATAATTTTTTTAACGGATTATCATATAACATGAAACTTGCTTAGACCAACTTTGTACCCCAACTTGATTCACTTACACTTAATGCTTAGCTCCTAAACATGATAGGTCCATGATGTTTAATACTAGCGAAAACCGCAACAAAATTTGTTTAGTATTTTTATAATATGTACTCAATCCTAATTCTTAATGGTTTGACCAGTAGCCAGCCAGTAATTCTCATGCTATTTGATTTTTGTAAATATAAATATTTAAAAATAAATGTTTAATAACATGTTTCTTACTAAAAAGCTGCCAATTAGCAAATCTAGTGCTAGGCAATGTAAAAGTTTGTATGTTGTATGTTTATGTATTCACAAAGTGATCAGGAATCCAGTTTAATCCCGCTCACGCTGTGATAGTATGTGATTAATAGAACATATCACAACAGACAGTGGGATCATCTTGGCTACTGATTAATCGGCATATAACTTGACATTGGCAGAATCATCAAAACCCTAATGAAGCTATAACACGAAAAAATAAAATCCATACCAATAATATAAACAGAAAAGTAACTTAGTCTGTATGTCTGTTATGTTGTCACAGCTAAATCACTAAACCGATTTTAATTAAATTTGATATGGAGAAAGCTTGAATCCTAGGAAACTTAGCTACTTTGTCAAAATTAGCAAGGCAAGGCAATCAAAATTATTAATATGTGTTGGTGGGCGAGCAGTTAAGAGATCTGGTATTAACTAGGTGGACCACGGGTTCAATCCAGGATCCCGGCCATGTACCAATGGGTTTTTTATAATTAAAAACTTATGTACAAAACCCGACAAACTACACTTAAGAGGCTTTCTCATCTAAATATACCTCTACAGAACTGGCCACTCATTAGCCTCCTAAATACAATCAGCTAAAAGAGTCTTCCGTTGGGTACCTTGGGACCGGTACACGGTTTTGGAAGATGTAAGGCAAACCCTGAAGAAAAAAAATAGAGGCCCTACTGTACCATACATTTATTGAGAAAATTTTAATGTTAATATAAACAATTTTATCACACAATCGGAGATAAATGTTTATGCAACAAACAAACCTAACCTAACATATCTTGCAGAGAACATAGCATCACTAATAGGTATCTGACTGAACATAACTCATAAGCATTTCTCATTAGAACATTTACATTTTGTGTGTATAAATAATGAATAGTTAGTCATACAAGAGAACATGCTATAAAGTAGATTGTGTAAACATAAAAATTTACCTTGTTTGTTGGAACTCTGAACGACAATATGTGCATTTGACGACAGGAAACGATCCGCGGCATTCCTGTAATTCGAAGACATTACGTTTCAGAGGTCAAGATCGTCATTCTGAAAGACCAACGTCACACAATTCCAACTAAGCGTCATAGAAATTGACGTCAGATAACGGTAAAAGAACAACGCAATCAACTCAATATTATTAAAATGTATGATTGAAGCCAAACATTAATTGTAAAGGAAGCCAGATAATTAATAGATACGATTTAAAACAAATTTATAACGATTTACCTTGCAAAGCTGTTCGCCAGGTGACAACTCCTCGAAAGGATGTCGTGAAAAACAACGGGAGCAAGCGAAAAGCGCGGCGTTATTATTGGTACTCATATTATATCACTTTATATTACTTTACTATTAATAACTTAAATAATAGTAAAAGGTTAAGAATAAATAAATTTTACAAAACCAAAATATACGTCTACGTTACAGCAGTAGCAAAAATTGAGTGAAGAGAAAAAAATGAAAGAACGAACAAAACGAATGAAATTAATGAAATGAATGAACGAATCCAAGTCTTTTACTTAAAAATAAAATGTAATGGCTTGGAATCACTATATTTAAGGCAACATTGTTGGCCACAAAACGGCCACAAACCTTTGAGTAATTGGCCATGCTACATATTTATAATATACTTTTTTTATAATTTGTTTTGAAAATATAGCCCATTTTAAGAAACTAATTTCGATATTTTTGTTTTTTATCCATTGCGTCTATTTTTAATATATTTTACAAATTTTACCCGCGAAAAGTAAACGTGACGTCACAAGAATTTAGAACAGGATTATAATCTTGGCCACTACACATAAAAAGTGACAGTCAATCAAATTAACGTCAAGCAAACGTCAGTCAAGGTCGACTAACCTAAAAATTACTCTTGTTTATATACTCGTGTTTATATTTATTTAAATTGAATAGTTTTTTACAATGGCAAGTAAATAGTGTTTCATCCCGTCATGTCCTAATAACAAAGAAAATAATTATACGTAAAATATAATTTATAAAGATGTCATTCAAAGATTGACGATTGCCCTTTTTTGTAGGCAAAGGTATCATTTTTTCATACTGCTTAAGATGACGTCATACATCGGTCAAATTAAGGTTATTGTTTGTTATTGAATATCTTAAAAAGTATAGACTTAATTTAAAATCTGATTAATAGAAATTGTACTGAAAGCTTATATCTCGAAACGGTTTCGAGATCTTCGTTTCTGTTCAAAAAGTTAGCATGGCCAATTAAAACCAACCAACGAAACGCTGACTGATCCTGATACATGATACATTTTTTATCCTCTTTCTTTTCCTCTTTGATACATTTCATTTCATACAAAAATTCTGTAAGGATATGCAATTTATGATGCGACCTCACTTAGATGTTTATGTTTGCGACTTGCTTACGTGTTCTAATTTTTGTTTGACAGATTTAGGTATTAATGGAAGTTTTTTGTCAAAATATGCCAGTCGCCAAATGAGGTCGCTCTCTGTCGCTCCATAATATCGAGGTGACCATTATTTTATGATGCACCTGCCTCCGTATTACATAATAATCTCAGTTACTAACAAAAAGCTAAAGTTAAAGTTAACCTAATGTACGATAAACAGAGAAGATCAAGCTTGCACGATACACTCACTCTCGGCCTGAAAAGAGTCCTCTATGGACCTGACTAATCTGTTACAGTTTTATATGATAAAAAATTAACTAAAAAATTAAAAAAATATATTCCGATTGTAAAAAAGCACACTCATCTCTCCTGCCTGTCAAGTGTAACACGCTTTTATTTGAAAACTTGATTTTATACAATAAATTTAATTTTGCTTTTAAAGCTTGTTATTTAAAAAAAAAATTTTAACTCTTTATTATATTATGATGGCAAAAACAAGAGTACTTGTGAAGACAAATCAAACAAGCCTAAGCTCGATGGGGTTACGTCGTTTCGTTACAGAGTTCCTGTGGCCATCTTCCGGCCATCAGATCAGCTATGTGACAACATTATATTATTGCATTGTCATTCCGATTTACATAGGTATATTGTCTGCAAAATTACAGCTCAAACGAACGAAGTGGGTCAAATTTTTAAATGGGGTCCCCATACAAGAAACGTGTTTATCTATACTTATATTATAAAGAGGATTTGTGTGTGTGTGTATGTTTTTAATAAATAAACTCAAAAACTACTGTGCCGATTTCAAAAATTCTTTCATCATTGGAAAGTTACATTCACCCTGAGTGACATCTAATAGGCTATATTCTATTTTATCTATCTAGGTAGCTGCTGTAGGTATAGGGTATATTTTATTTTGTTCGTAAATATCCACGGGCGAAGCCGAGGGCGGAATGCTAGTATTATCTATACAGCTATAACAAGAATAAAAATAAAATAATGTTAAAAATTAAAAATAAAAAAAAAAAATTAAATGTTTTATTCGGCGTTTGTTTTCGATCTTATTATTGGCAATAATGGCACTGCATACAAACGTCTAACTAGTATTACTATAATGCCTAAGCCGCACACATCGCTATAGTATTCCGGCGATAAAACTTCGCCTTCGATCTACAGCAAATGTGCATGGCCACATTGCGCGTTGTAAAGTTTATCGCGATGCATCAAACGCAAATCACAAAATGGACGCCGCGGTCGCTCTATATTTTATGGCAGCAAATAATTATTTTTTATTATTGTCTCATTATGGCCAACTTCTTTCGGGTTACATCATATCGGCTCAGACTCGTAATTAGCAATAAATTCTAAAATCTTGTCGTTACTCCAATCCATGTCGAACAAAAGTACGTCGCAAACTCTAATTTAATCCAACACGTGTACTACGCACGATATCTGTGGGCCGCACTGTTCCGTGGCCGCACAGATGGTGGGCCGACTGAAGCACAGCTAGATTGGACTGAAGTGTGGCCGCACAAGCGAACTTTATCGCGATAAAACGCTTTGATGTGCGAGAGTTTACCGACAGCGGAGCACGAAGTCGCGAAGTATTCACAAATGTATGGCTACATACATCGCGATAGCCCGAATATTCGCATTATCGCGATGTGTGCGACCTAGGCATAATGCATACTCTTAAGTAAAACAACAAATAATAAAAACCGACCAAGTGTGAGTCGGACGCGCGCTAATTTGTTCCTGCACCAAAGGGTGTCAAACTTGATCTGACCTTGGTGCATACTATCGAGGATACGGAACCCCTCGTGTGCGAGTCCGACTCGCACTTGGTTGGTTTTTATTGATACTCTTTGATGTCTGTATTATTGGTCTGATGAACTCTGCATAGTATTTAGTAAAAATGTCTGTGCTCTGCTGCACCGACTCATACTAAATGCCAATAATATAAAATTATGTAGTGCTTATGTACGTGTGCTAATAATTTGACCAAGAAAATGTTGGAATATGTTGGCCACCCGTGCGCACGTTAGTGAAAAGAGGGGCTCAAAAAGCATAGAGAACGGAAGTATGCTATTATTTTGACGGTTGTCGGTTAATCTATTTATCTGCTCTTTGGTTTCAGTTGGTTTTGTTTTTATTTCGGCGTAAAATGTGTTTCTTTTTATTTTGTGCGTATTTTTCGCCAAACTCTAATAAAAATAAGAGCTATAACTACATACTAAAGAACTAATTGAAAAACATACAATTATAGTTATTTCAAAATGTCGTTTCCTGCATTTCCAGCTCAAGACTTGGCAAAATTAGTTTTAGGTAAGTAGTTGGCGGGAATTCGCGCTTTATTCTATTGTGTCAACAGCCTATTTGATTTACAATATTTTAATAATAAACATTATATTTTATGAAAACGATATAAAAATAAAAAGTTATGATAATTTACCTTTGTTTATGTGATCCTATCCTAACACAACCATAAATAAGTTTCATTTATCTCATTTTCAGGATATTTAATGGAAGAGCAGTTAATGACAGCTTATGATGAGTTTCTACAAGCTAGTCCGTACCTTGACCCATTTACAAATGAGTATGATAGACTCTGTATGCTATCTCTAAAGAATATTCTAGCCGAATACAGAGCTATGAGAATGCTTGGTAAGTCATATTATCTATCTATCCATCTATCATCACACCTTAACAATTAACAAATTATCATTTCTTAATGGAAATACTTTTTAAATATATTTGAAGTTTTAAATCTTTTATGGAATTACTTAGGTGGAATTAAAAATAACACCATCAACACACAAACAACATCATTATAATTTAGGACCATAAATACCTGGCAATGTAAACAATACCTTTTTTACTAATAGTTAAAGGTTATGTTTTGAATGGAGCCTCTGACAATAATTCCCTTATCCCTGTTATTTGCAACTACAAAGTAGATTGTAGTGTAGGTATTGTGTTATTAATCTTGGTTACTTTTATGCCAACACTGACCTGAAATGATATACATTTTAAATTCAACCCAAATATTATAAGTTTCATTGAGTTACTTATCTTATTTGGTAAAAAAACTGCATTTTTATTTGTAGTAATTTTTTTAAATAAGAGTTTAAAAATATTATTATTAGTTCTGCTAATGTGAAATAAGTAAAAAATGTAATTATTTTATAAAATTGTTACATCAAACAACATCTTATTTAACAAAAAATCAAAATGTCTAAAATCAAAACTATTTAATATTTCAGTTGAAACATGTAAACCATCCATACTAAGGAAGTATCTTCTGCAGTGTCCCACTTTATTTGAAATGATCAGGTTACTAATCAACAATGTGGATACAAACAAACTATGTAAACATGAAGAAAGTCCTGACAAAAAATTGTAAGTCTGATATATTTTGTTTTAAAAAATAATCATAACAGTATTGATATATTAGAAAAGACAACTTCACAATTTGGTTAACAGACTGTAAGGTGTTAAAAGAGATAAAGTTTGAACTACTGAACAAATTCTAGTATATTCTATCTTGTTTGAAAATATCTACGGGAGAAACTGGGGGCAGAAAGCTATTTTGTATAAAGAGGCTTACTATTGTCTGTTTCTAGGCCAGGCAGGAAAACAATCAATGACACAAAGCATTATGTTAACATTATGTTTACTACTAGATGACCTGTCCAAATACTTCACACCGTTAGTTCAACTGATCTCCAACAGATGGCATCTTTTAAAAAAATAAATAAATTAGTCTAATTTTAAAACAAACATTTAATTTTGATTTGTTTGTTTATTTTTGGTCATCTTCAAAATGGCGTATCAAACATTTTGATACAGTATTAAGGGAGATATTTGATACAGAATTGAGAAATGATTTCTGTTAAAACAATACACATTTTTAATAGTTACATATTCTATTGCGTTTCTTAGTATGGGGCTGGGGTGACACCACATAAAGATATTGACTTTGACTATATCATTACATATCTCCTGTCGCCTCGCCCTTTCCTCCTTATGGGAGTTATAAGGATTTCGGGAACTAGCCACAATAATAAATGAATATTTTACTCCATATTGTTTTATTTCAAGTTTTTATGTAGATAATAGTATTTTTACATCAGGAAAAGAATATATTAAAAGGAAAGGAGGGACAAAAGACAAAAAGGATCCAAAGGAGTCAAAGGAATGAAGGAGTAAAAAGGAGCACGAAATATCATGCTCCTTTATAGTATATTTTTATCAGCTTGTTGCAATTAGTTAAATTATTGGCATTATGAAATAGGTGTGCTACTTAGCAATGCTAAAACGGAATTGACTAACAATGGAAGAAAATAAACAAATAGCAGACACTGTTCCAAATTCAGATTATTTCAAAAATTCCTAAATTATAGGTAGTCAGTAACTTATTTTGTAAGGAGGTTAACAACTATTCAAACCTCATTAAGAAAATGGTCTCATTTATTAGCTAAATGAGCACAATGTTACACTCCTTTATATTCATCATACTTCTCATACATGCCTGGCATTTGATTGGACTGGCAATCATTGCACCGAAACAGCAAGTTTTTGACATGTTCAACCTTCAATGACAGTACACCCTCTGCCATCCTCTGTCAATATTATGCAGAGTGTATTTCCATGCTATACAATCTAAATTATATATTTTAAAATTTTCCAGTGTTTCGAAATCCTCTAAAACCCTTTTATCAAGAACTACAAGAATATATGAGCATCATGCTGCGCCAGCTCCTACTGAGGAAGTAAACAACATGGAAGTGGAGACCACATTACCAGGAGACTTGCCAGGTACAACATTATTTATTATAAAGCAAAGTCCCATGCCACAACTGTCTGTCTATGCCCTATTCACTCAGACACTACTGAGATTGATTAAGGTGAGGGTTAAGGAGTCTTAAAAATGTTTCTAACAATTAAACCGATTGGTAAAGCATTCGTGAACAGCATATTCCGGCTTTAGCTGGACGCACTACTAGACTGAAATAATTGTTGCTTTCCACCCTGGCTTCGCTCATGGAAATTTCTGAAATATGACAAGAATTGAACCCATAGGATTTCCAGGTTAAAAAGCCCATGTCTCTAGCTATCTGTGTGCTAAAAGATCATGTTAATCCGATGCCCTGTTTTGACGATAAACAAACGAACCAACACATAATATTTGTTAGGATATGTTAACATTAGTCTGAGAGCATAACACATTAATGGCAGATAAGAAAGGGCAGGGCATGAGTTTGTTAATCTATAGCAGTGGTTCCCAATTAGATTGTCCTGAGGACCCCTTCGAGAAGGGCCCAAACTCGCGTATCCCCTTTAGCCAAGGTGATAACTAATGAATTAAAATTAGTTTTTTGTCATTTAATAAATTTAAAATCTTAAAATTGATTGCTGTTTGCGTACAATCGAACGTAAAAACAGCTCCCGCTGCCAGTCGAAGGGATACTTGAGAATCCTGAGATTGCCGCGCGTACCCCCTCAAGCAAGTTCTTGGGCAACACTGATCTATAGTAATAATGAAGCTGAAAAGTTTGTTTGAACGCGCTAATATCTAGAACTACCAGTCGGATTTGAAAAAATATTTTTGCATTTGATAACCCAATTCTTGAAGAAAGGTATAATTATAACATCACGCTACGACCTAAAGGATCTGAGCAGTAACCATTAACGCGGGTGCAACCGTAAGGCACAGCTAGTGTCATAATAACATTATTATATAATTTTAACAGGAAATTACGACACCAAATTGTCAGAAGAGCGTAGACATCGTAAGGAAAGTGATATTGTTCAGAAAGCAGTCTCGTATGAAAAGAAGGATGTCACCATTTATAATTACAATTCTGTAAGTATTGTATTGTCTATTCTATAAGTATAGTATAGTGATTATTCCAATGACTCTTAAAATAATTTAACCAATAAAAATAGTAAAATAGGTTGCCATTTAAAATTCTAAAATGGCTTTATATTAACAATTTTACTTATTAATTAACGTTTTTTAAAGTTATTTTACATTTGCAGAACTAGTAATAATATTTTTTGAACGGTTATTTCAAATATTATAAATAAAAAGACATTCATAGTTTGCTTACCAAATAAGACCATTACATAATAAAACGGTAGACATTATGTTGTCTGTCCGCATCACGTAGAATCGATCTTGGATTGGTTTTTCAGAAAAAATAATCTTTAATTCAACTCAATTGGATTACTCAATCAATAGATATGCGCATTGTTTAGTTTTTCTATGTGTATATTTAGTTTTAATTGCGTGATTAGATGTAATTGTCACAGTATAGTGACGTTGGAGTCGGGCAGAGCCTCTACCTTCCGGAGGATACTTGGAAGCATGCATCGTTGTCGGTCGTCTTTTATGTCGCTATATGTTCCAACTGTCTCTGTGCGAAAAAATCACGTCGATCCGTTGCGCTGTTTTGACGCGAAAGAAGGACATACTTACAAACAAATACACTTTCGCATTTATAATATTAAGCTGGCTTCCCACGATGCGTGATATTGCGGACGCCCGCACCATGGGAAGGGTATCGTCCGTGCTAGTGCGGACACGTGCGTGCTGAATTTTGCAGCTAATCCCTTAACATTTTTGATTGAGCAATCGTTGTTGGCAGTTCCAGAATATGTTATCTTGTTGTTAGAATATTTTTATGGTGAACATTTCCTCCCAGGGCTCCATAAGGATGAAAAACGTACTAAATTTTACCTACTTGACCGGTAACTTGATAAGACGATGAACTGACCGTGAAAGCGTACCCGATTGAATTTTGAGTATAACAGATCTGATGATTCCGTCCCGACCTGGATGAACTTCTGTAACACCTGAAAATTATGACAATGCCTAAACCACTTTGACCTGATGTGAAGTGTATTTAAGTACTTGTTACGCCAACGTGTCCAAAATAATTGAGACATTGGTTGTGTTAGCTGAAACCTAGACGTTTGCCTTTTCAGGAACCAGTCCAATCTGACGCTAACATTCAAAATGTTAACAAAGGCAATAGAATTTCTTTATCTGGAACATTTGGTGATTTTGCTAGTGGAGTACAAGGTATGTTTGGTTCCATTATTTTATTTCATTCACAACAATATAACTACACTTGTAATGGTGTATTTGTCTCTGTGATAATGTAGGCGTGCCATTATGTACTTATATGAAGAAATAAAATAAAATAATTATAATGTATGTAGCGATTATAAATCACTACATATTATAAAATAAAGGCTCGCTACGTTCGTTTATGATTTTTTTTACTATTTAAGCGACAAATCCGGGCGGCAGGAATCAACACTACACAACTTGTTTTACCAGTTTCTTAGTCCTTTTCTTATCTTTAGTAGATAAGAAAGTACTAAATAATATTATTGAATATTTTTTAATCACGGGTGCCTTAGGGTCTTGTCATTTTAAACTTTTGGGAGTTTTGTGGGATTAAGTAAGATTGCATAAATAATTAATATTAATTTATTGTAGAGCTAACTTACCTCTAAAATTAGAATGTAATGACCTTTTTTGAACGGACTCTAGTACATTATTCGTTTATCAAGCTATTATTTAATATTTAGAATAATATATTTTAATAGCATGGTAGTTGGAACCCTCATCGCGTGAGACTAAATCGTGCTTCTCCGTTTAAATATAGTTTATTGTTTGTATTGCAGGGAATCCCGGAACTGCCGCGGTTGTGGCCGAATCTAGTACTCCATTCACGTCGGTAGGGGGGTAAGTTCAATATGTATATCTATAATCTCATTGATTTGTATGGTGAACGCTTAACAACTGAACTACTCGTACAACAAAATAATAGTGTTTACTACCGTTAGAGGCGCTGTTATAATAATAATTGCTTGTTAAAAAAAGTGTACCGACTTCAAAAATTATGCACTGAAAAGTGTGCTATCCGAAAGCAATTATATATAAAAAAAATACCCGAATCGCTTCAAGTGTGCCTATAAAATTTGAAGATCCTGACCTGATGACCATGGGACCACCTGGGAAGTATACCCTTTCAAACAAAAAAACATTTTCCATATCGGTCCAGTCTTCAAGTAATCGGGGAACATACATAAAAAAAACATAAAAGATTCCGACGAATTGAGAACCTCCTCCTTCTTTTGAAGGTAGGGGAAAAAAACCAAATACGCAAATGCAAGACCGTATAAACGTCAAATAAGTGCCAGGATCGAGCGCGAGTAGTTTGGAGGACGTCCGTATAACCACGTGATGCGTTTCGGCTCTGCTTATATGGCGCGGGTTACACAGTGTTTATGATTAATATCGGAGCGTATTTCAATCGATAGTAAAAAAATCACTTATCTCAAGAGTAGGGAAAAGTTGTTGGGGAAAGGGATTTCATGTTACTTTTTTTATACTGAAATTTTAATTTTCATCTTATTGTTTTTCTGAATTATCAGATTTCCGAACAAACCACTGGAACGAACTGCTGGCCAGTTAACTGATGACACGGACACGAGTACATCAAATAGAACTGTAAATTCGGCAATTGTTAATCACAACACTATCGTTGGCGCTGGAGACACCTGCTCGTCGCCCAGTGACAACCCCAACGTACCAAAAACGTCACAAAAAGTTAAAATCATCTCTGATATTAAAGTGGACGATTGTATATTAAGAAACGAGTTAATTAATGCTCATCCACCTGTGGTGCCGATAGTAACGCCGCAGCCGCTGAGGATTTATATCAATAAAGGTCCGGGCTTCGGTGAAGGTGGTAAAGTTGGGTTTACCAAGGATGAAATTATGGCCATGCCCACACTTATTTTAATGACTACTTCAGGTCAGTCTTTATATTATACTAGCTTTTACCTGCGGTTTCGCCCGCGTGGAAATAGAATATTAAGCTTGAGAAAGAAAAAAGAAATATATTGAGATTTCGAACTGAAAACTTATTTGTATCAAAATAAAATATAGCTACATGTTATAAAACAAAGTCCCCCGCCGTGTCTGTCTGTCTTTTCACGCAAAAACTACTGAACAGATTTTGTTGCAGTTTTCACGTTTAGATAGGTGATTCACGAGGAAAGTTTACGAGTATTAAACATTAACCTATCATGTTTGGGAGCTGAGCGTTAACAGTACTAGTGAGTGAATCAATTCGGCGAAGAAGTTAGTCCCAAAATGATGGAGGAAATAATTGTTTAGAATAAAATGATCTACTTGTAAACACATTGTTGTAACCGTGCGAAGCCAGAGGCAGTTCGCTAGTTACTCAGATATATGAAATCTTGATAAGTAATTTAAAACAATTTCACGGTGACTTATTAATAGAATCGTATCCAGAATTAGCATTATCGACCATATTTTTCGAAAGTTCTGATTTTTAGAAAGTTTCTATTATTATTACCCACTGTTTAAGTCGACTATCACCAATTTAAGGCGTGTATTTTTTGATGGAGTCGCCTGGAATAAACAGCCCCTATGGTGAACACCGTGAACCGACTGCCGATGTCTAAAGCAAGTGAAAGAAAGCACTTGTATAAGCTACTAGCTTTCCACCCCCGGCTTCGCACGTGGAAATGTTCAAACAAAATAAAATTATAGCACTCAGGGGTAAGATAATGTAGCTTCCTATTAGTGAAAGACTTTTCAGGATTGGATTAGTACTTTCAGAGATTACCCCCCTACATCCGAACTTACAAACTAACAAACTTAACCCTTTCTAATATTAGTATAGATACAAACACTTCCCCAGTTAAGATCTACTAATCTATGGAAAATTAATCATTGTATTCCAAACAGGACTTCTTGAATGGATTTCTAAACGACTTAAATGACATGACATTTTACATTCAAGGTGATTTGACTTAGATTTTTTGTGTTTCAGCTCCTACGATGGTGGCCAACACATTAAAAACGGTCCACACTACAACTGAACCAACCACGACGTCAACACTAACTCAACCTATATCTACAAATGTACATACATCCGCAATGTCTTCAATGACTGATTGCGAAGTCATCGATCTGACAGCTGGTTCTGCAAGGAAAAAAATGGAAGATAATGAACAGTTGTTGAGGGTAGCTATGGGAAAAATGCCATCTCTTCCTAAGGAATTCACTGAAACCGAAAAAGTTTGCACTCCTCATGGAACGAAACCGGTAAAAAAATCATCTTCAACGCCACGACGATCATCCCACATAAGAGTATTAGACTTTAATACACCAAGACGCATTCTTCAAGAAACTATTTCTGAAAACGGTACAAAGCAACATGAAACTGAAAACTTACCCAAGTTCGATATTAATAACACTGCACCGGCAAATGAGAAACAAGGTACTGCAGTCCAGAATCCCGTAAATAAAACGAAGGAAAATAAGAAAACGCCCGTAGTAAAGAATAAATTTTGGGATACCGATCTGCGCTCGCTTGTTGATCCAACAGACGTTAAATTTATGCCAAAACCAAGATCAAAGCCAACAACTAAATCGCTGGACCAACAGAAAAAAGTTAAAAAGAAGGCGACTAAGTTAAACAATAATGACACTAAAAGTAAAAAATCGTCTAGAGAAAATAATAAAGATAAGTTATGTAAATGTGCTACCCAACCTCTAGAAAATGCTCCTGTAAAATTAACTAAAAATGACGTCCATGATATCAAGATTGATAAATCTGACGAAAAAGTAACACCAGATTTAGAAAGAGATCCTTTACATAATGCAATAGTAAGTAAATTGAATATATCAGATCTATTTGAAACACCTTTTAAACAAGCAATATACGACATACAAATGGACACTCCTAGATTTATGGAGACAGAGTTTTCCGATGAACCAATTTCTGCAATAAAAATCTTGAATATGCCTACACCTAAATTTCTTAATACATCGGAAGCACCTCAAACCCCCGCATCCTACTGTTCGCGACCTACAGATTACTCTAGCGGCGGTTCCTATTATAAACCCGATGAACAGGATTATATTCCACTACCAGAGATTTTACGGGGCTCTATAGCAACGTCTTCACCGCTGAAAACTAAAACTGATGATAACATAAAAGCTGAGAAATCAAGCAGTAAGCGAACATCTCGGCCTGTACGTCAGTGTACAAAGAATGTGTCATATTTCAATAGTCCTTTTGCTAAAGCAAACAATAATGAAGATAATGGCAAACAAAAGTCTTTGGAACCCTCAGTTTCAGGTGAGAATAAAAATGTAACGGATAAAGTGATATCTACTAATGACGGTCAGAGTAAATTGGAAGTTAAAAAGAAAGTTTCCAGGAGTAAGTCTCCTAGAAAGGGTACACCAAAAATTCATGCTAAAATAAACGTAAACAATTTAGGTTCTAAAGGCAGCCAACGTAGTAAGAAAAATAAAGATTCCTCTACAATGAATAAAGATTCAAAGAAAAGCAAAGAAAGAAAAATCAGTGAAAAGAAACGAGACAGTGTAAGTAGTGTAACAGATGTTAGTGAACAAGAAGAATCAAACGCTGTCCCAATTTCAATACAGAATGGTTCGAATGTCCGAGATTTTCACGAAGAACTGATTAAAAGGGGTTTTGATTTGGAAACTGCTCAAATTATTGAACGAGACTTCTTAGATGAAGGGCAGTCGCAATCTCAGCAAATCGAAGCTATTACAGAAATGTATAAATCAAGAAACGCTGTCAATGCTGTTACTTCTAATGCCGACGCAGGCAAAGATGAATTTGACGACGAATTAGAGTTTTCTGTATCTAATTTCGATTATCAAAGTAAAAGCTATTATGTAATGGAACATTCTGAGGGAGTGCCAAATAAAAGTGCCCATGTCAGTTTTAAAGATACATTTTGTATGGAAGTTTGTATCGAAGATGTTGAGATTCGATTAAGTGCCACGGAATTTGAAACTTTATATAATGAAACACCCGAAGAAAATCTAGAAACCAAAAAAGGTATAGATCCTATTGAAGAAACTCTTAGTGCAATTCATTCAATAAGTAACATGGACAGGCTTTATACTCCTAGAAAGGAAATGACGCGAGTTCAAGCTACGTGTCTAGATATATTCGACTCTACACTTGCTAGCTTAGATACGCCAATAAAATGTAACACGCCAGCGCGGACAAATGTCAAAGAAGTATTAGAAAATGAACACGTAGATAAAGACGAAGAACAAGAAAAACAAACGGCTGTTACGAATCGTAAACGGCCACGAAACGATTCCGACTCTGATGAATGCGAAACTAAGAAAAGCAAGAACTTGATAGCCAATATACAGAAATTTGACATTGAATCTATACTGAGTAAACTTCACGGACTATAAGTGGATATTTTTTATTTTTTTTGACATCACGTATTTTTTGCGGTTTTGTAAATAACAAAAGTTAAATAAAAATAAGAGATTTATTTAATTTTTTAACTACCTAGATAGAAGTAAGGCCTTTGAAATGATTTATTTGTATTTTGTAAATATATCTGTTAATTTACAATTTAAGCCTAACTGAGCTTTTGTTTTATTTGTAACTAACTTTCCGCCCCTGGTGGATATTTTCGAACAAAATATTGTATAGGCTATATTACTCAGGGATATCGTAGCTTTCTATTCTTTTTTAGAATCGGTTTAGTAGTTTGAGAGATAACCCCTTACATCCAAACTTACAAACTTTACCTCTTTTATTTTAAAATTATTTTGTCGCGCGTCAGTTTTGTTTACTATAAATAATACAGGGCAAATATGTTCTGAGTTAAATACTCAAGATAATAAACAAATTTATTTAGATATATGTATGTAATATCGGTTAAAACAGCTTCGTAAATAAATTCATTATTTTTAATCAAATGGTTACTGTGTGTTATCATTAGATGATAGACATTTGCTGTCGCGGACTTTTTTGTAGAACTTTTCAAGAGGAACAAAGGACTTTTTCCGACTTAGTTGACGAATATCATCATAACTCGTCGACTGAGTGCCTATTTTACTTGACGCAGGAATTCGGTTACTCGTATCATCCCAGCTCTCCATGAAGCCGATCAGCCCCCTTCGTGTTGACGCAAGCCTCCTGAAGGGTCCCCGTGGCACCGAGATGAGCATCCCTGTACTCTGTCAAAGCTGCACACTCCAGAAGGATGTTGACCGTTTCTTCAGTCTCCATGCATGCTCTGCTGCTCTCATAGACTAGTGGATTACTAGTGGTGTAATGCCAATATTAAAAAGGTGTAGGTATATTATAACGACTTGTGTCAGTAGAGCGTTCAGAGTAGGCAGAGATAGTTTTGACTGTCTGCTGCAGCTCTCAAGTCTGGCCCATTGTGTGTCATGATTATGGGCGGTTTTTCATAAAACCTGCCCGCAAAACAATTACATACAATAATATAATTTAAAGTAATAATATAATAACAAAGGGTGTATATCGCAAAAATCAAAGGGAGTGCTGACTACTGCTGACAGAGGACGAGGACACCGACGTAGGTGTACTTTTATTGAAAATATAAAAAAATATTGATTGAAGGCAATGTTAAAAGTTGGTACACAATCGCCGAGCATGTATGAAAGCTATGATGAATATAAAAGAAGCGAAAGACGTCAGTATGACAAGTATATTAGTTGGTGAGGATAGTAACAAATGGCATTTCATTGTTTCTGTCTACCCCTCTTGGAATAAAAGCCGTGATGATAGATATAATGTGATAATTAAATTTAGCCTGTGTTGTGATCGGATCCAGTCTCTAGGCACCCATATGTTTGTTTGCAAATATATATTTTATACCCTCATTGTGATTCACACACAGTTTGAAATGACCTATCCTATGACCAAAGGCAAATTCATAATAGCTTTTGTTCATCCTCGAGATTGAGAAAGACTATGAAGAACTTTTGCAGACATGATTTTATTCATTGCAATTCTATACAAATACTAAAAATTCCACGAAAATCACACATGAGCTTCAGCTTTTATAACATGCCGTGCGAATTATCAGATTCGTTAAGGTGCTCTCATTAAATAGGTCACGTGAGTGCGTCCAATTTACTGTCCGGAATTTACTGTCTACAATTATGATATTTAATTTAATTAGATTCTGTCCCTACGTTGTATAACCGTTCATTACCCATGCTAATGCGGCATTATAGGCGCGGGCGCAGATACTAATCTACACTGGGATCACATTGTAAAACAGATTCCCTATCTGTCTGTCTACAAAACTACTGGATGTACCAGTCTATTTTTTAAGACTTGTCTTATTTAGTAAACAAAATTCGTATGACTTATTGTAATTAAAAAAAAAAAAATAAAAGTTTAATAAATCTGATTATTAGTTCTGCAAATGTAAAAAATGTTAATCATAATAATTGTTATAATAAAATTGTTATTATAACGTCTTTTAAGAATGTTAAAAATGGAAATATTTAGTTACATTTGATTCATTAAAATTTCGCATAAGAAACTACTATAATACTACTAACGCCATCTGTTGAGAGCTAGATTCGAGACGATCAAGTTCACAGCGTCTTGTTGGTTGTTTTTTTTTGTAACATAATTATTTGTTAAGTAGGCCACACATTGGAAATTTTCCATTCCAGTCGCCGGATGATCTAGGCAGACCGTTCGTTATAAGAATTGGACGAGTCTGTGTTCGGTTATTTCAGAATCATTGTATAAATAGTCTATGAGCAACATGTAATAACTGAGTTTTGAAAGCGATGTCTGATTTTCAGTTCTCAAACACCTTAAACACCTAATCAAAGTTAATCAGAGATTAGTTAAAAGTTAACTGCCAAAACCATACACGATCAAGTAAACATAACCTTTTTGTTAACTAATCTAAAGAAATTGGGCGCTAAAGATCGCTATAATACATTTTAATAAAAATAATAATAACTAACTGGAAATACCTACATCATGAAGGATGGCACGGCTGACATCTGTCGAGCATGCCACCACCCCGGAGAGTCAGTTTGCAATCAGGCATGATATTTCCGGTTGTTCTCGTCTTGCCAACGGCGACTACTTGCACAGGCACAACCAAGTAGCCAGGATTATACACCAACAACTTGCAACAACCACCAACCAAGCCATTATTTTGAAAAAATAAAACACAAAGTACGACTTTACCTTTTATTACATCTTTTCTGCAATAGGTCAATATCCTAGCTCGCTTGACTCGACCTCATCAGCTCAGCTGAACTGATAGTAATTACCTACTTTTTAAAATTCTTAATTTCAAAAAGTGTCGGTGACGGATTTCGGGAGGGGGGGGGGGCGGACCCCCTGGACCCTCCCCCTGCCTACGTGCTTGGCCACGCTCTACTGGGATCGATCTATCATCTTCTTTTATTATGGTTCCACCAATGTTAGTCGGTTATTTACCAATGTCAAGTATATACCTATGTGCCGATTAATCAGTATATATCTAAGATGATCCCGCTGACTGTGATATGCCCTACTAATCACTGACTAATCACAACTATTACATTATCATCTATCAGACAGAACTATTGTTCCCAATAAGCTTGATATTATGTTGGTAGGTCGATCAGCGCGCTTTGCAATCTTGTGAAAGCTGAGAAAGATAAACAATCAAAATTGGCTCACAAGATGTGTCGACAACATGTGGGATGTGACGTCGGCGATCATTGTACCGATAGTCGTGACGGTCAATGGTCTGTTTGCCAAGAGTTTTGACCATCACCTTATGCGGTTGGGCCAAGGACTAGATCCAGAAGGCAGTACTTCTCAGCACGGCCGTATTGTGAATAGTGTAACGAGTAGGTACTTAAATTGCACAAATAAATACCTAAACACATCAAGGTCGATAGACGTCTCTAGAAACATCCAGAGAGAATCATGTACAAACGAAAATGGACCGTATGTGCCTAGTCATAGGTACCAAAATCGGCCGCGGTCGGTGTGTAGGTATTTGGCGCCGAGTCCCATCGAGGCGCGTCTATAACTTTGTACAACAATCTCGGCTTGTCTCGAATGTTCGGTGGGCAATATAAACAGAGGATCTTGACCGGAAATAACTCAGTGCGAATCAGAGCGACAAAAGCGAAACAGTGAAGTGGAATTTAGTGCGACTAAGTGTTATTTTAGTGTTTTCATTTATTTAACTGTATTCCTGTGGTGTTAAAGTAAAGTTTGTTTATTTAATCGGTATTTTAAATCTCTTCGAACCCTAGCTCGTAACAATAGGTTCCTCTCTCTGCAGCCCTAACCATCGGTAGTTATGGTGTTTACCTCGTATTTTGTATATTATCAACCTAGATCGTCTGCTGTAGATAAAGATAAAGGTACAAAAATTAGTAGCAAAAGAAGATAATTAAAATTTTAAACCGCCACCTTAACTGATTGGACAGTCTAATAGGCGTGACGACATGAACAAGTCATTATCTTGTAAAGTTTAGAATTAATCCAATTAAACAACCATCAATTTATTTTACACTACATTGATTTTTATACAGTAATTACCCATAGTAATATATCTAAGATTCCTCATTTATAATGAGCATCATATATAAGATTTTTTTTTTTCACGGGTTGCCTTACAGCTCCTGAAACCAACTGTATTACCGTCCCAGGGTAGGTACCCAGCGAAAGACCAAGTCTCCCTCTTTTAGCCGATGGTATTTGTGAGGCTATACCTACCTAACAAGTCGCCAGTTCTGTTGAGGTATATTTTAATGGAAAAGCCTCTGAATGTGGTTTGTCGGATTATGTATATACCTAAGTTTTTATAAGTTTTTATTATGAACTCATTGTTACATGGCCGGGATCCGGAATCGAACCCGTGGTCTGCCTATAGTCTAACCACTCGGTCATACTACTTACCAAACATTCAAATCCAAACAGCCTTTATGACGTGATTGACATTTAGAATTAATACAATAATATTCCTCAATAAACGGCCAATATGTTTTCAAATCGCACTGGTACCACAGCTGGTAATTTCTGAAATTATACATGTTATTTAGTTTTATATATCATTTATTTATTTATTTTTTATTAAGCCTCTCTTATAGACAATATTCACAAAAAAATCACATTAAGTTACACAATAGACTTTTCACAATACCTAAAAATATTCACTCAATCTGAACTTCATATCAGACTCCATTATAAAGTCAAAACACATAATTTCAATTTTATTCAGAACAAATTAAATAATGTAAAATACGGTCCGAATTGAGAACCTTCTCCTTCTTTTTTTGGAAGTCGGTTAAAAATTAAGTCGAATTAATTCAAATTAAATCAAAAGTAATTCAAATTAAATAAAATCAAAATATAAAATCAAATCACTTAAATAAAAAATAAATCATAATCAAGTCAAATTACTTGAATGAAATAAAATAAAATTTATATATTAGTATAGGTACTTATGACAAACAGGAGAGTAACTATAATAACAGTAATATTAAATAATTTCCAGAAAAAAGTATAATTTGAAATTGGCGTCCCAGTTTCATCCCCCAGACCGTACTAACCTACACCAAAATATACGACAGTGTCTAAGTGGAGGGTGGTTTGTAGGGCAGGGGGCGGCCTTAAGTGGGTCATGGATAGATCTCCCTCTCTCCCGACTCCCTTGTCAACTACTTGCAATATATCCGGAGATCTGAGGCCGAAATTAAATTGGACCTAGCCTAAACTGCATGGTAGTTTGTGTAATCATTTGAATTGTACCTGACCTAAATTTATATAATTTAGATAAATAAATACATTCATATAAATAGATTTTTTTTCAGCAAATTTTTGAAGTTTTCAGGAAATCATGAACCCATTGTCTCTATTTTTATTTACAAAAAATCCACAGCACTCCACCCACACTGGGTGGAAAATAACACATTTTGAAAAATAAGCAAAACATACTGCCACAAAATGATTTCTACTCTGTTCTGGTACATGTTAAAAATAAACGACGAAGTTATCCGCGAACACACATAAAAAAATAATATATACGGTCGAATTGAGTAATGTCTTTTTTTTTTGAAGTCGTTAAAAATTACAATCAAAAACTAAGAAAATTAAGAAAAATAAATAAAGACAGCAAGTGCCGTAAAGTCGGAGCTTATTGAAGTAAGATGTAGCGCTTTCAAATATTACCTACCTCACACGATAACGTTTTTTTCTTCACGGGTGGGCTTACATCTCCCGAAACTAAGTCTTACTTTTTTAGCCGATGGTATTTGTGAGGTTATACCTAACGAGTGGCCATGTTGAGGTGTATAAACTATCAAACCATGAGAATAATGAGAAATATATTAGCAGTTGTTGCAGACAGACGAAGGAGACACAGATCTCTTCCCCTTCAGCGCGCAGAAATTTCCCCCTAAGCAGAAATGTTGTCATTTGCAGATTGCATGATATGTACAATAAACATTTAAAAAAAACAGTTTTTCATTTAATGTATGGATGGTTAGCACATACATACACACAAACACACACCCCCACTCACTCACCACACACTACATAAACGCTTGACAGCTACACTACGAGTCTGAATTTTAATTTTTATTTTTAACGACTATGTGTGTTCGCCGATAACTTCGTCGTTTATGAACCGATTTTGATGATTTCTTTTTTAATCGACAGATAATTCTTCCGGATTGGTCCCATTTTTATGTCATAAAAATTGGTTCATTACTTTTTCAGTAATTTTGAAAAAAACTGACTTTATACAGTAAATTATCAGTATCTCGATGAAATATGTACCGATTTTAACGACTTATTTTTTTTAAGGATATAATAATTTCTCGACATTATCTCAGAGACATATGACGAAAATCGGTTCAGTAGTTTTTTAGAAATTCAGTAATTTGTCTCTGTTTACGGCTGAAAATTATGTATTTCTTACTTTTCAGTGCAAATTTTTGAAGTCGGTACACATTTTTTATATCTTAGTTTTTATTGTAATTTTTTTTGTTTTCTAGTTTGGTTTGCCATTTTTAGAGTAGTTTTTGACTTTTAATTTTAATTATTTGTAGATTTTTTTGACATTATTACTTTTGTTATTTTATTGTTTATTTTTGGATTGCTTGATCTAATTTATAATGTCTCCGTAACGTTAACAGAGTAGAAATCCATTTGTTATGTTTTGCTTGTTTTCAAAATGATTGTATTGTGTGGATTTTTGTGAAGGTATAAATAAATAAATTATTGCAAATTAGACAGGACTTTTTAATAATTTTTGATAAATTCTATATTTTCCTTCATTGAACACCTGCTTTTTGCTCATAATAAACTTATTTTTCATGTAATTCTATTCCATAACTCTCCAGGAAAATCGTCTTCCATAAATCAGCCTTTCAGTAAAAAATAATAAAAAAAATTATCAGAGATTTTCCAACATTGAGGTAGGTTAGTACATTGAGTAATGCCTGCAGTTCCGTGCTGCCAGATATCTTTAAATAATGACTCGTCGGGAGAAGTGGCGGCGTCGTTTGCCTTGGGGACACATCGTCTACATAGCGACGAATGCTGACGTGGAAGTTTGTCGAATATATTTACGTGTACCTAATGTGTATATTAGGATGTCCTTATTTTGACAATTTTTGAATTTTATGCTCCCAGGTTCGAAATTCTTCTTCGTCCCATTATTTGGGATCGACTTCCAACGTGCGTCGCTAGCTTAGTTGCATCTGTTTGTTTGATCTAGCTAAAATTAATCTCTAAAATTATAATAGTTAAAAATCTGTAAACACTCTAAAGAAGCCAAGTTTTATATTTTTTGAACAGACTTTGGCCGGAATAAACAAACTCATTGTCTCATGTGTCTGTGATTTAAAAATGTATAGGTAATTTTCAACTTCAGTGATGAATACTTTAAATGTCTGTAATTTGTATGGGAAAAACTATTCCCTATTTCAGATAGATTATTTACAGTGAAATAGAGAATTTTTATTCCATACAAATTACAGACAGATTAAATATGAATAACAATTTTAGCATCTACATAATATGTAAAAAGTTAATGTCTTATGATCTATTTACATTATTCCTGAGTTGAATTCACGGCGTTTATATAAAAGTACGAAGATATAATACAAATAAAAATAACGTGTTTTTGCTACAGTAATGAACACCCAGTAATTGACATCTCTAAAATAGAATTTTCAGCAATGGTCATAATGTGCTATGACAATATAAGTATTACTAATATAAATTCATTCAAATTGCACACGAAATTTATTAGTAATAGCAATAATGAAGAAGGTTTAAATTCTTTAATATACCGATTAGTACATGGGAATTTATTATTTTAGACGAAATATTTATATTTCGTTAATATCACTGAGAGGCCATTCATAAATTACGTCACACAGTTTTCATGATTTTGGACCCCCCCCCCCTTAGTGAAACTAAGTTATTTATAAAAGGTTGTTATGTCATGAAAAGTTATGAAATTTTGATTAGGTACAATTATATCGTGTTCATCCCTGGTGCCACGTCCAACACTGGCGGCACTACGCTACCTAAGTATCAAGTGGAATATGAGAACAAAAGTAACTATTTATTTTAGTTCTAAAATATATTGAGAATCGCCAATAGGTACGATGAAGGTTGTATCCTTGTATAGGTATAGTTACGTAAATACCTACCTACCTACTTAGAGGTTCTCAAATACTATCTAGCTAGACAGATGGTAGTTTGTCAGCCAAGTTCGCAAAGGAAAAGGATGATGATGATGCAGGTCGTGGGTTATATTACAAGAAATATTTTGGGCCACTTTCGCCCCTGTGTCTAGTAAGACTTTCCGATCTAGAATAACAAATTTTATGAATTACCAAAGCTGAGCACCAATATTCTTCCATCGCTTCGAAGTGTAGAAATAGCTAACATCCGCACTTTTTTCTCAAACAAAAAGTACAGGTGATGTATTTTATGTAATTTTGTTACAATATGTCTAAATACGCTGCGAGTTATAAAGGCTCCGTTGTATAAGTAATTAAAACTTGTCATTTTATCCATTAACATTTTCCCAAACATTTTACGATAACTCCACAAAACTCCACAAATTTTAAGCTTCATAGGTGTATACATACCACCTAATTCCTACGTCAGTTCGGCTATAAATGATAGCGGGTGATTTTACATCCCACCCTTACCTCCCAACCCCCACACACCCCAGAGGTCTACCAAAGTGCAACGGAGACGGCCATACTACTAGATACTGCGTGATCTCCTTTTCAAGTAATTTGCCGGAAATTTCCCTTTATTGAGAACAAAGAGCTTTACGGTACAGATTCTTAGTCCATTTAATATGAAAATCACTACTAATATTATGTACGCATTGTATTAGGAATACAACAACTTTCTCAGTCTCTCCTCTACACTCCCAATAGTTGATCCGTTTCAGTTGGTCAGTTTAGTTGGTCGGAGTGGAGGAACGGCCTAAGGAATATACCTTCCAATTTTCATATTAGGCTGTGCGTTGATTGTTAGTTAGTCAGCGATGAGACTGTTTTATATATTTTACCCGGATCCCGGCCATGTACCAAAGGGTTTTTAATTAAAACTTATGTACATAATCCGACAAAGCACACTAAGACGCTTTTCTATATAAATATACCTCAACATGGCCACTCGTTAGGTATAGCCTCACAAATACCATCGGCTAAACGAGGGAGACTTTGTCTTCCGCTGGGTACCCTGGAACCGTAACACGGTTTCGGGAGCTGTAAGGCAACCTGTGAAGAAAAAAACACATAATTTTTAGTCAATCAAGTTTGAAGGGAGTTCAACGAAGGGTTTGATTACTCAAAACCTTATTTAAATACTAGAACTTAAATTCTCAACACTGTAAAACGCTGTGTGAATCACATACGACTCACGGATTTACTTCTTCAAATCCGATCACATTTTTCACTTTTAGCTGGTTTTGCACAGGTAGAAAACTTGTTCTAGAAAAAAATTTCTCGGAATAATGATATATTTTCCAGGGATAAAAAGTAGCAGCGCAAATCGCAATATGCAAAAAATCACGTCGATTTAACGGAATTTAGTTAATTAATATTAGTTAGTACATTTTCTTTCTAGGTTATTATTTACAGTTCAGAAATCAATGCCACAACACCAGGTGTAAAGGCCGTGATGGTGTCGTGAACTCTCCATAATCCTAAAATAAAAATCCCATTTAGGAAAATCGCCTAAAAGTTTCCGTAACCACATGAATGTGCGAACCGAGCCAACTAGGTCGAGTCGAGTTGACGCGACTCCTATTATAGGTACATTTTTCGCATCTTATGTAATAATAAAAAAAAAACCAAAAATAAATAAATTACGCTGTAAATATAATTGCGCAAATTCATTAAAAATATGCTAAGCACCAAATACTTCTCGTGATTCGGAGGGCACATAACCAGATGTAACACATGTTAAAGACGCTCCTAACTTAGTCCTTACTAGTGACCCCACCCCCGGCTTCGCACGGGTACAATATGGTATGCTACAAATGTATGCTACCGCGGCCTTTTTTGTCTATTATAGCCTGATGTGTAAGCTATAACATTGTAAAGTTTTATAAAAATCCGCCCAGTAGTTTTTGCGTGAAGGAGTAACAAACAATTATCCATCCTCACAAACTTTCGCGTTTATAGTGTAATGTCAATTCTTTGGTATTAATATAATACTGGCTTTCCACCCCCGGCTTCACCCGTGAATAATTTTGAACAAAATAAAATGTAGCCTATGTTACTCAAGGATATAGTAGCTTAAAGCTAAAGAATTTTTAGAATCGGTTCAGTAGTTTGAGATATTACCCCCTACATAAAAAAAATTACTTCTTTTTAATATTACAATAGACTAGCGCCCCGTCCTGGCTTCGCCCGTGGAATTTTAAAATCACATCATCTTGTTGATACAATAAGGAACATTGACATTATTGGTTACTGCTCCGCTCCCAAAGGACGTAGCGTAATGTTTTATACATACAATCCTTCCTTGTAAATCAGTCTATCTATTAATGAAAACCGTATCAAAATCGGTCCAGTAGTTCTTGAGTCAATATAGATTTTCCAACTGAGTTAAATACTGTAATTTTAACTAAGTAATGTATTAATCAAGAAGCTAGGTTGCCATGTCCTAGCTCTATTCCAATATTTATTCTCCAATTTGAGACTAGGTAATACAAACTGGTCTGCCCCGTCGCAACGTAAGTGCCAAGTATTACCTTAAGTGTGTCAATTGCAGAGCGGTGTGCGTGCTCTTGCAGAGAAGGGGTGAGGGTTGGCAAACATAATTTAATAAAGATTGAGATAACCACGTGTCACTTTACTAATTTTTTTGACTCGAAATACTGGTTTTATATACTATTTGGACGTTGAAATAATGACAATAAATTAGAAAAAAAAAGAAATAAATTGTGACAAAGTTCTCAATTTTTTGGGTGATAATCATCTAGCGACAATTGTTTTTATTAAATATTCCGGGATAAAAAACTGTAGTCCGTGCCAGTATCCGGCCTTCCACTCAAACTATACCTATCGGAGCAAAATATTACATTTATAAAAAAAAAATTAAGCACATAAACAGATTTACAGTTAGGTATATTATACCCGCCCCGGCTTTGCCCGTGGAATTTTAATATCATCGATCCCGTTGACAGACTTGGCCGCATAAGGAACATTGACAAAATTAGCTCCCAAAAGATGTACCGTGATGTTTCATACACATAAACCTTCCTCTTGAATCAATCTATCTAAACAGTAACAAAATCGTTCTAGTAGTTTTTGAGTCTATAAGGCACAGACAAATATATCCATTTTAATATATAACTAGCTTATATTAACTTCATCCCTTATTATGGTTTTGAGTTCATACAATCCCTGAAAATCTTATTCAGACTATTACATACATTTAAAAAAAAGCCAAATCTGTCCAGCCGTTCTCCAGTGATGCGCTTTTACTAACGAAGGGCATTTAATTTTTATTTAATTGTTTTTTTAGCGTTCCGTACCCAAAGGGTAAAAACGGAAACCCTATTACTAAGACTCCGCTGTCCGTCCGTCTATCTGTCCGTCTGTCACCAGGCTTTATCTCATGAACCGTGATAGTTAGACAGTTAAAATTTTTACAGATGATGTATTTATGTTGCCGCTATAACAAATACTAAAAAACAGAATAAAATAAATATTTAAGGGGGCTCCCATACAACAAACGTATTTTTTTTGCCGTTTTTATAGAATTTATGAACCCTTCATGCGCGAGTCCCACTCGCACTTGGCCGGTTTTTTAGTTACCTATTTGTTTAGTAATCTAGTAAAAATTTAAACAAAATATGGGAAAATTGAATTTTCGATAAACAACTTTTATACCCGTGTAAAGCCAGGACAGGTCACCGAATATAGTAAGTACTCGACAACTTTTTAAAAGATTAAAATTAAAATAGATCCAATAAGAACATAATTTCTCATTAGATCCATTGAAATTTAAATACATTCAAACATAGATCTATCGGGACAAAAAAAATCTAATTAGATCCATTTTAAATAAACACAGATCTAATGAGAAAAAAAATTCTGACTAGATCCATCATGGATCTGGCGAAAGGATCTACTGAGAATGATCCGAAACTATATCAACAAAATTTTTGATTAAATTCGCCCTTTTCTGTAAATATATATAAAACCGTCAAAAATAAAGTTCGTTCAGGAGTTTTTCTCCGTACACACACTGTTCATGTAAAAAAATTGCCGAAATACTTGACAACCCTGGGCCAACCAACTTTGGGCGAGGGGTGAGAAGGGTGGGGTAGTGGGGTAGGTCGTTGGATCGATAGCCGACGTCTGGCCCCCGACCACTTCTCTTTCTTACCACCTTCCTAAATACTAATTACGTGCTTTGACACAGGCTGCACTGCTGAATATTCTTTGGTGCTAGGTTCCTAATGAAATCTTGATGCTCTGGCTACAAATTGCTTTTGGCTTGCGCTGTAATGAACGGTTTTTGAGTCACTTTAAAGGGGAATCTGTGAAAAATATTGTAAAGATTTGAATTTTTGCGACTATTTTTGAATCGTCTATCAAGATAACAGGTAGTTTTTAATAACTGAGCGAGAAAAACACTTTTTTGTCATGTTTAGCCCATAGAATATTATCTATTTATCATCACGTATTTCATTCCAAGAGGGGTAGACAGAGACAATCGAATGCCATTTGTTACGACCCTGACATAACTCTTTCGCTTGTATATTCATACTTTTCCATACATTGTGGCGATTGTGTGTACTTCTAACATAGCCATCACTCAATTTTTAATTATATGTTCAATTAAAGTAGACCTAGGTCGCCCTCTGCCAGCATTCCCTTTCACTTCTCCCATATAAACCTTTTTAGTCCATTTCTCATTCTTTCAACATATCCAAACCAGCGTAAATTACTTTTCTTCATATAAGTTACAGAACTTTCTTTATATTATATTACTAGCTTACCGCCCCCGGTTTCGCCCGTTGATATTTTCGAACAAACTAAAATATAGCCTGTAGCACTCAGGGATAATGTAGCTTCCTTTTAGTGAAAGAATTTTCAGAATCGGATAAGTAGTTTGAGAGATTACATCCAACCTTACAACACCTTTGTATAATATTAATTAGTATATAAAAGGGTCCTGATTTTGACATTTATCTTTTGCGTGGGTCTTATTAAAAATATTACTGTACTAGAAATACAACCAAATTATATGTCTATGAATATTTTTACAAAATTGGTTCAATTTATTACAAAATCAGGCTGAAAAATGTTACTGTTATTCCAATATTCTTTATTGCAGCTAGTGTTTAGAGATTATAAGTTTTATTCCGAATCCTTGCATAACTGAAAGCGTATTTGTTTGATTTAAAAATATTTAATAAGCATTTTGTATGAAAATCCGTTGATAGCGATAGACTTTACGCCAGGGGGCTTGCTAAGCGTCATTTTTCTTTAATCTACCTTTCGTGCTTCGAAGGGCACGCGTCCGTACTTCTAACAGATAAGTAACTCTCTTTAAAATGGACACATTGCTGCTGCTGGCACACACCGTAATGTAATTTTACATGCAGTGAATCATGAAAGTTCATAAGCCGGATAAATTGGAAATAAGATTAAATTTTGTTGAACGTAGCATACCTAGACTGTTATAATAGGATTTTAGTATCTGGGTACAATACCCGGCTAATACTTTGCGAAACTTTATGGTCTTACTTAGCGGTTGCCTGCTGCTTCGCGTGTGTTAGCTGTCTTAGATGTGAAAGTATGGCCTCACAAATCAGCTAAAAGAGAAAGACTTGGTTTTTCGCTGGGTACCTCGTTGAGCGAGGAAGGAGCCAGCCCTCTTGTCACCAGAAGAGATGATCAGCCGAGGGGATATATTATCTTTAATCAAATAAAAAGAAATATTAGGTATTGAACGAGAAAATAATTTTAATAAGAACAAAGTACAAAGGAAAGTGTGAAAATTCCTTGAAGCGAAACTTCTCAACGACCTTCAAGCTCCGTGGTGAGATGCGGAAACTTGTAAATACCACCCTACGTACATACACTATCGCCCACGTCTTTATTTGGAATTGTACGTGATATGATCATGCCTTTATTTAGTTGGAGTGAACAAAGGAGCAGTCTCATAAGTTTTTAGGGTTCGGTACCCAAAGGGTAAAAACGGAAACCCTATTATTAAGGCTCCGCTGTCCGTCCATCCGTCTGTCTGTCTGTCACCAGGCTGTATCTCATGAACCGTGATAGTTACACAGTTGAAAATTTCACAGATGATGTATTTCTGTTGCCGCTATAACAACAAATACTAAAAAACAGAATAAAATAAATATTTAAGGGGGCTCCCATACAAGTTTTTTTTTTGCTGTTTTTATAGATAATGGTACGCGAGCCGACTCGCACTTGGGCGGCTTTTTTTATAACTTCTCGTATTGCCGGTATCATGCCCTGGGTACCCAGTCGAAGACAAAATCGTTAGCCGATGGTATTTGTGAGACTATACCTAACGAGTGAAAAGTTCTGTTGAGGTATATTTAAATGGAAAAGTCTCCAAGTATCTCTTGTCGGATTATGTAATTTCCTAGCCAGCCTTATTTCATCAAAAATAGTGGTGATATTTCTTAAATGTTCTTACTTCTGACATTTTTTATTGTTATTTTTATAATTGTTATATGTGACATAGTATTATACAGATCAAGACTTGATTTAAAGATCTGCCTTTCGTCTTCCTGAAATTCTGATTATTTTTATTAGTCTTCATTTCGTTGAAGTATTACAGCTTTGGTATTGAATAAAAAAAGGAACAAGCCCTAAAAACGGAGCTAAAAATCAATACCGAATAATTCGGCACAAAATCCAAATTGGAATTTCCTATAAAACTGCCCAAAGAAAACACCAAGTCTCATTGCACGCGTAAGCCGACGTACTCGTAAAGAGGTGCAGCCCAAGAACCGCTTGCGTCCATTACCCCCCTTTGGAGTTAACCCCCTTTAACTCCCATTTTGGGACCCCTTCCCACGAATTGTGGGCGAAAGAAGTGTAAAACCCCCCCGCCCCCACACGGGTGGGAATTACTAACGTAACCTTTAGCGTAAAGTGACAAATTTCTAATGCAATGGTCAGGGTTTGTGTGGTATGACAAGTTTGCGTTCGAGATTCATAATTAAATTAGTATTACTAACTCCATATACCTAGTGGATAAACTAGACTTGATTCCTAGATTATATAAGTAGACATACTTTTTTGCTGATAAATAATTTGATGGCACTTTGGGTTTCCAATATGTACCCATAGAGTAAGTAGCAACCACTATGTTCTTTAATAAGAGTCTGGTAAAATTAAATCAAATTAGGGCTGAAAGGTACTGCCAACCTAACAACATCGTACTGTGGATTGGTATAGACATATTTGCTATCTCGGTCATCTGTATATGACGTGAAAGAGATGGCGATACGACGCCATTAATATTGGCTCATTTTTCCTAGCCCGATTTTTTTTGTTGTTGCGCCAGCCTGTATGTACCCACAGAAACAAAAAAATTAACAATGCTTTGTAGTAAAGAAGAAAAAGGCATAGGCAGTCATGGGGACTCCAGACAGAAATGAAAACTTAAAATTATAAATAAAAGTGGTTTTTACTTTATAAGCATAGCGAGCATTTTTCACTTGCCCGACCCAGCAATTAAAAGCCAGTACACGAATTCCTGCCTGCACATTCTTGGGCCGGGCAATCCATGGCCGGTCTTTGTGCGGAGAGCATGTATGTGACGCGAACCCATAAGATTTTCCCCTACCAAAAATCGTTCAACGCTCTTCAAAAATACATTCGTTTCAAAACACAACAAAGCTGGCAATTAATTCCTCGGTCGGTCCCTCATTACTAAGGGTCATGACTATGACTTATCATTATATCCTCAACTATCTTCCTCCATCAGCAGCGGTCCTCTACCTGATGATGTGGCTGTCAGATGTATAGTACATTTTTTGCCCTCTTTTCGGCGATTCGTTGTGTAGTCCGAAATGCCTAAAATATCAATGTCTATATTTTGTAGCCGATAACACGGTTCCTGGAAGCCGTAATACACCCGTGATCTTAAAAACGGTATGTATAGAAGGCTTAGCGTGAATTTTCCAAACCTTTTTATTTACTATAATACTAGATTTCCGTCCCCGGTTTTGCTCGTGGATATTTTAGAATAAAATAAAATATAGCCTATAGTACTCCGGGATAAAGTAGCTTCCTATTAGTAAAAAAATTTTCAGAATCGGATCAGTAGTTTCAGATTTATATCCAAACTTACAAACGTACAAAATTTACCTCTTTTTTAATATTAGTATATAGATTGGTCACACTTTCCCACTTAGGCTTTCACGTTTACTTTATAGTAGGACTTACTGAAGGACGCTGAAGTTCATACGACCTTCTGGTTAGTAATAATAATTAGTAATAAGTTGGAAGTTTAATAAGTTCAATTTTTACTTTTTAATACTATTTTACTGACATAACTACCACCCTTACCACAAAACCAGTGTTTAGTTTAAACATAGTTCTGTCTTAAGGTGGACACATATTAGTCCAATCCCCGGCCCATCGCCGTACGGTCCACCGAAACCGACCACAGACTCGTCCAATTCTTATCGCGCGGCCCACCGTTTTCAAATCGTTGTATTTTTGGTTGATTTTGATGACCGGAACGATCTGTCACACACACACACATCCACACGCCTTTGTTTAATCGAATCTTGTGTGTCTCTGTGGGTGAGTGAATTGCATGTGATCTAGATCGTATGATTAACATTGCTAATGTGTGGCCTGTCTTCAATCTCGATAATACGGCGGCCGGACCGAACATTTTCTGTGAGATACCGGACCAGTGCGTGGGCTACTTAAGTTTTTCATATTGAATGACTGATTTGTAAGAGAGTGATAAAACATAGTTTAGTTAAACAAATGTTAAACACCGGTTTGTGGTAAGGCTCCTAAACTTTAAAAAAGTTTCAATCTATTTTTCTATTTATCAAAATTTTAGTGTATTCAGAATAAATTACGTTTCCTAATACTTTGTTTTGTCATAGGATTTTCTACTCGTGAAATAATTTTTAGAATTGTTTCAGTAGTTTGAAAGATTACCTTCTACATCCAAACTTACAAACCCGAATATTAGTATAGATTGAAGTCGGTATTTTTAAAATTATAATATCTCCCCAAAACATTGCACTGTTTCGAAGTGATCACAAGCTTGGAATTTGAAATAGGGGAATCTCTCCAAGCGAAAACGTGATGTATTTATACAGGTATTTTAATTATAAATGATAGCGCAGGTTGCAGGCTCGGGTAGCTCTATCGATCTCAACTGAATTAGTGTGCGGATCGTCTTTGTGCAGGCTACGGCCGTGCGCGGCGCGTCTAGGGCCAAACAGACCAAAACAAGTATCACCCCCTACCTGCCACCCTGCGGCCTCGATATTACAGACATCCCTCCCATCTACCGAATATTCTGTACTAGCAATCCGCCCCGATTTTCTGGTAAATTTCTATCAAATACTACCTTATTAGAAATGTAACAAATTAACAAAGATTACTACTCCGCTTTTGTTCTATTCTATTTTTTTGTATTATGGCTCCATCGGGGTTTTGATGATTCCGCCAATGTCAAGTATTATAGACGCCACAGTAACAATATGCCGATTAATCGGTAGCTAATAGTTAGAGAGCTGGCGATATGATTTACTGACAGGTATGGTTACCGTCTGCTGAGCCTTAAATACGATAGTAGCTAGTGCCGCAAGTCGGGTTTTGAAAACCAGTCGGGAATCGACTGGCCTGGAAACCGTCTGCTTCTTTGTGTTTCGATTTGTGTGATCCTGAATAGTCATCCTGCAAATTTTGGGCCTAGTAAGTGGTCACAATCTGGAGTTATGCCGAAAAACCGAAAATTTCGATTTTCGCCTTACATGAGATGAGGTATAAAAGTGTGAGGTGACAGGCCCGGAAACCGCGTAAAACTTGTTTGGTTGTGTTGGGGACGTCGAAAGGATCCGGAAAATATGTCTGGCAGACAAGCAAGTAGTTAGGGTTTTTTTTGGCAGCACTTTAAAAAACTCGAAATTCCACTACAGTCTCGTTTTTTTTTGCTAAAAAATCATTCAGCAGAAATTTTTTTTGGAGCTAATTTGAAATTGAATGATTATAAATTATGATGAGATTTAAAAGAAGCGAAAGAGATATGTCAGGACCGTAGCAAATGGCATTCGATTGTCTCTGACTACCCCTCTTGGGATAAAAGGGGTGATGATAGATAAATTAATTTATCGACCTATTTATCGAATGCCATTAGCTACTACCAGCTGACATACCTCTGTCGCCTTTTTTATATTAATCATACCTTTCATTTAATAGATGCCATTTCGTATAGTATTCCTCCTATAAACTGGCACTTCTGAAATTGGAAAGTTGCGGCTGAACGTGTAGCTAGGTTGTGGCCATCGGTCACGTACAAGAGAGTTCTAGCGACCGAGGATGTATACGAGGCCAGGAGATTGTGGCCTTTATTGAAACTGCCTTGACGAATTTATCCTTCAATGAATTTGAAAGATTGTGGAAGGACTACACTGAAAATGTAATCAGTCGCATAGAAACTTACATTTGAAGTATATAATGTACAGTATATATCTAGAAATTAAAAAAAATTGAAATATCTGTCTGTCCCATTTCTGTTCAGAAGAGGCTGGATTTTGATAAAAAATTCAAGGATCATAGTGGTGGATATGCTTAGAATCTGCTTTTTGATTAATATCGATATCACGCCTTTTATCCCAAGAGGCAGAGACAATAGAATGTAATTTGTTACGATCCTGACATACCTCTTTCGCTTCTATACATTTTACAATAAAAGTACACCTACGTCGTCCTCTGCCAGCATTTCCTTTCACTTCAGCCATTTAAACCTTTTTAGTCAAGCTTTCATCCTTCGTTCTTTTTATCAATTTTTTTTAACTGCTCAAAAATAATAAAACAATTATTATTTTGATTTTTCAATAAGCTACAAAAAACCCGCAATGTATATAATTGAAGAGTAATGGTATAACTACTGGTATAAACAGCGCTTTAAAAAAATGTAAGAGCTTTGTGATAGATTATAAAAGAGAAAACAGGGGCAAAATAATCCTTCATTTTACCACCCATATTTCCTATTCAATAAAACCAATTGAAAAAGTAACGGCTATTTCACTTAGATATGCTAAATTACAGTGAAATTGGGAATAGTTTATTCCCATACAAATTATGGATAGGATCTTAACACTAAAGAAACCGAATTAAATAAAATTTATTTACACAAGTACCCTCATTAACCAGATAACCATTAAAGACATAATTAATCACTTCATACAGTAAGGTAGATAAATAAAATACCTGAGACAGCATCCGTAGACGATTGTTTAGAGATCCTTTGTTGAAAAAACAAGCTGAGCTACCGCTTTGAGTTTGTAACAAAAGTACGTTTCAGCGCTTCAAACAGAGTTCAGTGTTCACGGAGACTATTCTGTAACATTGTATTGAAAAATAACACCAAGCCTAAAATTGCCTAAAAACCAGCCAGAAGGGAACACTAAGAGAAAGGTTCAAAGAGATAAATATACTTACGTTTGCATCACAATTTATTTTTGAAGTCAAATTCCGCGATGTACATGATGTAAATACTCGCAACAAAAATAAACTGGTAATACCCAAACATCGTTGGGGTCAGTGTTGCCAGTGGCCGACGGCTCAAAAAGTAACATTTTCACGACAAAAGTAACATTATCTTATTTTCGGTAGAAAACAACTCTAATATCTTTGCTCTAATACTGTAATATGGCACTTTATTACACAAAAAAATAAAAAGTTTACTTTTCCATTGGTTAGGCTTCATTGATCGAATAATAATTAACTGTTAAACCTATTTGCTGTCAATCTATGTTATATGTATATTATAACGTTTAAAATTAATAATTTTTTGAATCACAGATTATAGTTTATTTATATCAAACTTTGTTTTGTCTTCGTATCGAAGTTCGTGTAAAACCTCAGATTTGTTCTGTAATCTGAGTGTAAAACCACAGATTATTTTTTGTTTGCTGGAAAATATTTTTGAATACATTTTTTAAAGTCCTAAAAGTAACGTAAAAGTAACATTTGATATCGTGTAACATGGAGGTAACGTGAGAGGGTCAAAAGTAACGTAAAATGTTACAAAAGTAACATTCTGGCAACGCTGGTTGGGGTAGAACCAATAAATCCTTTTTGGTTCTAGGAATCCGCATGTACAATAAGCTGCCAGAGAGACTGATACAAGTTATGAAAAAGGCTTACTATCTATACTGTAGACGAATATTTAAATGATAATGATGCATGGGACATGTGATTTGAACTGAGTAAATTATTTTTGACAATTTAATTATAATGATTGTATTTTGGACCGTATTCTTGACACATTTTATAATTATTTTTTTACTTCTTTCTTTTTATTGCAGACCTATTTTAATTTTTTCAGACATTTATTAATCGACTATGTATAGGTAGGTATAGTGTAAAAATAGGTTTTTTTTTTAAATTTAAACTGACTTAATCAAAAGTGTATAAATAAACTATTTATGTGGTATTTCTAACTGATTATTTCAAGTGTGCATTATGCATCTACGAAATAAATATCTTTTGATTTTGATTTTTTTAAGGTCAGACGCCCCTGTATAGCGCAGGAACAAATAAGTGCGAGTTCGACTCACACTTGACCGGTTTTTATTATTTGTTGTTTTCCTTAAGAGTATGCATTATAGTTAGATGTTTGTATGTATAGTTCCAGAAATTTATCTGGCCCGGTGGCCAAAAGTGGAACTAACGATACCATATTTTAGATAGACTGTTTTTTTCCTTCCTAAGTGCAGTTCATGTATTTTCTAGGTATTGTATTATCTATCTAAAATTAATATGGCCAAGTGCATATTATATACCCACTTAATATTGAAAAAACATTTTTATTGGCAATACTAAATGCGATAACAGCGACGCTGTCACCGGGCCAGATAAGTTTGTGGAACTATACCTATTGCCATTATTAAGATCGAGCAATAACGACGAATAAAACACGTTTCTTGTATGGGGACTCACATTCATTTTTAACTTTATTTTATTTTAATTATTTGTTATTATAGTGGCCATAGTAATACACACTGTGTGTAAATTTCAAATGTCTACCTATTACGGTTCAAAATATACAGTCCTCTGACAGACGGACGGATGGACGAACAGCGTAGCCTTAGTAATAGGGTTTCCGTTGTAACTCTTTGGGTACGGAACCCTAAAGAGTGTTTTGATTTGAAAGAAGAACAGACACACACATATTCACGGCCTTCATACCTTGCGGTGTGGCCAGAGATACCAGTAGCAGTGTTCACTTTTTGCCAGTTGTCCATAGTAAACAGAAATAGTAGCAAGCGTGTTCCTGCACTTAATGGACCTAGATGTGTCACTTCTTTAACAGATATAAGTATTTTAGAAGAAGTTCAAACGCCGGCTTTATGTGTCCTCCGGAGCTTGAGAAGAGGTTTCATGTTTAGCGATCTACCAATTACGCTATACTATCTGTCATAATAATTTGTGCAAAAAATGACGTCGATCTGTTGCTCTGTACTGACGTGATGTTGTGATTAAATGAAGAAAAGAAATAAAGAAGGATAAAAGATTGACTAAAAAGGTTTAAAATATGTCTGAAGTGAAAGGAAATACTGTCAGAGGACGACCTAGGTGTAGGTACTTTTATTGAACAATTAAAAAATGTTTTGGTCGATATCGATATTAAAAGTAGGTACACATAATCGCCGAGCATGTATGAAAGGTATGATGAATATAAAAGAAGCTAAAGAGGTATGTCAGGACCGTAGCAAATGGCATTCGATTTTCTCTGCCTACCCCTCTTGTAGTAAAAGGCGTGATGATAGATAAATGTATAGATTCCAAATCCTAACTTTTCGTCAATATTGTGCTTAATTTGAACTTAAATGAATGAATTGCGCCTTGCTAACAAAATGAAAGCAAGAGACTGCCAACAAAACTGACCGTAGCTTGACTTGCCTATATTATTCAAAGGCATCAAAGTTGTTAAAATATTAAACGGCGAGTTGCTAACGAATTTAGTTGCACAGATATATTTTGAACCATGTAAAATATGCTGAAATTATTAATATGCAGTATGAATAAAGTTAGAGAAGCCTTAAACAGGAATGTCTCTCGGTTCGGTCTCTACTTACAGTTATTACCTAACACTGTAATTGTTATAAAAAGTCTCTTGTGATGTATTGTCCACATTTTGCTAATTAAAATTTGCTTCACGAAATCACTGGCATTCCGCCCCGTGATCGGAAATTTCTGAAATGTTAATACAAGTTTTATTTTAGCCCGTTCAGTCGTTTTTCTACGGATTTAGTTGGAAATATTATTTTTCGACACACTTGCTTGTAACGTGAGTCTTATTACCTCACTTTTAGACCCATAATCCCATATATAAAACACGCGTGCTTTTTACTTTACATTACAGCACAAGTGTTATAATATAACCCAATGAAGTTAAATTCGTACAAGATTGCAAATTGTATGTGTGTCCATAAAGCATTCTTAATTTAACCGCATAATACAGTTTTTATTTTTTAACTACGACTTTGTTGGCTGTTTGGCGAAGTTACACGTGCTTTATCTAGCGCGACACGGGAAAAAACAAAACATTTGAGAATTGTACTTTCATTAATTGTTTTAATAATTAAATGTTAAAACCACATGAAGTTTGTTTTTTTCCTCGCAAGTGTGTTGAAAAACGTCGTATGAAACGCGTGTGCATGGTCATTACATAGGTACTTAGCTTTCTTATAGCGCTCGCCTAGTGGCTCGCCCTGATAATACCACCTCGTACGTAATGACCAACATAGCACACTTGTATCACAATGTACTAATATCTTATGTACTGCACAACGTTTTTTAAATTAAAACATAACCGTAAAAACCCATTGGTACATGGCCGGGATTCGGGATCTTACCGTGGTCGGCCTAGTTAATACCAGACGTCTTAACGACTCGGCCACCCATATATCTGGAATAATATCATAACAATGAAATAATTTTTCAAATCGGTCCAGTAGTACTTTCGAGTTTGCAAACCAACAAAAAACACACTATCTTTATAATCGCAGAATAATATAAAGAACAATAGAAGTGGCAAGTGGGCATTTCCTCGTAACCACACATAATATATATGATTTCCCCTAAAATATAATAAAAAAAAAAATGCATTTCAGTTCAAAAATGACAACTGCACAACTAATTTATCTAAAGATAGCATAATATACCATATTTAACTGGACCCATAACTATAGACCATATATACCTCAACAGAACTGGTCACTCGTTATGTATAGCCTCACAAATACCATCTGCTAAAAGAAGCAGACCTGGTCTTCCGCTGGGTACCCTGGGACCGATAACACGATTTCGGGAGCCATAAGGCAACCCGTGAAAAAAAAAAGAAAAATTAAGTAGTCTAGTTTTTCCCAATATTGCATGTTATATGCTAACAAGCTACTTCTACCTTTTTATGATGTTCTGTGTTTATGATATTGATAATTTCCATTCATATGCATTGGTCCACACCCTAAAATCGTACCTGAAAGTTCTTGTAAATGCTCTTTGATCGTATAATACCGTCTCAAGTGCGTTCGGTTCCCACGCTCGTAGACATATCGTAGCGCGTAAGGTCTACGTCCGGGCATTCACCTCTACGGGCCGATGTACGCCGAATATTCGCACAATGCACCCGTCTAACGTCTAAGTATTTCCTACAAAGCGTATAGAAAGTTGCACTTTTAAATGAAATAAGTCAATAAAAATAAGATTAATATAACCACTTCTGATGAAGATAAAAAAACCGCCTTCAAAACCAAAATGTGCTTTTCGCAAGCAAATGCACAAGTCACTATAAAAAAATACCCAACTTCAAGTGTGCCTATAAAATTTGAAGAGTTTTCGATTTCTCGAGGATCCCATCATCAGATCTAGACCTGATGACCATGGGACCATCTGGAAAGTATACCCTTTTAAAAAAAACTTTACAAATCGGTGCAGGCGTCTTCAAGTAATCGGAGAACATACATAAAAAATAAAAGATACGACGAATTGAGAACCTCATCCTCGGTTAAAATTAGGGATGTGCCGGATATCCGTATCCGTATCCGCGGATATCCGAGGGAGAAGAAAGATCCGTATCCGTATCCGTATCCGTCAGTTTTTGGCGGATCTTTTACGGATCTTTTATCTTATTAATTTTCAATTCATAGATGAAATTTGATATATATATAGGTGATTAGGTAACAATGAAAAACTGTTAAATTCCATTCAGATTATTTTTTATTTCTTAAAATCGTATTTGGCACCTTTATATTGTAAACATTTATCGTAGTGAAGTACCATACCAATAGTACATAACTCAAAGGTACTAAAAATCAACTATCTTTATAATGAGATCAATCACAAATCTCTGTAATAAGCTTATTAAAATGATGATTTATTAGAAGTTATTATAAAATATTAATTAAAATATCTTTATAATGAGATAAATTGAGTTTAAATCTTCGTGTTAAGCTTAATAAATAAAATAATGATTATTGACCTTTTTAAGAGTCAACTCTCATAACAGATTGTCTCTTTCCAAAGGTCGATGTGCCGCGTACTCTAAGAAAGTTAAGATCCTTATCCGTATCTGTATCCGCGGATCTTGAGACCAAATATCCGTATTCGGATCCGTATCCGCGGATATACATTTTTAACGATCACTAGTTAAAATATACGTAATTCTGTAACCCTACGTTACGGAACCCTAAAAATACCTGTACAAGTATCCCCAAGTATTGATATAGATACTGACGACATAATAGTCATAGAATAAAAAAATGCAGCCTTTAAAACGACTACCCCGTCAGTCACCTCTGCAAAACGACATTGCGAGTACGGGTGAGTCAAACAAGCCCCTACAAACTTAAATATTGCTAAAAAATATTCTAACCTTTTTATTGAACTGCTTCTAGTAGCGATTTAAAAAGTTGGAGGAAAAACGAACAACCTTCATATGTTGAGGTGAGGCCAGGGTCTAATATTAAACAGAACAACTGGCAAGCCTATCGCTGCACTTAATTGAAATAGAGCTGTCACTTCCCGTCTCGGTTTCACCCGTAGAAGTTTGATATCAATTTTTTTTTCTGCACGTGTTCAGCTCCCGAAACCGTGTTACGGTTCCAGGGTACCCAGCGGAAGACTAAGTCTCCCTCGTTTAGCCGATGGTATTTGTGAGGCTATACCTAACGAGTGGCTAGTTCTGTTGAGATATCTTATAAGATATAGAAATAAAACAAAAAGCAGATTATAAATCTAAGTATAAATACTACTATGATCCGCCGTTTTAAGCCGATTGAGCCGTTTCGGAGTTTATTCTGGACAAACAAGCGGACAGACAGACAAGACACGTAGGTTTTTCGTGGCCACCAAACCCTGGACGCCCTTTATCAAGAGTCCAACCACTTTGGTAACGTGAAAAAAGTAAATTTTCGTCACGCCAAATCCTGGATTAAGCTTTTGGCGGCCAATCCACTTTATAAATCACATATTTCCGGACTTCCCATGGGGTTAGGCAAAAACCGCTTATTCAGACACTTATAAAAAATTGCAATATACAGACAGTTTTTATCGTATTGCAATCGGTGCATGATAGATTATCCATAAGTTCCCTTTTTTCGTAGCGATCGTCGACGTCGGCTTAAATGGGCGAAGGGTGGGGGGAGGGTTGGACTTAAGGGGGTGGCTGTAACCGCCAGTTGTAGTCTAACGTCAATGCCCTGTCAATGGTGCGTTAGTGAATATTGAAAAATGTTAAAATAATCCCCGGAAATATTGAAGATTTATATTTCTTTGGATATCGTAAGAATCTATCTATTATCACGCCTTTCATCCCAAGAGGGGTAGGCAGAGACAATCGAATGCCATTTGTTACGATCCTGACATATCTCTTTCGCTTCTTTTATATTCATCATACCTTTCATACATGCTCGTCGATTGTGTGTACTTTTAATAAATATTATGGATATCATAAGAATTTCTGAATAAGTCTGAATATAATCATTTAAAACTAGCTTTCAGCCACGGCTTCGCCCTTGAGGCCCATACTAACATTCAGTATTATACCCTCTTTAAAAGAAGTTGTAAAAAAATATTTAAATGTAGTTTTTATTAATTACAATAAAATAATAAAAGGACTGGAAAAGGATAGTCAACACACAGTCAATAAAGTTCAGTTAAAATTTGAAAAATTAAATAAATAATTTATTTTCTTACATTTCATAAATTCTCTTATTATTCGAATGTTATTTTTAAATTATGTCCACTGCCATAGCATCTTCATAATATTAATCAAAATATTCAATTTAAATCTACTGAATATAAAATAATTAGCACATATATAATTCGCACTTGTATGAAACTAAAACACGTGTTGTGAATGTAGAAACTAGAGACATGTGGATAAATATTATAAATATGACAACAGTGATCAGAGGCGACGAGCGTGCCAACATGCGCAACTAATAGAGGTTCTATTTCTATTTTGTTGGTAGCTTTTTCATTTCAGTATCGGCAACTTCATCCTATCAAAATTTCACTCTCGGCAACTTCATACTGTAACTTTTTTCTTACATCGTATAATTTCACTCTCATAATGTTTTTTTTTTTCATAACGCGCCTAAAGAAGTATAACTTCAAAAATGTCTATTTAAGTTCAAGCTTTCTCCGTATCATCAAAATCAGTTCAGTGGTTTTGCCGTGAAAACGTAACAGACTTTCGCACTTATTATATTAATATGCAGTAGTTAGAACCCATGGCTTTTCATTTTGATATCACTGTATATATTCATTCACCCTATTTCACTAACATAGTCATATCTGGGATTTTTTAAATATATCTACGGAACCCTATGGAATATCAAAATAAAACAAGAAGCAGATTCTAACTCAACGTATCCTCTATGATCCCTGAAAGTTTTATGTAAAAGTATCCATTCAGCCGTTTCGGAGCCAATTTTGGACAAACCTCGGAACCTTCGATCAATATAAAAGAAAAAGATAATGCATTTCAGCGCTTTGCTATACAAAGGGGTAACAGAGCGGCGTATGCGTATGGGCAGAGCGTATGCTACGTGGCACACTGAGCGATTGTATCATCTAGATCTTTTCTTTTATGTTGATCGATATTTTTATATATTGATATAAATTTACAAATCATAGACAGACACTTTAATTTTATTCGTATTCCTAGGGAAATCGATTTCAGTAGCGATTTCACGAAATCACGGAAGACGTCGAATATTCCAATCGATTACCGCGGTCAAGGTAAAATAATTGGTCTATTAAATAAGTTAGAAATTGGCTTTAGTCGGTTACCTTACTTGTAAAGGGACGTATTGTGGCTACCTCATAGAACCAATGCTGGGCTGTTTCGTTTTTGCAGTTCTCGTAATCATGCTGTTTAGGGTTGTCGTACACTGAAAGATTATTCATACTTTAAATGTTACATTTCTAGCATACGCCGCTATAATTATATAATGTGACAATTTGACAATAAACAATTGGTCAAGTTTCGCGCTGAGGGTTCCGTACCGGTTTTTCGGTCAGAACTTTAAGACAAACTTTTCGTGTAGGTTTTACGGTATACTTTTTTTCAAATTTTTGAATTATCAATTTTCGTATATTTTCTTTAATATAATTTAAACTATGCATTTTTAAATTATAAATAAAAATATATTTGGATTCCTTATAACGAGTCCTTGGACAATTGGCCATGCTAACTTTTTGAACAGAAACGGAGATCTCGAAACCGTTTCGAGAAATAAGCTTTCAGTACAATTTCTAATTATCAGATTTTAAATTAAGTCTATACTTTTTAAGATATTCAATAAATAACAATAACTTTAATTTGTATGTATGACGTCATCATAAGCGGCATGAAGAAAATACATTTGCCTACAAAAAAGTCAATATTTGAGTGACAGCTTTATAAATTTATATTTCTCGTGAGATTATTTTCTTTGTTATTCGGACATGACGGGATGAAACATTTTTTACTTGCCATTTTGAAAAACAAATAACAATTTAAGTAATTTAATATGAGTAACTTTTAGCACATTTTTAGGTTAGTCAACCTTGACTGACGTTTGGTTGACGTTAATTTGATTGACTGTCACTTTTTATGTGTGGTGGCCAAGATTATGGTCCTGTTCCACTTTTGTGACGTCACGTTTACTTTTCGCGGGCCAATTGGCCATGCTAAATATTTATGATATACTTTTTTTAGAATTTATTTTGAAAATATAGCCCATTTTAAGAAACTAATTTCGATATTTTTGTATTTTATCCATTGCGTCTATTTTTAATATATTTTACAAATTTTACCCGCGAACAGTAAACGTGACGTCACAAGAAGTGGAACAGGATTAAATAATCTTGGCCACTACACATAAAAAAGTGACAGTCAATCAAATTAACGTCAAGCAAACGTCAGTCAAGGTCGACTAACCTAAAAATTACTCTTGTTTATATACTCGTGTTTATAATTATTTAAATTGTTAATAGTTTTTTACAATGGCAAGTAAATAGTGTTTCATTCCGTCATGTCCTAATAACAAAGAAAATAATCACACGTGAAATATAAATTTATAAAGATGTCACTCAAAGATTGACGATTACCCTTTTTGTAGGCAAAGGTATTTTTTTCATACCGCTTATGATGACGTCATACATAGGTCAAATGAAGGTTATTGTTTTTTATTGATTATCTTAAAAAGTATAGACCTAATTTAAAATCTGATAAATAAAAATTGTTTTGAAAGCTTATATCTCGAAACGGTTTCGAGATCTTCTCAAAAAGTTAGCGTGGCTAATTGGACATGTCAAAATATACACAAAAATCTTTTTTTTACTTTTAATTCATGCCCCAAATGAACCTCCAAAATCTAAATTCGATAATTTACGCTGTACATCCGTAATTGGGTCATGGAACTCTACATATGTACCAAATAAGCTGTTACAGATGGTCAGACAGATACATGAGTGATCCTATAAGGGTTTCCGTTTTTTCATCGGAGATGTTCGGAACCCTAAGAACATGAAATATTTCTCATTATTTCTTTTACTAGTATTCGAAAGTGTGTTTGTTCTTCTTTCACATCAATACAGAGCAAAGCAGGGGATCAACGTGATTTTTTGCTCAGTGATATTTAGAGGGACTGAGAGTAATTTTTTTTTTGCGAATATAACATTTTAATACGTTTTACGTTACTTCTTTTGCATAAATGAGGATATATCATTTATGAAATTAGTTCTTTTAAATATTTCTAGTATGCTGCAACCCTTATGGCACTTACAAGCAGTAAAAGTAAAGGTACACGCACAAACAACTAACTCGCGGCTATTTGTTTTTCTTAGTTGCGCTGTGGGACCCGGAACTAATACGAAGCATTATACGTGTACTTGTTTTATAAGGTCGAATTAAATAGACATGCTCTGGTTTCTTGGAACTTTTAAAGGGATTTGAGGATTCAAAGAAATTTTAAACTGCTTTTATAAAATAGTTATGTATTTTTTTTGAATTTTCATGTATCACTGCTCACCTATGCTCAATAATTTTTTATTTATCTATAATCTATATAACTCTTAGGGGTAAGGGGAGAACGGAATCACATCTATCCCCCAAATGTCATCATCACCTGCACGCGACGACAAACGAGGCTCTGGCGACCAAGCAATGGTGGTATAACCATACACCCAGCTAGGCAACTGGATGGAAGAGGCTACAGCGAGCCTGAAGAGTGAAGACCTAAATAGTCTCAAAATGTCTGGTACAGAAGGCACTATTCTTCCCAAGAAAGTTAAACATGGCGAGGCAATACAAGGTGCGTCGCGCTGTGGACCGCCATGATTGACACGACTGCTCTGTCAGGAGCACTATGACTGAGAAGAAGAGACTATAGAACTCTCTAAAATATCAAGATGAGATATAATGGTGGTAGACACTACAATTCTTAAAAGCTTCAGACAGACAGACAAAATTTCTAAGTTTAGAAAAAGGTAGAGCTAGACCATAGCTCAGCAGGGATCAGCAGCATTGTTCCTGTGGGTATACAGGGCATCCACACAGGGCTTAACTTAAAAAATATAAAATTTACAAACCACTGACCATCTTTTTTTTGTTAAATAAATTCATCAGTTTAGCACATACAAGGCGTTAAATAGTCTCAGGGATTTTAACAAGAATTCACACATCGCGTCGTGCTGTCGAAAAATAACGACGCAGGCGCACAATTTGACAATAAATCCATTCGCCTCTATAGCATCACGAGTTCTGCTGACAAGCCGAGAGTTTGTGAGAATGTGAGCTCGGAAAGCTGATCAGTTAAAAAGTTTGCAACTAACAACTAGTTGTGGGACGGCTTAGCAACCGGTCGCAAATTTGTATTCAAGTTGCTCGCATGTAAATGACAATTCAAATGTTTGTATGTTTGTTTGTCCTTCTTTCACGCCGCAACAGAGCAACGGGTCGCCGTGATTTTTTGCACAGTGAATAGTTAGAGGGCCGGAGGGAAATCCTTCGGGCGGAAAAACTAATCTAGGGTGTTTTTTTTTTGCACAATAATAGTGAGAGGGCTGGGCTGGAGACTGACATAGGGTAACTTTTTATCCCTGAAATTCTTCGGGATAAAATTTCAATGTTACATTTCAACATTTTCCACGGGCGAATCCGGAGCGAAAATACAAAAGCAGTTTTCTTTATGTAATTTTTTAATTCCTTAGTTGTTCGGTAGCGTCGGTTGTTAGTTGACAACTATAAATCATTGCTAAACTATAGTTTTTCGCCCCGGCGGCTTCGACCATGGAAATTTTTGAAAAGTGACATAATAAATTATCCCTTCCTCCAACTATCTCTGTGGAAATCACGTTGATCAATTGCTTTGTTTGACGTGAAACAAAGACAAATAAACAAACGCATTTATAATATTAGATAGGATTCGTCGTAGTTGCTAATTCGGTGATAAGACTGCGGTTGCCTTTTCCAAATAATTAATGCGATAAAATAGTGGGGCGAAGATCTCGGCGTGACGGACGCTCGCGCATGGTCACGACGCATGCGCGGACGGAGGATCTGAGCACGCGCGACCCAAGACCCTGCCATCTACTGTGATGGGGAAAGCGATAGATTTAGGTTGAACGTGATACATTGATGGTTATATAAAGAAATTGAAAGAAAATATACATGAGCGTCTATATAGCAATGATTAGAGCGTTTAACTTGACCAAGGTAAGTATAATTTGTGTTAGATTTTCTAGTTATTTGCCGGTATCTTTACCAATGTTTGTTCTCGCACATCTTCTGAAAGGCATATTCTTGTCAGGAATTTACTTCGGTACGAATACTTCGGACCCTGAACTCAAATCATAGGTTAGATAAACTATATTAAAAAATCGGTATTCAAACCCCAAGATGTAACAAGAACCCTACGTCCATGGTGTTCTGTGTTTGTAAAGTGCATAATTTAACGTTAACGTACGTGGAGGATGACAAAATTTTAATTGTAATACTATCTTTCTGCCCCAGCTTTGTCCGTGGAGCCCATGTTAACTTTCACCCCTATTATTGTCTATGTTTCATAGAAAAATCCCATAGAAAAAGCACATTCAGTTTTTCCCGAATTTTTCAAATTTTTTGGGCACTTTTCCAAATTTTCTTTCCCTAAAAACCTTATTCAGACAATAGTAATAACAAACATTTTAAAAATAGCCATTCTCAAGTAATGCGCTTACCAACCAAAGCATTTAATTTTTATTTATGTAGATATTTATGCAAGCCATTTTCTTTTAGTAAGTCCCATTTCCTAGTTTAGTGTCATATGATACAAACGACTATCGGCATATATGCTTGAACATGCATTGTATATCAAATAAACAGAAAGTATCAATTAAATACTAAGGTACAGTACGCGCTATTGCGTCTTGAGATCTTCGCTTCTATTTTATTAAATCGGGAGAGTTTCCTATAGAATGTGGTGTATCCTATACTTGAAATGCGGGCAGGCTTTTTACCATTCATGCTATGCAAAAATATTCCATGTCATGACAGAGGAGATTTAAAATAGAGTCGTTTTTAAAATGGGAAATTGTGCGAACAATCTTGTATTACCATTGTAAAAATACGACAAAACTAACAAATGTCTCTGTATTTTTATTGAAAAGCTAATGTTTGCTTCAAGAAGCTGACTAAGGTTTATTTTAGACATCACATCTTCACGGCTTTACACCTTGCGGTGTAGCTAGAGACAAAAGTAAACATTCATCTTCTTTTATAATAGCTCCACCAATATTAATCGATGATTTGCCAATGTCAAGTATTGTAGCCTTTATATTGTACTGTGGTATGCCCTATTAATCACTGACCAATCACAACTATCACAGCGCGGTCGCGATTAAACTGGATTCCCCATCATGTCACGGCGGGGCGCGTGCGTTAGTCACCATGACATGACGTAGAATCCACAAGGAAATATTGTCCACCAGCAAACGTTTTGCCAGCTGTCCATATTAGACATAACAGGTGGCAGCTTGTTGCTGCACTTAAATACCTCGATGTGTCACTTTTTCAGATGTAAGTATCTGTTATTTTTAGAAGGAGTAAGGATACCGGCTTTACTTGCCCTCCAAAGCACGAGACAGAATATTGCGAGAAGAGACGTTCAAGTCCATTCTTTAAATAATTGACATTGCCTTGCGAATCTGTTGCTATCAAAATGTTTGTAGAGTATCCTGGCACCGATTAGTGTTTCGCCTTTTGGGGTTTTGATCTTATTAACTATTTAAATTTATCGTTTCCTTCTATAGATGCGCATACGCAGGCACCATTGCAATGTCGACTTGTTGAATAATGTGTGGCGCTGTCGAATAGAGATTTAAGTGATTATTGTGCTTCAGATCTTAAATACCGCTATCTGAAAGTTAACGCAAAATCTATCGATAAGATTTTAGGCCGATTGTGCATATATAAATATTTGAATAAATGTGAGATTTTTGTATAATTTTGGGTGCGTCGAGTGGTTAAGACGTCTCGTATTAACTAGGTAGACCACGGGTTCGATCCCGGGTCACGGCCATGTTTTTTTTATTAAAGGGTTTTTATTTTTTGGGTTATTCGATCAGAAGGAACCCATTAACTAAATAGTTCCTTTTGCTTTGAAGAAGCCATTTCAAATAAGTAGGTATGCCGGGATTTTTTTACTTAAAAACTTATGCACATAATCTGACAAACCACACTTAAGAGGCTTTTCCATCTGATACCTCAACAGAACTGGCCACTGGCCACCGAACATGTCCGTAAAAAATTGATAAATGAAAAAGAAAATAATTAAAGTGTTGCCAAGCTTTTAAAATTTTATAATTTTACGCAATTTTTTAGCTATTTGTGATATACGCTACTTTTGGATTGGACATATTTTTTACATGGAAGCGAGACTTGGGTATGGAATAAGAAGCATGAAAGTAAAATAAATGCAGTGGAAATGCGGTCTTTACGTAGAATGTGTGATATAAAACGTATTGACCGCATCCGGAACGATGACATTAGAGAAGAATGCGGTGTAAAAGATGATGTTGTGACTAAAATTAAGAAAAGTAGTTTACGCTGGTTTGGACACGTTGAAAGAATGAAGGATGAAAGATTGACTAAAAAGGTTTATATGGCTGAAGTGAAAGGAAATGCTGGCAGAGGACGACCTAGGTGTACTTTTATTGAACATATAAAAAATATGTTGATCGATGGAAATATTAAAAGTACACACAATTGCCGAGCATGTATGAAAGGTATGATGAATATAAAAGAAGCAAAAGAGATATGTCAGGATCGTAGCAAATGTCATTCGATTGTCTCTGCCTACCCCTCTTGGGATGGAAGGCGTGATGATAGATAGATAGATAGATAGATAGATATTTTTTACTTTATTTTTAAATATACTTAAACATATATTATTACATAGTAATAAAATCCTAAGGAAATACCTCAACAGAAACTGGCCACTCATTAGGTATATAGCCAAAGACATTTCTCCTATAATCCCGTGAAAAAAGAAAAAAAGGGAATACCTACTAGCTAGGAAAGGTTATGTGCACCAGTTAGTATTAAATATATAAACAAGATTTATAAAGAAACCAAGGACTCGCTGTATATATATAAAAAAAGGGTTTCATACCATTATCTATAAAAACGGCAAAAAAACAGGTTTGTTGTATGGGAGCCCCCTTAAATATTTATTTTATTCTGTTTTTTAGGATTTGTTGTTATAGCGGCAACAGAATTACATCATCTGTGAAAATTTCAACTGTTTAACTATCATGGTTCATGAGATACAGCCTGGTGACAGACGGACAGACAGACGGACGGACAGCGGAATCTTAGTTTAGGGTTTCCGTTTTTACCCTTTGGGTACGGAACCCTAAAAACACCCCCATTTCGGATTTTATCACAAATATTTCCCTTCAAGTTGAACATTGTTGCAGAAATTCGTGTTTTGATGCAATTTCGTTGGCGCAGGCTAAGTAGTTACTGAGTACTGATATAGGAGACGGTTTCTGAAGGATTATTTCCGTTTGAAAACTTGGGTTATGTAGGCAACGAAACAATTTGAACCAATAAAATCAGCAAAGAGGTTTATTATATTATATATATATATTATATTAAAATTGTCCTTAAAGTTATATTAGTCTTTTCGGCTATTCTATGGTCGTTCAACTTATGGAAATTCTTGAATAAAATTAACAAAACAAACAATAATTAAATGTACCTATAAATGATTAAATTACATTTAACTGATTAGCTTTTCGCCCCATCTTCGCCTGTAGAATTTTTTGGAAATCTGATATAAGTATTCTCAGGATAAAAAGTCACTCTCTGCCCCTCCAACCAACTCTGTGCAAATGGATGGTTGTGGACATGGCGGTCCAAAGCGCAACGCACCTTGTTAACTTGCTAACTCGCCATGGTTAACTTTCTTGGGAATAATAGTGCAGTGGTTTCCCCTTGCCTTCTGCACCAGACACCTTGAGACTATTTAGGTCTTCAGCCTCGCTGTAGCCTCTTCCAGCCAGTTCCCTAGCTAGGTGTATGGTTATACCGCCATTGCTCTGTCGGTATGGTTTGGGGTAGGATTGATCTTATTCCGTTCTCCCCCTTACCTCCCTTTTAGGATGGTACCGGAAAGAATTTGAAAGGATTCCAACCCTGATTCTAGGATAAAACCACTACCTAAACATGTGGATACACGACGATAATGTTTTTACTGTGTCTGTTTGTCTGCTTTATTGTCATCACCACATCTTATTAGAATCGCACAAGTAGATTTAAATAATATTGTGATATAATTATATATTGGTATTAATTGTATGTTTAAAAATTATATTCTGTAGGAATAAGATTTGACGTTGAGGAGGATGGCAACACTGAAGAAAAAATGGAGGGAAAATGTAAAAATGGAATGAAGGGTAGTTGTGACAATAATGTTAAGTTGGATTCCACGTTGGCGTCCAAATACGCGCCCGCCGTGACGCGATGGGGAATCCAGTTCAATCCCTTCCGCGCTGTGATGGTTGTGATTAGCCAGTGATTAATAGGACATATCATAGTCGGCGGGAACATCTTTACTACCGATTAATCGGCTTTTGTTACTGTGACGTCCATAATACTTGACATTGGTAAATCATCAATTAACATTGATGGAGCCAGTATATAATAAGAAGAAGAATGTTAAGTTAGACGGTGCATGTTCAAGTTTAAAATTAAACCGTGATAGTGTAAGGAAGTGTGGTGAAGTGAGTCGCTGTACGAAGGTGAAGTCATATAAGTTAATACTTGAAGCTGGAATCATGTAAGTGAATATTTACACTAAGTAGTAAAAGTTCAACAATATTGCTGAGATGACGAAATTGGATTCGTTCAGTAGGTGATAAATACATATTTTTGCGAGGCTTGGGACAGCTGTGAGGGGATGTTGGGTTGGGAGGCTGTTAAACGGGTAAAAGCCATACTTTTTCGTCATCTTGGGAATACGAAAAGACTTTAAAATTAAAGCGTATTCTAATCAAGTAACCCCCTTATCCTCTCAATAACCTTCTTAAAACTTCATAGTAAAGACTGCAAATTGCGGAAACGCCTAGTTTTTAAGGTAATCAGTAATGATAAAAATAATTATATTTCATATATTTTAGGTAGAGACGCGAATGAGAATTATCTTTAAATTTATTGTTACATTTGCTACAAATTACAAATAAATGGACTTGGTACCTCGCTTTGCTTCTCTTCGCTCGTTTTTTAATTGTTATTTACACACAACCCTAATATAACCAATTACTTTTTAAAAGACTTAATTTCAAACAAACGCTAACCTATTTTTCGGAGTAAAAAAAATTCGATCGTGTCTGAAGACTTTTCACCAACCTGGATCACGGGAGGGGTTTCCGGAATTGGTGTCCTGGGCGAAAGTTGCTCCTTGTGACGCCTTTCATCCTATGGCGTCATAAAAAATGGGTGTTATATTTTCTAAGTCTTTTTCAAAATCATGATAAATATTTTTGCATTTTCGAGCTTCGTCATCCGTATAAAAACGGTTAAAAATATTCTAGTTATTCCTCCACTCCAACCTTAATTTTGAAAAATTTTGTGACATCCTGCAAAAACTTATACCTTACCGAGACTTGAAAATAGTTAAACTATGCAATAAAGCAGTGCAGCAATTTAATAAAGTCGAAATAACACGAAAATCTCAGGATGTTGTAATGTAAACATTTACCATACTTTTTTATTTATATGTCTCAAGAAATTAAAAATCATTTGGAAAGTTCAAGCTAAACTCCTTGAAGATCCCTACATTCACACTTTGTCCAAATTTATTAATAATATCAGAATTATTCAAGAGACGCGTCTATTGGAAATCCGAGCCACATTGCCTTCAGTAGATCGAGATCTTTTTCGACAATTTTTCATCCTTTACTTTCAATTAACCTTTATTAAATTAAATACGGAACCTTTTATTTGTAAGGATTTTATTAAACGTTAAGACGATGAATAGCGAATATATTATCCTTGTGAGAAGTTGCTGGATAACTAGAGTGAAATGTGCGAACTTTTAATTTAATTCAAAATAATAACATGTAAATTTATGGAGTTGGTTGGCACGAAACTAATTATATGTAATTTTAGTGGCACTTACTGGAGCAGTGTGTAATTAAAGAAATTTATATTTTTGTAAATGAATCTACATAAGCAATCAGAAATAAGTGGTCACACTTAAGTTAGATTAAACATATCAGCTGCTAGTATGCAGGCGTATCTTATTTTCTGTCACAGCATATTTTCTCAGATTTTTCTTCGATCTACTGGACGAAAAAGGTTGAAATTTGGTACATATTTTTAGAGTTTGATGACCTAAACACGAACGTATCTATAACGTAAATAATCAAATTTCGATTTTGCGGGTGAATTTTAAGGGAAAAATTTAAATGTAAAAAAAAATATCTATTAAATCAAACGAAAGAGCTCGTTATAATAAATACAAATGTATTTTCTTATGATTGTAAAATGCATAGTTTAAATTATATTAAAGAAAATATACAAAATTGAGCGCCCCCCCCCCTATCTCCGAAAATACTGAGTCAAACATTTTGAAAAAAAAAGACCTCGCTTATAATTTACAGGAAAACCTAAACGACAATCCTGTCTTAAAGTTCTAACGAAAAAAATGGTACGATGGCAATTTTTTATATAGTTGTGTGTATACCAGTTTATTGTCTTATCAATTCAATATCAAAAAATATTTTTCATAAACAATTCTTCTACCCGTGCGTAACCCGTCAGGTTAGTAGATTTTATCATCTCGTCTTCTTACGTGTATTTTAAATATGATTTTTGAAAGTATCATAAAAATCCAAATAAGTGTACACAGGAAAGACAAATTGTTAATAATATTTTATAGTATGGGTATTTCCAAATATAGGACGATAGAATTGGATAAAATAAACGGGACGGGGGAGGAACAAGGGCGCAATTAATCGTAATAATTCTTAACCTAACGATAAAACTAAATTACTATGTTATAAAATATTTAATGATTTTAATATTAGGTACTTACATGCGGCGTTGCATAAATAAAATAACTGAGAAATTTTAGCTGTTGCGCAATTACGATTTTCTTCGAATGCTTGTTAATAAAGGTATAAGGGTGTTGGAATTAAGTGGTTTTAAGTTTAACTATCGCTTAATCTATCAAGTTAAAATGTCTATTTAGTTCTGTATAGAATACATGAACAATAAGTGTGATTTTATTCTTTTCGTATATACTGTCTTTAAAATTAATTTAATTTAATCATCCATTTATACTGAAAATTGTGTAATTAAATAGGTTTCTTTTTTCATTTTTCTCTATCCTGCCTAAAGAGGTTTCACTTCAACAAAATATAAATAAAAAAAAACTTTGAAAATCGCAATTTTCATATACTTACCACCAAATTTAATTTCCGAACGGAGAAAATGGTATGCACTTGGCTGCTTTTTAGGGTTTCTTAGGATCACTTTTGTGGTTTTCTGTCACTGTTTATTTTCTCCGAATTTACTGGATGAAAAATATTAAAATTTTGTACACTATATATGACCCAATCACGGACATATATATAGGGTAAATAATAGAATATCGATTTTAAGGTTTAATTATGGGGGAAAAATTTTAAAGTAAAAAAAATATTTCAAGTGCATCATGTGACATCAAATCAAAGGTTTAGTTTTATAAAATACTAGCTGTTTCTCACGACTTCGTACGTGACTATTTCAGAATGTTGGCAAACATACACTTCATACATAGCTTTTGTCATGTTCACCTCTGCCCACTCCGTTCCCGTCGTCATGTCGTGATGGTATATAGCCTATGTTACTCAGGGATAATGTAGCATTCCAATGGTGAAAGAATGATCAAAATCCGTCCAGTTGTTTTTGAGTTTATTCGTAACAAACATACAAACATACATAAATACAAATCTTTCCTCTTTATAATATTAGTATAGACAATTATATTTTTTTTTATATTTTAATAAAATTTATTTTCATAACTTAAACAAAACTATAAATAAACAATAACTAAAATATACAAAATTAGACTAAAAGAAAATATATAATGTTAAATTAAATCTAAAAAAGGTCCCTGCGGCATTGTGCCGAAGATGCTGGCAGCGTTTCCTCGCTGTATCGCTGAACTTATTCGTTGAGCGAGAAAACTGCCCGCTCTCCGGTCGCCAGTCACGTCTATAAGCCTCTTTGAAATCTCGTTGAAGAGGCTTAATGCATTAGGGTCCTAGGGTCTCGACTCCAAAAGGACTAAAATAATATTCAGTGCTGAGACCGTTATATTTTTATATATTTTAAAATGTTTAAATATGTTAAAGAAAATATACGAAAATTGAGCGTCCCCTCCTTATCTCCGAAACTGAGTCTAAAATTTAGAAAAAAACAATTGGGAATATTAGGGCGTCTCTTAATAGTTTATTGGAAAACCTAAACGAAAATCCTGTCTGAATTGTGACTCAAGTTCTGACCGAAAACGGAATGGTACGGAACCCTCAGCGCGCGAGTCGTACTACTTGCAATTTGGCCAATTTTATTATTAAGACGACAAGAAATAAGTAATAATGATATAGACAGGAATGGGAGGAGTGTAAACTCCTAGATATCAATTTTCATCAATTTGTTTAACACAATACGCGATGACGAGAACTCAAGCCTGTATTTAAGTAAAATTAAAAGTTAACAACTTGCAAAAAGTTTATATTACAAACACTCTATAAACAATAAAAACACAATCGCGACACATCTACGTTGTAAATTGAGTAATTTGAATTGAATTTTATTTAAGTTGGCGTAACTGGTTGATGGTTGTACAAACAGGTGTGGGGACCACCTGCGACTGATTAATGATTAGTGGTTGCATTATCTCGATAGGGATGTAAGAACAGATAGACTATTTGTGTGGGATCAGTTATCGCTACTTTATACACGTAGAAGTATGTATGTGACGGAATCTTCTACCCACTTCTAGATGTCTGAATAATTTCAAAATGACAATAATTAAAAACAATAGTTTAAAGAAAACTGAAAACACGCTCTTATGCAATGTGATCTAAAAAGAAAAAAATAAGGGCGTTTTCTGAACTTTTTGTAAAAATCGATCGAGTTAAGAAATCCTAAAAATATCCTTTTTATTTTACATTGCTATAAAAGCGTGTTTTTTTCAATGAATGATAAACACATACTTATTAAATTTCATTCTGTTTCGGCTTCGCCCATGGGGTCCATACTAACTTTAATCCCATATTAAATCCCCTAAGGTGAATTTAAAAAATAGTAGCTTTCCTGCCATAGGGCTCAAGCTTACTCCAAATCAAATTTTATCAAAATCCGTACAGTAGTTTAAAATAATTTATATATCTGTCTCTTAGCTGACTTGCACTATGTAACTTGGTTGTCATTTATTCTTGAAACTTGACAGCAAATTTGACATTATGCAACCACAGGATGCTATGCTTATATTTTTGTCCAGAATAGTTCTGCAATTTTTTTTAAATGAAAATGATAAATGAAACAAACGAATAATGGTACATTAAAATATAGGTATATCTAGGTGACAACCTCGCTAACGTTCGAGATGAATATAAGACCTCTTCTCCAAAAAAAAAAGCTTTCAATTAAATTGTGTGTGTATTCACGCACGTCGCACATACTCTACTCTTTACATTAGATTTTTATCATGTACTCACTATTTCGCACAAACAGCCTTCTATTCATTAAGATCGTGTGATACTAAAGGATATTGCGAACATGTCGGTCATTTAGAAGGCGCAATTATGTGCAGTGTGCACCCTTAACTCTTAAAATAATAATAATTGGTTGGCAAATCCGCTCTCATGAAAACACCGCAAATTATAAAGGCCATGACAGCAGTGTGTATGATCATAAATTAATATTTTTTCTTCACAGTTTGCCTTACAGCTCTCGAAACCGTGTTATCAGATCCAGGGTAAAACGGAAGACCACAAAACAAAAACACCATCATGGCCTTTATACCTTGCGGTGTGGCCAGACACCCCAATCTCTCTCTTTTAGCCGATGGTATTTGTGAGGCTATACTGAACGAGTTCTGTTGAGGTATATTTAGATGAAAAAGCGTGCTAAGTGTTTTGACCGGGTTCGAACTGCAGTCCGCCTCTAATTAGAATTAAACTAGAACTTTGAACGTCGGTTATACATGCCATCCGAAGCACAAAAAGGGCAAGTGAGGATTCAATGGGAGGAGTAAAATGTTAGATAAATTCTTATTATCAATTGTGTTGAGAAATATTGAAATTATTAGCCAAAGGCTCTAGTTTTGAGCCTGAACCAACGGTTAGTTTGTTTTACAAGAAAATATCGCGCGGATGACGAACGATGCGTCGATGACAGCAATCTGTCCAAAGCGAGTTTCAAAACGCGTCCGGGAGTCACTCTACATTCTCACCTCTCTAATGTAATAATAAAATTTTAGGAACTTTTAGTCTAATGCTCGACGTAGAGTTGACTTTCTAAAAATTATTCCATCTTTAGACAGAGCTAAAAATTTAACCTAAATCAAACGGCTAAAAAGGTTTATATGGCAGAAGTAAAACGGAATGCTGGCAGAGGATGCCCTAGATGTACATATTATAAAAAATAATGATTGAAGGAAATGTTAAAAGTACACATAATCGCCGAGCATGTATGAAAGATATGATAAATATAAAAGAAGCGAAATAGGTATGTCAGGATCGTAGCAAATGGCATTCGATTGTCTCTGCCTAAACAATTATACAAACGGCTAAATATTTAGGTTAAGATAGGTTAGGTTAAGTTATGTTAGATATGATCTGATAACTAAATCTAAGATTAGAGAGATTAAATTATTTTTTATGTTATAGGTTTTAAATAAAAAAGACAATAACTTTTGTGCTTATTTTAGACATATTTCGTAGAAGTAACATGATTGATATTAGAAAATACAATAACATTCTACCGTCACTCTTAGAACGGGCATAGATGTCGGTATTTTTTGAGTAAATATACCTATTTATTTTTAAGTGAGTTAAAAGAGTAACAACTTTTGATAACGGTCGACGATTATTTCGTTGTATCCCGCACGATCCGCCCTCGACATCGTCCGATACCGACCATTAAACCGATCTCCAATCCAACGCAAATGGCCGTTTTCTATAAATCTCAATAGACGGTTTAAGTCTACCGTTATGGTTTGTTACTTACGATTTTTTCAACGAGAAAGTACGAGATAATAAGAAATCATCGACGAATTGAAATCACGAGGAAATAAACGATCGATATGAATAAACCGTCTTCAAATTCTACGACGAAATATTTATTATTTCTTACTTTTCAGTGCAAATATTCGGTACACTTTTTTTAAAAAGTTAATTTTTTGTGATTTTGTTGCCCTGAGAGACAAATAATAACGCAAATAAAAAAATATTGATGGAAAAAAAAACTGCTTTGGATGGAGTTTGAACCATGTGCATCCTGCGCTGCACCATTTACCTTTAACCGCTAGACTACCGTTGATACGAAAATTGACAACCTTCTGTCAATAGCAACTATAAGGCTTTTCTCTGATACATAATTTTCAGCCGTAAACAGAAGCAAATTACTGAATTTCTGAAAGCTACGTATTTTCGTCATATGTCTGTGAGATAATGTCGATAAATTATTATATCCTTAAAAAAATAAGTCGTCAAAATCGGTACATATTTCATTGAGATATTAAGAAAAATTGACTTATAAAGTCAGTTTTTTCAAAATTCTGAAAACTAATGAACCAATTTCCATGAGAACCAATCCGGAAGAATTATCTGTCGATTAAAAAAGAAATCATCAAATTCGGTTCACAACTGTAGAGTAATCGATGTACATACATAAAAAAAAAATACGGTCCGTATTGAGAACCTACTCCTTCTTTTTTGAAGTCTGTTAAAAAAAACGGCATAGGCAGTTAATATGAGGACCGCCAACAGAAGTGAAAACTTAAAACTATGAATAACAGTGGTTTTTATTTGTAATATTTGTAATATAACGTGTAATAACGCCATTTAGCGGTAATTTCACAAATAAATGTATCTGTGTCCGGACCTAGGAATTCCCGATAGAAATGCGCAGTCAAAATCCCCGACCGTGAAAGCCAGTACATGAATTCATGCACGGACATTCTCGGGTCGAATATACTCGGGCCGGCCAATCCATGGTCTTGTGCCGAAAACAACACAGATCGCGAATCCATAAGATTTCCCTATACCAAAAATCACATTTTTAGCGGGCTTATTTTTTTCTATTATGTTATTACTCAACTAGAACCAAAAGTTTAAAATTAATTGGCAACTTGCTAGATAACAAAACAGCGGCAAATGAAGATTATACAGGGCTGTCATAAATAACCCTAGATGGTCGACTAATTGGTGCACAATGTACTAAACGCTCGTAATGGGAGCCTTAAAATGGTTGCAATTGCTGCCTCCGATTTACTTGTTAGGTCTTTAATGAGTTTTACGGGTTTGCTCTGAGACCTGCATAGTTCGTTTGTGCATTTCCTCTGTAGAACATAGTTTTATGAATATTGATTACATCTAACAATACTCGTAAACATTAATTGGTACTGACGTGTGTTTCTATATTAAAACCATGCTTTAAGAGTCGATTAATTGTCAGCAAATGCGCGCAAACGAGTTTGATCTTAGTTGATAAAGACATAAAATTATTCATTTTAGTTCCTTTACCGCAGCCGGTTGACACAGTTATTTGATTGTATTAAAAACCCAAAATCATATAACAAACTATAAGTAAACATAAGTTTAGTTATTATTGAATATTGTGTGTGCTCTTGCGTCTTTACGCAAGGACTTTTTCTTACATAACGCCACCAGCGATTTTTTTGGAATTTTAGAGGTAACTTTGGTTTATATTTCTATCGAAAAAATTTCAAAGAATCCCGTTTTTGGTTCTTATTATTCTCTATTTCAATGTGTATTAACTACAAAAAGAATGGTTAAGTATTGATACAGCAAACGTTTGTGCAAAGCAAGGTGCGGTAGTATCGACCCTTAATAGGTAGTCCGAGACAAGCATATAACATTTAACTCTCTATGCATAACATTTAATTCAAATCTATTTAGTTATTTGACATCAGTTAAGACTCTCTTTATTAGACTTTCAGAGTTAAGGTCATATGATCCCACATTTACTTATGTGAATACCTACTAAGTACTTTGACGTTCAAATAATTACATTTTTCTAATAGTGAATATAATTGCGTAAAGAGTAATTTATCGCACAGACTTTTGCATTAACTTTTTTTAGTTTTAAGCTATTTAATTAAGTAGGTACATATTAAAAAAAATCTGAAAAAACATTTCCAAGAGACTTTATCGGCTACATTTTAAATTAAGTTCACTGTTTTTTATTCATCTACCAAAATGGAGACCCGTATGTTTTTTTTTTAAAAACGTCTCAACACACGACTTTCCTCGCAATGAAATTAAGTCGTTGACCATTTCTCAAATAACGCTTTGTTTTTCAGTTATAATCGTACCCAGGGTAAAAAGTTTTCAGCAGTATTAAATACTAAATAGATAATTAGAATAGCTAGAAGGCAACCAGTAAAGTAGAAACGGCGGGCGGTAACGAGCGCGATGGGAGATGTGCGTCGCACACATCCTGCACGCGGACGACCAGGGTTGCGCTTGAGCATGATTTACACCGCTTCTCAAACATTTTATTTAGAAAATTCTGACATACTTATTTAAATTAGCTTCTTTTATAATAATCATACCTTTCCTACATACTTGGGTACTTTTAACATTGTCTTCGATGAATTATTGTATATGTTCATTATAACCTAGGTCGTCCTCTGCCGGCATTTCCTTTGACTTCTGCCATATAAACCTTTTTAATCAATGTTTCGTCCTTCATTCTTTCAACGTGTCCAAACCAGCGTAAACAACTTTTCTTAATTTTTGTCACAACATTATTTTTCACTCCGCATTCTTCTCTAATGACATCGTTCCGGATGCGGTCAATACTATTTATATCACACATTCTACGTAAAGATCGCATTTCCACTGCATATATCTTACTTTCATGCTTCTTATTCCTACCCAAGTATTTTCACTTTGCATTCTGCTCTAAAGACATCGTTAGCTGCGGTCAATACGCTTTTATAACCTCTTTCTTATTTTTTCACTGGTTTCCTTACAGCTCCCGAAACCGTGTACGGCCCCAGGGTCAGGACCAACTAAGTCTCCCTCTTTTAGCCGATGGTATTTGTGAGGCTATACCTAACGAGTGGCCAGTTCTGTCGAGGTATATTTATATGGAAAAGCCTCTAAGTGTGGTTTGTCGGATTATATGCATAAGTTTTTAATTATTAAAAACCCATTGGTACATAGCCGGGATCCGAAATCGATCGGACCCGTGGTCTGCCTAATTATACCAGACTTCTAACCTAACCTATAAAAATAGTAAATGTTTGAAAGCCACAGGTTTCTTGTGCCGATTGTCGATATAGGTCGAGCTACGAGCCGCGTGACCACGTTCGGCCCACACGCCGACCCACGCATGCATCTACGATCCGATCTTTCTTCGTTACCAGTCTTTCTATAGAATCCTGACGCTTATGTTTCCAATTCAACATTCAATTCTGTATATTTTTGTATAGCTGGCATTCTCTTCAGAATTTTATATGGATTCATGACTCAAATGACAAATCCCGAAGATCACATGCCGTTAATATTAAAAGAGGGTCTGAAACTATTGAATATAGGCTTTCGGCGTTACATTTTATTCTTCACGGATTACCTTAGAGCTCCCGGGAACCGTTGCCGGCCTCAGGGTACCCAGCGTTACATAATTTGATATAATCTCACTGTTAGTAATTAAGGAACATGTAACATAAATCCTTACACGAGTCAAGGAAAGCCAATTTTCCTATAGAAAAGACGACATGTGACCTTTGGGTGCGTCGGTGGCCGAGTGGTTAAACCTCGATCCCGGATCTCAGCCATGTACCAATGAGTTTTTTTATAAATAAAAACCTATGTACATAATCTGACAAACCACACTTAGAGGCTTTTCCATCGAAATATACCGCAACAGAACTGGCCACTCGTTAGGTATAGCATCACAAATACCATCGATTAAAGAGGGATTTTTGGTACTGACCCAACACATAAACACCCGTAACATGGTTTCGGGAGCTTACAGCCCGTGAAGAGAAAAAAAAAACCTGTTCCTAGGCGAAGGTGGTTGGTTCATGAATGTGCGCGACTGGCAGAACATAATGCTTAGATGTTATAGAGATGCTTTTTCACGCTTCGCTTGAAGGATCCCAGGTTGTAGGAAGCAGGAAAGGCCGACGCCGGAAGTTCGTTCCATTTTCTGATAGTACGACACAGGAACGAGTCACTGAACTTTTTCGTTCGTATGCAGAATGTGTCCACTGTGTGTGGATCCAACCTATATCCTGTACCTACGAGCTGTGCGGACTGTATATCTCTGTCCATGTCACAAGGAATAAAAGCTGTGATGGTGTGTGTATGTTTTGTTAAGCATATATGATTGCAAAATAATTACGAACTAGAAGCAACCTACTAAATATCAAATAGTAGCTGGGGGCTGTTTAATACAGTCGTAATTCCTGCGCCTGCGTCTGTACGAGATAAGATATCACTAACTGCATGCTAGAAAATTTATTAATTTCGATATTTAATTCGATATTTTGCCTTCCGCCCATCGTATACCATTTCTTTGTGATATAGAGCTAAAATATATACCTATATCGATGACCGCAGAAACAGCAATAAAAGCAGTCATTAAAATACGAGGGGTCAAATTATGATTAGAAAATTAACCTTTAGTGAGGAGATTTTTAAAATGAAAAAAAAATGTATCATGTGCGAATTAATTTCTTAGGAATCCATAATTATTGTTTGATACGATTTGTTACTGTTTGTTTGATTTGGCAATTCGGTATGTAAAGTAAAAACTAAGGTATGTTTTTTTATATGTTTTATTCATACAGACTTCATAAAACACTGTATGTTATATTTCCAAGAAAGTGTCACAAAAGTAAACAAGTGCGTGTTGATGTATCGTCACGAGTCCTGCGTCTGCGCACCTCCATGTTCGCTATTTGTTTTCCGTGCGAAACCGCCCGCGCTGATTTCAACCCACGCGCCCTCGATTCTTAGCAAGCCATCCATGTAGATATTTTACAAAGTTTTTTATAGATAATTGTTACACATTATGTTTATGGCGATTGCGTTCATTCAAGATTATCACTAGGTGGAGGCTAAGTAGCGCTCCGACCGTCCGCGACCTGGACCACTTCAGTTATGGAATAATGGTAACTTGGGATGGTAGGATTCTTGGATAGGATAGTAACACTAAAAAAATATATCGAGTGTTGAAGACGAGGACGGTAATGCTATAAACAATGTGTGCTTTAATCGATTTCTTTAAGTTCCATTAAGTACCTACAGCAACAGGCTTTCCATCTGTTCTGTTTAGTATAGACAACTGGCAAAAAGTGGACAATGCTACTCGTGTCTCTGCCCACACCACAAGGTAAAAATGCCGTGAAGATGTTAAGTGAAGTTTTCTTAAAATTCCGTATATTAAAATTTTAAAGAAACATTTTAGTAAAGTATATCCCAAATGTCATCTAAAGTAATTGAGCCGTTTAATCCTAAGGCTGGGACGACCTCTATAATAAATACGATTTGCACTCCGATGGAGGATGCATATGCAGGACGATATGTTAAATATTGATTGGCACATTTTACGTGGTCATGCAGCAATACTTAAAAGATTATTTATTTTGTCTATTTTTCTTAAATTTTGGAAAATAAATATCAATTAAACAGTAAAAGTAACCGGTTCAAGTTTTAATAGAATATTCAAGCTATTTTAAATAAAAAATTATTTTTTTTTGGAAAACCATATTACGGTTCCAGGGTACCGGCGGAAGACCAAGTCTCCTTCATTTAGCCGATGGTATTTGTGAGGCTATACTTAACGAGTGGCCAGTTCTGTTGAGGTATATTTATAGATGGAAAAGCCTCTAAGTGTGGTATGTCGGATTATGTACGAGTACATATCTATGCAGTTAACATTTTGTATAGGAACACTGTATTTTTTGAGATTAAATTTTATTCCTGACGCTTCAAATTATAAGCGTTAAAAAACGCCACTGCCAGTAGATATCGTGTATGTATCCTGTCTATACACTATTAACAAAAATAAATAGCTAAAAATCCATATCGCACAACATCTGCAAAGTTAACGAGTTTTGCGGATGGGTACCTATTAAAGTGGTAGTTTTCCTTTTTGCGCTGCGCTGCGGCGCATCTCACGCGCTATTAGACCAACTAGTGAGAGAGCTTTGCATATTTCAAGAAAATCTTTATACTATCATGGTAATGCGTGAAATATATATACCTACTTCTTCAAATTCTACGGCGAAATGTAATTATTTCTTACTTTTCAGTGCACAATTTTTGAAGTCGGTCTGTAAACATGTATTTTTTTAAGTTTTATATTTATATCTATACTAATATTATAAAGAGGAAAGATTTTTATTTTTGTATGTTTGTATGTTTGTGTGTATGTTTGTAATGAATAAACTCAAAAACTACTGTGCCGGTTTCAAAAATTCTTTCACCATTGGAAAGCTACATTCACCCTGAGTAACATAGGCTATATACCATTACGGCATGACCACGGGAACGGGGTGGGCAGAGGTAAACATGACAAAAGCTATGTATGAAGTGTATGTTTGCCAACATTCTGAAGTAGTCACGTACGAAGTCGTGGGAAACAGCTAGTATATTATAAAACAAAGTCCCCCGCCGCGTCTGTGAACTTTTCAGGCAAAAACTACTAAACGGATTTTGTTGCGGTTTTCACTATTAGATAGGTTGATTCACCGGAAAGGTTTACGAGTATTAAACGTGGACCTATTTATGTTTAGGAACTGAGCATTAACAGTATAAGTGAATCAAGAAACAGTATCAAGTATTATATACCTAAGAAATAATGGTGTAGAAAAAATATCTACAAATAAGTCCGCGGTAGCATATAGATATCTATCTCTAACAGCGGGTCTCTATTAAAACATAAATGGATACAATAATTAGTGTCGAAACTGATTTTTCAGCCGAAACCGAAACCGAACTTTCGGCCTTGCTCTCTGTTTCGGTCGAAACCGAAACATATTAAAACATTTAAGAAAAAATCATGTTATACAATAAAAATAGTTAGCTGCGAAATATACCGAACGACGCACGAAAATTCACGAACTCTCGAGTTTCGGCGGGGTCGAAAGTTTCGGCTATATTTTGGCCGAAACTGAAACCGAAACCGAAATTTCGCTCGGTCACTAACAATAATATTAAATTTCTAAATTCCGTAACAAAATTCAAAACAAGCTACTGATACATCACGAGTGCATACTTTAATTTTTCACTGAGAGTCAAGCCTTTGTCAGGTGTTGAAACGGCTATTCTAAAAACCTATTGTTCCCCGTACAATGGCTGCATATCTCAATCGAGGGCAAGCTTGAGGGTTAGATGTGCATCTTTATACTACGGAAGCGTGCTACACAAACACTTTGACCTATCTTGTTCTAAAATTGAATAAAGGGTGGCCAGAAATAGTGGTAACAACGATCACATTGATTAAAAGAAATCTGGTATATTTTTCAACATATGTCAACATAAATTACGTGGCCTCAGAAGCATGAGAAGTCAAAGTTTCTGAAAGAAAATTAGATTTTTCAGCTCACAGAAAAAAAATTATGAACTTCGATTTCAAACTCCAATTTTCTACAGGGATTCAGCGAGTGGTACACAAAATATTTCTAGACAATTAGGCAAAAGATTAAAGCCAACTTTTAAAGTATACACTATTTAATGTATTAAAGGTTAGATGAATATAAAAGAAGCGAAAGAGGTATGTGAGGATCGTAGTAAATGGCATTCGATAACATCTGTCTACCTCACATAGGATAAGAGGCGTTATAATAGATATATATAGATAAGAGAATTTGGTGACAAAACACTAAATCTACATCAACGTCAATGCAGGTAAAGTCTTTGTTCGGTACGAGACAAGGCACGACGTAGCACTGGTTGGTTACTCTTTACTTCAATACAATTTCAATTTCAAATCCTAAATCACTGAGTTTATTCCGTTGCGAAGATGACAGCAGCGACAATGTATGTATTTGAATTAGTTATCCAATCAAAGGAGAAAATAGAATTTTTTTAAATCAAATATTCAGGCGGTTGCAACATTTTTCATGGATCTTGCTGGACGTAATAGAACAGTTTACTCAAATAATTTACTCGATTTAAATAAAATTGTCACTGCTGTCACCATCGCAACGAAATTAAACTCATGATCAGGATTTTACGATTTAAATTTGAAGTTAAGCGTAAGCCCCCTGAAGTGGCATCGATCAGATGTGCGATACGATCACACCCTCTTTCATCCCCCTCTAATAATTCGGGTCAAGTCTGCACCCCACCCCCTAACTCATTACACGACTTTACAAAAATATATATTTCGCGTCGCGTGCGGTTGCAGTTTTTAAGGCGTGGACGAAAAAGCTCGTGTTGGTGTAAAACATTTATGAAACATTTTTCTTATTTGGTTTTTATTTTGTTTGAGCATGTCGATCAAATTTTAATAAACAATTTGCAACCATTCTCAAACTGCTAAGTAACAACCTCCTGCTAGCGAGGGCACGTAAAGAAAGCTAATCCCAGACATTTTTTTTATATATTAATATTGTCTCCTGTGAGATTTTTAAATAATGCAGCCGAGGTTGGACACACTATTTTTATTCATAATTCTACATAACTGCATTTAGACTTATCTCAAATACCAATTTAATCGTGGTTTATCTCAAAGTTTAAAGTATAAATTTCCATATTACTTTCTTTGAGAAGGTTCTTTGAAAGCACTTTCTTCCCGTCCGACCATTAAGCCGTCTAGGATAGATCAATTATTTTTCACTAGATGCAGAAGACGTGCTTCGTTGCCGGTAGGATATTAAAGTTGCAACTTGGCTTTAAAAAGCGCCTCTCTCGATGGATCCAGCAATCCTTTTCAGAAGACGGAATTATGTCCAAACACCTCGAGTTCATTTAAAGCATTTCTAAAGGTTTGTAAAGACGAATTTAATGACTAAGAAGATTTACTAGCCTTTGTCTGCGGCTCATTGCAATGAAAGAAACTTATCAAGGATATATTGAATTTTATATGTTTTTGATGTATATGCTGATCACAGTTTCACCGTTCCTGATACTCTAAACAAGAACCAGATATTTAGCTTATTTTTGTATTTTAGAAGTCTCTTTGTAAGGCTTGCATATAGGTCCAACACGTTTAGGTCCTTTAGAGCGTTTAATCTAAAGTGTTGTGACTAGCACCCGTCGGGACGTATCTCTGAATGCATCAGAGACTACGGGCTCACAGACAGGCCCCGTCAGATGCCTGGACTATTGCTGAGATAAAATTAATACAAAATTGGGCTATTGTTTTGAAGTGTTAAATGGTTTGGTTTATCAAGTTTATTGGTTGAGACTACGGTCACCTGCTGCCGGTATCATTCATCTCATGAAACTTAAAATTGGCAGGTGTCTCTCCGTTTACTAAATGTGCCTCCTAAAATAACCACCGCTTTTAAACATTTCTGCCGGCAGGGTAACATTGGTGTAAGCGGCCGGGGGTGTCGAGAGGTGTGACACCGGTTTCACATATAGCTTTCCCGTTATTACGCCTTTAGACACTTCCACCCCCGAGCATGATAATAATAATCAAGTACATTATAGTTTTTATAGAAAGAAGAAAGATAATATAAAGAAGTATTTGTTTAAATTAATTAAAAATACAACTCTTTTCTCTTTTTATGTGATTTAAAAAGGAAGAACAAGCTCAAACCCTTTAAACAGTATTAGTAGCAATATTGCTTTAAACACTTGCTCTTTTTCTGACGTTTTTCATTGAAGACTCCATCGCGTTGCATAATGCAGTGGGGACCGACCATCGCAGTAGATAATTAATTGCACAGGACGTGGCGTTGGGAGTTTTCCCGATTTCAGTGCAGAGAATGCGGGGACATTGATCGATGCGAGACTCTGCCGGTTCAGGATTACCTACATCCTTTGAGTATGAGATCTTTCTTCTTTTCAGTGAAGAAAATAGTGGCCTGAAATGAGATTTTTCCTTGAGAAGTTTTTGCTTTTTTTGATTAAAAGAAGCTATATTATGCCTGATCAAAATATTCCACAGGATACCTAGATATATTAGATTAGATAAATCTGATTTGGATTTGTATCTAAACGTCATGTCTAAATGTCAAGTATTATATATAGCCTTTATAGTATATATGCTGATTAATCGGTATCTAAGATTATCCCACCGACTGTGATATGTCTTATTAATCACAGACTAATCACAACTATCACAGCACGGGCAGGATTAAACCGGATTCCGCATCATATCACGACGGAACGCGTGCGTCGGTCGCCATGATATTACGTGGAATCCTTTGTTTTTACTTCTTTCACGTCATAAAACGGGCCGTGACATAAAAGTGACAAACATTTCCACATGTGAAATCAGGGCGGAAAACTGTAATAAAAAGCTTCCTAAATAACAGAAAACCTAGAATAACCTTTCAAAATTTTTTTGCAATATTGCATCACTCTGTTTCAGTTTCGAGTTTCCGAGAATTCAGAAAACATTTTAGTTTCCACAGATAATTACGGATTGTTCCAGTTTCAGATTTACTCCGGTATCCAGCTGACCTTTCACCTTTCACAAATAGACTCGGTCGATGCCAACTAAAACAATACTCAATGTTTACTTGACCTGCTGCATTGTCCCTGTTAAAAATATTTCGAAATTTTTTCTCCACAAACGAAATCTTAAATCAAGGCTTCCAAATTCTTTTTAATAGTTAATTTATGGCACAACCATTTTCTGACATCTTTATTGGTATAATTTAGCTTTATATCATCACGTCTTGTATCTCAAAAAAGGTAGGCAGAGACAATCGAATTTACATACATTCGCCGAACATGTATGAAAAGTATGATTTATTTATTTATATTCCAGTATATTTTGACTTCATTTCTTACAAACAAGCACACACACATACTCTCTTTCTGTTCATAATATATATATAGAACTATTTGATTAAAATATTGTATCTACTCTTATAACGTAAAATTTCTATTACAAAATCGAATTATACTTCATAATGATATGTTATACATACACGCGTCTCTAATATGTCAAACTTCGATACTATAATGTATTATAGTACCGAAGTTTTCATACAAAAACGATATCGTAATGTTGTTTATTTTTAAAATGCAAAAAGGGCTAAGGATATGTGTTATGCAGCCACATTAAACTCTTATGAAAATATCGACACTCCCATGTGAGAGTCACTTTACAGTTAACGCGCATGCGCAAAAAGTAGGTAACCACGATTTGCCGCCAATTTGTCGATAAGAAAAATATCTTGGTTCAATTTGTTTTGTAAATTGCATGGGATTAGATAAAGTAGTGTATAAACGGGCGCATAACTTGGATTTAAAACACTCGTGGATGCTATTAAAATATTCGGTTGCGCCTCATTTTTTAAAATTCCACTTATGTTTTGATTACCCCTATTATGATCCCGTATCATAAACTACTATTTGATATAAATTTGTATTTTCTTGTTTTAATTTACATACAAATTATAGGACACTCTGACTTGTCCACGCCATTTATTTATTATATATTTAATCATGGTTTTAACTAGGCGAACCCGGCCATGTACCAATGGGTTTTTATAACTGAAAACTTATGTAGGCACATAATCCTACAAACCACACTTAGAGGTCATTCCATCTAAATATACATTCATATACATTAAATTAATATACATTGGCGAAAAAATGTTCTATAAAATATGTGTAACTACTTATTATTTCGCATATGAAATGAAATTCTGAATAATAACTGAAAATTTTGCAGTCTTAAAATACCTACACCAAAACCACGTAGGTATTTGAAAATGAAGACAAGAAAATGGTTTTCTCAGTATTTCCAGGCGCTAACAAAATGCGCTTCGAAATTTTCGTAGCAAGGTTTACCGCTCTAATGAATTACGAACGCTGCAGCCTCCGGCGCAAGACATGCATCGATCAACGTCGAATACTAGGAGAGGTTTTAGGGAGAGAGGGAGATAGGGAGGGGGGGAGGGGTTGTGTAACTCTTTACTTTGGTTTGGCTGTATGATGCAATTCTATTACGTTTTACTTAAATTTCAATTAAAATTGTTGGCAACTTAGCTGTGAATCCGGTAGTAAAAATGAAAATTGCCAGTTACATGAAGGTCCACTTTAATTAGCTAAATGTAGTGTAGTGACCTATCCAATAAAAGGGCTCGTTATAAGAAATACAAATTTATTTAAAAATGCATAGTTTAATTAATATTATATTAAAGAAAATATACGAAAACTGAGTGTCGTAAATAAAAAAAAATGGGAATATAATGTCTGTTTTATTCTTTATAGGAAAACCTTAATGAAAATCTTGTCTGAATTCTGACCGAAGTTCGGTGGTAGCCGATAACCTTTTTGAGGTTATCAAAAGGCTATTAGGCGACCCGTCTATCGTTCTATATTTTATTACTACCCTTTGACAAAGCTCTTTAAAGTAGATTTTCTTAATTTATCAAGCTTAAAAGTGCACCTAGGTCTCTTTTCCATCGTGAATGCTGCCTCGACATTGATGGATGCTATTGCCGCTAACGTAGCTTGTGTGTGTCGACTGGCAACGTCTAGAGTCTAGACGCTCGTTTATTATCGTGTCTTACATACTACTAGAGATATTTCTTTGTAATTCTGCTTTTTTCAGGCTGAAACTTGTTTGGAATTAATTTGCCATTGATTTGAGTCGGTGGCGAGTGGCACAGCGACCATGTAGCAATCGATTAAGGGCATCGAGTACCTTGCCATTGGTAGCTAGAAGATTTGGCCTCAAAAAATAACATCATCAGCACCCGGTGAAGGTTTAGAAACTGTCGTGTATTATTTTCATTTAATATTTAAATTACACAACTATATAAATATAATAAATAAAATAAAAATAAATAGAAAATAAAACGCCGCAAATACTTATCCTTGATTAAGGATCATGAATTCGCGGCGTTTGCAGTAGAAACTGGTCGTCCGATGCTAAATTATTAATATTCGATATTTCGAAAAGGTTAATTCTCGCCTCTGGTGACCCGAGAGCTGGTGCTTACTTCGCTCAAAGAATCAGTATAGCCGTGCAGCGAGGTAATGCCGCCAGCATCTTGGGCACCATGCCACAAGGTGAACAATTAGAAGGGATATGTTTAATGACATAATTCTTTTTTTTAATTCTTTTTTTTAAAGTTTTAGTTGAAATTCTAGTTATTTAATGTTATGTTTAGATTAGATTTAAGGTTTTTATATGTGTAAATTAATTTGACTATATAAAAAACCTTAAAATTAAATCTAAAAAATATATAAAACAGATCTGCGTGGAATAGTGGCAAGAATACTTGGCATTTGTACCCCACGGACCTATTCAATCTCAGTTCTCAATATCATTTTAATCTTTACGGCTTAGACAGTGCGGCCCCCTTGCTACGATCTTGGCATACGTCTTTACGTGACCTTGCCACCGCTTGTTCTTAAGCGAAGATGGTTGGTCTATGAATGAATGGAAAAACTGTTTGATTTCTCCTTTGATCAATTAATTTCTAAGCTCTCTTTTCAATAATGTCTCTTTAGGCACGAAAAAATAACCATAATGTGTCCTAAGCAGCGTTCCAGTACTGTGTTACCGATCCCAAGTCCCAAATTAATTCATGCTTAATTTATTAAGGTAATTAGGTTAGTTAGGTTACCGAACAATATTCATCTATCTATTTATCACCACGCCTTTTATCCCAAAAGGGGTAGACAGAGGACATCGAATGCCATTTGTTATGATCCTGACATACCTCTTTCGCTTGTTTTATATTCATCATACCTTTCATACATGCTCGGCGATTATGTGTACTTTTAATATTACCATTTTTTATATGTTCTATAAAAGTACAGCATTTCCATTCAATTTAGCCATATATATCTTTTTAGTCAATCTTTCATCCTTCATTTTTTCAACGTGTTCAAACCAGCGTAAACTACTTTTCTTCATTTTAATCACAACATCATCACTCCGAATTCTTCTCTATATTCAAAACAAACAAATAAGCAAAACTTGCCTTTTTATATAGTTAGCGTAAAAAAGTTAACATTTTAAAAGTCCCCTGCTGATGGATGGAGACTTTGAGATTAATTTACAAATGAGAGCTCGGGCGGTGTCAATATAGACGTCTAGATGGGCGAGATGGCTGCACAGAGAGAGTGAAGTATGCTTTGTTCGGGCTTATTATTTTGCAAATTCTTTTATAGAGAAAATAGTGTTAGAAAAGTTCGGAAGGAAATACTAACGGCTTTTCCTTTTATCATAATTCGTAATAGGTAGCTCCAAAGTCTGTAGTTTTTCATTATGTCAGTAAAATACTAAAATAATTGAAATTTCCTTGTTTATCCCACTAATCTTATAAACGCGAAAGTTTGTATGGATGTATGTAATGTATGTTTGTTACTCAATCACGCCAGAACGGCTGAACGGATCTGGATGAAATTTGGCACAGAGATAGATTATAGTCTAGATTTTTTGCATAGTGGTTTAGGGGTCAGAGAATGACATATACTACTTTTTATTCCGCGAAAACGGGCGGGGGAGGGGAAAATTACAGCCACGATATTATTTCTTTTGGATCTATTTCCATGCGGGTGAAACCATGTTCAGAATTTAGGGGTCAGAGAATGACATAGGCATTTTTTTATACCGCGAAAGCGGGCGGGAGAGGGCAAATTACAGCCACGGGATTATTTATTTTAGGATCTATTTCCCACGCGGGTGAAACCGCGGACAAAAGCTTGTATTTTTATATTTCAAATAAGCATTGGTGTGCCGCAGTTGGAAATCGAATCCGCGACGCCGAGTTCTGCAACAGGTAGCTAAGCTACGATGTCATAATCTAAATTGATTATTTCGAGGTCAATGAAAAGTATCTCATTTTTTTTATAATTTTTAACTTATTATGGAAATATCTGCCAGTTAATCAAAGAGTCTATTAGCATGAAATATACACTAAAGTGTATTACTTTATTATGAAGTAGAAATTATAATTTTATCCCGAAAGATTTATAGCCTATGTCACTCTCAAGCCCTCCAGCTATCTCTGTGCAAAAAATGACGTCGGTCCGTTGCTCTGTTCTTGTGGCCTAACAAACAAACAAAAGTCGGCCAAGTACGAGTCGAACTCGCACACTAAGGTATGCACTAAGGTCAAATCAAGTTTGACGCCCCTATATGGCGCAGAAACAAATTAGCGCGAGTTTTTATTATTTATATATAGTATAGTTATATATATAGTATTGCCATTATTGGCATTATTAAGATAAAGTAAAAAACGCCAAATATGATGTTAGAGCGGCCATAGTAATACACACTCTGTGAAAATTTCAAGTCTCTACCTATTACGGTTCAAAAGATACAGCTCTGTGACAGACGGTTATTAAAAAACACGTTTCTTGTATGGGGACCCCCTTTAATTTTTAACTTTATTTTATTTTTATTATTTGACGTTAGAGCAGCTATAGTAATACACACTTTTTGAAAATTCCAAGTGTCTACCTTTTACGGTTGAAAAGATACAGCCCTGTGACAGACGGACAGTCAACAGAGCCTTAGTAATAACACTCTTTCCCATTTGATTAGGAAGTTAGGATTATTAAGTAGTAGCGACCCGCCACGACGTCGCAAGAGAATAAAGTTGTCGTTGAAAAATTAAAATTTCCCGCGGAATGTGATACTTTACTGGGATAAAAAGCTCTCCAATTATATCTGTGCAAAAAATCAAGAAATTTTAGAGGACTATGAAACTGTAAATTTTTGAACTTGCTACATCTGTCCGATAAAAAAACTTTGCACAATAATTACGGAACCTTAAAAACGTATGAACAAAGGATCCGTAGGCAAATCTCACAAATACTTTAATTATTCTAACGAGCACATCTATTATTGTTAGCCAAAGCTGAATAACTTGGTGCAGTTAACCATAAGTTTGTTACAAAATGCATCCGCTTTCGGGGATTATAGTGGGGGAGGTCTAACGGGTGGGAAATGTCGTTAGTTCTGCTCTCTACTCGTAAACTACACAGGCTACTTCGGGCATTCAAATTGTCGCTTCTAGGAGTCGAGCTGATATTTCTAAATTGTTTTTTTGACTAAATAAGACTATAAATAGCATTTCGTTCTAAAATTTGCAAATCACTTCGATGCGGCCGTTTGTCCTCTAAATCTGAAATCAAAATATACAAAACCATCGTGTCGCTAACTGACTGATATCAACGCACATCCCAAACAACTGAAGATATAAATATGAAAATTGGAAAGGGGGTTTAAAGGTGCACTAAGAAAAGATTTTTCGAAAACTAACACCTAAAGGGATGAAATGGGGTGTAAACGTATTCCTAATGCAATGCGTACGAAGTCGCGGGCAACTGTTATTTAGAAATAAAAATTGCTGTGTTTAGAAGGATAGCCAGAAAAATCTGAAAAAATTAGATTGAATTGAAAAATTCTAGCGCGATAAATAATTATTTCAACCAATTAAATTGTGTTCTGCTGCTTATTTTGAATTTTGTGCTCGATTTTGGAGTCAAACCCTACAAACTAAACCTGTCATCAAACATTATCGACGCCACCAAGTTGTCTAATAAAAAAATCTAAGTAAATTCTCAGAAAATATACAAAATGAGGGGTTGTGGGACTCAGTAAAGCGAACATTGGTTACATGCAAATCGTTAATTACCAACGTCGGTGACCGGCCGGCGGAAATAAATAATGGTCGATATCAGTATTTACAGAGCCGGTAAGTGTTTGGGAAAATATATAGAAGGTTCCGTATAATATTTATTTTTTATACTTCTAATTACAAATACGGTATACCAATAATTTTATTAATAGGTTACTTTGTGGAACCATCATAATTGTATAGTATATTATTTTATTTAGCCAAATATACCTACACGTTTCTTATTTTTAAATTTCAAATACCATCAGCTAAAAAAGCGAGACTTGGTCATCCGATGGGTACCCTGGAACCGATAACACGATTTCGGAAACTGTAAGGCATCCAGTGAAAAAAAATTTTTTGGTCCTTCGAGTCGGATAATTAATCGAAACGGATACTTTTATTTTTGGCGACGAAAATGCTCTGCGACTATGAATATAGTTTAGGAGATTACCGAAGCAATCAAAAATTAATTGACAGTCACGACACTGAAATATGTTATAAATTCTTTGAATAATGAAAATTAATGGTATATATATCTACTGAAAATATTGTTTGAAGTGGCCTAATCTTATAGTCAAAATTCACAATTAAATTACCTCGTATAAGAGAAAATTGGGAAAGCGTGTTGTTATCAAATATAATATAAAAAATACAAAATTAAATTGTCCTACGAAACCATAAAATAGGCGATACTAAAGGCAAAGGTAGCATTTGCATAATGTCTATATTATTGGACTTAATTTACGATCTTAAATCTTGGTTATTAAATAAATTGAATGCTGCCGTTTTTGCAAGTGTGCGCTGAACAGAATTGCAAATTAACAAGCACTTTTACAACCAATATAAATCAAACGGTTTTTCTTTGATGAAAGACTGGTGCATAAACAAGTGATAAATGGTAGGTTAGGATAGTTAGAGACCTAGATGAAAGATATTAAAGAAAGAAAAAAAAAAAAAAAAAAGAAAAAAAAAAAGAAAAAAAAAAAATATATGTATATCTATCTATCGATGTATCATCACGCCTTTTATCCCAAGAGGGGTAGGCAGAGACAATCGAATGCCATTTGTTACGATCCTGACATATCTCTTTTGCTTCTTTTATATTCATCATACCTTTCATTACAATCGCATTGTGTGTGTGTACTTTTAATATTTCCATCGATCAATAAAAGTACACCTAGGTCGTTTTAGTCAATCTTTCATCCTTCATTCTTTCAACATGTCCAAACCAGCGTAAACTATTTTTTTCATTTTAGTCACAACATCATCTTTCACTTCGCATTTTTTCTAATGACATCGTTCCGGATGCGGTCAATACGCTTTATGTTACAATTTGACTAAAACTCGCACTTGGTTGGTTTTTTTATGATTACTGAAGAATACTTCCTTGATAGATTCACGTGTCAAGCTACGTGTTAGTTTATAAACATGAATATCCTACGCAAAGCCGATGCGTTATTTGTAGACCAAATACAATGTATAGTAAATTATATAATTATTATGTTTATTACTACTTTGATGTTCAACATCTTATTATGTTGTTAATATTACGTACTTTAAGTAGGTTTTTAATTGCAAAATATTTTATTTACATAGGGTTTTCCAAGGTTATAATGGTGTTTATATGAAATCTGATACAGCGGATGTAATACCAATTTATTTTCTGTTAAACTACAGAGATTTCTTTCTACCTCGGCAATATGCGATTCAAACTCACACATGAAGGGTACACTCAATAATATGCACTAAGGTTAGACCAGAGGTTCTCAAACTTATTTTGTCTACCGCTCACTTTGAAAATCAATTACTTTTCAGCGCCCCCCAATTTTTAATAATCACAATGACATTCATTACTTTAATTTTATTATAGTGTGCTATATTAATTTGGAGTTTAAACTTACATTCTAATCGAGACCTTATTACCCATTTACTTTATTTATTGAAGTGTACTCTAAGTAATAGTTTTTTTTATCTCGTTTAAGTGTAGTGTAGAATTAATCTAATAATCACTTCTAAGTGATTTTGTGTAAATCGCATAGTTTTCACCGCTTCGCGTTGTGAGGCGTGCAATATTAAATAGATGAAATTACAAATCAGCCATCGCCCCCCTAAACCGCTTCAACGCCCCCCAATTTTTTCTGCTTAGGCTTCCAGCGCCCACAAGGGGGCGTTATCGCCCACTTTGAGAAAGACTGGGTTAGACTAAGATGTTGACTGAAGAAACGGCTGCTCACATACTCCTGGAGTGCGAGGGAGTGGTCGTATATATAGTGAAACACCTCGGTTCCTTTGGAACGCTACTGAAGGCCTGCAACAACATCGGAAGTCTGCTGGGCTTTTTGGAGGAGCTGGGTTGGGAAGAGTGATGTAGTTCCCACCACACGCAAAATAGGCGCCTTTAGACGTCGAGTTGCGGAAAACGAGCCGATCACCAAGTACCAGGTACCAAGGTTAGACCAAGTTTGACTCCCATGTATGGCGCAGGAACAAATTAGCGCGAGTCAGAGGCACACTTGGCCGGATTTTATTATTTGTTGTTTTACGTTGTATGCGTTATAGTTATACTAGTTAGACGTTTGTATGTATTGCCAATATTAAGATCGAGCAAAAAACTCCGAATAAAACACATTTCTTGTATGGGGACCCACTTAAATTTGAACTTGGGTCCTTCAAGCGAAGCGTGAAAAAGCATCTCTAGTACCATTATGTATTATGCCAACCACCACAAAACAGGCGGTGGCAAGGTCACATGTCGTCTTCTCTATAAAAAAATACTTTTTTTTATTTTTATTATTTGTTGTTATAGCAGCCATAGTAATACATACCTACTCTCTAAAAAATTCAAGTGTTACGGTTCAAAAGATACAGCCCTGTGACAGACGGACGGACAGACAGCGGAGACTTAGTAATAGGTTTTCCTTTTTTTTGCAAGTGAAACATCTAGGTCCATTAAGTGCAGCAACAGGCTTTCCACCTGTTCTGTTTGAAATGGGCAATTGACAAGTGGTCACTGTCTGGCGTCTCTCAGCACACAGCAAGGTATAAGACCGTGAAGATGTATAAGTATAAGAACTCCAATATTACAAAATGTATAAGAAAGTTAAATCCTGTATCAAATTGATGGATCGGAACCCCCTATAAGAGCGCGCCGCGTGCGGAGGTACTCAGTGGCTCCATCTAGACGTCTAGATTGGTGCCACTACCCTCTGCCGCTAAATTAATCTCTGGCTCGGAACATGTAAGTAAAATAAAAATCAGGTGAGGCCTAGTGGCAATAGAAGGAAACAGTTCAGGTTCGAATTTCAGGTTAATCTTTACTGCTTTTGGTGTTAAAGAAGTGACAGCAACAGGCTTGTTCTGTCAATGGGACTAATACGGTAATATACACTCAAGCATCAATTGAAACTAAAAGTTTGTCTCGAAATTTTTTGCTAAAAATAGCTAAGTAGTTGTATATGTATGTCGTGTAGTAGGGAAATGAGGAAATAGCGGATTTCGCGTAATCCATTCATCTTACTGGAAACATCCAGAGATATGAGAAAATACTAACATATTTTCAGCGGAGCAATCGGCTAAAAGTGGACACAGTTACTGGTGTTTCTGACCACTTTAAGCTATGATGACATGGCGGGCACCTATCTATTATAATTGACTAAATTTCGCCAGTCAATATTTTCGAACAAAATAAAATTTAGCCTGTATCACTCATGGATAATGTAGTTTCCTATTAGTGAAAGAATTTTCAGAATCGTATATGTAGTTTTACGCGCGGCTTATTTTGTCCATATCTCTTTAGAAAAATGTGAACGGGATGGACTACTATTAAAATCGATAATGTAACCAAGAATAAGATAAGATAGACCAATATTCACATACCAGAAATATGAGAAAATAGGATTTCTCAACAGAATCGGTATTTCGAAAAACACGAAAAGGCTTTTCTATGTTTTTACAAAAAATATTACAGTTATAAAATTCTAGTTAGTGTATTCTTAAAGTATGTGAAATTATGTATCTTTTAATGTAGAGAAAATTTAAAATTAATAAATATATTAAGAGAACTCGAGTCGCAAACTTGGCTGAAATACGCGTGAAATTTAGGATTTTCAAGGCTTCATAAAACTTAGGTGTAGGTTTTCTTTCCATGAGAAACTTTAGAATTTATTTATCTTTGAAAAGCAATTTTTATTTCGAGCCTAGCACATACAGTTATCGCGTAAAACTGGAAAAATGAAACATATGCAAATCAAAGGCGGCCCCTTAAATCCTTACCCCTTTATAATATTAGTACAGACTAAACATTAAATTTCAGTCACCATCAGACAAAGGACAAGTTACATATAACACGTACATATATAAAATATCAAAATGTGCCATTAGCTAATGTATCATCTATTACAATTTAATTGCTTTTTTCAGTTACACGTTTGCACCGTCCACCGTGATTGCTATATTGCATGCTGTTGTAACTGCGTGATTTGCCGTCAATTGTGCATTATACACAATGCAGTTTTTATACACACATCTTCACGGCTATTATAGCTAGCGGTGTGGCTGGCTATCAGTGACCACTTTTTACTAGTTGTTCATATTAAACAGAATAGGCGACAAGCCTGTTATTGCTCTTAATTAATGTAGAAGTCTGTTCACGAGAAGTCTATTAGAGATATGTAGCATTTGTGTTACCAATGATTCTAGATTTTTTCATACTTTTACGGCTGCCTAACAAATCTCACTTAAACCTGATCTATTTACGAAACTGAAAAATAATAATATTGATTTTAAGGATATGACAAATATTGTTATTGTTTTGAAAATATAATTAGAAACATTTTACTCGATAGAAAAAAATCTTAAATACACCTCTGAAAACTTTATTTATCAAATTTTATGGCTATAATATACAAAAATTAACATGAATATTTTTTTGGTAATTATCTAACCTTTCATTGTAAAATTATTTATATGTTGTATAAGATTTTTTTTAAATTGCGTTTTAAACAAAAAATATCACTTACGTTGAATCGCTTACTGTTTTCATCACTCATTTTCTCATCGACCACTTCCACTTAATTAGCCTACCTATTGGTAGGTACATGACCCATGTGTGGAATAAGCTTTAAACTTGCAAATTTAACGATTTTTTCATTGATTTATTATTTCTTCAAAAAACTAAAATACCAAGCATACCAAACTCTATCTTTTTTGACCTTTGAATTTATAACTAGGTCAAAAAAATCAGATATTACAATGAAGTCAGCATTTTATATTACTTATTCTGTATTGCTTAGACAAACAACGCACACAAACAACACAACAACAAAACACAATAACAGCTTTTATAAAATCACAGTGAATTTGATATTTTTTATTCAATTTAAAGCTTTATTTTACCATTCTAAAGTATAAAATAAAAGATTAAATAGTTTTGTTTGTAAATTCCGTTAGCGAGTTAAAGTGCGACATGCAATAGTGCAATAATGACACGATGCAGCTGTTCAAATATTATTTTAATGCTCTCGTGATAACAAACTTTTTTGTTCTATTTTCTATATAATTTTAGAATTTACGAGTTGTGTTAACAAAATCGTGAAACAAACAATACAACCATTGTAAAATCTCAATAGCTCAATGGTTGGAGCGTTGAATATGAAATGGAGGTCCAACGTTCAATTTCACTCGATCCAGAAGAATTATAATATCACTTTTCTAAGAATAATTTCTTGAGCTTTGTAAAGCTCTCTCCTTACTTATTCTGAAAATAATTAATAAATATTTAGAATAAAATGTAGATAAATAACTTTAAATGGTCCCATGACCGACTGAAATACAACCACGTGACCTAACTAAACTGTCCTTCACTCTGACAAAACCAAGAAGTTTGTATATTTACTCCGTTAGTAGTGTCAATATTGTTGTCATAGTTCAACTGATCTCCAATAGATGGCGACTTTTGCAAAAATAAATAAATTAGTCTAATTTATCTAATCTAATATGAAAAGAAACATTTAGATTTAGAGGGAAAAATAATCTTTAAAACGACAAAAAAACACCTTTGAGAAATAATATATAGAGATTGTATACAAACTCTTTGAAGTACCTATACATACTATGTAAACTGCTTGGAAGAAAAACGAAGTGTAATTATGTCATGTTGTCTACAGTTAGCGTCTTTCATGAACGCAAAGTTGGCATCTGTCCATACGCGGTTTTGTTCGATCAGCTGATTTTTAGGGTTCCTTACCCAAAGGGTACCAATGGAAACCCTATTACTAAGGCTCCGCTGTCTGTCCCTCCGTCTGTCCGTCCGTCTGTCACCAGCCGAGTTAGCATACATTTTGACAGCGACACTTTCGTTTCGGTCGAATGGCCTTGAACAGGCCCAAACGTTCATGTCCAACAAGGACCGGCCAGAGATAACCCGGACCGGGCATGCCCTGCACAAGAATGCCGAGCAATTTGCTTGGCCGGACACAGAATTTTCCCGCACATTGTTGGGCCGGACCTCTCGGCCCCGGGCTATCTCTGGCCGGTCCTTGTTGGACATGAACGTTTTGGCCTGTTCAAGGCCATTCGACCGAAACGAAAGTGTCGCTGTCAAAATGTATGCTAACTCGGCGGGGCTGTATCTTTTGAACCCTAATAGGTAGAGTGGCCAGAGACACCCGCTTGAAATTTTCACAGAATGTGTATTATTATGGCCCCTATAACAACAAACAATCAAAAATATAGTAAAAAATTCAAGTGGGGTTCCCCATACAAGAAACGTGTTTTTTTCGGCGTTTTTTGCTCGATCTTAATAATGGCAATACTCTTAAGTAAAACAACAAGTAATAAAAACCGGCCAAGTGTGAGTCGGACTCGCGCAATTTTTTTTTACTAAACTATTTTTATTTTACGGTGGTACGGAACCCTTCTTGTGCGAGTCCGACTTGTACTTAGCCGGTTTTTTGAGGTTATGCCCGGTTGTTGTTTTTCAGATTTATGCATAGCCTCTTATGGGCTGCGCAAGGGGGGGGGGGGAAGGTAAACGCCCCTGTAGCACTGTATTTTTCTGTCGTTTTATTGTCGCAACGGATTTTACGTTATATGATGATTATGTTAAAATACAAACATAATCATTATAATTAATGATTGGAAACACTAAGTTTGACGCCATAGATCGCCTTTCCCGTTTAAAACATCACAATTAACTATTTTCTTAGAGCTCTGTCTCGCGACACAAAACGATACCAACGAAATCTAAATAACTGGTCAAAGAGGAAAAAATTGGCGAAAGGGGAAGCCCGTCTATGGCCCCTATGGTATCAAACGACGTTTTTCAATAAATTTGCAATAAAACAAAAAAATAATCTATTGCACTGCAGTCTTCTACTTCTAAATCATTACTCATTTTCTATGATATTACATAATAGTACGAATAGTAAGCATTCGTATGTCAAAAATAGACTTTTTGGTAATTATTTTGTATACATTAGGATACCTTTGTCTAAGAATTGGAACCAAAGACCTAGGTAAATAAAAAAAAGGGAAAGTAAAATGCACAAGTGCACGAAATGTAACTTCCCGCACGATGTACCACTTTTCGAGCAACTGTATTGAAAAAATATTTTTGGCCCACGATTAGTATTAGTAACATTTCGAAAAATATAAAACTAATGATTCAGAATCCTATAATGAGCACAATATAAGTCTAGGAAAATATTATTATGAAGAAAGCTTTCTCAATTTTACAAAAATCCAAGTCAGGGATCGAAAGTATCTAAGTAACATAAAATATATTGTCTTTCAAAATTGCAAGTACATATTCAGTGCATACAACTTTAGTTAAAATCCCAACAAAATATATCCTGAAATCTCAAATTAACCTAAATTCTAAATCCTCTAAACCCATTACCAGCACATCGACCAGAGCTCATCTCGCTGAAAGTGGCAACGCACTATTACGTTATTCTGAAATGGCATTTTGTTCTAGAAAATCCCCGGTGCATGCCTTTTGCCCTCAAGCGTTGGGGGGGAAGGGGGGATAAAGTTGATAACCGGGATCGGGAGCGAGGGTAAAGGTTCGCGGACCTCACTGCACGACCGCGCCCAATCTGGGTCTCTGAACCCATAGTCTTGCGCTTTAACAAGAGTCGCAAGGATCATAGATTAAATAAATACAATGCAGTTTTTTAGTTACTGCCCTTTGTCTCTGAGAGGGTGGGATCTGTGTATGTGTATGTATATTTACACTTATATACACTGTAGATTAAAGAAAACAATATGCTTTAATATACAATAAGACGTGTGTAAAAAAAGTATTCGCGGGTTGCCTTACAGCGGATGACAAAGTCTTTCTCATTTAGCCGAAGTTTTTTGAGGCTATACCTAACTAGTGGCCAGCTCTGTTGAGGTATGTAGATGGAAAAGCCTCGTTGTACGGTTTGTCGGCTAATGTACCTACATAGATTTTTATTATAAAAACCCATTGGTACATGGTCGGATGTGGCGATCGAACCCGCAACTTCTCAGTTGTGAGCCGACGTTTTACCCTTGTATGTATATTCGCGTATTTGCTATTTTGGCAAAGAATATAAGCAAACACCATAAGTCCCATTTGTAAGTATTACTTTGGCTGGTAAGAATTAAGGTATTGTATAGATAGGGATTGGACATTATGCCCTTAGACGTTAGTCTTTTCTGTAATTAATTTAAATTCTTTGCATCTTTTTCATTTTTCTGTTAAGTTTACCCTGTATATGAAGTTTATCTGCACGCTCTCAGCTTGTTATTAAAAGTTACGATAAGGTTTCTAGCGATGATGACCGTTGTACCTGGCAGGTACTTTTTGAAATAAAATTTTAATACAAGATAAACATCAAAACGTTAATTTATATATGGAATTTAAAATGTACAGATTAAATCTTCACCATGTATTATTGTGACCCCGATTACAAATTGTCACAGATTAATTTATATTTATAATGTTAAAGTACTCGACTTTTCCGCTCAGAAAATACGTACCTTTTTTTATCTATACTAATATTATAAAGAGGTAAAGTAAGTTTGGATGTTGGGAGTGATCTCTGAAACTATTGATACGATTCTGAAAATTATTTCCCTAATTAGAAGCTACATTATCCCTGAGTGCTATCCCACACCTCTTCACCTTATTAACTTCCAACATATGTCCATGCATCTTGTGGTTTTTGCCAAAAGGCTAAAATCGGTCAAGTTTGAGTCAAACTCACGCACGAACAGAGCGAATGATTTTCGAATTTCGCATCGGCTTTCAAGTTCTATGTCAAAACCTCAAATATGTTTCCGCCCGCGGCGTCGCCCGTGGATTTTTACGAACCAAATAAAATATAGCCTATATCACTAAGGGATATTGAAGCAACGGATTGACGTGATTTTTTGCACAGAGATAGATGGCCGGTGAGTGACATAGGCTAAATTTTTTACAGGCGAAGCCAGGGCTCTAGTAACAAATTTTGTAACTCACGGGAACTAAGTAAACTTTTTATTTAGCTCTAAGATAGATCGGCTGTTTGAATAGCTTCAAATTACAGGCTTGCCGATCGTTGCATCGTTTCTAAACTGCATCCTGATTGTTATTAGATCCTAGGGCGATGCGTGAGTCTTGTTTGACCTGGAGTTAACAGCCGTGTACTAAAGTTCATGCGGATTTGAATTACCTTTGAAATGCTGTCAAATGTTAGCGTTTCGTGTTGATAGGACACTTTATGCTAAAGACTTCGTTAGCCTATTTTATGCAATATTTTATCAAGGGTTCCGAAAAAATGGAAACCCTTATGGATCACTCTTGTGTCTGTCTGTCAGTCCGTCTGTCACAGCTTATTTTCTCCAAATCTACTGGACGACTAATGTTGAAACTTGGTACATATTTCATGACACAATCACGAACATATAGCGAAAATAATTAAATTTCGATTTTGGAAGTAAATTAAAATGTAAATTTTTTTTTCAAGTTCATCATGTTACATATCAAATGAAAAGACTCGTTATATAAGGAATACAATTTTTTTTAGTTTAAATAATATTATTTATTTATTATATATATATATATATATATATATATAGGATATTATATTGTAACATCTCGCTACGACGCAAAGTAACGGAGCAGTAGGTAATATAAATGTTAACCAATTAATAATTTCCACGGGCGAATCCTTGACGAAAGCTAGTATGAATATAAAACTGATTATTTGTATTCCCTTCTTTTAATTTTTGTATATGTGTGTGTTTTGTAATAAAATAAGAACCTGAATTAAGATATGCTACCCAGGTTCACGGGGCCTCAAGAAGGTTTTGGGCTGGCTCTAACCCCCACCAAACTGAAGCTGATGGTTAATTTCAAAAGAGCTACCCAAACGCTGGACATCAACTAGGTATACCTCAGACGTCGGTACTCCCATAGATGTAGTATGCTGGCGCTCTACTAGATTGGTAATGTCGCGATTAGAACGAGACCAAAAAATTAATACATCAGTGTGCGTGACAAATGTGTAATTCTGTGGATATTACCTACATCTTAGATGATTTATATCCAGGCACTGCACCATGCACTACATTAACCATAATTAATCACGTCTATTATAGTAAGAGAAATTATTACTGACGCTAGGCTGTTACAGGCTATTACAGTATTTAAAAAATGGTCTCGTCAAAAATATGGCAAATCTCAGTTAATCCTGGAAACGTGAGTTTATTTATACGATATTTCCCTCACCACACAATGATAGTTATTATTTGAAATTGGACTGAGCCATATTTTTATTATTTAGGGTTCTAAAGAGCCGTATTTTTCAATACGGGCATTACCTTTGCGTTTTTATGGCTCAATACAATTTAAAATAATAACTATTAACTGTGCATGTGCTGAGGAAATGTTGTATAAATAAACTCACGTTTCCAGAATTACCTGAGATTTGCCATATTTTTGACAGATAAGTACAAGATGACCTTGACCACCGCCCTTTAACATACGCGTATCTATGCGCTTTCTCTTTTGTATTGCCAATCTAGTAGAGCGCCCGAGCGACTATACTAAATCTATGGGTACTCGACCTTACTTAATTAAGACGAGGAACGACTCAGAAATTTTTAATCGTAAGCCACGCCCTAAACTCGTGGTTCCGGCCCATGAGTGGTTCGAGCGCAACGATCACGTCATGTAAGAAAACGACGGCGCTTTGTCCGCTCTTGCTGCAGAAGTGAGAAGGGCATAATGTGTCGCTTCTCGGAATAAATGACGTAAGCGGCACATTACAAATAAATAATTTATTAAAAAACGATCACATGCAGGGAAAAATCTTCTTAATCAATACTAGGTACTGAAATTACCTATAGATTCGTATAAAATTTTAACGTAAATCCCTTTAGAGTGTGGTCGTATGACTAAAAAGGCGTTTTTTGAAGAGGCGATTTCAAAAATTTAAGTTATCGAGAAAATTTTCACCAATCATATTTTCATCCTACACAATACTAGATAAAATCCTCTAGTTTTCGATGCCCAAATTGTATGTTCATAGCATACGTAGAATTCGGGAATTTCAGTTCAGCAATCAACCAAATTTATTTGTTCCTCCCCTTAATTTTAAAAAGTCAAAGGTAGTCTATTAATAGTCGCGTCACGTCAAGTCTTCAATAAAAGTGAAAATAGCGCGCATTTTTTCTTGTAATTTCCTCGTATGTGTAGCATAAAAACGTATGCATCACTCGGGAAAAAGTGCGATTCTCAACTCGTGTGCTTAAATTACACCCTCGAGTCGTTTGTAATCGGCTCCTTTTGTCCCTTGGTGAACAATCCATACTAATATTATAAATGCTACTAAACCACTGAACCGATTTTTTTTAATTTGTCAATGTTTCTAATTCTAGGGGACGAAGTGACGGGCAACAGCTAATATATATGAAAATTTATGTAATCAACATGATTCATTCTTTGGTCATAGTTGAAGTACCTCACGTTTTTTTTTTCACGGGTTGCCTTACAGCAGTTACAACTCCCAAAACCGTGACGGTTCCAAGGAACCCAGCCTTCTTGGTCTTCCGTCGTCTTCTCACTTAGCCGAGATTATACCTACCTAACGAGTGGCCAGTTCTGTTGAGGCACATTTAGATGGAAAAGCCTCTAAGTGTGGTCTGCCTAGTCTTAACCACTGTAAGTGTGAGAATAGATTCTTGTGGTAGTTGTCCAGTGACATCTCCACACAATGTCAAATGTGTCACATTAGTAACTCCAAATTACAACAATTACTGAAGAAATACATCCTACATTACTCGAAAAGGGAATTTGCAAAGTTTTCTGATGAATTTAATAATAAAATTGTATAATGACGATAATTTAATTATAGTTAGTTATTGTAGTAAAAGTAAAGTTGGTTGAAATAGACGAGCACAAACACTTACATAAACAAAGAGCATCAACGAAAGCCTTTCGTACGACCTGCCGCCCCGGAGAGGCTCTGTTCACACTGGGCTACTGCTACAGCTATAATTATTTAACTGATTATTTTCTTGTTGTGAAAGCATTATTATTTGAACAAAAAAGAAAATTGGAAGATATGTTACTAAATATAAGCTACCAACCTTATAATACTACTTTCATACATGTTCGGCGATTATGTGTACTTTTAATATTGCTTTCGATCAATATTTTTTTATATGTTCAATAAAAGTACTACACCTAGGTCGTCCCTGCCTGCATTTCCTTTCACTTCTGCCATATAAACGTTTTTTGGCAATCTTTCATCCTTCAATTTTTCAATGTGTCCAAACTATTTTTCTTCATTTTAGTCGCAACATCATCTTTCACTCCGCATTCTTCTCAAATGACATCGTTCTTGGTATGACGAATATAAAAATAGCAAAAGAGGTATGTCAAGGTCGTAGCAAATGGCATTGGATTGTCTCTGTCTACCCCTCTTGTGATAAAAGGCGTGTGATAAATAGATACATGAATAGATAGACATATTACTACTTTCCGCCTCGCTAAAGAATTTCCGGGATCAAACGTAGACTATTAATCTTTCGGCCCTCTAAATATCTCTGTGCAAAAACCACGTCGATCCCTTGCTTTGTTTTGGTGTGAAAGAAGGACAAACAAACAAACAAAACAAAAAAACACATTTTTGTATTTATAATATTAGTTAGGATGATTGTAACATCGCCTGCCAAAATTAATTTATTTTGCTTTGATGGGATGAAATTATATCAAGAATATAATATTATTCTGAGCATGTAATTTCTTCTGAAAACGTAATGAAATCCTGTATCCGCTCTTGAGACGATGAAGTTTCCAAGTTGTACTAATTTGTGAAAAAAAAATAAAAAATTATATAATTACGCAGTAATCGAATAAAGATAGCCCTGTCTGAACATTACCTTAGAGAACACTTTTATTGCGTAATGAATGGAGGTCGGCGCACGAGCCGGGAGGTTTTGGGGGTTGCTTTGAACAGGATAGGGGGGTGGGTATTGCAATTCCCACCCCTTGGAGCCTTATTTCGGGTCATCGAGCCCAGGCTAAGGCAGGAGCACTGAACGCAGTCATCTAGGTGCAAAGGAAAATGGCCCGAACAAGCTTTCATCTAACTAGAAAATTTACGATCCTCGTGATAACGTAGCCAGGTGGTGCGTGGAATTGAAGATTTTTTGCTTAGTTTTGCTATTTTTTTTTAACTAGATTGAATTTTTTATGTCTTTAAAATATTTTTGTTAAGTAAAATATAGAATTTTTAGAATTTGTCTTTTTTCATTTCATAAGTAACAATTTTATATACGAAAAATAATTGTGTCGAAAATATTCTAAAAAAATTCACTTTTTTGCAGTAAAAATTAGGTACAATCTTTGCCATTAAACCGACTTTAAAAATAACTTTTCTCATTTCGTTTGTGGTTTATTTTACTCCGAGAAGGTACTCCAAAATCGGGTTTAGGACACAAATTAACGAATCCAAACATTACGAAAAATCTATTTAAATTCAACTTAAAGCCTGTTACATTTTTTATAAAGTTTATTTACCTTTCTTATCACGGTCTACGATATATTTAATGTCGTGTAGATAGCTTATTGAATGGCGAAAGCACTGGAATATTGTGTGAGGGTTTTCTATTTTAATTAGTATGCAACTGACAGTTTCTTTGAAGCGTTCAAGTTGACGCACAAAAGAAGCGAAGTTATGTTTTACTACTGAACTGTGTTGAATTGTCTAGCGACATCTACCGACAAACTTTAAAAAGCGAGTGAGTGTTTAAAGTAGGTACACAATTTGATAATATTTTTTTAACCGCCCGTTTATTATTTTAATGAAAAATTAAAAGATAAGAGACATGATTTTTTTTTATTTAAATTAAATTTAATAAATTCGAATAAGATATACAAAATAAACCTTTTAAAAAAAAAGTGTACCGACTTCAAAAATTTGCACTGAAAAGTAAGAAATAATAAATATTTTGTCGTAGAATTTGAAGACGGTTGGTGCCAAATTAGGATACAGATCAAGTAAAGATCTTTTCAATATTATCTATGTTTATATGTACGTATGATCGTAGGTTCCTAATGAATTGTCTAGATTAGTGAATTTGGGAACTAAGTTGTTTCTAATTTGGCACCAACCGTCTTCAAATTCTACGACGAAAAATTTATTATTTCTTACTTTTCAGTGCAAATTTTTGAAGTCGGTGCACTTTTTTTTAAAGGTTTATTTTACCATTTTAAGTGATTTTGCTGCCTTGAGAGACAAATAATAATGCAACTAAATAAAAATATTGATGGAAAATTAAAAAAAAAACCGCTGTGGATGTGATTTGAATCATGTGCTTGTGCATCCTGCGCTGCACCCCATTACATTTTAAACGCTAGACCATCGTCATGAAAATTGACAACTTCGTGTCAATAGCAACCGTTGCTAAGGCTTTTTCTGATACATAATTTTCAGCCGTAAACAGAAATTAATTACTGAATTTCTGAAAAACTACTAAACCGATTTTCGTCACATGTCTGTGAAATAATGTCGAGAAATTATTGTCTTAAAAAAATAAGTCGTCAAAATCGGTACATGTTTTATCGAGATATAAAAAAAACGTATTTATAAAGTCAGTTTTTTCAAAATTTCTGAAAAACTAATGAACCAATTTTTATGAGATAAAAATGGGACCAATCCGGAAGAATTATCTGTCGATTAAAAAAGAAACCATCCAAATCGGTTCACAACTGGCGGAGTTATCGATGTATACATACATAAAAAAAAATACGGTCCGAATAGAAAACCTCCTTCTTTTTTTGGAAGTCGGTTAATAACATACATAAAAAAAAATACGGTCCGAATAGAAAACCTTCTCCTTCTTTTTTTGGAAGTCGGTTAATAACATACATAAAAAAAATACGGTCCGAATAGAAAACCTTCTCCTTTTTTTGGAAGTCGGTTAATAACTGTGTTGCCTTGGCCAATCGTCAGTATGGTAATAAACAAGACAAACTGCTAAAAAAATGACAAAAAACGTGTTTTTTTTATTTTGGCGTGGCACGGATTGTGCGTAATGCCACATACAAGTTAAGGTACGAGTAATATACGGAATTTGGAAGGATATCAGGTAAGTAGGAAACAATATAATACGTGTTATTTCTTTTTAAATATGACTTAATTTTTTATATAAGCTTTATTGCAAACGGTTTTCCAATTTTGATACAACATTACAAAAATGAAATGTTGTCCAACACGTCGATAAGATGGCGTGTTGATGTCTCATTTGACGTCACTTCCGTCTCGTGACGATCAGTTTTTCTATATTGACCCCACCTCGAAGCCTTTGTTAAGAAACTTATTTAAGTAACTGCAATGAAATCATTATTTTAATGTTAATTTTTTAAGGACAAGTTACGTACATAAAATGTCTTCAGATGTCTAATCTACTTTACATAAGGCGTAATATTTGAACATGATAAAGATTTCAGCTCATACAGCACTGAAAATCCGAGCCTTAAACATGAAAACTCTGTATATATAATTTAATAATGTTGATTATAAACTGACCCAACCGCCTAAGGGTCCATGCGGTAGGTCATGTCTATAGGGCGGAGTTGTACACGCACTAAGCTTACAAATAACTTATTCAAGAGTCGCGCCTCTACAAAATGTACTGGTGTTTGTTTATTAAATTATATACTTGCTTTGAACATGGATTTTATTAGTCCATGCTTGACTCTAAGATTCATAATTAAAATATATACACATACATATACATTTCCTCACGCCTTATTTCCCTTCGAGTTGGCAGATATCAAATATATCCACTTGCCATCCACATCTTTTTAACCCCCGACGCAAAATGAGTTGGCATGTGTTGGCATCGTAGCTCCTAAACGGATGAACCAATTTGGTATTAGTTTATTTTTGTTTGAAAGGTGACTTGATCGAGAGTGTTCTTAGCAATGATTCTAGAAAATCTGTTTAGCCGTTTGAAGATCATCAGCTCTTTTCTAGTTCTTGAAGGGATGTGAGCAACTTCTACTGGTCTGATCAGTTCGAAAATTGGTATTCTGTGACTTCAATGATACTACAATAACCTTGATCTCATGCTGCACCATCTTCTGGAATCAGCATGATACCTAACTCCTCGGGAGATTTTTAAATTTTACATTGTTCACAAAGATCAGTGAATTTCTTTTCGTATCTATACGTATAGGTTTACAGGGACCTAAATATTTATTCAGGAAATAATCAATTTCCATTTTACAATCGGTTTAGAGTGATTGCGTATTTTTGCATTTTCTTTTAAGTGGGATAAAATTAATTAAATTATCGGTTCATTATGAAAAAAAATATAAATTGTGGATATCTTTTCAAAATAAATATTCAGAACTCCCTATAAACGCTGCAGCATGAAGGCGCAGTTGCGTGTGACACGCACTGTGTAACCAAATTGCATATTTTCATGAATATTTCAGCCTCTATTCTATTCAGTTGAAGTAAATATTTTATTTTGTACAATAATCCTCATTTGGTATAGCCTCACAAATACCATCGGCTAAAAGAGTTAGACTTGGTCTTCCGCTGGGTACCCTGGGACCGATAACACGGTTTCGGGAGCCACAAGGCAACCCGCGAATAAAGAAAATGTCTTTAACAAAACAAAATCTTACCCACTTCTGAACGAAATCCATTAGATTAAATAGTTATTATAGTTAAAACTAGCTTTGCGTCCCCGGCTTCGCCCGTGGACATTTTTAAAATGTGGAATGTGGAATTTATCCCAGCTCTATTGATTTTGGTTAATTTTCGACATAAATATTTAAAGAAAAGTTCATAATTTCAAATCTCTCTATCGATTGTATTTATAATAATAGGAGAAAATAGAAACATAGGGCGTCGGTGGTCGAGTGGGATTGACGTCGGCTCACTACTGAGAAACCGCGAATTCGACCCCCTACATCCGACCATGTACCAATGGGTTTTTATAATAAAAAATCTATGTACATTATCCGAAAAACCTTACAAAGAGGCTTTTCCATCTACATACCTCAACAGAGCTGGCCACTCGTTAGGTTAAAAGAGCTGGCCACTCGTTAGGTTAAAGCCTCAAAAAATCATCGACGAAATGAGGAAGACTTTGTCTTCCACTGGGTACCCTGGGGCTGGCAACGGTTCCCGGGAGCTGTAAGAAAGTAATCCGTGAAGAAAGTAAGAAACAATTTTTTTTTTGTTCAAAGTTATTGGTGTCACGTGCGTTACGTTTTATGCATATAAACCTTTTCCGTGAATTACTCTTTAGTGAAAACCGTTTCAAAATCGGTCCAGTAGTTTTTGAGTCTAAAGGCACAAACAGACTGGTCATGGATGGATACAATTATATATACATTATATCGAAACCGATGGCGTAAATACGTACAAATACGTACAAATATAAATTAAAGGTCACACCAAAACTAGATTATAAACTAAAAATGCATTTCTATAAGAAAATAGACAGATGCAATGAGAAAATTTAAATATTGAAATAAAATTGTGGAAAAAGTTTGGATCAACTGCAAAAATAAATTTAATTAGCCACTTATCAAAGTCGTCACCTTTTTGTGTTGTGAACCAAATGACATTATTCATATTATGGATTATTTACGACTATTTATAGACCTATAGGAGCAACGAATGTCTCATTTACATATAACGTTTAAGGTTCTGTAGGCAAACGAAACTATTTGTAATGAAATTTTCAGACGGATAGGCAGAGACAATCGATCTTACGATCCTGACATACCTATTTCGCTTCTTTTATGTTCATCATAGCTTTCATACATGCTCGGCGATTGTGTGCACTTTTAATATTTCCATCGATCAATACATTTTTTATATGTTCAATAAAAGAACACCTTAGACAATATTTCATCCTTCATTCTTTCAACGTGTCCAAAGCACAGTACACTACTTTTCTTAATTTTAGTCACAACATCATCTTTCACGTCTGCCGCACTAGTGCTTCACTGATGGTGAAGTAGGCGCGATAGGTCATGAAAGCGCGCTGGCGTGAATTTTCCCCCGATTTGATTCACTAATACTGATAATGTTCAGCCCCTAAACCTAAACCGCAACAAAATCCATTCAATAGTTTCTGAGCGAATTTGGCACAGACAGTAGTAATAATGTTTAAAAATCGTTCGCAAAATTACGGGAAAAACACATTTAAATACCTACGGAACCATCTAGAGACACAATTCCTAGCTTAATCCGATTTTTTATAACGAAATGCTCATAGCACGTCTGCCGCGCGGAGGGTAACGACAGGTGACGGTGAGCTAGGCGCGATAATCTTTGTTGCTGTGACCTTTCTATAATTGAATGGGCGTGCTTCATGCGCACACGCATCTTGGACGCACGCGACGACATAACTCTACAATAGAGCGTTAGTTACTGTCTTTTTGTTTAAATTTATTATATTACTAGCTTACAGCCTCGGCTTGGCCCGTGAAATATGGACAATGTTAATTATAAAATCAGTTTTTTCAAAATTTCTGTAAAACTAATAAACTAAATGGAAGAATTATCTGTTGAATAAAAAAGAAATCATCAAAATCGGTTTACAACTGGCGGAGTAATCGATGTTCATACATACATAAAAAAATATACGGCCCGAATTGTGGACCTTCTCCTTCTTTTTTGGAAGATGGTTAATAAAAAAAGAATAGTTTGATTTTCTACGGAACCCTTCAAGATTTTGAAATGAGACAAAACTCAGATTCTAAGTGTAAGTGTACCTACCCACTATGGTGCCTGAAAGTTTTATGAAAATCCATTGAGGCGTTTCGCAGCCACTAGACAAACAGACAAAGAGAAAAATTTACGTTTGTCTGTAAATTCGTCAAACTGTACTAAAAGGACCTTCGATTTCAAAATATCTAAACAGAACTGTCCACTCCAGCTTCAAAATCATCGGCTAAATGAAGAAAACTTATCTTTTTTTTCTTTCTTCACGGGTTACCTTACAGCTTACGAAAAGGTGTTACGGTCCCAAGGGTACCCAGCGGAAGACCAAGTCCCCATCTTTTAACTGATGGTATTTGTGAGGCTATACCCAACGAGTGGTCAGTTCTGTTGAAGTATATTTAGATGGTGAAGCCTATAAGTGTGTCGGATTATCTTCATCATAGTCGGGGTCCGGGATCGAACCCGTGGTCTGCCTGGTTAATAACAGACGTCTTAACCACTCGGCCACCGACGCAACCTCAGTAACCTAGGTCTGGCAACACGGTTCAATATGTAAGCTTATTACATATTCAAGATTTTCCTATGTGACAAAAAATAAAAATACCTGTGTAGGTATAATTTATCATCTTATAATTTGGTATTTATGTGTGTCTATATGTCATGATATGATAACAAATTACAGCAAAATAAGAAACAGCCGGCAAATGTGACTAAAAATTAAAAAGGTGTGAAGAAATAATTCAGAATTATTATAACGTATGATCGCACATTGCAGGACTAGCAAAACATAGTAATATATTCATTCTACATTTATTCAGAAAGAAGGGTCATAAATCCTCCTGTGCCAGCGATTAGACCTCCATGAGAAACTAGGAAAAAATTAGCACAATTTATGTCAAGCCTACTGGTTGATACACAGAACATTATAATGAAAGTGGAAGTAGCATGACAACCGGTGTAGCAAAATTATATGGTATATTATGCTATCTTTAGACAAATTATTTAATTACTGCACAGATTTTTTTTTCATTTTTTGGCTAAATTTTAGGAGAAATTATGACGATGCACAGAAATCACATGTGTGGTTACGCGGGAACACCCGTTTCTTACTTTTATGTTTATTTATTTATTTATTTATTTATTTATTATAAATAGCCCAACAACACCTACGTCCACACATATGCATTGTACATTTTTATGACTTAGTAGACGCAGTGTCAATTATAGGGCTATTAACATTTTTATAACAACAACACAACATTGATAAGAAAAAAAAAAAAGTAATTGAATAATATAAAAACACAAAAAATACAATAATAATACCTAATTTACACAATTTCTAAACTAATAACTAAGAACACTCGAAAAAATCAATTTTTCCAATCGTGGATTGGAAAGTGGCCCGAGAACCAAACACATCTAAGTCGTGTCGCTTGTGCATCTTGTTCCAGAAGGGTTCGAATTCAGGTGTTAAAAATATATTTCGTATTTAAAATGCAGCCTAGCTTGAAGACGAAGGTATATATTGTGTTTAATGTAGCTTCTTGAAATTACCAGCGGTTTTATAACAGTGAATTTTGGTTTGTCTAGAATTATACTTGTATTTTTTAATCTCTCATCGTTCTGAGACCTTTGCAAAGTTTTTTTATAATTCTCTGGAATTTATTAATATAAAAACCTTAAATCAAATTTAAAGATTAAAAATAACTAAATAAACCAGGTCCGCGTGGAATAGTGGCAAGAATACTGGCTGCATTTCCCCGCTGAATAGCGATGCTGATTCGTTGAGCGAGGAAGGAGCCAGCCCTCTTGTCACCAGAAGAGATGATCAGTCGAGGGGATACATCTTTAATAAATTTTTTGGCATTTGAACCCCACGGAATTATATCTTGATGATTAAATAAGTTCCATCAACAGGACGTGAGCATATTGTATGTTTTTTCCTGTGACAATTGGAATCTATATTAAGCCAAGCCTGCTGACTTAATTTTCTTACAAGTCTCAGAACATTATGCAAACGACTTCTTTATATGTGAAATAATAGAGTCATAATAGTAGAGGCATTTGGTGTGCTCACTTTTCATTAGGTCCTGCATTAATACTTATTTGTAAGCGACGTGCATTTTTTGCTGTTATAAATATTTAATATTATTTAGAATTTTTAATGAACGCTTACATCTGTCTGTCTTTCCTTTGACTTTTATGGATTATTTTGTTCAAGTACCTTCAAGTTCACGGGTGCTTTACGAATCCCGGGATTCCAGTTACCAGCCTGCTAGGTACCCACCTAGCGAAACACAAGTCTTCGTCATTTAGCAGATTATATACTTACTGGCTTTCCCCGGCTTCGGTCATACAATTATTATGTCACTGCAAAAAAACCACGTCAATCCGTTGCTCTGACTTGAAGTGAAAGATAGACAAACAAACATTAAAAATTGGAGATTTGTTTCTTCTACTGGATAACTACTGGATCTATTTGAAAAAGACTTAATTATAGGCTATGTTTTACTAAAGTAAAGTTAGGGTTTCGTATGATACTGCAATATTTATAATGGTAACGGGGGAAGCGCATAATCCGGCAAACTGCAGAGAGCCTAGACTTGTCTTCCGTTGGGTGATTAACCTACTTCGTTCAGGACACTCAAGGAAGAATTTGAAATTTTGTTACGCATTTTTTTTTCTTTCTTTACGGGTTGCCTGTTACAGTTCCAGGGTACCCAGCGGAAGACCAAGTCTCCCTCGTTTAGCAGATGGTACATGTGAGGCTCTACCTAAAGAGTGGCCAGTTCTGTTGAGGTATATTTAGATGGAAAAGACTCTATAAGTATTTTATAAGTATTTATTCGATTCCTAATTCCCCTTTATGAGTAGGTACTACTTCACAAATTATCAGTACATTTTCTATTTAGAAAGTTTTGCACGTTCTTTGTTTGTTACCAATAAAATAGGTATAGAAAGGAAGGCACATACCGTAAAGACTCCAACCAAAACTTTAGGTAACATTTAAGGTTCCTTCAGCAACAATATAAATCCTAACTAATATTATATATGCGAAAGTGTACTTGTTTGTTTGTTTGTTTGTTTGGCTTTATTTCACGTCAATACAGAGCAACGGATCTGTAGAGGAGGCGTATGTGAGTTTACATTGTTTTTCATTAAAATTAAATTGTGTAATTGCATATTTAAATATAGTCAATTACATCATGCGTCATAATTAAATAAAAAAATAAATAAACAATATTTGTTATTTCATGAAGGAATCTGATAATATGTAGAGATTTTTTACTCAAATTATTGTGTTAAAATATATTTATATATTATCAATATGGCAGTATCTGAGAAAACTTTCCAGTAGATATAGGAGGAGAGTGATGAGACTAATTAATTAAATGTCTTCAGGGGATGCTATGGAAGGGCCATTCTATAATTAAAACTGTCCTGCCTTTCTTTCAATACGTCCAATTATTTTTCCATTATCGAATTATTTTCTCTATTTACAATTACAGAGGACAATGCTCCTTGATCACCTTATTATTCTAATCTTCAATTTGTATTTTGACAAAATTAATAAACCTATATATATATAAATATTTATACATTCTACGGAACCTCTATTGAAAGTATCAAATAACTTTTTTGTGTCTTAGAAATGGATAAACCCTGTTGACTATATAACAGATTTTCCTCGTTGAGTTAAAAAAGTATAAAGCGGTTCAATTTGTTAAAATAAGCTATGAAAACATTGACACAATCTCAAATTACTATTGTATTTTGCAAATATTCGTCGTGAAAGTAATTTTACATTATGAGAGTATAATTACCTTTCAGGCTTTCAGGACATTATGTCAATTTAATTTACATATATACCTATATATGTTTACGGTGGACAGAAAGCGCTTGAAAACCATAATGGAAAACTAGATTATATACTTTTTGTTAGGACTTCAGGCCACGTTAATAAATCTCAAACGATAGCCACAGGGTAGTGCTGTGCTATACGGAATATTTAACATCTTGATTATTTACCAACTTTTCGCCTCTGCTCGTTTGCGATAATTTTTAAAGTGTGAAAAATAACAACTGTGTAGCTACATCAATAAGTTTTTTTTATCAACAAGTTTAATTCTTCACTAACAAACTCACACTTTTTAGGATTTCGAACAATTCCGATGAAAAAACGAAATCTGTCCGTGTGTCACAGCTTATTTTCTCTAAATCTACTGTACGAAAAATGTTGAAACTTGGCGTAGTGTAAATAATCAAATTTCGATTTTGGGGGAAAATTAAAGGTCTCATTATAAGGAATCCAATTTTTTTTATAATAATATTAAGGAAAATTTACCTCAACAGAACTAGTCACTCGTTATGTATAGCCTCACAAATACAGTCAGGTAAACGAGGGAGACTTGGTCTTCCGCTGGGTACCCTGGAACCGTAACACGGTTTAGGGAGCTGTAACGAATCCCGCGAAGACAAAACAATTTACCGTTCCCCCTTATTTTCGAAACTACTAAGTCTAAAATTTTGAAAAATATAGGGAATGTAGGACCTTTCTTGTAGTTTACAGGAAAACCTAAATGAAAAGTTCTGCCCGATAAAATTTTACGCAACCCTCAGCGCCCAAGTCATACTCGCCACTTGACGAATTTTTATTTATCTATAATATTATAAAGAGGAAAGATTTGTATTTTTGTGTGTTTGTATGTTTGTAATGAATAAACTCAAAAACTACTGTGCCGATTTCAAAAATTCTTTCACCATTGGAAAGCTACATTCACCATGAGTGACATAGGCTATATTCTATTTTCAAAAAATTAGGGACCCTTACTAAAACTCCAATAATGTAACCCAAGGTGTAAAAAACGACCTAATAAATTATTTTAAATTATTATAAAATAATAAATAAATTCCTAAAAAATAATAGGGTATATTTTATTTTGTTCGTAAATATCCACGGGCGAAGCCGGGGCGGGAATGCTATAGTATTATAAATAAATAAATAAATAAAATGAAATAAAATAGCCTTTTATTTCTTACAAATAATCTTAAAAACTAGTTTATTTAGTATTTATAGTATTAGTATTATTTGACAAACTCTTCACATTCGGATTAACTAAAAAATATAATATCTTTAAGTTCTTGATTTTTAATCTATCATCATATCATTTGTCATATAATCTAGTCTATATAACGAACGTGTGGGAACGCATGCAGGCCGACAGCGGTTGCAGTGTTAATCGCGCGGAAAATCTCTTCACTGCCCGATGCACAATTCGATTTTTCTCCTTTGATGTGTGTATTTAATATAATGTGCTGTGAAACGGTGGAACGACTATCTACCATAGATTCATTCCCAGTGGAACACAAGAAAATTTAAAGACACAAGGCAAAACGTAAATGTAAAAATTGAAGCCAAATCGCAAATCTAAGCTCGTATAAAGTAGTGAGATCCTATACATAATCAAGTCTAGCATTTCATACGCAAATTACTCAGTTTCCATCACTCTATAAATTTTTAGTTGGAGAATATTTAATTTTTGTCACTAACAATTACGCTTTATTGTGGTTGATATTTGCGTGCAGTAGGTGTTTGAATATTTAAAGCGTAGCGTATAGGACCATATTTTCTCGCAAAAACGTTCCACATTTGTCAGTTCAGTTTTTTTTCTTAATTTGTTCCTTTTTTTTGGTAGTATTCTTTCCGAGGAAAAGGCAAAGGTCTATGTAATCATACAGCCATGTCTTCATTATTTGAGGCCAATAAAGGCCATGTCTTGAACGAATTGCATAATATAGGCCTAAGCCAATTTCAGGATCAGGCCAAGGAACTGAGTCCATACAGCACAAGTTTTTTTTTCTTCTTCTTTCTTTATTTAATCAAGGCCATCTTATGGCCAAATTAGCCCGTCTATGGCCTCTCCTTAGTATTATTAGTCTACGGTAGCTATACATATGTCTATCATGATGTACCCCTAAAGCACAGTGCATTTGGCCTAGCTCCTTTATATTCATCACATATTTCATACACACTGTGAGTGCTTCGAACAATGCCCTCAATCAGCAAGTTTTTAATATGTTCTAAAAGTGCTATGAGCGACTCCTTTTACCGGAATGAAGGCTTTTAGTCAATCTTTTGTCATGTGGCAAAGCAATACATAATGTTTCTGTTTATTTTACTTACTAACAACATCTCAATTTTTCATAGTTTTGGGGGTCGCAATAATAAAATAATATGGTGATTGCAAGGGAATTATGATTTTTTAATATAAAAAATGTTTTTCGATCACTTCTGTAGGGAGCCCATTTTCAGCAATAGTGAGACATGCCGATATCTTCAGAAGTTGTAGGTCACTATAGATGATTTAAGGGTGTCAAAATATAAAAAAATGCACATTCCGTACATTCAATAGTATGCGCTAAGGTCAGACCAAGTTTGACGCCCCTGTATGTGGCAGGAACAAATTATTAGCGCGAGTCCGGTTTTTATTATTTGTATGCATAGTTAAACTAGTTAGACGTTTGTATGTATTGCCATTATTGCTATTATTAATATCAAGCAAAAAAACACCGAATAAAACACGTTTCTTGTATGGGAACCCCTTTAATTTTTAACTATATTTTATTTTTATTATTTGTTGTTATCTAATAGCGGCCTTAGAAATACACACTCTGTGAATTTTTCAAGTATCTACTGTCTGTTTTCAAGATTTATTGTCGAAATTTATAAGGAGATTCTTTTATAGAGAAGACGACATGTGACCTTGCCATCGCCTGATTATTAAGCATAGGTGGTTAGTATATGAATGCGCGCGACTGGCAGAGCATAATACAGTCCGCCAGTCTGAGATGCTTTTCCACGCTTCGCTTGAAGGACCCCAGGTTGTAGGAAACAGGAAAGACCGACACCAGAAGTTCGTTTCACTTTTTGACAGTCACGGGAACTAGTCACTGAACGTCTTGAATACAAACATAATAATAGGAGACACTGTTTTCAGGAAATTTAATGTCGCAACACAAAACGATACCAACGAAACCTAAGGTGACTTAATACTATCCTAATGGTCAATCTTATGCACAGCATTACCGATTTTACAAAAGTCACTTTTGCATCTCTGCTTAAATTACGCTGACGCTTATCTATACATATATTACGTAATGCAAGACCATAGGTTTATCAATATTAATTCTTATTCGGATTTGAGTGCCGCATCAGCAGCCATGCGCGTGTTCGTTGTATTCAACACGCATGAAATAATGGAGGAGAGACAAAAAAATAATGTGCATTCGCGTGTGCGTTCGCGCCGTCCAGAGCCGGCTTGAAGACTTTAGCTGGCAAAGGAACGTAACTATCAAAACTCGATCATTAAAATTAGTGAGTTAAAACGTTAAAGCTGCAGAAATTATTGGCGTAAGTGCATATACAATAATTAAGTTCAAATATCCTGAGTTGAACATATATACTCACCAAGCACTATGTTATCAATAAGTCGGCATAGTGGAGGCCACCTTCCACCGAGGATGATCATTGATCAAGTGTGAAGACACTTACTACTTCATTTATTATTATGCTTCTAAAACATAACTGATTTTACTATTCATACACATATTATATATGCTTTTCGATATTTGTTGGTCAATCACGTCTTAAAAGCGCCTATTAGAGATCTCAATAAATTTTGCTTTTCTCAGGCGTAAAATGTATTACATGATTGTTTATTTTATTTGTTCTATTTCTTAAAGAAAATTAAACTTTTATTTAAAATCGAGTTTTAAAAGTGTATATCTTCACAAGTAAGTATATAACAATAACAAACACAGTGAGTAATTTACGCAGAATTCAATAGTCTAGCTCATTTAAGTACCTACCTAATCTCGTCGACGAATGTTGGATGGTAATAAAGACCAAAAAAAGGTACCCCATCGAGCACCTCAAATTTAAAAGTTGAAAATGGTTGCAAAACTTGTAAAAATCATGATGTTACAACCATTGCAAAAAATTGTGAATTTTATTTTTATGAATTTTTGAATTTAGCTAAAAAATATTTTACTTTTCGAAACACTTGAAATTTACGCAATTTGTGGTAAATATTGAACCACGTTTGAAAAAAAAATTGATTTTCCGGAACAGCTGTGATGGTTCAGTGCAATATAATCTTTGTTTCGTCAAGTTCAGATTGTATTTTTGTAAGAGCATCAGGCCCCTTTTACAGTAAACGCTCTAAAATAGTTTTTTTTATGGTACCTTGTGTCTTATTTATGTTTTTTTATTCTACATTTTAGTTTAGAAAAATTGTACCTCGGGATGTTTTTCAAAATTATTTTCAAAAACAATTTTAGCTTTAACGATTTTGAGATCAAAATTTAAAAGGGCCATATCTCGAAAACCACTGACCTGACCCTAGAGGGTCTCGATGAGATCTTCATTTAGGATGACAGCCTGCTGTCAAAATATCTTCTTTCTTCTTCTTCTTCTCAGTCGTGGTGCTCTTGACAGAGCAGTCGTGGTCATGGTCAATTATGGCGGTCCACAGCCCACAGCGCGACGCACCTTGTATTGACTCGCGATGGTTAACTTTCTTGGAAAAAATAGTGCAGTGCTCTCCTCTTGCCTTCTGCATTAGATATTTTGAGAATCGCTCTAGGCTCTTCCAGTCAGTTGCCTAGGTAGGTAGGTTATACCGCCGTTGCTCGGTCGTCGTGATAATGACATTTTGACCTAATTAATTACCTGTACGGCCTAGCCGTTACAGATCTTATACCGTTCTCCCCCTTACCCCCCAAAATATACATGCACGTTTTTAATACCGAAGTTCAATTCAATTAAGTGTGAATTTTTGTCACGCATTTCAATTTCTGTTCAAGTGTAGCGTTGTGTTGAGGTAAAGACTCTTTATCGGATTTTACTATCAAAATCCCGCGAAAAAAGGTGTTCGAGGAGGTATCACAACATTTCTGCATAAGTCGTTCGATATTATAATAATTTTATAATGGATATCTCGGTAAGTCACAATGAAAATAATGAGGTGAGATCATATGAGATAAGAAGAGGTGTAAACTTGTATATTACCCGTCGCCATTGTTAAAATAACTAGAGAATATATGAAATTCCGTTTGTACCTTTTATGGTATACGGCCGATATGATTGCTAACGAAGCTTTATGACCATTTATGAAGTCATTATTTTTTTGAAATGCAATTTTGAAAGAATAAAGTTGATTTAATTGCAATTATTGGTAAAGAAAAATATATAGTAAAAGCTTTCGACTGCAGTTATATTTATATATTTACTAGCCTTCTGCCCCGGCTAAACTCATGGATTTTTTTAATTTTGCATAAGAATCTGGCGTTCAAACTATCCCTGTGTTGATCCGTTGCTCTGTATTGACGTAAAAAAGGACAAAAAACAAACAAACAAACAAATAAACGAATACACTTTCGCATTAATAATTTATATATATAGTTAGGATTTTTTGTTCAATTATATTTTTAAATCTATTTCAAAAACACAAATAATATGTACTTATGGTAGTCGATAGCCTAATTGGTAGGACGGTGGACTTGAAACTTGGGTTCGAATCCTACTCGCTGCCAAAATGCTAAGCACCAATTTTCTTTAAAAATATGTGCTTAAATCGACTCCTCGTGCTTCGGAGGGCACGTAAAGCCGGCGTCCGGTCACTTGATGCTTTCAATGAAAGTAAAATCAATATAGTATAGATGTGGCAATACACAATAATCCAACGACAGAAAGTAAAAGGCGATACATGTCGCTGAAAATTTGTAGGTATATATTATGTCAATCATTAAATACTTTCACAAGCGCGATACAGGTTTCAGTATTGAGACAGTGCTAAATCGATGCAGTATGAAACCACTATTACAGAAACTAATATCCAATAAGTTAAAATCAATAGTTAGCAAAACGTGCATCTCCGTGTGAACAAGTAAATTTCTCATTAATTACGTGCCTGCAGGTGTTTGTAATGCAATATGGTTGTTTATTGTGTTTACAGATGCGAGATCTGTGATTCATTGTCATCTTAAATGAAATAAAACGGCGTTTTTAAATCGTATATCATCATCAAAGACAAAGACAAAGTTTTTCTCGCTTAGCCGAAGATTTTTTGAGGCTATACCTAACGAAGTGGCTCTGTTGATGTATTTAGATGGAAAAGCCTCTTTGTACGGTTTGTCGGATAATGTAGGTACATACATAGATTTTTTATTATATATAACCCATTGGTACATGGTCGGATGTGGGGATCGAATCCACGACTTCTCAGTTGTGAGCCGACGTTTTACCCCCTCGACGTCCGACACCCTTAATTTAAATTATTTGAAATATTATTACTTAATTAAATCAAATTCTCTTGTAACTCCCTACAGGTATTATTTTCTCAGGGTACAATGAGGATAGCATAATTAGGACTGCATATATATTTCGGATTCGAATGAAAAAACGACGGCCACCAATGGCCAGGAATGGCCGGCTCGAGATGTCCAACCCTATAATATCCGGGCAAATCCGTTTACTGTCTTTGCTCGATCCAGCAATTTGCTTGACGTTCTAGTGTTGGCCATTCTCGGCACGGGCATTCCTTGAGTGGTAATTGTTGCTGTGCGGAAATTAACAAAATTGTTTACTTGTAAAAGCAATAAGCTGAGAGAAAGTTCGTCTATAAAAATCTTTAAAGAAATTATGAACTAAATATAATGTATGATCCCACGAGCGACGGTTCGAGTACATTGTATGCAAATATGGGTGTTATTTGCATAAGCTAATAAATTTTGTTTCACTTAGCGCAATGTAGTCTAAACAACTTTTTCAGAATCTTTTATAGAATTTAATAAATATGCATGTAAAGTTGTCGGTCAGTGTTAATGAAAACATAATTTATTGAAGAATAACAAGCTGGATGGATAATAGAGTATAAGCCATTAAAGTTCAACCCGTCCTTTTAATTTGATAATTAAGCTTTTAAGGTCAAGGTTTACTTAGAATACAGAATATTTTTATAAAATTAGAAAAATAGTACACTATAAAATAGATTTCCCGGTTGTTGCATTTATACAACAAGTGCATCATGTGATATTATATCAAATGAAAGGGCTCGTTATAAGGAATACAAAAATATTTTTTGTAATTGTAAAAGAAAATATATACGAAAATTGACCGTAAAAAAATAGGAAATATAAGTCTTTTCTATAATAAATTTTTTATTTTTTTTTCAAAGAATTAACTAAGTATACAGTTTCTAATCTAAAATAATATAATTAATCAAAAATATTTGGTCCGCGTGGCATGGTGGCAAGAACGCTGGCTGCATTTCCTCGCTGTATAGCTATGCTAATTCTCTGGGCGAAGAAAGAGCCAGCCCCCTTGTCACCCCTAGCGCCGACAATTTTTGGTGTTATATTTTTATAAAATATTTGGCACTCGGCCCCCATGAAGTCTCTACTGCAAACGGCACAAATATATTATCTTTTTCAATTTATTTTTAATTATTTATCAGTCTTTTTTTAAATTTATAATTATATTAGTCTTTTCTTATAGTTTATAGGAAAACCTAAACGAAAAACCTTTCTTAAAGTTCTAACCGAAAAAATGGTGCTGAACTCTTAGCGCGCGCGTCGTACTCAACTTGGCTAATTATTTAATTAATATTATCCTATCTCTTGATAATAATAAATTATCCCAAAATTGGTAAATCGTGGCGAGTAGCATGATTGGCGCGGAAAATCGGGTATTTTTTGACGAATGACGCTTTTCTACTATTCTGGTTTGTTCTGTATTCTAATGGCCATATTCATAAACACATTTTAGAAGCGTTTTAGTTAAAATTTTTTTGTCACTCTCTAACAAACCTGTCTTTACTAATAATATAAAACTTAAAAAAAAAAGTGTACCGACTTCAAAAATTTGCACTGAAAAGTAAGAAATAATAAAAATTTCGTCGTAGAATTTGAAGACGGTTGGTGCCAAATTAGGATACAAAATTAAGTAAACATCTAGGGACATAAAGATCTGTTCAATATTATCTGTGTTTGTACTGATGATCGTAGGTTCCTAATGAATTATCTAGATTAGTGAATTTGGGTACCAAATTATTTCTAATTTGGCACCAACCGTCTTCCAATTCTACGACGAAATTTTTATTATTTCTTACTTTTCAGTGCAAATTTTTGAAGTCGGTACACTTTTTTTTAAAAGGTTTATTTTTCCCTTTTAAGTGATTTTGTTGCCCTGAGAAATAAATAATAACGCAACTAAAAAAAAATGATGGAAAATTAAAAAAAATACTGCGGTGGATGGGATTTGAACCTCGATCAATGTGCATCCTGCGCTGCATCCCATACCTTTAGCCGCTAGACCACCGTCGATACGAAAATTGACAACTTCGTGTCAATAGCAACCGTTGCTAAGGCTTTTCTCTGATATAATTTTCAGCAGTAAACAGAGACAAATTACTGAATTTCTGAAAAATTACTGTACCGATTTTCGTCATATGACTGTGAGATAATGTCAAGAAATTATTATATCCTTAAAAAAATAAGTCGTCAAAATCGGTACATATTTCATCGAGATATTACGAAAAATTTACTTATAAGGTCAGTTTTTTTCAAAATTTCTGAAAAACTAAAGAACAATTTTTATGAGATAAAAATGGGACCAATCCGGAAGAATTATCTGTCGATTAAAAAAGAAACCATCAAAATCGGTTCACAACTGGCGGAGTAATCGATGTACATACATACAAAAAAAAAAAAATAAAAAAAAAATACGGTCCGAATTGAGAACCTTCTCCTTCTTTTTTTTTTTCGAAGATGGTTAAAAAGAAACAAAAAAGTTGCTAAAATACGTGTTTAAATGTGACACAAGCGTTTATCTCGAATCATTTGCTCTTTATTGACGTAAAAGAAGGACAAACAAACAAACAAACAAACACACTTTTGAATTTATGGTATTAGTTAGGAAGGATAATAATAATTAAAAACAAATTTAAATAGTGCATGCATAGTGAAGTTACATAGGCTGCGTCGGTGGCCGAGTGGTTAAGACGTCTGGTATTAACTAGGGATACCGCGGGTTCGATCCCAGATGCCGACCATTTACCAATGGGTTTTTCATAATTAAACTTATGTATATAATCCGACAAACCACACTTAAGGCTTTTTCATCTAAATATACCTCAACAGAACTGGCCACTCATTAGGTATAGCCTCAGAAATACCATCGGTTAAAAGAGGGAGACTTTCTGCTGGGTACCCTGGGACCGTAACACGGTTTCTAGAGCTATAAATCAACCCGTGAAAATAGAAAAAAAGTGAAGCATTCGATTGCGGATAACTCCCTAATGCATTTTCTTACAAAACTTTAGATTATTTTTAAAAGAGCGAGTGAATCCATTGGCACAAAGTTAGTATTCGATAAAGAATCAATTCATCGTTTCCGATCGCGTATAAAAAGATCATCGTCTAGACTAATTAATCGTTTATCAATGACTACATTGAATGACATTTGATTCTTAATACATATAAAATTGCATATAATATTGGATGGCCAATCTGATATGCTTAAAATGTATTTCTAACGATTTTTAGGACATAAATATGATCCATTGCTGTCTTTTTAAATTTCAAGGACTGTTTGATGAACACGGTTTCCCTCGTATTGTTTTGAAATTGAGTGAAAAAAGAAAGATAAACCGTACAAAGAGGCTTTTTCATCTACATACCTTCAGGTAGCTCAAAAAAATCATCAGTTAAATGAGGAAGACTTAGTCTTCCGCTGGGTACCCTGGGGCCAGCAACGGTTCCTGGGAGCTGTAAGGTAACCCGTGAAGAAGGAAAAAAAAGAAAGTAAGTAACTTGGGTTTTTTTTTAATATAATGAAATTTATCTACCATACTTTAAATAAAAAAATCATTAATATAAAAAAATGTTTTAATTATAATTAAAAGATAAAAACAAAATATATTATTCATATCATATACATACATAACAGTGTTAATAATTATCAATAAATATAATATATTATATTTTGTTTTTTTTTCTCAACACGAATTGCCTTTTGGAAACCGTTTTATTATTATAAATATTATTTGAAAAGTTTACTCAACTAACTATATAAATTAACTTTTAAAAAAAAGTGTACCGACTTCAAAAATTTGCACTTAAAAGTAAGAAATAATAAATATTTCGTCGTAGAATTTGAAGACGGTTGGTGCCAAATTAGGATACAAAATTAAGTAAGCATCTAAGAAGATAAATAACATATATGTTTGTACTGATGATCGTAGGTTCCTAATGAATTGTCTATAGATTAGTGAATTTGGAAAGTAAGTTGTTTTTAATTTGGCACCAACCGTCTTCAAATTCTACGGCGAAATATTTATTATTTCTTACTTTTCAGTGCAAATTTTTGAAGTCGGTACACTTTTTTTTAAAAGTTAATTTATTTTTCCCTTTTAAGTGATTTTGTTGCCCTGAGAGACAAATAATAACGCAAATAAAAAAAAATAATGGAAAGATAAAAAAAAATACTGCTGTGGATGGGATTTGAACCATTTGCATCCTGAACTGCACCGTACCATACCTTTAGCCGTTAGACCACCGTCGATACAAAAATTGACAACTTCGTGTCAATAGCAACCGTTGCTAAGGCTTTTCTCTGATACATACTTTTCAGCAGTAAACAGAGACAAATTACTGAATTTCTGAAAAACTACTGAACCGATTTTCGTCATATGTCTGTGAGATAATGTCGAGAAATTATTATATCCTTAAAAAAAATAAGTCGTCAAAATCGGTACATATTTCATCGAGATACTGATAAATTACTGTATAAAGTCAGTTTTTTCAAAACTTGTAAACTAATGAACCAATTTTTATGACATAAAAATGGGACCAATCCGGAAGAATTATATGTAATATAATAATAAATATATAATGATTTTATTTCCCTAAATCTTATTAGTTAATTGTTAAAGAAGTTGGTCGCAATAATATTTAATATTTTTTTTAATTGCTAGTTAATTAAGTAATTAAGGATCAGATAATTTTTCTGACCTTAGATCTTAACTAGATAATAGATAAGGACTTAAAATTAGGTTTGGAAAATAAAATCTCACTCGCATTGTAGTGTATATTTTAATTTAGTTTATTTGAAATAATACCTATATAAAAAAATAATTATCTTCCGTTGGTTAATATTATAAATGCGAAAGTGTGTTTGTTTATCTGTTTCTCTTTCTTTCACGTCAAACAGACAGAGTTGGAGGGTCGTAATACCAGTGACATGCATCGGTGAAATCAGAAAAAAATCAAAAGGAGCATTGTAAACTTCGAGTTTGTTAAAAAACGCCAAAGAGGTATTAAATATCAGCTAATTGAAGGTGACGCATAATACGGCATTAGTACTCAGAATCGATCGTACAATGCAGGTACAACCGACCACCGAGCACGCAATCTTGTATACAGGTGTTTCGAATTATTATTTATCAAATAAACAAATAAAAAACAATTATTACACATGGTTAAATTAAAGTAGGAATTAGATATTTTCTAGGAAAAATAAGTCATCAATAAAGGCCGTAAAGTGGCCTTTCAAATTATCCCTGTAGGACAGGTATTCAAAATTTTTTTATTAAAATTTCTAATAAGAATTTGAATATTGAATAAGATTGCTGTTCATCTAAATATACATATAAAACCATCGTGTCGCTTACTGACTGACAATCAACGCACAGCCTAAACCACTAAAGGGGTGAAATGGGGTGAAGACAATTGTATGGAAAACCGTATTCCCTGCTTGTATTAACTTGAAACTTGGTACAAATACTCTTCAAAACAAATAATAAAATACGTGTTTTAAGATTTTTAAAACAACCCTTAAATAAGGGTGCAACGGGATGTTGAAGTTTGAATGGGGAAAAATGTTGTATCGGTCGGATGTACTTGAAACCTAACTAGAGGACATAGGAGGGATTTTTTAAAACAACCTTTAAAGAATGGTGCAATAGGGTGTTAAGTTGTGTATGGTTAAAAAAAAAAATCAGGCACGGGAAGATTTTCGACCTTCTGACTCACAGGGCATTTGGGGTAAAAAATAAAATTAAGGGAAAACTCTTCAGGGGATCAGTGTGGACTATAAATCTATATGGATCCCCCAGGGGATCTGTTTGGAAAAAGATCCACATGGATCCCCCAGGGGATCCATACGAGGGGAGCCAAATGGATGGAGAGAAATTACGTCTCTATTCCTAATACAACACGTACGAAGTCACGGGCAACTGCTTGTTTTCACATATATAATGCTTTTAGGGAAACCTAAGGGCGTCCATGATTTCGTATGAAAAAGGAATACAAGCCATTAGTTGAAAAACCTTGCACAGTAGGGCTGTAAATTAAATTTAATTCTATCATAAAACTAAAACAGGTCTCCTATTTATATTATCTTTACAGAAGGCATTAGTTAGATGACGTTGCATTATGCACTAATAGTTTTAATTATTTTAATTATCCCCTTTCATGAAAAAGGAATTTACGCATAATTGCGAATTGTTTTGAAAAAAAAAATGACCTTTGTGCAAGCACGTCCTTCATAATTGTACATGGAGTGCACTTCCGTCGTCCGAGTAATGGAAACAGTGGGAGTGCGTTTCCATTTTACTATCGGTATAGTTATTTAATAATTAATTTACTTTAACAATAAAACCAATAAACAATGTTATAGAAGATATTTTTAACTGCATTTCAAAAGAAGGAGGACGTTTTCAATTCGTCGGAATCTTTTATGTGTTTTTATGTATGTTCCCCTATTACTTAAAGACGGATCATATCGGATGCAAATTTTTTTTTGTTTGAAAGGGATATACTTCCCAGGTGGTCCCATGGTCATCAGGTCAGGAGCTGATGATGGGATCCTGGAGAAATCGAGAATTCTTCAAGCTTATTTTATATTATAGGTACGCTTGAAGCGATTTGGGTTTTTTTTATTTCGGAAAGCACACTTTTCTGCATAATTTTTGAAGTCGGTACACCTTTTTTTAAAATGCAATTATAATATTAAGTTTGCTTACATCATAATTTTATCATCATCATCATCATCACTATCATCACATATTATAAAACAAAGTTTCATGCCGCGTCTGTGACCTTTTCACGCAAAAACTGAAAGAGTTTTGTTACCGTTTTATTAAATAGGTTGATTCACCGGGAACGTTTACAGACCTTTTTTAAATAAATAAAATAATAAATAGACAAATAGTTATAAGGGAATTTAATTTATTCGCCTCTTAGAAATTTCTGATTTCAGCTTGGGTTTTTCAAGTGAAAATGATGCTTTAAATGAAATGAACTATATTCAGTGCATTCAGCACATTCTTGTCGATAGCTGCTTTGCTGATGCGTTGGAAAAATATTAAAGACTAGCAGTTGCATTAGGAATACAACCCCATTTCACCCCCTTAGGAGTTGATTGTTTCTTCGTGCACCTCTACACCCCCTAAGAAATATTCCTTACAATTTTCATATTTATATCTTCAGGGTTTAGGCTGTGCGTTGATTGTAAGTCAGTCAGCGACACGACATAGTTTTATTATACTTTAGATTTATAATAATGTAATCAAATTTGTGAAATCTATTTAAAATTATACACATTCATTTCTCAAATAAAAACTTCATAATTTTAAAAGTTTGATGTAGGTATTCTAAAACCTGAAAATTATACAAATAATATGTTGGAAGCAAAATCCTAACGCATTAAACATTTCACTGACAATGGAAACGCGACCATCAAACGCGGTATCGCATAAAGTGTGCGTAGGGAAATAAATAAGTCCGGCTTAATTACAAAATTGTCATCGGGAAAGGTCCGAGCAAATTGCGAACCAATTTAGACGTAAAATGCCGCCGTCGGCCGATGTTTTTGCAAGAGAACAAATATTTGTCCTATTGCCTTCAACGATTACGAATGCCAGTTTCTATTGAACTCCCTCTTTACCTCGAACTTGTGCATATTAATCAGATACGTGGCTAATTATTATTAATTATTGATGTGCGTAAGGCTGAATGGCTAGTAATCGGAACTCAAGCAATGAAACAAAAATAAAAACCTCTGACGCCATTCGTACGTACGACATGAAAACTCGCTGGGGCTAACTTTTTCCCCGACTTGATTTACTTATACTGTTAATGCTCAGCTCCTAAACATGATAGATCCATGTCGCTTGTGAGCAAGTCACCAGATTCTCTACGTGAAAAGGGCACAGACAGACAGTTAATAATATGTAGTGATTTCTGAAAGTTTATTTGTCTCGAACACTTGTTATAATTTTCATTAAAAAATGTTTATGAAATCTCATAATCATTTTAAAAGATCTTTTTAATGATACCCCGCTTAATGCTGCGGAGTAAAAAACATCTCAACTTTTACATAAAGGAACTTAGAAAAGCAAATTGGTGCTTAGCATTTTGGATCGAGAGAGAAAATTATAATTTGCACAAAAATATAAAAATACCACAGTTATAATATCCGGGTTCAATCCTAGGCTACATCTATAGCCTTTATTTTAAAAAAACCGGCCAAGTGCGAGTGCGCACATGAAGGGTTCCGTATCATTATCTATAAAAACGGCAAAAAAAAAATTTATTCTGTTTTTTAGTATTTGTTGTTATAGCGGCAACAGAAATACATCATTTGTGAAAATTTCAACTGTCTAACTATCACGGTTCATGAGATACAGCCTGGTGACAGACGGACAGACAGACGGACAGACAGACGGACAGTCCAGCCGTTCTCAAGTGATGCGCTTAATAACGAACAGCATTTAATTTTTAACATTACGTACCCAAAGGGTGGCAACGGAAGCCCTATTACTAAGCATTCGCTGTCTGATCATCTGTCACAGTTTGTACCGTACTATGGCCGCTATAACATCAAATAATAAAAATAAAATAAAGTTAAAAATTAAAGGGGGTCGCTATACAAGAAACGTGTTTTTTTCGGCGTTTTTTGATCGATGGTAATAATGGCAATACATACAAACGTCTAACTAGCTTATCTATAATGCATATTCCCGGCCAAGTGTGAGTCGGAATCCAACTTGCAGTTGACCGGGTAAGATATAGCAATATTTGTAACTAAAATAAATATGATAACCACTTCTAATGAAAAAAAAAACCGCCTTCAAAACCAAAACGTGCTTTCCGAAAGCAAATGCACAAGTCACTATAAAAAAAAATAGTCAAATCGCTTCAAGTGTGACTATAAAATTTGAAGAGTTCTCGATTTCTCCAGGACCCATCATTAGTATACCATTTCAAACAAAAAAAATTTCCAATTCGGTCCAGGCGTCTTCAAGTAATCGGGGAACATACATAAAAAAAAAGGTTCCGAAGAATTGAGAACCTCCTCCTTCTTTTCGGTTCGGTTAAAAATAGGAGAATTTTTATTTGTATGTGTGAAGCCATAGTACAAAAATATTGTTCAATATAAAATTGTCACAGGTTGACATAACATTTTTCTCGTCCTTTGTTTGTAAAAGAGAAATTGTGGTAAAAATATGATCTTATAATAAATATCGCCGCGAATGGCAAACTTTTGACGGCACATCGCTTTAAAGTTATTTGAAGTTCCTTCCATGAGTTTAGTGCGCTTGTAAAATGGAATATAGAATATTTGTGGAAGTGTTATTATATACGTCTATGAATAAATTCTAACGCGTTAGATTCTATGTAAGTATAGGAAACTTATTTACCTACATAATTCGACAAACCACACTTAGAGGCTTTTTCATCTAAATATACCTTAACAGAACTGGCCATGGTATAACCTCACAAATACCATCGGCTAAACGAGGGAGACTTGGACTTCCGCTGAGTATCCTGGAACCGTAACACGTTTGTAAGTGCATTTATATATAAGCAGCACGTAAGCTTTTTAAACATATTTTCTCTGATCTAATAATTAAAGTATCGGGTGATCGAAGGACTGGTACCTACTTATCAGCTTGGCCAAACAAAGAGAGAATGCAGCTAGTGTTTTGGGGACCCAGCCGCAGAGAGGGTTTTTATTTATAAGTAGTTTCTAAATCTTTATTTATTTATTCATTGTTGTTGTTTTTGAAACATTAAATAATTTGAATTTAAAGATTAATCTATAAATACTAATATATAAAAGTCCGTTTTTGTGAAACATCAAGATATGACCCATAGAAGTGGAGCAGTAATCATAAATGTCAACAAATCCTAATCTCATCAGGTGACAAAACGTTCTGCTACTAAAGTTACATGGCGTGGTGGTTGAATGATTTGTGAATGAAACGCTAGACTTAGGTCTACATACTGGATCTTTTTACGTGTTAAGAGTCGCGAGACTTGGTTCCAATTTTTACACTTATGTTTTTGATGGGATTATTTTTACGTTAAATAGCCCGTAGGTATAGGATATATAATATGGTGTTACAACCCAAAGGAGCGGCGGAACGAACCATAAAATGTCAACCAATAAAAATTTTCCACGGGTGAAACCGATGCGGAAAGTTAGTATACTAATATATAAAATATATAATCTCAGGAACTACTTGTTCGATTTAAACGTGTGAATGCAGCTTCACCAATTTATCCTTAATACTCTTTCCTGCTCCATCATCAGACCCTGATCACCACCTAACTATAACTAGACCATTTCAATGAGCCCAAAACACGATACCTCTGGTGTAAGTTGGTGAGGAGTTGGGTGGGTGGGTAAATTCCAGATCATGCTGCAGCGTCAGGTCAAGGTTATTGTAATATCATTAAATTCACAGGATACTAAATTTCGAATCAATCAGACAAGTAGAAATTGCTCACATCCCTTTAACTACTAGAAAAGAGCTGATGATCTTTAAACGGCTGAACAGATTTTCTTGAATTATAGCTAAGAACACTCTCAATCAAGTCACTATTCAAACAAAAAAACTAAATCAAAATCGGTTCATCCGTTCAGGAACTGCTTCGAAGCTGTAACCATAAACGTCAAAGAATCAATCATCTTCACGGGGTAAAAGTACTTATTTGAAAGCGAGATGAATGGATCTGGATGCACTTTGGATTAGATGGCGAGGCCTTACAAAAAAAAAAAAAAAAAAGGCTTTTTTGGGGTACCTTGTGTACTCTAAATCTAGTCTTATTTATGATATTTTTTTAATTCTACATATGTACGTGTTCAGATAGGTTACCTATATCTCAGGGATGTTTTTTTTGATTTTTTTTTATAATTCTTGGAGTTATGAAAGCCACTGACCCTAGACTGGTCGTGTCATGTCATTACCAAAATAAAAGGTTTTGAGGAGATATTCAATTCGGATGACATTTGTCAAAATATACATACATACGTTCGTTTTCTTCAATCCTCTTTAAAGGTCATGTGATGCATGAGATCTGTGAATTTTTTATAACTTTATGGGTTCCCTTTATGGACTGGCTCCCAAAACGGTGTTACAGGACTTACAGGTCCCAGGGTACAATCTTGAAAGAGCCCTTATAGTATTATTTATTTATTTTAATTTAAGTTTTTATTTATTATAAACATAGAATTTGTCTAAATAAAATATTAAAAAACGAATATTTTAAATAATAACAATTGAAATTTTCTGCAAAAGCCATTAAAATGCATATCTCTCGATCTGCGGTGGATGCAGCGAGTAATGACAGAGGGCACTGAGTCGTCTCGTCTAATTGATAACAGTACGGACGTGCATGAATAAACTTAAATTGTATGGGAACTGCCTCTGTGGACTGTGGCTTATATTCTGTTTATCATAAGACGGCGCAATTAATAAAAGCATCGTTTGTTATTTCATAATTTAGAATTACTTAAACGAACTTACCTTGTGAAGTTTAATATCTAATTATATGGAGATATTTATCGTATATGAAGAATTTACGAGAGCAGGTCCTTCTAGTGTCACACTATTTACAGCAATCTTTATATAGCTTTATATCTACCTACCTACTGCATAACCACCCCACACTCTCTACATCGATAGGACGTCATTATTTTTAGAGCTCCAAATTGTTCGATAAATAATGGGAAAAGAAATGTAAATGGGTTTGGGTGGGAGTCTTCATATGTAGTAGGTAGGTAGATATAAAGCAATGTTCTTTTTTATAGATTGCTTTTTTTTATAGAGAAGACGACATGTGACCTTGCCACCGCCAGGTGGCTGGTTCATGAATGCGCGCGACTGGCAGATCATAATACAGTCCGCCAGTCGTGCCCACTATGCCGGCCCGTAGAGATGCTTTTTCACGCTTCGCTTGAAGGACCCCAGGTTGTAGAAAGGAGGAAAGACCGACGCCGGAAGTTCATTCCACTTTTTGCAGAACGTGTCGACGGTGTGAGGATGAAAACTGTATCCTGTGCGAGCAGTGCGGCTGCGAAAAGGGGATGGAGGGACGAGGCCATGGAGTTCTTCTGAACACTTCCCATAATACAGTCGATAGAAGACGCTAAGAGAGGCTATGTCTCTGCGTAACTGTAGAGGCTCGAGATTTCGTGTGGCCTTTGGGTCATTGATGATGCGAGTCGCTCTTTTTTGCAAAACGTTGAGAGCATCGAAGAGATACTGAGCGAAACCATCCCAGAGGTGTGAGCAATATTCAATGCACGAACGAACTTGGCTGTGGCACGAAATATCGTCTCACCTTGTTCAGAATTCCTAGTTTTTTAGAAGCTGTTTTGCTGATGCTTTAAATAGTGTGACACTCAACTCAAGAACCCCTCTCTGCTCTCGTAAATTCTTCATATGCGATAAATAATATGAAATATAATTTTATTTATCGTATATCGTATTAGTTAAAGGGGTTTGTAATCATAGGAATCATCACTACATAAAAAGAAAGTCCCTCGCCACGTTTGTCTGCCTTGTTGATCTTGTTGCGGTTTTCACTATTAAATAGCCAGGAAGGTTTACGAGTATAATGTATACAAAATAATGTAGGAAAGAATTGTATAGAATAAAATGATGTACGAGTAGAAATAAGTCGACGGTAGCGTTTTTGTGTAGGTATTAAAATTGTTTTAAACCCATATTGTGTCCTTGAGAAGCCAAGGGCGGGGTCGCTAGTCGGTCATAATAATGAACAGAGTATGTAGGAGATTTCAACTTGGAATTTCATCATCATCATCAACCTTTTTAAGATCCACTGCTGGATCATTGGTCTCCCTCTAGCGCACCAATTAGTAGTGGTGCTAATTGAGAGGAATTGCCATAGTCACCACGCTTGGCAGGTTGGTGACCGGACGTCGGCTTTACGTGCCCTCCAAAGCACGAGGAGTCTATTTAAGCACATATTCTTAAAGAAAATTGGTGCTTAGCATTTTAGCAGCGAGTAGGACTCGAACCCAAGACCTCCGGTTTCAAGTCCACAGTCCTACCAATTAGGCTATCGACTACCTTGGAATTTATTTACACTAAATTTTGCTGCAGCCTTCGAGCTCGAAAACCAGCCTCCATGCGTTAAATAGACAGAAGCGACTTATTTTTATACTAACGTTGTGAATAATGGTAATAAAATCGTAATTATGTTCGTCTGTATGTAAATAATAAAAAAAAAATACGGTCCGAATTGAGAACCTTCTCCTTCTTTTTTTGGAAGTCGGTTAAAAAGAGCTTCGTCCTTCAACACACGAGTGGTTATGTAATAGAATGGCACTCAAGGTAAACTGCCAATAGTAACATGCTATTGAGAACTTTTCTAGAAAGTGGAAATAGGGTTGACACCATTGATAATTTTATTTTTATGAAATTACCATTGATTGTTAATTTAGAACAATGGTCTGAAGCCACTGGTATTTTTTTATTATACACTGTTATTCACACCCAGGTTTCTCACACGAAGCTTAGTGCTTGAACTAAAAAAAGTTAAATATAATCATTATGAATTTATTCGTCATTCGTTATTGAATACATATTTTAACAATCATTATAAAAACTTTTTATTAAAAAGTATTATATTAAAAAAAAAAGGTTTTTATTACACATAAAAAATACAAAAGCCCCATATCCATAATTTGTATGGGGATATTAATATTCCCAATTTCTCTGTAAATAATCCACCTGTGTCACTGTCATTTAGCATATAGTTACTTATTCAATATATCTAAGTGAAATAATCGTTATTTTTTCAATTGGTTTTATTGAATTGGCAATATGGGTGGTATAATAAAAGATTATTTTGCCCCTGTTTTCTCTTTCATAATCTATCGCAAAGCTCGTAACTTTTTTAAAGCGCTGTTAAACAATTACCCTTCAATTAAACGTCTTGCGTTTTTTGGTAGCTTATTGAAAATTCAAAATAAAAATTATTTTATGAATTTTTAATTGGTAAAAAATAATAAAATTATTATTATTTTAAATAAGCTACAAAAAAAACGCAAGATATTTTATTAAAGAGCAATGGAATAACAGCGCTAGATTAGAAGAGCTTTGTGATAGATTATGAAAGATAAAACGGGGCAAAGTTTAACCACCCATGTTTCCTATTCAATAAAACCGATTGAAAAAATAACGACTATTTCAATTAGATATATTGAATAAGTAACTATATGCTAAATTACAGTGACAGATGTGGATTATTTACAGAGAAATTGGGAACAGTTTATCCCAGAAAAATTATGGATTCAGGAGCCTTAACACTTCATTAAAGGTACCATAGGGTATGCTCAGGCAGTGCCAACCTTTGAGAATTCTACAAAAACCGTTCAAGTTAGCAATACAGCGCGTCACGATTTGAGTACACGAGGCACGTTCCGTTGTGAAGATGGAGTTGTCCTGAGAACCAGGTTGTCTTACATTAAGGTCCTTAGTTAGAGCTCGTTAGATACCTGTCTCTGATCTAGACTTTCTCTTGGATTGTCATTTTGTGTCTGGGTATTGCTACGTGTTATAAAACGAAATTCCCGAGATCATCGTGAAATCCGGGGAAAAATCCGTTCAGAACTTATTGACATAATCGCTTAGACATACATATATGGCGGGGGACTTAGTTTTATATTACTTGCTAGCTATTCGCCCCGGCCTCGCTTCTGGAATTTTGGTATCACTTACACCCAATCTCGTTACATATAATTATGGGCAATTTTTAATTTTTCTAGGAAACTAATGAAACAAAAAGCAGATTATTTTCATCAAAATTAATTGATATATTCTGGACAAATATTGGGATAGACAGACAAATAGTCAAAAATTCTAAAATCCGTCAATGCTTTAATATCGTTTTGATATACGAGTAGATATCCCACTCCGATTTAATTTGTTTGTATATATAGAAGGTACAGATATCGAGACGAATCGATTAATCGAATCGAGAATAGAAGGTATAATTATTGATGCAATTAATCCGCAATATACAAATCCATTCAAAATTTACAATGTGTCCGTCTGTGATTTCAAAATTAACATATATGTTAATTATATAATATCTAAGTGGAAATAATGATCAAACACTTATTATACAACAATATAAGTACATAATCATAAAAAAACATAAGAAGACATTTAAAAACTACATACAAATAATATAACCACTTCTGATGAAGAAAAAAAACCGCCTTCAAAACCAAAATGTGCTTTCCGAAAGCAAATGCACAAGTCACTATAAAAAAAATACCCAAATCGCTTCAAGAGTGCCAATAAAATTTGAAGACTTCTTGATTTCTCCAGGATCCCATCATCAGATCCTGACCTGATGACCATGGGACCACAAAGTATACCCTTTCAAATAAAAAAAAATCCAAATCGGTCCAGGCGTATTCAAGTAAAATAAATACATAAAAAAACATAAAAGATTCCGACGAATTGTAAACCTCCTATTTTTTTTGAAGTTCGGTTAATAAAAAACCCTCTCAAGACTGCATTCCCTCTTAGTATCGCCAAGCTGATTGATAACTTGTCCTAGATACGTACCAGCTCTTCGATCACCCGATAGTTTTATGGGATCAGAGGCAAGTTGTTTTTTTTTAATTATTCAAACGTTGATATTGTTATCGTAGAATCTAGCCATGCCTTAAAAATTAAAGCCGTGATAGCACGTTAACTTTATTAAAAAAATATAACAGGCACGCGACTAGCAGCTGATACCCTATTTAATCCCTTAATCATAATATAGCTACAAAGTAATCAAATGAGATACAAAATGGATCATAACTCCGGTAATTAGTTAAGTATTAACATAATCGGTCATTATGTACTATGTGGCCGTTTACTCTAAAGTTTAAGCACGCATCCTTGCGGTCAAAGCTTTTTATTAGATAAGCAAATGTTAAAGTTAAAAGTTAACGCCTGGTTCTGAAACTTAACGCACGTACGCGTTACGGCTTCGAGTTAATTACAAACACGGTCGTTAATTAATCGATCGCACAGTGCAACTATTAAACGGAAGGATGGAAAAAACATGTTAAAGTACACGGTTAGAATTAGTAATTAGACCAATGTGAAAAGTTGTACGTGGTAACGTATTTATTGAACAGGAAGTTGTTAAATTGTTATTTGTTTTTAATATTTGCCTGTATATTCCTGTCTATGAGGGATGGAACTCTAAATTAATGGTTATGGTTTTAGAATTGTGCAAACTGTATTAAAATGAGTTGCGATCTCAAGAGAACTGGCTACTCGTTGTTATAGAAGCCTCAAAAATGTCGCAGGCTAAATATCTATCTTCTTTTTTTTTTAATTCTTTACGGGTTGCCTTACAGCTCCCGGGAACCGTTGTCGGCCCCAGGGTACCCAGTGGAAGACAAAGTCTTCCTCATTTAGCCAATGATTTTTTGAGGCTATACCTAACGAGTGGCCAGCTCTGTTGAGGTATATAGATGGAAAAGCCTCTTTGTACGGTTTGTCGGATAATGTACATAGATTTTTTTATTATAAAAACCCATTGGTACATGGTCGGATGTAGGAATCGAACCCGCGACTTTTCAGTTGCGAGCCGACGTTTTCGTTAATCTTTTTCTTCCCCAGCCTGTATCCGCCCTCCGTAGTTCTCCTCCACCCTCTACCCTGCCGTCACTTCTGTGGCCCATTCTAGGTCTCCATTCAATAACCCTTGACGTCCATCTCTCATCGTGTCTTCCAGCTACGTGTTCTTCCCATCTCCACTTCAGTGTTGCAACTCTAGTTCCAATGTCCATCACTTTTGTCTTCTATAATATTTGGACATTGGGAACCTACTCGATCACTGAGGGAGATCCCGAGCACTCTACGCTCCATAGACCTTTGTGCAACCTTCATCTTCCGAACAACCTCCTTTGTTAGTAATCATATTTCTGACGCGTATGTCATGGTGGGAAGAACTTACAAAAAGTTGTAGGATTTTTAAACTCTGGTCCGGGAACCGGAATTTAAAACTCTTTCTTTAAATTTTTTTACCCTTTAAGTTATTTACCGTGAAAAAAAAAGTGAGAAGTCATGGTGCTCATGGATGATATTTCAGCCACATATAGCACTACTTCCACACAACCAGAGCAATAACACAAATATTTTCAATAGATTCGTTTTGAGGCACGGGAACTAAAAATATACTATCAAGTACAACGATCAAGTACAACGGTAAAACTAGAAATAAAAATAAAATGGAGGCGTAAAGCAGCTTTAAATTACAGATGGCATGAATGAGCAATTTGTTGGGAAAACCCATTAGTAACTATAGTACGAATGCTTGAAGATTTTTAATATAGAGAAAAAAATAGCCTAAGTCTTTTGTGGTTGGGACAGAATAATGTATTTACAAAGATACTTTGATTATAATTAAGTCATATTTTAAGTTAGTTTACCCCGTATCTATAAGAAAGAAAGAAATGGGTAATGCAATAAAAGTATAAATCTCTGTTTTAAAAATGTTAATTTAGGTTAGATACATGTTGAAATGTTTGTGCTCTGAAACTGCTCAATTAACTTTGATGAAACTTCAGAAACCAAATTGGTTGTGTGCTTGAAATAATGTTTTTCCAACTCTTTTTTTTCACCGGTTGCCCATCAGCATAGATAATATATATTTTATTTTTAGTTTTCTCGCCACCATAACCATTGTAAACCTGTGTTATCAATACTTATTTTCTAAGAAGATCATCTCTAATTATTCATAGTAACAGCTATTATATTATTACAAAGTACGACACCGTACTAAGAATATTGACCCTTTAAAGCAAAAAAACGATGAAACGATAAAATTGATCGAACAAGACGAGAGCTATTTATTTTCCCATTTTCCTGTAGGTACCAATATAAATTCACCTAACATTAAAGGACAACTTTTATTAAAGGAATATGAAATTACAATGCGTTTGCATATATATTTACATAATATCAATACAAACAATTATTATTTTTGACACTTGCTGAATGTATATTATTTTTTTAACGATTGAGCTCAGACAAGCTCCAAAAAACAGCGGTAAAACCCGACTTATCGCGAATCAAGGTATAATGTTGAGTCTGGTTAGTTTGGATAGAATCCTATAGATTAGATTAGATAGAACTTGCAAAACAATATAACTATAAGATTAATACTAAAATATAAAAAGAGGATAAGGTTCTCAATTCGTCGGAATATTTTTTTTATGTATGTTCCCCGATTACTTGAAGACGCCTGGACCGAATTGGAAATTTTATTTTGTTTGAAAGGGTATACTTTCTAGGTGGTCCCATGGTCATCAGGTCAGGATCTGATGATGTGATTCTAGAGAAATCGAGAACTCTTCAAATTGTATAGGCACACTTGAAGCGACTTGGGCTTTTTTTATAGTGACTTGTGCATTTGCTTTCGGAAAGCACACTTTTCAGTGCATAATTTTTGAAGTCGAGCGCCACTTTTTTTTTAAATTCAAATTATTTAGTACTATTTAGACACGAAAAGAGAACTTGTCGTAGTTTTTTGACAACAATGGAATCATAACTATGGCTACCAATACTCAGTGCTTTCGCGATGCATAGTTTTATTAAGTAAGTTAATTTCAAAATATTTTTAATTTTTCTCATCGACCATCAGACGATCAGGTTTTCATCCAAAACGTACCCACTTCGATATCTGTTTGGTCATCTATCTATCTATCATCACGTCTTTCATCCCAAGAGGGGTAGGCAGAGACAATCGAGTGCCTATTGATACGATCCTGACTTTCGCTTCTTTTATATTCATCATCAAGGTAGTCGATAGCCTAATTGGTAAGACTGTGGATTTGAAACCGGAGGTCCCGGGTTTGAAGCCGGCGTCCGGTCACCAACCCGCCTGCCAAGCGTGGTGACTATGGCAATTCCTCTCAATGGGCACCACTAAAATGGTGCGCTAGAGGGAGACCATGATCCAGCAGTGGATCTTAAAAGGTTGATGATCTTTTGAATTGTAAACTTTGGAAATGGCGAAAAATAAATTATCGGTACTACCTGTATAAACAGATGTACAAATAAAATCTATCTATAAATAAAAATTAAATGCTGTTTGTTTGAATAAGGTTTTTAGGTAAAGAAAAGTTGGAAAAGTTGTCCGGAAACTGAAATTTTTTTTAATTGGATTTTTATATGAACTCAAAACCATTTGGTAAGGCTTTACGTGCCCTCCGAAGCACGAGGAGTCGATTTAAGCACATGCTCTTAAAGAAAATTGGTGCTTAGCATTTTGGCAGCGAGTAGGAATAGAACTCGGGACCTCCGGTTTCAAGTCCACCGTCCTACCAATTAGGTTTAATTAGGCACTTACCGACTATAAAATGGTATTTAGGTATACCACCGGTCTACATTAGTATATAGGTCATTAGCTATTTCAATGGCTCTTGTCGCATCCGATTGACGGACGTCCCCTCCCACTCTATCTCAAAACCTCCCGAGGCTGTCTAATGTTGCAAATAAATATAGATCCGTTGAGGCATTTTGCATGCCATATCGACTTCAAAACTGAAATAATTGGGTTATTTGTTTATGCTTGATGGAAGTCTTCAGGACAGCGTTAAAGTATTCATAATATAGTAGCATTATTTAACCGACTTAAAAAAAAGGAGGAGGTATTCAATTCGACTGTTTTTTTATGTTTGTTACCTCACAACTTTCGACTGGGTGAACCGATTTTGATGATTCTTTTTTTATTTTCTAAGTCAATTTTTGTCATAATTCGATGAAATGCCAAGCCGATTTCGATTATTTATATTTGTAATGATACTTGTAGGTAATCACTTAAAAGGGAAAAATAAATTAACTTAAAAAAAAAATGTGTACCGACTTCAAAAATTTGCACTGAAAGGTAAGAAATAATAAATATTTCGTCGTAGAATTTGGAGACGGTTGGTGCAAAATTAGGATACAAAATTAAGTAAACATCTAAGAAGATAAAGATCTGATTATCTATGTTTGTACTGATGATCGTATAGGTTCCTAATGAATTGTCTAGATTAGTGAATTTGGAAACTAAGTTGTTTCTAATTTGGCAACAACCGTCTTCAAATTCTACGACGAAATATTTATTATTTCTTACTTTTCAGTGCAAATATTTGAAGTCGGTACACTTTTTTTTAAAGTTAATTTATTTAATTAAAAATAGTTTACCTGTCAGGTTAATCCGCTGCGTGCGCTGCTCATTTGTTTGCGTCTTTTTTTCACGTCAAACGCAGAGATACTTCACATACTTATTACCCCAGGAATTAGTTTTACTAAAACTAACAGATATTTATGTCTGTTAAAGAAGTGACACATCTAGTGCAGCAACGGGCTTGCTTCTGTTCTATGTGGACAACTGGCAATAAGTGGACTCTGTTATCGGTGTCTCTGGCCACACCGCAAGATATAAAAGCCGTGAAGGTGTGTTTTGTTGTGTTGTGTGTTGGAAAATATTTTGTTACATCGGAAAAAATTGATTTAAAAAAATAACTTTATATCAATTTTTAAAATAAAAATTAAATAGCTGGCTGGACCGATTTGTGTATTTTTTATAATTATCAAAATAGTTGCCCGGAAAATTAGAAAATTCGGTAAAAACTGAAAGTGCTTTTTTATGCGGATATTTGTATGAACTCAATACCATAATGGGCTCCACGGGGGGAAAGTTTTTTAATTGTTTATTTTTAACTTTTCATATTTTATTTTATTTTTAATTTTTTTATTATTTTCAATATAATAACACAACTACGTATATATAAAAAAAACCTTAATACTAAATCTTAAAATAAAATATAAGTAAGTTAACCTTGGAATTATAGCAATATTTTCCCCACTGAATCGCGACAAAAGGAGATGATCACTCGTGGGGATATTTCGTTTATAAAATATTTAGCATTTGAATCCCACGGGCCCTAGAGTTTCTATACCAAACGGCACAAATTTGCAGTTTTCTATAATTGAACTATATTTGCGCCGTTTGTTAGACTCTGCGATATCCGCCGCAGCTCCCGCTTTGATTACTTTTTCTTTGAGATGAGACGAGGCTAATGTGTCCACACACCTGACATCACGTACAAGGGCCCGACCTCGCTCCCAGGTAATCAAAGTCATTCCATCGGGTCTCTTGCCGTCTTCCCGAATAATTCCCGTTGGTTCAAGGATATGAGATACTTCTATTGACGCAAGAGCCCTTTGATTGTGTCATTGAGGGAACTGTGGCGAGAAAAGCCTGCCGCCTGCAATTTTATGCAGGAAAGTCCGTGCCTTTCCTTCCGTTATCCAAAATATTGCATATTGGACTTTGATTAGTTCATTTAAAAAAGTTGTCTTGAAAGTAGATTTTAATTCAGTGTGGTTCTGTTGAGTTGCTTAAAATTTCCTCACCAATTTGCAGAACATGTTTTATGATTGTCATTCGTTGTCCCTTTGATTTTTGAAAAATATATGTACAATATTATTATCGCATAATCTCCGATGGAACTGCATACAACCTAAATGCAAACATTAGGTACACGCAAATAAAACTGCTGCGTGATTCCTAAGGCAGTCGGTGCATGCAAAGCGAACTTTTTTTATAAAAACCCATGAAAATAAAACCGCGGATACAGCTTTCGTAACTTTGGAACTTCTTACATAGTTTACATTGGCAGTACCGGTAACGATCCTTTTGCACGATTGCAGTCAATAACGTTATTTTTAAATTTAGAATCCTTGATTGAGATACTAGCTTTTGTCAGAGGTTTCACTCGTTGTAATGTGCTTATAATATTATATCAAATAATTTTGTAATAAGGATTTGTCTACTTCTACTATACCAATGGGGGGTAAGAGGGAGAACGGAATAAGACCTATCCGACCCCAAATGTCATCCTCACCTTGGTACCCTCTGCTAGACTACAAACGAAACTCTGACGACCGCAAAATGGCGGTATAACCATACACCTAGCTAGGAAACTGGCTGGAAGAGGCTACAGCGAGCCTGAACACCTAAATAGTCTCAAAATGTCTGGTGCAGAAAGCAAGAGGAAACCACCAAGAAAGTTATCAATGGCAATACAAGATGCGTCGCGATGTGGACCGCCATGATTGACCGACTGCTCTGTCAAGACTGAGAAGAATAACTTATACCAATCCAATTCAGTTGTTTTGGCTTAATTGAAAATGCAAATGTTATAAATTATAATGCTTTATTTTTGTTAATTAAATAAAATAAAATTAATTGCATGAATATTTTCAGAAAAAGTATTTACGGGAGCCGCTGTTGAATTTATATAAAAATTGCTGCATTGATTTTAGAATCCAGTGAGGATTTAAACCCAAAACCTCAGGACTCAGGGAAGTTCTTATTGTTTTAAAAATTTAGTTTACAAGTGGTTTATGATATTTACAGGATACTGAAAAATAAATTGCGGTATAAAAAATGTTACAATATATCTTGTTTTCGTTTTGTTTCGTTCCATCTGCTTCCTAGTGATTTAATCTATCTTATGGTGAAAACTAAGTTGATAAAGGAACAAAATCGATTGAGTACCTAAGAAGAAAATTCGTAGCGGACGGATGCGGCGAGGGATTTTCTTTTTATTTTATTACCATTTTAACCGATTTCCAAAAAAAAGAAGGAGAAGGTTCTCAATTCGGACCGTTTTTTATTTTTTTATGTATTCGATTATTCCGCCAGTTGTATACCGATTTTAATGACTTCTTTTTTTTTCGACAGATAATTCTTCCGGATTGGTGCCATTTATTTCTCATAAAAATCCCTCAGCCCATCCTTAGAAGTATTTTTTTTTATTTTTGCATTTTTTTTTTTATTTGCGTTATTATTTGTCTCTCAGGGCAGCAAAATCACTTAAAAGGGAAAATAAACCTTTTAAAAAAAGTGTACCGACTACAAAAATTGTGCACTGAAAGTAAGAAATAATTAATATGTCGTTGTAGAATTTGAAGACGGTTGGTGCCAAATTAAAAACAATTTAGTTCCCAAATTCACTAATCTAGACAATTAATTAGAAACATTTAGTACAGACATAGATAATATTGAACAGATCTCTATCTTCTTAGATGTTTACTTAATGTATCCTAATTTGGCACCAACCGTCTTCAAATTTTACGACGAAATATTAATTATTTTTAATTTTTTTAGTGCACAAATTTTGAAGTCGGTATACTTTTTTTTATTACCTTTACTAACATCATCAACAAAACTTATGATTCTTTTTCACAAAATAAAAGCTAATAAAAGCTCTTTATAGCTTTAAAACGTGTGTAATTTCCCAGAAAATTAATTTCGATCCACAATTAAAATATTAAAAATGATTGGCTTGTCTACTCAAAGTGATATAATAAATGAGATATTTATTATAAAATGACAGCCTTATTCTAACAACCCTACTTAATACGTAATTGAACAAAAAAACCTTAGAGCAGATGCGTTAGGGCAAGGGCAAGTCGTCTCTATGAATTATAAAAAAACAATAAATTTTGAATTTCAAAGTTGTATTAAGAAATTATATATAATTCTACCTGTATGTGATAATTTGTATTGTATAGTTCATTTAAATTATGGCTATGCCATTTAAAAAAAATCTGTCAGCATTAGGTGGATGATGAATTATTTCAGCTTAGATAAATAATACAATGGTTATTGGTTAGCCTTGGACTTCAAACTATTCTTCTTCTACTCAATTTATTATTTTATGGGTGAGTTACTGGAAATACGTTGCGTTGAATTACTTAATCTGTGGTTGCTCTAATGGTTTTTTTTCTTTGTTCACGGGTTGCCGTATCTAGCGAAAGACCAAGTCTCCCTTGTTTAGCCGATGAGGCTATGCCTAACGTGTGGCCAGTTCTGTTGAGGTTTATTTAGATAGAAAAGCTTCTGTGTTGAGTTTTTACATGGCCGGGATCCGGAATCGAACCACTCGGCCACCGACGCATCATTTCTTAACCAATGGCTATTCTATTTGTGCGTAGCAAATCGGCTGCGTTTTCGCATCATTGCGTGTTACAAAAGTTAAAAGTAGGTACACGTGTGAACCTAGAAATAATATATAAAGGCCTTCATTAACAAAATTCAAATAGCTATAATATAATATTAAGGCGTCTGGTAGTAACTAGGCAGACCACGGTTTGCTCCGGCCATGGACAATGGGTTTTTTATAATTAAAAATGTATGTACATAATCCGAAAAACCGGGCTTTTCCGCCTAAATATACCTCAAGAACTGGCCATACAAATACCATCGGCTAAAAGAGGTATTGGGTACTTTATGGCCGATAACACAGTATCGGGAGCAGTATGGCAACCCGTGAAGAAAAAAAACGTTTTTTTATATTTTTTACTTCATAGACGATTGCTGTTTCCTTACCTCACCGATTTTTATGCACAGGGATAGCTGGGAGGTCTGACAGTGACATAGGCTAACTTATTATCCAGGAAATATTTCAATGTCACATGTCAAAATTTTCCACGGGCGAAGCAGAGGCGGAAAGCTAGTTAGATATAAATATAGACTGAAAGATGATGTTGTGAATAGTATGAAGGGTTTGGACACATTTAGAAGGACGAAGTATGGATTATTTTTTTAAGTAACAGAAACTTGACAATAGCGATATAGGATATTTGAACCTTTTATAACAGATTTAAAGGTGCTATAAAGGCTAAATAGCACAGCATAGTAGCAAAGTATGATTCATTAAAAAACATCATTGAAATCCGTTTAGTGGTACTCGAAATTGTCTATGACTCGCTGTAAGGCTTACTATGTATTGATAGATATAATTTACAGATCACGGAATTATCCGTCGTTGTGGCCCCTACGGGCGCAGCGACATATTCCGTGCTCTGTGGTATAATTAGTGAGTCGTATATTGGAAGCCCTGTGACAGACGGACGGACGGACAGCGGAGCCTCCAGTAATAGGGTTTCCGTTGTCACTCTTTAGGTACGGAACCCTAAAAAGTAATTATAAATATATACAACCATTAGCATTTTTAAGGCTGGATGAAATCGCAGCCAAATCCTTTAAGTTGTTCCCGAAATTGTAGACATCTAGTATGTCCCCCGTGGAGACTTACTATGTAATGATGGGATAATGATAGGTACAATTAGGGATGTCTAAGGAAGCCGTCATTCCTAGCACACATTTAACAGAAATTAAGACAAAAAGCCATTGTAAATACGACTATTAAGCTTTTTATACGGTGTAAACTACACCGTTATTCTTTCGCGTGGCTGAGCTAGTGGCATTTTATTCGCATTGTATCCCACACCTGTCAAAGCAAGAAAGTAAAATGTTTTCAAATATTTCTTGTTCTGTTTAGGTGAATGCCAGCGTATTATTTTCAAGTTGGAGTAATTACATCTACCTTTTAGGGTAATAGTAAGTAATAGTAAGACACTTGCGTGTTTCTTTTTGTGTTGACGCGGTATACAACTATTGAATTTTAAGTTGGAATGTTACAAATATTTTAGTGGCGTTAGGTGCTATCTAGTATCAGATTTAGGATCTATAAAAGGTATTTAATTAAAAACAAAGTTATTAAACCAAGATATTTTTCAGTTTTTAAATTCCAATGATCCAGGAATAATGAAATTTACTCACCTTTTTAACCAATATTTATTAAGACTCAATGAGGTGGTAATTATTACAAAACTTTCTTATCGTTAAAAATACGGAATCCTAAAAACAAATTAATTTACATACATTTTTTTAAAGTCTTTCTTCTTTCTTCTTCCTTGTAATTCCCAAATTCAATCCTATTTTCCTATATTCAATTTAATATTACATAATTCTTAAGTATTCCTAGTATCCAAGGGTGCTATAGAGTTCATATAACGCTTAGGGCACAGTCGGTCTGGAAGCGCGCGTGCACTGCTTTCAGTCAAAAACAGCGCCACGACTTCGATGCGGAATGTGTAGTTGCGGTCTTGCCCGACCGTGCACTAGCTTCGCGAACATAGACATCTATGGAGGCTCCATTTTATTGTTTTATCAAAAACTATTTCATAGAAGTGTAAAAAAACTCTACTGCAACTCAATTAATAGTTTCTGAAATGTTTGTCAATAGCAGTTCTGTTGTAATTAATCGGTAAACGTGAAAATGTATGCACTCTGATAGTGGTTAATTATTGTCAATTAATATCAAATTACTTTAAGCAAGCTTTTCAGATTTTGAGAAGTAATAGGCATGTACTTTGACAAGAAAGAAAGGCATTTTAACTAAAAACATAAATTCTAAATGGCACTATATAACGATAAACCAGAAGGAACATATCATTCAATAAGTAATGGCAACTGCAGCATAATATCATTGTTAAATTACAATATACCTGTTTCTAAACAAAAAATACTACAAACCGCTTTCTGCTAATCTCAAAATACCACAACAGCTGCTTCAATAAAATAGTGTGCACTATTGTGCATTTTTTTAAATTTAATATTCCAATAACAATTTTTCAGTAGTAATGAGTTCAGGAGTGACAAAAATTTGCCAATCTCCGACCCTTTTAACGTGAGAGAAAGGCAAACCAAGAAAGATCCAAACGAACACACGCATTTATAATACGAGAATAGATTTTGCAATTAACTTATCTAGGATTCTCTACAGATTTTCGTGTCCTAGCGTGAAGGGGGCGTGCCGGGAAAAGTTGCACATTATTTACGAGGGCCACGAAGGCGATCTGGCGATAAGGCGCGTCGCAGTCCCGCGTCACGATCTCCGCGGCTATCTCGCGATATTGCATTACTTTAATAATAGTATTAAATACGACCATCTAGGGACTCTTCTCTGCAAACGCTCTACCAAAATTGTCAGATATACCTCAAATTGACGGAATAGTTTGTAAGTTTTCAAAAAGTTTCAACTAATTTTAAGTAGGTATATACCTAATGATGATATTTTCAGAAAAGATTTCAAGTTGAATTACGAAATCGAAAATTCTGTTAGTATAAGTACTTCGTAACTTTTGTCTGCGTTTGTCTATCCCAATGTTTGTTAAAAACTAGGCTCCAAAACAGCTGAAATGGAATTTGAAGATCATCATCATCATCATCAACCTTTTAAGATCCACTGCTGGATCATGGTATCCCTCTAGCGCAACAATTTAGTGGTGCTCATTGAGAGGAATTGCCATAGTCACCACACTTGGCAGGCAGGCTTTACGTGCCCTCCGAAGCACGTAAAGAAGAGGATTTAAGCACATATTCTTAAAGAAAATTAGTGCTTCGCATTTTGGCAGCGAGTAGGAATCGAACCCGGGACCTCCCGGTTTAAAGTCCACCGTCCTACCAATTAGGCTTATCGACTACCTTAAGATTAGATTAAGATAATACGTACGAAGTACTCAAATCCCTTTCAATCTCAAAATACCTGCCTGCAGAGCTGACTTCTTCCAAAATATCATCATCTTGGTCTTATGACATGAATTGTCTTCCAACACGTGAAATAAAACCCACAGACAATGAGCACTTTTTAATTTTGGTCATAATTGTTTCCCTCTAGAAATATATCTAACGACAGAAATAATGTGCGAAGAGCAATTCTAACATAAGTTACTTCACGACTTAGAAAAATATCGTGAGAAAAATTATCACGAAGCGCATTTTTCTTCATAATTATAATGGCGTCTAATTGGCATATAGGACTGAGTTATTTTTCAAGGAAATAATCACTCATCGTTGAAAATGCTGTCAAGTGATAAACTGTGAAGCGTTTCAGTTCAATCACTGAGGCCTATTAGAGTCCTGCAGAGGCGAAATTCAGTTTATAAGAGACGGTAGAAGACAGTACTGGTATGAACAAATAACCTTAATGTGAGCATCATCAGGTCTTCCAAGTCTCCATATTTTCCGGTCATGGAAAAGTTTGTATGGGACACCTTGGCTCTATGGGTCCGCTTTCCGCCGTGTTCCCAACTCTCAATTGAAGCGTGAAAAGGTCAATGTGACGTTTGCGACAGACATAGTTTTTAATTTGTTTTACATAAAGTTTTGGCTGGAATATCTTTTTAGTAATTCTGCCAAGAGTCTGTGTTCCCTTCTTTATTTTTGATCTGTTGTAAACCCATATTGTACCCGTGCGAAGCCTGAACTAACTAGCCTCAAACTGAGGCTAAAAATAGTACACTAAAATAGAGTACCCGATGAATAAAAAACATAAATATAATATATCTTGATTTTTTTCTTTCTATACGGGCTGCCTTATAGCTCCCGAAACCGTTCCAGGGTACCCAGCGGAAGACCAAGTCTCCCTCGTTTAGCCGATGGTATTTGTGAGGCTATACCTAACGAGTGGTTAGTTCTGCTGAGGTATATTTAGATGGAACAGCCTCTAAGTGTGGTTTGTCGGATTATGTCGGGATCTGGAATCGAGCCCGTGGTCTGCCTAGTTAGTACCAGACGTCTTAACCACTCGGCCATCGACGCACCTTGTGTTTATAAAAAGAAATTATACCAAAATTGGTAAATCGTGGCAACGACACACATAACGCTTTTATATTATTCAGGCATGCGTATTCTGGTTTGTTTTGCATTCTGAGGATACACCTTATGTGTCACTTCACCAGTTTATTAAAACATCATGTTTGGGTTCCGTCCATCACTATCTGATATCATATTAGGATTTCTTCCGATTGCTGCTCAGAGAAAAAACTGTTTATGTTTAACCCTGTTGGCCCTCACACCCACACCAGTCCGTATCGAGAACTCGATCTCGATTCATTCTATGTTTGTTGCGATTTGGTGAATCGATTCTTTGTATCGAATCAATTTGTTGGACAAATACAATGGATAGGTTTTGAACTCATAGTTTGGTTTCGACTTTTAGTTTATTTATTTTGTGGCAATATAAAATCCCATTCACGTTTTCATTGATTTATTTTGAATGACTAGAAGATTTTACTTTATGTTAGTAATTCTACTGAACTACTCAAGATACTGAAAGAGGGAAACTTGATCTTCGGCTGGATACCCTGGGACCGATAACACGGTTTCAGGAGCTGTAAGGCAACCTGTGAAAAAAAAATCTACTGAAGTTTCGAAAATAGATAATTATTATGTAAATTAGTAGGAGACTAAGAAAAATTGAAAGCGATCTCTGATTTGTTCAAAAATCTTTTGATAGTGCCTTTAAGAACTCCCCTCATAACGTTTATCCCATATTAATTAATTACGAAATAACTGTATGTCCTGGGTTTGAAATTAAAATTGCATTCTAAAGATAGATATATTAAACATGAAAACAATGACATAAAATTTTCAATACCTACACATAACTTTTATGAAGCCTGTAAGTTTTCAATTTTGCGACTCAAATTCTTTTAATATATTTATTAATGTACAATTTTATGGCATTTATCTCATAGATAATTTAATATATTTAAAGTAAACATTAACTACAACTTGCTTTTTCTAATACTAGTCCGAAGTCCGTTTCGTGTATTATCGCAAGAGAGGTTTTGCTGACAACTAGTACTTTCCTATGTGTCTGGGTACGTGAATCTTGGTTATCTAATCGATTTTAATGGTAGTCCATTTTGCTCACATATTTTTAAAGATATATGGACAAAATAAGTGAGTTAATTGCGCTGCGTTTACATATGTTGCAACTAATAGTTGTATGGTTTTGAAAGTTGGACTTTCAGAAATTGGGCGATAGAGATCGCTATCAAAAGTTTTTTTAAACAAATCAGACATCGGTTTCAAAACTCAGTTGGTAGATTTTGTTCACATGCCTCCCTATGTTACCGATCATAGGGTACCCCGTTGGAATTTAGCCGGAACGGACTTTGTGAGACTTCCTAGCGAGTGGCTAGCTCCGTTGAGAAACTTAAAATTAAAAACAAATTAACCAGTGTTTAGTTTAAAAAGAGTTTTGTCTTAGTCTTTCATATTGAATGACAGATTTGTAAGAGAGTGATAAAACATAGTTTAGCTAACACTTGTTAACCAGCATTTTGTAGTAAGGTAGTAAGGTTACATGTAGGCACTTCTCTCAATCTTTGCATACTTCTCTTGCTCTATTTTTAGTACTATGTATTTGACGCTTTTTGTCATGTGGTCATGCCCCGCGAGCTTGACCACCGAAGAAAGAATCTCATTTCGAAGATAAAATCTCAGTTAGAAAGAGAAAGATATAAAGTACCATAGAGATAAATAAAGACAAAACAGTAGCGTCACAAAACCGGTCTTTTTCAATAATAAGATTCAGTCTTCTAAATAAAATTATTTCTTCTGTGGTCATGCTCGCGGGGCAGATATTTGATCAATGAAAGTTCTCCTTTCCTTGTTGGTCCTTTCTTTAAAATGAATAAATTTGATTTCAGAGGTTTAAAAACTACACCTGGATTAAGAGTTGCTTCGTCAGACTATCGATAGAACAAGACGAAACTGAAAGAACAAGTTTAGTGTTAAAAATTAAGCTACGCAATTATTGTTGAATTTACAACTTTTCTAAAATTAATATGAAGAGCTCACGAAATACAAATTGTGAGTAAATTAACGCAAAATTATGACTTAATTTCAATATGGATGTTCCCATTAATTACCAGCGATTATCAAGAGTGTTGTTACTCACACGCTCTGCTGGATTGCGTGATGGCGAAAACTTTATTTCGTTATCTTTTTGATTATTTTTTTATTTAATAAGATTAGATTAGACTACTCTGCTTTGTAGTGGTGCAGAAATATAAATATTTTTCTTTTATCTTCAAAGGTTGCCTTACGGCTCCACGAACTTATTAGCCACAGGGTATCCGAAGGTATTTGTGAGTCTATATTTTTAATAACGATTGGCCAGTTCCATATAAGGTATATTTTGATAAAAGCCTCTAAGTGTGGATTAATAAACCCATTGATATTTGGCTGGGATCAAACCGTGTTCTGACCCTTCCAGAAGGCAGCGATCTTGATGAAACATTTTTTTATAGGTTTATTTGTATATAGCATAGTAGGTATATTTATTTGTTTTTTATTATACATATTTAATTTAATAATCCTGAAAATAAATCTATACTAATATTATAAGCTATAAAGAGAGTGCAAATTTTGTAAATTTGTGTGTATGTGGGTGGAGAGTACTCTCTGGAACCACTGATCCGATTCTGAAAATTTGTTCACTAATAGAAAGTGACTGAGTTCTATAGGCTATATTTTATTTTGTTCTATGATATCCACGGGCGAAGCTCGGGGCGGAAAGCTATTGTCTAATAAAATATAAGTAATAAAAATATTTACGAACAAAATAAAATATACCCTATACATACCCCTACCCCTACTTCTACTCCTACCCCCTGCCCCTATCCTCAACCACTACCTCTATATCATCAATAGTTTTCGCAGCGCACGCGATGTAAGGAATTTCTGGATTTTTTTACACCTTGGGTTACATTATTGGAGTTTTAGTAAGGATCCCTAATTTTTTTGAAAATAGAATATAGCTTATATCACTCAGGGTGAATGTAGCTTTCCAATGGTGTAAGAATTTTTGAAATCGGCACAGTAGTTTTTGAGTTTATTATTCATTACAAACATACACACACACAAAAATACAAATCTTTCCTATTTATAATATTAGTATAGATAGCTGTTTCCCACGACTTCGTACGTGACTATTTCAGAATGTTGGCAAACATACACTTTATACATAGGTTTTGTCATGTTCACCTCTGCCCACCCCGTTCCCGTCGTCATGCCGTGATGGTATATAGCCTATGTTACTCAGGGATAATGTAGCATTCCAATGGTGAAAGAATGATCAAAACCCGTCCAGTAGTTTTTGAGTTTATTCGTAACAAACATACAAAAATACAAATCTTTCCTCTTTATAATATTAGTTTAGTATAGATTACTAAAGAGTTTGGATCATTCCCAGTAGTTTCATGACGGATTTTGTGACACTTTTTCTGTTAGATCCAATTTACTTGGACCATAAAAACACTGAAGGGGATTTTATTTTTCATCCCATCTATTCGAAAAGCGACGGTTTGTTTAGCAAAGTAGGTCTTTTCTCTAAGAGACTTTCACAGAGGGCAATGATTAGTTTTAAATTTGGAACATGAATGTTGCTTTAAATAAAACCCCCCACAGACCATAGATTACTAGCTCTTGCAGTGCGTCTATGTTCGGATGCACAGTATGATATGTAATGTGTGGGCCCCTTTATAATGTACCGCGACCAAAGATATCGAATGCAAATATTGTATGAATAACGTGCAGTTATAAGTGGGCGACACGCCACGCCGGCAGAATAAAAAAAAACTTATTTATTATTCTTATAGAGGGAGATGAAAAGTAGAGTGTATCCAAAGAAGTTGTAGACGAGCGCGCTCTAGTGTATCACTCGGCTGCGAAATTATTTTTTCCTCAGGCGGCTAACTTTGAATCCCTCGCTGTGCTCAGGATTCAAAATAGCGTCCTCGAAATTCCTTGCTTATTGCTGTTACAACGCTGTTGGAGCCAACAAACAGTAAAATAAGTATCGAAGAGTATTGAAATCGTTTAGCTAACAATTTTACTTGTAATTAGGTGTCTACTTTGCCTTTTAATTATTTTCTTTCAAACATTTTTTGGAGACAGAATACAATTGCATAATTTTAGGGTTCCATGCTTCTCCGATCTACGATCTTCGAAATAACGAAAACCCTTATAGGATAACTCTTCTGTTAGGTGTGTCTGTCACAGTTTATTTTCTCCGAATCTACTAGACAAAAAAGTTGAAATTTGGTACATAATTGTAGCGTAAATAATCGAATTTCTATTTTGACATTTAATTGTGGGGGAAAAATAAAAAGTTTTTTTCAAGTACATCATGTGACATCAAATGAAAGGGCTCGTTATAAGAAATACAGATATATTATTTTATAATTTTAAAATGCATAGTTTAAATTATATTAAAAATAATTGAGCGTCTCTCCCCCACCTTTATATCCGAAACTAATGCGTATAAAATAAAAATTGGAAAGCAGGAGCTGCGGCGGAAATCGCAGAGTCTAACAAACTGCGCAAATATAGTTCAATTATTGAAAACTACAAATTTGTGTCGTTTGGTGTAGAAACTCTAGGTCCGTGGGGTTCAAATACCAAAAATTTTATTAAAGATGTATCCCCTTGACTGATCATTGCTTCTGGTGACAAGAGGGCTGGCTCCTTCCTCGCTCAACCAATCAGCATCGCGATTCAGCGGGGAAATGCAGCCAGTATTCTTGCCACTATTCCACGTGGACCTGGTTTATTTAGTTATTTTTAATGTTTAGATTTGCTTTAAGGTTTTTATATCAATAAAAAAAAATGGAATATAGGGCTTTTATAGTTTACAGGAAAACCTAAACGAAAATATAGTCTTAAAATTCTGACCGAAAAAATGGCGTGGAACCCTCAGCGCGCGAGTCGTATTCGCAACTTGACCAATTATTTTTAATTGTTCACGGTCGTTTGTAAGATAACAAAAGTAGTTGGGAGCGGTGTTTTAGGGTTGTTATATCCTATATATTATTATTTTTCAGAAATCCGAACTAATAGTTTATTTGATAGTTTATGAATAGTTTGTGCGGCTAACATGCAGTTAATAACAATATTTATCTACACATTATGACACAGGCGAATGCATTCATTAGATCGTCAGCCATTTTAGATGTTGCAATAATAAAGATATTTGTCAAAGCAGACGCGTTAAGCAAAAAATTTAATAATTCCTGTGAATACACCCTCGATTAATGGGATACAATAAATTAAAAGCAATTAGCGTTTTACATCCGACATTTTAATTATGAATAAGATGGAACACGATTATTTGCACCCGCTTGGTCGAGCGATTTTTATCGAACTTGAAGTGATGATTGATCTTCGAGCTTTGTGGCTTGCACCTAGTAATATTTTAAATGCGACAGCTAACTGGTTTTATTCGATGAATGATGGTAACGGTTGAACTAATTTGGATGACATGGATGTAAACAATCAGTATGAGGGGTGTCCAGGGACGTAAAATGGCGAAATTGAGGATCGTATAAGACAAGACATAAAAGGATTAGACTCGCGGCAAATTTTTTTTTTCAACATAACGGCATTTTGTGAAACCATGATTTTTTCTACACAATTCTTTCCATTATAATTTTGGTAGGTATATCTCTAACAGATTATACAGAATACGCAGTGAAAACTCGCCGGTGCTAACTTTTTCCGCGACCCTGTTAATATTCAGACTTTTTGTAGAATATACTGGCAGTATTTGTTTTATTTCAACAACGGGTTCGTCGTCTTTATTTTCATCTACTTCTTCTTTTTCACTCTCGACGCCCTTATCACTTCTGGGTGTGAGTCCAAGTGAAGCCAAGCTTGGAGGGCCTTCAGGTTGTAATTTATGTGATGAAGTGGCATTCTGATTAGTCTCTGGGTAGAAACCATCAATAACCACTCCATCATCATATGCATCATCAGAAACAGGCTCACTTTTAACTTTAATCTCTTCCAGTTGGCTGCAATCTTTTTTCCAAAAAAGCAACTTGTTTTGGGACTTTTCACGTACATTCTTGAATATGTGCCAGTTGTTGACGTTGTCCAGGCACTTCCTGCACACGGAACTCGCCAGCGCCGAGTGTTCCACTTCTCGTGCTCATCAACAGCCGTGCGAGTCCTAAATATGATAAGTCCATGTATAATACTCGTAAACCTTCGACGTGAATCAACTTATCAAATGGTGAAAACCGCATCAAAATCCGTTTACTGGTTTTGGCGTGAAAAGAGCACAGACAGACAGACTTTGTTTTATAAAATGTAGTGATTTGAGATCGACAAGTATTGAAAACTTATTTTCAGATTTTTTAAATAATGCGAAACTGTAAGATATTAGTTGAAAAGTTGTATTTGATGACAAACGACATTTCACCCCGAATAATAAAGTGTGTAAAACCAACCCTTATTAATAATATATTTCGCTGCGCCCTAAACCAAGGCGTCTACACCCAGACAGTCACTGACCCAGACTTCACGCTTGCGAAGGAACCCTGAGTCAACCGTGCGTATCAAACCACTTTGCCAATGGAATTTGAACTAACTTCAATAGCAAACAGAATCCAAAATGCTTTAACAAGAATAACCGATCAACATGGTTCGATTTAGGCTCAATTTTTTGTGACAATACTATTTTTTAGACGGCAAACGGTAAAAGTTTAAGGAAAATGTTGCATTTTCGGTAATTAAATCGATCGATGATGTTTTGACATCGTCGCGAATTTATAACGTAATGAGTAATCTTACGGTTTATTGTTCCGGAGTGTCAGGTTCGATGTTTAACAATTACTTGGTTTCCCATGCTGATTTGGGACTTTCCAAGTTATTGATAGGTAAAAAAATGTAGCTTCTTAATCGTTTTGCTTATTATGTCACGACTGTTTTTTTTTATTTCTGGCATTCTATCCAACGAACAAAAAGTCGGCTATGCTTTGTATAAAAGTTATCCAGGGCTAGGTTCACATAAATATATCTATCTATCATCACGCCTTTTATTCCAAGAAGGGTAGGCAGAGACAATCGAATGCCATTTGCTACGATCCTGACATACCTCTTTCGCTTCTTTTATATTCATCATACCTTTCATACACGCTCGGCGATTGTGTGTACTTTTAATATTGCTTTCGATCAATTATTTTTTTATATGTTCAATAAAAGTACATCTAGGTCGTCCTCTGCCAGCATTTCCTTTCACTTCAGCCATATAAACCTTTTTAGTCAATCTTAAACTACTAAGCGTAAACTACTTTTATTCATTTCAGTCACAACATCATCTTACACTCCGCATTATTCTCTAATAACATAGTTCCGGGCGCAGTCAATACGTTTTATATCACACATTCTATGTAAATACCGCATTTCCACTACATTTATCTTACTTTTATACTTCTTATTCCATACCCAAGTCTCGTCTCGTAAGTGATGGAGCAGCATTATGTATATTAATTTTACTTTTATTTATAAGGTACCAAGGTAGCTGTAAGTAAGATATAAAAAAATTATGTTAATTGAGTTTAAAAAAATAGTGCATGCTACAGTTTCATCTTTACGGAGCAAAGACCCGGATGTGAGATTAGAGTATGTGAAGAAAAAATAATATGTAATATATTTTTATTGACTAACTCGCATGTAGGTAGACTATGTAAATATCAATGACTTATTTCGGTTTTTCTAGTTTTAGGGAATTTTCCTAATTGATACTAGGTTTTACCTAAGGTTTCGCTTATATTATTGATAGTATAATTTAATACAAAAAAAACAAAAATGGCCCGGATCCTGGCCATGTACCAATTTTTATAAATAACTACAATTCACCCTTCCCCAAGAAATGGGCTTAATACAACAAAAAAATATCAAATCGGTCCAGTAGTTTTTGAAGCTATAGAATACGAACAAACGAAGAAACAAACAAATATTGATTTTCAATTTTATAGATTAGATGTTTTTATAATTGAAAACGAATGTACATGTTCCGACAATTGCCACTCATTAGATACAGCCTCACAAATACCATGGGCTATGTTGCAGAAGAAGGAGTCTTCTGCTGGGTACCCTGGAAAGTAATACGGTTTCTTGAGCTGTAAGCATCTGTAAGTATAAATATTATCTTTTCCATTCGTTTATTTGTTTGGCTTATTCCATTTACTAGATTTCATACAAATCGGTCCATCCATAACAGTTGCAGCAACTTAAATCATAAACTGTTATTTTAACGAAATCATCACGCCCTTACAAGTTGCGGCATGGTTAGCGACACACTTAATACAAAGTCCATATTTAGCGAGTGGTAAACAACAGTGGTAAGCCTATCTCTACTCTACACAAAGGGATTAGAGATAATTATGTCAATTCCTACGTCAAGTATCTGTTAGTTTCAGAAGAGTTAGCTTTTCGTGCCCTGCGAAGAAGCGCTGGATTTACATTAGGGCACTAGGGGCGGAAAAATTCGGAGGGTGAAAAATTTTTTTATTTCGCGTTACCGATAGATATGTTAATTGTCCTTTTGTTGAGCATATATATAAATTCTATTTAATAATATTGACAATAGGCTGGCATTTTACACGGTGCCCCAAAGCGGCACTAAGGGCAAATACGACCCTGCTCTGAAGCCAAAGTAAACGGGACGAAATAACTTTGCCAGCTTCTCATGCATGTATTCGCTTATATTTGACTATGTTATGAAAAATAATAATACAAAAATTATACTAAATACAACAGCCGTAAATTGATGCGTCAATGTCAAAATTTGGTCAAAAATACATAATGTAAAAGTAAATAGTGGTACATAGAAATTTCATGTATAACTATTTTCTATGCACACCCCACCGATAGTAATCTAGTGAAGAGAGAAGAGGGTGAAACGACCAATACCGTGCTCCCGTGACCAGAAAAGGGGGTGGAGTTTACACCCCTACTTTTCTAGGGGTTAGTGTGCTTCCGCGTTCAACCTAGTTTACTATGCCCCTACGATCGCCATCTGTAATTTAGGGCTAGGATCAAATGTTATGTTTAGAAATGTTTGCTGAATGTATTGAAGAGTTACCAAATTGGTGAAATTATTTTAAATTTTAATGTCTGTCTGGTGTGTATTACAATTTTATATAGTGATCCTGCAACCGACATAATATCAAAATTGTGAACTTTCATGAAATTCTCAAAAAATCATTTATTTATAACTTTTTATATTTACACTAGCGGACCCGGCAGACGTTGTCCTGCCCAAGCGTTGACTTGCCCGCACTACCCCTACCCCTACTCCTACCCCTACCCCTACCCCTACCCCTACCCCTACCCCTACCCCTACCCCTACCCCTACCCCTACCCCTACCCCTACCCCTACCCCTACCCCTACCCCTACCCCTACCCCTACCGCTACCCCTACCCCTACCCCTACCCCTAACCCTAACCCTATATAAAAAAAAAAATTAGGGGTGGACCACCCTTAACATTTAGGGGGATGAAAAATAGATGTTGTCCGATTCTCAACCCTAACGGATATGCATACAACATTTCATAAGGATCGGTCAAGCCGTTTCGGAGGAGTATGGGAACGAACATTGTGACAGGAAAATTTTATATATTAGATAGTAATATTAGAAAATTACTTACATTTAACACTATATTACAAATATAATATAAAATTAACATTAAACTAAAACTTATAAAACAAATAAACAAAAAAAAAAAATCTTAGAAATGAAAATGATATGCTGTTCGTTGGTATCTAAGCACATCACTTGTCTTGAGAATGTCTGAACTGATTTGGTTAAAATGGGAAAAGTTGCCCGGATAATTTGAAAACTTGGGAAAAACTGAAAGAGCTATTTTCTATGGGATTTTTGTATGAATTCAAGACCATAATAGGGGGTAAAAGTTAATATGGGCTCCACAGGCGAAACGAGGGCGGAAAGTAAGTTTTGAAAAATTGACTTATTGATTCCGAATGTTCCTAATTTTTTCCCTTTACTTTAGAGAGTTAAAATACCATAATTATTTTCAAGTTTGAACAAAATGCCATTAGATGTACGCTGTACGAATTTGGACGATATCTTAAAATTACGACTGTCTAGGAATCTTGAAACTGAACGCAATGGTTCCGCAAGCAAGTGTTACAATTAAAATAAGCCGAACTACGTTAGAAAGTTAATACTTTGTTGTTATGAAAATGGTACAATTTTTAACACTTTTACTATCGTTTCTAGTTTGAATTGGAGCAGTGGCGCACGGAGGCTTGCATACAGTAATTTGTAGCTGCCGTTATTAAACACTAAGTTCGGAGACTATGAAACTTTTATACTTGGATGTAGGAAAGTACTTCTGCTTAGTTTCAAATTGCAAAGAAGATTTACGTGTCCTCCGAAGCATGAATAGTTGATTTAAGCACATATTCTTAAGGGTCCTATACTGGGAATTTGTATGGAGATATTACTATTCCCAATTTCTCTGTAAATACTCCACCTGTGTCACTGTAATTTAGCATATAGTTACTTATTCAGTATATCTAAGTGAAATAGTCGTTATTTTTTCAATTGGTTTTATTTAATAGGAAATATGGGTGGTAGAATAAAGGATTATTCTGCCCCTTCTGTTTCTTTCATAATCTATCACAAAACTCTAAATTTTTTTTAAAGCGCTCTTATACCATTATTCTTCAATTATATATATCGCTTTTTTTTGTAGCTTATTGAAAATTCAAAAAAAAAATTTTTATGATTTTTTAATTTGGCAAAAATAATAAAATAATTATTATTTTAAATTTTTAATAAGCTACCAAAAAATTCGACATATATAATTGAAGGGTAATGGTATAACAGTGCTTTTAAAAAAAAATAGAGTTTTGTGATAGATTATGAAAGAGACAGCAGGGGCAAAGTTAAACTACCCATATTTCCTATTCAATAAAACCCATTGAAAAAATAAGAGCTATTTCACTTAGATATATTCAATAAGTAACTATGTGCTAAATTACAGTGACACAGGTGGATTATTTACAGAGAAATTGGGAATAGTTTATCCCAGAAAAATTCCCAATATAGGACCCTTAAAGAAAATTAAATAACATATATTTACGCCTGTTAAAGAAGTGACACATCTAGATCCATTAAGTGCAGCAACAGGCTTCCCACCTGTTCTGTTAATTATGGACAACTGACAAAAAGTGGATACTGTTACTTGGTGTCTCTAGCCCATAGAGTACTAAGCCTATAGAGGGGCCATAGACGGGCTCCCCGTTTCGCCAATTTTTTCCCCTTTGACCAGTTAAACTGACCAGGTGCGTATAAGTTACCTTAGATTTCGTTGGTAACGTTTAGTGTCGCGAGACAGAGCTCTAGGAAAATAGTTAATTGTGATGTTTTAAACGGGAAAGGCGATCTAGGGCGTCAAACTTAGTGTTTCCAATCATTAATTATAATGATTATGTAACATAATCATCATATAACGTAAAATCCGTTGCGACAATAAAACGACAGAAAAATACAGTTTACCTCCCCCCCCCCATGATTTGCGTTTTGTTTTATTTTCATTGATGGATTCCGTAAAAAAAATAAAAAAATGTGTGTAATTTGTACTATGTTATGGTATCGTAGGTGAGCAGTGATATCAAATCAAAAACCCTGGGCGAAAAGCTATTTATAAATATTAATACCATCCACAACACAAAATATTCAACTCTTATTCAATTCAAAGAACCAATTTTCTCTGCTGCAAGATGCTCAAAAACCTCTAATGAATACGATTGACGAGGAACGACTCAGAAATACCTAATCGTAAGCCACGCCCGTGCTTCGGGCGCATGAGTGATTCGGGCGCAACTGATCGCGTCATGCAAGACAACGACGGCTCTTTGTCCGTTCTTGCTGCAGAAGCGAGAAGGGCATAATGTACCGCTTCTCGGAATAAATGACGTAAGCGACACTTTATAAAATAAATAATTTATTAAAAAACGATCACGTGCAGGGAAACATCTTCTTAATCAATACAAGGTATTGAGATTACCTACAGATTCGTACAAAATTTAAACGTAAATCCCTTCAGAGTATGGTCGTATGACTGAAAAGGTGTTGAAGAGGTGATTTTAAAAATTTTAGTTATCGAGAAAATTTTCACCAATCATGTTTTCATCCTACACAATACTAGATAAAATCCTCTAGTTTTCAATGACCTAATTGTATGTTCATAGCATTCGTAAAATTCGGGAATTTCAGTTCAGAAATCAACCGAAATTATTTGTTCCTCTCCTTAAATGTGGACAATGTTATCAGTGCCGCATCCATCTAGTAAATGTTCTAGTACTTTCGTAGATCCGCATCGCAGCATCCCGCGTCTGTACAAAGTTCGCGTGAATGAAACTCGGCGAGGAAAGACTTTCGTTTTCCATACGAGAGCTCATACGCTCGCTTTGCATTTTTCTCTCTCTCTCTTGCTTATGACGTCAAATTTCAGTGTCAACAACAATGTAATTTAAAATTCTATTTATAGAGCTAGGCAGAGCAGAGACAATCATCAGAAACTCTTCTTGCTTTATTATGGCTACACCAATGTTCATCGGTGATTTTTCCAATGTTAAGTATTATAGCCTTTATAGTGTTTATAGCCGATTAATGGGCATTTAAGATAATCCCGCCGACCGTGATAATGTCTTATTAGTCGTCGACTAATCACAACCATCACAGCACGGACAGGATTAACTAAAAAAAATCTAAAACATGTAATATTATAAAACTCGCAAATTTTTAACCGACTTCAAAAAAGGAGGACGTTCTAAATTCCACTGTATATGTTTTAATGTAAACTGCTTTGTTTATGAACCGATTTTGATGGTTAATTTTTTAATCCACAGAGAATTCTTTTGAATTAAAGTTAAGTAGTTAAGTAGTTTTTCAGAAATATTGAAATAAATAATTTTGAAAGCAATTTTTTTGATGACTTATTTTTGTATGAATGAAATATCATTACAAAAATAAGTCATCAAAAAAATTCGGTTGGTGCCAAATTAGGCTCCAAAATCAAATAGATTCTAAGGAAGATCTGTTCAATGTTATCTATGTTTATAATTAAGTGTCTAGATTAGTGAAATTTTGAGTTAGATATAGTTTGGCATCAAACGTCTTCAAATTCAACGACGAAATATTAATTTTTTGTTTGCTTTCCAGTGAACTTTTTTTGAAGTCTGTGTACTTTTTTTAAATGTTAATTTATTTTTCGCTTTTAAGTAATTTTGCTTTTTAACCTACTTCCAAAAAAAGAAGGAGAAGGTTCTCAATTCGGACCGTATTTTTTTTTTATTTTTTTTTTTATGTATGTATGTACGTCGATAACTCCGCGAATTGTGAACCGATTTTGATGGTTTCTTTTTTAATCGACAGATAACTCTTCCGAATTGGTCCCATTATTATCTCATAAAAATTGGTTCATTAGTTTTTCAGAAATTTTGAAAAAACTGACTTTATAAGTACATTTTTCTTGATATCTCGATAAAATATGTACCGATTTTGACGACTTATTTTTTTTAAGACATCATAATTTCTCGACATTATCTCACAGACATATGACGACAAACGGTTCAGTAGTTTTTCAGAAATTCAGTAATTAATTTCCGTTTACGGCTGAAAATTATGTATCAGAAAAAGCCTTAGCAACGGTTGCTATTGACACGAAGTTGTCAATTTTCGTGACGATGGTGTAGCGGTTAAATATAATGGGGTGCATAGGATGCACAATCACATGGTTCAAATCACATCCACAGCGGTATTTTTTTTAAATTTTCCATCAATATTTTTTTAGTTGCGTTATTATTTGTCTCTCAAGGCAGCAAAATCACTTAAAAGGGTAAAATAAACCTTTTAAAAAAAAGTGCACCGACTTCAAAAATTTGCACTGAAAAGTAAGAAATAATAAATATTTCGTCGTAGAATTTGAAGACGGTTGGTGCCAAATTAGAAACAACTTATTTCCCAAATTCACTAATCTAGACAATTCATTTGGAACCTACGATCATCAGTAGGTACATACAAACATAGATAATATTGAACAGATCTTCTTAGATATTTACTTAGTTTTGTATCCTAATTTGGCACCAACCGTCTTCAAATTCTACGACGAAATATTTATTATTTCTTACTTTTCAGTGCAAATTTTTGAAGTCGGTGCACTTTTTTTTAAAAGGTTTATAATAACATCATAATATTATTATTCCATTATAGTATTATGACTTCAAATTCAACGACAAAATATGTAATTATTTCTTGTTTTTCAGTAAACTATTTTTAAAGTCGGTATACTATCTAAATAAAGTTAATCATATTATTTTAATCCCGCTTTCTTTCCATGTTCAGCAAGTATCTGCTGCTGCAACATGCTTCGAATCCCTGACACTTCAATTTTTTTTTTGTATTGATAAACGGGTCTTGTTCCAAAGTGGAAGGATATTGTTAAAATTTGCATAACAACATATCACCACATTCACATTCTAGCAACTAGTTTTTTAGTCTAGCGTCTAGACCAATATAAATTGAACATATAGAATGCCTACGTTACAATCTACAAAAAAATCGGTCAAGTACGTATAAGTATTATGTATTATTATGTCGAATAAGTATTATGCATTATTATGTCGAATAAGTATTATGCATTATACTTATATTAGCGATCCACCCCCGGATTTGCACAGGTACAATATCACCGATATCATTATGTAATACATACCGAGGATTAGGATTTTTGTAGATTTTTTTTTCTACATCATTTTGTTATTCTCTGACGGACATATCTATACTCCATGAAAACCAGATGCAGCTAACTTTTCCCAGACTTGATTGATCAGCTCGTAAACATAATGGTCCTGAATACTGGTAAATTTTCCACATGAAATCTATCATATTGCGCAAAAAACTGCAACAAAATTCATTTAGTAGTTTCGGAGTGATTCGGGCACAGATAGACAGATGCGACGGTGGACTTGGAAAACAGAGTAGCGTGTGTATCTGTGTATGTGTGTGTTTGTCTGTGGCATCGTAGCTTCTAAACAGATGAACCGATTTAGATTTAGTTTTTTTTATTGAAAGGTGACATAATTGAGAGTGTTCTTAGTTATGATTCAAGAAAATCTGTTTAGTCGTTTGACGATTATCAGCTCTTTTCTAGTTGTTGAAGGGATATGAACAACTTCTACTGGTCTGATCGATTCTAAATTTAGTATCCTGTGACAGTAACCTTGACCTGATACTGCAGCATCATCTGGAATCAGCAGGATACCCAACTGCCCACCAACTCGGGGATTATTTCAATTTAATTTTTTTCTTATAAGTATAACATGCAATGGTGATGAATTAGTTACCACCAATCAAAATTATATTAAGACAGGTCTTTTAAAGTATTTTTAAATGACCCCATATCGCAAATTAAAGACTTAATATTAAAATATTAATTATCATATTCGAGCGAAATATGAGTGACACGACCATGAGATTGGGTGTTGGCCATTTTTTAAATTTAAATGGCCAATTTTGTAGATTAGTATGTACTGTACGTACATGTCGTGATAATGATGTATATTCACAGTTCGCAAGGCCAGGGTCTGCGGCGTTCCGTTTAGATGGCAGACCTAGCATGCATCTTAGTACTCCATCCACTGAAATTAAATAAAAATGTGGCCGTCACGTGACACCCGATAGATGTGATGTTATTGAAAGAATTTATAATTAAATAAAACCAAAAAATAAACATGCGCCACGCACACACAACGGAGAAGTTAACGGCGACGGAGAGCGAGCATGACGGCATAAGAGAGCGTCATGCCGTTTGCCGTCACGGCATACGAGTCTGTCTTACGCGCGTCAATAGATATTATCATTATTTTAAACTAGTGTTTATCAAACATTCCATTGTCCCGGGGTAATGAGATATTTTTTAGGGTAAAAGTGACAGCCATCTAGCTATCGTTGTGAAGAAAATCACGTCGATTATTTGCTCTGTTATGGCGTGAAAGACGGGCAAACAAAAAAACAAAACACACTTTCACATTCACACAACACACAGACGTGGTGCTGTCTTCGTAGAAACTGTCAGATTTTATAGCAACACTGCTCGGTATTATAGTGATATTTTAACACAAGAATCTCGTGCAAGCCCCTCTGATCGCGACGTAGGCACCAACTGGACAATACTTTTGAAAAATCGAGCCCTAAGGAGGCAAAATGGAGTATGAAATATGTTCATGACGATATTTTTACCTTTTTGGTAAATTTATTTTAAATTTTACATTTTTTATCAAAAATTATTTGTCTGAGTCTTTATTTGAGTTTAGTTCCAATGTACTTTAACACAGATCGAAATCCTAGTATAGGACAAAATTCACAACTGTTAAAAAATCTAAAGGATGGCTTACTATAAAAATGAAGATAGTGCTCAATCGCAGGTGTCATGACGCCCCGTTATCATGCTCGGAGGCTATTTTAATGTCTGACAGACTACGGGCAGACTGTGATAATAAATATTTTATTAAAAAAATGCAGCTGAATACATATATGTTTAGTAAAACTGTGTGAAATTTATATATTTTGACAAATAACCGACACGAAACCGTTTCACAATGTAATTGATTTATAGTAATTAAATATTTTAATTGAATTAAAAGCAGTTTTGAATGGTAATTGAATTATGACAGGTATCATTTTTACATCTTTAAGTTAAGTAATTGCTTCCCATTACTTATGTCAGCTTTTTTCAGCCATCAAGGATGTAACCTGCCCCAGGGTGACAAGCGAAATTTAGATAGATATCTTTATAGAGAAACTTCAAATCGCCATTTTGGTGGACAAGTTATTTTTGATAGCTTTTTTATTTAATTTATAAAAATAAACCTTTTAAAAAAAAGTGTACCGACTTCAAAAATTTGCACTGAAAAGTAAGAAAAAAAGTAAAAATAAAAATTTCGTCGTAGAATTTGAAGACGGTTGGTGCCAAATTAGGATACAAAATTAAGTAAACATCTAAGGACATAAAGATCTGTTCAATATTATCTGTGTTTGTGCTGATGATCGTAGGTTCCTAATGAGTTATCTAGATTAGTTAATTTGGGTACTAAATTATTTCTAATTTGGCACCAACCGTCTTCAAATTCTACGACGAAATTTTTATTATTTCTTACTTTTCAGTGCAAATTTTTGAAGTCGGTACACTTTTTTTTAAAAGGTTTATTTTTCCCTTTAAAGTGATTTTGTTGCCCTGAGAAATAAATAATAACGCAACTAAAAAAAAATGATGGAAAATTAAAAAAAATACTGCGGTGGATGGGATTTGAACCTCGAGCAATGTGCATCCTGCGCTGCATCCCATACCTTTAGCCGCTAGACCACCGTCGATACGAAAATTGACAACTTCGTGTCAATAGCAACCGTTGCTAAGGCTTTTCTCTGATATAATTTTCAGCAGTAAACAGAGACAAATTACTGAATTTCTGAAAAATTACTGAACCGATTTTCGTCATATGTCTGTGAGATAATGTCGAGAAATTATTATATCCTTAAAAAAATTAGTCGACAGTACATATTTCATCGAAATATTACGAAAAATTGACTTATAAGGTCAGTTTTTTCAAAATTTCTGAAAAACTAAAGAATCAATTTTTATGAGATAAAAATGGGACCAATCTGGAAGAATTATCTGTCGATTAAAAAAGAAACCATCAAAATCTGTTAACAACAGGCGGAGTAATCGATGTACATACATACAAAAAAAAAAAATATACGGTCCGAATTGAGAACCTTCTCCTTTTTTTTTCGAAGTCGGTTAAATGAATTCCAAACTAATAAGCCTTTAAGGCGCCCACTCATCGTCCAATCGCTAGCGCGCCGCCGTACGGTCCACCGAATCGAGCACAGACTCGTTTAATTCTTGTACCGAATGGTCCGCCTAGATCGCCTGGCGGCCGGAATGGGGTATTTTCGGTGCGATGCCGGACCAATGTCTGTCCTACTTTACACTAATTGTAATTACATTATGATATATCCTAAATCATTGTAATCATAATAATTTTAATTTCTATGTTCTTGATAGATTAGGACTTAAATATTTTTATTTATTTAGAGAACGGCTGAACCGATTTGGATATTTTTATTTTTTAGGAAATAAATATTGGAAAAGTTGCCCGAAAAATTGCTTTTTTCTATGGAATTTTTGTATGAGCTCAAGACCATAATAGCGGATGAAAGTTAATATGAGATCCACGGGCGAAAAGCTAGTGATTAATAAAATAATAAAGAAAAAAACATTAAATTAAATTAGATAAAACACGGAGCGGTAAAGCAACCCATGAAGTTGTATAAAAATAAATAATCCTATGAGACTTTTTGCCTTACTAACTAATGTTTCTAGATCTTTATAAAAATGTAGATTATAGTATTCAGAGGGTTAAAATATCAAAATTTCAGCACGAACTAGGGTGTTTTTTTAATCGTTCGCTGGCTAACCCTTAATTCTAAATATTCAAACAATCTAACAACATTCCAATTTTAGATGTCAGATAGATATATTAGCATTTAAAGAAAACGGTAATCGGAATCGAAACCCTCACATACTAGGAATTAGGGACTAAAGGTCTTTTATTTTTAAATACCTTTGCGAGACTTAAAAAATATACGAAGGACTATAAAATCGGCATAATAATGAGTGGTTGATGCTAGACGTCTCGCCTGGGTTGGTCAATGACCTGGCTTTTTGGCGGCAGACTATCGCGGTCTAGCATACATGCATTCTCTATTATTTTAACGAAGTGAAAAATCTGTGATAACTCGGAAGTGCATAGAGGTAAAAAATATGAATTATAGAAAATTATAACAAACCATCAAGATTTTTATACGACTCCAGCCATAAACCACTGTGATTTAAATAATTAAAAACTTATCTACCACTGACAAACCAAACTTAGATAACACGGTTTCGGGAGATGTAAGGCATCCCGTAAAGAAAAAAAGGAAAAAAATACATTGGTAACAATGTCTATACTTAGCAAACTTGACATATTTAAACAATAGGTGGCAAAGTTTGCAGAAGTGCGTGTTTCAAGTACTTATTCGTTTGAAGCACTTTGGTGCCTACATTTTTCAAATCCCTATAACTCTGAGGGAAGAAAACAAAAGACCAGGGGGTCAATTCTCGCTATTTCGATATTTAGTTGAATTAAAGAAATCTCTACGTCAAAATATGACAAAAATATCTACTTTTGAAAAGAGTTAATTCTTGAAAACGATAGAGTTGGATGTCTTATCTCGAGGAACAAACTTTTTACTCGTTTTATCTCACGTTAGATATTATCTTCTTTTTCTTCTTTTATTGTGGTTCCACCAATTGCCTTTATAGTTTCAATATGCCGTTTAATCGGTGTCTAAGATGATCCCGCCGACTGTGATAAAAAATGTCTTATTAATCACAGACTAATCACAACTGTTCTATCACAGCGCGGGCGTGATTAAACCGGATTCCTTCTCATGTCACGACGAAACGCGTGCGTTTGTCGCCATGACATGACGTAGAATCTTAGATATTATCTACTGCAAGATGTTAACAGCCATGTCATTCGAAATCCGCCATGTTTTTTCAACTTATAAGAATAGCGTATATGACATGACTGTCTCGAGTGGTCATTTTTAGGCGACATTGATTTCACATGGAGTTGTTTTAACTTGTTTATAGTCAATGGTAATAAAATTGTATTTTTTTAAAGTTATGAAAATAAACATTATTAATTTATTATAAAAATATAAACTTAGTAATAATTGGTTTAAGTATAATGAATATAACTGCACTGCACTACATATATGGATGTAACGTACTATAGCTAAAGTGTCGTGACGATCGAAGTCTTACACTTTTTTCGCCAAGTGTCTGGAGTGTAACGTGCGATAAGGAACTTCGTTTCAAAAACCAGCTAACAGAATACCTGAAGGTTTTTATCAGTGTGCATGTATGTATACAAAAATAAGGAGTAGGCGAGTAGGTCGCCAGACACATTAGTGAAGCCTAACTCCTTTCTGTCTCGGTGCAATACTATAGGAAAAAATCACATTTATCAAGAAATACACCGCAAACGTTTTGAAATTGCATATTTTTATTTGAAATTTATGACAATAAACGTTCCAAAACACTTTCTTTTCTACGTTAATGCCTATGTAGAGGTTCTAAATTGGTAAAAATTTCACATCATTCTTTCTCATCTTCTTAACTCCCTTAACTCCTTTGGATATAATGACTATATAAAATCCTAAAGATTAAAAATAACTAAATAAACCAGGTCCGCGTGGAATAGTAGCAAGTATACTGGCTGCATTTCCTCGCTGAATCGCGATGCTGATCACTAGAAGAGATGATCAGTCGAGGGGATACATGACTATATTAGGTACTTGGTCATGCGGACGACAAGTCTTCATCAATTTCATCATTTAGGCGATATACGGATACAAGAGAAGTCTTTTTTCTTCATGGGTTACCTTAGGCCCTGGGTACCCAGCGGAAGAACAAGTATTTCTCTTTAGCTGATGGTATTTGTAAGGCTTTTCATAACGGGCCAGTTCTGTTGAGATATATTTAGATCGAAAAGCCTCTCCTCAAAGCATATTTGTTTTTGGCGCAACCGAGATTTGAACCCGTGCCGGTATTCGCTCTACCAATCTCACTATCAGCGTTTTTTTACAGGATACTACATTTTATAATTTACTTATTACATTATACAAAAACACTACTCAGAAAGTCACATTGATAAGCAAGTTTTAAAATCTAAGTCTAGAATATTTGAAAGTAACACTTAGTTCTTGAATAAAATCGGTCAAGGGCGAATCTGACTCGAGTGCTAGGGTTCAGCGGGCATAATCTTATGTTATATAATATTTCTTTAATTTAAATTAGTGGACAGTATTTGTGGCTATAGGTTTGATTAGACAGTAATTAAAGATTTTTTTGTATTAGGTACCTACACTCAAGGTTACTCTGCGCAATATCTTTTTTTTTCAATTAGAAATTCCTTAAAAATGTTAAGCAAAATAATAGAAACCAATTTTTCTTTCGAACCCTAACGATTCTCGCTGGCTTCTAATATTGAATTGCATAATTTTAATTGAGATAGCAATATCGTTAGCTACACTACTCGCATAAAGTGAATTAAAAAAAATTTTTTTAAACAAAATGCACAAAATCTTAATTATAATAAAAACCCATGAAATATTCCTAGAACTGTCTGTAACAAGTGTTTGGTGCTATTTAAACGATTCAAAAAAATAGTTAAGACGTCTGGTATCAACTAGGCAGACCAGGGTTTGTCACACATCCCTGCTATGTGGTTTTTTTATTAAAAACTTATATAATCCAACAAACCACACTTGGATGCCTCAACAGAACTGGTTACTCGTTAGGTATAGCCTCACAAATACCATCGGCTAAACGAGAGAGACTTTTCGGGAGCTGTAATGCAACCCATGAAGAAAGAAAAAGAAATTTCATTAATTTCTGATATAATATTTAATTTTAATAGATTGCCAATGAAGACATAGCAAATCAAGTGCATTTTAGTAAAAAAAACTGAAGTTACAGATTGTATATAAAATTTCACGCACGACTCACTACAGTAAGTAATGAGAATGCAAGTAGTTGTAGAGTTCTAAGAAATTCACGATACCTAATTCATTTAGTCAAATTCAGTGAAAGGTATAGTATTTACTCAAGCTTGGTAGGCATCTTTAGGTATATTTCATATCTCTTGGAAATCAAAGGCTTCAATTCTTACTCGAGCCAAAAAAAGGAGTATAAGTGTGAAAAAAGCAATTTCTTTTAATGATATTTATAATTTTTCTGGGATAAACTATTCCCAATTTCTGTATAAATAATCTAACTGTGTCACTGTAATTTAGCATATAGTTACTTATTCAATATATCTAAGTGACATAGCTGTTATTTTTTCAATGGGTTTTATTAAATAGGAAAAATCACGGTTAAACTTTGCCTTACGTTTTATCTTTCGTAATCTATCACAAAACTCTTATGAAAGAGAAAATAGGGATAAAATAATTCTTTATTTTACCATCTATATTTCCTATTCAATAAAACCAATTGAAAAAATAATGACTATTTCACTTAGATATATTAAATAAGCTACATTACAGTGACACAGGTGGATTATTTACCGACAAATTGGGAATAGTAATATCCCCATACAAATTATGGATATAGGGCGTACGAGGTAAAGACGGTCTCGGCAATTGTTCTTGTTTGTTTATTTGTTTGTTTGTTGGTCCATCTTTCACGGTAAAACAAAGCAACGGATCGACGTGATTTTTAGCACAGAGATAGATTGAAGGCCCGAGAGTGACATTTTGATACCTGAAATCCTTCGGGATAAATTCTTGTGCGTACGTACAATTTGGATTATGAACAGGAACATCTTGACTTCTCTTTAAGTGAACCCATTTCAGTGATAGAAATGAAAATGTTTTTGAAATATTTTACAAAAACAAAGTTATTTAGATATAATAACCGGTTCTTGAAAGTTTATTGGCACAGTTTAAATATTTTTTTTATAACATTTGTTGTAATATGATGTATTTTAATGTAGTTTATCTTTAGATTGCGGATGTGAAAGTCTTATAAAAACAACGTTTTATAGTTTTTATTTTGCTAAATTAGAAAAAACGTGCCTGCCCAATTTTTTTTGTTATCTAAAGCATCCAAAATAAAACATTTTCATATTGGGTTTTCCTCATCTAATTGCGTACGCTATTTTTGACAATGAATATATTATTAACAGAATAGACTCCATGAAGTCAGCTAAAATAGTGCTCAATTAAATATTTTATGTTATTAAAAATTCCTAAAATTCCATTAAACCAATTTTCATGAAAAAAAGAATGGGAACAATCCAAAGAAATATCTGTCGAATAAAAAAGATATCATTAAAATCGGTTCACTCCTTCGTTTTCTTTTTTTTATGAAGTCGGTTAAAATGTGATGAATATCTATACAAAAAGCGAAAGAGGTATGTAAGAATCGTAGCAAATGGCATTCGATTGTCTCTGCCTACTCCTTTTGGAATTCAAGTCGTGATAATAGATTTTTTTTTTTTTTTATTTGGATTATTTTGTTTTATTACTATATTAGAAAAAATTACATAGTGCGTGCATATAGGTATACAATATAAGATATCAACAAAAATAATAATAAAAATAAAATTTTTAATACATATGTTCTCGGTCTCTGTTAACCTTAACATGATACTTTTTTAACTTTGACATTGGCACCATTTGTGTGTTTTCTATATGCTTTTAATAAACAACCGCTTGTTTCGGTGATCAAAACTAGGAGTAATATATCAAATTTCATTCAAACATGACGTGTGAAATGAATTCCTGGAAGTTCTATTATTTGGTACCTATTTGAAAACAGTGTCGCATCTGTTTCAAAGTCTAAATTCTTTGCCAGTCCTAATGCCAGTCGAGGTCACGACAAGTCTCATACAAAAAAGAATAAACTAGGCATGTCTACCAGGCGCGAGCTGTAGACGATCCACAAAAAATCATTCCATACTTCTAACTGCCTCGTCTCGGATACTGCACTGCCTCGGATTATTGTTTCGTGTGAGCGAGATGTGCTTTAATATAACTTTGTATAGTCAGCTATGAAATAAAAAAACTTGTTGATCTTTGTAGGCTTTGTTAAGCGGTATTAAGATTGATGTAAGCGAAATAATGAATTTATAGTTTCTTCTAACTCAGCGGTTCTCAAACGTTTTTGGCTACTTGTCGGATTATGGACATAAGTTTTTAATTATTAAAAAACCCATGGCCGGGTCGAACCGTGATCTGCGTAGGTATATACCAGATGCTTTAACCACTCGACCATCTTTATATGGCTATTTCTGTTTAGATATTTAAAATCGAGCTACGTAGGTACCTAGGTGGGGTTTAAAGGACTATTATTCTAGATTGTTCTATTGAAAAATCACACACTTCCGTATGCAAAATACTTGTTGCCACGTTATCAATAGAACACTGCGTGCAGAATTGATAATACAGCTGATAAGGTAGCGAGGGAGAAATCAAGGCCGATGTGTATTCATGCAGCCATTTCGTCTCTACGACTACATTTAATTACTAAGAAATCACGCATGACTAATAATATATTATTTTTCTCTTAGAAACAACGTTTAAATGTTGTTTTAGAGTTTTAGAATTTTAATAGTTTGAAAATTTATCTGTCTGTTTGATATCACCCGCCTGGAATTGGAACAAATAAAATTATACCTAAGTACATAATCCGACAAACCACACATAAAGAGGCTTTTCCATTGGTTTTTCGTTAGGTACCCCTGGGCAACAAAGTATAACGTATATTTTAGTATGTTTTTAAGATTTTTTTTTTAAAGTATACTCCAAACATTGTTTACTGAAAAGCAATTGAATTTGAAGTCGGTTGGTACCAAATTAGGCTACAAAATTAAAATAGATTCTAATGAAAATCCGTTTAATGTTATCAATGTTTGTAATTAATTGTCTAGATTAGTGAAATTTAGAGCTAGGTAGTTTCTAATTTGGCACCAACCGTCTTCAAATTCAAGTTAATAATGGGACCAATCTGAAAGTATATCCTTTTAAATAAAAAAAACAATTTTCCAATCGTTTACAATCAATATAACCGGATTGAGACCCTCCTCCTTTTTTAAGTCGGTTGAAAAACAGTAAAGATAAGATTTTAATATAAATTAGGTTCTGAAAACGATCTCCTAAAACTACCTTTCCTAACTTCTCTCTCTCATCTCTCGATCCAAAATGAAAAGGAGCAAAAATTTACAAGGTGATATTTTATTTTCAGTCGACTGTTATTTCTACATTTTTTTCATCATCAGGAAAATTAATATACAATTATTTTTTAAATTATTCTTAATTTTAATAGTTATGGAGATGGAGACAGAAGAAAGAGGGAGTAAATTGGCAGAAAATATTTTTTCTACAACCGAAAGGTCCCCCCCCCCACAAATCAAATGCTGTTTACTCATTTTCTGCCAGCTGGTAAGAGAGGTTTTTTTTTATTTTTTTTTCTTCTAAATCGGCTCAGACTACACGAAAAAGAGGTTTTCTGCCGGCAAGTGCTTATAACCACTTTCTGTCGCCATCTCTCTAACCATAATTATCTGTATTCAATATTATCGTGTCCAAATAAGTTTAACCTTTATGATACGATCGAATAGCTCAATTTTCATAAACATCAGTTGGATATTAAGTATGTATAAAATGTAAAAGTTTGCATTGTCCAATATATAAATTTCCTTGAAACATGATTAAGTTAAAATATTAACTTATTGCAGTTTACGCAGAAATAGCGAGCCGATTTCTCAGAACTTCGTGTGCGTTCGTTTTATAAATAAATTACAAAAATATAACATTATGCCACTACATATTATTATTAGGACGACCTAGGTGTACTTTTATTGAACATTTTAAAAATGTATTGATCGATGGAAATATTGCATGAAAGGTATGATGAATATAAAAGAAGCGAAAGAGGTATGTCAGGATCGTAATAAATGGCATTCGATTGTCTCTGCCTACCCCTCTTGGGATAAAAGGCGTGATGATAGATAGATTGATAGATAGAATATTCTAAAACACTAGTGGGGTTTGAAGAAGTGCTTCGGAGAGCAACTAAAGCACTTCTAAATGAATTATAGATAAATTAGACGTCTGTTAAAGGAGGACTTGCTACCTGTTCTGTTTAATATCGACAAATAGCAAAAAGTGGACATTGTTACTGCTGTCTCTAGCCACATCACATTATATAAAAAGAAGTGTAGATTTGTTTTGTTTATAAAGCGTCGGTCTGTCTGTCTGTGCCTGATTTACTCCGTAACTGCTAAACAGATTTTGTTTCGATTTCCACAATTTAGATAGATTTATTCAAGAGGAAAGTTTTTATGTATTAAAATGTATTAAATATAGTCGCCAACGCGCTATCATAGAATATACTGCCTAATCTGTTAGAAAATCATGTAGGAAAAAGTTATTTAGTGTGTATGGTAAGCCTGCTCCTGTATCTATTGTGAAATAGAGCTAACACCTTTACGTGACCTTCAATGCAAGAAAGTTTTAAATTTTGATCCTTAACAATTTTGGCTTAACTGAGGATTGGAACCGGTTCCTCTGGCTTCAATTCCTTACCTTACTCTATCGATAGGAAGAAAATGTAGAAAAATATTATTTATCAATCTAGTCCAATCTAAAATATGTCCAGCCCCCTCCGATTTTTAAGAATTTATTATTACAATTATTTTTATATCAGGCTATCTTCGCAGAAAATTACTTTCTATAGAAACAAAGACCATCAGGGAATCGAACCTAGGACTTCACGAAATCTCGTAGTTAATTAAAAAAAAAAAAGGAAATAATATAATGAATGATAAAAAGTAATAATATGCAACTGCTCTCCTCTACGACAAAAATGTTTAGTATAATCTATCTAAAGGTTTTTTTTTATTTTTCTTATTAATATAAAAAGATTAAAAATAACTAAATAAACCAGGTCCGCGTGGAATAGTGGCAAGAATACTGGCTGCGTTTCCCCGCTCAATCGCGATGCTGATTCGTTGAGCCAGCTCTCTTGTCACCAGAAGAGATGATCAGTCGAGGGGATACATCTTTAATAAAATTTTTGGCATTTGAAACCCACGGACCTAGAGTTTCTACACCAAACGGCACAAATTTGTAGTTTTCAATAATTGAACTATATTTGCGCCGTTTGTTTATATTTTTTTATTTTTATATAAAACACAAAAAATGTTTCTACCTATGTCCGTTATAGACTTTGAAACCGATGTGCCCCAAACCGGTTTCAAAAGGCAATAATGCGAAGATAGTTTAAAAAAAAAAAACTAAAACCACTTTTCCCATACAAAAAAATGCAACCTCATCAAAGGGTGGCGTTACTTGCAAATGAATTTAAAACATTAGTGTGAAGTTTGTATATAATTGTTACCCCGGGCGAAGTCGGGGCAAGCCGCTAGTATTATTATAAAATTATGTTGACGTCTCATCAAAATTAAAGGTCCTTACAAATTTTATATATAATGTCTGTGATTTCCAAATTAATATTGTCCAAAAACCTATAATATCAGAAACAGACTCTGATATAATTTCATAATATTAATAAATCCTAAAAAAAATCCTTTTAAATATTTGTGTTTTAAAATTTATGTGTCAATCGGTCTGGATGTTTTTTCAGAAATTGCCTTGTTATCATTTCTGAAATCAGAAGTCAGTACTAGTTGTACATATAACCTAGAATTAATTCCAAATCTTAAATAAAATATCTAATTTTCAAAATATATCATCAACTATTCCAATCCAGAATAATTTGTGGGAAAATTAAGCACAACACCCCAAAACCCCAAAAAAGGGCCTGAAAACTGAAGCCCTCTGCACCCTTTGTCTGCAAGCGGTGCGTCTTGCCGAATTTATTCACGGCTTTCTGTGCGGCATCGATTTTTCCCACCCGATGCGGAAAATTGCGCGCGGAGGGGGAAAGAGGGGGTCTTCAGACGTAGGGGGGAAAACGGAGTGGGGAATGCAGCTGCAATGAGCATCGAGGCATTGCCAGTCGGGCAGTTGTGTTGTGCGGTTTGCTGGCATGTAGCGTCAAAGTCGCCGGCGCACGCTACGCCGGTCCCGTGTCGGATGGACCCCGTGACGGTCATATTAGCTCGATCTAAATCTCGTGTTTGTGTGGTACCAGACAATATACAGCCGCACTGTCTCAAAGGACACACTGAAAGGTTAGTTTTTCAGATTTTTTCAGTAATTTCGTGTTATATAATTTAATTAAAATGCGTTTTTCAAACAAATATTGGCGCTAAATGTAGCAAATGTTAACCGCCCAAATCTTTTCCGTTACATTTAAAACTCAATTTCTTTGATTTTAAATAATTTGCATTGTTCTCATTGCAATTTTTACTACCTTGCTATAAATTCTTATTTAACTTCATGAATATTACTAAAATTCTATAAATATTATGTTTATTAATAAATAATCAATGTAGTACTTAAGTTATCATTTAAGTTTAAGTTATTATATTGTTAACGGCTTCTTATGTGAATTTTAATAATATTGATTATTTTTCTCATAATAATAATAATTAAGTAACTACAAAACAAAAACAACATCAAGTTTTTGTTTGTTTTATAATAATTCGTTTTAAATTATGCTTTTTTACTTTTGAGTCATTCATCAACAACGAGTTGCATTTTCTAAGCCTATTACCATAATAAAATAAACAATAAGGTAAATATAAAGGTAATTTTAAGTTTTCAGGTGTACAAGTATAGATGTATTTATTTTTTCAATTATGTAAATTACGTATAAAACTAAGAATCCGCGGTACAATTTGGCCTATTTTTATCCTATAATTTTATCTAGGTTATTATTAAACTATAAGCCTACCGCGGCCATTCTTTTACATCATTTACCTAATTCTGATCGTACAACTAATTATTACATGATTTTGTTATAGCTCTAATGAATTAGGCAGCATATTAATTTCTTACTAGCTTTCTACCCTGTTTAGCCCGTGTAGCTCATATTAAGTTTCTTTTCTATACTAAATAAGGTCTGTGAAAAATCACATAGAAAACATAACTTTCAAATTTTCCCAGGTTTTCCAATTTCCCGGGCAACTTCCCTAAAAACCTTATTTAGGCTATTACAAACATTAAATAGCCAAATCGGTCCAGTCGTGATCAAGTGATGCGCTTACCAGCGAACAGCATTTAATAATTATTTATAAGATAGATATATGTGTGAAAGGTATGATTATTAAAAGAAGCGAAAGAGGTATGTCAGGATCGTAGAAAATGACATTCGATTGTCTCTGCCTGACCCTTTTGGGATAAAAGGTGTGATGATACATAGATAGATAGATTTCTAGAAAGCCTAGAGTAATTTTTACACAATAGGTACTCGTAAATCAATAAATCTAATTTAAAAAGAAAATGAAATTATTTTAAATTAAATTTTGTCAAGCTTTTCAGGAGATTTTTATTATTTCATCCAATATAATGTGAAAATGAATGTTACCGCCGCGGAATTAGCCCGTTGGCAATACTAATTTTCATTCGCTATTATAAAAAAAGTAGATTATGTCGTTCCCTATAATCCCAAAATCGGTTCAGTGGTTTAGATATGAAAGCGTAACAGACAGACAGACCTACTTTCGCATTTATAATATTAGTATGTATAAACATAGAACTAATACTTAAGAAACTAAACAATTTAAAATTTTAATTTAATTTAACTTTTATTTGACGCAGACTGAAAGTTCATTCGCATTGTCCATGTTAGGGTCAAAGACAGCATTAGGCGCCTAAAGTTTACTTTGCTACAGAATTTTACCTTAGAGAATTTGTTATTGATCTTATTTGAAACTAGATGCCGCCCACGACTGCGCTCGTATTATTTTGATTAACCTGATGTCATTATAACCATAATAATCTCCTCTGGTGGCTTACTAGCTCCACAAATCAGCATCATGATTCAGCGGGGAAATGCAGCCAGTATCTTGCAACTATTCTAAAAGACTTAATTTTAAGGATTGTATATTGTTATATGTAAATAACATTATTTAATTTATTATCTTCAAATATTTTGATAATTACGAAAATCCATCAGGATTATCAAATGTCGGGCGGAAAATTAGTTATATATGTATTATTTTTTGAACAGATATCGACCCCTTAATAATTAAAATAAAAATAATAATAAAAAAATTTACAAATTTACAATGAGCTTGATTTCTTTATCTAATATTTATATTAAAAAAAAACAACCAAGTGGTTTCGTACCATTGTACAATATTGAACACTACATATTTTTTAAATATAGAGTATGCATTATAGTTATACCAGTTAGACGTTTGTATATTGCCATTATTAAGATCGAGCAAAATTTTTACTTAATTTGTGAAATATGGAGACTACCAAAATTCTAAGAATTTCGGAAATAAAAGGCATGTGTTGTTAGAAAAGTCATGAAAGAATTCATACATTGAATATTGATTCTTTAATATTTATGCTTGTTTTTCAGAATTTAACTAGATATAACCAGTATCTTCATATTACTCTTGTAGTTTCAGCTTTACAAACAAAGTGGACAATATATTTTTCAAAAATATTATTTCACTTACTTCGCCTGTTTAATTTTGTTATAATGTGACCCAATAATTTATCTCAAAGGATTTCCGAGATAAGCCTATGTCAATATCCTGCCCTCCACTGTGCCGTTCACCAACTGACACTGTGCCAATCACATCCATTGCTCTGTTTTGATGTAAAGGACAAACAAACAAACACAATGTGAAAGTCATTAAGTTCCATTTTGACAGAACTTGTGTTTGTGATATGTAATTATACAAACCTAGCAGTTGCCTGCGACTTAGTACGCGTCGTATTAGGAATACAATGTTTACAGCCCCTTGGGGGTTGATTTAAGAAAAATCCTTTTTTAGTGCACCTCTGCTCCTAGGGGCTCCTAGGAACATACCTTCCAATTTTCATATTTATATCTTCTTGTTTAAGCTAGAAACATAGGTTGGAATTTTAGGGTATTTACTATATTATAGGTACTATAGTAATTAGTATAATTATTATTTAGGAGCATTCCGCACTGGCTTCACCCATGTAAAATTTTGAAATCTGGCTTAAGCATTGCGTCAGGCGGACCACGTGTCGATCACGGCTATGTACAAATGGGTTTCTTATGTACATATTCCGACAAACTTCTAAATATACCTTAACAGCCTCAAAAATATCATCGGCTAAAAGTGGGAGACTTGTCTTCAGCTGGGTACCCTGGGACCGATAACACGGTTTCAGGAGCTCTCTGGCCTTCAAATCTGAGCAATCGATCCGTTGCTCTGTGTTGACGTGAAAGGAAGACAAGCAAACAAAGAAACAAACAAATACACTTTCACATAATATCAGTAATAAAGGAAAGGCAAATAAATGGTAGAAAGGAAAATAAACCAAATCAACAGGTAGATATGCAAGACCCTGCCGAATGATCTGAATGTCATGCAGATGAACTTGTGTTCCTTGCAGTTTAAATTAAACTGAAAAACAAAGAAAATTATCAATTTGTGATAGTGAATCATACTATCTAATCATGAAAACCACATTAAAATCCGTTCAGTTGTTTCAGGCTGTTTTTTTTTTCACGGGCAGTTTCAAACTGAATCGGGAAAAAACAGACAGATTTTGTGTAATAGTATAATATTCCCGGTATCTTCACACATATTCACGGCCTTTATCCAGTGGCCAGACACAACAGTAACAGTATTCACTTTAAACATGCGTCACTTCTTTAGCAGACGTCTTCTTAGTCGTGGTGCTCTTGACAGAGCTGTCGTGGTCAATCATGGCGGTCCACAGCGCGACGCACCTTGTATTGAGACGCCATGGTTAACTTTCTTAGGAAGAATAGTGCAGTGGTTTCCCCTTGCCTTCTGCACCAGACATTTTCAGACTATTTAGTTTTTCAGGCTCGCTGTAGCCTCTTCCAGCCAGTTTCCTAGCTAGGTGTATGTATGGTTATACCGCCATTGCTCGGTCGCCATAGCCTCGTTTGTTGTCTAGCAGAGGGTACCATGCAGGTGAGGATGACATTTGAGGTCGTATAGATCTTATTCCATTCTACCCCTTACATCTTACCCTACACTTAGCAGACGTAAGTATCTATTATTTTTAGAAAAAGCGCGGACGCTGGCTTTACGTGCTCTCCGCAGCACGAAGTCTACGAGCACATATTTAGAATTTACAAATCAGTTTTAGTCGATCATAATACAAGCAATGACGGCTCGACCAATAAATCTAGCAAATGCCGACGGCCTACAATATGCGCTGTAAAACAAGAGGACAAGGTTACCGAAATCCTGTGAATAACACGCGGAGAACTAAATGTTTGTAAACTGTTGCAATGGCACATAAATATTCTTTACAACTAGTCGTTGCCAAGGGATTTGTCCGTGTATTAAAAACCGTGTATGTAAAACCAGCCTAGACCAAAGCTAGACCAAAAGCATTGCTCTAAAGAGATACCTACTATACACCTTTTTTTCAATTCTAAATCATTTTGGAAATATTCTAGATATAATATGCTTAATATATTCTTCTTTTAGCCTCAAAGATGTCTACATATAAGAAAGCAAAGTCCGCAGTCGTCTGTCTGTCTGTCTGTGTCCTTTTTACGCAAACGAATGGTGTTAAGGTTTTCATTTGACAGGACAGGTTGATTCACCGGGAAGGTATTCGAGAATTAAACATGGACATGTTTAGGAGCTGAGCATTAACAGTATGAGTGAATCGAATTGGGGAAAAAGTTAATCCCAGATAGTTTTCATGGCATATGCTGTCTAATCCGTCAAAACAATGCAGAAAATAATTATGAAGTATGAAATAATCTCCAAAAATGTCCGCAGTACCCAGGACTTTCTTTCGCATTTGAAATAATAGCGTTGGACCCTGGCTATATAGCCTAATTCTTATTTCTACTGAAACTATATGCTCTTGTGCTACATAAACTTTTTCTTTCAATTGATCAAAGTAGGCTGCATCTTATCTTCTCTTATTTGTATCCGTTTTTTCTTTATAAGGTTACTAGTGATATTTTATAAAAAAAATTATACATCACGGGTTGCCTTACCGTACCGGCCTCAGGGTACCCAGTGGAAGACAGAGATGGAAAAGCCTCTTTCTACGCTTTGTCGGGCAATGTACTTGCGTCAGCTCGCAACTGAAAAGTCGTGGGTTCGATTCCTACATCCGACCATGTATGTACCAATGGGTTTTATAACAAAAAAACTATGTAAGTACATTATCCGACAAAGCGTAGAAAGAGGCTTTTCCATCTACATACCTCAACAGAACTGGTCACTCGTTAGATAGCCTCAAAAAAAATCATTGGCTAAACTTACCCAATCGACCATCGACGCCCTTAAATAAAAAAAAAATCCGGGGTAATGAAATATTTTCTCTTCATGAAAAGTAGTCTATGTAAATCTCCGGCCCTACAACTATATCTGTGCTAACTGTGAAATAAAAACAAACAAACAAACACATTCGAATTTATAATATTAGTTATCATAACTAAGGTTTTTTACGTATTGTTTGATATAATGTATATTATGAAGCCACTTATATACTAGTAGCGTTAAGCGTGGGACAGGAAATAATTGTTAAATATTTGCTATCACAGTTTGCTATGAACTCTGTTCGCTGTTAAATAAACTAAAAGGCCTAACAACTTCTGCTCTCTAGGGTTCCGCAGTTTCAAAGGGGAAAAATTACCAAGGTTCCGTCTCACCGAATCGGAAAATCTAGAACAAATAAAACAGCAAATGGTAAAATTTTGTAATAATTATAACACAGTATTTTTATTCAGGTGGTTTAAAAATTAGAAGGGGACACAAAACCAAACCTCATTCCCCAGTTCTATGTAATTTTATATTACAACTACAAAATTCTATGTTGCTTCATATAAGACATCCTTTCAGTTAGTTATCATCAGAATCGATGACCATTTTGGCTACGGAACTAAAAAATGCAGAAAACCTTTCGTTCCTGAAATATTACGACGTTTCAAAAAAGTAATTTTCGACATGGGCGCAGCTACAGTTTCAATATAGTTTCTGGCCACCATTTCTGGGCTAAAAGGCGTGATAATATATAAGAAATTATTATCGCCACTGGTTTATTTTAAATGCCATAAGATTTTATCCCGGAGGATAATATCCGAAAAAAAGTATCCTATCAAAGTCCGGCCCTCCAACTATCTTGTTATGACATGAAAGGTCAAACAAACAAACAATTTTATTTATATTATAATATTAGTTAGGACTTAGGATAAGATAGGGTCTACTCCAATTGTCTCTGCCTACCCCTTTTGGGATACAAGGCGTGATGGCGTGACGATAGATAGGTAGATAGGTAGATAGATCCAATGGGCAGAAACAATAGCTAGATTTTTTGTCGCTGCAATTAATCTTGAATAGACCAGAAGAAGTATGGACGTAGGTTTTAAGTGCTCTAAGGATTAAACCCTCGGTTTCCAGGGTAACAATCTAACCATTGTAGCCATATAGAAAACTACAAATTTGTGCAGTTTGGTGTAGAAACTTTAAGTCCGTGGGGTTCAAATGCCACCACGACTGATCGTCTTGGTGGCAGAAGGGCTGGCTCCTTCCTCGCTAACGAATCAGCATCACAATTCAGCGGGGAAATTTAGACCTGGTTTATTTATTTATTTTGAATGTCTAGATTTAATTTTAAGTTTTTTTTTAATATGGTTGTGTGAAAGTTGTATGTATAATTAAATAAAGATTTTGCTAGATATTCAACCCGAAATAAAACTTTTTTATTTATAAAATTTTTTTTTTGTTAATGTGTGTTTAGGCTTTGAGTTTAGGCATTAAAAATCAAAGTTTTATCGCCAAAAATATGTGAACCGTTTCGTCTGGCTGCGTATTTGCCCAGACTAATTCCAGGAAGTAGATAATAATATCGAATTGTTATCGGATATTCGCAGTTATTATACCTAAATTTTCAAAATGTCTAACAATTTTCCGCATTTTAAATACATTTATCGAATATTATTTTACTACGAAAATTTCAGAACTTATGGTACCGCTTGAAGATCAAAGCTCTTAAATATTATAATCTCTGAAACTAAGTGATCCCATTCTGAAATTTCTTCACTAATAGGAAGCCACATTATCCCTGAGTATATAGCTGTATTTTATTTTGTTCAAAAATATCCACGCGAGAAAAAGAATTATAACTGGAGACATTTTTATTGGCGAAGGTTCGGTATCTCACAGAAAATTTTCGGTCCGGCCGCCGTATGATCGAGATTGAAGACAGGCCACACATTAGCTCTGTAAATTGTAAATCATACGATCTAGATCACATGCAATTCATTCACCCACACAGACACACAAGATTCGATTAAACAAAGGCGTGTGGATGTGTGTGTGTGTGACAGATCGTTCCGGCCATCGAAATCAATCACAAATGCAACGATTTGAAAACTGATGGTGGGCCGCGCGTACAAGAATTGGATGAGTCTGTGGTCAATTTCGGTGGACCGTATGGCGGCGCGCCGGCTATTGGACAAATGAGTGGGCACCTAATAGAAAAATATGTTCAATAGTATGTTTAGTCTACTAACTAGAGTGACTAAGATATTTTCTATTTTCTTAAGCAGAGAAAACTTCATTAAAAGTATTTTATTATAAAGTTTATTAAGTACTTAGTTATAACTTCGTGACTTATTTATTACTTTTTAAGTGGATAAATATTCTTTTTATTCACAAATATATATATATATATATATATAAGTATATTTTAGTGACAGTTTCCTTTATGCAAATGTTTAAGTTTAACATGAAATGCTTCCAAATATCACATTGAGAAAGATACTGAACATTAGAAATAGCGTCGTTAAATTCAATAAATAGAAAAAAAAACATCTATTTGCATTTCTTTAATTAATCGAATTCGCTTTAGTTTACAGTTCTTCTGAAAATCTAGGCGTATTGCAGCGACAGCTTTGTCACCTGTTTAACTTAATACAGGCAATTTACTAAATGTAGATTTAGTTCAGGGTAGGCTAAGATTTGGTACGGGGTTTTCATAATTTGTGGCTACGAATTACTAGAATCATATTCAAGACAGCCATTCTATGAAGGCGGATACAAATAAGGCAATATTTAGTTAAATATAAAAACTGCAAATTATAGGTCCATACGTATTACGTCCATTACTGTAGAAAAATTTTAACGACAGGCTTGGCACTTGTCATTTATCACTATTGTCTCTGACGACCACAGAAAAAAAAGTTTCGCATATTATCCCAAGAATCCGGCATTTTCTTGATAAATACTAAATCTGCAAACAAAAAATGACATTTAGATTTTAGCTACATATTAAAAACACACAGAAATTTTAATGTGAGCGTTATATCGCGTCACGCGTATCAGGGTCCTAGTTGCGCGGCATTGAGCAAATTTCATCCGCATGTATTTTGGGCATAGCAACTGTATCTGCAATCGAAAAACTCAGCCGACGAAGTCGCACACAACCTAGCGCACTCCCACATATGCATCTACTGTCCGTGCGCTACGTACGTGCTATTTTAAATTCTTTATCATCCTAAAATCAACCTTAATGTTTCAATTAATAATATCTACTTAATAAAACTTAGAAGACAACGAACAACCTAAATCTGTGGACTTAGAGATTTAAGGAGGAATTATTCCTTGTTTTTTTTAATCCATCGTTAAAGGCGTGAAAGAGAGTGGTAACTTTTGTAGTGAGAAATAGTTGTTCCTGGAAAATAATGATTGCCTAGGGTAGGGTCTAATGTAGTCACTACTATTTATTGCTCCAAGCTGTGGCAATAATATGCTTGTCTTATAATTAATTAAACTTGATTAAAATTTGATCTAAGTGATTTAATTAAGCTGCATCAGCTAAACGGATTTTCATTAAATCGTACTGGAAGAGATATTATGCTTCATTTCAATAATTTGTAATTCCAATTTATTTAGTTTAAATTAGTCTTTAAAGCTCTGTAACAAAATGTATGTTCAGCGTGTATACTTGTCTGAAAAGTCTAAATTTTTTTTATGAAACATCTCTGTTTGATCTCAGTATTTAAAACGGTTTTGGATTTAGAACTGTGATACCAAAAATATGGGCGAGGATGTTGGCATCATTCAGTTTTTAAGTAACAAAATATTTGATGCTAGCGAGACGAATCGTTGCTGTAAATACTCGCTGGTTTATTTTAGCTATTTTTTGTACAAAATGTACAATGTTTTTAGTTTTTTGCACAGAGCTCGCTCTCAGACAGCACATTGCGTCCGGACACTTATTTACCCTTGAAACAGCCGTCGCTAGATAGCTTCGCCAGAATTGGTGCATTGATAATACTTGATAACAAATTAATCCGTCACACGTATGAGATATTTCGACCTAGGTAACTAAATATCATATTAAGCACAAACTAAGTGTAATGCATCCATCAATTAGAACAAGGCTGTAAAGGCTATCAAAACCTCGCGACGTTGTCTAAAAAATGTTGATAAATATGTTAAGAAGTAACAGCTCTAGTCCTGTTAAGTGCAGCGACATGTGTAAGTTGCTAAATGTGAACATTGTTACCAGTGTCTCTGATGTTACTGATCTCTGATGATAATTATAGAAAAAGAAGTCAAATAGTTAATTTTTTTTTTCTTTACGGGTTGCCTTGTATTGTGCTAGTATTCAAGCCGAAATAATATGCTACATAACAAGGTTTTTTTTCCATTCAATAACAAATTGAATAACGTTTCATGGCATAATGATACCGGCAGGTGACCGTAGTCTCAACCAATAAACTTAATAAACCAATGCATTTAACACCCCAAAACAATAGCCCAATTTAAAATTATTTTTATCTCAGCAATAGTACAGGCAGGCACAGGAGCGCATTGTCTCTGATGCATTCAGACGACGGGTGCTACGTCACAACACTTTAGATTAAACACTCTTCAGGGCCTCTACGCGTTGGACCTATGTCCCCATGCAAGCCTTACAAAGGACCGGGCTTGTACCCGTGAATTTAGAATTGAATAAAAAATAAATTTATATTGTGTTTTATCTGTTTGATAATATTTAATGAGCGGTTACGTATTATTTAAAATTATGCAAATAAAGAATACAATAGAAACTATTTGTGCATGCAATCATAATTTAGTGAAACCTGAAAAAACTGTAGAGTTGATGTCACTGCAATGGCAACTAGTTATGTTGGACATAAGACGGCTATTAAAAAAAAACTTCGTTAGTAAAAGAATTGATTGTGTACAAGAAAATGATATAAGGTAGCGTAGGTATATCTATCTCTAATAGTTTTTTTTCAAATTGCTATAAAAGAGTATTTTGTACCCGTTGCTGCGCGCTCTCTCTACTAAAAATATTTTATATTAGTATAAAACTAATTAACTAATTTAGTAGCTAAATTAAATTAAGTATAGAAATTAAATTTAAATTCAAAGGGTAAAAGATCAATTTATGCCTATAAATTAGATTTCTATTGAAATAAATTATAAACTGTGCCTATTTTATGTGAATAGTAATTTAGGCAACCATCGCGAATTCGTACGTTAGTAAAGTTTTATAGGGTAACAATATGATATTGATAATAAGAGGATAAGTTTAATTAGGTAGGCAAATAATCATGAAAATTAGATCAAATTAGGATACGTAGCGGAAGTGAAGTCTTCCTCATAATTTAACTTACGATATTTCGTTCTTACAAATTTGTTGTTTACATCTTAAATAAGCTGTACACATGCTTTCACATAATACATGGCTTCAGCCCGAAACTAAGATATACTATGCTGTGGGTGACAAATAAAACGACATTAAAATATAAGATAAAATAATATATATTTATATATTATGTATGTTATTTCATTGTAAGAGATAATAAAATTAGCGCATTAGTTAAAAAAATTTTTTTAAAGCAGGCTTCTAAAAATAAAAGATAGTTACGTCTGTTAAGCTGGCATCCCACAGTGCGTGATTCTGCGGATTATCACGCACGAGTCCGCATGACCGACGACCGCAGACGGCCACGCACAGCGTACCGATGCTCTTCCCACGGTGCGTGTTCCCTTAATTTTGATCTCTGTCTTCTGTTATTTCGTCTTTTTTAAATATTTTTTTATAGAGAAGACGACATGTGGTGCGTCGGTGGCCGAATGGTTAAAACGTCTGGTATTAACTAGGCAGACCCCGGGTTCGATTCCGGATCCCGGCCATGTACCAATGGGTTTTTTATTTAAAAACTTATCTACATAATCCGACAAGTCCAGTCGCGCCCGTAGAGATGCTTTTTCACGCTTCGCTTGAAGGACCCCAAGTTGTAGAAAGGAGGAAAGACCGACGCCGGAAATTCATTCAACTTTTTTACCGTTCCAATTTCTTTAATTGAAACAGTACTATCCTTTAAGGAATTCGATTCCATGCATTATATGCATCATTTTTATTTTTGTGTTCTAGTGCCGCAGAATTCCATAGCGTGGGTTAATTTTGATATAAATAAAAAAAATAAGCTCCCAATAATTAATTATTAGTAACCGAACAAGAAAACTCGACTAAACGCGTGCGCCGTGCACGGCTCTCAGCAGAATGAACAGCTTTTGACAAACTCGTCTGTGATTATGCGGACGACCACGGACCGCGACGCACGAACACCGCCGAAGTTACCGACTCGCCGCGGATCGGACGCACCGCGACGGACGTGTCCCCCCTTCCCACGGTGCGTCGGTGGGGTCCGTGGTATCAAGCACCGTGGGAATCCAGCTTTAAAGAAGTGACACATCTACAGGTTCTGTTCTGTTTTATATAGACAATTGACAAAAACACTGTTACTGGTATATTATATATTATGTTTGTATAAAGCCCGTCGAGATGTGTTTGTTTTGTTTTCGTTGCATAAATGACGGAATGTGTAGTCACCCTGGTTTAGTGCGAACAGCTAAACCTAGACTATCCGCGTGCAGCGTCCGTCAAGGACGGTTTTTATGTGCGCTCGTAATTATATTGTACGTAGCTCGGCCTAGTGTGGCCTAGTGACTACTCCGCGCACACTTGCAAACTTTATGTGCTACTATAGTTCCCACGCAATACAAATGTTCAATTTTTAATTTATACTTGCTTTCCGCCCCGAATTCGTACGGGTTTATGAAACTATGATTAAGTCAAGGTGAAACAAAGACCAGATTTTAAGTCTATGATTGCTGAAAGTTTAATTAACATCCATTTAGCAGTCTTGAAGCCTATTGTAGACAAACATTGGGTCATACATGTTTGTATCGCCTATACTAATATTATAAAGAGGTAGAGTTTGTAAGTTTGGATGTATAGGGGGTAATCTCTTAAACTACTAAACCGATTCTACACATTCTACATTGTCTATATTTTTTTTTCGATATTTATGTGACATATCAAATGAAAGAGCTCGTTATAAGGAATACAAATATATATTTTAAATTAGTTACTTTAAATTATATTAAAGAAAATATTCGAAAATTGTCCGCCCCCCTTATTTCAGAAACTACAGAGTCTAAAATAAAAAAAATAATATAGGGTATTTCTTGTAGTTTATATATAGGAAACAAAAAATGGTACCAAACCCTTAGCACGCGAGTCGTATTCGCAACTTAGCCAATTATTTTAAATACATACAGACGTAGGTACACATATTTTTTGCATAAAATGCCTAGTCTTATCTGAAATATTCATACTAAGGATTTGCTTATCAGAAAATGCTGTAATTTTTCTCAAAGACAACTATAGGTCATGTATACCTATTGTAAAATGTTGTGTCACATCTACGAGTGATAAAATTGATAAATTTTAAATTACTGTTTTATAATCTGATAATACTATGTCACGGGTTCTTGGTGAAAACTAGAAAATATACTAGGATTCCATAGCTTAATTGGAAGTACGTCGGTCTTAAAACAGTGGGACCCAGACTCTGTTTGATATGAACAACTAACAAAAAGTGATATAGGTGTCCAAGGTCGTGAAAATGAAGAGGTAAATACGAAGTCTGAAAATAATTTCAGAAAAGTTCTTGTCATATAATATCGGGAATTTAGGTCTTATTTTCTTTTCATAAAACGCCAATAAAAACTCGTTCCCCCTTTAATTTTTAATTTAATTTAATTTTTATTAGGTATTTGTTGTTATATATAATACACAATCTGTCAAAAATTTCAAGTGTTACTACCTATTACGGTTTAAAGACAGACAGACAGCGGAGTCTTCGTTGACTTGAACCCGGGATACTTAGCACTTTTTTTTAAATATGTGGTTCAATCGACTTCTCGTGCTTCGGAGGGCACTCTTCTAAAAAACGGAAGCTGTAAGGCGATCCGTGAAGAAAAAATGTAACAACTCAATGGGTTTAAAAGGTTTTTAATGAATTGATGAATATTGTTACATTTTTGTAATAACCACCGTGGACGGTTAACGCGATAACATAGCCGATAAGCTTGTATGGGATTATTGTGTTACACCACGTTGTTAAACATAGAATGCGAATTTTGCGTAATTTTTAGGTTTTTTTGGTTTTTACAAATTATACAGTAACTTATATACCTCAACAGAACTGGGTATTCGTTAAGTATAACCTCACAAATACCATCGGATAAACTAGAGAGAATTGGTCTTCCGTTGGGTACCCTGGAACCTTAACTCGGTTTCGGGAGCTACAAGGCAACCCGTGAAGAAAAAAAACACTTTTGCCAGTATTAACACGCTTAGCTCACACATTTTTTGGATTTTGTAGTGTACGAAGAAATTTTTTTTTTAGTTAGTCAATCTTTCATATTTTCTAAAGCATAAGTCGTAACTCGTACCCCAAACCCAAATACACCAAAAGATTTGCACAGACCAGCACATTTTCTTGTACCTTCTAAAATGTATGCACATGGCATTAGCGACACACACCGCTTTGAACGCAATGGGCACTGTATATAATTTTTGGTGCTGAGCGTGTTAAACATAAAAAGTGGCAAGCCCGTTGCTGCACTTAATGGACCTAGACGTGTCACTTATTTATTTTTATATTTAAGAACACAGACAAAAATTACAGCTCGCAGGCTAAGTCTTTATCCGTCTAACTATGTCACATATAACAAAAAGATCTGTGCATATAACAATTAAAAAAAAAAATAACAATAATAAAATATACAAACCTAAATATAAATGGCGCGATTGAGAATTGAACCCGGAACCTCCCAGTTTCAAATCAACGCTCTACCAATGAAGCTATCGGCTCCTATAGGTAACTAATATTCACAAACTTTTTTCTATTGCTTACTATTCTAACCAATAATGTTAGTGCACCTAAATTATAATATGACATAAACTATTCCCCTAATACTTTAAACAAAAAACTCTAGGCAGCCCTTGAAAAAACAAAGAACTTACAAATGAGAGGCTAATTTAACCCCGCCCCTTTCAACTGCGTCTGCGCACTATTTAATGAACACAAACTATTGTCTAGGTCCAATCATGTACTTTCGATTCTAAGGTATTAAATACTAATTTAAAATGGGATAATTTTGTTTCTAATCTGTGTTTATTTATCTTTTTACACATCTAAACATTAAAAATAACTAATTAAAGCAAACCAAAAAAAAAACTGAATATAAAAGAAGCGAAAGACTATGTTGTCTCTGCCTACCCCTCTTGGGATAAAAGGCGTTATGATAGATAGATAAACCAGCAGCCTAATTGCGTAACTTTGATAGTGATCCAATCACTATCATTTTTTTACAGATAAAGGTCGAATTTAGCCCCGCACTTTTCGAAATGTGTATTTTCGTTAATTGTGCTACAATGTGCTGCGTTTGTGCCGTACTGTGCCGCAAAAAATAGCTTATTATTATTATAGTGATTGGATCGCTTTCAAGTTACGCAATTAGGCTGCAGGTCCGCGTGGAATCGTGGCAGGAATACTTGCTGCATTTCCCCGCTGAATCGCGATGCTGATTTGTTGAACGAGAAAGGAGACAGTCACCGGAGTCGTGGCGTGAGGATATATAATATATATCTTTGAAATGAAATGAAATGAAACGTAGTTGTCAATAATTGAACTATATTTGCGCCGTTTGTTAGACTCTACGATTTCCCCCGCAGCTTTGATTACTGTTTCCCTGAGATGAGACGGGGCTACGTAGCATCCGATATACGGGCCCGATTTTCGTCTAACACTTTATTATGACGTCACAAATCAATTGGCCATTAGTTATGCATAAAAGAACCAGTTCACGAAATGTCCAAAAATTTGTTTGTAACAGAATCCTACAACTTTTGTAACGCATTTATTTTATTCCCTCTTCTTACTTGATTAAAATGTAATGCACGAGCATTTTCTGCATTTTAAAATTAGAGTTTTTCTGTAATTTTAAATTCTTACTATTCGAGGAAAATTGGAATATTTGATAAATAATATATTTAATCTTTCACTAAAGTTACATGCCGTATTTATTATTAAAATTCAGCAATTAGTACAATTTGTTGTACAATTTCAATTCCGTGAAATTTTTACCAAATACATCGGTCATCGATCCTTTATTACACATACAAAAATCACGATCAGTTCATTAAACCATAGTCGCGAAAATATGATCACAAATATTAGGTAAAACAAGGCTACAAATTTCTGAAACCATCTTTAGACCAGAATTCGTGTTTATGAAAAAAAAGTCGTAACGCCATGGTTTCTAATGCGTTTAGATTAAGGGGAAGAACGAATAATTTCGGCTGATTGCTGAACTGAAATTCCCGAATTTTACGAATACTATGAACATACAATTTGGGAATCGAAAACTAGAGGATTTTATCTAGTATTGTGTAGGATGAAAACATGATTGGTGAAAATTTTCTCGATAACTTAATTTTTTGAAATCACCTCTTCAAAAACACCTTTTTAGTCATACGACCATACTCTACGTTTAAAATTTATACGAATCTGTATATAATTTCAGTACCTAGTATTGATTAAGAAGATGTTTCCCTGCATGTGATCGTTTTTTAATAAATTATTTAATTGTAATGTACCGCTTACGTCATTTATTCCGAGAGGCGATACATTACGCCCTTCTCACTTCTGCAGCAAGAACGGACAAAGCGCCGTCGTTGTCTTGCATGACGTGATCGTTGCGCCCGAACCACGAGTTTAGGGCGTGGCTTACGATTCCAAATGTTACAAAAAGTAATAGAAACCCATACAAAAATATACTTTCTGATTTTTTATAAATATTTATTCAATATCTCCGGTACCTATTCTGGACAAACAATTTAACCATACCAACAGATAGACCATAGAAATTCTAAATTAAAATTTTTATTACATCACTATTTCCCACGGTAGCTTCGCGTTAAAATTGAAATAAGCATTACGCCACAGCGAATCCCAAGCTCTCTCCCTATCAAATTTCATCAAAATCGGTTCAGTGGTTTAACCGTGAAAGCGTAACAGACATACAGACAGAGTTACTTTTACTAATATTAATATTACTACGACATTTCGATTCAAATAAGGTCAGCACACAACGCAGTTTTGCTATCGCTCCAAACCTACCTCAATATTAATGATATTAAAATATTATTTTATCCAAATAAAAACACCAATTAAATTGTAATTAAGAAGATTGTTATCATAGAGTAAGAATTATTTAATTAGTGATAACAGAGAATGCTATTTTTAATTGGTAATAAATTAAGCAAACTTATTGACCTCATTATAAATAACTTTCGCTACTTCTTCAGCTTCGAAGTATGTTCCATTTTTAAGGTTCCGTATCTCAAAATATAAATCAGAACCTTTAAATGTTTACTCTGTTGTCTGTCCGTCTGTTTGTTAAGGGGCAGATAACACCTATATACGATTATTTAAAGAATCTTTTAGCAAAAACAAGACAATTTCCAAGATTGAAAAAAATATATATTATTCTACAGGATATAATTGATATAATTGTCATTCTGAAAACGCGATTACACAATTTTCGCTCGATAGAAAATAATCCCAAAATGTGGTCTCTGAATGTTTTCAAAAAAAAAAACAGCGGTACCAGTGATTTTAGTACTATGACATTTAATTTGTTTTTGTAATATTCAATTACCCATATAATTGTCATTTGTATATTCAAATAAATTGTATAGTTATTTAAAAAATAATGATTATGTCAAATGGCGCTTACGATTTCTACTCTGAGCGGAAACGCTTTAGCTCTTCTTTATTCACACTCGCCTTGTCGGCAGTGACGGCTGAATCGTGATGCTAGACGGTCGCGGCCACTCGATCGCTCACAAGTTTTTGTATTATTTGTGTATTTTTTGGCTCAAATTTAATTTATTAATGGTAAACTTTATTAATATATGACATTACCGTAGCGATTAGGCAATATTTTCATAAGGAAGTTGCTATTTGTATACTTTAGTCTAGGAGTCAGCGTTGCTTTTTGTGAGCGTAATTATATTAAATAATTAACTCCAGTATTCAAAATTCAATATGACGACATCTGTCAATTTCTTAAAATTCGACATTATACTAGATTTCGACTAATTTTAGGGTTCTGAATTCGAATTTGATATCGATTTCAAAATTCAATATGACGACATCTGTCAATTTCTTAAAATTCGACATTATACTAGATTTCGACTAATTTTAGGGTTCTGAATTCGAATTTGATATCGATTTCAAAATTCAATATGACGACATCTGTCAATTTCTTAAAATTCGACATTATACTAGATTTCGACTAATTTTAGGGTTCTGAATTCGAATTTGATATCGATTTCAAAATTCAATATGACGACATCTGTCAATTTCTTAAAATTCGACATTATACTAGATTTCGACTAATTTTAGGGTTCTGAATTCGAATTTGATATCGATTTAAAATTCAATATGACGACATCTGTCAATTTCTTAAAATTCGACATTATACTAGATTTCGACTAATTTTAGAGTTCTGATGTCGAATTTGATATCGATTTCAAAATTCAATATGACGACATCTGTCAATTTCTTAAAATTCGACATTATACTAGATTTCGACTAATTTTAGGGTTCTGAATTCGCATTTGACATCGATTTCAAAATTCAATATATCTACATCTGTCATTTTCTTAAAATTCGACATTATACTAGATTTCGACAAATTTTAGAGTTCTAGACAGTAAGTATAGTGTATGTGATTAAACATGTTTTTATTATATCAGGAAGAAACAACAGTTGGACGAAAATACTACGTGTGAAACAACTGAAACGTCAGATTTTTCATTGACAGAGTAAGTTTCTTCGTACGATACATAAAATTGAGAATTAATAGATTTACAACACACTTGTTTTTGGAGTTATTCTTTTACATCCTGTACTTGTCGTGTAATGTTTATAAAAAAATTGAAATTTTACATATAACTGTAAACTTTATTACAGGTTAAATAATGTGTCACTAGCAGAAACTAAAGAAAATGTTACCCTTCTTTCTAAATCTACCGATGACGTTCCTGACCTTGAGGTTATATTATAATAATAATGTAATGTAATTTAATGTATTGTAATTTAAGGTAATGTAGATCCTAGATTCACCAGAAATCTTCAAATAAGAGAACCGATTGGAGATAAAAATATAGTATTGCAACATCAAGACCTGAATGTAATTGCAAGACCGACAGTTGACAAAGATTTTCCCTCCAATCAACCTACATGTTCACGATATTTAAGTTTTTTTTTATTTATTTATTTATTTAGATCCATCACCAGTTGATACAGTAATACACTTATATATAATTACATGAGTTCTTAATTTTTAAACTAAAAGTACAACCATTAAAGATGAATACAGCACTTATTTATGTTTTAACAATTTCTAAATTTGTACATATTTTTATTTTGTTCATCATTTATGTTTAGATTAAAGTACTATTTGAATATTATGTTATGGGTTAAAAATGTGAATACTAACATGTCTATGCAATGTCAAATTTCGACTAAATAAGTTCAAGCCGAAGTGGCTAGGTGGGAGGCACCGCGCTGCTAAATCCCATACGTTGCGAATTTTATTTTGTTTTGATTTATATTTTTACGATTTGAATAAAATGCAGGTAATTTAAAATATTCATTCACTATGGAATTTTGATGTGAGCAGCACGTATTTATATGGAAATTATTGTTATTATAAAGAAAGTCACTATTTTGTGCAATATTAATGTGTTATGAATGTGAAAGAAAACCTTAAAATTCGTCGAAATTTAGTATCATGTCGAATTTAAAAAAAATACAGATGTCTTTTGAAATTAACGTCAAATTTTAAGAAGTTGACAGATGTCGTCATATTGAATTGTGAAATCGATATCAAATTCGAATTCAGAACCCTAAAACTAGTCGAAATCTAGTATAACGTCGAATTTTACGAAATTGACAGATGTCGTCATATTGAATTGCGAAATCGATATCAAATTCGAATTCAGAACCCTAAAATTAGTCGAAATCTAGTATAATGTTGAATTTTAATAAAATATTAGATCTAGCTTGTCACATTTCAAACATTTCCACGAGCAAACCCGGGGCAAAAAGCATCATTTTATCATCAAGCGTGTAAATAGGTAGGTATTCTTACTTCCTTACTAATATTACAAACGTGAAAGAGTGATTGTTTGTTTGTTGATTTGTCCTTTTTAACGTCAATACGGAGCAACATCTTATACAATATTTTTTGACAGATTACTAAACGACAACTAATCCCATACAGTATGTATGGTATTAGGAGACAAATAATCACATGCAGTCCTGTGTCAGACGACAATTACTGATCACATACAGTCTTGTATTAGACGCCAGACGGCAACTAAAAGCGTGGTCTCTCTAACTATGATAGTCTCTCGCAGGCTAGGTCGGAAAAAGGGCGTGACTTAAAACATCAAATCGTCAAGGACGCTGACGATTATCAGCCCCTTAAGATTTTTTTCTAGGAACTGCTAGAGAAAAAAAAAGTTTTTGTTTAAACATTTCTTCTTACACTCATCTCGCATTGTTGACGTTATAAAACAATTAGATACTAGTACAATATGGGTTTACAACAATTTAAATACGTACATAAAATACGCTTATAACTACTTGTATATTAGAGATTGATATGACAGTCGTTTTTGTAGATAATTTTATTCTACACAATTCTTTGCTACATCATTTTGTTATATCTCTTACGGATTAGACAGCATATGCCATTAAAACTCGCTGGGGCTAACTTTTCCCCGGCTTGATTCAATATACGGTCCACCGAAATCGACCACAGACTCGTCCAATGGTCCGTCATGGATTTCGATGGCCGGAACGATCTGTCATACACACACACACACATCCACACGCCTTTGTTTAATCGAATCTTGTGTGTCTGTGTAAGCGAGTGAATTGCATGTGATCTAGATCGTACGATCTACATTGCTAATCTGTGGCCTGTGTTCAATCTCATTCGAAAATTTTCTATGAGATACCGGACCAGTGTGTGGGCTAATTAATACTGAATACCGCAACAAAATACGGTTAGTAATTTTTGCGTGAAAAAGTTACAGACAGACATACGCGGCGGTGGACTTTGTTTTATAATATGTAGTGATTTCTTATTTCCTGAAAAAAAAAGTTCCTGAAATTAATATTTGTGTTATTTATGCAACAAAACGGGTCAGATTTCACTACCGGTGACTCTATCTTTAGATTACAATTTACAATTTTAATTTATGTATAATATTAGTTACGAATTTCTCATATAGGTGGATAAGAGAGTCACAGAGGTTGCATCGTGATTTCACATGGACTTCTCAATCAGAACACAACCTATTGACATTATGAACTTTGTCAATTATTTAAAACTAGCTTTTCACCCCGGGTTCGATTCTAGGCAACAAAAAAGTTTTATCAAAGTACCTACATCAAAGAACCTATCTCTTAGCAGACAAAGAAACATTCTGAAAACTGACATTTGAGCTTTCGTAGGTGTCCGTATATATCTCACAGCCGAATTGTAGAATTCGCCGTAATACAAACAGCCGCTTTACAAAACAGTAAGTACCTAATTAATAGGTTATGTTGATTGGGTCTTACGAATCTCTAGCAGACTTACTTTTAAACTATATTTAATATTTATTTATTATAATAATTTTCACATTAAATACGTTATATTAACAATTTCACATATAAAAACCGTAAATTATCTTAAATATCTTAAACAAATTTAACTAAAATTAATAACAATAATAATAAATAAATGGAATAAATAAAAAAAATGATAAATAAAATTATTTTGTATCTGGTGCAAAAGTTCCCATTATATACGCTCGCAGCGTTCCCTCGCTGGATCGCTATGGCCAATCTTTGTATCAGGAACATACCTGAACGGGGTTCTAATCCTTTGTCTCTTAGTCGTCTACATATATATCACTATTACTATCACTACATATTATAAAACAAAGGCCCCGCTGCGGCTGTCTGTCTTTTCACTTAAAAGCTACTCAACGGATTTTATTGCTGTTTTCATTATTAGATAGGTAGAATCATCGGGAAGGTTCACGAGTATTTAACATGCACCTATCATGTTTAGGAGCTGAGCATTACCAGTATACGTGAATCAAGTCGGGGAAAAGTTCGCCTTATCGAGTTTTCATGGCGTATGCAGTCTAATTCGTTAGAGATATAACAAAATGATGTGAGAAATAATTATGTAGAATAAAATTATATACAAAAAAGTCTGCAGTAGCATATATATGTATTGATTGATAAGTAATAATAAGCGTATTTATGCAGATATTTAAATTGTATTTGGAATAATAAAAAAAAAAACAAATCGGTTTCTATGTTTTAACCGCTGCATCTTTTGTGGGATAAGGAACAAAATACAAGCTTTATACGATTAAAACGATTCACGAAGGTAGGTCTAATTAATAAGTAAATAACTCTATTTACAGCAATATTCATGCACGCAAATCTATCCGTGCGTATAGGCGTCTCTTACAAAGTCTTCAGCAATTAAAATTATCAATAGAATTAGAATTTAGTATCGCGGGGAAAAAGTGTATTATTTTTGCGTGCAGATTTCTTAGCTATGAAGAAAGTTTTACAGACACATTTTTCGCAAATAATACGTTTATTTTGATCCAAAACGAGATAGCTATTATAAAATTCAAAATAATTATATAATTTGGTATATTTCGGTATAGCATCAATATTTAAGAAATATAGATAAATATCCTTGTAGGTACTGTAGAAAAAGTCAAAGTTTCTGAAAAATTTCAGTTCTTACACTTTAGAAAATAATATTTCAAAATAAAGTCTTCTTTCTAGACACAAGTCTTAATCTGAGGCGGCACATGCTAGATGACTTTGAGTTTCTTGCTTTTGCTGTTGAGACTCTTGGCCCGTGGTCATCTGACTCCAAGAAGTTTTCTGATAAAATTGGTAAACTTCTTATCGAAAAGTCTGGTGATCACCGAGCTAAGAGTTTTTTCATTCGCCGCATAAGCTTGGAGATTCAAAGGGGTAACGCAGCGAGTGTTCTTATCATGGTTGGACTTTCTTCAGAAATGGAGGAGGGATTCTACCTATGTTTCCTCCACCGCTTTCCTTTTTTTTTTAGTTTTTAAGGTATATAGGGTTTTTTTTAGATTAAATTTATATGTAGGTACTGTTGTATTTTAAATATGAAAATATAAAGACTAGTATTTAAAAAATCTTAATTATGTGCTTTAATCGACTTCTTACGGCACGCAAAGCCGGCACTTCTTCTAAAAATAACAGATACATACTGTCGTATAATCTAGGTCCATTAAGTACAGCAACAGCCTTGCCACCTGCTTTGTTTAATATGGACACTATTTACTGGTGTCTCTAGCAACACCGCAAGGTATAAAGGCCGTGAACATGTGTTTTTTTTTAATCTACGTTTTATATTTGATTTTAACATGACCTTGTATATCACATGCGTAAACCCATACTTACATATTTTTGCTTCTACGGTTTCGGGGAATCCCTTGCGTCCGCTTGGCGATTAGCGTTTTTGCTCCAAAGCCTACAGCGAGCAAAAAATTTACTAAATTTATTGTATAAATAAAATATACCAGAAGATGTAGGCACTTCTTACTTAGATATAAGCAGAAAAACAAGAATTCTTAGTCGAGATAATTTTAAAACTATTTTCCAGTAAATTAGACGTCCTATCACATTTACATTTACAATTAACTATTTTTCTACAGCTCTCGACACAAAATGATACCAACGAAACCTAAAGTATCTTATTACTATCTTATTGGTCAATCTTATGGCCAAATGAGCAAAAAATTGCAACCTCCATGGGCAAAAAAAAAATACCATCCCAATTTAATTATCAGACAAAATATTTTTCATTTAACGATATTATTCCGATCTATCAATCCCGCCCCCGGCTTCGCGCGTTTACAATATGTGTTTACAACAATTTGAATACCTACATAAATACGCTTATAACTACTTAGAGATTATCGTGGACTTTTTGTAGATAATTTATTCTAGACAATTCTTTTCTACATAGTTATCTCTGACGGATTAGACAGCATAGGGGGCATCCATTAATTACGTGAGCAATTTTTCGTTAAATTTAGACTCCCCCCTCCCTCTTGGTGAGATTGAGTGAGATTTAGTGGGACCCCCCCTCCCTCATACGTGAGATTTCTGCTACAGTTGTTAAAAAAACTACATTTATTTTTATCGTAGACTAACGATTTTTATAAAATCGGTATTGTCTATACCTTTTTTTTTTCTTTTAAAAACTCTAAATGGTTCTTTTTTTTACTTTTTTGCTTACTCTTAAAATAAATGTTTTTAATCATGAGATGTTTGAGCAGGTAAAATGGGACATTTGAAGTGAAGAAAAAAAAATAGCAATGTATATTCCTTTAAAGTTGACGTGAGATTTTCTATTATACCCCCCTCCGTTTAAGTGAGATATGATGAGATTTTACTGGACCCCTCCCCCCCCCATTTTGAGCTCACGTAATTATTATCAAAAAACCGCATCCAAATCCGTTCATAAAATCCGTTATGTAGATCAGAATATTTTTGCTCCAACACCATAGGCTCCGGCCTAATATGTTTTTTAAAGTTTGTAAGTTTGGATGTATGAGGTGACCTCTCAAACTACTGAATCGATTCTAAAAACTATTTCACTAATAGAAAGCTTGGTTATATTTTATTTTGTTAGAAAATAACCACGGGCGAAGCCGGGGTAGGAAAGTTAATTTCAAACAAAGATTCTATACCTACCTTTTCGGTAAATTATAAGTTTATTTTTTTAAAGAAAGTATTAAATTGTTCTTTCAAATAAAATACGCCTAAAACGATATAAAAATTTTTAGCTGTTTTTAGGGTTCCGTACCCAAAGGGTCAAAACGGAAACCCTATTAATAAGACTCCGCTGTCCGTCCGTCTGTCTGTCTGTCCGTCTGTCACCAGGCTGTATCTCATGAATCGTGATAGTTAGATAGTTGAAATTTTCACAGATGATGCGTGATGATGTATTTCTGTTGCCGCTATAACAACAAATACTAAAACAGAAAGGAGGCTCCCATACAACAAACGTGATTTTTTTGCTCGTTTTTGCTCGATATTGATAACAGCAACAGGTAGACGCTTGAAATATTCACACAATATTTAGTTATATATTCACTTTAAAAATAAATAATTAAATTAAAATAAAACAAATATTTAAGGGGGGCTCCCATACAAGAAACGTGATTTATTTTTGCCGTTTTTATAGATAATGATACGGAACCCTTCGTGCGCGGTTCCGACTCGCACTTGGCCTTTTTTTTATCCAAAATATGCCTAACGGGGTCAAGACAAAGGCAACTATGCCGCCCGTCTAGCTTAGAACACTAGACTGGTTCTGTCTCAGATGCCAGACTAAAAGCACAAAAAGTTCTTGGCCTTTTTCGATGAGCATTTTTATTTTAAAATACTACGTTCATTAAATAAAGATGCGATTTTATTAAATGGTTTGAGCGTAGCACTTCAAAACCTCCACACTTTATCGAAAATAACTCACATTTTATTTATATTAATTCAGAAAATAAAATTAATTAATTAAATAAAAAAAAATTGTCTTCGAATTCTCTATTTTTTAATTATAAATGATATTTTTTTATATCTATCTATCATCACGCCTTTTATCCCAAGAAAGGTAGACAGATCCTGGCATCTTTCGCTTCTTTTATATTCATCATACCTTTCATACATGCTCGGCCATTGTGTGTAAGTTTAACAGTGCCTTCGATCAATATTTTTTTTATATGTTTAATACAATATTTTCATCCTAATTTAATGAAGAGCTATTAATTTACTTTCAAGCCACATGTTGCTAAACACCAGACGAGGCCAAAATATTAATAAAATAAATGTTCTTCTATGGTAAAAACTAATACAAGAGTTATTTTGTAGGGGGGCATGTACACCAGTTAAGTTCAGAACAATATTATCTTATTTCACTTATATAATTTTTTTATCGTTCGATTGATCTTTCCTAACAGAAAATAAAGTATTTATTTGGTACTTGTTGAATTAATTCATTACAATCTCAAATGACCTCAAAGCCCAGCCATTAGGTAGCCTGGGTAGTGGGTAGCCTAAAAAAATATCAGTTAAAAAGCAGACACGATATGTATTGTATACAATTCCCATTGTTACCGACCCCGGATCACTCAATGAAATAAAATGCATTTGTCATTTAGCGGATATTATTTTTGAGGCTACCTAACTGTTGAGGTATTTTAAGATCGATATATTGTGCTTTCGTCCCAGTCGTGTCTACAGTTTCGAACCGATTTTAATAAAAATTGTTACGTCTATTAGAGATCTCAATTTTAACGTAACATTACATTACATATTTTTATTTTTTTCATAAACCTCCCCAACCTGTATAAAGTCGAGATGAAATTATTTTTAATTCTCGTTACCCTATTGAGTGGGGTGTCATTAAAAAGGTCTTGTGAGGTTTATATTACCAATTTTTTAAATTTTGTTTAGAAGATTTTAAGCTTCAAAGTTGTCTGCAAAGTGTAGCTTCCTTAGCACCGAGAAAAATAAACTTTCCGAAATACAAAATTATACTGCAACATCCTGCGTTGTCTCGACTGCTACGGGACCCTATTTTCTATGCCCGACACGCACTTTGTCGGTTTTTAAAGTACATATGCATAATTTAAATTGTAAACAAGCATATTACCTACTACTTATCTGTTAAAAATAGATACAAAAAAGTCCACTGTAGCATTTATATGTCGGGCAAAGACAGTAGATACACGGATTTGCTCGGACATTGGCCATTGGTGCGGCCCCGTCGTTTTTGGCTTTCGAGTCGAAACGAAAGATGTCTCGATCCTCGATCACCGGAGCAAGATCAGTCTTTGTTTTATAATATGTAGCATAATCATTATTTCTATTATATATAAAAGGTATTTTATTTACAAAAAGAATGACGTAAAAATATTATTACAGGCATTTTGTGTTATGTCACTTGTAGTTATGAATAATTGTTTGCGATATGGATGTGGGCGTCCAGTTAGATCCTATGAAACGACTCTAGCACACTAGCGTGGGTATTCACAGCGCAAATATTAACGACGCGAAATGACCACTACGTTTGCATAAATTGTTAACAATTTTTAGGAATCCGTATTAAAAATTATAGAAAACTAGAGTTGTTTATTAATTTATTTAAAAAAAAGTGTACCGAATTCAAAAATTGTGCATTGAAAAGTAACACAAGATCCACTAAGATCCATTGTAAAAATAAAGTGGTGGACACAATGCAATGTTCTTAATTATCAATACTTCAACTAAAACTAGTAAGAAATAATTAAATTTAATTAAAAATATTTCGTCGTAGAATTTGAAGACGGTTGGTGTCAAATTAAAAACAACTTAGTTCCTAAATTCACAAATCTCAAAATTTCTGAAAAACTAATGAATTATTTTTTATGAGAAAAAAAAAGAATTATGTGTCGAATAAAAAAGAAGTCATCAAACTCGGTTCACAATAAAAATAAAAAATTAAAATAAATGGTCCGAATTTTCTCCTTCTTTTTTTGGAAGTCGGTTAAAAAACAATTTTCCCGTATCAATGACATATTTATCTGGAAAAAGGTAGCCAAACAAACAAGCAATACTTCCCTTCGCATTTATTATATTAGTAAGATGGACCTATTTTATTTTATTTGATGTCTTTATCTTTGTTTGTTTTATTATTTTAGGAAGCTATATATGTGTAGTATAAAAACGAAAACTTCTATGGGTTAACTGAAAAACAACAAATCATTAAATATTTCCTCGTTAAATTTGAAGAAGTTGGTGCAAAATTAGGTATACAGAAGATTAATATCTGAAATTGGTGTTAGGTAGTTTCTGATTTGGCACCAACCGTCTTGAGATTAATTTTGAAATAATCTGGCATAAATTGGAAAAGTGCATTATGTAGAGTTTTATTGTTCGCCCACTCGTTAAGTCTTCCTTCATTATGTCACACTATGACCTCCACTCGAGCCGATCTGTGACAATAATTATTTCAGTATTTATGTCGTAAAAGGGGTTGTGTTTAAAAATATGTATATCTAAGAACCCCAGGGGGGGGGGTAACTCTTGACGTTGTTGTCGTCGCAACGAAATTAAATTCAGTATTTTAGGATTTAAATTGGAAATCCGAGTAAATCCGTGTATTCAATGACTTTTCATAAATCTAAAATATATGAACTGATATTATTGGTTACTGCTCGACTCCCAAGAGACGTGGCGTGATGTTTTATACACCTAAACCTTCCTCATGTATGCAATCGCGCAAACAGTAACAAAATCGGTACAGTAGTTTTTGAGTACATAAGGGACAAACCATTTTTATATTATTGCCCGCTACTTCGTACGCGTTGTATTAGGAATACAATTCACCCCCTTATGGTAGGTAGCGTGATATTAAATAGCCTATAACCTTCGCGCAAGTGCGAACAGTAAGTTGCAAAAAGATTTTTTCAAATCGGTCCAGTAGTTTTGAGTCTTTAGAATACGCACAAACAAAGATTAACATTGTATAAGGCATCGTTACTGTGGATATAGGGAAATCACTGATATATTTTACAGCCATTTTTCATGCACTTGTTCTACACACGCAGAGTCTAGCTGTAATTCCTGTCAACAATTTTCACAAACAATCACTATATAATATGCTACAATTACAAAATTAACGGATGACAGCCCTGACTTCCTTACGTAAAGCGACCTTGATCTCACGCAATATGCGCGCGCGCATGTATTACATGTATGTATTGCGACTCGCGACGCCTGCATCACGCCTATCTATTGTGTACACAAGGCCATCCATGGCTACAAGCTGAATAGCATACCTAAGTCTAACCGCGTTTATCTATAACCAATATTCGCATATTGGCGCAGCGCTCATTTCCGCGTACTTCTCTTACAATGTACCTATTCTGTTTTATTATTGTAAAGTGTCTAGATACATTGTAAAAGAGCGGGATTGATTTTCATCATGAGAATTATGTCACCGGTTCGGCCGTGAAAATTTTTAAATGTAAAACACCTGTGTTTTTTGTTCAGTGGTTTTTTCCGGTCTTCGTTGCAAATAAAAATATTTTTAATAATAACAAATCCATCTTCAATCCGAAACATTATCTATACACAAAAAATGTTTGTCCGTTATAGACTTTAAAACCATCCAACCGATGAAACATGGGAAGATGGTTTTAGAAAAAAAAAAAAAGAAAACTGAAAGTAAAAAAAAAAAAAAAAATTTTCACATACAAAAATTTTCAACCTCATCAAAAGGTGGCGTTTACTCGCAAATAAATTAAAAACATGTGAAGTTTGTATATATAATTGTTACCCGGATTTCACATCCGGTCATGGCGACATACGCACGCGTTTTCGTCGTGGCGTGATGTGGAATCCAGTTTAATCCTGTTCGCGCTGTGATGGTTGTGATTAATCAGTGATTAATAAGACATATCACGGTCGGCGGGATTATCTTAAATACCGATTTATCGGCTATAAACACTATAAAGGCTATAATACTTGACATTGGCAAATCACCGATGAACATTGGTGGAGCCATAATAAAAAAGAAGAAGAAGTAATTGTTACCCCGGGCGAAGTCGGGGCAAGCCGCTATAGCTTTTAATAGTGAAACATTTTTTTCAAATCAATAGGGATGTTGACAGTGAAATAAACTAAATACACAATAATATTTTTTATATAGGTAGTCTATAACGTATAAATCACTGCAAACAATTTTTTAATATCTAAATGAAAAATATTTAATTTATACTTCCGGTCACGTGACCACAAACAGTAAGTGACGTCATTTTAATAAATAACCACAAACTAGTAACTATATTATAATAATCGTCTGTCAATCTGTCATTGACTAAGTAATTTTCTCTAAGATTTTGCAAGACGACGCCCCTACTAGATGTGTTGTTTAGAACAAACAAACGTGTCCCTTTGTCACACACGCACACAACTTTAATTTGCAATTATACACTAGGCATTGACACTATCGATAAAAATTAATATCGATAACATTTTTATGTCATTTGTCATATTATTTTTTACTAAACATTTTAGGTAGGAAATAAATGCAAATAGATACATACTTATTTATTATTTATTTGTCAAAATAATAACAAATACTTTAGCGGTAGGTAATAACTATTATTGCTTCTTCAGTAAATCCAGCCTCTGCATCAATACTAGAGTACTATTGTGTGGCCTTTGAGTATTTACCAAAGGAGACGTGAAGGGTATAAATGACCGAACAATTTTTTCTGCCACTTTTGGCGGGGGGGGGGGGGAGGGGGGGGGAAGGTAAACGTCTAGTACTAGCCCCTGTACCACTGTATTTTTCTGTCGTTTTATTGTCGCAACGGATTTTACGTTATATGATGATTATGTTAAAATACAAACAATACAAATTATAATTAATGATTGGAAACACTAAGTTTGACGCCCTAGATCGCCTTTCCCGTTTAAAACATCACAATTAACTATTTTCCTAGAGCTCTGTCTCGCGACACAAAACGATACCAACGAAATCTAAGGTAACTTATTACTGCGCACCTGGTCAGTATAACTGGTCAAAGGGGAAAAAATTGGCGAAAGGGGGAGCCCGTCTATGGCCCCTCCATAGGCTTAGTACTCTATGCCTCCACTAGATTCAGATTCAAAACTCCTTGATTGATTGTAATACACTATTGAATTTGCAAGTGACTGCTCTGATTCCACGAGAGACGTATTATAAATGTGGACATTGTTACCTGTGTCTACCATGTCGCAACTTATAAAGGCCGTGACAGAGAGGAATTAAGACATCCCATCATCATCCTAAATAGAAAACCCTATACTCTAGACTACATGAAAAATGTCGACGTATGGAAAAATCTTAGAATAATTACCTATATTATGCAAATACAAAACAAGATGCAAAAGGACATAGTTATTATTTTTCTAAGAAAATCGTTTTTTATGAGTAATGTACTTACTGATGACACAATGCGTCTCTTTTTAACCGAATTTCAAAAGAAGGAGGAGGTTCTGAATTCGTCGGAATCTTTTGTTCCCCGATTATTTGAAGACGCCTGGACCGATTTGGAATTTTTTAAAGGGTATACTTTCCAGGTCACAGGTCAGTATCAGATGATGGGATCCTGGAGAAATCGAGAACTCTTCAAATATTATAGTTTTTTTATAGTGACGCATTTGCTTTCGGAAAGCACATTTTGGTTTTGAAGGCGGTTTTTTTCTTTATGAGAAGTGGTTATATAATTATAATAGATATCATTAGACAGAAAGTATTTACACATTATACATAATATACATCTTGACGACCTTTTCATACCTTTCAGTGTGACTAGAAACATCAGTAACAGTGTCCATTTGTTGCCAGTTGTCAGGGGCCGGATTTACCCTTAGTGAAAAATGCCGCCCCATAAAATAAAACGAATCATTTATAGTCTTAACTCTTTTTATTATAAACACATTTTATTTTCAACACAATCATACTTTTTATAGCATTTTCGATAACGCGAAAAAATTTTTTTTCTCTAGCTCCGAATTTTGCCGCCCCTGGAAATTTGTCGCCCTGGGCACTAGCCCCAAGTGCCTCTAGTGTGAATCCAGCGCTGCCAGTTAGAACAGATGGCAATGGCAAGCCTGGTAACTAGGGATGTCACTTCTTTAACAGACGAACCTATCTGTTATTTTTTAGAAGAGCTTTACGTGCCCTGCATTTACCATTTATCTAAATTTTGATCATTTTGGTGTTAAGTAGGTATTATTTTGGTATTTATTTTATCTTATGACATTTTTTTTTAAATATATCTTCACGGGTTCCCTTACGGTTTCCGGAATCCTGACTCCCAGGGTACCCAGCGGATGACAAAGTCTTCTTCTTTTAGCTGATGGTATTTGTGTGGCCAGTTCCGTTTAGGTAGTAAAGTATCCCTACTTTAGCCCGTTTAATCTGGAAATCAGATTTCAAAGTGCATATATTTAAATTTTTGTGATATTTATCTTCCATAGCCGGATCACAAGAAAATATTATTTATTATAGGTAAAAAACCTATAATATTTAGCGTGGGTAGGTTTATATTTGTTATTTTTACAATACAGGATTTCCCAGAGGCCTAGGATTGCCCGCGCGTGAGACGTCTTAGCAGCTTGGTAATTTTTTTAAGATCCAGTCTAGGTTTATTAAAATACAAGCTTTCTGCCCCCGGCTTCGCCTGTGGATATTTTCAAACAAAATACAATATAGCCTGTATAATGTAGCTTCCTATTAGTGAAATAATTATCAGAATCGGTTCATTAGTTTGAGAGATTACCCCCTACATCCAAACTTACAAACTTTATCTCTTTATAATATTAATATGGACAAAATGTTAGCCACGATGATTATCTTTCCGCACAAACTCTACATGGATTCTACTGATTTTTTTACTTTTATTTCATGGCATGTACTTTAATTCAGTATCACAGCGAGAGTTGAGTCAAACTATAGATACTAATACGACTACAAATAAATATATTCATGAGTTGTACCTAAAAGCGCGTCTTATTTATTTTTCTCATAGAGAGGGATGAAAAGTAGAGTGTATCACTAGGCCGCAAAATATTTTTTGCCTCGGGCGGTGTACTTTGAATTCCTCGCTATGCTTAGGATTCTACTTTAGAAGTAGGTAGTCAAACTGACTAATTTTGGCATGATTATAGTACCTAGATCTCTAGAATTGTGAGTTATTAGTGCGTCAGGGGACACCCGGTAGATGTAAACATCAAAATTAGTATATATTTTGTTAGACGAAGAAATACACGACCAGACGCACGCAACCTGGGCCAAAACCAAGCGTCTCCGAAGTGTAAGACGCTTGGTCTTGCCTCATGCCAACACGTTATCACCTCTATCTGATGCGTACATCCCTAGGCGCAGACGGCGTAGGCCAAAAGAAGCGTCTCCGAAGTGTGAGACGCTTTTATCACCTCTATGTGCGCACAGCGGTAGACGCAGACGGCGTAGGCCAAAACCAATGAATGAACTCCTGAATTTTGTGACGTCTTGGTTTTATCCTAGTCTAACGCGCGTATATGAATACAACACAGTTACTACGAGGATCTACAGAATGGCAAAATACGGGCGATACAACGATGACATCACGCAGCGGTGCACCGGCGGCCAACTCTTGCGCAATCGCGCGCCCTTGATCTTGACTGCGTCGCGGCCGTCCGCACGCGCACCTACATGCAGACATACATGTGGCGATATATCGTCGGATTAATCGGTTTTGATTACAAAAACATTTTTTGATGTAAAAAACACTTAGCTCAAAGATTAAATAAAAAAAATCAATTCAATTAAATCACGCCTTGGTGAATAACGCACGCGCCCATCGAGATGTGATGGGGAATCCTGATTAATGCGTGCTGTTATGGTTGTGATTAGTCGACGACTAGGCGGAGGTTTACTATAAAGGCTATAATACCTACTTGACATTGGCAAATCACCGATGAACATTGGTGGAGCTATAATAAAAGAAGAAGAAGAAGAATATTTAAAAATAACACAATTATAAAAAGTCATAAAATTAAATCTAAAAATTAAATATAACTAAGTAAACAGTCCGCGTGGAATTGTACAAAAATGCTGGCTTTAATTCCTCGCTGAATCGCGATGTTGATTCGGTGAAATGAAACTGAAGTGAAATATGAATTGATACGGAAATAAGTTACAAGAAGTAAATTCAAATTCAAATGATTATATTATATAGGCTCCTGTACCGTGCGTCGACTTCCCGGACAACTGACTGAATTTATTGAAAACTAGCCAGGTAGGTACCCGATGGGATTTCCCATCGACTTTATACACGGAGGAAATACGATTTTCCATACAAACGTTTACACAGGAGATTAATTTTCAAAAATAATGAAATAAGTACGTGTTATTATTTTATTTCTTTTAAGAAATATATTTACAAAGTGTCATTATCGTTTTTTCGTCGGTTTTTGGAATATTTTTGTCTGTCTGTCTGTCCCAATGTATATCTAGCTAAAATGGAGTGCCACCTTTTGTTTGTCTACGGAACCCTTTTAGATATCGAGATGAAACAAAAAACTCTTTAAACTAAATACTCATTATGATCCCTGAAAGTTGCAACAAAATTATTTCAGTCGTTTCTGAGTTCGGAGCCTGTTTTGGTAAAACATTAAGACAGGTCATGTAAAATTTTATATAGTTATAATAGCTGTTCGCCCAGACTTTGCCCGTGAGGCCCACACTAACATTAATCCCCAATTTATACCCCATATAGGGGTGGATTAAAAAAAAGTAGCCTATGTCCTTCCCTAGGGTTCAAGTTTTCTCCGTATCAAATTAAATCAAAATCAGTTCAGTTTGGATTAGACTTTTTTTTTTTATAGAGAAGACGACATTGTGACCTTGCCACCGCCTGATTGTTTAAGCATAGATGGTATTGGTATTAATTCAGTAGGTAAATATCAAACTAACATAAGTCCACGTATACCAAAATTTAACTTTTTAATTTGGTCGTATTCACTGTATAAATGTGAGTTTACCTGTTTACTTCAAAATTCCATAAGTACTTTACATTGCCTTGAAAAAAACCGTTAAATATGTAAGTTTTTTTCAAATCCTTTTAAGTCTACAAAGAGCTAATTTTCAAATTCTCACAAGTCCTTTGTGACCAATCAGAGATCGTCATTCACTCAATATGGCGTCAGTCTTGTTTTCAAACGACTATAAGTCCATATGGTTTAAATCAAAACATCATAAATCCTGTATAGGTATATCAAACTTCAATAAGTCCAAACTATATTTCATCTTTTATTAGTTTCTAAAAACATTCTTACATAAATGTGTATTAATTTGATGTAAGAAAATCTATATCTAACTAACAAATACTGTCTTGATATAAAATTACTTTAACATTAATGTAAAACTTAAAATGTGTATTCCTCAAATTTTCAATGAAGTGGACATATGGCAGTTTGAAATTTACCTACTCAATTTTGGAATCACAAAATAATGTTAAATGTCCACATTTTTAAATAGTTTCCAAATTAAAAAGTCTCTTCGTTAAAACAGTGGCCATGTAATTTCAATTTAATGATCTCACGATTGAACGATTAATCGCACGATAAATTGCTCCGTTACGTGTGGCCTTAGTGCTTATTCTCGCACCTATATTTATCTGCGCATACCTACCCGCCTCTTGAAACGGTAGCGACGTTTTGTACTCATTAGCACGTGTGACGGTCGTTCCGGCTTGTGATCAACTATATAGGCAGAGTAGGCTGTCGTTTTATCTGAAACTATGATATTATCTGCTCATTTGGGTTTAAAAATTTCTAATGTAGGATGAAATGGCGAGAACTGCCTACAGAAGCCAATGTATATTTCAGAAATGTATGTATGCAGGATGTACCTATCTGTTTAATTTTCACTAATTAATTTGTAAGTTTTCTAATGTAGGATGAAAAGTGACGAGAATGCAGAGAGGCCATGAAAATTATATTACTTGTGTTTATTTTTTTTATATATGATCATATAATGCTGGCTGTTACAGACCTTTGTCTAATAATGGACAAGCTATGAGGCTAAGTTATGAAGCAGAAAATACCATGAACACTAACCTAGGCTATATGATATGTTGTACTTAAGTTGCACTGAATTTCCCGGGATATGCCACCACAGAACATAAAAGAAAATTTGCTACCCTACGGTAGTAATAGTTATTATTCTGTGACCCTACTTTCAGAAGCAGAATAGATGGATCGTGCCACTTCTTTTTCATAGTACCATTGATTATAGGAGACAAATTTGATCAGTAAACAAACAAAACACATCTCCACTGCCTTCAAACCTTATGGCCAGATATACCTACCAGTAACAAAGTCCACTTCTTGCCAGTTGCCCATAATAGGATCATCGCACAGGGTCAAAGTGGAATCACTCAAAGAGAACAGGCAAGCTATCTTTTATTTTTGGAAGAAGTGCTTAACGTGTGATCAAAGCACATATTGTCAAAGAAAATTGGTGCTTAGAATTTTTGGCAAAGTAAAATTTTAACCCGGATCCCCCAGCTTCAAGACCAAAGCTCTACTATACCACGCTATACACTTTTTAATAAATTGTACTTATTATGGCTTTTCAGCGGCGGGAGCTAGCTCAGACATGGGAAGTGAGCACTATTGCCTAAGGTGGAACAATCATCAAAGCAACCTGCTGGGAGTATTCAGCCAGTTGCTGCAAGACGAGAGTTTGGTTGACGTCACGCTAGCCTGCTCCGAAGGTGCTTCTATAAGAGCTCATAAGGTATGGATTACTTTTTATACTCTGATTGTCTTCTTCTTAATAAACTAGCTATCCGCCCGCTTGTCACCAGATCCCATTAAGATTTAAGACCGTAAGCAGCTAAAGACAGTTGTTGTAAGACATAAAACAATTCATTCATGTGTAAATAGCATATTCCACTTATATTTGGTATTCATTTTGAAATCACAGACTGACATTTCAATTTTATTTATTTGTATAGATGTGAAACTGTAATGTACCTACACTGAAAGGCATTTGATATCAAAATACCTCAACAGAACTGGCCATTGCAGTGCCCACTTCATAGGACTCAGAAACATCATTAACTAAATTTGGAAGATATAACTTCCGCTAAGTAACGTCCGCGGCGGTAGCACGGTTATCAGTAACAGTATCAGGCACCCATACTTGAAGGATATTAAATTATTATAGTATCTACATCGACATTGCATTACTCTATTCTATAGGTAAAAAAGATAGAAAGGTTTGCAGTTTGAATTTTGAGACATTTCTTGTGCCCATCGAAGTAAGCCATTCCACCCAGATACGAGAAATGGTTCTGAGTTCTGAGATTAGATATCATGACATTTCTTTTCATTTATTGATAGGCATAAGCATAACATGGAAATAATGAGAGCGACCCATGCTCAACATATCAATGGATAAATAAAAATACATACTTTAAAATTCCAGGTAGTTCTGTCTGCGTGTTCATCATACTTCCGCTCTCTGTTCCTCGATCACCCGTCGCGGCATCCCATCGTGATTTTGAAGGACGTGGGAGTGGACGAACTACGAACACTAATCGACTTCATGTATAAAGGAGAAGTCAACGTCCAGTACTGTCAACTGCCTGCTCTCTTGAAGACTGCTGAAAGTCTACAGGTGGGTTCTCTAAAAAAGGAAGATGCCATTAGATGTATTAGAACTAGGGAAGAATAGCGTGAAAAATCCCCTGTAGGATAGGTACCTATATTATTTTTCATTGCTTACTTAGGACTTGCCCACATGGCTTAAAGCCATGCAGTTTAGCAAAGTCACAATCACAAAGTTTGTCTACAAATCTAGATATATGTGTAAATAGCATGTGTATTATTTAAAAGTGCCAGAAAGTCATTGTTGGATTGATTTTAATTAATGTGATTAAAAAAAGAAAAATATTTTGAAGTGTTTAATATCCTGGCTTCTACTCTGCCTCATTGATATATTATAAAGATATCTCAACATTTATATTTATAGTTTGTATGTTCGTTTTCAGATTAAAGGACTCGCTGAAATGACGACACTCAGTGCCGCTGGTATTGACACTAGAAACGTTCCTGAACCAATGGAAGAGTGCCAACAAGAGACCAGGGAAGTCAAGGATCCTAATGAAAGATTAGAGGTTAGGGACACACGTGAACGGGAAGGAAGGGACGACAAAGACATCAGGGAATGTCGTGAGCCAAGAGACGTGAAAGAAAACCGCGATAATAGAGACAATCGTGATTCACGGGAATGTAGAGACACAAGAGAGTTGCGTGACTTTCGTGATACCAGAGAGCTAAGAGATCCAAGAGACAGGGAACCGAGAATCGAAGTTCGAGGTGCTCGTGAACTAAGAGATGTAAGAGATCACAGGGAAATTAGGGATGGTAGAGAGTTGGCGGAAACATCTCCACCACGCGCTTCCCCTTTACTGTCTGTTCGACGATTTAGACATGAAAATGCAATTGAAACCCCGACTTTGACGCATCCTCCTATACCAAAAGATGAGCCCCCTGACGACGCTATGAGACCGCCGTCCCCGGATGACGACACAATGTCAGTTAGATCTAATGGTGCACAGAACGATAATATAGGTGAGTTTCTTTTATAATATCAGACCTTAGTCTGATACCTAGATCAATTTATTAAACTACAATAGGCGATTAAAATTTGTATGAGCGCTGTCCCCACTCCTTACTCCTTAGCGTTTAAACTGGATCAACTTATCTCAATAATAATAATTATTATTTCTCAAAGGTGTTTTTTTGTCGGTATCAATAATTATCTCCCACTGTATCATAAGTGGTGCAAAGTGTTCACATGGGTCATCTAGTTATACGTTATCTCTCATCATCAAACACGAATGTTTATGGTGAACTCTGTGATCGTGCTGCCAAATCCTCATACATTCCACAATTTATTTTATTACGTTCTACATATAATACTAAACACAATTTATTAGGTAAATGTCTGTACCTCATTAGAATAATAACAGGGCCGAGCATAGCCTAGCGGTATAAAAAAAGTACCTATTAATATTTGGCTGTATTGATCTGTCATTATGTATACCTTTGCCGCTCTTATTTATCTTAAAAAAAATACTTTGTTTATTTTGTTTTGTTTGTTTGGTTTTGCCGCCTTCGGGGTTTGCTTTGCAGTGTTTTCTATTTATTTGCAATATTTATTTATTTATTTGTCATGAAACGAACATGATTCCATTTTATATTGAAACAATCATGAATCAATCAAAGATCCTGTTAAGAAAATTTACTTTAAAATTGTATAGTAACCTACGAAGCGAGCAAAATATCAGTGTTCTTAATGATTACCAGAATCTGGAAGTTCATGTGTACAAGGGTGATAAAACCTAGGTACAAATAAACAAATTTAAATCATCCTAACCTCTAAATTTTTGATCAAATAATTAGTACCTACAATTTGATAATGCATATTGGTAGGAAATGTCCTTGGTGATCCGAGATGGGCTGCTCTATAATATGTGGGCATTCACTCTAAAAGTAAGCCATTTACTCAGGTATCCATGCTAACTGTGCATACTCAAATGTAAAGAATAGTGATTTTATAAGGAACTTTTTATACCTATGATTATGACATCCTTATGATTACTTAATTCTTCTTGAATTTCACAAAATTTGTCAATGTCTAACAAACACATCTTCAAGAACTTTAACCTTGCAGTGTGTCCAGACACACCAGAAACAGTGTCCATTTTTTTTAACAGATGCAAGTATCTGTTGTTTTTAAAATAAGCCGGATTTATGTGCCCTCTGAAACAGTATATTATCAAGGACTATCTTAAGAACAATTCTAACAAACACTTCAATTTCAGGATTAAATATGACCATAAACAGCCACGGCAGCAGTACCAGTGTCCTCGCACGGTATTCACCAGTAGAGAGGTTGAGTGTTCTTAATGCAATACCACATCCAGGATTACCTCATCCGTCACATCCATCACTTCCGAGTCCAAGGAATGAACCTATAGCAGGTCCCTCTGGATTGCCTCCAGTGCAACAAGCACCCTTGGTAAGTTTGATTTGAGAATTGGATTTTGATAACCATATTCTGAATATACTAACAACAAACTCTGGTTTTGATGTGTAAACATTTGGGTGTACAATCCCAGATTAGCAACTGGCTGCCAAATACCTTCTTTTTGAAATAAATCTGACTGATTATTATTTCTAACTAGCTTTCCGCCCCCGCTTCGCCCGTGGAACCGATATTAATTTTCATCATCTATTTTGGTTCATACAAAAATTCCATAGAAAAAGGCACTTTCCAGAATTTTAAATTTTTCTGGGCATCATTGTAAACTGAGTTGTAAATCCATATTGTATCCATGGCGGGGGTCACTAATGACAAAACCTTAGTAGGTATCATTGTTCTATGACTTTGTTTATGCCTAATAATAATAACTAAATATAATATACTTGCCTACTTTCATCAAGATTTCTGCTGTCTGGGAGAATGGTCATAAGGCTTTGAACCAGCCCTCTGTGGTAGTGCGAGCTCAACCTTTTTGCTATCTTATCTTATGGGTCATATTAACAATTTTCAGTCACTAAAGAAGGAAGTTGATTGGGACAGAAGCAATGAAGAGAAAGGTGGCGAGACTTCAGCAGACTATCGGATGCAACATGAACCAGTATGTATATTTTTTAATATTTTGTGTTTAAAGAGGAACGTTTTGACCTAAATGCCAATATATAAAGTGTATATTTCCATTTTATCAGTTTTGTTTTTTATGTGAAGTTTAATGAATTTAATTCATAAATTATGACAAATTTATTTAAACATTATTATGTTTCTGATTGTCACGCATTTTTATTATTTTACATATTTAAAATGTTACTATTGGGAGTTAGGTCGAAACGTTCTCCTTTAATTATACAGTACATACTGCTTGTCTAAGTGTTGTTGTTTAAATTGTTGTGGATTTTGTTTTTTTTACCTGGTCTTGCTCAAAAGTTCTAAAAGTAAATATGCCCAGATTTTTAAAGTATCTGGACTGAATTCCATCAAAATCTATTCAGCAGTTTAAGGCCAAGCGCCCACTGCGATTTGCGACGCGATTTTAAATCGCAAATGAAAGAAAGTAAAAAAAAAATATTTTGCACTTCTATAGTGAATAGGTCACAATTTTTGGTTCAGTTACTTAATTTGACTCTGTGTTTGTATATATGTTTTTAAAAATTATTTTAAAGTTTATTATTTTAAGTATTTATAAGTTGTTGTCTATAAGTGTATAGTAGTTGTTGTAATGTATATTTAGTTGTCTATTGTCTTGCATGCTTGTGTGATGCTATGCCATGTTGAACACTGAGTATTATGCCTTGCTGTCAAGAAGTTGACCTTCATTTTGTTGGCCATCATTATAATTTATCGATTCGTTTTGTTTTGATATTATTATTTTGTTGATAATTTATTTCTGGCCATAAAGCTGTATGGTACGGTTCGCAAAGTGCAGTCTCCATATTTAATAGTTCAGTCACTATCATCTCTCTTTAATTTAGCCGTGTAATACATATATCAATTGTCACTGTATGGGATCTACAGAATTCTTAATTTGTAATTAGAAAATACGGCTAAATTAAGGAGACAGGCTAATGACTCAAATATTAAATGTGGAGATAGTACGCGCGCTACAACAAGGCATTACGCTAACCGGCTCCCGAACCTCCTGCACTTTGGGCAAAAATGAGCGTCAACTTCTTAACTACTAGATAGAAAAAAAAGTTAAAAAAAATAAAACGAAAACCGCATCCATTTAGTGAAAGTAGTGGTAGTGATATCGCACCCGCGCGACGGCGCACACGAACACCGCGAGAAAAGAAGTTGATGTTCTTTTTTGTGGTTGCAGGAGTACGAAGGGGCCGGTAGGGGGCGTCATGAGGAAGGGGACAGGGCATACCCTTGTATACACTGCGGCGCGACGTTCCCTCATCAGAGCAAACTGACTCGACATATTCTCAACACGCACACCTTAGACACCCTCAAATACCGGGATGCGATCCTGGGCCGACAACTAGGGTTGCCAATGATGTCGCAGTTTGCGGAGCCCACGTATATATCGATGCCTCTTGAAGAATCCCCTTTGGACCTGGATATTGGCCCCGTGGAACCGGGGAATGTGGTGTTGTGCAAATTTTGTGGGAAAAGTTTCCCCGATGTTTCGTCGCTGATTGCTCACTTGCCCGTACATACCGGCGACCGCCCGTTTAAATGTGAATTTTGTGGGAAAGCCTTCAAATTACGACATCACATGAAGGACCACTGTAGAGTGCATACAGGTAATTATACTATTTTTATATCAAATGATTATATAATGTAAGAGGTCCTTCGGTTTTCCATTATGTCTGTCAAAAATATAGCAATTATCTAAAAAATTAAAGATTCCAAGATTTTTTCCGGAAGCTTATGTCCACTGCCCGGCGCGTTCAAATTATATATTAGGTACTAGATTTCCGGCCCCGGCTTCGCCTGTGGATATTTTTGAACAAAATAAAATATAGCTATGGCTTTCTATTCGTGAGAGAATTTTTAGAATCAGTTCAGTAGTTTGGGAGGTTACCCCCTTACATTCAAACTTACAAAACCTCTTTATAATATTAGTAGGTATAGATATCGATTCGTTGCTTCGTGTTGGCACGAAAAAAGGACAAACAAACAAACACATTATCGCATTTATTAATTTTGCAATCCATGTTTTAAAAAAAGCGAAAGCTTAGGATACAATTCAATATAAAATGCATCAAATAAATTCGTTCATATTTCAACGCTTATTCTAGAATTGCCATATTTTCGACAGAAATAAAATGGCGGACTCATATGGGATCTTATAAAGAAAACTCTTTATTTATTGTACTTGTTACAAATTTCAGGTGAAAGGCCGTTTCGCTGCGTACTATGTGGCAAAACGTTTTCCCGGTCGACGATATTGAAAGCGCACGAAAAGACGCACTATCCTAAATACGCACGCAAGTTCCTCTCACCCAGCCCGGTAGACACCGAGGAAGAAAGTCCCCATCAATGAGTATGGGAAATGTATAGTTCACAATATATATTAGCCAATATAACTCGATGGAAGTAGTCAAGTGAAGTGATACAAAGAACAAAGTGAACCCAGGATTGTTGATTAGTTAAGATTGTGATTTACGCCGCAACTGTGATCTGAACGATATGAATAAAATTTGATATTCACTAATAGATAATATCACGAGTTATTTTCTTTCTTTGCCTGTTGTTTTAGCCGCTGTTTTCTTGTATTTGAGGTGCTTCAAGTGTTAAGTTGTTTATTAGGAGTGTTCATCTATTTTAGAGGCGGCAAATCATGGCTTGTTTTTAGAAACGTTTTGATATAAAACTGTTGACACTTTAAGCTAATACTAAACCCGCCAGGTTAATAATCACTGTATTCAAAATTCCTTCATCACTATAGTTGAAATACCTTTACACAAATAGGTATATAGTTAGAAATTAGTTTAGGTATTTGTATTGGGATTTAAGAAGCCATGATTTGGTGTCTTTGTTTTAATGGCGAGGCCAAAGTTATTTTAGGAAATCAATTTTCTATAAAATTTAGATTTAAATCTCAATTTAAAAATTGAGTTACCCCTTAGATTATGTTAATTGTCATTTGCTTCTAAAGATCCGATGTTAATATTCTATCGTTATGTTGCCATCTTAAAGGTTCTAAAATTTACTGTTTTGTAAAATATTTAGTTTAGAGATATTGTAAATCTTAGAGACTTGAATAATTAAATTAAGTAGGTTCTTTATTCAGAGTTGATTTGATAAACCAAAATGTTATAATGGAGTGCTTTAATTTAACTAAATATTAGAAATCATAGGAAAAATTGCACTCTATAGTTTTAAATAAATTTAGGATTTGAGATTTTTTACTAAATTTATGTCAATCGACGACAGCGCACGCTCCCCCGAGGTAAATCAAAAGCAATATAACGACATATAAATGTAAATAACATATAGTTTGGTAAATTCGGATTTTTATGAAATTATTAGAGTATAATAAACAAGCTTCGTAGTTTTGTGGTTGGGAAGATTTGGTGATAAAGGAAATCAAAGCTTTAACGTGATTGGGTTTGTTTTTAAAACTGTCTATATATTTTCCTGACGTTGTTTTACACTGGGTATAAGTGCACAAGCAATAGGAAATAATATCAATTCTCTATGGCCTATAATTTCACGCGAGTTTAACTGGAGTATCTATATTTCTTCCCATAAATCAATTTAGTATGTAGTTAGTTCAATAGGTAACACATGTGCCTTTCCTTGATTATGTTTATATCATAAACTAAAGCATCTATTAAATATCAAAATCTTCACTGACCAACTAGACTTTGAAAAATATAACTTTGTCTCTAAGACAACTGTAAATTCAATGATATAGACACCAAAAATCACTAGCTCTCTTGTAAAGTCAATTATAATTACTACACAAGTAATTTAAAATTTTAAGAAAACTTAGATTTTGTCACAGGACCCAAGTTAAATTTTTAAAAGTTTTAGGCACCGCCTCACTTATAAACGTTGTACAAAGTTGTACAATATTTTATGGCTTTCTATCATATTAAATGAATGTTTGTTATAGAGACAGACAAAATATTGTATAACATAAATTAACAATTTATGTACGTAATCCGACAAACCACACTTGAGAGGTTTTTCCATCTAAGTATACCTCAACAGAACTCGTTACTTATAGCCTCAAAAATACCATCGGCTAAAAGAGGGAGACTTGGTCTTCCGCTGGGTACACTGGGATCGATGACACGGTTTCCGGTATATAAAAAAAATACAACGTTTGTTAGTAAGGCGGTTGGTCGATGGTAATGAATGAATCAACTTGCACTTATACACATTTTTCTCAGTTATTATCCACACAGTGTTCATTGAATTATAAATGAGACATATACAGGGAATATGTTTTTCGAATCTACCCATATTATTCTTAATGTAAAGCAAATTGTACAGCCCGTTATATTTGAAATAATTTAAAGCTTTGATTTGGAACTGATTGGAGACTAATTTTGGATGTTGGCTTAATTAGATATAAGAGTTTTTAATGTAACGTTTTATAATATTTATTTTGTAGCTTTGTTGCCCGTACTCATTGTAATCATTATGTGTATCATAATTTTAATATGTATTTTAAATAAAATTAGAATTAACATATCATGAAAGAAACTTAAAAATATCATGTGATAGGATTTTGTGATTATTTTGCAATTAACAAGCAATTAATGAAGCGGCAGTGCGCTTGGCGTTACAATCATATTTTCTAAATTGTTTTACCCCAAGCAATATTTCGCAATCTATTATGTTTTTTAATATCCATTTAAATAATAAATACAAACGTTTTGTTAATATATATTTAGTAGGTAAATTGTAAACAAAAGGAAAGTATTATTTAGTGAGGATACAAGGTCTGTGATAATACAAATAAGGCCACTACATCTGGGAGTTAACATAATATATCGATCTCAGAATGTGATTATTTTCCTTTAATAAAAATTAAAGTCACATTTAAAACGATTCTGATGCGATCTTGGTATCATAATTTTAAAATTTAATTATCTCTCTATGTACAAAATATAATTTATAATTTAAATATCGAGTAAAATTAGGCGATAGAGAGTAATATGCAGTGATAGGATCTTTTTTAAATTTTGTAGAAGTTTGGGTGTACATCAGATCTCAGTAATAATCTAAGATTTATTATACTTACGTGTGATTGATACCTAAATTTATTTATTTATATAGGGTATGATTGTTGTAAGTATTTTATAAAGGCAATGTGCGTTAGTTCGGAATAGTTCCAAATTTTGTTTTAAAATGGCTCTATATAAATTTATCAAATGTCACATGGATAACTTGATTATGTTACTTACAATTTTTGCATTAAAATGATTTTTAACACTAATTTTGTTGTAATGTTCTGATGGGCAAAATAACACTTAACGTTAGAGAATTCCATTATTTCATGAGTTTTTTCTCCACATTTATATAATTTATATTTATTTATTAACCATAACCATTCCAGTTTAAAAATCCCATAGAAAAAAGCACTTTCAGTTTTTCTCGAATTATCCAATTTTACGGGCAACTCGTTAAAAAAAATTGTCCAGCCATTCTCAAGTGATGCTCTTACCAACTACTTCATTTAAGTTTAGTTTGTCTGATTAACCGATAATTTATCAACACTATGTTTTTCTATCAAAAAAATTTACAAAAATAATATATTTGATTTATTTGCATAAAGCCATAAATAAACACGTCAATTTAAAATTTTATAATGATTACCATGAGTACACCAACACAGTTAGTTACTAACATCTTATATTGTTTGTTATGAATATTAATGTCAGGCGAAAATATTTTCAATAAGTTTCTTTTAAACAACATCGTTTTGATTATTGTAAAATTGAGTATAGCGCGTTTGCATTCACTTTTCATTGTTTTAATCAAAACAGGATGGAGCCGAAGAGTTTAATAATATATAAAATCTAGACATGTTTCTTTCCTATTTCTGAATTCTTACAACATTTTTTATTATTTTATCCATTCTGTTTTGACTAGAAATGAATACATTAACAAAAATTTTTTACTGTTTTAAAAAAAGCACGTGAACTCGCTATTACTAAATTTTCATATCTATTACAATAAGTTGAAATTGTTTGAAAAATGGTGTTATTTTTTTCTTTTAATGTTAAAACACCCGAGCTCTACGTATACATGTATTATAAATACTTATTTGTATTTGAGCTTCTAGGTGGTTTTTACAGTATGTTGTTAACGGAGGACAATTTCATTTTGATAACTGACGTCCATTAGTCATATCTAAAACATAGTCATATCCATCAAATTCAGTATTTATTTAACACGCTTATATTGGCCAGTTTAATGACATTTAATTTTTAGACTTATTTGGAATGGGATAGCAGTTATCACTGTGATATTGTTAATTTAGTTGGATTGTTCATTTATATATTATTTGAAGAAGACATTCCATAATGTTGCCATGTTCAAATTTTTTAAATACCACTTTTTTGGCAATAATTTATAGCTGGGATCAATGTAGAGGGATATTAAACAGTAATATAGATGTTTCGTTGGGTTTAAAGTACACAAACGAATTGTTGTTTGAACATACAGAATAACGCTCCAGATATTTATATAGATGAAGATTTCATATATTTCCATATAGGGTTTTAGTGAATTAAAGCAAATTATTGAAGGAAAGAAGGAATGTTATTATAAAATATAAAATGCGTTCTTAGATTGGTAGATGCGCTATTTTCTGGAGATAGAGAGATGGTAACAGAAGTACATTTTAATAAGCAATATTACAAATAAGAATATGTAACGAGATGCAATGCAATAGATATGTTGTTATTTGAAGAGCTGCACTAGTTTTATTTTTCAGAGTTGAATGTTACCAAACAAATATAGGCGACATGTTATAAACCTTTATTAATGTTCCTCTTATTATTTTAAGAAAGATAATGAATATTTACAATATACATAATAATAGCAATAATTAAATGATATATCGAATTATTACAAATTTGTACGAGGTTTTTATTGAAATAGTTTTTAAAATAGAGCAGAATGCAGTTGAAATGCTATTTTGTTTCCTAACTTTCAGAGGTACTATTTATTAATAATTACGATATATTAATAATAGAAATATATTTCTATATATTCTCATGTACATATTTATAGAGAGGAGATGCAGTAATTAATGTTGTTAGACAATTTTTTAATATAACGCAATAGATACTAGCTCGTCCCCAAGTGCAGTTATTCAAATTTTAACATTTAGTCACAAACCTGCTGAAACACGCCGTCATAGTATAAAAATAATTAAGTAGGTAAAATACACATTAGCACGACTTTACTTATGATGTGTTGATTAGACTTGTAGGCTCGATTTTATATAAATTTGTGATCACAGTTTTATATTTAGAGTGCCTCTTGCCTATACAAGACTAATATAAAGGCTGCAGGCAGTACACGGAATCATGTAGGCAGTACGTTTAGAAAATCCATCGTTTTATGGTGAAAATTGTAAATTGCGTTATGATATGTCATTCTCAGTTTTAGTTTTGTTGTGTTCAGAAATTTGTCACTTATCCTTTATGCTTGTTGTCCAAAATATTTTTAAAATTAGCTAATGTAAACTTATTGTAGTATGCAGACATTAACGGACATATGACTGTCATGATTCATCTTGCTCTAATACAGTAATCAGTAACGGATATTGCTGTTGATAGAAAGAGACACATGTTTGTAGTTATATGCACATTGATGTTTGTAGGTGTAATACCAGTAGATAGATCCAAGTAAATGAAATTATATTATGAAATACACCTCCGATGTTAGCGCATTCCAATCATTAATATATGTCTATATATAAATATATATTTTAACCAACAAAATGTTATAGTCTTTGGCCTAACGCAGACGACCGACCGAAGTACAAAATAAATTGTACCATCCATCCAAATTGTTCATCAGATAGGTACCTTCATAGAATCTTGTCACCATAATTTAAACCTATATATTATCTCATACAAATGACTAACACAGTTACACCAACGTTTTGGATTCAACTTACCACTCACGGTGGGATCAGATACCATTTTTTGTAAACGAGTGTTATTCCCGTCATTTAAAAAAAAACTTCCTAAACTCTAAATATTTATGTGCCCACCTGCTGTCCTTAGCCTGTATATTGAAAACTCTTCATAAATATTATCACAATGCAATGAAACGCGTCAAAATCAGGCGTCCGCTCGGGTTCACCAGTCGCGCAACGTTTTCTGCACGCAATGTCTTTGCGATCAAGTGTTGCCTTCCATTGCATATTACGAAATAATATCAAACCATTAAATCGAAACAAATTTTTATGGTGATTTTAATGAATTCGTTTAAAAGTGTTTCCCTTCCATCCTAAATGTCGGACATTAATTTTCCGTGTATAAAAAGCGGTCGTCCGCGTTAAGTGTTGATAAGGCACTTTATGACAATACTAATAATTCTAATCATAATGTCGTACCTACTTTTGTTAATTACACTTACCATTATTTTCATTTAAGTGGCATACCTAATAGGTAATATTGCAATTTTTCTAAGTTCCTGTAGGCGTATTAATTGTATATTTGGTACAATTTGTGTTAATCTTAGTGTGTTTATATAAATTATATCTAGCACAAGTTCAAAGTATGTAGGTACACTTATTTATAGTTATTTTTTCGACATCCATTGTTGACATAATGTTAGATTAGTCAAAATGTTTTGCCTTTTAAAGTGGATAGTGAAATATTGAGCGATATCATTTTTGTTGAAGATTTTCGCTATGATTTATCACCGCACAGCCATGCCGGCGAATTACGTAGAGAGTTGTCAATTTGTGACCGAGAAGAGTCGATCACGTACTCGAAACAAATATTATAAGCATATCATAGCTGTAAAAATACAATTTTGACAAATAAAAGCTCTACAATCATTACAGTGGCGCCCTTTTATTTTTTACTACCTTCCTAATATTCTATAGGTAAGTTGTGTTTTATCGGTAGAATCTTGTTTAAAGGTTCGACAAAAATCTCTGATATTTCTCGGACTTATTGTAACTCAATTTCTATATAATTTCAGATGTGTCTGGACATGTCGTGTAGCGCCGCGAGCGTGTCGTCCCCCGCCCCGCCGCTACCTCTATGGTCTCCACTGCTCGCTCTACATGCGTGCCGACTGCGGCGCTATCTCAGTGACGACTGTCTCGGGTACGAAGGTCGCCCGATCGTGCCGGAAAGACGTCGTTGCCAAGTTTGCCTCGCCGCGTTTCCCTCCGGCTGGCTTCTCGAGCGTCACGCGGCGCTGCAACACGCGGCCCATCCGCATCCGCATTCCGCACCCGCACCCCCGCTCGACGAGAAACCTTTCGTCTGCGAACAGTGCGGACAGAGCTACCGGTACCGCTCGGCGTACGTCAAACACAGGGAGCAGAACCACCGCGCAAGATTGCCCGCTGATAAATTGTTTACTTGCGACGTTTGCGGGATGCAGTTCAGATATCTCAAGTCATTCAAGAAACACCGCCTTAATCATACCCTCGAGCGGCTGCACACTAAGCACGCGGACACCCCGGACGTACCCGACCTTGTTTCTAGTACAAACGAGGCGCCAATCGGTCGCTGCGGAGAGATGGATTTGTCAATAAAACGACGATCTTCGCCCGACGCTGATGCCGAGCAAGACAGCACGGTCGATTCGGTCGCCGCGGTTGACGATTCAGCTTCAACTCGCGCGTCTAGTGTCGAGGCGGAAGTTCGACGCGTGCCTGTATCCTTTGCGAGCATCAGCTCAATGGCGGACAGCTCCGAAAGCGAATCTCGCCCGGAAAGCGGGGCGGCAGGACTTCTACGAGACCGCGAGCGCAGATTCGCGTGCCCGTTCTGCGGGAAATGCGTTCGTTCTAAGGAAAATTTGAAGTTACACGTGAGAAAACATACCGGTGAGCGGCCGTTTGTCTGTCTGTTTTGTGGGCGTGCGTTTGGTGGTAAAAGTGACCTTACGAGACATCTGCGTATTCATACTGGCGAGCGCCCATATCACTGCGAGGCGTGCGGAAAGTGTTTTGCTAGAGCTGATTATCTCTCCAAGCATCTTACTACGCACGTACATAACGCCCGCTGATACGCACTTAGACAAGACAAATAAAATTCAAAAGGCAGGTCAATAAAACAATGATTGCAAGAAAATTGTCGACAAAAATGAACCTGCGGCAGAAATTTGAATTAAAATTCAATTCTGGCAGTTCCGCCATCTTGTTTTCTACATTTAAAATGGCGTCATTTTGTTGGACTTTTTTAGTGCGGTTGTTGATTTGTGTGAAAAATTAAATATAAATAAAAGGTGAAACGCATTATGAGAACCATTTTATACCAAAAGATGGGTTTTTATGACGACTTAAAATATAAATAGCAATATTTTTGAATAACTTTTTTAAAACTACGTACTCAGGTCGAACATCGAACAGTTAATTTTTGAATGGTTTACCTATATTTTTACATTGTTAAATTTCGAATTTTATCAATAGCAGTTGTTACATAATGTGTAAACTTTAGTTATTCTGAGTGCCTTTTCTATAAAGAAATAGACTATAATTATTTCACATACATACCTAATATTACCTACTAAGATCATATACAACAGTGCCAATGTTTGATCAGCCTATCCTACTGTCGAATCGTACCAGTTTTCTAGTCTCGTGTATTGAAAGTTACTTTTAATATACTTTAGTAATCTTTAGTAACCACGAAATTCGGCAGATTTTCAAATTACCAAATTTGATTGGAAATAAATATGCAGTTGTAAAACCTACTGCAAGTCGCCGCTTTTCAATACAATTTATAGTTTTGGTATTGTGTGTATTAACGTATATTGAATATACTTGATGCCCAAAAATAGCTTTAGACAATTTTAGAAACAATTTATTTTAATTTATATATGAATAATGATGCAAGTATTGCCATATTATTTTGTATAGATACACGTAATGTAGGAACGATCATTCCACTCGGAATTATTATTTAAATATTGGTTGCAGAGAGTGTTTGTGTGAATTGAAAGGTGCTGTGATTCGTATGATGTAAGGTCAGTCAACAACATTTACATCGAAAACATCGAATAATGTAAAATTATATGTTTATGGATAATAGTTATAATTAAATTTAGTTCTATAAGAAATCTCTCTGTGCCAAATTAATGTACCTCAATACATAAAATATTGTATGTACCCTAGATAATGGAAAATAATTGTTTAAAACAGATATTATTTTATATTTTCATTGTTGTGACATTGAACGTTGTTGTGATATTTAAGTTTACTAGACATTTTAACAAATATCTGCTAAAATTTACTGGTCACCTATAAATCAAATCATTATTTATTTATAACTGTTATTTGTGATTACAATCTTATTATAATGATCACTCTGTTAACTATACACAGTTTTATAAATAGAGTTCCGAAACCCCAATATTAAACCTATTTTTGATAATTCAAAGTATAGAAATTAAGAACTTTTATTATCTGATTTGCAATAATCTAAATAACCGTAATGTTAAATTGTCAATTAAGTAGATAGGATAATTGTTGTTGTATTTAACTCAATTTTATAATAAGTATATACTATTCTCATTCTACGATATTATAAAGTTATTTTCTATAACTTTTAGAACAATGTCTATTTTTGTGCAATAGTCAATTAAAGAAATTATAGATTTGTTATTGATGTCAGCAATATACTAATTGTTCGTCAATGATACTGGTTTCCTTTTGTTCTGGTTTTATACATAAAACCATAGAAAATAAGAATTTTTATTAAATATGTAAATGTCAACTATTTACTGCTAGGAAATACTTAAGTTATTGTAAAACACTAGTAAATTTTAGCATTTATTTGCAATAAACATGATACGAACAATATTTTATTACATATTTAAATACGGTATTTAATATTTGTTCACACAGCAATACTTTATAAGATATCTACATTGAAAACTTGTCCATTTTAAAATAAATGTAAAAAATATAATTACTTTGGTTAAGAGATAGTTAAAATTGTGTGTTGAAGGATGGACGTGTCGCCTAGGTAGTTAGTCGAAAAACGTTTAGTATAAACGAGGAAGCAATACTCTTCTTGATTTTGATATTTAATTATTAATTAAATACTCTTTTAATAAAATTAAAAATATGTACAACGTTTTCATCGAAATGAACAATGAAATTAATATTGTGTATAGATATTGTAATGTAGATAAATTCTTCTCATTATGTCAAATTTATATATTATATTCAGAATCGATGTTGACTGTTTTTATAAATATATTTGTAGTAATTGATGTTGTGGTGTAACTTAGTGTCTTAGTAGATGTAAGGATATTAGCCACTCAAAGTTACCAATATCCTATGTTCATTCATTTAACGTTTACAGTAAGTTTCATTCAGTATATCATTAACGTGACAAAAAATTGCAACAATGGCGCCCAACAGAATATATTAACGGATGAAGTAAATGACAGAGAATACAAGCGGTAACTTTGAGTGATAAAATTAATTTTGATTCATATAGTCTTAAAATTGGTGTGGTCTTCTTTAATTATTTTTGTGTAAAATTTTCATTTAACGGAAATTGTACTGAGCACAGCTGCGGAATGTAAATAAGATGTTGCTAACAGGAAAATGTGATATAATAGAATTTAAGTGAAAAATATTTTCCATTCAAAGTTTTAAAATTTTGATTTTATTCAAAGATATCTTAACAATTTAATAGTATGTCGCGACATATCTGAACAGATTATTTATTTTATGAATTATATATTTTAACATTCTTAAACTTCGGTACTGAAACATTTTAAGTATTTTATTTAATGGGCATTAAATTGTAGTTATAAAAATGAACAAATGTTACCTTTTAAAAATAAGTAATATTGAATTTCTTTTTCAAGTATTTTAAAATCTAAACTGTCTTCTAAAGCAGGCTTGAGAGTTTAAAAAGATTAATTGTGTCGCCGGGTGTTAGAAACTGTTACCAATGCTTGTTTTGTAACGAAAATACGCGCGTACGCACAATTTTCTGCAGTATATGATATGTTATATATTTCCGTCCATATATTGTTCTCGTGATAATGAAAGGTCATCCGGCGATCAAAGGTCTATGATGGCGTGGTTTGTTTGAATTTAAGTTATTGATTCTTCGTGTTACTATTTTAAATAAGGATTTAAGTATGTTGTTATTTTACGTATTTAAATGTCCAACTTTATTTGGTTAGTCGTACTTACCTACTATCGTTACAATTTTAACAAAGTATATATAAAGTATAATACCTACCGCTCGTTATCTGTTTAGAATCTTTCATTTTCATTCTTCGACAGCTCAGCTTAATACAAAAATTATTGCCACGTTGTTGTATTATAATTTATTATCAAATTAAAATGTTATTTATCGTTTAACTTACAAATATGCCATTGGCGATATTGATTTAGATTATTCATTAATTATATGTAAGAAATGATTTGAGGTGATTGAAAAGCATGTGATACTATTATAAGGTTTGCACAGGTTAAGGGGGATGAATGTCCTATGTAGCCAACGATCGTAGCGGAGACTGATTTAAGGATAGATGACAACTTAGAATGAGGACGAGAATAAATTAAGATTTTTAACAGTTTAAAAAATTAAGAGTTCATTTTATACAAAGAGATTCACTATATACCAGAAAATAGAGTGGCTTAAACAAAAGAAGCAATTTAATAGACTTCTGTCTATATTTACAATGACCGCTCTTTTACTGGCGTTTATATTAATCTCATTGATTTTATAACTTTTAAAATGCCAAAACACTGTCTAAATAGTTAACAATAAGAGAGTTTATTTAATTTTAAAATCTTGTCATACATTATTACATATACAGAATTTTATATGCCGCCGTGCGGTTTAAATTATTTTTCAGATGTATTCTTTTTATACAGACATCATATACATTGAATAATAGTAAGGATAGTCTTAATTGGTATATTGAGTGTGGTGCTAACACTGTGCAATGATATGTGATAGAAATGTTAATGAGATTTTATTTACGAATGCTTCCATAGTCGAAATACTTTGATATCTCCATTATGCAATAGCTGAGGATTTAACTTATTGTGTACATCAATGCGTTGACGAACAGATTGTGTGCTTTCACGTGGATTAGGTCTAGATTTTACCAAGGTTAAAAAAGCAATACGTAAAACAAACTATGTTCATAATAATAATTTTATTATGAGGCTAATAAGACATGCCAACTTCCAAAATATCAACTTGATTTAAATCTGTCCCTGAGGCATGATGCTTCTTGATTTATTTATCTGTCCATTGCACCTATTAATGTGCAGTTTCTACCTCAGTTATGATTTTATTGTTAACAGGATTATTTAAAAAGTTACAATACTCCAGAATTTGGCATAGCCTTTTAAAAAAATACACTAGTTCAAATCCGGCTCGAAGGACCAATGAAACAATGTGCGTTTGGATTATTTTCTAAGTGCTTGCGACAACATACTTCAGTCCGGAATTACCATCCGCCTTATTAATAAACGCGAATCACTTTTTGACAGAGATGTGTTGTCTCCTCTTTGCCAGTTTTTGATAAGACTTCAAATAAAAATATCCGTTTCTCAAACAATTTAGTATTGTATTTCAAATATTCCTCCCATGGCATAGTAAACAAAGTTTGACATTATTTTGCAGAAGATGCACTAGAACCGCAGTCTTAATGATTCCTATAATATCACGACAGAGTGATTGCACAAAAATCTTATCTTTTTTGTCAATTTAGTATTTTTTTATCGCTCAAAATTCAAAACGATTGTAAACTCATGTTAGATAGAACATTTCGGTAGGTATTGGATTGAGGATTAGTATGTGATCATCTCGTATTATATTTATTTGTAATAATTTAAATTAAATAGGATTCATAGTGTCATAAAAATATGACAGTGTGAATCAGGCTTTACTTTATTTTTATAGAATTATAAAATAGGTATAGTGCGTGGCAGCTAAAAATAGCTCAGAGTTGCTATAGTGTGTTTCACGAAAGAGTTCTTTTTGAGGTTATGTTAATCTAAAGTTGGTAGCATTGGATTTTGTGAAATTTAGGTAATTAATCTTACTGGGAATTGGTACACATGTAGATTTAAATTTTATGTGTAGACATTCTTGAGTAGAGTTGCGGAAGTGCATATTATTTAAATCGACCACCTTCAAATTTTGATCGATATTTTCTTAAATTCCAGACTCTGACAGAAGAAATTCAGTGATATGATAGATACTATAAATAATTTATCATTACCTACCGACTACAATTTGTCGCATGCAACTTATTTTTTAATTTATTTACATTAAATTCATACAACTGGTGAGTTATTACAGTACTACACTTATATAAATATAACATTTATTTAAACTTAAAATTTTAACCAATTAAAAAAAATAAAACAGCAATAATAAAGGTAGACGTCACGGCACGCCCGTCAGATGTGAATCATCGAAATTGACGCGTCAAGTACCTACCTAGTGTAGTCGAATAGAGGCACAACACGAAGAAATAACTAAGTATATAGTATACGCGCCGCGCCTAAACAATAGAATAGAGAGAACATCAAAGATGATGCATTCAAAAAAATCATAGAATAATGCTGGATTCATGATATTTGAACTCGTGCTTGCAAAGGAACTCTGTTCTTAGCTACCACGCACTAAATATAATTTTAGTTTAGTAAAGAAACATTTTGAGTTATTATTTTTTTATTGAGTTAAGTTTTTTTGTTATCAGTTTTTATTCTATAGTGGCTAGTATAACAATTTTCATTATAGAAAATATATTTTATATTAACATTTTTTGTACACGGTAACACGCAATATAAATTTATTTTATTTAAATTTCTATTTAAAAATAGAATGATGTATAAGATTATTATAAATGATATATTTTCTTGATTTGTACTTTTTCCAATAACAACTTATATTAATATATTTTTCATACATTTATTTCAGTAATAATTCAAAGTCAGTCCATTTTAATTTACAATAAAAAATTGATTGTCCATTGTCCAAACTAACTTAGGGATAGTTTCATATTTTGTATGTGTATTATACAATTTAAATTTAAACGCTATTGTGTATATTTCTTTAATATTGGTGTGCAAAATTATATAGTAAATGTCTTGGATCTCTTAAAATTTAAAAATTATAAAAAAAGACAAAAATAACTTTACAAAACTTCTAAATGTGCAATAAATGTGTGTTGTAGTGTAATCTTTAGGCGTATAAATTATTATAACTTGAGAAATATGGACAATTCACGCGTGAGTTTTTTAAAAATATATAAAATTAGAATGTGTTCTATTGATCTCATTTGTAAAGGCTCGATCACATTAAATACATAATCAAATCAGTGGCGAAGGGAGAAATATTCTTAAAATAATTCTGTCTTTTTTTTAAAATTGTTTTTACCGTCCATTTTACACCAAGTAAAATATTTTAATAGAGTACCTAAATGTATACAGAATTTTATGTGAACAAGCCTTTGCGCCTTACGGAGGTGATTGCCCATGTTTCTATAGTATTGAGTATTTGGCACTTAAAATGGCACACTTTCCTATTATAATTGAAAAAATGGTATGAAATCGTGTTGAAAATGGATTTGTTGGTAATTAATTTCGTAATGAAATATATTTGTTTCATTAAAATGTGCTGTTTTATTTATTTATTGTAACTGATTATAATATTATTAATTTATAGATTTGCATAACTGATACGATGAAGAATTAATTTAAAATATTAATTTGTTTCGACTGTATGGTAGGTACTTATTGGTGATATACCTTTCGGTCCGTTTTTGGTCTACCCACCCACCCGGTACTACCGATATCGTGTCGCGTCGAGAAGTTGTCCGCGACGTTAAAAAGTGTGTGATCTAGCTTGCAATAAAAGCTCCACGGCAGACACTAAACACGCTGAATCGAGAAGAACAGGCATAATTGGTACGTATTACTTCCATTTCTATATTTCAACCATAATTATTTACCAGTACAGTGTTACACAGATGATATAATTCATTTATCTAAGGAATTGTAGGACTATTGTATGAACCCAATTAACTCGCCGATGGATGGGTAAGTACGTCCCGAATAGATAATTCGGACGGAACCCTAAATCGTCATTGATTTATATAAAACTAGCGGACCCGGCAGACGTTGTCCTGCCCAAACGTTGACTTGCCCGCACTACCCCTACCCCTATTCCTACCCCTACTCCAACCCCTACCCCTACCCTACCTATAAAAAATATAAAAAAAAATTTAGGGGTGGACCACCCTCTTAACATTTAGGGGGATGAAAAATAGATAGTAGCCGATTCTCAACCCTAACGGATGTGCATACAAAATTTCATAAGGATCGGTCAAGCCGTTTCGGAGGAGTATGGGAACGAACATTGTGACAGGAGAATTTTATATATTAGATTTTAATATTGTCCACACGCGAAGCCGGGGTGGATAGCTAGTATAAACATATTAGAAATAGCTGTTTCCCACGACTTCTAATTTCAAAATGTTGACACTTCATACATAGCTTTTGTCATGTTCACCTCTGCCCAACCCGTTCCCGTCTTCATGCCGTGATAATAAAAAGTATCCTATGTTACTTCTAATACCTCCAAGAATATATGTGCAAAATTTCATGATGATCGGTTAAGTAGTTTTTGCGTGAAAGCGTAACAAACAAACTTACATTCGCATTTATATTAATAGGGATAGCTAGCAGTAAAGTCATTGGCGGACCCGGCAGACGTTGTCCTACTATTTACTTTCCTTCGTCCGTGGAAAACAACTACCACTACCCCAACTCCAACCCCTACCACTACCACTACTCCTACCATCACCACTACCCCTACTCTTACTACTACCACTACTTTTAGAGAGATTAAGTAGCGATTCCCATACAAAATTACCTATTTTTAATTTTTCTATTTTCCAGCTGAACTTTAAGGTATTTCCGACTTTTTTTTCTTCTAAACCTTCTTAAGTTATGGCGAGACTAAGGGAAATAGGGATTCATTTTGATATATAGGTATAGATGTGACAAACAGAACAATGTCTTCTTAATAACGAAGTTGTCTTATAACAACCATTACTTACAGCGCGAATTGACAAACACGCGAACTTAAAATCGTCGTTAAGTTTTCTCAAATTTTCTAATGTTCGGCTCAACTTTCTTAATTTTTTTTCATAAGAACCTTCTCCTGACAGTAATAAACACAACAAAAAAAATAGCGAAATTGTTCCATCTGTTCACGCGTTATAGATATCACGTATCGAAATGAATAAGACTTGTCTTCCGTCAGCTATACTGTGACACGATTTCTAGATTCTGTGGGGCAAAAAGGCATAGGCAGGCCTGCCGACAGAAGTGAAAACTTAAAATTATAAATAAAGTTTTTACTTCAAAATGACGCCATCTATAAAAATAACGTCATCTAGCTTCTCGGTCCCGAGAATTACTGGCCAGAAATGCGCCGGCTAAAATGCCCGACCCAGACATACCTACCTACCTTACGTGGAAGCGAGTACACGATTCTCGGATCAAGCATACTCGTGCCGGGCAATCCATAGTCGGCATTTGTGCCGAGAGCATGTCGCGGTCGCGAATCCATAAGATTTCCCCCTACCAAAAATAGCTCAACGTGCCTCAAGAAGTTTTAACTTCAAAAATAAGTCCTATCTCATAAAGAAATACCGTGTCCGATGCGAGCTGAACAATTTTACAAACTTCATTGTAGTTTTATGAAAGTTAGTGTAGAGTTGTAGATGCATCCGGTTACAATTTTCACTCGAGCTGAAAAAGATAATGCTGCTTCGGAGGGCACGAAAAAATGTAGCAGCCAGGTTTTCCAGCTGTTCTTTACTTTAATGTCATGGCATTTTAATATTCTTGCGTCGCGAGTTGGCCATGAAGTATTGCAACAGCTGGTGACAAGCTATTATCGTGCAAATGCTTTTTTTAATATATAAAGAAGACGACATGTGACCTTGCCACCGCCTTATTATTAAGCATAGTTGGCTGGTCCATGAATGCGCGCGACTGGCAGATCATAATTCAGTCCGCTAGTCGCGCCCACTATGCCGGCCCGTAGAGATGCTTTTTCACACTTCGCTTGAAGGACCCCGGGTTGTAGAAAGGAGGAAAGACCGACGCCGGAAGTTTATTCCACTTATTAATTTTATTATATAATAAAGATAATGAAAATCTTTTTTTAGCTTTCCTTTGAACGTTGAGTACCTATTTGAATCCGGAGCTCCACTTTCAAGTCCAATTTCTTTCGACCCTCATACAGTAAATATACATCTGAAATAACCTTCGTGGGGAGATATGGCATATACCAAGGTAACTTCCCTGACCCCATGCCCTATTTTAACTACCTACTTAGATTTCGTTTGTTCGTGTCATCTTTGACCTTTACCAGTTGTCGTCTACGTTTCAGTGGTAGGAATAGACATCGATAGGTCTCGATAAAGGTAGTCGATAGCCTAATGGGTAGGTAGGTGGGCTTGAAACCGGGATGTCCCGGGTTCGAATCCTACCCCCTGCCAAAATGCTTAGCTTAATTTTCTTTATGAATATGTGCTTAAATCGACTCCTCGTGCTCCGGAGCCAACCCGCCTGCCTAGCGTGGTGACTATAGCAATTCCTCTCAATGAGTACCACTAAAATGGTGCACTAGAGGGAGACGATGATCCAGCAGTGGATCTTAAAAGGTTGATGATGATGAGGTATAGGTATGAAGGTAACAAAACATAGTGATAGGATTGTAGGTATACTAGGTCTCCGAGAGAGATGAAAAAACTTTCTTAGGAATGGGACAAAAGAGTTATTTTTAATTGCACATCAGAAAATACTTGAAAGTACCACCCCGTTAGCACGTAGACTGTATATAGGGGTAGTTTAGGGTTTTTTTTATATAACCGCACATAAACCCACCTTAGATAATAATATTTTGAGGTAAGTATTTTGCTGTCCAATCAGTATTTTTAATGAGAAATGGGCATTTTTTTTATTCGCAGTTAAATACTACCCATAACCAAATCGTCCCAAAATTACCTCTCAAACCCATAGAAAATAAGAAAACTAAGTAGTGTTTTACCACACTCGCTAAATGAAGAAGCCGTAACTGATTACTTAAATAAGTATATCTAACTAATATTATAAACGCGAAAGTTTGTATGGATGTATGTTTGTTACTCAATCACGCCAGAACGGCTGAACGGATATGCATGAAATTTGGCACAGAGATAGATTATAGTCTGGAATAGCACATAATAGGCTATTTTTTGTCCCGGAAAAATGTATGGATCCCGTGGGATAGATTTGTTTTTGTTTTTCACGGGATCGACATGATTTTTTGCATAGTGGTAGTTTAGGGGTCAGAGAATGACATATACTACCTACTTTTTATACCGCAAAAGCGGGCGGGGGAGGGGCAAATTACTGTCACGGGATTATTTCTTTTTGGATCTATTTTCACGTGGGTGAAACCGCGGACAGAAGCTTGTGTACAAATAATAATATCATGACTGTCTTCTTGCACTTGTTACTTAAATATTAATGCTCTACTGAATTCCTGAAACACCAAGGTTGATTTTTCTTTGTCAATTTATGTGAGATTTATGTACATTCGTTAGTCAATAAATCTTTGAAGTGGCACGCAAATCTATTTGGTAGAATTGTAGAGCTTGCAAACACGACTTTGCGTCGTAGTATTCCAATCATTTCGAGTACCTATATAGTAATTGAACACTTCTGTTTACTATTTTGGCGACATTATAGCAACTAAGCAAATGATAACAGGACAAAACTAGTTTATGAAAAGTTCTATAGTGTACTAACATTTCTATCATCACGCCTACTTCCACGAGAGGTATGCCAGTAGTGCCTACCACGTTATTATGGTTTCGTACATTCGTCTGTCTGTCCGTCTGTCACAGCTTATATTCTGCGAATCTTCTAGACGAAAATTTTCACGGACTTATTGTATAGATCATGAAACTCTAATATGTAAGTACCAAGTTTCAACATTTTTCGTCCAATAGATTCGGAGAAAAAAAACTGTGACAGACTGTCAGATAGACCTGGACACATGAGTGATCCTAATCATGAATTCCTGTATTTGTTTTTTTCTTATTTCTCAGAGAGACATCGGAGTGAATTGAAAAGACATTTTGTTTTTGATTTGTTTTTTTAATTTTTGATACGGAAACCTTTAACCTTTGTTTTCTATTTCATTGTTTCAAAACACAAAAACTTATGAAATGAGTTTTGCGAAATCCACTTTTTCGCCTCCCTCCCGTAATACGGTTAATTCTTTTATCCGAGAAAGTTTTAAAAAGAAATAATTGTCGCACATCCATCCTTTGAAGACTCCCGTCGCGTTTTTCTTCAAACTTTATATCTACTTAACTTTTGAAGGGTGCCTGTCTTATGAATATAAAATACCTACTACTGACAATTCCCGGCTTCACACATATTAATATGTTCCTATAACGGTCAGTTATATTTTCTCAATTACAAAAATAAAATAAAATTACAATCAAAAAAATTCATGTAAAACGCCATCTACTGACCCAGGGACTGGCTGCATTGCCTTGTTGGATGGCAATGCTTATTCTTTGACCGAAATAAGAGCCAGCCGTTAGTCATGTGAATTTTCTATTAGTAGTTTACTAATGTCTTGGAACAGACTGTGTGCACTAGGTCTTCACAAACAAAGGCCGTAAAGAAAGAAATAAAAAGAAAAATAAACGTTATTTTCAAATTCAAATTCAAATATATTTATTGTCTCACATTATTACAGCGTACAATAAAGATCAAACTATCTTCATCCATTAAATAATTGTTCTACAATTCTACTTCATACAAATGTTGAATTTCAACATAATCATTATTCTAATTCATAAATTACAAAATTAAATGTCAATATTACCAGATTAAAAATAAAAATATTAGTCAATAAGTATATGGCAAAAATTACAATGTCAAAATAAAGGGCCCTTTAAAAAAATCCTCAACATTATAATAACACTTTTCAACCAATATATTTTGCATTCTACATTTAAAGACTGATAAGCTAAGGTCCCCTAGCTAGGGCATCAGGTAGGTGGTTATAAAGGGAAGCAGCCATTATGTGCGTTGTGTTTTCATAAAACTGTGTCTTAGCCTGGTGATAGGGCTGAACATAATATTTATTTCTATTCTTACGTGATCGCCTGTTTACAATTATTTTAAAATAATTTAAATTAGCTTTGACATAGCTACATGCTTCATAAATATATATAGAAGGCAATGTCAATAACTTTAATTGTATAAATATAGGCTTACATGAATCTTTTTGTTTCATGCCAGACATTGCTCTGATACACTTTTTTTGTAACCTAAATAAAGGTAATATGTTGATTTTTGCAGCGTTTCCCCAGTTCAGTATGCTATATCTTAAATTGGACGCAACAAATCCGTGATATGCACTAAGAGCTGCTTTTTGTGATGTTTCAGTGATTACCTATACGTTATAGACTATATAAAAACATTATTGTGTATTGATATTCTTCCAGTGTCAAAACCCTTATTGATTCATTAAATTTAGCGTAAGAAAACAATAAATCGGTACGACACCTAGCCTCATCTATTGCGAGCTAGGCTAAAACGGCATTAGATACTTTGTTTATCTGTCGATATCATCTATCTATCCATCATCATGCCTATTATCCCAAGAGGGGTAGCAGAGACAATCGAATGTCATTTACTACGATCCTGATATATACCTCTTTCGCTTCTTTTATATTCATTATACCTTTCATGCATTCTCGGCGATTGTGTGTACCTACCTACTTTTAATATTACTACCGATCAATACCTACATTTTTTATATGTTCAATAAGAGTACACCTAGATCGTCCTCTGCCAAGCGTAAACTGAGGAAATTTATAAATTATTACAATCGGCGCAAGAAAATTATTGTAAATATTTTACCTGGCTATTGCTATCATACAGAACAAACCGCTAGATAATCATCTCACGCGTCTTCCCCAGAATTTGTGTACAAGAGAGACTCAAATATTGCATGTATTTTGTATGTATAGTTGTTTATTTCGCGGGGTGTCAGGCACGTCTCCGTCCGTCAAATGTAATAATCTCATTTGTAAGGGCCACAGTAGCTATCGACCGCTGGCTTAGACCACAGTATTTATAATTCAGTAGGACTTACATATGTAACATTAGGCTAGCAACATATAATATTATAAAAAGGAAATATTTGTATTTTTGTTGTGTGTGTATGTTTGTAATGAATAAACTCAAAAACTACTGTGCCGATTTCAAAAATTCTTAGTTAAATACTACCCTTTTTGAAGAAAATTGGAACAAACAAAAGTGCATAATATAGTCTCGTTTCTCATCTTCATCGTGGATTTGAGATAGTTTTAAAAACAATGATTAAATTTTAAACATAATTAGCAAAACGGTGTTAAACAAATGTTTAGCTAAACTATGTTTTATTACTCTCTTATAAAGTCATTCAATATGAAAGACTGAGACAGCACTATTTTTACACTAAAAGCACTTGTTAAGTACGGTTCTGTAAAAATTTGTATTTATAAAGATTCAAATTCAATTCAATCAATTTTATTCAGTCTAATCGAAGATTATTCTGCAGAACTATTCAACAGACAATGATTTATGCTTATCGTGCAAATAGCATATCTCTTTTAGATATTCACAGCCAATAATCCTATTCTACATTTTTTATATCCTGTGGTAATTTACTCCATGACCCCTCCTCACGACCACCTCTCATATTTCATAGTCTTTCCAACGAGCCGAACATTCAAAGTCCATAATTTGGCAGTCATATTCTGTTATTGAGGAAAGGGTACCTTTATTAGGCCTTGCTGATAAACTTCTATAGTATTGCGGAGAAACGTAAGTAAAATATGTTTTTATTTATATATTTTGGAAAAATCATAATGTACCATCGTACCACAGCCTTGGAGAGTAACATTGCCTACATTTAGCAAATTGCCAATTGAATGTAACACAAAACAGGTGGAAGGCCTGTCCCTGCACTTCATTATACATAGTCTGGTCAAAAGTTCTGTCACACAATAAAAACTTTTGAATTTAAAATGCTGGCCACAAAAAAGTTTATTGAATTCGAATTTAGAATTTTTCATGAATATAAAAATGTGTACTTTTTAGAATTTTACTCATTTTTAAATATGGAGTGGACACCTATAGAAGACCGTAATGCGGTTATTGCGTTGCATTGTTGCAGTTACGCGCCAATTCAGATTTTTAACATATTGAAAAATTTGAATATAACCAAAAGATTCGTTTATCGTACCATCAAACGATACAATGAAGACCCTAGTGTAGATGACAGGTCAAGAATTGGTCGCTGTCGCTCTGTTAGGACTCCAGCAGTGGTAAAAGCTGTGAAGGCGCGAATTCAAAGAAATCCCATACGTAAGCAAAAACTTTTGGCCCTTCAGATGGGTTTAAGCAGAACCACGGTGAAAAGGGTGTTAAATAAGGACTTAGGGCTTCGGGCATATCGAAGAAAAACAGGACATCGTTTGAAAGCTCGTTTAATGGACCTGAGGTTGAAGAGATGTCGCGCTTTGTTGAAGCGGTACGCGGGAAACAAGCATCGGAAAATTATTTTTTCGGATGAAAAAATTTTTAATGTGGAAGAGAGCTACAACAAACAAAATGATAAGCAGTGAAGAAGCGAGCAACCGTGTTCCGCGTGTAAAACGAGGCCATTTACCATCCTCACTCATGGTTTGGTTGAGAGTCTCTTATTGGGGCTTAACTGAGGTACATTTTTGTGAGAAAGGCGTAAAAACAAATGCAGTTGTGTATCAAAATACAGTCCTCACGAACTTTGTGGAACCTGTTTCTCATACCATGTTCAATAACAGGCGCTGGATAATCCAACAAGATTCTGCGCCAGCTCATAGAGCGAAAAGCACTCAAGACTGGCTGGCGGCGCGTGAAATTGACTTCATCCGGCAACACTTGGAGGAAAAGGCCTGCTCAACGCGTCATCCTGATTTGGAGTCACTCAAGGCATCCTTGATTAAGGCAGCCGCCGAAATTGACATGGACCTCGTTCGTGCTGCGATAGACGACTGGCCGCGCAGGTTGAAGGCCTGTATTCAAAATCGCAGGGGTCATTTTGAATAAACTTTATTAGCATAAAAATTTGTGTTTTATTAAGTTCATTTTGGTATATAAATGTTTACATCAGTAATAAATATGTCTCAATTATTTTATATTAAACATGTGACAGAACTTATGACCTGACTAAGTATTATATAACTGTGGACACCGATCCTGTATGTTTTCTCCGAAGCACGACATTATTCTTAAAGAAAATTGGGGTAAGACTCGTATGCCGTAACGAAAAACCGTCTACCGTCAAGCCCCCTCTCCGCCACCCACTCCTCGCCGCCGCTCTCTTCTCCCTTGTGTGTGCGTGGCGCGTATACTATATACATCGATGCTTCTCGTGTGAGTATGTGTACTGTTTGTATACATAATAACTTTACTCTATATTTATTTATTGATTTTCTTTAGTTATAAAATTCTTTCAATAACTGTAAATTTCGTTATTTTATATCTGCCGGGCGTCCTTTGGCCGTCATTCTCTGTTTCTAGTCAGGATTGAATCTGAATATTCCTCTTGCACTAAACATTGCAAAACTTCATCAAAACTGCAGAAAAGTACTTAACAAAAGTAATGCAACTGATTTATTATTTATCTGATAATATCTTCCATATTAATAATATGCTAGTTTTCACATCATTTGTCATTCAACCTTCAAGACCCTTTTCATGCGATATGCTCATAAACACAAAAAAATACTTTGTTATAGGTAGAGAGATGGCAAGCGCTGGACCCCTACTCGACAATAAGAAATTGTAGAGGTGGGCTCAGACTACACGAAAAAGAGGTTTTCTGCCGGCAAGTGCTGACAATCACTTTCTGTCGCCATCTCTCTACCTATTATGTCTAAATAACATACTGTATATTATCGTACTACAATATATCTAATTATTCTCGTAATTATTTCACCCAGGAGTCCGTTAGTCTGGATTAGAAATATTCGAGATAATTGTATAAGAACGTAATATTTTTCAATTGCTTTCAAATCACTTAAGGAAGCGAGACTTGGGTATGGAATAAGAAGCATGAAAGTAAGATAAATGCGTATTGACCGCATCCTGAACGATGTCATTAAGAATGCGGAGTGAAAGATGATGTTGTGACTAAAATGAAGAAAAGTAGTTTACGCTGATTTGGATACGTTATAAGAATGAAGAATGAAATATTGACTAAAAGGGTTTATATGGCTGAAGTAAAAGGAAATGTTGACAGAAGACGACCTAGGTGTACTATTATTGAACATATAAAAATATATATTGATCGATGGCAATATTAAAAGTACATACAATCTCCGAGCATTACTATAAAAGAAGCGAAAGAGGTATGTCAGGATCGTGGCAAATGGCATTCGATTGTCTGTGCCTAACCCTCTTGGGATAAAAGGCATGATGATAGATAGATAGATTCAAATCAATTTATTATTTTAATATTTTATGTATTAAATATTTTGATGCAAAGTCTTACCATCAGTAATTATTATGAAAAGTTGTGAACATATTATGCACATTATTTATATTCTCTCGGGCCACAACACAGTGTATAGAAGCTGTGATGGCACGGCATCAAAATTTAGCTGAGTTATATTTACAGTAACTGAGGAATCACAATAAATAAATAAGTAAAAAAACCTTGCTTTAGGAGAGATCGTAAAGCAAGACTACCCTACTCAGCGGAAGACAAAAGTCACCCTTGTTTATTATAGTTGATACGCCCGTGGAAGGTTATCCGGGATAAAAACTAACTTAATTAAGTCAATCTCGGTCCTTAAAACTACCTCTGTGCAAAAAAGCAAGTCGATCGGTTGCTCTGTTTTGACGCGAAAAAAACTCAAACAAACAGACACACTTCCGCATTTATAATATTAGTTAGGATGATATTTCTTGAGGTTTCCTAAGCAACTTATGCATGAGCGGTAACCCATCCTTTTTCTAATCTTGCTTAACTACTGAAGTTGTATGTCGTCAGGTGACCGCCAATCTTTACCTCGTTAAGTAATGAAGACGAACTAATTGCACACATTGTTATTCTGAATACATTTTCTAGCACTACATTGTTCTATGGAGAGGTATATAGCTAGTTGCGTAACGACTACCTCCTCATACCTTCTCAACCACCCCTCGAGTCACAGTTCAATAATTATTTAGTTGGAAAAGTTCATTGTTAGAATTAATTTATTGAAAATTATTTATATATTTTAGGAAGCGACGTATTTGGTGTACTAAACAATGTATGCAGGAATACACAACTAAAATTAAATTAATATACATAATGCTGTTTTAGTTCCATCACTTACCTACTTATGGAAGGGAAACTCAGGTATGGAATAAGAAGCATGAAAGTAAGATAAATGCAGTGAAAATGGGGTCTTTACGTAGATTGTGTGATATAAAGCGTATTGACCGCATCCGGAACGATTTCTTTGAGAAAATTTCACAAATCACAATTTCTTGTTTTTTTCTGCTACAACAATGTTTGCTATTTAAAAATATGATTTTTTAAATTTGAATATTCGAATTATTTACACAAAGCAAATAACTTATGATGTCAACATTTGACTTGGCTAGTTTTTTGCACAGAGGTAGTTTTAAGGACCGAGATTGACTTAATTAAGTTAGTTTTTATCCCGGACAACCTTCCACGGGCGTATCAACTACAATAAACAAGGGTGACTTTTGTCTTTCGCTTTTCCATACCTAAGTTTCTGTTCTGTTCTGTTGAGGTATATTTAGATGGAAAAGCCTCTAAATGTGGTTTGTCAGATTAGTACATAAGTTTTTAATTAAAAAACCCATTGGTACATGACCGGAATCCGTGGTCTGCCTAGTTAATACCAGAAGTCTTAATCACTCGGCCACCGACGCACCATCGTTTTGTTTACCCAACTACACATTTGTTGAACTGTGGTTGGGTGGCTTAATCATATTTCACGACCACTTACATTGCCAGGCGCTTACTCGCTAGATGTTGTGATACAATTATTATTATTTTAGTAACAATATGTTTTTCATTTGATTTTCATCTGAAAACTTATCACTTTCTAGATAGGTCGCAACTGCTATAATTATGAAGGATGAAAGATTGACTAAAAAGGTTTATATGGCAGTAGTTAAAGGAAATGCTGGCAGAGGACGACCTAGATGTACTTTTATTAAATACTAGCCGTTATGTTAGGAATAGTGACGTAATTTAGCAAACGCAAAGAGATTTCAACAAAATTGTTTACCCCCGTAGTTGCCCGTGAGACACAAGTTCGAAATGTTTGAAATGCGAAACAATTTCCTCATACACAATTTTAACATCTCCTTGCATCCACCCCACCTTGATAGGCCACCTAGGCTCCTATGACCTCTAGTTATGTTTCAAATAAGTAGATCCGACAAAAACAACTCACCTACCGATTAATCGGTATATTGTTACTGTGACGTCTATAATACTTGACATTGGCGGAATCATCACAACCCTGATGAATCTATATAAAAAAAATAGCTGTAATAAAATAGAATATAATAGGTAGATATGTCAGGATCGTAGCAACTAGAATTCGATTGTCTTTTCGAATTCGATAGTTTATATATTTTCGAAATGTGCATATTTGTGAAACGGAGCCCACTGTTTTTCTAAAAGAAGGGTGACATCTGTTTATTTAATTCAAGATACAAGAACGACTTGATTCTCCCATTATTCAAAACGGCGAAGGTGTCAAGGAACTGTATGAGAATGGCTGTCACGCTTTATAATAAACTGCCAAAGGACATTAAAAATGAAAAACAAAACAAAAAACGTTTAAGCGAGTTTTGCGTAATGGCTGGTGGGACATTGTTTCTACACTGTAAAAGAATACTTGACAAATAAATATTAGAATTTCCTTACTCGTAGATTGGAATATAATATGTTGTTTATGCTTGTGCTTTAGAATATAATAATGTATTGGTGTCATGTAATATGGAAGTAATAATGTGCCACTTACTGTATTTTGCATAACCAGGAATCTGGTGAAAGTGCCTAGGCTTTCTGCAAATAAATATCTTTCTTTCTTTCTTTCTTTCTTTATTTGCCTACCCCTTTTGGGATAAAAGATGCGATGATAGATAGATAGATGTAGATAATAAAGTAAAGTTGCTAAGTCTAAAACTACATTATTACAGGAAGCTACATTATCCCTGAGTGCTATAGGCTATAATTTATTCTGTTTGAAAATATCCATGGGCGATGTATTCGTCATATTTTCTTCTTTTTAGCAAAGTAATTTTAATACGATAAATCTTATTAATGAATGAAAATGAGAAGAATTCAATAATTACGTAAATACTTAGTTAAAGTAAACAAGCAATTGTTTTGTCTTCAATTTCTGATGAAATATGTTACATCGCGAATTTACCATTCGCAGAAATAAAGAACATGTTTTCCCAAAACAATATAATTGTTTTATTATTCCTATGAACTCGGAACAAACAGAAAATATATGTAAATATAGGTACCTAATAAATAATAATTGGTACGACTCGCGCGCTGAGAATTCCGTACAATTTTTTCGGTCAGAACTTTAAGACAGGACTTTTTTAAATTTTAGACTCAGTAGTTACGGATATAGGGAGGGGGGGGGAGGGGGATACAAGGGTGCTATGTTGGTCATTACGCACGAGGCGGTATTTTCAGCGCGAGCCACTAGGCGAGCGCTATAAAAAAGCTGAGTATGTAATGACCAATGCACACGCGTTTCATACGACGTTTTTCAACACACTTGCTAGGAAACAAATAAACTTCATGGAGTCAAATTTACGTATTCAACGCCACTTGAAGTCGACATTTTTAATAATTAACCACAACACGGCGAAAATCTTAACAAATATTTATGGAAATGTTTTGTTTTTTCCCGCGTGCCAGATAAGGCACGGATCACTTCGCCAAACAGCCAAAAAAGTCGTGAAAAAAAATAAAAACTATTATGCGGTTAAATTAAGAATGCTTTGTGGACACACATACAATTTGAAATCTTGTACGAATTTAACTTCATTGGGTTATATTATAACTCTTGTGCTGTAATATAAAGAAAAAGCACGCGTGTTTAATATATTATGGAATTGTGAGTCTAAAATTGAGGTAATAAAACTCACGTTACGAGCAAGTGTGTTGAAAAATTATAAAACACATATAATATTTGTATTCCCTGTAACGAGACCTTTTATTTTATATGTCACAATGACATGACGCACTTGAAAAATAACTTTTTTTTCGATTCCACATCCGGTCATGGCGACATACGCACGCGTTTTCGTCGTGGCGTGATGTGGAATCCAGTTTAATCCTGTTCGCGCTGTGATGGTTGTGATTAATCAGTGATTAATAAGACATATCACGGTCGGCGGGATTATCTTAAATACCGATTTATCGGCTATAAACACTATAAAGGCTATAATACTTGACATTGGCAAATCACCGATGAACATTGGTGGAGCCATAATAAAAAAGAAGAAGAAGAAATTTTTTTTCATTTTCATTTTTACCCCAATATTAACCCTCACGAAATTCGATTATTTCCGTGATTGGGTCATGAAACTCTATACTTTATGTACCAAGTTTCAACATTTTTCGTCTAGTAGATTCGGAGAAATTAAGGTATGACAGACGGACAGACAGACACCATGACATGAGTGTTCTCATATAAGGGTTTCCGTTTTTTCATCGGATATATTCGAAACCCTAAAAACACAAAAGTGTATTTTGTACCTATTTAATTTTGAAGAACGTACGTACAATTCTGAAATTTCAGGACATATTTTCAACAGGCGCATAAAACATAAGGCCATAATCGCATAAGTTTGGCCAAAGTTCTGTACAAAATTCATGACGAAGCAGATCCAGGGACCGCGAATCTGTAATTATTTAACCGCCCACCGGGAAACATGAAGTGTTGTCGTACGAAACCGCTAGACCTGCAATACATTGTACAAATATTTTCCTATTTTTTGTTAGCATTATACATTGAAGGTTTTTGTCTTGAATATATATTATTACTCATTGCAAAAGAAGCAATGTATGTGAAATTATATATACAAGTTGTGAGTAGTTTGCTCTTGTAGTGCATTGTAGGAGGAAGGTATAGGGTGCCTCGGGCGTGACACCGGAGCGGGAGGAGTATAGTCCAGCCACTTGTGTGATACCTACTTCAACATTTTTACCACAATTTGGGGAAAATTTTTGAATAATTTCCTATTTGTTTTTATATGGAAACATTTTCCTTAAGAATTTATGTATATAACATTTTAACAAATATGTGTACAATTCGTAAATAATTTTGAGTTCTTTTGCTAAGTTAAGCTATGTATGAGGAATTTTTAAATCAAACTTCAAAGTGCTTATTTTATAAATGAACGCTTGGCTTGTCACGTAGATTTCTAAAGCTTTACATTATTGTAATAGAGTTAAGATTTTATTAAAAAAGTGCAACTGTAGAAAGTTTAGGTAGGTAATCTGTAAAAGACAAAACCTAAATAAACATTATTTATGATTCTGTCGATCACATTTGAAAGGATGTCTTTATTTCTTTATTTTCACACATATCTACATAGAATTATGTAAAACATGGAATATTATACATACGTACCTACCTATTTCTACTTCGTTTGTATCATAAACTAACCTTATAAACCTAGGAAACCTATATAAACACAATAATCGTAAAACATTACCTATTATCAACATTTAAAGGAAACGCCGCGTAGGCCGTCGAAAACTAAGCCTAAATAATTGAAAAGTTCAGTAATGTTTAAATCCACACACAGCACGTCATATTTAAAAAATGATTAATTTATTAACGTTAATTTTATATTATTTTTCCCACAACGGGAAAATTATTCCCTCCTATAGCAATACTAAAACGAGGGCCGGGTCGGATCGGGCAGTGTTCCCGCGGATGCCATTGTCGACGCCGACTCAAGGCGCTATCGGCCAGTGTTGCCAGACCCCGTTTCTCAAGGTCATCTCACAGTTTGACACCTGTTGTATGCGCTCGTACTTTATCTAATAGGTATGTATCATTTATTATTACTAGATTTTCTTATATAGCCTTAATTATATAGAAATGAAGTTTTATTATTATTTTAATTGGATTTGTAATTAAATAATTAATTGTTGTGGCTTTTTCAGAAATCACTGATCTAAAATCTGACTTAAATATTTAAGTTGATTAATACGGTAGTGTTTGTATTATGAATTGGCTTATCCTGTATGCGAGTTCCTCTGACAGAGAGCGATAGGACGGAAACGTCGGGTTCACTCAAATAATTCAATTTAATTTCACCGCGCGAGTCGACACTGCAATGTGCTTGCTCATCCAATAGTAAACTCAATCGAATCTAACTTTTTAATATACTGGAAAGTCCAAAACTACTGAACCGATTTAAACGTCCGAAGTATGATGGACCGAAAGAAGTCCAGAAAGACATAGGTTTCCGTAAGAACCGGAAAAAGACGATGGAACTGGCTAAACTAGAGGTTTTAAATTTCAAGAGTCGAAGACTGGGCGGAAATTTGGTTACCTATTATATGAATACCTAATGAAAGATTCCTTGTAAATTTTTATGGAGATTCTTCTAGTTTGCTAGCATTTTTAAAAGTGGTTTACTTTACAAAGGACAAAAGCCTCCAGGATTTTCCATTTTGGTCTAGTCCACTACATTTGACAGCTAAGCCTCCCTTGTGTGGCCTTCCATATTATTGCCAGCAATTTCGTTCTGTTATAGATTTTTTTTACATAGTTTCGACTTCAAGGGTTTCAAACCGATAAGTAGACATATTTTGCTCGTCCTCTATGTAAACTATTTTCATCAGGCAATAAATCCTGACCTACCTGTTTTCATAAATAATCGTTAAATTATGTGTGGGGCAGGAAAATTAGCTTTATCTGTTCGTAATTCTATATTATTATTTAAAAAAAAATTTTTTATTTATAATACGCTTTTCAGTTCAATTTTATACCTTTGTGTGTTATACAGCGCTTCCAAAGATTTTTTTTAATTTTTCTGGAATATTGTCTCTATTCTGCAATATATTGAATACAATTTTGATTGAAACAGTTTTAAACTATTAACACGAACACATTGTTACGGTGAACTAATGACCCGAGGGAGGTCTCACTGAGACAGTTCTAGTCAATATTAATACTTACTGAAATAACATTAATATAAAAGCTGTCACGAAAAATATTCCATGGAATATTGAAAAATCGGAATCACGGAAGCAGAAAATCATGTCGATGCTGTGAAAACACAGTGAAATGGAAATCTCTCTTCAGATGCAATTAAACAGATACCTATTGAAAATTCATTTTAGTTTGCACTAGCGATCGCCCGCTACTTTGCATGTATTTCGATCGAGTTGAAACAAAAAGTCTGTAAGTTTGATCAAAATTGATTCAATTTTTTTTCGAAATAGATTTCACGTTGGGCCAAGTTTATACTTATCAAGTATTGAGCCACGCAAAGAGTATGGTTCCGTACTATGTAGGTAAGTTACCATTACCGACTTTCTAAAGTACTTTCAAATCTCTAAAGTATTAGATTCCCGTCCAGGATTCGTCGGTGGAATCCAACGTTAGTTCATCCCAATAGAAAAAGCACTTTCAGTTTTTCCCTAATTTTCCAAATTTCAGGGTAACTTAACCTAATTCACACTATTACGAGCGTTCTCAAATTTCATTTTAAATATTACCTACTTATAGATAAAATTGTGAATTTATGATTCATATCTTATATCGTTTCGAACCTTTGAAAGATAGACGGACTATCAGACATCGTTTGTCCGTGAAAATCATCATCGCCAGGGCTCTTTTTAACCGACTTAAAAAAAAAATTTAGTCTTCGCAATCTTTTTTTATGTATGTTCCCCGATTACTTGAACACGCCTTGACCGATTTGAAAACTTTTTTTTTGTTTGAAATGGTATACTTTTCAGGTGGTCCCATGATCATCAGGTCAGGATCTGATGATGGGATCCTGGAGAAATCAAGAACTGTTCAAATTAATTTTATAGACACACTTGAAGCGATTTGGGTATTTTTTGTATAGTGACTTGTGCATTTGCTTTCGGAAGGCACATTTTTCAGTGCATAATTTTTGAAATCGGTACACTCTTTTTTAAAAGGCAATTATTTCATGACGTGCCTAATATATCTAGCGTTTAAAGAAAGGGTGAATATAATTTATATTCTGAAACGCAGTTCTCAGGAACAAAGTCATATTATGTGAAGATATAATTAGTTGTCGATACTCATGGCAGCGGCCTATAGTTGACCTAGTATTGTGACCTACAAAAGTTGTTGATGATTAGACAATCTTCAAAACAACTTATCAAAATTGTAGACAACTGACAATTGCAGGCGACTCAGTAAAATGAACAGACAGGTTCCGATAAAAAATTAAATTTCCCGGGGGATTGAATTTTTTTCCGGGATAAAAAAATGTGCAAAAAATTACGTTAATCCGTTGCTACGCTTTGACGTGAAAGAAGTGCAAACAAACAAACACAAGTTAGTTAGGAAGTTATGATTCTTTTGAATCTAATGTAAGCCCTATACTAATATTATAAAGAGGTAAAACTTCATTTTTTGTATTTTTGTTTGTAATGACTAAACTCAAAAACTACTGAACCGATTCTAAAAAATATTTTACTAATAGAAAGCTACAATATCCCTGAGTGACATAGGCTATATTTTATAATGTTCGAATATATCCACGGGCGGAGCCGAGGGGCTAAAAGTCTAGTTAATGATATAGTTAAGTTTATAAAATGCATAATTTTGTTACCTAAATAATCATGACTAACAGGCAATCCTACTGATTCCTACTAATATTATAAACGCGAAAGTTTGTGAGGATGCATGGATGTTTGTTACTCCTTCACGCAAAAACTACTGGACGGATTTTGATGAAACTTTACAATGTTATAGCTTATACATCAGAATAGCACATAGGCTATAATAGACAAAAAAAGTCCGCGGTAGCATACCATATTGTACCCGTGCGAAGCCGGGGCGGGGTTAGTCAGTGACTATTGTATATTTAAAAAAAATGGGCGTGACATTCAGATAGAAAGACATGCTAGTCTCCGTTTTAATATTGCCTTTTGCCTTCTGAACCCTAAAAACAATGTATTCTGAAATAATTATCTGCAATCTGTGTAATTTGAAGTTAATAACTTTAATCGTTTTTGAGTTAATTGATAATATTATTTATGAAAGGTATAATTAATATAAAAGAAGCGAAAGTGGTATGTCAGGATCGTAACAAATCGTATTCGATTGTTTCTGCCTACCCCTCTTGGGATAAAAGGCGTAATGATAGATAGATAGACAATAATATTAATTATAATATAGTAGAAAGAAAAAGGAAATTGTAATAGAAATATAAATGCCATGTAAAATCTGTCATGAAACGTTTCTTTAGACGTTGGTTTGATTTAATTTAAATTAGTTATTATTTATATAGGAAACTAATTAAGAATTTTCTAACCTGAATTCCATCGACGGTACTGATCAACAAAGTAACTGAGGTTCAAGTAAAAATATATGTTTTCCAATTGGACATTATTATTATGCAAACACACAACAATCGGCGAGCATGTATAAAAGGTATGATGAATATAAAAAAAGCGAAAGATATATATATATATATATATGTAAGGATCGTAGCAAGTAGCATTCGATTGTCTCTGCCTACCCCTCTTGGGATAAATCAGGATAGATAGATATTGTGCAAACGAAAAAAAAAAATTAAAATTACTGACATGTGTGTTTGGGTGTATGATTCTGTAAAGGTGAAGGGTTTTTTACGCATTTTAAAAACTTCCAGAAGCAAAGCCTGGTAGAAAAGCTGATACATCCATACTAAAATAAATGCAGAAGTAACTCTGTCTGCATATATGTTACGCTTTCACGGCTAAATTACTGAACCGATTTTGATGAAATTTTACACAGAGAAGCTAGGGAAGGATATATGCAATTTTTTTAAATCCACTCCCCGAAGGGGGTATAATAGGGAATTAAAGTTAATATGGGCCCCACGAGGGCAGCCCGTGGCCGAAACCTAGTCTATAGGTACTAATATTATAAAGAGGTAAAGTTTGTAAATTTAAATGTAGGGGGTAATCTCTAAAATTTTGATTCTGAAAATTCTTTTCCATAATTTGTATAGGGATGTTAAAATAATCCCCCTGTGTCATTGTTTAGCATATAGTTACTTATTCAATATATCTAAGTGAAATAGTCGTTATTTTTTAAATTGTTTTTATTGAATAGTAAATATATAATAAATAATTATTTTGCCCCCTTTTTTTTAAAAACCATATTTAACCACCCATATTTCCTATTTAAAAATACCCATTGAAAAAATGAAAGCTATTTCACTTAGATATATTCAGTAAGTAACTATATGCTAAATTACAGTGACACAGGTGGATTATTTACAGAGAAATTGGGAATAGTTTATCCCAGAAAAATTATGGATATAGGAGCCGTAATAGGAAAATATACCTATTATCCTTGAGTGCTATAGGCTATATTTTATTTTGCTTGTTATTATAGTATAGATTAGATAGACCTTATGGTCTGAAGACCTTATGTGTCCTTAGATGACACAGTGAGACAGAATTGTATTGTTATATTATGATAAACACAATAACATGTTGATTATGTTCATGTTAAAGGTTAAATGACATCGTAACACTATGGGCTATTTATTGGATAACAAAAGGTCAAACTCTTATTTTGATAACTATCAGAGGCGTGAAGCTAAAGGTCCAGGGTTCGATCTCTAGGTAGAGTAAAATTTATACAAATAAATAAAATTTAATGTATTTTGAGTACAAGGTACGGTCCACCGAATCCGACCACAGGCTCGTCCAATTCTTATAGCGCGGCCCACCATCCGTTTTCAAATCGTTGTTTTTTTTGCTTGATTTCGATGACCGGAACGATCTGTCACACACACACACATCCACACGCCTTTGTTTTTTAATCGAATCTTGTGTGATCTAGATCGTATGATTTACATTGCTAATGTGTGGCCTGTCTTTAATCTCGATCATACGGCGGCCGGACCGAACATTTTCTGTGAGATACCGGAGCGTAGGGTGTGGGCTACCTTAGAATCTGGTTTATACCTACTTCACTAGCTATATTATTAAATTATCCTTTCTGATATGACGTCATTTGTGTCTATGTATTACATATTAAATTATGAAAATAAAATAAAGTTAAATATTAAATCCTCATACAAGAAACGTGTTTTATTCGGCGTTTTTTTGCTCGATCTTAATAATGGCAATACATACAAACGTCTAACTAGTATAACTATAATGCATCCGGGCAAGTGTAAGTCAGAGTCGCGCTAATTTATTCCTGCGCCACACAGGGGCTTCAAACTTGGTGTAACCTTAGTGCATACTATTGAGTGTACAAATTCGTGTGCAAACGACTCACACTTGGCAGGTTTTTCTATTTTAACTACCCATCCAGAAAGCTTCGGTTCAAAAATTACGCTCAAGATTTGAATTCAATATATGTCGCTGCGCATTACTCGAGACTACTCGAGAGGTGTTGGAGTAGAAAATGTTGAAACGCATCAAAGTGTAATAAATTTTCTATTCAAACTCTTTGCAAAGTATGTTTCCATTTGTTACCTAGGAACTAGTGATGTTACGCAGCTTCGACTTTGACTCAGAAAAGTCGGAACTTCCGATTTATTTTACTCCGACTCCGACTTTCAAAATCGGACATAGTCGAAGGTAGCAAATCAATCAAAAACTCGGTTCATTTGTTTGTTCTTGTGGACGTGCTTCAATTTATTAAAGTTGTAAATTTTAGCAGTGTTATTCATCTTAACCGACTTCAAAAAAAGGAGGTTCTCAATTCGACTGTATATTTTTGTTTGTTATTTTGATGATTCTTTTTTTATTTGAAAGCTGGTGCTTCCCGTGTGGTCCCATTTTAAGAGAAATTTGGTTCAGTAGTTTTGAATAAAAACGGATTTATAAGTCAATTTTTGTCATAACTCGATGAAATGCCAAGCCGATTTCGATTATTTATTTAACATAACAAGATGAAGCCAAAAACAAGATAGTGTTATATAGCACTTTAATGTGATTGATGCGAATATTTGTGTAAAACTTGTGAGAAAATATTATTCAAGAAAAGGAGACAACTATGTCGTTAAAGGATCATTTTTTTATAGAGAAGACGACATGTGACCTTGCCACCGCCTGATTGTTAAGCATAGGTGGCTAGTCCATGAATGCGCGCGACTGGCAGATTATAATACAGTCCGCCAGTCGCGCCCACCTGTACACCTCTCTTCGGCCTTTGCCTTTGACTCCGACTTCGGTTCCGGTAAAACCACCTTCGTAACCATGGACGTAAAAAAGGAGAGGACGGATCGCCGCTAAGACAAAAGTGAAGCAACCAAGTTATGACAGTTTCATTGTAAATACGAGCCTCACGCACACATTCTCATTCGGTTATGCTGATCAGCCGCCATTAAGAAAATAAAAAATAATGACGTCTTGTGTAGTAAAATTATGCAAAAACAACTCCATTACTCATAAAAAATCTCAAGGAATCACATTTCATAGGTATGTTAGTAATTTACCACTTATTCTACAATTTAAAGATATATTAGAGATAAATAAAATCGGTAGCAGTTTGTAACATCTCTGGTAGAAACGATACAGTATCAAGATTTAATATTTTTGTTAGACAAGATCGTAAAGTGGTAGAAATGTTGCAGCAGTTTTTAAGTGTCGACTTCTTACAATGTCTTTGTAATAATTTGTAACCTTTGAGTATATACCAATGTAGGTCTAAACAATTTTCTCTGTCACTTTTGGCAGGTATGAGGTAGACCCCCAAGTGCTAATCCCCATACCGCTGTATTTTCTGTCGCTTTATTGTCGCAACAGCTTTTACATTATTATGGAAATTAAGGTAGAATACAAACATAACAAAATAAAATATACCATATAATATAATACCTACCCCTACCCCTCTAGCATTACGCTCTCGGCTTCGCCCGTGGATATTTACGAACAAAATAAAATATACCCTATAATATAACCTTTAATAATATAATATTTTTTTACGATGTGTGAAAGAGTTCATAGAGACAGTACCGGTAGTGTCATAGAGGCGTATTTTATTACCGCGTTAGCTGTGAAAAGGAGAGGAGTGTATAAGGCCATAAAATTCCTAGCAAACTTAACACTAAAATAAAATGGCTTGTGGTCTTTTATTTGTTGTTTTTGTTCTTGCAACCTATTTCCTCAAAGTAGATATTTAAGTAGATACTTAAACACTTGCTAACATGTAAACATAATTGCCTTTTAAAAAAAGTGTAACGAATATGCACTGAAAAGTGTGCTTTCCGAAAGCAAATGCACAAGTCACTATAAAAAAATACCCAAATCGCTTCAAGTGTCCCTATGAGTTCTCGATTCTCCAGGATCCCATCATCAGATCCTGACCTGATGACAATGGGACCACCTGGAAAGTATACCCTTTCATAAAACATTTTGAAATCTGTCCAGGCGTCTTCAAGTAATCGGGGAACATACATAAAAAAAAACATAAAATATTCCGACGAATTGAAAACCTCCTCCTGCTTTTTTTGAAGTCGGTTAATAACATAGTATACTAGAATAATGAGTGTAGCCAGGAATGGGGCAAAATTTGGTTCGCGGTCTTCAGGGGGGACAAAATCAAGGAAACTACTCTACGCTACGCACGCATGATAAATGTGACACTAAACTGTGGTAGCACTTCTCTCCTTTTGTATCACATGTGCCATTAAAGTCATTATGCATCAGTGGTTAAGACGTCTGGTAATTACTAGACGGACCACGGTTTGATCCCGGCCATGTACCAATGGGTTTCTTATAATTAAAAACTTATGTACATAATTCGACAAACCACACTTATTTCCATCTAAATATACCTCAACAGAACTGGCCATTAATTAGGTATAGCCTCTCAAATACTATCGGCTAAAAGAAGGAGGGTAAGGTAACCTGGGACCGATAACACAGTTTCAGGAGCTGTAAAGCAAGCCGTGAAGAAAAAAAAAGTCATTAATTTTAAGCTGCTTTAAAAATTTCAAATAAATACTTAACCGGACCGCCATTGTACCTCTGAAGTATGCAAGCCAAACAAAAATAATTCGTATTCATAAAAATGCTGAGAATATGTGCTTTAATCGCCTCCTCGTGCTTCGGAGGACACGTAAAGCAGGCGTCCGCACACCGCAAGACCGTGAAGGTGTGTGTGTGTCGTGTTGACATTGCTGAACCGATTTTGATGAAAGTTACTGAAAATTTAAAAGCTTAATTTAGGTAATATTAAAATTTTATTCGCAGATAGGCTTGGTGAATAAGAAGTTCATGGTTTAAATACCGTCCGTTCTGGCTAAATGTGGCTATTGTTACATTCTGGTCACGCCACAAGGTATAACATCCAAGATGATAGTATTAAATATCAAGAATAAGAAGCACTCATGAATGACAATGTTTGTGCAAAATCTCTTATAAGAAACCGGAGAAGGGTAAGTTACGAGTTTCATCAAAATTTACAACAACATAAATATTTCTCTTGGATTGAAATTTCAAAGGGAATCCAATAATGCGGAATATAATTATATATGCATTTATTTATATATGCACTCCGCCCCTTATTTCCTCATCGTCTTCATGTTCATTCAAGACCGAGAACCATAGGCGACGTCTCCGTACATTTTCTCTGAAACGTCTATTTTTTTGTCGCTAAATGTGGACATATCAAGCCATTTTACAAGTCCGAAAAAAAATTTGTGAATAGTGAAATATATAAAGAAAATATATAAATAATAAAATATTATTAAATCTTTGTAGTATCTTTAAAAAAAAAATCGCAAGTTACAGCACGAAAATAATTTTTGCTCTCAAAATTCTCAATATTTTGAGCGACAACTAACGTTAAAAAAAAACTATATTGTAGGAAAATCAATGTACTAAAGACATTGCTTAAAAAATGGCAAATTAATAGCGTGTTTATTTTTTAATTAATTGAAAAGCCCGAAATTCCGTAAATATCGGCAGATGGCGGACAGATACCGCCGGCAGCGGACGTGTCCCGGACGCTCTGGTGAACTCGCCTGATTATAAATTAGCGATGTTTTTCTCGTAATCCTATTGTCTGTCCCTTTCACACCCGAACTTAAACGTCTACCACTATCCCGCTCTAGCTATCTTATTAGAAACAGCGGGCTTTCTATACATACTAATACTACTTAGTTTTTAATAAACTACCATATGTCTCGGTTTTGCCTGTGTAAATATCTGAATTTATACCTACTTAGGTCTTGATGGACTAGGCTTTTCCCGGCTTTACCTATGTAAATAGGTAACTTATACCTACTAAGTTTTTCATAGACTACCCTAATGTCTCGGCTTTGCCTGTGTAAATATTTTACTTTATACCTACTTAGGTCTTGATGGACTAGGTTTTTCCCGGCTTTGCCTGTGTAAATATCAGACTTTATACCTACTTAGGTATTGATGGACTAGGGTTTTACCCGGCTTTGTCTATGTAAATAGGTAACTTATACCTACTTAGTTTTTCATAGACTACCCTATGTCTCGGCTTTGCCTGTGTAAATATCTGACTTTATACCTACTTAGGTCTTGATGGACTAGGCTTTTACCCGGTTTTGCCTATGTAAATAGGTAACTTTATACCTACTTAGTTTTTGATAGACTACCATATTTCTCGGTTTTGCCTGTGTAAATGTGGTGTTTTATACATACTTAGGTCTTAATGGACTAAGCTTTTACCCGCCTTTGCCTGTGTAAATAGGTAACTTTATATCTACTTAGTTTTTGATAGACTACCATATGTTTCGGTACTGTTTAGATATATTTACTGTGGCCGAGTGTAAGTATAAAAGGTTATGTACATACGTAAGCTTAATTTCTGTACTCTCACTGTTTTGTAGTATTCGGCCGTAGTGCTAATACAAAATAAGAAAAGAGGAACACCGGGACGAGGAGTAGTGTATAGGCAGAGCGTATGCTACGTGGCAGGCACGCTGAGCGGTTGTATTACTCCATCTTTTCTTTTTACATTGATTGTAGATATTGAATAATAAGGATTTTGTATTATAATTTCAAATATTATACTTACTCAGAGTCAAAAGTATGTTTTTTTATATTCTTCTTACGTCGTTTTCTAATACAAATCTTACGTAGTTCTTTATTCCTTTTATTACCCATTATTTACACTAAACTATAAATTACTACTTATTAGTTAATACTTAATAAAATAAACTATAATATAATCACAAAAAAATACAAAATAAAAATAAATTGTGTAACGAGATTTTATCAACAAATTTACACGATATGAGAGGAACGTGCACTTTCTAGACGTCTCAAGTCAACGGCTGTGACGCGAAATAGTCGCGCGGGATATGTTCGCGCGTGCATCATTTTATGAATACAGCGTGTTTGATATTTGTCTCCCTCACAAAGTTTTATAGACCAATGAAAAAATATTTTTAGTAGGATGTATCTACCTACACTAGTAAGGGCATGTAATAATCTCAATATTCTGATTATCAATATTCCGGTATATATCTTCCATAATACCGATAATTATTACGTACTAGTTTTTATAATATTTTCTGATTCTAATAAAATAACACACTGAAATACAATGTTTATTTTAAATTATATTACTTTATTTGATATTTTATTTCTTCTTAAATTATCTCTGAATAAAATATAGATTTGGTACCTACTATTGGCCACGCACTCGAAATCCACAGTTTACTTACTACTCTAAACAAAATAGGACGTTTGAAGAAGAGGCAGTGTTTATTGGCTTGTGATTGTGATAAAAAAGAAAAATACATCATGCAACTTTTAATTTAAATTAATTTAATACTTAAAATTTCACTCAGTAAATTTTAAAAGATTTTTTCTAACAAATAAAAATAAAGCTTCTAAAGTATAAATAAACAAAATGAAATAGTGATTTTAAATTCACACATTGGTTATAATAATTGTTCTAGATGTAACATCATTACAATGGAATAAGTTTTTATACCTATTCCTTTCGAACAAACAACTTCAGACACAAACTGAACCTTTTTATTGAGTAAATACTTGATAAAAACCTTATAACTATCTATAATTCAACATAGATGTTTGAAATATTTTTACTGTAACAATAATAAACACAAGAAACATCCTGTGAATGTAAAAAGATAGTCGCTAAGTCCTTTGATGCCGTGTGGCTCGCGCCGCGGCTAATCGACCGGCCGCCAGGAGAAACCGCCAAAGGCAAAGGGATGCCGCAAATCGATGTCAAGAGTTGGCAAAGCAAAGTGTCGATTACGCAATTTCTAGTTTCTTTTATAGTTAGGCACCTATAATAATTAGGTGGGTAGAAATAAAAGTACAAATTAAAGAAATTTTTATATGGAAATGACTTTCGGTCAAATTTCACGCAATTTTGAGAAGATTCGTTTCGTAATTCTGAGCAAAAGTCTCCAAGGACGCGACTTTCGAGTTTCAGAGTTATTGATAAGAATTGGTCTACAAAAAGGCAGCGGTAGCGGTATAATTTTTTTTTTTTTTTTTTATTTTAATTTAATTTTAGAGAATGATTAACTTATATTACACTTACGCATTGGATGTAAAACATTACTATTATTAGGCACAGTTAAAACTCATACATGCTAAGTCGCTGGCAAAACGAAAATTAATTATTTCAGTCCGATTATTCCTATGTTCCTAGATTGTGATGTCGCGGTCTCGGTATGTTCATAGTAGGCGCGCCGCATCTCCCCGCAAATCGAAGCTTGCATCACTCCGCCTCACCCCCTCTACTGATTTTTTTGCACAAGCAGTGAGGGCCTTAAACGGTTCTAGAATCAAAACTGATAAAATGTTACCTTCAACTACATCTCAAGAGGGGTAGGCAGATACAATCGAATGCCATTTTCTACGATCCTGGCATACCTCTTTCGCTTCATATCTTTCATACATGCTCGGCGATTGTGTGCACTTTTAATATTTCCAAAAGTACACCTAGATCGTCTTCTGTCATAATTTCCTTTCACTTCAGCCATATAAACCTTTTAAGTAAATATTTCATCCGTCATTCTTTACTTATAATATACAACTTTATGAACATTACAAGGAACTACACTATACCATCTACAAGCAATGTCACTGTCGGTGGGAAAATCGGGAACTTTATCCTTTCAGTGTCTCTAGGAAGGGATCAAATAGGGCCATTTTACCTTTTGGCGGATGATATTAGTGACAAATTGACAATGTCCTCTATTTGCGAGTTATGATAATAATAAACTTTAGATTATACACTCTAAAGCAGTTGTTCTCAAACGTTTTTACGCCGTAGACCCAATCACTTGCTAGTTTTTTTTAATTTCTGTAGATCCATGTAGTATTTTTTCCTTGCTGACGTGGATCCCTCAGCAAGTAGATATCGACCCCTGGGGGGTCTATATAGACCACTTTGGGAAACGATACTCTAACTAAAGGGTCTCTACGTGTTTGAACTATGTGCCCATGCAAGCCTTATAATTACAAATAAGCCCGCTTTATTTATATCTGACCTTTTGCATTTACTTCTTTCTAGAATTCTGTACCTAAATAAAATAACGAGCGAGTCTATGCCAGCCTTACAGTAGTCGCATATGATGTGTAACATCTGACATATCACCTTATTATTAAGCCTCATTAACATTATAACATGAAAACATTAACACTTTATACACAAAACCGTAGGTTCAGCGCACAGCTGATTCGTTCTCCTTCTCTATTTCCCTTTCACTTTCTCGTCACATACACGCGCACACTGTTGGCTGACAGTACCAACCTCTCGGAAAATGGGTTGGTACCATCTGACGGCCAACTCTATCACCGCGCGTTCATTGGTCAAATCAAATAGCGTGCGCTTCCCCGGCTTCCTGTTACACACTTCCGTCCCGTTTTACGATATCACTCCCACAGATCGCAGGAAAGCTAGAGAAATAAATATGTTACACATGAAAATTGAAACCGATACAGTTTCTCGCCGAGCCTAGGTATGACGTCATACGCCCTTTCGAAAAATAATAATTTAAAGCTTAAAATCGTGAATTTAATTTCGTTGCGATGACAATAATATGTCAATTTTTTATAAAATTGTCGCTACTGTCGCCATTCAAACGAAACTCAGAACTTTAGGATTAGGATTAGAAGTTACTAATATTATAAAGAGGTAAAGTTGGTGAGGTTGTAGGTGAGGTAATCTCAAGATCTACTGAACCGATTTTGAAAATTCTTTCACTAATAGGAAGCTACTTTATCCCCGAGCGATTTATGCTATAATTTATTTTGTTCGAAAATATCCACGGGCGAAGCCGGGGGCGGAAAGCTAGTGTATCATAAATAGCCGCGTTTCCCAATACGGCCAGTCACCGTGGGAGTACTAGACCATCACTCTCTAGAGGTTAACAGAACGCCTCCACATAATTAGATGGTAGAAAATTTTAAAAACCAAATTCACATGACAAATACCATCTAATTTATATTTACTATTTTCATTTTTAACCGAACTTCGAAAGAATGGAGGGTTCTCAATTCGTCGGAATCTTTTATGTTTTTTTATGTATGTTCCCCGATTACTTGATGACTGGACCGATTTGGATTTCTTTTTGTTTGAAAGGGTATACTTCATGGCCGTCAGGCCAGGATCTGATGATGGGATCCTGGAGAAATCGAGAACTCTTCAAATTTTATAGGCACACTTGAATCGATTTGCGTTTTTTTTATAGTCACGTGTGCATTTGCTTTAGGAAAGCACACTTTTCAGTGCATAATTTTTGAAGACCGTACACTTTTTTTTAAAAGATAATTATATAGTAAATTATAAAATAAATAAAAACAACAACAACAAAACAAATATTTCACAATTAAAATAATAATTCAGAAATTTAATAACGATCGAACGAATAAAAAAATAGATAACGATCGATCGTGGGCCGTACCAGAAATACACAAAAAAAAAACATAAAAATCGGTCAAGCGGTATCGAAAGAGGTGTGATGATACGACCTTATTTTCCTGGCCGCTTACAAGCAGGCCATCATAAATAGCATTTATTTTGATTTTAGAACACGATATTGTTCATTTTAATTCAATAGAACATTGTATGGAACCTAAATTAAAATTTTACTGATTCCTTCACAAACTGTTGACTTAGGCAGTACTCTGCCAATTGTAAAATTTATTATATTTCTATTTTATCAACTAAGTAAATAACTATATAAAATGTATTGAATCAATATTCAAGAACTAATATCTATGTTAATATAAAAGGAGCGCAAATACTTATTGTAAGTATTTTTATCATACTTTGTATTGTGTTACTTCAATAGCTTAACGCCCTGTAGTAATGTGTAGTTCATTTTTATTACAGTGCGCTCCTTCTCCTTACGGCTCCTTCTCCTTGGCTCCTTACGGATGCTTTTACTGGTTGTTCTTTTGCTGCTTGTTCTTCCTTGTTAATTCGACCAATAAACGAATGGTGAAAGTTTACTACGAGTTTTCCTGCAATACCCATCGACCCATCCTGGCTACCCCACCACCCGACAGAGGATGGCAACTAACTTGTGACATGGGAATTTTATAGGCCTTTAACTTTTGTATTTTTTTTATGTGTTTAAGAAATAAAAGGCTTTTTTATTATTATACTATATAATTATTATATATACATATTAATCTCTGTCTCTCTCATTCTCATACACTCTGTACCAGTCACTTATATAAAGTCATTCTCCCAACGTTTTGTTTTTCGTCCTTTGCTTCTTTTCCCATTCCTGGGATACCACTTGTTATTCTTTTTGTCCATTTCTCCTTCGTATCTCTTAGTATATGTCTTGTCGATCTCCATTTTAAAATCTTGAAGACTTTTTTGTGTTTTTTTAGTTGTGTTTTTTTTTTTGTCTTCTTATCTTATTTTATCTTTTCTCTTGATACACTTCTCTCTATTCCGTTTTGGCATACGTTTTTTTTAAATATATTCATCATTTGTTTTTCTTTTCTGGATCATGGTGCTCATTGAGAGGAATTGCCATAGTAACCGCGCTTGGCAGGCGGGTTGGTGACTGGACGCCGGCTTTACGTGCCCTCCGATGCACGAGGAGTCGATTTAAGCATATTATTAAAAAAAATTGGTGCTTAGTATTTTGGCAGCGAGCAGGATTTGAACCCGGGATATCCGGTTTCAAGTCCACTGTCATAACAATTAGGCTATCGACTACCTTATATATATTATTATTATATAAATAGCTGCGACAAACTTGCCACCTGGCTATTTATAGACATTGTTACAAATTTATCTGGCAGTTCCGTATTATATATAGTAGAAAAATAGTCCAATTATTATTTGATGAGAGTAATCTTTGAATCAAGATCGCGTCCTGTCCCAGATAGCCTTGACGAATGATGCCTTGACAGTGATATTGGCTAAAAATACTTCATTGATAAATTGCCACTACGTAGACAATCTTAGATTATGGGAGAGTGTTTGTTTATATTCTCTCAAGTCAAAACGGAGCAACGGAACGACTTATTTTTTTGCACATATATTACTTTTTATCCTGGAAATCCTTCGGGATGAATTGTAAGGTCACATTTAAAAAATTCATTTCAAAAAACCGGCCAAGTTCTATTATCTATAAAAACGGCAAAAAATAACGTTTGTTGTATGGGAGCCCCTTAAATATTTATTTTATTCTGTTTTTTTTGTATTTGTTGTTATAGCGGCAACAGAAATACATCATCTGTGAAAATTTCAACTGTCTAACTATCACGGTTCATGAGATACAGCCTGGTGACAGACAGACAGACGGACGAACAGCGGAGTCTTAGTAATAGGGTTTCCGTTTTTACCCTATGGGTACGGAAGCCTAAAAACCGCTTACATGGCTTATGCTGAACCGTGAAGTTAAAAATATCAGGCGGTCTCCCCTAAGGTTTATCCGCTGAAATAAATACAGATACCAGGACAAAAGTTCGCATTTATTTATAAACTTATGTTTTAAAATTGTCGTTGGCATTTATAAGTATTGTATAAGCCCTGTAATAAAAGCTTTGTTGCGTTATATTTCTATTTATAAAATTAAACTTAAGTTTTATATTACGTTATTTTATATAACAAGGTAGGTACTTATTTTAATCTCAGTTTATTTGTGTTTCTTTACAGGTTTTTTATTTATGATAGGGTATTTTCTGATATCTCTTTCAGTGCCAAGGATATGAGGATAATTTTTCAACTTGACACTGCGAGAGCCAAGGCTAAAAAAAACGCTAGTAGCCCGTGCAAAGAAACAATAATCTTGATATGATTTCATCGATAGAAGATTAAATTGACTTCTCGTTCTTCGGAGCACGCGTAAAAACTACATACCTACTTCATAAGTCAGTCATAAAAATCCAATTTTTGATCAAATTTTTCAGATAACCTCACCTATATACGAAACTGAAAAAAAAAGATTTTAAGGATATAACAAATCTTTTTATTGTCTTGAAAATATGATTAGAAACATTTTACTCGATAGAAAAAAAATCCTAAATACACTTACAAATACAAATTTTATGGCTATAATATAGATGGTATCATTACAAAAATGAGCATGAATATTACTTTGGTAATTATCTATCTTTTCATTGTAAAATTATTTACATGTTGTATAAGTTTTTTTAATTGCGTTCCTTTTTTTTAATCCGACAAACTTAGAGGCTTTTCCATCTAAACAGAATTGGCCCACTCGCCACAAAATGTCATCGGCTAAAAGGAGAGACAGTCATGGTCTTTCGCTGGGCACCCTGTGACCGCAACACGGTTTCGGGAGCTGTAAGGCAAGGCAATCCGTGAAGAAAAAAAAGGGATCTAGTCACTCCTTTTTCTAAAACCGCTTATATTTGGTATTCTCAATTTTAATTTTATTCTAACATCACACCGCGAAGAAAAGATACAGAAAACAAACTTGTTAATGGACACTCCAGATTTCAAGTCACGCGTGCCATTCCTGTAAACCTCTTTGAGTTTAATACAAATCGTGAATAAAGATTCAGTCCACGATCGATAATGCCGTACTGAATCTCATACATGACCATATGACTTACACTGTAGAGTCAACAGCAGTGACGTTATTTTCATTGGATATCTTTATTTCGTCCCAAATCTAAACTAATCAATACAAAAAAAACGAGCGAGCCTTACAGTAGGTAATCGCACATGATGTGTAACATCTGACATCTCACCTTGGTAATAAGCAACATTAATATTATATCCTGAAAACAATAACACTTTATACACACCATTGTAGATTAAGCGCACAGCTGATGCGTTCCCCTTCTCTATTTTTCTTCCTCTTTCTCATCACACACACACATACACTGTTGGCTGACAGTACCAACCTCTCGGAAAATGTGTTGAATTTGACTGCCAATCCTACCACTGCGCGCGCTTATTACTCAAATCAAATAGCGCGCGCTTCCCCGACTTTCTGTTACACACTTCCGTCCCCATTTCACGAAATGACTCCCACAAATTGCACTAAAGCGAGAGACATCAATAATAAAGCTGATGAGTTTGTTTGTTTGAAGGTGCTAATCTCTGGAACTACCAGTCGGATTTGAAATTTGATATCACAATTCTCGAGGAAGGTTATAGGCTATTTAATATCACGCTACGACCCATAGGAGCGGAACAGTATCCATTAACGCGGGTGCAACCTGTTACGGTTCCAGGGTACCCAGCGGAAGCCCAAGTCTCCCTCGTTTAGCCGATGGTATTTGTGAGGCTATACCTAACGAGTGGCTAGTTCTGTTGAGGTATATTTAGATATAAAAGCCTCTAAGTCTGTCTGTCTAAGTCTAAAGCTGTCATAATCCGACAAACCACACTTAGAAGCTTTTACATCTAAATATACCTCAACAGAACTGGCCACTCGTTAAGCATACCCTCACAAATATCATCGGCTTACGTTTTCCGCTGGGTACCCTGGGACCGTAACACGGTTTCGGCATAGGCACTGCAGTCGTAATATGGACTGCTGACAGAATACTATGAATAATACTAGAACTATGAATAACAGTGATTTTCAATTTACAAGTAATAACGTATAATAACGCCGTCTAGCCATCATTTCACATATAAATGTATCAGTGTCCGGACCGTAGAATTGCTGCCGGCCAGAAATGCGCAGCCAGTACACGAATTCCTGCCCGGATATTCGGGCCGGGTAATCGATGGTCTTGTGCCGAAAACATGTCGCGTATCTATAAGATTTCCTCCGACTAAAAGTCGCTCAAAGCGTCTAGAGAAGTTTTCACTTAAGGAGACGCCTCATAACTTTTGTCCCATACAAAAACGGACTTCAGCAACTATAATATTGTACAAAACTTATTAAAAATAGCAAGTTCTAGTTAATGGATTCTAAATGTATATGAAATTATCTTTATACTAAATGTATAAAATATGTCAATATCAGCTACACTAATTTTTTCTTTTACATTTTGAATAAAGATAATTTCACATACTTTATGGATTCATTAACTAGAACTTGCTATTTCTAATATTTTTTGTACATCACTTGAGTTGCTGAAGTCTGTTTTGTGTATTATCGCAAGACAGGTTTTGTTGAGACATCGTACTTCCTCATGTTTCTGGTACGTAAATCTTGGTGTATCTTATCTTATCCTTGGTTATCTTATCGATTTTATCGATCTTGCTCACATATTTATAAAGAGACATGGACAAAATAAGGCGCGCGTAAAACTGAGTTCGTTGCGCTGTGATGCGTCGACTTAAGAAGCCGCCATTATTTTTGTCCCATACAAATCAGATGTTTCGTTTTTTCAAGTTTTACGCGATAACTATATGTGCTAGGCTCGAAATTAAAATTGCTTTTCAAAAATAAATAGAAATTCTAAAGTTTCTCATGGAAAGAAAATAACCAAAATCAGTTACACTTAAGTTTTATGAAGAATAAAACGTGAATATTATCTTATCCTATCTTATCTATCCTTGCTTACCATATCTTTCTAAAGAGATATGGACAAAATAAGCCGCGAGTAAAACTGAGTTCGTTGCGTCGCCTTAAAAACAATTTTTCATTGCCTTATCAATGTACAATAATTTAATTTAAATAAATCGTAAGTTAGTTTTAGTTTATGCTCACAGTTGCGTGTCAGAGGTAATGAAGTTTTCAAATGAGATCGTTGTCGGACCTAATAATAAATAGCACTCACAAACATTATTGTTTTATTTTGAAAAACTAGAAAACGAATAAATGCTCTACACCTTCATTTTAGACGTTTGTTAATCAAAATATACCAGTTCGTCCTCATGCTTCAACTTGGGCGAAAAAAAATCCACACATATCACAAAAAGTTTATTGTGTAATTATTAATCACACCGACGCGCTTCACACAATGCGAAATTCTTGTTGTGAGAGATAAAAAAGTGCAATAAATAATTCACTAGAGTATATTGGGAAAAATTTCGTAAGTTAATTCATTCATATAAAAATCCAATAGAAAAAACTTTCTGTTTTTTTCGAATTTCCCAATTTTCCGGGATACTTTTCCAATTTTTCTTTCCCTGGTAACCTTATCCTGACAATTAGGAACACAACAAAAAAATCAGCCAAATCGGTCGAGCCGTTTTCAAATGATGATCTTTCATACATGCGGCAATTGATTTTTATTTATATGGAAGACTATGCTAGTAGTTTAAAAGTTGTCTATTTATACCTTACGGTGTGGTCAGAGAAACTAGTAACAGCGTCCACTTTTTGCCCGTTGACCATATTAAACAGAACAGGTAACCTAACATCGGTTTAATGAGAAAGATTTGTCAACTATTGGGTACTCTGGGGTCGGCAAATCCGGTAACAAGGTCTAAAAAAATAAGTGGGCCTTACACTAGTCGCATATGAAGTGTAACATTTGACATCTCAACTTGGTACTAAGCTGTTAAGCATTATATCCTGAAAACATTAACACTTTATACACAACACTGTAGGTTAAGCGCACAGCTGGTGCGTTCTCCTTCTCTATTTCCCTTTCTCTTTCTGGTCACACACACTCACACACTGTTAGCTGATAGTACCAACCTCTCGGGAAATGGGTTGGTACCATCTGACGGCCGAATCTTCCCCGGTTACACATTCCATCCCTTTTTACGAAATCACTCCCCACAGGTTGCAGGAAAGCGGGGAAAAAGATGTAACACATCAAAAACAATATTTGATAAAATACATAGGCAGTAGGCACATGATTAATCATTTCGCTGATTACAACGTTGATTTTCATACATTCTATTGTAAGCGATATTAAGGTTAGCGTGACAAGTTCATACAACTCATTCATATCGCAAACTCTGTTTCCATATACACAAGTTAATTTAAAATTGAGCAAAGTTACGACTATTACTCAGATTTTTTGATAACCTTTGAATTAATTATTTTTACCCCTAATTAGAATTGATGTAGTAAAAATAAAGTTGTTAGGTAACCTTGCAAATTTTTATTTGTAGCTGAATTGCTTTTACCCACGGATTTGCTTTGAAATCAATCTATCTATCTATCATCACGCCTCTTACCCAAAGAGGGGTAGGCAGAGACAAATGAAATGAAATAAAGAAATAATTGTTAAAATAAAAGATGTTAATCCAGAATATCATAATATAATATGTCTGTTCCTAATCTGTTCAACCGAGTTGGCGTGATAAAGTAAGAAGTAAAGAAACATCAAAAAATTTGGGTTGAGTTGGTGGCCGAGTGGTTAAGACGTCTGGTATTAACTAGGAGGACCACGTTTCGAACACGGCTATGTTCCAATGGTTTTTTTTACAATTAAAACTTATGTAGCCATAATCCGAAACACTTGGCATTCCCATCTAAATATACCTCAAAAGAACTGACTTAGTCTAAGACCGATAACACGGTTTTGGGAGCCGTAAATAAAAAATATATGTAAGTAGACTATTCCTCAGGGACAGTGTAGCTTTCTATTAGTGAAATATTTTTTAGAATCGGTTCAGTAGTTTACCCCCTACAAACATACAAACAAATTTTATCTCTTTTTAATATACTAAAAGTAATATTAATTACAGTAAATTGTTAATTATGCAGTTTCGTCATTTATTCGGATTTACTTTTGTATATAGTTTGCAAAATCTCAATTTCTTGGAATATTGCTTCAGAAAAATACCTACACAGGTGTTATGGAAACATGCCACATACCACGAAATTCAGTCCCCACAGAACCTTCATAATTATTTACGGGTTTATTCCATCATTCATCCAATAAAGCAGACGTTGAATGGAATGAAACCCTTGTATTGATTTGATTTCGAAATATCATCAATACGATCGTGACGTATATTTTATGAATGGAAAATAATGTCCGGAAATAAAGTACACGACCAATCTTTTATTACATAGTTGCTTATATATCACATCTATACAAAGTTATTATTTTGACCCTTGTAATTAACATTGACGCGATTTCGATTAAAACTTTATTACACACACCTAAAGAAAATACATTGTATTGAAAATAGCAATTTTTTATCTAAAGAGACAGTATTTAAAAAAACTGGATATAAATATTTAAAAAATCTTGCTAGAGTCGGGATAAAGCATCTGTATATTTTTATAGGGTAAACAATTGAATTTAAATCTATACTAAGAATAAACCTTTTAAAAAAAAGTGTACCGACTTCAAAAATTTGCACTGAAAAGTAAGAAATAATAAAAAATTCGTCGTAGAATTTGAAGACGGTTGGTGCCAAATTAGGATACAAAATTAAGTAAACATCTAGGGACATAAAGATCTGTTCAATATTATCTGTGTTTGTACTGATGATCGTAGGTTCCTAATGAATTATCTAGATTATTGAATTTGGGTACTAAATTATTTCTAATTTGGCACCAACCGTCTTCAAATTCTACGACGAAATTTTTATTATTTCTTACTTTTCAGTGCAAATTTTTGAAGTCGGTACACTTTTTTTAAAAGGTTTATTTTTCCCTTTTAAGTGATTTTGTTGCCCTGAGAAATAAATAATAACGCAACTAAAAAAAAAATTATGGAAAATTAAAAAAAAAACTGCGGTGGATGGGATTTGAACCTCGAGCAATGTGCATCCTGCGCTGCATCCCATACCTTTAGCCGCTAGACCACCGTCGATACGAAAATTGACAACTTCGTGTCAATAGCAACCGTTGCTAAGGCTTTTCTCTGATATAATTTTCAGCAGTAAACAGAGACAAATTACTGAATTTCTGAAAAATTACTGAACCGATTTTCGTCATATGTCTGTGAGATAATGTCGAGAAATTATTATATCCTTAAAAAAAATAAGTCGACAGTACATATTTCATCGAAATATTACGAAAAATTGACTTATAAGGTCAGTTTTTTCAAAATTTCTGAAAAACTAAAGAACCAATTTTTATGAGATAAAAATGGGACCAATCCAGAAGAATTATCTGTCGATTAAAAAAGAAACCATCAAAATCGGTTCACAACTGGCGGAGTAATCGATGTACATACATACAAAAAAAAAATAAAAAATACGGTCCGAATTGAGAACCTTCTCCTTCTTTTTTTTTCGAAGTCGGTTAAAAATAAGAGAGAGTGCGAATTTTGTGAGATGAGGGTAATATCCGGAACCACTGCACCACTGCACATTATTCCAGATAAACATAGGCTAAACATTTTATAAAGTTTTGATGATATTCGTCAACAAGTCGTGGCTCTTGAGAGCTTCCACGGCGCGCGCTGCGTCAATAGTTAAAGTTGCACGAAAATAATGTATGGCTGAATTGTTCCTCTTGAAAAGTTCAATAACAAAGTCCGCGGCAGCATATGTCTATATTCTAAGGATAACTCACAGTAACCATTTTTATCTTTTAAATTTTGACCAAAAATAATGAATTATTTTCGAAGCTGTTTAACCGATATGGTGATAATCAATATCTAAATACATATGTTTTTTATTTTAAGTATTTAGTTTAGAACATATTTGCTCTTTACACTATATAATTTACGTTATCTTAGGAATTATAGCATAATAAAAAAAGTGCAACAACAAAACGCAAAACAAAAAAATTAATAATTTTGTGGTAATAACAACCGATGCTAAAAATTCTTTCACGAATTGAAAACTACGATATCCCTGAGTAATATAGGTTACATTTTATTTTGTTCTAAAATATCCATTTAATATAGTAGATTAGATTGTTCATCAAGGTATGGCCGTTTACCACAAGTTGGGAACACTTTCTCCCGAGTGATACATTCAATTTTATATTACACCTATGAGGTAAATTATACAAGAAACTAATTTCAACAACGCAAAACACCCGCGCCATTTTTACTTATATTGAAGACTTGGCTGTATGGAAGTTTACCTTTGCCTTTTTTTGAATGGAATTTACAGGGCTGTATGGTTACATAGACCTTTGCCTTTTCCTCGGAAAGAATACTACAGAAAAAAAAGGAATTTACAGAAACAAAAAAAATGTCAACAGCACGTTGTCAGAATCCATTACATTAGCCGTTGCTGCGTAAAGGGAAATATTTTTCATAGTGTAGTATAAAATTATTATTTAAATCTCCTATGCAGAACTAAAAATTTCTATTCGCGGTTTTATTTTACGTCTGAATTATTTGGGTCAGATGGAAGGAAACGGGGCATTTGTCAAATTGCAAAATACCTACCTACCTAAAGTGTATTTTTTTGGTAATTCTATCCATCGATGAATTCTATCGCTAATATTCTACAACGTTTACCTTCTCATACGCGACCCCTAAATTTAAATATTACAACCCCTTCGCCGCGAGTTAAAACTCATTAGATTAAATCTAAAGTTTAACTCAATTTCCCGCCCGAAATTGGAAATTTACGTGATCATTATTTTGTTTACTTCGAAATTTCTATGCGCAATCGTTTGAAAGAGTATTAGGTCCTATGGATTCAAACCAAAAAACTATGCTCAATTTTTTTTCACTTTTTCTGAAAATTATAGACGCTTCTATATTTTAAAAAGTGACAACTCTTCTCATAGCTTACCGCTGGTTTATTTATTGATCTGGTATTTTTCTAAATTAAAAAAAAAAAACTCCAGAATAGAACAATTTTTCAAGAAAATGGATACCTACTTTCTTGTTGACAACATAATTCCAGTTATTATATAATTTGACCAACTTCCGCTGTTCAATAAATTGCAAAAGAAATGATAAAATTCCCATGATTAATTTTCATGAAAAGTCCAAGGTTGACTAAAAATTCAGGCAAATTCTTTGTTTTGTTGTATTTTTAAATTATTTTGTATGTTTTAGGAATGTGGAAGAAATGTGTTTAGTTTACACCATGTCCCCCCATGGGAATTCAGGCATGAACTTTTTTATATATTATTTGTTTTATTTCCCTGCCAACCATATACTGAATTTACTTAGCAAAATACAAACGGGCAGTTTGTTAAAATATAAATGAAGTAACCTATGACCTCATTCGACTTGCGACCTTCTGGTCTATTTCTAACCGGGCCTCTACTGTAAAGGACACAAGTTTAAAATATAACTTCTATATGCATAAAACCTATTTTTGAACCTCATCTGCAGTAACTAAATATAATACAAGCTTTTAGTGGTTCAAATAAAAGAAACAAATTGTTTCGGAAGACACGTTCGCACTTTTTCTGAAATATATATATTAGATAATATTATAAAGAGGTAAAGTTTGTAGGTTTAGATGTAGGTAGGGGGTAATCTCTCAAACTAAGGAACCGATTCTGATAATTATTTTACGAATAGATAGGTACGATAATCTCTGAGTAATTTATGCTATATTTTATTTTGTTTGAAAATATCTATAAGCTACTCGAATATAAAGATGAAGAGTTTATTTCTATGTTTGTATATTTAAAAGCGTTAATCTTAGGAAATACCAGTCCAATTTGGTTTGTATCCCAAATAATTGACAAAAAATTGGTAGAAAGCTTGTACTTTTTTTAAAATCAATTTTTGAAAAAAAAGGAATAATGAAGTTAAACTTTGCCAAGCCATTTAAAAAAGGGATTTTTGCGCAGACTAATTTACTATATCATCAAAACCATGCCATTACTACTAACAGTTACTAATTACAATAAAATAGTAAAAAAGAGATCAAATTTTTTTCGAAAAGTGTTCGAAATTAGCGCTCAGGGACTAAGGTAGCTCCTTAGGTAGAGCGTAGTAAAATAATAGTAATAAATAAATAAATAGACTTTTGTAGCGTCTCGTATGAAAGTTTAAGTGTCTTCAAAATCAGAAAAGTTTTATTATTTGTGGGACAAAAGTTTTTGCCAATAACGCGTTCAAAGTTTTTAAGTATGTTCTTTGTTATATTTTCACTAGCTATCGCACACAAGTTTGTTCAAATATAATACAATTTGTAATTTGTAAGAACTGCTTATATTTTTGATGCGAACATCTTTATGTGGCATACATTTGTAGGAAATAATTCCGTGTAATGGGACGGAAATGTGTGTAATGTGTTTTTTGACTTGTCTTATTTAATTTTGGTATGTCTTTTTATCGTAAAAAATTCAAATAAGAGTTTAAAAAATATTATTATTAGTTCTGCAACTGTCTATTAACAACTTTTTTGAACACAATTCAGTTACAATCTCAGATCAGGGGAGCTGAGATTACAATAAAATCACAACGAAATTAAACTCATGATTTTAGACTTAAAAGTAGATACCGTTGCATGGTTGCTATCGTATCTCAGATATAAATATTTCATACTCGTTTCACATGCACCTGCTTATTGATTCTTATCAGGTTGCTATTGCTTTGATGGTTTCTATTTAAATAATAATTTGAACTATATTTTTAGCTAGTCTAATTGGTGTTAGAAACTAACAAGTTAGATAAGGTAGATTCCAACTGTATTGTATGAACTTTATGTTACAAACTGTAGAGTGTGATTTATTTATTTTACGAAAGTAACTTAGCCGATTTGAAAAAATATTTCACTGTTATGAAGGTAGACTCTACCAAAATTTAGTATTAGCAAATAGCAAATAGAAAAACACTTCTTTAAAAATATAACATTTAAACGATTAGTCAGATTTCACTGCATGCAAAGTGTATGGTACTTATTGGTGAATATACCTTTCGGTACGTTTTCCACCTACCCACTCCTGTACTACTGATTTTCGTGTCGCGTCGAGAGGTTGTCCGCGAAGTTAAAACAAAAAATTAACTAAATATATAAAGTGTAATCTAACGTGCAAGGAGGCTCCACGGCAGATTCTACACACAAATATATAGCCAGCTGGCTGAAGTGAGAAGACAGGCGTAATTGGTACGTACTTCCTTTTCTATATTCCATCAATAATTATTCACCAATACAGTGCTATACAGATGATATAAATTCATTTATCTAAGGAATTGTAGGTCTATTGTATGTTCTCAATTAACTCGCCCATGGATCAGTACGTCGCGAATTCATAATTCGGACGGAACCCTAACATTTTGGTCACTTCGGCCGGGTCAAATGGACTCAGCTCCTAGATAACTGGAGGAACCAGCCCCGTTATCTGTAAATAGGTATTACTGATTCCATTGGCGAGTTATATTATAGTCAATACCTACTCAACTCCATATAATATTTGATATATATTTAGTTTATGGGGATATATATGATATATACAGTATTTAATTAGTTTATACATATCTATATTACCTAATATCAATTGATACCTAAAACTCATTATCGTTAATTTTCTTTGTTAGAGCATATATACATTGATACAGAATGGCTACATCACAGAAATTAACTGATGTTGAAATAAAGATAAAAGTATACACAGGTCGTAAGCAGAAGTACTTTGCTAGGATTCAACGTATTTATAAATTAGCTATAAAAGGAATTGGAACACAGGAAAGTACTTTTGAGGACCTGGAATCATGCATAGATGAGGTAACAAACGTTCGTGAATTATTCGAACAAACCGTGGAACAGCTTCAGGTATTAGAATGTGAAAGTAATTCAGAGTACCTGCCTAACACTCAAGAAATAAGTGCCTTTGATGACTTATATTTTTATATTAAAAAAATCTATAAAAAGTATTCATCTATTTCTATAGAATCAAATTCACAGGGTAGTTGTGGAAATTCGAACAATAGATTAGTTCAACCTAAATTGCCTAAAATTGAATTGAGAACATTTGATGGTAAACTGGAAAATTGGATCACATTCCGAGATACTTTTACTAGTTTAATTCATAACAATAAAGTTTTAGGTAATGTAGAAAAGTTTCATTATTTGTTGTCGGTCGTTACCGGTCCAGCATTACAGATTATAAAAACACTACCTATCTCGTACGACAACTATTCTATAGTCTAAAAACTAAGGTAAGTTTAATTTCAAATATTAAGCTATTTTTTAACGACTTCAAAAAAAAAGACGTTACTCAATTCGACCGTATTTTTTTTTATATGTGTTCGCGGATAACTCCGTCGTTTATGAACCGATTTTGATGATTTCTTTTTTAATCGACAGATAATTCTTCCGGATTGGTCCCATTTTTATGTCATAAAAATTAATTCTTTAGTTTTTCAGTTATTTTGAAAAAACTGACTTTATAAGTCAATTATCAGTATCTCGATGAAATATGTACCGATTTTGATGACTTATTTTTTTAAGGATACAATAATTTCTCGACATTATCTCACAGACAAATGACGAAAATCAGTTCAAAAGTTTTTCAGAAATTCAGTAATTTGTCTCTGTTTACGGCTGAAAATTATGTATCAGAGAAAAGCCTTAGCAACGGTTGCTATTGACACGAAGTTGTCAATTTTTGTATCGACGGTGGTCTAGCGGCTAAAGGTATGGTATGAGGTATGGTGCAGCTCGGGATGGAAATGGTTCAAATACCATCCGCAACAGTATGTTTTTTTATTTTTCCATTTTTTTTTATTTGCGTTATTATTTGTCTCTCAGGGCAGCAAAATCACTTAAAAGGGAAAAATAAATTAACTTTAAAAAAAAGTGGACCGACTTCAAAAATTTGCACTGAAAAGTAAGAAATAATAAATATGAAGCGATTTGGGTTTTTTCATAGTGACTTGTGCATTTGCTTTCGGAGAGCAGTGCATATTTTTTTAAGTAAAAGAGCCTATCTGTCACATTTGTCTAACTGGTACCACGGGACACGGAAATGCTACTTTACTTAAATGCTGACATCACTTTGCAAATCATTGATTTGTTATGAAAATCCCAACACATAAAACAAAAATATTTAAATTAGTTTCTTAGAATAACTTTGAAATAAAAATATAAAATAAGATACCTACCTTAGTTATCACTTTACATACCGAATTGTACTTAAAAACTAAACTTACCTTAATAGTTGAGCGTATATCTGAGCAGTTTCAGGAAGATAATCTCGAGAGAAGTTTAATTCAGAAGCGACGAATCTTTGAAAGCGATCCCTTGAGATTTGTTTGTGTAATAGAGTTGAACCGAGAAACAGAAGTGTTTTGATTTCTATGCTAGGGTTTTGAAAGGTATTGAAATGATTTTCTGCATAGCTAAAGTGTGGCAACCGGAGAGTTGAAAAATTCCCTCCGTCCACTTATTAGTATATGTAATTTTTTTTCACGGGTTACCTTATTGTTTCCGGGAATGTTGCCGGCCCCAGGGTACAGCGGAAGACAATGTCATCATTTAGCCAGCTCTGTTGAGGTATGTAGGTGGAAAATCCTCTTTGTACGGTTTGTCGGATAATGTACCTACATAGATGTTTTATTTAAAACCCATTGGTCATGGTTGGATATGGATCGAACCAGTGACTTCTCAGTTCTTAATTCTTAATTATAATAAACCAAAGAAGTTTCACTTTAATACACGTTTTTATATTTTTTAGCGTTCCGTACATGTCAAAAGAAAAACCGGAAACCCTTGTGTCTGTATGTCTGTCTGTCTGTCCGTCTGTCACAGCTTATTTTTTTCCAAATCTACTGGACGAGGTTGTTTGGTATATTTGTAGAGTTTGATGACCCAATCACTGACGTGTAGCGTAAGTATTCGAATTTCGTGTTTGGGGGTTAATTTTGAGGAAAAAAATAAAAAGTTTAAAAAATAATATTTCAAGGGCAAATTGACCGTCCCCCTCTTATTTCTAAAATTTACAGGAACACCGAACCGAAACTTAAAAACCAAGTGCGAGTCGGACTCGCGCACGAAGGGTTCCGTATTATCTATAAAAACGGCAAAAAAAATACGTTTGTTGTATGGGAGCCCCCCATAAATATTAATTTTATTTTAATTTAAGTATTTATTTTTAAAGTGAATAATAGATAACTCAATATTCTGTGAATATTTCAAGCGTCTACCTGTTGCCGTTATCAATATCGAGCAAAAACGAGCAACAGAAATACATCATCTGTGAAAATTTCAACTGTCTAACTATCACGTTCATGAGATACAGCCTGGTGACAGACGGACAGACAGATGGACGGACAGTTAGTAATAGGGTTTCCGTTTTTCCCCTTTGGGTACGGAACCCTCAGCGCGCGAGTCGTACTTGCAATATCATTGTAATAACTAAATTGAAACCGGGTAAAGCCGGATCGAGTGGCTAGTTTCCTGAGTTTCCACTTCTAAAAATATGAATTATAAGTAGATTTGGTAAATGTACAGTTTCCGACGTACGTGGAGAGCTCTTGTTTACTCTTATACAACTTTTATACAACTTTTCCCATTTTATCTTTTCATGTAGAACAGAGTACTTTCGTCAAAGTAGAACGTATCTTCTACACGAATTTAGAAAAGTTTTTCTTATTTACATATAACAATGTATGTTATAGTAGACAGGAGACGATAGCTTAATTCGGTTTGTAAAGTAAAAACAAAGGTTTGTTTTTTTTTAATACTAACAAACAAAAATATTCAAATTAGTTTCTTAAAATAAACTTATTCTATACTATTATTTGCGAAAGTCATCCAAATCTTTTCAGCAGTCACAATGTTGTTGCTGGAATTAAGTAAGGTGTAAATCTTATACTAACTGCAGACGCGACTTTATGCGTCTTCCGAAGCATATACTTTTTTGCTTCGGGTGATAATCAAATGTCAATTCACACCGTTCCATACACTTCCATTCAGTTCATACTGTCAGTATTATTAGTTATAGTTAAATATTGAAAAATCCATTCCTTTATTCTTATTAAAAGTCCGTGGCTGTCGGCCATCTTATATCTGTCAAAAATATGCAGATCTCAAGATGGTGATTTGCCAATGTCAAGTATTAGCCTTTATAGTGTTTATAGCCGATTAATCGGTATTTAAGATAATCCTGCCGACCGCGATATGTCTTATTAGTTATGTTTTCTTTGTCGAATTACACATAATTATCTTCACATCATTTATACCTTGCAGTATGGGCAGAGACAACTGAAATAGTGTCCAGTTTTTTTCAGTTTTGATATAAAGATTTTTAAGTCTGACAAAAACGTATTCACGTTGTATTCCCGTAATGGAAACAACACATTCGCTCGCTCATAATGGTCTCAACACTTAACTTCTTATGACACTTGTCTGAACAATAGAATACGGACAAGCATGAGAAACACATTTTATATATACCTACCTTGAATAGGCAGATACTCCACAAGTAAAAATCTTATATAGCTTTGTTTATTTTTCCAAAAAATTAATAAGGTCAAGGTCAATTAGGAAATACGTCCACATTTAGCCCTCCGTATAGACTTTAAATATTTTGAATCTAGTTTCTAAAAGACTTATCAAAGTTAATCAGAGATTAGTTAAAATCCAACTGTCAAAATCCACATATTATCACGTATTTTAAGTACTATTCTTCAAATAAATCTCAAATAATGTTCTCAAACTTCTACAAATGTTATGAACTTAAAAAAAATGGCGCAAAAAGTAAAACCTAACACAAACACTGAAAGAATAGAATTGCAAAATCAAATCTATATATATATATATAAAAGTGAATTGCTGTTCGTTAGTCTCGCTAAAACTCGAGAACGGCTGAACCGATTTCACTAATTATTTTTGGTTTTGTTCGTTACAACACAGGGGTGGTTTTGAAGAAAAGACTTTTTTAAGTAGGTACCTATACCTACACCTTAATTATCATTTTAATTTTTCAAATTACTCTAGAATCTAACCTAACATCAAAATTCAATGACATTGACCTTTGTAATCCGGCCACCGCCTTTCTGTACTAATTCGGTATGTAAAGTAAAAGCTAAGATACGATTTTTATATTTTTATTTTAAAGATTAAGCTATTTTAAGAAACTGATTTGAATAGTTTTGATTTCTATACAGTAGTTTTTTTATAATAAATTATCAAAGTTTTAGCACTGATGACGTCATTTTATACCTTTGATATGTTGCTACAGAAAAAAGAACATCTGTGTTCTTTGACTTTGACATTTAACAAACAATAGTGTTGCCGTCTCTAAATCCTACAAAATCTACCAAAACCTACCACTTCTACATAAAACATATTAAAACAACAACAAAGAAACACATCTTTACGGCTTTTATGCCGTAGTCTGCATAGTTGTTGTGATACAAAATATATACAAAGGTCAAAGAATATCTTACCATAAAAAATGCTTAAACATTCTTCCTAAATAATTAACTAGATTAGTTATAAAAACTACTGAAATAGTAGTATATCTAGTAACAGGGTAACATTGGTTGACGAGTTGACAAGTAAATATTTTGCTTTTATTTAGCCGATATAATGACGTCATTCATAGGTGAAATGTAGGTTAAGGGGCCTATTGACCACGTGATCAATTTACAATCTGTCAAAATTCGCACGAAAGTTGGCAACGTCGCAAATGAACGTTCGAAATATTCAAGTTTTAGAATTTGGTACCTATCAAAAATACAAGACTTTGCTATCTGTCAAAACTATTTGTAATTTTGACAACCAACGCTAGAGTTAACGTGGCGGAGCGGGAAAGTGTCTGCTCTTATAATGGAAGGTGCTAGGTTCGATTCCTATGTCACACAAATATTTTTTTATTTATCCTTTTTATTTTTACACGTATTTCAGAATAATTCAAAACAACCCCTAACAAGGGAGTGTTAAAATTTGTATGGGGGAAATTTTTTTGACCGGGTCTACTTGAAACTTTATCAGTAGGTACATAGGTTAGTTACCTACCTATGTAATTATAACTAATAATAAAAAATTCACATTTCACAAAACAATTTGCACACGTGGTACTTATGTTACCGAGGTCAAAAAAATAGTTTTTAGAATTTTTGTCTGCGTTTGTGCAGGCCAATCTCAGAAACGGCATGCTGTTTTCACTGATGTATTGTAGCAAGCTTCCCGTGTGTTTGTTTATTCCAATCAGTTCACAAACAAAAATGTTATCCGAATTCCACACGTACAAAGTCGTGGGCAACAGCTAGTAATAAGTAATAACGTAACTGTCCCCCGGTTTCGGACGAGTAAGTGTCGATTTACAACAATTGAAGCTGTTCCAAAAACCCTCACTCAACAAAATGCTGCAAGGTCAAAAATGCACCAATTCCACCTTCATCATACAAGGAAACACTGACATTTTTTAATTTTATACCTACGAAAAAAAAATTCAATGCGAAGTAAGAAATCGGTCTGCTATCATAAAATCAAAAACTTTTTATTTCTCAAGCAATCAGGAACTGATAAGAAATAAATACTTATTGTCCTTCAAAATAAAAGATGTTACACGCTCGCTGTATTTGACTTTCCAGCGACAACACTCTTCACTTATGAAGCATTATACCGATCTACCTCTCTCGTTTCATCTCGTTTACAGTTCAATTATCTTACTCTGTCATGTCAGAAGCCGTCTTGAGCGATCGGCGCATGCTAAAACGAAACGGAGAGTAAACTTTTTTAATACAAATGAAAGAGACAGATGTTTATCTATACTAATATTATAAAGAGAAAAGATTTGTATTTTTGTGAGTGTATGTTTGCAATGAATAAACTCAAAAATTACTGTGCCGAATTCACCCTGAGTGACATAGGCTACCTATATTCTATTTAAAAAAAAAATAGGGATCCTGTCTAAAATTCCAATAATGTAACCCAAGGTGTAAAAAAATTACCTAATAAATTCCTTACATCGCGTGCGCTGCGAAAACTATTGATGATAGAGGGGGTAGGGCTAGGGTATATTTTATTTTTTAGCTTTATAATTTCTATACTTATTGAAAATCAGTATGTATGCGTTTGTTTAGTTTGAAGAAAGTGGGATTATGGAGTAGGTAGGTATGTTTGGATTGATAAAATAGTATGAAATGTCGTTGATCCGTAGGTTGACAAATTCCTAAAAGGGAAGCCGAATGGAATCGGCTTGTATCGGCACTTCGCCTCTAGTACCTACACAATAATACGGACTACAAAATAAAACAAAGCTTAGTGAATAACATAATTTTATTTTACATAAAAATACAAGCTTATCTTAGGCAGAGGGAGGTGGGGCAAACTGATATACAGGGCACATACTACGGTTGTCTTAAAATTTATATTTTAGTCACAAATTTATTTATTGAAATATAAAAATTCAAGTAGGTACATATTTTTTCTGACGGTTAATTTTAGAATAATTATAGAATAAAATATCACATGTAATGTACAAGTATAAAATAGCTCATAATATCTAAAGAACATAATAGCAAACTCATTAGTCTCAGCTAAATACGAAGGAAGGGACAGACCTAAATATAAGTGACCTTCATTCATTCAAAAGACTGTCTTTACAATTTATTATAATTTTACAAAAAATCGACTTTTCGTGCTTCGTATGACGGCACGTAAAGCCGGGCACTTCTTCTAAAAATAACAGATAATTACTCAGCTATAAGAAGTGAGTGTAGCTTGCCACCTGTTCTGTATAAGATGGACAACTGAATACTGTCTTTGGCCACACCGCAAGGCATGAAAGCCGTGAGCATGTTTCGTATAATATTCTATATTTTAAGCTATTAGATATAATATATTGAAACATAAGAAAAACGTATTACCATAATGTCTCATAAACAAAATAATGCGTGGCGCAAAAACCAAATTTGACTTTGTTATAGACATATATATAAATGACATATGAAATGACAGTCTTTGCCTTTTACGACCTTTCAATCAAATAGCAGCTGCATTCAAAGCGCTTGTCTTTATTTTTTTCTTCTCTTCTATAGCTTGTGTTATGTACACAGGATCCCTGATATCCATCGAACGAGAGACACGGGGATCTACCAATTCTGGGAGCAAACAATCATAATAAAATTTTACTAACTTATTCTTCATTTTCGACTCCCAAAATTGGTCATCTCGGAAAATAAGATGGACTTTCATGGGCCTATCTTTACCAAACCAGATTCCAAGCATACATGTGTTTTCGCGGGTAATATGTAACTGGCCTTGTATTTGATAATACCAATTATGATTTACATTAATAATGTAATCATTTTGGCTACTACTAAACTTCCAAAAGGGATGTTTTTTTAAAGCATCTTCTAAGGCAAGAGTTGCTAAAGAAGACGGGCACTTAATTTCGACTATACCATCTGTATACTTGCCATCTGGTGTGGTTCCAAGGAAATTAAGCTCTTTATCAACGAACAAACCGCAATCTATTATAGTTACATTTTCTTGTTTTTCCAGTTGCTTAATTGCAACTTCTTCGTTATCTATACCATAACGTACAGCAGGAATTGTGGAGATATTACTACCATATACGATTTTTTTTACAAGAGAAGCGCAACTGGTAGCAATTCTCCTCTTGCAAACTTCACCAAAAATCGAAGATGTTAGTAACTTCCTCCTCCTGGTCATCCACTCTGCGCTGTTTCTCTGTTGTACTGTTTGTCTTTCAAGTTCCTCGCATTCAGCACAAGACATTTTCAAATTATCTAGAAAATGGGCCTTGGCTTCTTCAAACACTTCTGGACTCATATCGGGTTGCTGACTGTTTAAACCATAGTGGGCATCTTTCGATACAGAATGATGGAGTCTTTTTGGATGCGATACCGAATTAAGGACAAATTGTCTTCTACGATGCTCCACCTTCGCGATCAAATTTGGTTTAGAACCTAAAATAAATTCATGAGTAAAAGTATGAAGCGTACCCGTATTGAAAGATATAACAGCAGCAGCACAACGGCCTGCATAAGAACCACGCAGCGAGTAATTGATTCGCTTGCCTCCAACATACTTGGCAATCTGTGCATTAAAACTTTCAACTATATTACTCGTATGATTATGAACTAAACTTCGTGAATGATAGGACAACTTCCTACATATACCCTCAATTGCTACCATCAACCCAGAAGTAATCAAATCTGACATAACAGCCACTGATTCTATACGTCGAGTTTCTGGTAAACAAAAATAAATACTACAATTTTGATGATTGCCAAATACGTGTTGTGGACCATTTAGGATATCTTTTTTAAGATTTGAAACCTTTTCTTCGAAATTTATGTTTTGTACACCCCAGTGTTTAATCGCGGAAGTTACACCCTTTCTTAAACGTAAATACCTATCTTTTAGGTGTTTTCGTAGATTGCTTGGGTAAGATGTGTCTTGTGACAATTTTACCAAAGCGTTACAAAAGTTACGTAAAAGATGATTTTTACATTCAATTTTTTGAACAGTTAAATTTCCATACGGTCGCGAATCTAAAATGCGTTTATATGTACTAGAATCGCCGTCTGCAACAAATTGATGATATATGATTCCGTGGTCGGCCACGGAATTTTTAAACCCCTCTACAATAATAGACGATTCCATCCCGGAAGATGAACCTGAATAGTTCTTGAAGCACTTGTGCTCCCGAGGCAGTTGTTTCTTACTAGCAGCTCGTGCGCAGACCGTGCAATATTTATTTCTAACACCTAAATATAGCACTTTATTAAACTTCAAACCAACTATTGCTCCTGCACCCGATAGAGCCGAATAATTTTTGCCATATGATCGTTTTGACCAGCATCCATCAAGAGCAACAGCAACTAGTGGTACTCCATCTTCGTTAACATTTCCTATTGATATTGCATAATCTGCTTCCTCCGTAGCCGCTGTGGACATAGAGTGTGCTGCTGCCGCTTCCCACCAATCGCAAACTTGGTTATGTAATGTAATATACAAATTTGGTGAAATTCTGGGTAAATCTAATGATGCCGTTAAAGTTTCAAGATGTGTCTGACCCGACCCACATGACATGATAGCCGAAACAGCTTGATTATTAATATTCATTCGATCATCTTTTTTATCATCTAATCTTACAGTAAAAATTTCCGCACACATTCTGCATTTAATAGTAATTTTAGAATCCAGCCCATTTACTAATTCGGATATAATTTCAAGACAACTAAAATTACATCCGAATATCGAACCATGATCACTTATACTTTGAAATTGCCTAAATAGATAACCTATATTGGCTATCCTTCTTCCAACTTCTACACCAGTGGAAAGTTCTTCGACGGAGATTTGTAGCGAAGAATCATCCTAAACAAAAATAAAATAACTGTTAAAAAATAATACCCCCCCGAAAAGTATGAATCTTTAAAAAGTATCTGTATCAAGGCCATGACAGCTAGTATACACATATAACACACTAACTTACCGTCTGTTTGGCGTGAAGGACAAACAAACACACTTCCACATTATATTAGTATATATTACTCACCACTGGATCCGTGAGCTCGTGTCCGTTGTTCACGTGCGGCGGTAAGTCGGGCAAAGCGGTCGCGGGCAACGGTATGTTCTCCATGAGGCGGGGGGTGGGGACGTCCACTACATCTTGCCCGCCCTCCGTACTGGACTCGTTTTCTTTGGACGCCTGTGGTTAGAAATATCGCGCATCGGTACCAATTCGAACAATATTACTAAACAACAAAGCACATCTTATGGCCAGAGGCACCAATTAACAGGTTACCAAGCTAAAACGCTTGAAAGCTGAAAAGAAATAATCATAAAAGTCGATCCTGTAGTTTCTAAAAAAATCGCGTACATACAAATATACATACTAGGGGATAAGATCAACCTTCCTTTTTTAGTTAGTAGGAAGATAAATATGTACTATTATGTAGTACCATATCATAGACTAATACCATATGAACTAGGTAAATGACCGCTGCCACTCACATACCTTATATATCTTGTCCGTGGGGCTTTTTATTATTAATGTATCATACTTACCACTGTTCGTCGATTATTAGTTAACACAGCAAAAGGTACTCTAGAAAAAAAAATTACCTGTTAGCTGGGAATCGAACCTGAAACTTACTACCTACAATAAGTTAATTCCCCAGTGTCGCCCTTGTAATCCCTAAAAATGGTTTATAGAAATAATTTCTTTTTCTCTCTAAGAATAGGTTCATCTTACCCGAATTACTACCTTGCCCCTCCCTACCTTGTTTCACAAAATACCAAAATCAATAAAATTTATATTTACTTACCTATTTTTTGCACAAAAATTTAATTGTCTCAAATGACGTCTTAGCTTGGCACCACTTTTTGGTTTTGGCATCTGAAAATATATATAAAAAAGGAAGGAGGAAACGTGGCACTAAGAAAAAAGATTTTATATATGAATCAGCGACCGAAGCTCGAAAATGCAAAAATATATATCTTACATCCTATGGCACCATAAAAAAATCGTGTAATATTGAGTAGGTAATAGTGCCCCACTTGCTCCACTTGGTTGACATTTTTCATTATAGCGGCGCGGGGAGTAGTCTAGGTAGAAAGTTTCTGGGATAAAAGATTCTCCTTGTGATGCCTTTCATCCTATGGCATCATAAAAATTAGTGTAATATTGAGTAGGTAATAGTGCCCCACTTGCTCCACTTGGTTGAAATTTTTCATTATAGCGGCGCGGGGAGTAGTCTAGGTAGAAAGTTTCTGAGATAAAAGATTCTCCTTGTGATGCCTTTCATCCTATGGCACCATAAAAAAATTGTGTAATATTGAGTAGGTAATAGTGCCCCACTTGCTCCACTTGGTTGAAATTTTTCATTATAGCGGCGCGGGGAGTAGTCTAGGTAGAAAGTTTCTGGGATAAAAGATTCTCCTTGTGATGCCTTTCATCCTATGGCATCATAAAAAAATAGTGTAATATTGAGTAGGTAATAGTGCCCCACTTGCTCTACTTGGTTGAAATTTTTCATTATAGCGGCGCGGGGACTAGTCTAGTTTCTGGGATAAAAAATTCTCCTTTTGATGCCTTTCATCATATGGAATCATAAAAAATGGGTGTTACATAGAAAAAAAAACGATCGAAAATTTTATTTTTTTCAGTGCCCCGCTTATTTTTCATTATAGCGGCGCGGGGAGTAGTCTAAGTAGAAAGTTTATGTGACAAAAGTTGCTCCTTGTGATGCCTTTCATTCTATGGCACCATAGGAAATGGGTGTTATATGGAGTAAAAAAGTCTTTATGAAAATCATGAAAAATCTTTTTGCACTTTCGAGCTTTGTCTAAGTTTATCCATATAATGGTTAAAAAATATTCCAAGTCTTTTTTTCTTAGTGCCCCGTTTCTTCCACTCTGACCCATTATGCTATATTTCTCTCTTCTTTTATATGTACACTATAAGACACATACAAACTGATAGAAATCCGGCAGACTGTCTCTGGATCACCCACATTATAATAATTATATAATATAATAATGATAATTATGATGAATAACTATTTAACTATCATCACAAGAGGGGTAGGCAGAGACAATCAAATGCCATTTGCTACGGTCCTGACATACCTCTTTCGCTTCTTTTATATTCATTATACCTTTCATTCATGCTCGGCGATTGTGTGTACTTTGTAATATTGCCTTCGATCAATACATTTTTAATATGTTCAATAGAAGTACACTTAGGTCGTCCTCTGCCAGCATATCCTTTCACTTCAACCATATACACCTTTTTAGTCAATCTTTCATCCTTCATTCTTTCAAACTATACCTATCTATGAAATAATGTACAAATTAAATTGACAAAAGTAATATTGAAATTATAAATTGGGAAATGATTTAAATAGTAAAAGAAGATAGGTAGGTATAGCTATGATGGGTGGCCAGACAAACAATTTAAATAAAGAAATGAAACCATATTTTATGAGGAGAAATGAAATAAGTGTTGATAGAAATTGTATATTTTGGGGTCACAAAATAATAATGCCAGAAAATTTAAAATGTCATGTATTGCAAGAATTGCACAAAAGTCATTTTGGGGTACCTACTAGGATCCGGATGACAGAAGTGGCTAAGTCATACCTACTTTTGGAGGCCTAAATAAAATGAGTGTTTGAGTTACAGCAATATCACAAGGTATCTTTAAAAACATGGCTAGTCCACCATCTCCACCATCACATACATGCAGATTACTTAGCACCTCTTTGTGGAAAAATGTTTATGATAGTTACCAATATAATATCTTTACACTTTTAGTATAAATTATGATTTAGGTAAGTACTTACTTTATTGAAGCATATAGAAGTATTTTCCAGTATCAAAAATGTGGTTGTTGTTACAAATGTTTATGTATGTAATAAATAAATAACCATAAAAATAATCTGCAAAGATGCAAACGTCACAAAATGTCAAAAAAGTAAACAAACGCAATTCAACTCTCGTTTCATATACGATTTACAGATGGTATGACGCATGCGTTAATGCAAGCGTCACAGAGAAAGACAAAAGATATAGATTCTATGTTCATATTCAAATTTGCCTAGATGATAGTTGACAACGTTGTAATTTTAAACTTGAAACTCCTGAATTTTTGGTCTAACTTGATTTACGTAATTATTATTTTGATATTTCAATAAGCTACCAAAAAACGCAAGACGTTGAATTGAAGGGTAATGGTATAACAGCCCTTAAATAAAATTTAAGAGCTTCTTGATAGATTATGTAAGAGAAAACAGGGGCAAAATAATCCTTTATTTTACCACCCATATTTCCTATTCAATAAAACCAATTAAAAAAATAAAGACGTTGTCACTTAGATATATTCAATAAGTAACTATATGCTAAATTACAGTGACACAGGTGGATTATTTACAGAGAAATACGGCCTAGTTTAGCCCATACGATTACAGGATAGCCTCCTTAAGTAAATTATTTGTTTTTGAAAAAATATAGACAATCTCACGATTTTAAGAGTTATAAATTGAAAAATACGGATTATTAAACCAATATCTCGAAACGGTTTTGGATTCAGCATACCTTAACTTTTACTTTACCTACCGAATTACGTAAAATTAACTACTTTCTTAGTAAGTTTAGAATTTTCGATTGACTAAAAACGTTTATGTGGCTGAAGTGAAAGGAAATGTTGGCAGAGGACTACCTAGGTGTACTTTTATTGAACATATAAAAAAATATATAAATCGATAGCAATATTAAAAGTACACAAAATCGCCGAGCATGTATTAAAGGTATGATGAATATAAAATAGCGTAAGAGGTATGTCAGGATCGTAACAAATGACATTCGATTGGCCTACCCCTCTTGGGATAAAAGGCGTGATGATAGATAGATATGTTCTGTATTAAAAAATAGGCTAATTTTATCCTAAAGAGTAACGAAGGAAGAGCTATTTAAGATGCAATAAAACGCCGATTTTTTTTTCTATATATCTTCACTGGTTGCCTTACAGCTCCCAAAACCGTGTTACGATCCCAGGGTACCCAGCGGAAGACCAAGTCACCCCTTTTAGCCGATGGTATTTGTGAAGCTATACCTAACGAGTGGCCAGTTCTGTAGAGGTATATTTAGAAGGAAAAGCCTCTAAGTGTGGTTTGTCGTTTTTTTATTTTTATATATATATTTTATAAGGCGCAAAATATATAACAGCCACGATTATTACTTGAATTTACTCTATTTCCAAGTTGGTGAAACCGCGGGCAAAAGCTTTTTTTTTTCTTACGGCTCCCGGAACCGTGTCAAATGGTACCTAGAAAAGTTTGTGAGGCTATACCTAACGTAAGGTATATACACTTATTAATTATGTGATCATATATTTCAAAAACAACAACAAATAACAATAAAAAACCAATGACAAATAAAAAACCCTCTCAAGATCGCTGTCCTGCGGCAGGATCCCCAAAACACTAGCTGCATTCTCTCTTTGTATCGCCAATAATTAAAAAGCCTCTAAGTATAAGTTTAAAAATTAAACATTGATCTACTAACTGACTTTTGATACTGATCTTTAAAGCCCAATTTCTGAAAGTCTAGTCTAAGTTAGTGAGAGATTACTTAAATGATTCTACGTCATGCCATGGCGACCAATGCACGCGTCTTGTCATGACATGATGGGGAATCCAGTTTGATCCCGTCATCGCCGTGATGTTGTGATTAGTCTGTAATTAATAGGGCATATTAATCGGTATAAACACTATAAAAGCTATAATACTTGACATTGGCAAATCATCACATTATTAGAGCCACAATAAAAGAAGATTAGTTAAATAACAACTGTCAAAACATAATGCAGAGTTAATCTACGATTAGTAAACATGACAGTTGTTAAATATGGTTTTGACAGTTGTTACTTAACTAATGATACTTTAACTTTAGCAACCGTGATCCAGTATACAAAATCATGGTCGTATATTGTGCGTAGGTTTACTATCGATTGTAAGCTCGTCGTATTATTGATGTTTCTTCTCTAGGTCAATGGTTTAATGATGGTGGGTTATATAACATGCTTACTTTATATACAGTTATTCACTTTATAGTGGACAGTAAAATGAAAATTCTCAACTTAGTATTAATTTATTTATTACTAGCGATCGCACGGGTACAATTAATTGATTTACAACTTTTTTTATAGATTATTTTATTCTACACAATTAGTTCCTAGATCATTTAGTTCCTCCTAAACATAACTTTACACAGCCTTACAGCTCCCGAGAACCGTCGCCTCCCCCATGGTTCCCAGCGGAAAACAAAGTCTTCCTTAATTAGCCGAAATTTTTTTAGGCTATACCTAACGAGTGGCCAGCTCTGTTGAGGTGTGTAGATGGAAAAGCCTCTTTGTACGGATTGTCGGATAATGTTAAAGATTTATTTGTGCTTATCCTGTATATCTCTTAAATAATCAAAATAGGTGAATACACCCGTGAAGAAAGAAAAAAAAATTGAATCTGAGACCCTAGGTTGCAATTAATAGACTTAGTTCACTGCGCTATCTCATGCTCTAAAGTCTAAAGTTTCAAAGTTATGAAAGTGCCAAGTTCTGCCAACAAGGTATGATATTGGGTTAATTTTCAAATTGCCTTATATCCCAGAGCATGAATATACAATTAAGGTTTATACTAACCGCCTTATTAATAAACATTGTACAACTACTGTTTAGTTTGGTCACTGTCTAACTATTTGGTCTTGCACTATGATAAAGGGAGATAGAAGATTATTGGATGTTAAATTAACAAAGTACTATTTGTTGTTCAGTTAGTTCAGAATTTATTAATATAAACCTAAGAATAAATTAAAATCAAATAAAAAACATGACTTGCCTCCAAAGTTGACTACCCTGTGCCAAAACCAACATCTATGAATTGAAATTTATTTTACATCGCGACAGTTTTTCATTAGTTGACAATTTTAAATAATTAGAAAGTTGTTACTTTCTAATAAATATTCTAAATACGACTTCAAATAAATATATTCATGAGTTCAACCAAAGAGCGCCTCTTGTTTATTTTTGTCATAGAGGGCGATGAAAAGTAGAGTGTATCACTTGACCGCAAAAATACTTTGAATTCCTCGCTATGCTTAGGATTCTAGAGCAGAATTCCGAGCGCAGTGAGCGTTCTGATTTCAAAATAGCGCCCTAAAAGTTTTATTTTACTCCTTATACTATCTACTATTATTATATCTAGGGGCACTCATTGCCCCCCGCCAATCCGATCCTTTTCTCCAAGCGACTCACTGCACTTTTGACCCTCCTGTAACTTCATTGTGGATAAAGCAATAAATTTGAATTTTTAGTGATCAAGAGGACATATATCTAAAATCTAATCTTCTATCTATACATAATATTATAAAGAGGTAAAGTTTGTGTATTTGTGAGGTTGTAGGGGGTAATCTCTGGATCTACTGAACCGATTTTGAAAATTCTTTAACTAATGGAAGCTACTTTATTCCCGAGCGATATAGGCTATATTTTATTTTGTTCGAAAATATCCACGGGCGAAGCCGGGGCGGAAAGCTAGTAATTAATACTTATATAGTTTACGAATTGTCGCTAGCAAAATTCTTCAATTTTGTCACTGACACACTTACCGATCATTACCTACCAATTCTACCAATCATTACCTCAAATACTAAAGTACCTTAAAAATATATTACAGATAAAAATTACATATATATTGGCTTTTTAGATTTGAAATATTATTTATATTTCACAAGTTGTTTTCAGTTCCCGAATCAATGTCATTTTAAGGCTACATGTGAAATGGTCAATTCTGTTTCAACACGTATGTAGAATAAGTTTTCATTAATTTGGTATAAAATTTTAATATGAACTACTCACAAACCTGTTCCCAGCAAAATCTATCTATCATCACACCTTTATGCCAGAGGCAAAGACAATCGAATGCCACTTCTTTCACCTCCTTTATATTTTTTTCATACATACATCAACAAGCCAAGTGCTTAATAAGAATCGATTTTGAAAATTGCTCCGTTTGCTTGGCATTGAACTTGGTGTCGAGAGCCAGTTGCAGAGCCAAGGCCATCCCACCGCACTCGCATTGTATTTCCCACATCGATTTATTGAACGGCGCGCGCAAACCTTCCTCCCTTCACCCCCTTAAGGCTTTACCACCGGCCTAACATTTGGAACAGCTGGCTTCTTATCTCATATCTTTGTGTTCTAAAGAAAAGGCCAATGTAGGCATAACAATGAAAATTCCCAAGCTTAAGGCTAATATCATAGGCTATTTAATATTTAGCCTAGTCTTTAGTCTTACCGTTTGTGGTGTAGTCATTATGTGTTTTCTATAAAAAATCTTATAAAATTGTATCGTTCAAATTCTTTTGGGGCTTAGTGTCTGAAAATCTTCCTTTTATTTTTCTTCAAGGGTTGCCATTACCAAGTCTTCCTCTTTTAGACGATGGTATTTTAGGTGGACATCCCGGCCATGTACCAATGTCTGTTCAGACTCCGAAACGGCTGAATAGATTTTGATATTCAGGAATAATAGTGAATATTTCGTTTTAGAATTTATTTTTTGTTTGAAATCGATATCTGACAGGGTTCCGTAGAAAAAAGAACATAATATTTATTTATTTTCTAAAAACGCAAGTCTTAAAAAATGTAAGGTCTACATTTTTAATCTGATTTTTCGCTCAATTGGAATAACTGCGTTACAATGGGATACGACCAACCGTAATTTGATTGCAAGGTCGAAGTTTATTCTCGACGGAGTAATATCACACGCGATGACTTCACGATTGATGCATTACAAACACTACAATAATTTAATTTTAATTTAAAAACTACGATTTAATATTACCTAATAATATCTAAATATATAAAACTGTCGTGTCGCTGACTGACTGACAATCAACGCACAGCCTAAACCACTGAAGACATATGAAAATTGGAAGATATATTTCTTAGGGGGTGTAGAAAATCATATAAATACGACAGTATTTCTAATACAACGCGTACGAAGTCGCGGGCAAATGCTTAGTATAATCGTAGGAGAGAAGAGATGCTTAGTTGTCTACCATAGAAAACAGGAGAGGAACGTCGTTGGGACACCTGATACGACACCATAATTTTATAAAACCATTACTGAAGGGAAGAGAAGTAGAGGAATACCTTGACGCAGTTATTTAGAACAAGTAGGAAGTCAAATTGAGAGCGGAGAACAGAGAAGAGCTCTTAAATAAATAAAAAAATTACAGAAATCTGGTATTTTTATCCTAACACTAGTTTTCCGCACGGATTCGCCCGTGAAATTATACTTACATACTAACCCGATTGGATTCCAATTTACACAGCTATATATGGGCAATAGATTTTTTAATTTATTTACGCAATCCTTCAAGATATCGATACGAAACAAAGAGCAAATTCTAAGTGTAAGTAAGTTATCTCTAACACTCTTATTAATAAACTCGAAATAGCGACGTAGTAACTAAACTGTATTTCGTATCCGTCTAACAAATCTGCAATTCATTATAATAGACTGAGACGAAACACAGTTTAGTTACTACGTCACTACTTCGAGTTTATTAATAAGAGTGTAAAAGTTTAGTGAAAATTGACCTATTCCAGATAAACGTTAGGATAGACAGACAGGCGGAAAGAAAGACCGATAGGTAGGTATACTACTTAGATATTTGTTTTAATTTAAAAAACGCTTTAATGTTTATTTTATGTTGGAAGGGGAAACTTCTTTAGGGCGCGTTGAGCGGTTTTTGGTAGGGGGAAATCTTATGGATTCACAACATGTTTTCGGCACAAGACCATGGATTGCCCGGGCAGGAATACGTGTACTGGCTTCCACGTATGTCTGGGTCAGGCATTTTTGGATGCGCATTTCTGGCCGTCAATTCTTCGGTCCGTACACAGATACATTGTGCAATGATCGCTGGATGGCGATATATAGTCTTCTTCTGTCAGCAGTCCCCATGACTGCCTTTCCTTTTTTTAAATTAAGATTGTATAAAAACGAACGTGTGTTTATTTGTTCTTCTATCACCTCAAAGTCGAGCAACGGATGGATGTGATATTTTGCACAGAGATGTAGCTGGAGAACTGAAAAGTGACATTGGCTATTTTTTATTCCGGAAATCTCGAAATATTATTAATTATATTTATTCTATTTACACACTAGCTAGTAATTTATATCCAGCCGAAGTAGATCCTAAAATTCTGAATGGAATTTCGTTGAATTACCCCCAGAGTCTCTAGTGTTTAATATAATGACCTTTTCTAGAAAATAAAAGTAAATCCCTTACATTATTCAATATGAAAAGAACTCCACGTTTCAGCCACATCTCTCGCCAATGTAAATTAACTCAATACTGTTTTGTATGCAGGAGGCTACTGTCCTAACAAGGTCCGAGTCTCTACGCTAGCTTTGCAACTCCGTATTATATGTCTGCCTTGTTTTAGAAATGAATCTAGATGATGTGACCTATATGGATTTATCCCTATATGTTGTAATATAATGGAATAGAATAGAATATTTTTTATATGCAATCAAATGCAATTAGATGATGTTCTCAGAGAACACTGCAGATTATGAATCAGATACTATATTTTATATCCATTAGATGATATACCTGAGAACACAGATCCATTAATCCAGAGCAGAGAAGAAAATCGTACTGAATATAAATTTGTACTTTCGATTTTTTGGACAAACTAAGTATAGCGGAGTTAAACTGAATTGTTCGACCTTTCATAATTTTAATTCCTATTAATTAGTTCAAACTTGACTTCGATCTAAAGAAGACAAAGTTATAAAATTATGCAATTATAACAATTATAGGTCCTTGAAACGACATATTAAGTCAAACATTGAAACAATAAGTCAATAAAGGTTCAAATTTTGTTGCTCGACTGTGAAAAACACTTGTCCTAAAGAGTGCCGTAGGGAAATCTCGAAGAAAATTGGGGGAAAATGAAAAGGAAATGTACGTAGCTACGAAACGAAACTGCTTTTAGTGAAACCATTTGATCGACTACTCTGTTTGATGCTGTTACAATGGATTCAATTTAGTTTCATGAAACGTGATAATAGGTTTGTATCTCGGATCGGCCATGTACCAATGGATTTTAATGAAAAATGTATGTAGTAATTAAAGAAACTGAACTATATAAGAGTGCGAATTTTATGTACAAAATCACGACATAGTTTAAACCAAGTCTCCAGATGTCTATACGACTGCGCTAATCTCCAAAACGATTTTACGGATATGGAAGCTATTTTCACTGCAACAGCATACAATTGCAAAGGCGCGAACGTTTACAATGAAGGTTTGGTCTGATCTCCTAGCTCTAACCGCGCTACACCTTTTCGCACCTTAGTAACTAGGCCACTTGTCAGGGGCGGATTCAAGAATTAAGTATTAAATGCAAACCCATAATAAAAAAAACCAGGGAGGGAGGAGATAAACCTCAAAAGCTATCTTCTTTATTTATTTTTTTTGTCTTTGGGTTATGTTAGGTTACCTATATCCGCCAAGGCTAACTGTATTATTCAGAAATAAGCAACTATCTAAATGCTGAGACAAGGCATAAACATCGTTATGACTCAAACTTCTATTTAATGGCACTCCAGAGATGTCAATACCAAGTCGAGTGACCAATGTAGTATGAAATAATGCTTAACTTTGACCCTTGTCCCGAAAACGTGCCCATAGAACACCCCGAACTGCAAAATGTGGGATAGGGTCTAACGATCTTCGGAATTGATAAGGTATCTAGGGACCATCTGTTGAATAGGACCGACAATACGATTTGTGTATCGGGAAATTGTTTTTGAGGTGCTCGTATTTTAGAGGTTTTGTAGACTGGATTTGGGATTATTTGATAGGGTTTCACGGGCGTAGCGTAATCTTCTGTTTTTATTAGCCGAGAGGGCGAAGCCCGGAAAAAATGTTGAAAACTTAATTTTTGAGTTATAGGCGAGATTATTGTTGGAATCGCTTCGTTTTTCGTTTCCTAACAATTTATTAGTAATAAAAAAAAAATTTTTTCCCTATCTCCGTTCCTGTTAACTTTTAGTGTAACATATGCATTATAGGCCAGGGCTGAAGCCTTTGAAAATGGTAAATTAGAACAGGATGACACCCATTGGAAAAGGAAGAAAATGAAACAAAAATAAAGTACGTGCGATTTGAGGCAGGGAAGTGGACTTTTAAGGGTGGAAATGGTTTATCACGATTTCCTTCAAAACTACAATTCCTAAAAAGTTAAATTGAAATTTGGTGGTAACTTACCTCGTTAAGTGCCAAACACGCTGTAATTTTTTCAATTCAAAATATTTATTCTTTCCCTTTTTTAATTTTATATCAAAAAAGTAAACTCATTTTCAATCGAAAATTCTCACGTCATAAAAGCAGCTTTTTAAAAAAATCGCTCATTGTTCGTTGAAACCTCTATTTTCTGATGGTGTACAAAAAAATACACATTTCTGTGGAAATTTTTTTCAGAAATTTAAATTGAATAAATGATTTGAATGGGATTTAATCTAAAAAATGTGACTGCTGCAATTATTTTCGATAAAAAAATTGATTTATAAAATTCTAATTACATTTTTGGAATAGAAGATCTTATAATATAATAAATATACCTACTTATTATGCATATGAAAAAATGTATGCTTTAAAATTGTACGATTCAATTTAAATTTCTGAGTTTTCCATTGTAATGTATATTTTTTTGTACACCATGAAGTTTTGCCGGAAATCGTGATAAACCGTTTACCACCCTTAAAAGTCCACCCCCTTCCCCTTCCCGACCTCAAATCGCCCCTACTTTATTTTTCCCCTTATTTTTGTTTTATTTTCTTCCTTTTCCAATGGGTGTCATCCTGTTCTAATTTTTTTTGGTCTCAAAAATTATTTATCGGCCCTGGCCTGTTATGAAAGTTGTCCGTTATGAAAATCTCTAAAAAATGAGCACTGACAGAGGCCGCTAGATACAATTGTTAACTTGCAAATAGTCTCGTAAGCTTAACACGTTTATTTCACTATTTTTTACTCAAAATCTAGTATACATAGGTATAGGGGGCTGGTGATGGTGTCTATGTTATTCCGATAATGTACAAAAAATTACAGCAATTACATTCCGATTTTTTTTATATCCACATCCGCATCAAGTAGCAGTGGAAACAGGCATGGTAGCCAAAATTTGTAGCAATGTGTAAATATTTGGATATAGTTTTTGATCGCACTTATCTAGGCATCCCAAAGCAGATTTTGGAGTAGTGGAGGTGCTTGTCATCACTGCTTTCAACACTTCAAATTCTGTTTTGACCACAGATATATTCCTTTCGGGAAGCACTGACAAGTACCTACATACAAATTGCCTCCTCAATTTCAGAACTGACAGCAAAATTTAAATTGTTGAATTGTATGTGCTCAAGGAATAGGATTTGTTATAAATAATTGTCGAACTTGTTTATTTTTTTTAGATTTAAAAAAAAATAACAAAGTATAAATTTTTTAAATATTTACATCATAAAAAAAATTAAAAAAGGAATAGGATAAATATTTTTTTGATTTATTTTGAACATTTCGGGGGGGGGGGGGGGTGTTTGACCTACACCCATGGGTTACTTACTAAAATTGTAAATAAAGTTTTCTTAATTTTATTTTAATGTCTGTGTAATTACACTTTTTACTTTATTTACACGGCTCGGCTCCCGGATTCTGTGTTTAGTTTCTCAGGTTACTAGAAAAATCTTCCTCATTTAGCCGATTATAATATCTTTTAAAGTTACCTAGTGTGTAGCCAGTTCTATTGCGAATTTTGAGGTCTAGCTTGAATGTATTGATTTTTCCTACCCCAAAAATTATGTTTCCCCGTTGGTTATTTCAAGAGTTTATGGACAAAACAATTTAAAATATGATGTCTGTAACAGCATGATTTTGTTCAAAATTCATCCGGAACCCTCGTTGCACGACCTACGAAACTCTACAAATTTAGCAGTTATAGCAAATTATGAAAGTCATTAAACTTTCGTCCGTGAGAATTTAATTAAACCAAATACCTAATAACGTACCTCACGATTGTACGGCCCGGTTTTAATGAATTACAACTCAATCCTATGGCCTTATTTTTAATTTTTTAGTGCTACTAAATGTCGAAATGGGGAAAGCATGAATTTCTTACAGCGTAGATAATAAATAATGTCCTTCAAAAGGTCGAATATGTAACACACGTATGAAAATAGATGAATTGAAAGAAGTACTTATTAGATGAGGTATTACAGATATGATTAAATTAAAAAAAATACACATACTAGACCGAGGCGGGAATCGAACATACGTTAACCACTTAGCCACCGAAGTACTTGTATGAGACTGTTGGAATGTAGATGAAGGGGGAGAAGTAATGTATGGATTGTGAGAAGTCTTACTTTATACTAAATATAATATTAGACAAAAAGTAGACGAAAAACAGTGGAATGGATAAGAGAAAGAAGAAAGGTAAGTGTAGTTAAAATAGACGAAGCAAGTTACGGGATTTTTTTTGATAGATTTTAAGTCAACGAATTTGACAAGCAGGCTGTGAAATAATAATATAAATATTAAAATACATTTGAGTACTGCTGGTGTAACGATGAATGCCTTTGGTATTTGTTTTCTGTTTTCTGTAGTATGAACTGTATGTTTTGGCAGAGGCATGTGGAGTTGCTAAAGTAAATTGAATATTGAATCCATAGTTTTTTTTGCTTCTTATACAAACACAACTATGCACATAGTGTCTCGTACATTCACGTCGTACATTTGTACATCTCAGTACTTTATCGATGTTATTAATTTAATTTAAAATAATGTAGGTATTTGCAATTTGCGTGCTTTTATCACACTATTTGGTAATTAGCTTTGTATATTTTATTTAACTTTAGTAGTCAATTGATTGTGAATAACCCAGTGAATAACGATGTCATTAGAAAACATTGCGGAGTGAAAGATTATGTTGTGACTAAAATGAAGAAAAATTGTTTACGCTGGTTTGACCACGTTGAAAGAATGAAGTATGAAGGTGTATATGGCTGAAGTGAAAGGAGATGCTGGCAGAAGTCGATCTAGGTATACTTACTTTTATTGAACATTATTAAAAATGTATTGATCGATGGCAATATTAAAAGTTCACACAATTGCCGAGCATGTATGAAAGGTATTTTGTTAGGTATGTATCCATTTGCATTTGCTTGTTACAATAAATTTTGTAAAGATCTATTAAATTAAAATAATTTTGAAAAAGTCAGTTTATTGAAAATTAGCTCCTTTCCTGTTAGATTAGCAATATCTTTATTTTGTGAACGCGGTATGTAATACCGGCTTAGAATCTGGACAAATTAAGCAACTTTTCAGGACGAGTGGCCACTCATTGCTAAGTACATTTTTTTTCATAATGCGAGGTTGAAATCGTGTGATATCAACTTGGTAGTCTTAACTAGAGGATACATTTTTTTTTCGACGGAACCCTCAATGTACTGGAGAAATTATGATGTAAGTTAATAATACCATTATTCAAGAGTAGGTACACTGCAAAAAACAGAATGGAAATTAAGTTTAATTTGTGGTCAGGGCAAGCAAAATACTGATCCCTTTTTAAAACTGCAAAAATCTTGAAAACCATGCGACTTTTATTAAGGTCAAATTTTCATGACGTCATGCTCCTGACCTGGTCTATCTCTGGTTGCAAGGTTATCCATTACTTACTGGACACCCTATATAAGAAGCGAAAGAGATATGTTAGGATCGTAGCAAATGGCATTCGATTTTTTCTGCATACCCCTAAAAGGCGTGATGGTAGATAGATAAATTGTTTTTTTAAATTATATACATTTTCCACAAACAAAGCCGTAGACAACTGCTAGTCTAGTTATTATTAACCCAGTTATAATTCAATTCGAAAAAAATGCCTATATTCTATATTGTGTAATGTCTATTACACAATATAGGCATTACCATCACTTTACTTCGATTGAAATACGATAGACCGAGTTGAAGGAGCTATCAGTTGATACCATTAGCCCACTAAGCAATCCACTCAAGCCGCCCGACCAACATTTCGATTTGATTGCTATCGATATTCCATTTTACCTATACAAAAATAAATTTTAAAAAGACCTTTTTAATGAATATTACAAAATTAAGGATTCAGGATGCATTAAAGCGAATATTTTAAGACAATTGCCCCTATTAAACAGAAAGCAGGTGGGCAGTCTGTCGCTGCTCTTATTTCTGGAAGAAGTGCGGGCTGGCTTTACGTGCGCTCCAAATCACGGGAAGCCTTCTAAAGTGTCTAATTATATTAACGTGCTTAGCTATTTTAGCTAGAGTAAGGATTGAACCTGGATCATCCGATTCCAAAACCACGCTTTGATTACTACGATATGGTTTTGAAATCCATGCATGTCAATTATATTATGATAAATCGGTTACTAACATTAATAATTGTATTGTCCACAGATGTGTCCAGATTATGGCGACGACTAATTGATACTGCGTTGTGAATAGAAATGTGCTTCAACAAGTGTTTAATAAAACTAGCAGACTACTTCCGGTTACTAACTGACGCGTCAATAGGACATTAATTATTGGAGCGACGCCAAAACTTTGAAAATGACCCATAACAGGAAAATCATTTTTACCAAATTATTACTCCTCATGTGCACTGGAGGAGCGTTTGCTCGATCGTGGGCAAACCATCATGATACTACCACTTCAACTACCCAAACTACTCCAACAACAAGTCAAGTACCAAAGAATATCCACAATGACCCCCTAGTCGTCGAATCTAAAAGCGGTCTTATTAAAGGCTATGCCAAAACAGTTATGGGTCGGGAGATCCATATATTCACGGGAATACCGTTCGCTAAAGCGCCATTAGGTCCATTGAGGTTTAGAAAACCTGTTCCGATCGATCCATGGCACGGAGTTCTTGAGGCAACTGCGATGCCCAACAGTTGTTATCAAGAAAGGTACGAATACTTTCCTGGCTTCGAAGGTGAAGAGATGTGGAATCCAAACACAAATATCTCTGAAGATTGCTTGTACTTAAATATATGGGTACCTCAGCATCTTAGGGTCAGGCACCATCAGGACAAGCCTTTGACTGAAAGACCGAAAGTACCAATACTTGTATGGATTTATGGAGGAGGATACATGAGTGGTACAGCAACACTGGACTTGTACAAAGGCGATATAATGGCTGCCTCGAGTGATGTAATCGTAGCATCCATGCAATATCGTGTCGGAGCATTCGGGTTCCTTTACCTAAATAAGTATTTTTCACCAGGCAGCGAGGAAGCTCCTGGAAACATGGGATTATGGGATCAACAGCTAGCTATAAAATGGATTCAAGATAACGCTAGGGCCTTTGGCGGCGACCCCGACTTAATAACACTTTTCGGAGAATCTGCAGGTGGGGGTAGTGTCAGTCTACATATGTTATCTCCAGTTATGAAGGGACTTTTTAAAAGAGGAATACTGCAATCTGGCACTTTAAACGCTCCTTGGAGCTGGATGACTGGTGAAAGAGCGCAGGATATTGGGAAAGTTTTGATAGACGATTGTAATTGCAACAGCAGTTTGCTAGCCGTAGATCCTAGTTTGGTCATGGATTGCATGAGAGGCGTTGATGCAAAAACAGTTTCTGTCCAGCAGTGGAATTCTTATACGGGAATTCTAGGATTCCCTTCAGCACCAACAGTGGACGGGGTATTTCTACCTAAAGATCCCGACACAATGATGAAAGAAGGAAGTTTTCATAACACAGAAGTATTACTTGGAAGCAACCAGGATGAAGGTTGGTTAATTGATTTCTTTATAGGTTTATTTTGTATACAAAACATAAAATACGTAGGATATGATTACATTTTAATGAGTGTTTTCGCAGGATGTAGGTTATCGCATAAATCTTCAAGGCTGAATAAAATTGCCATATCCTCATGAATATTTCCTTGGCGTTCGTAATTGCTGTATATATATTTTATGAAATAACCCCATAATACTTCAATAGGTGCTAGTGTAATTTTTAATACCGATTGATTTATGACTTATGAAGTAAAACAGGAAGTCATAAATTGATTAGTGGTAAGTGCGTTGTGTAATAGCCTTGACTTTCTTGGGCGTTTGCCACGTGTATGTAATATAAAGTACATACGATGCTAGTAGCTTGAGATTCGAGGTCACTGAAGGCTTCGAGGGTGTACGCCGGCCGGCGCGCGCATGCGCTGAACTCAGTAGACACAACAATACCACGCCGAGAGTTTTTACAGGTGTGTACTACTGGTACTACAGACTCGCCCACGTAACTAACCACCCTTTAACACCCACAATGCCTCCCCTGCCTCCCCTTTATCTTCGTTGCTACGCACCCCTCGCTCGTAGACAGGCGCCTTTAGAATAATATAGCTACTGCTAATTTCTTTCGTGTTATTAACTGTGAGCTACCTAGTGAAACGTTTTATTGATGTTGGTACAGTAGAAGTGTGCGTAGCAACAACTATGTTCTCATATTTTTTATTCTATCATTGTTTGTATTAGTTTTGTTAAATGATTAAAGTTTTAATGATGTAAGAATGATGAGATAATCTCTATTTATTATTACTGAAGGTTGTTTTTTTGTCGGTTCGCCATATATCCCTTAATACTTCCTCAAAATTAATATTTTATACGCCATTTTGAAGATTATTTTCCTCTCTAATTACGAAAAATAATCAAACAAAAAAATGTTTCTTTTAAAATTAGACTAATTTGTGTATTCGCACGGGTCATCTCGTTAATGTTTATTAAATATCCTGATCTTTTAAGAATCTTTTTATACTTTATCATCATTATCTGCACTACATATTATAAAACAAAATTCTCCACCGCATCTGTCTGTCTTTATTGAGTAGGTACAAGCTTTCCGCCCCCGGCTTCGCCCGTGGATATTTTGGAACAAAATAGAATATACTCTATAGCACTCGGGGATAAATAGCTTCTTATCAATAAAATACATTTTCAAAATCGGATCAGTTCTTTCAGATATTACCTCCTACATCCAAACTTCACCTCTTTATAATATTAGTATACATAGAGCATCGATCGAGCCAAAAGGTTTTTAAGGTTTACTGCGTTCTCGACTCTTAATTACGAAAGAATTTGAATTAAATAAAGCTTTTAGTTTTCCAAGCTTTTCATATCTGATTTAGGTGTTTAACTTTGGTTAACCGCACCGCGTGTTTGTGTATTCAACATGAACTCTAGGTACTTAGTTGAATACAAATTTGAATAATAAGTTAATGTTTTGAACTGGTATTGGCATTGATATATATTTTCTAGCGTAGCTATTGGGCATTGGTTAGAGTGATTTAGTTGAAACTCGAAGCCTCGGGTTCAGGGCTCATTAAGCACTAATTTTCTCAAAGAATATTCTAAAATAGTTATTGCTGCTTAACAATATATTCGTGGTTCACCTGGACTTGGGACATGCCATATTATTATCTAAGCTTCAATATTATACAATTTATTTAACTGTTTACTGGATTCGCACTGACATTCCTGTGCAGACCTTCCAGATTCCCTTCTCCAGGGGTGATTGTGGATTTATGTTGTTGTTTCTATTTTCTTATAATAATAAGAATTAGTGAAGCTCAGGCGGGCGCGGTGGACGAATTACTTTGCTTGTCTAAGTTAATTAATCTATATATATAAAAAGAGAAGTTCCGATTCACTGATCATCAACGCCCAGCCCAAACCCTTGGACCTATGAAGCTGACATTTTGCACAGAAGTTCCCTTTATTATGTAGACAAGGAATAAGGAAGGAAATTTCGATATTCAACCCCTAAGGGGGTCAAATGGGGTAAATACGTTTGTATGTAAAATCTTATTTCCTGCGTGAATCAACTTGAAACTTGGTACAAATATTTTTCAATACAAATAATAAATACATATTTCTGGATTTTTAAAAACAACCCTTAAGTAGAAGTGCAACGGGGTGTAGAAGTTTGTATAGGGAAATCGTATTACCTGCGTTGTTCAACTTGAAACTTGGTACAAATATTCTTCAAAACAAATAATAAAACACGTATTTTTGGATTTTTAAAGACGACCCTTAAGGAGGGGTGCAACGGGGTGTAGAAGTTTGTATAGGGAAATCGTGTAGGTATCACCTTGAAACTTGGTACAAATATTCTACAAAACAAATAATGAAACACGTATTTTTGGATTTTAAAACACGACCCTTACGGAGGGGTGAAACGGGGTGTAGAAGTTTGTATAGGAAAATCGTATTGCCTGCGTGTATTAAGTTGAAATTTGGTACAATAATTCTTCAAAACAAATAATAAAACACGTATTTTTGGATTTTTAGAAACGACCCTTAAGGAGGGGTGCAGCAGGATGTAGAAGTTTGTATAGGGAAATCGTGTAGGTATCAACTTGAAACTTGGTACAAATATTCTTCAAAACAAATAATAAAACACGTATTTTTGTATTTTTAGAAACTACCCTTAATGAGGGGTGCAACGTGGTGTAGAAGTTTGTATAGGGAAATCGTGTAGGTATCAACTTGAAACTTGGTACAAATATTCTTCAAAACAAATAATAAAACACGTATTTTTGGATTTTTAAAAACGACCCTTACGGAGGGGTGCAACGGGGTGTAGAAGTTTGTATAGGGAAATCGTATTACCTGCGTGTATCAACTTAAAACTTGGTAGAAATATTCTTCAAAACAAATAATAAAACACGTATTTTTGGATTTTTAAAAACGACCCTTAAGGAGGGGAGGTATGTAACGGGGTGTAAAATTTTGTATAGGGAAATCGTATTACCTGCGTGTATCAACTTGAAACTTGGTACAAATATTCTTCAAAACAAATAATAAAACACGTATTTTTGGATTTTTAAAAATGACCCTTAAGGAGGGGTGCAACGGGGTGTACAAGTATGTATAGGGAAATCGTATTACCTGCGTGTATTAACTTGAAACTTGGTACAAATATTCTTCAAAACAAATAATAAAACACGTATTTTTGGATTTTTAAAAACGACCCTTAAGGAGTGGTGCAGCAGGATGTAGAAGTTTGTATAGGGAAATCGTGTAGGTATCAACTTGAAACTTGGTACAAATAGTCTTCAAAACAAATAATGAAACACGTATTTTTGGATTTTAAAACACGACCCTTACGGAGGGGTGAAACGGGGTGTAGAAGTTTGTATAGGGAAATCGTGTAGGTATCAACTTGAAACTTGGTTAAAATATTCTTCAAAACAAATAATAAAACACGTATTTTTGGATTTTTAAAAACGACCCTTACGGAGGGGTGCAACGGGGTGTAGAAGTTTGTATAGGGAAATCGTATTACCTGCGTGTATCAACTTAAAACTTGGTAGAAATATTCTTCAAAACAAATAATAAAACACGTATTTTTGGATTTTTAAAAACAACCCTTAAGGAGGTATGCAACGGGGTGTAAAATTTTGTATAGGGAAATCGTATTACCTGCGTGTATCAACTTGAAACTTGATACAAATATTCTTCAAAACAAATACTAAAACACGTATTTTTGGATTTTAAAAAATGACCCTTAAGGAGGGGTGCAACGGGGTGTACAAGTACATGTATAGGGAAATCGTATTACCTGCGTGTATTAACTTGAAACTTGGTACAAATATTCTTCAAAACAAATAATAAAACACGTATTTTTGGATTTTTAAAAACGACCCTTAAGGAGGGGTGCAACGGGGTGTAAAAGTTTGTGTAGGGAAATCGTATTACCTGCGTGTATTAACTTGAAACTTGGTACAAATATTCTTCAAAACAAATAATAAAACACGTATTTTTGGATTTTTAAAAACGACCCTTAAGGAGGGGTGCAACGGGGTGTAAAAGTTTGTATAGGGAAATCGTATTACCTGCGTGTATTAACTTGATACTTGGTACAAATATTCTTCAAAACAAATAATAAAACGCGTATTATTGGATTTTTAAAAACGACCCTTAAGGATGTTGGAATGAGTAATTTATACACATCCCTAAATCTACTGCACATCACTAAAACTAAAGGTGAACTGTCATCTTGGGTCTGTAGAAATTGCTCACACATAATTTATAACCGCCATGTTGCCTAAGCTAAAATGTAAAACTAAAATTAATATAAACTAAAATAAAACAACCAGTGCAAAGTAAAAGTGTATTTCTTTTTCTCCGAACAATCAATATTAAAAACCCAACAAAGGAGGGGTGCAACGGGGTGTAAAAGTTTGTATAGGGAAATCGTATTATCTGCGTGTATTAACTTGAAACTTGGTACAAATATTTTTCAAAACATAAAACAACCCTTAAGAAATTGTTAAATTGGGCATGGGGAAATATTTTTACGTGACTGGGAAGATATTAATTTATAGGTACCGAATTTATACTTTTTTGACGGGGAATTTACGGTGGTAAAAGATAAATTAAGGGAAATCTCTGCGTATTTACATAAACTACGTCATTATTCCAATTCTACGCGAACGAAGTCGCGGGCAAAAGCTAGTTACAAATAAAAATAGCGAATAACGCAAATCGAATTCTTTCCTTCCTTCCTTCACGGCCTATCTCGCGGTGTGGCCAAAGACACCGGTAACATTGTCCACTTTTTGCCATTTGTTCATATTGAACAAAACATGGCAAGCCTGTTGTTGCACTTAATGGACCTAGATGTGTCACTTCTATATATCTGTTATTTTTAGAAGGGTTATCGAATTAGAATGGTTCAATTTCTATAATGATAGCAGTCAAATGCGACAGGCGAAAGAAATTAAATAATGGAGGTATTGCCTCACAAATATCATCGGCTAAAAGAGGGAGACTTGGTCTTCCGCTGGGTACCCTGGGACCGTTACACGGTTTCGGGAGCTGTAAGGCAACCCGTGAAGAAAGAAAAAAAAAATCAAATCGATGGTGTAGTTTTTAGTTTATTTTTTTGGCTTAGCTCATTTACTTTACTTTGAAACGTGAAAGAAGAATAAACAAACACACAAATAAAAAAACAAACACACTTTCACATTTATAATATAAGATATCCTATCCTAGATGTGATATGCTGTGACACTGTGCTAATAATATTTGAAACTGACTTACATTACTGGTAACAATTCAAAACTAAATGAACATTGTTGTAGGACCTCAATAGAAAGGGTATCTCCACTAAGTGGGTCATTTGTTTACACTTGAGTCCATTTTCTCACTCCCACCAAATCCTTTTCCATTTGGGAAATAACTTTTCTTGACTTCTCATTAATTCTCAACGCTATTAGCTTTCCTTAGGCTTTCGTTTATTAAGGAATATAATATATGCCCCGAATTCGAAAAGATACTGTTTCTTATTGACGTAGACCAAATGTTTTAAGTCAAGCAGGTGATCTGTAGTAAATGTTATTTAAATCCGTTAAGCCGATATGAGATGATCATTGAAACATAATCGGAAAAAACAACCTTAAAATGTTTTATATTTTCTTAGCCTGGGCATGAATTATATCAATAAAATTTGTATCCACTTTTCGATCGTTAAGTCGTATTTATTTCACTATCCGGAAACAGTCTCCGCCTACACGTATCAGGAATGCCTCCGACCCGCTAAGGAAGGAAGGTGCAATCAGTCGCTCTATCAAAATGTATGAATGTATCCCTTGTAGACTACATACAATCAGGATTTGACCGATGCCGATTATAATCCGAAAGAATTCGTGATGAACCGTGGTATGCTCAGGTTTTTGCGTTTACCTGGACGGATAGCTATTTACAAATTAAATTTCCAAAAGCATGCAATTTATGTTGAATTCTCAATCAAATTCAATAACCAATAACTCTATAATGCTGACAATAAGTTTACCTAGTTTAAAACTAGGTGGTGTTCACTAATTGTTATGGGTAGTATTTAAGTTAAGAATTCAAGTTGGTATTTAAAAGTGAATCTAATTTGTTATGCGTTCGGAACAACTTGGTTTCCCACGGATTCCTGTTGCGTGTAGTACGTACGAACCTTAGTGAGAGCTAGTCTTAACTGTAGTCACCAATCACAGAGATCGAAAAAAAGTTCTTCCCGGTTACGCATTTCCGTCCCATTTCACGAAATTACTCCCTACAAATTTATATAATTATTTATGTTACAAAAATGATGGCTAATATACAGGTAATACCTACAGTAATTAGGGGACTGGATAAAAAAAATGTTTTCTATCCGTTTTAACAAAAGCACCATTAGTTGTGCCCGGGGAGAGTAGTGGTTTCCTTTGCTATTTACAAACTAAACTGAGAGAGCTCTTCAAAAAGCATGAAATTTATCTTAAATTCTCATTTAAATTACCTCTGCTTTTCATAAAATTAAATTCTACAGACTAACAGAGCTTTTCATTAAAAACCTATGCATTTGTAATACTGCGCTGTGTTTAATTATTCGTAGTGCAATTTATAATCAGACTCTTAAAACTTTCTTCTGATTTTCTAATCCCTTTTCGATATCTACTTGACTGATTTAATGCAGTTTTCACACCATTTTCTTAGTTAGTGAGTTATTTTAGCTTATCTTAAGGTTCAATGTTAGAACTTCATATTTGAGGACTTTTGCAAGCTCGTGTGATACTCGTAAAATTAGTTTTAGTGAAAATGTAGATTTCTGTTTAACAAAAGGGATCATGGCAAAAATATCAATAATAATATCAGTAATACAAATAAGAATATCTTATGAATAATAGGATTAAGTGGTTAAGACGTCTGGTATTAAAAAAGGCAGACCACGGGTCCGATCCCGGATCCCAGCCTTTACCAATAGGGTTTTTAATTAAAAACTTATGTACATAATCCGACAAGCCACACTTAAAGGCTTTTCCATCTGAATATACCTCAACAGAACTGGCCATTCGTTAGGTATAGCCTCACATATACCATCGGCTAATCCGCTGGGTACCCTGGATCACGGTTTCGGGAGCTGTAAGGCAACCTTTGAAGAAGTCCTCCTTTTATTATTTTACTAACTTTTTATTGAAATATCGTTAACTTTTTATTTAAACTATTACCATTACAAACAATTTTGAAAAAATGCCGTAAGCATTACCCCGCTCCCGGCTTCGCACTGTTTACAACAATTCGAATACCTACATAAATACGCTTATAACTACTTATCTATTAGAGATAAATATATGCTATCGTGGACTTTTTTGTCGATCATTTTATTCTACACAATTAATTTCTACATCATTTTGTTATATCTTTGACGGATTAGACGCCATGAAAACTCGCTGGGGCTAACTTTTTTCCAGACTTAATACATTTATAGTTTTACTGTCAATGCTCAGCTCCTAAACAGATAGGCCTTCCCGGTGAATGAACATATCTAATGAAAACCGCAATAAAATCCTTCGTGAAAAGCTCACAGACAGACATACGGGGGAATAGTGTAAAAAGCCCGTAAAATTAATCTACATAGTTATTTTTTAAGAATATCTGTGCTTAACAAAATCTGTGTCCTCTTTAAAAACACAAAAACATTCTATCTAAATTATTCAGTCCATTAAAGACAATATATTTTTTACCCAAATCATTCATTGTGACCTACTTCTTCGTGAAATAAATGTATAATTAATTAACTTGGAAAGTGTCTGAGTTCAGAAATTTCACGAGTAAGTAATTAGAATAGAAAAGTCAAAAGATATTTTGAAGGCAGGTGCAGATCATTATGTCTCCATTTCTTTTTGTTAATGAATTTATATATAATAATGAGATACTTATCGACCGGATAGCATGTAAGCACAATCTACGTTTGAATGCGATTTCTGATTTGTATAATTTTTTATAGCGATTACTAACACCTCATTTCTAAAAGCCTAGTCAAAGTTGGAGATAAGTTTTTTTATACTATTCAATTTTTAAATTATATAATTTAACAATAATAATTTAAAAATCTCAAAACTACAAATTAAAAATTTCTTCCAGAGAGTCTAGTGCCTAGAACACATAGCGCGTTACCCTTTTGAATTTCTAGCGCTATGCGTTGTATGAAAAAGGCTTTGGAGCGTGGATCGCCGGTCTCCGTTAGAAGTATTTTCCCGATTTTATTAGAAAAAATTCTAGCGTTTGGTGACCACGCACCCAGAGTCTCCACCGCAAACGCCAGGAATTCAAAATGGTCCGCTGAGAGGCATGAGCAAATCTCTTTTTGTATTCTCGGCATGTAGGGCTGCGGCTCAGTTGCGGATATGTGCCTTCGATGTTGCATCCCAAACCAACGGTCGACCCCGCTCCCACGGCACCAAACTCATACCGTCGGGTCTTTTCCCGTCGTCGCGGCTCAGTCCGAGAGGTTGTAATATACTGGGAATATTTGCTGAACTCAGAGTTTTCCTTATGATGTTGTTTGTAAATTCAATTGTAAATAATATCTATAATCACAGATCCGATTCTGATTTTTTTTTCACCAATAGGAAGCTATAGGCTATATTCTATTTTGTTCGAAAATATTCACAAACGAATCCGAGGGCGGAAAGCTAGTTGTATAATAAAGTAATATGGTTTAAAAAAAAGTTAAATAATGAATGTCGAAACCATATGGTTTAACATGGTTATGGTTAACGCGACTGATTTTTGTGAGCCGAGTTGTAGGTGTTTATATCATACCTACACGAGTGACAAATGACATGGCCAGGATCCGGGATCGAACCCGTGGTCTGCCTTGTTAATACCAGACGTCTTAACCACTCAGCCACCAACGCAATTATATAATTATGGTTTCTTGTAATCGGCTCTCACGATTTGGATAAAATATTTTACTTTCCAAGTAGGTATATCTAGATAGGTGTTATCCTTGAAAAGAGAAGACGGCCAAGGTACTTTGTTAATGTGTGCTAAACCATCTAGGGTGGGCAGAGAAAGTCTCCTATTTCATTATATTTACCCTAACATACAGCCACAATCTTACGCTTAGTTAAACCGATTAGGTGAGATGTCGAATAGGCGCAACACTTCGTTACGTGTGACTTTTGCTTCAAAGGTAGAAAATAGGCCTTTCAAAGCAGCTGATATTATCGAATTTACTATAGGAGTCGATAGCCTAAATGGTAGGGCATTGGACAATATAGCCGGGTTCAATTCTTATAATATCTATCTATCTATCATCACGCCTCTTTTCCAATTGTTACGATCCTGACATACCTCATTCGCTTCTTTTGTACCTTTCATACATGCTCGGCGATAGTGTGTACTTTTAATATTTCCATCGATTAATACATTTTTTATATGTTCAATAAAATTACACTTAGGTCGTTCTCTGCCAGTATTTCCTTTTACTTCAACCATATAAACCTTTATAGTCAATTTTTCATCCATCATTCTTTCAACGTGTCCAAACCAGCGTAAACTAATATTCTTCATTTTAGTCACAACATCATCTTTCACTCTGCATTCTCTAATGACATCGTTCCGGATGCAGTCAATACGTTCTTATAATAATATATAGTCATTTATTGTGTTGACTCAATGTTCGGAAATTGATTTTTTCTACAATTATGCTTATATTTATGTCCCTCAATTCGACTTGCCTTTTGGCATACGCTTTCTCTCGGCTGCAACTCTTGCCCAAAGTCAGACGAATTTGCTTGTTGGACACCCCTGTCTTCTAGTACCGTCTCTTGGGAACCATATGTTGACCTGCTTGCACCATTTATTTACTTTGCAACGTAGCATGTGTCATGTCTAGCTCCATTTCTAAGGTCAAGTATGTCGGTCACTTTGATTTTGTTTCTTATGTCTGTATTCCCAATTTTATCTCTAAGTTCAATTCTTACTCTTACCAAAAATACTTAAGGGCCCATGATCAAGGTCATCTTATAACTGTCAAAAATATGGCATATTTCAGTTAATCTTGGAAAGGTGAGTTTATTTATACAACATTTCCTTACCACACAAATTTTGTTATTATTTTAAATTGGATTGAGCCATATTTTCATTATTAAGAGTTCTAAATAGCCATAGTTTCCAAAATGAAATTAACCCCTAAATAATAAAAATATGGCTCAATCTAATTTAAAATAATAACTATCAATTGTGTGGTAAGGAAATGTTGTATAAATAAACTCAACTTTCCAGGATTAACTAAGATTTGGGATATTTTTGACAGATACAAGATGACCTTGACCAACGGTCCTTAAGACCAATTTGCTTTAGGAATATGTGCTTCGGAGAGAATGTAAAGCACTTCTTCAAAAAATTACAGATATAAAAAGTCCATTAAGCGTAGCAACAAGCTTGAGGTCTCTTAAAGAAATTATACATCTGGGTCAATTAAGGCTTGCCACCTGTTTTATTTAATATGGAAAAAGTGGACATTGTTACTGGTGAATTTGGCCACACCGAAAGGTGAAGTTGTGAAGATGTAAACTATAATATAGTACGACCAAAAAAGAATTTTTGTATCCAGACTCTAATTCCCCCGTTATATACTTGGCAGTTTCTCTAAGTAATAGCTTTTTCCTGCGGCTTCACCCCTCATGGAAATAGAGCAAAAAAAGATTTTTTAATAATACTGTGGATGAAATAGGTATATTATTTTGCGTCTGAGAAAGAAAAACATTGACATTGCTTCAAAACTATTAAATACTAATCTGTGCACGGCGGTTTCACCGGTGTCAATGGTAACTTCTCCTATATAGATGGAGACAGAAAGTGGTTGTGAGCACTTGCCGGCAGAAAACCTCTTTTTCGTGTAGTCTGAGCCCCCCTCTACAAATTTGTAGACGAGTAGGGGACAACCGAGAGGTCCCCACAAACGCTGTTCACTCATTTTCTGCCAGTTGGTAGGAGAGGTTTTTAAAAAAAAAAATCTTCTAAATCGGCTCAGCGGCGTACCGACAAGCGCTGGACCCCTACTCGTCTACAAGAATTTGTAGAGGGGGCTCATACTACACGAAAAAGAGGTTTTCTGCCGGCAAGTGCTGACAATCAGTTTCTGTCTCCATTTCTCTAACTATTAGATCGTAGTGTGATGTTATATAGCTTACTAGCGGACTCGGCAGACGTTGTCCTGCCCAAACGTTGGCTTGCCTGCACTACTCCTACCACTACCCTACCCCTACCCTACCCTACCCATACCCCTACCCCTACCCCTACCCTACCCCTACCCCTACCCTACCCCTACCCCTACCCTACCCCTACCCCTACCCCTACCCTACCCTACCCCTACTCCTACCTCTACTCCTACCCCTACTCCTAGGCAAAATTAAGTTTCGCGAAGCCGACCAAATTGAAAATCAGTACTACTAATGATCTATTAAATTACTTAAATTACATTTTGTGACTATTCAATTTGGTCGCGTTCGCGATATTATCACTTTTGTTGAGTGTCGGAACGCGACATTAGATTCTCCAACACGCACGCGAATTTTAAATTTGTGCGGTGACATTAGGAACACATCTACATTGCATAGACAACAATGAGTGCTTTTAATTTAAAATTAACTTTATTGAATAGCAATAAGGTTCAAATTGACTCTGTTATTATGAGAAAAAGAAAAGGGCTGTTTTTAGGGGTTTTTCGGCAATTATTCGAATTGTCTCACCTTTAAAACCTTCCCTGGATATCTAGGAATATTTTAAGACTAAAATCAGCCAAATCGGTTCAGCCGTTTTCATGTTATGTCGTGACAACGCAAAACGGGTTTCATTTTTATATATATAGATAGATAAACCTTTCTTAAGAATTGGGCTATGACAACCGACTGGTAGTTCCAGAGATCAACGCCTTCAAACAAACATTTTCTTTATTAGCTTTATTATTAGTATAGATGTAGTAGTATGTAAATCCGTGGACATATAGATCCACTTTTTTAACCTGTTTTCTGGGATAATAAAATTAATACCCAATGTCACTCTCCCGTCCTCCAACTATGTACAAAAAATTACATCGATTCGTACCTCCGTTTTAACGTGAAAGAAGGGCAAACAGAAAAATTAACACTTGTCAATGTTACCATACGAAAAGTATAAATATTCTCTCGATTCTACGTCATTTCATGGCGACCAACGCATGCGTCCTGCCGTGACATTGTGGGGAATCCAGTTTAAAAATTCAGTGACTCGTTCCTGTGTCGTACTGCCAAAAAGTGGAACGAACTTCCGGCGTCGGTCTTTCCTCCTTTCTACAACCTGGGGTCCTTCAAGCGAAGCGTGGAAAAGCATCTCTACGACTCTATAGTGGGCGCGACTGGCGGACTGTATTATGATCTGCCAGTCGCCCGCATTCATGGACCTTGTATGCTTAATAATCAGGCTTAATAATAATAAAAAAAAATCCCACCCGCGCTGTGATAGTTGAGATTAGGTCATATCACGGTCGGCGGGATCATCTTAAATACCGATTAATCGGTATATATACACTATAACAGTCTTATTAATAAACTCGAAGTAGCGACGTAGTAACTAAACTGTGTTTCGTCTCCGTCTATCATATTGAATTGCAGATTTGTTAGACGGAGACGAAATACAGTTTAGTTACTACGTCGCTACTTCGAGTTTATTAATAAGAGTGTAAAGGCATACTTGACATTGGATCATCGATTAACATTGGTGGAACCATAAAAGAAGAAGAAATATTCTTTTGACAATTTTATCTCAGTTAATATTGTTGTATTACCTATATTTTTGCAGGAACATATTTCTTGTTGTACGACTTCCTGGACTACTTCGAGAAAGACGGCCCCAGTTTTCTGCAGAGGGAAAAGTTTTTAGAAATTGTGGACACTATATTCAAAGACTTTTCTAAGATAAAGAGAGATGCTATTGTGTTTCAGGTAAGTCACTTTGTTCTTATTTTTTTTGTATAATTAGAAACTCTAGGTCCGTGGGGTTCAAATGCCAAAAAGTTGATTAAAGATAATATCCCCTTGACTCATCATATTTTCTGGTGACAAGAGGACTGGCTCCTTCCTAGCTCAACGAATCAGCATCGTGATTCAGCTGGGAAATGCAGCCAGTATTATTGCCACTATTCTGGTTTATTTAATTTTAAGGTTATTATATTGTTATGTGTATTAGTTGTTATAAGCCTAAAACTTAATATGTAGACAAACTAGCTTTCCGCTCTTGCTTCGCCCGTGGAAAATAATGAAATGTGACATAAGATCGAAGAATTTCCGGGATAAAAAGTAGCCTATGTCACCTATTTTTGCAAAAAAATTACGTCTATCCGTTGCTCTGTTCTGACGTCAAATAATGTCAATTTTTATTTTCTTCATGGTTTATCGGTCCCCAGGGTACCTAGCAGATGACCATGTCTTCCTCTTTTAGCCGATGGTATTGGTGAGGTTAGTTTGTTTGTTTATTCGATTCCGGCCATGTACCAATACATCACGCCTGTTTCCGAAAGGGGTAGGCAGGGAGTATGTACCAATGGGTTTTTTATAATTAAAAACTTACACAATCCGACGAATCACACTTAGAGGCTTATCCATCTAAATATACCTCAACAGAACTGGCCACTCGTTAGGTATAGCCTCACAAATATCTTCGGCTAAAAAAGGGAGACATGGTCTTCCGCTGGGTACCCTCGGACCTTCTTCAGAAAAGCCATATAACTTATACGGAACCCTAAAAAGGAATATCCCACGAGATATGCATTTTATGAAAGACCTTGGTAAATAGGATGTTCCAGTTTATGAATACAGTCAATAACGTATAATGACATAAAAGCGGTCGTGTCCGCCTTTCCCGGGAATTTTGCTCGAAAACTACGTTATTGGATGTCAGTTCCGACAAGAGGGCAGGAAATTGTATATTGAACGTATTGAAACACATCAACGTATTATATTAGTGATATACACTGACGAGCAATATAAAAAAGCCACTTGCAAAGTGCCTAAATTTATAACAATTTTATTATATTAATTTATTAAAAACTAGCGGGCCCGGCAGACGTGTAACAGATCGACGTGATTTTTTTACACAAAGACAGTTGGAGGGCCGGAGATGTCCTGAAAATCCCAATTTATCCCAAGAGGGGTAGGCAGAGACAATCGAATGCCATTTGTTACGATCCTGACATACCTCTTCCTTAGAGATAAATTCTTATCCGAGCCAGAAAGTAGGTAGGTACTTAAATAAAATTAAAAATATCATCTGCTAATGTAAAATGGTAACACTGTTTTTGGCAGACGTAAAAATAATACACTTTATAATAGCTATTTATTTATTTACTTATAGAATAAATACCTACTAAATTACAAATCCCACTAAGTTTGCGAAAGTTTGTATGGATATATGTATGTTTGTTACACTCAATCACGCCAGAACGGCAGAACGGATCTGGATGAAATTTTGCAAATTGAAATTTCCCGTGGGGTAGATTTGTTTTTGTTTTTCACGGGATCGACATGATTTTTTGCATAGTGGTAGTTTAGGGGTCAGAGACTGACACATATATATATATATATATATATATATATATATACTACTTTTTATACCGCGAAAGCGGGCGGAGTAGGGGCAAATTACAGCCACGGAAATATTTCTTTTGGATATATTTCCACGCGGGTGAAACCGCGGTCAGAAGCTTGTATAAAATAAAATGACAATTAAAAAAACATGTAAATCGCTATCTACTGGGAGGGCACCCAACCGATTGTCTGCATTGCCTCTTTGACCGAAATAAGAGTCAGCCCGTCATATGAACTTTTTTGCTAAAATGCAATTTGAAAATTGCCATATTACTTGGGCGTTTCCGGCCTGTGAAATGAATACGACCTAACGATCGAAAAGTGGATTTTTTTCTATCTCATATCGATGGCTCGTTATGTATTCCATAGCAGTTTCTGTGAATATAAATTTTAGAAATATATTGCCGATAGGATACAAATAAATTGATACAATTCATGGCATAGGCATTGGATAATAATTTTTAGGTTGTTATTTTCGATCGGCTTAAAGGTCATTCGTCCAATCGCCGGCGCGCCGCCATACCACAGGCCATATACGGTTCACCGAAATCGACCACAGACTCGCCCAATTCTTGTAACGAACGCTCCGCCATCCATTTTCAAATAGTTGTATTTGTGGTGATTTCGATGGCCAGAACGATCTGCCACACACACATCCACACGCCTTTGTTTAATCGAATCTTGTGTGTATTTGTGAGTGAGTAAATTGCATGTGTTCTAGATAGTATGATTTACATCGCTAATGTGTGGCCTGTGTTCAATCTCGTTCATACGGCTGGCCGGACCGAAAATTTTCGGTGAGATACCGGACCCTACTTAACGGAGGGGAGACCATTCCATGACGTAATATCGACGTTATTCTGGGGATTTTTTATACTTACGGGACGAACTGAAAATCTCCATTTTGTATCGTTAATACTTGCTTATTCCAGATTGTCATCAAGGTAAACAAACAGTTACCATGAATCTGCAATTAAATTATTTAAAATGTACATATTATATAATAATAATAAATAATAAGGGCGCAGAGCGGCTTGTGGCGAGCCGTGGGTGAGTAACGACACTTAGGCCAGTCTGGCTATTTTGAGCTGTATGGAAATTTTTCGTAACCGTTATACAGCAAACGAAGATATGTAAAAAATCGGAAATATTCCGTAGAATTCAATGCACTATTTTTAAAACAACTGACATTAGGGGAACTTATAGAAAATGGCAGACAAAGTGGGTAAAAAACATTTTATTTCGTTAAAAAAAAAAATAAGCTTTGTTTAAAAAAAGTTTAATACACAAGTTGTGGAACTATTTATTTCGGATCGGTCTAGTCCGGTCCGATGTCAATAAATTGTAAAATATAAAACCGTAAAAATCTCATTATTTTAAAACGCCCGTATCTCTTGAAAAAAAAAAATTTTATAACTGAAATATAGTGAAAATGTAGCTCTTGACAAGCCAAATAAGAGCGTATTTTCAAATTTTAAAAATATTAAAAAGATCTTGCAGAAATTTGATTTTTCGAAAAAAAAGTGTTTTTTTATATTCCTATAACTCATAAACCCGTGACTTTTTATAATCTTGTCTATGCTTAAATTTTTTTTTAATAGTTGCCAGTTGTTTTAAAAATAGTGCATTGAATTCTACGGAATATTTCCGATTTTTTACATATATTCGTTTGCTGTATAACGGTTACGAAAAATTTCCATACAGCTCAAAATAGCCATTGCAGACTGGCCTATAGCTCTTGCTCCTGTGTTTCAGACAATAAAGGACTTACGTGTTAAATAATCACTTACAAAAATGCAATTCCAAAGAAATCTTACAGTATTATAGGTCCTAAAGTCTATTATGGCTAAACTTGCATAATTTTTGTAATTATGCAATATAAAAAATGCCATGTAATTTAACAATATAAAAAACCAGTAATCTGCTTTTATTTCAAGTATATTAACAAAAAAAATTAACTAACCATTATTTTAAAAATATTTTTTCCGGACAAACAAAGCCCGCCAAAACGTCATTCGCGTCGACAATATTTTTTTAATGGAAGGCAAAGGCAAATACAGCCAAACAGCCTATGTTTTTTCGAGTATTAAATTCGCTCTGAAAATAATAGTGAAATAAAAAGGTCACACTTTTAGCGAGGTTAGCAACCTGCTTTTCCGAATTTACATCGCCAATAATAAGTGCCTACAGAAAAAGAACCTAATTTAAAAACAAAATTCAGGGATGTTATGGATTTTCATACAACATAACTGCATTATGTGCAGTAAAGTAGCGCCTACTGATCGCTATATTGTCAAGTAATGAGGAAAATACTGCGTAGTTGGATGAAAACAAATAAACTTTCGCATGCATGTTCGTATGTATAATATTCAGTTAGTATTAGGACTAGTTTTCTGTTTTGCTTTGTCTGTTGACATTTTGGACATGTGATATGAATTTAATTCCCGATCGAATGTCAGACAAAAAGTAGATTATCTCACGACTATCTCTATGGAAAAAAATCACCTCGAAACGTTGCTCCATTTTCCGTGAATAATAGACAAACAAAAATACTTTCACATTTATAATATTAGTTAGTATATTTCTTATACAAATGTGTGCGTCGGTGGTTAAGACGTCTGGTATTAACTAGGCAGACTGCAGGTTCGATTCCGGATCCCGGCCATGTACCAATGCTTTAATTTATAAAGTTATAATTAAAAACTTATGTACTTATATAATTCGACAAACCACACTTAGAGGCTTTTCCATCTAAATATACCTCAACAGAACTGACCACTCTTTAGTATAGCCTCACAAATACCATCGGCTAAATGAGGGAGATTTTGTCTTCCGCTGGGTACCTACCCTTTAACCGTAACACGGTTTCGGGAGTTGAAAAAGAAAGAAATCCTATATAAAACTCAATTCAAAGCTGCAATAAAATTTTCATTAAAATATATTTCCAGTACACCGATTGGGAGGAAATCACAGACGGATACCTCAACCAGAAGATGATTGCGGATGTGGTCGGAGATTACTTCTTCGTGTGCCCCACTAACTACTTTGCTGAAATACTTGCTGAAGCGGGCGTCGATGTCTATTATTATTACTTCACTCATGTAAGTTTTTTTATATTCTTTCCGCTCTTGCTTCGCCCGTGGTATTTTGTAATTGGTTGATGTCTGTGATTACTGCTCCACGCTTTTGGGTCGTACCGTGATGTTCTATATAGCCTCTAACCTTCCTCAATAATCTAAAAATAATTAATAAAATCGGACTAGTAGATTTATAGCGCGTTCAAACATACAATACATACAAACTCTTTAGCTTTATATAATAGTATAGACTTATATATCTGCCCCAACTTCTTACTGGTAGAAAAGTTGTTTATGAAAAAACCGGCCAAGTGTGAGTCCGACTCAATAGTATGCACTAAGATTAGACCAAGTTTGACGCCCTTGTATAGAACAAATTAGCACAAGTTCGACTCACACTTAGCTGGTTTTTATTATTTGTTGTTCATGCATTTTAGTTATACTAGTTAGACGTAGACGTTTGTATGTATTGCTATTATTAAGATCGAGCCAAAACGTCTAAAAACACGTTTCTTCTATCCTTTATACTGCTTTAATTTTTAACTTAATTATATTTTTATTTGTTGTTATAGCAACCATAGCAATACACACTCTGTGAAAATTTTAAGTGTCTACCTATTACAGTTTAAAATATACAGTCTGTGACATGACAAAAGGTGCCAACGGAAACCCTCTTAATTAATCAGTTTATGAACACTAAACTGTTAACACATTAACAATTAATTTTCAAGCCAAGTATAATAATTTTATAACTTTCTTTACATTTTTCTTGTTTTTTGATTGTACTTATTTTTTTCCATCCATAGATTTTTGCAATGTAGGTTAGGTACTTATATCAAATACATGGTTAAATTGATATAGATTTTGTATATGAAATAGCTGTTTATGTGTATTATATATGTGTCTACCTAATTAAAGTATATAATGAAATGAGGGAAAAGGACGATCTTTAAGCCAAGTAGTAACTAAAGATATTCCATATTTTTGGATAATTTAAAAGTACCTTTATTTCCGACTTTTTCCGTAGTCCCATTGTCCAATGGTACCATGGAAAACTTCATTTACTTCTATATCAATTTTCCGTAGACTCTTAGTTTTTGAATTTACAGTTGTTTGTAACAAAAGTTGGCTATAGATTATACAATGTAAATAAAAGTAACAAAATTACATCAAGTTAAAATTAAGAGAAATAATACATTTTCATCACCGTACCAAAAATACCTCAGACTGACCTTTTCCAGTCCAAATATAAGAAATTTCAACGGTTGTACATTTTAAATGCCCATCATTCGATTTTCAATTTTAAATGCATACAAATAAAGTTCATTGCAACATCGGCAAAAAAGTATTTGCCCAATTAGTACAGATTTTATTTTGAAGCCGCTTTCCCAATATTTTCCGACTCGACGAGACGAATTAATTAAAAACAAATATCCGACGGTGGAATTTATTTCATTCAATCAGAAAATATAACGTTTCATAAAAGATGACGTAGTTACTGTACTCCATAACTTCCCTCGCATTGAACACTAGAAATTTTGATTAGTTTTTTTGGTAAATTTTATCTGAGTTTGTTACATAATAAAATAGGGGTTGATTGACAGTTAAAGAAAATAAATACACAATAATTTTTTTTTCAACACACTCGTAACGTGAGTTTACCTCAATTTTAGACTCACAAACCCATATATTAAAGTGCTTTTTCTTTATATTACAGCACAAGAGTTATAATATAACCCAATGAAGTTAAATTCGTACAAGATTGCAAATTGTATGTGTGTCCACAAAGCATTCTTAATTTAACCGCATAATACAGTTTTTATTTTTTTAATCACGACTTTTTTGGCTGTTTGGCGAAGTTATCCGTGCCTTATCTGTCACGCGGGAAAAAACAAAACATTTCCATAAATATTTGTTAACATTTTCGCCGTGTTGTGGTTAATTATTAAAAATGTCGACTTCAAGTGGCGAAGAATACGTAAATTTGACTCCATGAAGTTTATTTTTTTCCTCGCAAGTGTGTTGTAAAACGTCGTATGAAACGCCTGTGCATTGGTCATTATATACTCAGCTTTCTTATAGCGCTCGCCTAGTGGCTCGCGCCTCGTACGTAATGACCAACAAAGCACCCTTGTATCATAATGTACTATTATATAGTTTAAATAACGAATTCCGGAAAATGTGGTAATCTGTTGGAGCAAGGTCCGGGGGTTTCGGAGACATTCCCATCGCAGCTCCTCTAATTTAGCGACCGTCTGTCGTGCAGTGTGTGGTCTAGCGTTGTCCTGAAGCAGCAATGGGCTAGATAGAGCAATTAACCAGCCTCGGTTGTTTAGCGGCTAACCTTTCCATCATGGTTTGCAATTCTTGACAATACACATCTGCCGTAATTGTCTGGCCAGATCTTAGGAAGCTGTTAGTAGATGACACCAGCACTAGTCCACCGTCCACGGGGCTTGTTCTGTAGATCAAAATTTTATCTTACAGCTATAATTTAAAAGTATGTATAATTCCAAAAATGTGTTGAAAACATATTGTTGCTAAGCTATGAAGGCTTTTATCTGTCGACTTAAATATATTAGAGTTCTATCAAGATCCTTTTAAAACCATGTCTTTCTTATTTTTATGAACTCGTCATGTCAATGGTATCGCACAGGCATAATGAGGAAATCTCAAAGCTAATTGTAGATGGCGCTCTAGGTGACGCTTCCCAGTCAGTATTCCATGATTATCTACAACTAAAACTAAACTAAGCAAAGAAACGGATCTGTGAATGGTGAAAAGGCTGTGGTATTAGAAAAAGATGATGGCCGTCACGGGACGCCCGGCAGATGTGAACAACCGAAATTGACGGGTCAAGTATAACAGTAGTCGAATAGAGAGGCATAGGCAGTACACATACTCACGCGTAGAAACAACGAAGTATATATAGTATAGTATATATATAGCGGCGTAAAGAGGGCATGACGCTCTTTTCCGTCACGCCATGTGAGTCGGTCTTACCCCCAAGGCTCTCCAATAGATACAACAAAAACTTTAAAAACTCGCAATTTGTATGGAGTATGACAGTTTTAAAAACAACTCAACGAACCGGCATGAAAATGTAGTTTTGTATCCCATTTTTTTTCTTTTTACTATTGAAGCTAGAATAGTAGATTAAATTATCTACTATGATTTTTTTCTTTATGATTTTTTATATCTCTGACAAATTAAATAGTAAAATAAAATTAGTAATAACATATTCAGAAGCCAAGTACAATAAGATTGCTTCAAGTGAGAATTGATCCCGTACTTCCACAAGTTTAACATTCAACAAAGAAGTTACACACTTGGATTAAAGATGTTGGTTTATAGTGAAGAACAAACAAACGTAATCAGTGAAGTATGTAACATTTGTAGCGCTTCAAGCAAAACTAACTTCTGAATAAATCTAAACAACATTTTGCTGAGCTCTATTCTCTAACACTACGCAAAGGAAATACTAAGCGTGAGCAAATATTATATTTATCTAAAAGTTTGACTCGATTTTTTTTAATATGAGATAAAAAATAAAAACCTACAAATAAGACACTAACCTACTGGGAGCAACTAACTCAATTTTATGCGTGAAGTATTTTGTTCATATATTTTTAGAAAGATGTGAGCGAGATGGACTGCTATTAAAATCGATAAGATAAGATAAGATTAATACACAGAACGGGATTAGGCGGAGTATTATACAAAAGCTATTAGAAAAAGCAATTTGTAGTTATTGTTTTCTTAAAATATATAAAATTATCTACGAAATAAACTAAATAAAACTGTACATTAATAAATATATTAAAAGAATTAAATACGAGAAAATTTGAGGACTTTCAATACTTCATAAAACTTATGTGTAAATGATTTTGATAGTTTTATTTCGTTTATATCATGTTTAATATAATATATGTCTTTACAAAGGAATTCTAATTTAGAACCCAAGACATATAGTTATCGTATAATTTGCAGATAGCTGTTGAGGGGATCTCTTAAAAAGTTAATCTTCGTGGATTTTTGGAGTCAATTTAAATTTTAAACATAACTTTTCAAAGTTCAAGAAAGAATTGGTCTCTGGGCCCAACACTGCGTTTTCGTGAGAGCCTCTTTGCTTAAATTATCTTGTTCTGTTTGCAATTTGTAATATGTAAGACAACATGTAAGCAAATGGGTGTTTTCAACTGAATAAATTCTACCACTGCATATATTTTGCGCACGTATTTCTGCTACTTTAACAATGCAAATAATAATTTTACTTTATTAATCTTAAAAAATTGTGTTTTAAAGATCGGACCGTATTACATACAGACTGCCTTCAGGAGCGCTGTAACGAGTTATTTAAATGGCAATACACACAATAGTGTAAAACGGAATTCTCACCAACGCGGGTCGCTGGAAAGTTGTATTCGACTTATGACGTATCTGAAACGTTTTAGGCCGAATATCCACTGGTGACCTTCTGGTCTTTGTTTCCTACATCTGGGGTGAAGCAATGGATAAATACGGAGAGTCTTTAGCTGTGAGCTTAGACATCTCCAAGACATTTGACCGGGTCTGGCACAGGGCACTAATCTCCAAGCTGCCATCGTACGGCCTACCTGACTGCCTATGCAACTGAATCGCCGGCTTCAACGGATCGATGCCCTCAATGATTTGCAAAAAGAGCAATTCGCATCATCAATGACCCAAAAGCAACACGAACTCTCAAGCCTCTACAGTTACTCAGAGACATAGCGTCTTCTATCGACTGTATTATGGGGAGTGTTCAGAAGATCTCCATGGCCTCGTCCCTCCATCCTCTTTTCGCACCCACACTGCTCGCACAGGATACATATTTCCATCCTCACACAGTGGACACGTTCTGCATACGAAGGAAAAAATGCAGTGACTCGTTCCTCGACTAGCGCGATACAGGTTTCAGTATTGAGACAGTAGCGCCATCTATCGATGACCCGCCACAGAGTAGGATTTGGATTGGTATGTGTTAATATAACTAAGTCATGATTGGACCAAATAATGTAGGTAGTGAAAATGGCTCGACCATCATCGATGGTAAAAGTTTACGGGTTGTATAGTTTTAATTGAAAAGGAAAACCCCGGGATGCCAATATTATGGAGGTAACCTTTGAAATGGGTCTAGCAAACACTTTTTGACAGATTATCAAAGAGGATAAAATAGGAAGCTAAAAATATTTTGCAATAGCTGAAAGTAGGTCAGCAGTTTTAGATCGTCCATTGTATCGACCGGAGATTCTATAAAAATAACTTTAAACGGCAGCAATTTATGTCATGATTAGGGTAAATTTATTAATAGTAATAGATATTAAAATTATCTTAAATACTAAATCACAAATATAATATAACAAATAAAAAAATTCATGTAAATCGCTATCTACTGGGAGACTACCCAACAGACTGGCTGCATTGCCTCGTTGGATGCAGCAGTGTGCCAGCCGTTTTAGAACCAAATGGTTTGGCACGTGATGATGGCATGACACTTGCACCATGGAAAATGGGGCGGTTACTAGTATGGGATGCTACATCTCTCACCGTCCCATCTTCCATAATACAGCATGCGGCCTACAATGCTGAAATGGCCAAACGTCGCAAATATGCATCTCTTCCAAAATAATACATATTCGAGGTTATACTGTGAATATATATATATATATATTATGAATGGTTATACTAATCCTTTGAGCGAGGTAAGAGTCAATATATAAAAAAAATGATTTCATTTCATCATGTTTTTTTTATTTCGGCAGACCTAACCCAACATTTTAAAGTTGTTATAATATTTGTTTTCGGCGCTTGAGCTTGAGCGTGTTCTGCCGCAGCGCCCTCTTTTAATTTTGTATACTATAATTTATGTGAGACGCTGCCAGTGTATAATAGGCAGAATTAGAGCATTGGCCCAACGAACTTTGCTCGTAGCAGTGGCCTCAATTTTTTAAATAATCTAAATTTCTCAAATTTCAGGCAGTATAATAATCATCAAATATTTATGAGTTTTCTTAATTCTCAGATAAATAATCTCTTAACTTCAGATAATCTTCAATATATGAAATAAAACAACAAATGTTGAATACCCTAAGAAATGTGTGCTTTCATAACAAACAATAGCACTTATTTAGATTTTTATTGCTCATTCCCGGCGTTAACGTTTACACTTTTTCACCGGAACCAGCGAAATGTGGCTTTAGCCCCAATACGAAAAGAAATGAGATAAATGACGGCAATAAATCAAGCTGTAACCGACCAACGTTGCCGGCGATTTGTCGCGAAAATAATGACTTGACGAACGGCTTCGTGACGTTAAATTTTTATATGGGGTCAACTACGGGCTACGCGTTCAAAGGTCAGTTAGCGTCGTTTTAACGCTCCCTTTGATACGGTATGTAAATATTTTTCCAACAAAACTTGGTTAGGAAAGCTATTTGGTATTAGTTTAAGACCTAGCCTTTATAGGAAACTAGTAATATCGGGGTCAGAGTATCATTAAACATTAACATTATTAATGATAGATTAGTAATCAATTTAATATATTGATGAAATATTGAACCTAGGTTAAGAAGTTTGGTATTAACTGTTCGATGGGGAAACTTATGTTCATAATCCGACAAACCACACTTAGAGGCTTTTCCATCTAAATATAGCTCAAAAGAACCGGCCACTTGTTAGGTATATAGCCTCACAAATATCATCGACTTTATCTTCCGATAACACGGTTTCGGAAGCCTTTAGACAACGCGTGAAAAAAGAAATTGAACTTTCATAAGACCATTCAGTGAGATATAAGATCAATTTTAAAGAGCATCAAAATAATTAAAATTACAAAATAAAAGTAGCACCGAAACCGCTAGAGCAAAACCACTTGAAGTTTACAGAAAAGTTATGACGCAAGTAGATTTTACAGATTTTTATAAATTCATTTTACAAACTTATTATTTTAAAAGAGGGATACCTTGGTCTTCCGCTGAGTACCCTGGGACTGTAACACGGTTTCGGAAGCTGTAAAGCAACCCGTGAAAAAAAATGTATTTGATATTTTGAAATATTTAAGCTCGAGGCAAAGAAGCACTTTGTCAATATATTTTTAAGTTATCCGACGCTACCTAGGTACGTTATAATATCATCACGCCATGACTGAAAAAGGTTGAGAAAACGGGAAAAAACTGCGCGGTTTACCTCGAGCAAAGGAAATAAGAAAAGCGAATATTTATCTAAATTCGAGCAATTTAATACTTATTCGTAGACGTTGTACGCGGCGTGTTTTTGATCATTTCCTTGCGGTACTTATGCCAATTTGGAACAGTAATTTTTTTCAACCTTGACCTACATTGTCTTCCGATTCTTTTCCCAAGCGAGATTAGAATGCTTAAAAGATTTTTGCTGTTGGCTGAAGTTCCCTTGGCGGCTATTGACTGTTTTAGATTAGGTCGGTTGCTTTCTTTTGTTCAAATATCTTTTCATTATCCTGATCGGCCAGAGTGCACAAAGTAAAATAAATACCCCTCGCTGAGTAATCACTGGCTTTTTCAGGATTTTACAGTTTAGGAAGAGTTAGCAATTTTTTATAAATAATAAAGGATATGTAAGCATTATTTAATTATGAAAATTATAAGTAGGAAGGAAGAAAGAAAATCCTTGACCTTAAGAAGGTTGTTTAACGAGCCTGTAAATATTATTTAAATATTTCAACTAAATGTTAGTATGTTATTGATACAGTTTCAAAATTCGTAATTTAAAATGTCTATCTTTTGAGCTGTTACGATTGTTATTGAAGTAAAAGTTTGGAGATTCTACCAACGCACGCGTTCAGTCGTGACATGATGGGGAATCCAGTTTAATCCCGTCCGTGCTGTGATAGTTGTGATTAATAAGACATAATTATCACAGTCGGCGGGAACATCTTAGCTACCTTTTGATAATATAACGTCTATAATACTTGACATTGGCGGAATCATCATAGCCCTGATGGAGCCATGCCACGAAAAGTAGAAGTGAAAGTTCTTTCATGTTTAATTAGTTATCGATTAACAAAATATATCCAAATTATAATAACTATCATCATCAGTATCGCGTGGGCAGAAACAATGGTAGCAATGTCCACATTCAGCGATTTGCCAACTTTTTACTGATTTCGCAACCCTCACACGATTTTCTTTAGGCAGCGTATAGGTAACTCTTTCTAAGAAATACAGATGGCGCTAGCGTACATACTAACAACTTATATTTGAATTCATTTCCCAGGGTCATAGATTATTGCATGGGTTTCTTAGGCGTGTACAGAGTACACTAATACACGGACCGATTTTTTTAAATAATTAATAGGTCTAATTAATTGAATGAATCCCTGATGAATTTTCCCTTTTGGAATCATAAACACAGTCCTAAAACTGATTTAGCCAGAATTCATGCGCATTTAACCTTAGTATAAGCATATCTACACTTAACAGTGTGATATGGCTACGAAAATTCAAGCATAATAAAAGTAAGGACTAAAGGAAATCTACTAAAGGACGTGATTTGCACAATTATTTTCTCTTCCCTAAAACACTTGGACCTTCCATTAAGCCGCTATCACAATATTTATAAGGGTTCGAGAGACACTACTGTCTCCTAGAATTCAAACGATTATTGCTAAGTTACTCAACCGACACGTTTCGGGTCAAACGGTGATTCTACAGTGTTTAGATACAGAGTTGACGATAAAATCTAACCTAGCGTAGCTAAACGTTTTAAAGAAATTCAGTGCTAATTAAATAACATAACTCAATAGATTGCTTCTAGGAAGTATTAAACTGTAGCTGAGAAGATTATGAGAGACACATATAATTCAAGTTGTAAAAAAATGCTAAAGTCACGCTTTCGAAGAATTTTATCAAAAGGCGTCGTAATTAATAGGAAAATAAAAAATAATACATGTTAATGCATGTCAAGAAATTTAATCCCGCTCGCGCTATATGATAGTTCTGATTAGTCTGTGCCTAATAACACATATCATAGTCGGCGGGATCATCTTAGATATCGATTAATCGGCATATATACTTTAAAGGCTATAATACTTGACATTGGCAAATAATCGATTAACATTGGTGGAGCCATAATAAAAGATAAAGAAGAAGATCCAAAAACTACCTTTTCTCGTAGCGTTCCGTCGTATTTGAACCGGTTAATTACCAAAGGGAATAAGTCAGCATTTTCCGATATGGCAATTTTGATGCAGTTCGATTTATTTTATAGAGATCTATCGTAGGAATCAAGAAAAGGAATAAGTCAGTTCATTTGAAAGTCTAATCTAGGCAATCACTTTTTTCGTTTATTTACAAAGAATAATAAGTCACTGACTTATTTCTTTTGGAAACTTCAATCACTGGCAACAACCAAAATCGGAATCACATTACGATTCGTTTATACCAGGCTCTAGTAAACACAGAACGATTCTATAAAATTGTCCATCGCATCCCAGTCAGAGGACATTATTAGGTGTTATTTGCATATGGAAATGTGTGAAATGATATACAACGCCCACAGGAAGTTCACAGTATCAATAGTAGAAATTGGTGGGACCAATTCTACAAGCTTTAGAGAACAAGGAATATTCCACGTTCTGATAAGCAACATTTTCTGGTATCCAACTTTATGGATACCGTTTGGCCAGATGCACTGATATAATCAGTCCTTATTAATGTCTATCTGGAACTTGAAGATTATTATGTGCTCTTAGAAATCGAGGAAAACAAATTATGTTCTTATTTGTATCTTAAAATATGTCTTCGTCTTTGGATCGAACTCAAAACCTCATAATCAGAATGCGAAACCCTTGACCTATAAATCTGTAAAACCTTTTCTAGAGCGTTAAATCCTTTGCCAGCTTTTGAATAACAAAGGACTCCGTAGTTCATTAAAGAGCAAGAGTTATGCAAGATGTACCAGCATTCAGTTCGGCACGAACTTCTGACCTTTCTGGGCATGAATATGTGATGGGACGCATAACGGCCGTGGAGCGAAACGTGCCCTTGCATTTTTAAACGGCTTGCAATTTATATCATGTCTTGCTAACGCTTATTTGAGGGTTTGGAGGGTTGAAATTAGTTTCTACCTGTTGCCCAGTCCATAGTTCCACTAGTTTTAATTCAATATTAGTATTAATTTATTGATGCACACTTATAACTTCAACTTGAGCCGTTGTTGTTTATAATACAGCAACCATATCGTCAACACCTCGTCTTACATCAAGCCATTGAACTGTGCCAAACCAATAAAATAATTCGAAAGCTCAAATGACAGAGGCTGTTCAGGATGGCTGATCACTTTATAATCAACCTTTCGATCTCAAAATACTTCAGGATTCGTATGGCAACCTTAAAAATAGATTCTCCTAAATGAGGAAGAATTATCTTCCTATAAGTACCATCGGAGCCGGTTACAATAAGGTCATTGTGGTACATTTTTCATCCAGTATTATTTAAAAAATATCTAATTACAATTTACAGCGAACCAGCACAAGTCTTTGGGGCGAATGGATGGGTGTAATGCATGGAGATGAAATGGAATACGTATTTGGGCATCCCTTGAACATGTCATTGCAGTACCACACCCGCGAACGAGATCTGGCTGCTATCATCATGCAGTCTTTTACGAGGTTCGCTCTTACTGGGTAAGATATTTTAGTATTTTTATAAAAAATCATCACTGCAACTGTTTCTTTTTCAGCTTTTATGAAATACACATGAGTGTCCAATTGTCCATATAGAATTTAACATTTGAACATTTACTTTATTTTTCTAAAACCGTTTTTCAGGATAAAATAATATCAGCATTTTCATGTACCAATGAACGAATGTAAATTGTTTTCTATTACACTCTATTCATTATATGAAGGGGTTTGTATCACATTTACTTGTTAATAAAAAAATAATAAAGATTGCTGCCTTCTGGGAGAGTGCCCATAAGGCTGGCTGCGTTGCCACTTTGGATAGCAATACTTATCTATACTTAATATTATAAAGAAGAAAGATTTGTATTTTTGTGTGTATGTTTGTAATGAATAAACTCAAAAACTACTGTGCCGATTTCAAAAATTTTTTCACCATTGGAAAGCTACATTCACCCTGAGTAACATAGGCTATATACCGTCACGGCATGACGACGGAAACGGGGTGGGCAGAGGTGAACGTGACAAAAGCTATGTATGAAGTGTATGTTTGCCAACATTCTGAAATAGTCACGTACGAAGTCGTGGGAAACAATTAGTGTACAATAAAAGTAAAGAAAATAAATATTAAATTATTATACCAATCGATTATAATTTGCACTAGTTTTGTTCTTATATTTATATTATTAAATTATTTCAAAATTCCAGAAAACCCAACAAACCGGATGAGAAATGGCCTCTCTACTCCCGCGGATCTCCTCATTACTTCACATACACCGCGGACGGCGCCAGTGGACCAGCAGGGCCTAGAGGTCCAAGGGCATCAGCTTGTGCTTTTTGGAACGACTTTTTGACCAAGCTCAACGGTGTGAAAGGCACATTTACCCTCTAATATATTTGTGTTGTCTGCAATGTATCATACATACCCGTCACTGATCACAATCCTTTCATTGTTATGCCATTAAGTAAAAAAAAATATTGCAAATTATTTGGAATATTTGTTTAATACCAGCTTATCTACTGCATGCTGCATTTTGGAAACAATGTTCCGTTTCTGACAAAAAAATGTATGGGGTTTTAAAGACACTACCTACCAATCAAAAAGCTCCTAAACTTTTCTGTCAATTTCTATCAACGGTTAAATCAAAGAACTTGGAATCGAGCGCGGGGGCTAAACAGCACACAGATTGGTATAGCCATTGTCATGCCATCTATTAAGGGGGTAGATTTAAAATAATTGATCAAGAGCGGGTCGAACTCGCGAGAAGAAAGTTCCTTACCATTTTTTCAGTGATAACTTCAAGACAGGATTTTCCTTTAGGTTCACATATACCTACTTATTTTTGGTTTGTATTTTCGGTGAATTTTCCTTTATTTGATATGCCACATTTTTTTTCCGCCAGCGTGCTAATTTGATAACTATGAATAATCCTGAGGCAGCAGTATTTATTTTTATTAAGTATATAACAATAATGGTCCTCTGTCTGTGTTTTGAAGCCTTGTATCACTACTGCTCTCTCCTTTGGGTCGTCATATTACTGGTAGTTCCAGGGATTACCGCGTTCAAACAAAGAAACAAACTCTTCCATACAACCCGATCGGCTTTCCTTTAGGAATTAGTCAATCTAATTAATTTTGCCAATCGCCTGCCCGATATTAGCAACATAAGGACATAAGGCGATACAATAGCTAGCGTTTTGCTCGCCCATACTTCATACTGACTAACTGTCTCTTACAATTGTATTCCGTTTCGTTTTGATACTCGAAAACTGTCCCATAAATAAGCCGAAGAATTGCGGGTTATGAGAGAACAACAGAAAAAAATTGATCTTGCAGCACTAGCTATTTATGGCTTCCCTACTGAAAATATTCACCCTTCGCCACTGATAGGTAGTATTAGGTAGGTATACGATAATGTTTGAATGTGTTCTACACTGTAAAATTAATTATACTTACCGAACTTCGTTGCATGCATAATCAAACACATTTTTACCGTTTATACATGCTGGGTACAAACACGATATCTACTAAAATTGGCATATTTCGACGCTTAGTTTAAAGTGTCAGGAATCAAATTCAATTTAAAAGAAAATACAGTGGATTTTTTCAAAAGTGTTTGGTCTACGGTAAAAAAAATGCAAAACAAAGAAAATTGTGCGTAATAATTTGCGCAACAACCATACCTATCCTTTTTTAAATAATGTCGTTGCCTGACCAAGTAAAATATACCAAGCAATATTCAACCTTATATCCGCCCACCAGAGTGCATATTATCGTATTTTTGTCGTGGTTGTTCCCTGCCTTAAATTGATGTATATTTTGTGCTTGCTAACTAAAAAATGCTTTATTTGGTATTTGATTTCTATTTTGTAATTCGATATGCTTAATCCAATCCCATCAAGCTTTTAACTTAGTTAAGTGTTGTTTTTGGCTCAAATTTCATTTTTTTTTTTTATTTTCAGAACTTGAACATGTTCCTTGTGATAGAGCTGTCACCGGACCATATAGCAGCGTTGCCGGTACTAGTCTACCTATAGTCATGCTGACTGCACTGGCCACTACTGTAGCTCTCTAAATACCAAATAACACTATTATGGTTAAAAACTAATTGAAATGAAGGTTTCCGATAGTAACCGAAGTAGTGGTTGTAGGGCGGATGGCAGAGGCTTTGTTTCTTTATTTGTAGAATTTATACACTTGTAGTAGGTAGTTAAGTTAAAAGTGGATTAAGGATTAAGAACGTAAATGGAACTGATAATTTTAAAGAAAAAGGAAACACATATTGGAAATGTTTGATGATTTTTAGAGCACACTATTTATTTTAAATATGTTGGTAGTAATTAGAAATAAATTAGATAAAAATTATATAATAATTTGTTATAATCCTAACAAAATTAAAAGTATACCTTCGTTGTTTCTAAGTAGTGTTTGTTGTATTTCTGAGTTGTTTTTAAAATTAATTAACTAAATGTTTTTAATTTGAGGATGTTCCTTGTAGAGTAATTGTTTGTAATCAAATTAGATGATTTAATTTAATGTTTGGTGTTCTAAGATATATTTGTCTAATTAGAAAAATGTATTTACAAATTAGAGGAGACTATTGGCTTTTCAATGTTGAAGCATTGCTTTCACACGAGAAATGTAAACGAGGTTTATCACCTACATATCATTGTGTGCCTGAGCTTTGACAGCTATCATAAACATATCTTAGTGTTAGAAAATATTTTAGAATTTTTACATTGACTAAGAATACGTTGTGAGACGATATTTTGGTCTTGTACTGTTTGTATTGTAAGCTATTACAAGTACCATTCGATGATCTTATGAACTTCAAATTCTTATGACTTTGGACAAAATAGGTATATTTGTATATATATATTTCCAATGACTAAGGTCGAATAACACTTTATAATAAAAAAAAATATAATGAACACATTAAACATTAAATACTACAAATAAAATATTATACTTACCTAATTAAAAAATAATAAACTCATTTCAATTTCATTCACTCTAGCTCCGAATTTTTCACAAAAATCATTCGACCATAGTCCTAATAAAAGAGGATTCAAGAATAGTAGCTTAACAATGCTTTAAGTGAAAATTGTCTTATGAATAAATGAAAAATATAATCATTTGTATATTTTTTAAATATATGTATTATAACCTAGATAAATAGAGATCTATCTATATTTATATCTACTCGTGTTTATTAGAATTTTGTCAATTAAATTGTCTTCGGCAAAATTTTATGACTTGAAAATTGGCTTGTTTGAGAAGTAAAGTTTTAAAATGTTTATCAAAAAGGTCTGAAGTTAAATTAAAATCTAAAGCATTTTTCCGACTTTAAAAGAATCAAATCAAATTAAGCAAACTATATACAAAATATACATACAAGTAAATAATAATACTTATTCTAATGTACCTAATAAAAATTACCGAATTTAAAGCATTTAAGAAGCACTTCATAAATAACTACGTGATACATTATAAAAATATATCTTATACTCAATAAACAATTTAATACCTTAATGATATGACAGAGTTGTAGATGCAATGTGATTCTTTTATTTACTTCTTCCTATTAATTAAGTATCTATATATCAATTTAAAAAATAAGATGAGCACATAGTAATTTATATTTAAAAGCTTAATTATCTCACAGATTTTAATTTCTGCCTAAGTTAGTGAAATATGAAGTAAATTGTATTAGCGTAAATTAAAATAGCACAAAATGTTGTATGGGATAGCTTTAATTAGTTAATGACTAGTTTACATTTTAAGAACATTAATTTAAATATTTATTATTTTAAAGATAATTTAGCTTCTTCAGCCTTTTTTTTATTAGGGATGTTATTCAGGATTTTTTAATACTTACGTTTTTCTTTATCAATTCTCGTTTTCTCAACAATGTTACAACACCAAATGAGAAAAATAATACTATACATGATTAAATTAATTATGTACCTACATGTTGACGCATACTTATATATATTGTTTATTTACTTAGTTCCTTGCATTTTGTTTAAATTAATTTTTATTTACATTGTTCTAATAATACAATTTATTATTCCACAATTTACTTATCTATCAAATTTTACTTTTCATTTTTAAATAATGATAAAAATTAATACATATTTATTTCTGCCTTCTGTGATGACGATGATATAAAATTATTTAATTTTGTTTTAATTTAAGTTGTCATTTTAGTGTCTTTGTAAATAATATCTGCATATATGAAATTATGTTACTCTTATAGGCAGTTAGAAATAATATTTTGTATTAGAAAAATGAGTAGATATATGTTTAACGAAGTTAGTATACTGAAATAGCATAATAAGTATATATGTATACATGTACAATATATGTCGCTTTAACATTAGGTGCTATATGTCCGCACTGTTTCACTTTCGTATATAAAATGTAATAAAAATATATAAAAAATATATTTATATTGACAATATAAAAATTCAGAATTTGTATGCTCAATTCTTGAAATTCTATTTCAATATTTCTGATATTAAATTAATCTTGTATTTCACCGAATCCTGTCACAGTTCAATACAGTTTTTTAACACGGTCTACTTTTCGTCCAATTTCGACCTTTTTAAATAAAACTTAAATAATTATGAGCATTACCTAATATTCAATGACTATTAATTACTGAATTATTAAAATCTATTTATATGTTGCGACATAAATATTTAGTTAGAAAATAAATTAGAAGTGTTCATATCAGTAATGAAATAGAAATTCGTTTGTACAGTGGCACTGAGAAAAGTTTATTTCACATTAGTTATTTATTTCTTGTCAAAATAGTTATAAGTTGATTATATATTATGCTTTCTATTACAGAAATATAATCTCTACTCTGAAAGGTATTCAATAAAAAGTTCAATAACATTGTTGGTTTTCATTGATTTTATTTCTAAATTGTTTACCCAATAAAATTATTATTTTGATTTAAATATATAGAGTTGCGGGGGTACAAAGCTATGTTTTAAGATTAAAATTAAAATGGACCTCAATTAACATACCAAGTTATAGATATCTCTGACGGATTAGACGCCATGAAAACTCGCTATGCCTAATGAGTGGAGAGTACTGGAGAGTTCTGTTGATGTATATTTAGATGGAAATGCCTCTTAAGTGTGGTTTGTCGGATTACATATTAAATTCGCCAAAATGAAATATCAAAATTGAATCCCATGGATTAGTAAATACTACTATAATTTAACCAAATGCCTCATACATATCTTCACGCCTGTTTCTCAAAGGGGTACTTACAGGCACCTTTGCGTATTTCTCTTGCTTCATCCACATCGGTACATCGTTTCATACCAGCACGTCTATTCTCATACAAAATTAATTAATTGAAGATTTCATGAAAATTGCTACTAAGGATTGTCATGAAATCTCAACGATTGTTCAGTTAGATTAAGAAATTTTAGGTAAAGCCGATATGACCACAGATACCGAAGGGAAAATCGGAAAGGTGTATTTAGGTGTTCTATAACAACACTGCAACAATTATTTGCGACCACGCACTAACGTTGGCTGCGTGATCCGCTTACCAGAATTTGTGACAATCACAACAACTACCTCTCGGTCGACATTTTTTGTAAGGAATAATAAGATTTTTTTTAAAACATCTGTAAAAATATATTAATGGCTAGATTAGATTAATTGTTTGTACCTACATATTATTTACTGTTTTTATTTTTCTTTTTGTTGTTTTTGGGACTAAAAACTTTGAGTATGTAGAGGTGGTGGGCAGAACTTTTTTTTTTAACTACTTTATGTACTTATCTGTCTCCTACTGTTATATGAACAGCGACATCTTACCGATATTTTTAGTTCGCCTACTTGCTAACAGATGGCGTATCTACATATAACTTTTCCGAGCGAAACTCGGTCGAACATGTAGTATTATACTAAACAATAAAATATTTTAAATTTGTTTAAGTACATAATATGAACAATTTCTTCCTAAATAGAAGACAACAGAACTGGCCACTCGTTAGGTACAGCCTCGGAAATACCATCGGCTGAAAAAGGAAGACCTTGTCATCCGCTGGGTACCCTGGGAACGATAACACACTTTCGAGAGCCGTTAAGCAACCTGTGAAGAAGATTTTTTGTTCCGGGATAGAAAGTTGCCACTTTCCGTTCCTCGAGCTATCTGTGTGCAAAAAATCAAGTCGATCAGTTGCTCCATTTTGGCGTGACAGATGAATGTACCTATAATATTTTTTAGGATTAAGTAATTGCTTGTACAATTTGTAGACTAATAAATTAATAAGTGCTGACATGTTTTTATGGGACAACTTTACACAAAATTATGACTTCGTGAAAATTTAATTACGTTTAAAACTTTGAACATTTTAAGTTTGTTAATTACTCTGCGAATCTGTTACACAATTTTACATGAGAGTGAAAATTTGTGTCGCGGAGACTAGGGAAACCTAATGAGTTTTTAAGTAGTGTAGGTGTACACTTTTCCAAAATATAATTGGAAGTTTTATTTAAGTTATTTTGAGATTTAATCTGTATGTCCTTGCGAAAGGCTAGATCGACTTGGCACGTTTTTTAAAAATGTTCGGGTTTTTAGAGAAAGAAAAATTTGAAAGTGTTGCCCGGAAAATTGGAAAATTCGGGAAAACATTAAAGTACTTTTTTCTATTGGATATTTCCATAATATGGGCTCCACACCTGAAGCCGGGGCGGAAAGCTAGTGTTAATAAGAAATAAGAAAATAAAGTTTTAGGAAATAATTTGGTCTTTAAAAAAGTGTACTGACTTTAAAAATTATGCACCGAAAAGTGTGCTTTCCGAAAGCAAATGCACAAAGTCACTATAAAAAAAAAACTCAAATCGCTTCAAGTGTGCCTATAAATTGAAGAGTTCTCGATTTCTGCAGGATCCCATCATCATATTCTGACCTGATGACCATGGGACCACCTGGAAAGTATACCCTTTCAAACAAAATAAAAAAAAAACCAAATCGCTTCAAGTGTGCCTATAAAATTTGAAGAGTTCTCGATTTCTCCAGGATCCCATCATCAGATTCTGACCTCATGACCATGGGACCACCTGTGAAGTAGGTATAACCTTTAAAAAAAAAATCCAAATCGGTCCAGGCGTCTTCAAGTAATCGGGGAACATACATAAAAAAAAGATTCGGACGAATTGAGAACCTCCTCCTTCTTTTCAAGTTCGGTTAAAAAGAATTAGGTTTGAATTTCACGTTAAGCAAAATCGAACAGGGTATCCTTTAATGAAGTTGTTTGAAAATTATTTTCTATGGTAAACTAAACAGGTGTTTAAGGCTATATCGAAATTATTGAGAAAATCAATCATATTTCACATCCTTCGCATCACTTTCCAATGTCTTAATTTATATCAATTAAAAATATTCGAAAGTATTATAGTCAGGATCGTGACATGTTGAATTGTTGAGGTTTCTGCTCACACTTAAAACAGGTAAAACTTAGAAGTGTGATATAGGCATCTTACTCAAGCTATGGCTTCAATAGTTCGGCGCAACAACGAGTTGTATTGGTTGTAGTCTTGTGTTATTTTTCCAAGCGGCAACCTTCCATGTTCGCTCACTATTCGAAATTTATCACTACATAATATAAGTTCCCTGCAGCGTCTGTCTGTGACCTTTTCACGCAAAAACTACTGAACGTATTATGTCGAGGTTTTCACTATTAGATAGGTTGATTCATAGGGAAGGTTTACGAGTATTAAACATGGACCTATCATGTTTAGGAGCGGAGAATTAACAGTATAAGTGAATCAAGTCAGGAAAAAAGTTTTCATGGCGTATCCCTCAATATAAGAAAATTATGTAGGAAAACCGGGGCGGGGGTCTCTAGTATTAAAATAAAATTAGAAATGTCTGAGTATCTATATTTATTCAAGTATCAATAATAAATTCTTAACTGTATGCACGTGCTAATTTGGCGTAACTGCATTAAAAACTTAAATTATGTTCTGTATGACTAGAATATCGTATTGCTAAGATATTTTTCTGTTGCTTAAAATTACATTTCTCATGAAAATTATAATTAACCGATAATATTTTATATGTAACATCTTAGCTCTCGGTATGTGACATTTGGTGGGACTAATTACGTCAAATGAGACGTAAGTGGGAAGTAGGGCACGCTGTTCAAATGATATTTGGTGTGGCGTAATTTTGCGCGTGTTTGCGAGCACGGCGTATGTATATGTCGCCGCCAAATGGTTTAACCATTTAACTTATAAATGCCACTCAATTGGATGTCTAGGCATTTCATTAAAGGATGCTTAGCCAAATTGTTGAAAGAATCGTTTAACATAAGGGCTGAACGTCACAGCCTCTTGGTTGTTCATCGGTGTCCGGCTCCTTATTTATTATACTGTCTATTTTAATTTAAAAAAAAGCATTTTACATAAAACTACACGCACAAATAATCAGCTGTTGACGCCATATTTGTTAGAGACTGCTAGCGCTCTAGTGGCAAAATACGGAACTAAATTTTAAATGACCTGGCGGTTTTTGGTTTAGCCGTTTCAAAAAAGCTAGCTTTCAACCAGCCAACACATTGAACGTTAAGATATCATAATTCATTTAACGAACGGCCTAGCCATTCAATTGAATGCCGCGAGTGGCTATTTTAACAATTTGGCGGCGACATATATACACCTCAGAATACAGAACCAACCAGAATAAAAGCGTCTTGAGGCCAAAAAATACGCGATTTTCTGCGCCCGTTTGGGATAATTTCTTATTATCAAGAGATAAGTTAGTATAAATAAAAAAATAACACCTATTCTAGCAATGTTCTTATAATTTTGCCTTATATTGTCTTTGTACATCAACCCGGTACACTATTTTAGTGTACCATTTTTACCGTAATTTTTAAGATTTTTTGTGGTTTCTGGTTTATTCTGTATTCTGAGATTAGGGTTGCCAGATGGGAAAACTAAAATATCTGGGCAAAATTTCAAAATGTCGGGATTATGGGACTATTGTCGGGACAAATATATATTGCAAATCTAAATGTTACTTTTTATTATTAAAATTAAAATAATGATAAAAAACTTAATTATTCCTATCGTACGGTAATTTTAAATTTCTGTTTTTTCTGTGGTTTTGTTAAGAACTTTACAAGAAGCTGTTTGTCCGGACATTCTGTATTTTGTCGGGAATCTGGACATCACATGAAATGTCGGGACAATCCAGACGAATCCCAACCATCTGGCAACCCTATCTGAGATATACGCCTAAACTTTTGTAACTTTTGAAAAAATAGAAAGAAAAAGGGATTATTTATAATTTAAATTTAGGTTACCGAGGTTAAAATGTTACATCATAACTACTACTAAATTTAGCTCAGATAAAATTCGCTCTTTTTTTTCTTAAATAATAATAAAATTAATTTTTATTCGATATTTTCTCTACAAAATTATGAGGAAATCAAATAATTAATCGGTAGTTCTACATTTTTCTCGTTTCCTAATTTATCCAGGGGGGGACAAAGGCCGTTTACAATTCGTTTAGTCCACACATGAGGTCAGCATGTTCGAAGTTATCAGGCTCGAGGGCGGAGATGGCCAGTGTAATAGAATTATGGTAATTTCCACTTGATACCAATCTGATGACAGTATCTTCGCAGGCAATTAACATGGAGCTATGCGCTGTAATAAAAAAAATTATTTAGAGGACAAAAACTATAATGAGAGGTAATTTGATCTTAATTTCAATCAAAAATAGCGAGGAAACGCTGCTAGCACTTTACCGCAGGACAGTGATTTCGAGAAAGTTTTCTACTTATGAGTATGTATCACTACATATTCATGATTAGAGAGCCACTCATTAGGTGTTTAATTTTTATTATATTTAAACTTTGTATGTAGATATATATTATTTATTATTGTTTTAATAAAGTATTCTGTAAATTTAAATCAAAAATAAGGGAGAATTGGTCTTCCGAATTGGTACCCTGGAACCGTAACACGGTTTCGGGAGCTGTAAGGCAACCTGTGATTAAAGAAAAAAACAATATCTCTACTTTGAAGTGCTGGCGATTTCTTAAGTAAGCCCAAAAATACTTTAATATAATAATGGTAAGACTGTTGAATTACAGTATTTTTTTACATTTGGTAGGTTCAATCTTAATTTTTTTTTTAATAATAAAGTTTTTTAATGAAATTAAATTTAAAAAATGTTTCATGATAGTCATTTTTGCACTTAGTTTTTACAGGAAATAACACTGTAACCTATTACCATTTAAAAGAGCAAATAGAATATCTTCAGTTTTTAACTAAGATTACCTATTGTTGGAATCAAGTCCACGATATAAGTAACCACTCAACATTTTTTTAATAAAGAAAAATTTGAATAATTTTTTAATTATTTCGGTGTACCTATTTATTTAAACACAAGGTATTATCACAAACCCTAACAAGTGTCTAACTACCTTCTAAAATAACCCTCTCTAAATTTAACTTAACTAAGATTTTCGTACAGCTTTTATTGACATTAACTAAACCAACCTTCGTTAGAGTCAAGTCCACAAAGGCTGTCGTACACCTCCATTCCCGTGTAGTCGAGGCCACTGGCACCGCCGACATCTACATGGTCCGGCAAGCCTCGCTTTATACACTGTGAAAAGCAAACACCGACTTTGTAAACACAGAGAGCAGGGAAATAGAAAAACGTAAAAGTAAATAGCACGCGTAAGTGGGAAAACTCGAGCTGATTTTATAGGTTGCTTTGCGTAAAAACGGCGCTAGATTTTATAAAGACACTTTAAAGTTGAAAGAAATTCCACCAGCGCTCTTTTTAGGGGACGGCCTACAACATATTTGCTAAATTACTTACTATCCTGCATGGTCTCTATACTCTACTATTTAACTAATTGCTCAAATGAAATAGAATAGATAATAACAATATAATAATAATAAATAAATGTCGTTGGCCGAGTGGTTGAGACATCTGGTATTAACTGGGCAGATCACGAGTTTGATTCCGGATCCCGGCCATGCACCAATGGGGTTTTTATAATTTAATTTTTTGGTACTTACACGATGAATAGTTCCTGTTTCCAAAGCCATTAGGGAGCCATGTTTGAGAGCTTGTCCGACATTCAGGTCCAGGATACGAACAGAAGCTGGTGTGACGGCAATCAGACTGCAGTTGTTAGATGATCCGTGATTACGTAAAGTGTAAACACCTTCCGCGCCAAATACCATTATGTTACACGCTGCAAAGAGAAACAATCTAGATAAATGTGCCTTAGCCTAAAGTAGTAGTAAAATTTTCGGTCCAGCCAGCCGTATGATCGAGATTAAACACAGGCCACACATTAGCGATGTAAATAATACGATCTAGATCATATGCAATTCACTCACGCACACAGACACACAAGATTCGATTAAACAAAGGCGTTTGGATTTGTGTGTGACAGATCTTTCCGGTCATCGAAATCAACCACAAATACAACGATTTGAAAACGGATGACTTACCGTTCGTTACAAGAATTGGACGAGTTTGTGGTCGATTTCGGCGGATCGTATGGCGGCGTATCAAATTACGTGGAAATGTATGGATATATTTGCAGTTGTTATTTCAGTAATCTCTAATTAACTTAGACTAGCTTTTCAGAGCAATGGGGCAATGAGGTGAACCACTAGGAAATTTTGCCTTGGACCTTCCTCTTTCATTCATTAAGTCTATATTTTCTAAGTTGTAAGTATGTACTGAAAATTTTTTTTCTAGAAACTTGGACTTGACTGTACTTTGTCAACTAGAAACAGAAACAGTTTGGGTGCTGAAACAGAAACTTTTTTAATTTCTGTTGATACAGAGATTATAGCCTACGATACCCTAAAAAAGTTAAATTTCACAGGGTAGAATTTTATCAATTACCTAATAAATAATATTTGTTCTTAAAATAGTAGATCTGTCAACTAAATTGAATCTTGAAACGCTTAACTACCTAAATATTAATTAAGAATTACTTGGAAATAATATCAATCATCAAATAGTTATATTGGGTTCCAAAATAATAAAAGTGTCACTAAAACTGAATCACCAAACAATATAAAATTTGTTTAACCTAACCTAAGCTAACAGGAGATAGAAAAAAGTGATCAAACTATAATTTAAGATATCATACTTAGAGACAGTTTTATGATGACTAATATATTTCTTGCAGATTAGTGACATATCTAAACTTAGGTGACAGAAAATACTGTTCTCAATTTCATATACTAACGTCTTGGATTCCTCAAATGCCGTATAGTGACTGCGAACCCTTTGCCTCTAGCTGGCACACGGTACTGTATGAGGGCAGCATTCTGTCGCGATACAAGTTTTCTTTGAGGTCTTCGATCACAGGACTCTACCAATCGAGATTCGTCCCAAGAATCTGCCGGCCAAACTTGCCCGTTCAATTCCCAGCCATCGACCCACTGTGGAGAAAATTATAACATGTAGGAGTGAAAATATCTTATATAGTCCAAGAAAAAAAAACACATAAAGTTCTCAATATAATATTTATTTTCAGGTTAAAAATAATATGATAATTTTTGAAAGAAAATAAATAAAAATATTTAATTTCCTAACATCCTTTAATTTTTAAAAAGTTTCTAACCTACTTATTATAAACTATTAATGTATGATCCCCTCTAATGACGAAAAACAATTAAAGAAATAAAAATTAAATGTTTCTTTTAAAATTAGAATTATTCATGTATTTTGTAAAAGGTACGCCATCTGTTGGAGATCACTTGAACTAACAGTGCGAAGTGTTCGCACGGGTAATCTAGTTAGAACAAATTTTTTAACACTTGGACAAAAATAAAAAATAGAAAATGAAGATCTTTTCAAATTAAAAAAAAAACTTCATGGGTTGCCTTACAGCACCCGGGAACCGTTGCCGACCCCAGGGTACCATCAAGCGAAAGACAAAGTCTTCCTCATTTAGCCGAAGATTTTTTGAGGCTATCTAACGAGTGGCCAGCTCTGTTGAGGTATGTAGGTGCCTCTATTTGTATTGTATTTGTATTGTAGGTACGGTTTGTCGGATAATGTACATAGATTTTTTATTATTAAAATCCATTGGTACATGGTCGCATGTGGGAATCCAACCCGAGACTTTTCACTTGTGAGCCGACATTTTCCCACTCGACCACCGACGCTCCTTTCAAATGATAATGGCATATATTGCAATGAATTTAACTCAAAGAAGAAAACTCAAGGTGTTTCATTCGATAAGATATTCATTTCACATAAAAATATCCTTCATTGCTTCTCTAATAAGATCTTGGGATATATTCCCGGACAACAGCAGATGCGTTTCTTAAATTGGATTAGAAATTGCAATTCTGTTGAGTGCTCTCCTTTGTGAAAGATAATAACTTTACGTTTTCTTGACTTCGTTTAATCATGGACATAAATTAAACTATTAAATAGAAAATGAAAATATATTTTCTAATACACAAATGAGCTCTATTCCCTAATGCATAATTTATCTATAAATGGCATAAACATGAATTCTGATGGCACATTGATGGGGAAATCTAATGGAGGGAGACTTGGTCTTCCGCTAGGTACCCTGGAACCGTAACATGGTTTTGGGAGCTGTAAGGCAATCCTTGAAGAAAGAAAAATATGACCAGTTCGGTTAAAGCATAGGTACTTAGAACTGCGAGTTCTTTCGTTTTGTCTCGAAGGCCATAGACGACGGGTGCGGACTAATGCCCGGCCCGAGAATGTCCAACACTAGAATGCCGGGTTGAGCAAAGATAGTACATGAATTTAACCGGATTTTTGGACGGATTTGGATTTACGGGCCGGATTTTCCTTGGGTGCCCATTGGTGCGGTCCTAAGTAGGTATGCAGTGTTAAAATTTTTAAAGTGACAAAAAAAGATACCGTAATTGCTTATTATTTAATATTTTTCAGAATTTGATGACACGCAACTTTAATACATTGAGGTATGATCAAAGACATTGGTAACTAATTTAGCAAGTTAATAAATAATTTTTCAAGGCTGTAGCTGAAGTTCTAACTTTATAAGTATCTAAGAGGCCTTTCGATGTCAAAGTACCTACTCGTGAGAATAGATTGAAAAAAAAAACGAGCGAGCCTTACAGCCTGTAACATCTGACATCTCACATTGGTAATAAGCAAAATTAAGATTATATCCTGAATACATTAACACTTTATACACAACACTGTAAGTTAAGCGCACAGTTGATGTGTTCTCCTTCTCTATTTCCCTTTCTCTTTCTCGTCACACACACGCACACACTGTTGGCTGACAGTACTAACCTCTCGGAAAATGGGTTGGTACCATCTGATGGCCAACTCTACCACCGCGATCGCTCATTGGTCAAATCAAATAGCACGCGCTTCCCAGGTATCCTGTTACACACTTCCGTCCCTTTTCACGAAATCACTCCCACAGTGTGGCCGCTCATCGATATATGGCGCTACAGTTTCAATTAGATTGGCATATTATATTATATACAACTTTCCAGAGACACGTTTTGGGGAGTATTCTCTTTTACTCACAGTCGTTGGATTGTTGTGTATAGTCTATACTGGTGACCGCGACCTGATCACAGCATGTGCCTGCCACATCTATATGATCCCGCAATCCCCGCATCCTACTATGCTACACTAGCTACGGTTCTCAGAAGCTCCGAAAGATTGGTTAATGGTAAATAAAAGGTACTTACTGCAACTAATCCACCATTCTCGCACGGCACGTCTACATAGTTGAAACTAACTTGTATTCTCTTATCAGGCTCGGCGATCATGTAAATACCGCACACAGTCGGCTCATCAGTTGGAGACTTGAAAAATAATTCACCTTCATCGGCAGTAACCAGGAAGCAATCTTTAAAAAAAAAGTATAAATTCAATTGAATGATGCCATCTTTGCATGCGCTGTATTTTGGGCATTTTTGGTTTTGTGAGAAAACTAATTAATATTATTGAAAAACTGATATTACTGTTGGTAAATTGCAGATATTTTCAAATTTCATAATAAATATTCGAAGAAAATTTTTTGACATAAAAAGTTTATTTCCGGGAATTTAAGTATTATGGTCTTGAGTTCATACAACAATTCCATTCAATTTTCCGGGCAACTTTTCTAATTTTTCTTTCCCTAAAACATTTCAAAATTACGAACGACTATTACGAACATTAAAAAAAATTAGCCAAATCGGTGCAGCCGTTCTCAAGATATACGCTTACCAACGAACAGCATTAAATTTTTATTTAATAGATAATTTATATTTTACCGCAGACAAAAAACCAGGTAAGAGTAACTTTCATAGTAGATACTAAGTAGCAAATTATAAATTTCTCTAAAATTTTAGGTAGGTAGGTTATTTTATGTAGGTAATTTACAGTTAATCCAACATTATACAGTTCTGAAAATTGCAATTATCTAAAATACCTATATTTTTAACTAGTAACTTTTTAATTTTATTAATTAATTATACTTATATTTCATTTTATTGCACATTTTAGTTATGTTGTAAATGTGTAAACATTAGCATTTAGTATTACATTGATGATTTGAAATCTCAATAACTGTACCTGAAAATGTATGAGTGCAAATATCAATAATCAAATATTTTAATGTCCTTCCGACTTCCAATTCTAATATCTTCAAACCAAAATATCCAAAGTTTTACAAGAACTTACCCTCATTTGGGTCGATGACACGGTGAGTAGGACGAGGGAACCGTCGTGTTCGGTAGAACCTGGATAATTTAGAGCTTAAACCTCTTCGACCGAACTCTGCTTCCTGTGGAAGCAAATAATTATAAACTATTAATATAAAAATATTACAAAAATACCTAATTCATGTAGTTTAACCCTAATTTCGATCAATAGCACTGTTTTTATTTTTAATGTGTGTACAATATTTACTTATTTTATAGTATAATATATTTCTTCTTCATCTTTTATTGTATCTATGTTAATTTAAGATTTGCCAATGTCAAATATTATAGCCTTTATAGTTTCAATATGCCGATAATCGGTATGTAATATGATCCCACTGACTGTGGTAAATGTATTATTATTCACAGACTAATCAGAATTATCACAGCGCGGGCGTGATTAAACCGGATTCCCCATCATGTCACGATGGAACGCGTGCGTCGGTCGCCATGACATGACGTAGAACCTTAGTATACATTGAAGTTAGAGTAATATATTGAACAAGGACAAATGTTACGGGTGTTGCTTCTTTACATTTCCCTGAAGGACGCATGAAAACTCTAAGGAAGGCATACTCAAATTAAAAACGTGTGTGTTTGAAAACTTGAAAAAAACATCTGTAAAAATCCATAATGGTCGGTCAAGTAAAAAGTAGGTTGGCAGGCGCGGTTACAAAGATTATTTTACGAAATAAGCAAACAAAAAAATTATCAAGTTTAAATTCTCTCATTTATAAACATTAAAATTTGTTGAAGGAAGACAATTTGTTTAAGATCTTAAAAATGAAGATGATTTAATTCTTAAAACACAAATTAATTGCTGGCTAATTAAATGTAAGCAAAAAATAATTACTTTCTCCGGAATATTCAATTAGTCTTACGAGAAAAAAAACGCAAAAATGTTTCTTTGAGACCAAGTCTGAAGGAATAAGATAAATGTTTTATTAAACTGTCATTCGCATTCAACACAGCCTAGCGTGATTCTAAAACAAAACTCCTGATGGAATTGTACTTTGTTAATTTGTGGGGTGCTAAATACATACTTATACTTATTAGGAATCTTTACTTAACTCTATGAGACTAGAAAGTAATTTCGAAAACACTAACTAGCTTTCTGCAGGGGCTTCGCCCGTGGATATTTTAGAAAAAATAAAATATAGTTTATATCACTCAGGCATAATGTAGATTTCTACTGGTGAAAGAATTTTCAGAATCGGATCAATAGTTTTAGAGAAATACAAAAAGTACATAGGTACTGCTTTCTATAATATTTTAGATAGAGAGTGTGAGGTTGTTTGTAAACAGATTTAAAAATGTATTATCTGTTATACAAAGACGTCTTTACAGCCTGTATACCTTGTGGTGTTGCCAGACACACCAGTAACAGTGTTCACTTCCAGACAGTTATCCATATTAAACAGAACAGGTGGAAGGCCTAGCATTTTTTATCTATACTAATATTATAAAGAGGAAAGATTTGTATTTTTGTGTGTATGTTTGTAATGAATAAACTCAAAAACTACTAAGCCGATTTCAAAAATTCTTTCACCATTGGAAAGCTACATTCACCCTGAGTGACATAGGCTATATTCTATTTTCAAGAAAATTAGGGATCCTTACTAACACTCCAATAATGTAACCCAAGGTGTAAAAAAAATACCTAAGAAATTCCTTACATCGCGTGCGCTGGGGTAGGGGTAGGGTAGGAGGTAAGGTAGGGGTAGGGGTAGGGGTAGGGATAAGGGTAGGGGTAGGGGTAGGGGTAGGTGTAGGTATAGGGTATATTTTATTATGTTCGTAAATATCCACGGGCGAAGCCGGGGGCGGAATGCTAGTTATTTATAATTTTTCAAAAGAGGATTTTTATTTTTCACATTAAAAAAGTTCCACGGGCGATGCCGAGGGGAAGAGCTAGTATTTATTTTCAAATATTTTAGTGTGGAACCGTAGAAATATATGATTTTATTATTATCTAAAATTATTTAGGTTTCTTCAAATAAGGAGTCACGTGCACAAAAGGTGACCGAATTACCTTTTCAATTTCGCTATAGTTATCCAATTTCATTTCTATAATTTATTTTCTTTTGTAACAGAAATATTATTTTCAAATCATTTGGAAGTACTTAGTTATTTTTAAATATTCTTTAACTGCCAAAAGAAACGAAAGTTTTATAAAAGTTATTTAAAAATAATATTTTGATACTATAAATGAAAATTTTATTTCCAAGTCAAATGTAAAAAGATTATTTCCAAGTAAGATCGTAGCAAATGACATTCGATTGTCTCTGCCTACCCCTATTGGGATAAAATACGTGATGGTAGACATTTGTAAAGATAAAAGGTTATACTTATAAAACCGGAGGTCCCGGATTTAATGCTTACTTGAAGAAAAATAATTAGCTCCAATTTTCTTTAAAAATAATAGATTTTAATCGATTATTCGTATACTTTGGAGGGCATGTGAAGCTGGTGTGCACATTTTTCTGGCTAACTATAAACGCTGTTACCTAGATACGGCGTGATATTTGAAGAAAATACATTTATTCTACCTTTGTTAAAACAAGTACGTCACAAGTAGATTATATGGAAGAAAAATATTTTTATAGCCGCTATAAAGGGGCACTTACACTTAAAATAATAATAATAATAAATAATAAAATATTTATTGAAAAAACTTAAGTGATAAAATAACATAGATCATAATAATAAACTTAGATAAAAAATAATACAGGTGCCTGAACTAGGTTGGTCCTGTGTTTCAGGCAATAAAGGACTTAGTTACATAGTGTATTTAAATAATCACTTACAAAATTTAATTCTACAGAAATATTACAGTACCAAAGTTTATTATGGCTAAAGGTTACATATATTTTACTAACTAAACGATCCAAATTAATTTACAAAAGAAAAAATAAATAAAATATATTAATAATATTTAGGTTTACAATTATGATTTTAAGTTAAAATATTCAATAATTCCTGTGTATCTTCATAAGACATATTTTGCAGGGCATCTTGGAGAATTTTCTTACAATTTCTATAGATTACGGGATATATGCTTAATTTAGCATTTAATCTATTATATAAAAGTGGTCCTAGAAACAAGTGAAATCTGTTTGCAAAAGCGTGATTAGTAGTGGTAAGTGGAGTGTAAACCATATCTTTTCTGCGTTTGTTAGTATTTTCAGAGCTGTAGGGAAGTGCTGCGTGTTGTTTTAGTGCTGTGTGCATTACAAATAATTGACGAACCGTTAACACATTGCAGGAGTTATAAAGAAGGTCTATGGGATATAGGAAAGGACGGAAGGTGGAAACTTTAAGAATCGCTCTCTGGGCTCTTTCGATTTTTATTAAAGCAGTTTTAGACGCTCCACCCCATGACGTGATGCAATAAGTTAATAAAGACTGACACAGCGCGAAATAAACTTGACGAATTAATTTTGAATCTGCAATGTAGCGCAGCTGTTTAAAAACAAATATCAACTTACGGAGTCTGCCAGTTAAAGCTTCAATATGTTGTTTGAACGTAAGAGTTTCGTCAATTATGATACCTAGGTACTTTATGCTACTTGTCCTAGCTATGCAGGGACACTGACATCGATTACCCGTGGGGTCATTACAGTGATGCGCATACAAATGCGATGGCATCGAATTTAATTTTCGCATAGAAAAGTTTACATAATTAGTCTTATCCGCATTTAAGGTTAGTAAATGTATCTGAAGCCAGTTATTTACAATGTTAAAGCCACGTTGTGCAAGTTCATAGACTTCTTTTCTGGATTTTGCCGAGAAAAGAAGCACAGTGTCGTCAGCGTATGATATTATTGTGCCACATTCTAATTTTAAATTACAAAGATCGTTTATGTAGATCAAGAATAGGGTTGGACCTAAAATACTTCCTTGGGGAACCCCGAAAGAGGTATTCTTCACTTCATCGCTGACAACACTGCCCATTTTCACGCATTGTGTACGTTCGTTTAGATAATTTGCAAATAGTTTAAGCTGGGTGCCTCTTATACCTATGGTCTCAAGTTTTTTCAGCAGGATAGGGATGGAAACTGTGTCAAAGGCTTTGGCAAGGTCAAGGAATATTCCTATTGTCTGATTACCTTTGTCAAGTTCCTGCACTAGATGGTTAGTCATTTGATGCACGGCATCGGCTGTTGATAATTTAGCTCTAAAACCAAACTGTGTTTTTGACAAAATAGACTGTTTCTCTAAATAATCAACTAATCTATTATTTATAATTTTTTCTAATATTTTAGAAATAGTTGGTAGTAAAGAAATAGGTCTATAATTTGTTACTTCATTTTTACTGCCTGATTTGTATACAGGAACAACAAGAGCTTTTTTCAGACATTTAGGAAAGATTCCTTCAGTCAGGCATTTTTGGAAAATGTAAGTTAGTGGCGGTATTAGGATGTGCTGGAATTGTTTTAATATTTTATTTGAAATGTTATCCCAGCCAACTGCACAGTCGTCTTTTAAACCCATAATTATTCTTTCTATTTCGGCACAGTCAAGATCTGTCATCACAAATGACTTTAGAGAAGTACTACAGGTGTATGATATGCTTTTATGGGATGTGAACAATTGATTTTGTACTTTTTTAGCTAAGGTCCTTCCTATATTTGCAAAGAAATTGTTTACATTGTTTGCCGATGAGTGTGATTGTAGTAAACCTGAGGACGGTTCGTGCCGTTTCGACATATACATAGCATGTTTAATACATTTCCATACTTTTTTACTGTTGTTTCTAGCTTTTTCAAGTTTATTTTTTTTTCGTAGTTAATTTTCACCTTTTTTAGAATATTATTGCAATAGTTACGATATCTTTTGTATGATAATTGTAATATGAAGTTGTTTGGATTAGCTTTCGCTTTTTTATGCAGTTTATCTCTATGTCTCATACACCGGAGGAGCCCAGGCGTGATCCATGGCTTAATATTATAATTTTTATTACTCATACGAATTTCCATTGTATTTTTCTGTATTGAATATTGGACATTTTTTATTAAATATGACATACTTTCTTCCGCGTCAGCAGAACCGTAAACTAGGTTAAAATCAATGTTGCATAAATCGTCCTCAAGTTTGCTTACATTTAATTTAGTAATTGTTTGGGTAGTGCGATTCAGTTTAGGTATTTTATGATTTAAGGTTAGTAGGACGGCTTTGTGATCGGTTATTGTCGAGTTAGTCACTAGTGCAATTGATTTGAGTTTTGATTTAATCATGACGTGGTCCAAACAAGAGCCAGATACAAATGTTGGAAGCGTGTGCGCTGGAAATAAGCCATGAAAAAAGCATAGATTCAGGTATTTCTGAGCAGCAGCATTGTAGTCCTTAGGAAGAATGTTTATATTTATGTCGCCTATCAACATTACATTTTTAATAGATGATAAATTTTGTAGTGTGTTGTTTAGAGAGCAAATGAAACTATTGTCATTTTTAAAGGAAGGAGACCTATAAATAGCTATAATTGCAAAATCTGATCCTAATTTTATTAGGAGTCGGCTACAGTCCTCAATATCTGGTTCCTCAATGTTGATACTCAATTAATTTTTAGCATAGACTACTACCCCATCGTTTTGATTGGAATGTATGGTAGTGCCGTGCACACTATACCCAGGCATCGAAGGTAAATTATTTCTATTATTAGCCAGCCAACACTCTGTTAAAATAATGACGTCACAATCAATTTTCAGTCTTTGGTGTAGAGTGTTAAAATTATTAAAATTTTTGAAAATACTACGGATATTTTGTGTTAGAATGGTCAGAGAATTGGTATTATAAGAAACCAGATGTCGTCTGCAGTCCTCAACATCGCATGCCTTTGACTCGGATACAGAGAAATTATCTAGGTCGTCAATAATATTATCAGTCATACTTAAAATAAAGAAAGTCCTTAAACTATTTAATAGGATGGCGCTCTTAGGCGCCTTCATAATCTATGGAATTTATGTACCTTTTTTCAGCCATGATTTTCGCGGGGCAGTCAGCATTACCAGTATTGTGGTTGCTCGGTTTTTTAAAGTGTAAGCATGTAGCGCATTTTGGTGATTCGTCTTTTATCGTGCACTCATTAATTGAGTGACCCAGTTTTCCGCAATGGCTGCACGTGTGAATAGCCTCCCGACATGTCTTAGCCGCATGTCCATACTGCTGACACTTAAAACATCTCGTGACTATAGTGAAGTCTCTTACCGGGCATGATGACCAATTCACGAAGACTCTCTCCTGCGTTATGAGGGCCTTGCGGAATTGTGCAGGGACTTCAATTATATAATTGCAGGTCTCGGCATCTTTCTTACCCGATTTATGGCTTAGTTTGATGGAGGTCAAGAATGTTTCGAGTGATGTATTTTGAAGCTTCTCGGCTAAGTTCTGCTGAAAGATACATTTGAGGACTTCTGATTCCTGCATAGTCGTGGGCACTCCAATCACTACAATTCTAGGTCTACGTTTTTGAGTCTCATCAACAGTAAGGCCAGAGGATGTTAGCTGCACGGATTGCTTCAGCTTCTCGACGTCTTCCTTGTTAGCTGTGCTGATAATGACACCACCATTCCTTGTTTTGCGTATTCCTCGAACTTGCAACTTCATTTCTTCTGGGCTGATAATTTTCTGAACAAGGGATTTTGTCTCCTCGCTCGATTTAAGCTTGTTGTTTGGATATATAGCAACGGAACTTACGTTACTAGGCCGAATGAAGTTGTCAGTGCTTTTTCTAACCATATCAGCGAAGGAGGCTGTTTCCGTGCAGGGTTTTGCTGTCTCTTCAATTTTTTGTTGAAGGTCTTGCAGCCGTTGTGACAACTCTTGTTTTTCTTTTAGGGCTTCAATAGTCATATGGGCCTGGATGGTTTTCGACTTTAAGGACTGGTATTTCACTGCCAATTGGGAAGTACCGTGTGCTATTTTACGGCATAGGTTATTGATTCTTAACTTTTGATCTGAATTAAGTTTCCCTTCGGTTGAAATAGAACATACCTCATTCAAGCACAGTTCGATGCTCCTCATCCAATTTTGGATCTCTTCTGTCGATACCACCTCAGGTCCATCTTCTCCTTGATTCGTCTCTGGCGGGTGGCTGGGCGTAGATGGCGGACTGCGATTCGTTTTTCCACTACGATTGAAGGGAGTCCCGGTGTCCATATTTAAAATTAATTTTAAACAGTCAATCACTACGAACACACATTGTCATGACACAGAAAGGTACCTTCCACTCACTCGAAAACTAGGTCGTGAATTTTGTAAGTAATTATTTATTTAATTAACAAGCAAACACGTCTGCTCGCATTGAATAAACATTTGAATTTTGAAAATGTTCCAAACATTTGAAAATGAAACATTTGAAAATGTTCCTACTTTAACACTAGATGGAGCTTTGTTGAATTCAGTTTACTTTTCACTTAAGTTAATGCAACTGCATTTGAGTTCTGATGTGGTTTATATGTAGACAATTAGACATACTTTGTGTTTAGGTCAAGAAAAATGCCGTCAAGTTATTGAATCGAACATCTGTGCTCACCAAACATAGTTTTCGCTTGCCTTATCTACTTATGGCTCGTGCATAACTTTTTATTTGAAGATAACATAGTCATTTACATTCATGGATTCCCATAGCCACTAACCAAGCATATGGCAAAGTTAGAAATATATATAAAAGAATGAGTCGAAATACGCGTTTTAGATAGGTACACTTCTAATTGAATAAAAACAGTTCTAAAACCTTTTTTTTTTGCTTTTTGAGCAATAATCATATTATTCTTCTTCTTCTCAGTCGTAGTGCTCTTGACAGAGCAGTCGTGGTCAATCATGGCGGTCCACAGCGCGACGCACCTTGTATTGACTCGCCATGGTTAACTTTCTTGGGAAGAATAGTGCAGTAGTTTCCCCTTGCCTTCTGCACCAGACATTTTGAGACTATTTAGGTCTTCAGGCTCGCTGTAGCCTCTTCCAGCTAGTTGCCTAGCTAGGTGTATGGTTATATCGCCATTGCTCGGTCGCCAGAGCCTCGTTTGTTGTCTAGCAGAGGGTACCAAGCGTGTAGGTGAGGATGACATATGGGGTGGGATATATCTTATTCCGTTCTCCCCCTTACTCTCAATAATATTATAATGAGAGGAAAATGAAAATTTCTGAACTCTATCTAAATAATGTAAAACCGACACGACGACGTTGCGGACTGATTGACAATCAATGTATAGCTTAAACTACTGAAGATATAAATATGGAAATTGGAAGGTATATTCCTTAGGAGGTGTACAGGTGCACAAAAAAACGATTTATCGTAAATCAACCCCCATGGGGAAGAAATGGGATATTCCTAGTTGTATTACAATGCGTACGAAGTCGCGGGCATGTGCTAGTTCATCATAATTATGATGGGGCGGCTGATACATTCAATCGTAAGATATCGAAGAAACATAAATTATGATATCTTTTAAAAAGTTTAACTCGTCTCCACATGAAAATCGTCGCATTATAATTCTTGTAAAGTAATTTTTACAAACAATGATAAAAAATAAATTAACTACAGGCATAATTAAGTGATACATTTGGGTTACTTAAATGAGTGATGCGACTCATAAAAATATTTAAAAAAATAGTTAAAATTGAATCGATATAATAAAATGGACCATGTTTAGAAAATAGCTCGTTTGTTAGTACTTAAGGCTAAATAATAATTTGCCGCCATTTTGTTTCTAGCATCCGTCGGTCGGCTTCAGATGAAAATGTGTATGCCTTTATGTAAAAATAAGAACAAAATAAGTATTTTAAACATATAATACACATAATAATCCCGTTATTAAATTCTCATTCCGAAAACATATCAAAGTAAATTAAGAAAATACATATTTAAATATTTCAATCGATTATAATTTGTTCTAAGAATTAATCGATTATTAAATAAAGCTTTCGATTCATGTAGTGCACATCTCTAAATTATATATTTATTTTAAAAAAATAACTGTCACCCACCCCATTATATAATAGAATAGAGTATAGTAATGTACCTACAAAAAAGTAAAAGGCCTTAAATTTACTTTCACATCGATATTAAATTTATTTTCCATTTTAACCAAAATTTTGACCTCATATTTCAAATTGAAACGGCGAATGTGTTTTACATAATATTGCGGTGGATTTTTTATCAAAGAATAAATTAACCAAGCGTGAATATCTCATGTAGCCGTGGGAGCGGAAATGCCTTTTATTCTATTCAGAACTCTTGAAGCGAAATAAAATTCTAGATGCAACATTTATATAATTCAATTCAAAATAGATACAGCTGTCACTGATGTTATGTTATAAAAGTAGTATAATATATTATCTTCGTATAAATATTAAACTAAGAAGTAGAAATTGCTATTTAAGGTATTTTAATATATAGCAAAAAAATAATTTTCAAATGCTTGAAATTTAATTTAATTTAAGTTTAATTTATATATATCACGAAAAACACTTGTTTTCTTATACATGAACTTAACAACTACCTGCTATAAATGTCTCCAGCTGCATCACAAGGTATTAAGTCCGTGAAAAGTAAAGTAAAGTAAAAAGTGCTTATTTTGAGATTTTAGGGTTCCGTACCCAAAGGGTAAAAACGGAAACCTTATTACTAAGACTCTGTCAGTCTGTCACCAGGCTGTATCTCATGAACCGTGATAGTTAGACAGTTGAAATTTTCACAGATATAAAAAAAACAGAATAAAATAAATATTTAAGGGGGCTCCCATACAACAAACGTGATTATTTTGCCGTTTTTATAGATAATGGTACGAAACCCTTCGTGCGTGAGTCCGACTCGAACTTGGCCGGTTTTTTTTTATTTCAATTGGTTAAGATTTCTAGCTACGAAATTAGTAACAAAATATATGAGGAGAAGTTGAGAAAGGTGTGACAGAAATAGCATAAATGAAGATTGTAATAAATTACCACCTACTGAATTTTTGTGGGCGAAATTAGGCAAGGTTTTTTAAAGATTTTAGACGAGAATTTTCAGGGAAACTTTTATTCTGTCTGGACTCGGAATCATGTTATGAACAATAATTATATAATGCTATCATTCACCTACTTTCAGAAACATTATAAACGAAATAAATTGCAGAACCCTAAAATTAGAAAAAAAATCGACCGTCATATATAAAAATTGACGAAACAAGAGAAGTATGTCAGGGCCGTAGCATATGGATGTCTTAGACCCGATTCCTATGGGATTTTGAATGCATGTATAAAGAAATTGACATGGGTATATACCGAATCGAATATGTAACGTGTAAAAAAAATATCTCCGATGAAAAACGGGAACCCTTATAGGATCACTCAAGTGTCTGTCTGCCTGTCCGGCTTATTTTCTCCGAATCTACTGAACGGTTTTATGATCAAGGACGTGTAGCGTAAATAATCGAATTTGGATTATGTGGGTTAATTTTGAGGGAAGAAATAAAACGTAAAAAATGCGTTATGTGACATATGAAATGAAAAAGGAATACAAATTTTTTTTTTTATAATTTTAAAACGCATACCTACTTTAAATTATATTAAAGTAAATATATGAAAATTAATCGGGAGTCTTCGAGAGCATTTGTAAATTCTTCATATACGATAAATAATGTGAAATATAAGTACCTTCATTTCTAGTTCTATTACATAGCTCTACACGGGTTTCCGACATAAATAGCTAGAAAATTTTCATAAAGTCCTCGATATACTACGTCCGATAAAGTTTCTAACAGACTAATTAATATAGGTAGCGTAGGTGGGCCAATGAGGAAGTATTTAATTAATGTATTTCCCACTTGTAAGTTCTAAGAAGATGATGAAATGTTACATTTTTAAACGAAACAACATTATAATATTTAGCCAGTTCTCTTGACATATTTTGAGTTGATTTTGGCAATGTACCCCAACCAAACCTTGAGCTTCAACAACAAACGAGCAAGGATACGAATCTTTATCTTCACCCTAATTTTAGTTAATTTTTTGTTAGCCACAGGGGAGTTAAGCAATAAATCTCCCAATTATTTTAATTAGGCCATTTTCATACCTATATAAATTTCTCAAGGGAAGGCACTATTGCATTCGTTCCAATTTCACAAATTTTACAGCAGTTTGTGTAGGAACATTTTACCAACATAATTCTATGTAGATACCTATTTTAGGATCACATCAATATGAACATCACAATATGCAAAATCAAAAAACAAAATTATTTTGACTACTCCAAACGAAATAAGTTTATCCTCACCATTTTTTTATAACTTTACTAGGGGCCTTATGACTCCCGGAACCGTGTTAGATGACAAAGTCTTTTTTCTCTAGTCGATGGAATTTGTGAAGCTCTAACCCAGCCCAGCCAAGCTCAGCTTTGCATGGAAAAGCCTCAAAGTGTGACTTGTCGGATAAGCATACATTTTTAAATAAATTATAGAAATGGCAATACATACAACAATCCAACGTCTATGAGTAAAAGGAATACTCCCCAACGCACATCGCTGGAAAGTTGCATATGCCAATCTATTAAATATTTTCAATGGCGCGATACAGGTTTCAATGTGTTAGTAACAGTGCGACATCTATCGACGCGACGCGATGTGCCGCCACATGACTCCCTTCCCAGACGAAAACCAACATCCATTTTAGCTTTGTCAGCAGTGATGGACTGTGTGGTGGACTGCATCGCGGCTGAATCACCTGTCGTGATGTATGACCTGTCGTCATGTCGGGCCGGCGGTCTGGTCAGTGGGAAGTGGAAGTAGGATGCGGGGCATTGCGGGGTCAGGAATACAGGCGTGTTCATACGGGGTCACCAATATAGAAATGGCAATACATACAACAATCCAACGTCTATGAGTAAAAGGAATACTCCCCAACGCACATCGCTGGAAAGTTGCATATATGCCAATCTATTAAATATTTTCAATGGCGCGATACAGGTTTCAATGAGTTAGTAACGGTGCGACATCTATCGACGCGACGCGATGTGCCGCCACAAAATAAACCTATTGACACTTGCCGCTGTGGGATTCGAACCAGATGTAGTTTGCATATATCACGATACTGGCAAGTGACCGTATTCTCAACCAATACAGTTGTTGATTGATTTATTCAATCCAATTAACACCCCATAAGAATAGACCAATTTTATTATTATTTTTGTTCTTCGCGGGTTTTCTTACAGCTCCCGAAACCGTGTTACGGTTCCAGGGTACCCAGCGGAAGACCAAGTCTCTCTCAATTAGCCGATGGTATTTGTAAGGCTATACCTAACGAGTGGCCAGTGTTTGTCGGATTATATTTTAATTACAAAAACCATTGGTATATGGCCGGGATCCGGGATCAAACCCGTGGTCCATGCCTAGTTAATAGCAGATGTCTTAACCACTCGGCCACCAATAATTTAATTTTATCTCTGCAATAGTCCAGTCTCTGATGCATCCAAAGATGAAGGGCAAGAGGCCATGAAGGGTGCTAACCACAACACTTTAGATTGAACACTCTAAGGGCCTCTACGTGTAGGACTTAAGTCCTTATGTAAGCCTTACAAAGGGCCGGATCTTAGTGTTACATAATAATAAATAAAAATTACAAACAATACATCTTTACCCTAAATTTGTAAGTAACAAGGGATTTAAGCAATCAAATTCCGTATTCTGTTAATTTGGCTATTTTCGTATGTACGCTGACGTATATATTTTCTCAAGGGAAGGCACCACGAAACGTGATACCACTCGTTCCAATTTCACTTATATTAGTCGTAATAATGTAATAAACGAGGCAGGAGTGCTAAGGTTGGGTTCTGATCCAATATGGTGAGAATTAATGAAATACTATGAAGTTTGTGAAATTTGGTATTTTTCAAATATTTAGCAACAGACTACGCTGAGAACCACTTTTATTTTTATGATATACTAGCTGTCAGCCCCGGCTTCGCCCGTGGATATTTTCGAACAAAATAAAATATACCCTACAGCACTCATAAATAATGGCTTGCCTGCACTACCCCTACCCCTACCCCTACCCCTACACCTACCCGATTTTTTTATCCGATTATTCGTAGAATTCGATAGATTTTCTTTCGAAATGATAAAAAAAATTTGGTTTTCGAAGTTCAATACTTTTACAGCAATTGTGAAAAAAATAATTAGGTAGGTACCTACTTAACTATAAATAAAAATTAATAGGCCCTATTAGTTTTCTTCTCTAACAGTGAGAATAGGTTAGTAGGAATAGTGAAAGCATCGTAGTTATCGTATCGAAACGACTAAATAGATTGAAAGGCTTCCGAGCCAATAAGGCTTTCGGGAAAATTAAATCTGCGTCATAAATAACACGGTTAATTTTCAACAATTTCAATTGTAAAACGAATTTAAGAAAATAATATGATTTAGTCATTTTTAAGTAAAACTTTTATAATTTTAATGTAAGTACCTAATTAAATTAAATGATTTGTGTATTTTTAAATTAATTTTGCTATTTGGTAATTCCCGAGCAAGACATTTCAATGTTTATTTTACTTTCTTGAGATAATTATGTTGCGTAATTTTGTAATTACCATGTATTTTTTAGGATCAAACAAAAATTTCATCACTACGTATTATATATTTCCTTTTTAAAAAAAAGTGTACCTACTGACTTCAATAAATATGCACTGAAAAGTGTGCTTACCGAAAGCAAATGCACTATTAAAAAAAACCCAAATCGCTTCAAGTGTGCCTATAAAATTTGAAGAGTTCTCGATTTCTCCAGGATCCCATCATCAGATCCTGACCTGATGACCATGGGATCACCTGGAAAGTATACTCTTTAAAAAAAATCCAAATCGGTCCAGGCGTCTTCAAGTAATCGGGGAACATACATAAAAAAATCCGACGACTTGAGAACCTCCTCCTTCTTTTTTTTAAGTCGGTTAAACCAGAGTGCCCCGCCGTTTCTATCTGGATGTGACATTTTCACGCAAAAACTATTGAACGGATTTTGATGTGTTTTTCATTATTTGATAGGTTGACTCTTCTCTATGTGTTAAATGAAGGAAGAAGTTTTAGAAAATTATCGCATAATAAAATTAAAATTCCTACATTGAGACCAAATGTCCACATATAGACATATAGATTTTTAATTAGATTCTATCTATCTATCGTCACGCCTTTTATCCCATAAGGGGTAGGCAGAGACAATCGAATGCCATATTGCTACGATTCTGATATATTACCTACCCATTTCGTCTCTTTTATATTCATCATACCTTTCATACATGCTCGGCGATTGTGTGTACTTTTAACAATTTGAAATTTCATTAAAATTTCTTATTTATAAGTACTTATCTATTATTTTCAGAAAACGTGCGGATGTCAGCTTTACGTGCCCTCCGTATTGTTAAAGATTTGATGAGATTAGCATTTTTGGCTTGAGTGAGGTATGAACTTCCGGGTTTCGTCTAAGGCTCTGGTCACAATGTTATCACAATTGACGTTTTTAGGGTTCCGTCCGTCCGTCAGCCTGTCACAGGGCTTTATCTTTTGAACGTAGAACAACAAATAATAAAAACCGGCAAGTGTGAGTCGGACTTGCGCTAATTTGTTCCTGCGCCATACAGGGGCGTCAAACTTGGTCTGACATTCGTGCATACTATTGAGCACTTGGCCGACTTTTCCCGTGGAGACATTGAGCTGTTTCGGAACCTGTTCCGGACACACATTGGGACGGACGTACAGACCACAGACAAAATTATAAAAATCTTCATTATTAATGCACATTATTATCTCACAGACACTTTTTTAATTATTAAATACAAGTGACCTTCTCCTTCGCTCGGGTACAATGTGTTTACAACAAATTAAACACCTATAAATAAGCTTATAACTACTTATCTGTTAGAGACAGATGTAAGCTACCGCGGACTTTTTTGTAGATAATTTTATTCTACACAATTCTTTCCTACATTATTTTGATATATTTCTGATGGATTAGACAGCATACGCCAAGAAAACTCGCTGAGGCCAAGTTTTTTCCTCCTAAACATGATATTTAAAATCAATCTATCTAATAGTAAAAACCACAACAAAATCCGTTCAGACAGACGCGGCGGGGGACTTTGTAATAATAATGATGAAGTGATAATAGTGATTATTATCTTTACCCTTCACCGGCCCAAGAGTGCCTACCCAATTTTTATTATGGCTTCACCAATGTTTATCGGTGATTTGCCAATGTCAAGTATTATAGCCTTTATAGTGTTTATAGCCGATAAATCGGTATTTCTAATATGTCTTATTAATCACTGATTAATCACAACCATCACAGCACGAACAGGATTAAACTGGATTCCACATCACGCAACGACGAAAACGCGTGCGTTCGTCGCCATTTCCGGATGTGGAATCTAAGTCTTTCTCATTTGATTCTGCAGTCCTTCAAAAAGAGGGGTCTTATAAGTTTACCGTTGTATCTGTGTGTCTGTCTGTGGCATCGTAGCTCCTAAATTTTAGGACCTAAACGGATAAACCGATTTTGATTTAGTGTAGTTAGTTTGAGGGGTGACTTGATCGAAAGTATTCTTAGTTATGATTTAAGAAAATCTGCTTTTTTCTAGTCGTTGAAGGAATGTCACACCAACTTACATGATCTGATCAATTCGAAATTTATTATCCTGTAACTTCAATGATATTACAACAACATGGTAACTTTGACCTGATGCTGGAAACAGCCAGATACACATACTCATCTCCTCACAAACTCGAGGTTTTTTAAAAATTTATTTAAAATTTTAGTACCTACCTACAACTGGCATACTTCATATGCCAAACCCAATATTTACTTCCATTTCATAAAATTAAAATGCTTTTTTGAACTACATTTTTCCTACCATTTTTTGTTTGCTTCTCATAATATATTAGAAGCTTGACTAGTGTTTTTCGACCTAAAAGGAGGTAATTTCGCCCACACGCTCCCACGAATTCCACCCACATGAATGCAGCGTGTACCTAAAGTTTTATTACCCGATCAGGATTAGATATTAACAGAATTATAGTCCTGAAACATGCTCCCTAACTAAATGAAAGGCATTAAGTCATAGGAGATACAACTATTCTCTTTGGTGGCTATGTCCTATTTTATGAACAAAATGAGTTTAAGCCCGCGGTTTCTCCCGTCTGGAAATAGAAGGAAATTCAGGCGTGGATCAAAAGGAGGGGGCGAATGGGGGCAATTAGCCCCCCTCACTTAAGTTCAAAGTACTTTATTTTGACCAATTTATAACATCGCGAAATTATTGTTTGTGTTTTTATTAATTTTTTAAGGCAGATAAACAGAGCATTATTCAAATGCAAGTATTATATAGATAACAAAATAAAATTTAAAACTGAAAGATAAGTAAATTCACACAAAAATTGCCCCCTCTCCTAAACGAGATCCTGTATTATCCGTGCCTGGGAAAATGAGAGAAAATTAGAAAAGCATTGATATTGCATTAAAATATTTAGTTTTCGCTTTATTACATTTTATATTCATATTTTCCGAGATGCCACTCTCTGCGGCACTATCACTGTACAAGTAAGTATATGACGTCGATCCGGTGCTACGTTTTAATGTAAAAAGACAAACAAACAAACAATCGATAATAAAACAAGGGTTCCGTAGAAAACAAACCTATGTCAATACCTTTTTTCATTAGTTTTTTTGTTGTTTTTTTAGAACAAACGTTGTTCTACGTTTAGACACATTGTAAGGGCAAAGGTTTATATATGACAAAAGTGAAAGTAAATGCTGGTTAGATTAAAAAAAAGGAATTTTAAATACGCCTACAGAACTCAAGAAATGCAAGTCACATTCGAACTTGACATATTTTTTCTAAAAGGAAAGAACCAATCAATACGTTTATACTCTCAGAATATCAATTTACAAATTAATTTGTTCATATTTTTTCGCGTAGCAATTTCAGCCAAAACGTTCTTATTTCATTGGCAATTATAATAAAGTACCTATGAAATATTTTTATAAACCCACAAGTAGAAGGAAACATATACATTTCAAAATTAAAATCAATACCTACCTAATTAGGATAGCAGTTTTATTCTCATGAATTTTTCGTATTGGTTATGTTAGGAAGCGTCGGTGGTCGATTAGATAAGTAAATTTGAAGACGGTTGTTTGCAAATTAGAAATTACTAGTTAACTCTTTTCACTAATGTATACAATTAATACAAACATAAATAACATTGAACAGATCTTCTTTAGAATCTATTTAATTTTGTAGTCTTTTGGCACCAACTGATTTCAAATTCAACGACGAAATATTTCATTATTTTATACAGAGGGACCCCGAAATAGCTAATAATCATGAAAGGTTTTTCCTGGAAAGTACTTTTTACTTTAAGAACTAAAAATTGTGGAAATATTTGCAAGTGCTGTGGGGTACTTAGGACCGCGACATCTTTCGTTTATAGTTTTGACTCCAACGAAGGCCAGTCAAGGAATGGCTAGCCCGAGAATGTCCAACCCTACAATGTCCGTATAAATCAGTCTCTGCCCGACCCAGCAATTTGCTCGGCATTCTAGTGTTGGAAATTTTCGGGCCGTGCATTCCATGGTTTTGAGCGGAAAATGTCGCGGTCCTAAGTACGGATTTGAATAAAAAATATAGAGATAGCTGAAATACAGAAATGGTGGTCAAAGCCATAGGCAAAGCCTTAGTTAAGTTGTTTTATTGTAAAGTAATTAAACTCTGTCTAGACCTTTTATTACTTGTACTTGAACTGGGATAATTATGCTATAAATCTAACGTACTTAGAATGAAAACGTATACACATACTAAATAATCACTTCCACTTTAATTATATTGTGAACTAGATTTTCCGCCCCCGGCTCCGCCCGTGGATATATACTTTCTATTAGTGAAATATTTTTAGAATCGGTACAGTAGTTTTTGAGTTATAAAAAATAAAATTTTACTTCTTCATAATATTAGTATAGTTAGATAAACCTTTTAAATAAAAGTGTGCCGACTTCAAAAATTGTGCACTGAAAAGGAATAATTAATATTTCGCCGTAGAATTTGAAGACGGTTAGTGCCAAATTAACAATTACTTAGCTCTCAAAATGTGGTGTTATTCTTTTATTTTAAGATAGTAAATATAATGTTTTTCAGGGAAGCAAAATGACTTAAAAGAGAAAAATGGTACCTTCCGGAAGAAGTAAAAAAAGAAAAAACTAAAATCGCGAAATAACTGGAGTCAACACCTCTCCCTTACCAAATAAACTATTACATATTCTAAACAATATTAAAACAATTTATTAAAAAGCGCGCCCATCATTTCGGCATTTATACCTTGTGACGTGATCAGATAATTTACTTACTATGTCGACAATTAGCGAGTAGTCTAAATTAATAAAATGTCACTTCTATAAAAGTATTTTCAGAACCTGTCTATCGTCGCCTTTATTTTTTGGATTGAGTGAGAACTGAATCTAGGAACTCCGGTTTCAAGTTTATCGCTCTAAACCAACTTCGCTATCGATGTTTATTATATTTGTAAATTCTTATATTTATTAATAATATATTAAATGAAATGAAAAAATGTCTTCGTAAGTAAAATGTTTGCATAGGTTTGCTTTCATTAGCTATTTTATTTTTTCTTGTTTTCCAATTAAGCGACTTCAAAAGGAGTTTATGTAGAGCTTGACAATTCTATTTTGTATGTTATGATATGATTCTACAAATAATGTATCTTTCTTGGGTGTTTTTTTTTGGTCAAAAGAATATTCTTCTTTTTTTTCAAAATCTCACAGAAAAATCTAGCTCCCTACGTGTGTGTTGGCATTAAAATTTATATAAATAAAAATGTAATGCTGAAAGGTTGCTCGGAAAATTCGGAAAAAACTGAAAGTGCATTTTTCTATAGGATTTTTCTCAAGACCATAATAGTAGATGAAAGTTAATATAAAATCCACGGGCGAAACCGGAACGGAAAGCTAGTGATAAAATAATTAACAAAAAATTAACTTACCGGAAGAAACAAGCAGTCAATGGCGTTAAAAACAACCAGTACCAAAGTCACATATAGGTAATATTTCATGATTACTTCTTTCCACTAAAGTCCTGGGTTTACGTTGTTAAGAAAGTTTTCACTAAAATTTCACTGCTTTTACGGCTAATGCCTTCGTCACTATAAGGGTGAATGAAGGGAATTGTGCTTTCTCCCTACTTATAAGCAACTTTGGATTCTGCGCAAATATTCTGCGCTGAAAATCGTATACTGTATTTTTACTATTTAGGTGTAATTCCTAAATTTTTTTTTGAAAAATCTCTAGTATTAAAAATAATACACATTTTTTTGGACTTTACAGCTTCGCTTCAAGAGTTGTACTAATTCTTATCATTGTGTGCGATACCTAGATGTTATCTGGTATTTATTTCTATTGCAAATATTTTGAATGTAATATGAACTAGAAATTATTTGTTTATTACGTTACCTTTATTGTAGTAACCCGGCTTGTGAAAATTTACTTTAAATTGTTGATAAAGAATTATACGCATTTCAAGATAATTTTATTTCACCAAAGCAATAATTTGTCGTAACCTCTTGAAAATATTTAACTATATGGAATCAGTTTTCGCAGCTTTTTGTTGAATATTGTATTGGCTAATTTTCCACGATTTTAACATAATAAACATAACATAATAATTTGTAACCAAAATGAAGAAAAGTAGTGTACGCTGGTCTGGACAAGCTATATGACTAAAGTGAAAGGAAATGCTGGCAAAGGACGACCTAGGTGTACTTTTATTGAACATATCAAAAACGTATTGATCGATGGAAATATTAAAAGAACATACAATCGCCGAGCATGTATGAAAGGTACTATATAAATGTATGAATATAAAGGACGCGAAAGAGGTATGTCAGGATGGCATTTGATTGTTTCTGCCTGCCTCTCTTAGGATAAAAGGCGTGATCATAGATATGTAGATAGATACATAGCAAGTTTGTGAGTTTGGATGTAGGGGGTATCTCTGAAACTACTAATCCGATTCTGTAAATTATTTCACTGGAAGGAAGCTACATTATCCCCGAGTGCTATAGGCTATATTTTATTTTGTTGGAAAATATACACGGGTGAAGCCGGAGGCTGAAAGCTAATACTTAATAAATCGGTTTAAAAAAGTTCAGAGACAAAACTATTTATTATCGCTCCTAATTATGTCATCTTACACATTCTAAATAACAAGTTTAGCCCAGATTATGGATTTTTACTAAGAGAAATTTTTCAATCTTAAAATAAATGAACGGAGCTTGTCACTTTTAAATATTAATTTACAGTAATAGGTGTCGTGGTAAAATAGCTTAGATTCAGCATCATGATGCCCTGAGACTTCCGGTATGCACTACGATTTGACGTAAAATCCAAGTCTACATATTATTATTTTTCCGTATGCGGTGAAATTGTTGTTCCGCATCCATATTGCATGGAAAAAACATGTAAATTATATACCGTATTACCGGATTTTTTCGGGAGACATTACATTTACAGACTAATATTATAAAGAGGCAAAGTAAGGGGTAATATCTCAAACTACTGTACCAATTCTTTCACGAATATGAGTGACAACAGCTATATTTTATTTAGTTCGAAAATATCCATGGGCGAAGTCGGGGGCGGAAAACTAGTTTTATTATAAATCTATTGCCTTTATGTGAAGCATCTAATGGCGCGCTTTGGGTTACGACCGACTCGTATGCCGTGACGGAAAACAGCGTCATGGTCACTCTCCGCTGCTTTTTACTGCCCCTCTCCGCCGCCAATCTACTCCCTTGTCAATTCTGCACTGATGGACTTCTTCTTAATGCCAATTAAACCTAGAGTTCTTAGATAGCTAAATAAAATTAATAAAGCGAGAATTGTAAAAATACCTTCGGATTAGATAAGATACATACTACACCGAATAACATCTTAATTACACTGATAACATTTTCTTTTTAATCCTTATAGTGATAAATGGAGGATCATTCTCAAATAATAAAACATGTTGTTGCTAAGTCTAGTTCGGAGGTGGACTAAACAATGTTTGCAGACATACATAACTTGTAGTAAAATTAATATACATAATGCTGTTTTAGTTCCATCACTTACTTATGGAAGTGAGACTTGGGTATGGAATAAGAAGCATGAAAGTAAGATAAATGTAGTGGATATTTACGTAAAATGTGTGATATAAAATCGTATTGACAGCAAACGGAACGATGTCATTAGAGAAGAATGGGGAGTGAGATTCTGTTGTGACTAAAATAAAGACAAGTAGTTTACGCTGGTTTGGATACGTTGAAAGATTGACTAAAAAGGTGTATATGGCTGAAGTGAAAAAAATTCTGGCAGAGGACGACCTGGATGTACTTTTATTAAACAATAAAAAAATGTATTGATCGATAGAAATATTAAAATTACACACAATCGCCGAGCATGTATGACAGGTATGATGAATATAAAAGAAGCGAAAGAGGTATGTCAGGATCGTCGATTGTCTCAGACTACCCCACTTGGGATGAAAGGCGTGATGATAGATTATCTTTCTAGGTATGATTTTTTATACTACAACTGCTTGATAAGTACCTATTTACAGCATCAAAAAGTACGTAATTGCAATCATACAAATATGTTGGAAGAAAATTCATATGAAAAAACTTTTGCTCCGCGTGCGCTGACTGGGCGGTAATGGATAAACTTTGTGTGCTTTAATTTTCTATTGCACACTTGTTGGTAAAAAATATACCACTTTCATCCCTTGATGAATAATCTACTATTCATTTTCAATTCGATAACAGTCATTTTAAAAATCCCTTTCAAAATTCGATGAATAATAATTTAAGAAACAAAGTTATAATACAAAAAAAAATGCCATCGCCGGTTTCCATAGCTTCCCATTATCACAAGCCCAATTAAAATCAGGTCTTCAGTAATTAATGTAAGAAAGTTAGCAACAATGAGACATCGTTCTATAAATATCAACCGGATCTTGAAGGAAAAGTTTCTATGATTCATCAAAGTTAATGTCAAGTTTGTCTCACTTAATATAGTAAGTACTTAAAGATCTTTTAGAAAGATCAGGCACGTTTTGTATTTAAATTAAATTAAATTTCTTCGCATAACGACTTCGATTAATAACAAACTTAGTTATCAGGTAATGAAAAAAAAAACCTAAGCAAAATTAATAAATTTATACTTTTCACCCAAAAACACGGATTTTCTCTTGGTTTAAACTATTAGATAGGTTGATTCACCCGAGAGGTTCACGCACATAAAACATGGATTTATCATGTTTAGGAGCTGAGCATTAACAGTTTGTGAATCAAGTCGGGGAAAATGTTAGCCCCAGCGAGTTTTTATGGCGTATGTTATCTAATCCAATACAATGATCCACAAAAAGTCCGTGGTAGCATATTCTATCTCTAATAGGTAAGTAGTTATAAGCGTATTTATGTAGGTATTAAAATTGTTGTAAAATCTTATTGTAACCGGGCGAAGTCAATGTTAAAATGGTTTCATAAAATAATAACAATTACAATGTAACGTGTGACGGCAATGGTAATAATTTCCTTATTTAGCTCGTAATCCATGCTGATTCTAATAATCTGTAGAAATCGAGTAGCCAAATTAAAAGTACTTAGCTTGGGCTCGTGATAGGTTTGTATCCAGGACCTCCGCTTTCAAGTCATAGCCTAACGGTTGACCATTCTACCATTGACTCTGTTTTAATTTTGTTTATGAGTTCATCTGAAACGATATTGACGCGATTAAAATAATCAGATCAACAAAAGCTGTCAATTTTAATAATGAACATTCAAAGGATCGCGTCACATTTAATCCATTCCGGATTTTCAGATATTGGTAAAATTCACTGGAAATCTATGATATTTCATTATTTCCTGATTCATCGGCTTTGTGTCTATAATGTATTTTGATGGCTAACCTCTACCGCATTTTCTTGGAATAATATAGTTACTCGTAGACAAAGAAATCAAGACTAAACCTTCTTTCCAGTCGAAGTTTCTTAATAGAGTGGTCGACATTATGGATCAGCCTGGAGCGTTGCCGCCCGTCTCCATCACCGGCTACGATTTACATCCTCCCGCCGGAAACATTCTAATCTAATCAAATCAAATCTAATCAATGCCGTAATGCCACAAAATTGCCAGTTTATTTATGACATGATAACTAATTTTTAACTAAGAAAAGAAATTAAAAGAGGGAAGAACCTGCGTCGCAGACACTTTGGGAACGAAAAATCGCGTTAATATATTTTTTTTATTTTGCTATTTGATATTTAGTTCAATCAGTTAGTTTCTCTACCCTCTGTTCATCAACAATAAATTGCTTTCTCTCATTGTCAAATTTTCTATTACTTTTCCAAATTAGCTATAAAAGCCAACTTTAGCACAATAAATCCTTAATTACGTAAACAAGATGTTAAAAGGCGAAATTGTTGTCAAGCTACGAACAATCTCGGTTACTCAATTATGAAGGATTAACTGAAATTCTACAGCTTTCAGACTAAGAGTGCTTTCATCTCATGGCCGATTTAACATTCATTTACTTGAGCGAAATTGGCCAAATATTTAATTTAAATTAAATATAGTTTATTTTAGGATATTCTTCCCAATTTAGATGCCGAAGATCCAATGAAGCTTATCGCAATCTTTATTAAAAGGGAAGTTAGCAAAGTTTTGTATTAATAATCTTGTTATTTTTGTATTATTTTCCCTGTCTGTGATTTAATTAAAAATATATGGTTCCGTAAGTATTCAAAATACAAGAAAGAAACTCTAAGTTTTCTGCTGGATACCCTGGAGTCAATAACGAGTCATAGATATTTCATTTACAAGCCGACGTCATACAACTTACCCTTTGGCACCCTCAAAACAAACAAAACAAACATAATTCAGTTCGGATTTTTCACTAGACATCTCCTTGAATATCCACTTTGCGAAAGTTACCATGAAAGAAAAGTTCATAGACTCGTAAGATGTTACTACCGGCAGGAAACTTTGTAATATCTAACATGAAAGTTTGTTATCCTTATATTTAATGTATTATTTTTAGTTTTCCTATATAGTGGCAATTTTTCCGGGTGTATATCGTTAGCCCGAAAATCCTCAACTATAAAAAAACAGGAAATCGGGATTTCGGGGGGGATATGTGTTATACAGCCACATTAAACTCTATGAAAATATCGACATGCCCATGTGCGAGTCACTTGACAGTTAACGCGCATGCGGTTTGCCGCCAATTTGTGTAATTGTTTGTCCTTCTGAGCAACAGTTTTACAAAAAAATTTAAACATTTAAAAAATGTCCATTCACGATGTCGGGGCAGAAAACGAATATACATATTTATACTTTATGACACGCAGTTCATTTATTTATCAGTTTTAAAAAAAGTAAAAAAATATTTTCTAATACTGTTTCCATCTCGCTTTTACTGTTTTTCTTATTTGTTGTATAGAACGAGAAAATCTAAGTTTTTAATTTACCTTTTCCTTACTCCAAAAGTACAAAAAATATGTTTTATTTTCTACATCGGTTTAGCAATTAAAAATTCAATTTTTCATTATTCCTGAAGTACACCGATCAAATTCAGGCGAAGAAAAAATGAGGAGATTTTAAAGGTTATTATTTCTTAGATTGTTTGTTTAGTACCGCTGAGTACCCTGGCTCTTTTATTTCTGTACTACCTTTTCCCTCCGGCGTCGCCCGTAGAGTCCATATTAACTGTCATCTCCTATTATAATCTCGAATCCGCTGAGAACCGCTTTCTGTATTAGAAATCTACGTGGGCGAGCAAAGCCGTGGGTAAAAGTTAGTTAGAATATAATGACATCTTTTCAATATTATTATATGAATGGGTCCCGATTGTAATAACATAGGATCAAAGACATAGACGTGTATTGAATTTTCTATAATAGAAGACAGATTGTGATTAAGTATGGAAAAAAAGTATGGAAAAATTATTATTTTTCATTGGTTACGAAGAATTGTTTGCCGACCAAAATATTTGCGGTTTGGTCAGAGATACCGTTTAATTTTAGCCAGGGGCCAATTTAAAACATGACAGATGTTGCTGCACTCAATGGACCTAGATTTGTCACTTCTTTAACAGGATTTGTTATATGTTCTATTTAGAAGAAGTGCTGACCCAGGGCTTTACGTGCCCTCTGAAGCACGAGAATAATAAATATAGATGAGATTTAACTTAGAAAGCTTCTACGACCGGTGGTTGTGCGTCATTAGATGGCACCGGCAATGTGTTAGTGTTAATTGGTTATCCTACTAATATTATAAACGCTGTTATATATATGGTATATAAAAGTTGTGATAATAGTTTGTTACCCCTTCACGCAACTACTGGACGGGTTTGATGAAACTTTACAATGTTATAGCTTATACATCAGGTTATAGGTACACAGCACGCGGTAGCATATATTATAATATAATTATGTATATATCTGTGGTATACCATATTGTACCCGTGCGAAGCCGGGGGCGGGGTCACTAGTGACAAATTAAAAATTTGTTGTATACTTACAAATCAGAGTTTTTTTTTAATTTTAATAAGATTATATAAGATAATATTATTTTGTAGGTCGCATTTTGAAAGATGATATTGACGCCTGTCGTAATGAAAATCTCCTATCGGTAATTCGATATGAAAAGTAAAAGGCATGTTATTAGAGGTACGTACCCAAAGAACTTTAAGACAGAATTTTCATTTAGGTTTTCCTGTAAACTATTTGAAAGATGCATTTTAAAATTATAAAAAAAAATATTTTCTGCTTACTTTTTTCACGTTTTAATTTTCCCCCCAAAAACGTGATTCGATTATTTAGGCTATAAGTTATTGATTGGGTCATTCAACTCTATATATGTACTAAGTTTCAACATTATTCGTCTAGTAGATTCGGAGAAAATAAGCTGTGACAGACGGACAGACAGACACAAGAGGATTTCCGTTTTTTCATAGGAGATGTTCGGAACCCTAAAAATTCTGGATAGATAACAAAAATATTCAAATTTAGTTTCTTAAAATTACTTAATCTTTGAAATAAAAATATAAAAAACATACCTTAGTTTTTAACCGAACTTCAAAACAGAGGAGGAGGTTTACAATTCGTCGGAATCTTTTTTTTTATGTATGTTCCCCGATTACTTGAATACGCCTGGACTTCACAGGTGGTCCCATTTTTTTTGAGTGAAAATTGGTTCAGTAGTTTTTTTAGAAATTTTTAAAAAACTGACTTTATAAGTACATTTTTCTTAATATCTAGATGAAATATGTACACCCATTTTGACGACTTATTTTTTTAAGGATATAGTAATTTTTCGACATTATCTTACAGACATAATGACGAAAATCGGTTTAGTAGTTTTTCAGAAATTCAGTAATTTGTCTCTGTTTACGGCTGAAAATTATGTATCAGAGAAAAGCCTTAGCAACGGTTGCTATTGACACGAAGTTGTCAATTTTTGTATCGACAGTGGTCTAACGGCTAAAGGTATGGTATGGTATGGTGCAGCTCAGGATGCCAATGGTTCAAATCCCATCCACAGCAGTATTTTTTTATTATTCTATCAATTTTTTTTATTTGCGTTATTATTTTGTCTGAGAGACAAAGCAAAATCACTTAAAAGGGAAAAATAAATTTACTTTTAAAAAAAAGTGTACAGACTTCAAAAATTTGCACTGAAAAGTAAGAAATAATAAATATTTCGTCGTAGAATTTGAAGACGGTTGGTGCCAAATTAGGATACAAAATTAAGTAAACATCTAAGAAGATAAATATCTGTTCAATATTATAAATGTTTGTACTGATGATCGTAGGTTCCTAATGAATTGTCTAGATGTGTGAATTTGGGAACTAAGTTATTTCTAATTTGGCACCAACCGTCTTCAAATTCTACGACGAAATATTTATTATTTCTTACTTTTCAGTGCAAATTTTTGAAGTCGGTACAAAAAGTTTTTTAAAAGTAAATTTATTACTAGTACATACTTAACCAATTTCTTTACTTTGTAATAATTTCCTAAGTTATGTGTAGTTTAGGTATATTATTTGTGTAGGTACTAGTTGGTAAGTTATTATGTGCATAATGTGTACAATTATACATCTGGTTTGTTGCAATACAGGTTCTGACCGAGTGTAACACCAGGAGCTCAAAATAATTTTATGTAAATAAAGTTTTATTATTATATTATTATTTATTATGTATAAAAAAAGTCATTGAAATCAGAATATTTGTTCAACCTTTATACGTAAGCAGCTGCCTTGGTAATTCTTCCGTTGTTCCACTTCTTTACATTTGTTTAGTACAAACATGTAAACGAAATACGTAGACTAAATAATTTTAAATTTTATTTATTGTTACATTTTCTAAAAGTTTTTTTCTTTCTTCACGTATTGCCTTACAGCTCCCGAAACCGTGTCACGGTTTCAGGATAACCAGCGGAAGACCAAGTTTCCCTTGTTTAGCCGATGGTATTTGTGAGGCTATACCTAAAAAGCCTCTAAAGCTGCCCACCCATTCGTCCAATAACCGGCGCGCCGCCGTACGGTCCACCGAAACTGACCACAGATTCGTCCAATTGTTATAACAAATGGTCCGCACAGATCGTATGGCGACCGGAATGGGAAATTGTCGGATTCAGTACATAAGTTTTTAATAATAAAAAATGGTCGGGATCCGGGATCGAACCCGAGGTCTGCTTAGTTAATACCAGACGTTTTAACCACTCGGCCACGCATCCAAAAATCAAAAAGTTATAGTTAATTATTTGTATGTCATATCTCCTGCTTCATATGTGGAAATGATTTTTAATGTTGAAGCAAATCGATCAAAATCAATGTTAAGATTAAATCGAAAAACGTAAAATTTACAATGACTTTTCGTGCTTCACAGGGCTTCTAAAAATAGCAGTAAGTTTTCCACATGGGCTATTCTATTAATAGTGTTTCTTGCGTTTTTATTCATTTAGACATTGCCATGAAATATTGGAGAAGACGGCAAAAATACAAGAGAAAACATTTTTACGTTCAGCTTTTAATATAGGTTGACTGTTGGCGTTTACAATTTACACTGAGTAAGATTAAATACGCTGGAAGGATGTGGAGCGGGACGCAATAATAATTCATGAAAGATGAAGATCTTTAAGTAAAATATGTAATTAACTCAATTTTTTTTAAATATTCCGAGTGGTTAAGACGTCTGGTATTAACTAGGCAGACCCCGGGTTCGATCCCGGATCACGGCAATGGGTTTTTTATTAATTAAAAACTTTTGTAGGTACATAATCCGGCTTTTCCATCTAATTATATCTCAAATACCATCGGCTAAACGCGGGAGACTTGGTCTTCAGCAGTAGGTACCCTGGAACCGTAACACGGTTTCGGGGGCTGTAAGGCAACACGTGAAGAAAGAAAAAAAAATGAAAAAAAAATACCAGAAAAAATATGGATATAGGAGATGTACGTACCTAATACAGGTAGGCACTACGTCTAATGATTTCAATATGCCATTACACAATTTCTTTTATATCTTACGGGTTGCCTTACAAAATATTTATTCATGAACTAGCTTTCCGCTCCGGATTCGCCCGTGGATATATATGGTCTTGAGTTCATACAAAAATCCCAAAGAAAAAAACGCATTCAGTTTTTCCGGAATTCTCAAATGTTTCTAACTTCGGGCTATTACGAACATATAAAAATATTAACCAAATCGGTCCAGCAATTCTGAAGTGATGCGCTTACCAACGAACAGCATTTTATTTTCATTCATACCTATTTTTAATCATTTAAAATAGACTACATTTATCCTGGGAAAATATCTCATTCCCCCGGAAAAATTAAACTTTTGATAAACAACTTCTAACCGTGCGTAGTCGGGGCGGATAGCAAGTAACAAATATTTTTTTAATATAGCTAAGTCATAATAATTCCTTTAAACCCTTTTAGACATTTCAGCTTGCTACAACAATATTTTGATCAAATATTGCTCGTAAACAGAATTATTCTATTTAAATATTTTTAATATTATTCGGCAGTCATATAAGCACTCCTTTTATATTCCTGAACGCCTACTCAGCCGTAAACCGTATTTTATTAATGTATGATTGATGACCCTTTCATGAACCCTGACACATAACCTAGATATAATGTAAATGTAACACTATAATTAAAAAAAAGTTAGGAAACTAAAAAAAATCAATTAATTTTACAAAATTCCTAATGCCTAACCAAAAGTTTTTTTTTCTTTACGGGTTGCCTTACAGCTGCGGTTTTTAAAAACTTATGTACATAATCCGACAAACAACACTTAGAGGCTTTTCCATCTAAATATACCTCAACAGAACTAGCCAGCACTCGTTAGGTATAGATAGCCTCACCAAATACCATCGGCTAACCGAGGGAGACTTGGTCTTCCAAAAGTTAAATTACATCAGAAATATGTATTCTTTGCACCCTTGAGCAATATTTAGGTCAAATGCAAATGTACAAGCCAACCATATAATATGTGAGTTGACAGTACGTTGACACCAGCTTCGACCTCATTGCCTGCACATAAATCATATGAACCCTTCCCAAAACTTTGAGATGATAAGTATAATAACTTCAGACTTTAATAAAAACTTCGGCTATTTAATGCGTCCAAAAACCAGCCTTTTAAGGTGATAATTAAAAATCTTAACTAACTTTGTTTGTTTGTGTTCACGTTAAGACAGAGCAACGAATGTACGTGATTTAATACTTCCGGATATATTCTTATTCTTCATATTTAAAAAATGTTGCTTTTAGTTTCCTAGTTACTAAATTATTTAAAAAAAACTCTACTTGCCGCAAAGCCTGGATTTCGCTCTATTGTAATTATACTTCAAATGCAAAATAACGATTAAAAAACCGGCCAAGTGCGAGTCGGACTCGCACACAAAGGTTTCTGTACACTCAATAGTATGCACGTCAGACCAAGTTTGGCGCAGGAACAAATTAGTGCGAATTTGTTGTTTTACTTAAGAGTAGGTTTATAGTTATACTAGTTAGACGTTTGTATGTATTGCCTATTAGCCAATATTAAGATCTAGCAAAAAAAGGCAAATAAAACACTTTTTTGTATGGGGGTCCCTTTAATTTTTAACTTTATTTTATTTTTGATTAGATACAGCCCTGTGAATGGCGGACAGATGGACGGACAGCGGACGTTAGTAATAGGGTCTCCGTTGTCACCCTTTGGGTGTGGAACCCTAAGAAGTAACCCTGCTACTGACTTGTACTTGGTGAATAGCACTCTATCCATAAGTTCTAACCTATCTTATATTCTTTCTCCAAATAGTACAAGCTTTCAAAGAATCATATGACTTTAATTAATCATATCAAAATTCAAAAGACATAAATTTTGAAATTGTCGTCAATATGACATACACGAAATTAAATTTACTCGTCCAGAGATTGAATGTAAATATACGTAGGTGTCAAATAAATTCTGTAATAGCATATTGTTGAGTTTGGAAGGCGAAAGAGGGTGTTTGACTGGAAAAGTGATAAAAGGGACTTTCTATATAACGGACGACAAATTGAATCAAAGTATGTTGAACCAAAATGATGCTAACACACTACCTTTGGTTACATTTTGCTGAACTTTTATTATTATACAGAAAATATTTTAAATAAGTAGGTATATTAGGACAAGGGTACATATTTGTGCCGTTTGGAGTTGAGACAATGGGTCCACATCTAGCCTATGATCTCATAAAAGTATCAGGCGATAAAAGAGCTGATACGTATCTAGGACAAGGTATCAGCTTGGCGATACAAAGAGGAAATGCAGCTAGTGCTTTGGAGACAGCCAGCAGGCATTTATCATAAGAGTAAAAGACGAATTGGCATGAGGACTGCTTTGTAATTAAGGTAAATATAGAACCGATGAAGAAATACATTTTGTTAAATTATAAACGATAAAGATAAAAAATATATAAAATATGGATATAGATGAAGTTAGAAAAGTAAGCATCGAAGTTACCACCAGTTCTACTGACGAATCTATGGATAGAATACTTGTTTTGTCCTACGTGTCGATAAAACTTAAGGAATAAAACAAATATAATAATTAAACGTTTAATTATAATCTACTATCCACAAAAGCTATAAACAAATCTATGCATTAGTTAACAATATAATTCAATAAATAGAATAAATAACCGGTCTTCTCGTATATAAAATATGTGCTACGTAAGAGTATATACTCTTGACAATATCCATTAAAGATCTAAACAATCTCAATAATACATCAAGATGAAACGACAGCAGGGGCACTTTGAAAATGGATTCTATTATACGGGAACTCAATTGAATAATCTGCCTGTACTTCCCCTGGTAAAGTAGTTAGATCAGTCAAAGGTGTTGGCGCATCTAAAGAAGCAATTATACCAGAGGAATCATCTTCGGGTGATCCTTTATATATAGGATACATTTGAGTTGCTGATTGTCCATTAATTTGTATAGGAACTTCTGGTTTCCAAGTAACATCATCTATTGATCTTTGGTCGCTGTTTCGTTCAGATTTTCTGTCAAATTTTAGACTACCGTCCAAAGGCCATGACTGACGAGGTAGCGTTGGGGGGGATGTTGCGCCCATCTGCGCAGGCGGTGGCCAATCGCTTCTACTTCTCTTCTCATAATGTTCGTAGGGAGGATATGAATGATAGAATCCGTAGCTCAACGGACTTGCAGCAATCTGGAACAGAACATCTATTAACAGGTTATACGTTTGTTATTTTGTTAGTGTGCTGTAAAACTAATGGCGTGCATTTATTTTTAATTTCAAGCGATAGGTAGAAAGTGTTATTGATGTTTGGTTTTCATACCTTCCCCCTGTCATACCCATGCCCATCGTCTACCTAAAAGAGAATGTTATTTGATAAGTAACTGTCATGTAGTTGTGACAAACTGGTTGTTAACTGGCTGCTAAAATACTAAGTTTGAAAGTGCCTAAAATAGGAATTGAATTATGTAAGAATAATTTAATGTGACATGTGAACCATACAATATTATTTCTTTATCATTATATCTAGATTAAATATAAAGCAAATTTTAAATATAAAGTTTCATAAATTATTCAGCTGTTGCGTTTCATCAAACACATAGAGGACAGACAGACAAGATTTAAAATTCATTGAAAAATAATTTGAAGATTTAGGATTTTGAAGGAAATATTTTTATGTGAAGTATTAGTACTGTTAGCAATTCAAAATTTAATGTAAAAATAATCTTAAAATATACACACCTTTTTAAGTCCTTGTATTGATGCAAGTATAAGAGCCATTTTTGCAAGAAGTAGCGCCTTTCCACCAAGAACTGCTAGAAATTGGAATCCCATAGGTATGAGCACCATACCAATAGACACTACTCCGAACATCATCATTGTCATCATTTGGTGACGTCGACGGCCTCTGTATTCAGCTGAAATAAAATAAAATCATTTTCAACAAAAAGGTAGAAAGAAAGAAGAATCAGGATGAAATGAATAAATCGCATAACTTTACTTCATACTATAGAAGTCATAGAATAATAATTAATACATTAGACGGAGACTTTTTCTATTTCATTTAGATAACTATCGTAATTTTGTTATTATATCTTTAACGGATTAGGCATTCATGAAAGCGCTGACAGCAAGAATTTTCTCCGACTTCTTGCACTATATACTTAATAATATTAATGCATTTAAGATAGCTTCTGTAAATGTTATCAGTTCTAAAATTAAACGTTTTAAATTTTGATCTGTATAGGAAGTGTTGTAATTTTTTTGAACATAAAATGTAATGAAAGCTTTACATTGACAAGGGTTGACAGACTGTTTGATAAAGCAGGCGCGGTTCATTTCCCAAAAGATATTTTTAAATTCAAAAATATTAACTAATCGAATTCTTTAAAAAATATTTAATTAAGTACCTACTCTATGGAAGATTTCTAGAAAATTGTTAAAAATATCTAAAAAAAAACAACTTCACGGGTTGCCTTACAGCTCCCGGGAACCGTTGCCGGCGCCAGGGTACCCAGCAAAAGACAAAGACTTCCTCGTTTATCCGAAGATTTTTTGGTGGCCAGCTCTGTTGACGTAGGTATATAGATGGAATAGCCTCTTTATATGGTTTGTCGGATAATGTACATAGATTTTTTATTATAAAAACCCATTGGATGTAGGATGTGGGGATCGAACCCGCGACTTTTTAGCTGTGAGCGGACGTTTTACCCACTCCACCACTACCACTACCCACGCCCCTACAAATATATAAGTGGGTTTTCAAATGGCTCAAAGAATTTTAATGAAAATATAAAAAATAAAAAAAAAAAAATAAAAAAAAAAAATGAAAAAAAAAAAAAAAAAAAAAAAAATTGATCTCTATATTTTATCGATTTCACTAGTTGCCTTACAGCTCCCAGCGAAACCGGTTACCGGCCCCAGCAGGGAAGTCTTTCTCCTGGTATTTGTGAGGCTATACCTAATGATTGGCCAGTTCTGTTGAGGTATATTTATATGGAAAACTTCTAAGTGTGGTTTTTCGGACTATGTAGGTACCTACATAAGTTTTTAATTAAAAAACGTATTGGTACAAACATTTTTTTTGTACATTGGCCGGGATCGAAGCAGACTTTTTTCAAGAGTTGCCTTACAGCTCCCGAAACCGTTTTATAGGTCCCAGGGTAACCAGCTGAAGACCAAGTCTCCCTCTTTTAGCTGATGGTATTTGTGAGGCTATACCTAATGAGTCACCAGTTCTACGGTTGTTGGATTATGTACATAAGTTTTTATCGAACCGGATCGAACCAGACTTTTATTTATATTTTAATAAACCCGTGCGGAGTTTGGGCGTAGATCTAGTAAAATTTATATTTAGAAATGAAAGTACCTTTCTCTGGGGTATTTTTGTCCTCGCTAAAATCAAATTTGACGACATGTGTGCGCAGTATACGAGCCATTCTTTGCAACGCCAACGTTCTCCAATCGCCTTCGTCTAATTCTTTTTCAGTCCATGTCCTATATGATACAAAGAAATAAATTCCTTTCAAGCAATACAAGATCATGTCTCATACGAACAACCTTCAAATCTTTTTATTGTTGATTTTTAAGTCATTCGAGTGTTTTTTTTTGAAATTTTGTATTTTTAGAACAATCGATTACATAATATTCTGTTTAAGAAAGTGGCAAATGAAGGTCTATTAAGTGCAGCACAGGCTTGCCACCTGTTTTTTATAATATGGGCAACTCGTTTAAAAGTTGCTATGACTGGTGTCTCTAGTCGTGATAGCATTTTTATAGGCGTGATAATAAGTAAACGAAAATAGATATATTTCAATTTGTGTTTTTAATCCATCTGTGTGCTCATTTTCTACAGAAATCCTGAAAAATCCGCCATTATGGAAGTTTTCTAGAAACTTCTTATGTTTGTTTATTCCACGCGCGTAGGTTAGATATCAAAATAAGTGCCAGCTAAACAACTTAGTAGAAGTGAATTGTCGCCAACATTTGCTACGTCACGTCCGTTACCCTGCTGATTTCTAAGCGCGTAATGTCCAAGAAAAATAATTTTACTTTTATTGCTACATTTACGTTAGCATAGTTTTTATTATGAAAAGTATTAGTTCCAACCTCACTAGGGCACGTAAAGTCAGCGTCCGCATATCTAAAAATACAAGAGAAATTGCCACCTGTCAACTTTATATTCTGAAACTAAAATATATTTGGTGAAATAAAAGTAATGGAGATGGTTCTAGGACTCTCTTCATAATTTTATTGTAACGACAACTGTATTATCCCTTATTAATTTTATTTTAGGTCCAGTAGTTTTGGAAATAATACTATTCAAACCAAAATATTATCAATACTAATATCATAAAGAAGTAAAGTTTATGGATGTGTGTAGGAGATAATCTCTCAAACTATTTCTAAAAAATATTTCACGAATACAAAACTACGGTATCTCTGAGTAATATAGGCTATATTTTCTTTTCTTCGAAAACATCCACGAGCGAAGCCGGCGGTTTTTCGTTTTTCTTCTATGGAGGTACGAAACTCTCAAAATAAATTATCGCTATCATTGGCTACATAAATACCGTCGCAAAACATTTCGTAAATAAATTTTATTGCATTTAATGATAAAACGACAAAAATGTTGCAAGATAATTAATATTTTACAAATAAAACTAAGCAAACGAACCACATTTTGCAATAGCAATTCCTTTAACACAATTGTATAAGATAGCAAGTATTCACGTTTGCTAAGCATAAAATATTGCGAAACTGGGGCAGAAATTCATAAAACTTTTTGTGGTAACTCCTTTACGGGATGTCAAATTTCACCTTATTTCCTCGGGTATGTTGTAATAAAAATCCTTTCATATGATCTTTTTAGAAGAAACGGTTCGTAAAAATCTTTTTTCGGATATCTCTGTTATTATTATTTGTTAAGTTATTTTTAATATAGGTACCTACTCAAGAAAAAACCAGTCGTTACCTGGTTTTTATCAATTTTATATGCTGAAAAACTTAGAAAACTTTACTGGATTTATTTAAAATTTCTAGGACTCTTTTCACTAATATTCGGTTTCACACGGATTTACCTATATAAATTCTATAAATGCAAAAAAATATTTAATTGGGCCCACCCAAGTGATTCGATTCCCATATCGGTTATGTGGTTTTTAGGGTTCCGTACATCTCATGAAAAAAACGGATCACTCTTGTGTATGTCTGTTTAAAAAAAGTAAAAAAAAAGTTTAAGGGCTTCATGTGACATATAAAATGAAAGGTCTCGCTAAAAGAAATACACATACTTTGTTTATAATTTTAAAATGCACAGTTTAAATTATATTAGAAAATATAGGTAAGAAAATTGAACTACTGAGTCTAAAATTTTGAAAAAAAAATCTCCTAAACTTTACAGAAAAAGTTCTGACGAGAACGGTACGATCCTCAACGGGCGAGTCGTACTTGCAACTTGGGCATTTTTTTACAAATAAAAACTATGTACTTACATAATCTGTCAAACTGTCTATGGGTCCTTTCTTTCTATGTCCTTAGGCAACCTTAAAAACGCTATCTGCTAAATGAGGAAGAGGTGTGTGAGGTATAAAGAACTTACCCAACGTTCGTATTATTTTCGTTCATGACATTTCCAGACCGGTCCACCATCTCATATCTAACCAAGTTGACTCCATCTGCGATTGGTACAATGTCAGTTGATAACGAACGATCCAGAGCACGCAAAGTTTTCCTCTTCATACATTTTGCAAATTTTGGATAATATTCTTTAGCGTCTGTTGAGTCTTTTACATCGACAAGCTGAAACAAAAGTTGAAAAATACAAAAATTAGATTTTAGACATTTTTTTGATAATTCATATTGCAATTTGATTTGTTCTCATGCTAGCACTTACTCAGAAAAGATTATCTTCCAAAATTCTATTTTCCCGGGGGAATTATATATTTTAGTGCTATGAACTCAGTAAACCGCGCGGCTTATTTTGTCGATATCTCTTTTAAAATATATTAGAGAGATACACTGCAAAATGAGTCTATAAAATAACTAAGGATAAGATAAAATAGGCCAAGAATCACGTATTTCACAAAAAAACGGTCTTGTGAAAATACACAATGCTCTTCCATTATTATACAAAAACTATTAGAAATAGCAAGTTGTAGTTAATGTTTCATAAAGTATGTGAAATTATCTATAGAATAAATACGAGAAAATAGCGCATTAGTAAATAAATTAAGAGAACGCAAAATTGGTTGAAAATACGTGTGAAATTTATGACTTTCATAATTTTATAAAACATAGGTGTAACTGATTTTTTTTTTTTTAATTCAATTGTGTCAAATATATTTATCTTTCGAAACTAAGACATATAGTTTTCGCGTAATTTAGTAAGTCGTGAATCAGAGTTTTCGTTCTCACACATTAACAGTCTTAGTTCTCACACTTAGTTAGGATTTTTGACCTGACTATGAAGTTATTCTTTTTAGGGTGATCGTTTTACTATGAAGTATTTTCTAATAACATTTTTTTTAATGTAACACAGACACATCTTTACGCCCTTTATATACCTTGTAGCCACGGTGTGCACTTGCCAGATGTCCAGACGTAAATTTATTTTAATTATGTAAAGGAAATTGTAGAAGTTTATTTTTATTTTTTACAAAACGTTGCTTCAACATAATTTTGACTACGCAGTAAAATTTCAAGAATTACTAAAACATACCTCAAGGTAAGAAGAATTGTGAATTTAAAAATTTATTGTCCATTTTAATATAACGTCCCGAGGTACAGGTTTACTTTATAAGTACACTGTAGGTATATTGACATTAAAAATATGAGCTGTGCCGCTAAAGCAGCTTACGGCGTTGTTTGACTTGGGATTTAGCAGATTACGGGAAACAGAATTGTACCTAGTATCTAGTCTAGCTTATAATTTTCTATCTATATAAATAAATCTAATGTTTGTTTGCTTATCCTGTATAGACTCAAAAACTACTGCACCGATTTTCTTACTGTTTGTTTGTCTCAAGTAAAAACTACTGTAGATATCGAGATGCAGTTTTTATAGATGTCTTTGTGATAGTTCAAAGATGGTTAAACCATAAACCATGCCCACAGGAAAGTCACTCAAATATATTTAATGTGAAACTTATACGCTAACGAAGTAGCAGGCAACAGCTAGTCTTTGTAAAAAGCAAATATCGCTAATTACTGGAAGAAAAGTGGCTCAGGAGCTCTTCCTGATTTAATGGGTGACCTAGAAATCTGCATTCCGCTTATGTAAAAAAAACTTTGTGATTATAGGATGTCATAGGTATACATTATATTTTCATACAGTTTTCCTATACAAGAAAATGTACCTTGAAAAATACTGTTTTCTTTATTTTTTGTAGACGCCGCGGTCTGTGCAGGTTTGCCGTCTACAAAAAAATTAAGGCTTGTGTTTAAGCGGCGCCCAAAAATGTATCTATTTTGTACCAAAAAAATTCTAAACCGTTACCAAAATTGATGAATGGTCACCAAATTACGTTTCCTAAAATATTATGAAATAGATCCATTTTTGGTATTATTGACTGCCATAAAAATATATAGACGCCTTTAAAATACACTTTATACTTAATAAATTTTATACTAACCTAACCTAACCTACCTACCTTACTTGGTGACCATTTATCCATTACTTGGTGACCATTTATCCATTTTAGAAACCAAATAAAATATTAGTACAAGGCGTGCGATTTTTCTGATGTTTTTTCTATTATTTTGGATCATAATTTGATATACTTTAGGACACTTTTAATAGTGTCAATTATTTTATTTGGAGTTGTTTATTTTATTTGGTGCCTAAGCTTAGAGTCTTAAAAATATTTTTGGTGTCCGCGTAAATTATACCCAAAAATAAATAAAGAAAAGCATCGATTCCTATTTCCCAGTTTCGTGTTTTAAACTGTGGAGACTAATTGAAACTAAAATTATAGATTTTTCAGGACAAGTAATATACTTTGATGATTTTATAGTTTTAATATTTTTTTTTCATATTTCAAGAAGATATTTCAAAGAGGCTTTGACTGGCGACCGGAGAGCGGGCAGTTTTCTCGCTCAACGAATTAGTTTAGCGATACAGCGAGGAAACGCTGCCAGCATCTTCGGCACAATGCCGCAGGGGCCTTTTTTAGATTTAATTTAGTTTTATAACGTTTTAGTCTAATTTTGTATATTTTGGTTATTGTTTATTTAATTTACTTAGAGTTTTAATATTAGTTTTGCAATAATCCGGATCATCTTTGAATGATGGCTGAACTTACTTTTTCAGCAATATTTTTTCATTATACTATATAAAGCTCTGAATGTTATACATACTTTTTTGGAACAATCCCTCCACAAAATTCTTAGTACATCTGAACTTTCTAACCACATATCTGCTAGAAAATTGCTCATATTCGTTTCTGCATCCTTACTAACATCTCCACAGCAACATCCAATAGTCAAAATCGCCAGAACTATAAATTGCTTCATATTGTAAGTAACAGAAAAATGATTGAAAAATACTTTGTAAGCACTGGAGCCGCTTGTATCACGTATTTAATAACGTTTAAGACATTTCACTTTCTGAAGACTGTCTGCAGAAATTGCATCTGAAAGAAATATTTCATATTATTATATTTCTTGTCAGATATTGGTAGGTAAGTTTGTTTTTACGGGAGAGGATTTTCTCTGAGCTGGAAAATGCCCCTTTATATTCAGTTTTATATAACTCGTTTTAAATATGAAATAATGTACTTAATTAAACAATATTACTCAATAATTTCAAAAACAGATGTTTTACCTATTTAATTAAAAAAAACCTAATTAATTCTACTAATAGGTAGTATTTTAGTGGCAGCTCGCAATACTTACATCTACTATGTTCTATCTATCTATCCATCATCACGCCTTTTATCCAAGAGGGGTAGGCCGAGACAATCAAATGGCATTTGCTACGATCCTGGCATACCTCTTTCGCTTCTTTTATATTCATCATACCTTTCATACATGCTCGACAATTGTGTCTATCATTTCTTCCTTCAATCAATATTTTTTTATATGTTTAATAAAAGTACATAGGTCGGACTGGCAGAGGCAGCATTTACTTTCACTTTTGCCATATAAATCTTTTTAGTCAATCTTTCGTCCTTCTTTCTCTCAACATGTTCAAACCAGCGTAAACTACTTTTATTTATTTTAGTCACAAGATCATCTTTCGTTCCGCCTTATTTACCAATGACATTGTTCTGAATGCGGTCAATACGCCTTATATAATATACGGTATCCTCTCAAATGCTCTAAAATAAAATATATAATTTCAGAAGCTATAATTTTAGTTGCTATAAATATTCATTTTCTATAAATTTAATCCTGTAATTTTAAAAATCTATAAATTTTTTTTGGTATATTTTTTTAAATCTATAATATTAATTCCTATAACGTATTGTTTTCTATAATTGCAGTTGCCATAAATTTCAAAAACTATAATTTCAAGTCCTATAATTTTTAAAATGTCTATTTTCAATTGCACTAATGGCTACTTTATTACTTGCAATTATGCTGTTACTATAATTTTGAAAATATATAATCTCAACTCTTATAATCTCTAATTTCAGTTGCACTAATGGTTACTTTTCTATAATTGCAGTTATTATAATTTTCTAAATATATAAATTCATTTTCTATAAATTTATTAATCTATTAATATCATTTCCATTAGAGGATTGTTAAAATAAGTGTACTCACTATATTTTTAAACGTATAACTTCATTCTATTTACATTTACAAATATATAATCATAAAAAATAATTTTCTATAATGTAAATAAGTACTATTATTAAAATTTACAGTAGATTTTGTTAATGTCTGTTGCAGTAATTTTCGATTCCTATTCCCCTAATTTGTAAATAAAAATAGGTTAGCGAGGAGCGAAGCGACGAGCGTGGTTCGAATAGTGCTAAAACAGAGCGCGAGACGAGCAAGCGAAGCGAGCGTTCCGCGGCAGCGGACGGCGAAGCGCCAGAAACTCATAAATACCTAAACAACCATGACTTGTTGATAACGGATATGATACCTATATATATGTATATTATTTATAATAAGAAAGGAAGATTTTTATATATTAATAAATATTTCGCAAATAAACTGGAAAAAATATAGCAAATTAATCATTAGATAATTAAATGTTGTACCTTTTGATAATTTAGACATCTTGAAAATTATAGAAAACAATTTTAGATAAAACGAAAATTATATCAAATAAATAATTATTGAATGTAATTTTATATATTTTGATAATAGTGATTTTGAAAATTACAGTAATCGATTTTAAGGTAAAAACAAATTATAGCAAATGAATAATTATAGAACTTAATTTTATATTATTTTGATAATAGTGATTTTGAAAAATACAGAAATCGATTTTAGGTTTAAACAAAATTATAGCAAATGAATAATTATAGAATGTAATTTTATATCTTATGTACCTATATATTCTAAAATTATATCAAAACATTTTAGAGACAATGTAGGAGACCCCTAATATACATCACACATTCTACGTACTACGTAAATACCTAGACTTATTTTACGTCAGAACCTCAGAATAACAACAAAGAGCAACGAATCGACATTACTTTTTTTTTGAAGGCCGAGGAAAAATAAGCATTGAATTTGTAAAGTTTTATTTAGGTGAATAGTTGTGAAAACATATCATAAATATCTGAAATAACATACATCTTGTTGGTTTTTCTTTCGGTTTTCCTTGATATCTAATATTATAGAAATGATATCCTAAAAGAAAAACAAATTTAAATGATAAAACAAAGACGTTTCTCTCACAGTATCTATATAACACGAGCTAATATAAACAGTGCGAGGTTGTGCAAACTACATTTTTCAGTGAGATAATCTAGAGCAAAGGTTTAAATTGTAAATTTATTTTACTTCCTGTAATGTTGTAATTTCTATTAGAAGGTTATTTCTTTCATGTGAATTAAATATTTCAGCCCCGGCTTTGTTCGTGAAATATTTTAAAATGTAATATAAGGATTTATCCCGGGATAAAAAGTTGCCTATGTTACTCGATGTAGCCCTCCAACTACATCTATACAAAAAAATACACGTCTGCCTTTTGCTATGTGTTGCCGTGAAAGAAGGAGAAACTAACAAATAAATAAACACACTTTTGCATTTATATCTATCTATCTATCATCACGCCTTTCATCCCAAGAGGGGTAGGCAGAAACAATCGAATGCCATTTGTTACGATCCTGACACATCTCTTTCGCTTCTTTTATATTCATGATACCTTTCATTCATGCTCGGAGATTGTGTGTACTTTTAATATTTCCATCGATCAATATATTCTTTATATGTTCAATAAAAGTACATCTAGGTCGTCCTCTGCCAGCATTTCCTTTCACTTCAGCCATATAAACCTTTTTAGTCAATCGTTCATCCTTCATTCTTTCAACGTGTCTACACCAACTTTTCTTCATTTTAGTCACAACGACGCATTTATAATATTAGTTAGGAAATTAGGATAGCTATTTATTCAATAAATATTTCTTTTTTTTAAACCCTTTAGACAATGATAAATTCACCCAAAGTTTCATTAAAAAAATCAGCCGTTCCAGAGTCTATTGTGGCCAAAAAAAACCAGACCCATCTATAAATAGCCTCTGATTATTGGAAACCTCAAAATATTTTAATATTAAACTTTATGAATTATCTGGAATTTTAGGGTCATTTTATTATTTAATATCTTCCTTTCTTAGTACAAGTGACCTGCCACGGCACGTTAAAAAATATTTTTTCTTTATTTCTGCACGGTTGCCTTACAGCTCCCGAAAGCGTGTTACGGTTCCAGGGTTCCATTTGTGAGGCTATACCTAACGAGTGGCCAGTTCTGTTGAGGTATATTTAGATGGAAATTGTGGTTTGTCGGATACATAAGTTTTTAAATAAAAAACCTATTGGTTAATAGCAGACGTCTTAACCACTCGGCAACCGACGCACTTAAAAAAAAATCTACAAAAAGTAGTTTTGGCGTGGAAGAAGGACAAATAAAATATTAGTTATTCATTGAAGTTTTGAAAATAATTAAAGTACAAAAATAATACGTACCCAAAAATTATACTAAAATTTTTCACTAATCGTTGCACTTTAGTCAATTCTTGTATGCACATTGAATGTTACTCAATCAATAAGCAAAATCCGTTGCAATCACATGCTATATGTAGTCCGGCCCATAGAAAGTATACCATGGTCAATGTTACACCCCATCTCTAATAATAGGGTCTTCGCTACACATGTTCACTGCATCGTAACGTTGTCCAAGCGATTTCTATAATCATTTGTAGTGTCACCCATTAATATTGAATTTAACATAATTTCTATCTTTCTAATAGAACGAATATTGTGACAATTGGGGCATGACGGTTGACAATGATACTGCTATAGCAGGCCTTAATAAGAACTGTTTTTCAGATTTTTGACGCTACTTTAGACACTTGCCATTTGCCGGGTTTTTCCTCAAAACCCGTCTTTCCAGGTCTAGGTCACCCAGTGGAAGTATTTTTCATAGAGCCGTTGGCCGTTTGCGTATCATACAGGATATTATATTTCCGCATTTGTGTAGGTTCGATTCTTGGATGAGGCAACTGTTTTGCAGGGGGAAAAAAGCTCCTCATAGCTATAGGTAATTTCTATTAAAAACATAAATAGTTGCTTTTGATTTTTTATTATTTTAAGACTTAGATATTTTAGTAACGAAAAAAATCAGTGGATATTTCTTTTTTGCGCTTAAAATAAGAAACACAATGCTCTCCCAAATCATTAGGTTTGATGCCTTAAATCACAGTCTGTTTTAAGTCTGAACCTTTTAAATCTCTTGAATAAATTGAAATTTTGTTTATTTAAATGAGTATAAACAAACAGGGATAAAGTTAAAGTGAGATTAGCATATTAAATATTTAACCTTCGACCAATATAAAAAAGATGGAGAAATACAAACGCTTAGCGTGCTACGTAGCATACGCTCTGCCCATACGCATCGCCGCTTTTTCCGCACTTTTGTCCCTTTCACACGGTGTCACGCGTGCTTGTACGGCAAAACGGTTAGATGTTTCTTTTATATTGGTCGAAGTTTTTAACCAATATTTGGAATAATAAGTAATACTTAGATAATAAATTGAGTATTACTGTAAGTTGTAGTACTGTGGTTGTAGGACGCAAGAAACACCGCAGAACGGTAGGTACGTTAGCAGTACCTAAATCTTCTTTGAAATACGGTAGAATATTACAAAATTCTGTTTCATATGGTTTAAAACATGGTCAACAAGGAATAATTTGCCTTAATGAGGGTTCTAGGTCAAAATTCACTTTGAAATGCAAATTTGTCTTCGCACATCCCCATTGGGACTTGTTGAATGACCTTTACTCGTGATTTTATATTGGACAGGGTATATTGTTTTTGTACCTACTTTAAATCTTTTGATTTATTTTTGGTTCTACTTTTTAACCCGAATGGCTTGTAATTTATTCCACCGGTATAACTTATTTTACCATTGTGTAGGTATATGTCGCCGCCAAATGGTTAAATAAGCCACTCAATTGGATGGCTAGGCATTTCATTAAATAGCGGCATTCAATTGAATGGCTAAAGGATGCTTAGCCAAATTGTTGAAAGAAACGTTTAACATAAGGGCTGAACGTCACAGCGTCCAGGTTATTCGTCGTATTCAATAAGTTTAGACTCAAAATTTTGTAGGTAAATCCATTAGGTATGTGTTCTTTTTCCTTTTATTATACTGTCTATTTTAATTCAGAATAAAACACTTTACATAAAACAACATAACAACATACACAAACAAAATCAGCTGTTGACGCCATATTTCTTACAGACTGTTAGCGCTATAGTGGCAAAATAAGGAACTAAATTGCCTTCTGCACCAGACATTGTTCTTCAGACTCGCTGTAGCCTCTTCCAGTCAGTTTCCTAGCTAGGTATATGGTTATACCGCCAACATAGGTATTTATTTAAAAAAATCTAGTTTGCTCATAATTAGAAACAGTCAGTATTATTATTTTATACCCAGTATATCATAATATTAATAAAACATATTTTTCATCAAAACCTATATAGGTGAATACATATTGACCACAGCCCATTATCTGCACTTAGCTTGTATATACTGCGAACAACTAACAATGACAGAAGTTCCTAACATTACATAATGTCTCATGAAACGAATAAAAAAGTTTTTTTTCTATTTTCACGGGTTTTTCACCTTTTTAAAAGTAACAAACACAATTATCCATATACCTAAACATTTTAACAATAGAAACTGAATGTAAATTTTCATCTGAGCTTGATAATAAAAGTGAAAAAATGTTAGGACACATTGATAGATTGAGTAAAAATTTTTAGTATACCTATGTCATTTTTTTCTTCACGGGTTGCCTTATGGCTCTCGCAACCGTGTTAATGTTCCCAGGGTACCCAGTGGAAGACCAAGTCTCCCTCTTTTAGCCGATGGTATTTGTGAGGCTATACCTAATATTTAGACGGAAAAGCCTCTAAGTAGGGTTTGTTGTGTATATGTTATGTATATGTTTTTAATTATAAAATACCCGTTTTAACATGGTTGGGATCGAACCGTTTTCCGCCTAGTTAATACCAGACGTCTTAACCACTCGGCCACCATCGCACCAATAAAGTTAATGTTATGATTTTTAAATAAATAACGCAGTAACGGAGGAATTATTATAGAAAAAAATCGTGTGGCATGGAAGTGACAAACAAGAATATATAGTTGTTACCTCCACTTGCTTATTGATAACAAACTTTATCCATGAGCCAAATGTACTAGCCACCATCGCACCAATAAAGTTAATGTTATGATTTTTAAATAAATAACGCAGTAACGGAGGAATTATTATAGAAAAAAATCGTGTGGCATGGAAGTGACAAACAAGAATATATAGTTGTTACCTCCACTTGCTTATTGATAACAAACTTTATCCATGAGCCAAATGTACTAGCCACTATATAAAACAAATATGGCCATCAACACTTGCCCCCACTTTTATATACATACAGGCCACACGTGGGATGAAAATCTATTTAAGGGATATTGAAAGGATCAAGATCAATTAACTAATGGACTGTCTACGGTTAGTCTAATTGATTTGTTTTGTGTGACCAAGCCCTTTGTCTCAGAATGTTTACCTTTAATATACGTAATACCTTGCTAATCATTGATTTTTATTTCTAGTTTATAGCAGAATAAAATGCATAACAGACCTTGACTTTCAAAAAAAAGCTCTCTGACAGACGGACGAACGTAATCGTAATCTGTTGTCACCTTTTGAGTACGGAACCCTAGAAATACTCTATTAATTTACTAGAATGGGTTACAAATAAAGAAATAAAAAAATATTCTACCGCAACCAGTTACGAAACTCAGTTCCCGGAACCGTGTTACCGATCCCCTGGAATCCAGCGGAAGACGAATTTATAAAATCTTCCTAGACTATGGAATTTGTGAGGCTATAACGAACGAGTGACCAGTTCTGTTGATGTAGGTATATTTGGATTGAAAGCCTCTGTTTTGTCGGATTATGTACACATACGTTTTCAATTATTGAAAACCCATACCTACCAATTGCCAGGATTGAGCCATGGTCCCCATAGGTTTAACCCACATGTCTTGATCACTCAGCCACCGACGCACATTTATTCATCTATCTATACTAGTCTATACTAATATTATAAAGAGGAAAGATTTGTATTTTTGTGTGTATGTTTATAATGAATAAACTCAAAAACTACTATGCCGATTTCAAAAATTCTTTCGCCATTGGAAAGCTACATTCACCCTGAGTGATATAGGCTATATTCTATTTTCAATAAAAATTTTTCAAATAAATATGATAAATAAAATATAATAAATAAATAATAATAATAATAAAGAGGTTTTGTAAGTTTGTAAATTTGGATGTAGGGGGTAATCTCCGATACAACTCATCCGATTTCAAAAAATATTTCACCAATATTTAGACTGGACTTTCAGGGTGGACATAGGATAGCGCTCTTCGTGGAGACCAATTTTATATGACGTAATAAAGCGCCTACTAAATATAGCAACATCACTTAACCATTGCCATTTTTTTTCTCAGGCGCTACGGGATATTCTATGTCCACGCGGGTCAAACCGCGGGCAAAAGCTAGTCTAGAATAAAGTACTTTCATAACCGCGTAGTAATTTTTGAAATCTGTCCAGTTGCTTTTAACGTAGATGTTTTGAGATACCTACACATAATTCACAGATAAATTCTGCTGGTCCAAACGATATCGTGGTGTGGCGAATTCAGGTAATACAGATCCCACCTAAAAGATAAATGTGAAAATGGGAGCCAAGTTCAATATTATGATAATTATGGTGTGGTTGTCGGCTCCACCCACAAAAGATTTGAGATCTAAATGGGTGCCAAGTTCTGTAGACAATCCTTATGATTTATTGAATCTCAACATTTGACATGGCTACCGCGTGTCTAAATAATATAGCTCGATTAAAAAGAGCTAGAACGTAGCTTACCTACATTTATATGAGCTGACACGTTCGATATTTGAATTTTACATACACTGACTCTATTTGTTCACGTCAGCTCTTGTTGACCTGACCTATACTGGTGATTTGTATGCGAATTTAAAATAATGCATGACAACAATATTTGGTAATTGTGAGTTTGTTTGTAAGAAGTAAACTTACAATACTTTATCTATTTAAAAAAAATACCTGTTGTTTTATATAAAAAAGAAAATTAAAAAAAACTAAAACTCATACACTCTTATTAATAAACTCGATAAACCTTTTAAAAAAAAGTGCACCGACTTCAAAAATTTGCACTGAAAAGTAAGAAATAATAAAAATTTCATCGTAGAATTTGAAGACGGTTGGTGCTAAATTAGGATACAAAACTAAGTAAATATCTAAGAAGATAAAGATCTGTTCAATATTATCTATGTTTGTATGTACTGATGATCGTAGGTTCCTAATGAATTGTCTAGATTAGTTAATTTGGGAACTAAGTTGTTTCTAATTTGGCACCAACCGTCTTCAAATTCTACGACGAAATTTTTATTATTTCTTACTTTTCAGTGCAAATTTTTGAAGTCGGTGCACTTTTTTTTAAAAGGTTTATTTTACCCTTTTAAGTGATTTTGCTGCCTTGAGAAACAAATAATAACGCAACTAAAAAAATATTGATGGAAAATTTAAAAAAAATACCGCTGTGGATGTGATTTGAACCATGTGCTTGTGCATCCTATGCATCCCATTATATTTAACCGCTACACCATCGTCACGAAAATTGACCACTTCGTGTCAATAGCAACCGTTGCTAAGGCTTTTTCTGATACATAATTTTCAGCCGTAAACAGAAATTAATTACTGAATTTCTGAAAAACTACTGAACCGATTGTCGTCATATGTCTGTGAGATAATGTCGAGAAATTATGATGTCTTAAAAAAAATAAGTCGTCAAAATCGGTACATATTTTATCGAGATATCAAGAAAAATGTACTTAATAAGTCAGTTTTTTCAAAATTTCTGAAAAACTAATGAACCAATTTTTATGAGATAAAAATGGGACCAATCCGGAAGAATTATCTGTCGATTAAAAAAGAAACCATGAAAATCGGTTCACAATTGGCGGAGTTATCGATGTACATACATACATAAAAAAAAAATACGGTCCGAATTGAGAACCTTCTCCTTCTTTTTTTGGAAGTCGGTTAAAAAGCGACGTAGTAACTAAACTGTATTTCGTCTCCGTCTAGCAAATAAACAAACAAAATATGATAGATGGAGACGAAACACAGTTTAGTTACTACGTCGCTACTTCGAGTTGATAGAGTACTAAACCTAAGGAGGGGCCCATAGACGGGCTCCCCCTTTCGCCAGTTTTTTGCTCTTTGACTACCAATAAAACTGACCAGAAGAACAGTAATAAGTTACCTTAGGTTTCGTTGGTGTCGTTTTGTGTCGCGAGACAGAGCTCTAGCAAAATAGTTAATTTTGATGTTTTAAATGTGAAAGGCGATCTAGGACGTCTAACTTGCGGGAACATAGTGTTTCCAATCAGAAAAATGCTTTGACTGACTAATAATACATAATTACTAGCTTTCCTCCCTGGATTCACAATCTAACCCGAAGGATTTCAGGGATAATTAAAAAAACTAAAGCCCTACTACGAAAAATATTTACTGAAAATTATGAAAACAATAATTTCCCGCCTGAAATCATAGCCTTTATTTTCCCTTCGAACTCTTGTTTTCATACTTTTTAGTAAAGTATTAGTTTTTTAATTATTCCTGAAATCCTTCGGGTTAAATTATGAAACCGGGGTGGATAGCTAGTAATAATATATTATTAGTCAGTCAAAGCATGTTTTCTGCTGCATTAATAGATAGATTCTAAATCTGATGATTATGTTAATAAAAGTACACGTGTATTGTTTCAATTATTTGATGAATAATGAATTTACGCAATTAATTTGCTTCTTAATAAACAATTACATTTCGCAACATTATTAATATTAGGTCATCGACTTCGTATTGGACGTCTTATTGATTTTCATAACTATAGAATGTAAGTTTGCTATCACAAGAACAATAATTCTGGATTTTTTAATAAAAAAATAATTTATAAATTATATTAAATAATTACTTACCTACATAAAAAAATAATATAATATGAAAACCTTAAAATAGACTTAATACAATTATAAAATCTAAAACTAAATTTATAAATAAAAAAATTGTCCCATGCAGGTCCCCAGACATTGGAAGTGTACCCAGAAGGCTGGCTGCGTTTCCTCGTTGAATTGCAAGGCTTATGCTTTGTGCGAAGTACGTAGCAGCCTTCTGGTCATTTGTAGATTTGATTAGGCGTTTTGAAATTTGAAATGAAAAAAAAAACAATAATAATGATAATAAAATATATAAAAAAACTTCACGGGTTGCCTTACAGCTCCTGGGAAGCGTTGTTGGCCCCAGGGTACCCAGTAGAAGACAATCTTTCCTCACTTGGCCTCAGCTCTTGTGAGGTATGTAGGTAAAAAAGCCTCTTTGTACAGTTTGTCGGATAATGTACATAGATTTTTTATTATAAAAACCCATTGGTACATGGTCGGATGTGGGGATCGAACTCGCGATTTCTCAGTTGTGAGCTAACGTTTTACCCACTCGGCCTCCACCACCTTATTTAGATAGCTTCTTTTAGCCTTACCTACTATACAATCCTTAAAATAATATATATAATAAATTTGATTCGCTTACCGCGTGATATTATGATTAGTTTGATTCTTTGACAGGAGTTTGACCAATTTTGATGTGATATAATCTATTGGCGCGTCTTGGGGGTAAGTAATAACTATGCCGTGACAGCCGTCATGTTGTCCACTGCCGCTCTCTACTCCCTTGTGTGTGCGTGGCGCATATACTATATACTTAGTTGCTTCTTTAGTATCATGGTGACCAGAGTTAGTCAAGGAATTACAGCTATGATTCCAATGAAAACCCAGATTTACTCATGTTATGTTGAATTAAAAATATTAATGAATACAATTTAAGTACCTAGGTGTATTTTATTCGTAAGACATTTTTTTTATTAGAAAAACTATTACCTCGGTCAAAGTACTGAATTAAGTAATTTCACCACTAAAGACTAACTCAAGACCAATATTTCCATGCACATGTGCTCTATAAATGCAAACACTCTTTAAATAAATAAAATAATATCAGATTTACATAAATTTTATTTACGTATTAGTTTTATAAAATTCATAGTAAGCATTTAATTTCTACCTACCGTCAATATGCTGAATTGTCAACATTATGAATTGAGTTCATTTCAGTTGTTAGTGTACATTTGAGGTTATTATGGTGAAGTATGAAATTAAATATTTGTGAATAATTTGTGGTGAATTGTTACTATTCATTATTTAGCAATAGTAAGTACAGAGTGTTATATTGTAATGTTGTCTTAAGGCTCCCGGAAATGTATTATAGGGCCCCACCGGGGTTCTCATATTTAAGAACAGCGACATCTTTCGTTTGAGTAGAAGGCGAAAAACGACGGGCCCGGCCAGCCAATGAATGCCCAGCCCGAGAATGCGCAACCCTAGAATGTCTGTTGTCGCGGTTCCTAAATATGCTAACCTGCAGGGCACGCTAAGACAAATTTTCTTATTTAGTTGATTAGTGTCTAGATACATTTTGAGATAGAAATTTGAGTACCTACGTTGTAAGGGTCTCAAATTACTGAACCGATTCTAAAAATTATTTAAATAATAGAAAGCTACGATATCCTTGAGTGACATAGGCTATATTTTATTTTGTTGTAATATATCCACGGGCGAAACCGGGGGTGGAAATAATAATTATATAAGTTATTCGTTTTTTTTTCGACTTTATTAAACTGCTGCACTGTTTTATTACATACAATTTTCGGTAAGGTAGGTACCATTTTTCGCCGGTGTTCAGACGACAGAAAAATACTTCGGTGAATAACCGCTTCACACCTCCTTTAGTCTTAATACTCAAATAAGAAAATCGATATTTAAAAACTTAAGGGGAAGTGGTTGATGGGAAAATGAGTGATGAAAGAGCCTAGTATCACGCGCACGCGAGCAGGATAGACACAGTAAGCGATTCAACGTAAGCGATAAATTATTTTTGTTTAAAACGCAATTTAAAAAAAAGTCTTATACAACATAGAAATAATTTTACAATGAAACGATAGAAACCAAAAAATATTCATGTTAATTTTTGTAATGGTACCATCTTTATTATAGCCATAAAATTTGATAAATAAAGTTTTCAGAGGTGTATTTAGGATTTTTTTCTATCGAGTAAAATGTTTCTAATCATATTTTCAAAACAATTACAATATTTGTCATATCCTTAAAACCAATATATTTTATATATATTTTAGTTTCTGAAATAGATCAGGTTCTCTGACTGGATTTTGATGACTGACTTCCCCTTAATCTGATGGTAATTCATTGGCCCCAATATCTCAAAGTTTGACTTAATTTGATTTGATTTAATTTAATATAATATACTTACCTATCTGTTTTTTTATGTAGGTACCTACCTCTATTATCCAATACTTATTTTTGTACATGTGTTGGCATCATGGTATGAACATAACATTATATTCGATTGATATTGAGTTACATGAAACCAATTTATTAATTTCACATAACTGTCAATAAGAGACTCCCCATTTTCATTACATAATCCATTTTTCGTCAGTTACCTATGGATGAAAATATTTTTATTATTATAAATTAAACGTTTACGAGAAATACTACTTTGTGATTTTAGCATTCTGCATATAACTTCAGCCATATAGGGAAAAACCTCGAATAATCTGTACTTACAAAATTTTGTCATAAGTAATTTTCGTATTTAGTTTTCGCAACAAACTCTAGGTAGCCTTGAAAATTACATACACTAACCTAGCGACCCCACAGCTTCGCACAGGTACAAAATGGATTTACAACAATTTGAATATTATAGGTAGATATATGCTACCGCAGAGTTTTTTGTAGATTTTATTCTACATAATTCTTTCCTACACCATATTGTTATATCTCTGACGGATTATACACCATACGCCATGAAAACTCCCTGGGGGTAACTTTTTTCCGACTTGTACTGTTAACTTACTTATACTGTTAATGCTCAGCTCCTAAACATTAGAGGTCCATGTTTAATACTCAAAAACCTTCCCGGTGAATCAATCTATATAATAGTGCAGTAAACCTCTAGAAAATCCGTTTAGTAGTTTTAGCGTGAAAAGGTCTTTGGGGACTTTGTTTTATCGCTGGGAAACCTGAGGTCCGTAAGCCATATGTACCCATAATGTATAAAACTAATTGTTTTTAGATTTGCCATTTAATATGGTTGCTGAGCGACCTAAGCCTGCAGTTCTCCCTATGGAGCTAGCAGAAAATTCACCAAATAGAAGTAAGTACATATTGTCTCATATAATCTATATCTTCTTTCATACTAATAATAAAGCTGAAGATCTCAGGAACTACCAGTCGGATTTGAAAAATTTGCATTTGATAGCCTAATCTAAAATCAAGCTACCTACCCTAAGAGGATGAAATGGGATGTAAACGCTGTATAGTATTCCTAATACAACTGTTAGTTAATAATAATACACTCTCGGACATCTGAATCGAGCCACCTTGCATTTAAGGTTTGGAGTACTAAAGCTTAGAAAAAAATTTATGATGAAGGAAAAAGTTTTGTTGCAGTTATAGTGCAGACACATTTAATAATCTTTCTACTGAGTGTTATTGGAAATTTAAATTTAAGAACTTAAATTACAGAAAAAAGCCGAGCTAGGTCACTGATTTGAAAAAATACGACTGCAGAAAGTTGTGATTGAAGCAATTTAAGTTTGTTATTTTTTTATTTAATGATAACCGTATATATATGTATTAGACAAGATATTGTCATTGGTCTGACTTATTATATTTTACAGACATAAAAAATACAAATTTTAACTATGTATTTATCTAATTTTTTTTTATTTTACGTAAATACATATATGTATTATATTAAATATATGTTAATTATAAGTAAATGAGTCTGTCTAATAAAAAGTATAGCTTCAAAAAAGAGCGGTAAATAAAAAAGTCACAAGTACATAAACACCCGACTTTAACGGAATTACTCGACTTGAACCTTTTAATTTTTAGGCAAAAATTCCATTCATACAGGTTCTTATACATACAATGCAAACTCCATAGACTTGTACAATGTACATGTTTAGTTTGATGAAACAAAATAAATAAATCAAATAAACTATATCAATTTATTTATTTAGATTCCCCATTAGTTCATATTTTTTTAACTATACAAAGTTCTCAACAGATTATTTTTTTATTCACGGTCGAAAATCGGATCCAAACATTTTACGTACAAATATTGTACGACAGACATAATGGAATCAGCAATGAATTTTATTTGATTTTTTTATTCCTTTTTTTTTGAGGAATATTCTTGATATTGAGTAACATCGACTACAGTTTCTGAAAGTAACCATTGATTACCAAAATCAACGAAAGTATCAAACCTAATCACTCCTACTATAAAGAATAAATAAAAAGTAAATAAAGATATATAACTTTAAAAGTGAAAAATATTAAATGACACAATTAAATAGATAGAGAATGACGACATGTTATTAGTCGTCATACTCTATCTATTTCAGTACAAGTAGAATAGAATAAAATGTATATGCTGCCAAACACCTTATGTAATAAAATAGAACGTATACCTATAATTACTCAATCCATGTTTTCAGAAAACTCAATCAACCGCTGCGGTATTATTGCTTAAAACAATTGTTTAAAATTAGTGATTACTTTTGCAGATTCAAATAACAGATACAGATTCCAGATATATATTCCAACGTCTGTAATATTTTCTACAATCGCTATAGTTTGTATTCTAATTATTGCTATACTTATATATATTTCCGGATGTTGGAGATCTCAGGAACGTAAGTCCAGTTGAAAACAATGTAGTATTTAATGATATGTTATTGTTATGAAACTATAATACTTTTATATTTTCAGACCCACTAAGAGCTGATATTATAACCGAAACAGGAAGGCGTTCTAATATAATAATTGCAAAAGAAGAAGACATAAATGAATTTCTTAAAATTAAAAATGAAAAGCCACTTGTTATGCAAGAGAGAAGAAAAAGACATACTAGTATGGAAAGTAAATTTGAGGGTTCTAAGCAACATTATGATTTAAAATATAACGACAATTATTTCAGAAAAGCTAGGGAAATAATAACAAATTATGAAAAATGCGAACCAGGAAATGAAAATGCACTATGTAAAGATATTGTACAAGAATTGAATCATATAAAACATAACGATGAAATATCCTCCCAATTACCTGATAAGGAACTAAATGATGGTACTAAAATTACTCAAAGAAAAAGACAAACATTTAAACCAACTGAAACAATGGGAGATGGAACTAAAACGACACCCAATGTTATTGTCAAGGAACACGAACAAATTAGAAGTGATGTAATTTCGAATGACAATAACCAGTATATTATTGAGCCATATTCAGGTGTACATTCTCACTACAACTCTCCTGCACCGAATAATTGCCTTCTGGCTCGTCTATTGCAACAAAGTTATCCTGACGGTATACAAATTTATTTTCTTAGATGCATAAATTGCTCAATTCCTATTGAAATAAATTCTTATAATGGATTTGAAATATTTCAGGTCAACTAAACTGGGAACATCTCCATCAGCAATTGCATCCAAATCCTAATGTACATCCAAATAACATGCCGTACCACGGGTAATTGAATTATATCATGGTGGCAATTCACTTGGCTATTCGTATTTGTGGTTTCGTGGTTGCCATTGTGCCAAATTATTTGCTTGCTTTAAGTAAAAACGAAAACATTTTGTATGGAAATTATTACGAAGTTACGAATAACCATGTGAAAACGAAACATATTTAAATTTCCCTTCAATTTATTTTTTATTTTAGAGACTTAGCAGCCCCATGGTTGCAGACTAGAGATACACTTGATATGGAAGAAAGAAAGCCTCATCCACAAGATGTTGAAATATATCTGCATCGTAAAACATTAGAGTTAGTATAATATATGTTTATTCAATTTAAAGTGCAATTTATAAACATTATATTTACAAGCGTGATCATTATGTTCCAGATCTCCACCAAAAATTCAAGAAATACATAATGTCACTGCTAGAGAAGCAGATTGTGAACTTGGAATGTTTACATGCGATAACGGTGATCATTGTGTTAGTGAAAAACAATTATGCGACGGTATTGTCGATTGCAAAGATATAAGTGACGAAATTAGATGTCCTTGCAAATCAAGGATAGATAAAGTAAGATTATGCGATGGTTATTTTGATTGTCCATTTGGAGAAGATGAAATGGGATGTCACGGTAAGATGAATATAAAGCTATACAACATCTAATCGTTAATTATAAATAAATAATAACGCAAAGCTTTTATGTTATTTAGGATGCAATGAAGACAATTTTAGTTGTGAAAATTTGGATTTAAACGCTCGCAGTTCATGTTTCACTAAAGAAGAACGTTGTGATGGCATCAGAAACTGTCCAAATCATAAAGACGAAATGGAATGTAATATGCTTGCACCAAGTCTTCATGAAAAACCGGTAATAACATTAATTGTCAAATTCGATAATCCTTTCCAATTCATTGAAATATATTAGATGACACGGCACCTAGTTAGTTGTTGAATAGTATAAAATAAATTAACAACTATTTGTTACTATTTAATAATCTGTCATACAATTATATAGATAAACATTAATTTTATTAATATTTATATCTAATGAAGCCCTTATAATTTTCCAGTGCGCATCTAATATTTAAGTCAAAATAAGGGCCAGGTTTCTCTATTATGTCTTAATTAGTATGATAGACTGTTCGACAAACTAAATGAATATATTAACGGAATTGAAATTGAAAAGCGTAAAAGCGAAAGTTTAAAAGCGTATTCGTGTCGACAATTGGAAGTTACTGTATAAATTCTTCAAACCAACTTTTTATGCACAAACAAGTTTCTCTCTTTGGAACTCCATAAGAAATTATTGCTTTGTGCTAAAATTATATTCTTTTATTAGATTGTATAATTGTATAAAAATTTTAACTATATTTTTTTTCCTTAAAATAGCATTCATGAATCTATTTTCAGTTATTCGCTATATCTCACACTGAAGGATATTTACAAAGAAACTTTAAAGGAAATTGGTATGCCGTTTGTAAAAATCCGTACATGTGGGCACACGATGCTTGTTTACGTGAAACTGGCATTATAATGAGGTAAAATGAGGTTGTTATATCGATAGATAAAAACATAAATATACGTAGAACCAACTACTTTACATACAATTATTAAAATTCATTACAATCTTATAAGTTTATAATGTATTTTTTAGGCCACCCTTATTACAAATGGTACCAGTTGATCCATTGTTGAAAATTTCTTACTTGAACAATGGCCCTGGACGTAGTTTTCAAACCAGCGAGTTCTGCTTTAATTCCTCTGCGGTTTATGTTCAATGTCCACAACTTATATGCGGAACCAGACTTCAAACAACATCTCAATTACTCCGAGAGGTACCTTTCTAAACTTTTTATAACATAACAATATATTAATGATTTTAGGATAACTATTGCAAACAGCAGCTGTATTGTTAGTTATTTTCAAGAAGATTTCATTAAAAAAAATGCTATGCATGTCTAGTCTTTAATTTCGGAAACGTTACTCTTACACCCTGTGTTACTTACATTTATATTATAAGTAATCTACTATTTTATTTACCCAGTACTTACTTACACTATTTTTCTTCAGAATGCAGAAATAGAGACTCGTCTTTTTGGAAGAAATAGACGCAATGTTTGCATTGAGCACCCAATGCTTTGCAACAAAAAGCAGTTTCATAATGAAGCCGAGTATCTTAATCGACGGTTAAAGAGAACCGAAAGTCGTGTTGTTGGTGGTACACCTAGCCAACCTGCCGCGTGGCCCTGGATGGTTGCTTTATACAAAGATGGATATTTTACCTGCGGTGGAGTTGTATTTACTGAACGTTGGGTCATATCAGCAGCTCATTGCGTTCGAAAGTGAGTTGTACAATTTATGTTATAAGGCTAATTTATGTTTTTGCAAGAAATCATCGTTAAAACACTGTAGTTTTATTTTATATTCAGTTTATAACGCAGAATATTTAATAGACATCAGTACAGTTTGAAACACAATATTTTTTAATAACTCTCACATAACATTATCTACTCGTAATTAGACCCCACGTGGCTACTTTTTCTATTTATTATTAAGCGAGTAATTATTACTTATTTGATTTCTCGGAAACGGCTTTATCTATTTGGATGAAATTTAGTACTTAGGTAATGTTTTACTTTCCAAGTTTATATAGATATTATTGTGTTATCCCTGAAAAAAAAATTGTTTTCACACAAAAATCGGTAGCCCAGGTGTATTATATCAATAATTTATAATAACTAGAAGTGTTATAATTAACTTTCATTCTATAACCAAACAGTTTCTGGGACCATTACTATGAAGTTCGAGTTGGAATGCTGCGCCGCTTTTCATATTCACCGCAAGAACAAAATCATAAAGTCACTCATATCATTGTGAACAAATTTTATAATCAAGTCGATATGAAGAATGACCTGACTTTACTAAGAGTTAAACCATCAATACAGTTTAGTCGATGGGTAAGACCTATTTGTTTGCCAAGTGAGGCTACAGCTGGACCTGAATGGATGTGGGGACCACCCGAGGGAACTATGTGTACAGCTGTTGGATGGGGATCTACAGTGGAACAAGGGCCAGACCGTAAGTAACAGATTAAGATCTTGACAAAAGGTGTAATATGATCCCATCGTAAAATGTATTTAATATACAAAGTTAAAACAAGAGGCATGAAAGTAAGATAAATGCAGTGGAAATGCGGAGTATATGTAGAATGTGTGATGTAAGACGTACTGAACGCATTTGAAACTAGTTAGAGAATAATGCGGAATAAAAGGTGATGATGTGACTAAAATTATGGAAAAGTAGTTTAAGGTGGTTTGGACACGTTAAAATGGTAGATAAAAGGTTGACTAAAAAGGTTAATTTAGCAGAAGCGAAAGGAAAAGGTGGCAAATTGCGACCTAGGTGTACTTTTACTGAGCGTATAAGAAAATTATTTATTAAAGGCAATGTTAAAAGTACACACAATCGCCGAACATGTATGAAAGGTAGGATGAATATAATAGAAGCGAAAGAGGTATGTCAGAATTGTAGCTAATGGCATTTGATTGCCCTCTTGTGATAAAATGCGTTTAAAATGTCATTAAATACAACATAAATTCTGATTTAAAATGATGTAACTTTTTATTTCAGCTGATCATATGCGTGAAGTTGAGGTACCAATATGGCATGACTGTAAAAGTAAGATAGATAAAGCTGGAAAAGAAATTTGTGCTGGTTTTAAAGAAGGAGGAAAAGATACGTGTCAAGTAAGTTTCAGTAAAAATGCATATTTTTACATAATTATTATAATCATGTCAAAGAAAATAATATATCAAATGTAAATTATTACTTTCAGGGAGATAGCGGTGGTCCACTTTTGTGTAGGAACCCATTAAATTCACAGCAATGGTATATAGCTGGTATCGTAAGTCACGGTGATGGATGTGCTAGGAAAGATGAACCCGGTGTATACACGAGAGTCAGCATGTTCGTGAAATGGATACTGCGAAACACACGTAATTAAAGTTTGTTTTATTGTTATATCACTTATAATTGTTATTTTCTATTCACATTTCTATAAATTGCAGATGCTAGATCGCTGCCAAACATACGCCCCAAACAAGAGTGTCCAGGTTTTAGATGTGTGTCTGGAATTACAAAATGCCTTCCTAAGAAACGAATGTGTGATAAAATTGTTGATTGTTTAGAAGGAGAAGACGAAATAAATTGTAATTACATGCGATCGCCATTGATTGTTGATGATAATATTTTGCTTAGTGAAGATGATGTTTCTAACAAACAGCTTAAAACATTAAAATTTAGACCTGCTATGAATAGTGACAATATATTGAAACATGAAATTAAAAATGAAGCAGACCAAACATCTCATAATGCGAAAAGTAGTATGACTGAAAACAGAGCAGTTGATAAAGAAAATTTTAGAGACAAAAATATCAATGACAATGTTCTCATAACAAGCAAACCAGATATTAGTGAAAGTACAAAAGATACAGCTAATACAGGAACTGAATCTACAACTACAACAGATTTAACAAGTAGTTTTGAACCAACGATCATGACTAATTCTACAACTCTACAGGAAAACTTTACAATAATTGATGATGATAAACAATTTATCGAAGTAAATGAAAGTATCACACCAGAGCCTACAGAATTCGTGACTGACAGTGAAAGTGAAATTTTAGTGGATGGCAATTCTAAACAGCTAAGAGATATGGAAGTTCCTAAAGAATTACTGCCAACAACTCATTCCGGAAATATACACACTACAACCGAAACCACCACACAGGCTGAACTTGAGAATACAGTCAATAATTATACTGCTGAAAACCATAGTAGTGATCACAATGTTCAAGATATTATCAATATAAAACACATTGAAAGTTCTACAAATGCCAATATACCAAATGAAGGTTTAAAATTAGTTGATGACAAAAATGAAAAACAAGGAAAAAGATTAGATATTGAACTAGACAGTGATGTAGGAAAAGAAATCCCCGTGATAGACAATATAAAACAACTAATTGAAAAAATAAATAATGAAAAACACAATAAGCCTTTATATTTAGAGCCCGCAAAGGTAAAGAAACAACATCATAGTGCAGAACATTTTGAATGCAACAGGTATGGCTTATAACATCTTATGTAAATTATTAATTGAAGCAATCAATACCTACATTTTAATTTTATTACAGGATATCTCAAGTCATACCACATAGACGCCGATGTGATAGAAAAGCAGATTGTGAGGATGGTACAGATGAACTTGGATGTACATGTGTCGATTATTTATACACATTTGACAGCAAACATTTATGCGACGGTCACATCGATTGTGCCGATGGACAAGATGAAATGGATTGCTGTGAGTATCTAGTCAGAGGATATCATTATAGAATTACAATTAAATTAATTAAGAAGTCATGTCTTTCTTGTTTTCCTAGATGGGTGTGCCGATGGACAATTTCTTTGCAAACATAGTCAAACTTGTTTGTCAATGGAACATGTGTGTGATGGTACACCACAATGTCCACAGGGAGAAGACGAATTGGACTGTTGTAAGTATTACAGTCTTATATTAATTTAAGAAAAGAAAATATGCTAAAAGAACTTAAATACTATTACAAACTTATTTACATAAGTAATATTTTTTTACAGATGCATTATCAAATGGGTTAAGTGTTGTTTACGATTTGGATGGTACTCCAAAGGTTAACTTGGAAGGATATTTAACGAAACGTAATCAAAACTCTTGGAATATAGTGTGTGAAGCCAATATGTCAATTAAACAGCAAGAAGATGCTGGCACACATATTTGTAGATATTTAGGATTTAGGTAACTATTTTAATGTTAAAGCAACTTAATATTGTTTCGAAGTGAATTAATACCTAATTTTATTTTCAGTTCTGCAAATCGAGTCATTGTTAAGTATATCAATATAAAGGACCATCACATGAATATAGATAAATATGTTCACAAGAGAGATGCACTAGAAGCACCAATTCAATTTATGTATAAAGAACAAGATGATGAAAATGCTAGTGCACGTCACATATTAATTAAAGAACCTGAAGTTCTTAAGGAAAAATGTGTTCCAAATATCACAAAAGTGTGCATGTCACTATATGTATTCTGTGATCATACTCTCTATTCTGAATTCACAAACATAGACGCAAACATAGACAATAATATCGTATACCGTTCTAACAGTAAATTATTTCCCTGGATTGCTAAAGTATACGTAGAAGGCGAATACAGATGTACAGGAATTTTGATGGAACTGTCTTGGGTTTTGATTAGTGAATCATGTTTATGGGATACTTTGTAAGTACAGAAGATCGTGCTTTTTGTGGGATATTTTCCGAAATAGTATTTTATAATGACAAAGCTTAATACTGAGTATATATATTTACAGATTAATTGATAAATACGTGACCGTGGCAGTAGGTTCACATCGTACTTTAAGTTCAACCAACGGCCCATATGAACAAACATTTAGAGTTGATGCTAAAAAAGATTTATATGATAGCAGTGCTACACTGCTTCATCTTAACGAGAAGGCTCAATATTCTTCTTCAGTAAAACCAATGGTTACTTCTACACTGTAAGTTTTATCTTTACATAATCCGACAAACCACGCTCTAAATATACCTCAACAGAACTGGCTACTCGTTAGGTATAGCCTCACAAATACCACCGGCTAAACGAGGGAGACTTTGTATTCCGCTGGGAACAGTGGAACCGTAACACGGTTTCGGGAGCTGTAAGGTAACCCGTAAAGAAAGAAAAAAAAATCTTATAAATACTTCAATATGTTAAGTTAAACATTATGTAGTGCAAATTATGGACTTTGGTATGCTTAAATTCCAACCCTTCTTGATGATTTCATCATAAATACTATAGCCATAAGCAAATCGCCCCTAATCTTAATCATATCAAAATAATTTAATATTAAATTGTTTCCAGTAACTCTCATACCCTTGGAAAAGCTGACATATGTGTCGCTGTGGGTCAAGACTCGTCAAACACAACGATCAGTGTATTTTTAAAAGAAACTACGAATTGTAAACCGCACAACCGATGCTTCAAGCGAATCTCTAAAGACTCTCTCTGTGAAGTAAGTAATCAATATCTATACAGGGTGACTTAGGAGACGTGATCAGAACTAAATTTTCCTAACTCAGTAAATGATTATTATTACTATATAAAATAACAGTAACATGAAATATTTACATTTTTTATCTTATTTTATATGCACTTAATCTGTTTCATGTTCCCAAGTCAAAATGTATATTTTTATAAGTAATGTACGTGAGTTCCAGATCTATATTCTATAATATTAGTAATCAAAAGCCTTTCCACAAACTGTTAATGGAGGACTAAATTAGCGAAAAGTTTTTATTTCGTATGTGCAATCAACCATCGTTAAATCGTTTTATCTATAAAAATGAAAACGTTTTAAATCGAATGTTCGTGTATGTTCCTGGTACGGCTCCAGATCTTAAAATATCCTTGATTCGCATCCTGATTTGGGAGCTGTCGAACTCCACGAAAACCTTTTATAACAATTTAATTGAATAATGACTAGTTCATCAGAAGAACCACTTAAGAGAAAAGGAAATGTTAATTTCTAAAGAAAACTGCATTACATTAAGAATTTTCATTTCACAATTTACAGTTTATTCTTTCAATTAAAATGTTGTGAAACATACACTCGAATGCGCTTCAGAAAATAGAAATAAAGCGGACGTACTACTTTACAAGTGAAAGAGCTTTATAATTTCTAGGCACAGAGCTATTGTGCGAGTTAATTTTGTATTATTAACTTTGTAAAGGATTGTCTATTATGTAAAGATAATTGTTTCAGAATAAGTTAATTATGCCAATACGTTTTACATAATATTTTGTATTTAACGTTTGCTTATTTAATTTAAGTAGTATAAAAATAAAAGAGTAAAGCACCAGCAAAAAAAAAGAAAAATAACGTTATCAATTTTCATTTTACATTCACTTAAACTAAAACAATCTATAAAAAATATTTATAGGGTAAAACTAGCGGTAACTAATCGTTCTGATAATAAATTAATAAATATCTATATATAAAAGAAAGTCGTGTTAGTTACTTCACTTATAACTCAAGAACAGCTGAACCGATTTAGCTGAAAATTGGCAGGGAGGTAGTTTAGAGCCAGGAGAAGGACATAGGATAGTGGTAGGGGTTGGAGTAGGGGTAGCTAAAATTATAAATTTTAATTGTGAATATATGGCGTCATCTTGAGTTTTATATGTGTACTAAAATGTATTTGCAAACGTCAATAGATGGCGCTGTATTTTACTTTCTACCACGGAAATGTGTTAATTCCAGAGTCGGTAGGCCAGGTAGGTTAGTTAGGTTATTTATAACTCAAAAACGGCTGTACCGATTTGGCTGAAAATTGGTGGGAGGTAGCTTAGAGCCAGGAGACGGACATATGATAGGAGTGGTTGGAGTAGGGGTAGGGGTAGGGGTAGGGGTAGGGGTAGGGGTAGGGGTAGGGGTAGGGGTAGGGGTAGGGGTAGGGGTAGGGGTAGGGGTAGGGGTAGGGGTAGGGGTAGGGGTAGGGGTAGGGGTAGGGGTAGGGGTAGGGGTAGGGGTAGGGGTAGGGGTAGGGGTAGGGGTAGGGGTAGGGGTAGGGGTAGGGGTAGGGGTAGGGGTAGGGGTAGGGGTAGGGGTAGGGGTAGGGGTAGGGGTAGGGGTAGTGGTAGTGGTAGTGGTAGTGGTAGTGGTAGTTGTTTTCCACGGACGAAGGAAAGTAAATAGCAGGCAAGCCAACGTTTGGGCAGAACAACGTCTGCCGGGCCCGCTAGTTTACAATAAAAAAGAGTATTGAATAGCAATATGTATCAATTCATCTCTTATTTTATCAAAGATTAGCAATTCGATCTAGACTTTGTCGGTCAAATTAGGATTGTAATTAACGGTAAATTAATAAACGGTATTTTTAGCGATATATATGGATTTTACTTTTGACTGTACTGCACTATTTAATGTGCTTAGTATTTTCTAATGGTTCCAATCAGTTGGAGTACCCAGGTATATAAGGTATATATAATATAATGGAGTCTAAGGGCATAGCAGTCGTCGTGTGCTCCAAACGGTTGGAGTAGCGAGTTGGAGCATGATGACGCACTGAAAATTGCAAAACAAATGTTGAATTTTTTTCAGGTTACATCCTAGTTATTTTCATATAGTTTAGGAATTATTTGAATTTAACTTGCTATCTGTTTTGTGTTTAGTCTCAAATATTAAAAACAATCTTTGATATCTTGCCAGATTTATTTATTACATTTGTTTGCATTTTGTTTTATTGACACATAACTTTAAACACAATTAAAATATTTTGTTCTCTGGAAGGCTAATTACTGGTGCCTTTACCCTATCGATAATTATTTTTCATATCTTTTTTAATAGGTCGGTACGACGTTAACTCGTTCGTGGACAGGAATAATTAGTTGTCACGCCGAGCAAGGTTGGTTCCCTGCCGCAACCTTCGCTGAGAGAAGAGGAGAGTGCGGCTTCGAAGATGTATTGATTGGACGCGACATTGAACCTCTACGTATTGAAATTAAACACTACATTGCTCATTACAAAGGTAATATAAATGACAAAGTCGTATCAGTATATAATGAGCCATTAGTAAATTTGGAAACTGAGTCTGTATTTAAATTTTGTTTCAATATTCAACACTATGCATGGTTTATTATCTATTTATCTATCTATCATCACGCCTTTTATCCCAAGAGGGGTAGGCATAGACAGTCGAATGCCATTTGCTACAGTCCTGACATACCACTTTCGCTTCTTTTATATCCATCCTACCTTTCATACATCTTTATCAATACATTTTTATATGTTCAATAAAAGTAAGTACACCTAGGTCGTTCTCTGCCGGCATTTCTTTTCACTTCAGTCGTATAAATATTTTTAGTCAATCTTTCATCCTTCATTCTTTCAACGTATCCAAACCAGCGTAGACTACTTTTCCTCATTTTAGTCACAACATCATCCTTCACTCCGCATTCTTCTCTAATGACATCGTTCCGGTTTATTATCAACTACTATATTATAGATTTCACAGATTTAAAGAAAATGTCCTTCAGAGACGTCCGTATACCGAACTACGTTTACTACATATTACTAAGTCTTTGTATTCGAACCACCTACCTAAGTATTTTTAAGCAAACAATTTGGAAAGCTTAGCGCCACCTTCTGCTCCGCTTAGACGAGAGGGCTTGGATAATCTTTGTATTTAAGGCTAATAATAAAAAACAAGTAGGACTTTACACCATACATGATTAAAAAGTATAGAGAAATCTGAAGCTATTAGAAAAACGTGGGTCCTTAAAACCAAAATATTTTTCTTCACGGGTCGAAACCGTGTAGTTCCAAGGTATCCAGCGGAAGATAAAGTCTTCCCTAGTTTAGCCGATGATATTTGTGAGGCTATACCTAACGACTTCTGTTGAGGTATATTTAGATGGAAATGCCTCTTGTGGTTTGTCAGATTATGTACATAAGTTTTTATTTAAAAAACCTACTGAAACACGTGGTCTGCCTAGTTAATACCAGACGCCTTAACCATTTGGCCACCGACGCAACCAAAATGTGTCTACCTCTAATACACTGACCCATCTCAATGTATGTCTCTATTATGTAAAAAGGTATCATGGTACAGCATATTTGAGTAAGTCTTGTACCTATTGTAGTTATTAATAAGAAACTACGACCTTGAGGATTTTACAATTTTACCTTTGTTCTCCATTTACTTTAGACCTTTTGTGATAGCCTACGGCATCCCTACGAAATGAAGAACAATCTTAAATTATCCAATGTTTAAATATTAATTGGTATATAATTACAGTATAAATATTATAATGCAAAATCCCCCACCTCGTCTATCTGTCTGTCTGTTCCTGTAGGACACTTCTAGTATCTTTTTTAATTTGTCTTTTTCGTCAATAGGTCAGTTTCGGATTTCGTCAGTAAACGTAGGTACGGAACCCTCTGCACACGAGTATCTTGGGATAAGAAGCGTGATGATAGATTAATGTAAATTATAGGTGTAATTTATATTGAAAATTTCAGGTAAGTCTAATATTTCTGGAATGAGATGTTCCCGTGGCTGTTGTATACATCTTCGTAACGTTTGTGATGGAGTAAGGAACTGTGAAGATGGAAACGATGAATCAGAATTGGCATGTAATAAGAAACACAGAATCTGTGCAGAAGATCCTTATCATAGAGGATGTGGTAAGGAATTTATTTTCATTATCTTATATATAAATAAAAATTAAATGTTGTTCGTTGGCTAGCGCATCACTTGAGAACGGCTGGACCGATTTGGCTAAGTTTTAGCGTTTCGTACATCTAATGTTAAAACGGAAGCTTTATAGCGTAAATAATCGAGTTTGAGGGTTAATAATGGGGTAAAAGTTAAAAAGTAAAAAAAAAATTTAAGTGTAATTGTGTTGTAAGCTATTAAAAAAAATATCTGTCATCGCACCTTTTATCCCAAGAAGGGTAGGCACAGACAGAGACAATAGAATGCCATTTGCTACTTTCCTGGCATACCTCTTTCACTTCTTTTATATTCATCATACTTTTCATACATGCTCAACGATTGTGTGTACTTTTAACATTGCCTTTGATCGATATTTTTTTATAATATGTTCAATAAAAATACACCTAGGTTGTCCTCTGCCATATAAACCTTTTTACTCAATCTTTCATCCTTCATTCTTTCAACATATCATAACCAGCACAAACTATTTTTCTTCATTCTAATCAGAAATAAATATGCTACTGAATATTTTCAGATTGCACAGCAGGACAAATGAAATGTAAAAATGGTAATTGCATTGCGAAAGAATTATTTGGTAATGGTCATGATGATTGCGGTGATGGCAGTGAAGAATCACCACATGCAGTCTGTGCTCAATACTTAGCGAGATTTGCACCTCATAGACTGTGCGACGGAACCCTACATTGTTCTGATAGAACTGATGAAGATCCAGGCTATTGCAAATGCTTTTCTAAAAACACGTACAAGTAAGTTATCCTAACTAATATAAACAAAACAAACTTCACATCGGCCAGATACACCAGTAACAGAGTCCACTTTTTGCCAGTTGTCCATATTGAACTGCATTTGGCCTAAATGTGTCACTTCTTTAATATATGTCAAATATCTATTATTTCTCTGAAGACCGAGGAGTCGATAAATTCACAATATATTTTTATAGAAAATTGGGCTTAGCATTTTTGGAACGTGTGGGAATTGAACCCGGTACCTCCCGGTTTCAATATAACGCTCTACCAATTAAACTATCGACTCCTTATAAATGGGAAAGTTTGTTTGTCCTTTTGACGTCAAAACGTAGCGGATCAACGTGATTGTTTGCACATTTGGAGAGCTTGCGAGAGGGAAAATGTGCAATTCCCCGCTCGTAGAGCGTATATTGGGGTTGCCAGTGCTCTCCCACACAGGTTCGATATAACGGTCGATATATCGCATGCGTTATTGCGATATATATTCTTAGTACCTTTTGTATTAGGACGCATGTGATCTTACACCTACAGGCGATGAACCTGTGTGAGAGATCCTTTACCTAGGCATCATAATTATTCTGTAATCGCCAATGCGATCTTACACACTTTTGCGATAATAACGAGGCGACAGAAATAGTACGCTCGTGTTCTTTTGTCCTGCGATAATCCGATATCTGTTCTTAGTATATTTTGTATTAGGACGCAAGTGATACGCACACCTGCGTTAATAACGCTAGATAGGAGAAGTACCTCAGGACGCAATTTATTCTTGAGAAATTTTCTTCATTATGGATATGGATTTATCATCAGACGAAGAATGTTTATTATTTATTGTTTACACACCACATTGTAAAACTCGGACGATAAAAATGCAGTTGTGTGTCAAGGAGGCGGGACGCGTTATCGTAATAACCCATGCGATATTATCGACTGTTATTATCACGCCTGTGTGGATGAGCCTTTATTTGTTATTTCACATTTCTTTGGCAGTATACTAGGTAGTACGAATTCATGTTGCTCATTGCCGACGATATACCTACCTAATACGCTTTTCACCACAACGCCTCGCGTGAAACATCTATAATCTAATAAAACAAACATACTCGTATATCCAAACTGATCCGACTGGAAGCTAAAGAAGAAAATGTTCATGAAACTTTTCCCCAAAATATGAAAATCTTTGGATATATTCTTTATATTATGACATTATGTGAGTAAAGTACATAATGTGAGGTATATTAGAGTATTTACCCTTTATTCTCGAAAATAGGGATCTGGTCTTCGAATCCCAATTCTACCTACATTGCCAAATAATTTCATTCCACACCATTAAATTTTTCACGGATAATTACACGGGCTTTTTTAAAATAACTTTTGCTAACTCGGCAAGAGTTACGTAGTTCGATAATATTTGTATTCCATCTCAGCTTATATCATTCCAAAAGGATAAAAATAACCTTTGAGAGATTGTGGGCGTCATTGAAGTAAAGGCGTAGGTATATTATGAGTTCAAATTTTTTTTTTTTTTTATTCTTCACGGATTGCCTTACAGCTCCCGGGAACCGTTGCCGGCCCCAGGGTACCCAGTGGAAGACAAAGTCTTCCTCATTTAGCCAATGATTTTTTGAGGCTATTTTTTTATGGCCAGCTCTGTTGAGGTAGATGGAATGGAAAAGCCTCTTTGTACGGTTTGCCGGATAATGTACATAGATTTTTTATTATAAAAACCCATTGGTACATGATCGGATGTAGGAATCGAACCCGCGACTTTTTAGTTGCGAGCCGACGTCTTATCCACTCGACCACCGAGGAATAATATCTAAAATAATGGAACACACCAAAATTTTGTGGCGTTAACAACTTTTCATATTATTTTGTTTTCTACAGACATCTACTGCAAGTGTTGTAAATGTTGCAAGTGTTTAACAACATACTACGTATATTTTCAGCATTAAGTAGTTGAGAGTGGTATGCCTTCGTACCAGCTATAAATTTTGTACTCTGTATGTAAATGGCTGCGTAGGTATCCGAGTATGCGTCAGTGGACCACGGTTCTATCCCGGCCATGTACCTATGTACATAATCCGACAAATTTCAAGCTTCGGAGGACACGTAAACTCGGTCCGGGCTTCGTCTGGAAATACTAGATAGCACTGACGGTTTTGCCAAATTTATTTTTCAGATGTGACCAAAGCGATACGTGTGTTTCCCTAGACCTAGTTTGTGATGGAGTTCGTGACTGCCCTAACGGAGAAGATGAAAAAACCTGCTTAGCTTTACGTGCCCCTAGTGGCACCACGTAAGTTTACTATTATTTTTATTACTTCATTATTAATTTTGATATTTTTGCAAAAGTTAATTTCCTTATTTGACAGAAGATTTCCGCCCCCGGCATCGCTCGTAGATATTTATGAACAAAATATAATATATGGCTAGCACTCGGGGATAATGTTGCTTCCTGTGAAATAATTTTCAGAATCGGATCAGTAGTTTGAGAGATTACCCCCTATATTCAAACTTACAAACTTTATATTTATAAAATTAGTATAGATTTTATAGTTGTAGTTTTGATTTTTTTTTTTAATTTTATTATTTTATATAATTTTGAAGGTTTCGTACCGCGTCTAACAAAACCTTTTTAAGATCACTTTTGTGTCCGTCCATCCAGTAAAACAACTCACTGCGTCCATCTGTCACAAAATACCAATCCTAATAAACATCAACGGATAAATATGTAAAGATAAAGATTTTAATTTATAAAAGCATAGGATAGAATAGGTCCATAGAACAGAATAAAATAAATTATAGGACCACATTTAAACAACCGTTCCAAAGAATACGGCATAATGAAAATGGAACCAAAACAATTACTAAGACCATCCAAATTAGAATTACTCAAGGCTTTCCTAATTCATTTTCCCTTCTTTCAGTTACGGCTCAGGCGAAGTAATAATGCAAACACACGGCGTTTGGCACACAAAATGTTACTCTACAGCAAACCACACAAGATCGGAATTGGAACAGATTTGTAAAGAATTAGGGTTCCAGAGTGGTCACGCGAAACAACTAAAAGCACCAGATCAAATGTATCCCCGCACGAAAGCAGTCCTTGATGATTTCACTCAAGTAATTTTGAACAAAAATGTCACTATCACTTTGAGAAATAGCAACGAACCACTTGCTAAAGTTGTTTTAGATGAACATAATGAAAATTGTCATCCAGTTTTCATTGAGTGTCTTTAATTTTCACTGTAGTACAAAGACAATTATGTAAAAAAATCTATTCGATCCTTATTATATTAGCGGGATATACGCTCGAATTCCGGGATAGATTAGATAATGCTGCTGGGTCATATTTTTTTTACAATTTTATTTTGAATCTGGTAGGTTTTTTTTTCAGTTTTTGTCTAATTTGGATCGGACAGGATTTTTTACATATAGGTAGTAGATTGATCACCAACTAAAATCACATCTTTAAACTCAAAAGTCTATGAAAAATAATGACTAGATGAAAATATTAAAAATCGTTTAATCGTAATTTTTGTATAGTGTAGGTATATTTAAATAATGTATGTGAGATCATGTTTAAGTTTGTTATAAGTAAATGTAATAATAAATATTTTTTATTACTAACGTAAGCATTAAAATATTATATTTAATTAAATGTTATTTATTAATTAATTTAATTAAATATTATAAATTATTGTATTTTTTTCTAACTTATATATAATTGTCACAATTGACAAGAGTCAAAATATTCTTCACCTTTTATATGTAATGAAAAACAAGAATTGGGCCCCTTGTGATGGAATGGATAGAATTTCCCTTTTCCCGAAAACCAAACAATGAGATATTATTCAAGAACCAATTATGACTATTGCATTTTTTATTCTTGGTTACTTGGGCAGTATCTAATCCCAATCCGTATACCAAAGTATCACTAGGACAGGACTACTTTGAAAATCAGTCAGTCTGAAGAAAAAGGTGACATTTGAGTTTGAATATCCTGTCCTGTGATTAGTTCGCAAGAGGTAGAAGAAACATAATATTTAATGGATCGCTTCACACTTCAGCGCACCAACATCACTAGAAAAATGCTGGCCTAAGTTTCTAGACAAATCCACTATGGTCATTCTCAGTAGATCCATTGGTTAGATCGGTGATGGATCCATGAGAACTTTTTGTAAAAAAAGTGTAACTAGATATGGATCTAGGATCTACACCGATCTAACCAATGGATCTACTGAGAATGACCTTAGTGGATTTGTCTAGAAACTTAGTCAGAAACTTGGACGGAATACTATTACTAGGAATAATCAACTACATTCATTCTAGGCTCGACTAACGTGTAAGAAAAAACTTATTAGAGTGCCCTCTCACGGATATTTGCGGAATAATATGAACTCAAAGCAAACTTGGAGTAGATAGGTTGCAGAAAATATATCGTGTTACACTTATTCGCTAATAGATGGCGTGTATATAATTTCGGTTTTTTTTCTTTCTTCTCGGGTTGCCTTACAACTTCTGAAACCGTGTTACAGTTCCAGGGTACCCAGCGTTAAGCCGATGGTATTTGTGAGGCTATATCTAACGAGTGGCCAGTTCAGTTGAGGTATATTTAGAATTTTAGATGGAAAAGGATTATAAGTTTTTTATTAAAAAACCAATTGATACATGGTCGGGATCTGGGATCGAACCTGTGGTATGCCTAGTTAATATCAGACGTTTTAGCCACCGACGCACCTTTTCGTCGTACGTGTATTTTAGTTTCATTTGTAAATTAAAAGGAAATTGAAAGGAGAGTGAAAGCGGGAAGCTAGGTTAAATAAACAATGTGTACAGAAAAACACAACTAAAGTAAAATGATTAAGTTATGGAAGCGAGACTTGGCTATGGAATAAGAAAGGTACCTACCTATGATGATAAATATAAAAGAAGCGAAAGAGATATGTCATAATCGTAACAAATGGCATTCGATTGTCTCTACCTATACCCCTATTGGGATGAAAGGCGTGATGATAGATAGATATATAGATGTAAATTATTTCCGACGATTTTTTTTCTGAAAAAGAGTCAAGCAAAGACCGGAAGCGAATCGAACTTGGCAAAATTTTCTCAAAATTCTTTATTAGTCTTAACTTATATTGAATTATTATTTTTTTAGACACAAATATTTTATTATAACACAAGTAGGTAATAATTAAAACCCTAAGGAAGTTCTAAATCTATTTACTTTTCACTTTTTAAGGTTTCGTACATCCGATGAAAAATCGGAACCCTTATTTATAGGGTCACTCTTGTGTCTGTCTGTCTGTCCGTCTGTCACAGCTTATTATTAATATTATATTATAAAACGGTTGAAATTTGGTACATGTGTAGAGATTGATAACCCAATCACGGAGGTATAGCCTAAATAATTGAATTTCGATTTTGGAGGCTAATTTTGGGGGAAAAATTAAAAACTAAAATTTTTTTTTTTAAGTGCATCATGTGATATATCAAATTAAGTTTGTTATAAGTAAATGTAATAATTGTTATATGAAAAACTTTATAATTTTTTTATAATTTTAAAACGCATAGCTTAAATTATATAAAATAAAATATTGAAAATTTTGAAAAAAGATAGGAAATGTAGGGCCTCTCTCATAGTTTGCAGGAAAACCTAAAATTATCTTGAAAAAAAAAATGGTACGAACTTCAAGGGAGTTCGTCTCGCTCTTGGCCAATTAGGTGAGGTGATAGACAGATATTATAGATTTTAACCAAAAAAAATTGAATTCAAATTACCATAAAACGTAGATATTAATAACTTGCGAAAAGTGTCAAAGGCGTCATAACTTGTCAATATTAATAAACTAAACGGGCATCGTTTGTCACCTAAGGCGACAAAAAACAATAAAAAAACCTAACCAAGATATCACAATAAAAAGATACCACACCACAGATGATGGCATACGTTTGCAATAAAATTAATAAAACACTATAAAATGTATGGAAACCTGAGATGGAAACGTACCAATGTTTTTTTAATACAAGCGATGACCTATTGGCTTGTTTGAAATATTAAGAAAATTTGATATTGGAATCATTTATTTTATTAGGTTTTCATATTTTATTTTTGACAAAGAATAATTTAAATACCGGGCCAAGTGCGAGTGGGACTCATACACTAATGTCAGACCAAGTTTGACGCCCCTGATGTGGCGCAGGAACAAATTAGAGCGAGTTTTTATTGTTTGTTGCTTTACTCAAGAGATGCATTGTAGTTATACTAGTTAAACGTTTGTATTTATTGCCATTATTGTCATTATTAAGATCGAGGAAAAAACGCCGAATAAATCACGTTTTATTGTATGGGTTTTATTTTTATTATAGCGGCCATAGCAATACACACTCTGTGAAAATTTCAAGTGTTCATAAGATACAGCTCTGTGACAGACGATAGTGATTTTATATCTTACAATATTAACAGCTCCGATTTAATGAACTGCAACTTTATTACTAATTGGGCAATTTAAGAAAATATGGCATTGTTTTGTAGACAATTGTGCGAGGAATAATGTTTAGTCATAAGATTTTAGTCTAACAGTTATTTCAGAAAATCAAGAAATGTGTAGAAAGCCATTTTTTTGTTGTTTATTATTGGCAAGCATATTTCGAAAACTGAAATTGTAATAAGTATGAAACTGGTGCCGTTTGATAGGTAATTAAATAAGGATAATTACCTTTTTGACAGTTTCCACCTAACTCCTCCTATTTTTGAGAAAAATAAAAAAAACTAGACATATTAAAAAAAAGAAAAAATGTATGAAAATTTGTATGGGAGTTTTTTTATCATAAATCCGAACTCCCCCCCCCCCTTTTCGCCCCACTTATTATTTTAGTTTTTTATCTCGGAAACTACAAATCAGAGGGGGTAGGTGCCGAAACTAATAATGTTCAGGATCTGTTCCTATTAGCGAATCTTTTAAAAACAAAATACTCCCATACAAAAAAAAACTCCCATACAAATTTTCATACATTACGCCGGCATTTTAGGAGTCATGATTTCTAAGGATATACTTCTGTGGTCCTAAGGAATGATTTTGCACAAAAATTGGATTTGGGTTTTTTTACCACAAAACCGTAAAATTCCCGTACTAATTACGAAAACTATTATTTAGGGCCAATAAAACGTTTTTTTCCGTTTGTATGGAAACAGGCGCTGTTTTCCTCAATTACCTTATGGATTCGCGACCGACATGTTTTTGCAACATGACCATGGATTATACGGCCCGAATATACTCGAGAATAATCGGGCAGGAATTCGTATACCTTCTGGCTTCCATATATGTCTGGGTCAGGCATTTCTGACCGGCAATTCTTCGTTCCAGACACAGATACATTGTGAATTATCGCTAGATGGCGTTATCTATACAGGGTGTCCCGTAAGTAGTGGACCAACGGAATGTTGGTAATAGAGGGGTCATTATCTATAGTAAACACTAAACTTTATAGTCCTAGGCCTAATAGTTTTAAAATTATGATTTTTTTAAATATTTAGTTGAAATTCTCATAGTATGTACACAAACATGTAAATTTTATTTAAAAATATTTTATATTTTCTATATTTTTTTATTTAAGGTGGTTAAGAAAACATATCTCTTTCTAACTAAAACGTTATTCATGCGTAATTATTGGCAACATAAAAATTAAGCACATTTAAATTTACAAAGTGTGAAACGTGAAATTTGAACCAGCTGGTGTACAAAAATTGCCTTGTGGAACTTTATTTTAAAAACATCTTCAGTTCACCCCGATTCCAAAATGGTATTTATTATGTGGTTTATAGTAAAAAAAAAATTTTTTTTTAATCATTGATCAATATCAGTGAGAATTTTCTCCTCTAAAATTACAATAAAACAAATATGAGAAAAACATTTATTTATTAAAGCAAGTGCTCAATATGCCTTTCCCAACTCTTATGCACAACCAACATCTTCTAACAAAAAATCTTCCTAGATTTCTTAGAGCCTGTACATTATTTTTTACTTCTTCAGCTACGAGGTTCAATTTTTGTCTTAATTCTCTTTCAATACGAGTAGGTATTAGTTGTCTCATAGACTGATTCTTTAAAATAGTCCCATATAAAATAATCCAATGGATTGAGATCAGGCAAGCGTAGTGGCCATGCAAGTACCTCCACGTCGATTTGGGTAAGACTTGTTATAATAGTCAGTCACTTTTGTCGTGAAAAGTGGGCACCCCAGTAGCATCGTCGTGCTGTAACCACATTCTCTTGCCTACTTCTTGTGAGAGCATTTTAGAGCTTTTGAGAGGATACCATATAATATTTATATCAAAATCATATCAAAATTAATCCCTATTTCCCGTGGTCTCGCCGTAACTTGAAAACGACTTAACCGATTTGAATAATTCTTTTTTTGTTTTGTTCGTTATAATATAATACAGGGGTGGTTTAGAAGAAAAAAAAGTCGGAAATACCCTAAAGTTCAGATGGAAAATTGAAAAATTAATCTCGCTAAAAGTAGTGGTAATGTTAGTGGTAGTGGTAAGAGTAGGAGTAGAAGTAGTGGTAGGAGTAGAGGTAGGCGTAGTGGTAGGGGTTGTGATAGGGGTAGGAGTAGAGGTAGTGGTAGGGGTTGGAGTAAGGGTAGGGGTAGGAGTAGTGGTAGTTGTTTTCCACGGACGAAGGAAAGTAAATAGCAGGCAAGCCAACGTTTGGTTAGGACGTCTGCGGGGTCCGCTGGTAGGTATATAGTTTTTATTTCTGCCGTTTCTTCTGTTTTCTTTATTTTGCTCAGTCGCCAGTAGCATTAAGATGTATTTATTTAATAAACCCTGAGGTCAAAACGTTCAAAAAACAAGATATTTTACCAAAATTAAATGTAATACCGAATTAATTTCTAGAACAAATAAAATCTCTAAGAGACCATAGCCGTTTACATATTAATGACGTAATAATGATAAGAAACATTTAGTCAACCTACATTTTTTTTATTTTGTTTTCATTCCATACTAGCGTCTCGCCCTGGTTACACAATTTTTAACAAATTAAGATTTTTTCAGAAGGATCGACATATTTTCCCGGACAAAAAATTGGAAACTTATTAACCGACTTCAAAAAAGGAGGTATTTTGTACGGTTAGGCGTTTACTCCGCCAATTGTGAACCGATTTTGATGGTTTCTTTTTTAATCGATAGAGAATTCTTTCGGGTTGGGCTCATTTTTTTTGGTAAAAATTGGTTTAGTGGTTTTTAATAAATTTTGTTTTTTACAATGTAATGAAATGATTTATTTTTGTAATGATGTTATTAACAGCTAAATCACTTAAAAGGGAAAAATAAACCAACTTTTTTAAGAATACTTTGACGGTTGGTGCCAAATAATAAACTACTTAGCTCTAAATTTCACTAATTTAAACAATTAATTACAAACATTGAACATATCTTCTTTAGAATCTATTTAATTTTGTAGTCTAATTTGTCAACAACTTGTCAGCAAAATCGGTAGGTATACTTTTTTAGTGTTTTTTTTTGTAATGTTGGTATTTTCAACAAAAATTGTAACATAGGCGAAATACATTCACATCTATTGGCCTTGGGGGTAAGGTATATTCGCCGCTCTCAACACCCTTGTGTGTGCGTGGCGCGTATACTATACATTTAGTTGCTTTTCCGTCTGTGTGTATTGCGTGTGTCGATTACAGTATACTTAAAGTGTCAATTTCGATGTTTCACATCTGCCGGGCGTCCCGTTATATTAGGTACAATTCGTATAAATTTCTACCTCGCATGGTTTTTAAATAATCGTCGGTGACAGACAATTTTTCTATGAAAGTACGGAACCCTAAAAATGCCATATAAATTTCAAAGACATAATAAATTGTCTTTTGAAATTAAAATTTACGATTTCTGTTAATTACCTAACGTCCTCAACACAGCTGTATGACATTTTCCCATGGTAAATTAATTTTATCATCATTAAGAACATTTCAAGATATTTATGGGTTTAGAATATTAATTAATGTATAACTTGCTTTAATTTTTTGGACACCTGTGGTGCGGTCAAATGGATATCGTTGCTAAGCGTTTTGATAGAGCGATTCTTAGTTTTGTACCTATAAGTTTAATATTATTCTGTCTGTATTTGTAATTAACAATATTGGACCCCTATATCTTTAAGGTTTACCTTTGCATCAAGGTTAATGTAGCAATTTTATATCCTTTGACCTAAAAGCTTCCCATGCGAGTGAAAGTTTTTCACGCAAAAACTACTAGTTGCGGTTTTAATTTTTTTAGTTTTAGTTTTTTTTTCGCATTATTGCCTTTAAAATGAAATAATATAGACGAAGCCATGGGCAGTACCATAGATTTAGTATAGTCGCTCGGGCGCTCTACTAGATTGGCAATACAAAAGAGAAAGCGCATAGATACGCGTATGTTAAAGCGAGACAGATAGACGAGTTCGTTTTTTGTAACAGAGTAGCGTCAGTAGTAATTTTGCTCATTTTTTAAAAAATAACTTGTTTTAAAGTATAATTTAGTGTTTAATAGACGTGATTAATTGTGGATAATACAGTGCATGATGCATTGCCTGGATGTAAGAATCCACAGAATTACACATTTGTCACGCACATAGAGGTATTAATTTTTGGTCTCGTTCTAATCGCGACATTACCAATCTAGTAGAGCGCCAGCATACTACATCTATGGGCAGTGCCTAGTGTAAAAAAATTAGGTCGACAGATTCACAAACAATAACGAAATCCATTTTTATAGATTTAGAATATAGTTTATGTCATTTTCTTTTCCTTTAACAATGAATACCAGTAACTTGGACCTCACGCAAAATAGGCGCTTTCAGACGTCGAGTTGCGGAGAACGAGCCGATCACCAAGTACCAGTGGCTTGGAGCCTATTTGTAAGCAGTGAGTCATGTATCGGTAAAAGTATAAAGTAAGTAGGTATAATTCGTGAAATTGATCGTTTGTTGTGATACCATTTATTGTTGCAGAAAATTTATCTGGCCATCGATCAACAGTTACGTACCTTTAATAAATGCAGTGTTGCCAGGTAATTTTTTTTGTTAAGGTATATTTAGATGGAAAAGCCTCTAAGTGTGGTTTGTCGGATTATGTATGTAAGTTTTAAATTAAAAAAAACCATTGGTACATGGCCGGGATCCGGGATCGAACCCGTGGTCTGCCTAGTTAATACCAGACGCCCGCCACTCGGCCACCGACGCCGATTAAACATAAAAAATCAGGAGAATTTCAGTAAACTGTAATTATTTATTATTATTTAGTTATTTTTAATCTTTAGATTTGATTTAAGGTTTTTATATTAATAAAAAAAACTGTAATTGATATAAACATAATCTTATTTCGATTGTAAGGTCTCTTAATTACTGATATTGAGGCAACATGTGCCTTTGCCTACTTTTTACTTTCCGTACTAACTGAATCTCAATCGCGTCAAATGTTTTAAGCACTTTTTCTAAAAATAACATTTCGTTTAATATGAACAACTGGTAAAAAGTGGACATGTTACTGGGCCCTGGCCACACTGCAAGGTATTAAGGCCGTGTTGCTTATTAAAGTATTTTTAATTTTCTATATAAATCCACTCCAAATTCTTGAAAATTATAAAAATCATTAGATTTAGCTATGCATTCATTAGGTCAGTAGAGAAAGCTTAAAATCAGTAGCCCTGGCAACACTGATAAATTGAATTACTATGCGTTGCCTTGACTCGAGTGACTTCTGCGAAATTTATTGAAAGTTGCATCATGTGGAGTCAAGTTTCTCACCTTCCTGGTTTCGGTCTCTTTTATATTAATTTTTGCTGTTTATATTTTAATGCCATCTTGAATAATTGGTCAGAGATATAGGTAGCAATGACCACATTTAGCAAATTGTCCAATATTAAATAGGTCGCTGCACTTAGTGGGACTTCTATAAGTTTACTCTTAAAAAAAGTATTGGGACTTTAAAAATTGTGTAGGTACTGAAAAGCAAGAAATAATAGAATATTTCGTCGTAGAATTTGAAGACGGTTGGTATTCAAACAACTGTATATAAAAAACACCATGCGATCAAATAGAGACGATCTCTTCTTTATTTGAAGTAGCTTGAAAATAGATCTAGCGACCCAACCTTTATCTTCAATCAAAAATTAAGAGAAAGTGAAAGTGAGAGAAAGTAATCATACAAACATTTGTCACTTACGTGATTATATTTTGATCGTTTTATTCTACACAATTCTGTGTGATATCTGACGGATTAGACAGCATACGCCATGAAAACTTGATGGGACTAACTTTTTACTAACTACTTAATTACATTGTTATTGCTCAGCTCATTAACATAAAAATATTATGATCTTTAACACTTGTACACCTTCCCCAGTTGTGAAAATCGCAACAAAACCTCGAAACCAACCAAAGAAATGTCACCAATTTTTCAAACGACAGCACTGGCATAGACAATGGATTCGGTTTCTTTTGGCTAGAAATTCGAACTTGCGATTTTATTTTGTACTATACAAAAATTACACACCTAATATCATATTTTTTTAAGTTTTTCGCAATTCCCGAGATCAAGGAATCGAAATACATACAAATTCCTGAGAAGGAGTACGCCGTTTGGGGGAAACGTGTCAATACAGTTTCGTAGAGCGCCATCCCGCTCTGTCTCGTTTTTATTTGTCTCGTTCTGGTTTTTCAATTTTATTATATAGATACCCATAATACTATAATTTCTTTTTGAATTCAAAATATTTCATTTACAACGAAAAAGAAACTTAAATGGTTAATAAAAGGGTATATAATTTCGATTGTTACCAAGTTACAAGGCGAAATACTTTTAAAACAAGATTAAGTAACTTCCTTTACTTACTTTCGTGTATCGTCAATTTGTACCGTAACCTTTTGTACAAAATGAATGCTTGTTATTTTTACGGCTTTTATTTTATACGTATTGAAGAATGGAGAAATGGCAGGATCTTGGCTTTTGGAGGTTTTTAGTTTTTGCCTGAAATGTTACATGTATTATAAGTAGGTATGAGATATTTTGTTAGATTTTTTAAACCTTTTTTGTCGACAGCGACGTTTTATATCTTGTTGCGGCTCATCGATAGATGGGATTATTATTTCAATATTGAAACCTGTATCGCGCTAGTGAAAATATTTAGTAGATTGGCATATATTATATCACTTTCCAGCGACACACGTTGGGTAACATTCCCTTTTAGTATACTGCTTCGCTCCTTTGAGTCGTAGCGTGATGCTATATAGCCTATAACCTTCCTCAAGAATTCGGCTATCAAATCGGCTAAAAAAAAGCAAATCCGACTGGTAGTTCAAGAGATTAGCGCGTTCAATAGAATAACTCTTCAGTTTTAATATTAGTATAAATTAATATTCAAAATATTTGAGATTAAACTTTTAGTTGACAAACCGTGTCTATCTGTCATATTTTTACTGTTCTTTTTAAATCTATTGATTTCACATTACACATTTTATTAAGACACCTGTAGCACCAAAAGGAACGACATCTAATGATAAATAAAGACAAAATATAATATCCAAAACTCGAAAGAAATGCTGCTATTTTATTGCTAGGATAATATTAAAAATCATATTTTGTGGATTACTTAACAACACATCACAAAAAAAACACCTTCAAGGCCTTCATACCTTGCGGTGTGGCCAGAGACACCAGTAACAGTGTCCACTTTTTGCCAAATCCATATTGAACAGAACAGGTGGCAAGCCTGTTGCTGCACTTAATTAATGGACCTAGAGACGTAAATATCTGTTATTTTTAGAAGAAGTGCCCTCCGAAGAACTAGGATTCTTAAATAAAATTGGTGCTTAGCATTTTTTAAGGCTGTTACTTTAGGTAGTTAGGTAGTGTTAAAAGTAGAACTCAAATGTTAATTAATAAGTGTTGATTATAAATCGTGTGTATAATAAACTAAAAATATTGAACTAAAATCAACTTCGCTAATATAAATCATTATCAAAATGGCGAGCTTTTTGTTGCGAATCGTGTTTTTACATTTTTTACAATTATTTTTTCAAATATCAAGGAAGAGGAAGATATCTTGAGATTTTTTATTATTTAATTTGTCTAATATCTATCTATGATCACGCCTTTTATCCCATGAGGGGTAGGTAGTGACAATTGAATGTCATTTGCTACGATCCTGACATAGGTATATTTTCCTCCTTTCTAATCATGCCCGGCGATTGTTTTTGGTCAATGAGTTATTGATGTGTTGAAAAAAATACACCGAGCGCACCGTCTGCTGGCTTTTCCTTTTTTTACCTTCTACCGTGTAATAAATCCTTTGGCCAATCTTTCATCTTTCAATCTTCAGAAACGAATCACCAAAGCGACCCCGCCCGGTGAAATACTGGTTTACAGCAATTTGAATACCTACACAAATACGTTAATAACTACTTATCTATTACAGACAGATATATGGCAATTTGGACTTTTTTATAGATCATTTTGTTCTACACGATTCTTTTCTACATTATTGTGTTATATCTCTGATGGATTAGACAGCACAAGACATGAAAACTCGCTAAGACTAACTTTTTCCCGACTTGATTCACTTACTGTTAATGCTCAGCTGATAATGTAGAAGTGTAAACCACAACAAAATCTGTTTAGTAGTTTTTGCGTGTAAAAGGTCACAGACAGACAGACAGATGCGGTGAGGGGCATTGTTTTATACATTCTTTTATGTTTTTTTTTCGATAAAAATCATGATCAAACCATTCGGAAGTAGCTACTTGAACCTTTGGGAACAAGAAACATTTACTCCGTCACCCGTTAACTTTCCTCAAGTCAAGGCCCATCGCGAAATGAAGGTCCAAAACTTTACCATCAAGTTTTAACTTCACGCACGTAGGTAACTGTTTTACCGATGGTTATCGGTAAATATAACCTTTAATTACCGCGTAGTTTGAGCCACCCTGACCTTTCATTGAAGATACATCGTTGACCACACGTGAATAAGAGTTATAGCTTTTAGAGATTACGATTTAAACATAATTTTCCAAAAAAAGGAGTGGAAACTTCTCTGATCCTTTGTTCTTTCTAAAACATTCAAAAGTTTATTTGAAAACGATAATAAAAAAGGTACGTCAGTGGCTGAGTGGTCAACTAAGGCAGACCACGGGTTCGATCCATGTACCAATGAGTTTTTAATTAAAAACTTATGTACATAATCCGACAAACCGCACTTAGAGGCTTTTCCATCTAAATATATCTCAACAGAACTGGCCACTCGTTAGGTTTAGCCTCACAGATACCATCGGCTAAACGAGGGAGACTTGGTACCCTGGAACCGTAACACGGTTTTGGAAGCTGTAAGGCAATCCGTGAAGAAAGAAAAAAAATTACGGATAAAATACTCGAACATAAATATGTAAGGCTTGCATGGAGACAGGCCCAACACAAGACGTCAGGACATATATCGAAATGCATCAAACACAATACGCTCATTAAAATTAGTTAGTAACGTATATTATCCTTAGAATGAATAAACAGCAAAATAATTATGATATACTTATTTACAAACTGAAATCTGCTAAGTTATGGGTTAAAATTCCCACAGGGATTTGCAGTTAAATAATTAAAATAAATTTCATGTATGAGGGAATTATTTCACTTACACTATACTTACAAATATTTAAGTATAAACACATTATTTTTTATCCTCAAATATATTATACCTAAAAAAATTTTGCTAGACAAGATATTTTCTAAAATGGCATTGAAATTTATCTTAATTGACGCAAATAACAGATATTACATCATTTTATAGACACCAAAATTAGGTAAATGCATTAAATATGCCCGGAAGTTTCATATAAGTAGACACCTTGTGCATATAATAAATCTGTCATTCGGTATGTTTGAGAAGACAGTATGGCCATATCGAACTAAATAAAAGGCCGTCTAATTAATGAATGTTGAAAGAACAAAAAACACCGCCTCGTGAACTTCCGACAAATTCGTTAATTTATTCATATCCATCAAAGCGTTTTTGGTTTGAAGATGGATTTTTTGTGTTTTAAAGTAAAAAAGTGTGTTTATGAATCAATCAAACTCAGTTGTCTACAAGTTTTTTGTAAAGTTGTCATTGCGTGTGTATTAAAATTATAGCTTCCTGAATTATATGACGTGCATCGCCACTTTATTTTTATATTTAAGACTAAATGCTGCTAACGGATTCATCCGTTTTATTTTGATACAAGCTTCTGTCTGCGGTTTCATTCGCGTGGAAATAGATCCAAAAATAAATTTGCACCTCCTCTGCCCGCTTTCGCGGTATAAAAAGTAGTATATGTCATTCTCTGACCCTTATATAAACTACCACTATGTAAAAAATCATGTCGATCCCGTAAAAGACAAAAACAAATCTATCCCACGGAAACCATACATTTTCCGGGATAAAAAGTGGCCTATGTGCTATTCCAGATTATAATCTATCTCTGTGCCAAATTTTATACAGATCCGTTCAGCCGTTCTGGCGTGATTGAGTAACAAACAAACATATACATTCATACAAACTTTCGCGTTTATAATATTAGTGGGAAGTGGGATATCATGTAATGCTCTTTCCAATCCATAGAGTACTAAAACTAAAGGGGCCATAGGTGGGCTCCCCCCTCCGCAAATTTTCTGCTCATTTGGCCATTTGATTGACCATTGGGATAGTAATAAGTAACCTTAGGTTTCGTTGGTGTCGTTTTGTGATCACGAGACAGAGCTCGAATCTAGAGAAAAGGATGCCTAATTTACGGAAACATAGTGTCCCTTTTATAATTGTTAGGTTTGTATTTTAGCATAATCGCCATCCATCCCAAGTCCCAATCCATTACCATAGCCATATAAACTATTTTTACATCTTCTTTCAATTTCATCATCATCAGGTGACATGCTTCCCAAGTATTCAAACTCACTCACTTGTTCAACTACTTCAGTAACTTCTGTTTCGTCTTCAATGACCAATACTTTCGTCTTACTTACATTTCTTTTAAAATCCTAATCCTTTATTGATACCAGTTCTATAGGCCTTCCGATGATTATGTACAACTTGATCATCTGCGTACAAGAGACTGTTAACTCTCCCATTCTTAAACCACAGTCATTCATTATCAAATTTTTCAAACGATATACCATTCATAATGGAGTGCTGGTCTGATACCTACATTGATGTATGGAAGTGGAGTATGGGTATGGAAGGGCAATCATGAGAGCAAGATCAATGCAGTAGATATGAGATCGTAGATCACAGAATGTGTGGGGAAGTTTGAAATATATAATAAGAAATAAGGTGATAAGAGATCAATATGGACTAAAAGATGATGTAGTAACAATAGTGGATGATAAGAGACTTACAAAAGGTATCTATAGAACATATGTGACTGAAAGAGTTGATCGAGGGCACCTCGGAAATAATTTACAATTCAAGTCATTAAAAGTTTCAAAAAAAAATTTCAGACGTTATGATATTGGTATTATGTTTGAAGGCACAGACAGACACTTCAATTGAATTTATTTGTATGGACTTGGTGTGAAGTGTGTTCCTAAAAGCAAAACTAGATTCTGGGTATATTTGATGTTGTAAATTAGTTTTTTACAGTCTATTATGTCATAGTGTGAATTAATATTTTAAAGTTTAAAGGCACTATCGCGAGCTTAAAAGTTACAATGTCCACATTTAGAATTGGCAAGCTTTTTATTGCATCCCTAGACTACAGCAGACTCAGACTCAAGCTGTGACTGCTGTGACTGCTCCATTTTTATTTTTATTTGGAAATTCGTTTTTTTTCTTTCTTCACGGGTTACCTTACCTGTTACGGTTCCAGGGTACCCAGCGGAAGACCAAGTCTCCCTCGTTTAGCCGATGGTATTTGTGAGGCCATACCTAACGAGTGGCCAGTTCTGCTAAACCTGGTTGCCATGCTTTATAGCCACCTCGTTGTACTCGCGACACATCCTGACTATCGGGTTATAATATGAAGTGTTATTTTTGCCACTTTGAAGCACGAATATGTTAGAATTACGTGACCATGTCTTGTATTTATGTGTAGGGAAGACAGAAGATTATGTTTAGGTTTGTTTAGATGGAAAAGCCTCTAGTTTTTCGGATTGTACATAAGTTTTTAATTAAAATACCCACTGGTACATTACCGGGATCCGGAATCGAACCCGTAGTTTGCCTAGTTATACCAGACGTCTTAACCTCTCGGCTACCGACACACTATACGTTGTCCACTTTATTTAATTGCACTGGCTTTCACTGGGTCGGGCATTGTTGGCTGCGCATTTCTGACCGGTAATTCTTCGGTCCTGACAGACACATTGTGAAAATGATCGCTACGTTATTCTAAGTTATTAATAGTTTTAATTTCTGTCGGTAATCCCTATGACTGCATTTGCCTTTTTTTTATTTGAAATTTATACAGAGCAGACGAAAGTTGAGGGTTTATTTTTTATGGTAAATCTCTCATAACATCCATTATATAAATATAATTTTACGTGAGTCAGAATGTATGTGACATCATTTTCTGTTTTACTTGTATCATCGAAAATGTTTGAAGTAAAACCAGAAAAATGTATTGTTACTGCGCTTGAACTATTGACCTGATCGAGGCTCTTTATTACGCAGTTTATTAAGTTAAACAAAGTGGTATTATGACTCATTGTATTAAAATATCGTATTATATTAATGGTTTTATTCTTCGAGGGAATAAATTTAGACGACACGACGGTCGATGGATATAATCCGAAAAAGATTTTTAATCCAAGCCTCTTGCCTCTTAACCCTTTAAAAGTGGTGATATCTTTTGTGGATTTATTACCTATTTTATTCTTGGTTAACTGTTTTTATAGGTAAAGATAAAAGAAAATCTTATATTAAGATTTAAATGGCTATTATTATTCATTTTTAGGGTTCCGTAAACAAATGGCGAAAACGGAGCCCTTATAAGTTCGTCATGACTGTCCGTCCATCCGTATGTCACGTCACAGGCGTTCAAAATTAAAAATATTTTTTAGGGGTGGCTCTCCATACAAAAATTGGAAATAGTCATGTGGCATATTGTTGAATAGCTTATCTTGAAATGCTAAAGAGGTTCCTAAAAGTTTTTTTTAATTGTGTGAATATTTCGCGAAGTATCTCCTAAACTCGTTAATATAGTGCCCCCCCCCCCCATCTCTAACTTTTAAACCACCTACATAAAAATCTGAAATTATTCATGATGGAAGTACCGACTCTATGTATTTTTGATGAAAATGATTTTTGGGATACTGGTATATCTGCCACCCTATCATCAATTTATAAAAATAATTCATAAAAAGATTTCTTACAGAATTTTGTTGACAAATTATGACAATAAAATGTTTTATGGATAGCTCTCCAAACATAGAAGCGGAGAATAAAAAAGTACATACGTACACGTACATATTTATTATGATTCCAGATGGTTACAGATTCAATGGAACGGAACGCGAGAGTCTTACTGGCAACTTGGCGAATTTTTTCACCTAAATAGTATCTGGTTTTTAAATATGTGTCACATGAAAAGTACCTGAAGGAATTTGACTGTTTTTCTAATTTAAAATCTAGTAACTCTCGAAAAATTCGAACCTTTGAGATCCCTTTTCGCGTGACAAAAGATTTGTCTCCGCTGGGTACTCTGGGGCCTGTAATATGTTTCCAAAAGCGTAGGGCACCCATAAACATAAAAAATATAAAAAACGAACCTACGACTCATGAACTGTGCCTGACAACCAGCACGAAATCAAACGGTAACTACACCGTTACAAGCACTATTTTTAACTTGAAGGATTTCCTGCTATTTTGTCTTATCAGATAATATGACAAGAATTGGTAATTGTATAAGCATAGGTAGTGAATATTAACATCTAAGTACTAATTTTTAGGATTCCGTACTATATATATATATATATACTTATAGGATCACTCTTGTATCTGTCTGTCTGTCCGTATGTCACAGCTTATTTTCTCCGAATCTAATGGACGAAAAATTTTGAAACTTGTTACATATTACTTATACACTCTTATTAATAAACTCGAATTAGCAACTTATTAACTAAACTGTATTTCGTCTCCGCCTAACAAATCTGCAATTCATTATGATAGACGGAGACGAAACACAGTTTCGTTAATACGTCGCTAATTCGAGTTTATTAATAGAATGATAGAGTTTCATGACACAATTACGGACGTACAGAGTAAATAATCGATAAAAAGATTTTTAAGTGCATTATGTGACATATCAAATGAAAGTGCTCGTTGTAAGGAATACATTTTTTTTTAAATAATTTTATGATGCATCGAAAATTGACCCCCCCCCCCCCCCCTTATCTCCGAAACTAATCTGAACTTTTAATAATAATAGGGAATACAGGGCTTTTCTTGTAGTTTAAAGGAAAACCTAAACGAAATTCCTGTTTTAAAGTTCTGACGGATAAAATGGTACCCTCTGCGCGTGAGTCGTATTATTTTCATTGCTACGTGTGGTGCTAAATGCTTGCTTGGTATTGCAGGGTATTTTATATAGGATAGACTTCTAGTAGTCGATTTCGATATGCTTATTCATATTTCGCTTAGAAAGACCCAAGTTGCGGAAACACTGAAAACACAAAGGGAGTTTTAAAAGAGCTGGTTCGTATCTAGGACAAAGCTAGTGTTTTGGCGATCTTAAGAGGGTTTTAATTGTAAGTAGTTTTTTAATTTCCATTTTTTAACAATTGTTGTTGTTTTGAAAATAAATCTCATACAAAAACCATTAAACACAATCGTGTATACAAACAAAAATGTGGTCACGTTTTGTGTTAAACAATGTGTGAAAAATTGCTTTTATTTATGAGTCAAGCGATCAAACTAGATTAAAGCATTCAATAATTCTTAGAATTTTGCGCACTTAAATTTTGTTTCAGCAGATATAGCTCAACGCCTGATCACATATTCTAGTGACAAGAGCAAGAGCGAGTAATTTTATTATCTTCTAATCCCATTAAAATTTAGAGATAAAAAAACCGGCCAAGTACAAGGATGGTTTCGTACCACAGTACAATAAAATAGTTTAAGTAGTAGAATAATTGGGCGAGTCCGACTCACACTTGGCTGGTTTTTATTATTTGTTGTTTTACTTAAGAGTATGCATTATAGTTATACTAATTAGATGTTTGTATTTGCCTTTATTGCCATTATTAAAATCGAGCAAAAAACGCCCTTTTAATTTTTAACTTTATTTTATTTTTATTATTTGTTGCTATAGCGGCCACAGTAATAAATACACACTTGTAACGAATTTATCTCTGGTGTGGCCACGCAATCGAGTTGGGATCGGTGTCTTAGGCTGGAAGTGACAATACGAAGTAGAAATTCGTTATTTTATTTGATAATATTTAAACTGTGTAAATGAGTAGGCTGTATGATGGAAGTTTCCCTTTGCCAACACTCGAGGTTGTAAAATAAGTAGGAGACGTCAAATGAAAACATAACCTCGAGTGGTGGACAAAGGTTATTGAACTAATCGATTTTGGCAAGTTTTTGAAATGCAGGCAGTCTTGAATTGGACAGATAACAGAGTAGACGAGACACCAAGGCTGAGGGTGACACGTCGGGCTTCGGGCCGTGCCATGCCGGCCGCCCGCAGCCCTGAGAGATGCGAGCAGTGCAGCGTGCCGCACGAGGACTGCTTCCTCGGGCAGCGATGTTGACAGACCACCACGGCTTCGGGTCGTGCCATGCCGGCCGCCCGCAGCCCTGAGAGAGACCACGACCTACCAGAGATAAATTCGTTACACACTCTATGAAAATTTCAAATGTCTACCTATTACGGTTCAAAAGATACATCCCTGTGACAGACAGACAGACAGCTAAGCCTTAGTAATAGGGTTTCAGTTGTCACCCTTCCCTAAAAAGTAAATATAAAATATGCACCGCATAAACTTTCATCAAAATTAATTCAGCAATTTTTAGACAAACAACCAAAAGGCAAACAGTTAAAAATAAAAGAAAATAAACTTAGACATTGATAATATTTTTGAAGTAACAGAAAAACACTTCAATTTAATTTATTTTCATTTGAATTTTGATTAGCTATCTAACTAATGCGCATCTGATTATTTGCGATCGGATTGCATTTCCAATCTGTAATATTATAAAAAGGTATGTTGTTTTGTATTTTTGTTTTTAATGAATAAACTCAAAAACTACTGAAGCGATTCTAAAAATTCTTACATTAATAGAAAGCTACAAATATCCCTGAGTGACATAGGCTATATTTTATATTGTTCGAATATATCCACGGGCGGAGCCGAGGGTGGAAAGTCTAGTCCTTTATATAATTCTGTCGCCTCTCAGAATATGCACTTGTATTTATTTAAAAGCGTTGCCACTCTGTCTACAAAACTACATTAACATAATTGTCAAGCCGTGACCGCAAAACCATAAATATTCATTATTAAAGTGGATTCAATTTAGGACATACAAGAAAAACTTCTTTTAATAAGATCCATGACTATTTGGCTTTTAGATGGCACACAGTGATGTATTATTGCAGATGTTCAACTAAAATTGGTGAAATAACATATGCAATATTTAGATCTCGTACAATTTATTATGACACTATAGCTAAATTAATAACACTGTTTGATTTAAGCAATAATATTTCAAGATTAACAAAACTGGTCGCTCTAAGTTTGGATAGAAAAAGTTGTGCTTAAAAGATTACTAAGACAAATGGTTTAAGGTTTGAGGAAAATTACAATAAATTAAATTACCTTTAGTAGAAAGTTTTAATTTATGAACTCCCTTCATAACGTTTGTCCCATACTAATTACATGCTGCAGCTATATGTAAATTTCGCGGTAACAATATTTCTTGGATTAGAAATTAAAATAACAATCTAAAGATTGATATATTAAACATGATATAAACGATATAAAATATTCAAAATCAGTTACGAATAAGTTTTATGAATATCCTCAATTTTTTAAATATTTTTAACCGACTTTGCGACTCAAATTCTTATATTTATTAATTTACAAGTTTTATTTTGTTTATTTCATAGATATTTAAACATTAACTATAACTTGCTTTTCTAATAGTTTTTGTATAATACTCATACAGCCGAAGTCCGTTTATTATCGCAAGGCAGGTTTTGTTGAGAAATCGTACTTTCTCATGTTTATGGTACGTGAATCTTGGCATATGATCTATCTATCATATAGGAGTAGTGCAACGGAAAACTCTTCGCGTATTGACATAAATTACGTCACTATTCCTAATCGTACGAAGTTGCGGGCAACTGCTAGTACCTACCTATTGTAATATTATGTAACGTAGCGAAATGAAATCGTTTTATTGTAGGTAGGAAAATGAAAACTATTTGAAATAATTTGTTATTAGGGTTCCGTACCCAAAGGGTAAAAACGGAAACCCTATTACTAAGACTCCGCTGTCCGTCCGTCTGTCTGTCTGTCTGTCCGTCTGTCACCAGGCTGTATCTCATGAACCGTGATAGTTAGTCAGTTGAAATTTTCGCAGATGATGTATTTATGTTGCCGCTATATCAACAAATACTAAAAAAACATAATAAAGTAAATATTTGAGGGGGGCTCCCATACAACAAAAAAAAATTTTTTTTTTTTTTTTGTCTTTTTTATAGATAATTGTACGGAACCCTTCGTGCGCGAGTCCGACTCGCACTTGGCCGGTTTTTTTTATTAACAATGTCCTAAGCTATGAATTAATATTACATATTACATAAAGATTTCGTAAACCTCGCCCTGGCCTCTAATATACATAAAGTTGAAATATTCTTCGCTTTATCAAATTAGTTAGGCATCATTTAGCACGTTTGACAGTAGTCCAAATTATATAACAGGTCACTGGACTGTGTTGGTATATTATAAAATCATTAAAATGGATTAACATAGGGATTATAGAATGAACTGGTTTAATTGCAGGTGTTAATAAGTTTAAGGCTTAAGATATTTAGATTTACATTAAAAATGTCTTCTTATTTGTTAAGTTCTTGGAAATTAAACTATTTATAAAAGTGGATCACCTTTATTTGATCATCTTTGTTGGAAAAACCATATTTAGAGCACTTTGATTTAAAATAATAGGTCGACCGTTATTATTTAATTTAAAAATTTAGACTTGCTTTGACATAATTTGTTAGCATGTGGCACAGTAAGCTACAGTAGAACCTCGATTATCCGAACCTCGATCATCCGAATCCTCAATTACCCGAACGTTGACTTAGTTACGTTGGCGCGAAAGATACATTGTTGCTCGCTGCCACGGCGACGATTTTATAAAAAAAACCATTTTACTTTTTTCAGGTGTTCAAAATACATGTATGTATCTATATTTCAACGTTAATATGCATGTAAAATTTTAATATATATGTATGTAAAAAGGTGTTGTTTATAATCTCGTCCCAAAAAACCCACATTTCGATTATCCAAACTTTTGATTAACCGAACTAGTCTCGGTCCCAATTGGTTCGGATAATTAAGGTTCTACTGTATTTTACTTACATACCTAAGATAACGACATATCGCATATAACAATTAAAAAACCCCCGACGCGAAATACGAACATTTAACATTTTCATGCTTTTCAAATGTTCCTATTTTGAATCGGGGGTTTTATAAATGTTATATATTTTTTTATTTCCTACTTTTCTTCACGGATTACCTTACAGCTTCCGATAACATGTATCAGTCCAAGGGTGCCCAGCGGAAGACATAACCTAACAAGTGGCCAGTTCTAATTGAGGTATGTTGAGAATGAAAAGCCTCTAAGTGTGGTTTGTCGGATTATGCATATAAATTTTTAATTATGAAAATCTATTGGTAGATGGCCGGGATCTGGGATCGAATCTTGACCACTCGGCTACCGGCGCAGCATCTTACGTAGGTACCTAATTATGAAAAACACTTATATAACACACTTTTTTTTTTTGGGAGAGCGAGAAGGGTAAAGGTGACAGTCGGATATGCTGGTGGTTTTATATAAGCACAAACTAGAAGTCGCTAGCTTTGTGTCGAGATCTTTGCACAGGCTCTTATGAAACCTGAATATCTTGGAAACTTCTTACCCGATTTTCATCTGACATATCTAAGAACCTGCTCTGAAGACTTATGTATCGCAAAAAACCGTATTAAAAACGGTCCAGCCATTTTAAAGAAAAATGGAAACAGACATATCAACGCAAAAAAAATAATTCTCACAAACGTCTCCGTTCCGACGTGGGTAATAAAACAATGACCCCCGCCGCGTCTATCTGTCTCTCCGCAATTTTGTGTATATTAGTTAATTAAATTGGAATAAAAGTTAGGGCAAGCATGGGGCAAGCAAGCTTTCATGGAATATGCTGCCTAAACAAAATACATATAGGTATATATAAAGAATTGTGTAGAATTAAATGTATCTACAAAAAGTCCATTGTAGCACATAATGAATGAATAGAATAACATTGGAAATACACAAAAATAAAAATTAAAAATACTTTAAAAAAAATCACGGGTTGTCTTACAGCTCCCGGGAACCGTTGCCGGACCCAGCGGAAGACAAAGTCGTCCTCATTTAGCCGAAGATTTTTTTGAGGCTATACCTAATGAGTGGCCAGATCTGTTGAGGTATGTAGCCTCTTTGTACCGTTTGTCGGATAATGTACATATTTTTTTTATTATAAAAACCAACGAGTAATTCATTTCCTTATACTCGTTGTAAAAAAACCCATTGGTACATGGTTGGATGTGGGGATCGAACCCGCGACTTCTCAGTTGTGAGCCAACGTTTTACCCACTCGACCACCGACACCCTACTATTTTACAAATCTTTACAACTAAAAGTAGTTCCCATCCGCTGGCAGCAATACCATGTTGTATGGATTTTCTATTTTTAGCTCAATAACAGCAAAATATTGAAATACAAAATACATTTTTCCTATTTCAATTTTCATCAATTTACTATTAATAAGCACGATATTTATAACGTACCGTTTATTTTTAGTATTGTCAACTAACCTTCTGTAGGCCTTGTGAATCGTATTAAAAATTTTACGAGTGTATAAAATAGAAACTACATAAAATACAAACCATTATAAAATGAATTAAATAAGGTCTTAAATATATTTTAAATAATTAAATAAAACTTAACGGTAATATCTAATTTGTGTAAACTTAAAATAAAAAAATAACGTTTTTTTATTTCACAAATTGATTTCTGAGAGGCAACTTTTTTTAATAATAATTATTTTGATGATGTGGGTATGAAATAATCACAATATGATTCACAGAAATTTCGGGCTGTCAAGAATACCTATATAAAAAACGGGCAAGCGCGGGTTGTTTTACATAAGAGAATGCATTATATAGTTATACTAGTTAGACCTTTGTATGTATTGCCATTATTGTCATTAATGAGATCGAGCAAAATACCTTTCTTGTATGGGGACCTCTTTAATTTTTAACTTTAATTTTTTTTATTATTTGTTGTTATAGCCATAGTAGTACGTACTCTATGAAAATTTCAAGTGTCTACCTATTACGGTTCAAAAGATACAGCCTTGTGACGGACAGACAGACAGCGGAGCCTTGTAAAAGTGGGATAAAAATAAAAAAAGCTCAACGTCAAAGTATCAACTGGCATTCAAAATTTATTTTCCTTTATATTTTATTTTATAGTAATTAATATATCTTATCTTTTTCTATATATATACTATTTAAAATTAAGTAAAATCAAATAAAAGTAATTACAAGATATATACAAAAAGGACTATACAAAAATACAAAATTATAACGAAATAGTTGACATTTGGATGACATGTCGGAATCAGAACAACAACAAATAATTATTTTAAATAAACGCTCAATAAAAACAGAAAATACAATGATACAGAAAGAAAGGAAAATATTATTTAAGATACAATGATAACAAGATCCGGAGCTATACTACACGCACGCCCAACACCCTCGGGATCGTCGCTGGAAGGAACTTCAGTGTTTGTGCGGGAAGTGGTGGAGCCAGCACAAACACCACAGGCAGACCCCAAAGCTGCAGATGCCACTCAAACATCAAGTTCCAGCGACGAGTTCTTCTCACCACAAACGTCACCAACACCAACACGACGGAGAGGAAAGCCCCAGCCCCCGGCACGCCTAGGACCTGCAAAACATGATGTTTTGCAAAAGGCCCCTGCTACCGGTGGTGCAGTGCGCCGCATGAAATGGACAAATAAAATAAATGTGAATGTCATGCGAGCGTACTATGAGGCTACAGAGGGGGGAACTAACCTCACTGCGTACCGTGTCCGGATGCTCCCTTTGTTTCAGACCCTGGAACCAACTGTCAACGTTTCGGTTCAACGACTGTCGGATCAAGTGCGGGCAATCCAACGCTGTCACATGCTGGATGAGCCCGTGCTGGAGAGGCTGCGCTCAGAATTTCAAAGTAACTGCATCATCCCTGTCCCATCACAACCTGCGGTAAGCGAACTAACATCATATCCCGCTACCCCGCAGACTGTTGATGTAGACACGGATAATGCAGTTATTACAGTAAGTAGCCAGTATAATGAGCACTTGAGGAGCGTTTTGGAAGATGTGATTTCGAAGTATCGAAATACACTGCCCTTACTTAGACCACGTTTACCACGTTTGCCTATGCACAAAAAAAACATAGAGATGATGGGTACCCTAGATTCACTATTATCAAATTATTTTGATAATAGTGAAAACCTCGCCGACACGCATTCGATCCTGTACTGCGCCGCGGTTACGGCTTGTCGTGTAGCAGGAGTTAAGTTCTTCAGTGAAGACCATACTACACGACCAAAACCTACCGTACCCGCGTGGCAGAGCAGGATCCAACGGCGAATTGACGAGGCTAGGGTACTTATAGGCAAACTAACCTGCTTCAGGACGGGCAACACTCGCCCGCGAGTGATGCGTTTTGTGCATCGAGCTTTCTCGGACACTGACATCAGACCCCGGGATTATATGTCTCGAGTCACAGAACGCATCGACTTCCTGAAGCAGAAAGTTTGTGCATGGGCAAACCGCATTCGTAGGTATAAGTTACGAGTAGACCGATACATACTGAATCGCATATTCCAAAGTGATCAAAGGCGGGTATATAGAGACTGGGAACGATCTAAACAAATTGTGACTGAGGGAAGTCTACCAGATGTTGAAACCACCAATTCATTCTGGCAAAACATCTGGTCGACTCCCGTCAGTCACACGGAAGACGCTTGGATGGAGGATGTTAAGCGGGCCTGTGAGTCTGTGCCAGAGATGGGGTCTGTCATTATTGACCCCATCGATGTAGTTTGTGCGGTCCGTCCTATGGCAAATTGGAAGTCTCCAGGGCCCGACGGACTACACAACTATTGGCTAAAATGGTTACGCAGCTCACACGCTCGCTTAGCATCCCAATTCCAAGACGCAATTGAGTTTGGATCGATCCCAGAATTTATGACTACAGGCATTACCCGCCTGCTGTATAAGTCCGGTAGTACCACGGATCCTAAGAACTATAGACCCATAACATGCTTACCTACCATCTACAAGCTCCTTACATCCATTTTGAGAATCAAAATTGGTAGCCATATAGACACTAATTCCATCATGTCAGCTTCTCAGAATGGATGTAGGGCTGGGTCCCGTGGTACTAAAGAACTTCTCCTCATTGACATGACCATTAGCCAACAAGTTCGACGTAACTGAAAGAATCTATCGGCATGCTGGATAGATTACAAAAAAGATTATGACTCTGTACCACATACCTGGCTCATGAGGGTGCTGGAGTTGTATAAAATCGATACAACTCTACGCACCTTCCTGAGCTCATGTATGGGGCACTGGAAAACAGTCCTCATCTATCCAGGATGCCGAAGAGCTTTCGGCGACGACGAACTAATCAGGATTAAACGGGGTATATTCCAAGGCGATAGTTTGAGTCCCTTGTGGTTCTGCTTGGCCCTAAACCCACTCAGCACACTGCTAGGGGTTTCAGGGCTAGGCTACCGTTTGCGGAGAGAGAGTCAAGTTATATCGCACTTACTTTACATGGATGATTTGAAGTTATTTGCCCAAAACAAATCACAACTGATAGATTTACTAAGGATAACTGAAAACTTTAGTAAATCTATCAGTATGGAGTTTGGTTTGGACAAATGTGCGATCATACATGTAAAGCGAGGAGTGATAACGGAATCTGAGAGTACACAACTCACAGATTCTGTAAAACTTGATTCACTCTCTGAAAACGAAACCTACAAGTATTTGGGTATGTCACAGGCAATAGCAATCAATGAGACAGACATGAAACAATCTTTGAAGGAACGCTTCTATGGCCGCCTGAAAAAAGTACTGAAGAGTCTTTTATCAAGCGGAAATAAAGTGCGTGCCTTTAATGGTTGGGTCATGCCTGTCTTATTGTATTCCTTTGGCATACTCAAGTGGACTCAAACTGAACTGGACGCCCTGGACAGACGAGTTCGGACACTATTGACCGCATATCGTATGCATCACCCACGCTCATCTGTAATGAGACTGTACATCCCACGGAAATGTGGAGGTCGTGGCTTTCTTAACGCTAAGACTCTCCACAATCGTGAGGTATACAGTCTCAGAGAATATTTTCTCAACAATGAGGGAGTGATGCATGGAGATGTGGTCAAGGTAGACAAGGGCTTTACCCCGTTATCCTTGGCTAAAGAGAACTGGCACAAACCTGTAATACTGAGTACCAATGACCGCAAGGAGGTATGGCAGAGCAAGGAGTTACACGGAAGGTTCTACAAGGCTCTTCATGGTTCTGATGTAGACCTTTTGACTTCCGTGTCCTGGCTACGCTTCGGTGATCTCTTTGGAGAAACCGAAGGTTTTACCTGTGCAATTATGGACGAAGTTGTCAAGACGAATAACTACCGGAAATACATCATTAAGGACGGCACGGCTGACATCTGTCGAGCATGCCATCGTCCCGGAGAATCAATCAGACATGTTATTTCCGGTTGTTCTAGTCTTGCCAACGGCGAGTACTTGCACAGGCACAACCAAGTAGCCAGGATTATACACCAACAACTTGCTTTACGATACAACCTTGTAGTCACGGAAGTACCGTACTACATGTATGTGCCTGAACCAGTTCTTGAAAATGGTCATGCCACGCTCTACTGGGATCGATCTATCATCACAGACAGAACTATTGTTGCCAATAAACCTGATATTGTGTTGGTAGATTGATCAGCGCGCCTTGCAATGATAATCGATGTCACTATCCCACATGACGACAATCTTGTGAAAGCTGAGAAAGATAAACAATCAAAATATCTTGACTTGGCTCACGAGATTGTCGACATGTGGAATGTGAAATCGGCGATCATTGTACCGATAGTTGTGACGGTCAATGGTCTTTTTGCTAAGAGTTTTGACCGTCACCTTAGGAGACTTGAGATTGGCAGTTGGGTCAAGGGTCAGATCCAGAAGGCAGTACTCCTCAGTACGGCCCGTATTGTGAGGAGGTTCCTCTCTCTGCAGCCCTAACCACCGGTAGTTTGGGTATTAACCTCGCTTCCGGGGGGATAAATCCTTTTTTTATATTTTTATATATTTTTGTTTTTTTTTTTATACCTAAATATGTAAAAATATAATTTAAAGAAATATGTGAAATAAAGATAATGATAATTTTAATGAAAAGCTATACCTACCTACCTAATAATTTTCAAAAATATGAAACTCATTACTTATATTTTTTAGCTATGTGCTTTTGAGTGTTATTTCACATCATATTTAAAATTTTCATAAGAAGAAAGTTTATAGGTACACTAAGAAATCTATGCGCATTTATGAAACACTGAATGAAGATTTCATTCTTTGAACTCAATAAAACAAAAGCAAGAATTGATTATCATACATACATACATAAAAGTCATGCCTATTTCCCAGAGGGGTAGGTAGAGTCTACGGATTTCCACTTGCTTCTTCAGCTTAGGGTACCTACTTCTGAAGTGGCCTTTCTCAAAAACTCTTCCGATTATCCTTTTTTATCTTCTTGCATCCATCCTTTCTATTATTATAATAAAAGTGCAAAACAAATGGTTCATTGAAATACAATGTATTTCGTATCTAATTTATTCATCAAAACAAAATCGTCTTGGAAACATTTGAAGACATTATTTTTTATTCATTTGACACTCCTCAGAAAACGTTTAGGGAATTTTATTTTAATAATCTGCATACATTTCGGCTAATGCACGGTTTTGAATGTCTTAAAATACTTGCTACCATCACTAAATTCAAGCCCCTCGTTCATTAAATTACTCCAAATAAAGGAAAAAAAATACGGCAGGCTTGTTTGCCCCGACATTGACTTTTTTTAAACATTTTACCTGGCAATTTAATAATTCAATCACTACATAATTATAAAACAAGGTCCCCCGCCACGTCTCTCTGTCTGTGCCCGATTCACTCTGAAATCATAGAGTAAGTAGCAATCACTATGTTCTTTAATAAGAGTCGGGACTGCCACTTAGGTCTGAAAGGTACTGCCAACCTAACAACATCGTACTGTGGATTAATTGTTATAGAAATATTTGCTATGTCTGTCATTTGTATATGGCGTGAAAGAGATGGCGATACAACGCCATTAGTATTGGCTTTTTTTTCCTAGCCCTATTTTTTGTTCTAAGTTGCGCCAGCCTGTCTGACACTACTGAACAGATTTTATTTCGGTTTTTTTTGATCTCCAACAGATCGCGTCTTTTACAAAATACTTAAACTAGTCTAATTTTAAAAGAAACATTTTTATTTGATTGATTATTTATTTTTCGTCGTATTAGAGGGGAAAAAAACTTCTAAATTTAAAAACATTAATTTTGATGAAATATTAAAGGAGATATAGCGTACCGAAAAAAAGCACCCTTGAGAAATATTATATATAGAGATTACTAAATCATATTTGGAAATTAGTGAAACAATTCGGGGAAAAGCTTACTCTTCATTTCAATTTTAATTTAAAATCCTGTATTTAATTTTATTGCGATCACGACAACACAACTAAATTTCAATAAAATTGTCGCATATATAAACTAAATTAAACTCAGGATTCTAGGATTAGGATTGCTCCTTCCTCAATACTATTAATCAATAATATTTGTTGTTATTCCACGCAGATATGAATTATTATTTCCTTTTCCAGTTACCTACTAAAATTTTTAGGAAAAAAAATCGTCCAATTTAAGCTGGGCAGATATATTACAAAAATACTTTTATAAATATGAATATCAATATATCACGTATACAACCAATGGTAGATGACCTTGTACCAAAGTCAAGGCGCACAAAGTGACCCATCAGGTGTCATTTGCATAGAAATTGGGGCTGCATAATTTATTTTTTAACTTGTTACATTTCCATAACTAAACACAATATTTGTATAGGAAAGTAATGTGGAATATTTACATATTATTCAATCTAGATTTCTTATGTTTACCTGACTGTACCATCACGGCCTTTATGGTTTATGGTGTGAATGGGTATACAATTATTAAATTTCACTATTGATAAAGACGTAGTAGAGTAACACTGTTTCGTGAGCTAAGGCAACCCGTAAAGAAAGAAAAAAATAAAAAAAGGCTACGCGAAGGCTTTCCTTTCCATCCGAAGTAAGATAAGTCTATTGAAAAATAATAATTTGTACTCAAAGACAAATTTGTGATTACATAGCCTTAACATTTTTTGTCTTCCTCTGGGTACCCTGGGACCGTAAACAAGGTTTCAAGAGCTGAAGCAGGCTGGCGCCGCAACTTAGAACAAAAAATTAGGGCTAGGAAAAATGAGCCAATACTAATGGCGTCGTATCGCCATCTCTTTCACGCCATATACAGATGACAGAGATAGCAAATATGTCTATACCAATCCACAGTACGATGTTGTTAGGTTGGCAGTACCTTTCAGCCCTAAGTTTGTTTCATTTTAATGTATGGCAGTCCAGACTCTTATTAAATAACATAGGGATTGCTACTTATTCTATGGCTGTAAGGCAATAATGAAGAGAGATAGAAAGAAGATTTTTAGAGAGTCAATTCTAATTAATATTATAAATGCGAAAGTGTGTTTATTTGTTTGTTTGTTCTTATTTCACGACCGAGAGATGGCCGTCAGATGGTCCAACCCATTTTCCGAGAGGTTGGTACTGTCAGCCAACAGTGTTTGCGTGTGTGTGACGAGAAAGAGAAAGAGAAATAGAGAAGGAGAACGCATCAGCAGTGTTGTGTATAAAGTGTTAATGTTTTCAGGATATAATGTTAATTTTACTTATTACCAAGGTGAAATGTCAGATGTTATACATCATATGCGACTACTGTAAGGTTCGCTCGTTTTTTTTCATAGAGGTAGCTGGAGTACCGGAGAGTGATATATGTTACTTAGAAAATATCTCATTCTCCCGGGAAAACGGAATTGTTGTATCGGTGCGAAGGCGGGGCGGGGCGGGTCGCTAGATGAGAGATATTTAGAAATAGCAAAAAATTAATACAAATATATTTATTGTATGCCCGTTAGTTATACCGCGTCACAAACCACATGTTGATTCAGAAACAACGTAATTTGACAAACAATAAATATTTATACAAGCGACTAATTCTTAAAAAATCAAAATCTGTCCAAAGAAAACATAATATTGCGCACAATTAGTGTGTACATTTACTACCTAAGTACGTCAAAGTAGTATTTTACAAACAAGTGTAATTTCTTGAGAACTAAATGAAAATAAGGATGTTTTTAATGGGAAACACATACCTAATACAGTTTTTAGGAATCAACATTGTACATGATTTTTGCAGGAAAAATCTTAATATTACAAAAGTATGTCAATAGATGCTTCCTTATTTATTTCTTTTTAAAAAAGACATGGATATTTGTGTGTGTGAAAAACTCCCGCGCGCCATGAAGGTGGACGAGTAAATCATGTATGGTAGTTTTTTTATTTAGTCGATAGACAATTCATATTTAGGACAATTTAAAAAAAACTGAATGGGTACCCTGGGGCCGGCAACGGTTCCCGGGAGCTGTAAGGCAACAAGTGAAGATTCTTTTTTTTAAACTTCAACACAAACTTTGCTTTCTGAATTAAAATTTTATGAATATTTCGTTTTTGAGTAATTTATCCAGTTCAATCACATCAAATTTCATCAGATGAGTCTAGACTGCTAGCAGTATTAACTATAATTAATACAGAAACGAGACTTAAAAAAACTTAAACTTAATCTAACCTAATAAAATCTAAATTTAAATATAAAATAAGGAATTAAGATGTGGGCCCATGTATGCTTGTGATGTTCCAAGCACCTTACTGCATTGTCGCGCTGAATGGTTAGATATGCTCATTCTTTGGCCAAGATATATTCCCACTCGTGGGTCCTCAGATTTAAGCCGCAGTTCACGTCCCAACCAAATCTGTTGTTTTATTTGCCTATGTACCCAGAGTCTCGACAGCAAAGACCACAAAGTCGTGTGTGACCTCTACTGCCGAATACTTGGAGTATTTGTTCTGAGGTATAGTTTCAGCCGTTCTCCCAGTTGGTATAGATGTTTGTGGTATTGTAAGTACAAGAATCTAAACGATATGACTCTCGTTCCTTGGTTAAAGGGTAAGCATTTAGTATGTGAAGCTACCTATGTCGGTACAAAGAACTTCATCAAAAGCGGGCGCGGCAGCGACATCCGCTGAAAACTTCAAACGGCGTACATATGGTTCCTTAGAAAAACATCTTAAAATTACACGAGAAGAAATTACTTGAGAAAGTCTTCCGTTTGGTACGTACTGTACTCTGGGAACGAAAATACGGTGAAAAATTAGAAACCATCCCAACAATCTAATTATATGCGTAACAAATTTATATTTCCCGTATTATTTTAATAACCTCACTCAAATACACGCTAATCACATTAACATGTATGTAACTATTTTTGTACTTCCATAAATATGGACCCAGAGCATGCATAAAGTTAACTTGTAAGGAGATGTGTTGCTAAATCAAGGTTTTATGTATATTTGACATTTACCTATGTAAAGCTATTATTTCTTATTTATGTAGCGGTGGAACGCTAATTGATTGTAATATACTTTACATAATAAATGCAACATTAAAAGTACTGTCAGAATTTAAATTTTGCAAAGAAATAATTTCAGTGCGTCCATGGCCGAGTGGTTAAGACGTCTGGTATTAACTAGGCAGACCCCGGGTTCGATTTCGGATCCCGGCCATGTACCAATGGGGTTTTTAATTAAAAACTTATGTACATAATCCGAAAAACCACACTTTAGAAGCTTTTTCATCTCAACAAAACTAGCCACTCGTTAGGTATAGCCTCACAAATACCATCGGCTAAACGACGAAGACGAGACTTGGTCTTCCCCTGGGTACCCTGGACCCGTAACACGGTTTCGGGAGCTGTAAGACAACCCGTGAAGAAAGAAAAAAAACCGGTCTTTGAACGACTAGAGATCACATACTTGTGCCATTTGCCGTAGAGACTTTAGATTCGTGGGGCCTAGATATAAACTCATTTTACAATTAATTGTCTCTAAGGCTAATCGACTCCTTAGGTGACCCTCGCACTGGCAGCTATTTTGAAAAACCTAAAGGCATTGCCATACAACATGGTATTGGTACCAGCGTGATGGGAACTATGCCGCTGGTAGAGGTATATAAAGAGTCATGTTCTAGCTAAATTTATGAGATTGCATGAAAATTGCTATGGAAATTAAATGTTTGTTTTGGGACGTGGTACAAAATTTACAGTATTACAAAGCTTTGGAATATTTAAGAGACACACGATATAGAATACAAAATGAAAGTTTTTGTTATTTTTTTAATTTTTCCTTTTGAATCTATCTAAGTTCTACGAGACTTGACCATGTTTACAGTATCAGACTATATCAAAAATACTAGAATTATGGCTTTTATTAATGTACATGATAGAGCACAAATCCTTGAGAGATTACCAAAAAAATCCATACATTCAATATGCGAAGGTAACTATTCGGAAATGTGAAATTTGTCGCCGCGGAGGTCCGACGGGAAGTCCTCGACCTTTCCATCATTAACTTGTTTTTATTATTTCAAGACAGATCAGGTAACCCGGTAGTTGACATAAGCGATCATTAACTCAAGGGCGTAAAAACCAATCAAAATATTGAAATATTTTGAAATACAATCGTATATATGATATTGTCAATATTAAGTTACGTTTTATAACTTTTCGGCGCCGACATAATTCATAATTTATTAGCATAATTTTGTTATACTAGAATATTCTATTGAGTTTGCTTTGTATTTTTTAATTTTTTTAACGGGTATTTTTGATATGTGACAAGAATTTTATCCCAAATGATTTCTGGGATATGCCTATATTAGTCTCTGATAAGGTTCCTGGGATAAACTATTCCCAATTTCTCTGTAAATAATCCACCTGTGTCACTGTAATTTAGCATTTAGTTACTTGTTCAATATATCTAAGTGAAATAGCTGTTATTTTTTCAATTGGTTTTATTGAATAGGAAATATTTGGAATAGTTTATCCATAGAACTATGGAAGAATAGAATTATGGATAGAACTCACCTTTGGGCAAAAAAAAATATGTCAATCCGTTTCTCTATTTTGGCGTGAAGGAAGGACAAAAAAATAACCAAGCAATCAAACAAACACACACATTCTCGCATTTTTATATTATATTTTTTCCGTTCTGCTAATTTTAGCACGGATCACTATAATAACCTAACCAACTACGTACGTAAATTTTTATATAATATCACGATCATCACGCCTTTTATCCCAAGAAGGGTAGGCAGATACAATCGAATGCCATTTGCTACTATCCTGACATACCTCTTTCGCTTCTTTTATATTCATCATACCATTCATACTTTTAATATTCCGTCGATCAAATTTTTTTTGATATTGTAACGAGTAGGTACTTAAATCGCATAAATAAATACCTAAACACATCAAGGTCGATAGACGTCTCTAGAAACATCCAGAGAGAATCATGTACAAACGAAAATGGACCGCCTAGCCATAGGTATCAAAATCGGCCGCGGTCGGTGTGTAGGTATTTGGCGCCGACCCGCATCGAGACGCGTCTACAACTTTGTACAACAATCTCGGCGTTTCTCGAATGTTCGGTGGGCTATATAAACAGAGGATCATTGGCGGAAATAACACAGTGCGAATAAGAGCGATCAAAGCGAAACAGCGAATTTAGTGCGACTAAGTGTTATTCTATAGTGTTTAATTATTTAACTGTATTTTTGTGGTGTTGAAGTAAAGTTTGTCTATTTAATCGGTATTTTAAATCTCTTCGAACCCTAGCTCGTAACAAATTGGTGTCAGGAGTGTGGGATTCAAAAATGCCGATTACACCACGTGACTCGTCGTTATCACGGCGACCCAAAACACGACAAACTACTGCTGGACATCACGGCGAGGAGGTCGAGAGGCTGCTGCTGCTGGAGCCGCTGCTGGTGCTGCTGGGAATGCTGCTGGTGGTGCCGGAGCTGCTGCTGGAGCCGCTGCTGGTGCTGCTGGGACTGCTGCTGTTGGTGCTGGAGCTGCTGCTGGAGTTGATACGGGTGCTGCGGGTTCTGCGGGTGCTCCTCAGGCATTCGATATGGGGATGCTGTTTCGGCTGATGGAGGAGCAGGCCCGACGTCAGGAGGAGCAGGCCCGACGACAGGAGGAGCAGACCCGACGACAGGAGGAGCAGGCCAGACGACAAGAGGAGGAGGCCAGACTTCGGGAGGAGCAGACTCGGCAGCTATTGGAGGAGCAGGCCAGGCGTCAAGAGGAGCAGGCCCGGCGTCAGGAGGAGCAGGCCAGACGACAGGAGGAGGAGGCCAGACGTCAGGAGGAGCAGACTCGACACCTATTTGAGGAACAGGCCCGACGTCAGGAGGAGCAGGCCCGACGACAAGAGGAGGAGGCCAGACTTCGGGAGGAGCAGACTTGCCGGCTGTTAAAGGAGCAGTCTGCTAACCTTAAGGAGCTGCTTTCAGAGTCACTGGGAAAGGTGACTATGGAGGTGAAGCAGCTACAGAGGGTTACAGACATGCACGAGGAGAGAATCGAAGACCTCGACATTCGTTATGAAGACCTCCAACAGCATTGCAAGGAAATACAGACTAGGATGAGCAGAGAACTGGATGCAAGACTTGACGACCGCTACGGAGAGTTGGAGGCACGACTTGACAGCCAATGCAAGGGGCTCCAGAATGAAGTAAGGAAACTGAAGCTGACCGCTCCTGTTTCTGGAGGCGCCATCGTCTCCGGCCCCCGAATCAAGGTGCCGCCGTACGACGGTACTACGTCCTGGACAGCGTACAAATTGCAGTTCCAAACGGTCGCCTCTGCCAACAGCTGGACAGACGAGCAATCTCTGACCGCCTTGACAGTGGCTTTAAGAGGCCGCGCACTGTCTGTTTTGGAAGCCTCTCCAGACAGCTGCACCACGTACGGGAACCTGATCGAGGCAATGGACTCCAGGTACGGCTGGTGAAAACCTGCAGCAATGGGCTCTGGAGATCGAGAAGATCGTAAGGAAGGCGTACCCATCTGCCGGACAAGAGTTCATTGCTGCGAACCTCGTACAATCATTCATCGACGGCATCCGCAGCATGGAGGTAAGAGCTGCAGTTCGACTGGGCCACCACAGCACCTTGAAGGATGCGCTAGCCCATGCTCTAGAGGTGGAAGCCGTGAGACAGGAGCCTCGTTCTCAGCGATTGCGACAAGTGGCGGAGGAGGCCACTCCAACAACGACACCTGTAGCAGAGAGGCGTAGTTACTTACCCCGCTGCTTCCACTGCCACAAGCTGGGGCACCTTAAAGCTAGCTGCCCAGCGCTTAAACGACAAGGCACGGATCAACGAGTGCCGAAACGGGACGTCGGAGCTGATGTCCGTGCCGTAACTACGGAGCTTCCGGGAAACGAGTAACAGCCAGAGCCGCGGGGCGGGTACTGGCTGATCGTGACACAGCCCCAAAACTTACCATCCGACAAGTTTTCGACGGGAACAGTCTGGTGATCGCCGACTAGCCCCTTACAAAGGCTCGAATATTGCTCGGGACGAGCAAGTCTAAGCGGGGGGCAGTGTAACGAGTAGGTACTTAAATCGCATAAATAAATACCTAAACACATCAAGGTCGATAGACGTCTCTAGAAACATCCAGAGAGAATCATGTACAAACGAAAATTGCCTAGCCATAGGTATCAAAATCGGCCGCGGTCGGTGTGTAGGTATTTGGCGCCGACCCGCATCGAGACGCGTCTACAACTTTGTACAACAATCTCGGCGTTTCTCGAATGTTCGGTGGGCTATATAAACAGAGGATCATTGGCGGAAATAACACAGTGCGAATAAGAGCGATCAAAGCGAAACAGCGAATTTAGTGCGACTAAGTGTTATTCTATAGTGTTTAATTATTTAACTGTATTTTTGTGGTAATTGACCTGAGTGTTGAAGTAAAGTTTGTCTATTTAATCGGTATTTTAAATCTCTTCGAACCCTAGCTCGTAACAATATGTTAAATAAAAGTGGTGTACTTTTCGTCCTCTTCCAGTATATCTTTACACTTCAGCCATAGAAACCTTTTTAGTCAATTAGAAAAATATATCTTTTTAATAATGATATTTGAAATAGACAGACAGATTTCCATTTTATTTATATGAATAGGTAATTAAAGGGCCTAACGCCGGAAAATATATTTTAATTAATATAGCTTGGTCTGTCTACACTTCATTGGGCCATGTTTTATAATATTTATGATTTGTTTAAACAATGATGTTTGAATATTAATTATTTGTTATTATGTACTTTTATAATTTATGTATGTATAAGACAGGTTGATAGAATGATCGTTAGTGTCATTATTTATACCATATTTATTGTTATGTTGAAAGAATGAAGGATGAAAGATTGACTAAAAAGGTTTATATGCCTGAAGTGAAAGGAAATACTGGCAGAGGACGACCTAGGTGTACTTTTATTGAACATATAAAAATGCATTGATTGATGGAAATATTAAAAGTACACACAATCGCCGAGCATGTATGAAAGGTATGATGAATATTAAAGAAGCGAAAGGGGTATGTCAAGATCGTATGAAATTTCATTCTATTGTCTCGGCCTACCTCTCTTAGGATAAAAGGCGTGATGATATATAGATACTTATTGTTTTATTGGTATTTACTTAATTATTTATAGCTGTTGCCCTGCACTACTTCGTATACGCGACCGTCGTGAAGTTAGCGGCCAAAAGTTAGCGGCCAAAGTAAACCGACCAAATTAAAGAGACTATATTTTTTCTCGCATATTAACCTAGCTGTAGGTATTTAACTATTTATATAAGAATAAATATTACATGTAGGTTTATATAAAAAGTAAGAAAAATTAAAAGTGTAAAAATCTCACAATTCGATATTAAAAAAAAAAATGTTTAAGAAATTGCTTAGTGCCACTCCAGAATTCAGTCAGGGTGACGCAGAATGAAGTGCTATTTGAGGTGAGGAGGGCGTTAAGGATTTACAGTGGCTTCTTCAGGGTCACATATAAAGGATAAGAGGAACATGGACAATATTCAATATCTTGACATTCAAAATTTAATTTTGTTTAAGAAATTGCTTGGTGCCACTCTAGAATTCAGTCAGGGTGACGCAGAATGTAGTTCTCTTTGAGGAGAGGTGAACTTTAAGGACTTACGGTGGCTTCTTCAGGGTCACATAAAGGATAAAAGGATTATTGGCAATATTCAATATCTAGACATTCAAAATTTAATTTTGTTCAAGAAATTGCTTGGTGCCACTCTAGAATTCAGTCAGGGTGACGCAGAATGTAGTTCTCTTTGAGGAGAGGTGAACTTTAAGGACTTACGGTGGCTTCTTCAGGGTCACATCTAAAGGATAACAGGAACATGGACAATATTCAATATCTTGACATTCAAAATTTAAATTTGTTCAAGAAATTGCTTGGTGCCACTCTAGAATTCAGTCAGGGTGACGCAGAATGAAGTTCTCTTTAAGGTGAGGTAGACTTTAAGGACTTACGGTGGCTTCTTCAGGGTCACATAAAAAGAATAAAAGGAACATCGACAATATTAAAAATCTCGACATTCAAAACTAAATTTTGTTCAAGAAATTGCTTGGTGCCACTCTAGAATTTAGTCAGGGTGATGCAGAATGAAGTTCTCTTTAAGGTAAGGTAGTCTTTAAGGACTTACGGTGGCTTCTTCAGGGTCACATAAAGGATAAAAGGATTATTGGCAATATTCAATATCTAGACATTCAAAATTTAATTTTGTTCAAGAAATTGCTTGGTGCCACTCTAGAATTTAGTCAGGGTGATGCAGAATGAAGTTCTCTTTAAGGTAAGGTAGTCTTTAGGACTTACGGTGGCTTCTTCAGGGTCACATAAAAAGAATAAAAGGAACATCGACAATATTAAAAATCTCGATATTCAAAATTAAATTTTGTTCAAGAAATTGCTTGGTGCCACTCTAGAATTCAGTCAGGGTGATGCAGAATGAAGTTCTCTTTAAGGTAAGGTAGTCTTTAAGGACTTACGGTGGCTTCTTCAGGGTCACATCTAAAGGATAAGAGGAACATTGGCAATATTCTATATCTTGACATTCAAAATTTAATTTTGTTCAAGAAATTGCTTGGTGCCACCCTAGAATTCAGTCAGGGTGACGCAGAATGAAGTTCTCTTTAAGGTGAGGTAGACTTTAAGGACTTACGGTGGCTTCTTCAGGGTCACATAAAAAGAATAAAAGGAACATCGACAATATTAAAAATCTCGACATTCAAAACTAAATTTTGTTCAAGAAATTGCTTGGTGCCACTCTAGAATTTAGTCAGGGTGATGCAGAATGAAGTTCTCTTTAAGGTAAGGTAGTCTTTAAGGACTTACGGTGGCTTCTTCAGGGTCACATAAAGGATAAAAGGATTATTGGCAATATTCAATATCTAGACATTCAAAATTTAATTTTGTTCAAGAAATTGCTTGGTGCCACTCTAGAATTTAGTCAGGGTGATGCAGAATGAAGTTCTCTTTAAGGTAAGGTAGTCTTTAAGGACTTACGGTGGCTTCTTCAGGGTCACATCTAAAGGATAAGAGGAACATGGACAATATTCAATATCTTGACATTCAAAATTTAAATTTGTTCAAGAAATTGCTTGGTGCCACTCTAGAATTCAGTCAGGGTGACGCAGAATGAAGTTCTCTTTAAGGTGAGGTAGACTTTAAGGACTTACGGTGGCTTCTTCAGGGTCACATAAAAAGAATAAAAGGAACATCGACAATATTAAAAATCTCGATATTCAAAATTAAATTTTGTTCAAGAAATTGCTTGGTGCCACTCTAGAATTCAGTCAGGGTGATGCAGAATGAAGTTCTCTTTAAGGTAAGGTAGTCTTTAAGGACTTACGGTGGCTTTTTCAGGGTCACATATAAAGGATAAGAGGAACATGGACAATATTCAATATCTTGACATTCAAAATTTAATTTTGTTTAAGAAATTGCTTGGTGCCACTCTAGAATTCAGTCAGGGTGACGCAGAATGTAGTTCTCTTTGAGGAGAGGTGAACTTTAAGGACTTACGGTGGCTTCTTCAGGGTCACATAAAGGATAAAAGGATTATTGGCAATATTCAATATCTAGACATTCAAAATTAAATTTTGTTCAAGAAATTGCTTGGTGCCACTCTAGAATTCAGTCAGGGTGACGCAGAATGAAAATCTCTTGAAGGTGAGGTAGACTTTAAGGACTTACGGTGGCTTCTTCAAGGTCACATAAAAAGAATAAAAGGAACATCGACAATATTAAAAATCTCGATATTCAAAATTTAATTTTGTTCAAGAAATTGCTTGGTGCCACTCTAGAATTCAGTCAGGGTGACGCAGAATGAAGTTCTCTTTAAGGTAAGGTAGTCTTTAAGGACTTAAGGTGGCTTTTTCAGGGTCACATCTAAAGGATAAGAGGAACATGGACAATATTCAATATCTTGACATTCAAAATTTAAATTTGTTCAAGAAATTGCTTGGTGCCACTCTAGAATTCAGTCAGGGTGACGCAGAATGAAGTTCTCTTTAAGGTGAGGTAGACTTTAAGGACTTACGGTGGCTTCTTCAGGGTCACATAAAAAGAATAAAAGGAACATCGACAATATTAAAAATCTCGATATTCAAAATTAAATTTTGTTCAAGAAATTGCTTGGTGCCACTCTAGAATTCAGTCAGGGTGACGCAGAATGAAGTTCTCTTTAAGGTAAGGTAGACTTTAAGGACTTACGGTGGCTTCTTCAGGGTCACATAAAAAGAATAAATGGATCATTGGCAATATTCAATATCTTGACATTCAAAACTAAATTTTGTTCAAGAAATTGCTTGGTGCCACTCTAGAATTCAGTCAGGGTGACGCAGAATGAAGTTCTCTTTAAGGTGAGGTAGACTTTAAGGACTTACGGTGGCTTCTTCAGGGTCACATAAAGGATAAAATGATTATTGGCAATATTCAATATCTAGACATTCAAAATTTAATTTTGTTCAAGAAATTGCTTGGTGCCACTCTAGAATTTAGTCAGGGTGATGCAGAATGAAGTTCTCTTTAAGGTAAGGTAGACTTTAAGGACTTAAGGTGGCTTCTTCAGGGTCACATCTAAAGGATAAATGGATCATTGGCAATATTCAATATCTTGACATTCAAAACTAAATTTTGTTCAAGAAATTGCTTGGTGCCACTCTAGAATTCAGTCAGGGTGACGCAGAATGAAGTTCTCTTTAAGGTGAGGTAGACTTTAAGGACTTACGGTGGCTTCTTCAGGGTCACATAAAGGATAAAAGGATTATTGGCAATATTCAATATCTAGACATTCAAAATTTAATTTTGTTCAAGAAATTGCTTGGTGCCACTCTAGAATTTAGTCAGGGTGATTCAGAATGAAGTTCTCTTTAAGGTAAGGTAGACTTTAAGGACTTACGGTGGCTTCTTCAGGGTCACATAAAGGATAAAAGGATTATTGGCAATATTCAATATCTAGACATTCAAAATTTAATTTTGTTCAAGAAATTGCTTGGTGCCACTCTAGAATTCAGTCAGGGTGACGCAGAATGAAGTTCTCTTTAAGGTAAGGAAGACTTTAAGGACTTACGGTGGCTTCTTCAGGGTCACATAAAAAGAATAAATGGATCATTGGCAATATTCAATATCTTGACATTCAAAACTAAATTTTGTTCAAGAAATTGCTTGGTGCCACTCTAGAATTCAGTCAGGGTGACGCAGAATGAAGTTCTCTTTAAGGTGAGGTAGACTTTAAGGACTTACGGTGGCTTCTTCAGGGTCACATAAAGGATAAAAGGATTATTGGCAATATTCAATATCTAGACATTCAAAATTTAATTTTGTTCAAGAAATTGCTTGGTGCCACTCTAAAATTTAGTCAGGGTGATTCAGAATGAAGTTCTCTTTAAGGTAAGGTAGACTTTAAGGACTTACGGTGGCTTCTTCAGGGTCACATAAAGGATAAAAGGATTATTGGCAATATTCAATATCTAGACATTCAAAATTTAATTTTGTTCAAGAAATTGCTTGGTGCCACTCTAGAATTCAGTCAGGGTGACGCAGAATGAAGTTCTCTTTAAGGTAAGGTAGACTTTAAGGACTTACGGTAGCTTCTTCAGGGTCACATAAAAAGAATAAATGGATCATTGGCAATATTCAATATCTTGACATTCAAAACTAAATTTTGTTCAAGAAATTGCTTGGTGCCACTCTAGAATTCAGTCAGGGTGACGCAGAATGAAGTTCTCTTTAAGGTGAGGTAGACTTTAAGGACTTACGGTGGCTTCTTCAGGGTCACATAAAGGATAAAAGGATTATTGGCAATATTCAATATCTAGACATTCAAAATTTAATTTTGTTCAAGAAATTGCTTGGTGCCACTCTAGAATTCAGTCAGGGTGACGCAGAATGAAGTTCTCTTTAAGGTGAGGTAGACTTTAAGGACTTACGGTGGCTTCTTCAGGGTCACATAAAGGATAAAAGGATTATTGGCAATATTCAATATCTAGACATTCAAAATTTAATTTTGTTCAAGAAATTGCTTGGTGCCACTCTAGAATTCAGTCAGGGTGACGCAGAATGAAGTTCTCTTTAAGGTGAGGTAGACTTTAAGGACTTACGGTGGCTTCTTCAGGGTTACATAAAAAGAAAAAAAGGAACATCGAAAATATTAAAAAATATTAAATATTGAATATTGCCAATGATCCATTTATCCTTTGTATGTGACCCTGAAGAAGCCACCGTAAGTCCTTAAAGTCTACCTCACCTTAAAGAGAACTTCATTCTGCATCACCCTGACTAAATTCTAGAGTGGCACCAAGCAATTTCTTGAACAAAATTAAATTTTGAATGTCTAGATATTGAATATTGCCAATAATCCTTTTATCCTTTATGTGACCCTGAAGAAGCCACCGTAAGTCCTTAAAGTCTACCTCACCTTAAAGAGAACTTCATTCTGCGTCACCCTGACTGAATTCTAGAGTGGCACCAAGCAATTTCTTGAACAAAATTAAAATTTGAATGTCGAGATTTTTAATATTGTCGATGTTCCTTTTATTCTTTTTATGTGACCCTGAAGAAGCCACCGTAAGTCCTTAAAGTCTACCTCACCTTAAAGAGAACTTCATTCTGCATCACCCTGACTAAATTCTAGAGTGGCACCAAGCAATTTCTTGAACAAAATTAAATTTTGAATGTCTAGATATTGAATATTGCCAATAATCCTTTTATCCTTTATGTGACCCTGAAGAAGCCACCGTAAGTCCTTAAAGTCTACCCCACCTTAAAGAGAACTTCATTCTGCGTCACCCTGACTGAATTCTAGAGTGGCACCAAGCAATTTCTTGAACAAAATTAAAATTTGAATGTCGAGATTTTTAATATTGTCGATGTTCCTTTTATTCTTTTTATGTGACCCTGAAGAAGCCACCGTAAGTCCTTAAAGTCTACCTCACCTTAAAGAGAACTTCATTCTGCGTCACCCTGACTGAATTCTAGAGTGGCACCAAGCAATTTCTTGAACAAATTTAAATTTTGAATGTCAAGATATTTAATATTGTCCATGTTCCTCTTATCCTTTAGATGTGACCCTGAAGAAGCCACCGTAAGTCCTTTAAGACTACCTCACCTTAAAGAGAACTTCATTCTGCGTCACCCTGACTGAATTCTAGAGTGGCACCAAGCAATTTCTTGAACAAAATTTAATTTTGAATATCGAAATTTTTAATATTGTCGATGTTCCTTTTATTCTTTTTATGTGACCCTGAAGAAGCCACCGTAAGTCCTTAAAGTCTACCTCACCTTAAAGAGAACTTCATTCTGCGTCACCCTGACTGAATTCTAAAGTGGCACCAAGCAATTTCTTGAACAAATTTAAATTTTGAATGTCAAGATATTGAATATTGTCCATGTTCCTCTTATCCTTTAGATGTGACCCTGAAGAAGCCACCGTAAGTCCTTAAAGACTACCTTACCTTAAAGAGAACTTCATTCTGCATCACCCTGACTAAATTTTAGAGTGGCACCAAGCAATTTCTTGAACAAAATTTAGTTTTGAATGTCAAGATATTGAATATTGCCAATGATCCATTTAACCTTTATATGTGACCCTGAAGAAGCCACCGTAAGTCCTTAAAGTCCACCACACCTCAAAGAAAAGTTCATTCTGCGTCACCCTGACTGAATTCTAGAGTGGCACCAAGCAATTTCTTAAACAAAATTTAATTTTGAATATCGAGATTTTTAATATTGTCCATGTTCCTCTTATCCTTTAGATGTGACCCTGAAGAAGCCACCGTAAGTCCTTAAAGACTACCTTACCTTAAAGAGAACTTCATTCTGCGTCACCCTGACTGAATTCTAGAGTGGCACCAAGCAATTTCTTGAACAAATTTAAATTTTGAATGTCAAGATATTGAATATTGTCCATGTTCCTCTTATCCTTTAGATGTGACCCTGAAGATGCCACCGTAAGTCCTTAAAGTCTACCTCACCTTAAAGAGAACTTCATTCTGCGTCACCCTGACTGAATACTAGAGTGGCACCAAGCAATTTCTTGAACAAAATTTAGTTTTGAATGTCAAGATATTGAATATTGCCAATGATCCATTTATCCTTTATATGTGACCCTGAAGAAGCCACCGTAAGTCCTTAAAGACTACCTTACCTTAAAGAGAACTTCATTCTGCATCACCCTGACTGAATTCTAGAGTGGCACCAAGCAAAATATTGTCGATGTTCCTTTTATTCTTTTTATGTGACCCTGAAGAAGCCACCGTAAGTCCTTAAAGTCTACCTCTCCTTAAAGAGAACTTCATTCTGCGTCACTCTGACTGAATTCTAGAGTGGCACCAAGCAATTGCTTGAACAAAAATATTTTTTTAATGTCGAGATATTGTATATAGTCGATGTTTTCGTTTTCCTTTATATGTGACCCTGAAGAAGCCACTGTAAATCCTTAACGCCCTCCTCACCTCAAATAGCACTTCATTCTGCGTCACCCTGACTGAATTCTGGAGTGGCACTAAGCAATTTCTTAAACATATTTTTTTTTTAATATCGAATTGTGAGATTTTTACACTTTTAATTTTTCTTACTTTTTATATAAACCTACATGTAATATTTATTCTTATATAAATAGTTAAATACCTACAGCTAGGTTAATATGCGAGAAAAAATATAGTCTCTTTAATTTGGTCGGTTTACTTTGGCCGCTAACTTTTGGCCGCTAACTTCACGACGGTGTATACGCGTTGTATTAGGAATACAATTCACTATTTATAAGCTTCCTCAATGCAATGCAAAAATAATTTTTCAAATCGGTCCAGTAGTTTTTGAGTCTGTGGAACACGAATAAACAAATAAATATTAATTTTTATATATAAGATATTATTATGTTGATGTGTAGCAAAAAAGGTTTTTTTGAGAATTAAGGTTGATCTCTTTTTACTTTTGTACTGACTTTATTTATATTATAAACAGGAAAGTCGTATAAAAGGCAAAGACACTAAATTAACTTAAAAAATAAATATAAACAAAGTCAACAAATAAATTAGTATGATATTTATAATAAAAATACCTATATGCAAATTAACGCACCGTCTTACTTCTCTTTCACATCCATTGCTTGCAAAGCCGAAACTGCCAAACGTCGCAAATACGCATCTCTTCCTGAAGAATAATTCAGTTGGAGGCGCTTATAGTAGGTTCGTGGGGACCAAGTGCACGACTCCTCTACACAGAAATAGCCAAAAGAGTGCTGTCCCTCAACCAAAGAGCTGGCTCATATTTGGCCCAAATAAAAAGTATCGCCATCTAACGATTTTTTTTTTTTTGTTGTAGAAGGGGAAATCTTCAAAAGACACTCACGTACGAACGTGGGTAGTGTCAGATTCTTACTGACTAAAACCTCTCCCTGCATGTAACCTTTCGGCCATTCATGCGTCACCGGGCGCGTTTGGCTTCCACCTTACGGCTTCAGCCGAGAACCAAGGCGCCTAAGGGGACCACTGGCGGTCACCTCGGCTTAGGGCCTGTGGTGAGCGAGCGAGGAACGGGCTCGGGTCCGTCCCTCTGTGTAGTGAGAGAGGAGTCAAAAGGACTCTCCCGAAGGATAGAGTGTGCACGAGTGTCCGCGACGCGGATGTGTTGAGTAGTGATAGAGTGTTGTTGGATGGTGGAAGAAGTGGCTAGGGGGGTTTGAGCCTAGTCTTTTTCAAGGCTAGGGCTGCTTTTAGGTGGGAGGTGAGGATATCGTCCTTGTCTGACAGGACGTTTTTAGGTCTACGATATCGCCAGAAGGGTTTTATCGTATAGGAAACGGTGTCGGTTACCAACGGGTTAGGATGGATGGATGAAGAGGCGAAGTGACGGGTGGAGGCTCCTTTGAGGAATTGGGTAATTGAGGGGAGGTCCGTATCTTTATGAAGATCCCTGTTTCGGACGAACCAGGGTGCATTTGCAGCCTTGCGTAGGAAGGAGTTTTGGACTGTCTGTAGCCGTTTGATGCTACTGGGTGCCGCATGGGCAAATACTGGAGAGGCATAGGTCATGATGGGCCGTATGCAGAGTTTATAGAGATGCAACTTGTTGCGCAGGGACATTTTACTGTTCCTGCCCACCAAGGCATTGAGCCTGCCCATAGTGAACATGGCTCGATTTCTAATGATTTTAATGTGCTGGTTGAATTTAAGTCGGGAGTCGAGAGTGACCCCGAGGTATTTGACTTGATTAGTCCAAGGGATCGGGTTGTTGTAGAGGGTTAGGTCAGAGGTGGGATGGATGTCAGATCTGCGAGAGAAGAGGATGGCGGTTTTTACGGGGTTTTGTCGGGGTTTACGTCGATGCGCCATTTGCGAAACCAGTCTCCGAGTTCGGTGACTGCGGCCTGAAGGGCCTTAATGGTGAGATTGACCTTTTTACTTTCGTAATAAAGTGCAGTGTCGTCTGCGAACAGAGCTAGCTGCACCTTATTAGGACGAGGGATGTCGTTCGTGTAAGCCACGTACAGTAATGGCGCTAGAACAGAGCCTTGAGGAACACCGGCCTGAAGGGCACGGGGGCTCGAGCGGGTCCCTTCATGTCTGTAGCGGAAACTTCTGCCCGACAGGTAGTCCTGGATAGTATGTACTATACCGTCCGGGACCCCCAGGTCGTACAGTTTGTAAAGAAGGCCGGAGTGCCAAACTTTATCAAAAGCCTTCGCTACGTCGAAGAAGACTGCTCCTACGTGATGATTTTTTCGCTCATAGTTCCTGTACGCGTATTCCACGATACGATGGACTTGTTGGGTGCAAGAATGTTTTTCCCTGAAGCCGAACTGCTCGTTAATGAGGAGGTGGTTAAAAGAGAGGTAATCTCGAATCCTATCGCGGAGTATACTTTCGTAGAGCTTTCCCATTGTCTTTAGGAGACTTATGGGACGATAGCTGGACGGTTCGGACCTAGGTTTGCCAGGCTTGGGGATGCCGATTACGTCGGCCTCCTTCCAAACCTTAGGGAAGTGACAGTTGGAGAGAGAGGCATTGAAAATAGCCACAAGTAGGTGAAAAAGAGGTGGGGGGAGGCACTTGAGAATTTTGTTACTGATCTCGTCTGTGCCAGGTGCTTTTTTAATTTTTAACTTCTTGATCAGCTGCAGCACCTCTGCAGCACTAGTGAGGGGGACGCTCTCTTGAGGAGGGAGCGTAGCTCTACGGGCTAGCTCGCCTTCCACCGTCGCAACATGATCGGGGTCGGCCGGGTGAAGGCTGAGCCATCTAACGAGGCAACGCAGCCAGCCTTATGGGGTTTCCCAGAAGGAAGCTATCTTGATTTTTTATTTATTTATATCTATCTATCTATCTATCTATCATCACGCCTTTTATCCCAAGAGGGGTAGGCAGAGACAATCGAATGCCATTTGCTACGGTCCTGACATACCTCTTTCGCTTCTTTTATATTCATTATACCTTTCATACATGTTCGGCGATGTTACTTTTAATATTGCCATCGATCAATACATTTTTTATATTATGCTCAATAAAACTACACCTAATACTTTTATTTATAATTTTACAAGCTTCTGTCCGCGGTTTCACCCGCGTGGAAATAATTCCGTGGCTGTAATTTTCCCTCCTCCGCCCGCTTTAAAAAGTGGTTTAAGTCATTCTATGACCCCTAAACTACCACTATGCAAAAAATTATGTCGATCCCGTGAAACACAAAAACAAATCTATCCCATGAAAACCATAATTTTTTTTCGGGAAATAAAGTAGCACATATTATGCTATTCCACAATCCACACATACACCTATACAAACTTTCGCGTTTATAATATTAGTGGGATTTGTATAATATTTAGTTGTATTTTTCTAGTTTTTTTTCTCCTTGCATAGAACTGAAATTATAATAATAATTAACGCAAAGGGTAGGCAGATAGCTTTGGATCCTTATATAGTGCTTCTTATACATTATCTATTTATTATTTTAGTCAGTTTCTTTTCTTAGGGTTTGTTTCACATTGTGTGGATAAAATTTCTAGTTTGTTAACCAACACATGGATTTTGTTATACCCATAAATTGTTTGAAAAACTAAGCTCATGCTGATAAGTCTAACTAAACGGTACCTACTTGAAGACATGTGTAAAGTAACTAAGTTAATATGAAAATATTTATTCTTACTTATGATACTTCATATCCATTAGTTGTTCACGCATGATTTAAAATAAAATGTAAACATAAAACTTGAAAATTATCATTGAAATAATAAATATGTTTTTGCAATATTTAAAATCGAGACAACATTGTGTAGATATAATAGAATAGACAATTTTCTGCCCATTTTTTAAGTCCATACCATGAAAAAGGGTCATTATTTGAACTGCAAAGTAGTAGATACCTATCTAAAACACGTTTTTGAGTCTCATACTGGCTAAGCACCAATTTTTCTAACAAATTCTTGTAACAAACGGTCCGCCATCCGTTTTCAAATCGTTGGAACGATCTGTCGCACACACACACTCCTTTGTTTAATCGAATCTTGTGTGACTGTGTGAGTGAATAAAATGCATGTGATCAAGATCGTATGATTTACAACGCTAATGTGTGACCTGTGTTAAATCTCGATCATACGGCGGCCGTACCGAAAATGTTCGGTGAGATACCGGACCAGTGCGTGGGCTACTTAATAAACCATAATCTTGATTTCGATGGCCGGAACGATCTGTCACACACATACATCCACACTCCTTTGTTTAATCGAACCTTGTGTGACTGTGTGAGTGAATAAATTGCATGTGATCTAGATCGTATGATTTACAATGCTAATGTGTAGCCTCTGTTAAATCTCGATCATACGGCGGCCGTATCGAAAATGTTCGGTGAGATCACATAACTGAATAGGTACCTACTTTTGAAAATTAATGGTGAACCCAAAAAATCTGTTTTCTAGGCCACAGACATAACAACTTCACATCAATCACAGAATCTATATTTGGTTTTTGGAACAAGAGATAAAACATAATATATTAAAATTATATACGATTTGATGTAATCAATTTAAATAACAATATATGTTACGGTGAAAGTAGGTACGTTAGGTCAATGTTATTTTGGGTCGAAGATAGTGAATTTTAATATACATTAATAAACCTAGATTCATGCCTATTAGACAGATTTTAAGAACCTAGTGGATCTGACAATTTCATGTAGGTATCTAAAATAGGAATATATTCCGGAAGAAAAGTCCCCTGCCGCGTCTGTGATCTTTTGATTTATTGAACACCTAATTTTCTTTATTTTACCCACAAGTCACAACATCATCTTTCAGGGAGTTCCAAATTTTAATGCAGTCAAGCTCCTTGACACCGCATTACCTTTGCATTTGATATAGTCATGAGAAAAGTAGTGCTACGGGAGAAGACAATCTCCCATATCACTACTGGTAGTGCTAAACAGTAAGTCCATGGAAAACAGCAAAATATCAGAGCATTACAAATCCTAAATGCACGGACTATGAAGTCTGATTATAAAATCGACAATTTTTTTCTATTTCAGAGTTTCTAACAATGAAGCCAGTCTGTTTTTAATAAGAGTTATTTGTCGTAAATTGTTTAATATTTGCTTTACCATTAGATAGAAGGTTATGTTGTTATATGCATAGGTGTTAAGTGCAAATAATAGTACTAAAACATAAGTCTCCAGCAAGACTTGGTCAATATTGACAAGTTTTATATGTAAAATATTTAAATTATGGGTGATTGATCCCACGGTAACCAACACCTACTAGTGTTTAGAGCTTAGCATGGTTACAATATGGCTTTACAACAATTTGTAACTTACATAAATAGGCTTATAACTATTATAAAAAAACCGATGGAATGATTCTGATTCCCTGTGAGCGAGGTCGGGCCCTTGTATGGGATGCTACGTGCGTGGACACATTAGCCCCGTCTCATCTCAGGGAAACAGCAATCAAAGCGGGAGCTGCAGTGGAAATCTCAGAGTCTAACAAACGGCGCAAATATAGTTCAATTATTGAAAACTACAAATTTGTGCCGTTTGGTGTATAGAAACTCTAGGTCCGTGGGGTTCAAATGCCAAAAATTTTATTAAAGCTATATCCCCTCGACTGATCATCTCGATGACAAGAGGGCTGTCTCCTTCCTCGCTTTTTAGATAACCTCGTTCTTTCCCACCAAGTTTCTCGTCATGAAAAGTGATTCAGGTTGAACAGGATTCAACCAATTTTAAGTCTTACATATGGCTAGCGTGAAGGCAATTTAATTTATTGCCGTTTATTGAACGGAGACGGTATACGAGGGTAAGAGGTTGTTTGTTTGTTTATATGTCTGTTACCATTTTTCTCCAAAATGTCTGTACCGATTTTGATGCGGTTATTTGCATTACATAAGTATCACTTCAGAGCAGATTCTTGGATATGTTTGATGAAAATCGGACAAGCAGTTTCCAAGATATTTAGGTTTTATCAGAGCCTGTGTAGTGATCTCGACTCATGATTGTTTTCCTATTTTAATTGACAAGTTATTTTTTAGTAAATTGTTTTTTTTTTTAATAATGTTACCTCTGTCATTTTAGTGAATTAAGACTTTTGTCCTCAAAATATCTCAAAGGACAGGAAATAGAACTTTGAGTACTTAGGTAGATATGATATGCATTCTTCAAATGACTAATTGAAAAAAACCTCAGTTACACGAAGTACATATATAAAGACTATAAGTTATGTCCACACACGGGAGCTCATAAAGCATTATCTTTATTTACAACTATTTTACGACCTCACACATGTTCTGTAGTTTGCATAAAAATGCACTTAATTTATTGCAACGTGTAAATGAATATTTATTTATCGAAGGTTAGTTACTTTATACAGACATTGTTTGGACATCTTATATGAAATTACATACATAAATGTATACGACGGAATTATTTGTTGAGATTTTTTTACAAAAATGAATAATTTATTTAATTTCTGATCGCCACCTCTGCTGACAAGAGTGTATCGAGATAAACCTCCACCTGTGTCACTGTAATTTAGCATATAGTTACTTATTCAATAGGTATATCTAAGCTGTTAATTTTTGAATTGGTTTTATTGAATAAGTAACTATATGCTAAATTACAGTGACACAGGTGGATTATTTACAGAGAAATTGGAAATTATAGATATAGGAGCCTTAACGAATCTCAACAAAGTGTTTCATTATTTATATATTACTAACTTTCCCCGGCTTTGCCCGTGGCAATTTAATGTGACAATAGAATTTGGTGGTACGATTAAAATACTTGTGGTAGGTACAATTACAGACCTTTATAGGTCTATAATAATACAAAACCTAAGAGCATAACTTAAAAGAGCCCATTTTTCTCTGTTCCAAACAATAATTTAACACTTATTCGAAGCAGTGACTTATATACAGTTACTCAAAATAATAAACTTTGACCGCTATTTTCTCGGAATGACGTTAGGAGCACTTACTGCACTTACCGTTACCACGGCAGTATAGTTTGCTAAATTGTATCAGTGGTAGTCCTTTCCGAGATTTAATTTTTGACAGTGACAAAAACATAGTAGTTACCTAGGTATGATTATGATTTCGCGAATAGTCGCCATAGAGCCGACTCTCCCCTATCTCTATTTTCTCAAAGGCGGTTTTTTTGTCGGTATCAAAATAATATCTCTTTTAATACTGATCAAAGTTAATGTTTGATACGAACGTTTTTCCCTCTAATGACGAAAAAACAAACAACGCAAAATTAAATGTTTCTTTTAAATTTAGACTAATTTAGTTATTTTGAAAACGACGTTATCTATTGGAGATCAGTCTGTTGAACAAAAGCGTTAAATCTGGATTTTAACGTTATGGAGCCATTTGTATAGAGTCGGCGCACCTCATTTTGTCAAGTAATATAATGGCTAATAATAGGTTTGGTTTTCTATTTAAGTTTGGTGAAGGATGACAAGTAGGTAAATAAAACAAATCCTACGTATGTCAACAAAACATCGGATATTAGATTGACCTTCTAGATGACAAATCAAATAAAATCTTATCTTATCTTATGTATTTCCTTTTGGAAATGTACGACACCTGTTGAATAGGTGAAGTGCTCCCACGCCCATACTGGTTAAAGTTTTATTTTAACTGGACAAAAATAATAATTTTGTGTTTGAAATCTGTGAATAAAGTTCTGAAAATATTTCACCCGAAAATATATCTCTCGAAGATTAAACATAATATACATAGTATATGATTTTTACACACACATTCCTTGTGACCATAGAAGTATCCCCTCCAAAGTTCCCATCACCCCTAGACTGTCGGCTTCTCCCCTTCCAAATTCCGTAACAAATTTTACAGAAAATAAAAAAAAATACAGTCAGGGACACATTTAAAGGGGAAGGGGGGAGGAAGCCAACTCTCTAGTGGTAGGAACTTTGGAGAGGATACTTCTAGGGTCACAAGGAACAGGTGTGCCAAAAATCAGAACTACATTTTTGCTTGAGGAAACCGTGTAACGCCCTCTAGGGTACCCACCAGAAGAATAGTAGGATTCGTTTAAGATCGTTCAGTTGGTCCGTCCGACGTACGTCCGTAAGTCCGTCACAACATTCTACTGTCTACAGTTTTGAACCGAATTTAATGGATATTCTTGTTAGAGATCTCAATTATAACGTAACAAACATGGCCGATGAGGGGATCAAACCATTAGCAATTATATATTCTGTTCCATTTTTAATATTTTTTAATAATAATTCTGTTCATAAAATTCACAAAACACCTCACTGTGCAACATCATCTCCAATAGTACACAAACCACTGTGTGTGTTCGAAGTTTTACAGCTTTATGTCCTTCATATCCATATTTTAAGCATTACCAGTGACATGCAGACATATTTATGATGACTCCAATATATATCAGAACTACGAGACGATTTTGTAAGTTTTTAGGACAATCGAATGATGTCACACGGTGAATCATGGTATTATATAAAAGTTTGGTGCTCAATCTCTAAACAGAAACTTTATTTTCATAAAATAAATTATATAATGTAAATACAGAGATATAAAATATCAATAAAACTCTCGCATATCGCCAGGTAAATGATAAAATCAATGGTCAGATGAAAATATTTTGACACCACTTGAAATTTAATAGGCGGTAAGATCTTGTACTTTCAAATCTTTTAATAATGTTCTTTCGTCACGGGTTGCCTTACAGCTCCCGAAACCGTGTTACGGTTCCAAGGTACCCAGCGGTAGACCAAGTTCCTCTCGTTTAGCAGATGGTATTTTTTAGGCGATACCTAACAATTGGCCACTTCTGTTGGGGTATATTTATTGGTTATATATTTATTTATTATGGTTAATATTCGCGCATTGTTTTTATTGTACAAGCCTTGGCAGCAATTGGGTATTGATGAACTCTCCGCCTAATTTACCTGAATATGTACTGATATATAGATAGATACATTTTGGTATTTTTTACTTCTGGATTATTTGACATTCACAATCCCTTTGATACAAAAAGGATCAGGAAAAGGAATACAGACAGACTGACAGATAGAAGATAGATTTACCAACGTACATTTTTATATATAAGATAAGATTATGAAGTTGCAAAATATTATGGACTTGGGAATTAGGTTGAAAAAACACGATGGAACACCGCCTTAAGGAGACGCCACATAACTTTTGTCCCATACAAATTACATGCTACACGACTTCTTAAATTACGCGATAAATATATGTCTTAGTTTCGAAATTTAAATAGCTGTCGAAAGATAAATATATTTGACATAGTATACCTAAGTTTTCTGAAGCCCTGAAATTCATCAATTTCACGAGTTTTTTCAACCGATTTTGCGGCTACAGTTCTCTTAATATATTTACTAATGTACCAATTTCTCATATTTATCCTATAGATAATTTTACATATGTTCTCATGTTTCTAGTACGTGAAACTTGACCTATCTTATGTTAGCCTTGGTTATTTTTATCGATTCTCTTGCAGTGTATCTCTCTAACAACTTTTTAAAGAGATATCGACAAAATAAGCGGCGCGTCTTACTGAGTTCATTGTGCGCTATCAAGCTTGCTCTTAAAACCGCGTATTAAAAATACATAAAGTATAAAATTAGTATCTTTACATTACATAATAAAATTATAACATTTTATTATGTAGTTAACCTAATTAATAGTGATGCGCTTACGCTTGTAGGTAATGGATTTTTCTACAAATAAGGAAAACGTAAATGTCAAGGACCTTCTACCTATAACATAACTTCTAAAAGACCTCATGGTAGACCTCACACAATTATAAAAGTATTTTTAAATGCGTAAGTATGCAATTAATTCATAATGCACATATTCTTTCAAATGACGAACTATAACTAGCCTATTTACTAAAAAAATCTGATGGATTTTGCTAAAAATGAGAATTTTATTATCAAAAATTTATTATTTTATTTCTAAAATTATAGAATATTACTCAATAAAAAATGAACCATCTCTGTAAAAGTTATGCGTAGGTTGACAACCTCTTCCTTTTTTTAATCGGTTAAAAATAGATACACTATTTGTGAGTTCTACTTGATGTTATGTTTTTTTTGTTTTTTTTTGTGCGCTTCTATATTTTTTCCAACTTTATTTTAAGAGTGTCATAATATGAACGTCAAACACGATATTTAAAAACAACTCGCTAAATGTAAAATTATTACTAGTGACTCTGGCTACGACGCAGGGTATAAAAGCCGCAATGGTTAAATTTTTGTCGATCTATGTTTGTTGAAAAGTTCATGACCATCAATTAATATTTAATTGAGATGTTCCATCAATACGTGAAAACATATCTGGTTAGTTAACCTTTAGTTAAATTACAAATTAACTTAAATTATATTCATTATTAATATCATGTACTGACGTCTAATATATGTCTGTAAGTTTTCTACCTTGATCTGTGGGGTTACGGTTTAAAAGTTTAACTGATTAAAACTTTAAGTTCGTACTTAGACTTTTTAGTTTTTTAAAAGGCAAAAAACGGAACTCTTTTAATTACCTTACGTTAGTAGTAAGTTACTGGCAAGTGTTTTAAATGTAAACTGCCAATTTTCAAAAATAAATAATTTAGGGGTTTCTCTATACCTATAAAAGGGATAAAAAAAATCCGCGCACTCAACCGTATTGGATGTTGGACAGATTTCTAAAAATGTGGCTTAAAAAAAGGCGCGCTATTATGTAATTTAAAAAATCCAATAAAAAAATATCATCGAGAAAATATGAACTTAGTAAACGTGACCATATGACAATGTTGAAAGTAATCTTATGACTCGGCTTAAATTTCGTGTATAAGTCAACTACTTGTCAAAACTTTCTTTCTTAGAAACTTTTTGAGCAACTCATTGAATGATTCGATTGTTGCAAATGAAAAGGTTTACGTTGCTTTCGAATCAATCATATTACTGAGTCAATGGTGAAAGTAGCTTCTTAAATCTTACGATACAATAATAATATCAATTGGTACTCGTATTTTGGGACAAGTAGATAATAATTTGTTTTTATCTCAACTATCATAATATTTATTTGATTTAATAATGTAAAACAAAAAAAAAACTGTATTATTTCCCGTATATTTTTCCACCAGCTTAGCTTCGCCATGCAATTTAGAATTTATACCAAAGGATCTGTTGCTCTGTTTTGACAAAAGGACAAACAAACAAATAAACAAACGAAGAAACGCACTTTAAAATTTATAATATTGGTTAAAATTATTTCAAGACCTAATACCACGTTATTTTCTATTGCTAGCTTTCTTCTTTTCCGAGAGAGACATCGAAAATAAAGTAGTTTTTTTCTTAAACTTTTGATCTATCTATCTATCATCATGCCTTTTATCCCAAGAGGGGTAGGCAGAAACTATCGAATGCTATTTGTTACGATCCTGACAAACCTCTTTCGCTTCTTTTATATTCATCATACGTTTCATACATGCTCGGCGATTGTGTTTAGATTCTTTTAATATATCCATCGATCAATTATATTTTTATATGTTCAATAAAAGTACACCTAGGTTGTCCTCTACCAGCATTTCCTTTCACTTTAGCCATACAAACCTTTTTAGTCAATCTTTTTGTTGATACTTTATTCTTTCAACGCGTTTCATTATCAAATTAAACTTTTGACTTTATTCTATTAAGTATTTTCGATTTATTTGGTTAAAAAATTCTCTCTTATTCTCTCTATTCTCCTGGGGATGATAATACGGGTTCCTAGAGTTATAAGCAAGGTAAGAAAATATAAGGAAAAACTGAATGTATTACCAACGTACAAGTTAACAAATAGGTGACAAAAGGTAAACATAAAAGTTTTTAACTTCACATTTGTCGCTATTAAGTTAGCAATATAACAGGTTTCCTGTGATAATCGCAAGATTCTAAGATATGTGTGATTTAAATGAATAAGCTTAATAATATAGAGGTCCTTCAACTCTACTGGATTTCAAAAATTGTTCACCACGCCATACAAAAAACAGTACATGAGCTAGAAAATATTTGCAAAAAAATTATGTTATTGCTTTTTATGTTTCATACAATCAAGCAAACTAATTTCAAGTTAGAATTGAAAAGGGAAATCGAATTGATTACTGTAGCATGCCAATTTTACATTAATTTGTACATGTGTGAAGAGATTAATACAAAACGAAATGGTTGCTTTGAAAAAAATCAAAAGGAAAACAATCTATATAAATAGAAATTAAATGCTGTTCATTGGTAAGCACATCACTTGAAAACGGCTGGACCGATTTGTTATTTTTTTTTCAATGTACGTATTAGTCTAGATAAGGTTTTTAGGGAAATAAAAATCGGAAAAGCTTCCCGGAAAATTCGGGAAAAACTGAAAGTGATAAAAGTTAATATGGGCTCCACTGGCGAAGCCAAGGCGGAAATCTAGTATACAGTGAAATCAAATAATTGAAACCAAAAGAAGTGATCCAAGCCTTAAATAGCTTCCTCACCGGGTGTCCAAACTAATAAATCAGAGAATAAATTAAAACATAATAAATTAGACGGCTTAATGTACTAAAAGTTCATAGAACTTTGTTGTAAAATTGTGATTCGGTTGTAAAATTTGTTTCCAGTCATTTATTTCTATTTATATAGTAATCTGCTATTATTATACTCAATTGACATTGAGGTCTAAGAGCATTTTATGATGACATATATAAATTCAGTGTTAGCTCTGCTCGTAATAGTAGTATATAATACGGGATCATAATAGGGGTAATTAAAATACAAGTCGATTTTTTAAAAATGAGGCGCTTTATCTAATATCATGCAATAGTACAAAACAAATTAAACCAAGATATGTTTCTTAATCGACAAATTGGCGGCAAACCGCGGTTACCTACCTACCTACTGCGCATGCGCGTTAACTGTCAACTGACTCCCAGATGGGTGTGTCGATATTTTCATAGAGTTTAATGTGGCTGTATAACACATATCGTCTGCCCTTTCTGCATTAAAAAAAAACAAAACATTACGATATCGTTTTTGTATAAAAACTTCGGTACTATAATACATTACAGTATCGAAGTTTGACATATTACAAACGCGTGTATGTAAAACATATAATTATGAAGTATAATTCGATTTTGTAATAGAGACTTTACGATATAAGCTAAAGCTAATATAAATTAATAGTCATTAAATATTTATGACTAAGGAATTCGTTAATAAAATCATAAAACTCACAGAAGCACCAATGCGGAAATTAGTAACAGTGAAAAAAAGTATCATCAAAAATTGTAATGAAATACTAAAACCTCAATTAATTTCTGTTCAACAAATACATACACCTATTCTAGAAATGTAAAAAAATCACAGCTAGACGAAATCTTTAAAGCAGGATGTGTATTAAGCATAAATACAAGAAGTGTAGGTTTAGAAGCTCAAATATAATATATGGCGTGCTATTTTACCATGTATGATATTTGCTTTGGATCTTTAATTACACAAAAGAGGCAAATCTTAACGAAATATAACGTGCTCTTTTTGCTTGTTTTGGATAATTTATAATATTGTAATGACGCTTAAAAAGTTCAACAATACTTACGTAAGACTCGAACATGAACAAAACAAACACTGGTTATATAACTTAATGTCCACAAATTAGTAGTCTATATATTAGGATTCGAATATTCCAATCCTAATCCTATCCTAACAATTTTTTTTTACACAGGTTGCCTTAGAGCTAACGAAACCGTGTCCCAGGGTACGAAGCGGAAGACCAAGTCTCCCTCTTTTTGCCGATGGTATATGTGAGGCTATACCTAATATAGTGGACAGTTCTTTTGAGGTATATTTATATGGAAAATCCTTTAAGTGTGGTTTGTCGGATTATGTACATACGTTTTTAACTATAAAAAACCCATTCGTACATGGCCGGGATCCGATATCAAACCCGTGGTCTGCCTAGTTAATACCAGATGTATTAACCACTTGGCCACCGACGCACCTATCCTAACTAATATTATAAATTAATTAAAGTGTGTTTATTGTCACATTTAAAAAAATATCCATGCGCTAATCAAGGGCATAAAGCTAGTATTACTATAAAACTAAAGCGACCAGTCCCAGTGTAGGTACTCAACGGAAGACAACCCTTCCTCCTATGATATTTGTTGAGGTGGCTTAATTGCAACAGGTTTACACATCACACATTTAAGGTTTCCTAATGACATTGTAATATTTTCAAATAGTGCGACGGAACATAAAATTAAAATAGACCAAGCAATAAACCTTTTAAAAAAAAGTGTACCGACTTCAAAAATTTGCACTGAAAAGTAAGAAATAATAAAAATTTCGTCGTAGAATTTGAAGACGGTTGGTGCCGTTTTTTATTATTTCTTACTTTTCAGTGCAAATTTTTGAAGTCGGTACACTTTTTTTTAAAAGGTTTATTTTTCCCTTTTAAGTGATTTTGTTGCCCTGAGAAATAAATAATAACGCAACTAAAAAAATGATGGAAAATTAAAAAAAAAACTGCGGTGGATGGGATTTGAACCTCGAGCAATGTGCATCCTGCGTGTCAATAGCAACCGTTGCTAAGGCTTTTCTCTGATATAATTTTCAGCAGTAAACAGAGACAAATTACTGAATTTCTGAAAAATTACTGAACCGATTTTCGTCAAATGACGGTGAGATAATGTCAAGAAATTATTATATCCTTAAAAAAATAAGTCGTCAAAATCGGTACATATTTTCATCGAGATATTACGAAAAATTGACTTATAAGGTCAGTTTTTTCAAAATTTCTGAAAAACTAAAGAACCAATTTTTATGAGATAAAAATAGGACCAATCCGGAAGAATTATCTGTCGATTCAAAAAGAAACCATCAAAATCGGTTCACAACTGGCGGAGTAATCGATGTACATACATACAAAAAAAAAATGCGGTACGAATTGAGAACCTTCTCCTTCTTTTTTTTTCGAAGTCGGTTAAAAACTACAATGGACAACATTTCATTTTTCGTAAGGTACCAAAATTCGAAAACCGTTTGGAGATTACATGCTAGAAAGCTTATTTTTCATTTTTTTTATTTTTTATATCCTTTAATTTTCGAGTTATTTTAAAAATACTAATGTCTGTTGGCAGAGTTGTTAGTTATTGAACTCAGGTGTTGCCTTCTATTAATTTTACCCATTTTTATTCCATTTGAAGCTAAATTAATAATTATTCTTTAAATATAATTATAAAAATACTTCTTTTATATAATATTCTTTGGAAGTTTTGCTAGTTTCGAATCACAGGAAATATATTTACGAGTGAAACCGCGGACAAAAGCTAGTATTATTATATACATTATGAATAATGTTGTAGGCGATTTGAATTCCGGCTACGGCAACACCTATTTGGAACACGGTATATTATACTCTTTGCATTTCTATAACGTATACTCTGTGGCTTGACTGACACTATCAGTCACTTTCTTTGTGTGACAGTTTATATTTCTTAATTTTAGTCCTAGCTAAGGTTTTTAGTTTATAAGTCCTCAAAATTTATAAAAAATCATAATTAAATTAAAAATATAAAAATTCAACCAAAAATAAAATAAAAAAATACGTGTAACTTATTTTTTAATATATTTTTAATAAAAGTAATAAAAATGGGCGATTAAAAAAATGAAATGTTGTCCATTATGCAAAGTCCAAAATACATCACTGGAAAGCTGTCAAATAAGTTGTTCAATACGTTGGAAAGATTTATATAGCTCATAGACTCAATACTTAGAAGGCACATTGGAGCATGGCAGAAATCAATAATAACCTTCCGAACAAAATTAAATATAAGGTATTGGATAGCTGTATTCTGCCGAGCCTATGGGAGTCAAACTTGGTCCACAACCAAAGAATATTTCAAGAAAATTCGAGTTTGCCAAAGAGCAATAGGAAGAAGTATTATATTAGAACATAAAATTCAAGAATCACAAATAAGGATGAATACCAATTACATAGTTTCAGTGGAGCATGTCTTTATACTAAAATGGCCAAGTTGCAAAAATAAATGATGGAAGATAGATAATGTCACTTCTTTAACAGTAATGTAAAAAAATATTTAGTATAAATTGTAAAAAATAGAATAACGTCAATACGTCATCAGTTGCTGCAATTTTGTAACGTTACCATAGAAAAATATAGAGAGACGCAAAAAACTCGTGTTATCAACTCATGAATTAACAAACTTTGTCATAAAGCCATTGCCAGATTCATGATACCAAACAGTTAATTATGAAACTGGCATACAGGAGGGCACTTAAGATTAAAATTGGATATTAAATACCAATAAATATAATTTGGTACAAAAAGTCTGACATTAACTTCAAGTTTTTTGGAGACCTTCTATTCACCTGTTGAACCAGTGATGGCAAGGTTCCGATGTGTATCTAGGTACGTAAATGTATGTAGCCAGTCGACGACGCTATGTCTACCAGCGCGGCGAATCACCTCCATTTATCAACACTGTCTCTTTACTCTTGTGTAGCCGTTTTAGCATACCATCCATGGAGACAAATTGGAAATTCAATTAATTTAATTTAGTTGATTTTTATTTCATATTTACATATTTATTTGATAGGTTAAAAAAATAAAAATGTACACATCATCATCTTCAAGCAATAAGAGAGTGGTATAGGTATACTAGCTTGGCCCGGCTTTGCCCATGTTAATCAAAACGATTCAGTGGTTTAGCCCTGAAAGCATCACAGACAGACAGACAGACAGAGTTACTTTCGCATTTATAATATTATTATGGATTATTTTTTACAGGCATTTATGTTTAGATTTATTTTTACAATTTAACCTTTATGCTTAAATTATCTATTTGTTTAGGTGTTTATCATATTTCTATGATAACAATAAATTATATAAATTATTTTGAAAAAAACTAAATAAAAATCATCACAGACTGATAGATGTTACAAAATAGGTTTATTTTTGCTAATTGGCTATTAAAATAATTTTGTAGAAATAGATTCTCTCATGACTACTCAATGTAAACTATGTATTTGGTGACAACACTTATTTACTGAACTTCGCTTTTATTTACTACTACAAAAATTCTACCTTTCGCTGCATTTTCCTAGCCTCTCAATCAATTTAGTTGATTTTTCCTTACTCTCCTCCTAGTATCCTCACATATTCTGGCTTTCTTTGGAGTGACATATCTCAAACCTGAGACACCGCTCATGCACGAATACAGAGGCAACCAGTTGCTCAAGTTGCTTTAAAAAAATAATCTTAGTGGATGGTGCACTAATGGGGTGACTCGTTTATTTAATCATCAATATAAGGCCATTTATTTAGAGGTCAACCAAACTGGCTCCGAACTTTCGAGATTGGAATCACGACGACTGAATAATTTAAACGTTTTATAATATTTTTTAGATTTTTGAAAAAAAAAAAAGTCAGTTGCAAAATTCGCTAATTTATTTATGTCTATATAATAAAATGATTTATACTATAAATAAAATTGGGTGACATACCTATTTTATAAAATGTGACAAACGTAGAAAAATATTTTTCTAAAACACAATTTTTCGAAAAAAAGAACCTGAATATAAGGATTTGTCAAACTGCTAAGTTTTACCTCATACCTCAATCCACAGAAAATTATAAAGAGGTAGAAGTGGATGTTAACATAATTGTATGAAAAGCGGTGTAACCAAATATTTGCAATGTTGTGAAAAACTAGTTTCGACGGATATCTTTAGACTAATATGTGTGCGGTTATCATTTTTACACTGAAATATAGTTTCAGGGGAAGTTTTGAAGATGTGCGATAGATATACTTATGCTACAGCGAATATTACGCGGGAAGTCCCAACTTTCTACTTCTATTGTTCTTTATAATGTTCCTCAACCCCTTCGTTGACCTTGTTGATCGAACTAATTGTTTCAAATCTTTGACCATTCTGCCAAACTATTTTTATACGGATCAGAAACTTTTCCTGTTATGTATCTGAACTAAAAAGACTACGTGACTAAATAAAATAATATAGCTACATAATATTCATATCCATTATAGGTGATTAAAAGCACTAAACAAATATTCACCCATTTTTGTTTGAAGAACAATAAAATTAGTTTTAGGTTTTGCAAAATTTGACTTTCAAATAAGATGAGATATGATCGCATAGTCTATAATATAACAGGTCACTCAAACATTTATAAAGTGTGCTTCACACAATATATCTGTGCTTAAAAATTAAATGATCTTAATTTTTTGTGGCACATTCAAATTCAAATCAAAGCAAAGCGCATCACTTGAGAACGGCTAGACCGATTTGGTAATGATATGATAATAGGGGATGAAAGTTAAAATGGGCTCCATGGAGGCAAGCTATTATTATTATAAAACCGGCCAAGTGCCTTTTATTTTTAACCGACTTCCAAAAAAAGAAGGAGAAGGTTCTCAATTCGGACCGTATTTTTTTATTTTTTTTATGTATGTATGTACATCGATAACTCCGCCAATTGTGAACCGATTTTGATGGTTTCTTTTTTAATCGACAGATAATTCTTCCGGATTGGTCCCATTTTTATCTCATAAAAATTGGTTCATTAGTTTTTCAGAAATTTTGAAAAACTGACTTTATAAGTACATTTTTCTTGATATCTCGATAAAACGGTACACGTTTTTGACAACTTATTTTTTTCAAGACATAACAATTTCTCGACATTATCTCACAGACATATGACGAAAATCGGTTCAGTAGTTTTTCAGAAATTCAGTAATTAATTTCTGTTTACGGCTGAAATTATGTATCAGAAAACCCTTAGCAACGGTTGCTATTGACACGAAGTTGTCAATTTTCGTGACGATGGTGTAGCGGTTAAATGTAATGGGGTGCATAGGATGCACAAGCACATTACATGGTTCAAATCACATTCACATGGGTATTTTTTTTTAATTTTCCATCAATATTTTTTTAGTTGCGTTATTATTTGTCTCTCAAGGCAGCAAAATCACTTAAAAGGGTAAAATAAACCTTTTAAAAAAAAGTGCACCGACTTCAAAAATTTGCACTGAAAAGTAAGAAATAATAAATATTTCGTCGTAGAATTTGAAGACGGTTGGTGCCAAATTAGAAACAACTTAGTTCCCAAATTCACTAATCTGGACAATTCATTAGGAACATACGATCATCAGTAGGTACATACAAACATAGATAATATTGAACAGATCTTTATCTTCATAGATATTTACTTAGTTTTGTATCCTAATTTGGCACCAACCGTCTTCAAATTCTACGACGAAATATTTATTATTTCTTACTTTTCAGTGCAAATTTTTGAAGTCGGTGCACTTTGTTTTAAAAGGTTTATTATTATTTGTAGTTAGCGGCCATAGTAATACACACACACTCTGTGATTTCAAGTGTTACGTCTATAACGTTTCAAAAGATGCAGCCCTTTGACAGACGGACGGACGGACAGCGAAGCCTTAATAATAGGGTTTGGGTACGGATCCCAAAAAAAGTTGGTTGTTTGTTTTGTGTATTGGATGTTATTTGCCTGTAATACGACATTAATAACCTAAAAATAAACAGTATAGCCTGAATGTATGTTATCTATTTCATTTGTTTCCATTCAGTCGTTACATTTTTAATAATATGTTTAATAAGTAATGAAACATGCTCAGTTGTTATATTATCCGACCAACTTGTTTTATTATACTTAATGAGTGATATTTTTTGACCTAATACTTTAATTATGGGCACGATTTTTTTGACCTCAGCCGCCGATAGCACTTCAAAATATCGCGCCGTTTCTTTCTGAGAAAACGGGACAATTTTTCGTCCCGAAGCTTGCCTCGGACTGCCGGGACGAAGTACCCAAAAAAGGGACGGTCCTATTTGAAAACTAGACATATGGTCACGTTATGTATGCCAATTTATTAAATATTTTCACTAGCGCGATACAGGTTTAAGTATTGAGACCGTAGCGCCACCTAGCGATGAGCCGCCACACAGTTATATGGGTCAGTAATAAATGTACACACAGCCTAATCAAAATTTTGATGTTGAAACAACGATGACTGAACAGCAAATAAAATATATTAAAGAACCTGATTTTCGTATACTTACGTATAGTGTCGAATTTCTTAATCTAACATCGATTTTATTATCTACAAAAATGTTATCCGTTGAAATCAATAGATGAATACCATATCGGTTTGTGGTATAAATAATGAAATATAAAACTGACAAGTGCGATATATATTATCACACCTAAGGTTCCATTCATGGGAATATTCTCAATTTTAGGCTAATGCAGACAAGAAATGCACTGGAATATTTGCCGTGGGATATATAAAAAGTACGTATGTCACTCCCCAGGCCTCCAACTATCTCTTTGCAAAAATCACTTCGATTCGTTGCTCTGTATTCACGTGGAATTTGTTATGGATTGTGGACAAACAGAACAAACAAACAAATCATAATTTACCTAGTTAGGAAGCTACAATCACGACGATAGTTAGGGATAGTTAGTATCTGCTAGCTCCACCTACCAAGAGATCATGTTTTAAGAGCCTTTTCATGGCATTATCCACTTTCTACCTTCGTTCGTGTTCAAAGTGTTTGAAACTAAAACAATTATAAATGTTTGAATTTTATTTTATACTTTATTACTTAAATAGCAAAATAGCACTTTGAGTTTTTCTTGAATTTTCCAATTTTTATTTCCCTTTTACCAACCAAATTTCTTCATTTTACTCATATTGTTCTTTCAGTGTACCTACATTATTTTTTAAACACATCGTTATGAATACAATCAATTAACATAATTTAAAACACAACACGATTTTCAAACTTACTTTCATACCTCATATTCTAAAATGTTTATAATTTGTTTATTATTCTGCCAAGAGTGTTTTTTAGTAAAATAATAAATTATATCTTAAAAAAAAATAAAAAAACTTGCTTAACGCACACTTGCACAAACCTAATGAGCTCAAACTCGAGGGGGTTACTAGCAACCATTAGCAGTTCCACTATCTACCTCCTGGCTCCATGATCAGATCAGCTCGATGGTACCAAATTATTGTATTATCATCGGCATTACATACATATGCAAAGTTTTAAATCGATACGACAATTAGAACTTGGTTTAATTCGACTTCCAATAATTGTTTACATACATAGTTACAGAGGAAGCTAAAAAACACTAATTTCCAAAATAAATACGTAAATTCTTAATTTCTTCGCATGAAAGAATTTATTTTATGAAACAAATTATACCATTGTACCAATTTTAAGATTACAGTCAGTGATTTTCTTTCCTTTAATTTTTTAAATAAGGATCTCTAAAAGTCATTAATATGTTAATACAAAATAGCGCTTAGTCTATCAAACAGCAGGTGGTAAACCGGATCGCATAGCAACACGATCAATACCATGATTTTCGCTATATTTAAACTAAAAATCTTTCCAAAATTGACGATATACCTATTTTTGAGAGTATTTTATTAATAGGAAATAAGGAAATTGAGGAGGACCTTAATTATTATTCAGTGATGATTGTTATGGGCTTAGCTCGGGTATAAATTAAAAAAAAATTTATAAAAGTCTATAAACATATAGACTGCTAGGAATAGTGAGGTAATTTATGTAAATACGCAACGAGATTCCCTTAATTTTATTTTCACCCCTGTAGTTACCGCGTGAGACAGAGGTTTAAAAATGCATATATTTGGTACCTCATATTTCCGTCCCCATGAAAATTATTGAAATGTGATACAAATTCGCCATAGACAATTTATTACCCCGTTGCACCCTTACTTTACTTAAGGGTTGTTTTTCAAAAAACCTTCTTTCGGTCGTCGAGCTAAGTTTCAAGTCAAGTTCACATCCGACCAATACCATTTTTTTCTATACAAACTTTAACACCCCGTTGCGCCCATTCTTGAGGGTTGTTTTTAAAAACCCTAAAACACGTGTTTTATTATTTGTTTTGAAGAGTTTAAAGTTGATACACGCATCCATTCCATTCCATTTTCCATAGGTACCTACATCATAAAAGGAACCTTTTTAATTTTTTTTACCTTTCTAGGTCCAAGGATTGGGCTGGGCGTTGATAAGTCAGTGAGAGAGTCAGGACTTTCTCCGTCAGTCGATACAAAAACTTTTCAGGATTAGTCTCATTTAGAATTATGAATTTACTTTTATATCAATTAGTCGTTCTTTTTACTTTATCGTTTAATTTTAATTTAATAATTTTCATAATAAATTGTCAAAAACCTGCTAAACATTTTCAAAGCATTTAAAAAATCGATGGCCAACCATATCGCGTGTAAAAAGATCACTGTCTCAATAAGACTGTTTGCAATAAACATTAATTAATCATCGACCAATGCAACATTTAGCAATTCAAAAAAACAATAACAACCAAAAGCGCATTGTTTCCGGTGTAATTTCCCGCTACTTCCGCCGGTCAATATATGTCCACATAATTTCACGAACGGGACACGGTCACATCAAAAGAACTCGCTTTCATTGACATGAGGCAAAATTTAATGAATTTTAAATTATTGAAGTCAGTAAAAAGTGGCCAACGGGGCTGAATAACCTTTCTTGTGTTGACGGCGAGATATGCGCTCGGGTTTTTCAGTTGGCGTCGAGAAGTCTCAGAGTTGCCGATAAAGGAAGGTACATAAAGGCGTGCGTGGGTTAAGGCACTACAGATCGCTATAGCTCGGTTAGAGCGCTGCACGTATGTGCTGCGGATACCGGCTTATTTTGTAATTTTCGTAAATATTAGTGAATATCTCTTGTTACGAAAAGTATCAATAAACGTGAATATACCTACTTCAATTATTATTAAATTAGGAAGTGTTGTGAATGAACTTTTTGAAAATGATCTCCTTAGTGTTGTTTGTTTTGGGCACGATCGTCCTATCTGCGACAGAAGGTTGCGGTGCGGGAAAGCAATTAATGAGTAAGTTTCAATTTAATTATCTAGAAACTATAGAATTGATACTATATCAATTGTTACATAATCTTAGATTAAAAAAAATGTTCCTATAAATTAATTAATTTTTTTTAAAACCTAACCGCTTCAAAATTTGAAATAGCTTGAGTGCTCTGAATTAGACAAATTACAGCACGGTTTTAAACTAAAAAATATTTTGGGTATTTGACAACAACTATTATCTAGAAAATTGTATTTTAAGATAGTATTCATTTTAACGTTTTATTTTTAGTTAGTTTTCTATAAAAGTTAAAAATATTAGTAAGAAATTTAAAAAAATATAGCTTTTAATTTTTTTCCTAATATTCATAAATTAAATACTACTTACTATACCTATATAATTTATTGTTATTAAAAAAAAGTTCATTGTCGACTTCAGTAACAAATCAAAATTATAAAATTATTTTTAATTCGAAGTTTCTAATTATTCTAATACTTCTCATGGACCTATTTCTCATTTTTACCTTTCAAATTTAGGGCTAAATTATAAAAGAAAAATCCTGTAACGACAAAATATCAATAAATAATGAATGAATTTTGTATCCAGGGTCGGGTCAGTTGGCGGCGTACGAGAAGCAAGCGATCGTTGACGCGCACAACAGACTACGACAGACTGTAGCACTTGGTCAAGTGTCTAGTCAGCCACCGGCAGCGAATATGATGGAAATGGTTAGTACTGATATAATAATAAATTTCCCATCAAAAATACTGATTGCTATGCTAAATACTTACCTCATTATCTCCCTCTACGTGCCAATAGGGTCGTACTTTCAATAATTTATTTGATGTAAATACATTGATGTGCTATAAGTATTTTCTGATGTGCATTTAAAAATAACCCATTTTCAACTAACTTTTTAATCTTAGTTTCGCCCGTAAAAAGCTTTTAGCCTATAGCATTCCTCAATAAAGGAGACACGGGCTATTTCAAATTGAACTGGTAGTTCCTGAGATTAGCACGTTCAAACAATTATTTCTGATGGTTAAAATTTTGTGATATTTATTTCCCGTTATTCAGTCGAGTTATTTTGCATATATCTTTGGATCTGATGACATACATTAGTGTATCAATATAAGTATATATTTTTTTACTTCTGTATGGTTCAATAGTATCTATTTTTAATTTATTTCCCGTTATCCAATCGAGCATAAATTTTGCATACAGCTTTGGATCTGATGACATACATTACTGTATCAATATAGGTTTTTCTTTTTAATTCTGCATGGTTCAATAGTATTTTTAATTTATTTCCCGTTATCCAATCGAGCAAACATTATGCATACACCTTTGGATCTGATGACATACATAACTGTATCAATATAGGTTTTTCTTTTTAATTCTGCATGGTTCAATAGTATTTTTAATTTATTTCCCGTTATCCAATCGAGCAAACATTTTGCATACACCTTTGGATCTGATGACATACATTACTGTATCAATATAGGTTTTTCTTTTTAATTCTGTATGGTTCAATAGTATTTTTAACCTTGTTTCCGTTATCCAATTGAGCATAAATTTTGCATACACCTTTGGATCTGATGACAATACAATTATGTATCTAATATCGTTCTAAATTCAATGTATATGTTGGATGCCCCAAGGTGACAGCTTAAGTTTTGTCCTTTACCCTCTATGAAATGAAAGGGTTTAACGAATAGAATACGAAAAGTAATTTCTAGTTCAAATTAAACATGTTCCCACATTTAAGAAAACATGTAAATGTGATTGTAAAACATTTGTCACCCAAAACAGCTTTCAATAAATCACAGCCCTTTTAAAACAACATCTTTATTTATGACATTTACAAAGCAAAAGTTCGAACATTGACCTTAATGCAAGTTCGCTGGCCGAGGCTGTATTTACGGAATGCAATAAACTCGTGTCAGTTTGATTTCAATTATGTATTTTTGTGCATTTTACGAGGAATGTTATTCTATCTGCGCGTTTCAGATTTTTGTAATTTTATTTGGTTTTTATAAATAACACAAAAATTGGTTTTAAATTGCGGTTGCTATGTTTTATATTTTTTTATTTTTGTCCCTTCTGTTCTGTTCCTTTTTTATGGTTTTCATAAATATTACGATAGCCTATGATACCTATTTTTTTTAAATTTAAAATTGCAGATATTAGTTCTTTAGATTTTTGTCAGTTCGATCTTTATTTTTATTTATAAAAAACGAAAAAAAACACATTTGTCAATAACGCACACTTGCGCATACCAAATGAGCTCAAACTCGATGAGGTTAAGTTATTTCGTTACATAGTTCCTGTGGCCACCTTCCGACTTCATCATAAGGTTCCTGACCATCATCCAGGACCAGAGTACTTGTGAAGCAAATCAAACGAGCCCAAACTTAATGGAGTTATACGTCGTTCCGTTACAGAGTTCCAACATCCACATTAGATCAGATCGATGGTACCAAATTATTGTATTGTCATCCAAATTGCATACACTTGCCAAGCGTCAAATCGATACGACAATAGAAGTAAAATTCAACTTCCAAGATTTATTAGCACATTCATATACGTAGTTAGTTACAGGTGAAACTAATATAAGCGGGTAAAAACAGCCTTCTATTAAATAAATATAAAAAATATAATTTACGTGAACAATTATTTATAAAATTCTGAATTTCGTAGGTCTGGGACGACGAATTAGCTGCAACCGCCCAAAGGTGGGCAGATCAATGCACGCCGGCTCACGACAGAGCTTCACAGCGGGACGTCCTGCGTTTTCCTGTGGGACAGAATATTGCAGCCACCTGGACCACTCGCCCACCATCAGGCGCTGAAGATTCGGAGCCGGATTTCAGCAAACAGATCAATGCGTGGTTTGACGAAGTCAGCATATACGGATTTAAACCAATTAGCGCTAGCCATGGCACTGGACATTATTCTCAGGTTAGTAACGCTGTAACACATGATACTTTGAGATCACTTACAATTTCGTTGTTACTTTTTCATACAAATAATGTTTCGTAACAGTTTTACTGTTGATGAAAATTCATTTTTTTATGAAAGTAATTCCAAAAATATATTTTGGTGTGTGTATTTAAATTTAGCATACAAAAAATAATGTACCAACCGGGATGAAATATCAGTTAACTAATGTTATTTTGTGTTTAAAATATTATGGCAATATTGTTGACAAACAAAATAAACTGCTTTTACAATAAAAAAAATCTATATTTTTTACAATTACGCTTAGAAAATAAATTATAGACAGCAGCTAAACATTAAATCATAATACTCAGTTAAATTTTCACGATAATTAACACAAATTGAAAGATGTGGAAAATTTTAAAGATATGATAACTAATCAATTGAAAATTCTCAAGTATAATTAGTTCATTGTACAGATACTCATACAATTGTGTACTTAATTAATATAAGCAAAAAACTTGTTGATCTACTCAAGATCTACTATGCTGTTCACGATAATAACTCAGAAATCATAAAATAGAGTTCATTTTACGTATATAGATGTCGTAAAAATATGGGAAAATATAGTATAGTATAGTATAGTATAGTATAGTATAGTATGCTAGTTTAAAACAAAATCAAAAATCTGTATTTTTATATGTCAAATATTATAATACAAACCCGTACCGTTTTGGTCGTAAATTCGCAACTTTGTATGGACTACCAGAATTCCTTTTAAGGTCCTGCAAGTCGGCAGATAATATTCCAACCATTAAAGTCCACTTATTAAGAAGCGCTCTTCGCAATTAACCTTCATGAACTTTATACATTTAATTACTGTAATAACTTTAATTACAGATAAAACTAATAACGTAAAATAACAATATTAATAGTAACTTTTTACTGCCGGAGAAAATATCCTCAGTATTTGTGAAAGATTATAAGTATTTATGTTTAAAAGACTCAGTTTAACATGAAATATTTAAGATAGAAGATAAGAATGGATAGATAGAAGAAGATAAAATAGTCTTTAATGATAATTTAATTATTTTTTGTCCTTGTTACAGTTGATATGGGGAGAGACATCTCATGTAGGTTGTGGATACACGTTTTACTATGACCCAAGCCGGGGATATACAAAATTGTACGTCTGCAATTATGGCCCTGGAGGCAATGTTATCGGATCCAATCCCTACGAAAAAGGATCACCTTCTTGCAGTTCCTTTGGTCTCTCTGAGTCGAGGAAATACAACGGTCTTTGCTGTAAGTATTTTAACATTATTTTTTCACGTTTTGAAAATTTTAAAATATTGCTTTTTATTTTGTCAATGTATTATATATTTCGTGAATAACGTGAGACAAGTAGAACGAAAACACGATTAAATATATAGGTTAAACTCAAACTTTCAAATTAGTATTTTTAAATGTTTGTTTACTAAATTATATTGTAACATTAATGTATGTAATATTAAAGTTTGAACTTTAAAATCGATACTATTAAGACCTAATTCCGTGTCACTTTCTTTAATATAATTAGCTAATGTATCTATAATTTTGTTACAGCTGCCAGTTTCACATCGACTTCAACATTTAGCGTCGATAATACCAACAACAATAACTTCATCTCTAACGTCATCCCGGACAGCACCGGCGACTCCCACTATAACTACCAGTTCTCCAACCAGTACAGCAACCAGTATAACAACCAGTTCAGCAACCAATACCAGTACCAGTACCAGAATTCTTTCGGTCAGCAGCAACCTGCAAGCGAAACCTATTACCACAGTCCACCTGTTGCATCTTCTACATTTAGGCCTTTTATTAGCATTTTCAAAAGCGCAACCGATCTTTTTAATAAACCAAAGTCTACAGGGTTCAGATTTGGCACCTTGTATCTTTAAATAATATTTATTTGAAGCTATATGAAATAAAATGCATTGATAAATTGTTTTAAAAACGAAAAACTATTGCTGCAATTGTGATTGAAAATTCCTAGATAATATTTTTACCAAAATTAAAAGCTGGACTTTTAAATTTAAGAAATTGAATTTGGTTCATTTTATTTCATATAGATAAAAGGGTATAATAGGCAAACAGTATTGTTAAATATCAGTAACAGGTGTTACTTGACTGACTAATTCGAAACTGTCTGGTACAGATTTTCGTAACTAGATAATTTTGTTATTCCTTGGTTTTACAAGGAACTTTGTATAGTTGTAAATATATAGTTTAATCTGATTGTGAGTAGTAATTTTATATTAAAATTACAATATTGCCGTGGATGACTTTAGTATTAATAGAGAGCAAAGAGTGTTGTTATATACAGAGTATTTATATTTTAGAATAAAGAGATTATTTTAATTATATAGTTTTAATTGTGTTAACATAATTTTGACATACCTGTATTATCTAACATAGTCCACGCTTCTTCTAAATAATAGTACCTACATCTAAAGTCTCACCTTGCCACTTATCTTGATTGATACTATCGCGACAGCAAAAGGTATAATTGACAATGATGATAAAAGCAGTCATACCAGAATATCACACTTCCATACTTAGATGCTGGTTTCATGCCTCTTATTCCATTCTCCAGGTCCATTTCTGCCCACTCATTCGTCCATTCGCCGGCGCGCCGCCGTACGGTATACCGAGATCGAGCACAGACTCGTCCAATTCTTGTAATAAATGGTCCGCCTAGAGCGTCTGGCGATTTTTCGGTGCGATGCCGGACCAATGTGTGGCATACTTAAGTCTTTAAAAACATATCTTTAGTCTTAAAATTGACACTGGATCCAGACGCTGCCTGGATCAATATAAACTTGTCATGGAAATCGAATCGATACTTATTTTTTTTATTAAAATAATAATAACTTCTAACAGTGTTAATGACGGATTGCTATTATAGATTCTAAAATAATATTTTAATGGATTTACGATCACATGCATATACACTATTGTGTCTTCAACCAGTCTGATTATTTTTTACCAGTAGGTACTCATTGCCAAGTCAGTACTAATGTTGAAATAAATAGAACAGATTCTGATGATGTTAATGGCTTATACATATTTTCATCGATAAAATTACTTTAGCAAAGGTGGAAGTTATAGGACGTCAGAGGAGTGGATGGTTTAGGAAGATGACAAAATTAGGAACGTGACAACTTTAAGATATGGCAATATAGTCCCAAGACGACAAGAGGAAGAAGCAAAAGATGGAAATATTAAAAGTACACACAATCGACGAACATGTATGAAAGGTATGATGAATATAAAAGAAGCGAAATAGGTATGCCAGGATCGTTACAAATGGCATTCGATTGTCTCTGCCTACCCCTCTTGGGATGAAAGGCGTGATGATAGCAAAAGAAGACAAAGAAGCTATATATAGGCGTGCAGCGTAGGTCACAATTATTTTAGTGACAAATAACAAATATATTAAAAAAATAATTTAACATTTAAAATTAAAAAAATATTATTAACAGCCAAAATCGTACTATAAAGGAAGGTACATAAAGGCATGTGTGAGCTAAGATCACTACAGCTCTCTATAGCTCGGTTAGAGCGCCGCACGTATGTACCGTGTACCGGCTTTTTGAATTATTTGTAAATATTATTTATTTTATCATGTTAAAAAGTCTCAATAAACGAGAAACATACTTTTATTATTATTTAATTATTTAGTATTATTAAGTGAAGTGAATTAACTTTTTGAAAATGGTTTGTTATAGGCGTGAGTGTCCTATAGTCGATAGAAGGTTGCGTTGCGGGAAAGCAATTATTGAGTAAGTATTATTTGATTTTTTTCTAATTTTGCATAATAATAATCTAAATCATAAATGATTTTAAAAAAATATTTAATAATCTAAAATAATAGTAATTTTTGACTTTTCAATCATATTTGAAAAACCTTTAGCTTCAACATCCTCAAAATTTGTTGGTACCTTTTTCTGTATGAATGAATGAATGTATGAAATTAGGTAACGAACGGATTTGAATAAAATTGATCTATCTATCTATCTATCATCACGCCTTTCATTCCAAGAGGGGTAGGCAGAGACAATGGAATGCCATTTGTTACGATCCTGACATATCTCTTTTACTTCTTTTATATTCATCATACCTTGCATACATGAAGAAAAGTAGTTTACGCTGGTTTGGACACGTTGAAAGAATGAAGGATGAAAGATTGACTAAAAAGGTTTATATGGCTGAAGTGAAAGGAAATGCTAGCAGAGGACGACCTAGATGTACTTTTATTGAACATATAAAAAATATGTTGATCGATGGAAATATTAAAAGTACACACAATCGCCGAGCATGAATAAAATTGAAAATTTGACTTTGCTGGATTATCAATGTTATGAAATGATAGGTACTATTACATAACGTAAATGTTATCAGTAAAGACTGTCGCCACCCAGTCTGAGATTATCGGACCTGTTTTCAACCTGAACTATATGCAGACGCGAATTTCCATACTAGTTCGGATTAATGTCGTAAAATTTTATCGCCGCACACACCTGTGTACTAACGCACCGGCCTAATAAATCAACTAAAATTACAGAATTATATTCAAAATTGAAGAATATCTTAAAATGATGACTTCACTCATATCTAAACATCAATTCAGCGAATTTAAGATTAAAAATATAGAGGAAGATAAGTTTGAAAACCTCTTAAAAACGTTCGTTATTTAACGTGTCTTTTGGGAATTGGGACCCTGGTTGCAATAACAACTAGTAAAAATGTAATTTTTTACAGAGTTTAATATGACTTGTGACATTTAAATGACATTAAAAATCTAAATTTTACCTGACAAAAATGTATAGATAACATATTTTTGTCGTTATCGATGCGATTCATGTACAATTATTATATCAATAACAGACTGCTCAATCGTTAGTCTGTTTTTCATTATTTATGTGCATTTTGACAGTTAAGAGCGTAGACGGTCTGCAAGGGAATTGAGAAATAGGTATTTGAAGAAACTATTGCCGTCGCCTCACCCTTTGGTCCCCCCCGTAGAGTGCGATAGGGACAACTGCAGCTCAGACCGATTATACCTATAAAACCTTGACCGATAGATGTTTCGTATTCCCCTGTTTTCTCCACCAAAACTGATCCGATTTAATTATTTTTGGTATTGAAATTTAAAGAAAGAATAGATCTATGCTCCTATTTTTCTTTTACATTAAAACCTTTTCAAATTAGTCTGGTAGTCGTCTGATCACGGCGGTATAAACAAGGCATTTTTTTTTAGGTTTTTGGAAGGGCTTATTTTTTAGGTAATTAGTTGTTGGAAAAAAGTAAATGACAGGGGCATGCCTACAGTAAACCTAGATTTTATGAAAAAAAAACTATTGCTCTAGAGGCATTATCCGTGAAGAAAATAGGGGAATACATTTGTATGGAGAAAATGCAGCCCGGCTACGCTCTTAATGTACGCGCAATGTTATTAGTACCATCGTTTTTTAGTAGCGTTTGGCTCTATATTACAAATATCAACTTGTAGCTAGTTTTTCATTTTGGCTATTTCGACGTTTTCTTTAATTTTTTTATTATTACGAAATCGCTGAATTAATTTTTACTGTTATAGAATTGTGCTGATTAATTAGTATGAAGGAAATGTTAAACAAATTTTATTGATATAACTTAAGGAATTTCTTGTCACATACTTTATCATAAGTAGCTAATTTATACATAATTTTGTTGCAGCCACCAGTTTGATATCAACTTTGACATTCAGCATCGACAACCAGTTCCTGTTCTTCAACCAGTTTAGTAACCAGTTGAGTGACCCGTTGAGCAACCAGTTGATCATTGCAGCAACCAATGCCAGAATTATTTCGGTCAACAACAACCAAATAATGTAGTCGATAGCCTAATTGGTAGGACGGTGGACTTGAAACCGGAGGTCCCGGGTTCGATTCCTACTAGCTGCCAAAATGCTAAGCACCAATTTTCTTTAAGAATATGTGCTTAAATCGACTCCTCGTGCTTCGGAGGGCACGCAAAGCCGGCATCCGGTCACCAACCCGCCTGCCAAGCGTGGTGACTGTGGCAATTTCTCTCAATGAGTACCAATAAAATGGTGCGCTAGAGGGAGACCATGATCCAGCAGTGGATCTTAAAAGGTTGATGATGATGATGGCAGAATATTCATAGTTTACAATAAAGATATTATTTTAATTATTTATACTTTAAATTGTGCCAATATTATTCTGATATACACATTATTATGGTATACACTTTAATCTATTTTAAATTTTGGTTTCGAGGTCTACGTGCATTTCTTCACTCTAGGTTCGTTGATCGGTAAGAGATTTTTAACATAGTATTTGTTAACCAAGAAGTTAATACTTTATGGTATTAAAAGTAAACAAAAGCTAAGCCACTGACCTCGTCACTTAGTCAATGTTAAGGCTTCAGTTACGTAACACAGAATACTTGTGAAAAATCACACACTTTCATGGCCAATATTGTAAGAGTCGAATTTAAATTAAATATTAGTACTTAATTTATCATTACAGCAGGTGTAAAATTACTATTACTTTTGTCAACTTTAACCAGTGAACATTTTTTTTGAGCAAAATACTGAAAAAATTTAAGCTCAGTTGTACAGTATAGTGCCACAAACATCATCGCGTCACTGTAAGCAAGGAATATAAAATATTTATACAGTACAAATAATAATAAGATATTGTTGATTTGGTTTGAAGTGGGTTAGGCCGTGCGTTGATAGTCAGTCAGTCAGTGACGCGATGGTTTTATATATTTAGAATGTGCTAATTTAATGGAAATAAATATAATTTGCACAACAAGTGTTAATTTTCTTTATAATGTAAATTAATACAATATTATTCTCTAAGCATAAAGAAATCAGATATGAAACCTAATAATAATATATTCTAAAAATCTACTTATTTTTGCTCCCTGACATTACTCACATTTTTGTTGCCTGCTCTTTTAGACAATGTACGAACGCTAGTATTTCTACAGGCTGGCGCAACTTAGAACTAAAAGTTAGGGCTAGGAAAAATGAGCCAATACTAATGGCGTCGTATCGCCATCTCTTTCACTCCATATAAAGATGACAGATAATTATAGCAAATATTTCTATACCAATTCACAGTACGATTTTGATAGGTTGGCAGTACCTTTCAGCCCTAAGTTTGTTTTATTTTAATGTATGGCATGTCCCGACTCTTATTAAAGAACATAGTGATTGCTACTTACTCTATTCAAATATTAAGTATATGTAGAAACTTATAACCGAATTATAATAATTATATGAAAAATAGGCGAAGCCCATAACTTCTCAATTTATGCATTTAAACTACTAAAATAATAAAAAATTAACAACAACCGGGCATAACCTCAAAAATTTGCTGATCGACCAAAACCTTTGCTATGTTTTTCAACGTAATAATAAGGGTATGGGCAGACGCTCTATCGAAAGACGCTAATTGAAGACAAAATGACATAATTACGCTTCGTTTTCTACAAGGAGTTTATACTTCAAGGAACATATAAACTCCTTGGACACGTGGTTGTATTTCACTGGGTCCCATACATTTAAAGTTGTCTATTCTACATTCTATTCTATTCGCTTAGTTGTAGGTACATTGTCTAAGCCCCCTGTTTCCATAGGTACAGCTATATCGATCAGTCAGAAACGTGTTATAGGAATCATGCCCCAGAGAGATATTTTGAAGTGGATTCATCACCTGCCCATCAGTGCCCTTTTCACGCAAAACTACTGAACTGGTTTTGTTGCAGTTTTCATTATAACATAGGTTGATTCACCAGGAAGGTTTACGAGTATTAAACATGGATGTATCATGTTTTGGAGCTGAGCATTAACAGTATAAGTGAATCTAGTCGGGGAAAAAGTTAGCCCCACCAAGTTTTCATGGCGAATGTTGTCTAATCCGTTAGAAACATAGACTTAGGAATCTATGGTTAGAAACATAACAAACTGATGTAGGAATTATATACGTACATAAATGATTTATTTTGTATTTTGCAGTATTTTGTTCTGAGATTTTTTTAAAAACATTTTGGAGTAGAACAATTTGCATCTATAAATCAAGATTCTGTTTCAATAAAATAAAATTGTAAGCGACATCTATTGAGACTCTATTGTACTAAGAACTAAGAACATAAATAAAATTGTATACGAGGTTTAGGAAAATGGAAAACTTTAATTTTATAAATTGTCAATAGATGGCACTATGTATTATATTTTATTTCTGTCTATTTTTCAGCCGCGCTGACAACAGCCGACACGAGCACCTGCGCGACATAGCCCCTGTGTATGGCAGGCCAGCAGAGGGTCTCCCGCTGCCGCGGGAACTACTATACCTGGTCGAGTCCCTAGTAGGGGGACCGACTGGGTCTCAAATACCCGGATAAAAGGTAGCCACAGGCCACCTTGGCGCACTTGGGTCGTCGCCCCTCGAGACACAGCCGGCGCAAAGAGGTTTTCCTCGGCTCGGAAGACCCCTTGATGATGATAATCTATTTTTCAAATTCAATTATTTTCCTTTTCCGGCCCTCAAAAAATCAAGAATGACATACATTATAAATATTAGTTAGGATTTTCAAAAGAAGTGCGGTCACCGGCTTTACGTGCTCTCCAAAGCACTAGAATTCGAAATTGAAATAATAGAAAGTAGAAAAAGTTACAAGCTAGCGGCTAGTTTACAATCGCTACAGTTCATAACATTAATATTCAATACTTTAGTACCCGGAGGACATATATAAAAGTTTTAGGTAAAATTGTATTCTTATGACAAGTTATTAATTGAACTGTCTGAAACAAAAATCTTGAAGGTTTTTCTGATTTCATTTTAATAAAATGATTTTAATTGGTTTTGCCTAACAGGTAGAAGCAAGTACTTAGGTACATTTCACATGTTCTGGACTTGCAACTTGGACTTTTGCCTGTGGACATTTTAGAAAAAGATACTTATAAAAACATATTCTCGAATACAAACTGTTTCCCTTTGAATTTTGAAAATCTGGACCAGATAAATATTATTGCTCCTACAAATTGTGTATCGGTAAAATTTTGAAAAACTCAGAAATACGTTACGTACCTACCTGCTTCATTAAATTAAGAGTATTTCATAAAAATCCAATCTAGACACCCATTGGGACAGACAATCTATCATCACGCCTCTTATCCCAAGAGGGGTAAGCAGAGACGATTTGCTACGATCCCGACATAACTCTTTCGCTTCTTTTATATTCATCATAATTTTCATCGTATTTGTCTCATCGATTGTTTTTGTTATTGTTATTTTTTTATAGCAAATATATTAAAAAAGTTTATTATGGTAGAAATGAAAGGGAATGCTGGCAGAGGACGAACTAGGTGTAGGTACTTTTATTGAGTACTTAGGCATATAAAAACATAATCAAGAATTCACAACTTTGAATTTTGTAGCAATGCTATTACAAACTTTGGAATAGGCAGTCCCAAGTTTTTGAAGTAAACTAAGACCTAGAAATCCAGTAGGTACGGTGTTAACAATAATAAAACAGACGGGACAGTTTGAATTTCTTCAAAACTTTTGTCAATTGAATCAAAATTTGAAAGTACGAGTTCAAAGAGACGTACGCTCGATTTCATTTGCATAATTTGAAAAACGTAGCGATCCTTAAGTCTGAATTTCTCATCAACTTTGATGTTTCTCACAAAAATCAACCCTTGCCCAATTCTGCACTAAAGGAATAATGCCGACACGGAATATAAAATTCATTTCTTGAAGGGAGCCACGAATTAGTGAAATTACTTGCAAAATTTAACCATCTGTAAGAAATAGTTGAATATTAATTCAAATCATGAAACTTATGCTATATAAATTAATGTTGTCAATTATAAATCAAATAATACCGAGGCGTCATGTATATTGCCGAAATAAATCCAGATTTTCAAATGCAGTTTACAAAATGCCCCAGCAAGCAAATAATATATTTTTGCCTGCGCACGCGTGTTACCTTACATCTCCCGAAACCGTGTTACGGTCCCAGGGTACCCAGCAGAAGACCAAGTCTCCCTCTATTAGCCGATGGTATTGGCGAGGCTATACCTAACGAGTGGGCTGCAGTTCTGTTAAATCAAATTGTGTACTTTTATTGAATACTAGCATTCCGCCCCCGGCTTCGCCCGTGGATATTTACGAACAAAATAAAATATACCCTATACCTATCCCTACCCCTACCTGACCCTACCCCCCCACCCCTACCGGTACCCCTACCCTTCCTTCTACTCCTACCTCCTACCCCCTACCACCTACCCCCTACCACTACCACTACCTCTATATCATCAGTAGTTTTCTCAGCGCACGCGATGTAAGAAATTTCTTAGGTCATTTTTTTACACCTTGGGTTACATTATTGGAGTTTTTGTAAGGATCCCTAATTTTTTTGAAAATAGTATATAGCGTATGTCACTCAGGGTGAATGTAGCTTTCCAATTGTGAAAGAATTTTTGAAATCGGCACAGTAGTTTTTGAGTTTATTCATTACAAACATACACACAAAAAAACAAAAATACAAATCTTTCCTCTTTATAATATTAGTAATAGATATAAAATGTATTGATCGAAGGCAATATTAAAAGTACACACAATCGCCGAACATGTATGAAAGGCATGATGAATATAAAAGAAGCGACAGAGGTACGTCAGGATCGTAGCAAATGGCATTCGATTGTCTCTGCCTACCCCTTTGTTTCATCTACCTATGATTTAAAATAAATAATTAATTGCTCATTCGATTAGGGCCAGTAATATCAAAATAACCACCAACCAACCAATAAGCCTTAACACCATGCAGCGTGTCCAGAACACTGGTAAAAAATTTGCAAATTCACCAAACTGACGTCTCAAGACTGTCCCTGCAGTTAACGGATGTGCACTATCTGTCTATCTATCATCACGCCTTTTATCCCAAGAGGGTTAGGCAGGTACCTACAATCTAATGCCATTTGCTATGATCCTTACATATCTCTTTCGCTTCTTTTATATTCATCATACCTTTTATACATGCTCGGCGATTGTGTACTTTTAATTATTGCCTGCGATTAATACATTTTTATATGTTTAATAAAAGTACATAGGTTGTTCTCTGCGAGCATTTGCTTTAACTTCAGCCATATAAATCTTTCATCCTTCATTCTTTCAACGTGTCTAAACCAGCATAAACTACTTTTCTTCATTTTAGTCTCCGCATTCTTCTCTAATGCCACGCTTTATATCACACATTCTACGTAAATACCGCATTTCCATTGCATTTATCTTACTTGCACTATTATTAGTGTTTACCTTTTATTGGCAAAGATTGAACCCGGATCCTCAGGTCTTAATTCCAAATCTCTACCAATTACGCTGGCAATATAACAATTATAAGCAATGTTAGACAATTAATATTTCTGCTCGATAGCAGATAGATGGGCACCCTTTATGAGAATAGAACAATGCGTCGCCGCGTCGTCGTGTAGAAACCGATGGCAATTAGTTTGCGTTCACTTCGGTGATCACGAGCTATTCGTCTCAAGGTGTCATTTGATACGTTTATTGGAATCCAATTGGCTTTTTGGTGACAAACTATGTGTTCTTTTATTGTCGCAGGAGGGTTATTTCTGGTTATTGTATCTACCTTACCCTGAAAATGTCTTAAAGTTTGTTTGTTTGTTTGTCTTTTTGTTTGAGGGCCGTAGAGTTTGGAATCCAATTGGCTTTTTGGTGACAAACTATATGTTCTTTTATTGTCTCAGGAGGGTTGTTTCTGGTTATTGTACCTACCTTACCCTGAAAATGTCTTAAAGTTTGTTTGTTTGTTTGTCTTTTTGTTTGAGGGCCGTAGAGTGGCATAACTTCGGGATAACTTCTTATGACACATTTCAAAAAAATCCACGCGCGAAGCCGGGGTCGTAGCTAGTTCTCGTCAGTTTTATTTATTTATTTATTTATACTTTCACATTGGATTTCCATTCTGTTGACGTTACATTACAGAGACATTAAAAATTAGATCAAGCAACCAAGATAATCAAAGTAATTATGTCATAAAAACTAAAATAAAATGACAAAAACTACAACTCTAAAGAAAAGATAAATAAAAAAGACGAGCGATTCTTAATATGATGTGTAACATCTGACATCTCACCACCACACGCACACACTGTTGACTGACAGTACCAACCTCTGGGAAAATGGGTTGTTACCATCTGACCCCCAACTCTTTCAACTCTACCACCGCGCACGATCATTGGTCAAAACAAATAGCGCGCGCTTCCCCGGCTTCCTGTTACACACATCCGTCCCTTTTCACGAAATCACTCCCACAGATTGCAGGAAAGTGAGAGGAACGATATTACACATCAAAAACATTCAGTTGTTTTTATTACAATAATCCATCATTGTTATGCGTTTCGAATATTGAGAATGGGAAGTGTGTTGTTATTACTTGCTTGTATATTTGTTTGTTTGTATGCATGTACTTTGTTCTTATTTCGCGTCAAAAAACGGAGCAACAGGTAGACGTGATTTTTCACAGATATAGTTGAAGGGCCGGTAAATGATATAAGCTAATTTTTATCCCAGAAAAATATGTCATTCCTTGGATTGAATGGAAGCCGTGCGGGTCGTTAGGCTACAATATCTGATAGTTGACATCTATACTAATATTATAAAGAGGTACTTGACAATCTCTCAAACTACTGAACCGATTCTAAAAATCTTTTACGAACAGAAATATAAGCTATATTTTATGTTGTTCAAAAATATCCACGGGCGAATCCGGGTGCGGTAAGCTAGTATGACATACAAGTGTTATTCCCACGTCGATTAACTACGATTACTCTAGCTTTATCACATTCCTGAAGACTCCTGAATATTGAATATTAATATTAAAGCAACATATATATAATATAGTTGTTAATTATTCTGAAATTGATCTTTTACAGAAGCAGGAAGTGAACTTTCTGAAATAAACGTAACAATATTTATAGATAGCTGAATATCAATAACGATTATTGGAAACAAAATTAATTTCAGCAGTAGGTGAATTATTCATGTTTGAAGTTCGTAAATTCTACAAGTTTTGAGGCTGCAAATATTTCTATTTCGGACACAAATACTCGTACCTACAAATTGTATTGGGATTTTTTTGTTCATCGTCGACACTGCATAGAAACGATAAAGTTTTATGAAAATCTGAAAGTCAACTTCGCTGAAATTGATGTTGTGCCAATGATATTCGTTTAGTCCAAAATCAAGGTCAAATATTTTTTTTAAGATATAAATTTTAGTCATACACGAAAAATACATGCAATGAAAATGTTATCTTACAAAATTCTGATCAATACTAATATTATAAACTAAAGCTTTCCGCATCCGGCTTCACACGTGGATATTTTCGAACAAAATAAAATATGGGGATAATGAAGCTACATTCTATCAGTAGCTACACAATGTATTAGTGAAAGATTTTTCATAGTTTCAGAGCTTACCCCACATCCAAACTTACAAACTTAACTTCTTTATAATATTCGTATGTATTGATATAGGTGCATTAAAGGGAAGTCAATCATCAAAATCCAAATTTAATCAATTTTTTCAGAAAACCTGATCTATTTACGAAACTGAAAATATATATATATTGATTTTAAGGATATGACAAATCTTTTTATATTCGATAGAAAAAAATCCTATATACACTTTATTTATCAAATTTTATGGCTATAATATAGATGGTATCATTACAAAAATTAACACGAATATATAATATTTTATTGGTTTATTATCTATCTTTTCACTGTAAAATTATTTCTATGTTGTTTAAGATTTTTTTTTTTAAATTGCGTTTTAAACAAAAAATATCGCTTACTTGTTATATCCTGCTCGCGTGACCGTGATTCTAGATAAATGCGTTCTGCTTTTTCATCACTCATTTTCCCATGCAATAATTTGAGCAGAAATACAAATTTATTTAATTTAAATTTAATTAAAAGCACTGATCCAATTGAGACTAGTGTTTTATATTTTCCGAAACATATTGGTGAGTTAATATAATATATGTTGGAGAAAATACAGATAGCAGATATTCGTTTCCAATAATCAAATTCATATATATTTTCAATTTTTTTTTCACAAAAATCACATATAGGTCAAAACGCAGTTTTCATGAAATATCGGACAGGACGCAATCAATGTTAATTAAACACTAGGTATTTGCTTTGCGAGTACAGTTACTGTAGTCAGAAAAAATACAAAACTTTCAAAAATCAACCATGAAAGTTATTTTTTTTGTATCTCTCAAAACACAGCGGTTTGTGTTCACTCTTGACGTAAATTTCAATTCTAATCCTGACTTTAATTTCGTTACGATATGGCGACAGTAGCGAAAATTTTATTAAAATTGAATTGTTGTCTCATATTATATGCTACAAGATTTAAATAAAGTTGTTACTGTTCCCGTTGTCGTCGTGGAAACAGAATTAAATTCGGAATTTTAAGATTTAAATTGGAAATTTAAGTCAATAGTAAGTACCCTGGTCCATTGTCATCATAATTTGGGCCAAGATTTTAAACGTAGGTGCCCATTATTCACTCATTTTTTTTTTATAGTGACCGGTATACCTAAAACCTAGTAAAAATGAGTTTTTATTATTCTTGACTTATTTTTTGTTTATTATTATTACCAATTTTTTTGTGACGTCAAAAGTAAAGGGTAGTAAATACCTAGTTAGCAATGAAAAAAAAATTCGTAATTATATAGGCTGTCTCAAAAGAGGATGAAATTTTGAGACGAAAATTCTTTTTGCGTTTTTCGGTCTGATGCACCCTTAATTAGTTATTAATTAAATAGAATAACCAATCATAAACGCGCTTTAGCAGAATGTCAGTTTGAAATAAATTCTTATCGTATGTCTTTATTTATTGTTTTATGATCTCTCTTCATAGTGGCTATTTTATTTTATCAAAATTAAGGGTGCGTCAGATCGAAAAATGTCAAACGTCTTCTCGTTTTGGAATTTCATCTGTCCTTTTTCTGCTGTCAAAAGTCAACTTTTGAGACATTCTGTATTTTATTGTGAATGTAGCTTAGTCTCTCCCTACCCTAAAAAATGTTCTGGCGTGAGTAATAGTAGAAGTTTCCTACATTTCATCAAAATGAGTCTCGACTGGGCTCGAATATGAATTCGTGCGAGAAAATATACCTTATTATTTCGCACTTAGAAAATGTAATTAATATAACATTATACTGATTACTGAGAGAATTCAGTGACAAGGTTTATTTCTGTGTTTATTTCTTTGTATATTTTGTTAGCATAACTGTGTTTCTGAATAATTTGAATTGAGTTTTATATTGATTTTTAATATCTAACAACTCTTTAGGATCTTTTACGACAAAAAGAAAACATATCTAAAGGTGGCCACACATTCGTCCAGTCCCGGGCGCGTCGACCGACCACAGACTCGTCCAATTCTTGTCACGAACGGTCCGCCGGCGGCCGGATTGGGAATTTTTGGTGCGATACCGGACCAATGTGTGGCCTACTTTAGTTATCTATCTGTTCAGATTTAATAATATATTCCAATTTTCTGAGTAAATACTACAACTTATTGCTTTTTTCACTGGTTGCCTTAAGGTTTCCAAAACCGTGTTATCGGTCCCATGGTACCCAGCGGAAGACCAAGTTTTAACCGATGGTATTAACCACAGATCTTTAGAAGTTCTATGGTATTAACGAGTGGCAAGTTCTGTTGAGGTATATTTAGATGGAAACGAGTGGTTTGGCGGTATACGCAATGTACCTACATATGTTTTTAATTATAGAAAAATCCGTTGGTACATGGCCAGGATCAAACCGTGGCCCGCCTAATATACCAGACATCTTAACCGACGGCCACCAACGTATCTTTTAAGCTTTCTCGCGTCTTTACAGTAAAATAATGTCAGAGAATTTATTTTGCAATTTATTATCATATTCTCCCCAATAACCCTGATCTTCTTTATTCGTATTAATAGGAAAAATAAAACTAATTTTACGACATTTACAGTGTCCGAAGAAAATACGAATTCCTAGAAACTTGTACTCTCAGTGATGTGAAACGAATCTCTTGTTGAATTAGGATTTTTTTCATTTACCCATCGTAGCTATCAGATATATTGACAGATTAAGTGAATAATTGACAAGAATGGAACCAATTTATTGGAAATTAATAAAATAGCGTGTGTCAAAAAGTACTATTTTTGTATAAGTCGCAGTTTGTAAAAGTTTGCTTATCACGCCATTGTTTCAGAAAGACGAATTTGCTTGTCGACCTTGAGTAAAGCCGTGAGGTTTCATTTGAAATCTACTGATGAGGTTTAAAAATATACTTAATAATTTAAATCAATGTAGAAAAGAGGTCGAGAGCCATTGGTACATGTAATGAGGCGAGACGAAGAGTACGCTGTCAAAAAGGCTTTGGCCATTCTAGAAAGAAAGAAGGGCAAAGGGCGGCCGCTTACCACGTGGTGGACAACCGTCACCTAAGATATGAAACTGGCACAGCTGAACACGGAGACAGCCCGGACAGGGAATACTGGAGCCTACAAATGAGGTGGACCGACTCCAAATAATAGGACAATGCAATGAAGAAGAATAATCTAAATCAATGTTCATAAAAAAGGTAGTATTTTTGAGTAACATCTAAATAATCTTAAAATTTTAATATTCAAACCTTAACGGCCTTTTTATCTTGCGGTGTGGCCAGAGACACAAGTAACAGTGTCCACTTTTTGCACAGACCGATTATGATACGGTTTTCACTAATATACCTATAAATTGATTCACGAAAAATATTTATTTGTAAGTACAAACATTTTTCTGAGCCGAAAACTACCTTATTCGACGATTTGTGATATTAAAATCCCACGAGCGAAGCCGGGCCGTATCTCTAGTACATAATAATCTAAGTTTACCGATAAAACAAAAACACAGTGATACAGAGAAAATCTCACCCAAAACCGCAGATTTTCAAACGCGCAGCACGTATTAGCAAGCTGGCAAACATAAATAACGAGCGAAACAATTTACCTACGAGTTGGTAAGGTATTCTTACAGCTGTTTAGTTTGTTCAATATACCAGTCTGTGCTACGTGCCGCGAATAGGGAGCTAACTTTTGTAGGGAACTCACTTTATGACGCCGTGTAAACGGATTTAGTCTAATGGTTAATGTAAAATTTAAATTAAGGTGAAATTGGGGTGTTGACAGTGAAACAAAATAAATATACAATAATATTTTATTAATAGTCTATAGCAGGGGTGGCCAACTTGATAAGATCCAAGATCTACTATTTGCTGACTAGACTCTGTGCTATCTACCTATTACATAATATTATGTATGTATATACACATAATACACTTTAACATAATATTTCAAACATATGAAATTTTAACTGAGTAAATAAAACAGTACTATTCTATATGTATATACAAGTAGTATTTTTTATTTTTAACCGACATAAAAAAGGAGGTATTCAATTCGACTGTATTTTTTTTGTTTGTTACCTCAGAACTTTCGACTGGGTGAACCGATTTGGTCTATAATAGTGCAGTATAATGACTGAAACAGACAGTTACTTCTTTAACAGACATAAATATCTGTTATTTTTAGAAGAAGTGCGGACGCCAGCTTTACGTTCCTTATAAAGCACAAGACATTGATATTTTGGTGTGTAACATCTTAGCTCTCGCTATGTGGCATGCATTTGTAAGGAGTAATTTCGAGTAAATTCAAATTTGAACATTAACACCAGCAAGTAGTCGTAGGGGCCGTCGGTTCGTCAAGTGATTCAAAGTGATATCTTGTTTCGGTTTAGATGATACCCATCATCAGTATTAACCAATGGTACTCATCATCAGTATAATTTACAGACCCTGGGTCGAAATGGGACCTTGTTTGTGACCTCTGTTCATGGACTCCCATAGCCTTTCTATCAAGTGGATAATGAGTCAATTGTCGTGCTATCTATATAAATAAAAAAATATATAAATAAATTGGAAAATTCGGGAAAAACTGAACATGTGCTTTTTTCTATGGGATTTTTGTATGAACTCTAGGCCATAATAGGTGGGCGCCCGGGCGAAACTGGTGCAGAAAGCTAGTGTATTTTAAAAATAACAAATATAAATAATAATTTAAAAAAGTATTAAGATAATTTAGTTACCGTGAGCAGTGAGCAACAAAAGCAGCGAAATAAAAAATCTAATACCTACCCTTTTGCCCTGTTAAAATAAGAAAAGTAAATTCAATTACCTTGTGACACCAACAGCTGACACCAAAATCTTCAGTCGATATTATTCAAACACACCGAGACATCGTCTACAATCTATAGAAAAAATCAATCTACGATTTAGGTTAAAATGATTTTGATCCTTTAGGGGATAAATCTGTTTGCCGTCTTTTAAAGGAAAACTTTACCAAAGAAAAGATCAAAGGCTCTATGATGCGCGGATGAAATGTTGGCGAAAATCCCTACTGTAAAATCCATTATATTTGGCGTTGTTAAAAAATATAAACACAATTTAAAATTTAATAAAAAAAAATCTTAGAATTTAAGTAGGTCCAGAAACTTTCTTATCTACTTATCTTATCTTACTATATCAGTCCTTCAAGCATGCAGTTAAAAATCCCAAGCGACTTCCGATTTTATGTCAATGAAGCAAATCATGAAAAATGTATTTAGAATAGTACATAATATGGAGAAAATTGATGCGACCCGGTAAAGAAATCATCTGTCAGATTTTCTATAAATTATTTTCACTCTATAGAATTTTAGTTCTGAGATTTACATTATATTGGCGAAAATGTACGTAACGAAGTTATATTTTGAGAAATAATAATTTGTTAGGATTCTACGTCATGTCATCGACATTGGCGACCAACGCACGCGTATCGTCGTGACATGATGGGGAATCCGCGCTGTGATAGTTGTGATTAGTCAGTGATTAATAGGGCATATAACGGTCGGCGGGAACATCTTAGCTACCTAATACTAACTACTTACAAATATTTAAACAACTAAAGGAATGTTTATATACCATTTGAAGTTCAAGGTACATTCACATTAACAACATTATTCATTATACACATACATCAATGCCGCCGTCTATAATACGACATTGGCGGAATCATCAAAACCCTGATGGAGCCATAACAAAAAAAAAATAGAAATACCTTTATAATTTGTTAGGTTAAATAAAATGTTGAAATCCAAGGTTTTTGCTAGGGTTTTCGTCGAGTGATTGTCACCACAAAACAAGACGTAACTTAATTATTTCTTCCAAATAATAGGTTTAGAACAAGAAAAAGTATGTCTATAAATAGTTTTGAAATTATTTTATTGCGAATAAGTTGTTGCAATTGTGTTAAATTTAAAGTCGATAGCTAATAGTATTAATGATAAAAATGGTACCATGGCCCATTTTATACGGAACCCTGCAAATTATAAAAGAAAAAAATGAGAACTGTCTGACATCAATCGCATCTAATCCCTCGGATTTGTGAAGAAACTAGACGGTGAATTACTTCAGATCCTATAAAATCCTCGTTCAGAATCGAAGTCAAAAATGTAATAAGGCAATTTTCATGAAAATCCCTGAAAGTAATAATGTGCCGAAAACGTTTTCTAAATTTACACATATTGTATCCCGGCCGGAGCGACGCCGTGCTGGGTTGCGTTCAGAATACTTAATAAGAAAACCAACCTCACAAACTGTGAGCTACCACTTCAATAAACTATAACAACGAAACTATCGCTTGTACAACTATACTTTCAACAAAAGTAACGATTTATCGGATTTGGATGTCTGGAATGGAATTTGATTAAAATTAACACATACGAACCCATAAAATAAGAAGCGGGAAGGGCTACGGGAAGGATTTATTCATATATAGGAAATGCTAGTATTTTTAGAAAATCTTATTTAGGTATATACACTATTATAAGCAACTAGGTTTCCGCCCCGCCCGATCAATACTAATTTTCCATTTATTTATTTCAAGCTTTTTCCTTTATCGTCAAAATTGGTTCAGTGTTATAGCCGTGAAAACGTAACAGACAGAATTACATTAATTTATAATATTATGGATTCAATGTAAAGTTTTCCGGGCATTTCCATGCAATCTGAAAATGTTCATTATTTTCAGAAAGATCCGTACCGCCAAATATATTTCACGTAAAAAATAAATTGCAATATTTTTATTTAGTATTTGGGAGGGAGATGTAGTGGTGTAGCATATGGTGTACCTATAAAGTAATATGAAACTACCCGCCATCCCCATAATATTGAATTTGAATAACAAAAAATCTGTGGAAAACGTGGTTGAAGATACATTCTAAGTAGGTAACTAAAGTAAATGTACTCACTCACTGTGCGGCTTGATCAGCAATGACGTGACTTACCTTGAATAGAGAGATGTCCTGTAAAAGATAAATATTTCACATATAAATAAAGGAAAATAATTTAAATGGCGGTAGGTGCTAAATTAGGCAATGATTTTATGATCCGCATACTCAATGATTTCGTATTTGACTGCTTGGTGGTGATAATTTTAATAAAGCTACAAGAAAATAAATGGGTACTCACTGATTCCTCCTTTCTGATATTTTTCAACAAGTTCACTTCACTTTCACATAATTTCACTTTTATAGTATCACATTATTTACACAAGACATAGTTACGATTTCGCAAAATTGCAAATATATCACAATATAAGGCTATGTACTCAGCAATAGTTTTATTTTTACAAAACTCTTTACAGGTCGCTAGCAACCCCTTACAACACTGGAAAATAATGAATATGGCAGCGACAGACTAGGTATGTTGTGGCCTACGGTTGTGGCACAGAATAAAGACGTTGTGGGCAGTACAAGGACTATGATTGAATGATTGAGGAGGAAAGGGGGATATTGCATTCAACCAAAAAAAGCAAAGAAATTTGGAGTCGAAAGGGGCTCTCTAACCTAGTAAAAAAAGTATTGTTTTTATTAATTTTACTAGCAATCCGCCCCCGGCTTCGCCCGTAGATATTTACGAACAAAATAAAATATACCCTATACCTACCCCTACCCCTACCCCTACCCCTACCCCTACCCCTACCCCTACCCCTACCCCTACCCCTACCCCTACCCCTACCTCTACTACTACCACTACCCTACCCCTACCCCCACCCCCACCCCTACCCGTACCCCTACCCCTACCCCTACCCTCTACCACTACCACTACCTCTATATCATCAATAGTTTTCGCAGCGCACGCGATGTAAGGAATTTCTTAGGTAATTTTTTTACACATTGGGTTACATTATTGGAGTCTTTGTAAGGATTCCTAATTTTTTTGAAAATAGAATATAGCCTATGTCACTCAGGGTGAAAGTAGCTTTCCAATGGTGAAAGAATTTTTGAAATCAGCACAGTAGTTTTTGAGTTCATTCATTACAAATATACAAAAATACAAATCTTTTCTCTTTATAATATTAGAAGTATAGATAACAAAAATCTAACTAGTACCTACTACTTTTGTTTGTGTCAATTTTTTTTACTTTTAATTTTATAAATTCAAATCTCAATAAGTGAGGGTATGTATATTTTTTTGTATCTATGGCTAATGGTACATGAAAGGTAAAGCCATTATTATAATCAAAGTGATGATGGGGAATCCGGTTTAATCCCGTTCGCGCTGTGATGGTTGTGATTTAAGTTGTCAGTAGTGTAATAACCTAAGTTGTAAACAAACAATATTTTACAATAACGTTTACTTTACAGACTTTCAGAAGAAATTCATTATAAGAATCGATTATTGTGTTATGTATTAGTTAGAAAATAGTACATTACTGCCGCGGTCTATAATGACTACTTTGCTGGTCGCGCTGATGGTGGCCGACAGCGCAGCGTAGCGCAGAGACCGTAGGTCGAGGCCTTTGCAGCGAGGACAGCAAGGACTGCAATGATGGCCAAGCTGGAAGGCCTAGAGTGTAGCTAGGCTAGCTCGAGGCAATCATAGCGTGACCAGCGAAGCAGTCATAGTGGGCAAAGGCTTGTATAGTGCTTTACTCAAAAATGCAAGTACCTAATCTAAATAAAACCAGCAAGTAATTTAAATAAAATATATATTAATTAACTAGAAATTTAATTAAAATGACAATTATGAAAATTACAGTCTATTAAATTTATCAGAACCATGCACTTTAACATTGAATAGGTATTCCAGAGAGACGAAGGCTTCATTTTGTTGGAAAGATCATTGAAATATGCAAGAAAAACATTTTCTGATAAAGATTTAGATTTCCTAATGATTTTCCACTGCACAATTTTTTCATATGCAAGCTTATATTTTTCCTTTGAGTGTCGCTTTATTAAATTTTCAACCACCAATTTAGCTTCATCTTTAATGTCTGGCGGTGTTATACACATTGATTGAATCGGAAGAATTTTCGCTTTGAGAGCTAATTTTTAGCAAAATAGTCACTAAATAAAAATAAAATTTTCGCTGAACCGCGCTTTTGTTATCTATCTATCTATCTATCTATCATCACGCCTTTCATCCCAGGTTTGGACACGTTGAAAGAATGAAGGATGAAAGATTGACTAAAAAGGTTTATATGGCTGAAGTGAAAGGAAATGCTAGCAGAGGACGACCTAGATGTACTTTTATTGAACATATAAAAAATATGTTGATCGAAGGAAATATTAAAAGTATACACAATCGCCGAGCATGTATGAAAGGTAAGATGAATATAAAAGAAGCAAAAGAGATATGTCAGGATCGTAACAAATGGCATTCGATTGTCTCTGCCTACCCCTCTTGGGATGAAAGGCGCGCTTTTGTTACTTCTTTGTTTTTTTTTAAACAATGGTAGTTGGAACTATACAGCCAAATATGGAATAAAATCTTTTTGTACCTATCTCTATAAATACAAACAGCTGTGTTTTAAATAAAATCTTTTTGCATTTGATTTTTTAAAACGTTGAAACATCAAAATAGCGAAAAAGCAAAACTTTGCCGGCCGCTCCTTGAAACAGAACGGCAAGGTCGACTTTGCTCAAACAAGGTTGTCAAAATAATGACCACATTACATGCATTTTTGAGTAAACCTTCTTAATTTAAATTAAATTATATTTTTTGTTATACTAGGTATGTTATAGGTACGTGAAAAGTGAAGTGAAAATAATGTGTGTGTATTTGATTTGATATGGCAGAATTTGTGAGTATTTCTTTTTTATAAGCTTTTTCGACATGTTTCATGAATCATTGTTCTCCGATGAAAAAACGATACCCAAAACGGAATCCCTTATACTATAGGATCACTCATGGGTCTGTCTGTCTGTCCGTCTGTCACAGCTTATTTTCTCCGAATCTACTTGACGTAAATTGTTGAAACTTGGTACAATATAGAGTTTGGAGACCCAATCACGGATTTATAGAGTAAATAATGGAATATCGATTTTGGGGGTTAAGTTTCGGGGGAAGATTAAACGTAAAAAAAATTGCTTTCAAGTGCATCATGTGACATATCAAATAAAAGGGCTCGTTATAAGGGTATTCCTTATAAAGATATATTTTTAATTGTAATTTTAAGTTTTTTTTTTATTAATATAAAAACCTTAAATCAAATCTAAAGATAAAAATAACTAAATAAATCCGCGAGGAATAGTGGCAAGAATTACTGGCTGCATTTCCCCGCTGAATCGCGATGCTGATTCGTTGAGCGAGGAAGGAGCCAGCCCTCTTGTCACCAGAAGAGATGATCAGTCGAGGGGATACATCTTTAATACAATTTTTGGCATTTGAACCCCACGGACCTAGAGTTTCTACACCAAACGGCACAAATTTGTAGTTTTCAATAATGGACAACATTTCATTTTTCGTAAGGTACCAAAATTCGAAAACCGTTTGGAGATTACATGCTAGAAAGCTTATTTTTAATTTTTTTTATTTTTTATATCCTTTAATTTTCGAGTTATTTTAAAAATACTGAAATATTGAAAAATAAGGATTAATAGGTGCCCTAATCTGTGCTAACCCTCTAATTTAAAAATACTAATGTCTGTTGGCAGAGTTGTTAGTTATTGAACCCAGGTGTTGCCTTCTATTAATTTTACCCATTTTTATTCCATTTGAAGCTAAATTAATAATTATTCTTTTAATATAATTATAAAAATACTTCTTGTATATAATATTTTTTGGAAGTTTTGCTAGTTTCGAATGGGCTATTACAGGAAATATATTTACGAGTGAAACCGCGGACAAAAGCTAGTATTATTATATACATTATGAATAATGTTGTAGGCGATTTGAGTTCCGGCTACGGCAACACCTATTTGGAACACGGTACATTATACTCTTTGCATTTCTATAACGTATACTCTGTGGCTTGACTGACACTATCAGTCACTTTTTTTGGGTGACAGTTTATATTTCTTAATTTTAGTCCTAGCTAAGGTTTTTAGTTTATAAGTCCTCAGAATTTATAAAAATTCATAATTAAATTAAAAATATAAAAACTCAACCAAAAATAAAATATAAAAATACGTGTAACTTATTTTTTAATATATTTTTAATTAAAGTAATAAAAATGGGTGATTAAAAAAATGAAATGTTGTCCATTGAACTATATTTGCGCCGTTTGTTAGACTCTGCGATTTCCGCCGCAGCTCCCGCTTTGATTGCTGTTTCCCTGAGATGAGACGGGGCTAATGTGTCCACGCACGTAGCATCCCATACAAGGGCCCGACCTCGCTCCCAGGGAATCAGAGTCATTCCATCGGGTCTCTTGCCGTCTTCCCGGATTATTCCCGTTGGCTCTAGGAATTTTAAGTTAAAATTATCCCACTAATATTATAAACGCGAACGTTTGTATGGATGTTTGTTACTCAATCACGCCAGAACGGCTGAACGGATCTGGATGAAATTTGGCACAGAGATATATTATAGTCTGGAATAGCACATAGGCTACTTTTTATCCCGGAAAAATGTATGGTTATGTTATGGCTACTTTTTATACCGCGAAAGCGGGCGGGGGAGGGGCAAATTACAGCCACGGGTTTTTTTATCTATTTCCACGCGGGTGAAACCTTGGATAGAAGCTTGTATTAAATAAAACATACAAAAATGTACTTTTAGGTTGTCTCTTCATTCAAGGTAAGTCACTATAATTTCTGCTGGAGCTGCAAATATTGGTGAGTACATTTTCACGTATACTAACAGGAGATTCGATTTCTCACAGTTTGTTACCTCAGTACTCCGTATATAGCTACTTCCAGATTGGTCAGCATAGAACAGCTCTTCTTTAGAATCTATTTAATTTTGTAGCCTAATTTGGAACCAACCGACTTCAAATTCAACTACGAAATATTTAATTATTATTGAATGTTTGAAGTTGGTATACTTTTTTATTGAGAATAATTTCCATCTTATTTTTAACTTGAATTATTAAATTTATTTAAATTAACAGACATTTAATTGCACAAAAACATTTAGATGGGAGCGTTGAAACCGAGCGATTATCTAAGTTCCTACTTAATTGTAGTTAATTCTATCTATCTATATCATAGTTTATTCTCTTTCTTATCTCCCTTTTTTAAGAAGTGTCACTTTTTTCATGTTTATTTTTTTACATAAAATATCTTACTTACTGTTTGCCAAAAGATTATTGAAGAAAAGTGTGGCATTACCACACGGAAAACAAAATCTTTCATGTTTAAAGGGTTTGAGAGAAGTTCGCGGTCGATCGTAATAAAATAAATAAGGCAATAATTTTAAAACGTTAGGCGAGCATGAAGCGAAAGTACATTTATTATTTCAACAGAAAGAGGACAAAGGATTTAGGTTTTGTTGAATTATGCAAATAAATTCACCATTTTGTAACATTTGTTGGGAATGTCTTTACTTTATTTTGTGAGATTTCTCGAAAGGCTTCCAGGTCTAATCCTCCTTTTTAGCTTTGTATCTCCTTAAGTTGAACCAATGTTATGAAAACATTTACCTAGCCGAAAGTGGGGAAGATGTGTGAACGGATCAAGAAAACTGCCCTTTGTATTGTTGTTGAGTAGCGAGATTTACATAATGTGTATTGGTTGACCCCTACCAGATATTACGTATATTTCTTACTTTGAACCAAAGATTTTCCAAGCCGCCCGCGAGTGTTCCGAAATCTTTGCTTTAGTTTTGGGCGCATGGATTTTATTTAAATGTTTTAGGTACTACTAAATAATAATGTATTGAAATATTTTGAATAAAAGAACCATACAGTGCGAGTAAAAGCGAAAGATTCGGCAGAATAATCTACTAATAATTATATCAAATCTATGTGAGAATAGATTTAAAAAACGAGCGAGCCTTACAGTAGTCCCGTATGATGTGTAAAAAGCAACATAACATTATATCCTAAAAACATTAACACTCTATATACAACACTGTAGGTTAAGCGCACAGATGATGCGTTCTCCTTCTCCATTTCTCTTTCTCTTTCTCGTCACACAGACGCACACACTGTTGGCTGACAGTACCAACCTCTCGGAAAATGGGTTGGTACCATCTGACGGCCAAAATAGCGCGCTCTACTATACCACCGGGCGTGATCATTAATCAAATCAAATAGCGCGCGCTTCCCCGGCTTCCTGTTACACACTTCCGTCTTGTTTCACGAAATCACTCCCACAGATTGCAAGAAAGCGAGAGAAAAGATGTTACACATAAAAAACTAAGAAGTCTTTGGAAACTATAAATATTAAACTTCATTTATTCTTGTTCTTTTGTCAGTCCGTACAAAATATTTTATAGATTCTGGTTTGCAAAGTTTTGACAAGAGGGAATAATCATTCTAGTATTAAACAGTAGCTAACGATACAAAACGATAAATCTAGTTTATAATTTGTCCCTGAAATCGATTTACTGGAAATAAATGCGGTCAAATTACTTCTTGTAACAGACAAGATGGGATTCAGAACATTCCAAAAATTTCTTTCATTGTGAATATTTTCTTCTGAGTACAAACATATCAACAAGTAGATGCCATTTCGAGTAAATTTACACACTCAGAAGTTGCGAAACATCTTCCATGCAATCTTGGTATAAAACAGGTATAAGACGGGTCACAATATCTCCCGAATGAATACGTTCCTTGTACCCCAAGGAACGGTCGAGGAGGTATTTGAACGGAGTTACATGGTTTGATGCATCATAAAATATTTTGCACGAACGAAGCGAGGATGCGAGTCCATTTATGGCGCTTTTACGCCGCATATCCTTGCTATCATGTTTTCTGTATTTTAAAACTTTGCGACTGATTTTAGATTACATTTTATACTAAAATACTTTAAACTTTAAAATATACTTCTCGGACGCACTCTCGTTCCACTATTATTGGATGTAATTTTTTATAGGTTTTTATTTATTTATGTGATAAACTACAGCTTCATTGAAATTCAGTTCAGGAGAAATGAAACAAGATTAAAATAAAACAAGGATTAAACAAAACAAAGGATAATCAGATAATACAGAACAAAAATAAAAACCAAAATAAAATACAAACATTTCGTTTTCTTTTGTTACCAATAAAATCACATTATACCGCATTATACTTAGAATTTAGGTAAAAATATGAATAACCAACTTTTTATAAATTTATTTTACATAATTAACCCACAGACAGGACTCACTATCTCTTTAGAAATATGTGAACAAGATGGACAACTATTAAAATCGATAAGATAAGATAGACCAAGATTCACGTATCAAAAACATGAGAAAGTACGATTTCTCAACAAAACCTGTCTTATAATACACGAAACGGACTTCGGACATATGAATATTATACAAAAACTATTAAAAAAGCAAGTTGTAGTTAATGTTTGAAATATAGTAAATAATATAAATAGTTAACAAATGAAATTGTCTATGAAATAAATGACATAAAATTGTATATATTAAAAGAATTAGACTCGCAAAGTCGGTTAAAAATACGCGAGAATTTGTTTTCAATTTAATATAAAAATCAATTTTAATTTCGAACCCAAGACACACAGTTATCGCGTAATTTACATAAGCCTGCAGCATGTAAATAGTATGGGATAAACGTTATAAGGGGAGTTCTTAATAGATTGTTATAACCTCATGAATCTTTTTTCAGAGCCCACTAGAATTACCTGCACAACAGCTACATGTATTGATAATATTTTCTCTAATATTAATCCTAGTCATAAGTCAATACTACATAAATTAGGTTCAGATCACTGTGGTCAATTAGCCACTTTTAATTTAGCAGTTGATAAGACTCTGAAAAATGATATTGCATATGTGCCTATAACTGATGCTCGACTTGAACTTTATAGGAGTAAAGTAATAGCAGGACTCAATTACCTCCCGTATTGTGACGATTTCAATGGTTATTTTGGATTAGTCTCTGAAGTCTTGAGAGTTGAATGTGATAATGTATTTATATCGAAACATACTAAACGTAACAATTCACTCGCTTTCAGTGACTGGGCGACTGTGGGCATTCACACAAGTAGACTAAAGTTATATGAGCTTTATTATGAAAGGTCATATAAAAAGAGCGAAAGGTTTAATCACTATGTTAGACAGTATTCAAAAATATTCAAACGTGTTTGTACCATGGCAAAGGCAAATTTTATAAATAATAAAATAAAAAATAGCGATGACATAGTGAAAACCACTTGGAAAATTATAAATAGCGAAACTGGAAAAATAAAGTCTCGCAACACTGATTTTCGGTTAAAAATTAATGATGAAATTATAAGTACGCCCTCAGAAGTTGCCGAGGCTTTTGAAAAGTTCTTTACCGAAATTCCTGTTTTGACTACCAAATCTCTCAATTCATCTCCCACACTTGCGGAATCACTGCTCAAACAGAACATAGAGATCTGTAATTCTCAGTTCAAATTTCATCATATTAGTTATACAGATATCATGAAAGCATTTAAATCTTTGAACAAAAAAAAGACCGCTGACGTTTACGGTTTATCAGTCAGAATTATTGACTCTGTAATCGATTGTATATCGTCACACTTGGCTTGTATCTTTAATAAGTGTATTGATGATGGCATATTTCCAGACTTGATGAAGCAAAGTAAAGTCATACCTTTGCTTAAATCCGGTAGTACAACAGACCCTACTAATTTTAGGCCCATTTCAATACTACCGACTCTTAGTAACATTTTTGAAAAGATTATGCTTAATCAGTTATTGACTTATTTTTACAATAATAAACTTATGTCACATAAGCAATTCGGTTTTACTAGGGGTCGCTCAACAACCGATGCAGGTGTTGAGTTATTGCATCAAATTTTCGAGGCTTGGGAAGAGTCGCGGGATGCTATAGGAGTATTCTGTGATTTGTCCAAGGCCTTTGACTGTGTTCATCATGACATTTTAATCAAGAAACTGCATTATTATGGTGCAACAGGTCGTGCTCTAGACCTTCTGAGTTCATATTTGAGTAACAGAGTCCAGAGAGTGGATATAAATGGCAGTAAATCGTCAGGGGCCACAGTCTCTATGGGCGTCCCCCAAGGCTCTATTCTCGGTCCATTTTTATTTCTAGTATACATAAATGACTTACCAAACCTTATAAAAGACAAACTTGGAATAGTATTGTTCGCTGATGACACCTCTTTATTATTTAAAGTTAACAGACGAAAAACAAACTATGACGATGTGAACAATGCTATCTCTCAAGTAGTTCAATGGTTTACGGCAAATAATTTACTACTTAACGAAAAAAAAACTAAATGCATTAAATTTGTTTTGCCTAATGTCAGAGAGGTACCCACAAATATAGTCGTAAGAAGTGAAATTGTAGACCTTGTAGAATCTACTGTATTCTTGGGCGTTACGTTGGACGCTAAATTGCAATGGGGTCCTCATATTTGTGGATTAGCGAAAAGGCTCAGCTCTGCTGCATATGCAGTTAAAAAAATTCGAGATATATCAGATATAAACACTGCTAGACTGGTATACTTTGGTTATTTTCACAGCCTGATGAGTTATGGCATTCTGCTGTGGGGAAACGCGGCAGACATAAATATTATTTTTGTTTTGCAGAAAAGAGCTGTTCGTTCAATTTACCAATTGGGACAAAGGGTGACTCTTAGAGATAAGTTCAGGGATTATGACATTTTAACCTTTCCGTCACAATACATATTAGAAAATGTTATTTACGTTAAAAAGAACATCGATGTTTTTAAGAGAAATAGAGACATACACAGTATCAACACAAGAAACAAGGATAAACTTGTCAATTGTGTGAGTCGACTCCACAAAATAAATCAATCATTCAAGGGGCTATGTGTGCATTTTTACAATAAGGTACCCTCTCATATACAAGATCTTTCTTTCTCTAATTTCAAAAATACAATTAAACTTAAATTAATGAAAAAAGCATACTACAGTATATCAGAATACTTGGATGATAAGCATCCATGGGCATAACAACAATTAAATTATATAAATTGATTTTAATTGACTAATCACTAATGTACTTAGATTGTAATTGTATATTCTTTATTGAATTTCTGACAGGTATATTAATTTTATTTGACATTTGATTTGTATTTATTGTATTTTTAAATTGCTGTAAAAATGTATTTTCTTTAATTAGGTTTGTAGAGAGAAGTGTATAAAATTGACGATTTCAAGTGTATCTTGTATACCTAAGAAATAAATGATTTTTGAATTTGAAAAATTTGAAAGATTTCCTTTTTCCGGGTACCTACCAATAGAACTCTAAAATTATGTACCTAAATATATTTGTATTTAATTCAGACACAAAGAATTCACTCAAAAAATATTATTATTTTCTAAATAACACTTCTAAATGTATTTTATCTCGTCGCCGCCACATCACTTGCAACAATGTCTAAACGATTTTTAATGGATTTTTCAGCATCATGTGTGTTATCATCCTAGTGGGATTCTAAGGAATATTAGAATTAGTTCCAGGTATTCAAAAATAATAAAAAGTCTTGATAAAAGAAATTACTTGTTATTCAGGATTGAGAAGGTATTTTTTATTTAAATTAAAATTTTCAGGTTTTAGGGTTATAAAATCGTATTTAGCACAAAAAAATGTTTCTCATAAAAACAATTTTGTGTTACTTGAACTGAAATTTAATTTTTGGCACAAAATACAATGCGCCGTACGAGTTCGTGGGCGGGTCGTTAGTATCCTATAATTATCTTAGTATTGCAAGTATACAACTTGTAAAGGGGTTTCAAAATTCTGCAAATGAGTCACAGGTTTTTCCATACAAATCGATTCAACTGTCTGGTAGAAGTAATTTGATGTGGTTCATTAAGTTTTTGTTTTGCTGAATTATTTTTTGTATACAAGCAATTTCTGACTACAAGAAGTGTTATTTGTATCGTGACAACTGTATTACAGATTCGGATGAATTTTGGACCTTACAGCAGCAAGCACGAAGGTTATTTAGGAAAAACTAAAATAAAGCATTATTTACTCCTAATACCTAAAGATACACTAAATCTTATTATGTAATTCTAAATTCACGGGCATAATACCCGGTCCTTTGTAAGGCTTGCATGGAGACATAGGTCCAACACGTAGAGGCCCTTAAGAGTGTTTAATCTAAAGTGTTGTGACTAGCACCCGTCGGGACCTATCTCTGAATGCATCAAATACAATGCGCTCACAGACAGGCCCCGTTAGGTGTCTGGACTATTGCTGAGATAAAATTAAATTAAATTCGGGCTATTGTTTTGAGATGTTAAATGGATTGGTTTATCAAGTTTATTGGTTGAGACTACGGTCACCGGCAGATCATATATATCATTCATCTCATGAAACGTAAAATTGGCAGGTGGTGACGCGCTGTTTACTAAATGGGCCTCCTAAAACAACCACCATTTTTAAGCATTTCTGCCGGCAGTAAGACAGGCAACATTGGTGTAAGCGGCTGGGGGTGTCGAGAGGTGTGACACCGATTTCACATTTTTTTTATTTTTTTATTTATTATTATTATTATTTTATTTTTCATTATATAACTCTAAATTCACAGGCATAATACCCGGTCCTTTGTAAGGCTTGCATGGGGACATAGGTCCAACACGTAGAGGCCCTGAAGAGTGACTAGCACCCGTTTTTTTATTATTTTTTTTTTATTTTTTTTTTTTATTTTTTTTTTATATATTAGTAATATATTATTATATATTAGTTAGCAACCGTATATAATAATTATTAAGAATGTATTAAGCGTATTTTTTTAATTATATAATTGTCATGCAATAATCTGATATTTCCTTATTCTAATCCCGCGAAAACAACTACTGTATAACTTTTATCTATCTATTATATAAAAATCAATATTTGTTCGTTTGTTTTTTTTATGATTCTTCACGGGTTGCCTTGCTTCCGAAACCTTGCTCCCGAAACCGTGTTACGCTTCCAGGGTACCCAGCGGAAGACCTAGTCTCCCTCGTTTAGCCTCGTTTTGTGGGGCTATATCTAACGAGTGGCTAGTTCTGTTGAGATATATTATATTATATATTCTTTTTCTTTTTAGTTTTAAGGTATTTAATATTTTTAGATTACCTAAATTTGTGTATATTGTGTTATACAGTATTATTAAGAAAAAGATTATGGTTTCACCAATTTATTGTACATTATAGAATAAACAATTAGATTTATATATATTATATTATATTCACAATTAAACCCGGTAGGTGGCACTGCTATCGCGTCCTAGAATATCCACGGGCGAAGCCGGGCACCAAAAACTAGTCAATGATAAAAATAACATGATACAGTAAATATATTACATTTTTATGTTCTTGATAAAACACTGAAAATAATTTCAATAAATCTTTTTCAATAATTTTGAACCATTTACGTAAATGTCTCTAGAAATAAGGTTTAAATTACTTGGAAAAAATTCTCAGTTGTGTCTGTGAGCTATGTAATTGTAGTACCTAGTTGGTTTAATAATATCTAATATGGAAGAGCGTCATTTCGTAAAGAAACGGCTACATGAATTCGGATAAAATTAGGAAGGGTGACTATTACATGGATATATCGCTCAATCCTTCCACTCATATGCCATTTACATGTAAAGATTTCAAATTGACATTCAATGCACGTTTCAGTAAATTCTGACAACGTTATATGTAAATCCGACACTCTGACAATGTTTTCATTCGAGCTTTAAATTTGATGCCTTTGAGCTGTTTGCCGGAAACAAATTATTTTAACACAGTTAAGTTGGTAAAGCTCTGTGAAATATTTATTTAGTAGAAGTAAAAGGAATTGTTTGATTGAGTTAGGATTTTTTCACCCCCTTAACAAAACTACACCTATAAAACCCTTAAATGAATTTGTAGCGTGTGTTTAGTTCATTTATCTTAAAGCGACCCATCAAAGCTCAGTAAAACGAGCGACATATTTTATTCATAGACAGATGTAAGCGAGATAACCTGTGATTAGAATCGTTAAGATAACCAAGTATAAGAATGGATTCACGTATGAGAATCATGAGAAAGAACGATTTCTAAAAATCGAATTTGCGAAAATACCTCGAAACAAACTTTGGTTATTCAAGTATTATACAAAAAAGATTCTTAGAGTATGTGAAATTATCTATATGAAGATGTGAAGAAAATTAGAATCGGTTGAAAATACGCGTGAAATTGAGGATTTTCAGGGCTTTATAAAACATAGGTGTAACCAATTTTGATATTTTATTTACAACATAATACCTATGTTTATTATAAATAACTATGCATATCATGTACCAATGGGTTTGTAATAATAAAAAAATTACTACTTACATAATGCGAAAAACTACACTTAGAGGCTTTTCCATCTAAATATTCATCAACAGAACTGATCACTCGTTAGGTATAGCCTCACAAATACTCTCGGCTAAAAGAGGGAGACTTAGTTTTCCGCTGGGTACTTCGGACCGTAACATAGTTTTGGGAGCTTTAATGCAACCCCTGAAAAAAATACATTTCGAAAGCTATTTTAATTTCATATCCAAGACATATGCTGCGTAATATATGTGCAGCATGTAACTTGTATGGGACAAAATGTTTCGTAGAAGAAGTAATGAGAAAAAACCACGTGCGAAGCCGGGGCGGAAAGATTACTCATTACCGTATAAAAACGGCATTCAAAAATCACGTTTGTTGTATGGGTGCCTCCCTTAAATATTAATTTTATATTATCTCAATTATTTATTTTTAAAGTAAATATATAACTAAATATTCTGTGAATATTTCAAGCGTCTACCTGTTGCCTTTATCAATATCGAGCAAAAAATCACGTTTGTTGTATGGGAGCCCCCTTAAATATTTATTTTATTCTGTTTTTTAGTATTTGTTGTTATAGCGGCAACAGAAGTACATCATCTGTGAAAATTTAAACTGTCTAATTATCACGGTCCATGTGATACAGCCTGGTGATAGACAGACGGACGGACGGACGGACAGCGGAGCTTTAGTAATAGGGTTTCCGTTTTTTTACCCTTTGGGTACAGAACCCTAATTATAAGTAAAGTTATGTGTCGAGAACGGTCCCAGATTTGAGACACTAGGGTACTTGGTCTGATCAATTTGACGCTCCAAAACTTGGCGTACTTAGCCCAGTTTGAACTTAGCCGTTAATCCTGTCACTGTCGGTTCCTGAAATTTAGCTAAGATCTATCCTATTTATGTCCATCTAGTTAATCTTAGAAGTTATTGCTTCGACTTCTCATGCATCGGAGGCCACGTAAAGTATTTCTTCTAAAATAACTCTAATAGAGATATCTAGATCCCTGCAGCAACAGGCTTGACACCTGTTCTGTTTAATATGGACTACTGTCAAAAAGTGGACATTGTTACTGGTGTCTCTGGAGACACAGCAAGTTATAAAAGCCGTGAAGATGTGTTTCTTTGTTATTCTATAGAATTTTGCACTCATTTTACATTTACCAAGTAAATTAACTAATTCAGTTTTCCCCGTAAGTTGATACAAAACAAAAAAAAATCCAAATCGGTCCAGGCGTCTTCAAGTAATCGGGGAACATACATTAAAAAAAAAGATTCCGACGAATTGAGAACCTCCTCCTTCTTTTTTGAAGTTCGGTTAAAAATATTTCATGGATTTTCTTCATACTTTGAGTTTATTCCAAAATGAAACTGTTTTGAACTTTTATTACCTACACAATAAACATTAAATATTAAAAAAATATCAAGTTGCAATTATACGAGTCGCGTGCAGAAGGTTCCATATTATACAATTTTCAGATCTATAAAGTAGTACAAAAAACTTTGTAACGATTTTCGGCTCTCAAATCTTGAGTAATAGGTACTTAAAAAAATATCTTAGTAACAACCTCCATAGAATATTTTTAATAAAAAAGATACTGTTCGATTTCCCAAGACAATGCAAATAAGATGAGAATACGAAACCAAAATTATGCGTCTAACTTGTACCAATCCTTTACCAAAACTCTGATATCGTCTAACGAAGCGAAATGGAGGTTTTATTTGCATAAATTTCGATGAAAAGATTTATGGGTGTCGGAAGAATAATTAAACAACGGAATTAATTTTTGGAAAAAAATACAATAAAATATTATTTTACACTCGCTTTCTGCCCCGGCTTCGTCTGTGGAGCCCATCTATCATGGTCATGAGTTCAAACAATATTTTTTTCCAAGTTTTCAATATTTAATTTTCTTTCCCAAAAAAACCTTAATTACGAACATTTAGCAATTCGATCAAGCCGTTCTCAAGTGATGCGCTTACCAAAGAGCAGTATTTAATTTTTAACCGACTTCAAAAAAGAAGGAGGTTCTCAATTCGACTGGTTTTTTTAATGTTTGTTACCTCAGAACTTTCAACTGGGTGAACCGATTTTGATGATTCTTTTTTTATTTGAAAGCTGGTGATTCCCGTGTAGTCTCATTTTAGTGAAAATTGGTTCAGTAGTTTTGAATTAAAACTGATTTCTAAGTCAATCTTTGTAATAACTCGATGAAATACTAAGCCGATTTCGATTATTTATATTTTTTAATCACTTAAAACTGGAAAAATAAAAGTATACTTACTTCAAAAATGTTTTCACTGAAAAGCAAGAAATAATTAAATATAAATTTAAATAATCGAAATCGGCTTCACTAATCTAGACAATTAATTACAAATTGCATTGAACAGATATTCTTTAGAATTTATTTTAATTTTATAGCCTAATTTAGCACAAACCGACTTGAAATTCAACGGCGAAACGATATATTTAATTATTTCTTGCTTTTCAGTTGAAGTCGGTATATAGGTATATTTTTTTATAAAGTTAATTTATTTTTTATTTATCAGTCAGTGGCCGAGTGGTTAAGACATCTGGTACTAACTAGGCAGATCTCTGTAACTCTACTGTACTTATTCTTTCGATTCTCACTTATTTTCGGTAATTGTGCCGTTGAGGCGTCAAGAGGTAACAATCCACTTCATTTTCACAATATAATAAATATTAGTACCTGGAGCACACAGTCTGTTCTGTAAACGACTAATAGAAATTTCACATGACCAAAGGGGGCTCTTACTTCAAAGAACAAGCACTGCCATCCAACGAGGCAATACAGCCAGTCTGTTGAGTACTCTCCCAGTAGATAGCGATTTACATGAAATTTTTTATTTGAAATTTTATTTTATACTAGCGGACTCGGCAGACGTTGTCCTGCCCAAACGTTGGCTTGCCTGCACTACTCCTACCCCTACCCTACCCCTACCCTACCCTACCCATACCCCTACCCCTACCCTACCCCTACCCTACCCCTACACCTACCCCTACTCCTACCCCTACCCCTACCCCTACTCCTACCCCTACTCCTACCCCTACTCCTACCCCTACCCTACCCCTACCCTACCCTACCCCTACCCTACCCTACCCCTACTCCTACCTCTACTCCTACCCCTACTCCTAGGCAAAATTAAGTTTCGCGAAGCCGACCAAATTGAAAATCAGTACTACTAATGATCTATTAAATTACTTAAATTACATTTTGTGACTATTCAATTTGGTCGCGTTCGCGATATTATCACTTTTGTTGAGTGTCGGAACGCGACATTAGATTCTCCAACACGCACGCGAATTTTAAATTTGTGCGGTGACATTAGGAACACATCTACATTGCATAGACAACAATGAGTGCTTTTAATTTAAAATGAACTTTATTGAATAGCAATAAGGTTCAAATTGACTCTGTTATTATGGGAAAAAGAAAAGGGCTGTTTTTAGGGGTTTTTCGGCAATTATTCCAATTTTTTTTTCTTCTAAAACCACCCCTATGTTGTAACGAACAAAACAAAAAAAATCTTAGCCAAATCGGTCAAGCCGTTTTCATGTTATGTCGTGACATCGGAAAACGGGTTTCATTTTTATATATATAGATTTTGGTAATTTAGTATTTAAAATCTTTTTAATACCCATTACTATGTTTCTTATTATATTAGTAAGAACTATTTAATATTTCCTAACTTCTCGAAGCTTCGTTTAATCAGATAGTTACGTTTAAGAGCGTAGACGGTCTGCAAGGGAATTGAGAAATAGGTATTTGAAGAAACTATTGCCGTCGCCTCACCCTTTGGTCCCCCCCGTAGAGTGCGATAGGGACAACTGCAGCTCAGACCGATTATACCTATAAAACCTTGACCGATAGATGTTTCGTATTCCCCTGTTTTCTCCACCAAAACTGATCCGATTTAATTATTTTTGGTATTGAAATTTAAAGAAAGAATAGATCTATGCTCCTATTTTTCTTTTACATTAAAACCTTTTCAAATTAGTCTGGTAGTCGTCTGATCACGGCGGTATAAACAAGGCATTTTTTTTTAGGTTTTTGGAAGGGCTTATTTTTTAGGTAATTAGTTGTTGGAAAAAAGTAAATGACAGGGGCATGCCTACAGTAAACCTAGATTTTATGAAAAAAAAACTATTGCTCTAGAGGCATTATCCGTGAAGAAAATAGGGGAATACATTTGTATGGAGAAAATGCAGCCCGGCTACGCTCTTAACCTAAAAGGAAATAAAATTGAAGAATTTCTTGGAATTATATCTGTCTACAAAAAAAATGAAACGAATATCCTTTTTACGATTTACTTTACGAGGCATCAAGCAATAGTATTAGACGTTAGGGAGTCGTGCTCCTGATATTATCTCCATCAAAGAAGATAAAGCTATCAAAACTCGTCCAATCTTTTTTAAACTATGCCATATCATGTTTATGTTTAGCATCACGGAGTTTTTAGCTCTTAATGTGGCCAGTCGTGTTTCATCTCGATATCTTAAAGCGTCAACATTCATAATAACAAAACAAAAACTGCATAAAGCTCTTCATACTCAAGCTAAAAATAAATAAGGAAATGCTGGCAGAGGACGACCTAGGTGTAATATTATTTAACACTAGCATTTCGCCCCCGGCTAATATTACTCAGAGATAATGTAGCTTCCTATTATATACCCCTATTGATAGAGAGATAGATAAATAAGAACATAATATATATATATGCCTAAGAAACTATCCCAAGATTATGAGAAAATCACGTACTTTTTAGACATATGGCGTTCGTACAACCTACTATAATATGCATTACTTATTGAATATTTCTAAGTGAAGTAGCTGTTATTTTTTCAACGACTTTTTATTTTTATTTCACTTAGATATATTGAATAAGTAACTATATGCTAAATTACAGTGACACAGGTGGATTATTTACAGAGAAATTGGGAATAGTAATATCCCCATACAAATTATGGATATAGGGCCCTTAAAGAAAATGGTGCATAAACCTAAGTCCCTCGATATAAATAAATATCGATAATGAGATTATATAAAAATAATATATAGAATAAATAATTATATAGAATATTGAAAGTTGCAAATTTAGTTAAAAATCAAGCAACGTTTTCAACAAAACTAATTGTAACTCTTGTAAGATTAAGTCATAACGAAGATTAATGTTAGTCTAATGACTCTCAAAATTTGTTTAAAGTATTTAGAGTTTTATTGATTTTTCCACAGAACATTATAAAAAAGGTAGAAAAGTATATTTTCTATCTATGCCACGGACTCTGGTATGGGACACCACATGCGTGTAGTGCAGGGTAGTGCAGTAAAAGCTGGCACAGCTGCTGAAAATGCTCAAATTCTCAAACGCCGGAAATACTCATCCTTGATTAAGGATCATGAATTCGCCGCGTTTGCAGTAGAAACAATGGGGCCCTGGTCGTCCGATGCTAAATTATTAAAATTCAATATTTCGAAAAGGTTAATTCTCGCCTCTGGTGATCCCAGCGCTGGTGCTTATACTTCGCTCAAAGAATCAGTATAGCCGTGCAGCGAGGTAATGCCGCCAGCATCTTGGGCACCATGCCACAAGGCGAACATTTAGAAGGGTTATTTTTCATGACATAACTCTTTTTTTTGTTTATTTTTTTTTATAAGTTGTAGTTTAATGTTAATTTTATATTATATTTGTAATTTAGTACCTATTTAATACCTATCTAACTAAAAGTTTATACTTTTTGTAATTTATTATAAATATAAATGTTTGTTTATATTCTCTATCTATCTAGAATGGCATTCGATTATCTCTACCTACCCATCTTGGGATAAAAGGCGTGATGATAGATATATCGTTACGATCCTGACATACCTCTTTCGCTTCTTTTATATTCATCATACCTTTCATACATACTCGGCGATTGTGTGTTCTTATACCTAATATTATCATCGATCGATCAATACATTTTTATTTTTATTTCTTTAGTAAATACACACACATCTTCGCGGTCTTTATACCTTGCGGTGTCATCAGAGACACCAGTAACAGTATATACTTTTTGCCAGTTGTCCATATGTCAATATAAAATACAAAATCGATAGCCTAATTCGTAGAACGTTGACTTCAAACCGGGAAGTCCGGGGTTCAATTCCTATTTGTATATTGTAATAATATCCTAATTTTCTTTAAGAATTGTGCTTTAATCGACCCCTCGTGCTTCGGAAGGCACTTAAAGCTGTCGTCCCCACTTCTCTTAAAAATAACAGATATTTACACCTGTTAAAGAAATGACACATCTAGATCCATTAAGTGCAGCAACAGGCTTGCTATCTGTTTTGTTATAGTACATTGTGATACAAGGGTGGTAAATAGGATATTACAATCTGCGGTATTTAATATACAATTTACAATAATGTTGATCATTTAATGCTTAGTTTTAAAATATTATTTTTTCTATTATGTAAGTATAAGTCGACATAACTTTCAACTTTCATGTTAAAACTTCTTGCTAGCAAACCTTTACATTGGACTTGTAGAAATTAAAAAAAAATGTAAAAAAATCGCCCTAGGGCGTAATAATCAACTTACGAGCCATGTTTACTGACATTGAAAGTTCACTTTTCGAGCAAGTGTATTGAAAAATATGTTAAAGTGGCAAAAAGTGTCACACCGCAAGGTATAAGGCCGTAAGATTTGTTTGTTTATTTTGTCAAGTCAAAATATTACTTTCTCTATTAGTATAATAATTTTCTCATGCGTATGTGTTGATACAAGATATATAAAATAAGTATTATGATCAAATATTCAATACACGAATAACAACCAACGTGGCTTGTACTTCATCATGTTTTGGCGGGTATAAAAGGCCCATAGATTGATGAGGGCCTAATTGGAAATTTCTTCTCTTATATTCTTCGTTAGATGTTGTTTGATCAAAAATGTGTAAAAATGTTTTGTGTTTGAAATTGTGATTACAAATATTAATTAGACATAATAGTTCTTGGGAAATTTTTTTTAGAAAAAAATAACAAGTTCAATATGCAATCACCAAATAAAGAGACAGCACTCTTTTTAACCCAACTTCAAAAGAAGTAGGTTCTCAATTCGTCGGAATCTTTTATGTATTTTTTATGTATGTTCCCCGATTACTTGAAGACGCCTGGACCGATTAGGATTTTTTTTTGTTTGAAAGGGTATATTTCCCAGGTGGTCCCATGGTCATCAGGTCAGGATCTGATGATGGTATCCTGAAGAAATCGAGAACTCTTCAAATTTTATAGGCACACTTGAAGCGATTTGGGTATTTCTTTTTATGGTGACTTGTGCATTTGCTTTCGGAAAGCACACTTTTGAGTGCATCATTTTTGAAGTCGGTACACTTTTTTAAAAGGCAATTATAACATGACGCTTCAGGCCGCGGTCTATTACAACAAAGAAAAGCTTTAAGTATGCCTTGGATTTGAGATTTTTATAAGTACGTAGTTTTCACAGATCACAAATAGGGTTATAGATGACAGGGTAAACAAAATATTATTCCATTTAGACCGTAATTTAGATTATCAAAAAATATTGGACACGTATTTTTTCTTTTGTCAATCAAACAAAAAATGACAGAGATAAAGCGCGTCAAAGTTTGGGAGTGGGGGCTGGTGACGTCACGCCTTGCTAAAAATTGTACTAAGGCGTGACGTCACGCGGAACTTTAGCGGGCTATATCTTCATCATTTTTTGTTTAATTGACAAATGAAAAAATACGTGTCCAATATTTTCTGATAATTTAACTGACGGACTAATTAGAATTTTTTTAGTCATCATGCCTATTATATGAAACGCCATATTGACAAGTTAAACGAGTAGAGATTTATCTTCCTCCCTACCCCTAAAAAGAGGCAGAAATAATTATATTATTTGATTCAAAAATACACACCTTGGTTGTCTTTTCATTCCTCCATCTCTATGTATTATTTCTGAATTTCGGTCGGTATCAAATATCTCCTTTAAAACTGTAAAAATTAATGCTTTGGTACGCTATTTTGAAGATTATTTTTCCTTATAATAACGATAAGTTAACAAACAAATCAAAATTAAATGTTACATTTAAAATTAGACTAATTTATTTATTTTCCGCATTCGCATTGGAAATGATGTCATTAGAGAAGAATGCGAAGTGAAAGATGATGTTGTGACTAAAATAAAGAAAAGTACTGTTTTGGACACTTTGAAAGAATGAAGGATGAAAGATTGACTAATAAGGTTTATATGGATGAAGGAAAGGGAACTGAAGGCAGGGCAGAGAACGACCTAGGTGTACTTTTATTAAACATATTAAAAAAATATTCATCGAAGGCAATATTAAAAGTACACACAATCGCCGAGCATGTATGAAAGGTATGATGAATATAAAAGAAGCGAAATGTAGCAAATGGCATTCGATTGTCTCTGCCTACCCCTCTTGGGATAAAAGGCGTGATGATAGATAGATATATTATTTATTTTGTAAAAGACGCCATCTGTTGGAGATCAGTTGAACTAACGGTGGCAAGTATCTAGTCATTATTTATCACGGCTTAGAATCATACAAACCTCATTCCATATGTAATGTAATACAGACCATAAAAGAATTTAGGATATTAAGAAAGCTGTTCCATTTTCCATCTTAACATCCTTTCGATAGCAAAAACCAATCAAACTCGGCAAATTCAAACAGTTGGAGAGTCTTCGTGAGTAATCGAATATTCAATTGAGCAAGATCTCGATTATAGGACATTCAATTAGAGAATGTAGAAAGAGAATCGAGAATGAACCAATGGAGACGTATCCATTTTTAAATGTCTACAATTTTTATGAAACTAACTTTTACTTTCGGGTTCATCGATCCTTATTTACTTATTTAGCATTCAGAGACTCAAGCACGATTTTTTGACGATATCGAGTAAAGTATGTAAATGTGATATTTCATTCATAGCCAAATGGCAAAAACAGCACATTTCGATGTCACGAGTTCTGTCGTCTTTCCATCGATTCAGATGAAATTACAAAAAAGTATTAAATGAATCCAGGATATATCTGTATATATAATTACGTAATTTGTTCAGTCGAGTAAACGTGAAAAAAATGGCAATAACAAACAAAAAAAAAATCCCCTCGACTGATCATCTCTTCTGGTGACAAGAGGGCTGGCTCCTTCCTCGCTCAACGAATCAGCGGGGAAATGCAGACAGTATTCTTGCCACTATTCCACGGGGTGGTTTATTTAGTTACTTTTACACTCTTATTAATAAACTCGAAGTAGCGACGTATTAACTAAACTGTATTTCGTCTCAGTCTATCATAATGAATTGCAGATTTGTTAGACGGAGACGAAATACAGTTTAGTTAATACGTCGCTACTTCGAGTTTATTAATAAGAGTGTTAATGTTTAGATTAGATTTAAGGTTTTTATATTGTTAAGTGTATTAAACAAAATAAAAAAATAAATACTTAACAAATAATCAAACACTCAATCAGACAACGTTTAAGTTTTATTTAATCACCAAAGAAATATTTTATTAGTTAACGTTTCTGGGTCACTGCTCTGCTTCTTTAGGTCGTTATGTTACATTATAGCCTATTCAATTTTTTAAGATTAGAAGATTTAAGCAAGTAATTTAAATAAATTGTATGCAGATATATTTTTCTAAAACTACTCCATTTTAATCCTATGAGCGTGATGTTATTAGAAGAAGAAAAATAATGATATTTGCTAAGAAAAATCAATAAGAGTTTTCATATTATGTGTGAAATTTAATCCAATTGAGTAAATAAGTGCGAACGAAACTGAAAGAAACTCCACGTTCATTCGGAGGCATCTATGACACTTCACTTGGCGAAATTGATTCCCGAAAACCTTTGTTGCAATGATGTCTGAAATACGTTTATATTTGATTCCTTCTATATTTAATTTTCTACTCAGACTATGATTCGGTCCCGGGTAAGCAATGGGGTTTTTATTTAAAAACTTATGTACATAATCCGACAAGGCTTTTCCATCTAAATATATCTCAACAGAAGTCACTCGTTAGGTAGGTATAGCCTCACAAATACTATCGGCTAAAAAAGAGAAAGACGAAGAGTCGCGGATACCCTGGAGCTGAAAATCTAAAATTCCTCTATCATAATATAGACAGTATTAATTACTAATAATTAAGTTGAAATTTTAGATTGGAAATATGATATGATACTTAATACTAATTTGCTTTAATGGTAATACATTGGTTTACTTTGGTTGGATGAATAAGGTTTTTGACAAACAATCTTTATGGCCTTTATACCTTGCGGTGTGACCAGAAACTCCAGTAACAGTGTCCACTTTCTGCCAGTTGACCATATTGAACAAAACAGATGACAAGCCTGTTGCTGCACTTAATGGACCTAGATGTGTCACTTCTTTAAAGGTGCCCACTCATTCGTCCAATCGCTGGCGCGTCGCCATACAGTCCGCCGAAATCGACCACAGACTCGTCTAATTCTTGTAACGTACGGTCCGCCATCCGTTTTCAAATCGATGTAGTTGTGGTAGATTTCGATGGCCCACGCACTGTTCCGGTATCTCACAGAAATTTTTCGGTCCGGCCGCCGTATGATCGAGATTGAAGACAGGCCACACATTAGCAATGTAAATAATACGATCTCATGCAATTCACTCACCCACACAGACACACAAGATTCGATTAAACAAAGGCTTGTGGATGTGTGTGTGACAGATCGTTCCGGTCATCGAAATCAACCACAAATACAACGATTTGGAAACGGATGGTGGGCCGTGAGATAAGTATTGGACGAGTCTGTGGTCGGTTTCGGTGGACCGTACGGCGACCGGCCGGGGATTGGACGAATGTGTGGCCACCTTTATACTGTTAATGCTTAGCTTCTAAACATGATAGGTTCATATTTAATACTTCCCGGTGAATCAACCTATCTAATAATGAAAAACACAACAAGTAGTTTTTGCGTGAAGATCACAGACAGACATACAGACACAGCAGGTGCCTTTGAGATAGTTAAGTTTAAAATAATCATTGATACTTGACCGATACGAAATAGGCATCAAACCCATGTGAACTGCGGTACACACTTGCTAATTCACCCTTAGCATTTTCATTTATCAAAATTTCAGAAACCATGAATACAAAGTCTATTAGTTCAAACATTTGTAATTTAATAAATAATTAATAGATTGTTACACACAAAAGGGGAACAAGCGACGTGATCACTATTACAATTGTTGCCCTAATTTGCTGAATCTCTTTGTTCTTCTTAGAATCTCTGAGCAAACAGCTCCCATGTCTTATTGTTAATGTGCTCGGCAGTTGGCAGAACGTCTAATTATCTTAGCTTACACAGCAACAACTAGCTGTTGATAGCGGTTTTGTCCGCATTTTAGAGTGCCCGGCAGATAACAATAGCTAGAAAATTTCGATTCATGACGATAGGACGAGAGCAAAAACTCAATGTTCTATTCTAAAGTATATTTTTTTATTAAAACAACAAAGAAAACTAGGTGAGAGACACTAGAAACAACGTCTGCATTTAGCGAGTAGTCCATAATAAATAATTGCCTTTAAAAAAAAGTGTACCGACTTCAAAAATTATGCACTGAAAAGTGTGCTTTCCGAAAGCAAATGCACAAGTCACTATAATGAAATACCTAAATGGCTTCAAGTGTGCCTATATAATTTGAAGAGTTCTTGATTTCTCCAGGATCCCATCATCAAATCCTGACCTGATGACCATGGGAAAGTATACCCTTTAAAACAAAAAAAAATCCAAATCGGTCCAGACGTCTTCAAGTAATCGGGGAACATACATAAAAAAATAAAAGATTCCGACGAATTGAGAACCTCCTATTTTTTTTAAGTCGGTAAACAAAGAACGTGGACGTCATCTTCGCTTGCCCTAAGAAAGCGGAGAACTTATTCTTAATTATTTGCGCTTTTTTAAAAAGCAAATAAAATAGCTCCAAAATATTTGTAGCTTCACTAAGTGGCAAACTTGTAAGCACTAATAAACAAGGCAGTTGTTAGGAACTATGAAAACACTGTCCGGTAAAGCTCTCATTTCCATCTGCTGTGTCTTTTAATAAACTCAACACTTTTCTGTCAGATAAAAAAACTAAAAAAGCCATTAAAGAGTTCCACTGTCCACCTCCTGACTCCATGATCAGATCAGCTCGATTTATTCCGTGTGAAGTAGGCAGAGGCAATCGAATACCATATTGCTGCGATCCTGACATAAGTGGGTACGAGATCCGACTGCGTGATTACTACGTTTATCTGTTATTTAAACGAAATACAATTTTAATAAATAATTATGAATAGACGAATATGTTTCTGCCTACTAATTTTAACATAGAGGACCACTATGTTATTAATTGTAAATGGACTGTATAAAAGAAAAGGCACGGGTGTGGAAAATTAGTATACTATTTAAAAGGAAGAAAACATGGAGCAAAATCTAGACAAATTAAAAGACAGCGACGCCTATCAAATAAAAAAATATTTTTATTTAAAATTATTAATTACTTGTCCCTTACAAATCAGTTTCGTTTTTCCAGTTTTACGCGATCAGTTATCAGATATTATCTCGACATTAAGAGCGTAGCCGGCTGCATTTTCTCCATACAAATGTATTCCCCTATTTTCTTCACGGATAATGCCTCTAGAGCAATAGTTTTTTTTTCATAAAATCTAGGTTTACTGTAGGCATGCCCCTGTCATTTACTTTTTTCCAACAACTAATTACCTAAAAAAATAAGCCCTTCCAAAAACCTAAAAAAAAAATGCCTTGTTTATACCGCCGTGATCAGACGACTACCAGACTAATTTGAAAAGGTTTTAATGTAAAAGAAAAATAGGAGCATAGATCTATTCTTTCTTTAAATTTCAATACCAAAAATAATTAAATCGGATCAGTTTTGGTGGAGAAAACAGGGGAATACGAAACATCTATCGGTCAAGGTTTTATAGGTATAATCGGTCTGAGCTGCAGTTGTCCCTATCGCACTCTACGGGGGGGACCAAAGGGTGAGGCGACGGCAATAGTTTCTTCAAATACCTATTTCTCAATTCCCTTGCAGACCGTCTACGCTCTTAAAATTGTTTTTCAAAGATAAATAAATATTCTAAAGTTTCTCAGGGAAAGAAAATAAACAAGTTTTATGAAGCCTTGAAAATCCTCAATTTCACGCGTATTTCAGCCAAGTTTGCGACTCGAGTTCTCTTAATATATTTACTAATTTACAATTTTCTCGGCATTAAAATATAGATAATTACATAATTTAATAATACACTAACTAGAATTTAATAATTTTAATAGTTTTTGTAAAAACATGGAAAAGCCGAAGTCCTTTTCGTGTTTTTCGAAATACCGATTTTGTTGAGAAATCGTACTTTCTCATGTGTCTGGTACGCGAATATTGGTATATCTCATCTTATCCTTGGTTACCTTATCGATTTTAATAGTAGTCCATCTCGCTCACATCTTTCTAAAGAGATATGGTCAAAATAAGTCGCGTGTAAAACTGAGTTCGTTGCGCTGTGATGTGTCGCCTAAAGTGTGCGGTTTGTCGGATTATGTATGGCAGGATCGAACCGTTTGTTACAAGAGTTAAAAGCTTGAATTTTATTGAAATAAATCTATTGTTGTCTATATTAAAAATTCTTCAACTTTTCATGTACCTAAGTATTCCTTTGATGTTGTATTTCCTTGAAAAATACTCCCTTACAATAGTTGCTGGATATTCTCGCACGTGCATCGGAGGTGCAACCGTGCATATTTTTGTATCAGTAGCAAGACTGGTAATATTGAAGTCCTTTTGAAATATAAAATTGCAACAGAAATATATATTTGGCTTTCCTCCTCGGCTTTGCTTGTGAACATTTTTTAAATATATGTGACATAAGTTTTCATCCCCAAGGATTTAGGGGATAAACCGCCCCTCCAACGTCATAGGGACTGCCTACAGAAGTTAAAACTTAACAACAGTGGGTTAATGTATTGATGTGAAAGATGGACATAACTAGGAAACAAACACACAGTTGTCCAACAGAACCCGCGATTGCAATTTCTTTGGCAGAAACACTGGTTATGGTGTCCAATTTGGACGACAAACAAGAGGCGAGCTTGTTGTTGTATTTAGTGCCGGATTAGAGCTGTCACTTCTTAATAGAAGCCGGTTTCTATGATTGTCAGATGGAAATGTTTACGTGATCTCCGAAGCATAAGCAGAGACAATCTACATTTTCTGAAACTAATGTAGGAATGATTATTTTTTATGAAATTTTTTCTTTTTTTTTCTTCACGGGTTGGCTTACAGCAGTAGTTACCCAGCGGAAGACCTCGTTTAGCCGATGGTATTTGTGAGGCTATACCTAACGAGTGGCCAGTTGTATTACTTCTATAATTTATAAGCAATACCAAAATTCCACTTATATATAAATATTGAAAACAGTAATGTGAAAGTTTGCTACTAACAGTAAAACAAAGTTTTTAAAACACGGAAACATAATAAAGAAACTTCTATTTCGGATTACCATTTCGAAAGTTCATCAAGGACTTTTTTCAAAATAAATTGAAAGATTTAAAAATTAGTCAAAGTTAAACTAAGTAGTTTTCTTAGTTCGCCTTCAACTCTGTTGAATTGTTAATTACATAGCAGAAGTTTTCCACTTAGCGCCTCGCCTGGCTCTTATCTGATGTTCAAAAGATTTATACGTTTTAGATTTTGGTTTGATAAGTCTTCAGTCTTCCTTGAGCCAGGATGAAGTGAAACTTTCATGTTTCATTAGATTTTTATAAGGTTAAAGTTTTACACTGTCTTTAAAACTACTAACGTGGATATAGTATATATGTTACGGGTAATGCTAGAAGGTAGAGTATAAAGTAAAAGTTTAATTCGGAGTTTACCCATACTCACCTAGGTCTACCCAATACTGGATGGGTAATGTTAGGTGTTGCGTTCCAATGTGCTACAAAGAAGTATACATGCAAGGCTGCAGGAAAAATCTGCAATTCAAAATGTCACAGCAGTTTGTCTTGCTTAAATAAATAATATATACTTTACTTCTAACTATTACTTTCTTTTGCATATTTTTTTTAATAAACAAAAGCTATAATTGCACTTGGTTTTTAATTTCACTATTTATTTTAATATTACCCAGCCAGCATTGGTTAGACCTAGGTAAGTATGGGTAAACTCCGAATTCTCACCAACACATAACATTACCCAGCCAGTGTTGGGTAGACCTAGTTGTGTACGGGTAAACGCCGAATACGAATTAATTTTAATTTAATATTCGGACTTTAACCAAAAAGCTTGGGTGATCCTGAGTAAACACGGGTAAACCTAGGTTTACTCTATCTTCTAGCATTACCCGTAATATATACATGGGCTTGCACCATTTATTCAAATCTTGTTTTAACTCTACAACTCTTTGAGTATTTACCAAAGGAGACGTGTAGCGTGTTAATCACCGAACAATTTTTTAAGCCAATTTTGGGGGGGGGGGAGGTAAACGCCTAGTACTAGCCCCTGTACCACTGTATTTTTCTGTCGTTTTATTGTCGCAACGGATTTTATGATTATGTTAAAATACAAACATAATAATTATAATTAATGATTGGAAACACTAAGTTTGACGCCCTAGATCGCCTTTCCCGTTTAAAACATCACAATTAACTATTTTCCTAGAGCTCTGTCTCGCGACACAAAACGATACCAACGAAATCTAAGGTAACTTATTACTGCGCATCTGGTCAGTATAACTGGTCAAAGGGGAAAAAATTGGCGAAAGGGGGAGCCCGTCTATGGCCCCTCCATAGGCTTAGTACTCTATGCTGCAACTTTGTTTAACGCCCCTCCTCTGTCCCGCATTTCTGTAATTATGTCTGTACAAAACTTATTCCAAACCAAATCTGTCTAAAAAGATCAAAGAGAATAATTATAGGATTCTACGTCATGTCATGGCGATCGATAATGATAATTGTGATTAGTCTGTGATTAATAAGACATATCACAGTCGGCGGGATCATCTTAGATACCGATTAATCGGCATATATACCTACTATAAAGGCTATAATACTTGATATTGGGCAATCATCGCTTAACATTGCCACAACAAAAGAAGAAGAAAGAGAATATAATACCTACCGTCTTACCTCTGAACACAAATTTAATTCGGGAACTAACTTGGCCTGTTTCTGTTCATTTTTGAAAAAAATTCAATTACTCTCTCAACTGACGATAGGTTAGGTTATCCAGAGTCGATGTCAAAATTAATCGAAATCGGTGGAACGCAGGCATATCGCGTCTGTGCCTACGGGCGTGAATTGATGGATTGCGCTAGAATTATTCTTGTAAGCGTTCGCACTTTTTTACATGGAATATGAAATAACTGAAACATTTTATGTACATGTTTTGAATACGTTCTCTTTATTGTATGGAATTTTAATTTCAAATTAACTTTAAGGCCCCGGCTTCCCCCGTGTAGCCCATATTAACTTTTGAGTTCGTATAACAATCTCATAGAAAAAAATACTTTCAGTTTTTCCCGAATTTTTTAATTACCCGGACAAAGTTTCCAATTTTTTTCCCTAAAACAACCTTGTTCAGATTCATGAACATTTAAAAAAACATGTAACCAAATCGGTCCAGCCGTTCTCAAGTGATGCGGTTACCAACGAACAGTATTTCATTTTTAGGGTCCCGTACCCAAAGGATAAAAATGGAAACCCTATTACTCAGACTCCGCCGTCCGTCTGTCCATCTGTCACCAGTTGAAATTTTCACAGATAATGTATTTCTGTTGCCGCTATAACAACAAATACTAAAAACCAGAATAAAATAAATATTTAAGGGGGCTCCCATTAAACAAACATGATTTTTTGCCGTTTTTATAGATAAATGGTACGGAACCCTTCGTGCGCGAGTCCGACTCGCACTTGGCCGGTGTTTTTATTTATTTCTATATTTTAAATCTTATATAATATATAGAAATCATGCTGTCAATCAATAATAGATACAAACCTAACTACTTAGAAAGAAATGGGTATAATTTACGCGGACACCAAAAATATTTTTAAGACTCTAAGCTTAGGCACCAAATAAAATAAACAACTCCAAATAAAATAATTGACACTATTAAAAGTGTCCTAAAGTATATCATATTATGATCCAAAATAATAGAAAAAACATCAGAAAAATCGCACGCCTTGTACTAATATTTTATTTGGTTTCTAAAATGGATAAATGATCACCAAGTAATGGATAAATGGTCACCAAGTAAGGTAGGTAGGTTAGGTTAGGTTAGTATAAAATTTATTAAGTATAAAGTGTATTTTAAAGGCGTCTATATATTTTTATGGCAGTCAATAATACCAAAAATGGATCTATTTCATAATATTTTAAGAAACGTAATTTGGTGACCATTCATCCATTTTGGTAACCGTTTAAAATTTTTAAAACAAAATAGATACATTTTTGGGCGCCGCTTAAACACAAGCCGAAAGAAATAGCTCCTAATTAAGCAATAGCGCAATAGTGTTAATAAAAATCTTTTCTGTAATCGATTTCTTGTGCTTCCAAGGGCTAAAAAGCGACGTCCCTATTTCTTTAATTACGAAAATGGAACAACATTAAACAGAACTGGGCTATCTATCTATCTAACTAATTTTGGACATCATTCAGATCATGAATGTGTAAACGTGACAACTCATAGTTGAAATAATAATCCGCCACAATCAGATGCCTTAATTTAGGTAATTTAGTAAATTATAAATAATAATATCCCACATAAAATACAGTGGCTCTTTAATCGTGAGACCGGAGACAGTGGTTAAGCAGCTACCAACGTTCACTTTGGCCGTTAAAATTCTGCAACGGAATTCGAATCCATCATTCGTTAGATATTCTTCAAATAAATTGAATTATTCGTGAACAAAATATTTTAAATCAATGATTCTAATCCGTTTAACTCCAAACATGACAAAAAAACAAATATATTTTGTATTGAAATGTCGTTATTACAGAATACTATCGTTGCCAAAAATATCTCGGATCCCTTTCAACCCACACAAACACATCTTCGTATAATTTGAAGACGGTTGGTGCCAAATTTAAGAAACAACTTAGTTCCCAAATTCATTAATCTAGACAATTAATTAGGAACCTACCTACGATCATCAGTACAAACATAGATAATATTGAACAGATCTTTATCTTCTTAATGTTAACTTAATTTTGTATCCTAATTTGGCACCAACCGTCTTCAAATTCTACGACGAAAAATTTATTATTTCTTACTTAAGATTATAAAATACTTATTTAATCATTTCTGATTAACTAAATCAAAATACGAATTACTTTGTGCTAAGTAAATTTATTTTTTACTTTTTAGTTTCCTGTTTGAAGTCGGTTTTATTTTAAAATATTTTACTTTACGCTTTTTAGTAATGGGTAGACCTAATAATAACCCGTATGGGTGCAAAGTTCTCATCAATAGAATATAATAAGTCCAAACCCCAGGTAATTGCTGTAAATCGTTGAGGAGTTCCCTCGACTGTCTTTCGGCTCCATCAATAGATCGACTCCAGACCTTCATTAAATAGTAGTGCTTTTTTAAAGTTTTACACTTAATGAAAAAAAAATTAACAAACGCACTATATAGTCGCCACTACGATTTCGAAGGTTCCCCTCGATTTCTCTGGGATACCATCATCGGATTCTGGTTTCCTTATATCATGGTACCATCCTTGGGATATCTCCTTTCGAATTTAGAAACCTCCTCCTTTTTTTTAAGTCGGTTAAATTTAGAACTGTTGCTGCAATTAATGGACTTAGATTGGGTCATAATATGTAAAAGAAGTGCGGTTGGCCGGCTTTACGTGCCAAGGGGCCATTTTACGTAAGATTTGATAAAAAGCCATTTCCGCGAAGACGGTATAACTCTACTAAATCAATATTTCACCTCCCCCTGCTTTGTGGTTATAATTGTTCGAATTAGGTATTTGTTAAAACGACGAAGATAAATTACGTTCCTTCCAATTTATTATCGCCAATGCATGATACTTACTATTTTAACATAGATTATACAGAGGTTCGAAGGAGCCGTTTACATAGAACAAACACCCGTTAAGGCTTTAACAGCTAAATTATTAGATATTTAAGTCAAATATCCAAAAAACTATTAATGCAATCTTTGATAAAATAACAAAATAAATGAATTTTTGTCATCCCCAATGTGTACTTTTTGTCGTTATGATTTGCAATTTTTTTCCAAAACGGCACAAGCTCTGTAATTAGTTTTTACACATAAAAAAGGTCTTAAAAATATTGATAATCTTAATTGAAAGTTTTGTTTTTAGTCCGCATTTTACTTGTAAATTTTATTTTTTCACCTAATAAGAAGACTATCCGCGCGAGCGTGCCGGCTCTGTCGCCCTATATTTCCGAGCGTTTTCTATACAAAATATAGAGATCAAATCGTCAAGGTTATTGAGAGATGTTAAAGCCTTAAGAGGCAAGGGGCAGCGTCCTTAACAAGCCGCATATGCTTTAAAGGGTTGAAAAATATATTGTGGTTATATTCCATATATTTTGGTATCCAAGAGGACAAAAGCGGATAAAACATGGGCTTGGAAAGCCCAGCAGAGAAAAAACCCAGGTAGACCAAGGGGCACGCAGATATTGATGCTATTTTTGTATAATATATTTTAAGTTTTATTATCTTCTTCTTAGTCGGCATCTTTATTGCTGAAGGTTATATCTATCACGAAGAGGTAGATTTCATCACTTTCTGGACAATACGCGTCCATGTGCCTCGGTCCTGGGTAGTCCTCATGGCATCAGAAATGTATATATATATACATGTTATATAAACAAAAGCTATATTATTTATTTATGTCACTCCGGGGTAGGCAGAGACTATCGAATGCCATTTGCTACGATCCTGACATACCTCTTTCGCTTCTTTAAGTTCATGGGCAAAATTACCAGTGCTTTGTAAGTTTTGCATAGGTCCAACACGTAGATGTCCATTACGGTGTTTAATCTAAAGTGTTGTGGCTAGCACCCATCGGGACCTATCTCTGAATGCATAAACGACAAGGCTCTTACAGACAGGCTCTGTCATCTATCTATCTAGATTCTAAACAATATCAACATTATCGTCCTACTGTTTATTATTGTACTGTGATTTCAAGGAACAATTCACTTGGCGTCAAAGAACGAGGCATTTACTGTCAAGAGCCTTCCCTTATAACAAATTATTTTTTTCCTTTCAATTTTATTTCTTCCGAACGGTGAAGGGAAACCCTTTGTGGTATAATTTCTACAGGGTCTTTGATCGTTAAGCTTACGTACAAACGTAAATATACAAAGGTGGTTGTAGTGTCGACGGTCTACAAATATCAAGTGAAAAGTGATTTAAAAATTTTCTTCTATTTTTATAATCGCTATTTAGCTTTTGACATTACGGACAAGAGCTTAGAGGATATTGTTTATCGAAAATTTATATATAATTATCTAGCTCATATATAAAAACGCGAAGACAAACATTTGAACCCCTTTTTAACCAGCGCGTCAGTTTGGCATAGTGAAAGTTTATATGGAGAAGGTGTGCATAAAATAAATATTTATATAAAATGTGTCGGAAATTAATTAAATTAAACTTTCATTTGTCAATGTCAAACATGGCTGCTCGCATAGAGTAAAGATTGTCGCCAAATAACAAAGAGAATATAACAACTACGTTACAAATAATTTTAAAATGTTGCCAATAAATAATAATATAAATTAATATAATATACTGACTATACTGTTACTAACAGATACTGTTTTTGTTTTTCTGTCACACAGAATCATATTTCTGACAACGTCACCCTCATGTCAATCACAACAGGATAATAGGACATATCACAGTCAGCGGGATCATCTTACCTACCTATTAATACTATATGATACTATAACAACTATAATACTTGACATTGGCGAATCATTAATTAACATTGGTGGAGCCACAATAAAAGAAAAAGAAGAACACTTCAAATGATTCTACGTCATGTCATGGCGACCGATGCACGCGTTCCGTCGTGGCATGATGAGTCTGTGATAATAAGACATATCACAGTCGGCGGGATCATTTAGCTACCGATCATATTGACAGATATTTTAAAACCAACCTGCAACTAATTTAATACGTAATTCACTATTCTATTATAATATACTTAATTAAAGAAGACGGGAACTAGTTAATTTGAGTTGTAACAAGATGATTTTTTTAAACGGTTATATTTTTCTAATGTAGAATACAAAAAATTAAACCAATTTACAATCAGTAAAACTAGCAACTCATCGATTCAAAGTAGATCGAACTTCTTCAAGTTGTCGTTCTCAAATGACGCGCTTACCAACCACCAGCATTTAATTTTATTTTATAGTTGTTAAGTTAGGTTATTGAATATTAATGGAGGTGTAAAAATGTCCGTGAAACGAATTTCGAGATCGCTACAAATCCCCTTCATGCGGAATTAAGATCAATTCTGAACAGGATTCGTGTGAATAAAACATTTTATGTTTGTACTACGACTCTACTGTAAATATTTGATTTACTTTATTTATACTTCGATTTTTTTTATCCCTTTCTTAGCTGATCTGGGATAAAAATAATGGTATCAGGTGCGTTTGCATTGTTATATTGAATTTTCTAGGTAAAGCTTGCCACGTGGCCAGAATATTAGTAACAAAGTCTACATTTAGCAAGTTTATACAGCCATTTGTAGGCAATATTTATTTTTATTCATCTGATACGATTATCGCTGAAACTTTCATCAAAATCCATTCAGCCAGTTTTTAGTAAGTTTGGAGCATTTTTTATACATAACATAGGGAAGTCCATGAATTAGGTGACAAACAAGTGGTTTCACTATACCGTCTTATTGATAACACAGTTATGTACGAGCCAGGATTATTTTTGTTTCAGTATCATGTATTACTATCCAAACTGGAGCTCTAGATAAATAGTTAATTGTGTGGTTTTAAATGTGAAAGGCGATCTGGGTACCCTGGAACCATAACACAGTTTCGGGTTGCCTTACCCGTTGAGAAAGAAAAAAAATAAAAAAAGGCGATCTGTTTAATTTGCGGTAACATAGTATCTCCCGTTTATTAAATCTAGTTATACTGGCTAATCCACTAGTATTACAATTTAGACGTATTGAATATGTTCCAATAAGTTATACTAATCATAAGTACAATCAAGTAATATTTTAGAATTTTATTTTATTTTATTTAAATTAAAAATTTCAGATAGGTATATTGATAATTATTATGTTTGTATTTTAGCATAATCTCTACATAAATTAAAGCGGTTGCGACAATAAAACGACAGAAAAAAACAGTAGCACGGGGGTTAGTTAGGCGTCTATACCCCGCCCGCCAAAAGCGGCAAAAAAAATTGTTCGTTGATTTTCCGCTTCATACCTCCAATAGTATAATATATTATACTCAAATATATCAAGTATACATTATCATTAGCCCACTAAGTTATTGGTATACATTTTGAAATCACAATCAAAGACTTCTACATTGAAATAGCATAAATCTTTCATAATTTCATGGCATATTTTCAGTTGACATTCAAAATATTCATTTTGTATTCAACACTTTATATAAAACTGCAATTACATTCGCAGTAAAATGTACAGTAGATCTGTATTTTTATTTTTCACTAGTTGTTTACAGAGTTCGCGGCGTTATTTCAGAGCAAAATGTTAATTTCCGGTTGTTGAGTGTTTTGCCCGGTCACACTGTGATGTTACATTTGCTTTATCCATAATGATTTATGAGACGAAAGGAAAAGACAATATTATTTATTTTTATTATCACTGAAAAATAATCTAAATATACACACATAAAATAATTTGTTATTATCTACTAAAATTATAAAACTTATTTATTAAATTAATTAAGAAAAGAACCATCTCGCGAATACCAGCCTCCCAATTTCGTATCTCTGCTGCTAACAAGATCGTGTTAGTAACCGATTAGCACGAGTAGATCTACTTCTTCTTCTTATTTTATAATGGCTCCATCAATGTTAATCGATGATTTGCCAATGTCAAGTACCTATTATAGACGACACAGTAACAATAGCTTATAAATCGGAAGCTAGGATGTTCCCGCCGACTGTGATATGTCCTATTAATCATTGACTAATCACAACCATCACAGCGCGGACGGGATTAAACTGGATTCCCCATCACGTCACGGCGTAAGCGTGCGTTGACCGCCATGACATAACGTGGAATCAGGGGGGCACCTTTTAAAACGAAAAACCGCTTTGAAATCGGTTCACCTGTCTTGGAGGTACAATGCCACAGACTACTAAGGCTTTTAACTTAACAACTTTAACTTTTCAACTTTTAACACCTTTCCATTTGCTACTAAAACTACTACGTATTCATAAACCTTATAACTCAATCTTAGTTACCAACATAAATAATAAACGAAATTTGTAAAATGCTTATTCTAACGAAAATTACTTTTAAACTTGTAATTATTTCCACGAATAAAAAGTCTTGGAATATTTCTCTGAAACTAAAACTTCTGCAATTTTGGTGCGGTAACTTGCGACAATTTCTTGAAAACCGTCACTGATTGCCAACTTCGTAGGTATAACGCATAATGCTAGTGATTAGCCCACTTATTTTATACTTTTGTGATCGACTGAACAGAAATTTGAAAATAAATGGCTAACTAACTGAAACTCGTAGTTAAGTTATTTTAACTTTTAGTTTTCTATTTATAAAATTAATAAATTAAAAATTAAAAAAGGTACGTTGGTGACCGAGTGGTTAAGATATCTGGTAATAACTAGGCGGCCCACGGTTTGATTCCGGATCCCGACCATTTTATAATTAAAAACTTATTTAAATATTTCGACAAAACCACACTTTTCATCTAAAAATAAACTTCAACAGAACTGGCCAGTCGTTAGGTAAAGCCTCACGAATACCATTGACTAGGCTAAACGAGGGAGATTTGTTCTTCCGCTGGGTACCCTGGGCCCGTAACACGGTTTCGGGAGCTCTAAGGAAACCCGTGAAGAACAAAATGAAATGATATTAGTTAATTTTTTTATATCTTGCTTGAGTAACAAAAAAAATCCTCTATATAATAATTACAATTTTCAGGCAATGTCCTATGTTGTGGAATAGACAAAGAAGCAAATACTCAATGATTTAGTTAAGAGTCCGCGCCACCAAAAAATGCATTTAGTGAAACTAAAAAGTAAGTAAATAATATTTGAAAGTAAAAAATAAAGTAATGTTTAATAATAATAATCAATTTAATCTAATTTTAATTGCATTTAAGGTTTGGAGAGACCAAAACAATGAAAACAACATTCCTTCGGACGACACTGTCTAAGGTGGCGTGGAGTCTCTCCGTCTCTTATTCAATGAATTTTTTTGTCTGTTTGAACGCGCTAATCTCTGGAACTACCAGTCGGAATTGAATTGATTGCATTTGATAGCCCAATTCTTGTGGAATGTTATAGGCTATATAACATCACGCTACGACCTAAAGCAACGGAACAGTAACTACTAACGCGGTTGCAAACGCAAGGTGCAGCTAGTTACATTATAAAATATTCAGTATGTGGTTAATGACTTGGTTGAATTTCAAAAGCAGGAAATAGCTCAAAAGCACAATTCACCTTCTCTTCATACCATTAAGTGTATACAAGTTGCTGAAGAATGTAATATTAAAATATTCTCTCATTTTGCTACTTCACGTCACTTGACTACGACTCGAAAATCTCGAGGTCAATTAGCAGAGCTGTAAGAAAGATTACTTTGATGTCGACTAAACGTTTCTGTCTAGCTTCAGCTCTTTACACATTACGTTACACGACACAAAGATATCGTCAGAATGTTGCTTCAGAATATTAGTGTTGCTAGAGGGCGCTCCTCTATCAACAGAGTCTCGAAATTTAAATATCTGGGTCATTTGGTCACCGAGGATTTGGTGCATAACATGGATCAAGGACCACACTTTTTAAATCTTTTTGTCAATCTTTTTATACATGTGCACTGTGGGTCAAGTATACAAAGCGCTCCGGGTGCTGCTGCAGCTGCCGTTCTGTAGCGCGTCCGCCATGTTCGCTTGCGCGGGCATTGATGACTTTTACGCCGTCATGCGCAAGAGGTGCGCGTCACTTCTTGCGCGAGTCCGCGGTAGCCGCAACACCATCCTGAACACGATAGCCGACAGATGGGATTGTCCCATCTTAGGGCATTGGGTGCGGCTGCACACAAACAACTGTTCTCACCCCAGTGTGTGATCTCTTGAAGTAATGTTGAGTTACTTTTATTTTTAATACTAACAATAGATTAAGAAAAAACAAATAAATTATGGATCATAGTTGTCCGAAATAAACGAATTTTATTATTATTAGAAGTATTAGAACATTCACACGATACGACAAACTTATTTACTACGCCAAATACTAACCTGAAATTGCCTACTGGCATTTATTTTGTCTTCTCTTGTCGATTTGTACGTAACAATATTTAGCATGACAATGTTAGATTTTCTAATTTCAAATATTCAAATTCTTCTTATCATTTATATATCAGATTTTTAAATTTGAATTTATTTAGATCCGTTTACACATTTCCGTCTCATTTTACATGCCACATACCGAGAGCTAAGATGTTACATATAAAAAAGTTTAAATAGTAATTATATAGGTTATGTTTGTTTCATGTAGCGTGGTGTGGTAGGAAATTTTATCGTAGTGAGTATTAAAGTGACCGTTTTAATACAAACATCCTTACGACATGCTGACGATATGTTATATTCGTGTCGTCGTGTGTAAAGTGCTTTCGGCAGTTTTATACAACTCTCAATGCACTTTCGTTAATTCCCGGATTGACGCGTTTGTATTTAAATTCTTCACAATCAGAGTTTCCAAATGTCTATTAAATGTCAATTACAATTTTCCCATATTACTTTGTTTTATTTTCAACATTTTTAAATCGGGTAGATTGTTGAATAAAAGAAGAGAAAATAATGAATCTAGATTTAGATTTTCTAGATTTCAATATCGGATTTGAATGCATTCTTTGAGGAAGCTTTATGTACTGACTATATTGTCTAGCTGTCTCTATAATAAGATTTCTGAATCAAGTCGGGTAAAAGGTTGTCGTCAATGCGCTCTCGTGGAGTAATTGGTAGTAGTGTGTTTTTTGTTATTTGTAAGTTTGCGCGGACTGCATCATAGGTACCTACTAACATTGATTATATTAATTCAAAACTGAACAATCGGCCGTAACACGCAATTGTCAAGTAACAAATTTCTGCAACTAAAATATGAAGTAGTGAATATTGAGTGACATAAGATCTCACAGCTTTTTTATAACTTACGTTTTCTTCTAAATAGCAACCACGACCCCGGATTTGCACGTGTACAATATGGTTTTACAACAGTTTGAATACCTACATAAATACGCTTATTACCTATTACCTATTACCTATTACCTATTAGAGATAGATATATGCTACAGTGGACTTTTTTGTAGAACATTTTATTCTACACAATTATTTCCTACATCATTTTGTTATATCTCTGACGGATTAGACAGCATACGCCATGAAAACTCCCTTGTGCCAACTTTTCCCCCGACTTGATTTTATTATACAACACTGCTCAGCTCCTAAACATGTGTATGTGCTTTGGTTTGGCTCCTAAACATGGATATAGCACTCATAAACTTTTCCGGTGAATCAACCTATCTAATATGAAAACCGCAAAAAAAATCAGCACAGATAGACAGATAGACGCAACGGGGAGATTGTTTTATATTATGTAGTGATGATGATGACAAGTAGTGCAAAACTATAAAAAAAAAATTATTAGTGTCATTTACATTTGCAATTATAAATTTCAGTTTATTAATTTATCCACATGCACACTCGATATTTTTCACTCAGACATTCTAATTTTATGCGCATAAGTTGCTTAGTTTTAAGTTGGGAAACTAAAAGAATCTGGATAAATGATTTAAATTTAGCTTAGCTCATGCAATACCCGTCCGATATTTGCATAAAAATTCATAACTTTTATTATTAGGAATTTTGACTATGAATACTTTTCAGCTGGCAGAACGTGGGATGAAATAATATTGATGTATTTATTCCTGGAATGATTTTTGTCCTGAAAGTTATGTGAAATATCTAATATTAGAATGCATCTTTGTTTTTTTTTTAGACGGACCAACTTTTTCAGTTAACGTTCGACATGCCTATGTCTCCGGAAGTTGTAGGTCACTATAGATGATTGAGGTCTAGAATATAAAAAAAAATGAATTAGTCGTATATTTTTAGCACCAACCTTCCAGTGAAAAATTTTCAAAGCCCGTATATATTTTTAAAAGTTTATATATTTCAATACTTATATAGATCCTATGATATAAATAATACCCACCCAAAATATAGTTTATTATTTGATTCACATAACAATAATATAATGGTATCATTGAGGGAGCTGTGGCGAGAAAGCCTGGCCTGCACTTTTTATGCAGGAAAGTCCGTGAGTTCCAAATTGATCAACGTCCTTTCCACACGGACATCTATGTTCGCAACATACTGGTTTCAATACTTACCTACTATAGATTATTATGAGAATCGCAATATCTTAAAATAAAGCTAAGATATAGTACGGAATATATAAGATATATGATACAATGACCGTGTCATTACCAACCGTGGTACTTCGACACGCGAACCTAACATTATTGTCTTCAAGATTCCATTTCCACTTTCGAATCACCTATGTTACTTACACGACTTCAATTTAAGGCGAGGAGAGTCGTGTGTTAAAACTTGTGTAGAGAAATACTGCTAGGCGCCATTTTGGTGGACAAATAGGTATTGTTATTTTTGACTGATTCTCAAAGGCAATAAAACTTATAAAAATATCTTATGAACTTGAAATAAATTATTTTATACAAACATTTTGTTCAATCATTTTTCAATTTCTAAATGTCACTTAGACCTTAGATATTTATTATATTCTTTTTATTTTATAATGGCTTCATCAATGTTAATCGATGATTTGCCAATGTCTAGTATTATAGACGTCACGTAATAATAGCCGATTCGGTAGCTAAGATGTTCCCGCCGACAGTGATATGTCTTATTAATCACTGAGTAATCACAACCATCACAGTGCGGCCATCATGTCACAACGGGAAGCGTGCGTTGTCTGCCATGACATGACAGTTTATTATTTGAAATTACCTACTATAGAATAAAAAATCGAGCGCGCATTGCACTTAAAATGAGCTAGGTTTTGAATACATCTGCCAAAACTATGTCTATTTTCTTTGTCGTATATTCCTGGATATAACCTTAGTTTCAAAATTCCTATTTTAGTTTCCACTTCACGCGATAAACTGAATCAGAGGATTTTATTGTTCATAATTATTTAGTGCAGCAACGAGCTTGCCACCTGTTCTGTTCAATATGGATTCTGTTCAAAGATTATGAAGTACCTATACTGGTTTAGTATTTTTTAGTTAAATTTTGTTCGGTTTTTAGCTATTAACTCCGCAACGGTTGATCGGATTCACATATTTAGTGTCCTACACTTTAAATTATATGTACAATTCACATAGGTGGCTAACAAATAAAAATATCTCTATCTTTCTATCATCCCAAGAGGGGTAGGCAGAGCAGAGACAATCGAATGTCATTTGTTACAATCCTGACATATCTCTTTCGTTTCTTTTATATTCATCATACCTTTTATACATGCTCGGTGATTGTGTGTACTTTAATATTTCCATATGCTAAATAAAAGGTCGACTTCTGCCAGCATTTCCTTTCACTTCACATAAAAATATTAGTATAATACGACGGTAAATAAAGGTTTAGATCTTAAAATATCTTACCAGGTCTCTCGTTGGCCTCAAGAAAGTAATCTGCATTGACACGATTCCCTGTTGGTATAAAAAGTAAATGAAATAAAACTCGTTCATTTGCAGGTTGTTGACTTGTAAGTTACGCCACGATTTAGTTTTCAAACACGGAGTTAAAATTCCCAAGGAACAGTGCAGGTGTTCTCAAACTGAAAATCGTAGCAAATCCGGTGTTAGCAAGTCGACCTAGCCGTCCGCTTTAACTAAATTTAACTCTTTAACCCACTCGACTCTTGATTTTATCAACTAAGAATAAGACATTAAAATGTTCTACAATTTCTGTCTAGTTAATACTAAATTACTGTAATTATAATTAGGTAATATTTATATATTATTACGTGCGTCGGTGGCCGAGTGGTTAAGACGTTTGGTATTTAACTAGGCAGACCACTGGTTCGATCCCGGATCCCGGCCATGTACCAATGGGTTTTTAGTTAAATATACCTCAACAAAACTGGCCACTTGTTAGGTATAGCCTCACAAATACCATCGGATAAACGAGGGAGACTTGGTTTTCCGCTGCGTATACCCTGGAACTGTAACAGGGTTTCGGGAGCTGTAAGGCAACCTGTAAAGAAAGAAAAAAAAGTTATAATTAAGTAATTTGGAAAATCACTTCAATAAAAAACCGGCCAAGTGTGAGTCGGACTAACTCAAGTACACTCAATAGACACTAAGGTCAGACCAAGTTTGACGCCCCTGTATGGCGTAGAAACAAATTACCGCAAGGACGACTCACTCTTAGCCTGTTTTAATATTTGTTGTTTTACTTATGAAGCATTATAGTTATACTACTTAGACGTTTGTATGTATTGCCAATATAGCCATTAATAGTGTAACGAATAGGTACTTAAATCGCACAAATAAATACCTAAACACATCAAGGTCGATAGACGTCTCTAGAAACATCCAGAGAGAATCAAGTAAACGAAAATGGACCGTATGTGCCTAGCCATAGGTACCAAAATCGGGCGCGGTCTGTGTGTAGGTATTTGGCGCCGAGTCGCATCGAGCCGCGTCTACAACTTTGTACAACAATCTCGGCGTTTCTCGAATGTTCGGTGGGCAATATAAACAGAGGATCATTGCCGCAAGGGACACAGTGCGAATCAGAGCGACCAAAGCGAAACAGTGAAGTGGAATTTAGTGCGACTAAGTGTTATTCTATAGTGTTTAATTATTTAATTGTATTTTTGTGGTGTTGAAGTAAAGTTTGTTCATTTAATCGGTATTTTAAAAATCTCTTCGAACCCTAGCTCGTAACAAATTGGTGTCAGAAGTGGGATTCAAAAATGCCGATTACACCACGTGACTCGTCGTCATCACGGCGACCCAAAACACGACAAACTACTGCTGGACATCACGGCGAGGAGGTCGACGAGGCTGCTGCTGCTGGAGCCGCTGCTGGTGCTGCTGGGAATGCTGCTGGTGGTGCCGGAGCTGCTGCTGCTGCTGCTGGGACTGCTGCTGTTGGTGCTGGAGCTGCTGCTGGAGTTGATACGGGTGCTGCGGGCTCTGCGGGTGCTCCCCAGGCATTCAATATGGGGATGCTGGTTCGGCTGATGGAGGAGCAGGCCCGACGTCAGGAGGAGCAGGCTCGACGACAGGAGGAGCAGGCCCGACGACAGGAGGAGCAGACTCGGCAGCTATTGGAGGAGCAGGCCCGACGTCAGGAGGAGCAGGCCAGACGACAAGAGGAGGAGGCCAGACTTCGGGAGGAGCAGACTTGCCGGCTGTTAAAGGAGCAGTCTGCTAGCCTTAAGGAGCTGCTTTCAGAATCACTGGGAAAGGTGACTATGGAGGTGAAGCAGCTACAGAGGGTTACAGACATGCATGAGGAGAGAATCGAAGACCTTGACATCCGTTACGAAGACCTCCAACAGCACTATAAGAATCTCCATAAGGAAATACAGACAAGGATGAGCGGAGAACAGGATGCAAGACTTAACGACCGCTACGGAGAGTTGGACAGCCGATGCGAGAGGCTTCAGAATGAAGTAAGGAAACTGAAGCTGTCCGCTCCTGTTTCTGGAGGCGTCGTCGTCTCCGGCCCCCGAGTCAAGGTGCCGCCGTACGACGGGACTACGTCCTGGACAGCGTACAAATTGCAGTTCCAAACGGTCGCCTCTGCCAACGGCTGGACAGACGAGCAATCTCTGACCGCCTTGACAGTGGCTTTAAGGGGCCGTGCACTATCGGTTCTGGAGGCCTCTCCAGACAGCTGCACCACGTACGGGAACCTGATCGAGGCAATGGACTCCAGGTACGGCGACAAACACCTGGAGCACGTCTACCGAGCGCAGCTGAGGGACAGGACGCAACATGCTGGTGAGAATCTGCAACAATGGGCTCTGGAGATCGAGAAGATCGTGAGGAAGGCGTACCCATCTGCCGGACAAGAGTTCATTGCTGCGAACCTCGTTCAAGCATTCATCGACGGCATCCGCAGCATGGAGGTCAGAGCTGCAGTTCGACTGGGCCACCACAGCGCCCTGAAAGATGCACTCGCCCATGCTCTAGAGGTGGAAGCCGTGAGACAGGAGCCTCGTTCTCAGCGATTGCGACAAGTGGCGGAGGAGGCTACTCCAACAACGACACCTGTAGCAGAGAGGCGTAGCTACTTACCCCGCTGCTTCTACTGCCACAAGCTGGGGCACCTTAAAGCAAGCTGCCCGGCGCTTAAACGACAAGGCACGGATCAACGAGTGCCGAAACGGGACGTCGAAGCTGATGTCCGTGCCGTAACTACGGAGCTTCCGGGAAACGAGTAACAGCCAGAGCCGCGGGGCGGGTACTGGCTGATCGTGACATAGCCCCAAAAGTTACCATCCGACAAGTTTTCGACGGGAACAGTCTGGTAATCGCCGGCGAGGTCAACGGGACGCCATGTGAGATGACGATCGACACAGGAGCAACGCGTACGGTTGTGAGACCTCAGTTGTTGGGACGATCTACGAAAAGAACCAGACGTTCATCTTCCTGTCTGAAACTCTTCACGGCAACCGGTCAGCCAATACCCGCATACGACGAGCTGCCGGTGACACTCAAGGTGGGTGACGGGGAGTATCCACACACCGTCATCGTGGCCGACATTATAGACGACTGCATTCTCGGACTCGACTTTATGAAGCGGTTCCAGTTTGGCATCGACTTGCGCTACGGTGTACTGCAGTGCGGCCAGGAACAGGTATTTTTGAAAGGCGGTTATGCTGGCTATGTGCGCTGTGCCAAGGGCGTCAAACTGAACCCATACTCAGAGACGTTTGTCGATGTGGAGTTACCAACTAATGGGGACCCCTCCAATACGAGGTGCTCTATCATCGACCACCTGGAACGTTCTAAACATAAAGGCTGGTTACTCACTCCAACTTTAGTAAACAGCCAGAGTGGACGAGCTGCAGTAAGGGTGACCAACTTCAATGGCGCTCCTGTCACTCTTAATAAGGATCAAGTCGTGGCGAAGTGCGACGAGATAAATTGGATGCGGAACTGCACCCAGGGGAAGCTGTCGGCGATGAAAAATAACAGTGCAAACCCCTTGGAACTCGTCGACATTTCGAAGAAGGACTTGTCAATCTCCGAGTACAAACGAGCGAAGGAGATGCTCACTCGTTACATTGACATCTTTAGTGATAGAGATGGGCATCTCGGCAGGACGTCATTGGTGAAACACACCATCAACACAGGCAACGAGTTACCTATACGTCAACGTGCTCGACGAATCCCAGTAGGAAGAGAAGCAGAAGTACAGTGCATGCTGGAAGACATGAAGAAGGCTAATGTCATCGAACCTTCTTTGAGCCCATGGTGTTCTCCGGTTGTGCTAGTTAAGAAGAAGGATGGCAGCACTCGCTTCTGTGTGGATTATCGTCGACTGAACGACGTAACCAGAAAGGACAGCTACCCTCTACCCCGGATTGACGACACCCTGGACAAGTTGAGTGGGAACCAGTGGTTCTCAACACTGGATTTGAAGAGTGGATACTGGCAAGTGGAGATCGATCCCAAGGACAAGGAAAAGACTGCTTTCTCGACCGGAAATGGACTGTGGCAGTTCAACGTCATGCCTTTCGGGTTATGCAATGCTCCCGCTACGTTCGAAAGGCTGATGGAAGTTGTGCTTGCGGATCTCGTTGGAAAAGCTTGCCTAGTCTACCTGGATGACGTCATCATCATGGGACGCGACTTCAACGAGCACCTGGGGAATTTAGAAAGAGTGTTTGCCAAGTTGAAGCTCGCGAACCTGAAATTGCATGCCAAGAAGTGTAGCTTCTTCAAGAAACGTGTAAATTACCTCGGGCATGTAATTACAAAGGATGGCGTAGAAACCGACCCTGTAAAGACAGTAGCTGTACGAGAATGGCCTACCCCACGGAACAAAACAGATGTTCGGGCGTTTCTTGGTCTGTGCTCATACTACCGCCGCTTCGTATACGACTTCGCGGGAGTAGCCAAGCCCCTACATCGACTGACGGAGGACAAGCGTTCGTTTCAGTGGACTGAGGACTGTGAGAAGTCGTTCCAGGAACTGAAACAACGACTGTGTGAAACACCTGTATTGGGCTACCCGGACCAAGTCGGCGAGTTTGTGGTGGACACAGACGCAAGCAACATCGCCATTGGAGGTGTGCTGTCACAACGGAAGGGGGACAAGGAAGTTGTGATAGCGTATTTCAGCAAGGCTCTGTCGAAACCAGAAAGGAACTACTGTGTAACCAGACGCGAACTTCTGGCCGTAGTGAAGACAGTACGACACTTCAACAAAAGCTACTGGGCTCAGTGGGAAAGTCTAGTGCTGCACAACGGGTTGCTGTACCGCAAGTGGGAGTCGCCAAGTGGACAGGAGACACTGATGCAGCTGGTCGTGCCTAGGTCAAAGGTGCGCGCAGTGCTTGAGTCCGTGCACGATGGATCCTCGGGAGGACATCTGGGCATGAATCGAACCCTGGCGAAAATCAGGAAACGATTTTATTGGGTTCATTGCCGGCAAGATGTCGAGGATTGGTGTCGCAAGTGCACAGTATGTGCGGCCGTGAAGGGACCCACGACACGTACGAGGGGACGTATGCACCTGTACAATGTTGGCGCTCCATGGGAACGAATTGCGGTGGACGTTGCTGGACCGTTCCCGGCCACTGAAGACGGGAACAAGTATTTCATGGTCGTGATGGACTACTTCACGAAGTGGCCGGAGGTCTTCGCAATTCCCAACCAGGAAGCGACAACAGTGGCGACTAAGTTGGTCAACGAAGTATTCTGCAGGTTCGGGCTACCAATGGAGATACATTCTGATCAAGGGCGTAACTTTGAGTCGCAGTTGTTCCAGGAAGTATGCCGTCTCCTGGGAATAAATAAAACGAAGACTACGGCGTATCATCCACAGTCCGACGGAATGGTTGAAAGGTTCAACCGCACTTTGGAGACTCATTTGGCGAAACTGGTTGAGGATCACCAGAGGGACTGGGACCGATATATTCCCTTGTTCTTGCTCTCATATCGATCCGCAGAGCATGAAAGCATAAAGGTGACTCCTGCTTATGCCAACTTTGGGAGAGAACTCCGACTACCAGTTGATCTCCTGACCGGCGGACCTCCGGATGCGCCGCAACCTGTAAGTGACTACGTATCGAACCTGAAAAACAAGATGTGCGACATACATGACCAGATTCGTCAGAGCAGTCTTGTGGCCAGTACAAAGATGAAGACCAGGTACGATAGAAACTTCAATAGTAACGGTTTTGACAAGGGATCGTTGGTGTGGCTGCACAACCCGAAACGCCGAAAAGGCAAATCTCCCAAGCTGCAGAACCGCTGGGAAGGCCCGTATAAGGTCATCACGAGGATCAATGACGTGACCTATCGGATCCAACGATGCCCGCGTGGACAGTTAAAGGTTGTCCATTTTGATCGACTGGCTCCTTACAAAGGCTCGAATATTGCTCGGGACGAGCAACTCTAAGCGGGGGGCAGTGTAACGAATAGGTACTTAAATCGCACAAATAAATACCTAAACACATCAAGGTCGATAGACGTCTCTAGAAACATCCAGAGAGAATCGAAAATGGACCGTATGTGCCTAGCCATAGGTACCAAAATCGGGCGCGGTCTGTGTGTAGGTATTTGGCGCCGAGTCGCATCGAGCCGCGTCTACAACTTTGTACAACAATCTCGGCGTTTCTCGAATGTTCGGTGGGCAATATAAACAGAGGATCATTGCCGCAAGGGACACAGTGCGAATCAGAGCGACCAAAGCGAAACAGTGAAGTGGAATTTAGTGCGACTAAGTGTTATTCTATAGTGTTTAATTATTTAATTGTATTTTTGTGGTGTTGAAGTAAAGTTTGTTCATTTAATCGGTATTTTAAAAATCTCTTCGAACCCTAGCTCGTAACTATAGTATCGTGCACAAAACCCCCAATAAAACACGTTTCTTGTATGGGGTCCCATTTAATTATTTACTTTTTTTTATTATTGGTTGTTATAGCGGCCATAGTAATAATAATACAGCCCTGTGACAGACGGACGAACGGATAGCGGCGCCTTAGTAATAGGGTTTCCGTTGTCACCCTTTGGAACCCTAAAAACATCTAAGTAATTTTTGAATAATAATAAATTATTGAAAAGCACAGAGATATGATCAAATTATACACACGTGAGATATAAAATGTAGTTTTTTTTCTATATTATACAATATACATACATACATAAGTTCACGCCTTATATCTCTTTGGGTAGGCAGATACCAAAGATATCCACTATGCAAGATCCTGGCACACCTCTTTCGCTTCATTAAAAATCCATGAAAATAAATGAATGGTCTTCGATTTCGGGTTATAATTATTATGCTTGTATTTTACGTATAATAAGCCGTTGCGAAAATAAAACGATAGAAAAATACAGTGGTACCGGGCGTACAAACACCACAAACTTTTAATCCAAATCCGATTAATAGTTATCAACATATCCGATAATGTTTCCCACATTATAAACCAAAATATATTTTCGCTCTTTAGAGGGTTTGTATCGTTAAATAAATCAGAGTGGTATAGTTTTGGACACTAATTAACTGAACTGGCGTGTATTGACGCCACAATGTTACGGATGGCTACGTTGACCGACTCGAGCGTGTAATTATCCTAACAAATTGGTTTAGTGTTTTTGGAAAAAACAATCCGTCTAAGTGACTTTTGGGACAAATGTGCACTACCATCTCAGATCAATTAATACAAAACTACCATCATTATGGATTGCAGGCAGGGTTGCCAGATCCAAAATTGGAAAAGCCTGACATGGATTGAAATAAAAAAAATATACTTCTATCTATATATATAGGTACTAATATTATAAAGAGAAAATATTTGTATGTAGGTTTGTAATAAATAAACTGGACCGATTTAAAAAATTGTTTCACCAATAGAATGCTATATTATCACTGAGTAAGATATCCTATATTTTATATTATATATTTTGTGTATAATTGTTACCCCGGGGAAAGCCAGTTTAATGTTTATATACGATTTTTCATTAGCACGTAAACTGCCGACGAATAAACGATAAACGGTCGTTTAAAAAAACCAACAAATACTTTTTAATTAGAAAACTAAAAAAAATAATTATTTCTAACTAATATTTTGAAGCGAAATACGTGTTTAGACACTGCCTTCTACTTTGTCGTTCAAATGTGCTAAATGAATTTAGAAGCGGAAAGACGGATAGGTACTCAGCAAAGCATGTTTTAGTATAATTCAAAATAAAAATACGAATTAAACTTCGAAAGAAAATTTTACCTTCGAAGTTCTATATATTTTTTACCTATAAACCTTAATATTCTGTTATAAATATGAATTAAATAAATAGACATTGATTATGAACACATTTTAAGGTGCGTCGGTGGCCGAGTGGTTAAGATGTCTGGTATTAACTAGGCAGACCACGGGTTCAATCCCGGATCCCCAATGGGTTTTTTAATTAAAAACTTTTGTATATAATCCGACAAACCATACTTAGAGGCTTTTCCATCTAAATATACATCAACAGAACTGGCCACTCTTTGGGTATAGCCTCATTAATACCATCGGCTGAACGAGGGAGGCTTGGTCTTCCGCTGGATCCCTTCCAGGATCGCTTCCCTGTATCCGTAACACGGTTTCAGGAGCTGTAAGAAAAAAAATTTTTTAAGGTCACTGTTTTCTGTAAATATCTAAAAAAAAGTAACGACTTATTCTCTTTAAGTTTTTTATGCAAAAATCTCACAGACGAATCGACAGACAATAAAAATAATTACAATAATTAGGTAATTGAGTATTCCTTCTTTGTGCATTTCTTTCTACTTTATTACATTTGATGAAGTGTTATTAATTAAACATCAAAGATTTATTTCTGTGAGTAAAGTAGTATAAAAATATCTTCGAGTCTGCTTTTGGATTGCAATAGTTGTTCAGGAAAAGCTTAATAAAAGCCGGACTGCCGGACATGCAATTTTAGGCCAAAACCTAAAGTTTTGGTCTATTAAATCTGACATGTTCGGTTAAAGCCGGATGTCTGGCATCCCTAATTACAGGACTTTGAATTCCACTATTCTTGTATCGGTTTATTTGTGGTGTGACTGGGATTTTTTGTCAATTGTTTATACTAATTTTCCTCTGGTTTTAGGACCAACCCTCTAACTATTGTGCTCTCCATTAATATCCATGATTTTATTTTAGTAAATTAGGTAAGACCACCATTTTGATAATTTAAAACAATATAAAATGTCTGAATTAAAGCAACGGAGCAACGATTCGAAATGATTTTTCGCTCAGAAATAGGAGGGCCTTAGGTTAGATAAGATTAGGTTAGGTTGTAACAAAGACTACTTTTTATCCCTTTTATTTTATTATTATGAAAGGTATAATGAATATAAAAGAAGCGAAAGAGGTATGTCAGGATCGTAGCAAATGTCATTTGATTGTATCTGCCTACCCCTCTTGAAATAAAAGACGTAATGATATATAGATAGATAGATATATAAAAATCAATATTTGTTTGTTTCTTTGTTTGTTCATAGTATATAGACTCAAAAATTATTGGACAGATTTAAAAAAAATGTTTGCATAGCCCAATTCTTGGGGAAGATTATAGGCTTTTTGACATCACGCTACCTACCCAAGGGGGTGAATTGTATTCCTAATACAACGCGTAGGAAGTGGCGGGCAATCAGCTAGTATCTAATAAAATAATTTTAAAAATGTAATTCTATTTTAAAATATCACGTTTTTAATTTTCTATATTTATTATTCCCGCGAAAACGTTAATGACGTCACGTTCACGCAAACAACAGCATGATGGTAACAAGAAAATAACTTAGTAAGTGACAGATTAAAATATTATATTGTAGTGTGTGAATATTTATTTGAAATTAAAATTGACACGCCTCTATACCGTTTAGATTAAAAAAAAATATTACACAAATAAATAAACATTATTTTCAGTGATTGTTTTTTTTTTATTTTCTTTTACTGTGAAAAAACAATGGAACAAAGCACCAAATTCTCTTACGTTTTTCACAGAGTAGTTGGTGGTCTAGGTATTACATGAGCTACGCATTTTCTAAATACTAGTTTTCACATAGACTTGCAACTTTTATTATAGTACCTATGGACAAATAATTTCTCTGGAAATGTCGCAAGTTCGAATTTGGGAGGTATAGTCCTGCAAGACAAGTGTTTTTGTACATGCTATTAAATTTGTAAACCATTTTCAGCTCTTGAACTAATTGAATACAGAAGTTAAACGGTCCGAGTCACTTTATTCCCGTGCGAAAATTCTCTAAAGTCCATTTACTAAAAGTAGGCAAGTATTCCAAGCGAGCCATCTTCCTTTCTTAATTAGTTTTTAAATTACACTCTGACTGTACTGTTAATTCGTTAATTTGTATTTTTATTCGTGTCTTTTGGGATTTTATAAAAGTTATATTTTTTCTCAGGTAAATGTTTTTATACGAGAAATTGTACTTTCGATCTCGAAATGCCTCAAAAATACTAAATGAAGAAGCTAAACTTCTGTTTTCTTGAAACGTCAAGATGAAATAAATCGTGATTTTGGCGATTTGGAATAATTACGATTTCTAACAGTTTAATCAAAATTAATTTAACCGTTTCTGGGCATATTCTAGATAAGCCACAGAACATTATAAAGACGGTAGAAGTAGCATGTTTGTATAAAAACCGGTGTAACCTATTTTTTGTACTGGACTGACAATGTTGTGAAAAACATGGTATATTTATCAATGATATACTATATAAACTGAGGTAGATGCGTGATTGACGCTCAAGCTATAGCAATGCAAATGAGAGGTAAGTGTCCCACTATAAAATTGGTCGCGCACAGTCACGCACAATCCTACGACTAGTGTACATGTCTCTCTTGAGTAGAATAATCCGCAAAAACATCAAGAAAAATGACATCTTGTGTGTTCCGCTTTTGCAGAAATTATACTGCAACTGTAAAGGATAGAAATGATATCTCATTTCATTGGTAAGTACAGAAATTTTATAATTATGGACATAACAATATTTTATTTATAATAATGCGCTGTTGCCAGTGCGCCGCTTGCCTGAGCGAGACGAACGATGCATTTTCTATGAGAGTGATAGAGAAGACGAAACGAAATGGCTGCGACAGACTCAGCGACTGATAATGGGGATGGTTGGCAATATCGGACCTGTCAATAAATTACATGAACCTATTTAAAAAAAAAAATTTTTATTAAATGTATGGAAAATGTATATACATAATTATATTTACATTATTATAAATTTATATATTATATTATTGTTGTATGTATAGTATTATGATCTTATTGTATTTATTTATCTTTTAGTATCCCTAGAAGCGGATTAATAAGAGAAAAATGGATAGAGATAATCAGAACCCAAAGACGAGAATATGATTGGTTACCAAGTTTTTACTCTAAGATTTATATGGTGGAACGATAAAACCAGCAGTTTTGCGAAGTGGACATATTTTCACATTCTTTGTATATCTTTAGGAAAAATATCTGTAACATTCTAAATAGTAGTTAATTGTATTTTGTTTAACTTTTTTTTTGTATTATTTGTTATTTCTATATTTTTTGGAATTTGCATAAAAATATCTTGTTTTGAATGTATGTATAAACAATACGTTTGTATAAACAAACGTCACTGACTATATGACAGTTATTTTTTAAATATGTATCTATGTTGTAGTAATGTTTGTTGTATAGTTGTTTGTTGTCCAGAATAAAAAAAAATTTAAAGACTTAATTTTAAATTATACTACATAATACATAAATAAGTAGCATACTAATATCCTATACCAAGCCATAATCTACCTCTATGCTAAATTTCATTTAGAACTGTTCAGCCGTTTGAGCGTGATTGAAAGACATTATTACAATTATTTTTACATTATTACATTATATTTATTAGTAAAATAAAAGTTTTTTTAATTACATATTGTATATTTTATTATTATTCCAAAAATATTTCTAAGTAAAATATTGAGTGTTCCATTTAGACAATCTTCCCCTAGTTCCTCCGCGTCACGCGTCGATGACGTGTCGCAACTTAAAACATATATTTATCTCTTTTTAACAAATGGATTCCGGTATTGAGCTGTCTTTCTCTATCCCTTTCATCACTTGAATATATAAACGTAAGTTATTAATAGGTAGCTATAGTATTGTTCAAGCTGTTTATTATCTGTATTTAGTATGGGTATAACGTGTCTACTTATAGTACGTCATTGATATTTATGCTATCTTTAGACAAATTGTTTGTTCGGTTATCATTTTTGCACAAAATGTATTTGTTTTATTTTTTAGCTATATTTCAGATTAAATTCTCAAGACGTACTGAAATCATATTCTGCATAATAATATTTAAAATTAAAAAAAAAATAAAAATGTGTAGAGAAAACGTCGTTGTTACATTTTTTAAATGTACGCTTACCACATTGAGTTTTCAGTAAGGTACGATGTAGTTACGTTGTGAAGTAAATCACTTTTCCATTCAGTCGTTAGGAGTCGTACACTGACAGTTTGCCTTAAAACGGAAATTAAACATTTCTACTTTACTGTTTAATGTTTATTCTAAATAGAGTGTTTCAACATGTGAACCTGTTTGCTGTTGCTAAAAGTTTTTGGATTAAATATGATGATTATTAGGTATCATTTAGAGTATTTTAGAGTATTTTTCCAAAATGTACCTAGAAAAATTTTAGATAGATAAATAAATAAGATGCCTATTCGATATATTGTTTTATAGTCTTGTCATTTGGCTAAAAGCTCGAAAACGACTGACTGAATTTTAATGAAAAAAAATAATAATACAGGCGATGCCGTGGGCCCAATATAGTGTTATTATATAAAAAAAAACAATGTCAAAAGGTTAAATAGGTATTCTTTGAAGTAGTGATTCATAAATGAACCAATGATAAATTACGAAAAGGGACTAAGCCCTCAGCCTATAAATTAATAGGGATTAGGATACCCGCATTTCTTTATAGATATCAGGGATTAACTATTTTCTGGTACTAATTTTTATTAGATCACGTCCGACTTTGGAATGAATAATTTATTTGTTATATAATTTAGTTAGAATTAGAGAAAATTAAATTCTGGAAAATTATTTAAAAACTGTGTTTATGCATTATTATATTATTAACTTTGCATAAAATGTGAACGAGTTTTGTTAAATTTTAGTTACATATTTTATGTAGGTACATGAAAATATTTCATTATATGATTTTTCATCATAAAGGTTATAAAATATAATTTCATTTAAAAAATTGCATAGAATATAATTAAAATATTTCTAAATCCTAAATTTCCATGTAAATTGAGGCTCTATGTGCCAAAAAGCAGATCTAAAGTTCCTAATTAACTTTCCAAATGTTAGGTCCAAGCAAATGAGAACACGATTTTAACGCCAAGAACCTCCAATGAGGGTAGATGCAATTAACTTTTATTATATAACATTTAGGGGTGTCGTCCAAATTATTTGGCTCGCTTTTGAAAAAGCTTCTTTAATGCTCGAAGACGACTTGCATAACAAAATGTATGCCTGGTTTCTATTCAATCTACGTAATTTTTGTGAAGTGCTAATTGCCCATTTCAGCAATAAAAACCTAATTATTTTACGCTAATGTTGTTTGGTGTAGTCTGGTTTCTGAATTTATTTAATTACTTAAATAGTTATGTAAGTATAAATCATATTTATTCATTATTATATTCTAAAATAAGCTAAATTATTCTTAATATCCAGTATTATCACGGAATTAGGTATGTCAGTGGCCGAGTGGTTAAGACGTCTGGTATCAACTGAGCGGACCACGGGTCAATCCCGGATCACGGCCATATACCAATGGCTTTTTTTTATATTTAAAAGTTATGTACGACAAACCACACTTAGAGGCTTTTCTATCTAAATACATACCTCAACAGAACTGGCCACTCGTTAGGTATAGCCTCACAAATACCATCTGCAAAAAGTACTTGCTGACAAAACGCAACTAAACTCACAACCGACGCTAGCAACCCTACCGAACATATGAGGAATAAAAAATTACATAAATAAAACAGATTTTGACACTTATTTCCATACTAGAAATGTCTTGCGAGCAACTTGAATTCAACTGGGTAAAGTGTTTGCAATATGCGACCGGTTGCCATAGCGACTTATAAGCTTGCTAATATACTCCAGCTCCTCACTGGTCAATTACCAATCTTAATTGACTTCCCTGCTTCAGACAAAATAAAACCGGGAGCAAGCCTGTCGCAGACATTTATATTTATCTATTTTTCACAAAATGTTTGAACATAAATTCCAATATTAGTTCGTATTTCATTATAAAACTTTTCCAACCAACACAAAAATTGTCACAGAACGAAATAGAGCAAAAAAATAATGAAGTACAAATTACAAAGGTACCATCTGCGAGTGCCGAGTTCTGTTTTCGTTAGATACAACTGTTGAAAACTACTGCAGCCGAGAGTCGTTCGCTTCAAGTGGCTCTTGTTGTTTTGTGGAAACGAAGTAACGAGGCACTGCCCTCTATTTTTAAGGTTCATTTTAGCCTTTACAAACACGGTAAGCCTTACAAGTGTTGTGTATACAAACATATACAACTTAGTGGTGTTTCAGTTTTTATGTGTGAACAATGCAAGTCTGAGAAAAGGAAAATATAGGGTGGTTTATTCTAAACTAGAACTTCACATATAAATACAATTATTATGTTGCGTGGGTGGCAGAGTGGTTATGGTGTTACATGGCAGACCACGAGTTCGATCCCTGATCCCAACCATGTACCAATGGGTATTTTTATTTAATCCTAACAAACCACACTTAGAGGCTCTTCCATCTAAATATACCTCAACAGAACTAGCCACTCGTTGGGTATAGCTTTACAAATACCATCGGCTAAACGAGGGAGACATGGTCTTGAGCTGGGTGCCCTGGAACTGTAACACGGGATCTGTAAGGCAACCCTTGCAGAAAGAAAAAAAAATGGAGCATAAATAAGTATAAGTTTGTAGAAACCTGACTACATTAAATAAAATTGGTGCTATGTGTTCAATCGAGTGAGGTCGCATATTGCAAACACTTTTAGACCCGTTGTGTTCTAGTTGCTAGGATGTAAATGACATTTCTAGTAAGTATGAACTAAAGTGTTAATGTCATAAAAACTGTTTTATTTATGTCATAGTTTAAGTTTAGTGGTAAAGTTTTGACAACAAGTAGGAATTATGCAATCCGTCGCAGTTTCTAATTCCGTCACAAGACTGCAGACCCTTCTCTGTTCAACAATGTAAGCCCTGGTTGTTATTAATGTTTAAAACTAATAAATAAACAGTTGATTCAATATTAAGGCTGTCGTTTGTATCGCATGTCAGCCGCTCAGGTGCAAGCTCCTGTATTAATATCTCACTTGAAATACAAATATCGCTTCATGACAGCGTCCCACCAGGGCCGGATTAAGAGATATCACTGATTCCAAATTAATTAATTATCATTCCCGCATTTCAATGTAAGGCTCTTAACGCTTTACGTAAATTATTTCATGTATTTGTACTTCGTTGATTGATTTATTGGGAGTTTAATCTGGATCTATTCTAATCTGTGTTTATTATTCTAGAAGCAAATTACTAATAAAAACTACTAAAGTACTACTCGGTGGCCAAGTGGTTAAGACGTCTGATATTAACAATGCAGACCATGGCTTCGATCCCGGATCCCGGCCATGTACCAATAGGTTTTTTATAATTAAATACTTATGTACATAATCCGACAAACTACAATTAGAGGCTTTTCCATCTAAATATAGCTCAACAGAACTGGCCACTCGTTAGGTGTAGCCTCACATTGGTTAAATTTGGACCATTGGTCTTCCGCTGGATACCCTGGGACCGTACACGGTTTCGGGAGCTGTAAGGCAACCAGTGAAGAAAAAAAAACAAGAATAGACAGCTATTGATTCCAGCATAATATAAGCACGAGAAATATTATAATTGAATCGTAGCATTAATGCAACATTGATGCAGCATGTTTTTCGCAACCAGTGAACTACAACTAATATCGCCTTATTTTATCTATTATTATTTATTACTATTTCCGTCATTAAAGAGGTGGCAAGCTTACCGCAACTGGGTCCTAAAATTAAATTCCAATTTCTGACTTCGTTATTCTTCTTCTTTTATTGTAGCTTCACCAATGTTAATCGAAGATTTGCCAACGTTAAGTATTATAGCCGTTATAGTATCAATATGTCTATTAATCGGTTACTAAGATAATCCCGCTGATTGTGATATATGTCTTATTATTCACAGCACTGGCGGGATTAAACCGGATTCCTCATCATGTCACAACGGAACGCATGCGTCGGTCGCCATGACATGACGTAGAATCAGACTTCGTTATTGATTTCTGGAAATCGTGTTTACAACAAATATCTACGCGACGTTTTGTTGAAGTCTCAAAACTATCCTGTGCTATAATTACTTACCACAAAATAAAATCAATTTAAAATAAACCTAGTACCGCCCTGTAATATCGCTTTGTTATAATACGTAAGCACAGTTCACGCTACTCCACTTGACGTAGTCACAGAAACGCGAGAAGTTATTGCGCGGCAACTAAGACGTTCATGCGGTATAGACCGGTTAAAAAGAGCTGGCGTCAACAAATACATTAACCCCCAGTTTCTGAAAGGTCGATCAACAGTTAATCTACGATTAGTAAACATGACAGTTGTCAAATACGTGAAAATATATGGATTTCGACAGTTGTTAATTAACTAATCTTTGATTAACTTTGACAGGCTTTCGAAACTGAGTGTCAATGTATCAAAGATTCAAATAACGAACATGTTAGCTCATATAAATTCTAAAATCGAACGTGCCAGCTCTTGTCAATCGACGTACCTAAACATCTCTGTTATTTTTATATATGCTAGGTCATTACCTACCTGACATCTGGAATGTGTCTATCACACTAAAAACTTTAAATATTACATTACTTTACTGTACCTAATATATGTTGAAATACAAATATGGATATAGCGTTAGACATATCTTCTAAGCTGCCATAGGGTGCGTCGGTGGCCGAGTGGTTAAGACGTCTGGTATTAACTAGGCAGACCCCGAGTTCGATCCCGGATCCCGGCCATGTACCAATGGGTTTTTTAATTAAAAACTTATGTACATAATCCGACAAACCACACTTAGAGGCTTTTCCATCTAAATAAATCTCAACAGAACTAGCCACTCGTTAGATATAGCCTCACAAATACCATCGGCTAAACGAGGGAGACTAGGTCTTCCGCTGGGTACTCTGGAACCCGTAACACGGTTTCGGGAGCTGTAAGGCAACCCGTAAAAAAAGAAAAAAAAAAAGTTCTCGATTCGTAGGAATCTTTATTTTTTTTTATGTACGAGTATGTTCCCCGATTACTTGAAGACTGGACCGATTTGGATTTTTTTTGTGTTTGAAAGGGTATATACTTTTATTTAGAAATTTTGAAAAAACTGACTATATAAGTAATTTTTTCTTGATATCTCGATGAAATATGTAGGTACCCATTTTGACGACTTATTTTTTTAAGGATACCTATAATAATTTCTCGGCATTATCTTACAGACATATGACGAAAATCGGTTTAGTAGTATTTCAGAAATTCAGTAATTTCTCTCTGTTTACGTCTGAAAATTATGTATCAGAGAAAAACTTTCTTCTTCTTCTTTTGATATATGGCAACAGTGCTGGCTTTCGTCGCAATTCTGCCAGTCTCCAGTGTTTAATCTTGTGCAATAGTAAGCCGATAAATCGGTAGCTAAGATTATCCCGCCGACTGTGATATGTCTTATTAATCACTGACTAATCACAACCATCACAACGCGGTCGGGATTAAACCGGATTCCATATCACGCCATGACGAAAACGCGTGCAGTCGGCGCCATGACCCGATGTGGAATCGAGAAAAACCTTAGCAACGGTTGCTATTGACACGAAGTTGTCAATTTTTGTATCGACGGTGGTCTAACGGCTAAAGGTATGGGGGGTGCAGCGCAGGATCCACAGCAGTTTTTTTTTTCAATCAATTTTTTTTTATTTGCCTTATTATTTGTCTCTCAGGGCAGCAAAATCACTTAAAAGGGAAAAATAAATTAACTTTAAAAAAAAGAGTACCAAAAATTTGCACTGAAAAGTATGAAATAAATATTTCGTCGTCGAATTTGAAGACGGTTGGTGCCAAATTAGAAACAACTTAGTTCCCAATTTCACTAATCTAGACAATTCGTTAGGGCCTACAATCATCAGTTCAGTACATACAAACATAGATACCTAATATTGAACAGATCTTTATCTTCTTAGATGTTTACTAAGTTCATTGCGCTAACAAGAATTCCTTCTGGCCTCATGGAACCCCTTAGGCCTTATCACAAAACCAGTGGTAAAGTTTAGTTTAAACATAGTTGTGTCTTAATCATGACAAATTTATAAGATGGTGATAAAACATAGTTTAGCTAAACACCTGTTAAACACCGTTACATTACGTAAAATTACAAATCATTATAAAATAATATTTAGAAGGTAAAAAAAGTAGTAGATAAATAAACTATATTTAACCTTGCCAACTCTTTTAGTTTTATGTTAGTAGGTATATAATTTTATTGAATGTTCCAAAATAAGGCATTATAACAGATTATTTGTATATTTGCATATTTGTGGCTCCCTTGAAATAAAGTATCTAAAAACATCACCAAACTTAATTTCACTCAGATACCAATACAATGAGTAATAGAGATATTTTGTATCTCTTTTTTTCCAGTAAGCAGAATCTCTTTTATGAAGGCTTTGTCTAAGTGAAAAAGATAAATGCGAGTGTTCCGTCAAATGCCACCGAGATTGATGGTACAGATCTACGAAACGATCCTTAAGAATCTCTAGATTTCCAAACAATTGTCTATTGCTCTAAATTTGGTTTCCTTAAATAATATAAAATATCTTCCATCTTACCACTTGTAGTAATAAGCAATAATAATATACAAATTAAATCAATTTTAATACCAATTTCTAAATGGCATGCGCTGATTACAAAATATTTAAACACTAGCTTTCTTTCCCCGGCTTCGCCCTTGGGTATTTTCGAACAAAATAAAATATCACCCTCAGGGATATCGCATTCGTGAAATAATTTTTAGAATCTGGCTATTTAGAATGCCTTAGAAGCACAAAATTTTATTATTCCAATTGACTTTCTAAAAATTCAAAGCTCAATTTTTTCCCAGATAGTCAGAAAAAATAAACGTATTCACAAAACAGAGCAGAGATGTTTTACGAGTGTTCAAATACCCACACGGTAGTGAATCTCCGGGAGGTGAAACGATATACGGTTTGCTACGGAAAATTCATTCCTTTGAAATTGCACTATATTCCAGCAAATATCTCAATTTTAGCTGAATCATATTTTTATAACACATTTATAATTGAGTATTCTTTATTTGGATAAATATCTAAAAAATCTGCACAATAATAACATAAAAGATGGCAAAAACCATTCAATCATTATGGTCCTTCGAGTCGGATCTAAAAAATATGTTCAACACAAGAAGCAGGACCTTCGGATCCTCAGTACCTTGGAACCGTAGCACGTCGCACCCGTGAAGAAAGAAAAAAAAATTAATGACATTGATCCATAATAGAAATCATAATATTCAGATCTACTCCGGTATAAATTGGATAGTACAACGGAAATATCAAGACAACTGACGTGATGCTAACTAAAAGCAGGAAATGTCAATTAACTACGTGATAAAGGCGGGCTTGTTGATTTTCAACTCGTATTTACCTACTTTGTCATATAAACAAAAACATTTTTTTTCCTGATTTATTTATTTGTTTTCTCATAGTTTGGCTTATAATCTTATTGATTAATAATATTGTCATTGTCTCAATGATGCTATTTACCTATTCGGTTGGATCGCCATTAAAAAATATTTTAGTTTAGAAGTTGTCATACTTCTCTTAATATTAAATCTTATTAAAAGTCATCTCCGATTAAAAAACGGAAACCCTTATAGGATCACTCATGACGTTTCTGTCTGTCTGTCACAGCTTATTTTCTCCGAATCTACTGGACAAAAAATTTTGAAACTTGGTACATATATATATAAATAGAATTTCATGACTCAACGTATATAGTGTAAATAATCGAATTTCAATTTTATGGGTTATATATGGAGGAAAAATATAAAATGTATTTTTTTTTTCAATTGCATCAGGTCACAATATATCAAATGAATAGGTTCGTTATAAGGAATACAAATATATTCTTTTTATAATTTTAAAATGCATATTATATAAAGATAGATAGTTCAGGAACCTCTACCAATTCTAGTATAGTAGCATATTTTGTAGATCTTACTTATGTAACAACTTTCAAAATTTCTGCCAAAATCCAAACGTGCCTGTTATGATTTATAATTTCCGTACAAACCAGATTTCGTGAAACGTTAATAATATATTTGACACACTCCCCGTATAACAGAAACTAAATAAAAATAAATAAATAAAAATATGTTTATTTATAACCAAAATTTGCATATAATATGTGATGTTCCTGGCTCCCAAACTAGGATTCCCTGTATTATGGGTAGCCAGGGTTTCATCCATTTCCACCTTCATGTAATAAAAACAGGCATCAAACAATGTATACAGTCAGATTTAAAATATTTAAAAAATAAAGAATACAAATGAGGGTACACAATGGATTCGCACACAGTATACTCACGAAAAGCAGATAATTTATGAATACAAAATTACACATTTGTTTTACATATATTATTTCGGTCACGCAATCATACGGCAACACAAGCGTGTACAATATACCAAAAACCAATATAACGTACCAATTCCAATAAATCCATTTGAGAGGTGTCAGTGTCATTCAGATCACAATAGTGGGGGATTCAGAAACAATTCCGTTTGTATGTAGTCTTTTTTGAATAACCATTTACAAACTGCCTTTCTGCACTGACTTCTAGTCATTAAAATCAATTGCAGATCATTATTGGCATGAGTATAAATGTAAGGACCGAGGTAATAATTAAATCTACGTGCAGAAGTGGTTTTTGTAAAGGGAATATTCCAAGGGCGTGGACGGGTTTTTAACTCGCGCAGGTTATGCCTGGGATTAATGACAGTCTGCAGTGCTGATTTATGAAACATCAAAGCTGTTCTCTGAATAAACAGCTGCCGGACAGACAGTAGTTTATTTTCGGTGTACAAAAGATATGTAGGAAATCTAAAAGTTTTCGAAAAGGCTACTTTTAGCGCTGCCCGTTGTGCACGCTCAATTTTTATAAAAGTAGTCTTAGCAGCACCTCCCCATGCCGCAATACAATAAGTAAGCACTACCTGGCATAAAGCAAAATAAACGGTTTTTATTACGCCCTTCTCACAAACAGAACGGAGCTTCCTGAAGATGTGCAATAACTTTCTCGTTCGAGCTGCCAAGCTATCAATTTGCATCTTCCAGGTTAATGTGTGGTCCAAGAGGACTCCTAAATATTTCACTTGGTCAACGCGGTCCAATTCCTGACATTTACAGTGCTGACTATCAACGCATTGGCCTTCATGGATCTTAATAGTAAGGGATTGCGGGGGTCTTGACTTGGCTGATAAGTGAAAGCACAGGTATTTTGTTTTTGATACATTGAGTGTTAGTAAATTATCTTCAAGCCAAATTGACACTAGTGACATTCCCTTCTCAGCGTTATTCTGCACTTCTACCCAGTTTTTTCCTTCGAAGAGAATGGCCGTATCATCAGCAAAAGTTATAATTTTGGCCGACCCTAAATCCAACCCACACAAATCATTTATGTAGATCAGAAACAGCGTCGGCCCAAGAACACTTCCCTGTGGAACCCCAAAGGACACCTCTTGCATTTCACTCTCTGCACATCCAAGTTTAACAAATTGTTTCCTATCCGAAAGATAACTTTTGAACCACGACAAAACTAAACCTCGTATTCCATATGACTCCAATTTCCCTAATAATAATGGAATCGACACTGTGTCGAATGCTTTTGTAAGGTCTAAAAATGTACCAATACACTGTGACTTATTAATGAGGCCAATTGTTAGGTTAGGACGTTAGGTGTGAATAGCGTTTACTGTGCGTGCTGACTAATTGACTTTGTTTAATCCGTATATTTTGTCATTATCAATGTTTTCAATTTTATTTTATGCTAATATAATTCATTTAATAAAATACAAGACATAAATCTATGTAGGTAATACAGAAAAAATACAGATCTCATGTACCACATGACAAGAGCATTGTAAATAAACTTTTTACAGCTGCCATCCGAAGAGAAGATCTTATTGGGTCCTTTTATTTTGGTAAAGACACAATCAGTCTAGGAGCAGTGGTTTTCGAGATGGCCCTTTTAAGAACACTCTTATAACGTTTATCCCATACTACATGCTGCAGGCTTATATAAACTACGCGATAACTGTATTATGTTTTGGGTTCGAAATTAAAAAAAAAAAAAACAAAATCACCTACACATAAGTTTTATGAAGCCCTGAAAGTCCTCTAAGTACTTTTCGCGTATTTTTAACCGACTTTGCGACTTTAACTATTTTAATAATTGTACAATTTTATGTCATTTATTTCATAGATAATTTCGTTTCGTGTATTATCGCAAGAGGTTTTGTTAAGAAATCGTACTTTGTCATGTTTCTAATACGTGAATCTTGGTATATCTTATCTTATCCTTGGTTATCTTATCTATTTTAATAGTAGTCTTGCAGAGAGATGGCCCTTTTAAGAACACTCTTATAACGTTTATCCCATACTACATGCTGCAGGCTTATATAAACTACGCGATAACTGTATTATGTTTTGGGTTCGAAATTAAAAAAAAAAAAAACAAAATCACATACACATAAGTTTTATGAAGCCCTGAAAGTCCTCTAAGTACTTTTCGCGTATTTTTAACCGACTTTGCGACTCTAACTATTTTAATAATTGTACAATTTTATGTCATTTATTTCATAGATAATTTCGTTTCGTGTATTATCGCAAGAGGTTTTGTTAAGAAATCGTACTTTGTCATGTTTCTAATACGTGAATCTTGGTATATCTTATCTTATCCTTGGTTATCTTATCTATTTTAATAGTAGTCTTGCACACATATTTCTAAAGATTATGGACAAATAAAAAAAACTCAGTTCGTTGCGCTGTTATGCGTCGCCTTAAATTTTGATTTTAAAATCGTCCAAAAGTTCCTTTTTTTAATATTTAAAAATTTTGTTTGTTGTAGGCCTTGTCAATACCAACTTGTTGACACCTCAACCATCTATAGTGACCTACAACTTCCGGAGATATCGGCGATAATGATTTCCGTCAAATGTTAGTAACCGAATAATATTTCTATAACCTTTCTGTTTCGCATAATTCACAAATAAATTGAGGGAGATCAATATCACATAAAGTGGCGAGGTTAACAATCTTTACTGTAAACAAACAGGCTTTTCCATCTAAATATACATTAACAGAACTGGCCACTCGTTAGGTATAGCCTCACAAATACCATTGACTAAACGAGGGAGACTTGGTCTTCCGTTGGGTACCATGGAACCGTAATACGGTTTCGGGAGCTGTAAGGCAAACTGTGAAGAAAGAAAAAATTATATATAAATATAAATAAAACTGTAAACCCTAAAAATAATTGTGTAAAAAAAATGATCAACAAAATGTCCGCGGTAGCATATATAAATCTATCTCTAATAGATAAGTATGATAAGCGTATTTAATGTATGTATTCAAATTGTTGTTAACCCATATTCTACCCGTGCAAAGCCGAAGGCGGGGTCCATATAATTTGTACGTACATATAATTTGATTTTACTCGATCGATCATTAATATCAATTATCGTTCAAAATGTTTGAAAACTGAGTTAAAAACTCACTGAAAAGCTATTTTTACATTAGCCAGTTCACGTCAAATTGCAAAACTCAGTAGTAAATACCCCAAGGCCCCATCTTTCACTTAAGCACATTACACAGGCTATGTTAGCAAAACTTCAAACCCTGGGAGATTGCATCGAAAACAATTGAGATGGCTGGGGAGTAAAGTTTCGCGAGCAACAGTATTCATTGCGGCAAATATGCAATAATCGAGTTTCAAAGTCGGCACGGATATTTTTCTGGATATAAAATACGACAGGACTACTAAATTAATATTAAATAGCAAATAGATAACAATAAGTTAATTGTTTGTAAACAAGAAATATGTAAAATTGTGCAGTTGAAATAAATCCTACGATTTTTGTAATTTCTCGACAATAATTGTTGAAACTTGGTACATATATAGAGTTTCATGACCCAAATAGCGTAAATAATCGAATTTCGATTTTGGGGGTTAATGTTTTTTCAAGTGCATCATGTGACACGAAACGAAAGAGCTCGTTACGAGGAATACATTTTTTTAAATGCATTATCACTATCATCACTATCACTACATAGTATAAAACAAAGTCGCTTTCTCTGTCCCTATATCCCTATGTATGCTTAAATCTTTAAAACTACGCAACGGATTTTGATGCGAGTTTCTTTAATAGATAAATTGATTCAAGAGGAAGGTTTATATGTATATAACATGCATAATATAGTAGAGAAACACTGATAATTTTAGAGGTTTCTAATGTGATGTCGTAAATAAACACATTTTTTTGCGCTTACGTTGCAAACGCTGGCTGAACCCTACGAGATAAATCAAAAGAATGTACTACAGTATTGTACAACTTAAAAAGGTCTATAAAAAAGTCCGCGATGGTATATGTCTATCTCTTAGGGATAACCCACAATAACCATTTTTAGCCTACCCGTGCAAAGCCGGGGCGGGTCGCTAGTTTAAATTATATTAAAGAAAATATACGAAAATTGACAATCTCCTTATATCCAAAACTACTGAGGCATTGAAAAGGTTTACTTGTAGTTTACAGAAAAACATGGTACGAAACCCTCAGCGCGCGAGTCGTACTCGCAACTTGGCCTATTATTTTTTATTTGAATGGATCGATTGATTTATTTATTGATTGATTTCATTAGGTATATATATTCACGCACGCGCTATACCTTGAAATGCGTCTAAAATACTTGTAACATATCAAGCCAACGACAATTTCTTCTTTTAGGAAGAAGGCAATTAGCTTTTTTGTTGTACCTATATTTTTTTAACTGACTTCAAAAAAATGAGGAGTTTCTCAATTCGTAGGGATCTTTTTTTTATGTATATTCCCCGATTACTTGAAGACACCTGGACCGATTTGGAAATGTTTTTTTTTTGTTTGAAAGGGTATACTTTCCAGGTGGTTCATGGTCATCAGGTCAGGATCTGATCATGGGATCCTGGGGAAATCGAGAACTCTTCAAATTTAATAGGCACACGTATCGATTTGGATGAATACAATGATTACCAAAAAAATAGCAACAAAAATATTTTCTTCGTAAAATTGGGTTGGAGAGATCTTAGGGTACATAATGCTGACATCGCGTGCGTCTCGCAGATTGCTCTAATGTTATAATGGAAAGAGGATAATCAGATTTTCACCTACCTACTAATATTGTGGGCTACCTCTAATTCACTGAAACATCAACCATTGTGAAAATTAAGTCATCGAGCTCATTGTTTGTCGAGTTGTGTATATGCTTATTTTATTGTTAAAAACATTAATTTGATGCGTAAGAAATTATACTTTTTTGGCTTATTATAATTAAGAATCAAATATACTAAATTAGAAACAAGAATAAACTTGTCAATTATGTGAGTCGACTCCACAAAATCATATGGGTGCATTTTTACAATAAGGTCCCCTCTTATAATACAAAATCTTCCTTTCTCTAATTCAAAGATAATTAAATTAAAAAATTGAAAAAAGCATACTACAGTATGCCAGCATACTTGGATGATAAGCATCCATGGACATAACATCAAAGTTTAACAATTAATGAATTGATTTTAATTGACTAATATATTTAGATTGTATTGTATATTTTTTAATGAATTTCAGATATGTATCAATATTAAATCTATTTGACCAATTGAAAATTGTATACATTGTATTTTTTTTAATTGTTGTAATATGCTTTTTTTAATTAAGTTTGTACAAGGAATTAAGAGTATAGAATTGATGATTTCAAGTGTATCTTGTGTACCTAAGAAATAAACGATCTTTTAAATTTGAATTTGAATTATCTATTAATTTAACATGATAATAAAAAGTAGGCAATAAATTCAGTAACTAAAAGGTAAAAAATTTGGCTTTTTTTTTAATTTTGGCCACGGATGTCGATTTTGGGATCAATCGGTCCAGGAACCAAAAAGTTTGAAAAAATAAGCAGATGCCAAGTCTAAATACACAAAGATTATTTTCTTGTTTATAATTTTCTCCCATAATCTCTGGCAGTGTGCTAAATAAATAAAATCCACAAATTAATTCATACGCTGCCATAATAAAATATAAATTGCATTTCTGCGCGCCAGCATATAATTAAACTACGTGTATTACGAAAGCTCAGATGTAGAGTTACGCTTCAAGTCTCTTTGAAGGGAAATGAGAAATTCTTCTCTAGGACAATGTGACATGAGTTGGGAATATGCGGAATAGCGGATATGGCAAGAACACCGCAGACAAACTTTGGCCACATACTATTGATTAAATTTTAAGACCACTGAAGCGATTTAATTTGAGTTTTTGTATAAATCTATTTCTATTCCATCTCAAAATATTTCAAAAGATGGCCACGCTCCCGCTGGGTACCCTATGGCTGTGTGTGGAAAAATGTCTGTAAAGCAAATTTTCAGTAAATATAAAAATCTATTGTTTTTTTAGTTTCGGGCGTGGCACAGACTTCCGCTGAAAATAATGCAGTTCTACTAGCGAAATCTTTTACATTTTATCTATCTATATCAGAGATCTCAAAAGTATTTGGTCTCATAGACCACATGCCGAAACATATCAAACATTCAGCCAATTTAACTGAAACCATATACTTCGTTTTAGGTTCAAAGTAGCTCAACTTATTTGGCGATAACAATCCCACTAATATTATAAACGCGAAAGTTTGTATGGATATATGTGTGGATGTTTGTTACACAATCACACCAGAACGGCTGAACGGATCTGGATGAAATTTGGCACAGAGATAGATTATAGTCTGGAATAGCACATAAGCTACTTTTGTCCGGGAAAAAATTATGGTTCCCGTGGGATAGATTTGTTTTGTTTTTCACGAGATCGACATATATACTACTTTTTATATCGCGAAAGCGGGCGGAGGAGGGGAAAATTACAGCCACGAGATTATTTCTTTTGGATCTATTTCCACGCGGGTGAGAACGCGAACAGAAGCTTGTAATATTATATTTCAAACATATATCACCGGAAACGTATCAAGCAAAAAGGAAACAAGGAGCGGACTTATAACAGCCATTCCTGTAATGAATATTCATTACTTAATTTATTTAAGGAAGCGACACGTATATTATGAAATTAATTTCTCGCGTGAAAACATGCTGACGGCTTCTTGATCGTTCTATATAGATATCTGATACATTACATGCTTATGTCCTTAAATAAATACATTATATATGAATAAGGAAATGTACTTCGAAATTATTCAAATTATCCTGACATTTTTTCAGATTTTTCTAATAATATCGTGTCTGAAAGTTAGAGAGGGAACACCTTGTTAGCGAATTTTCATATATTTATAAATATTTACAAGGGTCCCATTATTGCCATTCGGAAAATGGAAGAGACTCCGCTTCAGTTTCATGAATGGCACAAATTTTATCAAACAAAGTAAAAACACAGATAGACACATCTTGTACTAAAAATAATCACTTACTTAAGTTTCAAATCTCATTCGTGCCACAAATGCTAAGCACTAATATATTATGTACTTTAATCGACTTGTCGTGCTACGGAGAGCACGTAATGACGGTCGTCTACATTTCTTCTAAAAATAACAGATACGTCTGTTAAAGAACTGACACATCTAAGTCCATTAAGTGTAGCTACAGACTTTCTAATGGCAAAAAGTGGACACTGTTACTGTATTCTCTGTCCACATCGCAAGGTATATAGGCCTTAAAGATTAATATGTGTGTTAGCTTTGGAACCGTTAAATACTCACTATGATCACAATTAATTATAAAACTTAACAAAAAAAGGCTTCCTCTTTTAGCCGATGGTATTTATAAGGATATAACCTAACGAGTGGCCAAATTCTGTTGAAGTATTATTAGATGGAAAAGCCTCTAAGTGTTGTTTGTCGGATAATTATAAAAGATCATCGAACCCGTGACTGCCTAGTTAATACCAGACGCCTTAACCACTCGGACTGACGCATTATTTTATTATCTGATTACCTATGTGTGTACACGTACTAACTAAACGAAGCCGCGCGCAAACACGACAAAGTTCTAAAATTAAGTGAAAACAATACTAAAAGCATATTCCAATTAACATGATGTAAAATTAATTTCTAGGCAACGGTCTTTGTGCTCAGTTCATTCAAATAAACAATTATATATATTGTCTCATAAGTGCGTTACAACTTTCCCAGACTTTTGACTGAAATCATTCGCTCCAGCTCTCATGTAAACCTGTTATTAACTAAGAGCCCTTTGACGACACCTCCGCATAATATTTAAATGTCTATTTAATCCCTACTGTGTATATAAAATTGAAACGCAGTTTGTTATAACCTGTATCGCGCTAATGAAAATATTTAATTTTGTATTGCCATATCTATATTGGTGACCCCATATGATCACATCCTATGTCGCACTGTCAAAAAGTGGAACGAACTTCCGGCGTCGGTCTTTCCTCCTTGCTTCAACTATTTGGGGTATTTCTACGGGCAGGTGCGACTGGCGGACTGTATTATGTTCTGCCAGTCTCGCGGATTCATGGACCAGCCACCTATGTTTAATAATCAGGCGGTGGCAAGGTCACATGTCGTCTTCTCTATAAAAAAAAACCACCCCCACATGACCCAGCAATGCCCGCATCCTACTCCTACTTCACACAGATGACAATCAGTCTTGACCAGACATGGAATCACATGAGGACAGGTGCACGCTGCACATGCAGTCAACCAAGGGCACAGTCCATCCCAGCTGACTACAACACACAGATGATAGTCTTGACCAGGCCCCCGGCATGACATGACGACAAATCATCATCACATCAAGACAGGTGATTCCACCAGTGGCACAGTGCATCCCAGCTTCGATTTCCCAAGCTATTGTGAACTGTGCAACATCTCTTTCTTTTTTTTTTATTTTTTTTTTTTATTTTATTTACCACTGCAGTTAGTGAAGAGAGGACTCAGCTATATTCTCTTCTCAGTCGTCTCTTGACAGAGCAACCGTGGTCAATCATGGCGGACATCAAAAATTCAAAATAATCAAAAATCTTTGTAACTAAGATTTTGTCTACGTACAAAGAGTCAATGAATCATCTGAGATTGAGTATTTTTAGTAAGAATTATTTTTCCAATTGCTATCTAACATGCTGGTTATTGCCGAAATCCAGAGTAATATGTTAGTTAAGTAATAAATTTTGTACCAATAACGAGTTAGATAACAATAATAATTATTGCGCCACTCGAGCAAATTGCCTCCGCGTGTATCGCCCGCGTTGAAACTTCCCCGACGAATGTTTAAACTTGTTACAAAGAGCTCGCCAAACTGCGATATTACCTTGTATTTAGCGTAACTGTCTACGTGGAAATTGAATTGGGAGAACAGAAACACTGTGTTTTAAATACCTTTTGTAATTTTTAAGGAGAGGAACGAATAATTTTGGTTGATTACTGAACTGAAATTCTCGAATTTTACGAATGCTATGAACATACAATTTGGGCATCGAAAACTAGAGGATTTTATCTAGTATTGTGTAGGATGAAAACATGATTGGTGAAAATTTTCTCGATAACTTAAATTTTTGAAATCACCTCTTCAAAAACACCTTTTTAGTCATACGGCCATACTCTGAAGGGATTTACGTTTAAATTTTATACAAATCTGTAGGTAATTTCAGTACCTAGTATTGATTAAGAAGATTTTTCCCTGCATGTGATTGTTTTTAATAAATTATTTATTTGTAATGTGCCGCTTGCGTCATTTATTCCGAGAAGCGATACTTTATGCCCTTCTTACTTCTGCAGCAAGAACGGACAAAGCGCCGTCGTTGTCTTGCATGACGTGATCGTTGCGCTCGAACCACTCATGCGCCCGAACCACGAGTTTAGGGCGTGGCTTACTATTAGAAATTTCTGAGTCGTTCCTCGTCTTAAGGTGCCGTATTTACAAATTCGTCATGTCTTTTCAGGCTTATATCTCAGCTGTCTTTCCAGCAATTCTTAGCGCCATGGAATTTTGTATTTAAATTATGAAAAAAAAATGGAGTGATAGACATAAATCTTAAGAATTAACGTTTTTTTCTTATATCCTAACATGTGTGGTATTATTGAATAGCTCCTTAATGCATACTAATATCTAAATATTTAAAACCTTCGTGTCGGTGACTGACTAACAATCAAGGCACAGTTGGAAGGTAGTAAATATTAGGAGTGTGAAGGTGCACTAAGAAAGGATTTTTTGAAAATTAACCCCTTAGGGTGTCAAATGGGGTGTAATTGTTGTATACCTAATACAACGCGCACGAAGTCGCGGGCAACTGCTAGTTATTATTATTATTAGTAGAATGCGAAAGTAACTCGGTCTGTCTGTCTGTTACGCTTTCACGGCTAAACCACTGAACCGATTTTGATGAAATTTGATACGGATATTGGATTTTTTTTAATCCACTCCCGGGGTTGAAAGTAATTATGGGCCCCATGGGCGAACAGCTAGTAGGTAGGTTAATAGTTTTTTTTATAATACTTCTGGAATTCGAACCTTCAACCATTTTATCCTTTGAACCTAGCCACTAAGCTATACCTGTCGTTTCTTTCTATGAAGCTTAGTTCACGTGTCTCATTTGAAAGGTAGTTTCGGTTAAAAGCCCTTTTCCTCGGTGAATGTTTCTCGAAGCTATTACATGTAGACGTTACGGTACGTTAAAGGAAATTGTTGCAAGTCTGGCCACAGACTAATTTCACGACAAGTCGTATTCTGAAATGATGGCAAGTGTTTGGGTTTATTCTGTCATTTTCTTTGTATTGAAAACTTTACATAATAGGCTACATTAAATTATATATCGCTCGTATTCAATTTTCTTTTAGAATCAGGCGTTTTATGTAGGTACGTACTGCTTCTAAAAATAAAATAAAATTTTAGGATGTGACAGCGATTTTTGGTATGGGAAAATCTTATGGGTTCGAGCCACGACATGCTATCGGCACAAATGCCGACGATGGCCCGAGAATGTCCGGGCAGGAATTCGAGTACTGGCTTCCACGTACGTCGGTACGGGCATTTTTGGCTGCGCATTTCTGGTCGGCAATTATCGATTTGGACCGATATTTTTTTAAAGTGATAATTTCTTTAGGCGCGCGCTAGATGGCGTTATTATACATTATAACTTATCTATCTATAAGTTTACAAATAATAAAGTAAAGAGTTTGTTTTTTGTTTGAACGCCCAATAGGTTATATAACATCACGCTACAACCTAAAGGATCAGAGCAGTAACTGCAAGGCCCAGCTAGTATACTTATAAATTAAAAACCTTGTTATTCATCGTTTTAAGTTTTCACTTTTGTCGGCAGTGCCCATGACCTGCCTTTTTTATTTCAAAAGTTCTTATCATATCAAAAGCAGGTAAGTAGGATATTGCCGTTTCCAAGATCTTCATGTTTAATCAGAACCGCATCTATATATCTTTGGTTCTCTGGCGGTCCATCGATAAATGGCGTTACGGTCTGACACCTGTATCGCGCTAGTGAAAATATTTAGAAATATTCGTTGAGTCGTTGGTTTTGTTATGTACCTATACTTCAATATTGGTGAACCCGTATGAACAAGGCGTGTCCAGCCACATCTACATAATCTATGAGATTTTGAATTTTGTTAAAATTTAGTTTATACGAGTAATTTAGTACCATACAAAAGTGGCAAATATCTGGTGTAAGACGCAACGTGTACCGACACCATATCTGCCACATAACTCAAAGCAGGCGCAGGGGAACTGGATGATGGGCCCTTGGGCCGAGATGGCTAAAACTTTCACCCGCAGCCTCAGCAAGCCTCTGTCTGGGCACTGGAGACCCTCTGAGCAAGGAGTACTTTGTAGAGAGGATCAGCGTGGCTATACAACGAGGAAATGCGGCAAGCGTACTCTGCACCCTGAGCACATCGTCTAGACAATATAAATTAGTAACATTTTATTATAATATAATATATTTAGTTAATAATAGTAGTTTATGATACGAGTACCCAGAATTATTTTGATAGGATTTGCACACGATAATACCCTTTACCGTTTAATTACGATATTCGGCAACCCTGTTTGTTATCACCCTATAATAAATCATTAAGGATATCCTCTTCTCTCTAAACCATGGATTTGCAGGTCTGCGATAACACAATCTTTGACTTTGTACAATATCTATTCTAATATTATAAAGAGAGAGTGTGAATTTGTTTTTAAGAAGCAAACATATCATTTATCTATCTATCATCACGCCTATGATGGGAAGGCCGAGACAATCGATTATTTTGTATTCATCATACCTTTTATATATGCTCGGCGATTGTGTGTACTTTTAATATTGCCTTCGACCAATATTTTTTATATGTTTAGCCAATCTTTCATATTCGTCCTTTATTCTTTCAACGTGTACAAACCAGCGTAAACCACTTTTTGTCATTTCAGTAAATTCAAAACTACTTAACCGATTTGAAGAATTAAAATCAACATAATAATTCATTTAGGGTTCCGTACGAGTATGTTTTATATATACTAATATAATATTATGAAGAGGTAAAATTAGATTTTTTCTGTTTGTTTGTAATAAATAAACTCAAAAACTACTAAACCGGTTTTTTAAATTCTTTCACTAATAGAAAGCTAACGATATCCCTGAGTGACATAGGCTATATTTTATATTATTCGAATATAGCCACAGGTGAAGCCGAGGGCGGAAAATCTCTTACACCTAGGTCGTTCTCTGCCAGCATTTCCTTCCAATTTTGCCATGTAAACTTTTTTAGATAATCTTTCATTCCAATCCAGCGATTTTTATTGATTGAAGGCAATGTTAAAAGTCGAGAAAAGATTGTGTGTACAATCGCCGAGCATTCTTGGAATTCAAGGCGTTATGATAGACTATCAACATATCACTCGAGCCAGTTCTATTGCGGATTGTCGGATTATGCACATAAGTTTTTAATTAAAAAATACCCAAATGAAATGGGACATGGCTGGGATCGAACCGTTAGTCCGCCTTTTAATAGTGTACCATTTTGACAAAAATATGATATATCAACAAACGCTTATTATTTCAGTTTCAAAGAAAGGATGGTATGAAATCAGCAGTGCGAAAATGATCGTAAGTCATAAAACAATAAAAGTCACTCCACCCCATATTTCATTTTCCATGAAAACATGGGATTCTGTAAAATGTTTCAGGAAAAAAGGACTATTCGTTCTATCATTAAAGGTAAATTACTCTGCTTTATGTCCGTGGAAACATGAAGCGTTGAAAAGTGACGCTTGACTTCCCGGAACACCCTGTTTTTGTTATACAGTAACGGCTATAAGTAATTTCGTAGAATGTCAGTATATTTTTACCGTCAGTGGGAGCGCAACGTTAGACAAGTATTCCTCTTTTAGCAGATTTTATTGTCAATTCTTCGTAGACACCGCATTTACACAGCATTTAATAAAATTCTATTATTCCAAAAATCTTTAAAACTAAAGGTGATTGGCCCATTTTCTATATTAACTTCTATAGTCCAGTAACAATTTACCTTGATAATCTATTACAGCCTATTAACATACGGGAGCTTTTACTTATTCATTCGTTAACGTGTAAACCTATTGACAAGCTGAGCCCAATTCCTTTACATTATGCTTAACTCAACACAATAATTTGAAGAACTTCTTATATTCTGTAAAATAGGTCAAACTCAAACAGATCTTCAATCCAATAAGACACGCCTTATGATTTAAAATTTAATTTTACCATTTGGAGAAACAGTTTTTAATATACATACATAATAACACACATCCTATTTCCTTACCTTTGCGTACCTTCCTTCCATACAAACAACCAGAATACCAGTGCATGTGTCCTAGCTGAGAAATATCATCGCCAAAGACATCAGTGTGATTGAAGACAGATCAGCCAGCTTCTCAGAGATTTTTCTCTCTTCTCAGTCGGAGTGCTCTTGGCAGAGCAATCGTGGTCAATCATAGCGGTCCAAATCGCGACGCACAACCTTGCGCCATTCTCTCTCGCCGAGAGCATCTTTGCACAGTCATTCAAGGAGGTGTTGGTCCATGACTTTATTTGGTCAGTCCAGCGCAAAGGGGAACGTCCTCAGGGATACAGTTCCACTAAACCAATAAAAGTCTTAACACCATTTAACATTTACGTTAACAAGCTCTAAGCTTATACGGCTTTAAATAAATGGTGCAATTAAGCCTGATGTCGGGATATTTACCTAAATAATTACCTACCTATTTTGAAGTTTCCTAAAATTTCAACGATATGCCGCAGAATTGAGCTCGGACTATGCTACCCCTCGTTTACTGACAAACCATTGACTATATTCACATTTAGTTAAACGTAAAGCTTTGACCAAATTATTTTCAAAGTGGAGTTCCAACATAAACTAGTTTTGGATGGACATACTGTTTTAGATGCAAAGTAAGGATTTACCTTTTAAACAAACGCTATACGTGAAGACAATTCAACGATAATTCAAAGCCAGTAAGAAAAGCGCAAAAAGGATGACCTCTACTATCAATTTGAGCTCGGTATTTTTGAATAAGTATTTTAACCTCAGAATACAGAACTAAGCAGAAGACGCATAGTAAAAAATCATGTGTCCAGAAAATACGCATTTTTTCGCACCCGTCATTCTTCTCGCCACGATTTACCAATTTTTGGATAATAAATTAAGAGATAGGATAATACCTAATATTAAAAAATATTCTATATTATTATTTTTCTTATTTATGTTTTATCAAGAAATACAACAAGGGAACTTTATTTTAATGTACTATTTTTAGCCTCAGTTTGAAGACTGTATGCGGATTCTGGTTTATTCTGTATTTTGAGATTTTCAACACCTTTACAAACATGTAATTTAAAAATATCTGAAAATAATTTGAGATGACAGTGGGCATGCTAATGTTAGCATACTTAATAAAACCACAGATTACTTACTTAGTAAAAGTAATCGTTTCGTGTCAATTCGATCCATTTGGAGACGCCAAACGTCAAATAGCTGTCAAACAAAGTGTCGGCCGACACGATGGGGAATCCGTGTGATAGTTGTGATTAGTCTGTAATTAATAGGGCATATCACAGTCGGCGGGATAATCATAGATACCGATTAATCGGCATAATTATATCTACTTAGGTATACTTGACATTGGCAAATCATCGATTAACATTGGTGGAGCCACAATTAAAGAAGAATAAGTTTGAATCTCCAAAGCGATCGAATATACACAGAACGATATATTAGCATTAACTAGACGGTTCGATCCCGGCCATGCACCTATGCATTTTTTTTAAACTTATATACATAAACAAACAAACCACACTTGAGGCTTTTATATCTAAATATGCCTCAACAGAATTGGCCACTCGTTAGGCTCACAAATACCATCGGCTGATAGAGGAAGACTTTGTCTTCCGCTGAGTATACCTTCTTTTTCTTTCTTTCTTCACTGGTTGCCTTATAGATTTCGAAACCGTGGTACGGTCCCAGGGTACGTCTTCCTCTTTTTGATGATGGAATTTGTGAGACGAGTGACCAGCAGTCCCTTGGAAGCTATAACACGATTTCGGGAGTTGTACGAGTTGTAGTATTCCTCATTTAGGCAATGATTTTTAAGGCTATACCTAACGAATGGCCATTTCTGTTGAGGTATGTAAAGCCTCTTACGGTTTGTCGGATAAATTTATTATAAAAACCCATTGGTACATGGTCGGATATAGGAATCGAACCCGCGACTTATCAGTTGCGAGCCGACGTCTTACCCACTGGAACACCGATATTTTTGAAAGTAGTCAAAATACGCCATTATGTATTTTAAATAACTTTCATATTTTCCAAAACTAAGTTTCCATGTTCACGAAAAGCTTCACAGTTTTCACCCGTAACAAATTAGCGTAGCTTTTTGCTTCAGAAACCTTCTGCGAAAACTATTAAAGCTGCTTTTTAGTCATTAGATCTTTTATGCAGTCATTAATCTCAGGTCCCTCGTACATTATACATGTAACGTTTAGATGCTTAGACAATAGTATGGCTATCAATAAGCCGTCAGAGAGGCCTATTGTAGTCTTAATTTGGTGGGATGGGAACTACTTGATCATTGACGAAGACAAATTATACATAACTTCAATTAATTACATCCCTTAATAGGGATAAACCTCTAGGATTGATATTACCTATATCTCTCTATATATTCATATTCACGCTTGTTTAATGTTTATCGCATGAGGGGTAGGCACAGGGCAGACAATCAAATTCTTGATACGAAGCTGAAGACGTAGCGTGATGGTCATCATCATCCGAAAGACCTTCTTCATTATTTTCCATAAAACACCTGCCATTTCTATAATATTGTTACGAGCTAGGATTCGAAGAGATTTAAAATACCGATTAAATAGACAAACTTTACTTTAACACCACAAAAACACAGTTAAATAAATGAAAACACTAGAATAACACTTAGTCGCACTTAATTCCACTTCACTGTTTCGCTTTGATCGCTCTGATTCGCACTGTGTTCTCCCGGCGACGATCCTCTGTTTATATTGCCCTCCGAACATTCGAGAAACGCCGAGATTGTTGTATAAAGTTGTAGACGCGTCTCGATGCGGCTCGGTGCCAAATACCTACACACAGACCGCGCCCGATTTTGGTACCTATGGCTAGGCACATACGGTCCATTTTCGTTTGTACATGATTCTCTCTGGATGTTTCTAGAGACGTCTATCGACCTTGATGTGTTTAGGTATTTATTTGTGCGATTTAAGTACCTATTCGTTACACTGCCCCCCGCTTAGACTTGCTCGTCCCGAGCAATATTCGAGCCTTTGTAAGGAGCCAGTCGATCAATATGGACAACCTTTAACTGTCCACGCGGGCATCGTTGGATCCGATAGGTCACGTCATTGATCCTCGTGATGACCTTATACGGGCCTTCCCAGCGGTTCTGCAGCTTGGGAGATTTGCCTTTTCGCCGTGTCGGGTTGTGCAGCCACACCAACGATCCCTCGTCAAAACCGTTACTATTGAAGTTCCTATCGTACCTGGTCTTCATCTTTGTACTGGCCACAAGACTGCTCTGACGAATCTGGTCATGTATGTCGCACATCTTGTTTTTCAGGTTCGATACGTAGTCACTTACAGGTTGCGGCGCATCCGGAGGTCCGCCGGTCAGGAGATCAACTGGTAGTCGGAGTTCTCTCCCAAAGTTGGCATAAGCAGGAGTCACCTTTATGATTTCATGCTCTGCGGATCGATATGAGAGCAAGAACAAGGGAATATATCGGTCCCAGTCCCTCTGGTGATCCTCAACCAGTTTCGCCAAATGAGTCTCCAAAGTGCGGTTGAACCTTTCAACCATTCCGTCGGACTGTGGATGATACGCCGTAGTCCTCGTTTTATTTATTCCCAGGAGACGGCATACTTCCTGGAACAACTGCGACTCAAAGTTACGCCCTTGATCAGAATGTATCTCCAATGGTAGCCCGAACCTGCAGAATACTTCGTTGACCAACTTAGTCGCCACTGTTGTCGCTTCCTGGTTGGGAATTGCGAAGACCTCCGGCCACTTCGTGAAGTAGTCCATCACGACCATAAAGTACTTGTTCCCATCTTCAGTCCAGCAACGTCCACCGCAATTCGTTCCCATGGAGCGCCAACATTGTACAGCTGCATACGTCCCCTCGTACGTGTCGTAGGTCCCTTCACGGCCGCACATACTGTGCACTTGCGACACCAATCCTCGACATCTTGCCGGCAATGAACCCAATAAAATCGTTTCCTGATTTTCGCCAGGGTTCGATTCATGCCCAGATGTCCTCCCGAGGATCCATCGTGCACGGACTCAAGCACTGCGCGCACCTTTGACCTAGGCACGACCAGCTGCATCAATGTCTCCTGTCCACTTGGCGACTCCCACTTGCGGTACAGCAACCCGTTGTGCAGCACTAGACTTTCCCACTGAGCCCAGTAGCTTTTCGTGGTGGAACTCATGGCTGATACAACATTCCAGCCGGGCCTTGGAACATTCTGCGTCTTCCATTCCGTTATCGGCGCCAAGTTGTTATCTTTGAGTTGCTCGTCTCTCGTCGTCTCGTTCGCCCATTCGTCACTAAGGTTGTTAGTCGTAATCACTTTGATGACAGAATCGCTAATTTCACGCCTCGAGCAGTGTTTACAACCTTCAGGGCACGGCCTGCGTGACAGTGCGTCAGCGTTGCCATGCGTCCGTCCTCGTCGATGTTCGTTCGTCATCTCACATGGCGTCCCGTTGACCTCGCCGGCGATCACCAGACTGTTCCCGTCAAAAACTTGTCGGATGGTAACTTTTGGGGCTGTGTCACGATCAGCCGCGGGGTAAGTAGCTACGCCTCTCTGCTACAGGTGTCGTTGTTGGAGTAGCCTCCTCCGCCACTTGTCGCAATCGCTGAGAACGAGGCTCCTGTCTCACAGCTTCCACCTCTAGAGCATGGGCCAGTGCATCTTTCAGGGCGCTGTGGTGGCCCAGTCGAACTGCAGCTCTGACCTCCATGCTGCGGATGCCGTCGATAAATGCTTGAACGAGGTTTGCAGCAATGAACTCTTGTCCGGCAGATGGGTACGCCTTCCTCACGATCTTCTCGATCTCCAGAGCCCATTGTTGCAGATTCTCACCAGCATGTTGCGTCCTGTCTCTCAGCTGCGCTCGGTAGACGTGCTCCAGGTGTTTGTCGCCGTACCTGGAGTCCATTGCCTCGATCAGGTTCCCGTACGTGGTGCAGCTGTCTGGAGAGGCTTCCAAAACAGACAGTGCGCGGCCTCTTAAAGCCACTGTCAAGGCGGTCAGAGATTGCTCGTCTGTCCAGCCGTTGGCAGAGGCGACCGTTTGGAACTGCAATTTGTACGCTGTCCAGGACGTAGTCCCGTCGTACGGCGGCACCTTGACTCGGGGGCCAGAGACGACGGCGCCTCCAGAAACAGGAGCGGTCAGCTTCAGTTTCCTTATTTCATTCTGGAGCCCCTCGCATCGGCTGTCCAACTCTCCGTAGCGGTCGTTAAGTCTTGCATCCAGTTCTCTGCTCATCCTAGTCTGTATTTCTTTGCAATGCTGTTGGAGGTCTTCAATTCTCTCCTCGTGCATGTCTGTAACCCTCTGTAGCTGCTTCACCTCCATAGTCACCTTTCCCAGTGATTCTGAAAGCAGCTCCTTTAGGCTAGCAGACTGCTCCTCTTGACGTCGGGCCTGCTCCTCTTGACGTCGGGCCTGCTCCTCCAATAGCTGCCGAGTCTGCTCCTCCTGACGCCTGGCCTGCTCCTCCTGACGCCTGGCCTGCTCCTCCTGACGTCGGGCCTGCTGCTCCTGACGTCGGGCCTGCTCCTCCATTAGCCAAACCAGCATCCCCATATCCAATGCCTGGGGAGCACCCGTAGAACCCGCAGCACCCGTATCAACTCCAGCAGCAGCTCCAGCACCAACAGCAGCAGTCCCAGCAGCAGCAGCAGCGGCTCCAGCAGCAGCAGCCTCGTCGACCTCCTCGCCGTGATGTCCAGCAGTAGTTTGTCGTGTTTTGGGTCGCCGTGATGACGACGAGTCACGTGGTGTAATCGGCATTTTTGAATCCCACACTCCTGACACCAATTTGTTACGAGCTAGGATTCGAAGAGATTTAAAATACCGATTAAATAGACAAACTTTACTTTAACACCACAAAAACACAGTTAAATAAATGAAAACACTAGAATAACACTTAGTCGCACTTAATTCCACTTCACTGTTTCGCTTTGATCGCTCTGATTCGCACTGTGTTCTCCCGGCGACGATCCTCTGTTTATATTGCCCTCCGAACATTCGAGAAACGCCGAGATTGTTGTATAAAGTTGTAGACGCGTCTCGATGCGGCTCGGTGCCAAATACCTACACACAGACCGCGCCCGATTTTGGTACCTATGGCTAGGCACATACGGTCCATTTTCGTTTGTACATGATTCTCTCTGGATGTTTCTAGAGACGTCTATCGACCTTGATGTGTTTAGGTATTTATTTGTGCGATTTAAGTACCTATTCGTTACAATATAAATGTAAATGTAATAATTCCATTCTATTCGCCCGTGGGCCCATACTTACTTTCATCTATCTATTTATCTATCATCACGCCTTTTATCTCAAGAGGGGTAGGCAGAGACAATCGAATGCCATTTGTTACGATCCTGACATACCTCTTTCGCTTCTTTTATATATTCATCATACCTTTCATACATGATTGGCGATTGTGTGTACTTTTAATATTTCCATCGATCAATACATTTTTTATATGTTCAATAAAAGTACACATAGGTCGTCCTCTGCCAGCATTTCCTTTCAGTTCAGCCATATAAACCTTTTTAGTCAATCTTTCATCCTACATTCTTTCAACGTGTCCAAACCAGCGTAAACTACTTTTCTGCATTTTAGTCACAAAATCATTTTTCACTTTTATTCCCTATTATATTGGATTTTTGGGTGGATTCAAGAAATGTCATTTCCTAGAGCCCAAGCTCTCTCCGTATTAATTTCGTCAAAATCGGTTCAGTGGTAAGCGTAACAGAAGACATGCTTTCGAATTTATAATATTAGTATGGATTCTAAGGGGCCCTATCGTTAAGCTTCACAAATAAACACAAATCAAGTTTACAAGTTTCGATTAAAATCTATTGTACCGCTAAACGACGGAGGTAATCAATTTGACTCTGTTTTTGTATTTAGATCTAAAATATTGTATGAACTTAAACAAAGCAAGTGGGTTTGGCTTTTGGTGTATTTTATTCATATATGTATTACCTAATATGGTATTTTTAACCAAATCTGCATAAATTCTTCCTGGTTATTGTATTTCTTGATAAAAAAGACAATATAAGAAAAATTTATAAGAACATAGAATAGGTGTTAATTTTATTAACATTATCCAATCTCTTGATAATAAGAAATTATTCCAAAATTGGTAAATCGTGGCGAGAAGTCTTATGTCTTATTTTCGTTCGGGTCGGCAGACCAAATATATCCACTTGCCACGACACTTTTCATGCTCTTCGATTTCTAATTATTTTTTCTTCAGTCTAATCAGTCTTCTCATTTGTATATTTTTATATTAAAATGGCTTTCTGCCCCGGCTTCGTCCGTTAACTTTCATCCCCTATTATGGTCTTGACTTGTTAGAAAAAAGCACTTTTAGTTTATCCTGAATTTTCCATTTTTTTCCCCCCTAAATCCTTATGCAGACAATAAGTAATGATTTCCAGGATATGATCTAAACACAATAAAACATTTAAATAGTACTTACAAATATCATGCTCCTTGATAAGATATTTAGTAATCAACTTGTTGTAATTTGTTCACTGTATTAAATTATTGACATTATGAAATAGATGTGCTATTTAGCAATTCTAAAACGGAATTGACTAAAAATGGAAGAAAAATGAACAAATTGCAGACACTGTTCCAAATTCAGATTAATTTTAATTATTCTTAAATTATAGGTAGTAGTAAGTTATTTTGTAAGGAGGTTGACATATATTCAACCCTCATTATAAAAAGTGGTCTCATTTATTAACTAAATGAGCACAACGTTACAGCACTTACCAACGAACAGCATTTAAGTTTTATTTATATACATACGGCAAGTTGTAGAGCGAACCGGTGTAATTTCACTATTATAAAATCAATGTAAATTTTCAAGCGTATAGAGTAGACATACGCTACGCCCCATTATACCATCTATCACAAAGTTTTAAAGTGTCACACGCAAGACTACAGTATCAGTACACCGATCACATTCAAAACTACATGAAACTTTTTGATAAGGATAATGTAACAATTTATTAGTGAGGTAGGATATAGCAAGGGAAGAAACTTACCAAAGTTGAGCTAACTAAGTGAATGATGTTGCCCGAGGGCGTTACAGAGATTTAAACAATCTCAACGCTAGATCAAACTATTCTAGGGCTAATTTATTAATAACATTCGGTAGTTTTCTTTACAAATTTGGGTAGAGATCCATTTATTTCGGTATTTTGAGCCTCTAGGGGAAGTGACCAAAGTAATTCTCAAGTACATAATTTGTAAGGCTTGCCCTCGCACATATGTCCAACACGTAGATGCCATGTATATAGAGTGTTTAATCTAAAGTGTTGTGGCTAGCACCCATCGGGACTGTGAATGCATCAGAAACAATGCGCAAAATTAAATTAAAATTGAATATTATGGATTTACAGATCCCGGAACCGTCTCACTGGCCCCAGGGTACCCAGCAGAAGACAAAGTCTTCCTCTTTCAGCCAATGGTACTTGTATCTATCCGACCTCAAATGTCATCCTCACCTGCACGCTTAGACCCTCTGTTAAACAACAAACGAGGCTCTAGCGACCGAGCAATGGCGGTATAACCATACACGTAGGAAACAGGCTGGAAGAGGCTATAGCGTGCATGAACCTAAATAGTCTCAAAATATTTGGTGCTTCTGGCAAGAGGAAACGACTATTCTTCCCAAGAAAGTTAAACATGGCTGTTGACCGCCATGATTGACCACGACTGATTTGTGAGTCTATACTTAACAAGTGGCTAGTTCTGTTGAGATAATTTGAGATAATAAAGCCTCATAGTATAGATTTTCGCATTATGTACCTACGGATAATATTTAGCCTATATATATTTGTACATTACAGATTTAAATAAACATACAAATTATTATAAGGAAATACATTTCTATATGTCACAGCCCTATTCTCCTCTCATCTAAATACTTGGCCAGCTTTTTAACCGACTTCGAAAAAAAAAGAAGGAGAAGGTTCTCAATTCGGACCGTATTATTTTTTTTTGTATGTATGTACATCGATTACTCCGCCAGTTGTGAACCGATTTTGATGGTTTCTTTTTTAATCGACAGATAATTCTTCCGGATTGGTCCCATTTTTATCTCATAAAAATTGGTTCTTTAGTTTTTCAGAAATTTTGAAAAAACTGACCTTATAAGTCAATTTTTCGTAATATCTCGATGAAATATGTACCGATTTTGACGACTTATTTTTTTAAGGATATAATAATTTCTTGACATTATCTCACAGTCATATGACGAAAATTGGTTCAGTAATTTATCAGAAATTCAGTAATTTTTCTCTGTTTACTGCTGAAAATTATATCAGAGAAAAGCCTTAGCAACGGTTGCTATTGACACAAAGTTGTCAATTTTCGTATCGACGGTGGTCTAGCGGCTAAAGGTATGGGATGCAGCGCAGGATGCACATTGCTCGAGGTTCAAATCCCATCCACCGCAGTTTTTTTTTTTAATTTTCCATAATTTTTTTTTAGTTGCGTTATTATTTATTTCTCAGGGCAACACAATCACTTAAAAAGGAAAAATAAACCTTTTAAAAAAAAGTGTACCGACTTCAAAAATTTGCACTGAAAAGTAAGAAATAATAAAAATTTCGTCGTAGAATTTGAAGACGGTTGGTGCCAAATTAGAAATAATTTAGTACCCAAATTCACTAATCTAGATAATTCATTAGGAACCTACGATCATCAGTACAAACACAGATAATATTGAACAGATCTTTATGTCCCTAGATGTTTACTTAATTTTGTATCCTAATTTGGCACCAACCGTCTTCAAATTCTACGACGAAATTTTTATTATTTCTTACTTTTCAGTGCAAATTTTTGAAGTCGGTACACTTTTTTTTAAAAGGTTTATCCTATACTTGTAATCTACAATCAAAATGCAAATATTATAAATGTTCATTTACATGTGAATTTGTACTGGAAAGTCAATCAATTCGTGTAAACAAGCCAATGTCATACATAGTGTACTCAAAGCAAACGTTCATTAAAGACAAGGTATATCGTTACTAATTGAGTTGAGGATAGTTGTTATGTCAATTATATTACGAAAATTGTATTAAATTATTTCATTTACGTATGTCGAGATTGTTTCCTTTGTAAGCGTAATAACTTCGTTTACTTAATAGATGAAAGCAATCTGTTATTAATTGTTTTGTGTATTGCCTTAGGGTGTTTTGTAGTCATACACTAGGTACTTGAAGCGACTAGGTCTAGGTATATCAATGATTTGGTCAACAATGGCAATGACAATGCAATGCAAATGTTTACTCTATTTGATCCTAATTTGACTTACAATTAAATATATCGACAAGATAGATTGTGTATTACAAAATATAATCTATGACTTGAAATACTCTTCATACTTCTTCTTTTTATATATTGCAACAGTGCTGACTTATTGTCGCAATTCTGCCAATGTCCAGTGTTTAATCTTCGACTGTGATATGTCTTATTAATCATTGACTAATCACAACCATCATAGCGCGGACGGGATTAAACCGGATTCCCCCTCACGTCACGATAAGACGCGTGCGTTGGTCGCCATGACATGACGTGGAATCCTTTTCATACTTAAATACTTATTTTGGTTACAATTTTAATACACTTAAAGGGTTTCCATCTAAAGATGCCTTAACAGAACTGGCCATAAATACTATCGGCTAAAGGCGGAAGATTGCATGTTTGGATTGATACCCTGGGACCGATAAGTCGGATCCCGGGAGCCGTAGGGCAACTCGTGAAGATATAAAAATATATTTTTTTGGTATTCGAACTTGAGACCATCTACTTTGTGAATAAGATCGTACTTGTGCAAGATTGATGGAAAATGTGTATTTATGCAATTAAAAAAATCTGTAAAATGCTCCCAAAAAAATGTACATAAGGAAATTATGGAGATATAAATTAGGTAATAAACAAAAGGAATAATCAACAATAAAACAACAGTTTAAATTATTTTTATGTTTAATATAAGCATCAGTGGTCCATTTGCAAAAATCGACATTTGCTACGTATTGCCATTCAACAAGTATTTGGTGATGTATGTCAAGTTGATAAAATTGAGGCATTTCCTACAGTAATAGATGATGCGTATCTAAGTTTTGCTATAAAATATTTACATATTTTCATTATTATTATGCTATTTTAATACTATTGTGAATTTATTTTAATTAATTATATACTATAAACTTTTAAATTGAAATTAAAAATATTTAATTTTTTACTACTTGTCATCAAGTTGGATTGGAATTCAAAAAGCAATGAACCAACAAAAGCACACGGCACAGATTGCTGTTGCGCAAAGCTGTACAGAATGTTCACTTCGCTACCATAACTTATTTTGAAAATAAATTAAAATATCAAAATTGACAATGGACAACATTTTTTTACCGCCTGTTCTTATTATTTAATGATTTTAATTTTTATAATTCAAACAGATCTTTAGTCAATTTCAGTATTTTTCTAATATCAAAAATTAATTTTAAAAAAATTGAATACTTTGATCTCCTTTTTTTTGGATTAGAATTTTGATACCTTCCAAAAAAATCTATATTGTCCATTCTGTGACGTTCACCTCTACATACCTCTACTGCGGGTCGATTACGCATAGACATTATTAGTAGATATCGAGTGAGCACTCTGTACTTATCTCGCCAGCAACGTTATAATAAATAATCTGTGACCTAAGTGAGCTGGCAGAATGTATTTCTACATTAAATTTTAATCTACGAATAATTTAATTACTATTTAAGTCTACTAAATAAATATGACTAGAAGCTATTGAACAAAAAATAAATAAATAAATACATATTTTGACTCAATCTTAATTGTTTTTTTAATACTAATGGATATGTATAATTCATGTACTTATATTATACCAACAAAATTAAATTAAATTAAATATCAAGTCCAATTATATAATTTAAACAATATTAGAAAATAATTTTAAAAAGTGTTATAATTTATTTCTTAATACATTTCCATCATAAACGCGCTACCATAAACAATTCAGTCTCTTCATTTTAATAAATTTAATAATTACACTACAACTTTAATATACCAATGAAACAATATACATAATTAATATCAAGATAGATTTGATATGAATATAGCGCATACAGCTAAAACTAAAAAATAAGAGCGAAGTAATACTGCAGAATTGTAGTCTTGAAGTCTAAAATCTGTAAAAATAAAAATTTATATTAAAATAAATAAAGATACGACATTTAAAATTATTCCCTACTTTTACAAGAAGGATTATACCTATGTTAATAACACTTTTTATTTTGTCTGGGCTGTATAAATTTCAGCGACTGTACATAATAAACGAAGAATACAGTATAAAAGCGCCATGTGTCCAAAAATACCTCCTAAAGTAGTTCTATTTGGAATATATTCAACTTGTCCAAACTGTCCTACTGATGAGTAGGACAATTTGGACGATTTGTGTCCAAATAGTTATACTAGTAGGACAACCGGTATGATTAGATAGAATAACCCATAATTCTTGCAACGATTTACCAATTTTGCTATAATTTCTTATTATCAAGAGATAATGTAATATTAATAAAAAATAACATCTATTTTACGTTCATATTCATTTTACTTATATAACTTGATTTCCGCCCCCGGCTTCGCCCGTGGATTTTTTAAAACAGAATAAAAAAAATATTAGTGAAAGAATTTTCAGAATCTGATTTAGTAGTTTCAGAGTTTACCCTCTACATCCAAACTTATAAACTTTACCTCTTTATACAACAACCGGGTATTCTATTTTAGGGTATTTTATGTTTATTTTTAGGCTCAGCAAGAAAAAATATATGCGGACTCTCATGGTTGTTCTAAATGTTTGATGGAACTGGTTAATCTCTGGATCGGATTTAATTTTTTTTGCATTTGAGAACCCAATTCTTGAGGAAGGTTATAGGAATAACGCGGGTGCAACCGCAGTGTTGTTGCAAAATTGTTTTTTTTTATTTAGTTATTAAATAACCCTATTGTTTCTATGCCAATATTATCTTACATAATTGAAATAGTAATAATAGTAATTTATTTCTTACGAATACTAAGACGGCCAGCCGTTCTACAGTGCTAGTAAATAATAAAATTCCTCTTTTAACTTAGTTGTAGAGCTACGAAACAAGTACCTAAGGAATGAGTATTGATCCAGATATTCAGTTAAATATTAAAATTGTTTCAATAGTTTCTTAGTTGCGAAATTAAATTGGACAACATAATGAGCAACATAGCATTATTATATATCTAACCGAAACCTAAATTCCAAAATACAAACTCTTCGCGTTCAATACAAAGTTCCTAATATAACCAAAGCTTAGATATAATTTTAGCAGAAATATGTATAAGGCCCGGGGGCCAATTCTGTACAAAACGTATTCTAAAGACAAACATTTCTTTAATTTTTGGGTATCGTACTTTTGATGAAAAAACGATCAAACTCAGTGTCTGTCTATCTGTCCGTCTGTCACAGTTTATTTTCTCCGAATCTACTGGACAAAAAAGATTAAAGTTTGGTACATATATAGAGTAAATAATCGAATACATTTTTTTATAATTTTAAAAGGCAATAAAGAAAATATACGAAAATTCCATTCACATTTATAATAAATATTAAAGTTTCGCAAACAGACGACAAAGTGACGTCTTCATTTAGGTAATAGAGCCATTCTGCCCCATTTCTAAACACATTTATTTGCCTAACAAGGCACGTTAAGGCCCGTGGCACTACTTTTATGTCAAACAAGTAGTACCTACCAGGTAAAAAAACCGAATTCACACAAATTAAATATTAGTTCTTTCCCGCGTTCAGTAATTACCTTTATCTAAAACATTTTGTCAAAAGAACAACTTTGTTAATTTGCTATACTCCTGTAGCCGACATATCACTGCGTTACACTTCTAACAAAGAATTGATCTCTGGTATAGATATACAGTTCTACATGCTTGGCAAACCTTTGCTACAATTTAATGGTTAATTATTAATCCATAAGTAGTTTTAAAGGCTTTAAATAAAACTTATGTACATAATCCGATAAGCCACATTTAGAGGCTTTTCCATCTAAATATACCTCAACAACTGACCACTCGTTAGATATAGCCTCACAAATACCATCGGTTCCGGAAGCCGTGAATTTATAAAAAAATGCAGTTTGGTATATAGCTTTATACTATATTTGCAAATGTGTGTTTGCTTGTTTTCACATCAAAACGGAGGATCGATACGGCGTGATTTTTTGCACAGAAATAGCAGGACTAGAATGTAAGATAGGCTATTTTTTTATTCCAGAAAATACTACATTCCCCTTATAAAAATATTCCTTCATAAACTACTTTTCTACATATAAACACAAAATAAGATAGACTCTTTATTATGGTGGTAATAGGTTATTTACCTTGCGTACCAAACGGAGTGCTTTCTGAAGCTTTGTCAGCAACAATATTGAGCCGCTGAACAACTGAAAGAAAAATGTACTTTATATTTTAACATTTTCATAGAATAACATAATAATTGAAATAGTTGTGTAAATTAAATTGAATAGTTTTTACCAATTTAATAAAACTTAAACTTACTTTTATTTTCCATAATTGGTGCTGTGAGCGCTGTGAAAATAAATAATTCAATTAATAGAAGGCAACATTTATTTTAGGTTAGTTCATTTAACCACAAAATCCCACTAATATTATAAACGCGAAAGTTTGTATGGATGTATGTTTGTTACTCAATCACGCCAGAACGGATCTGGATGAAATTTGTCACAGAGATAGATTATAGGCTGGAATAGCACATAGGCTACTTTTTATCCCGAAAAAAAAAAGATGGTTCCCGTGGGATAGATTTGTTTTTGTTTTTCACAGGATCGACATGATTTTAAGTGGTAGTTTAGGGGTCAGAGAATGACATATACTACTTTTTATACTGCGAAAGCGGTCGGGGGATGGGCAAATTACAGCCACGGGATTATTTCTTTTTGGATCTATTTCGACGCGGGTGACACCGCGGACACAAAAGAAAGTAAGTTTGTTTTTTAAGAAATAAACTCGAAAACTTCTTTATTGGAGAAAATATTTACAGTTCTGTTAGACTCGTAATAAATTCGAGGGTATATAACGCCCAGAAATTCCGTTGTCCCAGACTTTGCTATTATTTTTTGTTTGGCGAAGATCATTATGTATGCGTTAGGTCTTAAAAATAATACTATGTACAATCTATACTAATATTAAAACTACTAATACTACTGAACCGATTTTAAAAATTCTTTCACGAATAGAAATAATAATAATAAATCTTCAGGGGGTTGCCTTACAGCTCCCGGGAACCGTTGCCGACCCCAGGGTACCCAGGTACCCAGCGGAAGACGAAGTCTTCCTCACTTGCCGAAGATTTTTGAGGCTATACCTAACGAGTGCATGTTGAGGTATGTAGATGGAAAAGCCTCTTTGTACGGTTTGTCGGATAATGTACCTACATAGATTTTTTATTATAAAAACATGGTCGGATGTGGGGATCGAAGCAGAAACTTCTTAGTTGTGAGCCGACTTTTTACCCACTCGACCACCGACGCTCCTTCACGAATAGAAAGCTGCGATATCCCTGATATTCTATGAGTGACATAGGCTATATTTTATTTTGAAAATATCCACGGACGAAGCCGGGGGTGGAAAGCTAGTTACATATAAGACATGATACCTAATAGTCGACTATACCATAGCATAGAGAATCAACTGCACCCCCTATAGTGGAGTGCCTGGAGATTTTGACCTCGGAATCCAATTACTTTGAATGTTTTAATGTTAAACTTTCTGAATTATGTTTTATATACAAAATACGTTTTTCAATTTTTTTTTAAATAAATATTTTTCTCATATTTTTATAATATAACCATCATTTAGCTAAAATAGACATTAGGAAACATCTTTTATAAATGCCAAGGACCCAAAAGCAAGGAGCGTAGAAGCAAGAAGCATGTAGCAAAAAGTAGCAAGATTTTTGCTCAAAATTAGTTTATGTATTAAATTATATCCATATTTATTAATTTATTTTATTATTAAATAAATTTTATTGGGTAAACTTTGTAAAATACGTTATTAATAATACAATCCAACATGTTTTATAATAATTCGTTTAAAGTAATTGGATTCCGAGTTTTTTATATTTCAGGCGCTTAAGGCACTCTACTACTAAGGCAGGTGTTGCTTAAGTGCTTTAAGCCCATGTACCATTATTGTAATACTTACGGTACAACTTGATAGTTCCTTCTGTGTCACCGAGAGAGTTCTTGGAAATGCACTTATATGCGCCGTAATCCGCATGAGCTACCCGTCTTATTGGTAGACGTAGAATTGTTCTGAACGCTCCGTCTACCTTCTGGGGATCAAGTTCCCGACCTGTTATGGAATAGTTTTAAGTTACACTTTGTTTCTTTACTTTTTTTAAACATCTACGATGCCAATAGATGCGCCAGTGGCGTTCATTCACGACTTTTATAGCTTGCGGTGTGGGCTGCACTTAGTGGACCTAGATGTGCACTTCCATATAGTAGCCCACGCACTGGCCCGGTATCTCACCAAAAATTTTCGGTCCGGCCAGCCGTATGATCGAGATTGAACTCAGGCTGTGGCCTACATCCTATTCATACGATCTAGATCACATGCAATTCACTCACTCACACAGACACACAAGATTCGATTAAACAAAGTGTCAAACTATCAGCGGTGGATGTGTGTGTGTGATAGATCGTTCCGGCCATCGAAATCAACCACAAATACAACTAATTGAAAACGGATGGCGTACCGTTCGTTACAAGAATTGGACGAACCTGTAGCCGGCTATTGTATGAATGAGTTTGTTATTTTTACTTGCCCTTCGAACCATTTGATTCAACGCTTAGCATTTTCAGTACGAGAGGGATTTATTTGAACCCGGTTTCCCCTGGTTTGAAATCCAACGCTCTACCAAGTCAAAAGACTCGCAAATGTTAATGCTGAACGGCATTATCAGATCAAAAGCTCGTTGACAATTACCCAGAAAAAATAGAGTGCAGTAGCTACAATAATATTTTAAAATAAGACGATTTTTGTACGCGCCCCGAACAATTAAAGCTATAATTTTATTGGCTCTAGCTACTAGAATACACAAGTAGAATTATTGTGGAATTATAAAATAATTTACAGTTTTCTCCCAAGAAATTTTTATTCTTTCCCCATCCATTAAATAAAGTACGTATTTTTGTTAAAAATTTATAAGACTGAAAGAAATAAAAAACTCTCTATGCAGCTCGTAATATTTTCTTTACAAACGTTTCAACTTACGGGGTTTGCTCGCCTTTGCAACATCATTAGTTGTTGAAGGTGCAAGGAGGAATAATATCAAGTTGTTTACTAACAAGACCATTTTTTTAAACTTTCTCTGCGTTTACTATAAGATTAATGACTATATATAGTCATTACTATAACTACATATTATAAAGCAAAGTCCCCAGCCGCGTCTGTCTGTTTTTACGCATAAACTGCTGAACGGATTTTGTAGCGGTTTTCACTAATAGATAGGTTGATTCACGAGGAAGGTTTAGAAATACTAAACACGGACCTATCATGTTTAGGAGCTGAGTATTAACAGTTTTAGTGAATCAAGTCTGGGAAAAAGTTAGCCACAGTGCAGTTTTTTCATGACGTATGCTGTCTAATGGATTCATCAGTATAACAAATTTGTGTAGGAATTAATTGTGTATATTAAAATGATCCACAAAAATGTCTGCAGTAGAATATATAAATATATCTAATAGGTAAATAGTTATAAGAGTATTTATGTAGGTATTCAAATTGTAAGCCTATGTTACCAAATACAGTGGTACAGGGGTCTACCTCGATTTTTCGCTTCACGCCTCCTTTGGTCAATAATTAAGAACTTAATAGGCGCGTGCTTAAGAAAAAAAATGATTGGATTTAGTATAAATAGAAAAACTGAATCTTACCAACAGGCACGATATCACCACTTTCTCTACTCCAATATGTTACTGGTTTGGGATATGCCTCTATTTCACATTCTAACATTAAGTCAGAACCAAGTACTGCTCCTACTAACTGATTCCTGATGATTATTACTGGTGGAACTGAAAGAAAATAATGATTTTAGGATGACGTTAAAAAAGGTGGCCGTCACGGGACACGTCAAGTATACTGTAGTCGAATAGAAAGGCACACGTAGTACATACACTCACACGGAGAAGCAACGTAGTATATAGTATACGCGCCACGCACACACAAGCCAGTAGAGAGAGGCGGGGGAAAGGGTGACGCCAAGGTGGGCCAATAGATGAGTTTGTACAAAGAAATAAAGCCAGCGCGTATATCATGTCTATAAAGATAGCTACCCAATTTTGATTTTAATGAGAAAACAAATGTTCTGCTAGAAAATGCTGTCCTCGTACCAAAACTATGGCACAAATTGTCATTCTGAACAATTAATTTGATCAAATTTGCGTGGTAAAGTCGGCGCCTTCACTTCTTCCGAAAATAACATGAAGACAGCTCTGATAACATTAAGTACAGCGACAGATTTACCACCTATCATGTTTAATATGAGTCTATTAAGAGCGTTTACAACTAGAGCGGGACTTAATGTTTAGGTATTTCACAGCAAGTGTCCACCTGCACGGAAGCAAATGTGTTTGTGTGCGTAAAGAAAGTATTATCTGTAATTCTAAATAAATTAAAATTTAATTCTAAAGAAGATGTTGTTCTACATAATTATTACAATACATAATTATAATTTCAAATAAAGTGAGATTTATAGAGAAAATAACAATTTTATGGGCTATAATTTTAACTTTTTTTAATATGATTGTGATTTTAATTTCTGAAGAAAATAACCAAAATATTAATATCTATAATGTTAGCTATTTTCCTGAGGATATTTATAGTCTAATAATTATTATGAGATCGGCAAATGATTTCAGGTATTTGAAGTTTGAAACTTGATGATGAAAGCGAAATTGAGAAAACCCGTCTCAATTATCTCGTTATTAATTTTATAGTTTTCTTAATTAACTTTTTAGATAACAATGATAGTAACAGGTAATTAATTAAGTGCTTCATGGAAATTATACTGTTCAAATAGTACAGTTTTTGATCCAAAAGTTCGATCTAGTTATAAACGCTCTTAAACTATCATCACGCCTCTTCCTCTCCATTATTGGTAGGCAGAGACAATCGAATGCCATTTACTATGATCCGACGTGATCCTGTCATGCGAGTACCTAGGCTATTTCGTCTCCTTTATATTCATTCTCTCATATGGACAACTCACTAAGTTTGCCCATTGTTCACATTTCAATCTAAAATTACATAGCAGGAAAAATATTATAAAAGTTCTCACATTCAACAGTAAGCATAATCCTTTTGCTAACAGTGGGTGGTACACCGTTGGATGCTATACAGAGATATGCGCCGGCATTTTGTTTCGTTATATGACTGATGTTGAGAACTGGGCCTTCCAATGATGTTACTGAAAATATCATAATTTATTAAAGTAGAAACTCTTCGCCTGCGAAAATTCCTGAAATGTGACATAGGTATTTATCCCGAAGGATGCCCAGGATAAAACTTACATGTCACAAACAATAACAGTTTTGCATTTATGACTATTACTTTAGAATACTATTTGTCTTTTAAAAAAAAGTGAACCGACTTTAAAAATTATGCACTGAAAAGTGTGCTTTCCGAAAGCAAATGCACAAGTCACTATAAAAAAATACCCAAATCGCTTCAAGTGTGCCTATAAAATTTGAAGAGTTCTCGATTTCTCCTGATGATCATGGGACGATGGTTATTGTATTTCCAACGTAAGGGTGAGCTGTATCGGTTACAAACTTAGATAGATTATATATTATTCCAAGAGGCATGAGAAGAGAAGTTTTGAAAAGTCGCGGGCCGTATTTGCCTTATAACTTTTGTCCCATAAAAATTACATGTTTCACGACTTCTTAAATTACGTGATAACTATAAATAACTTGAAAGATATATTTGACACGCTATGAATTTTAAAAAAAATATGAAAATATTATATGTTACACTTAAGTTTTATGAAGCCCTAAATTTAACACGTATTTTCAACCGATTTTGCGACTCAAGTTCTCTTAATATACTTACTAATGTACCATTTTCTCGTATTTATCGTATACATAACTTCACATATTTTATGAAAACATTTATTTTTAATAGTTTTTTTGTATAATACTGAAAGAGCATACAATATTTTTTGTGAAATCGTTCTTTCTCATGTTTCTGGTACGTGAATATTGACCTATCTTATGGGCTGGGCATCAGAGTCAGTGAGTGAGTCAGGACTTTTTTTTAATTGCTCCGCGGGCCGTATATGTCTACCCATATAATATTATTATGTTCCAACGTTACAAACATCAATCCGATAATCGGTTAGTCTTAAATTACCTACAAATTTAATTTAAAAATAAAACCTTAAAAATGTAACATTGAAACTAAAGAAGAGTGAAGGAACTAAAGTTGAATACCTCCTCTAGCTTTGAAGAAAGTACGGCGTTGCGTATGAAAAAGATCATTAATATAAGTTGAAATTTCACTGCTATCGACTCTACCTTGTATTCCATCAGCTATAGTGATAGGTCTGGAATGTTCCCTTCTCCATGTTATTTGAGGTTGTGGGGATCCACTGGCAGCACATGTCAAACTGACGTATGAACCTTCCCTCACAGTTTGATCTCTGCTGGTATCACGGTCTAATATGTCTGGGGGCACTGAGAAAAAAAAATAATTAAAAAAAAACCAAAGCACTTGAAATTTGTTTTGTTTAAAAAGTATTTCCAAATTTGAGACAATTTTTCATTGGGGATATAGCTCAGTGGTAGAGCATTCGACTGCAGATCGAGAGGTCCCCGGTTCAAACCCGGGTGTCCCCTGACAATTTTTTTATATTTTTACTTTATCTTGTGTACTTTTTGATGCTAGGAGATGCGATTTGCGCTTATTTACCTTATTAAAATACCTTAAAAATTACCTTATCGACCTGTCTTCCGTTGGTACCCTAGGCTAGGTAACATGTTACTCAAGATTTAATATAGAAAAAAAACTAAATAACACTCTTTTGTCAGTAACGCACACTCGCGCAAACGAACTCCATCATCTTGGACCCTGACATCATCTAGGGCCAGAGTACTTGTGTTGACAAATCAAACGAGCCTAAACTCGATGGGGTTATGTGGTTTCGTTACAGATTTCTACTATCCACCTCCTGGCTCCATCATCAGATCAGATCGATGGTACCAAATTGTCATCTGAATTATACCTATACAATTTCAAAGCCTCAAATCGATACGGCAATTTAGAAATTAGTGAAATTCGACTTCCAAGATTTGTTTACAGTTACAGGTAAAACTAATATAAAGCGTGTAAAAAAACTTTATGATATTTTTCGTTTAGGATTTGAGCATTGAAGTTTCCCACTTGCTTAAAGCCTAGGATAGAGGAAAGGTAACACGATTCTCGGATTTCTTTTGCGTTATTTCCTTCCATATAAACATGGTATCTTAAGCTTAGAATTAGAGAAGAACAAAATCTTGATGGAAGAACGCGTGCATCGGTTTTTCAGTCTCTACAGCCTACAAGGTGTTTCCTTGTACCTTTCATGTGAGCATAAGCTAATATATAAATATATCCTTACCAACTACATCCAAATACCCAAGTTGACTTTTCATCGGGTCCGTATTGATCTGGCACATATACCATCCCCGGTCCGTCTCACGTAGTTCTCTAATATGTAAAAACCAAGTCCTTTGATCGCTGTGTGTTACCCCGACTCTACGACTCCTTGATATCACGTGGGTGTGTATTGTCAATATTGTTTGAGTATCAACCCTTAGCCAGGCCACCTGTTGAAATAAATTATTGTTGTAAATAAAATACGGTTTTAGAAATGGATCTTTGGAGCTAAATTTTCTTCTCATCTATGAATTAAGCAACTTTCCTGGCTTTAGTTTTACAAAACTTTGAAACCATCGCAATACAAAAAGACTAACCGCTTTACGAAACAGCTCAGCTTTGTAAAACGGCTGGTTAAGTTTTAGGCGGATTGTTGTAACATTTTTAAAACAGTTTTAATTAAATAAATAACCTATCCTAATCTAAAATAACATAACCTAGTCATATTACATATGATAAAACGGTGGTTCAATAGATAGCTATTTTAAAAAACGGCGACGCGTCTTAGCCGCATTGGAAAACGCAAAGCGCCCTTACATTATGTCTGGTCAACATTCAGCCGTATTATAATCCACCTAAACCTTACTATCCGTTGTTATAAAAAAATTGCATAATTTGAATTGTGAACTCGCTTAGATACTAATGTATCAGCTATTAAAGAAAATGTTTTTTTATTCACGGGTTACCTTATAGCTCCCGAAACCGTGTTACGATCTCAGGGTACCCGGCGGAAGACTAAGTCGAACTCTTTTAGCTGATGGTATTTGTGATTCTTTACTTTATTCTATATCTCTTTTCTACATGATTTTGTTGTATCTCTAACGGATTAATCAGTATTTTCAATGAAAGCGTGCTTGTGCCAAGTTTTTCCCCGACTTTGTAACTCAGCTGCGAGAAAACATTCCTTATGAATTTATATATCTAATTATGAACACGGTAACAAAATTTGTATAGTCGATCGCGTACAAACAAACGTTGAAGGACTTTTTCTATAAATAGTGATGAAATGCTGTTCGTTGGTAAGTTTTTTTTAAGAACTTTTTTTTAAATGTTAGTGAAAGAAAATATGGAAAAGTTTCCCGGAAAATTGGATATATCAATAAAAACTGAAAGCTCTTTTATCTATTGGATTTTTGTATGAACTCAAAATCATAATAGGGCCGTGTTGAAAAGTTAGTATAAGATAAAAGCTAGAGCAGGGGTTCCTGGAGAGTCGCAGTGCTGTCCTGAGTGCGTCGCGAGATGGAATTTTAGTAAAATGTGATGAAAAGCAAGCTCATCCTTCTTTATTGATTGTACTGTTATATTTTGTAATAAATAATAATAATTGAGATTCTATAATCTTTTTCAACAAACTTGCTCGAAACTTGAGTCTTATTACCTCACTTTTAGACCTGTGGCGTGGCCGTGCACTTAAGATATAAATACATAAATAAATAAAAGCAAATAAAATAGTCGTCTCAATATAGTACGGTATAAAGCAGCCCACCGCTTCAGAGAACAATAGAACAGGTTTTCAGCGCGGCGATCGCCTCGCTTCAGTCGTCCGCTGGACATGGTACTCTCAACACCACAACTTGTATTACAGCACAAAAGTTATAATATAACCCAATGAAGTTAAATTCGTACAAGATTGCAAAAGCATTCTTAATTTAACCGCATAATACAGTTTTTATTTTTTTTAACCACGACTTTGTTGGCTGTTTGGCGAAGTTACCCGTGCTTTATCTGTCACCCGGGAAAAAAACAAAACATTTCTATAAATATTTATTAAAATTTTCGCCGTGTTGTGTTTAATTATCAAAAATGTCGACTTCAAGTGGCGAAGAATACGTAAATACTCCATGAAGTTAATTTTTTCCTCGAAAGTCATTACATACTCAGCTTTTTATCGCGCTCGCCTGGTGGCCTCGTACGTAATGACTAACATAGCACCCTTGTATCATAATGTACTATAAAGGTATCTTCTTTTAGAAGGGCGGCGCCAAAAAATTACAGCCTGTAAAGGGAGTCGCAGTATAAAAAAGATTGGGAACCCCTGAGCTAGAGGTTAGAAAAGATAAACAGAAAATTATTATAAAATAATTCTTTAGATTGCGTGCGAACATGCAATGAATGATACATCCAGGAACTAAAATTATAAAAAATTCTCCTTGCATGCAGTGTTGAAATTGCAGTTTACACATTCTTGTTTTATTTTTTATGTCCAAACTTTTCAGTTCAAAAGTTTCGCTGAAATTTCGCTACAGTTTTAATTAAAATATGCGAAACGGAGCACCAAGTGACATCTTGAATAGTGTCTAGGTACTAATTTAATCACTCGTTAGACAAAAACTATTATGTACATTCTGTTCATTACGATGGTATAACTAAAAAAATAAGAACAGTCATATAAAAATATAATTCCTATTATTACAAAACCAATAATAATAATAGTGAGGGCGCAGGGTGGCTTGTGGCGAGCCGTGGGTGAGTAACGACACTGTCGAACCAGAGTGCTCCAGAGAGTAGGTTGAAGCAGGCGTCCCCACTGCTAGACCTGAGACTCTCGCCCCTGGCTTGCCTTAATTGGCTGTCCAAGGTGGAGTCGTTAGAGTATAATATTATGTATTATGCTCGAACGTGAAAGTATCTAAAGGCGTAATAACGGGGAAGCTATATGTGAAACCGGTGTCACACCTCTCGACACCCCCAGCCGCTTACACCAATGTTGCCTGTCTTACTGCCGGAAGAAATGCTCAAAAATGGTGGTTGTTTTAGGAGGCCCATTTAGTAAACGGCGAGTCACCACCTGCCAATTTTACGTTTCATGAGATAAATGATACCGGCAGGTGACCGTAGTCTCAACTAATAAACTTGATAAACTAATCCATTTAACACCTCAAAACAAATAGCCCGATTTTAATTTAATTTTATCTCAGCAATAGTCTAGGCACCTGACGGGGCCTGTCTGTGAGCGCATTGTCTTTGATGCATTCAGAGATAGGTCCCGACGGGTGCTAGTCACAACACTTTAGATTAAACACTCTTAAGGGCCTCTACGTCTTGGACCTATGTACTCATGCAAGCCTTACAAAGGACCGGGTATTATGCCCGTGAATTTAGAGTAAAATAAAAGTGATAAATAGTATCTAACGTATTACTATAATGCATACTCTTAATTAAAGAGAAAGATATACTGTCCCATAGAGATGGAGCAAGACAAAAAGGACCGTATTCCACGATGCTACTTTTGTCCTGCTTTGTCACTACGGGGAATTATATCTTTCTCTTTCTATCTGAGATTTTGTCTACGTAGAGAGATAATTTCGGCTGGTGTCTCTACATCGCAAGGTGATTATATAGGCCGTGTAGATGTGTAGTTTTAGAATTACCTTGTAGGTAGACAAATTATGTACAGCGCAGGCTAGGATGGCTTCTCTGCCCAACGGCGCCGTAATATTTGTTATTGGTCCGGTAAAACCAGGTTCCGCTGTAACAAAATCAAAATTGTTAATCACTCCTATGTAATACATAGAGTACTAAGCCTACGGAGGGGCCATAGACGGGCTCCCCCTTTCGCCAATTTTTTGTCTTTTACCCAGATAAACTGACAAGAGAGCAATAATAAGTTACTTTATTAGGTTTCGTTGGTATCGTTTTGTGTCGCGAGACAGAACTCTAGAAAAATAGTTAATTGTGATATTTTTAATGGGAAAGGCGATCTAGGACGTCAAACTTGCGGGAACATAGTGTTTCAATCAATGATCTTCATGTATAAAGTAAAAGCCGTTGCGACAATACAACGACAATAAGACTTTATCCCTTTTTCTTGAATCCACGATTCGTTGCTGTTTTGACGTGAAAGAAGGACAAACAATTTATAATAAAAAATCAATATTTGTTTGTTTCTTTCTTTGTTTGTTCGTATTCTACAGACTCAAAAACTACTGGATTTCCATTTCAAAAAATATTTTTGCATTTGATAGCTGAATTTTCGGGGAAGGTTATTTAACATCACGTCTATAAAAACAAAGGTTGAAGATATTCTCCATAAGATTATAATATAACCTTTACAGGTAGCTATAGTTCCCTGAATCGATTATGGAGTGTATTCCTTATTTAGTCGATAATATTTTTGAGGCTACCGAACGATTAGTTGGTTCCATTGAGGTATTCCAGGTCAAAGTATGTTAGAACAATTTTTCAGATTAAATAAGTTTTTTATTTAAAAGTTTTATTCCAATTAATTGTGTTGTTTCTTCTTCTTAAAGAAATAATGTTTGAAACTGGTTCCTTTGACTTGAAGTCCAACGCTCTAACCAATAGGCAATCGATATATTCAACGCATTTATACATTGTATTATAAAACTACACTATTATTTGAAATGTCGATTTCCTAGAAACTGATGTTTTCACAGTAACATTACAAATGAATAGATTTTATACTTTAGCAAGAAATACATTATAGCTAATTTCAAATAATTGTTATTGTGAATTACTGCGAATCGATGAATTCTAAGAAAGTTGTTTATGACATGTCGAAGAAGTTTTCTATTATATTTTAAATCTTTAAAATAGCAACGAACTTGCCACGTGCCCAGGTTAATATGGGATAACTGTTTTTTTAAATTACATAAGTAAAAACCCGTGTCTTTGACCACGCTTCAAAAACGCTTGACAACAATTATATACTCATGACAATAAATAAGTATGTAAATATCTTTGTGCAAAAATTCACGTTTATCCGTTATTTTGTTTTGACGTGAGAGAAGGGCAAACAAACAAAAGTTTCGCAATTTATAGTATGATTATATTTAAATAAGTTGTTAAATTTTGAATTAGTCGTGTATATTTTGAAAAATAAAAATATCTAAGTATGGTAATTTTTTTTGGGGTATCTTGTGTACCCTACATCTAGTCTTATTTGTATAATATATATATATATATATATATATATTCTACACGAAGTTTTTCGAAATTTGAAAAATTAATAATAATTTAGAGTTATGCCGATTTTTAGATCAAAATTTAAAAGGGACATATCTCGAAATCCACTGACCCTAGACTGGTCCTGTCTATACCAAAATTACAGGTCTCGAAGAGATCTTCATTTCGGATGACATTTTTTCCGACTTGATTCACTTATACAGTTAATTCTCAGCTCCTAAACATGATAGGTCGATGTTTAATACTCGTAAACCTTCCCAGTGAATCAACTTATCTAATAGTGAAAACCGCAACAAAATTCGTTCATTCACTTTTGCGTAATAATGTCACAGACAAACAGACGTTGCTGGGAACCTTTTTTATTATAGTGATATATCTATCTGATCTCTTTGAAAAATATGAAAAACATACATGTCTGCCAGAGTCCGGCCCCGATCTGACGAGGCGTTATTGCCAAATACCCTTATTAAACCGTGTTTTGATAAAATTAGTTTCGTATCACGCGACACACGAAAGTTTTTCTAACTAAATCAGGTCAAAAAGAAATAGGTTGAAACAATAACCTTTTAGACTACGTTACCTTTAAGATAAGGTCGAGAAATAATAAATTTTATTGTTGTTTATACTAACTACCCCCCACTGAGAGCATTCCTTTGTTGATACTGTGAAAATAATAACTATAAACACTTGTAACAATATCTACATTCAGTGAGATACCCACTAGATATAGACAGATAGAAGCAGATGTTTTAAATGAAAAAGCATCTTGTTGGATTATGTACTATGAAGTGCAGGATTGGAAGGACACCTTAAAGACTATATTTGCTTGTATATTAAACTTTTCACGTTTCCTATCTAATGCCACCAATTACATAACAATTAAGTTGTTAACCATAACATAACCTATCACATCGAATCGCAACTGACTTATATTTTTCCTTTGTCATATTTTGACACTGATAGAACGTCATAACTTGATAATTCACTCACGCAAAATCAACCAACTGGATTAATTTTACATTGAGTATTGAAAGTAAATAAATTATATTTTAAAGATAAGTATTGAAAACCTCTTTTTATTCTGATACAATCAGAATGAATAAAGAAATGCAGTAAAGTGCAGTTGAGCGAAACTTTTTTCAAGTGTATGCCCATTAATGCTCTTGAAAGTAACTACTGAAGTTTTTAATTATAAATAAGCCATTGGTACGTGACCAGGATCAAACCGTGGCACCCAAATATAAGCAGTTACAAAACACAAAGACGTATAAACTTCATAATATTGAAAGTTTGAAAACTTTTCACACGTTTATACTGAAGGCAATGTACACAATTTATCGCTTCATTAAAGTGCCAATAGAGTTCTATTATCATTCCTAAAGCTATGAAATATTTCAAAGAATCTCCGCCCAAGTTAGTGATACAACATCGTTAAAAGTTGGCTCCAACTTCCGGGACCTGTCACTGTGCTAAATGTGAGTTCTACCACCCCATACCACCCTTTATAATTGAGCGCATGTCAAAATTAATATCTTTACTAAAATTTTGCTAAATATGTATGGTTAACTAAGTAGTTTGTGATCTATTTATTTATATAACTAGCTATCTTGTTGTAAGTTTTCGGGAAAAAAAGGTAGGTATCTACTATGTTTAAAACTTTGCAAAAAATATTAAATTCAAGCTTCTGTACGCTGTTTCACCCGCGTGGAAATAGATCCAAAAAGAAATAATCCCGTGGCTGTAATGTGCTCCTCCCCCGCCCGCTTTCGCGGTATAAAAAGTAGTATATGTCATTATCTGACCCCTAAACTACCACTATGCAAAAAATCATGTCGATCCCGTGAAGAACAAAAATAAATCTATCCCACGGGAACCATACCTACATTTTCCGGGATAAAAATTAGCCCATGTGCTATTCCAGACTATAATCTATCTCAGTGCCAAATTTCATCCAGATCCGTGTTCTAGCGTGATTGAGTAACAAACATACATACATCCATACAAACTTTCGCGTTTATAATATTATTGGGATAATAGTAGTTTATGAAACGGGTTTCCTAATAGGGGTAATTTATCCACGAGTGTTTTAATTCTGAGTTATGTGCCCGTTCATACACTACTTTATCTAATCCCATGCAATAGGTATTTTATATAATTGACTAATTTCTTAATCGACAAATTGGTTACCTACCGCCCATGCGCGTTAACTGTCAAGTGACTCGCACATGCGCGTGTCGATATTTTCATAGAGTTTAATGTGGCTGTATAAGACATATCCTCAACCCTTTCTGAATTTAAAAAAATAACAAAACATTACGATATCGTTTTTGTATGAATTACAGACGCGTGTATTATAAAACATATCATTATGAAGTATAATTCGATTTTGTAATAGAAAACTTTACGATAAAAGAGTAAATAAACATGATTATCAAATTAGTTTATCTACTTGTCCCATATATTTTTGGCAACAGTATTTTTAAAGTGTTCAAAATAGCATTTTCAAAATTAAATTTATTAATGTAAATTGGTCACCTGTATTCGCCTCAGTAGGTCCGATCCAATTTGTAAATCTCTTGTATTTAATTAAGAATTATTTCGTACATTTTAACGTTTAATGTTTATTACGAAATAAAAGAGTTTTCGTGAATTAATTAGAAAATTATTAGGGAGACAAGTTTTCCTCTATTCTATTTAAGAATTTTTTACATCTTCTTCTTATATTATCGCGTCACCAATGTTCATCGGTGATTGCCAATGTCAAGTATTATAGCCTTCATATTGTTTCTAGCCGATAATCCCGCCGACCGCGATAAGTCTTATTAGTCGTCGACTAATCACAACCATCACAGCACGGACATGATTAAACTGGATTCCCCATCACGTCTCGATGGGCGCTTGCGTTATTCACCAAGGTGTGACATGGAATCTCCTATTTTTTTATTATGGCTCCATCAGGATTTTGATGATTCCGCCAATGTCAAGTATTCACAAGACGTCACAGCAACAATAAGATTTTTCCGAATCACAACTATCACAGCACTGGATTCCCCATCAGTTCACGACGAGACGCGTGCTTGGTCGCCATATTATGATGTAGAATCCCAAGTTCTCCTCATTTTGACGGCGATATTTTGAGTCGTTAGTTATTTTGAGGTAATTTGAAATCGAAAGGTCTCTTAGAGTAATTTAGGGCAGGCTAGTCTTTATCCTGAGAAAATAATGTTATTCCCTCGGGAAATTATTTCCTATTGGAATACCAACTAATATTATAAATGCGAAAATGTGCTTGTTTGTTGTGAAAGTGACAGAGGCTACTTTTTGTCACATTAAAAAAAATATTTGTTTGTCCCTCATAGTCTCAAAAGCTAGGAGGCCGATTTTGTTATTTGCGATTAGGTATATTGATTCATGAGAAAGGTTTAGGTGTCTATAAAACCTCACGCTAGACGTAGCGTGGGAGACGAGCTGTTAGCATATGATAATGTGCGTCCGTGGCCGAGTGGTTAAGGCGTCTGATACTAAACAATCGTACCACGTTTCGATCCCGGTTATACAATTTTTTTTTTTATAATTAAAATTATGTACATAATCCGACAAACCACACTTAGAGGCTTTTCCATCTAAATATACTTCAACAGAACTGGCCACTCGTTAGGTATAGCCTCACAAATACTATCGCCTAAATGAGAGAGATTTAGTCTTCCGCTGAGTACCCTGGGACTGATAACACAGTTTCTGGAGCCGTAAGGTAACCCATGAATAAAAAAGGCATTAGCAGTCCATGCCTTAAAACTATGAAATAACAGTGGTTCTTTTAAGAAAAGTAAAGATAGGTCTGAATACTTTTATCAGGTATATAGGCGTATGTTACGCCTATATATTATAACAATTAAACCACACGTAAATTCACTTGGTGTATTTCAATAAACATAATATTAAACCTCGTGTTTAACTAAATTAAAATAACACGTCTCTATCGTACATGTCTCTGTCTGACGTCCATTGACATTACCTTCTTAATGTATCGTGTCACCATACAATGTCGCCACATGACCCCCCACGAAGAGAGGAAGGTTACAGATTAAACGGAATTTTTAATATTACTTTGCGTCCCGCACGAGATGTATAAATAGATGATGGTAATGCGGATGATGGTAATGCGGATGATGGTGATACTGATGATGGTGGCTTAATGAAGGTATTGAAAGGAATAGGAGAGTCGGCCTGGGTGGCTGTGTAAGCAGGTTTTACGCGGTTTATACTCACGACTACTTCCTTGTTCTTTATAAGAAGTGTCAGTGTTTTGTCAGAACGGCTAATCTAATCACAGGGTAAGGTCCAGAGTAAGGTGACTCTAGGGGAGGTTTTACGTGATTAGCACGCAAGAAAACATGTGAAGCCGTTGAAATGTCTTTAAAAACAAAAATGTTAGTTTGACTATGACTAGAAACAGGGACAGGTCTAAGATCTGCCATATTTTTTCTCAGTTGTGTAAGAAAATCTATAGAAGAAACAGGAACGTCATTATTGGACGAAGAAACAACCATTTCTCCAGGAAGGCGAAGTGATTCTCCGTACACAAGTTCGGCAGAAGAAGATTTGAGATCTTCTTTCAACGCCGCTCGCATTCCTAAAAGTACTATAGGTAAAGCTTCTATCCACGATTCACCGTGACAACGTAATGACGCCTTCAATTGCCTATGAAAACGCTCCACCATACCGTTTGCGCAAGGGTGGTAGCTAGTGGTGCGTAGCTTTTTAGTACCAAATTGAAACATAAGGCGACGGAAAAGGTCCGATTCAAATTGTCGTCCTTGATCCGTGGTAATATGTGTTGGAAGGCCGAAGCGAGAGATCCATCCGTTAATAAGAGCCCTAGCCGTCTCTTGGGCAGTGATGCCTTGCATGGGCCAGGCCTCAGGCCAACGAGTGAATCTATCAACAGCTGTAAGGAGATAACGCATTACCATCATCTATTTATACATCTCGTGCGGGACGCAAAGTAATATTAAAAATTCCGTTTAATCTGTAACCTTCCTCTCTTCGTGTTTATTTTTACTATTTTTTTTTACCAATTTACTACTGACATTCAGCATATCAAAGGTGTGGATAATCACGTCGGGGTCACCATTTATATAGGTGTATGTTACGCCTATATATTATAACAATTAAACCACACGTAAATTCACTTGGTGTATTTCAATAAACATAATATTAAACCTCGTGTTTAACTAAATTAAAATAACACGTCTCTATCGTACATGTCTCTGACGTCCATTGACATTACCTTCTTAATGTATCGTGTCACCATACAATGTCGCCACAGGTATATATACAATTGCAATTGTATATATATTTATGATGGATACACATGTAAGAAAAAGTGGTTTTTAATTTATAAGTATATGGCGTATAATAACTTCATCTAGCTATCATTTCGCATATAAATGTATATGTGTCCGGACCGACGAATTGCCGGCCAGAAATGCCCGACCCAGGCATACACGACTTCGTGCTAAGATATTCTCGGGTCGAGTATACTCGGGCAGGGCAATGCATGGTCTTGTGCCGAAAACATGTCGCGAACACAGGTCGCGAATCCGTAAGATTTTCCCTTAAATAAATTTTCACTTCAAACACTCTTCCATATCCACGGTAGTCGCAGGAGCCAAGTCACTAGTCTTTGATAAAATTGTTTGTCAACATTATTTTCACCAGTACGTTATGAACTTGTAAGCATGAAATAGGGCTCAATGAGAAAAACTTGGTTTTTCTTTGGGCACCCTGGGGTGAGCAATATTTTTGTTATGGTTTACTCTGGCCACGTCGGAACTTATAAAAGCCGTGGTAGTACAAAAATCAACACAAACCGGTTACTAACCTCACTTGAAACCCGACAATTCTGTACCAAAGAAATAAAGCACAAAGAGCAGAGAATTCAATTTACTTATGCATACATGATGCACATTTATATTCTGAGAACTAAGTTCACACTCTGTGCATATAGTATGCACATGAGAGAGATTATTGTCTTTACAAGGGTTTAATGAAGATTTAATGCCATCAGAGCGTTCATACTGGAACTTGACAAGTCTTGAAATTATATACTTGTACTTAATTTATTTCTTTAATTATTTCTTATATTGTACTTACTTGTTAAGTAGCGCATAAAAAGTAAGTACAATATAAGTTTATAATAATAACTAAAGATGGGTGACCGTCTATAAATTAAAAAATAGAACAAGTTTTACAGTAGTCTACTATGGCCGTTATAACATTAAATAATAAAATTAAAATTAAAGGGGGTCGTGAAAGAAACGTGTTTTATTCGGCGTTATTTGCTCGATCTTAATAATGGCAATTAATACAAACGTCTAACTAGTATAACTGTAATGAATAATAAAAACCGTCAGACTCCCGCTAAGTTGACCCTGCGCCATACAGGGGCGTCAAACTTGGTCTGACCTTAGTGCATACTATTTGGTGTACGGAAATCGTCGTGTGCGCATGGCCGGTTTTTTTAAATACTTACGTGACAGCTGAGTATTTGTAACTAACTAAATGTGGACATAGTTACTAACGATTTAGCTACGCCACAATACTGAATTTGTAAGGCTTCTTCGCCAAGAACACTGTCAATTTTCCCATATCTTAAAAAAGCACTTTCTATTAAAAGTTCCAATATTTATTCTATTTACGTCATTAAATACAAAAATCATGATGTCACTTATGTCTTATACCCTTTGGAGTTCATGAATGATTGATTGAATTTTAATTGAGATTGATAGTAAAACCGTACCAATCACTGCCTGAAATATTGGGTCAAAAACATTAATTTCAAGACAAAAGACATTGAAAGTCTGTTATTTGTAAATAAATCAATATTTAGGCTACTTTAGTGCAATACAATACTAATAGGTAGGTTATTAATAGTACTTGTCTTGTTTAGTGAAAGGGTTGAGAAAATGCCGCAGGCTATAAAGCCCTTGTAGAGTGTTTTTAAAGCTTCTGTAATTTGTTCGTTGGTAAGTATTTTTTTTATGTTCCAAATAGTCTGAATATTATTATTAGAACGATTGGAAGAAAATTTGGAAAAGTTTATTGGAAAATTCGAGAAAAACTGAAAGTGCGTTTTTGTATGGACCTACTCAAGAACGGGCGAAGCCGGGTCGGATATTTTATAAAAAAATTAAAGCTTTTATTATATTTTTTTCTATCTTAATGGATTGCCTAACAGCTCCCGAAACCGTGTTGCAGGGTACCCAGCGGAAGACCAAGTCTCCCTCTTTTAGCCGATGGTATTTATGAGGCCATACCTATTGGCCAGTTCTGTTGAGGTATACTTAGATGGAAAAGCCTCTGTGTGGTTTGTCAGATTTTGGTAGATGGTCAGGTTTGAACCGTGGTCTGTGAACCACTCGGCCACCAACGCATTTTATAGTATAAATTTAATGCATTTTTTTTATACCTTTTACTTTAATAGACTTAATTCCCTTTTTAGTTTGCTCTACACGGACGTTGAAATACCTATACAAGTCTTATTGCTTCGAATTTCAAAGAAAAAATAATTTCTAGCAATTTGTAACCAATTACCAGTAGAATCGACTCGTTCAAGACTTGAGCTCAATATGTAAGATTTCTGAAATTGCTTCGTTCAATGAAATAGTAATAAAGTATCATTATAGGACATACTAATATTATAAAGAGAGAGTGTGGGTTTGTTTGTAAAATATGTAGTCAAAAAGTACTGGACCGATTTAAGAAAATCTTTCACCGCTATAAAGTCAGAATAGACATTGTTTTTACATTTTGGAAAATTCCATAACTGGAGTTGGGTGTGGGAGAAAAGCTAGCAAACCTATTAATGATACGTGAAGTAGAAATATCAGTTCTATAATGACTATAATTATGAGCCAATACATAAGTCACATGTGATACTAAAATACTTTTCATAGTCGAAATTACGCAGAAGCAATCAAAATTTTCATATAGGAAATACAATTTCGTAAGCCCAATTTTCTAACCCGCCCAGAAATAAAATTTAATATTTAAAAATCCATACTAATATTATAAATGAAACTAGATACGGATAATGCTTGAACTCTAGAGAAGGAATTAGGCTACTTTTTTTTTTAACCATCCCTATAAGGGCACATAATAATTATGGGATGAAAGTCAATACAAGTAATAAATATATCTATCTTTCTCGGTTCTGAATCGGCTGTATTAATTTACAATGGCCTAAACAACACAATTTATGAAACTGCACTTCAGATATTATGTTATTTAATTTTAAATTAATTTTTGCGAATTCAGCACGTATTGCTAACTTAAACATAATACTTACGCAAAATATCCGTCGATCCATACGGCAACAAACTTGCGAAGATGAACACAAGTAAAAGAACTCCACTCCTTCTCAGCATCAGTTGCCACATTTTTTTAACATTGGTTCACTGTAAATCGTAATGTTATTTAAAGTATCTACAACTGATATGATTATAAAAGCGGCAACCTACACCAATTTCATAACTCTATTCTTAAAACGATAAAAAACACACAAAACTGTTATTTTTTCGTTGCACAAAATAACACGCAAATAAGCGATTAAGGGGCGAAGCTAAAAGTTCGGTTCGTCACGGTTTTCCGAGAAAAGTTTTCGCGTAAAGTTTTCTTCAGGACACGTCCTTTACCACCGGTGGTTTTAGAATAACTGGGGTTGCAAGGTAGTAGCTGTGCATTGACTCCAGCCGCTCCGCCCCTATAGCGTTGTCTTTTTCTAATCGGTAAAAGCCTTCAAATTTTCTCCGAATCCTACTGCTAGTAAAATTATGTGATTTAGGATTAAGTGCGCATTTGTTATCGCATAAAATAACATTTTATAAAGCTATGCGACGATCGATTGTGAAAGGAACTCAAACGGTTTATTTTCAGGTTTGTTTTGTAACTAATTTTGTATTCATTTTTAAAGCTCATTTTTGCGTTCAATAGTTTCCGTGCTTGAGTTTGCACTTCTGAAAATTTCACTTTAATATAAACAACTCACTAAAAGTGAACATTGATACCAATTTCTCTGACCACATCGCAAAATATAGTTAGTTTTTTGTGGATATTTATCAATAACATTGGATGGTGTGTACTCAGGGTTGTATAAATTACTTTTTCCAAATTACTTGGTTATGTTTACCTAAACTAAATGATATCAATAGGTGAAAAACCGGTCAAGTAAGAGTCGAACTGAGAGTTCCGTCAAATTTGTAGGCATTTAGCAATACCTGAATCTTGACAGAAAATATTTGTCTTTAGATCTTGTGGCTTACGATGGCGATATTGAGCAATAATTTAGCAAATGGTACCTACAATATTTAGTTTGAAATTTTTAACAAACGTATTCAAGCAAAGTCTTATCATTCTCATAGCAAAATGTCCGATTTTAACAGTATTTACTGAACTGGACATAGAAAAACAATGGATTGTACCAGAGGTAATTATTATTTAATTTATGCAAGAGGTTCCCAAACGTTTTTACGCCGTAGACCCACTTGCCCATATGCCCTTTACTCAGCAAGTAGAAATCGATATGGGGGTCCATATAGACCACTTTGGGAAACGATGCATTTTACAATTTGACTAGTGTAAGTTTCTCCCACTCAAGTATCATTTTTAAAACTAAATTTTGACCACTGATCGTTTCGTTCGCTAAGTGTTGTTCTTGAATACGAGTATGAGTCTACTATCTAGAAAAAAATCAGTCAATAAATTACCAATAATGTTCATAACATAAAATTTGAAACCTATAATCTTATAATGCATAGTTTAATTTATATTAAAGACAATAAATTGGAGACTGATCATCCCTAATGATCATTACAATAAAATATATCTACAATGCTAAAACATTATATATATAAATAAACCTATAAATAAAAAAAATCATCAAGATCGCTGCCTTCTGGGAGAGTGCCCATAAGGCTGGCTGCATTGCCACGTTGAATGGCGATGCTGATCCTTTGTGCCAAATATAATTATATAAAAATGGATGTTGGTATACTCAAAAACTACTGGAGCTAATAGAGACTGATTCACAAGAAAGGTTTGCGTGTATGAAACATCACGCTAGGTCTTTTGGGAGCGGTGAGCATGTGATATTAAAAATCCACGGGCGAAACCGAGGCGGGTCGCTAGTTTATAATGTAATTTAGGTTTAGTCAAATCGATTTACGATTCAAAATTCATTAATCTTAGATTTAACAGATAAGTATATATTTGAATAGACATCGAATACATGACCTGTCATTGTTTACATGCATTAGCACATAAAAATAAATTCTTGTTAGTTTATTATATACTAGATTTTCACCCTGGCTTCGCCCGTGAAATTATGATATCACGCTCACTTAGGACCGCGATATCTTTCGTTTTCATTTTGACTCGAACGAAGGTCAAAAATGTTCAAGTCTAAATGTCTAATTCGGATAACTACTTGCAAACTGTCGGTAAAACTTTGAAAATGTATTGTAGGTAATTGTACCTATAGACGCTTAATCCTCTGTTCACCACAAAGTTCGGAATTAGGAAGTAGGTACTTTGTTAGCGTAATAATTTAATTACAATTTAGCCACAAAATATTTAACAAAATTTCTCAGAAGCATCTTTCATGTAATCGGCCACGCTCTTTACTAGACTTTAATTTTGTAATCTTATTCAATTTTTTACAAAAGGACCATTTTGAAGGGCTTGTTGTGGGTGAAACAGATATCTACATCAAAGTGAAAATTAATATTTTTACCGGCGGCGAGCGGCGAGCGAACAACCGCAACTAAGAAGCCTTTTAACGTCCGGCTTATTCGAGGAGCTCGAAAATATTTTGTAATTAGTATTACAACTATACAATCCTAACCAATATTATAAACGCTATCATTATTATTAATAAACTCGAATTAGCAACGTATTAACTAAACTGTATTTCGTCTCCGTCTATCATAATTAATTGCAGATTTGTTAGAGGGTGACGAAATACAGTTTAGTTAAAACGTCGCTAATTCGAGTTTATTAATAATAGTGTAAGTGCTTGTTTTGTTGTTTGTTCTTTTTTCATGTGAAACAAGAAGAAATGGTTGGAGATTTTTATCCCGGAAAATATCTTATTGTCCTGGAAAAGTTTAATTTTAATAACAAATTTTCGTCTTCCGCTGGGTATCATGGGACCGATAACATGGTTCCGGAAGGCATAAAGCAACCCATGAATGTATAAAAAACCGGCCAAGTGCGATTCGGACTCGCATACGAAGGGTTCCCCGTAAGAATACGCATTATAGTTACACTTTAGACATTTGTATGTTTTGCTATTGTAACGAATAGGTACTTAAATCGCACAAATAAATACCTAAACACATCAAGGTCGATAGACGTCTCTAGAAACATCCAGAGAGAATCAACTACAAACGAAAATGGACCGTATGCGCCTAGCTATAGGTACCAAAATCGGCCGCGGTCGGTGTGTAGGTATTTGGCACCGAGCCGCATCGAGACGCGTCTACAACTTTGTGCAACAATCTCGGCGTTTCTCGAATGTTCGGTGGGCAATATAAACAGAGGATCAAAGCGAAACAGTGAAGTGGAATTTAGTGCGAATAAGTGTTATTCTATAGTGTTCATTTATTTAACTGTATTTTTGTGGTGTTAAAGTAAAGTTTGTCTATTTAATCGGTATTTTAAATCTCTTCGAACCCTAGCTCGTAACAAATTGGTGTCAGGAGTGTGGGATTAAAAAAATGCCGATTACACCACGTGACTCGTCGTCATCACGGCGACCCAAAACACGACAAACTACTGCTGGACATCACGAAGAGGAGGTTGACGAGACTGCTGCTGTAGCCGCTGCTGGTGCTGCTGGGAATGCTGCTGTTGGTGCTGGAGCTTCTGCTGGAGTTGATACGGGTGCTGCGGGTTCTGCGGGTGCTCCCCAGGCATTCGATATGGGGATGCTGGTTTGGCTGATGGAGGAACAGACCCGACGTCAGGAGGAGCAGGCCCGACGTCAGGAGCAGCAGACTCGGCAGCTATTGGAGGAGCAGGCCCGACGTCAAGAGGAGCAGGCCCGACGTCAAGAGGAGCAGTCTGCTAGGCTAAAGGAGCTGCTTTCAGAATCACTGGGAAAGGTGACTATGGAGGTGAAGCAGCTACAGAGGGTTACAGACATGCACGAGGAGAGAATCGAAGACCTCGACATCCGGTACGAAGACCTCCAACAGCACTATAAGGATCTCCATAAGGAAATACAGACAAGGATGAGCGGAGAACAGGATACAAGACTTAACGACCGCTACGGAGAGTTGGAGGCACGACTTGACAGCCAATGCGAGAGGCTTCAGAATGAAGTGAGAAAACTGAAGCTGACCGCTCCTGTTTCTGGAGGCGCCATCGTCTCCGGCCCCCGAGTCAAGGTGCCGCCGTATGACGGGACTACGTCCTGGACAGCGTACAAATTGCAGTTCCAAACGGTCGCCTCTGCCAATGGCTGGACAGACGAGCAATCTCTGACCGCCTTGACAGTGGCTTTAAGAGGCCGCGCACTGTCTGTTCTGGAAGCCTCTCCAGACAGCTGCACCACGTACGGGAGCCTGATCGAGGCAATGGACTCCAGGTACGGCGACAAACACCTGGAGCACGTGTACCGAGCGCAGCTGAGGGACAGGACGCAACATGCTGGTGAGAATCTGCAACAATGGGCTCTGGAGATTGAGAAGATCGTGAGGAAGGCGTACCCATCTGCCGGACAAGAGTTCATTGCTGCGAACCTCGTTCAAGCATTCATCGACGGCATCCGCAGCATGGAGGTCAGAGCTGCAGTTCGACTGGGCCACCACAGCGCCCTGAAAGATGCACTGGCCCATGCTCTAGAGGTGGAAGCCGTGAGACATGAGCCTCGTTCTCAGCGATTGCGACAAGTGGCGGAGGAGGCTACTCCAACAACGACACCTGTAGCAGAGAGGCGTAGCTACTTACCCCGCTGCTTCTACTGCCACAAGCTGGGGCACCTTAAAGCTAGCTGCCCAGCGCTTAAACGACAAGGCACGCATCAACGAGTGCCGAAACGGGACGTTGGAGCTGATGTCCGTGCTGTAACTACCGAGCTTCGGAGAACAGCCCCAAAAGTTACCATCCGACAAGTTTTCGACGGGAACAGTCTGGTGATCGCCGGCGAGGTCAACAGGACGCCATGTGAGATGACGATCGAACATCGACGAGGACGGACGCATGGCAACGCTGACGCACTGTCACGCAGGCCGTGCCCTGAAGGTTGTAAACACTGCTCGAGGCGTAAAATCGGTGATTCTGTCATCAAAGTGATTACGACTAACAACCTTAATGACGAATGGGCGAACGAGAAGACGAGAGACGAGCAACTCAAGGATAACAACTTGGCGCCGATAATGGAATGGAAGACGCAGAATGTTCCAAGGCCCGGCTGGAATATTGTATCAGCAATGAGTTCCACCACGAAAAGCTACTGGGCTCAGTGGGAAAGTCTAGTGCTGCACAACGGGTTGCTGTACCGCAAGTGGGAGTCGCCAAGTGGACAGGAGACATTGATGCAGCTGGTCGTGCCTAGGTCAAAGGTGCGCGCAGTGCTTGAGTGGAATTTAGTGCGAATAAGTGTTATTCTATAGTGTTCATTTATTTAACTGTATTTTTGTGGTGTTAAAGTAAAGTTTGTCTATTTAATCGGTATTTTAAATCTTAAATATTAATTTTATTTTAATTTTTTTTTTTAATAAAATAATATAACTTAATATTCTGTGAATATTTCAAGCGTCTACCTGTTGCCGTTATCAATATCGAGCAAAAACGAGCAAAAAAACACGTTTCTTGTATGGGAGTCCCCTTAAATATTTAGTTTATTCTGTTTTTAACCGACTTCCAAAAAAAGAAGGAGAAGGTTCTCAATTCGGACCGTATTTTTTTTTTTTTTATGTATGTATGTACATCGATAACTCCGCCAATTGTGAACCGATTTTGATGGTTTCTTTTTTAATCGTCAGATAATTCTTCCGGATTGGTCCCATTTTTATCTCATAAATTTTTTCAGAAATTTTGAAAAAACTGACTTTATAAGTACATTTTTCTTTATATCTCGATAAAATATGTACCGATTTTGACAACTTATTTTTTTCAAGACATAATAATTTCTCGACATTATCTCACAGACATATGACGAAAATCGGTTCAGTAGTTTTTCAGAAATTCAGTAATTAATTTCTGTTTACGGCTGAAAATTATGTATCAGAAAAAGCCTTAGCAACGGTTGCTATTGACACGAAGTTGTCAATTTTCGTGACGATGGTCTAGCGGTTAAATGTAATGGGGTGCATAGGATGCACAAGCACATTAAATGGTTCAAATCACATCCACAGGGGTATTTTTTTTTAATTTTCCATCAATATTTTTTTAGTTGCGATATTATTCGTCTGTCAAGTCAGCAAAATCACTTAAAAGGGTAAAATAAACCTTTTAAAAAAAAGTGCACCGACTTCAAAAATTTGCACTGAAAAGTAAAAAATAATAAATATTTCGTCGTAGAATTTGAAGACAGTTGGTGCCAAATTAGAAACAACTTAGTTCCCAAATTCACTAATATAGACAATTCATTAGGAACCTACGATCATCAGTAGGTACATACAAACATAGATAATATTGAACAGAGCTTTATCTTCTTAGATATTTACTTAGTTTTGTATCCTAATTTGGCACCAACCGTCTTCAAATTCTACGACGAAATATTTATTATTTCTTACTTTTCAGTGCAAATTTTTGAAGTCGGTGCACTTTTTTTTAATGGTTTATTTTAGTATTTGTTGTTATAGCGGCAACAGAAATACATCATCTGTGAAAATTTCAACTGTCTAACTATCACGGTTCATGAGATACAGCCTGGTGACAGACAGACGGACAGAGGAGCCTTAGTAATAGGGTTTCCGATTTTACCCTTTGGGTACGGAACCCTACAAAAGAATTTTATACCCATGTGAAACCGAGGCCGGTCGCTTGTAAAGGATAAAGATTTGTCGTTACGTACATACAATCCTACTAATATTACCTATAAACTAGAAACCCGAGCCGGCTTTGCTTCGATACCTTTTTTTAAAGAAAAACACAATTTTAAATTGTAAAGATTACGGACATTATTTAATTTTGAATGTTACACAATTGTTTACTACATAATTTTGTTTATTAGGTAGCATATCTTATGAGATCACGCTGGTGGTAAATCAGCCGACAAACAGTTCAGTGGTTATCAAGATTTTTGAAAATAAGATTTGTTTGTTTGTTTGTCCTTTTTTGTAATTTTGAACCGATTTCAAAAAATGAGGAGGTTCTCAATTCGTCGGAATCTTATTTTTTATGTACCTATGTTCCCCGATTATTTGAAAACGTCTTGACCGATTTGGCATTTTTTTTTGTTGTAGTGGTATACTTTCCAGGTGGTCCCATGGTCATCAAACAATGATGGGATCCTGGAGAAATCGAGAACTCTTCAAATTTTATAGGCACACTTGAAGCGATTTGGGTATTTTTATTTATATTGACTTGTGCATTTCAGTGTACATTTTTTGAAGTTGGCACACTTTTTTTTTGCACAGAGATATTGAAGGCCACATTTTCAGGAAGGGTATCGAATATGGAGCATAGAAACCTAGTTACAACCGCTAAGCTATAAAGTCTACGATAAAAAATCACATAAACGGACACGTTACGGTTTTACTAAGTTCTTGAATTGCGGTTCTATTGCCGGTTTCAAAGTAGATATTTTTAACTACAATGCAACCTGCCGACGTAGTGGCGCCAAGGCAACATGCTTTTCTACGAAATGGTTCACTTTGCTCCCTCGATTCTATGGAGTCGATTATTTATGTTAACTATTTATATAGGTTGGTTCTTTACTTGTAGGTCTCTTTGTCAAGGACTATCGACTTTTATTGGTGTTCATGTGGAGGTTTACGAAGTTACTTTTTTCCAAAAAAATGCTAGGTGTTTTAATTTAAACCTTTCATACATGCTCGGCGATTGTGTGTACTTCGCTATGATGAATATAAAAGAAGCGAAAGAAGTATGTCTGGATCATTCTATTGTCTCTGCCTACCCCTCTTAGGATAAAAGGCGTGATGATTGATAGATAGCTTTCTTTTCTAAAAGATATCGTTATTAAACAAAAATCAGATTTTTGGCTGTATGATCTAGCCCTTTTTGCCTTCCAACAAAATGGAGAATATGCCAGAAAACAAAAATAATAATTCTAAGTATAAGTAAGTTTCATTAAAATCCATTGAGCTGTTTCGGAGTATGTTATGCTTGAGTAACACAGACATTTCAACTATTGTTGCAATTTTCAGGAAATTTTAAATAAATTTATTTAATTGATATCGCGTTGTTACAAATTATTATCACTTTATATATATAAATATAGAAAGAATAAAAGATTGACTATAATCCCCGGATTATAACATGACCAAAAATGGCGGTTTTGCCCGTTTGCGGATGTGTTAAAAAATAAAAAATAATTGTATTGTTATGTATAGATATAGTTATACAATTCCAGAATATAAAGGTAAAGTAGAAATTAATAGCAGCTGGAGAATAAAAAAATTGTGTTCTGCGCAAAAGTCAAGTTATAATCCGCGACCTATACAAAGATTGATATGGCAGAAGTGAAAGTAAATGCTGGCAGAGGTCGAAATGGGTGTAATTTTATTGTCCATATACAAAATATTGATTGAAGACAATGTTAAAATGTTCGCCAAACGAGTAAGGATCGTAGCAAATGACATTCAATTGTCTCTACCTACCGTTATAAAGGCAATAGATACAAATAGCATACAAATACATGAAATAATATACAACAACATTAAACGCCGGAGGGAATAACTGATAAGAAATCGAAACATTTAAACCCATTTACCAATATGATTAGACAATTACACAATGGCTCTAGGCAATAAAGTGAAACTCAAGTAATGAATATAGGTACATACTATTATTTATAATACCAGCTTTCTACCCCGGCTTCGCCCGTGGAAATCTATAGAGTCGGTTTTTAGGGTTCCGTACCCAAAGGGTAAAAACGGAAACCCTATTACTAAAACTCCGCTGTCCGTTCGTCTGTCTGTCTGTCTGTCTGTCCGTCTGTCACCAGGCTGTATCTCATGAACCGTGATAGTTAGACAGTTGAAATTTTCACAGATGATGTATTTCTGTTGCCGCTATAACAACAAATACTAAGAAACAGAATAAAATAAATATTTAAGGGGGCTCCCAAACAACAAACGTGATTTTTTTTTTGCTGTTTTTATAGATAATGGTACGGAACCATTCGTGCGCGAGTCCGACTCGCACTTGGCCGATTTTTTTAATGGTCTGAAAGAGGGAGACTTTGTCTTCCGCTGAGTACCCTAGGACAGAAATACGGTTTTGGGAGCTGTAAGGCAAACCGTGACGAAAGGAAAAAAAATATTCAAAGAAATTGCTCCATATTAAAAACATGATTTTCTTATATGATTTGAATGTTCTTTATTCTTACTGCTGCTGGAAATGTTACATAATAATTTATCCCAATAAAGATTACGAGGATAAAAAGTCCCACTCTCTGCCCCTCGAACTAAACATTTCTGTGCAAAAAAACACGTCGATTTGCTTCGTTTTAACGTGAAAGACAAACAAACCACACACATGTTTTTTTTATATGTATGTTCCCCGATTACTTGAAGACGCCTGGACCGATTTGGAAGATTTTTTTTTGTTTGAAAGGGTATACTTCCCAGGTGGTCACATGGTCATCAGGTCAGGATCTTGGAGAAATCGAGAACCCTTCAAATTTTATGGGCACACTTGAAGCGATTTGGCTATTTTTTTACAGTGACTTGTGCATTTGCTTTCGGAAAGCACACTTTTCAGTGCATATTTTTTGAAGTCGGTACACGTTTTAAAAAAAGGCAATTATATAGTTACGTATTAAAAATATCAGTTAGATGGAAGGACATAAAGAGTTCTATTCTAATACATTCAAACAATGTTTAATTCAATTCAATTCTTTTGTCTTTATTATTTTTTGTTCGTAACAAGACAACTTTTCTGTGACATTTAAAAACAACAGTTCAACAAAGTTTTATACAAATCTGTACGATTACTTATTGAAAGAAACCCGACAAAGAATCCTTACAAAGAAACCTACGTAACTTTGAAAGTAGTGATATTAGACATAATATTCTACTTGTTTTGTAGAACAAAAGTATCATGTTACACGATATTCTTTGTTTAAATATTTTATAAAAACTTCTTTTTTTTCACGGATAGCTTTACAGCTCCTGAAACTGTGTTCCAGGGTACCCAGCGGAAGACCAAGTCTTCCTCTTTTATGATTTTGAGGCTATAACCTAACGAATGGCCAGTTCTGTTGAGGTATATTTAGATAGAAAGTCATTAAGTTTTTCGGATTATGTACCTACATAAGTTTTTAATTATAAATACCCGTATACATGGTCGGGATCCAGGATCGAACCGTGGTCCGTTTAGTTATAGGTAGAGAGATGGCGACAGAAAGTGGTTGTAAGCACATGCCGGCAGAAACCCTATTTTTCGTGTAGTCTGTGCCCCCCTCTACAAATTCTAGTAGGCGAGTAGGGGTCCAGCGCTTGTCGGTACGCCGCTAAGGCGCTTTAAAAAAAACCTCTCCTACTAGCTGGCAAAAAATGAGTGAACAGCATTTGTGAGGGGGGGGGACCTCTCGGTTGTATGAAATTTTTTTTCGGCCAATTTACTCCCTTCAGTTTGTTTTTAATTCTTTTTTTTGTTTTTTTTTAAGAATTTTGCAAGTCGCTGCAGGGAGTAAATTGGCAGAAAATATTTTTCTTACAACCGAGAGGTTCCTACAAATGCTGTTCACTCATTTTCTGTCAGCTAGTAAGAGAGGTTTTTTTAAAGCGCCTCAAGCGCTGGACCCCTACTCGTCTACAAGAATTTGTAGAGGGGGGGCTCAGACTACACGAAAAAGAGGTTTTCTGCCGGCAAGTGCTTACAACCACTTTCTGTCGCCATCTCTCCACCTATTAATACCAGACGTCTTAACCACTCGGTCACCTTAAATTTATTTAATTTTCTGAAAATAACAGTTAAATATTCTTTCAAATCGGTCCAAAAATGGATGTTGATGAAACTTTACGGGACCATAGTGTGCATTTAGACTTAGAGTCTGCTTTTTATTTCTTTTCAATATCTTAAAGGGTTCTGTTGAAAAATAAAATAATGTATTGCCCATGTGGGGTTAACAGTGATAGGTATCAAATGATTACAGGCCAAGTCGTGGGCCGCACCTAGTTACTTCGTAAAATGAATCAAGAATATTTTAAAATAGAGTTCAAGCATTACTAAAAGGTTATTTAAGTACTTGCTATAATTTATAAAAGTTAAAAATCAGTTAAACTTATCTCACGAATGCATGAAATATAGTAAAGAAATATTACAGTTCAAAGGCATAGAGTTAATTTTAAGTTCAAATAGAAATAAAAATAAACGTTAACTTAATCTTCAAGAGAATTTTTTCCATTTTCTCATTTCTTGCGACAAAACAAGTGTAACTTACCTACTTTTTACATTGTGTATTTAGTTTCAACACGAATATAAAACTAAAGTATTACTGACTTTTAACATGCCATTATTAAAATGTAAAATTTACAAGTCACGAGAAGAGTTAGCGCCAGCTCGCTTTCGCTGTCTAATCCTTCATAGATATAACAAAATGTTGTAGGAAATAATTGTGTAGCTTAAAATGATCTACAAAAACGTTTGTAGTAGCATATATCTATCTTTAATAATAAAGTAGAAATAAGCGTATTTATAATTTAAATTATGTGTTGATATTCAAATTATTTTAAACTGAGGGCGAAGCCGGGGGCGAGTCGCAAGTACATGATAAGACAACATAAAAATAACCTAACAATACTTGATTGAGTAAAAACTGCTTGTTAAAATAATGGAGTTTCTAACTAATTAAGAGCAAAGGTATTCTAAATAAAACTAACATTTCATTCTTCTTATTTACTCTATCCTATATTTAAAACTTTTATCTCAGCTTTTTTCAGGCTTATAAATACATTTAAATGGATATACCCCAGATCCCAGCAATGTATAAATAGATTTTTATAATTAAAAACGTATGTACATAATCCAACAAACCACACTTAGAGGCTTTTCCATCTAAATTTACCTCAACAGAACTGGCCACTCGTTAGGTTATAGCCTCAGAAAATACCATCGACTAAAAGAGGGAGACTTGGTCTTCCGCTGATTATCCTGGGACCGTAAGACCCGTGAAGAAAAAAAACTCTAATGATATTTTCACATGCACAACGATTCCTCTATTATAAGTTATGTAATTGACCTTTTTTTAAACATTGTTTACAAAATAAACACATTGGATCCCTCTTACTCTACTCTATATATTATTCTGTGGCTCTGCTTAGAGAGAGAAAAATCAATCATCGTATTAAAAGCTCTACGAATTTTTCTAATTTAATGTTTTTTGCAAAAGTATAGTTATAATAAACATGAATTTATTTATGACACTGGTTAAAAATGTTCTCATTTACCGAGTTGACCATATTAAACAGAACAGGTGGCAAGTAAACACTTGTTATAAAAGCTGTCGATTTTATTGAAGTCGGTATTTATTATTTTCAGAAGTGTATTAATTACATGCCGTCTGAAGCCTAGTACTTAATCCTAATAAAAATGTTTGCTTAGCATTTTTTGTTTTGGATTGAACTAATAGAAATAGTTTACCTTTAAGTACGGACCGAATAGAAACTCACAAACTTTGAAACAAATTTGACTTGTTTTGTAATTAATGTTAAACGCGAAAGAAAGTTGCGAAAAGTTTTTTTGAGGACGTTAACATCCTATTCGCTTTACAGCATGTCGTCAACTGGACGGTAAATTCGTACATAGGCTTTTCAAAGACAGTAAAGGGTGTAGACTTGGATAATCTGCCTATAGAACGTTTGGTCCCTTTCTGACCAATACACATAGAGCGGGAGAAAATGTATTTTTTACAGAATCACAAGTAGTTTTAGCTAATTTTGAAATATTTTCCATAATATTTTTTTTATTAATAGCTAGAGTCGAATCTTCGCGCGGATTGACTAAAAGATATTTAAACATATACATCATTTAACAGGCTACTTTGTACGCGTTGTATTAGGAATACAATTCACCCCCTTAGGGTAGGTAGCGTGATGATAAATAGACTAAAACTTTCCTCAAGAATTGTGCTTTCAAATGCAGAGTTTTTCAAATCGGTCCAGTTGTTTATGAGCACACAAATATTATTTTTTATATATTGGACTTATAAAGTTTAAAAAAATATCAAAAATAAATTCAATGCATTTTAGTGAAAGTTTCAGCGATTACCTATTATTTCATTGCTTTAGAAAATAAAAAAAATGAACTAATATGATAAATGCGAATTTTTTTTTGTTTGTTTCTCCTTCTTTCACGCCACAACAGAGAAACGGGTATACGTGGTTTTTTGCACAGGTATATCTAGGGGGCCTGAGAGTGAAATAGGCTTTTTACTTTTTGTCCCGGATTTTTTATGTCACATTTTAAAATTTTCCACGGGTGAAGCCGGGGCTGGAAGATAGTAATTTAATAAACCATGCGAATTCAGAATCTATGGCTAGTTTATACCAATCATATAAAGGGAGAATGTGAAATACCAGCTAAAACTACTTGACAGATTTGAAAACATTTTTCACTAACCGACTTCGAAAAAAAAGGAGAAGGTTCTTTTGGACCGTATTTTTTGTATGTACGATTTCTTTTTTGTTCGACAGATCTAAATAATTATTCCGGATTGGTCCCATTTTTTTTACAGGAATTGTGAAATAACTGACTTTGTAAGTAAATCTTAATATATTAATGAAATATATACGGATTATGACGACGTATTCTTTTATGATATAATAATTTCTCGATATTTATGAGTTTGTTTTTTTTTCAGTTTCAGTTTTTTCACAATTGTTTTTCAAAAATGTTCAAGGACGATACCGGGTCGCAAAGCTAGCATATATTATTAGTGAAGAAATTCCACCATCATGTATCTCATATATCACACAATATGTCGTGAACTGACAGCCTGATCAGCAGTTTGCAGCTGAATCTGCAAGTGTTACGGATTGTACTGAAATTGGAATTTCTATTTTATGTACCAGCGGTTAACGGTTAGGGCTTCGCAGGCATGTTTAAAATATACTTATTACTTACTAACTTTTACAACAATTTGAATATGCATGAAAACTCGCCGAGGCTAACTTTTTTTTCCGACTTGATTCGCTTATACTGCTATTTCTCAGCTCCTAAACGTGGAAGGTCCATTTTATACTCGTAAACCTTCCCGGTGATCTACCTATCTAAGACTTGGAGCCCTAGGGTTATCCGGGAGCTTTAGGGATCTAGGCTACAAAAATCGAAGAATCAGTTCAGTAGTTTTTGATATGAGAAGTTCTTTATAGCTAAGGTTACAGGGTCAGCCTCTGGTGCTTTCTACCTACCTGAAGGATGAAAGGAATTATCTGACATCCTATAATGCCGCATAACCATTTCCGATATAAACAGTATTTTTTTTAACTAGGTGTGCAATAAAGTGCACAAAAATGCAACACAATGTTAAACCCATTAAAAGTCACCATTACAATGTTAACTTTTATTACTCTGATTATTTAAAACTAAATTAGGCAATGTACACCGCCATATAGAAAGTTGGGGAGTTTATAACTAACCTTATCGAGACATAATCGAGAGTCTAGACTGCTATACATGGCATGAACTTATTTTATTTATGACCTTAGTTTTTATTGCTCTATCCGTCCTATTTTGGAACTATTTGATAATATGTGGCACATAGTTGCTTGAATGGAAAAATATTTTGTCGTGTAATAAAAGAGAAGACGAAGACGAAGACATGAACTTATTACGTTTAGGAGCTGTGCAATAACAGTATAAGTGAATCAAGTCGGGGAAAAGGTTAGCTCCAGCGTATGCTGTCTAATCCGTCTGAGATTAAAACAAAATGATGTATGAAATAATGTGGGGCGTCGGTGGTCGAGTGGGTAAAACATCGGCTCACAACTGAGAAGTCTCGGGTTCGATCCTCATATCCGACCATGTACCAATGGGTTTTCATAATAAACAATCTATGTACATTATCCGACAAGCCGCACAAAGAGGTTTTTCCATGTACATACCTCAACAAAGCGTTAGGTATAACCTCAAACAATCTTCCACTAAGTGAGGAAGACTTTATCTTCCGCTGGGTACCCTGGGGCCGACAACCGTTTCCCGGGAGCTGTAAGTCAACCCGTGATTTTTTTTTATGTAGGAAAGAAATGTGTAGAATAAAATGATTTACAAAAAAGACCGACGTAGCATGATATCTATCTCTAATAGATAAGTAGTTATAAGCGTATACGTAGTTATTAAAACTGTTTTAAACCCATATTGTACCGGGGCGGAGTCTCTAGTTTGAATATAATAGTAAGTAGGTCGAGCGCCCCGTAATAAATACTATATAATAACCTACTTGTAAACGTAATAAATAATTTTGATTTTTTTTTAATAAGTAAGTTTTTTTCAGTAAGAATCTTAATGTAGCTAGAAACACTGGAAACAATCTCCACATTCATCAAGATGCTCATTATTGAATATTTGAACTCAATGGTGACTACATCATTAACTGAATTGATAGACTAATTGTCAAAAATCGGCTGTGACAAACGTTTATTCCTTTATTTATCCCTTAAAACAAATACATACATTCCAAAAGTCACGCGGGAAGAAACGGGGTAGAAGCAAGTAGTAAATAAATTGGGATCAAGCCGTAAACATTTTGTACCAAGTAAAATTCAAGTTGAGATAGCAAATTGACGCGGAACAAATCTGAAACAACAATAGAGCTCTCATAACGGAGGGCCAATTCTCACTTTATTTGGCATTTAGGAAAATTTAGGCGATCCAAGAGGGTTTTGGCATTTTATTTTATGTGACCGGGCTCGTTACAGGCGGCGGCGGCGCGTGAAGTTACGGCCGTTGAGGGAGCCGCGAGCAATCTGACTCCCATATTTCTGTTTCTACTGCGTTTTTGCTAGTAAATGCCAACTGTAGCCTTGTTTGTAGACTAACCTATATTTGCAGTGGTTTTAGAAGTTTTGAAATGTTAAAAAAAAATTTTAAAGTAAACTAGACTTCAAAAATTGTGCATTGAAAAGTAAGAAATAATAATAAATTAGGATACAAAATTAGGTAAATATCTATAAACATAATGATTCGTTCAATAGGTTCAATCATCGTAGGTTGAACCTACCTAATAGGCATGATGATATTTTTTTGGGAATACTTTTAAATTATAGCTGTAAGGTTTATTATACTACCTAATAAAATAATTAGAAAATTTTATATTTGTATTTTCATTTAAAAAAAACATGTTTTTCATTTTAATTTAGGAGGAATTATCTGTTGAATAAATAAGAAATCATTAAAATCGGTACACAACTGGCAGAGTAATCGGTGTAATTACTACATAAAAAACTGTCCGAATTGAGAGCATTTTCCTTCTTTTTTCGAAGTCTGTTAAAAATACGAGTTATAAACTCTAAGCTTACGATTTATAAAAGGCCAGCTACATTTATTTAATTTTAAAATTCTTGTGAGAAGTAAGAAGTAAACTTTAAAACTACGGAAGCGATTGGAAAAAGTATACAAAATAGAGGTGGAATTTAAAAATTTAAAAAGTAGATACCTTCAATATTAATGCTAGCAATATTGACAGAAAGGAAACATTCCTTTATTTAAAAAATAATAATTTAACAATTTAGCAATCATAAACAATCATAATGCGTCATTGAACAAATCATATAGATAGTAAATTTGTATGTGTACATATTCTAAGTATTTTAATTCCACTTATTTAGACCATGTTACATATATTTCTTGTAATTTTTACAGCTTTGCCCTTAATAAAATAAAATAGGTATAATAAAATAAGTTGTTTATAAAAGCTTCAATTAGATATTTTATTAGATTTTCTTAGACAAAGTAGGTTCAATTTAAGTCAATGTTTTTCTTCAAAACCAAATTACTCTTGATTCTCTTGTTTATTATCATAAAAACTACGCTAACAATTTCATAGCTGAAATCCTTTGTAAGTGTTTGTGTGTAAAGTTGTATAAATAAATTTCCCTTTTCCCCCAAATCCTACCGTCTTCATTGTGTTTAGTCCCTTGTCAAATAAAAAAGTTTTTTGTTTTATCAAATCAATTTATTTTAATATGGGTAAAGCGGTTTTGTAGTAGCCTTGTATAAACTGTATATTATTTTTTAAAATAAACAATTTCTATGTACCTATAGGTATTCTACTCAGATTTAGTATTACAAAAAAATGTGTTCCATGTCTTTGGAAAATATACTACATTTCCTATCTCCAAATGCGACGGTACATCCAAGAGATAAATATTATAAAAAAACCCTCAACTACGATTATTAGGTAGTATGGTCCGTGGTGCTTCGGAGGGCAGGTACCTACAGGGCGTCCACAATTCTTCTGAAAATAATAGAAACATAAAAGAAGCTAAGTATACCTATTAAGTGCAGCGACAGGCTTGCCACCTGTTCTGTTTAATATGGACAACTCGCTAAATGCGGTCACTGTTATTAGTGTCTCCATATATACACGCCATATTTCTCAATATATCTACCTATTTTTCAATTTCTATTGTATATTTCCTAGTCAGGTTGTATCTAATATAAATTTTAGGTAAAATTTTGAACATTACTACATCACTAACTAATCCCCAAGAGAATATAAACAATTTCAAACATGCTATAATAATTGCCTAACCATTACATCCAAATTGGTATGATATTCCATATTGTAATTTCATTTTTTCCACTTAAAAGGGGAAACAAGGAAGCAGTTACCATTCGTTGACTCAATAATTCTATGAGAAAGTGCACCCTTGGGCGTATAAATATTCCTACCCTATCGCCTCACTGACATATCAGCCTAAATATCAAACCTCTAATATTCCACCCCATTTTTCTTTACAGTAAATTGAAATTTTAATATGAAAAATGTTGTCGTTGCTATTTTCCTCTTTGTTGAATTGTCTTTCAATTATATGCTTAGTGGAAAAGTAACGACTTTATCATTATGGAGATCCTATATAGATTCTTTTTTACAGCAAGTTTTATTTTAGTTTAAAAAATATAAATTATTGAAAATAATTAAACTGTGTTCAGGTTTGTAAATGGAAACGCTCAAAAAGAATTAGTTTTATTTAACTTTTTTATTTATTTACAGAATGTGGTTAATTTTATCGAAAATGTTTATTTTGTGAATGCATCATCAAAATAGTACGTACCTCAAATACTAACGGAACATCTGGCCTTTAAAATGAATTTTAAAATGGACTTGAAAAGAAAACGGCATTTGACATATTTTGTCCCCGTATTACATCCGTAGATGAAATATCAGCCTCATATTCAGGTAAAGAATCCCCCTCACAAATCAGGGTCTCAGGGACAAAATGTAGAAATGTCTTGGCTCTCTATTTGAAGGCTCGTAAAATATTTCATGAAGGCACATTCATACATTCGCCGGAGAAATTTTGAAAGGGGTCGAAATAAAATGTCTTATCGCCGCGCATATGTCGTTCTATGTAAGCAATTTTTTATTTGACGATATCATATGAAAAAATCATTTTCAAGGTTGAATAACAGGATTAGAAGGTTTAAACTATCAGTTTAAGCAACCGTTCTCATTGTAGTTACGTCTAGTTCTGTTGTTTATCAAAATTGAATACAAAATTTCGCTTTTTACACGCTTTATATTAAGCAAAATTTCGCTTCACCTGTAACTAACATAAACGTAACATAAATGTAAACAAATCTTGAAAGTCGAATTTAACCAACTTCTAACTAGAAGGTAGAGAAAAGCATGTTTTTTTAGTATTTTAAAGTATAATTATTATCAATTACTAGTTTTCTGACCCCGGTTTCGCCTGTGTATACCTATTTTCGGACTAAATAAAATATAGCCTTTAGCACTCAGGGATAATGTTAATTTTCAGAATCGGATGAGTAGTTTTAGAAAAAACTTTTCTTCTGTATAATATTAGTTTATATACACTCCCGGACATCTGAATCGAGCCACCTTGCATTTTAATGTTTGGAGTACTGAAGCTTTAAAAAAATGTATGACAAAGGAAAAAGTTTTGATGCAGTTTTGAAGCTAATATACTAAACATCGTTTTAGTATGCCATTGTTCTAAGTTTGAACTAAATTTGTACTAAACAAATCGAGTTAAGATTGATCAAGTCGATATCGGCTTTCCTCAAAGCACAATTTGTTTGAGAAAAAATATGGTTTAATTTAAAAAAAAGTTTATTTAGTAACTTGTATTACCCCCGAGTGAATTTATCACGGCCGTCATACGGTTTGGCATAGAATTTATCAACGCCATTATGACGTGTTGAGGAATGTTCTCCCTTTCTTCCAAGATCACGGTTTTCAGCTCCTGTATGGTTTGCGGGGCAGGGTAGTGAGCTCGAACACGCCTCTTCAGCTCATCCCATAAATGCTCTATAGGGTTCATATCAGGGCTTCGTGCTGGCTATCTCATGACAGTGACACCAACGTCATTTAGGTACTCCCTGACGATTCCCGCAGTGTGGGACCTTGCATTATCGTGCATAAAAATTAAACCCTGGCTAATAAATCCAGCATACCTATGGCATCACATGGTTCTCTAAGCATTGAAGAATGTATCGGTTGCCATTTAAGCGCGGCAGCCGTGGTCCCGTTACAACCTCAATCTCAGTTTTGCCTTCCATAGAAATTCCTCCCCAGACTGTCCATGATCCTCCACCATAACTCACTTTCTCATCTATACAGCATTGCGCGAAACGCTCGCCCTCCCTTCGGTACACCTTACTCCTTCCATCATTACCGTACAGCATTATCTTGGATTCATCGGTGAAGAGTAACTGGCTCCATTGTTGTTGAGTCCAATTTAAATGTTCGCGCGCAAACTGCAGGCGAGCCATTCGGTGAGCTCGTGTCAATTTGAGTCCATTGGCTGGCTTATGTGGTTTTAGACCACGTTCATTGAGTCGCCTTCTAATGGTCCGAGAGCTTACAGCCACTCCATTGAAGTCTCGGAGGTTTCTTTGTATCTGAACAGACGTCAGGGGTCGATTTCGTAAGGTGGTAGTGAAAATAAACCGATCTTGTCTTGCCGTTGTCACTCGGAAACGAGGTCCACCTGCTCGGCGAACGATGGTGCCAGTCTCTAGATACCGCTGGTATGCTCTTTGAACGGCAGAACGACTTATGTTAAGTTGTGCACTTACGTTTCGTTGACTTAGCCCAGATTGAAGAAGCGCTACGGCTTGCGCGGCAACTTCAGGTGTAGTATCCATAATTTTAAAGCCGAAATCAGTTTAAACTATAAGAAAATAACTGTACTAAACTTTTTTAAACAGTTATCATTAAATAAAAAAAAATAACAAACTTAAATTGCTTCAATCACAACTTTCTGCAGTCGTATTTTTTCAAATCAGTGACCTAGCTCGGCTTTTTTCTGTAATTTAAATTTAAATTTGGAATAATACTCAGTAGAAAAATTGTTAAATGTGCCAGCATTAATACTGCATCAAAACTTTTTCCTTCATCATACATTTCTTTTAAGCTTCAGTACTCCAAACCTTAAAATGCAAGGTGGCTCGATTCAGATGTCCGGGAGTGTATTATATTAGATATTTATTTCACATTAAATTATCAGTTTATTGCAAGATTAAGTAACTCTACAACACATTTCTGATATATATGTTATTGCCTCCTTTCCATTGAAAAATATTTTCATGAATATAATTTCTGTAATTTTCAAAGAAATTAAAATAAGAACTAAAGCAAGCGATTACATAGAAGGGATTATGCTAAATCGCTATTCAAATAAAAAAGCTGGAAACCTAGCTGTCCAGTGGCGTATAATTCAAAGGAGGGATAGCGTACAGTTTTATCTCTTGTCCTGGGAGTTAAGCAGCTCGTTCCTTTTGGATCTTTTAACTCAGACTGTGAAAAATGCACTCGACTTACATGGATGGACGAGATTATACTAGCAAATTTATTCCTAAAGTTAGGGTTACATTAACTTAATGGTTGAAATTAAAAGCTTAAGGACAAGTAACTTGATACTCAAAAGTATTATGATTTTTTTATAATATCTACTGGCACTTACATTGAAATTTGTAATAACTTCCAAGAAACACAGCTCAAGAATCAGACGTAGGTAGGTATCTGTGTATATGAACGTCTCAATTCGTTAGCACTTCAATACCAAATAAATATTCTACAACAAATACACTTTAAAGTGTGGTGGATATTGAGTACCGCATAAGATCTCACTATTTTGATAGGCTAACATCATGAAATTTGTCTTCTTCTCCATATTATAAAGAGAAAATTTGTAAGTTTGGCTGTGGGTAATCTCTCAAATCCCTGAATGATATCGGTTATATTTTATTTGATTCGAAAATATACACGGACGAAGCCGGGGCCGGAAAGTTATTTCAAAATAAAGTTAAACCAGTATTCAGGAGTTGAAAGTATTTAACATGCTAAAAGCAGAAAATTTATTCATATGTAAATTAAAGTTTGTATTGTAGAGAACGCAGAAAATATGGTGTGACACACCCACTTCAAGTCGCGTTAAGTTCCTAGAATTCAGAGACTAGGGTTCAATGCCCGCCTACTGTAGGTACTTTTCAATGCTTTTATTTTCACAATTTGCAAAGAAGAGATCATTATCGTGTCTGAAAATAGATTTTTCTATTTGTTATTGTCTCCGTTTAAGTAATATTGTGATTGTGTTATTCTGAAGTCTCTTAAAAACGGGAAATAAGGTTGAAAAAATTAAAAGGAAAATGAAAAACAATGCTTGTGATCTATAGGGCAAAAAAAATGGAACCACTGTAACTCAACAGAACTGGCCACTCGTTAGGTATAGCCTCACAAATACCATCGGCTAAAAGAGGGAGACTTGGTCTTCCGCTGGGTACACTGGGACCAATAACACGGTTTCGGGAGCTGTAAAGTAACCCGAGAAGAAGGAAAAAGGCATAGGGAGTCTTGGGGACTACCGACAGCAGTGAAAACTTAAAACTATGAAATAAAGTTTTCAATTCAAAAAAAACTCGGTTACCGGTTGGAATTGCCGGCCAGAAATGCGCAGCCAAAAATGGGCGACCCAGGCATACGTGGAAGCCTGTACACGAATTCCTGCCCGGATATTCTCGGGCCGGGCTAACTGTGGTCGGCATTTGTGCCGAGAGCATGTCGTGAACACAGGTTGCGATTCCATTAGATTTCCCCTGACCAAAAATTACTCAACGCGCCCAAAGAAGTTTTCACTTCAAAAAATAAGTCAACATTAAAACGTTTTTAAATAAATAAAAAGCAGTGGAAGCGTGCTGGGCTCATAACCTGTTATTTAGTGAAAATGTCTGGTTACTTTATTAGAAATGTTTGGATCAAAAATTACATATGAAAACATTGTTTGCTTTTATATGACAACCCGAATGTATTCTTGACACGTAGTGACAACTTGTTTAAGTTGCTTGAGTTACACTCAACTCAACTCCTTTCTCAATAAATTTGTGGTACGGCCACAAAAAATGTGGACCCTCAGTGCGCAAGTATAAAGCGCACTTGTCCATTTTTCCCTTTGTTTGAATTTAATCGTAACAATAGACACTGTAGTTAAAGTTATCAAAACTTTGGTTTTTATTTTCAAAAAGTTTAAGTCAGACCCGGAAGCATATAAGCAAAATCTACGAACCGAGTTTTGAAAAATCTCTCATTTGTCCAAAAAAACTTTAGAGTATAGTCAAAGTTAACAAGATATTTATTAATAACAACTATTTAAATGTATTTGACAACTGTTAGGTTTACTAATAGTAGTAACTTTTTATCGTGTAATGTTTTGACAGTTATTTTACATAATCTGGTTAACTTTTACTAGACAGTCTGAAATCAGACGTTTTTTTGGACAAATCATAGATCGCTTTCAAAACTGAATAGGTAGATTTTGCTTATATGCGCCCCGGAACCTATATAAGTTACCTACTCTTTTATTATTTAACTATAAAATACAGTTTCAAATGGGAGGTTTAACATGACATTTAACATTTAAAAGTTTCATATGAAATAATTTACATGCGAGTATACTCTGAAACTAGTTCATTGAACTATGAACTTTGATTTACGTAAGTCTATTAGAGATTTTATATTTGTATAAATACCTGTAATGAAATGATGAAACCTGAATTCGACTTTATTATAGAGGTAGACTAGACATGCCACTATGCTTTACTCCCTTACTAATATTATAAATACGACAGTGTGTCTGTTTGTCCTTCTTTCATGCCACAATAGAAAACCGGGTAGACGTGATTTTTATCCCAGAAAAAAAGGGATAAAGATTAATGTCACATTTAAACATTTTCCACAGACGAGCCTTTGCTGTTTAAGTTTTTCATAATTTTCATTATTTTACCCATAGAGTTATTTTATCTCGGAAAACGGAGCAGAGAAGGGGCGAGGCGATAAATGTATTTTACGCGGGCGAATCTACATGCTGTGGTGGTGTGGTTCAAATTGTTCACTTAATAAAACCATTATTTTAATTTTAATGTTTTACTTGCAACTTGCAACCACACTGTTTGATAATTATTTACACTTGATATAGATACTGTTTAATGTTATGAAATTATATACTTATTTATTGAACTTTTGATACTGAATTGAAACTGAATTAATTGGATAACAATTTCCACTATATAACACAAAGTATTAGTATTTTCATTTAGGCTAAAATTGATTTTACATTAATTTTACACAAATATTTACTAAAATTATATATGCAACTAGCTTTCCGACCCCGCTTAGCCACGTGGATATTTTCAAATAAAATTAAATGAAAAAATTGTAAATCTAAAGCATCCAGAAACCCACTCAAACACACACAAAAATATTCATCAAAATTGGTCCTGCCGTTTAGGAGGAGTTCAGTGACATACACACACATGTACCTACAGACGAATTATATATAAATTACTATTAAGTATTTATTTATTTATTTCAGTGTACAAAATCCACAGCACAACAAATTAAGTAAATTGAAAAATATATAGTTACAACATTTGACCTAAAAAAGGATTTATTTAATTTAGATATCTATATTAATAATTTCGTTTAGGGGTACAGTAGACTTGATTCAAACGCATACTAAATTGTTAAGAATTTTTTTTTATCAATTCTGGTTTCCATATATCTGGGGAACATATAACCGCAAAATTCTTATAGTACCGTAATTTCAATAAATAAGTCCAAATTTATTCATTAATGCTGTCAGAACATCGATGTGTCAGAAGCTGCGGTCAGAAGCAATTTTAAACGTGACAGTAACGATTGTTTGAGTCATGTGGTTTGAGTGAGCATTGTGTAACGTTTGTTTGAGCCATTAACTCATAACTCCAAAGTCAGGTCGTTTTATATAATTATCCAATTCATATAATTACCTATTAAAACAGTATAAAATTGAAATTGATATTTAAAAAAACATAGATCATATTACCATAGATTAGCATACTACGAAAAGTGTCATTAGCCACTTTGTTGTTTTGTTTTGTCAAAAAAAAAACGTAAGCCGGTTTTGTATCTAATTAATTTTAATTTGTATATTTCCATGCACTACTCGATGCTACGCCATAATGTCGATATCGGAGGGGCAAAGGCTGTAAAACAATAAGAAAAAGTAAGAAAACTCATTAGTCACGCGAACGAGCTACCCCGTGGACTAAGTCCCGAGCGTGACTTACGTATAGGGTTGCCATCATTTTGGCTGATATTTAAATTTTGGTTCACGTCAATGGGTACTTCGTCTAAAAGGTTTTATACCTTCACAAAACTGACCACTAAATTACGGCTAAAATAAGGAGACTGGTCTTTCGCTGGGTACTCTGGGACCGATAGCACGGTGAAAAAGAAATAAACTTAAAAACCTTTTAAGATATTTTGATATGTTAAGTGCCAATCCAGAGACAGAGAGACGAAAATACTAAAAGCAGTAATTTTTACTTTTAATAGGCTACGGATTAGACAGCATACGCCATGAAAACTCGCTGAGGCTAACTTTTTCCCCGACTTGATACACTTATACCTACTGTTAATAGCTTAGCTCCTAAATATGATAGATTCATGTTTTTTAATCGTGAACCTTTCCTGTGAATCAACCTATATAATAAACAGACAGACAGACGCAGCGGGGCGTTTATTTATTTGTGTATAGATTTTGACTTTATCCGAATCATAGAGTACTAAGCCTATGGAGGGGCGCAGTATTAAGTTACCTTAGATTTCGTTGGTATCGTTTTGTGTCGCGAGACAGAGCTCTAGGAAAATAGTTAATTGTGATGTTTTAAACGGGAAAGGCGATCTAGGGCGTCAAACTTAGTGTTTCCAATCATTAATTATAATTATTATGTTTGTATTGTAACATAATCATCATATAACGTAAAATCCGTTGCGACAATAAAACGACAGAAAAATACAGTGGTACAGGGGCTAGTACTACGCGTTTACCTCCCCCCCCCCCCGCCAAAAGTGGCAGAAAAAATTGTTCGGTGATTTATACCCTTCACTTCTCCTTTGGTAAATACTCAAAGATCCGAATACAAAAATGTAAAGTAAGGTGATCCTACTTATTATATTAATATGACCCTTATTTATAGCCAGAAATTCTCGAGTCAAACAGATTGTGCTTGATAAGGACCAATTATTGCGGCTGTTTGGGGGTGACCTTCTGATGTTAACATTGTATTTCCTTTATTATATTTCTTATGGGGAAACTTTTACCTATTCTTTTATATTACGGCATAACTAACCAGATTTTGCATGCAGCTCCGCCCACGTCGATTCCTATTTAAAACGTAGGTAAATATTTAAAGTGCGTCGAAATAAAAAATATGCGAATAATACCAAAAAGAATAAGTGGTATCTCTGAAATTATAAATTAAATAAATTATAATAATAATTTCAATTAATTTATTCGATATATAATACTTTTTTTAATTTTTGTTTTGTCTGTTAGTGTTCTGTATCAATGATTGTCCTGAACAGGCTACTCTCTTTATTTCATCTCCATATCTAAAAAGGGTGGGTCGGTGGCCGAGTGGTTAAGACGTATGGAATAAACTAGGCAGACCACAGGTTCAAAATATTAGTAAACGACTAATTCAAAGTTCACATGACCATTACGGTCTAAATATAAGCATCCAACGAGGCAATGCAGCCAGTCCGTTGGATACTCTCCCAGTAAATAGCGATTTACATAAAAATTTTTAATTGTATATTTATTTTATATTTGTAATTTAGTATTTAAGATAATCTATTTCCAAATTTAATTTTCAAAATAATACAATGGTTGAATGCATTAGGTAATCTCAGGAACTACCAATCCGATTGGAAAGCTAGTAGGTACCTAAAAAATATTGCACCCACATTTATAGTTAAAATAATAGCATCTAGTTTTTAACTAAAATTACCACCTGAAACTATTATTTCATTTAACAAGCATTATATTTCAGTCGTAAGCCGTTCCAACCGCTATGTGCCTAACGAGATTTTAATGTAATTCAAAAAATGCAAAATCCACCTCTTATCGTATCTCAGAGCTTGTAACTCAAACGATATCATAGAATGTGCAAAACGTGTGTAAATGGGACTGAAGAGATTCAGCTATGTATAATAGCCTGATTTATATTATGGCTATGCCCTGAAGTGGCTGAAACGGTTGAATGAATTATGATGAAATTTTCAGCGACTTTATTGGGTAGAACTTTCGCCCGTGGATATTATCAAACAAAATAAAATATAGCCTATGTAACTCAAGGATATCGTAGCATTCGATTCGTGCATAAAAGATGATATTGTGACTAAAATTAAGAAAAGTAGTTGAAAGTAAAGAAATATTGACTAAAAAGGTTTATATGGCAGAAGTGAAAGGAAATGCTGGCAAAGGACGACCTATGTGTACTTTTATTCCGCCCCCGGCTTCGCCCGTGGATATAAAATGAAATGAAAAAAATAATGCCTAGAACCCGATTGCAGCGCCACTTACCGGGTCCAAATGTAAATCTAAACCATCTAAGGATCCACTCAAACACAAACAAAAAAAATCATCAAAATAGCCCGTCTATGATTCATACAATCAATTTTTCCCGAATTTTACAATTTTCCGGGTAATTTTCCAATTATTTTTCTATAAGCACCTTGTCCTGACAATTTCTAATACAACATAAAAAAGTCAGCCAAATCGGTTTTGCGCTTAGCGATTCATTTCTATTTATATAGACAACGATATCATTTAATTTGATATGTCACATGAAGCACTTGATTTTTTTTTCTAGAAGCGATATTCAAATATTTACGCTATATGTACGTGATTCGGTCATCAAACTCTACATATGTACCAAATTCAACCTGTTTCGTCGTAGATTTGTAGGAAACAAGAGCGATCCTAGGTTCCGTTTTTTCATCGGATATACGAAACCCTAAAAATACGAACTATCGTTCATAACATCAACTTTTATTAACAGGTATACTTCAATAAGCAAATGTAAAAATTGCATTACATACACATAAAGCTAACCGCATAGAATCGTTCAGAAAACTTAACCAATAAAATGTAATATCAAATACCTGCGTAGATCATTTTACTGGAAATAAATAAAGGCAAAGTGAGGTTTTATGGGGCTATATGAAATTGTTAGAGTCGTAACTCGCGCGATCTCAATCCTACTGAAGTGGATGAGTTACTTTGCGGTAACTGCGGTCGGGAGGCCAACAACTGTAGTTCATACGCGGAATACTAAAGGTTATTATCGTTTATAAAATATATAACGGCTTCGATTCGATTTCTTTTCGTTCCTCTTCATAGTCTAGTCAACAACGGTTCGCATTCACATATTTGTTTACTTTTTATTTATTCACGACGGAACGGAGACGGTATTGCTTTAGGGTAAAGTAGGCCACATATTGGTTCGGCATCTAGGCGGACCGTTCGTTACAAGAATTGGACGAGTCTGTGGTCAGTTTCGGTGGACCGTACGGCTACGCGCCGGAAATTGGACGAATGTGTGTTTTAAATGACTAGACTTTTGATGCGATTTTTTGCACTTGTCACTTCAGAACAGGGCTAGCAATTTCCAAGATATGCAGGTCTCATCAGGGCCTGTGTAGGGATCTTTACTTCTAGTTTGTGCTCAAATATTTATGAGACCAAGCATATTCGACTGACACCTTTATTGGTGGGCAATAGGACCAAACATTTTGGGGACCTCTGGTGTAGACTAACGTCGTGGTCTTTTTCTGTAGATCTTTCCTAGCACGATTAGCTTTTGAAGGTTGTCATTGTTTCTTCCATTAACATCTACAAATACCATACCTAATATACTTATTCTATTTATTTTTTCTCGTGTTACGGTCCCAGGGTACCCAACGAAAGACAAAGTTTCCCTCTTTTAGCCGATGGTATTTGTGAGGCTATACCTACCTAACGAGTGGCCAGTTTTGTTGAGGTATATTTGGATGGAAAATCCTCTAATTGTGGTTTGTCAGATTATGTACCTATACATAAGTTTTTAATTTATAAAACCCATTGGTTTATGGCTGGGATCCGGGATCGAACCAGTGGTCTAGTTAATACCAGACTTCTTAACCACTCCGCCACCTACGCACAATTTATTATATTTCTTATATACTATTTCCAAATACTAGTAGCGCCCTCTATCGAAAAAACTGCCTAAACAAATGACTTTTTAGATTTCGGGTAAACGCTTAGAAATCAACAATAACTTTGAACCATATTACAAGTTATACTACACAAAGTAGCTAACATAAACAACATTATTTCCTCTTTAGCAGTAAACGACAACGCGCGCCGTATAATAATATAATCGGTCCACAAGTTTTAATTCGAAAAGTTTAAATGACTCAATTCTGGATGACTAACTTCGGGTAATTGAACGAAATGTGACTGAGCATTTCACGCTCACAAGAAAATTTTTCACACATCCTCAATTTATTAAAACTTCTTTGGGAAACTTATAAAAAAAGTAAAAATCGGCCAAGTGCGTGTCGGGCCACGGATAAAGAATAGGGTTCCGTAGTTTATGCTCCAATTTGAACTCAGGATGTTCAATGAAAACTGTTTATTTTGTATTTTGTAAAGTTTATCGTGCGGTAAGGGGGAGAACGGAATCAGATATGTCCGACCCCAAATGTAATCCTCACCTGCACGCTTGGTACCCTCTGCTAGACAACAAACTGGGCTATATCGACCGAGCAATGGCGGTATAACCATACACCTAGCTAGGAAACTGGTTGTAATAAGCTACAGTGAGCCTGAAGACCTAAATAGTCTCAAAATGTCTGGTGCAGAAGGCAATAGGAAACCACTGCACTATTCTTTCCAAGAAAGTTAACCATGGCGAGTCAATACAAGATGCGTCGCGCTTTGGACCACGACTAACAAGAAAGTTTATGTGTCTCCGTTATAATTTTCATTGGGAGTTTTTAATTAGGTTTTTTTGGATTTTTGATTGCTTTATTTAAAACTAGCGACCCCGCTCCCCGTTTTGCACGGATACATAAATTATAACCTAGAACCTTTCTAGACAATTCTTTTTCTATTTTTGAAAACCGTATGAAAATCCGTATACAGTTGTTTCTGAGATTAACTCGAAGAAACACAAACTCAGAGCAGCGGAGGACTTTAAATTATAATATATATATGTAATGACGGTGATGAAGTTACGGGGGGACACTTAACACTTTGAAGCCTAATATCTCGTAATGTATGAAAAAAAATTTACCTATGTTATGTTAAAATTGAGATCTTTAACAGGAGTATTTGGTTCAAAATTGTAGACGCTAGACAGAACGATCTTATAATCATTCCTTATTTTACAAGATACGGAACCAAAAAAATATTGAAGTTAAATTCTGACCTATTTTTAACCGAACTTCAAAAAAAGGAGGAGGTTCTCAATTCGTCGGAATCTTTTTTTTTTACGTATGTTCCCCGATTACTTGAAATCGCCTGGATTTTTTTTTGTTTGAAAGGGTATACTTTCCAGGTGGTCCCGTGGTCATCAGGTCAAGATCTGATGACAGGATCCTGGAGAAATGGAGAACTCTTCAAATTTTATAGGCACACTTGAAGTTGGGTTTTTTTTATAGTGACTTGTGCATTTGCTTTCGGAAAGCACATTTTGGTTTTGAAGGCGGTTTTTTTTTCTCAAGAAATATGGTATCAAATGCAAAAATATTTTTTCAAATCCGATTTTTTTTATTCAAAGATCATTTATTTCTTAGGTATACAAGATACACTTGAAATCGTCAATTTTATACACTTCTCTCTACAAACCTAATTAAAGAAAATACATTTTTACAGCAATTTAAAAATACAATAAATACAAATCAAATGTCAAATAAAATTAATATACATGTCAGAAATTCAATAAAGAATATACAATTACAATCTAAGTACATTAGTAATTAGTCAATTAAAATCAATTTATATAATTTAATTGTTGTTATGCCCATGGATGCTTATCATCCAAGTATTCTGATATACTGTAGTATGCTTTTTTCATTAATTTAAGTTTAATTGTATTTTTGAAATTAGAGAAAGAATGATCTTGTATATGAGAGGGTACCTTATTGTAAAAATGCACACATAGCCCCTTGAATGATTGATTTATTTTGTGGAGTCGACTCACACAATTGACAAGTTTATCCTTGTTTCTTGTGTTGATACTGTGTATGTCTCTATTTCTCTTAAAAACATCGATGTTCTTTTTAACGTAAATAACATTTTCTAATATGTATTGTGACGGAAAGGTTAAAATGTCATAATCCCTGAACTTATCTCTAAGAGTCACCCTTTGTCCCAATTGGTAAATTGAACGAACAGCTCTTTTCTGCAAAACAAAAATAATATTTATGTCCGCCGCGTTTCCCCACAGCAGAATGCCATAACTCATCAGGCTGTGAAAATAACCAAAGTATACCAGTCTAGCAGTGTTTATATCTGATATATCTCGAATTTTTTTAACTGCATATGCAGCAGAGCTGAGCCTTTTTGCTAATCCACCAATATGAGGACCCCATTGCAATTTAGCGTCCAACGTAACGCCCAAGAATACAGTAGATTCTACAAGGTCTACAATTTCACTTCTTACGACTATATTTGTGGGTACCTCTCTGACATTAGGCAAAACAAATTTAATGCATTTAGTTTTTTTTTCGTTAAGTAGTAAATTATTTGCCGTAAACCATTGAACTACTTGAGAGATAGCATTGTTCACATCGTCATAGTTTGTTTTTCGTCTGTTAACTTTAAATAATAAAGAGGTGTCATCAGCGAACAATACTATTCCAAGTTTGTCTTTTATAAGGTTTGGTAAGTCATTTATGTATACTAGAAATAAAAATGGACCGAGAATAGAGCCTTGGGGGACACCCATAGAGACTGTGGCCCCTGACGATTTACTGCCATTTATATCCACTCTCTGGACTCTGTTACTCAAATATGAACTCAGAAGGTCTAGAGCACGACCTGTTGCACCATAATAATGCAGTTTCTTGATTAAAATGTCATGATGAACACAGTCAAAGGCCTTGGACAAATCACAGAATACTCCTATAGCATCCCGCGACTCTTCCCAAGCCTCGAAAATTTGATGCAATAACTCAACACCTGCATCGGTTGTTGAGCGGCCCCTAGTAAAACCGAATTGCTTATGTGACATAAGTTTATTATTGTAAAAATAAGTCAATAACTGATTAAGCATAATCTTTTCAAAAATGTTACTAAGAGTCGGTAGTATTGAAATGGGCCTAAAATTAGTAGGGTCTGTTGTACTACCGGATTTAAGCAAAGGTATGACTTTACTTTGCTTCATCAAGTCTGGAAATATGCCATCATCAATACACTTATTAAAGATACAAGCCAAGTGTGACGATATACAATCGATTACAGAGTCAATAATTCTGACTGATAAACCGTAAACGTCAGCGGTCTTTTTTTGTTCAAAGATTTAAATGCTTTCATGATATCTGTATAACTAATATGATGAAATTTGAACTGAGAATTACAGATCTCTATGTTCTGTTTGAGCAGTGATTCCGCAAGTGTGGGAGATGAATTGAGAGATTTGGTAGTCAAAACAGGAATTTCGGTAAAGAATTTTTCAAAAGCCTCGGCAACTTCTGAGGGCGTACTTATAATTTCATCATTAATTTTTAACCGAAAATCAGTGTTGCGAGACTTTATTTTTCCAGTTTCGCTATTTATAATTTTCCAAGTGGTTTTCACTATGTCATCGCTATTTTTTATTTTATTATTTATAAAATTTGCCTTTGCCATGGTACAAACACGTTTGAATATTTTTGAATACTGTCTAACATAGTGATTAAACCTTTCGCTCTTTTTATATGACCTTTCATAATAAAGCTCATATAACTTTAGTCTACTTGTGTGAATGCCCACAGTCGCCCAGTCACTGAAAGCGAGTGAATTGTTACGTTTAGTATGTTTCGATATAAATACATTATCACATTCAACTCTCAAGACTTCAGAGACTAATCCAAAATAACCATTGAAATCGTCACAATACGGGAGGTAATTGAGTCCTGCTATTACTTTACTCCTATAAAGTTCAAGTCGAGCATCAGTTATAGGCACATATGCAATATCCTTTTTCAGAGTCTTATCAACTGCTAAATTAAAAGTGGCTAATTGACCACAGTGATCTGAACCTAATTTATGTACTATTGACTTATGACTAGGATTAATATTAGAGAAAATATTATCAATACATGTAGCTGTTGTGCAGGTAATTCTAGTGGGCTCTGAAAAAAGATTCATGAGGTTATAACAAATAAAGAGTGACATAAATCTACTACTTAGATTGCTGTCTTCTAATATGTTTATATTAAAATCTCCACAGATCACAACATTTTTATTTGATTTGTTAATTTTGCAACTTAACTTCATCCATCGTTTTTTCAAATAATTCATAAGATGAAGAAGGGGGTCTGTATACACATAGTACAATAAGCCGGTCAAGTTCTAAACAGGCCATCTCGATATTTCGCTCAACAGAGAGGTTTACAATATCGTGGCGCTCCCTACATTTAATATTGTTACGAATTATAATCAAACTACCGCCACGTATTGCTTTCTCCCTGCTGAATGAACTTACAATGCGATGTTCCTTAAAGCCAAACATTAGCTCATAATTTTTATACCAATGTTCAGTTATGCATAAAATATCAATTTTAGAGCTGCTCATGAAGAGCTCCATTTCTAATTCCTTGCCACACATACCCTGAATATTTTGGTGTACAAGGTTAATACATTTTTTATTTTTTATATTTACATTTTTACAATTATTAATATTACTGCCAGAGGTAGTCTCTGTTGTCTCAAAATTTAATTTAAATTGTTTGGAATAGTTTCCAATAGACGCTCAATAAAGCCAGTTTGAACAATCGAAGAGATTGAGTTCAAAAGAAAATAGTGTAACATATTTGTTATTTGTCTCTTATAATATTTGGAAAGATAATAGCTATGTTTAGTCATACAAAAATTATTATTAGTCCTTATAATACTATTACTATCAATTAAATGAAATTTAATTTCATGACGACATGTCAAATTGTGTAATGTCATATTTAAATAATATCTAATGTCATTTTCGTATTTTGTAAAATTGTTACTAAATGGAAATGTCAACATAATAACTTTACTAACATTAGTTAAATTATTCAGTTGAGAAAAATAATTAATCAATTGCTTTTTATTTAAATTTCCCCTTCTTCCTACATAAATTACTAAAGTGGTTCCTTCTCTAAAACTACTCAATAAAATAGTTTCCAATATAGTTGAGTATGTGGCACCAGGCATACAATTATTTCGAAGCATGAAAAATCGATTAAAGCGCTTTTATTACTAGAAAAAAAAAATTTGAGACTTTTCCATCTAAATATGCCTCAACAATAGGCCATTCGTTAGGTATAGCCTAACAAATACCATCGGCTTTACGACGGAGACTTGGTCTACCTCTGGGTACCTACGAACCGTAACACGTTTCGGGAGCTGTAAAGAAGAAGTGAAGAAAGAAAGAAAAAGAAGAAAAAATGTATGCTCAGCATTTGGGGTTGGATCGTCCGCTTTTAGTTTTTTATCTAGCTTGAAATTAAAACTTTAAACTTTAAAAAAAATAATTACGAAAATTTCGAGTATAGAAAATCTTTTCTAAGTTATATATTATGCGAAAGCGTTTTTATTATCTGTTTATTCTTCTTTCAATTTAAAGTGCAAGAACGGGTTGACGTGATTTTTTTGCACAGAGATTACCTATTGGAAGTTGGAAGGCCGGAGGGTGACACATGCTACTTTTTAACCGACTTAAAAAAAAGAAGGATACCTATTCTCACTTCGACCCACATTTTTTTGTGTATTTTACTAGACTTTTCCGCCAATTGTGAATCGATTTTGATTATTTCTTTTTCAATCGACAGAGAATTCTTTCGGATTTGTTTTGGTGAAAATTGGTTCAGTAGTTCTTCAGAAATTCAACGATGAAATATTCCGAAGGCAGAAAGCTAGCCGATAAATGAGTACTATCGACTTAATTGGAAAAAAGAAGTAAAAAAAGACAATGCCGTTACTGTCCTACCGCTTCGAGTTTTCTACTTTTCATTCCAAGTCCGACAACAAATCTTCCGTCACTAAGAGGTGAGGTAAAACGTAAAGGCAAACCCCTTTCAATATAAATAAAATATTGTATATGTGTAATTTAGCCCGGTTTGAATAAAGAGGGACCTTTTTATATCTATTGCCTGATATGTTGGGTGGTGAATTTTTAAATTTCACTTTTTCAACTAACTTTTGTATAGTTTTCAGTTTCACAACATATTCTGAACTTATAAAAAATACATGTAAAAATCAATTATCAAAAATAATTCTAATTGCTTACACCTGTGGGAAACAGGCGTATGTATGTATTGTATATCTCAAAAATGGCGGTGAAATGGATGTATGGATTTTTATGAAATTTTCATCGATCAATCGAGGCATATTTATACATTAGTGTGATGTATTGATATAAAAATAATACAGTAGGCAGCATCTTGTATTGAACAAGTACAGAAGCGACCAAATACTTAGAAATCTACACGTGCGAAATATTATAAATGCGAAAATTTCCATTTCCAAATCACCGAACAATATTTTTTTCTGCCACTTTTAGCGGAGGAGGGGAGAGGTAGACGCCTAGTACTAGCCCCTGCACCACTGTACTTTTTTGTCGTTTTATTGTCACAACGGCTTTTAAGTTATATGATGATTATGCTAAAATACAATATGTTCCCGCAAGTTTGACATCCTAGATCGCCTTTCCTATTTAAAACATCACAATTAACTATTTTTCTAGAGAAAAGTCTCTAAGTGTGGATTAAACCAAATTCAATTGATACACGTATGACAATTTATTTTTATTTTTCTCCGTCTAAATAATTCTCCCGGTGGAACACCTGTTACTGATTGTAGTGTTGTATGTATAAAGAGTCAAATATATTTTTGTTCTTTTTGCTAATTCTGGCTTAAGAGGCTTTTCCATCTTAAAGTAGGTAACCTCAACAGAACTATGTATATCCTCTAAAATTTAATCGGCTAAATGAGACAGACTTGTCTTTTAGGTAGAAAAAATTGGTATATGAACTTAAGCCAAGAAATTCGACGTTAAAAGTCCGCAATTTTTATTCTGTCTATTTTTCTAGTTTTATTTTCCTCGGTTTATATAGACGGAAATTAAAATGCTTGTCGAACAACTGATGAAAGAAGTTGACGAGACGCCGTAAACTGCACTATAAAATATCTAAAGATCTTGTAAATATACCGAATAAGTTTAATTTATATAAACCGTGAGAAGTCTTCTTCAGCCACTCTTTTAGCCGATGGTATTTTGTGAGGCTATACCTAACAAGTGGGCAGTTCTGTTGAGATATATTTAGATGGAAAAGCCTCTAAGTGTGGTTTGTCGGTTTAGTATATAAGTTTTTAATTATAAAAAATACCATCGGTACATGGACGGGAACGAACCGAAGGATGTAACACGCTTTTATTTCAAATCTTGACAGTGTATTGGTTAAATTGTAGAAAATGTCTATTTTCCAATAGACTTTTGTAGATGATTTTTATGTTTACTTATTGTCCATACTTAAACCAGAGTCCTTATGAAGACAAATCGAACAAGTCCAAACTCGATAGGGATACGTCGTTTCGTTATCGAGTTCCTGTGGCCACCTTCCGGCTCCATTATCAGCATCCTGAACATCATCTATGACCAGAGTACGTGTGAAGAAAACTCAAACGAGCCCAAACTCGATGGGGTTACGTACGTCATGTCGTTACAGAAGTCCCGTGGCCACCTTCCGGCTCCATCATCAGGACCCTGGACATCATCTTTGAGCAGATTGCTTGTTTAATTCAAATCAAACAAGCCTAAACTCGATTTTAAGTCGTTTCGTTTCGTTACAGATTTCCTGTGGCCACCTTCCGACTCCATTATCAGACCAGCTATCTGATATCGTTATACTGCACTGTCATCCCATTTGCATATGTTTGCAAAATTTAACTTACAAAATTTGACCCAAACAAGCTAACAAACATTGTAATATAAATAAAAGCTTGTAATATAAATCCATTAGTACTTGCCCGCGGGATCGAGCCGTGGTCCACCTAGTTAATACCAGACGTCTTAACCCCATAATATAATATACTCACATATATACAGAATTTAGAGCTATAAATTTAGAATAGGTGAGATTTACGAGCTTGCACGAGAATGCAGACCAAGCGAGCTGTATCTCCGGACGAGGCTCGCGGCAGCTGACGTGACGTCTAGAAACTTGCTTACAACCTACATCTCTGACACTGTGAAATAGAATTATTAATATTCATCTCAGAACATGTAAGAATAAGTATATTCCAGATAAGGAACTCCTGGGGATAAACATTTGGTATAGCCAAGTGTGCTATGCAGAAAATTGTGTTAGTCCCAAATATAAGAAAAATAAATTGGGGTAATCTCAGTAACGACACTGAAAAAAAGAAAATCTATGCTGAGTAAAAACATACTCTCGTAGGCGTCTTCCCACCCCCGAGGTGGTGTATCGGTGTCGATGATTTCCTTACGTAAAAAAGGCTAAGAGGTTGCGCGTCTTGTCTAAGGGTTAGTAACCCCTGGTGTTGTCGGTCCAGCGCGAAGCTAAGGGCAACCAAGGTAGAGCCACTCTATATGGGCTCTGTCTCCAGGAGAGTTGGGAGTTGAGAGTGGCGGTTGCGCTACTAATTGATGCTGGACCCGGTTGCACTTTTCAGCGCTGTCGGGTCACCACGGTTTCCAGTGGCGATTAAGGGTAGACAGCAGTGGTACTGTTGGTTTCTTCAGCGCCCCGTGGCCCGTCGAGCACCGGAGTACCGTGGGGTTTTAGTCGGTTGGAGTCCAACATAACCCATACTCCATCCGTGGGGCGGGTATTCATCCCAAGGTTTTTCCCACGTAAAAAAAGGATACTGTTTCGCACATTTCACAAATTTTAATTCACGAACCGTGGCGGAAAGATGCAGCTTTATACTCTTTTCTCTATTTACTATGACAAAATGGGTTAATTTAAAAAAAATTGAAGTGACTTTCACGTCTTAGCAGTCAGGTTAGAGAAATAAAATGTAAATCACCTTGTAGTAAAGAACAAAGAGTATTGTAATTTGCATAATGTTGTGCACCTTTTGGCTTGCGGAGCGGTCGCCGGGCCAAGAGCCAAGTCCTCGGAGATTACAAGCTTATTTCACTAAATTCTTACTTTGTTGCTCTTTAGCAAAGTAAATAGTTCTTTAATATAGTCTTTTCTCAGATTCTATGGAATCCTTTTATTCGACAAGCAAGTATATAACTACGCCTTTATTTGTTTTATAGAAATATGTTGAAGATTTTAACCTTAATTCTGGAATCTTTATGTTACGGTCAAACTCCGCTGTGGGAGAAAATAATATAATGTACATAATACTAGTAATAAAGCTGAAGAATTTCGGATTAGAGAAATATTTTTTGCATTTGATAGCCCAATTCTTAAGGAAGGCTATATAACATCACACTACGACCTCTAGTACAACATAAAGTAGTTTCAGTGATCACATAAATATTACTATCAGTTCACTTTTACCATACTAGTCTTCCGCCCCTAACTCGCCCGTGTATATTTTTGAACAAAATAAAATATAGCCAATGTCACTCAGTGATGTCGTAGCTTTCTATTGGTAAAACAATTTTCAAAATCGGTTCAGTAGATCCAGAGATTACCCCCTACAACCTCACAAACTGACAAACTTTACCCCTTTGTAATATTAGTATAGAAAACAAAGTCCCCCGCCGTATCTGTCTGTCTGTCTGTGACCTTTTCACATAAAAACTGAACAGATGTCGCCTAGCTCTTTCCTCCTTACGGAAGTTATAAGGATTTCGGGAACTAGCCACAATAATAAATAATTAATATATTAATCCATATTGTTTTATTTCAATTTTAATGTAGATTGAATGATATTTACATCAGGAAAGCTTTAATTAAAGGATGCTAGATTTAGTACAATAATACGATTAGAAGAAAAAGGAGTAATAAGGAGAAAAAGGAGTAGGTATAGGAAAAGGAGCATGCTGAAAAATAAAAATGAAATAAATAAGTAATGATTTCCAGGATATGATATGATCTAAACACAATACAACTTAAATAGTACTTACAAATATCATGCTCCTTTATAATATATTTTATATCACAACTTATTTGTAATTTTTTCAATTTATTAAAATTATTGACATATACACTATGTTGCAAAAAAAACGAGCACTTAAGAGCACCAATGTTATGTGGCACGGCGGCTTGGAATTACACGTTCTAAAGTTTAAAGGATTTGGAAGAGGTTCCAAGAGACTGATTCTCTCTGTAGAAGGCCTGATGCTGACAGAAAAATATGTACGGAGCAGAGGGATGATCGATTCCTTGTCAGTCAAGCTCTTAGAAATTGACGAAAATCCTACAATTATCTTAAAAAGCACCTACAAGAAGTGAGATTGGTGAGAGTTAGCAAATGGACTGTACGGAGGATACTTATCGAAGTAGGCATACATTCTTACAGACCCGCTAGAGGACCAAAATTACTCCGTGGGCATCGCGTAGCAAGACTAAGATTTGGGCAAAATTTGTTACTATGGATAATTGAGGATTGGGGTAGGGTTCTGTTTTCCGATGAGGCCTGTATATGTCTACATGGTGAAGATAGACGTCAGAGAGTACTGAGAAGACAAGGTGAACGTTATACCGACGTGTGCTTTGAAGAGGTAACACCATACGGTAGAGGATCCTTAATGTTCTAGGCAGGAATAACTTCTGAAGCTCGTACGGAGTTAGTTTTTTGCCAAATGGGGCACATAATGCACATGACTATATCTCAGAAATTTTAGTTCCACATGTGCAACCTGCATTGGTTGTTATGGGAGACAGGTCCATTTTTATGGATGATAATGCTCGTCCTCATCGTGCCGTTGCAGTATTCGCCTAGGTATATGGAGGAGGTTGGTATTCTTCGATTGGATGGGCCAGCGAGGAGTCCTGACCTCGACCCTATAGAGGATCTATGGGACGTACTAAAACACCGGGTTCGAGCTGTAACTCCAGCTCCACAAAATGCCACAGAGTTAAAAACTGTGATTCAGGCTGAATTGGAACTGATACCACAAGATACCATAAGAAACCTGATCGGGAGGATGAGAAAACGAATAGCAGCTGTCATAACTGCGAAAGGTGGTCATACTCGATATTAATTTTTGTGTAGGTTCATTTAAACAAGATTAATTAAAAAAATAATTTAAGTTTAATTTGTCACTTCATATTCATTAAAATTACTGACTAAACTGGTTTTTCATTTTTTTATTCAATTTATCTCAGATTTCTACTTGTGATGATTAAAAAATGTAGAATTTAGATTATAATATGTTGAAACATCATAAACAATAATTATTTAACATTATTAACTTCAAAATATAATGATAATCAATAAAGTTTTAAGTGCTCGTTTTTTTGCAACATAGGTATATATGTGTGCTACTTAGCAATGCTAAAACGGAATTGACTAAAAATGGAAGAAAAATGAACAAATTGCAGACACTGTTAATTCAGATTAATTTGAATTATTCTTAAATTATAGGTAGTCAGTAACTTATTTTGTAAGGAGGTTGACAAATATTTAACCAGCATTATAATAAAGTGGTCTCATTTATTAGCTAAATGAGCACAACGTTACACAGATTTTTTTGCTGTTTTCACTATTAGACAATTCACCTGGAAAGTTTACGAGTATTAAACATAGGCTTATTATGTTTAGGAGCTGAGCATTAACAGCATAAGTGAATCAAGTCGGGGAAAAATTAGACCCACCGAATTTTCATGGCTTATACTGTCTAATCTGTCAGAGATATAACAAAATGATATAGGAAAGAATTGTGTAGAATATATATATTTTTTTTTTTTTTTTTTTTTTTTTTTTTTTTTTTTATAGGAAAGAATTGTGTAGAATAATATAATATATAAAAAAGTCTGGGGTAGCATATATTTATCTCTAAAAGATAAATAGTTATAAGCGTATTTATGAAGGTATACAAATTGTTTTGCACCCATATTCTACCCATGTGAAGCCGGGGGCGGGGTCGCTAGTTTAAAATAATATAGGATTAGTCCCTATCTACTTTCAGTGAACCGCGCCATAATTTCAAGGAGTTTACAGTTATGTAGATATTTTTTCAGAATTTTTATTTTTAAAAAGTTTTCAAAAAGAAAATTTTAGTTAGAAGTTATAAAAACATTGCAGCGTAACTTTTACTTAATTAAAAAGCAACTTAACAGTAAATTACGAAGTGAAAATCAGTCGTAAATAATGAAGATACATGAGGAATAACTTATTTAAGAGAAGTTGTTTAGCTTCTAAAAACAAAAAGATGTTTCTTTTTACCTGAAAGTAAATTCCCAGAGGATAGAATATCTCCCGCTCAATCTTAGTAAGGCTTTCCTTGCAATCAATTCGTTTTAACAACCTACACTTCCTATTTCCTCTACTTTGCCGATATCAGAATTCGAACGATTTTATTTGTGCAAAAAAAATATTTTCTATGATAACTCTATTTACACAACAAATAAACTACTAACTAACTTATGGTCTTGAGTTTATACTGAATTATTTTTTTTTTATATAAAATTGCGTCAGGAACTACTTATTGAAAACAATGTGTCCATGGTCTGCCGAAATGAAAATATTCATGAAAAATTTAGCTACGAGACTAGTCCACGCCTCGGGTGACCTAAAGGCTGGTTCTTACCTCGCTCAAAGGACGAGGTAACGCAGCCAGTGTTTTGGGAATCATACCACAGGGAGAGGTTATTATTTTTATAATTTGTATATATAGTGTTTAAATATATTATTTATTTATTATTATACATTTTAGTTAAGATGTAAATATTTAAATTAAACAAAAAAAAGAGTAATATTTATATATAAATATCTTATTGAATTATCAATAACTAAAATATAATAATAATATATATAAAATAATAATATATGTTCAGTTGAATCACTTTACACATCGATACTGCATATGTAATAAACAGTTTTTTTTTAATAGCTGTTGGAAATATAACTCCATTGAGCGTTGGAGTTCAAAACCGGAGGGCTAATATTTTAATCTACTATTCTTTCTTCAAAGAACACGTACATTCAATGCCCGCACTTTTTCTGAAAATAATAGATATTACTTTACACTAAAATCATCGTTTCAAAAAGCTTTCAGCCCTGACTTCGCCCGTGCAAAAATAGTAACCTAATGTCACTCTTCGGTTCTCCAACTATCTCTGGTACATACAAAAAATCAAGTCGATTTGCTCCGTTTTTATGTGAAAGAAGGGCAAACAAACACACTTTCAAATTTATAATACTGGCAACCCTACCCCTGGCTTCGCATGGGTACAATATAGGTTTACAACAATTTTAGCATATATACATAAATACGCTTATAACTACTTATCTATTAGAGATAGTTATATACTACTGCAGACTGTTTTGTAGATCATTTCATTCGACACAATTCTTTCCTACATCATTTTGTTATATATCTGACAGATTAGACAGCATTAAAACTCGCTGGGGCTAACTTTTTCCCCGACTTGATTCACTTGTACTGTTAATGCTCAGCTCCTAAACATGATACGTAAACCTTCCCGGTGAATCAACCTATTAAATAGTGAAAACCGCAACAAAATCTGCGGCGTGGTTTTTGTTTTCTAATACCTATAGTAGTAGTGATTATTATTTCTGGGTTTAGAAAAATTCTTGGTTCGCTTCGTTTTTTGGAGGATTTCTATTTTTCTTTTTTTTTCTATCAGCTCCCGAGACCGTGTCACGGTCCCAGGGTACCTAGCGGAAGACCAAGTCTCCCTCTTTTAGTCGATGGTACTTGTGAGGCTATACCTATCGAGTGGCCAGTTCTATTGAGGTACATATATTTAGTTGGAAAATCCTTATTTTGTTTTTCTTATAATATACCTACTAGCTGTGCACTGCGGTTGCACCCGTGTATAGTTACTGCTTTGCTCCTTTGGGTCGTATATAGCCTATAATCTTCCTCAAGAATTGGGCTATCAAATCCGACTGGTAGTTCCAGAGATTAGCGCGTTCAAACAAAAAAACAAGTTAATTTTTGTAAATAATTTAAATCGAACTTTTATGAATTTCTAAATTTGTTAAACCCTGCAAATAGTGACAATATAAGCGCAGTTTTTATCTTGTTAATAAAGATGCTTCCATGCATCCAAACTTTCACATTTCATTATATCTGTATATTTTGAAATACTAAAAAATACGACTTTCAAAAAAGCTTTTACGAACTTGTCTGTCTTTTTTACTTGAATTAGCTGCAAAAAGGCACATCGCGAATAAATAAAATTGTGGAATATTTAATCTTTAGCACGATACACACTCAGGAATGCATCCCATTTTTTGCGAAGCTAAAATTTTTCATGCTTCTCCAGCCACGATGTCTTTGTTGAAGGCAGGCGTTGAAGCATAAAATGCAAATTGCATGCTCCTGTTCCACCGCAGCAAATTTTATGAGAGAACGTTGCTTTTCCATTATTTTCATATTCCGAAAATTATGATACAGTAGTTAGGAAAGTTTTTTTTGTTTCTAGAAAGAAATCAGATAGATTATGGTTAATGTACCTCTCCTTTGGAACATAGCCTAACCTTCCTCAATAAAAGGTCTATTTAACGCAAATTTTAAGGTTTCGTATATCCGAAGAAAAAACGGAACCCTTATACTATGGGATTTGAACCATGTGCAATGTGCATCCTGCGCTGCACCCCATACCTTTAGCCGCTAGACCACGGTCAATACGAAAATTGACAACTTCGTGTCAATAGCAACCATTGCTAAGGCTTTTCTCTGATATAATTTTCAGCAGTAAACAGAGACAAATTACTAAATTTCTGAAAAATTACTGAACCGATTTACATATTTCATCGAGATATTACGAAAAATTTACTTATAAGGTCAGTTTTTTCAAAATTTCTTATAAACTAATGAACCAATTTTTATGAGATAAAAATGAGACCAATCCGGAAGAATTATCTGTCGATTAAAAAAGAAACCATCAAAATCGGTTCACAACTGGCGGAGTAATCGATGTCCATACATACATAAAAAAAATGAAAAAAACATACGTTCCGAATTGAGAACCTTCTCCTTCTTTTTTGGAAGTCGGTTAAAAATAAAATTGTTTTCAAGTGCATCATGTGACATATCAAATAAAAGGGCTCGTTATAAGAAAAACACATAATTTTATAATTTTAGGATGCATAGTTTAAATTATATTTAAGAAAATATGCTAAAATTGCGCGTTCCTCCCCCTAATCTCCTAGTCTAATTATTTGAAAAAAAATGGAAATATAGGGAATTTACAGGAAAATCTAAACGGAAATCCTAAAAAAGGTACTCACGAAAAGAACTGGTAATTTCCTAGGGTTAGCGCATTCAAACATACAAACAACTCTTCGATTTTATACATATATGTATATAAGTACAGCTCTTAGTATTATCTACATGCTAATCCAATACGCGTTCATAACCCAAGAGGTAGAAGGTAGAATGATCCCGCCAACCGTAATATGTCCTATTAATCACAACTATCACAGCGCGGACGGGATTAAACTGGATTCCCCATCACGGCTATTCACCAAAACGTGACGTGGAATCGAGTCTTTCCTTACTCGTAGGGAATCGTTGTCAATAAGGCATCTGGTCACCTATCTTTTGAGTCACCTTGTTGTGTGGTACTTAACCAATGAATTGAAAATATCTAAATTTAAAGATATCCTTTTTAAACAACGTTATAAAGGAACATTTGAGTCAAATAGAAACATGTTTGGAGAAATTTCATAGCGTATACAAAATCCTTATATCTTACCGCAAATATAAACAAGACAATTTGTTAGTTGTTGTTGTTTGTCTTTGTTTAAAAGTACTTTGGCGTATGAAGACTGCTTTAACGATGTCGGCTTCCCTTCTCACACTTAAAGTAACAATAGAAAGTGAAGTGAAATATGGTCTAAGAGCGAAACTTCAAAATGTCTGGTTAGAATTTTTCAAAGTCCAAAAAAAAATTTTAACATTTCTCGGCATTTTTCTCCTAGGTGACTCATATTTAAATTTCGATATTAAATCCTCTCCAAATATTTTAGGGGATGAAATAGGATTTTTTTACTTGACATATTATTATAATCGATGACAATGACAATAATACCTATAGTTGGTGTTTTAAAAATAAATCAAAATCTTTTTCGTTAGTATACGCATCACATTAGAACGGCTGGACCGATTTGGCTGTCTTTTTTAATGTTCGTAAAGAAAAATTTGAAAAATTGCCCGGAAAATTGTAAATATCAGGAGAAACTGAAGCTGGGACATTCAATTTCTATTTATTTTACACTAGCAATTTTCTGCCACTACATAGAGTTGTTTTTGCCATTGTCTTCTTTGAAAATTTTAACAATTTTTGATGTGTAACATCTTCATCTCGCTCCATCTCGCGGACGGGGAAGCGCGCTCTATTTTATTTGACCAATGAGAGGTGTGATGTGTGCGTATATATAACGATAAAGAGAAAAGGAAATAGAGAAGAATAACGCATCGGCTGTGCGCTTAACCTACAGTGTTGTGTATAAAGTGTTAATGTTTTCAGGATATAATGTTAATGTTGCTTATAACCAAGATAAGATGTCAGATGTTCCACATCATATGCGACTACTGTAAGGCTCGCTAGTTTTTTTATACCTTATGGTCACTTTGTATTACTCAGTAATCTTTAAATTATGTAGTTTATGGCCATGAGCGTATCCAGGATGGGACAGCCACTTGTCCTGGATCATGAAGTCAACTGAAAATGTATAAAAATCACAACACAATCAAGAGTTTGCTTTTAACCCTGAATTAAATATTATTCCACCCCGAAACAAATTCCTGCTATTTTTAACCAACTTCAAAAAAAGGAGGAGGTTCTAGTTTTTTTTTATGTATGTTCCCCGATTACTTGAAGACGCCTGGACGATTTGTTTTTTTTTTTGTTTGAAAGGGTATACTTTCCCCACCATGGTCATGAGGTCAGGATTTGATGATGGGATCCTGGAGAAATCGAGGCACACTTGAAGCGATTTGGGTTTTTTTATATAGTGACTTGTGCATTTGCTTTCAGGTAGCACACTTTTCAGTGCATAATTTTTGAAGTCGGAACACTTTTTTTTAAAAGGCAATTATGTAGTATTATCAATACTAGAAACCAATCCAAAAAGTCTAAGTTTATTTAACTGGAAGTTATTTTAAAAAGAGTCTTGTTGTATTTCAAACAGCCTGTATCTTCATCGCTACGTCTGTCGCCCACACAATGGGTAGCGAATGTGGGCTAAGAGAAAACTCCAGCTCATCTTGTTACCACAATATTGTTAGTTTTATGTGAGAATATATCTTAGGCACTCCACGCGTCGTTTGTGTCTTGTTTGGATACTAGCTCGTTTCTTTTAAGAGTTTCCGCTCTTATTTCGCGAATTTACGACTGTCTACCTTTTGGGTTAATATCTACTTGAATGGTTGGTTTTCATGTAATTATTGTAACTTTTGTGTAATTAGACCGACTTTGTTCTCTAAATTGGAAGTATAATACTTTAAAAAAATTCGAGAGGTATCGTGGGACACTCGGTTGGACCGAAGTTATGTATTAAATAACAGGCACAATGAAATAAATTAACAACGTTTGAGAATAAGTAAATAAAAAAAACGAAAAAATGCTTATAAAATTAGATCATTACAAAAAAAAACACAAAAAAAATGTCACCTCTTTATAATATTATTATAGACTAGCTGATTGCCCGCTACTTCATACGCGTTGTATTAGGAATACAATTTACCTCCTTGGGTAGGTAGCGTGATGTTAAATAGCTTATAATTATCCCCAACAATTGGGCTATCAAATGCAAAAATAATTTTTCAAATCGCTCCAGTAGTTGTTTTTGAGTCTATATAATACGAACAAACAATCAAACAATTTTATATTTCAGATAGAACCTAAACGAAAAATAAAAAGACTTACAGCTGTTATTATAACAAGTGAATATATCACAATTGGCCGAATAATAAGGACAATTGACATTATTGGTTACTGCTCCGCTCCCAAATGACGCAGCGTGATGTTATATAGCCTACAACCTTCCCCGTGAACCACTCTATCTAATGGTACCAACAGTAACAAAATCTGTCCATTGTGTAGTTTTTGAATAGAATACGAACGAATAAAAAAGTGTACCGACTTCAAAAATTATGCACTGAAAAGTATGCTTTCCGAAAGCAAATGCACAAGTCACTATAAAAATAGAACCAAATCGCTTCAAGTGTGCCTATAAAATTTGAAGAGTTCTGATTTCTCCAGGATCCCATCATCATATCCTGACCTGATGACCATGGGACCACCTGGAAAGTATACCCTTTCAAACAAAAACAAAATTTCCAAATCGGTCCATGCGTCTTCAAGTAATCAGGGAAAAGTCTCCTCCTTTTAATAAAATGAACTAATTATAAATACTACTATATAAACTTAATCAGTACATGTAATATACATATACATAGACATACGCCTATAAACACACATACACACATATATCGGATATGCACTACATGCGTGGCTGTAACGTACTATAGCAAAAGTGTCGTGATGGTCGAAGTCTTACACTTTTTTGGACTAGCTCTCATTCGCCAAGTGTCTGGAGGAGTGTAACGTTCGATAAGGAACTTTTTTCCATAATATGAACAAATTCATCTATGAAAAATCGAATACTAAATTAGGAATGAAATTTTTAATAAACCAAGATACTAAGAGACCGTTCAATTTCAACTTACCTCAATTTCAATAGCATTGGCTAAAAGTGGAATACTTGCTTTATTTTATAGTCATTTCAAATTTCTGTACTAACCGGCTACTTAATTTTCTAATCAAAGGACTTCATATAATAGCCATTTCTAATTCACAAAGTACCTACATGTGATATCATAACCACTGTTACGCTTTTCATTGTGAAAAGTTTATTGGCATTGTTTCTGGTTTCTGTGTGCACTAGAAGCAATCTATTACCTTCGATGAAACTGAAAAAAGTATTATTTTAAGGATACCTTTCATCAATTTTTCGAAGTCAAACTTGCCAAATTGCGAATTTCAATCCAACCTCTGAAACATTCTGGAATCATGAAAAATATATTTGTTATTAACTGAAAATCATTGTGAGTAGGTATACTACATTTTTTTTATTGTAAGACAAGTGTATAACTCTAGTACTGCCTGATTTTGACCTAAAGATGGTGAATGAAAGCAACTACTGCAACAAGAGTCGCAATAGGGTGATGACAATTTTTTGGGAATACTTTTAAATTATTAAATATTATACCTAATAAAATTTACTTTAAAAAAAAAGTGTATACCGACTTCAAAAAGTTGCACTGAAAAGTAAGAAATAATAAATATTTCGTCGTAGAATTTGAAGACGGTTGGTGCCAAATTAGGATACAAAATTAAGTAAACATCTAAGAAGATAAAGATCTGTGCAATATTAGGTATCTATATTTGTATATACTGAACTGATGATCGTAGGTCCTAACGAATTGTCTAGATTAGTGAATTTGGGAACTAAGTTGTTTCTAATTTGGCACCAACCGTCTTCAAATTCTACGACGAAATATTTATTATATCTTACCATTCAGTGCAACTTTTTGAAGTCGGTACATTTTTTTTTAGACAAATAATAACGCAAATAAAAAAAAATGATGCAAAAATAAAAATAAAATACTGCTGTGGATACTGCACTGCACCCCATACCTTTAGCCGTTAGACCACCGCGGTCGATACAAAAATTGACAACTTCGTGTCAATAGCAACCGTTGCTAAGACTTTTCTCTGATACATAATTTTCAGCCGTAAACAGAGAGAAATTACTGAATTTCTAAAAAAACTACTGAACCGATTTTCGTCATATGTCTGTGAGATAATGTCGTGAAATTATTATATCCTTAAAAAAATAAGTCGTCAAAATGGGTACATATTTCATCGAGATATTAAGAAAAATTTATTTATAAAGTCAGTTTTTTCAAAATTTCTAAAAAACTACTAAACCAATTTTCACTAAAAAAAATTGGACCACCTGTGATGTCCAGGCGTCTTCGAGTAATCGGGGAACATACATAAAAAAATAAATTGAGAACCTCCTCCTTCTTTTTTGAAGTTCGGTTAAAATAATTAGAGTGTGATGACGTCACACCTTGATAACGAACAAAATGATTGTCACAGATTAGATAAAATAACAAGAAAATAACTTTGTCAGTGACTGATTGACAGACAGTTATTTTAATATAGTTAGTATTTATTTCATATTTACTTAGAGATGACGTCACTTTGCGTTTGTGGTCACAATTACATGACAGAAGTATGAATCAAATATTTTTTATTTAGATATTAAAAAAGATATATTTAATTAATTTATTAAACAAATACCTACATAAACATTATTTTATGGACTATTAAAAAAATATTATTGTGTGTTTATATTATTTCACACTCATCACCCTTATTGTCACTATGTGCCGGCTTATAGATATACTTACGTTTTCACATTTCGCCTGAAGAACCCTAGGTTGTATGAAGCTGGGGCACAGAGGAAGGCAGTCTGTTTCACTTATCTTGTTTGGAGATTTACATAAAATCTATCTTTCTCATCGAGAGATATACGAAAGTATGGACGAACAAACTTCCAATTTATTTACAAATTACTGGAGTGAAGCCGAGGGTTGATTGAGATCTAAGTAATAAAGTCATATCATTAAAAATTGCGTTCATAAACCAAAACTACTATACGCCGCTTGAATAGCATTTCAGGCGATAATAAAAAGTTAAGCTGTTTCGGTGTTGTTATAAAGTCAAAACGGAACTTTCATATGAGGCACGCTATTATTTAGAATACACCAAACATAGTGGCCGAGGATTACAGACAACTTTAACACAATTTGAAAATTTTAGAGAAAACATATTTAGGGTTTCGTAGACAATTATATTTTTATATATTTGGGACAATAAACAATTACATAATACAAGTTGTAGGGGATCTACACACACTTGCATGACCCACACACACACACACGCACATGTATTTTGTAAACGAGCGCGGGCGCATTTCATATACCTAGCTGCCTGCCCCGCGCTCCTCAGTCGTCCATAACAGTTTGCCGTCCTATACTGGGAATTTGTATGGAGATATTACTATTCCCAATTTCTCTGTAAATACTCCACCTGTGTCACTGTATTCTGCCCCTTCTGTCTCTTTCATAATCTATCACAAAACTCTAAATTTTTTTTAAAGCGCTCTTATACCATTATTCTTCAATTATATATATCGCTTTTTTTTGTAGCTTATTGAAAATTCAATATAATTATTTTTTTATGATTTTTAAATTTGGCAAAAATAATAAAATAATTATTATTTTAAATTTTCAATAAGCTACCAAAAAATTCGACATATATAATTGAAGGGTAATGGTATAAGAGCGCTTTAAAAAAAATTTAGAGTTTTGTGATAGATTATGAAAGAGACAGCAGGGGCAAAGTTAAACTACCCCTATTTCCTATTCAATAAAACCCATTGAAAAAATAAGAGCTATTTCACTTAGATATATTCAATAAGTAACTATATGCTAAATTACAGTGACACAGGTGGATTATTTACAGAGAAATTTGGAATAGTTTATCCCAGAAAAAATCCCAATATAAGACCCTTAATTAGTCCCTACCTTATAGTTTAAAAACTTCTTAAATACCTAGTCATACTAACAGTGTAACCTATAATATTATCCACGGATTATATAAAAAAAATATATCAAATAAAAAAAAATATAATAACAAGCAGACAATACCACAACTACCTACCTATTGTAAGGAACCATACACAGTAAATAACTTTGTACACACAAAAATCACGTCGTGTTCACCAATGTAAGAAGTGGTCACCGACGAAATGAAAGAATTTTTACGGTGATGGGATAGCTGGAGTGGTGTGGAGTGGAGTGGCCTGAGAGTGATATCGGCTACTTTTTATCCGGGAAATCCTTCGGTCAAACTTGGTCTGACCTTAAGTAGCCCACGCACTGGTCCGGTATCTCACCGAAAATTTTCAGTCCGGCCAGCTGTATGATCGAGATTGATCACAGGCCACACATTAGCGATGTAAATCATACGATCTAGATCACATACAATTCACTAACTCACACAGACACACAAGATTCGATTCGTTCCGGCCATCGAAATCAACCACAAATACAACGGTTTGAAAACGGATGGCGGACCGTTCGTTACAAGAATTGGACGAGTCTGTGGTCGATTTCGGTGTACGTACAAAACCTTTCGTGTGCGAGTCCGACTCGTACTTGGCCGGTTTTTTAAATATAATTTGTTGATATAGCCATTGCTTCTGATTTACAAAAACAAATCATAGTGTAACATTAAAACCATAACCCGTGCGCCATTAGCGGCATTTACTGCATTTTTAATAGCTTAAAACTGTCCAAGTGAAATCATTTCACTAGAAATTGGTTTGTGAATTATAGTGTAACTGATGTTTTAAAAAAGGGTGACCACAATTTGTCTGATAAATGGCCATATCTCTTATATATATTATTTCGTATATATTCTCCTGGCTTCATAACTAACTGTATCCATATTCATTTGGAAAAAAACTTTAACATTTTTTTATAACGGGTTTGACTTTCTCGAACGTGTTACCAGCCCCAAAGTATTCAGTGGAAAACAATAATTAAGTTCTCCACAATAACCGTTTATTTATTTGGCTACCTAATGAAAGTTGATAACCTAGTAGTATCTTGACTTTATACTGGCTTGTATCAAATTGCTGTTCCATAATGTGCGCCGAAAGGCTTTTAACCTCTTTAAAATGGGCAGTGGACGTTATGGACAACTGGGCTCAAAAACAGTTGCGACTCAATCGCTACTAATTCAACTACCAAACTCGAAGTCAAAGACCGCTGTTACGTGTTGGAAGCATGTTACGGTTCCAGGCTGTACCTAACGAGTGGCTAGTTCTGTTGAGGTATTATTTAAATGTAAAAGCTTCTAAGTATGGTTTGTCGGATTATGTACATAAGTTTTTAATCAAAAAACCCATTGGTATATGGCCGGGATCCGGACTCGAACTTGTGGTCTGCCTAGTTAATACCAGACGTCTTAACCACTCGGCCACCAACGCACTTAAATATAAATATAATAGTCCTAAATAACTCAGTAGATATGGTGCCACGAAGTCAGTGTAAACGAAACCCTCCTTTAGCGTGACTGCGACCAGCACCAACCCGGCATTAGAGGGTCGTAATAGGTAAATTTCTAGAGATTTATGTTTCTAATGATTAAGCAAAATTGTCGCAATAATAACATGCGTATAGTTAACATTCGAATGTATTGCTTTAGTTTCCTACCAAATTGGTACCCTTGACATTGGAAGTATTCTTGGCCCTGTTAATTAAGCTACTTTGCCACTATTTTTTATTTCCATTGTTTATTTTCTTTCAAATGGTATCAAATTACGAAAGCAAAGAATGCGTTAACTGCGTAAAGAAGCGACACTCTATAAAAGGGAAAATATTTAGTATAATGGTTTTATAACATTGAAAAAATTAGCTGTTTTCTGTCAAATTGGACATACTGTAACAAGTACCGTTTTAAAGTTATGATAAATAATTTTTTTATAAATCAATAAAGACAGTGTGAAAATTTCAAATCAAATAATATTTATTTAGTTCTATTTTGTAATTTATAATTTCCAAATCCGTCATACAACAACGTCTTATTCATGGCCATCGATTCCTATTGCCACTTTTTTCCAATTTTATTTTTCAAAATTACTCAACGTGTTTAAAAAGTTTAAAATAATATTTCCATTATTTTAAATTAACTAAATTTCATAAAATATTTAAACTAAATTAAGTTTGAGAAAATCGTATTACAGTAAATGTATAATGTCGTAATTGGAAATTAATTAGTTTCTACGAAGAAATAAAGCTAATATTTTCCGACCCATATATACCTATTAACAATTAATTCAATTTCTAAAGTAGAAAAGCAAGAATTTCTCCTTTATAAATGTTGAAAGTTAACCATTTGGAATGAACTCGATAACCACAAGCGTGTCACGCCAACATATGACTTAAATAGAACCAAATATTGTAAGAAATCTAATTTGTTGATTCGTCACAGAGTAAAAAAATCATGAACAATTTGGAATCCAACTACACAGAATTATTATAAGTTACTTAGAACTTTATTCAGAATGTGGTAAATATATCGTGTTAGAAAATTGTATATAAAGGTATTCGATCGTGTATTTGGACTAATAAGAAAATGTCAAACGCTTGTGATTTGAGAGTGCTATATGAACTAAATATTTAGTTCCATGTATTTAATATTTATATATCTTCACGTCTGTCTGTCGTTCCTTTAAAACTTCTCTTGCTTCATTTACATGCATAATATTTTCTCTTTGTCCATTTATTGATTGAAAATTTAACATTTAATAAATACCTTTGAGTATTAAGACTAGAAGTGTGAAGCGGTAAATCACCGAACAATTTTTTCTGTCACTTTTGGCGGGGAGAGGTAGACGCATAGTACTAACCCCTGTACCACTGTGTTTTTCTGTCGTTTTATTGTCGCAACGGATTTTATGTTATATGAAATTTATGTTAAAATACAAACATAATTATTTTAAATAATGATTGGATACACTATGTTCCCGCAAATTATACGTCCTAGATCGCCTTTCCCATTTTTCTAGAGCTCTGTCTCGCGACACAAAACGATACCAACGAAAACTAAGGTAACTTATTACTGCTCTCAATGGTCAAAGAGCAGAAAATTGGCGAAAGGGGGAGCCCGTCTATGGGCCCCTCCTTAGGTTTAGTACTCTATGGTAAATGCAAAGAATAACAACACGTACGTGAATGTATTACCCTCCATCCACAGACAGGATCCTTGTACTTTGATAAGTCCACTGAAATGAATACATTACATTACTTCTAATACACTAAAGTCATTTCTTAATATACCTACTTAAAAAATGTAATCACTGTAGACTTTAATCTTTAAATAAAATCGCTTATATATATTTCAGTAAAGTTTGACACAAAATAATAGTCCTAAAACAACCCTATAACTTCGCTCAACACACTTGTGGTATTATATATTATGAACCATATTGAATCTCACCGTATTAAAGATATACTCTATCATTTTATTTTGACACTCGATAGGTTCCATTAGCCTCTTACCCTCCACCGTCCATCTCTACATGATTGATAACGTCTTATCAACGATCAAATTCAATTTACTTCTCTTCCGAGAGTTGCGAAAAGATTTCTCTTTCGACTAAGTGTATGCTATCTATATACCTAAATAAAAATATTATTTTAAATGTTCGTTCGTTTGTTAGGGAAAGAAAAATTGGAAAAATTGCCCGAGAAATTGGATAATTCGGAAAACACAGAAAGTGCTTTTTCCTATGGGATTTTTGTATGAACTCAAAAGGATAATAAAGGATGGAGGATAATATGGGCTTCACGGACAAAGCCGGGCGGAAAGTTAGTTTACAGTAACAACTAAATCGTACTAGAAGATGTAATCTTTTATTTTTTAATCAACTCTAATATTAATTAATCAATATTTTTTTCGATTCCCGAGCTAATTAATTCATTGAATATCATTGAATGTAGTTTTTTAACTGTAAAATTGACGACGTAAATTGTTGCTTAGAAAAAAAAATCTTGTACTTAGATTTCTCCATACCGACAAATTTATAATTTAATAGTTTCTGCTTTAAAAAAATCCTAGAACCCGATTGCAGCGCCACCTACCGGGTCCAATTGTTAATCTAAATCATCCAGGGACACATACAAAAAAATCATCAAACTGGTACCTACAGCCGTTTAGGAGGAGTTCGGTAACATACACACGTACAGAAGAATTACATATAAAGATATAATTTGCTAACCACAAAAAGGAACATTCCAAAGGCAATTACGTCTAAATTCACTAAATTTAATCTTGAAAGTTCCCAAAACGGGCATATTTCTCAACTATGCCCCAACTTACAGGTTTATTGCTTTCCGAGATATTATTTCAAAGAACTCTGGAATTTATCTTCCATATTCGTCTGGAAGCGGATCCCAGGGGCACTTATTTAGATCTTCACATATTTGCTTAGAAGCTCGGGGAAAATATGTAACAAACTTTTTCAGTATTTTACAGTGTTTGTGCTCGTTTAAGCGCTGCTACAAGTATTACTTCAATCTGAATGTCTTTGTTTATATTTATTTAAAAATGTTTTTAGAGTGTAATTTATTACTATACTAGCTTTTCGCACCCGGCTTCGCCCGTGGATATTTTCGAACAAAATAAAATATAGCCTATAGCACTCAGGGATAATGTAGCTTCCTATTAGTGAAAGAAATTTCAGAATCGGATCTGTAGTTTCAGAGATTACCCCTACATCCAAACTTACAAACTTATAAACTTACAAACTTATAACCTTACAAACTTATAAACTTACAAACTTACAAGTTTACAAACTTACAAACTTACAAATTTACAAACTTACAAATATTTCCTCTACTTTACTAGATATAATATAGATATAAATAGAATTCATGTAATTTTCCTAAATAAGTAACGAAATAAAAATTACTTCTCCATAGATAGCATTTTATTCATTCATAGATTTATCATGTAGTTGAAATGAAGCTGTGTGGATGAGTTAGGATGATGTTAAATAAGAACGCGAGCCGAACGAGCGAAACGAGCGCAAAGCTCTAGCGAAACCTTAGTCGTTTAAAATATATAGCAATGAAGAGTTTGAAGACCAAATATTTCAGAACTTACCGTCGCTTGTATTGGAGACAGTGGTTTTATGTAAAGTCAATTTTCTTTGCATGTCTTTATACTGTTAAATTTTTAAATTACAGTTTAAAAATATAATTAAGTATATAAGTTCTGCAAATGTAAAATAGGTTACAAATGTTAATATAACGTCTTTTAAAATTTTTAAACGGCAACTCTTTTAAAAAGACATCCAGAGTTTTTTTCTTTTTTCACGGGTTGCCTTACAGCTCCGAAACCGTGTTACGGTTCCAATGTACCCAGCGGAAGACCAAGTCTCCTTCATTTAGCCGATGGTATTTGTGAGGCTGTACCTAACGAGTGGCCAGTTCTGTTGAGGTATATTTAGATGTAAGTGTGGTTTGTCGGATTATGTACATAAGTTTTTAATTAAAAAAGCCATTGATACATGGCCGGTATCCGGAATAGAACCCGTGTCTGTCTAGTTAATACCAGACGTCTTAACCACTCGGCCAAAGTTGATTTACCAAATAAGACGAGATCTTAGAGATTGATTTTGATTTTGATTTGATTACCCCACTGATAGCAAGTAGATAGATATATTGTGTTCTGTGCCTACAAGCTACATTACATAGTTTGTCAATCTTGCACTCTGTTGACAAATTACAACCGCTTCCAAGCTTAGCAGTCAAGATCTGTGATAAGCGACCAATTTGAGACGGCGCCTCAGCGGGGCACGGAAGTCGTTATGACTAGGCGACGTTAAATTGCAACCTGACATGCCATCTGCACGTGACAAAGATGTCGAACATTCTGAATGTTACAATTGTGCCATGAACTGTAGGCTGACGAAAAATATTTTTGTGAGCTAACGAAGGAATAACATATTGTTACTTCTCTATAAGCTTTGACAGTTGCTCCTCTATGGAAATTTATTTCAGAACGGAATTTTAGTTAAAAAGTACAAGCATCAGTTCAAATCCAACTTTCTTTTTAATTAAAAGCTTGTATAAGAATCCGATTCGACAAACTTAACTAAAAAATAATCTGCTAAGAGACGATATAGTCAGGAAGTTGTGCATAAAATAGCAAATTTTGAATTGATGAGGCCGTGCGGGGCATCACTAACAACCCTCACAGAAATCAGGCGCAGCTCCCTGACTAATAGCGTGTCATCCGCTGGGTACCCTGGGGTTCGTAACAATCCGTGAAGGTATCTAGTTATACCTACATATATAAAATTGAAGTATCTACCTGTGAGATCTCATTTAAACGATACTGAAGCATAAGATAAATAAGCGTTTTTGGAATTTAGTTGGTCTGTCTCAATATTTGATGAAAGTTTTAAAGATCATAGTGGGTTCAAACTTCTGGTTTTTGAGAGGTACCTTTACAACAATTTGAGATTATTTTATTCTACACAAATCTTTCCTACATAATTTAGTTATATGTCTGACGGATTAGAAAGCATACGCCATGAAAACTCGCTGGGATTAACTTTTTCCCCGACTTGATTCACTTATCTGTCAAAAAGTGGAACGAACTTCTGAACGTCTTTCCTGATTCCTACAACCTTCAAGCGAAGCGTGAAAAAGCATCTCTTACTGCGACTGGCGGACTGTATTATGTCCGTGACCAACCACCTACGCTTAATAGACAGGCGGTAGCAAGGTAACATGTCGTCTTCTCTGTAAAAAAACTTATATTGTTAAGACGAGGAACGACTCAGAAATTTCTAATCGTAAGCCACGCCCTAAGTGAGAAGGGCATAATGACGTAAGCGGCACATTACAAATAAATAATTTATTAAAAAACGATCACATGCAGGAAAAATTCTTCTTAATCAATACTAGGTACTGAAATTACCTACAGATTCGTATAAAATTTAAACGTAAATCCCTTCAGAGTATGTTCGTATGACTAAAAAGGGGTTTTTGAAGAGGTGATATCAAAAATTTAAGTTATCGAGAAAATTTTCACTAATCATGTTTTCATACTACACAATACTAGATAAAATCCTCTAGTTTTCGATGCCCAAATTGTATGTTCATAGCATTCGTAAAATTCGGGAACTTGCAGTTCAGAAATCAACCAAAATTATTCGTACCTCCCCTTAATGCTCAGCTCCTAAACATTATGGGACTGTGTTTAATATTCGTAAACCTTCTTGATGACAACTTATTTAATCGTGAAAACTGCATTCCATTCAGTAGTTTTTGCGTAAAAAGGGCACATATTTGTTTTATAATATTTTATTTTCCCCCACATTTTAATTCCACATGCAAAACCGGATGGAAATCTATTAAAAAAATATTTCATGCTCTATCCAATCAATCAACGAGTCTGTATTTTTGTCCTCAACAAAACTATTAATTTACTTCCATACGGCAGTTGCAATTTATTTTGTTTGCTCGCTACATACCTCTGTCCCCAGTGACAACGACTAAATTCACAAAATCCACTATCAAAATGAAAATTGAGTTAAATCAACCATACAATTGGGACCAATAATCTGATAGCTAAATTAACCAATAATGTTATTAAGATTACACAGTTAGACATGTTAACTAATGTTTTATCATTTAATGAATTTTAGGGCCTCCATTGTTATTATAGACCGAAACTAGCGACCCCGCCTCCGGCTTTTATGGGTTATAACTACATAAGTATTAGAGATAAATATATGCTACCGCGGACTTTTTTGTAGATCATTTTATTCTACACAAATCTTTTCTACATGATTTTGTTATATCTCTAACGGATTAGAAAGCATACGCCATGAAAACTTTCTGGGTCTAACTTGTGTCCCGACTTGATTCTCTTATACTGTTAATGCTCAGCTCCTAAACATGACAGGTCCATGTTTAATATTTGTAAACCTTCCCGGTGAATCAACCTATATCATAGTGAAAACCGCAAGAAAATTCGTTCAGTAATTTTTGCGTGAAAATTACAGATACACAGACGCGGCAGGGGACTTTGCTTTATAATGTGTAGGTACTAGGTCATGATAGTGCAATGAACTGTCGTTTATGCTTCAGTATCGTGTAATTGGCCACTAAGATTATATTTGTATAAATTGTAAAAACCTAGTTTACATACATCTAACATCACCCCTTTAATGCCGTATATCCAGGGAAAATTAGGCAATGTTTTTTATAAGGTTAACCCCCCTGAAATAAATTTCTATATATCCGAAAAGACTTTTTTTGACAATCTTTCATCCTTAATTTTTTCAACGTGTCCAACCATGGCAGCGTAAACTACCTTTCCTCGTTTTAGTTATAACATCATCTTTCATCGCACATTCTTCTATAATGGCATCGTTCCGAATGCTGTCAATTTGAAATTCAGTAATTTAAAATCTTTTATACTTATTATTATCGCTAGATTGTATTGTATTGTATATAATGTATACATAATATACAATATGTACATATTGCTGTTTTAGTTCCATCATTTACTTATGGAAGCGAGACTTGGGCATGGAATATGAAGTATGAAAGTAAGATAAATGCAGTGGAATTGCGGTATTTACTTAAAATGTGTGATATAAAGCGTATTAACCGCATCTGAAACAATGTCATTAGAGAAGAATGCGCGATGAAAGATTATGTTGCGACTAAAATTAGGAAAAAGTACTTTACGCTGGTTTGGAAACGTTGAAAGAATGAAGGATGAAAAATTAAGTAAAAAGCTTTATATGGCTGAAGTGAAAGGAAATGCTGGCAAAGGACAACCTAGATGTATTTTTTTAACATATAATAAAAAAATATTTATCAATGGAAATATTAAAAATACACACAATCGCCGTGCATGTATGAAAGGTATGATGAATATAAAAGAAGCGAAAGAGGTATGTCAGGATCGTAACAAATGGCATTCGATTGCCTGCCTCTTCGGCTGCCTACCCCTCTTGTGATAAAAGGCGTGATAATAGATAGATAGATAGATATTATCGCTAGAAAAAGATTAAACCCTAAAAAACTAAGTACCTCTACCTACTACACATTTTCCAATTTCTCAGCAATTTCATCTAATAAAGGATCTCATTTCGTAATTCGCAACCAAAAATATTTTTTCTATAATATTAATTCGAGTATCGCGTGCGTCATGGATTCCAAATCTAAGACTAATGGAAGAAAGATGATCTTATATTTTTTTCTTGTTAATTCGGTTTTCTTCACAACTGATAACACTAAGTATATGGTTGTTATTATTTATTTAACCAAAAAATTCCCTGCCAGGTATCACGCGTATTGATAATTACTGTTTTCTCAAATACGATAAAATCAACAAATGGCATTCGATTGTCTCTGCCTACCCTTCTTGGGATGAAAGGCGTGATGATAGATAGATAAAATCGTATATAAGGTCGTAGCTTTGTTTTTACCCTAAAAATAACAGATAGGATCATCCTCCATAAAAAAATATGATTTGAACTGCGGTGGGCGGATGCTTATGCAGGTTGCATATTGCTTGGCATATTTTATGTGGTCATGCAGCTACACTTGAAAATTCACTTATTTCGTAGATGTTTCTTAATTTTGGTAAAAAAAAATAATTAAAAAGTGAAAATGATCGGTTAAAGTAACGCAAAATAATATTGTGAAATTACGCACAATTTTTTTTACGATACGGTAGACCAAAAGATCTATGCAGTTAAAAAATTACATAGTCTATCTGATTGCCCGCTACTTCGTACGCGTTGTATTAGGAATACAATTCACCCCCCTTATGTAGGTAGCGTGATGTTAAATATCCTGTAAACCTTCCCCGAGAATTAGACTATCAAATGCAAAAATATTTTTTCAAATCGGTCCAGTAGTTTTTGAGTCTATAGAATACAAACAAACAAACAAAAAACAAATATTATTGGCAGTCCAGTGTATTTTTTTGAGATTGAATATAATTCCTGACATTTTAAACTAAGCGTAAAAAATTCCACTATGTTTGTGCATAGGGGTGGCAAAAAGTGGTCGCTATTACTGGTGTCTCTGGCCACACAGCAAAGTATAAAGGCCGTGAACATTTGTGTCTGTTAATCTGTTTCTGTAGCAAATCCATTTATATTCGTAGTGTTATTGTTCGTAGAACATACGTTATCGTAGCAAAAGCGTAGAGGCGTAGACACTTTGACATAAATATTTTTGATATTTTATTTATTCGAGGTGGGGTTGGTATGTGAACCTATTATACTAACTGGATTTCCATCCCGGATTTGCCCGTGGAAATTTTTGAAATGAGGCATAAGCGTTTATCCCTAAATATTTTCGGGCAAACTATTTTCGGGCTAACGATTTTCGAGCTAACGATATACACCCAAATAAACACACTGTCGCATTTTTTATATTAGTTACTATAATGAAAAGCATATGAAAACTAAATTAATTTAAAAAAACCGTTAATAAAAATGTGTAAAGTATGAGTACACATTCATACTTTTTGTAGAAAATATTGGCCGTATTTGTTGATACTGGCAAGTAATGTTAGACAGAGATTTAAATATTTGTAAATTATATTTGAAGCTCTGAAGAATTCGAGACTGAAGGGAGTTCTGCATCAGCAACGCTGGAGCTATGTAGACTTTTATCGAATAAATAAATAAGTTAATATAAAAACCTACTCTTATCATTGAAATCGCCTTAAAACCCGTTATAAAATGCTTAATACGAAGCACGTTCTAGTAAAAATTCTGTTACGGATTTTGTTCACATTTAACGGACGACAAGAGCAGTAAATATAAATTTATGATTAATGCTGACGCTGCTACGTACCTACTCTTCGAAACACAAGTGTTTTTCGGGTCCAAAATACTTTAGCACGCTCTGTAGCCTAAACGGCTTAACGGATTTTAATAAATGAGGTATCGTTAAAATCGTCTTAATGTGGAAGTGCTATAATTTTTAGGATGCCGTAGCCAAATAGCTCAAAATTTTGTTGTATGTCATCCATTTCCATCGTTTCTAATGAAAATTTACCCATAGATTTGTTATATGAACTGCCATACAATTTTGCAGTTAAATAATTTGCGTCCATCGTTCTTAAAGCATTCCTAAAGTAAAATTATATTCTCGATCAAAATCAATCAAACAAGTATTTCTTTAATACATGGGGTAACCTATCGCGTGTGGTAAATTCCCGAAGGACCTAAACGACTTGTGCAGAGAACGTCCGCTGCAATTCTACTGTATTTTATAGTGCACTCTCCACTGATTGCTTCCTCGTAAATCCTTAAATTTTGGGGAAGTTATTTGTTGATGGAAACTTGGGGAAAACAATTCCTTATACGAGTATTGGATGTTTTTAAATAACTAGCTGTTTTAATACATAATCAATAGAAGTTATTTTCAATTCATATTGATTTAAAAATCTTTTATTTTCTTTTAGATTTGTTTGGTCATGTTTCGTAGATAAAAAGGAGATGATATCGTATCCAAGATCCGGGATCTAACCCGTGGTCTGCCTAGTTAATAACCAGACGTCTTAACCACTCGGCCACCAAAACTGGCTACTTGTTAGGTATGGCTTCACAAATACCAACGGCTAAACGAGGTCTTCTGCTGGGTACCCTGAAACCATAACACGGTTTCGGGAGCTGTAAGGTAAACCGTGAAGAAAGAGATATCGTAATGCTAATCACCAATTTTCTCTAAGAATATACTACCTATGTTTCTTGTGCGTCGGAGGGCAATTCTTCTAAAAAAATAACAGATACTTATGTGTACAGTAGTCGCATATGATGTGTAACATCTAACATCTCATCTTGGTAATAAACAACATTAACATTATATCCTGAAAACATTAACACTTTATACACAACACTGTAGGCTAAGCGCACTGATGCGTTCTCCTTCTCTATTCCCCTTTCTCTTTCTCGTCACACACACGCACGCACTGACGGCCAAGTCTAGCACCGCGCGCGCTCATTGGTCAAATCAAATTCCGCGTTCCTCCCCGACTTCCTGTTACACACTTCCGTCCCTTTTCACGAAATCTATCCTACAGATTGCAGGAAAGCTACACATCAAAAAGTGTACACTGTTCTGATGTCTCTAGCCTCACAGGTCGGTTGTAATTATATATAGAACTTTGTTATTTTCAAAATTCTAGCCAACCCTAGTTAAAACTTAACCCCAAAAACCGACATTTCAACTCACATAGTCAGTTACCTATTGAACGTGTCCATTCGGTTCGCCGCTCAGAAAGAGGCAATTTTTCAAAACGAATCCAAACACTCGGAAGAACTTCAAACAGGTAACACGTAAGTCGCCCTTACTCGTAAATTACAGTACACTCGTTACGGACTCAAGCGAACCGTGAAGTTATGGCTATAGGGGAGAGTGGGCTTTTGGTCCACTAAACACCAGGGGAACAGTCCAGGTGTACCTGTGCTTTGGAAACACATTTCTTATGTGCTCAATACAATGTTGTTGTTCTGAAAGATGCTTTAGTGTATATCTACAAATAACCTTTATATTACACCTGCTCGGAAATATATATATATTTATTTCTTCACGGGGCAGAAAGCATGTAATAATGGCAATAATGGCAGTACATACAAACGCCTAACTAACTAACGTAAAATAACAAATAAGAAAATCCGGCCAAGTGTAAGTTGGACTCGAGCTAATTAAGTTCCTGCGCCATACAGTTATTTCATTTTAAAACTTCGTTTAAAAAATCTGACAATATCAATGAATTACAATAACATAATTTATTTCATTTACCACTTAGTTTAGAAAATCGGACAATATCATTGAAATGCAATAACATAATTTATTTCATTTACCACTTAGTTTAGAAAATCTAACAATATCATTGAATTACAAAAATATAATTTATTTCATTTACCACTTAGTTTAGAAAATCGGACAATATCATTGAAATACAATAACATAATTTATTTCATTTACCACTTAGTTTAGAAAATCTAACAATATCATTGAATTACAATAATATAATTTATTTCATTTACCACTTAGTTTAGAACATCTGACAAAAACATACGAATTTATCTCTAAAAATAGGCCCAAAAGTTTAATATAGTTATACATTTTAGTAAAAACCAACAAATAAAGACACATTAAGGCTGTCCATAAAATAAAAGAAGCCACATTTACACGAAAACGAAGAACATGTCCAAATGTTTCCTACAAAAGGTAAATCAAATACTCTTTGCCCGTACACAAAATGTGGTAGAAAATCGTGCGCTGCGGCATGGTAACTTTTATTTACACGCCTGAACGGAATACCAGCCAAACGGGCGATCGCCTGAGGGATTTCATAATATGTTATTATGTGAAATAAAACACGGAACCAACTATTCGCCGAAGCGATATCGGCGTCTCGCATGTACAGGAAAGCCTTAATTAAAATATATGAATGCCATTTATGAATTTCTGAATCAAATGACTTTGAAATCGACCGAGCTTTATGTAATAGAAGCTATATAAAATAGTTATTAATTTTATAATTAAGTAGGTGGGTACCTCTAAGCAACTTGGCTACCTGCTCCTGAAGCTTATTTGGTAAACTTTTAGCCCTTAAACAGCTTTAAGCTTTATATATATATTCAAATTCATTTTCATGCAATGTTATGATTTGTTTATGGATATATACATTGATTAACTTTTTCCACGTATTGATTCACTTAATACTGTCAATGCTTAGCTCCTAAATATGATAGGTCTACGTTTATTGCTCAGTAGTTTTGCGTGAAAAGGGCACAGAGAGACAGACAGGCAGACGCGGCTAGGGACTTTATTTTATAATATATAGTGATTTATAATTTTAGCTCAGAATAGTATAAAAGCGTCATGTGTCCACGATTCACCAATTTTGGGAAAATATCTTATTATCAAGAGATAGGATAATATTACCAAAAAATAACACCTATTTTATGTTCTTAATCGTTTTTTTTTTCTTCACGGGTTGCCTTACAGGTCCCAAAACCGTGTTACGGTCCCAGGGTACCCAGCGGAAGACCAAGTCTCCCTCGTTTAGCCGATGGTATTTGTGAGGCTATACCTAGCGAGTGGCCAGTTCTGTTGAGGTATATTTACATTATTACAGAAGTGTGGTTTGTCGGATTATGTACATAAGTTCTTAATTAAAAAAACCCGTTGATACATGGCCGGGATCCGGGATCGAACCCGTGGTCTGCCTAGTTAATACCAGACGTCTTAACCACTCGGCCACCGACGCACCTTTTTCTTTTTCTTTTTCTTATTAATTTTTCTTATATTGTCTCTTTATCAAGAAATACAACAACCGGGTACACTATTTTAGTGTAGGTACTATTTTTAGCCTCAGTTTGAAGAATTTATGCGAATTCTGATTGATTCTGTATTCTGAGAATATTAAATGATTTTTTTACGTCTGTTGTTACAGAAAATCGATTGGTGTTCCCTCATTTCCATTCATTAATCGTAATATTCTTACATTAAGTCTTGATGTTAATATATTACTTGAACATAATGCTTCATTAAACGGTCACTTCCGACTTCCTGACCAGCGATGGTATCTTAGTTTGAGTTATTGCAACATCATTAGTATGCCAATGGCAGTAAAACTTGCTTTGAAGGTTCTTTTGAGATATGAACAATTTCTGAAATTTTGTTGGATTAGAAGCAAAATTCTTCCGTCTCCTAGTTAATAATTGGTTGCGATTGGATAATTTGACCTTTTAGCTCGATAGTCTAAATGGCTTGAAACTGGGAGCTCCCGAGTTCAATATGGAATCGACTCCTCGTGCTTCTAAAAAAACAGATATTTACGTCTAAAGAAGAGACACATCTAAGTCCTTTAAAGTGCACTGCTCTGTGGACAATTTTATTGGTAAAAAGTTGACACTTTTACTGGTGATGATGTGATGATAATGATTATGATGATGACAGTGATATTTTAATTAACAACTCACAGCGACCAGCTACACCAGGGTGAAATCTATTTTTACAATAATTTGAACAAATTAAAAGGAAAAGCGGAGCCCTTATAAAATCCCTCTGTCACAGAGGTTTTTCTCAAAAACTATATAATGTGTAAATTTAAAATTTGATGACGCGCACATAATATAAAAGTCAACATAAAAAGAGATACCTCCAAGCTCAGATTACAGAACAAAAGGCCTCCAAGGACTCCAAAATAATCATTTAATTATACTTTTTCCTCCGATTTTATTCACAAATTTTTCTATAAGTGATTATCACTGAATTATTTATGAATAATTATGGGTTATAACTACATCTATTAGAGATATATATATGCTACTGCGGACTTTTTTATAGATAACTAGCATTCCGCCCCCGGCTTCGCCCGTGGATATTTACGAACAAAATAAAATATACCCTACCCCTACCCTTATCCCTACCCTACCCCTACACCCACCCCTACCTCTACCCTCTACCACTACCTCTATATCATCAATAGTTTTCGCAGCGCACGCGATGTAAGGAATTTCTTTTTTACACCTTGGGTTACATTATTGGAGTTTTAGTAAGGATCCCAAATTTTTTGAAAATAGAATATAACCTATGTCACTCAGGGTGAATGTAGCTTTCCAATGGTGAAAGAATTTTTGAAATCGGCACAGTAGTTTTTGAGTTTATTCATTACAAAAATACACACACACAAAAATACAAATCTTTCCTCTTTATAATATTAGTATACAAATCCTTTCCTGCATCATTTTGTTATATCTCTGACGGACTTTTACACGACTTTATTCACTTAGACCGTTAATGCTCAGCTCCTACACATGATAGGTCCATGTTTTATGCTCGTAAACCTTCCCGGTGAATCAACCTATCTAATAAGCAACATCAAAATCCGTTCAGTAGTTTATGTGTGAAAGGGTCACAGACAGGCACGCGGCGAGCGACTTGAGCCCTATATCCATAATTTGTATGGGGATTTTACTATTCCCAATTTCTCTGTAAATAATCCACCTGTCATTTAGCATAGTATAGTTACTTAGTATAGGTAGTTACTTATTCAATATATCTAAGTGAAATAGTCGTTATTTTTTCAATTGGCTTTAATGTATAGGAAATATGGGAAGGTAAAATAAAGGATTATTCTGCCCCTGTTTCCTTTTTTTAACGACTTCAAAAAAAAAAGACGTTACTCAATTCGACCGTATATATTTTTTTTATGTGTGTTCGCGGATAACTTAATGAACCGATTTTGATGATTTCTTTTTTAATCGACAGATAATTCTTCCGGATTGGTCCCATTTTTATGTCATAAAAATCGGTTCAGTAGTTATTCAGAAATTCAGTAATTTGTCTCTGTTTACTGAAAATTATGTATCAGAGAAAAGCCTTAGCCACGGTTGCTATTGACACGAAGTTGTAAATTTTTGTATCGACGGTGGTCTAACGGCTAAAGGTATGGTATGGTATGGTGCGGCTCCTGAGCAAATGGTTCAAATCCCATCCACAGCAGTTTTTATTTTTTATTTTTCCATTATTTTTTTTTATTTGCGTTATTATTTGTCTCTCAGGGCAGCAAAATCACTTACAAGGGAAAAATAAATTAGCTTTTAAAAAAAAGTGTACCGCCTTCAAAATTTGCACTGAAAAGTAAGAAATAATAAATATTTCGTCGTAGAATATGAAGACGGTTGGTGCCAAATTAAAAACAACTTACTTCCCAAATTCACTAATCTAGACAATTCATTAGGAACCTACGATCATCAGCACAAACATAGATAATAATATTGAACAGATCTTTATCTTCTTTGATGTTTACTTAATTTTGTATCCTAATTTGGCACCAACCGTCTTCAAATTCTACAACGAAATATTTATTATTTCTTACTTTTCAGTGCAAATTTTGAAGGCGGTACACTTTTTTTTAAAAGCTAATTTATCATAATAATTATTATTTTTGACCAATTAAAAAATCATTTTTTTTTTCAATTTTCAATATGCTACCAAAAAAAACTCAAGACGTTTATTTGAAGGGTAATTAGAGGTATAACAGCGCTTTAAAAAAATTAAGAGCTTTATGATAAATTATGAAAGAGAAAACGGTGGCAAAGTTTAACCACCCATATTTCAAGCGAAGCGTGAAAAAGCATAGAGATGCGCCGGCCGGCATAATGGGCGCGACTGGCGGATTGTATTATGGTCTGCTAGCCGCGGGCATTCGTGGACCAGCCACCTATGCTTAATAATCAGGCGGTGGCAAGGTCACATGTCGTCTTCTCTATAAAAAAATCCTATCGATTAAAACCCATTGTAAAAATAACAGCTATTTCACTTAGATATTAATGTAATGTGCTAAATTACAGTGACACAGGTGGATTATTTACAGAGAAATGGGGAATAGTTTATCCCAGAAAAATTATGGATATAGGAGCCTTAAATGACGGTGATAATTGGCAACCACGTGAAGCCTCGACTTTGTCATAGCATGTAATGTAAGCTTTGTAGTAGGTGCTTCTGCACCAGAAGATTCTCAAAGAAAAAGTTAATCTAACAAAGTTTTGAGATCGACTATACCTTACGAAACTACATTTCCACACGAAACCCTTCTCATTTGTCAAATCAACAGTAAAATATGCGCGAAATGTAACAGATTGATGGGTTGGTGAGATTGAATTACATGTTATACCTTGATAAGGGTACGATATCCCACACTATAGATTACTGTTGGAAGAAGAATCATCGCGGAGTAACCTTACATTGAGAAATGACATTTGAAATATGGATACAGATGAATTTACGTTCAATTGCAAAGTGTGTGTTGAGCGTAACATAAGGATCGAGATAAAAGCGACAGGCACGACAATAAATTATTTAAGGAAACACCTCATAACTTTTGTCCCATACAAATAACATGCTTCAGGACTTCTTAAATTACGCGATAACTATATGTCTTGGTTTCGAAATTTAAATAGCTTTCGAAAGATAAATATATTTTACACAGTATGAATTTAAAAAAAATATGAAAATCAGTTTCAAATCCAAGCGTATTTTCAACCTATTTTAGACTCGAATTCTCTTATTAAAATTGTCTTTGTCTTGTTTGTAAAGTGCGTACTTTTCTTAAAAATTCAAAATTTAAAATATTATTTTTTTTTTACATTAATCGATCATCAATTTCATTATATAGAAGGAAAAAAATCGTGACGGCAGAATTTGGTCAAATTATTTTTACACAATTTGTACCTACTACAATGCACACATTTTTTTATATACTTATTGATATTTTTTAAATAGAGCTTAAAAATGATATACTTATTGTTGCCGATATACTGGCAAGCAAGAATTACTTGTCAATTTTATTAAAAATAAAAATGTCACAATCTTTTTATATAGTCTTGATATGTTTGTAAAATAAATACATTCATTTAAAAGTGCGCTTGGTTTTTCTATAATTATTATTGGTGTCAGAAGTCATGGAAATTATTAATGTGCTCACAAGAAACCAGTCCGCCAAGACTCAAGACGTATCAGTGCCTCTGGGTGATATAGGTACCACCAGTGAAGCCCCTCATGCCATACCACAGGAGACGCGCACGTCACCATCCAGCCTTTCTGGGTCGTCGCGACGACAACAACGCTCAAGCGGGTCCGCTAAGTCGACAGCCACGATTGTGGCGCAGCAGCTCGCAGCCAAAGCGCTCCATGCTCGCCGCCTCGCAGACATGGAAACCGAACGTGAGCGTATAGCTGCCGAGCGTGAAACCGAACGTGAGCGCAAAGCTGCCGAACGCGAGCGCAAAGCTGCCGATCGTGAACGTATTGCTGCCGAGCTCGAACTCCAGGCAGAGCTGGCCGCGTTGGAGACTTCCAGCCGCCAAGACAGTACCTCATTTGTGGAAAGCTGGGTACATAATCAAGGTGAGTATAACCCACTATATAATTGTAATAAAAACGGATCTTCTTATGTACAGGTACATCGGGCGAATTCGGACCACATTGAGGCAGCGGAGACATCCGCTCAAGAGCCTCCGTGTATGGCGCCACTACATTCACCACTGACCATGTCTGCCGCAGTGGCAGGCCATCCCGCCAGGTTGGATGTAGCGCCCTCCGAGCTCCATAACCCGACATCTACTACCTTACATACACATTTACCGCATTTACAACATTTAGGCACACAAAAACAAGATAGTTATAACAAAAATAAAGATCTATTATTAACAAATTCACATAACAATAACGACTTTAGGTTGCTGGCCCAGGTCATCACGGATATAGCAAGCACACGTCCAAAGGTCAGTGAAATTAAATTACCTACATTTGATGGTCGTGTAGCCGATTGGTTGTCCTTCAGAAGAGCTTTCGACGAGTCCAAGATAGGATTCACAATCGCCGAAAACATTTCAAGGCTCAACTATGCTATCCGTGGGACTGCACGGGACTCTGTCTCTACTCTATTAGTCTCGGCTAGGGATCCCGAAGAAGTTTTGTCGGCTCTCGAACTAAGGTTCGCGAGACCGGAGTTTATTGTTTTGCAAGAGATCGCCGCAGTGCGAGCCTTACCGAAGCTCCCACCTGATAATTGTAGAGAGTTAAATTTGTTTGCGTGTCGGGTTCGCAGTTGTGTCGAAACCATGAAATTACTTCGACAAAATGAGTATTTAGCTTCTCCTGAGCTAAGCAACGCCATACTTAGCAAGCTCACAATACTTTTACGCACACGTTGGATTGATTTCGCATCATCTAGGGACGGATCTAAATTTAAGTTAGAACTATTAGCCGATTTTTTAATTCAAGAATCCGATCTGCAAATAAAATTTGGTATTTCTGAGTCTCTTGGTTTATCACGTCAATATGACTCGGGTGTATCACGTCAACATGATTCTTGTTTTTCACGTCAACTTAACTCGAACGTCAAAAACAAGTGCGTTCAAAAACAACATTTGAGTAACGATCGGTCCTATGCAGTCTCATCGGTTCATTCGTCCGTTCGTTTAGAGGATCATTGTCGGTACTGTCACGATCAAAATCATGATGTTGGTGAATGTAAAAAATTCCAATTAATTGGGATCGATGACAGGTGGAATTGGGTTATTGAAAACAAAGTGTGTCATAAATGTCTTAAGCGCGGAAAACATTCTTATAAAGCCTGTAAAAAGACTTGCGAGGTAGCCAACTGTAAAAACATGCGCCGGCATCATTCTTTATTGCACAAAGCAGTTGAAGTTTCAGCTCACGTCGAAGATGAGCTAGCTGAGCCTTCAACCAAGTTTTCTGACGTAATCATTGCACATAGTTCCTCAAAAAGTAATAATTTAAGGCCCCTGTTGAAAGTCGTAGCAGTGACAGTGACCGGCCCAAAGGGTAGCGTAAATACTTATGCCTTACTCGACGACGGCTCCACCGCAACCCTTATTGACTCCGATATTTCGACTGCCATAGGAGCAAAAGGTCCCAAGTCTTCTATGAGAATGAATTGCGTTGGCGGATTATCCAGGGAGACTGACGTATCTCTAGTTAGCATCTCTATTAAGGGAAAATACAGTACGGAAGTCCACAGGTTAAACAACGTCCGCTCAATCCCTAATCTCAGCGTTGCCAGTCAGTCGTTAAAAACGAATGATATTAATAAGTTTTCTTATTTGGCAGACTTAGTTGAAACTCTTTGTTACGATGATGCTAAACCAATGTTAATAATTGGTAGTGACAATTGGTTTCTTTCAATTTCTCGTCTTACCCGAGAGGGCACACGCAACCAACCTGTAGCTTCTTTAACAGCTTTAGGCTGGGTCTTGTATGGGTTTGTCTGCAGCAAGACTACACCCGTGTATTTTGTTAACCACGTTAACACTTCGGAAGAGTCTCAAGAATCGGATAAATCTTTGGAAACACTTATAAACGATTATTACAAATTGGACTCTATTGGTATTTCAAAAAAAGAGCACCGAAGTGTTAGCGAGGAATACGCTTTGCAAATTTTAGATAGCACATCACGTAGAATGCCGTCAGGTCGTTTTGAAGTTGGTTTGCTTTGGCGACCCGGTAACAAATCAGTACCCAATAGTTATGATCTCGCCCTCTCACGCTTTCGAAATTTAGAAAAAAGGTTTCTAAGAGACGAGGTTTATGCGAAGGTATATCGTGATAACGTAAACACGTCAATAGATAAGGGTTACGCAGAACTATGTACTAAACCGGCAAATTCTTCGAGTATTCTGTGGTATCTACCACATTTTGGTGTCTTACATCCTCACAAACACAAACTACGCGTAGTATATGATGCAGCAGCTAAAATTCAAGGAGTAAGTTTAAATTCTCTCCTTCTGCCTGGTCCTGATATTCTCCAACCATTGTTGTCGATTTTAATGAGGTTTAGGGAAAATCTTGTCGCTCTTTGTGCAGACATAAGGGAAATGTTTCCACAAATAAAGATAAGGCCAGAGGACCGCGACGCTCAACGATTTTTATGGCGAAATGATCCTTCTCAGCCTTTAAAGGAATATAGAATGTCTTCAATGGTGTTCGGTGCTACTTCTAGCCCTTGTACTGCTATATTCCTCAAAAATAAAAATGCTGAGGAGCACAAAGATCGTTTCCCAAATGCCGCATATTCTATTATTTATGATCATTACATGGATGATTTTCTTGGAAGTGTCAGCAATGTCGCACAAGCCGCTCAACTAGCCGCTGACATAGTTACGGTTCACAAAGCTGCCGGGTTTGAGATAGAGCATGGGTCTCAAATTGTAAGGAAGCTCTTTCACTACTTCCTCCCGAACTATGTGCTACCGGTATCTCTGAAGTCGGTTTAGGTCCATCTAAAGAATACGTTCGCGTTTTAGGCGTTACTTGGAATTTAAATGACGATACATTGTGTTTCTTAAAAGACTTGCCCGATACATTTCCATCAAAATTGACCAAACGCATAGTTCTTTCACAATTAATGAGAGTTTATGATCCACTTGGATTCCTAACCCCCATTATTATTAAAGGTCGCATTATTTTTCAACAGACCTGGAGGTTAGAAATCGAATGGGATCAGAACCTTCGATGCCATCTAGTAACCAAATGGCTATCATGGTTTGACGATCTTAAAAAAATAAAACTTTGTTCTATTCCTCGTTGCTACATTATTTCAAACGACCTTAAGGAGAAGCAACTACACGTTTTTGCAGATGCAAGCGAGCTCGCGTATGCCTGCGTGGCTTATTGGCGTTTTCTTTATTCTAACGGCAGCGTGAAAGTCTCTCTTATAGGTGGCAAGGCTCGAGTAGCTCAAATAAAGATAACGTCAATACCAAGGCTTGAATTACAGGCCGCTCTCATGGCAACTCGGTTTTCAATATATATTACAGAGGCTCATAAGTTTAAAACCTCTAAGTTATTTCTTTGGTCAGATAGTTTAACTGTTTTAAAATGGCTGCGTAGCGACACCCGCACATTTAAACCATTTGTTGCACATCGTGTTAGTGAAATTTCAGACACAACAAATGTTGAAAATTGGAGATATGTTCCCTCAGCTTTAAATGTCGCGGATGACGCTACACGGGGAGACCAGAAAGTCGATATTTCTTCACGATGGTTTGTTGGTCCACCTTTCCTACTTAAACCTGAAGAGGGTTGGCCAACAGAGCCATCCACAGAAGTTCCGCCAGTTCTCGAAGAACTTAAAAGAGCTTCTCATCAACCATCTTCTCATGAATCATCTCATCTAATTTCTTTAAATTCTGTTTCTAAGCCTCTTTCTGCTGACCCGCTACGTTTTAGTTCATGGATTAAATTATTAAGGGTAACAGCAAGAGCGCATAAATTTTTAACTTTAATTCAAAGGCGTGGTCCTAAAAGTGTAAGCGCGGAGGACATCAGAATTGCGGAAATACATACATTACGGCAAAGCCAGCTGGATTCGTTTCCTGAAGAAATCGCCATGATCAGAAGCAACAAGCCATTACATACAAGAAGTCGTTTATATAATCTATCACCAGTCATCAATAACGACGACCAGTTATTACATTTGTCGGGCAGAATTAATCGTGCTGATGGGATTGGTGATAACACAAAAAGCCCAATCATATTGGATTCTAAACATCCCGCTGTCTTACTTTTATTGACACATTTTCACAGAAAAGCTGCGCATGGGAACACAGAGACTGTTGTTAACGAGATTCGTCAGACTTACTGGATTTTACATCTTCGTGGATCTTTACGGTCAGTCGCACACGCATGTCAAGTTTGCCGTCTTCTACGTGCCCAACCTTTTCGACCACCTGTTGGAGATTTACCTGAAGCTAGACTGGTCCATCATAAAAGGCCATTTTCCTTTACCGGATTAGATTACTTCGGTCCAGTACAAGTAACCGTCGGGCGAAGACGCGAAAAACGCTATGTTGGTCTTTTTACCTGTCTGGTAACCCGAGCTCTCCATTTGGAAGTGGTACACAGTTTGTCTTCAGATGCCGCTATAATGTGCCTTCGCCGATTCATTGCTAGACGAGGGACACCGACAGAAGTGTGGTCTGACAATGGAACTGCATTTGTAGGAGCCAACCGAGAACTAAAGAAACTATATAATGATGCAATTGCAGACTATGCAGCTAATGCAAGAGTTACATGGAAATTTATTCCACCTTCTGCGCCATTCATGGGAGGCTGCTGGGAGCGATTAGTACGAAGTGTCAAAACATCCTTAAAAGCAACACTAAAGGAACGTACTCCATCAGATGAGGTCCTACAGACTCTTTTATTAGAAGCTGAAGCGCTGATTAACTCTCGTCCTCTTACCCATGTACCATCAGACAGTTGTTCGCAAGAAGCATTAACGCCTTTTCATTTTTTATTGGGAACATCTTCGGGCCGCCCTATACCAGCCACAGTTAACGATGATTCATTGTCAGGTAGAGCTGCTTGGAGAAAAGCTGTTCGTTTAGCGGACCATTTTTGGCAACGCTGGACCCTAGAATATTTACCGACATTAACACCGCGTAGAGGAGGTGGATCCTCGATTCCCAATGTGCAAGTTGGAGATCCTGTTTTAATTGTGGATGGCAATTTACCCAGAGGAACCTGGCCCAGAGGTCGAGTAACCCGCTTATACCCAGGACGGGACGGCATAGTTAGGGTCGCTGATGTTTGTACTTCCGCCGGTGTCCTCAAGCGTCCTTTAAAAAAGTTAGTGCCCATTGGGTAGATGCCCTAGTTATTACTTTCTTTTTTATATTTATCTTTACGCTAAGCGTTATTATTTTTTTTTTTTATCTTTACTCTAGAGCAGGCTTAACTATAATGTAAACTTTTTAATAATTTAAATCTAATTGTCTTTACTTTAATTTTGTACTTACTTGAAAATGTTCTAATTTAACAATGTTATTTTTATACTTTTGCCAGTTTATCGTCTCCCCTATTTTGGTGTTCCCACCGGGGCCCGCCATGTTGCCGATATACTGGCAAGCAAGAATTACTTGTCAATTTTATTAAAAATAAAAATGTCACAATCTTTTTATATAGTCTTGATATGTTTGTAAAATAAATACATTCATTTAAAAGTGCGCTTGGTTTTTCTATAATTATTACTTATATTAATTTTCTAAACTCTTTAATTTTATTCTGTTATTTATTAAATATGTGTTTGTTTGCAATAAGAGTTTAGACTAGTTACAGTATTCGTATGCCTGCACAATTTGTTTGAAATAGTAATCATTAAAGTTATGGTTAATATTTCGCGAAATTTTTACCCAACCCCATTCCAACCACTAGCAACTAAAAATCTAAAAATAAAGAAGTTACCCCAAAACATGTACATGAAAATGGCTAAAATACGCTAATTTTGCAATTATCTGCTAAGAGTTTAGACTAGTTACAGTATTCTTCGTATGCCTGCACAATTTGTTTGAAATAGTAATCATTAATGTTATGGTTAATATTTCGCGAAATTTTTACCCAACCCCATTCCAACCACTAGCAACTAAAAATCTAAAAATAAAGAAGTTACCCCAAAACATGTACATGAAAATGGCTAAAATACTCTAATTTTGCAATTTTTGCGTGAAGTATCTACAAGCAAGAATCTATGAAATCCGGGCGTAAAGTTAAGCATAATCTTTCCATCCCCAAAATGAACACTCCATTCTATAATATATGTATGTGAGTACTTAATCGATCATCGTTTAACGTTCGACGTGTAAATATAGAGAAGGTTGTTTATTCATCTAATTGGATATTGGATTTCTGTCTGCAACGACGCCTTTTCTCCGATCAAGTCTTAAATTAACCTTGCCAGACACACACTGCTTAGCTGCTGTGTTATTTACTCTAGCTTAGTCATTTTTTACTACAAACAAACAAACACACCTTTACGGCATTTATAGCTTGCGGTGTGGCCAGAGACACCAGTAACAAAGTCCACATGTGTTACTTCTTTAACAGACGTAAATACATGCCCTCATTTAATTTTCCATACGCGTGAACACGACTTGTGAAACGTCCTACTAATATAGGTTAACATTGCTTTTAAATTAAACAAACACTAAATGTGCCCAATCTCGATACATCACACAAAACCACGTCCATATTAGTTTAGCCATTGTGGAGATTTAGCCACAAACGCACAGACAAACAAAAAGGCTTTGATGATTTTATTCGATTGAAGTTGCTACAAATAAATCACTGCTATAATTTCGGGAACCAATGCAAGTTTAACTATTACTTATAATAGGTATGCATTTCTCATAAATATGTCAAAACTGATGCCAATTTTTTTACTTAAAAAAAACAAAAAACACATTATCACGGAATTTATTACGAGAAACACTTGTTCTTCTTCTCAGTCCTAAGTGCTCTTGACAGAGCAGTCGTGGTAAATCATGGCGGTCCACAGCGCGACGTACCTTGTATTAACTCGCCATGGTTAACTTTCTTGAGACTATTTATGTCCTCAGGCTCGCTGTAGCCTCTTCCAGCCAGTTTCCTAGCTAGGTGTATGGTTATACCGCCATTGCTCGGTCGCCAGAGCCGTTTGTTGTCTAGCAGAGGGTACCAAGCGTGTAGGTGAGAATGAGATTTGGGGTCGCATTAGATCTTATTCCGTAAGTATTTATATATTTACTTCTAACCTCAACATATTGATCAGAGCCCCTCCAACTACATAGTTTCACATAAAACCGCACACTTTCCTAGAAAATCCTAAAATTACAATATTAATCATAACAGAGCCAGCTTCTAGTTAATAAATCACGATCCCTCACTAAGAGCACGAACCGAATCTAGCAAATATGTTCAAAACAATTTTAAGGCCAGAGATTATACAGTATATACACCTAATACCGAAACAGCGCTAAACCGTAATATAGGAAATTAATAGTCTAAGCATGTGTTAGTAAAGCCTCGCAGTAGATGTTGAATATTCAGCGAGTGATTTGCGTAGGTAAGCATACGGTTACTGGCAGTACTGGCACGGGCATTGTAAATTTGTATCAATGGACGTAATAGATACGGAATTATCTTGCTGCATAATATTCTGACGCATCTATATAAATAAAAATTAAATGTTGATCGTTGGTACGCGCATCACTTGAGAACGGCTAGACCGATTTGGTTAATTTTTTTAAACGGCTGAAAAAGTCTGAATAAGGATTTTAGGGAATGAAAAATTGGAAAAATTGGAGGCAGTTGGTCTCAAATTTAAAGTTAGGAATTAATTCGTAATAACAAATCTACCATTACAAAACATCACAAAACTTCTCTATTTTCATTTGTATATCATCTTTCTATTAATTACTCATTATATCCCATGAGGGGTAGGCACGCTAGGATCTTGATATAGCCGCCTCTTTTTTACCTCTTTTATATGCATCATACCTTTCATATTATGCTCTTATTTCTTTATCACTTATAAACATTTATTATTAGCTTAAATCATGTACTTATTTTAAAATTAACTATTTAATGTAAATATAAAAAAATTTACGAAACGGAACACTTTGTTGAAATTATGCAATTTAGGTTTGCCATTATGTGCAAAAATGTAACATAGCATGAAACACACTGAAAAATAAAACATAATATAAGTAAACAATGAATTCAACTAAAAGCTACTGTTTGACACAAATTGCATCATAAAAGACATTTTTCCCGCGACAGTGTCTTTGCAATTCCAAACCAAATATGTTTGCGTTCCAGTCGCAGTGTAAATTTGGACTATCCTTCGCAAACAGGAAATCGGCGAGAGGATTCGAATAGTCAGATTGGGAACATGGAGACATATTGTGATTTTGACAAACAAAATTTAACTTGATGGCTTTTGGTTGAGCGCGTATTCTGTATTCGTTATCCCTTGCATACTTGAGTTACACATTCGTTTGGTCCACAGTTTGGTCTTAAACATTTCTATTAAGTTAAGAGTCGATTAGTTGTCATTTTAATATTAATTTTTAAAGACATAAAGTTCATTTTAGAACCATCGCCTCTGCCGGTCGGTCCCGGTCAATTATCGCGTGGTTTGTCTTAAAATCGTAATTGTATTAAAAATCCAATCCATATAATGACTTAAGTTTAGTTTTTATTCAAAATTGTGTGATGTTGTGTCCTTACGTAATGCCAGCGGTTTATTTGCAATTTTAGAGGTAACTTTGATATTTTGAGAAAATATGACGTTTAGAATATTATATCCTCTATTAATGGTGTATCAATTACAAAAATAATGGTACAGTATTGTCGATACAGCAAATATTTAAGCGAAACAATGTGAGGTATGATCGACCTTTAATTTCTATCAATGGCCAGACTGAATAGCTTAGTTCATAATATCATACTTTAAAATACTTTTTTTATGTTGTCGGACCTGATTGAAATTAAGTAGGCCTATTAACACCTTTGAATTATAAAACACGCAATCTACTGAATATGTTTAGAATATAATTTTTGATAAATTATTGATTGCTGAATCTGCTCTTGAAGCCGGTTAGCAGCTACTTTATTCTACTTGATGCTAAATTAAAGCGGAGTCCATGATATGATTGTACCTGTTTAGAATGTTATGATATAGTGAAGTCTTTTTTTCCTACTGTTCGGATTGTTTCGTCATTTCTATAGACATGCCTAGGCTTTGAACCTGATATCACTAGTTACATAGACAATTCGTTAACTAGCATAGAATGTTATTCCGTGAAAATTTAGAGAGTGGCAGCACAAATAAGATTCAAATCCACAAACGTTGGCAACGGTTATAGTTACCGTTTGACAAAAACGATCCAAAATTATACTCAGAAAGGTGGAACGTACTTAGATTAATAGATTTTCCTGGGGCTTATCGATAATTAAAATACTAAGTGTACATATAATACTCGTATTTGTTAGGCCAATTATTTAATCTATGGCAATGCAATGAACTAGCAACTGCAACGAATTGTATTGTGATTATTCCTATCCTTTTTTCTTCACGGGTTGCGTTATGGTTCCCCGAACCGCGTTATCGGTCCCACCCAGGGTACCCAGCGGTAGACCAAGTCTTCCTCTTTTAGCCAAATTGTGAGTGTTAAGTATGTAACGACCTGCCAGTTCTATTGAGGCATATATTTAGATGGAAAAGCCTCTTAGTGTGGTTTGACTGATTATGTTTTTAATTATTAAAAATCCATTGGTACTATCAAGTGCAGGATTGGAAGGACACCCTTTGTTTACTTTCTGATGCCACCAATCACATAAAAAATCAATGACATTCAAATTATTAACCATTACCAATCATATCAAATCTCAACTGACTTTTTTTTCCATTGTCATATTTTGATACTGACGGAACGTCATAAACTTGATATTTCAGTTACGCTAAAACAACCATTGAGTATTGAAAATAAATAAATAATATTATTAAGATAAGTATAGAAAACAATATCTCTCTCTTTTTATTCTGATAGCGGTAAATTGTTGAGCGAAACTTTTTTCAGGATGCTCTTGATAGTAGGTACATGGTCGGGATCAACCCATGGTCCGCCTATTTAATACAAGACGTCTTAACCACTCGGCCACCGACGTTATGTAAATGAAAACGTAAATTACAAGCAACGCTAACGCCCAAGCAAACAACTAAAGAATAAAAAAAATAAGTAAAAGTTTTGATGACATTGACACTGTGATTCATACTAGTCATATAATGTACTACTGCGAGCAATTAAAATACAACTGGGTTAGGTCTCCCGTTGGATTCCGTGGGCTCAAGATCTTTATTGTCTCAAATTAGATTTATACAAAGAAATACATCAGTTACAATAACGCTATATTTACTAAAGGGTAAGAGCGATGTCAAAGTTGTATTAAATTGCTAAAGCCGTCAAATCATGAAGCATTTTCGGTTGATGAAACTGAGTGTGTGAGTTGTAGGAGCAAGTTTAAACATTTGTTAGTAAAGTTCACTTGCGATAAGCTGTTGGTAATATGCACCGTTACTGCATACCATTACTGAGCTAAACTCTGGGAGTACGTAATAACCATCGTTATAGAATGTCAATAATATTATACAACGGAGTATATACTAACTAATATTATAAATGCGATAGTGTGTTTGACATTCTGTCACGTCAAAAATATGTGACGTCACACCAGGGGGCGCCAGGGAAAGTGGTCACACAAATGTGACCAACTGTGACAAGGACAAGGGGCTCCAATAATCATGAAACCTTTTAAAATATTAAAAATTCTCTCGTCCTTGATAATTGATTATGAATGGCAAATTAAATCACTAATCCACACGAAAAAAAACCACATATTTACTCAATAGACATATTTTGTGCCTAATGAGAAAAAAATGTATGAAAATTTTTAAACTACGTATACCACCTACCGTAATTTATATGACCTTATTTTAATCTATTATTTATTTGATTGGGTTTAAAAGAGCACGCGATTATAATTTCCTTTGGATTACTTTTGCGTACCAGTTCATGAAAGAACATTTTCAGGTAATTATTATTTTCATATGATTAGCAAGGTGTGAGTCGGTGGCCGAGTGGTTAAGACGTCTGGTATTAACAAGGCAGACCCCGGGTTTGATCACAATGGGTTTTTTAATTAAAAACTTATGTATATAATCTGACAAACCACAGAGGCCTTTCTATCTAAATATATCTTAACAGAACTAGCCAATCGTTAGGTATAGCCTGTAACGTTGTGCTCATTTAGTAAATAAATGAGACCACTTTTTCTTAAAGAGGTTTGAATAGTTTCTAACCTCCTTGCAAAAATAGTTGTTAACCTCCTTACAAAATAAGTTACTGACTACCTATTATTTAGAAATTTTTCAAAATAATCTGAATTTGGAACAGTGTCTGCTATTTGTTTATTTTCTACTATTTTTAGTCAATTCCGTTTTAGCTTTGATAAAGAGCACACCTATTTTATAAAATCAATAATGTAATACAGTGAACAAAATTCAACCAGCTGTTAAAATATATTATAAAAGAGCATGATATTTGTAAGTACCTATTATTTATGTTGTATTATGTTTAGATTCTATCATATCCTGTAATTCATTTACTTATTTATTTTATTTTTATTTTTCAGCGTGCTCTTTTTACTCCCTCTTTTTACTCCTCTGTAACCTCTTCATTAAAATTGAAAATAAAACATTATGGAGTAAAATAATTATTTATTATTGTAGCTAGTTTCCCACTAAGCGACAAGCCTCACAAATACCATCAGCTAAACGAGGGAGACTTGGTCTTCCCCTGGGTACCCTGGAACCGTAACACGTTTTCGGGAGCTGTAAAGGTAACCCGTGAAAAAAAAACTGGTCGGATAAACTAAACTTCTTTGTGAATTCAACCATTAATTACGTCACACGATTTTCACGATTTTTGGAGCCCCCCGTCCTTGTCACAATTGGTCACACTTTGTTGACCCTCCCTGTTACATAACTAATACCATTCAAATGTTGGTATTTAATTTTGTTTTTTTTTATATTAATATTTAATTACGTAGGTACTTGCAACACGAAAAAAGAAATACTTCTCACAATTTCTCTTGGAACCCTGGAATATTCTAGAATTCCATCTACTTCATTTCATTCAGCTGTTATAAGACAAACAACCATACATTACCTTTTACAATTAGATTGTATTATATTTTGTGGTTACCCTAATTTAAAATACAATTGGAAAGTACCTCCATACATGCAATTATATAAAGAGCCATTAAGATACATGATTACTAGACATGCTCGTGGGTGTTGCCATACTAGAATGGGAAATAGGTTTTGTGGAATTAACAGCTTATACGACTATCTTTTTACATACTAATTCGTCTGTAGATATTATACAAGCATTAAATTCCGCGCCGGCTTCGCCCGTTGAATAGTTTATTGGCAGACGTGTATGTATGGTTACTTTTATATTTTTTTAAAACGGACTGTTATTTCTGAGTTTAACGTGTTCAAACATACAAAGTTCAAAATCTAGCGACTGTGCTAGTGTCGAATAGAGGTTGGTAATAATCATAGACAATAATGTATTTTCGAACACTTTTGGCAGGAAGTCAGCGTTATTATATAAGTAGTTAAAAATATTTTGCAGTTATATATTTTTGGGGCCTATACATAATGTTTTGTGATAGAGCCATGATTTTCTATCATAATAGTGATATTAGGGTGCTAGAATGGGAAATAGTTTTTGTGGAATTAACAGCTTATACGACTATCTTTTTACATACTAATTCGTCTGTAGATATTATACAAGCATTAAATTCCGCGCCGGCTTCGCCCGTTGAATAGTTTATTGGCAGACGTGTATGTATGGTTACTTTTATATTTTTTTAAAACGGACTGTTATTTCTGAGTTTAACGTGTTCAAACATACAAAGTTCAAAATCTAGCGACTGTGCTAGTGTCGAATAGAGGTTGGTAATAATCATAGACAATAATGTATTTTCGAACACTTTTGGCAGGAAGTCAGCGTTATTATATAAGTAGTTAAAAATATTTTGCAGTTATATATTTTTGGGGCCTATACATAATGTTTTGTGATAGAGCCATGATTTTCTATCATAATAGTGATATTATATCATTTATTGTTTGTATCTTTCTGTAATAAGACTTATAGTTCTTTTCTATCTATTCCATGCTCTACTTCTATCACGGAAAGATTAGTAAGCAATGCCGACTAATAAGTTCTGCCTCAAATTTTATCGATTTAAAATAGATATAAAAGAAGCGACAGGTATGTCATGGCATTCGATTGTCTCTGCCCACCCCTCTTCGGATAAAAGGCGTGATGATAGATAGATAGACAGATAAATAGATAAAATAGATAGATACGGTACGGTAAAAAGAGTGTCAAACTAGCGTCTCGAGGGGCGCGGGCGAATGGCGTGTGATCGTTGGGGTGAAAACAAATTAATTGCTATCGGTTTCGCTTCTGCCTCGTAATTGCTTTGTTCTCATCGAACGGCAAGCAATCGATCAAGTGAGAAAAATTAATTGCGAACGCAAACGGCCCTATAAACATTAGTTAAATAGAAATTAATTCCTTTTATTTTCAATTTGATTACACTTTTAAAGAATTGTTGTGAGGCTTTGAATAATTATACTTTATTTGTTACGAATTCATAAGCTTTTCATAAAATGGTAATTAAATAATTTGTCATTTTTTTTTATTTTTGTAATAGTCTGAATATGGTTTTTAGGGAAAGAAAAATTGGAAAAGATGCTCGGAAAATTGGAAAATTTGGGAAAAACTGAAGGTGCTTTTTTCTATTGGATTTTTGTATCAAAGACCGGGGAAGAAATCTAGTTAAATACAAATATATCTTAATCAGAATTTATAATTGAAAGTTGAAAATGTTGATTGGTAGGTACTTATTCATTTAGAGATAATATGAAGAGGTCTGCAAAGTTAGGCACAGTTCAAATTAAGATATTAATTTATTGGATAATACCTAGTAACAAACTTTTCACTACGTTTCTACAATACAGATTCTCAATATTGTTAGATTTTAATAAGTTTATCGATTTTAAATTCAAACATGCTTTAATTTTACAAAGCTAGAATTTTCGTTAATTAACGAAAGCTCGGTGTATCGGTTTTACAATATTTGGTTAGTTTTCGATTTCACAGCAACTCAACCAATCAACATAAAATAAGTAAATGTATTTCTAAATATATTTAAACCAGATTTTACCTGATGAGTTAGAAGTTTAATTTAGAATTGTGTCCATAACACAATTGACTTGGATCTTGAAAGGCCCGGGTTCAACGCTCGAGTCAAAACGGTAAACGAACTAAAGTTTAAACTTGAAATTTGTCTAATTCTTGAAAAGTAATTATGAAAATTAATTGTTAGAGCGTTGGACTTGAAACCAGGAGGACTCGGGTTCAAATCTCACTAGAGACAAATTTCCTCTTGCCATCTATTCTGTTTAATATAGACAACTGGCAAAAAGTGGACAATGTTGTTTTGCCACACCGCAAGGTATAAATGCCGTGAATATATTTTGTTTGAAATGTCCTCATCAAAAAGTTGCAGATCAGGCAGAACAAGGCGTTGCGAACAGTCACGGCCAGTCCGTGGTTCGTTCGCAATGCTAACCTTCACCACGATCTGCAAATTCCCTCCATCACCAAGTGGATGAAGAACGCTTCTCGGAGCTTCTTTACCACCTCCCTTGCACAACAAGCAGCTAACTACGAACTTAAAAGGTTCTGGATCAGACGCAGACCGCGCAGCATCCTCAACGACCCCGACGATAACTTAACCATCGACACCAACAACCTCCCTTCTGCCTCTAGCACTCCCAGTACACAGTCAAGTCAGACTTCAAACTCGTGCACACTCACTGTGCACTGTCGTATGGCCCCGCCTCAACGACTAAGTCAGTAAAAAAAATTTTTTTTCGTATTTATCCTATAGAGTATTTCACATACTTTACGAAAACTATTTCTAATAGTATAATACTGGAATAGCATATGTCCGTTTTGTGTATTTTCGCAAAACCTTTTTTTGTGAAATCGTTCTTTCTCGTGTTTCTGGTACGTGAATCTTGGCCTAACTTATCTTATCCTTGATTATTTTATGGATTCTTTTTGCAGTGTATGTCTCTAACAATTTTTTAAAGAGATATGGACATAAACCTTTTAAAAAAAAGTGCACCGACTTCAAAAATTTGCACTGAAAAGTAAGAAATAATAAATATTTAGTCGTAGAATTTGAAGACGGTTGGTGCCAAATTAGGATACAAAACTAAGTAAATATCTAAGAAGATAAAGATCTGTTCAATATTGTCTATGTTTGTATGTACATACTGATGATCGTAGGTTCCTAATGAATTGTCTATATTAGTGAATTTGGGAAGTAAGTTGTTTCTAATTTGGCACCAACCGTCTTCAAATTCTACGACGAAATATTTATTATTTCTTACTTTTCAGTGCAAATTTTTGAAGTCGGTGCACTTTTTTTTAAAAGGTTTATTTTACCCTTTTAAGTGATTTTGCTGCCTTGAGAGACAAATAATAACGCAACTAAAAAAATATTGATGGAAAATTAAAAAAAAATACCCCTGTGGATGTGATTTGAACCATGTAATGTGCTTGTGCATCCTATGCACCCCATTACATTTAACCGCTAGACCATCGTCACGAAAATTGACAACTTCGTGTCAATAGCAACCGTTGCTAAGGCTTTTTCTGATACATAATTTCAGCCGTAAACAGAAATTAATTACTGAATTTCTGAAAAACTACTGAACCGATTTTCGTCATATGTCTGTGAGATAATGTCGAGAAATTATTATGTCTTGAAAAAAATAAGTTGTCAAAAACGGTACCTATTTTATCGAGATATCAAGAAAAATGTACTTATAAAGTCAGTTTTTTCAAAATTTCTGAAAAACTAATAACCAATTTTTATGAGATAAAAATGGGACCAATCCGGAAGAATTATCTGTCGTATAAAAAAGAAACCATCAAAATCGGTTTACAATTGGCGGAGTTATCGATGTAAGTACATACATACATAAAAAAAAAAAACGGTCCGAATTGAGAACCTTCTCCTTCTTTTTTTGGAAGTCAGTTAAAAATAAGCGGCGCGGGTTACTGAGTTCATTACGCTAACAAGCTTGCTCTTAATTTTTGTTATTTCCGGGTTTAAAATTTAAAATTTAAAATTTCAATAACTACTCTAGAAATAAATTGAAAGTTTGTTACGTTTATATGTAAATTCGGGGCGGAGAAGGGGTTAGATATTTACGCACCGACTCACCTCGACTTTTCATGTCTTTACTAAGAGTTATCATATAAAAATAAATAAAAAGCGTAACCGGTTTTCAAATTCAAAGCTGAAATAAAACATTTTCCTTCGTAATCCCCATGTTAGGTAATGTATGTGTTAGAGGCTTTGCGTAGGTAAATCCAGGCGCAATATTTAAATGGCTTTTGTACGGGACCAAAAGCGGGATTTCTGCATCGCTGGGAAACGAAAGAAATATAAAAGCCCTAGATTTACTATTTTCTGTTACAAAGAAAGTTCAAGCAAGCGCAATGCTTGGAGCGTTTTGTTTATAATCATAGCTTATACATACATACTAGGATACTAAATAGCTTATGCTAGCTTAAGTTTGTTAGTACAGAAAATAGCTAAAATAAAATTAGGTCTAAATTCATACTTTTACGTTACGAACTTTTTAGTAACATATGAGTATTTAGTTTTCATACATATTTTTAAAATAAGAAGATTTTCATTTCTAGTTTTTAGGGTGACAACTGAAACCCTATTACTAAGGCTACGCCGTCCGTCCGCCTGTCACTGAGCTGTATCTTTCGAACCATCAGGCAGACAATTGATTTTTTTACAGTGTCTATCACTATAGCCGCTATAACAACAAATAATAAAAATTAAATTAAATTAAATATTAAAGATTTGTGTTTTATTCGGCGTTTTATGCTCGATTTTAATAATGGCAATACATAGAAATATCTAACTAGTATAACTATAAAAACAACAAATAATAAAAACCGTCCAAGTGTCAGTCGCACTCGAGCATAATTTATTATTCTTATAATTTATTATTATTCCTGCGCCATACAGGGGCGTCAAACTTGCTCTGACTTTAGTGCATACTATTGAGTGTACTTGGCCGGTTTTGTCTCTTTATGTTTCCTTTTTTTCACACCAGTAGGGCTGTGCCTTTTATTTAATACTTTCCATCCCAGCCAAATCAAATCAACAAAAACAAATATTTTTACAAGTATTTATAAGTTTCACCTGTCCCGGTGTCTGTCTGTGGGTGTGCCATGTAATCAAATCTTTTTCTAGTGTTCGATTGAGCTGAAAAATCTGGTCCAAGATGATGTCCAGGGTCCTGATGATGGAACCGGAAGGAATTGATCAAGAAAGGTTAATTTTTCTTAGTTTTTAAACTGATTAGATTTTTTATTTCAATGTTACCGTCTATTTCATCTTTCGGAATTTAGAGAAACCTTTATTTTATTTCACCAAAATTTCTGATACCCTTTTCTATTCTATTCATGACTCGAAAGAATTACCTACCTGATTTTTTTGATAAATATCTGTCCCATAAAATCAGAACCCAAGAATGTCTGCTTCGTGCTTTAATTATATATTTTTTATTAAGCCTTCTGTAGATATTATCAAGCACTTCATATCAGACTTATAAAGTCAAAACACATAATTTCAATTTTATTTAGAACATCAGATAATTAAATTAAATCAAATTAAATAAAGTCAAATCAAATTAACTATTTTATCATTATTCTAAATTCTACCCTTAGGGGGCAAAAGGAGGTATGAAAGTCTGGTATGGAAAACATAGCACTTATATTTTACATGAATTATATTTTATTTAATTTAGCTTATTTTAAAAATATGTCAAGAAACTAAAATTCAGGGTGTTATTTTCACATTTCAAACATATTTACGGGCGAACCGGGTTGGAATGCTAGTTTAAAAAAAATTGTGAATCTTTTATAAAGAATACTATGCCATTTATCTATGAATAGAGCACATCTGTCTACATAGAAACATTGGATAACCAAAACGCCAGAGTCACGCATTCGTCCGAAACGTGCAATAAACTGGAGACGTGATATAAGGAACAAAAACCTTCACCTGAAAAAATGGCTTCGATACCCACAATCAATTCCCAATTCATGAAAATGTTCTGAAATTGCACTTCCTGTAAAAATAATCTGGAATGTTTTCTATTGCTGATATTTGCAAATAAACATATAATAAACTGGGTCCTAAAAATTGTAGACTATTATTTAGTTAGAGCACTCGCATATTTTAAGAACACTTTAAAAGTGCGTAGGATTTGTTTTTTTTTCTTAATAGCTTTTCGTCCTGGTTTTGTCTGTAGAAATTTTTGAAATGTCATTTTTCAGCCCTAGAATTATCTATCTCTTTATGCAAAAAAAAATATTCCATCCGTTGCTCCGTTTTGGAGCGAAAGAAGGACAAACAAAAAAACACAGACAATTTTAGGCTTAACCTTAGGTATCAAAGTTATCCCGAAATTGGTAAATCGTGTAGCAATGGGTTTTTAATGAAACTTAATCAGAAAAACCACACTTACAGGCTTTTTCATCTAAATATACCTCAACAGAACTGGCCACTCGTTAGGTATAGCCTCACAAATACCATCGGCTAAATGAGGGAGACTTGATCTTTCGCTGGGTACCCTGGAACCGTAACAAAGAAAAAAAATAGGTTTGAAATAAATTTAATGAGAAGCGGAATATTGCGTAATTTTTGGACACATCGCACTTCGTTTTCGCACATTTTTAAGGAATTCTATAAAAAATACAATTACCCAGTTACTGAAAATAAAGGTTATTTTCAACTGTTGCACGACTGTGCGTAACGAAGTTATCTTTACGCAAAACAATTACGATTTTGTGGTCAAAACAAGTCGAAATGAACGATCGACATTAAAACAAGAGATTCATGGAGAAACTAAAGTACTTATAAATACAAGAACGCGACCGTAAAGTCGAGCCGCTAACTTTATGCCCTATTTAAGTTAAGGGCTGAGTAATGAACCGGAACATAAAAAATTTACGCCCAAGCGTCAATGTACTACCAATGAATGTAAACACTGTTCATCAATACATAAATTAAATTGGGGTGATTTTTTATGGGTCAGTTACGTTTTTCGTACAATGGGCGAGTAAAAACGGGATTCTGACTGATATTGTAATTGTAAAAGTTTTACTGTTAACGGCTGAATGCATTGGACGGATATGTGCTATTTATTGAGGCTAATTTAAGAAGTGATCAGATATTTTGAGATCTATAAGGCTTACGTAAAACCTTATAGCATCACTTTTGTATCTGTCTATCTGTCTGTCTGTATGTCCTTCTGTCACTAGGATAAAAAAGGTTGAAATTTTTTATACATAATATGTAGAGTTTGATGACCCACTCACGAACGTATAGCGTAAATAATAAAAAAATACGATTTATGTGACATATCAAATGAAAGGGCATTTTGAAACCTAAACCTAAACGTAAATCCTGTCTTAAAGTTCTGCCTGAAAAATGGTACGGAAATAATCTATCTACAATACATATAATATCTATATATCTATCTATCATCACGCCTTTCATCCCAAGAGGGGTAGGCAGAGACAATCGAATGCCATTTGTTACGATCCTGACATACCTCTTTCGCTTCTTTTATATTCATCATACTATATTATTCATACATGCTCGGCGATTGTGTGTGTGTGTACGTACTTTCAATATTTCCATCGATCAACACATTTTTTCAATAAAAGTACAACTAGGTCGTCCTCTGCCATATAATAAAAGCGTTTTTTTTTTTTGGTAGTTCAGTGAGTTTGTGAATGGCTGAACCAATTTGGATGTGGTTTTCAGTTAAGTATTGCAGTTTTGTTTCATTTATAAAAATATATGTGTACGTAAGTAGTATTAGATGCTACATGTGTATGAATAAATAAACTATTTTACTGAAAAGGTATTTTTGTTCGGTGAAGTTAAGCCCTGTGTGGGGACTATGAATTCAGTATTAATTATTCACACTATATGATCCCCGCTTAAGCGATCTCGACTGAGTGCATCGGACCGAAAGGTAGTTCGGTAATTAATTATTTGATATTTTGGATATTTTCTCCATATTTAGCTAGATCCAGGCTAGATCTATATATATTTAAAGAAGGACCGTGGCCATGACTTACTGACTGACTGACAGACAACGCACAGCCTAAACCACTGAAGATATCAATATATAAACTTTTAGAAAGTATAGAGGTACACTAACTTTTTTTTTAATAAACCCCTATGGGGTGAAACTGGGTGTAAACTATTGTATTGAAAATCATATACTCTTCAAAAGAAATAATAAAACACGTGTTAGAGGAGGGATGCAACGGGGTGTCAAACTTTGTATGGGGAAAATGTTGTTTTGTTCGGATCTACTTAAACCAACTAGAGGACATTATGAGGTGCAGTAAATAAGTATTTTTTTTGAAAAACAACCCCTAAGGAGGTAAAATAGGATGTAAACTTGAAACTTGGTACAAATATTCTTCAAAACAAATCATTGTTGAAGTGTGTATACGAAAAGAAAAAACAACACAAAACGTTTTTAAAATTACAAACGCGCTGTTTTCACGGGTACGTTCTAAAAAAAATTGACATTTTTATAACTTCTGACGTCTGATGTCACGTGGCAATTGAGGCATTGAACTGAACGAGGTTCTCAGAACCCCAGACCGCAATGCTGTCCAACGTCTCGTCCAGCTCACACAACACCCTTACGCAGTTCTTCCAGCTGTTGACGGCTTGTAGATAGTCGACCGTAGACCGTGCTTTCGTCCGTATAATGTCAATTTAACACATCGTAACATTTGTATGAGTCAGCCGCACCATCATATAATGAATAAAGGGAATAAGCTAGGTATATTTCATTTTTATTTAAAAAACATATTTCGAAAATTTCCAAGAGGACCAAGCCAGGGGCAAGCTAGAATTATTAATTATTTTCATTGTGAACTAGCTCAGTGTGTTTGATAGTTTCAGGAATTTACTTCTACACTAATAAAGGCTATATGGTTGGACAACGCTGTTGGACAACCAAATTGATATGCCGTTCAATCGAACTTGGTTCGACAACGTCGTTGAGCTACGTGTTGGGCAACCAAATTGATATGACGAATGTAGAACCCCTTAAATGTGGCTCGCTTATACCTAACTGATTCAGGCATAGGAAAAATAAATTGAAAATGTCTGTCATTTATGCCTGCCTGTACTTCACCCGGAAACGATTGCATGCTAAAGAAGGAATTCTAAGTATTACTCTACCAATTTTACCATATTTTTCTATACAAAGCTGAAATTAAAAAAAGTTTAGTTACTAAAAATTTCGATAAACAAATCAATTTCAAACTGTATTCCGAACAAGAACTCGTTTGAAAGCGGATATTGGTTTCACGATGCATGTTAGTAAACATAAACATTTTAAATATACCACTTTGCTACACAGTAACAAGGAGTTTGAACCCTATGTTACACGTCTAAGGTGTATATTTGATCTAACATTTAATGAGAATTTGTTTTATTAACAATGTTTCAGTGTAGATCAGAATGAATTTTCAAAACTCCAGAACTAATCTCATTGTATGGAGAAATATGTTATGCAACTCTATCTTCTTTTATTGTTGTCATTTATCATTCAATCAAATTTAAAAGAGCTTAATTTTAACTTCAATATTATATTTTGTTGATATCTACAGTTTTTATTATTAGTATAGATATTTCATTTCGCCGTTGAATTTCAAGTCGGTTGGTGCCAAATTAGGCTACATTAATTGTTTTTTTTAGGAACAGCGACTTCTAACATTGTTTACTGAAAAGCAAGAAATAATTAAATATTTCGTTTTGCCGTTGAATTTAAAGTCTAAGAAGATAAAAATCTGTTCAAAATTATCTATGTTTAGGATCCTAATTAATTGTCTAGAGTGAATTTGGGAACTTATAAAGTCAGTTTTTTTAATTTTTTGAAGAACCATTGAACCAATTTTTATGAGAATAGGACCAATCCCGAAGAATTATCTGTCGAATAAAAAAGAAATCATCAAAATCGGTTCACAACTAGCGGAGTAATCGATGTTCTTACATAGATATAAAAATAAATAGATATAAAAACCATCTCCATTCTTTTTTTGGAAGTCGGTTAAAAATATAATGAAACTCTTAATTCCAAGCTCAACAAAAATAAAAGGTGCGTAATTTAAATCATTGCGTAATCAAAGCCGTTTATGAAAAAAATACACGTGACTTTTGTTCGCGGTATCAGCAAAACATATAAAAGGGGGAAATATGGAGAATTAAGTAGGGATCAAGGTGCTTAGGGTTAGACCGGCCCCGGTGAAATATTAAATCGGTTGGGCATGGAGTAATTAATAATACTGGGAATACCGACCGCCCGTACCGGATAACGGAAAAAATGACCGGATCACAGGATAAACCTCCGTTTCCAGATTTAAAATTCAGTAAAGTTGTTTTTAAGGCGATTACGACCTTGTGAATAAATCCGACGACATTCCCGTCTCGGTAATAAAGTTTTTCGAATTACGAATTCGAAATATCGGAATTAAGTAGGTACTTCACTAGTAGTTCATTGGTTTACTTTCTGAAAGACTGTTCAGTCTACGTCAAAGAACAGATTTTATGTCTACTTAATCCTGACTTATTCTGATTGCAAAAATGCAGGTCAATACGGGTGTTGATAATTTTTTTTAATATATTTGTATTTTCATTTAAAAAATCATGTTTTTAATTTTTTTTTTCATAACGAACGATAATGACGTCACATCTTGCAAACTAACAAAATCATGATCACAGATTAGATAAAATAAAAATAAAATAACTTAGTCAGTGACAGGTTGTACCTATGTGACTAGGTGTAATTTATTGAACATATAAAAAATGTATTGATCGAAGGCAATATTAAAAGTACAGTGTACACACAATCGCCGACCGTGTATGAAAGATGTGATAAATATAAAAGAAGCGAAAGAGGTATGTCAGGATCGTAATAGGATAAGGCGTGATTATAGATAGATAAATAGACAGATAGTGATAATATTTTTGTGACTAATATATTGTGATAAGTAGTTATATATACTTGTAAACATAATAAATAATTTTGAATTTTGAATATAGTATTAGCCCATTATTCTAAAATAAATGTGGCCGTCACGGGACGCCCGGCAGATGTGAAACAGTCAGTATACTGTAGGTGTAGTCCAATAGAGAGGCGCGTGCAATACACACACTCACTGTGTGCAACGAAGTATATAGTGCAAGCGCCACACACACGCAAATGAGTAGAGAGCGGCGGCGGAGAGGGGGCATGACGACATAAGAGAGTGTCATGCCGTTTGCCGTCACGGCATAGGAGTCGCTCTTACCCCCAAGATTCGCCAATAGATGTTTCACATCAAAACAGATTTCAAAATTGTTCACGGACGAAGCCGGGAAGCGAAAGTTAGTACAAATAAAATGGAAATTCCCAATTCAAATGTTCTAGAGGTAGTTACATGTTTGAATTGTGAGCAATGCTTTTTTTTCTTGCTACCAATCACGGAATTGATGGCCATAACCCCATGTTAGGGCCCGCGGGCGCCTCCCTAACTTACAGAGGAAAAGTTCCAGCGACGTATCGTAACTCATTGTGAAATTGGATATTTACATGAAATGGCGCGGGCGTCAGAAAATTTGAATTTTTCAGGTCTAATCACAGGCGACTTCATTTCGGCAAGTAGTAAGCTATGTATTTAGTCGTCGCTAATGATGTGTAACATTTAAAGAAAGTAACAAAGGAACCTTCGATTCCCATTCGAATTTCGAATTAAATTTCTTATGCAATTTCCGCTTATGCACTTTCGTTTATTTGACATTAAATATTCACGAAATTACTCCCTGCTGTTCTTTCGTTTTGGACGTATAGTAGATATGGAATCCTCACAATATTTCTACATTCCTGTTATGTACCTATTTATTTTTATACAATTAATTCAAAAAGTAACCAACAGATTTTCATTTAGTTCAAAAAGTAACCAACAGATGGCGCGTCGTTACTAAAGTATCCCACTCTCTTTAACATTCAATCTGAAAATATAGTAAAAAGTTCATCGTACCAAAGCATACTTACCTGGCGTAGGGGAAACCGTGATCATGCAGGCGGTTCCCCCAGGGCGAGGTACCACCATTGCACTGCGGTGGTCTGACCCCTGCGATTATCCCTAATGTGGATAACTCGGGCGCGTAATTTTTGTTAGTGGGGACTGCGTACGCGCTGTCCCCTTGTTAATAAATATTAGAGCCTTCCATCCAATACCAAATATCACGGTTTGAAATATGGTATCGGAAAAATCAAATTCATCGGACAACGGGACAACTGAATCGAGTGACCTTGCATTGCATTTTAAGTTCGAATCGAAGTACAAAATTTTCCTTCTTCATACATTTTTTTAAGCTTCAAACATAAAAATACAAAGTGGCTTTCGTTAGTTAGCAGCGTTGCAAATCGCGAGGAGTTTCGCCGATTTGCGGGGAATCGGGAGTTAGAGCGGGGAATGATTAAAATCGGGGAATAAAGACCGTCTGCTTTTTTAATTAATTAGTCGAAAAGAAAGAAATGATAGAAAAATGGCTAAAAAAAAGCGCACATACTGGAAACAGGTAAGTGGCATTGCAAGCTCAGCACTAAAAATTTAAGGAATACTTAGTTGGTAGGTTCTTAAGCAGAATTCAATTTTAATTTGTAAAATGTTTGTGTTTTATCTATGTACCAAATTGTATAAGTTTTTTTTTAGTTTATAAGAGTCATTCCAAAGATAATTTTGTTAAATATTAAACATCTTGTATGAAACAGTGTTTTTATTCAATATATAGCATTTCGGGGAATGCATCAATGCAAAGCGGGGAATAGAGCACACTCAAGCGGGGAATCTAGAAATTGACATTGGCAACACTGTTAGTTAGTCATCAAAACCCAAATTATTAAGAGGTTAACAACGAATACAGTTGAGTTTTTTTTATTACCACGTGCATGGACTCCATGTGTTTGTGTGCGTAAATAATGTACTTTCTGTCATTATAGTCTGACTGGACTAATCAATTTTGGTCCCCAGTATGATAAAGGTTCAATTTCAAAACAAAATTTCGCGCGCTGATTTTAATACCAGTGTTGCTAGAAGGCACTCCTCTCAACAGAGTCTCGAAATTTAAGTATCTGGGCCATTGGGTAACCGAGGATTTGGCGGATAACATGGATCTGGAGAGGGAGTGTAGGGCGCTGTCCGTCCGGTGTTATATGCTAGCTCGCAGATTCGCACGTTGCACAAATCAAGTTAAGAGGCTACCTTCATATTAAATCATATTTTTCAAATCGTTTTGATGAAACCTAAAGCTCTTAGAAATATAGAAAAAATTACATGTTATAATTAATCATATTTCATAATAATCTGTTAATCATAAAACATGTTTTAAGAAACTTTGCTCGATAGAAAAAAATTGCAAAGTAGCCTCTGAAAATAGTCTCCTTTCCAAATTTCTCAGTAGTACATGAAGTATTGTTTATTAAATTAAGTACAAATTTGTATCATCTATTACTAAAGTAAGATGTTAATTTAGATTTTCCTCCTTTAATTTAAATAAATTATTTTTGATTTGTCACTTAGGACGTTTGTTCCAAGCTCCTTCCGTGCGCCTCTTCTCTTTTGTTTCTATTCAATGCGACAGAGAGAGATTCAGCGGAGAGACCAATCGATCACGTAGCGCTGGGTAGCGCTAGAGTATCGTATGCAGCTAGGCCACGCCCCTCAAACTATGATTTTATTTGATTGTATCGTCTTAAGACCACACTTTTAAAATCTTTTTGTCAATCTTTCTATACATGTGCACTGTGGGTCAAGTATACGGGGCGGGCGTATAGCGCCCTGCAAGTGCAATACAACAACTCGCTCCGGGTGCTGTTGCGGCTGCCGCGTTTCTGTAGCGAGTCCGCCATGTTCGCTTGCGCGGGTATTGATGATTTTTACGCCGTCATGCGCAAGAGGTGCGCCACTACTTGCGCGAGTCCGCGGTAGCCGCAAGACCATCCTGAACACGATAGCCGACAGATGGGATTGTCCCATCTTAGGGCATTGGGTTCGGTTGCACATAAACAACTGTTCTCCCTCCAGTGTGTGATCAATGTAGTAATGTTGTGTTACTTTTATTTTTAATTAGGTACTAACAATAGATTAAGATAAAAATACTAACAAATTATGGATCATATTTGTACGAAATAAATAATTTTTATTTATTTATTTATTTAATAACACTTTTTAAAAATATTACAAAAATACTATAATGTGGCTAAATAACAGGTAATTTCTTCAAGTGCTTCATGGAAATTATACTGTTCAAAAAGTACAGTTTATGATCCAAAAGTACGATTTAAGGGGAGGAACAAATAATTTCGGTTGATTTCTGAACTGAAATTCCCGCATTGAAAACTAGAGGATTTTATCTAGTATTGTGTAGGATGAAAACATGATTGGATTTGAAATTACCTCTTCAAAAACATCTTTTTAGTCATACGAGCATACTCTGAAGGGATTTACGTTTAAATGTTATACGAATCTGTAGGTAATTTTAGTACCTAGTATTGATTAAGAAGATGTTTCCCTGCATGTGATCGTTTTTTAATAAATTATTTATTTGTAATGTGCCGCTGACGTCATTTATTCCGAGAGGCGATACATTATGCCCTTCTCACTTCTGCAGCAAGAATAGACAAAGCGCCGTCGTTGTCTTGCATGACGTGATCGTTGCGCCCGAACCACGAGTTTAGGGCGTGGCTTACGATTAGAAATTTCTGAGTCGTTCCTCGTCTTAAATTATCTATCTGCGCCCGTTGATATGTTCGAACAAAATAAAATATTATATATTACTCAGGGATATCGTAGCTTTCTATTCGTGAAAGAACTTTCAGAATCGGTTGAGTACTCTGAGAGATTACCCCTTATATCCAAACTTACAAACTTAGCTGTGCCTTGTGGTTGCACCTGCGTTAATGGTTACTGCAATTTTGTTTCAGAGATTAGCGCGTTTAAACAAACAAACAAATTAGTATATTATTAGTATAGATTTGTAAATTATCATTGTGCCTAATAATTGACGCTTCTCTAAAGGCCGATTTAGACGTTACTAGTGTTTAGTAGAGTGCGTAGGTGGCACTCGAATGCCAGTGCATTAGTAGGTTTCCAGTGACGTTTACACTTCTTCCAGTAGATTGCCATTTTGTAGGCCAAAACACACACGTCTCTCCTTGTCAACTTGTGCAATCTACTAAAACTGACCGTTTAGACTACAGAGAGTAGCGAGTCGGGGTCGCGCGTGGGGTTGAGCGGGCGCGGGAAGAGTGTCACAAAAATAAAAAGCGATTCTATTTGATTCTAGTAGAAAGGCGAGTGGAACGTACTAGTACCAGTACTAGAAACTACCGTTTACATGTTTCTACTAACGTACTCTACGAGTATGTTTTTATTCAATTAAATCACAAAATATTTTCATCAAAGCATTTTCTCTTTCAATATTTTGTCCTGAATAAATAATGAACAAAAAGACCTATTTGTGTTACCTTTTTTAAAATTTAAAGCCCTATTAATTACTGCCACAAAATATAATAGCCCTTAGATTAATTAAAAATGGGGAAATTATAGAGAAAATTCTGGCTCGTTGACGAAAGATAAAAAGCTTTTGTTATTCTGATGCTTTCTCGTTAAAAAACTTTTGAAAAGAAAATTGTCCGACTCGAATATAAGCAATATATTCGGAAGATAGATGTTAATAAGTCAATAAAACCGGCTTTCGATTGAAGAGCAATCTCTCTTTACGAGTCCCCAGGCTGCACACTCAGTCCATTGCCACAGACTTAAAAAACTTATACAGCTGACACGGTGATTCTAAAATTAACTTAGCTATGCTCCTGATTTTACTGTATAGTACCTATAGGCCAGTCTGGCTATTTTGAGCTGTATGGAAATTTTTCGTAATCGTTATACAGCAAACGAAGATATGTAAAAAATCGGAAATATTCCGTAGAATTCAATGCACTATTTTTAAAACAACTGACATTAGGGAAACTTATAGAAAATGGCGGCCAAAGTTGGTAAAAAACACTTTATTTCGTTTTAAAAAAAAAATAGGCTTTATTTTAAAAAAGTTTAATACACAAGTTGTGGAACTATTTATTTCGGATCGGTCTAGTCCGGTCCGATGTCAATAAATTGTAAAATATATTATTTATTTAAACAAAACCGTAAAAAATCGCATTATTTTAAAACGCCCGTATCTCTTTGAAAAAAAAATTTTTGAAACCGAAAAATAGTGAAAATGTAGCTCTTGACAAGCCAAAAAAGAGCGTATTTTCAAATTTTAAAAATATTAAAAAGATCTTGCAGAAATTTGATTTTTCGAAAAAAAAGTGTTTTTTTTTAAATTCCAATAAATTCCTATAAAAAATTCATAAACCGGTGACTTTTTATAATCGTGTCTATTTTTAAAATTTTCTTTAATAGTTGCCGTAACATGTGCGAGTATTGCGCGCTTCATTAACTGATCGGTAATATGCATAATATCGGTCGAAAATTGGTATTTTTCGGAAAAATGCAGGAACCGCGTCGCGACAGTCGCTCATATGCATGCGACCTCGGTCGGCTCTCCCCCCCCCCCCCCCCCTACTCCACCGCTAGAGCTGAAGTATGGTACCACGGCGCTAAGCTCCGTGTGTGATTAATTTTGCAGTGCTCAGCGACGGCCGATGGAGTTCTCGTATTTTTTTATTTCAACTATAAATAATGAACTTTAACTCATATAAATTTTAGCTGATAATATTAAAAAACGGCGCCACAGGATTTTTTTCAAGCAAAAAAAAAAATCTTAGCTCCAGAAGGTCGATGAGAAAAAAAATTGTTTTTAAAATTTGCAGAAAAATACCAGCTATAACATCGCGTAAACGTCAATTTTATACAATTTTAACTATTAAAGATAAATTACGTTTTAGGAACAAAAAAAAGAAACCGATTTTTTGACCGATATTTCGCATATAACCGATCAATTAATGAAGCGCGCAATACTCGCACATATAACGGAAACTATTAAAGAAAATTTTAAGCATAGACACGATTATAAAAAAGTCACGGGTTTATCAGTTATAGGAATTTTAAAAAAACACTTTTTTTTCGAAAAATAAAATTTCTGCAAGATCTTTTTAATATTTTTAAAATTTGAAAATACGATCTTTTTTGGCTTGTCAAGAGCTACATTTTCACTATTTATCGGTTTCAAAATATTTTTTTTCAAAGAGATACGGGCGTTTTTTTTAAATAAATAATATATTTTACAATTTATTGACATCGGACTGGACTAGACCGATCCGAAATAAATAGTTCCACAACTTGTGTATTAAACTTTTTTAAAACAAAGCCTATTTTTTTTAAAAACGAAATAAAGTGTTTTTAACCAACTTTGGCCGCCATTTTCTATAAGTTCCCCTAATGTCAGTTGTTTTAAAAATAGTGCATTGAATTCTACGGAATATTTCCGATTTTTTACATATCTTCGTATGCTGTATCGTGATTTTGGTCCAAAAAATTTACACAGACTGGCCTACTAAACTGAAAAACAAATTACTATGCTATATTTTTTGTCTGTTCGCGTTTTTTTTTTGTAAACTTGCTTCGGTTTTCACGATTTAATAGATTGAGGAAATGAATGAGGTCAGAAGATAGCGAGTCGCTAGTAAACACTATCTTCCAAAACTAATATTATAAATGCAAAAGTGTTTGTTTGGAAGGACTTTCACGCCAAAACAATCTCATTTGTTCTGGAACAACATTTTTTTTTGATAAATACCTTTTTTACACATGCGTGTCACTAGTAAGTTTTAATATTGAAATTTCTGTCTGTAATTTTGAATATTTAATACATTATTTAAAACACTCCGAAACAATTTTCATCGAATGCGCTTTTTGTTTCATCTCCTTAGATATTTTTTTAATAAACCCAGACGAAGCCAGGGGCTGTTTCTGTTATTAGTCTAAGTAAATATTTAAAAATCACCATACAAATAATATCTGTATCAATACCAGTACAAAAGAAAGGTTTTAAAATAGCCAATTGAGTGTTGTTCTATTGGTGGCAGAGTATTTGATCCGTACTTGATGACTTTATGTGCACTGTATCCAATAGAACCTTAGCTATAAACTCTAAATGGTTCTCCAATACGACTATTTATTAACCCCTGACGAAAAAGGATGTGATTAATTTTGGAGCCAGTGAATAAAATAGTTTGATTCTTTTGAAATTTGATTTTGTGTTTTCAAATATTATTTTAGTCATAAAGTCGATCATTATGTCCTAGCTTTCCGACCCGGCTTCCAACATCGATTTTTTTTTATTTGACAAATAAATTTATTCCGATGGATTATGTAACTCCCCGGCCCTAATTGTGCATAAAATCACGTCGATCCGTTTTTCTGTACAAATAAATTACTTAGGATTAAGATATTTTTTTCCTTAGAAACAGTCAATATCTAATATCTATGTAATTTAGCTTAGATGCTGTGGAAAATTATTTCAATAATTTCATCAAAAGATAAATAAAATAGGTAAGTACAGTAGAACCTCGATTATCCGAACCCTCAATTATCAAAACGATGACTTAGTAACATTGGCGCGAAAGATACATTGTTGCTCGCTGCCACGGCGACGATTTTATGAAAAAAAAATTTTAAAAAGCATTTGACTTTTCTCATGTGTTAAAAAAACATATATGTATATGGGTACCTATATTTCAACGTTAATATGTATGTCAAATTTTAATATTTATGTATGTAAAAAGGTGTCGTTTATGATCTCGTCCCAAAAAACCCCGCGCGTTTCGATTATCCGAACTAGTGTCGGTTCCAATTGGTTCGGATAATCGAGGTTCTACTGTACTTACCTACTTATATAAATTAATTCAACCCTTTCAGATACATTACCTGATATTAGTTTTGAAATCATAGACAGACGTTTCATTCCCAATTGTCTTGAGTTCATACAAAAATCATATAGAAAAAGCACTTTCAGTTTTTCCAGAATTTAAAAATTTTAGGCAATTTTTCCAATTTTTCTTACCATTAAATCCTTATTCAGTCTATTAGGAACAAAAATCAAATTAATATTTTATGAAGTAAGTAGAAAATTTAAAGGACCTATCCAGAATAATAGATATTTTATTTACCATTGCCTTATCCATACGATCTGGGTAACTTCCGCAAATAATTTATTCAAGGATCGTTTAGAAATTTCATTGTCACCAATTCAGTTTATGTCTGATGCGACGGATTTACGACTGATGCTATCAATATTTCATTACGCTTTCTTGACTGTAATCGATGCAGGGTTAAAAGGAAAAGTTTGTTTCTTGGCTCCATAATCGTTTTTCACTCTCTATGTAGTCGTTTCGTACTTAGAGGTTTATTTTAGAAATTGTTTCTTGTTGTATTGAAAAAAAATATTAAATTTATACATAATTATTATTAAATTTTTATTCGAACTTATTTTTATGGGTCTAAAACACAAATGTCTTAATTCAAAGTTTAAAAAGGGTAAGCAACAATTTTCTTTATAAGAATACCTAAGTGTTTCCTTCTTTGGAAAGGCGTCAACACATACAGAAAATGAATTATGTAGGTACTTCTATTTATGCATGAAATATGGGCAACTGTATGGCAAGGTGTATACGTCGTTATGATGCGAGAGTCGAGACAGACCGATGGTAACCTCGTGTGGCTATATTTCATATTCTCTTCAGAGTCTCATCACATTGCTATTAAAAAAATATTAATTATTCTTAGCATGAATGTATTTATTAACCGAACTTCAAAACAGAAGAAGGAGGTTTACAATTCGTCGGAATCTTTATTTTAAGGTAGGTTTCCTTTTTATTAAAAACCACAAAGAGATATTTACAGTAGGTTAACAACAAATTTTCGTCGTGGCAGTGCATTAATAAAACAAACAGGATGTTCTTTTAAGAAAATGAGTTTTCATAAAGAAACCATGCGACAGTGTTTCAATTTAACGAGATGATTTTGCAAAAAAAAAAGTAAAAATATTGTGGAGGCAGCACTTTTTAAAATTAAAACTCTTATCTTTGTTACCTCACGCCGGGTGTCATTCGTTCGGCTTCGTTGTACACCCTAAAATGTGGTTTCTGGAATAATATGAGCGATAGATGGGAATTTTCCGTTTTATGTCCTTAATTTACTGAGGTTGGATGTTTGTTACACAATCACGACCGAATTTTAATTAAATTTACTAGAAATAGTATTTTCAGGGTACTTTTTTCATCAATAGGTACCGAAAGTGAACATGGCATTTCTATACACCCGATGATTTTTAAAAGGCACTTGAAACAAAACATCATGAAACCATTTCCTTCATGTGTTCGGTCTATGATCCATCCCAACAAGTACCCTTAAAGTAAAGTGGTCGGTGGATTACCATTTCTTTGACATGGTTCTTTAAAACTTGACCTGTAAAATGATGAGAAAAGGCTTTGAACTTGAAAGCTTGCTTAATGATTATGGATATTTAAAAAAGAGTAAAAAAATTGGAGCAATCATTGCTTTGTTGTCTAGATATCTGTAACATTTTCCAGCGGCTCCTTTCACTGGGGAATTGCAAAAAAAAAGCTGTTTTTGTTGATATTTTAAATTAAATACTCTCCCTTAATTCAAAACATAAAATTATTTTATCAAATAAAAAAGTAACTCTCGGGAATCATACGAGACTTTTAAAGGTTTAAAGGTCATATAAGGTCTTTTTCACTTTATGTTTTGTATGTTTCACAAAGTGTAGATAAAGAAAAAGTTTTAGAATCGTCGTAGTTATATAATTTGTTGTACTACTTCCAAAAAATATAAAGTACCTATAATTCTTGCTTCTTTTTTCACTATATATTATTTTTCTGCATCACAGTTTCTGCACAAGACGTTCAAATTATATTAATTCCCAGCTTAAATTACCAACAACGTATTATTTCTAAAAAGGGTCCTATAACATTCTTAGAAATAGCCCCCGGGCAGAGTGCAATAGTCTCGCCAAGTCGTTTCGAGGAATAAAACCGTCATTACTGGAGGCTCGTTTAGATTTTCTCATTCCTCATAATATACGGTTGACGATATACTTAGTCACGCTATGTAGGCGGAAATTTTTATTATTATTTGATTTTTATAGTAACGAAGTTTTGTGTTTCTATAAATAGTAACTTATGAACATTTACAGGAAACTAGAGCAAAAAACTCGCACATATTTTCTTTCATACCAAAATCCTTTACATTGACAATAAAACCGTAATTTACTAAACCCTTGGCCGTATTTTATATAGCTGAAATTGATGCAATTTATTTGAAATAAAAATTACAATATTCGCCGCTTTTCAAAGTAAAAGACATAAAATAAAAATTTGAAAAAAAATACGTTTTATCCTCGTTCAAGACATTATTCAAAATCCGTGCTTGCTATAATATTTACGCGTTAAGTGTCTCGGTGTGTAATTAATTATGTTCGCGGAAGTACTAGAGTGCAGTTAATGCACCCGCGCGCTAAGTCGACTAATTTGGAACACTCTGTAGACTAATTTAATGTTAAACTAAAGTTGAACAATTAGGGAGTAGGTTACAAGATATTATTATTTATTTACGAGATCTTTGTGCGGTTTTGAGAAGTTGTTCGATAATTTTGGTTATATTTATCACAGAATATTATAGAGAATTAAATAGTAAAAGTAGCATGATGACCCAAATAGGATTTATATAATCAGACTAAATCTCGAGCTAAATATCACAGGTATTTCGAGACATTTTAGATTTTCAAATAAAATCATAATTTGGAACATAAATTTTGTAATTAAATAAAATTCTGGATATTAGGCAAAAAAATTCAAGATTGAACGAAATTGAATAGGTAATAAAATAAAAATATTGGCACGCGAAAATCACTTGTTCACCTACCCCCCTACCTACTAAAAACCTATTTTTTTTTATTAATAAAAAAGGTTTTTAAAAGTTGGAAGGCTTGACCGAAAGGAGAGCTTAATACAAGGTTTCCATGTTTGGAGATGCATAGAGTCGAAATTTTTTTTTTTATAACACTCTTCTTGGTTTGAGATTATTTAGTCAAAATGCATTTAATTTGCGACTACGGTGACAATTTTATTTAAATCGAGTAGGTATATGAGACAAATTCTCTCTACTGTCGCCATTGCAACGAAAATAAATTCATAATTTTAGGATTGGCCCATGAATGTATGAAAGGGTATCGCGGTCTCCTTTCCACGGTCGAAGCCGGGGTGGAAAGCTAGTAGGTACCTAATAAGTAAGCAATCACTCGAACGTCTAAACTCTGCACCGATATCACCAACATTAACAAAACGAATGTCAGCTATTACCGAGCTCGTTGTTCTTGTACTCGACAGGGTTTGGCAACATTTTCTTAGAATTTTGTCATGAAAATAGTACATATTTGAGAGTAATACCGACTCGTATGACGTGACGTAAAACTGCGGCATGCCCCCGCCGCTGATCTCTAATATGTGCGTGGCGCTTATACTATATATTCGACTACAGTATACTTGAGGCGTCAGTTTCGATGTTTCACATCTGCCGGGGCGTCCCGTAACAGCCAACTTTATTTTATGGATAGCACGACATATGACATTTTTTCATACATTTTGACATTTTGTCACCGGTTTTTAACCCTAGGTTAGGCGCGCGGACTACGATTGTAGACCACGCCTATTCGAACAGTGATAATTCTCCAGGAAAAACGTAGATGCGAGCGACACTCTTAGTAGCTGTTGAAATTACTTCGCTCCACTTGATTAGTATGTTTCACGTGCTTGAGATAAGTGGTAGGTAGTGTTGTTTTTGGTCCTCAAAGTCGACTGGTCTACAATTGTAGCCCACGCGCCTAACTGCGTAACATTTTTTGAATAGGTAAAAATTTGGATTTTATTGGTTTTTACTAATTGGAATGAGTGTTGCTATTTTAATTATACTAATAATTAAATTAATTATAGTAAAAACCTCATGGGATCTGATCCGACCCTTGATTGAGTTCCGGTTAACAATTCCATCTCTTCCAGTAGAAATTAGGCGACGGGCACGGGTTCTACTAAATGTTACAGAGGTACTACCTCCCCTCCCCAATAGACCACAAAACTAGGTTGCTGCCATATTTGTCCTAGAATACTTGATAAATCCACACGTAAAATATGTTCGCGATGCGGAAGATTTTCTTGCAAAGAACACATGAGGGATACTTGCATTGCCACATGCTTGAATGAATAAAAATACGATATGTTCGGAGTTTCAGAACTCAGCTGTTTTTATTGTTTTCTTTCTTTTTTTTTTGTTTTAATTCAATGGTTGTTTTCTTCTGTTTTGAGAATTTAAGTTTTGTTCCTAAAGTTGTATATATTTTTTTTTAAAGTTATTAAATGTAAGGCGCTTTGAAATTCAATAAAAATAATTAATAATTCGTATTTTATTCATCCCTTAAAATATATTTGAACAGGAAAGTAAGGAATTCATATTTTTATGATATAGGGTATCTTACCGTCCATACCTGATAAAGAAAGCATTTTCAAAATAGCACAATTAGATTTTATATAGAATTTAAATTGGTCTACAATTGTATCCCGCGCGCCTATGCATGTCACAACTAGGGGCGCGCCTAACGTAGGGTTAACCGAACTTCAAAACAGAAGGAGGAGGTTTACAATTCGTCGGAATCTTTATTATTTTTTTTTATGTATGTTCCTCGATTACTTGAAGACGCCTGGACCGATTTGCAAAAAAATTTTTTTGTTTGAAAGGGTATACTTCACAGGTGGTCCCATTTTTTTAGTGAAAATTGGTTCAGTAGTTTTTTAGAAATTTTGAAAAAACTGACTTTATAAGTACATTTTTCTTAATATCTCGATGAAATATGTACCCATTTTGACGACTTCTTTTTTTAAGGATATAATAATTTTTCGACATTATCTTACAGACATAATGACAAAAATCGGTTCAGTAGTTTTTCAGAAATTCAGTAATTTGTCTCTGTTTACGGCTGAAAATTATGTATCAGAAAAAAGCCTTAGCAACGGTTGCTATTGACACGAAGTTGTCATTTTTTGTATCGACGGTGGTCTAACGGCTAAAGGTATGGTATGGTATGGTGCATCTCAGGATGCAAATGGTTCAAATTCCATCCACAGTAGTAATTTTTTTTTATTTTTCCATATTTTTTTTATTTGCGTTATTATTTGTCTCTCAGGGCAGCATAATCCATTAAAAGGGAAAAATAAATTTACTTTTAAAAAAAAAGTTTAACGACTTCAAAAATTTGCACTGAAAAGTAAGAAATAATAAATATTTCGTCGTAGAATTTGAAGACGGAATATTTATTATTTCTTACTTTTCAGTGCAAATTTTTGAAGTCGGTACACTTTTTTTTAAAGTAAATTTATTTAATAACACAGTGGTTATGCATTAGCCAATATAAGTGAACTGTATTTTCTGAGTAGGTACAGATGTCCTGTCAGGGTATGTAAAAATATCTATGTAGGTATTTATAAAAATTAATCTCGAGAATTACTGTTATCCACATTTTTTTTTAAAACCGAAATAGTTTTTACAGATTTACATTAAAAATTCAGCAAACTATTCTATTATGGAATTCATACAATCCATATGTGTAAAAGTTATGAAAAAGGTGTAGTATTGAAAAAAATAATAAAATAAAATCCCAATAAAGGTTGACGATCCCATCCCAAAACATAAACAGTTTAGAGAGAGCATTTCTTTTACAACACTCCATACTAAATGGAGGCGTGAACCTCTCACAGTCGTGTAGGCCAGTACAAATGGCCGTTCAAATTAGACATGTTAATGTGCGTATTTACTAGCTAATAAATGTTTTATTGGATCCTGCATTACGGTCAGGTGGGTAACTATTGACTCCAATTTCAATCCCAATCCTAAAATCCTCAGTTTAATTTCGTTGCGATCGCGAGAACAGTGATAATTATATAAACACAATTCGATTTTACTAAAATTGTTGCTACTGTTGTCATCGCAATGAAAGTAAACTCGGGATTTTAAGATTAGGATTGAAATTTAATTCAAGAGTAACCCCCCAGGTTAGAGTGATTCTACGAACAAAACATAAATAAAAGGACTCTTTTTGTTAGCAATTATTTTCTTGGAAATACTATGTTCCTAGTATTTTCATTACTTTATTACACACACACACCTTCACGACTTTTACACCCTGCTGTGTCGGCAGATACGCTAGTGACAATGTCCACTTTTATCCAGTCGTTCATATTGAAAAAAAAGCGACATAAAGAAGTGACACATCTTGTTGTTCTTTTCTTATATGCCAGCGCTTTGCTTTGTATATTTTTACAAAAAATTGAGCTTAAATTTTCTGTGACATTACCCATATTAAATAATAGATTTTTCTTTTTAAGAAGTGACAGTAGGCCCCCTAAGTACAGTGACAGGTTTTTATATGGAAAACACGATAAATGTGGACAGTGTTACCTGCCTATATTAATTTGTTACATGTTTGAAGTGAAAGGCGCGTTGAGCGATTCCCTCCATAAGCATTCGCGATATGTTTTTGGCACAACACCATGGATTTCCCGTCCCGTGTATGCATGACCCGAGAATGTCCGTGCAGAAATTCGTGTACTGGCTTCTACATATGCCTGGGTCGGGCATGTTTGGCTGCGCATTTCTGGCCGGCAATTCTTCGACCCGAACACAGATACATTGTGAAATGATCGTTATATGACGTTATTATACGTTTTCACTTCTGTCGGCATCGACAGTCCCCATGACTGCTTTTGCCTTTTTTATTTGTATATATTTATATTTCTAAAAAAATCTATAAATGGCGTCGTTGATTAGTTAGCAAACATAAAACGCATGTTTAAAATTTTACATTCCCCCTGGTAATATTATAAAGTCTAAAATGTTATTAAAACTGTTATATTTTAGCAATTTAATTTAGAAAATGAAAATTTAAGTAATTAATTAATCAAATTACTAAGACTCCTTTAAGATAACAATTATGTTCTTGGTGGGTTTCTTTACATTATACGAGTTCCTAGAATAAAGGTTTATAGATGTTATTGATTCTGGAACACATAATAATATAAAAACCCTTAAATCTAATATAACCAGGTCCGCGTGGAATAGTGACAATGATACTGGTTGCATTTCCCCGCTGAATCGTGATGCTGATTCGTTGAGCGAGGAAAGAGCCAGCGCTCTTGTCACCAGAAGAGATGATCAGTCGAGGGGATATCTATAAAATTCTCGTGTCACAGTGTTTGTAACGAAACTCCACCGAAACGGCTTGACGGATTTGTATGATTTTTTTGTGTATATTCAGTAGGACTGAGAATTTCACCCTCCTACCCCCACCTCCATTTTTTTATCGAGATTTTAGTATTTTTGTATGAACAATATCCAAAGTTAGTGGTAGTCGATTACAAAATGATCCTGTTATGCAAATGACAACAGACACCTTGCTAGCGCATAACAATTTTATGAAACTTTATACTGTGTACCAAGTATTGATGACTGGCTAAATAACAAAATAACGCCTTATTATTATTATTTGGGGTTAGGGCTATTTCAGTCTTATAAAGAGCTGTATCACTGCAGCCAAAATAGGCTTAACAAAAAGTAACGCCTTACGAAAGCCGCAGTTTAATATGGTTTACAAAGGGTTCCAAAATAGGACATAATTTAGGCTGGGGAATATATGGAGTTGAACCATGCCACAAAGAATCCATCAATCTGGGCAAAAACGCTAGTATATTCCAAGCAGAGGTATACGCCATAATTATATGTACGGAAGCCAATATAAGAAAGCACAATATTCATACACTCAGACAGCAAGACTGCTCTCTTGGCCAATGCTCTAACTAAGTTGATCAAGAACTGCGTTGATGTATGGAACATTAGGTAGCAAAAACCAAGTTATCCTCGAATAGGTATCAGGACACTCAGATATAGAAGGCAAGGAAATTGCTGACTATCTGGCACGAAATATTAATTATTTCTTACTTTTCAGTGCACAATTTTTGAGGTCGGTACACTTTTTTTTAAAGGTTTTTAACGTCCAAAAGAGACATTTTCACTATTTGTAATTAAAAAGAATATTTATCCAAAAACATAATTTAATAAAGCCATCTGCTTTTACTTTTAAGTATTAAAGAGCATCTTCGTAGCTTATTAAAGACTAAGTTGGAAGACAAACAGTGTAGAACGTCTTAAAAATTAATAATTTCTGTTCCTTATTTCCCTAGCTACACCTTCATAAGTTAAAAATGGTCGCGCGGGAAATATCTTTTTCCAGCTAAGAGTGTTGACATCCTACTACCTAATATAAAAAAAAAGTTTGATTGTTTAAACGGCTGGATGCATTTGGATGAAATCTTGGTTATAACAATAATGTCCAAATTTCTTTCTTCTTCTGTCTTTATATAAATCAGACAAACCACACTTAGAGGCTTTTTCATTTAAATATACCTTAATTAACAGAACTGGCCACTCTTTAGGTATAGCCCCACAAATGCCATCGGCTAAAAGAGGGAGACTTGGTCTTCTGCTGGGTATCCTGGGACCGATAACACGGTTTCGGGAGCTGTAAGGCAGACCGTGAAGAAAAAAAAGTACATGATCCATATGTATTGTCATAGGTACTTACATTCTGAATTTTAAACATAGTCTGCTTTTTGGCGTGTCTAGAGGCCCCAATAACAACGTCCACATTAAACAAGACAGGTATCTATCCTGCGGATAACCCTGAATATTCCTGCTGTGTGAAATAAAATATACCGCATTGTCCAAAAATTTAATTAGAATATAATATAGAATAATAAACGTATTTTTTATCTAGAGTTTAAAATAAATCATTAAAGAAATCAACTAATTTTGACGTTCAAGTGTTACGGTTCCAGGGTACACAGCGGAACACCAAGTCTCCCTCGTTTAGCAGATGGTATTTGTGACATCTATCTATCATCACGCCTTTTACCTCAGAGGGGTAGGCAGAGACAATTGAATGCCATTAGGTACGATCCTGACATACTCTTTCGCTTCTTTTATATTCATCATACTTTTCATACATGCTCGGCGATTTAACCTTTGTCTTCAATCAATAAGTTGCATTTGTTCAATAAAAGTATACCTAGGTCGTCCTCTGCCAGCAATCCCTTTCTCTTCTGTCATATAAGTAAACCTTCTGTCAAAGAAAACTCTTGACATTTGGTTTCAAATTACACTACCGAATATAGGTAGGATTTTACGTCATGTCATGGCGACCAACGCACGCGCCCCATCGTGATTTGATGGGGAATTCAGTTTAATCCCGTCCGCGCTGTGTTAGTTGTGATTAGTCTGTGATTAATAAGACATATCACAGTCGGCGGGATCATCTTAGCTACCGATTAATCGGCATAATACACTATAAAGGCTATAATAATTGACATTGGCAAATTATCGATTAACATTGGTTAACGATATTCATATTAAAGAGTTGTGTTCAGTTGTGTACTCGCCTGTCCCATGCTAGAAGTACGAGATCGTAAATACCAAAGAGTGTGCTCTGCCAAAGTTCGACTGCGCTTCTTTATGACTCCCGGAGTCAAGGGAGTCGTGTTGCTCAATTTATACTCAAACTGCTGGAATACGACATGAATTTTTGGTTTTATGCACCAAACTTTGTTTTTTATATGAAACTACTTTATTTACAATGTTTCGTGCTTTTATTATTTGTATTTCTATTTACGTAATTTGATTACTTTTTGAAAAATATTTATATTTTTATATTATTTATATTTATTAAAGGGTATAATTTACGCGGACACTAAAAATATTTTTAAGACTCTAAGCTTAGGCACCAAATAAAATAAACAACTCCAAATAAAATAATTGACACTATTAAAAGTGTCCTAAAGTATATCATATTATGATCCAAAATAATAGAAAAAAACATCAGAAAAATCGCACGCCTTGTACTAATATTTTATTTGGTTTCTAAAATGGATAAATGGTCACCAAGTAAGGTAGGTAGGTTAGGTTAGGTTAGTATAAAATTTATTAAGTATAAAGTGTATTTTAAAGGCGTCTATATATTTTTATGGCAGTCAATAATACTAAAAATGGATCTATTTCATAATATTTTAGGAAACGTAATTTGGTGACCATTCATCCATTTTGGTAACCGTTTAGAATTTTTTTGGTACAAAATAGATACATTTTTGGAAGCCTTTATTAAATGCTTCAAACACATCTAGTTATACCTAAGTTTACCTACATATATTGTTTATTTTTTTTAAATTTTATAAATTAAATAAAATGTAGAAAAAAAAATCTATTAAAATCAGTACCTACTATGAAATAAAAAAGAAGCTCTTACATTCGTATGCTACCCAATGCAAAGTATAATTTTTAAAATATGAACAATTTATTGGTCGAGGGTCGGTATGATAAATCTATAAATTATAATTTTTACTTTTGGATTGGTTTACAACAATTTGAATACCTACATTAATACGCTTATAATTACTTATTTATTAGAGATAGACATATTATGCTACTCCGGCCGGACTGTTTTATAGAAAATTTTATTCTTCACAATTATTTTCTATATCATTTTGTTATATCTCTGATGGATTAGACAGCATACGCCATGAAAACTCACCGGGGCCAAGTTTTTCCCTGACTTGATTATACTGACAATGCTCAGCTCCTAAACATGATAGATCCAAGTTTAGTACTCGTAAACCTTTCCGGTGAATCAACCTATCGAATAGTCAAAACCGCAACAAAATCCGTTCAGTAATTTTTGCGTGATACTAGATTGATTAAAATTTGGTTTATGTTGAGGGGCTGGCAAGCTAATATAGTTTCTAAAATAACAATCAATTTATAGTTTCCTTATTTCTAATGTACTTACCTATCTATTTATGAATGCCCTCTTTGCGACCTGTAATTCCCTTTGGCCCCCGCTACATACAGAGGCTCAAAATAAATAATTAATGACCCTCAGTGCATGCACCTTAGACATACGACTTCCGTAAAATGAAATATTATCGTGAGTATGAAGATAATTTAATAGAATACTTTAATTTAATATGTAATAAATACATTATATTCACAGATAAATATTTAATGTTGGTTTAGTAATTTATTTATTTATATTAGGTATAGGACCGAATTTGTTGTTTAGTTCTTTTATTTTGGTGGCCGTTTGCTAATAGAAATAAAGGCATAGCTAATTATGTAATTGTGAAAATTCTAAATAATGAGGCTTTATTTTCAGTAGGCAAATATTCCTTAATCATGAATCAAATTGGCTAACCATCTAAATACCATGTGGCAACATAATCTAGTGTGTTTGTTATTTATTTATCTATATAAATTCAATTCAATTGCCACATGTATGACGGAGCATCACTTGAGAATGCTCTAAATTTTTTTTGTTGTTGTGTTAGTAGGGAATGAACTATTTTAAAAGTTGCCCGGTAAATTCTAAAAATCGGGAAAAACTGACTTTTTTCTATAGGATTTTTGTATGAACTAAGTTAATTTGGGGCTCTACGGGCGAAGGATATAAAATACTATCTAAATGGTATTAAATATTTTTTAAAGTAATTTAAATATGGTTTTAATTGTCTCTGTTCTTATATTTTCAGGTATACGTTTTTTTAAAGTTCTATCTCCATAGTAATTGGTAACCCTGAAACTTCATATTTGCCAGCCACTCTTATTTCACTATTTAAAAATTTCCACGAAAAAAGCCGGGGCGGAAATCATGTATATTGAAAGGCCTGAGTGAGTAACTACCACAGTCTGATTTATTTCATAATACACATACACCTTCATGGCTTTTATTCAGGTGTGGCCAGAGACACTGGTAACAGAGTCCAGTTTTTGCCAGTTATCTATATTGAACAGAACAAATACGTGTCAAACCCGTTGCTGGTAAATATAATTTATAATCAAATAGATACCCTATGGTCTTGTATTTTTAGATTCGTCATTTAACCTTTGCATAAAGATAAATATAGCTAAGTACCTATTTTAATAACATTTCGATAATACTTTTCTATTACGTCAAAAGCATTGAATTCATTGCTTAGTCGGCTAAACCAACTAAGTGTGTATAATTTAAGTTCTTCAATACATAATGATTGTAGTCAAACATTTTCGTTCTGTACATATGATACAGCATGTTTCAAATTATAATTAATAAACTTATATTTGTACGAAAATTTGTTATACCAATAAATGTTTCTTTGTTATATAAACATTGACAAAGCAAGCCTTTCAGGAAATATGATCTTCAATCTATCTGAATACGGCATCATGTTACCAACTTAGAAAGTTGTTCAGTTTTCATTAGAACTATTAGAAACCCAAAAAAATGGAGTCGAGCCCTTTTCCAATTTTAAAATGTTTTAAAAAGTATTTTAGTTGAATTTTAGCTTTAATTATCAAAGTACTTTTTATTTTTGTATTGATAAAAACTACTAGATATTTCGAATCAAAGATTATTCAATAATTATTGCCACCTGTGTCAGCCTGTGTGAATCTTACTGTATTCTGAAATAGATATTATTTGGTTCATTTTAGGGTTTCGTACATTCCATGAAAAAACGGAACCTTTATAGTATTACTCTTGTGTCTGTTTGTCCGTCTGTCACCGCTTATCCGACTCTACTGGTCGAAAAATGTTAAAATTTGGTACATAAATAATGTAATATTTGATGACCCAATCACGGACGTATATCGTAAATAATCTAATTTCGTTTTTGGGGGTTAATTATGGGGGAAAATTCAAATGTTTAAAAAAATGCATCATGTGACATATTAAATGAAAGGGTTCCCGTTATAAGTTTTTTTTTATATTTGTAAAAAGCATACTTAGTTTTAAATTATATTAAATAAAATATACTAATATTGAGCGTCCTCCACCCCTTATCTCCGAAACTACTGAGTCTAAAATTGTGAAAAAAAATAGGGAATATAGTTTATAGGAAAATCTAAACGAAAATTCTGTCGGAGTTCCGTTTTTGGAGGAGGAGGGGTTTTTTCCGGCCATTTATTTGTAGACTGGTAAAAAGACCTTATTCCAGTTATTTGGTTTAGCCAGTTATTTGCTATTGTTATTTTATAAAAATACCTCAGAGAAAATTTTTGGGATGTGACATAAAAAAATATCCCGATGTCACTCTCCGGCCCTCAAACTATTTTCGTGCAAAAATCACATCAATCCGTTGCTCCGTTTTGGAATGTTATATCAGTAGGATAGTTATAAAATAACTACAATAAACTATTTTACCTGAAATAAAATGTTCCAATTTTAATTTTTTGAACAGCCTGTATAGTAATCGTTTACAGTAGAAAGAAAATTACCCCTTACAACATGAATAATATATTAACGATATACCAAATACTGCCCACGAAGATTTCTACTCAATGTCAAATGAATAGGGCAATGCATTCATTCATTAACAAAAACACTAGGTACGTAAAAAATTTGGCGTGAGGTTTATTTAAGAACTAAATGATTCCCGACTTCGCCTGTAATATTTTATAATTTATCTGCAGTTTCAAACCCTATTCAGGACAAACTTTCAAATAACTAATATTTTAAACGCATTAATATTAGCTAGTTTTTCTAGAGGTGTCTTGCAGTTGCACCCGCGTTTATGGTTACTGCTCTGCTCCTCTGGATTGCAGCGTGATGTTATATGGATATCAAATGCAAAAAAAAATCAAAAAGTTCAAACAAACAAACTCTACAGCTTTATTTCTAGATTTATTTATATCTATCATTACGCCTTTATCCCAAGATGGGTAGACAGAGACAATGGAATACCATTTGCTACGATTTTGACACCTCTTTTACAGAGTCAAAACATGAAGTATAGATATTTGTATTAGCACATCCAGTTCAGAATTCATAACCATTCTTTTTCAACTTGCACTACTTCATAAATTACCTACCCACTTTAGAGCTCTTCATAAAATGTGTAGCTCAGATCTTTAAATTCCTCAAAGAATAAAAGAAACATTTTCCCTCCAGATATGTAAATGTTTAAGACATAATACCATAAAGGTTTAAAAATAATCTTCGCGCTTTGAACTATGAGCTCTGTAGACGGCACAATGAACAAGCTGCTCGCAGTTAAGCAAACTTTGAACTGATAATTCTCTGTACGTGTAAAAGTGGGAATTCCCCGGAATTTGTGTAAATCCCTTACGATAGAGTCTAGAAGTAGGGTTGTCATTGTTGGCAAGAAAATGTCTCTGAATGAAATACCTACAAATACACATGCCTAAATTGGAACCTCTTTTTTCAGTGCATCTATATCTATCCATTTATATAAAAATCAATTTACGTTTGTTTGTCTCGCTAAAACACGAGAACGACTTAACCGATTTGAATAATTCTTTTTTTTTGTTTTATTCGTTATAATCTTTATTATGTGGTGGTTTAGAAGAAAAAAGGTCGTAACAACCCTGAAGTTCAGCTGAAAAATCGAAAAATTAAAAATAGGAATTTTGTATGGGAATCGCTACTTACTACGAAAGGAGCGTGATGCGGGGTGAGAGGGGAGGCAACTGATTCTTTTTCCCGGCAACCAAAAAAGCCATACATACATTGGCACAACCGTGTGTGTACAACAAGTAATATAGAAAGGTCATTTTCTACCCTGCGACGTATCAAAACGTGGCTGAGGTTTACGATGACCGAAAACCGTTTAAACGGGCTATATGTATGTTTAAGCGTACACCGGAAAATTGTACAAGAAAAAAAGAAGTTTTAAATATATTTTGTGAAGAACCGCGCAGATTACTCGTCAAGTAATAAAGCTGTTTCTGGTTGATCGGTATTTTATTTATTTAATAAAAAAAATATAAATTTTGTTTTTAATTTTAACCTCACCTCCACTACTAATGTGAGATACTCATATGTTAAAAACCACGATTAAAACAATATGGTTTCTTAATCTGCCCCCCTCTATATAGAATCCTGGCTACGCCCTTGTTCGGCGCTTAGGTAGGTACTTTCCGAGCAGTTTATTAACAAATCAGTTTTTTTTCACGGGTTGCCTTACAGCTCCCGAAACCGTGTTACGGTTCCAAGGTACCCAGCGAAAGACCAAGTTTATCCGATGGCATTTGTGATCTCTACCTAACGAGTGGCCAGTTCTGTTGAGGTATATTTAGATGGAAAAGCCTCTAGGTGTGGTTTGTCGGATTATGTAGATACATAGGTTTTTAATTAAAAAATCCATTGGTTCATGGCCGGGATCGAACCCGTGTATTGCCTAGTTAATACCAGACGTCTAAACCACTCGGCCACCGACGCACCTATGTATCTACTATTTGCCAGAAAAACGGAGAATATTATATTTGGCACCTAAAATAACCAAAATCGACAACCTTAAGAACACTCTCTAGACGACACGACTCAAAAGTGTTCTTACTCCCTGACGTAACTCAACTGGACTACTCTAACAAATTTCCATAAATCGAGGATTTTGTCGGTCTTATAACATACCTAAGTTAGGAAAGAAACAATTATAGTAATTAAAATTTGCCAAGTTTCGAGTACGATTCGCGCGCAGATGTTTCCGTATATTAAATCCTGGATCTGTGAAAAAATATGTAGGTACACAACACTATACTGTGATTTAAAATAATCCTTACTAATATTATAAATTCAAACTTCAGAATACAGAATAAACTAGGTTCCGCATAAATTCTTCAAACTGAGGCTAAAAATTTTTAAAATAATTTGTTAAATATTCGTTTAATTCTATCGCCAATAAGATAATAATATTTTTTTAAATATAGCTTACTTATAAAACGATTATTTTTACTTTTATGAAAAGCTATTAGGCTCTCCTTCTCTTCCATTTTTCTTTTTTCAAAATGGCTCCATCAGGGTTTTGACGATTCCGCCAATGTCAAGTATTATAAACGTCACAGTAAGAATAAGCCGATAATCAGTAGGTAGGATGCTCCCGCCGACTGTGATATGTCCTATTAATCACTGACTAATCACAAGTATCACAGCGCGGACGGGATTAAACTGGATTCCCCATCACATCTCCACAGGTGCGTGCGCTATTTGCCAAGGCGTGACGTGGAATCAGGCTGTCCTTCAGTGTTTAGTAATAATAACCATTAAAAAATTGCTGACTCTGTATTCCCGTTTCTCAGAATATATTTATTGTTTCGTGTGATTATCAATAAAAAAAATAAAAAAAATATGAATATTATCCTATAACAAGGAATTATTTGTTTCATTTCACACCAAAGGATGAAGAATTAAAAATTAACTAAAAGATTCTATATTAAAAGTGACAGGTTACCTTTGATGTATTTCCGTTGAACACATTCAATAATAGCAGAATTTATTACTTACAAGTTGTTTAGTCACTTCAATAATATTATAGGTATATTATATATATCACTAAAATTTATTTAGAGTAAACGAGTTTTCAGTTAGAGAACGAATATCAAAAATGGAGATCTAGCCATGCACAAAATCCTGCAACATGAACTACGCTACTGGGAACTGAATATTCCCACGGTTGCTACTTGCTACGAGTGCTACGACGCCTACGAGCTACGATATCAATGTTAACATACAATAACTGACACATTCTTTTTTTGTTCTCAGTATTTTAGAAAAATATATTTAGATAAGTTGTTTTATATATATTTTACTATCAGTTGCCCGCGCTTTCTTACGCTTTCTTACAATGTATACCTACACAACATTTCACCTGCGTAGGGGTTGATTATCAAAAAATCCTTTCTTAGAGCACATCCACACCCCCTTAAGTAGCCCACGCACTGGTCCGGTATCTGACAGAAAATGTTTGGTCCGGCCGCCGTATGATCGAGATTGAAGACAGGCCACACATTAGCAATGTAAATCATACGATCTAGATCACATGCAATTCACTCACCCACACAGACACACAAGATTCGATTAAATAAAGGCGTGTGGATGTGTGTGTGTGTGACAGATCGAGCCGGCCATCGAAATCAACCACAAATACGATTTGAAAACGGATGGTGGACCGCGCGTACATACAAGAATTGGACGAGTCTGGTCGATTTCGGTGGACCGTATAGCGGCGCGCCGGCGATTGGACGAATGAGTGGGCACCTTTAGGCTGTGCATTGATTGTCAATCAGTCAGCGACATGATAGTTTTATATATTTAGAAATACTTTGCCCCGTCTTCGACTGTGAATTTTTTTAAACATATTTTGCGAAGGACTGAGATGAGATTTTCCGGGATAAAAAGAAGCTTATTGTCCCTTTCCGGTCATTTTGGCGTGAAATATGGACAAACACTTTCGCATTTATAATATTAATTAGGATAACAAATTTTCCTAAAATAAAGGGAGTGTAATTAAAGAAATGTAGGTACCTAATCTCTTAAGAGATTATTAATTCGCTGTTTCGTGTTTTATATTACCTAAGGCTCGTAAATGCATATTTTTTTTTGGGATCAACTATTCCCAATTTCTCTGTAAATAATCCACCTGTGACACTGTAATTTAACATATAGATACTAATTGAATATATCTAAGTGAAATAGCTGTTATTTTCTCAATGGATTTATTTGAATAGGAAATATGGGTGGTTAAACTTTGCCCCCGTTTTCTCTTTTTTTCAGCTCAGCTCAGCTCTTATTTTTTTTAAAAGCACTATGATACCATTACCCTTCAATTATACGTCTTGAATTTTTTTGTAGCTTATTGAAAATTCAAAATAATTATTATTTTATTGGTCAGTTGGTCACCGTAGCACACTTGTCGTGTTTAGGCTGATGTCTACATTGATGCGCGATGCGATCCGCGTCACATGGGCGAATAAACCAATTGATTGACTGCATACTTGTATTGTATGAGTTTATTTGAATCGCGGATCCAATGTCAAACATGGAATTTCCTATTGTTGGTAAAATAATTGATCATAACATTGTAATAACTACCATTTATTTTCAATATAGGTACATTGCCTTGAATCACTTTTTCCGTTCCGATCAACTGGAACGTTGGTTGATCGGTTAGGAAAGGGAATCAATTTTTTTTCCTAACGGGACAACTTTATAGTTGATCCGTTCATAAGTAATTATACATAATGGCTAGATAATTTGTACTACCTAATGTTTGCACACCTGCTTGCAGGTTGAATACATGTCCATTCTCACCATAATTTTAAGACCTATACCTACACCTATTCTTTAAAAATAATTTGAGTGCTCGTAAACCTTCCTCGTAAATAAACCTAGAGCTACTCGTGAAAACCGCATCAAAATCCGTTTAGTAGTTATTGCGTGAAAAGGTCACAGACAGACAGACAGACAGACGCGGCGTGGACTTTGTTTTATATTATGTAGTGATGGTAGTATTAATGATGATGATACCTATTGGCTAAGGCCATTTTTTTATGTATACTACAAAGTAATTTCTAACTTAGAAACAAGGGCGATCCCTTTCATTTTCATATTAAGACCATCTTCATGCATCAATGTATTATGGTATTTCTTACCCCTTTATACCTATGAATCATGAATCAATTAAAACTCCCTTAGGTTATAAAGGTATTCATATTAAAAATCCAAATTCATGAACTCCCATTCTCAACCAATATTTCCAATGATCAAGCATTTCATAGACATGACAGTCAGTGTTAGGGGAGCGACGGCCCGTGTCATTGCCGACCGGGGAGCGTATAAGCAAAATCTACCAGCTGAGTTTTAAAAGCTCAATTTCTGAAAGTCTACTCAAAGGTATAAATAGGGATTAGTTAAATAACAAGTGGCAAAACCATAAATTGCGTATTTTTGACAACTGTTATGTTTCATTAGGTACTAATCGTTGATTAACTCTTGATTACGTATGGTTTAGCTTTTGACAGTTATTATTTAACTAATGTCTGATCTGCGTTAAGACCGCTATCAAACGTTTTTTTAGAACTCAAGGGGGTAATTTTTGATGTAAACAAACCTAAAATCCCGAACATCGTTTCGAAATTTTATTGAAATTGAAGTGTTTAAATTGTCACTGTTGCTATCGAAACGAAATAAAATTCGAGATATTTTAAATTGAAGCTAGATAGATTTTGTGTATATGCGGCTGGTGAACGTCGAACGGGGATCAAACAATCATCCATCTTATTTACTACGCGCCCTTATAATAATTTCTCTTGAGGAATCCGATCTAACATTTTGTAAATTATACCTACTCCACCATTTTTAACCTAACGTTGCAATCTCTATAGCCATCAATTTAGTTCAGGGTTCTTTGCAATTTTGAGATATTTTACTATTATTTGGCTCATAGCTATACAATCTTCCTGTTTGAAAAATATGGATGTTCTACACCCAAATTTTGACCCTTTATCCTGATGGGCTGCAGCTGGAACTACGTTTACCTAAACCTATAACTTTACACACAATTTTTATTTTATTATTTCAAATTCGAATGAAAATACAAAACGACGGTATCGTCACACAAAAGTCAAAATGAGTCTAATTGCGTTCTGATAATTTTTTTTCCGAGCGTCAATAGATAAGGCTCATTTTGCGTTGACAATTCAATGACATAATCGGCGGTGTTTTGTTTCTGGCCATACATTTTTCCCACTGAGTGGGCCGTGCAAGGGAGTTAAATTTCGTGATTATTTTAATTAGGTAGGTATCTGCATACATCTATTATTACCTACTCTATTAGGTAAATATTAGGCAGGAAATAATTATGGTTTCTACTGATGGGATGAGCAGAGCGCCATAGAAACTTTGGTAGATACCTACTTACAGAGTGTTTTTAAAAACTTACTTAAAGAATCGTACACGGCTCGTAAAAATTAACTCTTTGATAAAGGAAAACAAGCCGAAAATAATTCGGTATGTAAAGTAAAAGCTAATGCATGTTTTTTATATTTTTATTTCAAAGATTGAGCTATTTTAAGAAACTATAGTCTGATTTTTAATTAGATGGACTAAAATGGCATTTGGTGGGTTGCCACTTTATTGTCAGATAAAAATAGTGTTGTTCCTAAGTGAACGACAAATAATCGAGTGAGTCAAACTTTTTTATAACAAATTCTTATATAAGTGTGAATTTGCGTTGTACATTTAATTGTTTTTACAAGCTTTTATTTAACTTGCAACGTATGTATGTATGTTTAGGTCAAATCTTGCAAGTGAATTTTGACCCGCTTCCCGACATTCAATTGAACTGAAATTTAACAGTTTTAGTTTAGGAGTCCCTGTGGCCACCTTTCAGCTCCATTATTAGAACCTTGGCAGCATCTACGATCAGAGTTCAGTACTTGTCAAGACATATTAAACAAGCCCAAACTCGATGGGATTGCATTGTTTTATTACAGAGTTCCTGTGGCCACCTTCCAGCTCCATCATCAGATCAACTCAATGACAGCATAATATTGCACTGTCATACGACTTACATACGTATTTAAAATTTCAGTTCAATTCAACATCGGGAACATACATAGGTATATAGTTACAAAATACATACTTACATATTACATACCTACATACATTGCAAGTTAAATAAAAGCTTGTAATATTAAAAATTATACTATCGAGAATTCATATCACAACGCGAACGGTTTAATCAATCACTAAGTGACTCATTCATTAATCTTATGAATGAGTCATACAACACTATGCTCCACAGTGGCAACATTAAAAAAAAAAGGTCGATTGCAGCTGTCATTTTAGTCCATCTAATGAATAATCAGAGGGATTTCACATCCGGTCATGGCGACATACGCACGCGTTTTCGTCGTGGCGTGATGTGGAATCCAGTTTAATCCTGTTCGCGCTGTGATGGTTGTGATTAATCAGTGATTAATAAGACATATAGTGCAAGCGCCACGCACACGCAAATGAGTAGAGAGCGGCGGCGGAGAGGGGGCATGACGACATAAGAGAGTGTCATGCCGTTTGCCGTCACGGCATAGGAGTCGCTCTTACCCCCAAGATTCGCCAATAGATGTTTCACATCAAAACAGATTTCAAAATTGTTCACGGACGAAGCCGGGAAGCGAAAGTTAGTACAAATAAAATGGAAATTCCCAATTCAAATGTTCTAGAGGTAGTTACATGTTTGAATTGTGAGCAATGCTTTTTTTTCTTGCTACCAATCACGGAATTGATGGCCATAACCCCATGTTAGGGCCCGCGGGCGCCTCCCTAACTTACAGAGGAAAAGTTCCAGCGACGTATCGTAACTCATTGTGAAATTGGATATTTACATGAAATGGCGCGGGCGTCAGAAAATTTGAATTTTTCAGGTCTAATCACAGGCGACTTCATTTCGGCAAGTAGGTAGTAAGCTATGTATTTAGTCGTCGCTAATGATGTGTAACATTTAAAGAAAGTAACAAAGGAACCTTCGATTCCCATTCGAATTTCGAATTAAATTTCTTATGCAATTTCCGCTTATGCACTTTCGTTTATTTGACATTAAATATTCACGAAATTACTCCCTGCTGTTCTTTCGTTTTGGACGTATAGTAGATATGGAATCCTCACAATATTTCTACATTCATGTTATGTACCTATTTATTTTTATACAATTAATTCAAAAAGTAACCAACAGATTTTCATTTAGTTCAAAAAGTAACCAACAGATGGCGCGTCGTTACTAAAGTATCCCACTCTCTTTAACATTCAATCTGAAAATATAGTAAAAAGTTCATCGTACCAAAGCATACTTACCTGGCGTAGGGGAAACCGTGATCATGCAGGCGGTTCCCCCAGGGCGAGGTACCACCATTGCACTGCGGTGGTCTGACCCCTGCGATTATCCCTAATGTGGATAACTCGGGCGCGTAATTTTTGTTAGTGGGGACTGCGTACGCGCTGTCCCCTTGTTTATAAATATTAGAGCCTTCCATCCAATACCAATATCACGGTTTGAAATATGGTATCGGAAAAATCAAATTCATCGGACAACGGGACAACTGAATCGAGTGACCTTGCATTGCATTTTAAGTTCGAATCGAAGTACAACATTTTCCTTCTTCATACATTTTTTTAAGCTTCAAACATAAAAATACAAAGTGGCTTTCGATAGTTAGCAGCGTTGCCAATCGCGAGGAGTTTCGCCGATTTGCGGGGAATCGGGAGTTAGAGCGGGGAATGATTAAAATCGGGGAATAAAGACCGTCTGCTTTTTTAATTAATTAGTCGAAAAGAAAGAAATGATAGAAAAATGGCTAAAAAAAAGCGCACATACTGGAAACAGGTAAGTGGCATTGCAAGCTCAGCACTAAAAATTTAAGGAATACTTAGTTGGTAGGTTCTTAAGCAGAATTCAATTTTAATTTGTAAAATGTTTGTGTTTTATCTATGTACCAAATTGTATAAGTTTTTTTTTAGTTTATAAGAGTCATTCCAAAGATAATTTTGTTAAATATTAAACATCTTGTATGAAACAGTGTTTTTATTCAATATATAGCATTTCGGGAATTTTCGGGGAATGCATCAATGCAAAGCGGGGAATTTCGGCGAATAGAGCACACTCAAGCGGGGAATCTAGAAATTGACATTGGCAACACTGTTAGTTAGTCATCAAAACCCAAATTATTAAGAGGGTTAACAACGAATACAGTTATGTTTTTTTTATTACCACGTGCATGGACTCCATGTGTTTGTGTGCGTAAATAATGTACTTTCTGTCATTATAGTCTGACTGGACTAATCAATTTTGGTCCCCAGTATGATAAAGGTTCAATTTCAAAACAAAATTTCGCGCGCTGATTTTAATACCAGTGTTGCTAGAAGGCACTCCTCTCAACAGAGTCTCGAAATTTAAGTATCTGGGCCATTGGGTAACCGAGGATTTGGCGGATAACATGGATCTGGAGAGGGAGCGTAGGTCCGGTGTTATATGCTAGCTCGCAGATTCGCACGTTGCACAAATCAAGTTAAGAGGCTACCTTCATATTAAATCATATTTTTCAAATCGTTTTGAGTGAAACCTAAAGCTCTTAGAAATATAGAAAAAATTACATGTTATAATTAATCATATTTCATAATAATCTGTTAATCATAAAACATGTTTTAAGAAACTTTGCTCGATAGAAAAAAATTGCAAAGTAGCCTCTGAAAATAGTCTCCTTTCCAAATTTCTCAGTAGTACATGAAGTATTGTTTATTAAATTAAGTACAAATTTGTATCATCTATTACTAAAGTAAGATGTTAATTTAGATTTTCACTCCTTTAATTTAAATAAATTATTTTTGATTTGTCACTTAGGACGTTTGTTCCAAGCTCCTTCCGTGCGCCTCTTCTCTTTTGTTTCTATTCAATGCGACAGAGAGAGATTCAGCGGAGAGACCAATCGATCACGTAGCGCTGGGTAGCGCTAGAGTATCGTATGCAGCTAGGCCACGCCCCTCAAACTATGATTTTATTTGATTGTATCGTCTTAAGACCACACTTTTAAAAACTTTTTGTCAATCTTTCTATACATGTGCACTGTGGGCCAAGTATACGGGGCGGGCGTATAGCGCCCTGCAAGTGCAATACAACAACTCGCTCCGGGTGCTGCTGCGGCTGCCGCGTTTCTGTAGCGCGTCCGCCATGTTCGCTTGCGCGGGTATTGATGATTTCTACGCCGTCATGCGCAAGAGGTGCGCCACTACTTGCGCGAGTCCGCGGTAGCCGCAAGACCATCCTGAACACGATAGCCGACAGATGGGATTGTCCCATCTTAGGGCATTGGGTTCGGTTGCACATAAACAACTGTTCTCCCTCCAGTGTGTGATCAATGTAGTAATGTTGTGTTACTTTTATTTTTAATTAGGTACTAACAATAGATTAAGATAAAAATACTAACAAATTATGGATCATATTTGTACGAAATAAATAATTTTTATTTATTTATTTATTTAATAACACTTTTTAAAAATATTACAAAAATACTATAATGTGGCTAAATAACAGGTAATTTCTTCAAGTGCTTCATGGAAATTATACTGTTCAAAAAGTACAGTTTATGATCCAAAAGTACGATTTAAGGGGAGGAACAAATAATTTCGGTTGATTTCTGAACTGAAATTCCCGCATTGAAAACTAGAGGATTTTATCTAGTATTGTGTAGGATGAAAACATGATTGGATTTGAAATTACCTCTTCAAAAACATCTTTTTAGTCATACGACCATACTCTGAAGGGATTTACGTTTAAATGTTATACGAATCTGTAGGTAATTTTAGTACCTAGTATTGATTAAGAAGATGTTTCCCTGCATGTGATCGTTTTTTAATAAATTATTTATTTGTAATGTGCCGCTGACGTCATTTATTCCGAGAGGCGATACATTATGCCCTTCTCACTTCTGCAGCAAGAATAGACAAAGCGCCGTCGTTGTCTTGCATGACGTGATCGTTGCGCCCGAACCACGAGTTTAGGGCGTGGCTTACGATTAGAAATTTCTGAGTCGTTCCTCGTCTTAAATTATCTATCTGCGCCCGTTGATATGTTCGAACAAAATAAAATATTATATATTACTCAGGGATATCGTAGCTTTCTATTCGTGAAAGAACTTTCAGAATCGGTTGAGAACTCTGAGAGATTACCCCTTATATCCAAACTTACAAACTTAGCTGTGCCTTGTGGTTGCACCTGCGTTAATGGTTACTGCAATTTTGTTTCAGAGATTAGCGCGTTTAAACAAACAAACAAACTTTATTATTAGTATAGATTTGTAAATTATCATTGTGCCTAATAATTGACGCTTCTCTAAAGGCCGATTTAGACGTTACTAGTGTTTAGTAGAGTGCGTAGGTGGCACTCGAATGCCAGTGCATTAGTAGGTTTCCAGTGACGTTTACACTTCTTCCAGTAGATTGCCATTTTGTAGGCCAAAACACACACGTCTCTCCTTGTCAACTTGTGCAATCTACTAAAACTGACCGTTTAGACTACAGAGAGTAGCGAGTCGGGGTCGCGCGTGGGGTTGAGCGGGCGCGGGAAGAGTGTCACAAAAATAAAAAGCGATTCTATTTGATTCTAGTAGAAAGGCGAGTGGAACGTACTAGTACCAGTACTAGAAACTACCGTTTACATGTTTCTACTAACGTACTCTAATTCATCAAAGCATTTTCTCTTTCAATATTTTGTCCTGAATAAATAATGAACAAAAAGACCTATTTGTGTTACCTTTTTTAAAATTTAAAGCCCTATTAATTACTGCCACAAAATATAATAGCCCTTAGATTAATTAAAAATGGGGAAATTATAGAGAAAATTCTGGCTCGTTGACGAAAGATAAAAAGATTTTGTTATTCTGACGCTTTCTCGTTAAAAAACTTTTGAAAAGAAAATTGTCCGACTCGAATATAAGCAATATATTCGGAAGATAGATGTTAATAAGTCAATAAAACCGGCTTTCGATTGAAGAGCAATCTCTCTTTACGAGTCCCCAGGCTGCACACTCAGTCCATTGCCACAGACTTAAAAAACTTATACAGCTGACACGGTGATTCTAAAATTAACTTAGCTATGCTCCTGATTTTACTGTATAGTACCTATAGGCCAGTCTGGCTATTTTGAACTGTATGGAAATTTTTCGTAACCGTTATACAGCAAACGAAGATATGTAAAAAATCGGAAATATTCCGTAGAATTCAATGCACTATTTTTAAAACAACTGACATTAGGGAAACTTATAGAAAATGGCGGCCAAAGTTGGTAAAAAACACTTTATTTCGTTTTAAAAAAAAATAGGCTTTATTTTAAAAAAGTTTAATACACAAGTTGTGGAACTATTTATTTCGGATCGGTCTAGTCCGGTCCGATGTCAATAAATTGTAAAATATATTATTTATTTAAACAAAACCGTAAAAAATCGCATTATTTTAAAACGCCCGTATCTCTTTGAAAAAAAAATTTTTGAAACCGAAAAATAGTGAAAATGTAGCTCTTGACAAGCCAAAAAAGAGCGTATTTTCAAATTTTAAAAATATTAAAAAGATCTTGCAGAAATTTGATTTTTCGAAAAAAAAGTGTTTTTTTTTAAATTCCTATAACTCATAAACCGGTGACTTTTTATAATCGTGTCTATTTTTAAAATTTTCTTTAATAGTTGCCGTAACATGTGCGAGTATTGCGCGCTTCATTAACTGATCGGTAATATGCATAATATCGGTCGAAAATGGGTATTTTTCGGAAAAATGCAGGAACCGCGTCGCGACAGTCGCTCATATGCATGCGACCTCGGTCGGCTCTCCCCCCCCCCCCTACTCCACCGCTAGAGCTGAAGTATGGTACCACGGCGCTAAGCTCCGTGTGTGATTAATTTTGCAGTGCTCAGCGACGGCCGATGGAGTTCTCGTATTTTTTTATTTCAACTATAAATAATGAACTTTAACTCATATAAATTTTAGCTGATAATATTAAAAAACGGCGCCACAGGATTTTTTCAAGCAAAAAAAAAATCTTAGCTCCAGAAGGTCGATGAGAAAATAAATTGTTTTTAAAATTTGCAGAAAAATACCAGCTATAACATCGCGTAAACGTCAATTTTATACAATTTTAACTATTAAAGATAAATTACGTTTTTGGAACAAAAAAAAGAAACCGATTTTTTGACCGATATTTCGCATATAACCGATCAATTAATGAAGCGCGCAATACTCGCACATATAACGGAAACTATTAAAGAAAATTTTAAGCATAGACACGATTATAAAAAAGTCACGGGTTTATGAGTTATAGGAATTTAAAAAAACACTTTTTTTTTCGAAAAATAAAATTTCTGCAAGATCTTTTTAATATTTTTAAAATTTGAAAATACGATCTTTTTTGGCTTGTCAAGAGCTACATTTTCACTATTTATCGGTTTCAAAATATTTTTTTTCAAAGAGATACGGGCGTTTTAGAATAATGCGATTTCTTACGGTTTTTTTTAAATAAATAATATATTTTACAATTTATTGACATCGGACTGGACTAGACCGATCCGAAATAAATAGTTCCACAACTTGTGTATTAAACTTTTTTAAAACAAAGCCTATTTTTTTTAAAAAACGAAATAAAGTGTTTTTAACCAACTTTGGCCGCCATTTTCTATAAGTTCCCCTAATGTCAGTTGTTTTAAAAATAGTGCATTGAATTCTACGGAATATTTCCGATTTTTTACATATCTTCGTATGCTGTATCGTGATTTTGGTCCAAAAAATTTACACAGACTGGCCTACTAAACTGAAAAACAAATTACTATGCTATATTTTTTGTCTGTTCGCGTTTTTTTTTTGTAAACTTGCTTCGGTTTTCACGATTTAATAGATTGAGGAATTGAATGAGGTCAGAAGATAACGAGTCGCTAGTAAACACTATCTTCCAAAACTAATATTATAAATGCAAAAGTGTTTGTTTGGAAGGACTTTCACGCCAAAACAATCTCATTTGTTCTGGAACAACATTTTTTTTTGATAAATACCTTTTTTACACATGCGTGTCACTAGTAAGTTTTAATATTGAAATTTCTGTCTGTAATTTTGAATATTTAATACATTATTTAAAACGCTCCGAAACAATTTTCATCGAATGCGCTTTTTGTTTCATCTCTTTAGATATTTTTTTAATAAACCCAGACGAAGCCAGGGGCTGTTTCTGTTATTAGTCTAAGTAAATATTTAAAAATCACCATACAAATAATATCTGTATCAATACCAGTACAAAAGAAAGGTTTTAAAATAGCCAATTGAGTGTTGTTCTATTGGTGGCAGAGTATTTGATCCGTACTTGATGACTTTATGTGCACTGTATCCAATAGAACCTTAGCTATAAACTCTAAATGGTTCTCCAATACGACTATTATTAACCCCTGACGAAAAAGGATGTGATTAATTTTGGAGCCAGTGAATAAAATAGTTTGATTCTTTTGAAATTTTATTTTGTGTTTTCAAATATTATTTTAGTCATAAAGTCGATCATTATGTCCTAGCTTTCCGACCCGGCTTCCAACATCGATTTTTTTTTATTTGACAAATAAATTTATTCCGATGGATTATGTAACTCCCCGGCCCTAATTGTGCATAAAATCACGTCGATCCGTTTTTCTGTACAAATAAATTACTTAGGATTAAGATATTTTTTTCCTTAGAAACAGTCAATATCTAATATCTATGTAATTTAGCTTAGATGCTGTGGAAAATTATTTCAATAATTTCATCAAAAGATAAATAAAATAGGTAAGTACAGTAGAACCTCGATTATCCGAACCCTCAATTATCAAAACGATGACTTAGTAACATTGGCGCGAAAGATACATTGTTGCTCGCTGCCACGGCGACGATTTTATGAAAAAAAAATTTTAAAAAGCATTTGACTTTTCTCATGTGTTAAAAAAACATATATGTATATGGGTACCTATATTTCAACGTTAATATGTATGTCAAATTTTAATATTTATGTATGTAAAAAGGTGTCGTTTATGATCTCGTCCCAAAAAACCCCGCGCGTTTCGATTATCCGAACTAGTGTCGGTTCCAATTGGTTCGGATAATCGAGGTTCTACTGTACTTACCTACTTATATAAATTAATTCAACCCTTTCAGATACATTACCTGATATTAGTTTTGAAATCATAGACAGACGTTTCATTCCCAATTGTCTTGAGTTCATACAAAAATCATATAGAAAAAGCACTTTCAGTTTTTCCAGAATTTAAAAATTTTAGGCAATTTTTCCAATTTTTCTTACCATTAAATCCTTATTCAGTCTATTAGGAACAAAAATCAAATTAATATTTTATGAAGTAAGTAGAAAATTCAAAGGACCTATTCAGAATAATAGATATTTTATTTACCATTGCCTTATCCATACGATCTGGGTAACTTCCGCAAATAATTTATTCAAGGATCGTTTAGAAATTTCATTGTCAACAATTCAGTTTATGTCTGATGCGACGGATTTACGACTGATGCTATCAATATTTCATTACGCTTTCTTGACTGTAATCGATGCAGGGTTAAAAGGAAAAGTTTGTTTCTTGGCTCCATAATCGTTTTTCACTCTCTATGTAGTCGTTTCGTACTTAGAGGTTTATTTTAGAAATTGTTTCTTGTTGTATTGAAAAAAAATATTAAATTTATACATAATTATTATTAAATTTTTATTCGAACTTATTTTTATGGGTCTAAAACACAAATGTCTTAATTCAAAGTTTAAAAAGGGTAAGCAACAATTTTCTTTATAAGAATACCTAAGTGTTTCCTTCTTTGGAAAGGCGTCAACACATACAGAAAATGAATTATGTAGGTACTTCTATTTATGCATGAAATATGGGCAACTGTATGGCAAGGTGTATACGTCGTTATGATGCGAGAGTCGAGACAGACCGATGGTAACCTCGTGTGGCTATATTTCATATTCTCTTCAGAGTCTCATCACATTGCTATTAAAAAAATATTAATTATTCTTAGCATGAATGTATTTATTAACCGAACTTCAAAACAGAAGAAGGAGGTTTACAATTCGTCGGAATCTTTATTTTAAGGTAGGTTTCCTTTTTATTAAAAACCACAAAGAGATATTTACAGTAGGTTAACAACAAATTTTCGTCGTGGCAGTGCATTAATAAAACAAACAGGATGTTCTTTTAAGAAAATGAGTTTTCATAAAGAAACCATGCGACAGTGTTTCAATTTAACGAGATGATTTTGCAAAAAAAAAAGTAAAAATATTGTGGAGGCAGCACTTTTTAAAATTAAAACTCTTATCTTTGTTACCTCACGCCGGGTGTCATTCGTTCGGCTTCGTTGTACACCCTAAAATGTGGTTTCTGGAATAATATGAGCGATAGATGGGAATTTTCCGTTTTATGTCCTTAATTTACTGAGGTTGGATGTTTGTTACACAATCACGACCGAATTTTAATTAAATTTACTAGAAATAGTATTTTCAGGGTACTTTTTTCATCAATAGGTACCGAAAGTGAACATGGCATTTCTATACACCCGATGATTTTTAAAAGGCACTTGAAACAAAACATCATGAAACCATTTCCTTCATGTGTTCGGTCTATGATCCATCCCAACAAGTACCCTTAAAGTAAAGTGGTCGGTGGATTACCATTTCTTTGACATGGTTCTTTAAAACTTGACCTGTAAAATGATGAGAAAAGGCTTTGAACTTGAAAGCTTGCTTAATGATTATGGATATTTAAAAAAGAGTAAAAAAATTGGAGCAATCATTGCTTTGTTGTCTAGATATCTGTAACATTTTCCAGCGGCTCCTTTCACTGGGGAATTGCAAAAAAAAAGCTGTTTTTGTTGATATTTTAAATTAAATACTCTCCCTTAATTCAAAACATAAAATTATTTTATCAAATAAAAAAGTAACTCTCGGGAATCATACGAGACTTTTAAAGGTTTAAAGGTCATATAAGGTCTTTTTCACTTTATGTTTTGTATGTTTCACAAAGTGTAGATAAAGAAAAAGTTTTAGAATCGTCGTAGTTATATAATTTGTTGTACTACTTCCAAAAAATATAAAGTACCTATAATTCTTGCTTCTTTTTTCACTACATATTATTTTTCTGCATCACAGTTTCTGCACAAGACGTTCAAATTATATTAATTCCCAGCTTAAATTACCAACAACGTATTATTTCTAAAAAGGGTCCTATAACATTCTTAGAAATAGCCCCCGGGCAGAGTGCAATAGTCTCGCCAAGTCGTTTCGAGGAATAAAACCGTCATTACTGGAGGCTCGTTTAGATTTTCTCATTCCTCATAATATACGGTTGACGATATACTTAGTCACGCTATGTAGGCGGAAATTTTTATTATTATTTGATTTTTATAGTAACGAAGTTTTGTGTTTCTATAAATAGTAACTTATGAACATTTACAGGAAACTAGAGCAAAAAACTCGCACATATTTTCTTCCATACCAAAATCTTTTACATTGACAATAAAACCGTAATTTTATATAGCTGTCACGGCCGGCAAAATTGATGCAATTTATTTGAAATAAAAATTACAATATTCGCCGATTGAAGATTTTCAAAGTAAAAGACATAAAATAAAAATTTAAAAAAAAATACGTTTTATCCTCGTTTAAGACATTATTCAAAATCCGTGCTTGCTATAATATTTACGCGTTAAGTGTCTCGGTGTGTAATTAATTATGTTCGCGGAAGTACTAGAGTGCAGTTAATGCACCCGCGCGCTAAGTCGACTAATTTGGAACACTCTGTAGACTAATTTAATGTTAAACTAAAGTTGAACAATTAGGGAGTAGGTTACAAGATATTATTATTTATTTACGAGATGTTTGTGCGGTTTTGAGAAGTTGTTCGATAATTTTGGTTATATTTATGACAGAATATTATAGAGAATTAAATAGTAAAAATAGCATGATGACCCAAATAGGATTTATATAATCAGACTAAATCTCGAGCTAAATATCACAGGTATTTCGAGACATTTTAGATTTTAAAAGAAAAAAATCATAATTTGGAACATAAATTTTGTAATTAAATAAAATTCTGGATATTAGGCAAAAAAATTCAAGATTGAACGAAATTGAATAGGTAATAAAATAAAAATATTGGCACGCGAAAATCACTTGTTCACCTACCCCCCTACCTACTAAAAACCTATTTTTTTTTATTAATAAAAAAGGTTTTTAAAAGTTGGAAGGCTTGACCGAAAGGAGAGCTTAATACAAGGTTTCCATGTTTGGAGATGCATAGAGTCGAAAATATTTTTTTTTATAACACTCTTCTTGGTTTGAGATTATTTAGTCAAAATGCATTTAATTTGCGACTACGGTGACAATTTTATTTAAATCGAGTAGGTATATGAGACAAATTCTCTCTACTGCCGCCATTGCAACGAAAATAAATTCATAATTTTAGGATTGGCCCATGAATGTATGAAAGGGTATCACGGTCTCCTTTCCACGGGCGAAGCCGGGGTGGAAAGCTAGTAGGTACCTAATAAGTAAGCAATCACTCGAACGTCTAAACTCTGCACCGATATCACCAACATTAACAAAACGAATGTCAGCTATTACCGAGCTCGTTGTTCTTGTACTCGACAGGGTTTGGCAACATTTTCTTAGAATTTCGTCATGAAAATAGTACATATTTGAAACACAAATTGAGAGTAATACCGACTCGTATGACGTGACAGAAAACTGCGGCATGCCCCCACCGCTGATCTCTAATATGTGCGTGGCGCTTATACTATATATTCGACTACAGTATACTTGAGGCGTCAGTTTCGATGTTTCACATCTGCCGGGGCGTCCCGTAAAAGCCAACTTTATTTTATGGATAGCACGGACATATGACATTTTATCATACATTTTGACATTTGTCACCGGTTTTTAACCCTAGGTTAGGCGCGCGGGCTACGATTGTAGACCACGCCTATTCAAACAGTGATAATTCTCCAGGAAAAACGTAGATGCGAACGACACTCTTAGTAGCTGTTGAAATTACTTCGCTCCACTTGATTAGTATGTTTCACGTGCTTGAGATAAGTGGTAGGTAGTGTTGTTTTTGGTCCTCAAAGTCGACTGGTCTACAATTGTAGCCCACGCGCCTAACTGCGTAACATTTTTTTAATAGGTAAAAATTTGGATTTTATTGGTTTTTACTAATTGGAATGAGTGTTGCTATTTTAATTATACTAATAATTAAATTAATTATAGTAAAAACCTCATGGGATCTGATCCGACCCTTGATTGAGTTCCGGTTAACAATTCCATCTCTTCCAGTAGAAATTAGGCGACGGGCACGGGTTCTACTAAATGTTACAGAGGTACTACCTCCCCTCCCCAATAGACCACAAAACTAGGTTGCTGCCATATTTGTCCTAGAATACTTGATAAATCCACACGTAAAATATGTTCGCGATGCGGAAGATTTTCTTGCAAAGAACACATGAGGGATACTTGCATTGCCACATGCTTGAATGAATAAAAATACGATATGTTCGGAGTTTCAGAACTCAGCTGTTTTTATTGTTTTCTTTCTTTTTTTTTTGTTTTAATTCAATGGTTGTTTTCTTCTGTTTTGAGAATTTAAGTTTTGTTCCTAAAGTTGTATATATTTTTTTCTAAAAGTTATTAAATGTAAGGCGCTTTGAAATTCAATAAAAATAATTAATAATTCGTATTTTATTCATCCCTAAAAATATATTTGAACAGGAAAGTAAGGAATTCATATTTTTGTGATTTAGGGTATCTTACCATCCATACCTGATAAAGAAAGCATTTTCAAAATAGCACAATTAGATTTTATATAGAATTTAAATTGGTCTACAATTGTATCCCGCGCGCCTATGCATGTCACAACTAGGGGCGCGCCTAACGTAGGGTTAACCGAACTTCAAAACAGAAGGAGGAGGTTTACAATTCGTCGGAATCTTCATCGGTTCAGTAGTTTTTTAGAAATTTTGAAAAAACTGACTTTATAAGTACATTTTTCTTAATATCTCGATGAAATATGTACCCATTTTGACGACTTCTTTTTTTAAGGATATAATAATTTTTCGACATTATCTTACAGACATAATGACAAAAATCGGTTCAGCAGTTTTTCAGAAATTCAGTAATTTGTCTCTGTTTACGGCTGAAAATTATGTATCAGAAAAAAGCCTTAGCAACTGTTGCTATTGACACGAAGTTGTCAATTTTTGTATCGACGGTGGTCTAACGGCTAAAGGTATGGTATGGTATTGTGCATCTCAGGATGCAAATGGTTCAAATTCCATCCACAGTAGTAATTTTTTTTTATTTTTCCATTTTTTTTTATTTGCGTTATTATTTGTCTCTCAGGGCAGCATAATCCATTAAAAGGGAAAAATAAATTTACTTTTAAAAAAAAAGTGTACCGACTTCAAAAATTTGCACTGAAAAGTAAGAAATAATAAATATTTCGTCGTAGAATTTGAAGACGGAATATTTATTATTTCTTACTTTTCAGTGCAAATTTTTGAAGTCGGTACACTTTTTTTAAAGTAAATTTATTTAATAACACAGTGGTTATGCATTAGCCAATATAAGTGAACTGTATTTTCTGAGTAGGTACAGATGTCCTGTCAGGGTATGTAAAAATATCTATGTAGGTATTTATAAAAATTAATCTCGAGAATTACTGTTATCCACATTTTTTTTATAACCGAAATAGTTTTTACAGATTTACATTAAAAATTCAGCAAACTATTCTATTATGGAATTCATACAATCCATATGTGTAAAAGTTATGAAAAAGGTGTAGTATTGAAAAAAATAATAAAATAAAATCCCAATAAAGGTTGACGATCCCATCCCAAAACATAAACAGTTTAGAGAGAGCATTTCTTTTACAACACTCCATACTAAATGGAGGCGTGAACCTCTCACAGTCGTGTAGGCCAGTACAAATGGCCGTTCAAATTAGACATGTTAATGTGCGTATTTACTAGCTAATAAATGTTTTATTGGATCCTGCATTACGGTCAGGTGGGTAACTATTGACTCCAATTTCAATCCCAATCCTAAAATCCTCAGTTTAATTTCGTTGCGATCGCGAGAACAGTGATAATTATATAAACACAATTCGATTTTACTAAAATTGTTGCTACTGTTGTCATCGCAATGAAAGTAAACTCGGGATTATAAGATTAGGATTGAAATTTAATTCAAGAGTAACCCCCCAGGTTAGAGTGATTCTACGAACAAAACATAAATAAAAGGACTCTTTTTGTTAGCAATTATTTTCTTGGAAATACTATGTTCCTAGTATTTTCATTACTTTATTACACACACACACCTTCACGACTTTTACACCCTGCTGTGTCGGCAGATACGCTAGTGACAATGTCCACTTTTATCCAGTCGTTCATATTGAAAAAAAAGCGACATAAAGAAGTGACACATCTTGTTGTTCTTTTCTTATATGCCAGCGCTTTGCTTTGTATATTTTTACAAAAAATTGAGCTTAAATTTTCTGTGACATTACCCATATTAAATAATAGATTTTTCTTTTTAAGAAGTGACAGTAGGCCCCCTAAGTACAGTGACAGGTTTTTATATGGAAAACACGATAAATGTGGACAGTGTTACCTGCCTATATTAATTTGTTACATGTTTGAAGTGAAAGGCGCGTTGAGCGATTCCCTCCATAAGCATTCGCGATATGTTTTTGGCACAACACCATGGATTTCCCGTCCCGTGTATGCATGACCCGAGAATGTCCGTGCAGAAATTCGTGTACTGGCTTCTACATATGCCTGGGTCGGGCATGTTTGGCTGCGCATTTCTGGCCGGCAATTCTTCGACCCGAACACAGATACATTGTGAAATGATCGTTATATGACGTTATTATACGTTTTCACTTCTGTCGGCATCGACAGTCCCCATGACTGCTTTTGCCTTTTTTATTTGTATATATTTATATTTCTAAAAAAATCTATAAATGGCGTCGTTGATTAGTTAGCAAACATAAAACGCATGTTTAAAATTTTACATTCCCCCTGGTAATATTATAAAGTCTAAAATGTTATTAAAACTGTTATATTTTAGCAATTTAATTTAGAAAATGAAAATTTAAGTAATTAATTAATCAAATTACTAAGACTCCTTTAAGATAACAATTATGTTCTTGGTGGGTTTCTTTACATTATACGAGTTCCTAGAATAAAGGTTTATAGATGTTATTGATTCTGGAACACATAATAATATAAAAACCCTTAAATCTAATATAACCAGGTCCGCGTGGAATAGTGACAATGATACTGGTTGCATTTCCCCGCTGAATCGTGATGCTGATTCGTTGAGCGAGGAAAGAGCCAGCGCTCTTGTCACCAGAAGAGATGATCAGTCGAGGGGATATCTATAAAATTCTCGTGTCACAGTGTTTGTAACGAAACTCCACCGAAACGGCTTGACGGATTTGTATGATTTTTTTGTGTATATTCAGTAGGACTGAGAATTTCACCCTCCTACCCCCACCTCCATTTTTTTATCGAGATTTTAGTATTTTTGTATGAACAATATCCAAAGTTAGTGGTAGTCGATTACAAAATGATCCTGTTATGCAAATGACAACAGACACCTTGCTAGCGCATAACAATTTTATGAAACTTTATACTGTGTACCAAGTATTGATGACTGGCTAAATAACAAAATAACGCCTTATTATTATTATTTGGGGTTAGGGCTATTTCAGTCTTATAAAGAGCTGTATCACTGCAGCCAAAATAGGCTTAACAAAAAGTAACGCCTTACGAAAGCCGCAGTTTAATATGGTTTACAAAGGGTTCCAAAATAGGACATAATTTAGGCTGGGGAATATATGGAGTTGAACCATGCCACAAAGAATCCATCAATCTGGGCAAAAACGCTAGTATATTCCAAGCAGAGGTATACGCCATAATTATATGTACGGAAGCCAATATAAGAAAGCACAATATTCATACACTCAGACAGCAAGACTGCTCTCTTGGCCAATGCTCTAACTAAGTTGATCAAGAACTGCGTTGATGTATGGAACATTAGGTAGCAAAAACCAAGTTATCCTCGAATAGGTATCAGGACACTCAGATATAGAAGGCAAGGAAATTGCTGACTATCTGGCACGAAATATTAATTATTTCTTACTTTTCAGTGCACAATTTTTGAGGTCGGTACACTTTTTTTTAAAGGTTTTTAACGTCCAAAAGAGACATTTTCACTATTTGTAATTAAAAAGAATATTTATCCAAAAACATAATTTAATAAAGCCATCTGCTTTTACTTTTAAGTATTAAAGAGCATCTTCGTAGCTTATTAAAGACTAAGTTGGAAGACAAACAGTGTAGAACGTCTTAAAAATTAATAATTTCTGTTCCTTATTTCCCTAGCTACACCTTCATAAGTTAAAAATGGTCGCGCGGGAAATATCTTTTTCCAGCTAAGAGTGTTGACATCCTACTACCTAATATAAAAAAAAAGTTTGATTGTTTAAACGGCTGGATGCATTTGGATGAAATCTTGGTTATAACAATAATGTCCAAATTTCTTTCTTCTTCTGTCTTTATATAAATCAGACAAACCACACTTAGAGGCTTTTTCATTTAAATATACCTTAATTAACAGAACTGGCCACTCTTTAGGTATAGCCCCACAAATGCCATCGGCTAAAAGAGGGAGACTTGGTCTTCTGCTGGGTATCCTGGGACCGATAACACGGTTTCGGGAGCTGTAAGGCAGACCGTGAAGAAAAAAAAGTACATGATCCATATGTATTGTCATAGGTACTTACATTCTGAATTTTAAACATAGTCTGCTTTTTGGCGTGTCTAGAGGCCCCAATAACAACGTCCACATTAAACAAGACAGGTATCTATCCTGCGGATAACCCTGAATATTCCTGCTGTGTGAAATAAAATATACCGCATTGTCCAAAAATTTAATTAGAATATAATATAGAATAATAAACGTATTTTTTATCTAGAGTTTAAAATAAATCATTAAAGAAATCAACTAATTTTGACGTTCAAGTGTTACGGTTCCAGGGTACACAGCGGAACACCAAGTCTCCCTCGTTTAGCAGATGGTATTTGTGACATCTATCTATCATCACGCCTTTTACCTCAGAGGGGTAGGCAGAGACAATTGAATGCCATTAGGTACGATCCTGACATACTCTTTCGCTTCTTTTATATTCATCATACTTTTCATACATGCTCGGCGATTTAACCTTTGTCTTCAATCAATAAGTTGCATTTGTTCAATAAAAGTATACCTAGGTCGTCCTCTGCCAGCAATCCCTTTCTCTTCTGTCATATAAGTAAACCTTCTGTCAAAGAAAACTCTTGACATTTGGTTTCAAATTACACTACCGAATATAGGTAGGATTTTACGTCATGTCATGGCGACCAACGCACGCGCCCCATCGTGATTTGATGGGGAATTCAGTTTAATCCCGTCCGCGCTGTGTTAGTTGTGATTAGTCTGTGATTAATAAGACATATCACAGTCGGCGGGATCATCTTAGCTACCGATTAATCGGCATAATACACTATAAAGGCTATAATAATTGACATTGGCAAATTATCGATTAACATTGGTTAACGATATTCATATTAAAGAGTTGTGTTCAGTTGTGTACTCGCCTGTCCCATGCTAGAAGTACGAGATCGTAAATACCAAAGAGTGTGCTCTGCCAAAGTTCGACTGCGCTTCTTTATGACTCCCGGAGTCAAGGGAGTCGTGTTGCTCAATTTATACTCAAACTGCTGGAATACGACATGAATTTTTGGTTTTATGCACCAAACTTTGTTTTTTATATGAAACTACTTTATTTACAATGTTTCGTGCTTTTATTATTTGTATTTCTATTTACGTAATTTGATTACTTTTTGAAAAATATTTATATTTTTATATTATTTATATTTATTAAAGGGTATAATTTACGCGGACACTAAAAATATTTTTAAGACTCTAAGCTTAGGCACCAAATAAAATAAACAACTCCAAATAAAATAATTGACACTATTAAAAGTGTCCTAAAGTATATCATATTATGATCCAAAATAATAGAAAAAAACATCAGAAAAATCGCACGCCTTGTACTAATATTTTATTTGGTTTCTAAAATGGATAAATGGTCACCAAGTAAGGTAGGTAGGTTAGGTTAGGTTAGTATAAAATTTATTAAGTATAAAGTGTATTTTAAAGGCGTCTATATATTTTTATGGCAGTCAATAATACTAAAAATGGATCTATTTCATAATATTTTAGGAAACGTAATTTGGTGACCATTCATCCATTTTGGTAACCGTTTAGAATTTTTTTGGTACAAAATAGATACATTTTTGGAAGCCTTTATTAAATGCTTCAAACACATCTAGTTATACCTAAGTTTACCTACATATATTGTTTATTTTTTTTAAATTTTATAAATTAAATAAAATGTAGAAAAAAAAATCTATTAAAATCAGTACCTACTATGAAATAAAAAAGAAGCTCTTACATTCGTATGCTACCCAATGCAAAGTATAATTTTTAAAATATGAACAATTTATTGGTCGAGGGTCGGTATGATAAATCTATAAATTATAATTTTTACTTTTGGATTGGTTTACAACAATTTGAATACCTACATTAATACGCTTATAATTACTTATTTATTAGAGATAGACATATTATGCTACTCCGGCCGGACTGTTTTATAGAAAATTTTATTCTTCACAATTATTTTCTATATCATTTTGTTATATCTCTGATGGATTAGACAGCATACGCCATGAAAACTCACCGGGGCCAAGTTTTTCCCTGACTTGATTATACTGACAATGCTCAGCTCCTAAACATGATAGATCCAAGTTTAGTACTCGTAAACCTTTCCGGTGAATCAACCTATCGAATAGTCAAAACCGCAACAAAATCCGTTCAGTAATTTTTGCGTGATACTAGATTGATTAAAATTTGGTTTATGTTGAGGGGCTGGCAAGCTAATATAGTTTCTAAAATAACAATCAATTTATAGTTTCCTTATTTCTAATGTACTTACCTATCTATTTATGAATGCCCTCTTTGCGACCTGTAATTCCCTTTGGCCCCCGCTACATACAGAGGCTCAAAATAAATAATTAATGACCCTCAGTGCATGCACCTTAGACATACGACTTCCGTAAAATGAAATATTATCGTGAGTATGAAGATAATTTAATAGAATACTTTAATTTAATATGTAATAAATACATTATATTCACAGATAAATATTTAATGTTGGTTTAGTAATTTATTTATTTATATTAGGTATAGGACCGAATTTGTTGTTTAGTTCTTTTATTTTGGTGGCCGTTTGCTAATAGAAATAAAGGCATAGCTAATTATGTAATTGTGAAAATTCTAAATAATGAGGCTTTATTTTCAGTAGGCAAATATTCCTTAATCATGAATCAAATTGGCTAACCATCTAAATACCATGTGGCAACATAATCTAGTGTGTTTGTTATTTATTTATCTATATAAATTCAATTCAATTGCCACATGTATGACGGAGCATCACTTGAGAATGCTCTAAATTTTTTTTGTTGTTGTGTTAGTAGGGAATGAACTATTTTAAAAGTTGCCCGGTAAATTCTAAAAATCGGGAAAAACTGACTTTTTTCTATAGGATTTTTGTATGAACTAAGTTAATTTGGGGCTCTACGGGCGAAGGATATAAAATACTATCTAAATGGTATTAAATATTTTTTAAAGTAATTTAAATATGGTTTTAATTGTCTCTGTTCTTATATTTTCAGGTATACGTTTTTTTAAAGTTCTATCTCCATAGTAATTGGTAACCCTGAAACTTCATATTTGCCAGCCACTCTTATTTCACTATTTAAAAATTTCCACGAAAAAAGCCGGGGCGGAAATCATGTATATTGAAAGGCCTGAGTGAGTAACTACCACAGTCTGATTTATTTCATAATACACATACACCTTCATGGCTTTTATTCAGGTGTGGCCAGAGACACTGGTAACAGAGTCCAGTTTTTGCCAGTTATCTATATTGAACAGAACAAATACGTGTCAAACCCGTTGCTGGTAAATATAATTTATAATCAAATAGATACCCTATGGTCTTGTATTTTTAGATTCGTCATTTAACCTTTGCATAAAGATAAATATAGCTAAGTACCTATTTTAATAACATTTCGATAATACTTTTCTATTACGTCAAAAGCATTGAATTCATTGCTTAGTCGGCTAAACCAACTAAGTGTGTATAATTTAAGTTCTTCAATACATAATGATTGTAGTCAAACATTTTCGTTCTGTACATATGATACAGCATGTTTCAAATTATAATTAATAAACTTATATTTGTACGAAAATTTGTTATACCAATAAATGTTTCTTTGTTATATAAACATTGACAAAGCAAGCCTTTCAGGAAATATGATCTTCAATCTATCTGAATACGGCATCATGTTACCAACTTAGAAAGTTGTTCAGTTTTCATTAGAACTATTAGAAACCCAAAAAAATGGAGTCGAGCCCTTTTCCAATTTTAAAATGTTTTAAAAAGTATTTTAGTTGAATTTTAGCTTTAATTATCAAAGTACTTTTTATTTTTGTATTGATAAAAACTACTAGATATTTCGAATCAAAGATTATTCAATAATTATTGCCACCTGTGTCAGCCTGTGTGAATCTTACTGTATTCTGAAATAGATATTATTTGGTTCATTTTAGGGTTTCGTACATTCCATGAAAAAACGGAACCTTTATAGTATTACTCTTGTGTCTGTTTGTCCGTCTGTCACCGCTTATCCGACTCTACTGGTCGAAAAATGTTAAAATTTGGTACATAAATAATGTAATATTTGATGACCCAATCACGGACGTATATCGTAAATAATCTAATTTCGTTTTTGGGGGTTAATTATGGGGGAAAATTCAAATGTTTAAAAAAATGCATCATGTGACATATTAAATGAAAGGGTTCCCGTTATAAGTTTTTTTTTATATTTGTAAAAAGCATACTTAGTTTTAAATTATATTAAATAAAATATACTAATATTGAGCGTCCTCCACCCCTTATCTCCGAAACTACTGAGTCTAAAATTGTGAAAAAAAATAGGGAATATAGTTTATAGGAAAATCTAAACGAAAATTCTGTCGGAGTTCCGTTTTTGGAGGAGGAGGGGTTTTTTCCGGCCATTTATTTGTAGACTGGTAAAAAGACCTTATTCCAGTTATTTGGTTTAGCCAGTTATTTGCTATTGTTATTTTATAAAAATACCTCAGAGAAAATTTTTGGGATGTGACATAAAAAAATATCCCGATGTCACTCTCCGGCCCTCAAACTATTTTCGTGCAAAAATCACATCAATCCGTTGCTCCGTTTTGGAATGTTATATCAGTAGGATAGTTATAAAATAACTACAATAAACTATTTTACCTGAAATAAAATGTTCCAATTTTAATTTTTTGAACAGCCTGTATAGTAATCGTTTACAGTAGAAAGAAAATTACCCCTTACAACATGAATAATATATTAACGATATACCAAATACTGCCCACGAAGATTTCTACTCAATGTCAAATGAATAGGGCAATGCATTCATTCATTAACAAAAACACTAGGTACGTAAAAAATTTGGCGTGAGGTTTATTTAAGAACTAAATGATTCCCGACTTCGCCTGTAATATTTTATAATTTATCTGCAGTTTCAAACCCTATTCAGGACAAACTTTCAAATAACTAATATTTTAAACGCATTAATATTAGCTAGTTTTTCTAGAGGTGTCTTGCAGTTGCACCCGCGTTTATGGTTACTGCTCTGCTCCTCTGGATTGCAGCGTGATGTTATATGGATATCAAATGCAAAAAAAAATCAAAAAGTTCAAACAAACAAACTCTACAGCTTTATTTCTAGATTTATTTATATCTATCATTACGCCTTTATCCCAAGATGGGTAGACAGAGACAATGGAATACCATTTGCTACGATTTTGACACCTCTTTTACAGAGTCAAAACATGAAGTATAGATATTTGTATTAGCACATCCAGTTCAGAATTCATAACCATTCTTTTTCAACTTGCACTACTTCATAAATTACCTACCCACTTTAGAGCTCTTCATAAAATGTGTAGCTCAGATCTTTAAATTCCTCAAAGAATAAAAGAAACATTTTCCCTCCAGATATGTAAATGTTTAAGACATAATACCATAAAGGTTTAAAAATAATCTTCGCGCTTTGAACTATGAGCTCTGTAGACGGCACAATGAACAAGCTGCTCGCAGTTAAGCAAACTTTGAACTGATAATTCTCTGTACGTGTAAAAGTGGGAATTCCCCGGAATTTGTGTAAATCCCTTACGATAGAGTCTAGAAGTAGGGTTGTCATTGTTGGCAAGAAAATGTCTCTGAATGAAATACCTACAAATACACATGCCTAAATTGGAACCTCTTTTTTCAGTGCATCTATATCTATCCATTTATATAAAAATCAATTTACGTTTGTTTGTCTCGCTAAAACACGAGAACGACTTAACCGATTTGAATAATTCTTTTTTTTTGTTTTATTCGTTATAATCTTTATTATGTGGTGGTTTAGAAGAAAAAAGGTCGTAACAACCCTGAAGTTCAGCTGAAAAATCGAAAAATTAAAAATAGGAATTTTGTATGGGAATCGCTACTTACTACGAAAGGAGCGTGATGCGGGGTGAGAGGGGAGGCAACTGATTCTTTTTCCCGGCAACCAAAAAAGCCATACATACATTGGCACAACCGTGTGTGTACAACAAGTAATATAGAAAGGTCATTTTCTACCCTGCGACGTATCAAAACGTGGCTGAGGTTTACGATGACCGAAAACCGTTTAAACGGGCTATATGTATGTTTAAGCGTACACCGGAAAATTGTACAAGAAAAAAAGAAGTTTTAAATATATTTTGTGAAGAACCGCGCAGATTACTCGTCAAGTAATAAAGCTGTTTCTGGTTGATCGGTATTTTATTTATTTAATAAAAAAAATATAAATTTTGTTTTTAATTTTAACCTCACCTCCACTACTAATGTGAGATACTCATATGTTAAAAACCACGATTAAAACAATATGGTTTCTTAATCTGCCCCCCTCTATATAGAATCCTGGCTACGCCCTTGTTCGGCGCTTAGGTAGGTACTTTCCGAGCAGTTTATTAACAAATCAGTTTTTTTTCACGGGTTGCCTTACAGCTCCCGAAACCGTGTTACGGTTCCAAGGTACCCAGCGAAAGACCAAGTTTATCCGATGGCATTTGTGATCTCTACCTAACGAGTGGCCAGTTCTGTTGAGGTATATTTAGATGGAAAAGCCTCTAGGTGTGGTTTGTCGGATTATGTAGATACATAGGTTTTTAATTAAAAAATCCATTGGTTCATGGCCGGGATCGAACCCGTGTATTGCCTAGTTAATACCAGACGTCTAAACCACTCGGCCACCGACGCACCTATGTATCTACTATTTGCCAGAAAAACGGAGAATATTATATTTGGCACCTAAAATAACCAAAATCGACAACCTTAAGAACACTCTCTAGACGACACGACTCAAAAGTGTTCTTACTCCCTGACGTAACTCAACTGGACTACTCTAACAAATTTCCATAAATCGAGGATTTTGTCGGTCTTATAACATACCTAAGTTAGGAAAGAAACAATTATAGTAATTAAAATTTGCCAAGTTTCGAGTACGATTCGCGCGCAGATGTTTCCGTATATTAAATCCTGGATCTGTGAAAAAATATGTAGGTACACAACACTATACTGTGATTTAAAATAATCCTTACTAATATTATAAATTCAAACTTCAGAATACAGAATAAACTAGGTTCCGCATAAATTCTTCAAACTGAGGCTAAAAATTTTTAAAATAATTTGTTAAATATTCGTTTAATTCTATCGCCAATAAGATAATAATATTTTTTTAAATATAGCTTACTTATAAAACGATTATTTTTACTTTTATGAAAAGCTATTAGGCTCTCCTTCTCTTCCATTTTTCTTTTTTCAAAATGGCTCCATCAGGGTTTTGACGATTCCGCCAATGTCAAGTATTATAAACGTCACAGTAAGAATAAGCCGATAATCAGTAGGTAGGATGCTCCCGCCGACTGTGATATGTCCTATTAATCACTGACTAATCACAAGTATCACAGCGCGGACGGGATTAAACTGGATTCCCCATCACATCTCCACAGGTGCGTGCGCTATTTGCCAAGGCGTGACGTGGAATCAGGCTGTCCTTCAGTGTTTAGTAATAATAACCATTAAAAAATTGCTGACTCTGTATTCCCGTTTCTCAGAATATATTTATTGTTTCGTGTGATTATCAATAAAAAAAATAAAAAAAATATGAATATTATCCTATAACAAGGAATTATTTGTTTCATTTCACACCAAAGGATGAAGAATTAAAAATTAACTAAAAGATTCTATATTAAAAGTGACAGGTTACCTTTGATGTATTTCCGTTGAACACATTCAATAATAGCAGAATTTATTACTTACAAGTTGTTTAGTCACTTCAATAATATTATAGGTATATTATATATATCACTAAAATTTATTTAGAGTAAACGAGTTTTCAGTTAGAGAACGAATATCAAAAATGGAGATCTAGCCATGCACAAAATCCTGCAACATGAACTACGCTACTGGGAACTGAATATTCCCACGGTTGCTACTTGCTACGAGTGCTACGACGCCTACGAGCTACGATATCAATGTTAACATACAATAACTGACACATTCTTTTTTTGTTCTCAGTATTTTAGAAAAATATATTTAGATAAGTTGTTTTATATATATTTTACTATCAGTTGCCCGCGCTTTCTTACGCTTTCTTACAATGTATACCTACACAACATTTCACCTGCGTAGGGGTTGATTATCAAAAAATCCTTTCTTAGAGCACATCCACACCCCCTTAAGTAGCCCACGCACTGGTCCGGTATCTGACAGAAAATGTTTGGTCCGGCCGCCGTATGATCGAGATTGAAGACAGGCCACACATTAGCAATGTAAATCATACGATCTAGATCACATGCAATTCACTCACCCACACAGACACACAAGATTCGATTAAATAAAGGCGTGTGGATGTGTGTGTGTGTGACAGATCGAGCCGGCCATCGAAATCAACCACAAATACGATTTGAAAACGGATGGTGGACCGCGCGTACATACAAGAATTGGACGAGTCTGGTCGATTTCGGTGGACCGTATAGCGGCGCGCCGGCGATTGGACGAATGAGTGGGCACCTTTAGGCTGTGCATTGATTGTCAATCAGTCAGCGACATGATAGTTTTATATATTTAGAAATACTTTGCCCCGTCTTCGACTGTGAATTTTTTTAAACATATTTTGCGAAGGACTGAGATGAGATTTTCCGGGATAAAAAGAAGCTTATTGTCCCTTTCCGGTCATTTTGGCGTGAAATATGGACAAACACTTTCGCATTTATAATATTAATTAGGATAACAAATTTTCCTAAAATAAAGGGAGTGTAATTAAAGAAATGTAGGTACCTAATCTCTTAAGAGATTATTAATTCGCTGTTTCGTGTTTTATATTACCTAAGGCTCGTAAATGCATATTTTTTTTTGGGATCAACTATTCCCAATTTCTCTGTAAATAATCCACCTGTGACACTGTAATTTAACATATAGATACTAATTGAATATATCTAAGTGAAATAGCTGTTATTTTCTCAATGGATTTATTTGAATAGGAAATATGGGTGGTTAAACTTTGCCCCCGTTTTCCTTTTTTTTTCAGCTCAGCTCAGCTCTTATTTTTTTTAAAAGCACTATGATACCATTACCCTTCAATTATACGTCTTGAATTTTGTAGCTTATTGAAAATTCAAAATAATTATTATTTTATTGGTCAGTTGGTCACCGTAGCACACTTGTCGTGTTTAGGCTGATGTCTACATTGATGCGCGATGCGATCCGCGTCACATGGGCGAATAAACCAATTGATTGACTGCATACTTGTATTGTATGAGTTTATTTGAATCGCGGATCCAATGTCAAACATGGAATTTCCTATTGTTGGTAAAATAATTGATCATAACATTGTAATAACTGCCATTTATTTTCAATATAGGTACATTGCCTTGAATCACTTTTTCCGTTCCGATCAACTGGAACGTTGGTTGATCGGTTAGGAAAGGGAATCAATTTTTTTTCCTAACGGGACAACTTTATAGTTGATCCGTTCATAAGTAATTATACATAATGGCTAGATAATTTGTACTACCTAATGTTTGCACACCTGCTTGCAGGTTGAATACATGTCCATTCTCACCATAATTTTAAGACCTATACCTACACCTATTCTTTAAAAATAATTTGAGTGCTCGTAAACCTTCCTCGTAAATAAACCTAGAGCTACTCGTGAAAACCGCATCAAAATCCGTTTAGTAGTTATTGCGTGAAAAGGTCACAGACAGACAGACAGACAGACGCGGCGTGGACTTTGTTTTATATTATGTAGTGATGGTAGTATTAATGATGATGATACCTATTGGCTAAGGCCATTTTTTTATGTATACTACAAAGTAATTTCTAACTTAGAAACAAGGGCGATCCCTTTCATTTTCATATTAAGACCATCTTCATGCATCAATGTATTATGGTATTTCTTACCCCTTTATACCTATGAATCATGAATCAATTAAAACTCCCTTAGGTTATAAAGGTATTCATATTAAAAATCCAAATTCATGAACTCCCATTCTCAACCAATATTTCCAATGATCAAGCATTTCATAGACATGACAGTCAGTGTTAGGGGAGCGACGGCCCGTGTCATTGCCGACCGGGGAGCGTATAAGCAAAATCTACCAGCTGAGTTTTAAAAGCTCAATTTCTGAAAGTCTACTCAAAGGTATAAATAGGGATTAGTTAAATAACAAGTGGCAAAACCATAAATTGCGTATTTTTGACAACTGTTATGTTTCATTAGGTACTAATCGTTGATTAACTCTTGATTACGTATGGTTTAGCTTTTGACAGTTATTATTTAACTAATGTCTGATCTGCGTTAAGACCGCTATCAAACGTTTTTTTAGAACTCAAGGGGGTAATTTTTGATGTAAACAAACCTAAAATCCCGAACATCGTTTCGAAATTTTATTGAAATTGAAGTGTTTAAATTGTCACTGTTGCTATCGAAACGAAATAAAATTCGAGATATTTTAAATTGAAGCTAGATAGATTTTGTTTATATGCGGCTGGTGAACGTCGAACGGGGATCAAACAATCATCCATCTTATTTACTACGCGCCCTTATAATAATTTCTCTTGAGGAATCCGATCTAACATTTTGTAAATTATACCTACTCCACCATTTTTAACCTAACGTTGCAATCTCTATAGCCATCAATTTAGTTCAGGGTTCTTTGCAATTTTGAGATATTTTACTATTATTTGGCTCATAGCTATACAATCTTCCTGTTTGAAAAATATGGATGTTCTACACCCAAATTTTGACCCTTTATCCTGATGGGCTGCAGCTGGAACTACGTTTACCTAAACCTATAACTTTACACACAATTTTTATTTTATTATTTCAAATTCGAATGAAAATACAAAACGACGGTATCGTCACACAAAAGTCAAAATGAGTCTAATTGCGTTCTGATAATTTTTTTTCCGAGCGTCAATAGATAAGGCTCATTTTGCGTTGACAATTCAATGACATAATCGGCGGTGTTTTGTTTCTGGCCATACATTTTTCCCACTGAGTGGGCCGTGCAAGGGAGTTAAATTTCGTGATTATTTTAATTAGGTAGGTATCTGCATACATCTATTATTACCTACTCTATTAGGTAAATATTAGGCAGGAAATAATTATGGTTTCTACTGATGGGATGAGCAGAGCGCCATAGAAACTTTGGTAGATACCTACTTACAGAGTGTTTTTAAAAACTTACTTAAAGAATCGTACACGGCTCGTAAAAATTAACTCTTTGATAAAGGAAAACAAGCCGAAAATAATTCGGTATGTAAAGTAAAAGCTAATGCATGTTTTTTATATTTTTATTTCAAAGATTGAGCTATTTTAAGAAACTATAGTCTGATTTTTAATTAGATGGACTAAAATGGCATTTGGTGGGTTGCCACTTTATTGTCAGATAAAAATAGTGTTGTTCCTAAGTGAACGACAAATAATCGAGTGAGTCAAACTTTTTTATAACAAATTCTTATATAACTGTGAATTTGCGTTGTACATTTAATTGTTTTTACAAGCTTTTATTTAACTTGCAACGTATGTATGTATGTTTAGGTCAAATCTTGCAAGTGAATTTTGACCCGCTTCCCGACATTCAATTGAACTGAAATTTAACAGTTTTAGTTTAGGAGTCCCTGTGGCCACCTTTCAGCTCCATTATTAGAACCTTGGCAGCATCTACGATCAGAGTTCAGTACTTGTCAAGACATATTAAACAAGCCCAAACTCGATGGGATTGCATTGTTTTATTACAGAGTTCCTGTGGCCACCTTCCAGCTCCATCATCAGATCAACTCAATGACAGCATAATATTGCACTGTCATACGACTTACATACGTATTTAAAATTTCAGTTCAATTCAACATCGGGAACATACATAGGTATATAGTTACAAAATACATACTTACATATTACATACCTACATACATTGCAAGTTAAATAAAAGCTTGTAATATTAAAAATTATACTATCGAGAATTCATATCACAACGCGAACGGTTTAATCAATCACTAAGTGACTCATTCATTAATCTTATGAATGAGTCATACAACACTATGCTCCACAGTGGCAACATTAAAAAAAAAAGGTCGATTGCAGCTGTCATTTTAGTCCATCTAATGAATAATCAGAGGGATTTCACATCCGGTCATGGCGACATACGCACGCGTTTTCGTCGTGGCGTGATGTGGAATCCAGTTTAATCCTGTTCGCGCTGTGATGGTTGTGATTAATCAGTGATTAATAAGACATATCACGGTCGGCGGGATTATCTTAAATACCGATTTATCGGCTATAAACACTATAAAGGCTATAATACTTGACATTGGCAAATCACCGATGAACATTGGTGGAGCCATAATAAAAAAGAAGAAGAAGAATAATCAGAGTTTGGGTAGTTTCAATATTACTATTTTTTTATATTTTTTAATATTTACGTAGAATGTGTGATATAAAACGTATTGACCGCATCCGGAATGATTACATTAGAGAAGAATGCGGTGTAAAAGATGATGTTGTGACTAAAATGAAGAAAAGTAGTTTACGCTGGTTTGGACACATTGAAAGAATGAAGGATGAAAGATTGACTAAAAAGGTTTATATGGCTGAAATGAAAGGAAATGCTAGATGAAAACCTAGATGTACTTTTATTGAACATATAAAAAATATGTTGATCGATGGAAATATTAAAAGTACACACAATCGCCGAGCATGTATGAAAGGTATGATGAATATAAAAGAAGCAAAAGAGATATGTCAGGATCGTAACAAATGGCATTCGATTGTCTCTGCCTACCCCTCTTGGGATAAAAGGCGTGATGATAGATAGATAGATATTTTTGTTTTCTATGCATTAGTTTTTTTTATAATAAGATGACAAAACGACATCATCATTTAGGTAAATAAGCCATTCTACCCCATTTCTCAACTCATTTATGGGGCATGTTATAGCCGTGGTACTGCTTTTATCACAAACGAGTAGTAGGTACCACGGGACATAAACGCTTCTTTACCTAAATGACAACACAAGGTGTCAGCAAAATTTTGAAAATTTATTTTAAAATTAACTAATATCTTTGAAATAAAAACATTAAAGCATAGGTACCTTAGTTTTTATTTTAGATACCGAATTAGAAATATAGGCTTTAGAAAAAGATAGGCTAGTACGAGTCACGAGTACGAATGACAGAGACAACAATCTAAAGTGTTTTTTTACTTGTCTTATTTGGTAAACAATCTTTGCATTAGTTCTGCAAATGTAAAATAGGTTAAAAATTTTAAATTGTTAATATGACGTCTTATAAGAATTTAAAATGACAATTTATTTTTAAAAAGACACCCAAAAAGACAAGTAATAAAAAATTGCTGCGGGCCTAAATACTGCCGAAAAAAGTCGCGACATCGATATTTTAACAATAACAACAACATATAAGAAGCACAACAATTTCTTCTTAATTTTGTTAATAAAATGACACTACATAACGCTAGAAAGAACGGCATTTATTCATAAAATTATAAATATACAGCCCACAAAGAAACCTTGTTCACAACACTCAACATCCATCTTCTCAGATCTTTGTGATTTATTACTCCCTGTGGATCAATACGTAAATTGCTAGACATCCCAATACGGCAAACTGTAAACAAAAAATAATTTAATTAGTTGTCATATTTTAGAATATTTTTTATTAAATAAAACTTCAATCAATTATACTTTTAATTGGATAATGGGTCACTTGAATTAGACAAGGGCATCTATTGTTTTTTCCTCTAAAACAATTTGGCTGTGAGCATGTTCTTCTTTGCCAGGTCTATTTTTTCATGCTAATCTAGTGTATAATTTATCGAAGAAATAATTATTTGCCAATTATTTAAAATATACCTTTGATAGTTTTTCTATGGCAATTTATGTGTTTTAGCATACGTTTTTATGACAGATCTCCAGATATTCAAAACAAAAAATGAGGACAACTTTAGATATTTTACTTATAAGAAAATGCATTTCTATTATAATTTATTATCACAAGAAAAGTTATATTTGAATAGTTGACTTCTTAAAATAGTTTTATTCTGAACCAATAGATGGCGCTTTTATGAATTAACAAAAGTAGGTACTTTTTAGTTTTGAAAGTCAATGATTGAAAGAGACAAAACAATACCATTTGTCATACAATCAATTCCCATATAAAATAACCAAATAATGAATGCAATAGTTTTGTTTGCAAACAATAGAAACTTGCACTAGCTATTGTGTATTTGTCATTGTCCACTTCACCACATCATTAAAGCAAAGCATGGCTGAAGAATTGCATACCAACCTTAAACTTTGGATATTCATTCATATAAATGGTGACCATGCCAACATATGGAAGAAATCCTCTCGCTCGACCAACCACATCTTTCTTAGTTAACCAGAGTTGTCCTTGTGCATACAGTCCTCGGTCATCAACACTATTGTTGTCACCTTTTGTTAAGAATTTAACTGTTCCGTTATTTCTGTAAATTTATAAGTGTTTGGTTAATATTAAGAAAACTAGATGGTCTCGTGATCTCGTCTACATTATAATGATAGGATTATGCATGGGTTGAATGGATTTTGATGAAATTTGTAAAATATACTAAGGGCAAGGCACCTATGTGGCATATAAAATAAGCCACAGCATGTACTAGTACAAAATTAGAATGTTTCACATACCTATATATACCGGGATGGTGGTCGTTAGATGCGCAGAAATCTATTTTTGGGTCTGCTTGACGGTATGAGGTATTAATTTTAATTTTACCAGCAGTAAAAAGCAATCGTAAAAACAAACACCAATAAATCAATTATAATAAATATACAAGTTATATAGCACTCGAATTACATATTATGCGCAAACATTCCCGCGCTTTTTCGTCGAGCGCTCAAGGACCGTCCCGGTACCTATACTTACAGTTGTAAAAAAATCATTAACTATTTTACAATGCATTTATTAAATATCAGTAAGTATACTCTTATCATAATATTTAGGTACTTAATAAAAAGAACATTAAATGACATGAACAAATATCTAAAACTCAAATATGAATCTTATCAGGTCTTATAAATTCAAACACTAAATATGCCAGCTTTTGCTAACCAACCACCTTAATTTGTAATTGACTAATGTAGTTTCAGGTATAATAACATGACCAAAATATTTACTTACTTTTCATGTAACTTCAACACTCTATGGACTATAGGTATATCTCGCCCCTCTACTTTAAATACCACGATTTCACCAACACGCACTGGTTCGGCTGGATAGTTTGTAAGGAAGAGTAGGTCCCCTCGATGGAAGGCTGGTTCCATACTACCTGATAGCACTACTACTATGGGACTTTCACTGCCGGTTACAACCATCATACCTTTCCATATCATTAAGGCTGATGATACAATCATACCAAAACTCAAGCCTTGGTAGAGAAACTGTAAGAAAGAAACATTTCCACATGAAACATCCACCGGTTTGATAATGTTCCTTCAAAACTTTAAATGAAATGTTACCTGTCGCTTGTTCATCCGTTTGAGGTCGTCAAATAAACTGTCCATCATTTTGATAATTTATTGTTCCTCACTTTAAAATATAATATTATTATCCAATCTTCCCAATGGCTATAGAAAGGTTTTAATTTTAAGTTTGGTTTGGTTTGGTTTAGCTATCACCACGTCAGACATCTGCCACCCAACAAACACATAGTGATGTGACACTACTGACAATCGTGATTGAATATATTTTAAAAAAATATCTTCTTTATTATATATTACTGCTGCCTGCTGCAAACCTTTTCTTGTGTTTACAAAATTTTAGTATTTAATTAAATACAAGTGACGTATCTATCTTTGTATACAATACCACTACCTTTGCCATGATGAAGAAAAGTGTATGCTGATTGAAGTGACTGAAATGTAAAATTAAAAAAAAAATAACAGGAAAATAACATAACCTAAAATCTAATTAAACTACTAAAATTAAATAACCACTGTGCAGTTTTGTGTAATAAATAAATCCCTAACGAAGGAAGTGAAATAGTTGCTTAATAAACGTGTTTTCATTTACAACACTAACACAATGTTAAGTACAAAAAAGGAATTCGTTGAACTTATTGAAAATTGTTATTTACATGAACTTTACAGGAATTATGATGAATGTGAGACTCATGGAGAATATGAATTGCGACATAATACATTAGAATCGTCTTTACTGAGATTAAGAACCAAATTGAACGACTTTTGTTTACCTCAATCAGATGAGTTTTTACATCAAATTCTGGCTTTAATGGTAATATTACATAAAGAGTTACTCAGTGCTGGTCCTTGGAACACAGAGAAATGCATAGAATATGCTTCTGATATAGACAATGATTTCAAGAAACATTATATATTGTCAATTGAGAAGTTATTGGAACCAAATTCAGTCTATTGTAATCATTCTATCTTTGAACAATGCATGAAATATTTGCATATGAAATTAATACAGGAAAAATTTAAAAGATATCCAAGCTTTATATACGTTTATTGTGATATCATCAAGCAATGCTCAGTAAGTTATTGTAATATTTTAAATTTAAAAGCATAATATTCATTTTTACACTCTTATAATACATTGCATACAAGTATATTTAAAATGTATGTAGTAGAAAAACCAGACTGAAGAGTATGTTTAATTTTTGTTGTCCTTTTTCAGCAATTTGAGGTGAAAGTAAATCCCATGAGAACTCTGCCAGCAGCATTACTTCTCATAGATGACTATATACCAGAAAATAAGATTAGAGGCCTAACTGCTTTCAAACATAGCTTAAATTTTTTGGTTTGTATTTCAGATCTTGGATCTAAATGTTTCCCCCTACCACATTTTGTCTTTCAAATTCATATAAAACATTGTTTTGCAGACAATCCATGATTTTGAAGGTAGTAACTATTATGAGGTATTATACTCCATACTTGAAAAATTAATCACTGAAAGAAACTTGGATATTACAAAATTGATTTTAGAGTGCACCCTCAAAGTTTTAGCAATTCTCCCAACTGACATCAAGGTATGTAATGTAATGCATCTTTAATAATACTATCAGGCCTAGATTTACACTAGGGGCCAGGGCCCAGGGCGGTAAATTTCCAGGGGTGGCAAAATTTGGAGGGAGAGAAAAAAAAATCACATTATCAAAAATGCTTTAAAAAGTACGATTGAATTGAAAACATTTGCACATTGAACATTTATTTATCCCATTTATAATAACAAAATAAATAATTTATTTTATTTATTTAAAAAAAATTATGTAGGGTTTAAGTAATTTTTCATAAGAGTTGCCAGCTTAGTGGATACTCATACCACCATTTAATGTAATGAGACAATATATAATATGTACCTACTAAGTAATCTATCTATCTATATGTTACACCTAATAAGTCATCCTCTGCCCGCATTTTCTTTTGTTTCTGCCATATAAACCTTGTTAGCCAGTCGTCAAGTAAATACCCAAACAAATAAAAAAGTGGGATACCCAGCTGGCCTATGCTGATTCTCTGGGTGAAGCTAGACTACATTCATTTAAAGTTTTTAGGTACTAATTGGTAATTATAATTTTCAGAGTGTGAAGTTAAATGAATTGTTGTCTACAGTCATCAGTGAGATATACATGGAGTCAAACTTTGTTAGAAAACAACAACTCTTTGATTTTTTATCTGTTATAATAGATATGGCAAAGACTGATTCTGTTAAAAGAAAAAAGAAGTTTGTAACAATTATCTATGATAATCTGGAGCTAAGCATGAATGATAGCATAAGGCCTATTTTGCTACAAAGTGTGTTGTTGGTAAGTCTACCTTGATAATACAAAGGGAAATGATAATTGATTTAAGGATTAATTTCAATATTCCAAATCAATTAAATTATGGCCATCTTGTTTACCTATACCAAAGTATTTAAAGCATGCATGGCCCTAGCCTATTACACATACTATGTATTATGATATTTGCTAAGCTTTTTTTTAAATTGAATTTTCTATTTCAGTGTCTTGAAACCTGGTTGAAGTATTGTTGGTGTGTTTGGAACCTAAACCAAAGTCAAAATATATTGTCAGCTTTATTCAAATTACTATATCTTGTTGACAATGAAATTGTAAATATTCTACAAAATATTATAACACAATTGCTGTTATTAAGTCCACGGAAAGAACAGGAAAATTTTCTGTTGGATTTTGATAACACCAGTAAATTGTTAGAAAATAAATCTTATAGGAGTAAATTGGGAGCAATAGAAGAAAATGTTCATATTAAAGAGTAATATAATATTTTATAAAAATAGTGTAAAAATTGTTCAAGATATAGCACCACTTTTAAAACTTACCACATTTTAATGCAAACTTTGTATTATTATTATAAACTATAAAAAATAATTTACATTTAAGAAGCTAACATTCATTAAATTTTTCATGAAACATTAATAAAAGCTTTGTAAACTGTACTTCACTTATTATCTGTAAAAATATCCATATCATATACTAATTTTATGTAATTTATTGCAAACATCTTCAATATCCAATCTACTTTTTCTATTTCTTGCAAGGCATGATTTGGCTAAATCATATATTTCTACAGCTTTCCTCCAATTTACAACAACATTATCAAGTAAGTTACTAATGGATCCATCAACTTCATTTTCATCAACATAATCTTTAATATTTATTTGTTCCTTATTATTTATAACAATAGATTTTAGTCCTGTCAGCAGTTCAAGAATGACTATACCAAAACTGTAAATGTCAATCTTCTGTGTTATTGTTCCAGAGAAACTTTCTGGAGCCATGTATGCCAGTGTACCAACTGGTGAGGTAGTCATAAAAGTTGTATCAGTACTCTGTTTTACAAGGCCAAAGTCACAAAGCTGAAAATGGAAGAAATTTATCATAATTATAATAAAGGTATGACTTTTCTATGGAAAGGCAAAGAAAATATTATCTAAAATGAATTTAATAGTTACCTTTGGTACACAATCCTTTGTTAGAAGTATATTAGCACTTTTAATATCTCCATGTACAAAGTTATTCCTTTTTACGTTTTCCATTTGTGAGTCTGACCCACTGTATGGTTCACTTTTGTGTAAATACTTCAAACCTTCAGCAGTGCCTATCATTATGTCAATTCTTTCTTTTTCATTTAATACTTTAGCAGATATTTTTCTTTCCAATGATCCTCCATCAATAAATTCACAAACTATACAAGGTGCTGGCCCATCTCTTGAAAACCCCAGGATTGGCACTATGTTTATATGGCGAAATTTGGATAAGTATTTGACTTCAGCATTAAATAATGTAATTGTGCTCTCTCTTCTGTGTAGTGTTAATAATTCACTGTGTGCTTTCTTCACAGCTAAAGTTCCAAGTTGAGAATGTACTCCAACAAAAACTTCCCCAAAACCTCCCATGCCAATTTTACCTGTTATACCAGTAGGACCTACTATTACTTGGTCAGAAAAATTATTTGTAATATTTTGTAATTCCTCATATTTAAAATTAATAAGGTTCTTATTATTGAAAATGGATTCATCAGACTTATTGTTTTCACTTGTATTATATGGCAAATCAATATTCGGGAATGACATCTGATAAGCACTTATATCATTATAATTTTCACTTGATTTTATAGTAGAATCAGTTGTAACAACTGAATGTGTATCACCATGTTGTGAAGAATCAGTATAAGTCATGAGTGCACTCACTTGTGGCATGTCTGTTGATAAAACATTTATTGATACTTCTGAAAATTTCATCAAATCACTTTGTTCTTTAGAAGAACTATTTCTTACTGATGTTAGTGCACTTATATTTGGCAATTCAGAAGATTTAAGCACATCTTGTGTTTGGGAAAATTTGATCAAATCACTTTCAGGCATTTTATGAGGCACTTTGTCTGGTGGTGTGAATTTACTTACGTTTGGAATGTTTCCTGCAGAAAACTTCATAAAATCACCACTTGATTTCATTTGAGCTGTAGTTTTGTTGTTCATATTACCATATGTATTAGCATCACCAATATTATGAATAGAATCCATAGCATCAAGATGCTGTTCCATGCTTTCATCATTAAGTAACATTGATACATCAGTGTCAATAGAGGCTGCTGGACCATCAGATGGACGTTGTGGTGGTGGCTCTACAAAAATTATAAAGCTTTTATAGAAGAATGTAAGTAGGTACTAAAAAGACTTATTAATTATTTATGTGTATGACATGTTCAATGAAAATGGAGCTCTTTTTTTACCTTTTAAAATTGATGCTACTTCATCTGCAGCTCGGTACATTTCACATTTTAAAAGTGTGTCTTTCAAAATACTAAGTGTTGGTCTAACTTTACCAGATGTTCCCCATTCTTCAAATAAAATTGCAGTACATTTTCTTCCAGACAGCAATGAGTGACCTTCTATCAAACTGAAAATATTAATAATTACACCCTATACTTATCACACCCACCTACTTAAAAAAAGATGTATTTATATTTTCTTGTTATACATACATACATACTATCAGCTATTGGGCCCAAGCAAGGATACTATAATTATGCTAATTGCTATAGCCAATGACAACAACAAAACAGAAAACAACCACAATTAAGATTCCACGTCACACCTTTGTGAATAACGCACATTGTGAACGCGCAATGGGCACCAAGACATGATGGGGAATCCAGTTAAATCCTGTCCGTGCTGTGATGGTTGTGATTAGTCGACGACTAATAAGACATCACGGCCGGCGGGATTATCATATACTGATTGATCGTCTATAAAGGCTATAATACTTGACATTGGCAAATCACCGATGAACATAAAGGAAGAAGACAACAACAAAACCATGTCAAACCTATTATACCAATTAGGTACTAATGAGAAACAAATTATTTAAGTAAGTATTTACTGCATGAGTACATGGATGGCTAATAAAAGCATGGCTCTGTCCAAGCAAAACTAAGGAGCCATATGAACTTTATGTATTCTAAAGTAAAGATACTTACCGTACATGTTCACTGTTGTATTTGGGATCAAATTGAGCTTCAAGTGGGTGTCTAGGAATTTTTGACATGAATCTCTTCCAGTCACTATTTATTTCTAAGATATCAATTATCCTGGATAGAGTTCCATACGGTAGTTTCCGAAGCTCTATATCTGTATGTAGCTCGCTCATGGTTTTCATATTTTTAATCCATGCGGAAATATAGAGACCGCGATTTTGTTATGATTATTGTGATGTAGAGAGATAGGGAGGAAATCACAAATTATGAGATAAAGAGAAAATATGAAAATGAAAACAAATTATTTTGACATTTGTTTCACTGACCAGTGACCACACAGACTATTTATAGATAGTGAATACTGATACTAACTAACCTACTGACCACAGACTATAAATAGCGTAGACAGAGTATAGTTAATAGACTGCGGTCACCGAAAGGGACATAAAAATATAAGTCAGTGACCTCTATGAGTACATCAGGGTTGCCCTCGTTAAGGTATTTTTAAAAAGATTGGAATTATAGTTGTTCCAACGAGAGAATACCATTTTGACGTTTAACATGCGAAGTAACTTTGGAATTCTTTCTTATTTAAAACTACTAATTTAACTATAGAACACTCATTTAAATAAGTAATAAAAAAGTACTGACAGATTTGGCTTTATTTTCACCTCCGCCCGATGAGGGACGGTCATGTGGATTTGGACGAACTTCACTTGGGGTTTGATTCAGTAATGTTTGTCTTTCACGCAGACTAGCCTTATTATGAGACCCCAACTTAATAGCTCAGGATCGTCTCTTGTGTGGGGAGGGGGTCAGGATATGGCGAATTTAGACACCAATATATATATAGTACTGACGTTAGCTGTAATATTCTGTTTTATGTTTATCTTAACTAAAGTTATCGAACGTCCTACCTAAACTTTCATTTGTTTGGGGGACCCGAGAGCGCTGATAGGCTTCCTAAGCTGCCATCTTCTTCAATTGTGTCTTACTTATTATAGCTTTCCACTATGTCTTCTAGGATTTAATCTTCGAATATGTTTCATCTACTTCCTCATGCTCTTTAGTTAGTTCTTTCTCTACACAAACAGCAACTTAATTCGATCAGTAAAATTTCATCAGCGTATTATTTACGCTTCACATGGGTTATTTAGTATTCACCGACGTGGCAACACCAAGTTTTGAGAAAATGTCAAACTTTGTTTAGATCATGATGTGCTAAACAATGAAAAAACCGGCACGCGGTAAGGGACAAAAAATGTCTAGCCCCGTCTCTTTTTATCACAAGCAACTAGATATTTTTTTCTCTTTTTTGTGCAAGTGAATAGAAAGATATCCAGCATTCTATATTGTCCTCTTTCTACGATAAATAGAGATACTTTACTGACATATTCTTGTCTACTACTATACTCTGTCTACGTTGTCTACTGACCGTGACCATCACCACAGAGCCAGTAGTAGACCATCACTGACGACTAATTGACTGCTGCCTGACAGATTTTATTTGGATTCTACGTCGGATTCCACGTCATGTCATGGCGACCAACGCCATGTAAGAACCTTTTTAAATACAGACAAGTAGGAGGTTTTCTAAAAATAGATATCAGAAACGTCAGACCGATGTGCCTATATTATTCCAAATGCACAGAAAAAATGGGATGGGGGAAAATAAAATGAAGTACTACCTTCTTCTTCTTATTTTATTATGGATCCATCAGTGCTTCCGATGACTTACCAATGTCAAGGTGTCACTGATCAATGGGTGGCAATGATATATATTTATTCCATCAATGTAGAGCATGATCGGTAACAAGGGTTCTTCCAGGTTCTTCCAGAGGCAGTATCCTTGCAGTATCTGATCAATTTATTTATACAGGAATAATCGGTGAATTCAATGAAGTACCTAATTACTGAATGAAGCCTCCGAAAGAGATAGAGCATGCACGGCTCCTCGCTGTGTCAGAAAGAGAGTCCGATGCATGATTAGAAGATTTTAGGGCCGTGTGTACTTGTGTAGCCGCTTTCAGCCTATGGAGGGGCCATAGACGGGCTACCCCATAGATTTAGCTTTCGCCAATTTTTTCCCCTATGACCAGTTAAACTGACCAGTTATCTTATAAGTATCTGATAAGTTATCTTAGATTTCGTTGGTATCGTTTTGTGTCGCGAGCCAGAGCTCTAGAAAAATTGTTAATTGTGATGCTTTAAACGGGAAAGGCGATCTAGGACGTCAAACTTGCGGGAACATAGTGTTTCCAATCATTAATTATAATTATTATGTTTGTATTTTAGCATAATCATCATATAACATAAAATCCGTTGCGACAATAAAACGACAGAAAAATACAGTGGTACACGGGCTAGTACTAAATGTTTACCTCCCCCCCCCCCCCCCCCGCCAAAAGTGGCAGAAAAAATTGTTCGGTTATTTGCACGCTACACGTCTCCTTTGTTATATATTCAAAGTTAGAAGCAGAAGCCTAGCCCCTTTGAGTTACTCAAAGCCTAGCCCCGTACCATTTATTAGGGTTACCTAATTAGGTATTTAAAATTTTATTTATAACCATTTATTGTGAAATTGAGATAAAAAAATAATCACATTCTTTATTATAGGTCTTAATCCAATTTAAAATGATAACTATGTGGGATGGAAATGTATGTTGTATAAATAATTGCCTTGTACTGACTTAAAAAATATGCACTGAAAAGTGCGCTTTCCAAAAGCAAAATGCACAAATTTGTTTGACTGAGTATTGAGGAGTCGGCAGATTATATACTCTTTGATAAAATACTCAGCTTTCTACGATACTCAGTCTACGACTCGGTCTACGATAAAAGCCTCATAACATAATTTAAGCGAATCAGATCACCAAACTTGGCCCCCGCGAAATTTTTTTTTTTTTATTTTTGAATTTTTATTATTGCATATCGTTAGTTCGTGGTTTATACTTAATTGTTCGCTATGAATAATCGTTTGTTCGTTAGTTGTTTATTTAATAAAAAAATATTTCATAAATACTATTTGGTTAGCCCCCTGTTCCGGCGGTCTGCTCTGCAGTAGTAGAGAGCGCGAGACCCAGGGAACTGACTATCAAGGTAGGGTAGGTAGGTAGACTGGGAAACTGGGAGACTATTGAAACTGCACGATGTAACTTCAATCTAGCCCGGGCGGCCACTGGACGGCTGTGTTCTTCTTGGTTGCTGGGAGGTCCTCTTGTCGTGAGATCTTGACGCAGACTGACTATCGCTCCGTTTGCTTGCCATTATATAGCGGGCAGCGCACGGAACGTCGCCGCGACTACAAGAACCTCCCACGCGGTCAACGTCAACCAATCAGAGCACAGTGCGCTCAGTGAAACACAACGGGTATAGAATCGTTTATTATTATTTTAAACAAACATACATGAGTTTACCACCATTTCGGAAATTATATCTGTGGAGAAGAAATGGCAAGAAACTCCACAGATTTGAGTACAAATAAATCTTATAAATATTATAATAAATACAAGGGTTATAAACACATAAGTCTCGTTGAGCTGTACACGATAATCCAAATGTAAACATATGTATGTAACATCATTAGGCTTTACATATTAAATCCGAACATGAGTAATATATATGCATCAATCATCGCCAAACTATACATATTAAATCCGAACATGAGCAATATATATTCATCAATCATCGCCAAACTATACATATTAAATCCGAACATGAGCAATATATATGCATCAATCCTCGCCAAACTATATTAAATCCGAACATGAGTAATATATATGCATCAATCATCGCCAAACTATACATATTAAATCCGAACATGAGCAATATATATGCATCAATCATCGCCAAACTATACATATTAAATCCGAACATGAGCAATATATATGCATCAATCCTCGCCAAACTATATTAAATCCGAACATGAATAATATATATGCATCAATCATTACTATATCTCTTTGACGCTTTTACCCTTCTATTAGGTGAAACCGAGGTTGTAAGGCTCGGTTCGAGTGATCTCAAACTATTTCACGACGAAAGACTCACATCAACAAATATGAGTGTGTCCTCTAAACTCCGAATATGTGTTTGGGAGGTTCCCTTGTGGAACTCTCCTGCCAAGAGGACATGGCTTCTATCAAACTCCGAATATGAGTTTGGCAAACTCCGATTATGAGTTTGACTGCTCCCTTTGCACCTACATGTCTCGAGGACATGATTTCCATCAAACTCCGAATATGAGTTTGGAGGTTCCCCTTTTGGAACCCTCATGCCAAAGGTCATGGTCTTCTTCAAACTCCGAATATGAGTTTGGCAAACTCCGAATATGAGTTTGTAAAGCTCCTTCGGGCGGGGCGTTCCCGAAGGAGGCGAACAAGTCAAGTCAGTCGTTCCCTGGTGGAACCTTCACGCCACAAGGACATGGTTACCATCAAACTCCGATTATGAGTTTGGAGAGCTCCTCCGGGTGGTGCGTTCCCGAAGGAGGCGAACACGTCGATAGTCAAGTAGTCATAAGTTTATCCTTGGGAGTTGATCAGGCCCTCAAGAATAGTCAAGTAGTTAAATACTATTTCACATTGATACATTATTTTAGGGACATAGTCCCCAACGATAGCATGGTCAAACGAACACTTCGACCGCCTCGTGGTAAGCGAGGTAAGTTTACACATGTGTAATTCCGAATAATAACATTAGGTACAAGTGGCAAGTTAGTTGCCTTTCCAATCTGTAACAAGTTATACAGTACAATATTCCGAATCAATTTTCATCTGAAGATATACCTTTTCAGAGGAAATACGAATCTATGCCAGTCACTGTACCAATCTCTCCGTCCCAGACAGACAACGGGTATTGGTCAGCGGATGCCTTTCGAGCCTACGGGTTGACATAGCTCGCGGTGCGAGCTTGCCTTGGGGGTCTACCCCCGCCCTCGCGCAACGCAGTGCACTCGCTCACTTAGGCCTATGTCTAAACTCTATATTGATAGTCTATGTTTCACTATTTTAAGCACTGGCACTATGAGACATTAATTCACTGATTCATTTTCGAATTCTATTTCACTTTCACGGTCACTGATCACTTCGTCGCGAACACCCCCTAAATCAAAATTATTAATATTTTCTCTCATTATCAGTCTATAAATACATATTGCCGTTTGTTCTTCATTAAATTACGTTTGTTCGAACATTTAATTGCCTTTTTATTGTTTAAATTACAACTTTTAATTACGTGAATATTTATTTCGAAAATGTTGCATTGCGCATGCGCCATCTTTTCTTTTCGATCGCTCTCATATATTAATGAACAAATCTTTTTACTTAAACCAATTAAATTTACCCTTAACCACCAATAAACTACGACAACAATATTAGTTATCGCATTTTCAATAGATAGATACATCTCAAAATTGATTGTTCTTTACAACTGTTATTTATCATTAATCATTATGCTTGTAGCCAACTTTAAAGTCTTTTATATGAGTTTGCAAAAAAATAATAGTAAAAGAGGAGAATAACAAATGTATGTTAATTAACAAATATAATTTTACTAAAATGTGACAAGTAATTTTAATTAAAAAATTGAAATCATTTGTTTACAAGTCCACAACTTCTCTCTCACGCCGTTACGAGACTAATGTAGTGAGCAGCGTTGCCGGTAACAATGTTCTATAAAGTACGCATGCGTCCGTAAAAAGGTACGAAAGTCTCTATAAAGGTACGGTTTGTAGCACCCCCCCCCCCCCAGGATTAAAAAATGCAAAATGTTCTAAAAGGATGATATAAACCTAAGTAATTTTACATTTTAATACACTAGACCAGTGCCGATAATTTTTGAGAAAAAAAAATCTTATCAGTATAGCAGATGTTTTACATTGTAACCATATACCTTTTTTACACTATCTTAAAATAGAGGTCTCAACGACAAAGCCGTCCTAAAATTTTTAAAAATCAAAATTCTGTTCGTCAACTTTTTTGATTGAAACTTGGGCCTTTTTTTCAATTAAATTCGTAGAAATAAAATTTAATGGCTTAAAAAAAATTTCAGCTTATTTAAAACATAAAAATGTACATTTTCACCAAATTTCATCAAAATCGGATAGTTTTTGTGAATGATAAAAATGAAAATACCGGTTTATAGCGATTTTCTCCATTTTTTTAGGTTATGTCAAAAAATCGTTCGAATAAAAGTTGTAGATTTTTAAGTTCCTACAACTTTTACATTTTTCGATAGGAGGTCGACTCGACAGAAATCGGGAAAAAACGCGTTCCACCCCCTAAAAACACACATTTTCGCACCCCAACCCCCCTTACGGTCATCTGTTGCGGTCCAATCGATTTTTTCCCGTTTATGTATATTTCATCCTAAATTTTCCAGCCATCCCTATACTGCAAAGAATTTTTAAGATTTTTAGACTCTCAAAAGCGCTTTGGCCATACATTTTAGAATCTGTGAATTTGACACAAGAAACTTTCAACTCTGACAATGACAATTCAATACGATACGTTCTTTTCTGGTTTTTGTTGTGATGATCCGACATCAATACTAAAGTCGGTACTGTCGGTACGGAAATGGTACGGTTAGGACTAAGGTACGGCCTAGGTACGGTCGGGTGACAAATAGTACGGAAAACCGTACTTTATAGTACGTTCCGGTCACGCTGGTAGAGAGTACTTATATTCCTTGCTGATGTATTAGAGATGAGAGCGATCGAAAAGAAAAGATGGCGCATGCGCAATGCAACATTTTCGAAATAAATATTCACGTAATTAAAAATTGTAATTTAAACAATAAAAAGGCAATTAAATGATCGAACAAACGTAATTTATTGAAGAACAAACGTCAATATGTATTTATAGACTGATAATGAGAGAAAATATTAATAATTTTGATTTAGGGGGCTAACCAAATAGTATTTTTGAAATATTTTTTTATTAAATAAACAACTAACGAACAAACGATTATTCATAGCGAACAATTAAGGGGCGGTGGTCAAGGTCATCTTGTATCTGTCAAAAATATGGTAAATCTAAGTTAATCCTGGAAACGTGAGTTTATTACAAAATCTCCTCACCCCAAAAGGATTGTTATTATTTGAAATTGGATTCAGCCATATTTTTATTATTCATGGGTTCTAAAGAGCCGTTGTTTTCGATACGAGCAGTGCCTTCGCGTATCGAAAACAAAATTTTCGCGGGGGCCAAGTTTGGTGATCTAAGCGAATCGTGATTCTTTTCTAGTCTACGTTTCTAGTATATTAGATATCTGTGCTGTGATTCTTTTACTTGCTCTGTGTCAGACTGTGTCCTCAGTTGGTCCTCAGATTGATTCACACTCACAGACTATTAGATTGATTGATTGAATCAATAATAAAAGTGTGATAAAAGTGCCGGATGGTGATTAGCGACAATTTTCATTTTATTTCCTTGCGAAAATATTACACAATGTAACGTATTCTATGATAGAATTTCTATCTAATTTACGGGAACATTATGTGTTATAGTTATCTTTTTGCAATACCATAACAATTCAGATATCGTCAAATATGAGTGCACGTAAGTATTGTTTTGAGGTGCCGCCTCTGTAATACTTATTCTCCAAATAAGTGGTCAGGGACTCGTATTTTGCACTAAAATGTGTTATATGTCATATCACAGTAATTAATTGTTCAAATTTGAATAAGTAATGTATGTATTAACTTAGTTTTGTACCTACGCATGAAGTGAATATAAATTGATATATTGGTATCGTACTAATTTAGGTTTGAATGCTCATTTCTTGGTAATAGTTAGGTAGGTACAGGTACCGGGACGGTTGTTGAGCGCTCGACGAAAAAGTGGGGGAATGTTTGCGCATATGTAATTCGAGTGCAATATAACTTGTATATCTATTATAATTGATTTATTGGTGTTTGTTTTTACGATTGCTTTTTACTGCTGGTAAAATTAAAATTAATACCTCATACCGTCAAGCAGACCCAAAAATTGTGTTCTGCGCATCTTAACGACCACCGCTCAAGAACCGTCCCGGTACCTATACCTACAATCATTTGCAAGTTATAGTATATACATCTGCAGTAGGTATTCATCCTACTAACGTTATAAATGCGAAAGTTTTTATTAGGACAAAGGATGGGCTTAAAAATAAAAATGCAATAGGATTTAATGAAGCGCCTACTAAAACTATGCTAAACCCAATGTATGGAAGTAACATCTACTATACTCACAAAAATAAATATTTTTTTCGTTTGTTCATATTCTATAGACTCAAAAACTACTGGACCAATTTGGAAAATTATTTTTCACACTTGCACAAAGGTTATAGGCTATTTAACATCACGCTACCTACCCAAGGGTACCGAGGCAAAATTTTATTCCTAATACAACCGAAAAATTGTGCTTGATTGAAATTATTCATGAGCAATTAAGAGAGAGAGGGGATTGATGAGTTGCAGTTTGCCTTTTGGAATACAATATTTATTAAAGATTTCACTTCTATACTCTATCTACCTATACCTATAAAAAAAACTTGTGAATATTTCCAGCCCGGGGTCCAGCTAAACGTAAAGTGAAGCCTGTAGAGCCACAGTCCTTGCTTGACTTTGATCTTGGGGAAGGGGAGAGTTCTGATGACTCAGACTTTCGTATTGAAGACCATCCAGAAGACAGTGATGACTGTTCTATAAATACTGATGATGACAAGAGTAAGTTATTATATCTATACTAATATTATAAAGGTTGTTTGTTTGTTTGTATATCAGGAACCACCAGTCTGATTTGAAAAATATTTTTGTGTTAAATAGTCCATTTATTGAGGAAGCTTATAGGCTATGTAACATCACCCTATGACCCAAAGGAGAAAAACAGTACATATAAACATCAACAAATAAAAAAAACTATGAATAAAGCCTGGGTGGAAAACTGTCACAGCTTATTTTGTCCGAATGTACTTGCTGAAAAAAATTGAAATTTGGTTTAGTGTAAATAATTGAATTTCATTTTGGGGGAAAAATTAAAAAGTAAAAGAAAAGTGCATCATGTGACATGTCAAATGAAAATGCTCGTTATAAGATTATATTAAATAAAATATAAGAAAATTGAGAGACCCCCTTAAGTATCTCTGAAACTACTGAGTCTTAAATTTTGAAAATAATATGGTATATAAGGCCTCTTCTTATAATTTACAGAAAAACGGAAACCCTGTCTTAAAGTTCTGACTGGAAATAGAATGGCACAGAACCCTCAGCACTCATCAGCTCAGCAGTTGGCCAATTATTTTTATTTATAAAGTATACAGTATAATAGTGCACACTGCCAATTCTTAAGGGTCCTATATTGGGAATTTTTCTGGGATAAACTATTCCCATTTTCTCTGTAAATAATCCACCTGTGTCACTGTAATTTAGCATATATAGTTACTTATTGAATATATCTAAGTGAAATAGCTCTTATTTTTTCAATGGGTTTTATTGAATAGGAAATATGGGTAGTTTAACTTTGCCTCTGCTGTCTCTTTCATAATCTATCACAAAACTCAATTTTTTTTAAAAGCGCTGTTATACCATACCCTTCAATTATATATGTCGAATTTTTTGGTAGCTTATTGAAAATTTAAAATAATAATTATTTTATTATTTTTGCCAAAGTAAAAAATCATAATTTTTTTTTAATTTTCAATAAGCTACAAAAAAAGCCATATATATAATTGAAGAATAATGGTATAAGAGCGCTTTAAAAAAAATTTTGAGTTTTGTGATAGATTATGAAAGAGACAGAAGGGGCAGAATAATCCTTTATTCTACCACCCATATTTCCTATTAAATAAAACCAATTGCAAAAATAACGACTATTTCACTTAGATATATTGAATAAGTAACTATATGCTAAATTACAGTGACACAGGTGGAGTATTTACAGAGAAATTGGGAATAGTAATATCTCCATACAAATTCCCAGTATAGGACCCTTAAATATCAAAATCCTTCAAAAATAAGTCTTAATAATAAAGCTGACATAGTAACTGGATTGCGATTCTCATTGCAGTGGTTGCCTTCACTAGTAAACTCACTGCTATTGCTTAATACAAGGCGGTAGTAGAGCCATTTACAAGAGTCTAACAATAAAAAAAAGAGATTCCACTTTTTTTTCTTGATGAGCTGTTATACGGCTCCCGGAACTGGGTTACGGGTACCCAGCAAGCCAGCAGAAAACCAAGTCGTCAAACATACCTCAACAGATGACTTGGTTTTCCGTTCTGGAAACTCCTCTAAGTGTTTTGGTTTTGTGTTTTTTTTTAGAAAATGGGAAGACCGGAAGTTCTGATGAGGAGTCGGATTCAGATGATGATAGCACCATTAAGACTATCCATAAAGTGGATGGTGAAGTGTTAATCGCTAAACTACTTGAGAAATCTAAGAGGAAAGACTTTAATGTAAGTTGTAAAAAAGACAAACTGCCAAAAACGTTAAGCGCCAAATTTCTTTATTGGCTTGTTAGCGCAATGAGCTTAGTAAACGGTGCGGCGCATATTGTCGATATCTCTTTAAAAAAAATTATGACTTTCAGGGCTTCATAAAACTTAGGTGTAACTAATTTTCATATTAAAAAAAGTACTGTGTCAAATATAATTGTTATGGGGCAAAAGTTATGAATATGTATGTGCTTTAATCGACTTCGGAAGGCACATAAAGCCGACGTCTACACTTCTAAAAATACAGATATTTACGTCTGTTAAAGAAGTGACACATCTGGGCCCATTAAGTGCAGCAACAGATTTGCCACCTGTTCTGTTTAATATAGACGAATGGTATATCTCTGGCCATACTTGCAAGGTATAAAGGCCGTGAATCCTTTCCTTTTTTGTGTATATAAGGGATTTCCATACATCAATAACAAATCAATGGCAGTAGAGAAGAAACTTTAATCTAAAAAAGTTTTAGATTCTTTGTCATTAGTATATTACATACCTACTAACTTTATTGAATTGCAAAATATCTGGCGAATTATTATTGTCCAGGTCTACATACAAGAAATCTCCCTGTTACTTTCACTATGTCAGCAATGTCAGCCCTCCTAGGTCTAAAGACAGCAGTGGCGAAGGGTGAATATTTTCAGGAAGGAAGTCGTAAAATAGCGCTCACTCAACTAATGCTAAAAGATCTAAATGCACCAATGATCAATGTCAATTAAAGGGATTTAAAGTACTTTTTTATTTCAGTAGTCTTTTGTATTCAAAACTATAATTTTAAAAATAAAATAAACAAGCAAGTAAACATGCAACTAACTAAACTCTCTGTTTAGCAGAAAATATTCCCACCAACCTGAAATTCATCGGCTTATTTGAAGGTCTGTTTGCGCATGCTAAAACTAATAAAAATGAAAGAGACAGTTGCTTAGTATGAAGTAAGGTAGTATGGGCGAACAAGCTGGTATTGTTTTGGCTTATTTACTTATGTTACTAATAGATATCGGTAGGCGTTTAGAAAAATTGTCTTATAGAGTATGTTTGCATTGATAAAAGTTTGTAATGATAGATTTACAAATTCCTAAAAGGAAGCGAAAGGAATCTGGTTGTATGGTCTCGTCGCCGCTGAAAGACAGCCTAGCAAGCAATCCTAGGTTGGAAGTATAATTTATGAAGAAAAATCTTAATTATAAATCTTGTCTACCTTTTTCAGTTTTCGGGTAAGCTAGATGATATGTTGATATGTGCTTGCTGTCTGGGATCTCGGAGTGATGATTACAATGAGATTGTTGAGTGCGACGGTTGTGGAGTCACTGTTCATGAAGGTCAATATTATTTATTTTATAATCTAGTAGAAATGAGCCTCAGCTTCACCGTGGAAGCTTTTAAAATTGTGACAAGAATTTATCTTAAAGCTCCCCGGCCCCTAATTATCTCTGCAAAAAATCGCGTCGATTCGTTGCTTTGTTTTGACGTGAAAGAACGACAAACAAACACATTTATAATATTACTAGCAGTTTATGTAAGAACGCAGAGTATCCCTTAGTTTTATTTTTTACCCCTGTAGGTGCTCCATGAGACAGGTTCATAAATGGCATATATTTGGTGCCTGATATTCCAGTCCCCGTGAAATTTTTTGCGATACAAATTCGCCATAGACAATTTCTTATCTCATTGCACCCTCCACTTAAGGGTTCTTTTTCAAAAAAAATCTTTAAGTTCTATGACATCTAGCTAAGTTACAAGTACATGACCAATACAAACTTCAACACCCTGTTGCATCCCTTCTTAAGGGTTGTTTTTAACAATCCTAAAACGTGTTTTATTATTTGTTTTGAAGAGTATTTGTACCAAGCTTTTAAGTTGCTACATGCAGGGATACGACTTTTCATACAAACCTTCTAAGTGAAAACCGCAACAAAATCAGTACTTGTTGATTTATAGTGATGTTCATATATAAGTTTGTCTCATAATGTACTTTACAGGATGCTACGGTGTATCGGACGTGACCAGTGAATCTAGCACAGTTAGCTTAGCGTCCACCGAGCCATGGTTCTGTGAGGCGTGCAAGGCGGGCGTCACCGATCCATGCTGTGAATTGTGTCCCAATACAGGTATTGGATACAGTTTCATTATAGGAATCATTAGTGCGCGTCAAGATAGGGTGGGGAGGACGCGCATACAAATAGTATGAAGTGCAGTCTAGCCACGTGATGCTTTTTGGGTCAACTTATTAAGTAATTTGATGAGAAGAGAGAAAAAATTCCAATCAGTTTTGTTTAAAAACGTATCTATTATCCTTACACACATCTTATATCTCAAGTATTATAAAAAGTAGTCATTTGATATGAACAGAATCGTGATGTGTGGTGATTTTTTATCTCGGTGAAAGGTTATGACAGACAGTATTTTGGCAAGTTATGTACCCGCCCTGGTTTCTCACGGGTACTAATAAGTTAATTAATTTGTACCTACACCCACCCAACATGTAATTTTTATTGTAAACACCCTTATTTACATTACTACTTTTATCTATTAAAGATCATTTTCTACACAATTATTTCCAATATGATTTTATTATATCGCTAACGGATTTTCCAGCATATCTTACGAAAGCGCGCTGACGCACAAACTTCGCTTAAACAATGGAAAAAAACCATTTTTTAACACCTAATCCTTGTGTAAAATCATCAGATAAACAAATTTTTTATTAAACATTTTGCTCTAAACCAAATACTTACCGAGATATTTAACAAAAACTGAAAATAAAGCCAATTTCCAAGCTATTTTGCAATAAAAAAACAATGACGCGTATCTCCGTCGAAGATTTAGGGTGTTATTCTAAGTATTTTTCTTCAAATTTTAAGCTAAATATCATATTGTTATAAAGGACCGCCACCGTCAAATGCTCTGGCGCCCTGATTATTTGTCCTTCTCATGAAGGCATTAAAACATATGTCGCAACCACCAGATAAAAAAAAATTGCCATTTTCGAACGAAGTTTCTGTAAAAAAAATGTTTTGTCCATTATTTTAAAAACTTCTGCCTTTCAGGGCCATTCTTAGAAGCTAGTTAAAAATAAATAATAATGACACAATTTTTGTGAATATAAGAAATGCCCTACACTTGACATGAAATTGTATGTTAAGATTTTGTCAATGAAACAAATATGTTTCTCTTGTATTAATGTTCAAAGTGTCTTTCACCAAATTATTGTATCACCCAAATTAGTTTGAACCACTACTTACAGGACAGCTAGAAGAATTACTATATTTAGTAGTAAACATGTATTGTAATCACATTCCCTAAACTATCTATCTATCATCACGCCTTTTATCCCAAGAGGGGTAGTGGGTAGGACAATCGAATGCCATTTGTTACGATCCTGACATACCTCTTTCGCTTCTTTTATATTCATCATACCTTTGATACATGCTCGGCGATTGTGTGTACTTATAATATTTCCATCGATCAATACATTTTTTATATGTTCAATAAAAGTACACCTAGGTCGTCCCTAAATTAAATAAGTTGTGTTTATTTATAGTGGCCAAAAGGTCAAAATATATATTTCAGAGCACAATATTTCCAATTAAAGATTGTCACAGAAAATGAGTGTTTATTAAAAATTATTTATTTATAGGTGGGATTTTTAAAGAGACAGAAGTTGGAGCATGGGTCCACCTCGTTTGTGCTTTGTATATCCCTGGTGTGGCCTTCTCAGAGGTTTGTAAATGCACATTGATATAAAATGTAATATTAACCCACCATATATTTTGTAATTGCTTTTCTGATTGATACTAAACTTGTGGATTCGTATGCTCGTTTATTGTTAAGAAGGTAATGTTTTCAAATAATATTCTTGTTTGTAATGTTTATTTTATTTCTAAAATTTGCATGAGATATTGATTTGATGAATTTGATTTGTCACCGTATAAACAGAAAATGGTGGTTTATGATTACAAGACTGATCACCTTGTATTTCCGCCAGCCGCCATTGTAACACGAAATTATATACGCAGGTGGAGCGATTATCGGGTGTGACATTGTTCGAGATGGCATATTCGCGTTGGGGCTCCCGATCGTGTGTGTTGTGCGAGGACATCGCGTTGTCGCGGACAGGCGTGTGCGTCAGCTGCGACGCGGGCCTCTGCAAGACTTTCTTCCACGTCACATGGTATGTGTGAATTCCAATAGGGTAGGCTGCTGCCCTAGAAAAAATAAGGCCTATTTTTTCCTCCTCGATTAGATCTAACCTAACGAGTGGCCAGTTCTGTTAAGGTTAATTTGAGATACTTAGTACAGTTTTTCAAATTATGTACTAAGTTTTACCCATCTTTAGGTGTGTACCGGTGTGTATATATTTTTCATACAAAAAAAAGAAGCATCTTCATTTTAAAAATGTAATTTTTGACCTATTGTTTTAAGTAAAACACTTAAATAAAAGGTATAAAGGTATTCGTGGTAAAGGTATACAACGTTTAAAATTTCTAGTGGCCAAAGAGAGGGGCTTCTTGCTGAGGTTCACACAGAGGAAGCGGAACAAGCGGATCCGTTCTACGCACACTGCAAGATGCACTCGGACAAGTCTCTCGTGAAGAAACGCAAGAGAAACTGGCTGGCGCTCCAACTGAGGACACAGAAAAGGTAAACCGGCTAAGTGCGTGTCGGGCCACATATTAGTTTATTTTTTACTAGCATTCCGCCCCCGGCTTCGCCCGTGGATATTTACGAACAAATACCCTATACCTACTCCTACCCCTACCCCTACCCCTACCCTTATCCCTACCTCTACCCTACCCCTACCCCCACCCTACCCGTACCCCCTACTTCTACTCCTACCCTCTACCACTACCACTACCTCTATATCATCAATAGTTTTCGCAGCGCACGCGATGTATTAGGAATTTCATATGTAATTTTTTTACACCTTGGGTTACCTTGTTGGAGTTTTAGTAAGAATCCCTAATTTTTTTGAAAATAGAATATAGCCTATGTCAGGGTGAATGTAGCTTTCCAACGGTGAAAGAATTTTTTAAATCGGCACAGTAGTTTTTGAGTTTATTCATTACAAACATACACACCAAACATACACACACACACAAAAATACAAATATTTCCTCTTTATAATATTAGTATAGATTTGGGAAAGTTTATTTGTCTCGGTGTCATTTATATTTTTCATTTAAAGTATTTACTAAGGGCAGTGTTCCAGATTTTCCAGAAAACAAACACATTTCCACGACCTTTATGCTGTGTGGCCGAAGACACTAGTAACAGTGGCCACTTTTCCCCAGTTGTCCACATTAAACATAATAGATTAACAGACATAGGTAGGTATCTTGCAATTTTAATGAAACTAAAACTTGTATTTTGGTGTCAAAAATATTTGCGAAAAATATTTACAACAATATTGCTAACATATTTTACGTGGACGGATAATCAATCTCATGTTATAACACTTATATGAACAAAAAAAGAGACAAAGAAAATACAAATTTGACTAGACAAATGACTGACTTGTTAGCACCACGGTTCTCTTTCCACATATACTGAGAATATAGATAAATATAGAATAGATGTAGACTTTACCAGCCCTAATAGTATGGGGGCGCAGTCTACGGCATAGTCTTCGGCTCAACTTATTTGACGAGTTACACTCAGCGGAAGAAGTATTTAGAAAGTAAAATTAATTACTCGTTTAAAAAGACCTTTTTTTTTCAGAAAAATTGATCTACAGGAAAGGTTGGGCGAGGATGCCCGGAAGAGGATTCAGAGAAAACTTCTAAAGTACCGCAGGAAATACCTCGTGCAAAAAGAAAATAGGAGCGCGCCCTGGGGTATGTCTATGTACCTATTGTTTTTTACTTATATACATTGAACGGCGGCCAGAGACACTGGGAACAATGCTAGATAACATATGACCAGTCCACGCATGTACAACAGCTTACAACAATTTGCATACCCCATAGAGTACTAAGCCTATGGAGGGGCCATAGACGGGCTCCCCCCCTTTCGCCAATTTTTTCCCCTTTGACCAGTTATGCTGACCAGGTGCGCAGTAATAAGTTACCTTAGATTTCGTTGGTATCGTTTTGTGTCGCGAGACAGAGCTCTATGAAAATAGTTAATTGTGATGTTTTAAACGGGAAAGGCGATCTAGGACGTCAAACTTAGTGTTTCCAATCATTAATTATAATTATTATGTTTGTATTTTAACATAATCATCATATAGCATAAAATCCGTTGCGACAATAAAACGACAGAAAAATACAGTAATATTAGGCGTTTACCTCCCCCCCGCCAAAAGTGGCAGAAAAAATTGTTAGATGATTTACAACCTTCACGTCTCCTTTGGTAAATACTCAAAGGCAAACAATACATGTTGTCGCGGACTTTTTGATGTGTAACATCTTTCCTCTCGTTTTCCTGCAATCTGTGGGAGTGATTTCGTGAAAAGGAACGGAAGTGTGTAAAAGGAGCCGGGGAAGCGCGCGCTATTTTGGCCGCCAGATGGTACCAACACATTTTCCGAGAGGTTGCTACTGTCAGCCAACAGTGTGTGCGTGTGTGTGACGAGAAAGAGAAAGGGAAATAGTACAAATAAAGGGAAGTAGTAAAAGTACCAGCTGTGCGCTTAACCTAGTGTTGTGTATAAAGTATTAATGTTTTCAGGATATAATGTTAATGTTGCTTATTACCAAGGTGAGATGTCAGATGTTACACATCATATGCGACTACTGTAAGGCTCGCTCGTCTTTTTTGTAGATAATTTTATTCTACACATACTCCATGAAAGCGCAACGAATCATTAATAACAGAGTGATACGGTCAGTTACGGACAACCGACATTCGATAGAATCAGAACGACAGTTATATTATTAAAACATAATTATGTATTTTACGTTTCAGTACCAACACAGAAAATGGCGCGTATGTTATACAGCAGTGTGTCGGCTATGAGGAAGTTTAAGCATAAGGCTGAGTGTATGGGAATCGATACGCACGCCTTGGAGTTTCAAGATTCGCAGGTCTGTACATTTGGTTATAAAAAAAGAGAACAGTAAGGCCTTTCGCACATGACGCTACTCAATAGTTACGAACTTGGATCACCAATGAGTAGCTATAATGTCACAGCACATGCAACCAATTACATACTGGTTCGTAATGCGTTATAACGAAATCACCCGCTATCTGAGGCGTAGTACGCTAGTACTTTTGCACAATACCTGCACTTTGAGTGATGTTTTTCAAACAATCTTGGTAGTTTCGTGTGCAATCATTTTCACTTGTCGGGGAGGCAGCTATATTTTTCCCGGAATATCAGTGGTGCTAACGCCTGACCTTTGTCTCCGAAATAGGGGTGATGACAGTGAAATAAAATAAACACACAGTAATATTTTTTATATAGTCTAACGTATATACACCGAAAATAATCTTTATTTATTTGTTTAATAAATATACCTTTTTTAATATCTAAATGCTTTAATTCATACTTACGGTTACGTGACAACTAACGGAAGTGCAGACGTCATTTTTATGTAAATGTCAAATAAATAATCACATACTAGTAACTACATTATAATAACTGTCTGTCAATCAGTCACTGATTAAGTTGTTTTTTGTTATCTTATCTAATCTTTGACCATCATTTTGTCCGTTACCAAGGTGTGACATCATCGTCGCGCCCAGAACGTTTTCGCGGGCATTTGAAAAATAAAATAAAAACGTTTTTTAAATGAAAATACATTTTTTTTTTAAATAATTTTAGCCTTACAGCTATAATTTAAAAGTATTCCCAAAAAAATGTCATCATGCCTATTCTCGAGTTGTAACTGTCTAGTTACAAACGACCCTTTTCTGTTGGAAATCAACGGACAACAACCAAATGTTCGAAGTTAATTTTTTTATTGCAAGACCGGTCACAAAAACTTTTTTTTAAATAAAATTATTATGGTAATAACCACGACAATTTGCAGATGTCAGCACTCAAAGACGTATCCCGAAGGTGGCACGTGGCGCCGGCATTCTCGGTGGAGTTCGTCGGGTATTATTTAGAGAGAAACACGCGCGTGTCCTCACTGGAACTAGCTCTCACCCGGCTTCATGCTGAGAACCAGACACTTTTGGCGGCCGACGATTCGCTTGGGGCGCATTATGATGAGGTATTGGATCTCTTAAAATTACCTTTTAATTAGTGAAAAAAAAATCAACGCATAAAATAACTTTAACTCCAACTATTTCTGTGCAAAAAAATCGCATTTATAATATATTTTAGGAAGTGACTTTGTCCTTAACTTTAAAAGAAGGAGGATGTTCTCAATTCGTCGGAATCTTTTATGTTTTTTTATGTATGTTCCCCGATTACTTGAAGACGCCTGGACCGATATGGAAATTTTATTTTATTGATAGGATATACCTACTTCCCAGGTGGTCCCATGGTCATGATCAGGATCTGATAACTCTTCAAATTTTATAGGCACACTTGAAGCGATTTGGGTACTTTTTTATAGTGACTTGTGCATTTGCTTTAGAAAAGCACACTTTTTAGTGCATAATTTTTGAAGCAATTATATAATTACCCCCGAAGTTGCGAGTCAGAAATTCGAAAAACTGTAAATTCAGTAGATATCTTACAAAACAATTACACTCTGTATTTATTTATTTTTTAATGGTAGAATACCAATTGCATTATTAAGAAATTGTACTTATTGGTGTTATGTATTTATGCTAAGTTTGAAGCAAATTGACATATGTTTATGTTTCAGGCACTAACAGCCAACACAGAAGCCCTAGCCGAATTAGAAACATCGCGTCAGTCCCTTCAGACCATCTACGACGCGATCATAGCCATCTGTCCCAATGAGCTGGCCCCGCCAATACTTCAAATTAAGCCTCTGTTGCCGCCTGTTTATCAGCGCTCGACTCCGAAGGTCACTGCTGAACAACTGAAGAAACGGTACGATAGATTTTTTTTATTGGTTTGCTTATTGGATATGGGTTCCGTAGAAATTAAGGGTGCGTTTACATATTTTCATCCCTTATGATGTAATAATTTTTTCATTTTTCAATTTATTTAATTTTCCTTGTCTATGTATTGTCATGTTTTTATTGGAATACAGCGTAACTTAATTCAATATACTCATAAAATTTTTAGAAATAAAGTTATAGATTACTCATCAAAAGTGAACAAATGTGAAAATGATACATTTAAGATTTTTGTAAAATAAGTACTGCAAGACGCGAGAAATAAATAATAGAATTAAAAAAAACAATATACAGTTTTTTTGTTCGTTTGTACATAAGTAAAGTGTACTGGATTTACTTTCAAAATTAATACTTAGCCAAAAGAACAATTGGTTTAATAAAATATGATGAAAAATTATTTCGAGTATTTTTGTGTTACGTTATAAGCTCAGTATGTGTCATTCGTTGGCTCGTATAATGGAAAAGGTATTACGATATGAAATATGGCAAATCTCAGTTAATCCTGGAAAGGTGAGTTTATTTATACAACATGTCCTTACTTTGATAGTTATTATTTTAAATTTGATCAACTGTGTGGTAAGGAAATGTTGTTTAAATAAACTCACCTTTCTAGGATTAACTGAGATTTTGACAGTTATAACATGACTTTGACCAACGGCCCTTAAAAGATTTCTAGTTGTAACTTAAATTTACTTTTTTTTGTTGCTTTTTTTTGATTTGGTTCTAGGACTACAAAGACCAATGTCTTTGTACGTCAGAGAATAGACTGACCTAATTATTTGTGTTCACATTACCAAATGATTTTTTTTTTCTATTCACACAAATAATTACGTCGGACTATACACGTATGGGCCAGTGAGAAGCAAAGTGAACTTTTAAAATCAATGAATGGACAACATTTCATTTTTTTAATCACCCATTTTTATTACTTTTATTAAAAATATATTAAAAAATAAGTTACACGTATTTTTTTATTTTATTTTTGGTTGAATTTTTATATATTTAATTTAATTATGATTTTTTATAAATTCTGAGGACTTATAAACTAAAAATCTTAGCTAGGACTAAAATTAAGAAATATAAACTGTCACCCAAAGAAAGTGACTGATAGTGTCAGTCAAGCCACAGAGTATACGTTATAGAAATGCAAAGAGTATAATATACCGTGTTCCAAATAGGTGTTGCCGTAGCCGGAATTCAAATCGCCTACAACATTATTCATAATGTATATAATAATACTAGCTTTTGTCCGCGGTTTCACTCGTAAATATATTTCCTGTGATTCGAAACTAGCAAAACTTCCAAAGAATATTATATAAAAGAAGTATTTTTATAATTATATTTAAAGAATAATTATTAATTTAGCTTCAAATGGAATAAAAATGGGTAAAATTAATAGAAGGCAACACCTGAGGTCAATAACTAACAACTCTGCCAACAGACATTAGTATTTTTAAATTAGAGGGTTAGCACAGATTGGGGCACCTATTAATCCTCATTTTTCAATATTTTAGTATTTTTAAAATAACTCGTAAATTAAAGGATATAAAAAATAAAAAAAAATAAAAATAAGCTTTCTAGCATGTAATCTCCAAACGGTTTTCGAATTTTGGTACCTTACGAAAAATGAAATGTTGTCCATTACCGCTTTCATATAATTCTGCACATTTTTAGACACTTTGTTAAAATACCTACAGTTTTCGCTTCGCCTCGCTGTCAATTCGTTAAGCAAGATTAAATAAGAAATTTGCTTACATGAAACAAAAATAGGTACACAATATTTTCAACTACCTACTTAACTACATACTATTTACAATGAAATGCAATTTAAGGCGCCGTTTATACATTTTGTAAGTTAGTATCTCGCATTGTAAACTTGAAGGTAACTCATTAATATACTTAAATTACTCGGGATTAAGGTATACAACTATCTTACTACTATTTAATTGAAAGTACCGGCTCACTTTGCTTCTTACTGCCATCGGGCCCACCGAAATCACGAGATGATAAGTAGTTTTGAAACAGGACCGGGAGGTCCGTGTCTGTGCCCACTGCGGCCGCACTTAAGATGGGCGTTGGTTTTCCTCTTAGCGACCGTTCGGACGTTCGCCAAGGAAAGATCCTGTCAACATCGCTGGCAGGTGAGTTTGTTTTGACATTTTATATTAATACTGGATACTATATGGATACCTACTGCATTCAAAGTGCAGAAGAAATGTATTCGCGCCTTATGCGAGGCTGGTCCACACATGCAGGCCACTTTAAAAAAGAATTAACATATTGACCCTGCCAAGCTTGTACCTAATGGAGGTTTGGTTGTTTGTTTAATGTAATATAAATTTGTTTGAAACAAATGAATGGGTATACGGATCTAAATCTAGGTATAAAAACTATTTATACATGCCCCCTGCAGATTATCATTGGTTGCAAATAATTCCCCACAAATGTGTATAAAAATGTATAATAATTTGCCAAGCATATTAAAGGATTTGCCACTTAATTTATTTATAAATAGACTAAAGCAATGGCTTGTTAAAAATTGCGTTTATTCAATAAAAGAATATGATGTTGTATGTAAGTTATAAATGAATAATTTTGTAATTTCTTTGACTATTTGTGGTGGGTACTTATATAATTTTAATTGTTTTTTTTTTATTGTAGAATTGTTAAATATTATGTTATTGTGATATAGGATAAAATATTGTACGCCTTAATAGACAGCACATGTGGGTATGTGAAACAATAAATAAAATTTTAATTTAATACTAGTGAACCACCCCAGGTACAATTTTGTATACCTAAATGAAATATTCTGTATATTTTCTCAGGATAAAATGTATCGTCACAAATGAATTCCTCAATCAAATGTATGCAAGACTAGTGAGACACTATATAAATTAATTAGCTTTCAATGTTTTCCTTAATTTGCACATATCAACATAGGAGTAACATCATATAGGAACTTCTTCATGGAATAAGCAACTTCACGTTTATTGGCCAGTAGTCGACTTATTGCTGGTTTTACATCATTTGTTCTTACTTACACAACACAAGGTTTGAATAAAGAGCACGTTATAAAACATATTAACAATTAAAACTCGCGGAGTAGCTACTCATAGATTAGATGCTGTTTAAAAATTCATAGAATTAAACGCACCCTCTTGGCCTCTTGCCAAGTTTTACAACGTGCTCTTTATTCAAGCCTTGTGCCTTCCGTTTCACCCATTGTGTAAATATATTCAAGAGCAAATGATGTAAAACCAGCAATAAATCGACTATTTCATTCCTTCTACGTGTTCTGACCCCTGAAGCAAGGGCTCTCCCAGCTCTGTCAAATTGAACAGTTCGCAAGTTCGGAATTGCTTTGAATAATCTATACTTAATACAGTCTTATTTTTATTACTTATTACTGTGACTAAATCGTGTTTGACATGTTTACATGATTTTCTATTCTCCTGACGCTTACTATATTAACATACAGCCCAGAAGCTGTCCTCGGGTGGGCTAGCTGCGCGCGAGTGTGCTGTGTGCGGTCGCAGCTCGGAGCGCCACCTGATGGCGAGCTGTGACACCTGCAGGAACCATTATCATCTGCACTGTCTGAGACCTCCGTTACAGCGACCGCCCAAGAAGAGCAAGCTGTATGGATGGTAATTAAATATTATTTTAACCAGTTTTATATAATATATTAGAATTTAAGTCAGTTTAAAAATTGTTCAATAACAAACTTGGCAATAAAATATGAACAATAATTAGGCAGTTACGCGTGAGCAGTTAATAAATCAGAATCGGTTAGCTATCATTTTTGGGCTAAGCAGTATAATAAATTATTATAATACATATTGTATCCTATCTAATATCGTAAGCGAAAGTGTGTCGTTTGTTTGTTTGTCCTTATTTCCGGCCCTCGCAAAAAATCGCGTTAAAATATTTAGTTCTGTATAGAATGGCAATTATATAGTTAGTGCGAAGTTCTACTATACTTTCGAAACATTAATTAAAATTGATTGTTCAATCAAGTATCTTTCAATATTATATACACAATACACATGACCAATTCTATTTTAAGGCAATGTTCGGAGTGTGACAAAACATCGGACTCAGAGCCCGAGGTAATGGAGAACAAAGTACCACGACGATCCCGCATTAGGTACAGCAAAGATGGCGCCATAATCGACCCTCAAAGCCCTAGTTCAGCTACCACTTTCACACCGAAGAAAGTTCACAAAGCCGAAAAGGCTCCGAGTAAAACCATAAAAGTGGCCACTGTACCCGAATACACATCACCAATAAAAGTCACGATTAAACCGTTCGAGTTCAGCAGCGAGAACGAGGCCATCGACGTTTTCAAAACGAAGAGGGAGAAGAAAAATAAAAAGTTGAAACAGAAAGATATGGGAGAACACTCCGGCTTGCCAAAGAAACTTCACAAACGCAGTTTTACATCGCCCACATTAACTAACACCCCCCTAATGTCTATAACGCCCTTAGTCGCCGACAGCCCTAACGATTCCCACAACGACAATTCCAACGCTTCAACTAATTTAGCGCATACATCGAAACAAGACTCAAGCTTTCTGTCCCCGAACTCCTCGTTTTCGACTCTCCTCAGCGACAAGGACGGCAAACCTAAAGACCGAGATAGTAAGGCTATCGAGAGCTCAATTGAGAACACTGTAGCGAATCTCACGTACGATATCGCAAACTACAAAGCTAATAGGAAGCGTAGGAAGGAGAAACACAGGTCGCGGTACTCGCCCGACCTGCTGCGGACCACGTCTAAACACAAACATAAGAGGAAGAAGAAGACTCAAGATATTGAAAATCCGGAACCTCCACATCCGAGGATCACAATTAAGGTTTGTGACTTTTTTCAATAATTCCATCCGATTTTAGAATTTGTTTAGAACCTATATAACAGTTACACGGTAAGGAAGCCCTAAGAACTTCTTATTTCTAAAACTACACATTCATTATAACTGAAACTGTGAACTGAACTGATTTGGCTTGGGGTCTACAATTTTTAGGTCGTATAACAGGCTGTGTTGATGCTATTTTCACTCTGGAGCAGACGCGGGCAAAAGCTAGAAATTATGCCTAAATATATGTAGAATGAATAATTAAAGTAACTGACCTTGAACCCCTCGTTGAGCAGAGCGGACTATAATATCTGGCGAGGCTGGCTGGTCTGCTCCCAATCACACTCATTTGCGTTGTTCTGGCGTCTCTTCGGTGCTGGTCTCTCGAGAGTGCGTGGTGGATCATACACACGGCCGTCTGTATGATTTGTTTGCGTTATTGTGCGAAGCAAGACTGAGAGTGAAAGAATGAGAATTATTTTGACTGCATTTGTGCACCTTGCAAACTACGTGCCAGCATGTTAGCTCTCTCATCTTTGAAATCAAAGGTCACAGTGTCCCAGGTACTTAAATGTATCAACTCTTCATCTCTGAACTGGCCACTCGTTAGGTATAGCCTCACAAATATCACCAGCTAAAAGAGGGAGATTAGGTCCTACGCTGGGTACTTTGGGACCGTAACACGGTTTCGGGAGCTGTAAGGCAACCCGTGAAAAACCTGACTTAATTTATATTTAAATATAATTTCAGTTGAAACCCATTCCGAAGCCAGACGGCACACTGGACATGCAGATGTTCTACGTACCTACGGACAGCAACGACGGACCACCTCCGGCTGTTACCAAGAGACCCTCTAAGGTATGTTTTTTTACTTAGTTACTCCAAATACCATACAAAAAGCACTGTATGTACTTCACGGCCATTATATTTTATTTTTATGGTTCCGTACATCTCCGATGGAAAAATCTCCGAATCTACTAGACGAAAAAAGTTGAAACTTAGTACATATATAGAGTTTTATGACCCAATCACGGACGTATAGCGTAAATAGTCGTGCTTCATGTGACTTATCAAATAAAAGGGCTCGTAAGGAAAAAACTTTTTTTTTTAATTTGAGTAAAATAAAAAAATAGGTAATATAGGGCCTTTCATATAGTTTACAGGAAAACCTAAACGAAAATCCCGTCATAAGTTCTTACCGAAAAAATGCCACGGAACGAGTCGTACTCGCAACTCAAAGTCGCAACTTGGCCAATTATTTTATTTATTTATTATCTTAAAGATAAACCTATTGTACAGTTAAAAATTCTGCCAAACTGCTACACAGTTTGTTGGCGGATATGCTCGCTTATTATTAGACAATTACCATAGGTATATTAAAATCTACATCAAATCTGTTGAATTGAGATTGTATAGCAATCAAACCTTGTCTATGGTGTGATCATGACATCTGTGGTTGCCCCGACAAGAAATATGGCTGTCTGTTGTTGTCTGAGAAATAATCAATATTTAATCTGGAGAATCTGCTGTATAAATTAAAACCTCAATCCACTGCGTTCAAAAAAATCTACAGTTTACACAAAAATAAATCTACAGCTTACACAAAAATATATTAGGTACTTAACTTTAAAAATCAAAACACTAAACCCAGCAACCAGCATAAGATATTTACTTACCTACAATTAAACAAAAATAGGAACACATTTATTTTCAACTACTTAACTACCTACTATTCTCAATGACTATCAAAAAGTGGAACAAACTTCCGGCGTCGGTATTTCCTTCTTCCTACAACCTGGGGTCCTTCAAGCGAGGCTTCAAAAAGCATCTTTACGGACGCGAATGGCGGACTGTATTATGCTCCGCCAGTCGCGCGCATTCATGGACCAACCACCTATACTTCATAAACAGGCGGTGGAAAGGTCACATATCGTCTTCTCTATAAAAAAAAACCTATAGATAGCAGGAGAGAGAAAAAAGCGTGTAACTGTGTAACACTTTTATTTGATAACTTTTAGTTCATTAGTTCACACGCTTAATTTTTTTTTTTTATTTTTGTTTCTGTATGTACTGCAGTCATTGGAAGAAAGTTCCGTTTCTCAACCAGAAGAGCACTCCCAGAGAGATCCTTTATCAGTAACGCCTGTGAGTTATACCAATGTTATCTATTCTACATTTTGTAACAGACCTAGGTCGCCGCGGATTTTGATCGCTTAAAAATGTAATAAGTAGATTTTAATATAGACGACCGCATTTTGTATTTTGTCAATTGTATTAAAGTAGCGGTTGAGCGGCGGATTAAATTCGTAGTGCGATCTAGGCCATACTAGCTTTCCGCCCCCGGCTTCGCTTCTTATTAAATAGTTTTTCAGCTCGTGGAAAGGAGTTACCTGTTACCGACTCTAGCAGAAGAAAAGTCTTCCTCTTTTAGCCGGTGGTATTTGTGAGGCTATATCTAACGAGTGGCCAGTTCTGTTGAGGTATAGTTAGATGGAAAAGAATATATCTGTGCCCTAAACAATATTCAATGAGTTTGCATTCAATGGGTTCTTTAAATTAAAAACCTATCAATGAAACCACACTAAGAGGCTTTTTCATCGTACCTCAACAGAACTGGCTACTCGTTAAGTATAGCCTTACAAAAACCATCGGCTAAAAGAGTAATACTTTTCTTCTGCTAGAGCCGGTAACAGGTAAGTCCATTCCGCGAGTCGAACCTATTTAATATGAAAGAAAATAACAATGTAGTCTAATTATATTTTGTTACCGTTGCCTTGCTTAAATACGCGTTTACGAAATGACGCTCTTCCATATTAGATGAATATATTTATTGTATCATGTTATTTTTATCATCGATGAAAGTAATGTCCTTATAGAGATATTTGTACCGAAACCGAGATACGAGTAAAGAAATACCAGTTTACTGCATGCCAATTATATATGTACCATAAAACTCAACATTTTACCAATTTCCATAAATGCGTCCTTAAGAGCTATTTTAGCTTAATTTTTTAAATTATGTATTTACTTAATACGATACATGCAGCCCGTTCCTGTGGAAGTCTTGGATATCGCTCCAGTAGTTCGAAAATATAAGGTAAGGTAGAATATAGAGAGACTAGAGAGATTCGCAAAGTGAAATAAGTCTTGATGGTGGTGGTATTTATTTTTATTCACATAAGCTTTTATTAGCGCTCCTCATACATTTAACACCCACTAAATAATGCAGTTATTAACGATAATTTTATGTCGATGGTTCACAACATTTTTTCCTTCCTTTAAGTTCCTTAAAAATAAATAAAATAGTGTACGAATAATTTGCATGGCGCTTTCACAATACGGATTTTATAAGTAGAACTTTTTGAATTCATTAATTTTAATTGTTTGTCATTGGTTTTGATGGACTATTAAGGGATATAAGGCGTACCGATAAAACACCCTTAAGAAATATTGTAATAAAATTGTTATACTGCTACCATATTGAAATTTAATTCACTCTCATTAAGGCCCTTTATACGAAATTTACGTTTCTACATAGAGATTAAAATTGGAAAAAAAATAGTATAGAGATACTTCTTTGATTTAGGGACCTTTGTGGATGAAAACACAATATTTAACATTTTATTCTATATAAAAAAAACAGAAGTAACGTCGATTTTAAAAACATTTTGAGTATTACGAGGGTTTGGGGTAAAGAAATTAAAATCAAAATTTAATGTATATATTACTAATCAGATTTGACAGGGATATTTATGGATAGATTTATTATATGACACTTTAATATTTTTTAATAAAATATAAACTAGAGAAACTGCTCCTGCGCACCACCCCAGTGTCCAACCGGACGTCATAGACGTAGGACTTGTGGTCACTTTTGCTCCCGACCAAATTGTTTATTACATATTTTTATTTTAAATTATTTCATTATATTATTGAAATTTGTGTAAATACCTACGTTTTTTAATACTATTATTAAGTTATTTTAGTAGGTTTTTAATTAAAATGGCGAATAGCGAGTGCGAGCGCCAAGTCGCGTTAAATACCTAAAGTTGTGGGAGAAGGCGCCCTTAATTGTTATTGTTCATTTTATAATAAAATATAGCTAATCTAAAAAAATACAGTTATGCTATTTGTAGTAGTTTTTGGTGTGTTAATTTTTTTACATATTTTCAGTCGATTCGAGCACCCCGCGGTCGGAGCTCCCAAGGCGTTTGGATTTCTAATCTGCCGCCGCTCATAATTTGCGACGTGTGCTTGAAACCCGGCGACACCACTAATCTTGTCAGGTATGATATATTATGAGTTTTTATCAAAAAGTCAAATGCTAAAGCCGTCCATCCAAATTAAATTTAATTAAGATGATCCCATAAACTATATATAGTGTAAGAGGGTAGAGGAAAAGAGACCTCTAGGATGCAACCCTAAACGATGTGCTCTGATCAGTTGTACAAAAACCACGATGATAAGGGATCGAATGATGAGCGGAGGATTAAACGTATTACGCGTCACACTGGCGTCCGCCAAGCACAACGTTATCTCACGCCAATAATTACACCATCATCGCGCGATTACTTAAAAAGTAATAAACCGATTTAGATGTTCTTTACTGCGATTGAGGGAGTTCAGCGACACTTAGATTTGATCAAATGAGACAATTTAAAATCATGTTTACATACACCCGGACTTCCATCCCAAAATTGTCGTAATAGCTGCCTAGGATGTCAAAATGTCGATATCTGTTGATAACTCGATTTCTAGAAATCTGACCAAAATCAATAATATCCCCTTTTTAATCTTTAATTTTCAAAGCGAGTTGTTAAGAAATATGTTTGTTAATATCTATAGTTGTAATATTTCAGATGCGACGAGTGCAGCAAGCGCTACCATTTCACCTGTCTGGATCCACCGCTCAGCAAGAATCCCAAGAAGAGGGGATACTCGTGGCACTGCGCAGATTGCGATCCGACGGTACGTGAACAAGCATTTGTAATATGTCTTTTTCTACACCCGTATCGTAAATTCCATATTATATAGTTATCGGATGTGATATTGATAGGAGACGAACTGTGAACTAAAAATATGTTTGTTTTGTTCACTGGTTGCCTCATGGCATCCGGAATCGGTGAGCCAGTGCGATACATGTCGGTGAAGTTAGCATAAGTTCGGGACATTACAGCACAACTTAATTTTTCCTATATTAAGTAAAAGTGGTTTAGCTAACTTCACATACATGCTTTGCGCTTGCTCGCCGGTTCGCTGTTCGTGGCCTCTGCACCATGCATTCCACATGTTCGGTTTTTTTTCCATTTTGAAACTTATTATTATGTATTGAGTTATTTTCGAATTTGCTTAAAAATATCTTTTTAAAATTATCTATTCTTTTTTTTTGCAGGACTTCGAAGATAATAATAATTGATGCGGTTAAACGAAGCTGATTGAGCCATTCTTATATTGTTTGCTGGATTCTCACGGCGTGTGAAATAACACATCGCGCGGCGCTGAGCCGATGTGTACGAACGCTGGCGCGCTACCTGTACTCACGGACTCGGCGCGGCGCGTGTTTTAACCGCCTCACCATGAAATACCGATGCATATATATCTTTTATCGCGATGTCACCGTCTTTCTAATTTACTTTGTATTCTAACTCAGGCATCGTGCTGGTCGTTTCTGTTTTTGTTCTTCACACTTTTAGCACATGAATAAGTCGCTTCGAGCCGCTACCTTCACAAGGCGCGGCGCGACTTTTAATATTACGCGCTGTGCGAAGCTATCTTTATAGAGAGGCGACCGTATAAAACATATTTTATATAATATCCTAATGAAATATAGTATGTAAATAACATTGTTCTGTCTTAGCTGACTGAAGTGTGCCTTTTATTTGAGGTCTGATGTCGTTTACTACTAAGGTGTTTTAAATTTGTCAAATGTCAAATCCGACCCATTAATGGATATGTCTAATGGATTACAGCGTCATTTATTACGGTCATCTCTCAGTGTATTGTCTAATTATCTTATATTTTTATATGTGCGTGAATAATATAAGTAATTTTTCTCATCTTAATATTATTTAAGTATTATATGAATGTTTTATAATTAATTATTACATTATACTGTTCGTATTAGAATTTAGCATATTGATGTTAGAAAGTTCACGTACGTTCGTGACATTGAATATGCATTTTTGACGCACCTTTTTGTATGAATGTCTGGTAATTAATCTGAAACTATTCATAGGCTTAATATCACCTAGTTTATACATTCCAAATTTATACAAATTACCCGTTTGATGTGAACTCTTTACTCCATATCTCAGCGTATTTATGCTGTTCAGAATGTTTCCTTTACTTATTTATTTTGTCCGTTATCTTCAATCCATGGTCCAATGTTACTTAAACACTAACATTTCAGTCTTAATTAATTACAAATTACATTGAGAAAACGTAATTTGAATATAATGACTAATGAGAATTAATACATCAAATTTCTCTTTAAATAATTGTGCTCATACTTCGTGCTTCTCACTTTTTTAACTAGAAATGTTGTGATTTTTTCTAGGTTAGGTTTAATGTAAAAATTAACATTAGATTAATTAGCATATAAATTAAGTGTTTAATTAGGACCTTTTCCACAATATGCAGATGGAGTATGCAGTTGTTATCCAATATATAAACTATCTATAAGTAAACCAATTTATATACTTGAACCATGGATAGGAAACGAACTCAACTCATTAGTTGCAACTGAACTGAAAATGTATCTTTATAATATTGTGAAAAAGTCCCTTAACACTGTTTTAAACTTATCTTAAATGTATTCTGTCACTCTCTGACAAACCTGTCATTCGGAATAATAGAGCGAGACAAAAGGTATAGAGTATATCTTTGCTAATGGGTGCGAAAACATTTTATACTTGTGGTGTACGCCAATATAATATATTACAAATCTTGTCTAAATACACTTAAGTCATTTTGGCGTGCATACTTTTTATTATATGAATTTCGTTAAATTGCTATTATAAAAGAAACATAAATTATTTTAAAAATGTAAATACTATTAAATTGTGAAACTCATCTCCACAGAAAAGATGGTGGCATTATAATCCTTTTAATAAAGTATTTTTTACAAACAATGAGGTTTCTTTGCAGACATAATTACGTGACACGTTTGGGTTATTTAAATTAGTGATGCGAGTACTGAAAAATAAATACAGTCAGTTAAAAATCGAATCCATAAAATAAATCGGACCTTGTTTACGTAAGTACCTCGTTTGTTAGTACTCAAAGGTGGTAACGTGGCTTAAAAAATAACAATTTGCCGCCATTTTGTTTCTAGCGTCCGTCGGTCTGTATGTGTAAAATAAGAGCAAAAAAATATTTTAAACATTATATTATCAAAATTACCGAAATAATATCAAAATTAGAAATAAAGGAAATAAATAGTAAATTATTATTGCAATCAAAATCTGTAGAAAAAAAAGAAGTATCACAAACCCCTTCATATAATGATTAGAGTAGGATTCTACGTCATGTCATGGCGACCGACACACGCGTTCCGTCGTGGCATGATGGGGAATCCGGTTTAGCCCCGCCCGCGCTGTGATAGTTGTGATTAGTATGTGATTAATAATACATATCACAGTCGGCGGGATACTCTTAGTTACCGATTAATCGGCATATTGAAACTATAAAGGCTTGATATTGACAAATCATCGATTAACATTTGTGAAGCCACAATAAAAGAAGAAGAATGAGAAATAGATTATAACACACTTTTTCATGTATATTATGTAGCGATTTTGGTCTTATAATGATTTGGGAAATAAATGTAAAATTATTGTTTTTGAACACATATTTTAAACTATTTTATCTTTAATAGTAGTAATTAGTTAAGTGTATGGTTATAGTATTTTGTGTGTAGAATTTGACTTAGAATTTTCTCGACTACTCTTTGTATTATTTTTCTTTTCGGTAAAAGTATGCGATAAATGTTTTACAGATTTTATTGACTCAGTGCACACGCTTTTTTGATTTTCACTTTGGTTTCTTTGCCATCTGTAGTTTTATTTGTTATAGGAACTATGGATCTCACATTTAGCTTAAGTTTTAGCTTAATACACCATCGCTTATTTAATATGAAAACAGTAAGTTAATTTTGTGTACAATTTATATGTCAAAGAAAATGAATTTAAAAATAATTAGAGGTAACTAGACAATAAATTTATGGTATTATAGACATTATAGCCACGAAGGTTTTTTTTGGACTAAATGTAAAGGACTGCTGAAATATCTGTAAATGTAGAATTTTATAGCTGGAAAGGTGACTCCAAAGTACCTAATTTGGTTTAAGTCTTATGACTCAAATCTGTCACTAATATTTTTACAGCGTTCAGAAAATCGTAAAGAATCTTGTCTGTGACCAAATAATTATGATGAATGCCTTTTACGAAAGAAGGCACTTTGGGTAACACTTTGGATAAAATCAGTACGGGGTTCAAAATCGTAATAATTGATTTTGTGGCCAAAATATATAAAAATATGAAACAAACATGAATCGATAGAACACACTTTTTTCGTCACGGAAAACCCAATGTTTCAACGCGAGTCGGTCACAGTTCAGACCACTTTTATAATGTACCAAAAAACACTTTTTACTACTTGTCTGATTCTATTGCAGACAACTTTGTAGATCATCAAAATCTACAAAAATCTTTCCTACATATTTTTTTTGTAGCTCGAACGGCGATTAATTTTCACCATGAATTTCTCCTTTGAGCAGCATGAATTGCAGCATTACTATACCTTAAAGTAGGCCACACATTGGCCCGGAATCGCACCGAAAATTTCCCATTCCGGCCGCCGGATGATCTAGGCGGACCGTTCGAATTGGTCGAGTCCGTGGTCGGTTTCGGTGGACCATACGGCGACGCGCCGGGGATTGGCCGAATGTGTGGCCACCTTTAGTCTCAAATCCCTTCCTGGCTCTAGTTCTGTTAATATGGCCGTACCTACATTAAGTACTATCCAATACTAATACCTAATTATTGTTTATCGTCATACTTTCATATAATAAATATATGTAAACTGGATCAGTTTTTTTTTATATCTCAATCTAAATAAAGCATTCCTTCCATCTAAAAATAAGGTAAAGTTTCGAACCCTCTCAGAAATGGAGAAAATTTTGTAGGTATTAGAACAGATGAGTTTGGGTATTTCTGGAAAACGGCATTTTAAAAAGATGCGTCGGTGGCCGAGCTGGGCGTGATCACTGATCCGCCGTGTACCAAAGGTTTTTTTTTAATTAAAAACTTGTGTACAATCAGGCTATATTCGCTTGCATATTGAAGTTTTTATATTGTTTCATTTCTAATGCCAACCTATGACATTAAAGCTCAATGACATTCAAATAGATATGAACCAATCAGATCAAATTACAACAGACATTTTAATTTTCGTTTTCATTTAATTTTAAAGTATTAAGCGAATTTTTTTCTAGTGGTTATATAGTCCTGATAGTGCATAATCCGACAAACCACATTTAGAAGCTATCTAATAGGTACCTAGTGAAACAGTAACAATTGTATGAAAAAGTCACTGACAGACAAGACGCGACGTGATAGTCTGTAGACAAAGAAATACCTACTTACCGTTAAAAATTAAGGTGACGTGTCACGCGGCTTATTCTGCGCGGAAACTGTTGTAGGAAAAACTGTCAAGAGTCCGCTTAATAGTTAGGAACTTAGTTTTATATCATAACTCTTGAAGCAATTTTATAGCAAGTTTGCTGCAGAAAATAAATTTTATAAGTTTACGAGGATAAGTTTTTCTGTTCAAAATGTCACTTCATTGTTAAACTATTACAATAACGGTTAAGTGAAAACTTTTATATTAATATTAGAGCTTGTTGTGCAAGTCTTAATTAATATACCTACAGTTTAAAAATTATTAATATTTTCTTATTTTTATTAGAGTCCGTACATCCGATGAAAAAAACGGAACTCTTATTAGGATCCTCCTTGTGTCGGTCCGTCTGTCACAGCTTATTCTATCCGAATCTACTTGACGAAAAAAGTTGTTTGCTTTGCTATATATGTAAAGTTTGATGACTCAATCACGGACGTATAGCGTAAATCATCGAATTTCGATTTTGGGGGTAATTTTTTGGGGAGAAATTAAAAAGTATAAAAAATGCACCATGTGACACGTAGATGTGACATAATTATCCAATAATTCCTATCTTCTTAAAAATTATAAGGAGCTAGAAATCTGTAACAATTCTAAAAAAAATATTTTGAACAGTTACTTTGGCCGGAATATATGGGAACCTTCTAAATATTGGAAGGCGGCACAAAAACATTTATTTATTTATTTTTCGAACCCTATGAGCCCCTGGGAGCATTAAAATTCAAAAATTTTCAAAATAAGCACCACCCTAATGTACCTACATGTATATTATGTATGAAAACAGCGAACTTTCTCTTGCTATGCTGTCTTCTTATACATATTTGTTTGACGTTCAAACTTGAATGAAGCGCCAGATGAGTTTTGTGTGGTGCATAATTGTTCGCGCTTTCAAAACTTGGCGTGTTCTTGCGGAGTTATTCAAAAGTTTGTGACTTGTGGATGTAGTCAATTTAATAACTTGGTAAATACGGAATGAAGATCATAATCAAATTTTGAAGAGTAGGTAGGTATAGATACGAAATAATAGAATAACTTATATTCTATATAGGTGGAATTTTTATGTTTAAAATTAAGTAAAATTGCATTCAAAGATTTTTGAAAAGTCAATTGCTTCAGTCGGGTGTCGAACCTGATAAAATGTAAAGAATAATCTATTAGGTCAATGATAAGGAGCGAGTGGTTAATCTATGTCTAGTATTAACTATTAGACAGACCACCAATTTTACATAATCCGACATACCACACTTAGAGGCTTTTCCATCAACAGAACTGGCCACTTGTTAGGTATAGCCTCACAAATACCATTGGCTAAAAGAGTGAGACCTTAGTCTGTTAGGAAAGAAAGAAGAAGTGAAGAAAAAAAAATTAGAGCAAATCTCTAATAAACATTGCATCTTAAATTTAAGCATGGGTTTAGTTAGACGGATAGCAAACTAGCTGTTTTTCTTATTTAAAAAAATACAGTTAGAAACTCAGAATGTAGGTAAAGTCTACCCATGAGGTTATTATTTTTTTCTCATAATAATATTGCCTACCTCCCCTCTATCTAGGTACCTATTTCTTTTTATGAATTATATGATATTTTCGTTTCGACTCGAAGGCTAAAAACGACGGGTCCGCACTAATGTCTACCCAAGGAACGCCCGGCCCGAGAATGTCCAACCCTACAATTTCCGGGCAAATACTGTCTTTAACCGACCCAAAAATTTGCTCGGCACTCTAGTGTTGGGCCCGTCGTTTTTGGCCTAAGTTTACTAACCCCACCGATCTGCCGTAACGATGTGATTGGCTAACATCCATCTATCGAATACTAGATAAGTTTAATGACTTAAAGTTCATAGATACTCGGCGAAGTTTCCGTTCAAATGCATCGGAATATTGTTGCCAAATGAACCATAATCCGAGAACACATCTGTTGGATTATGTCATTAATTTTCCAGTTAAGTCTACCGATCTGCGTTATTAGGAACAACAAAACAACCAAATACCGATTTTGAAATTTGTAAAGAGACGATGATGGATTGAATAAAATTAACGTCTTTACTAATTACTGTCTTTAATTTCCACTTTGGACACAATTAAACAATTAAACAGAATTAAAATATTACACAGTTAAAACAAAGCGACCATTTCATTTGCTGGCCAACGCACCTCTCTCTCTGCCACCTGGCGGGCAAAAGACGTAACTACTAATCAATTGACTGTCTTCTTACATACTCCCCCTTTTGACCAAATATAGGACCACCAGTTTGGTCAAACAAACACAAAAGTAACACAAAGAGAAAGTCAGTAAGAACAATTAACAATAACAAAAAACAATTAGAACAAGGAACTTAAACATAATCTAATAGTTTAAGAGGTCGACCGCGTCTCCGTTTTGGGTTGACGGGTCGTGGCTTGGACTGATCACCCTCACACTCACGTGCATGGTAGCGAGTAAGATCGGACACGTGATACTTACCGATCGATTCATCAGGAGCTTCACGATGCGAAATTAAGTAAGTGGTGGGACTCACCTTCATTTTTATACAGTAGGGCCCATCTCTTCTTGGGACGAGTTTCGAGGTTATACCCTTACCGGCATTACTCAAAACATGGCTACGTAGAAGGATTAGGTCACCAGGTGAATAGTCTTCCCCCACACGACGGGTCTCGTCTTTAGTAGTCTTAGGAAAATGGTTACCTGTATCGATGGTATGCTCGGCGAAAGGTGTCGCTCCTCCCCCTTCACCAAAGATGTCCTCGTACTCGTGAACTAAGGTTGACAATGCAGTTCGCTCCATTGACGACAGCATCGCCCCCTCATCAGGTCGAATCACGTCTGCAGCTGCACAACTCACCTTGACGCTTGACTTCTCGCCTTGCAAAGGATACACAGCCTGCGGGTGATCAGTCATAAACCATGAGTTCGCGTGTAAGTTAAGAACAATACGAGCACTACATAAAAAATCGATACCAAAAAGTGTTTCATTATTTACGGCGTTAGGTAAAACTATGAAGGTAGTTGGTACAACCTTACCCTCAAGTTTAACGTCGACGTCAACAAGTTTGACATTCATATCGCGCACAATCCCGTCTGCAAATTTTACACGAAAATTACTTTTACGAAACGGGTGACCTTGATCGCGTAGCAACGTATACAAACTATAACCAGCTATACATCGTTTGGCCGCTGTGTCCACTAAACCGGTACCACGAACCCCATTAATCTCGACATTGAGAATAGGTCGGTTACTGGTACCGTTACTGTTGGAGTCAGACGCAAAGGCAACCTTCATTAATGGTAGCTTGTTACAATTTTGAATAGGCGACTTGCCTCTGAGAGGCAAACTCCCATTAGGTACAAAAGTGTTAGTACACAACTCGGTGATCTTTGACAGATGACCTTGCTTAATCTTTGACAAATTTGTATTAAACGAAAACGGACTCTTCTTTGGGCTACGATTGCTACGATTTACAGACATATTGTTACAACATGTACAACTACGATCGTTACTACGATTTATAACATTAGGTTCATGACTAAGATCTGTAAATGGGTAGGTATCATCGCTCAAAGACTTGTCCAAAGAATGAAAATTACAAGAATAAAATGTATGACTAGTGTCTTTAGGTTTACTGTCCCCAGCATTACAATTAGCACACTTAGAACGAATGATGCCCTTAGCACCACAACCATAACACTTGATTTCACTATCCCTTTTAATTTTAAGTCGCGGACACTCAGAGCGAGCGTGACCACTTTTACGACAATAAACACAATAACTTTTGTTACCTTGAAGAGGTTGAATTACTTGGTTACACTGTGTCGCCCGAGGAACTTCACACGTCGAAGACCGAAGCGGAGTCTCGACCGAGTTACGAGCAGTCGTTGACCCGTGAAACACAGGTGACCGGAGTGAGGTGCTCGGCGCAGGCGCCGCCGTAGAGCGCGGCTCATGCCGGCCGGCACGAAGCTCCCGTTGTCCCTGAACAGGCACCGACGCTGCTTCGTCGAACTCGTCCTCCACCTGTCTGGCGCGCTCGATGAGCTCGTCGACACTATTAACCAGGTCTCGAGGTATTCGCTTTCGAATATTGATGTTTAGCAAGCCGTAAAGAAGGTCTAATATAATTCGTTCATCAAGAACATACGGTAGACTCGCGAGTTCCGCGCGTTGACGGCTGATATAAATATCGGCGCGCTCGTGTCCTTGATCTGCACTAAACACGCCACGAAATATTTTGTAGGGAGGTTTCGGCGCACCATACATGGATCGCAAACGTTGTATTGCCTCTGTCCACGAAGAAATGGAGCCCTTTACTCCCTTGTACCAAACAGCAGCATCTGCCTCTAGTAATATTGGCAGACCGCGGAGCGCATGCTCGTCACTTATATTTGTACACTCTTTGTATACTATGATTGTATCAATAAAAGCATCCACGACACGTGGATCTTGATGAGCTCTCCCGCTGAAACGCGCTGTACAGTTAGCGAAGTTTCCCATAAGCGCGGAGGGCGGTGCGATGTGTGATGTCGGAGACAGGCTTGGAGCGCCGCTGTCACTGTTGGAATCCTTGGAAACTAGGATAGCTGATATTAACTCTCTGTTAGACTCAGCTTGAGCCCTAGCAAAGGACGCGAACATCGCTGACATGCGCGACTCCACCTCGAAGTCCGCCTCGTGGCTACTTTGCGCACTTTTTCTTCTTGGCATTTTCACTTTCACTTAACACCTCGAAGATTGAGACAGTCACACATAAAACCAGCAAGATGCTTGTTGAAAACTGAATATATTTTAGAAACAAAATTTAAGAGTTCGTAAAAATTCGTTATTTTGGTTCGAAACTTTTATTGGCCCCACGTTGGGCGCCACTTGTAAAGAGACGATGATGGATTGAATAAAATTAACGTCTTTACTAATTACTGTCTTTAATTTCCACTTTGGACACAATTAAACAATTAAACAGAATTAAAATATTACACAGTTAAAACAAAGCGACCATTTCATTTGCTGGCCAACGCACCTCTCTCTCTGCCACCTGGCGGGCAAAAGACGTAACTACTAATCAATTGACTGTCTTCTTACAAATTGTAATAGACGCAATAATATTATTTTGTACCTATAAAATAATAATCACTGATCCCTGATTTTTTTATAAAAATCGTTAGATATTGAAATGTCATATTTTAAGTATTATAATTAATTTTGAAATCACAAATAGACACATCAATTTATTTATAAAACTAGCGCCCCCGCTCCCGGCTTCGCACGGGTACAATATGGGTTAGAGATACCGCGGACTTTTTTGTAGATCTATTTATTCTACACAATTCTTTCCTACATCATTTTGTTATATCTCTGACGGATTAAACATCATACCTACGCCATGAAAACTCGCTGGATGGCATTTTATTTCCTCTTATCCCTACTTTCAAATAGCGACAATAAACTGCCCAGGGTGGGTTTATGTGCGGTTACAATAAAAACTCTTTAACCTACCTACTTCTTCTATTCTATTTTTTTTCAAAATGGCTCCATCAGGGTTTTGATGATTCCGCCAATGTCAAGTATTATAGACGTCACAGTAACAATAAGCCGATTAATCGGTAGGTAGAATGCTCCCGCCGGCCGTGATATGTCCTATTAATCACGACTAATCACAACCATCACAGCACGAACAGGATTAAACTGGATTCCACATCACGCCACGACGATAACGCGTGCGTTCGTCGCCATAACCGGATGTGGAATCAAAAATTAAGTCATTGAATGTTCAAAATATAAAAATATAAAATAAAACTTCCGTTAGTAGAGGTAAGTGGAAACAAAAATCGAAGTGTACATGTAGTGGGCGGTGGTGATAAGTGGAAAGAAAAGCCACCTATCTCTACTAGTAGCTATATCTAGTAGGGACGGGTGAAAACACCCGCTGGGGATAACTTTCCCCCCGACTTGATTCACATACCTACTTACTGTTAATGCTCGTAATGATAATACTTTACTATCTAATAGTGAAAAGCGCAACAAAATCCGTCCAATAGTTTTTGCGTGAATAACGCTGCGGGGACTTGGTTTTATATATATAAAATAAAATAATAGGTATTTATTTATACTGTCAGAAGAGTTTTTGCCACCACACCATGCGCTTTAATTTTTAAATCCTGAAATTATTAATTTATTGTTATCGGTCCCAGCTGGTACCCAGCGGAAGACCGATCCTCTTTTAGCCGATGACATTTGTGAGGCTATACCTAACGAGTGGCCATTTCTGTATATCTGAGGTATATTTAGTTGGAAAAGCTTTTTAATTTTTATAATTATAAGTACATTAGTACATAACGGGTATCGAAATTATTACTCATTGTTTATGATTTTTTTCCAGATTTTACTAAACGATTCTACTTATTCTATTTCACGTCTATCTCCGGTAATAAACAAGTTTTTACGTGGAATAGTTTCAGAGAAAATTCCATTTAAATCTAATTCAGAAGATCTTTTGCGACACGCTGTAATCAAGAGCCGAAATCCTTTATTATCTCCGATATCAAAAAGGAATTTGAGTGGACTTTAATGTACTTTCTCGAATTTCCGAAATAACTGAGTGTAATTAATTCTAGATTCGGATCACGAATAAGGTTTTCAGAAGCGATTCTGACCCAAATACCAAGTGTCTAAGTAACGAAAGTTAATATAAGATTGTTGTCGACAGCTGGACATAGCTACACGCAAAATTGGGTGCCTGTTTACTTTGCAAGTAGGTACTTTTATATTACGTTCACACACACCGGTAACTTTCTGTCAGTTGTCCATATTGAACAGAACAGGTGGCGAGCCTGTTGCTACACTTAATAAACCTAGATGTGTCACAAAAGTAATTATCTGTTATTTTAGAAGAAGGCTCAATTAAAGCACATATTTTTAAAGAAAATTGTTGCTTAGCATTTTTGGCACTAGTGAGAATTGGCCATGCTAACTTTTTGAACAGGAACGAAGATCTCGAAACCGTTTCGAGATATAAGCTTTCAGTACAATTTCTATTTATCAGATTTTAAATTAAGTCTATACTTTTAAAGATATTCAATAAAAAACAATAACCTTAATTTGACCGATATATGACGTCATCATAAGCAGTATGAAAAAAAAACCTTTGCCTACAAAAAAGGGTAATCGTCAATCTTTGAGCACACGCTCCCGCGGAGACGTGTTGGGGAATCCAGTTTAATCCCGCCCGCGCTGCGATGGTTGTGATTAATCAGTGATTAATAAGACATATCGCGGTCGGCGGGATTATCATACATACCGATTTATTGGCTATAATCACCGTAAACGGCTATACTACTTGACATTGGCGAAATCACCGATTAATATTGGTGGAACCGCCATATTGAAAAAAAGAAGAAGAAGAAGAAGACATCTTTATAAATTTATATTTTACGTGTCATTATTTTCTTTGTTATTAGGACATGACGGGATGAAACACTATTTACTTGCCATTGTAAAAAAACTATTCAATTTAAATAATTATAAACACGAGTATATAAACAAGAGTAATTTTTAGGTTAGTCGACCTTGACTGACGTTTGCTTGACGTTAATTTGATTGACTGTCTCTTTTTATGTGTAGTGGCCAAGATTATAATCCTGTTCCAAATTCTTGTGACGTCACGTTTACTTTTCGCGGGTAACATTTGTAAAATATATTAAAAATAGACGCAATGGATAAAAAACAAAAATATCGAAATTAGTTTCTTAAAATGGGCTACATTTTCAAAATAAATTATAAAAAAAGTATATCATAAATATGTAGCATGGCCAATTGAATCCGCGGCCTCCCGGAATAAAATAACATCTGGTCGTTACTTTATGATAATGTAATGGGGTTGGGGGTAGTTCAACCCCCGTGTCATGACCATGTTTATCTTAGTAGATATGAACTACTGTATATTCTCCTCTCTACACGACTGATTTTTAACTGAGGATTCAACAACCTAGGTATATAATATATATTATATATAGGTTCTAATTTTAGATTTCTATTTCAAACTGGGTAAGAAAATAATTGTATCATCTATCCATCTATCATCACGCCGTTTATCCCAAGAGGGGTAGGCAGAGACAATCTAATGCCTTGACATACCTCTTTCGCTTCATTTCATCATAATTTTCATACATGCTTACATAATTGTATCATTGTGTAATTAGTATCCTGTAGAACAAATTCATTTCCATCCTAACTAATAATATAAATGCGAAATTGTGTTTGTTTGTGTCCCTCTCTCATGTCAAAACGGAGTAACGAATTGACGTGATTTTATATTGATTTTTTCCATTTCTACAACCTTTTTGTACTTAATTAGTTCTAAATTAGTTTTATTAGAGTTTTTCTTTGCGTTATCGACGAGTTTTCTTTCAACTTTATTGTGAGAAGAATTTAAATAAAAACATAGCTGAAAAACGGGACAATTTTAGCTTGACATTTTTTTAATTAGCTTCTTAAGTCTCTGAAGACTTTCACAATCTGTAGATAGATACCTAAATTTTCAGTAAGGCTAACTGAAACTAAAAATCAGTTATAATGAGATATATTGTGTTTTATAACAATAATATTTCTGATGATGATTCAATAAATTTTTTTGTAGCTAATTCGTCAAAGTTGGGAAGATTATCACGAGATGATAAAGTTTTATGGTTCCGTACATCATGTTGGTGCCAATGATACCTGTCTGTCTGTTTGTCTGTTTATCATAGGTATATTTTTTAAGCTTATTTTTACCACTAATGACGAAAAATAAACAAACAAATCACAATTAAATGTTTCTATTAAAATTTTATTTATTTTGTAAAAGACGCCATCTGTTGGAGATCAGTTGAACTAACGGTGCGAAATATTCGCACGTGTCGTTTATTAATATAATATTACCGCTGCCCAAAGACGGAAAAAGTACAACAAAAGATTTAATACAGGCATTATAACAAGAAAGGAACCATGACTGACTGTCACAGCCAGGTCAAAGCATCTAGCTTCTATTCTTCTAATCGTAAAAATCTGTAAAATAAACAACATAGTACGGAAGCCTACGTACTACCTATTTTTTTTAATACCCACTAGAATTTATTCTGAAACCTTCAGTACTAGTCAATCAAAAAAGATATGAAAATCTTCACTGAAATATGAAATAGGTGAAATTTAAAGGTGACTTTAGGTGAAAGAAAGCGACACAGAACGACACTGCAGCGGAAAAGATGTCGAGGGCCGTTAGTACGCTTTACTGGGTATGAACTGAAGAGTTCAGGAATTACTAAACGGTTTTCAATGGATATTCCTGAAAAATATAGATGGTGACAGATGGTCGTGGAAAAAAGTACACGCAGTACCTAATAATCCTAATCCACGGCTGAGGATTTTAGGTGGCAAATAGCAATATACATGAAGATCAGGGCAATAAAGTAGAAATTTCCATGATATATGGTCGTAGTAACAAAAATACCGCTTCGGTATGCTTGAGGCTGCTGCATCGGTACTCGGTACTCAATCTTTCTTCAACAGGTCTAGGTGAGCGATAACTTGATTGTTTGGTATGGAAGTGGTATGTTTGGTATGCTTAAAGACGCCTCGACATCCCTAAGGACGTTGCAGCATACCAAGGCATAGTTTCCAACAGTGTGCGCTTGCATGTAAGGATAATGGACACCGGGCCTAAAATAAAATAAATAAAAAAAAATCTCTTTCCCCATAGCATAGCCCATGGATATTTTCGAACATAATAAAACATAGCCCCTGTCACTCAGGCATATCGTAGCTTTCTAATTGTGAAAGAATTTTTAGAATCGGTTAACTATGAAATATTACCTCGTACATCCAAAGTTACAAACTTTACCTCTTTATTTGTAACAACCTCAAATTTTATTTTATTTTGTAAAATTTTATACCTACACCTTGCATTCCAGAAGAGGTAGGCCTGCATACCTAGCTAGCTTTCGCATCCTTTATATTGCAATAGCGATTCGCACAATAATCAATTTTCTTTCATCAAATATTCCAATAAGAATTTTCCCGAAGGAATGATTCTGTATTCCGGGATAAAAGGAAATTTATAGAAGATAGTTATCTCTGTGCTAAAAATCACGTCAACCCGTTGCTCCCTTTGGACGTGAAAACAGGACAAATAAATACACTTTCACATTTAAATGCCGCGTGCCCCCAAATCAATAAATTTTTTGCTAAATGAAAGTCATAAAACTTTAGTAAAATCTCTTATCATTGGTCCAATCGGCGTAGTCACAACATCATCTCTCAATTCACATTCTATTCTCGTTAATAGTAAAATACCGCATCTACCTTGTACATACACCACATTTTGTACCTCTATGAACAAATGGAAATCACTTCGCAGAGGAAAGATTTTGCGATAGAAAAATTGACGTTATAGAATTTGGTAAGTGAAGAAACGGTTAAGGCCCTCACTGCTTGTGCAAAAAAATCAGTAGAGGGGGTGAGGCGGAGTGATGCAAGCTTCGATTTGCGGGGAGATGCGGCGCGCCTACTATGAACATACCGAGACCGCGACATCACAATCTAGGAACATAGGAATAATCGGACTGAAATAATTAATTTTCGTTTTGCCAGCGACTTAGCATGTATGAGTTTTAACTGTGCCTAATAATAGTAATGTTTTACATCCAATGCGTAAGTGTAATATAAGTTAATCATTCTCTAAAATTAAATTAAAATAAAAAAAAAAAAAAAAAAATATTATACCGCTACCGCTGCCTTTTTGTAGACCAATTCTTATCAATAACTCTGAAACTCGAAAGTCGCGTCCTTGGAGACTTTTGCTCAGAATTACGAAACGAATCTATTCTCAAAATTGCGTGAAATTTGACCGAAAGTCATTTCCATATAAAAATTTCTTTAATTTGTACTTTTATTTCTACCCACCTAATTATTATAGGTGCCTAACTATAAAAGAAACTAGAAATTGCGTAATCGACACTTTGCTTTGCCAACTCTTGACATCGATTTGCGGCATCCCTTTGCCTTTGGCGGTTTCTCCTGGCGGCCGGTCGATTAGCCGCGGCGCGAGCCACACGGCATCAAAGGACTTAGCGACTATCTTTTTACATTCACAGGATGTTTCTTGTGTTTATTATTGTTACAGTAAAAATATTTCAAACATCTATGTTGAATTATAGATAGTTATAAGGTTTTTATCAAGTATTTACTCAATAAAAAGGTTCAGTTTGTGTCTGAAGTTGTTTGTTCGAAAGGAATAGGTATAAAAACTTATTCCATTGTAATGATGTTACATCTAGAACAATTATTATAACCAATGTGTGAATTTAAAATCACTATTTCATTTTGTTTATTTATACTTTAGAAGCTTTATTTTTATTTGTTAGAAAAAATCTTTTAAAATTTACTGAGTGAAATTTTAAGTATTAAATTAATTTAAATTAAAAGTTGCATGATGTATTTTTCTTCTTTATCACAATCACAAGCCAATAAACACTGCCTCTTCTTCAAACGTCCTATTTTGTTTAGAGTAGTAAGTAAACTGTGGATTTCGAGTGCGTGGCCAATAGTAGGTACCAAATCTATATTTTATTCAGAGATAATTTAAGAAGAAATAAAATATCAAATAAAGTAATATAATTTAAAATAAACATTGTATTTCAGTGTGTTATTTTATTAGAATCAGAAAATATTATAAAAACTAGTACGTAATAATTATCGGTATTATGGAAGATATATACCGGAATATTGATAATCAGAATATTGAGATTATTACATGCCCTTACTAGTGTAGGTAGATACATCCTACTAAAAATATTTTTTCATTGGTCTATAAAACTTTGTGAGGGAGAGAAATATCAAACACGCTGTATTCATAAAATGATGCACGCGCGAACATATCCCGCGCGACTATTTCGCGTCACAGCCGTTGACTTGAGACGTCTAGAAAGTGCACGTTCCTCTCATATCGTGTAAATTTGTTGATAAAATCTCGTTACACAATTTATTTTTATTTTGTATTTTTTTGTGATTATATTATAGTTTATTTTATTAAGTATTAACTAATAAGTAGTAATTTATAGTTTAGTGTAAATAATGGGTAATAAAAGGAATAAAGAACTACGTAAGATTTGTATTAGAAAACGACGTAAGAAGAATATAAAAAAACATACTTTTGACTCTGAGTAAGTATAATATTTGAAATTATAATACAAAATCCTTATTATTCAATATCTTCAATCAATGTAAAAAGAAAAGATGGAGTAATACAACCGCTCAGCGTGCCTGCCACGTAGCATACGCTCTGCCTATACACTACTCCTCGTCCCGGTGTTCCTCTTTTCTTATTTTGTATTAGCACTACGGCCGAATACTACAAAACAGTGAGAGTACAGAAATTAAGCTTACGTATGTACATAACCTTTTATACTTACACTCGGCCAAAGTAAATATATCTAAACAGTACCGAAACATATGGTAGTCTATCAAAAACTAAGTAGATATAAAGTTACCTATTTACACAGGCAAAGGCGGGTAAAAGCTTAGTCCATTGAGACCTAAGTATGTATAAAACACCACATTTACACAGGCAAAACCGAGACATATGGTAGTCTATCAAAAACTTAGTAGGTATAAAGTTACCTATTTACATAGGCAAAACCGGGTAAAAGCCTAGTCCATTAAGACCTAAGTAGGTATAAAGGCAGACATTTACACAGGCAAAACAGAGACATATGGTAGTCTATCAAAAACTAAGTAGGTATAAAGTTACCTATTTACACAGGCAAAGCCGGATAAAAGCCTAGTCCATTAAGACCTAAGTAGGTATAAAGTCAGACATTTACACAGGCAAAACCGAGACATATGGTAGTCTATCAAAAACTAAGTAGGTATAAAGTTACCTATTTACATAGGCAAAACCGGGTAAAAGCCTAGTCCATCAAGACCTAAGTAGGTATAAAGTCAGATATTTACACAGGCAAAGCCGAGACATAGGGTAGTCTATGAAAAACTAAGTAGGTATAAGTTACCTATTTACATAGACAAAGCCGGGTAAAACCCTAGTCCATCAATACCTAAGTAGGTATAAAGTCAGATATTTACACAGGCAAAGCCGGGAAAAACCTAGTCCATCAAGACCTAAGTAGGTATAAAGTAAAATATTTACACAGGCAAAGCCGAGACATTAGGGTAGTCTATGAAAAACTTAGTAGGTATAAGTTACCTATTTACATAGGTAAAGCCGGGAAAAGCCTAGTCCATCAAGACCTAAGTAGGTATAAATTCAGATATTTACACAGGCAAAACCGATACATATGGTAGTTTATTAAAAACTAAGTAGTATTAGTATGTATAGAAAGCCCGCTGTTTCTAATAAGATAGCTAGAGCGGGATAGTGGTAGACGTTTAAGTTCGGGTGTGAAAGGGACAGACAATAGGATTACGAGAAAAACATCGCTAATTTATAATCAGGCGAGTTCACCAGAGCGTCCGGGACACGTCCGCTGCCGGCGGTATCTGTCCGCCATCTGCCGATATTTACGGAATTTCGGGCTTTTCAATTAATTAAAAAATAAACACGCTATTAATTTGCCATTTTTTAAGCAATGTCTTTAGTACATTGATTTTCCTACAATATAGTTTTTTTTAACGTTAGTTGTCGCTCAAAATATTGAGAATTTTGAGAGCAAAAATTATTTTCGTGCTGTAACTTGCGATTTTTTTTTTAAAGATACTACAAAGATTTAATAATATTTTATTATTTATATATTTTCTTTATATATTTCACTATTCACAAATTTTTTTTCGGACTTGTAAAATGGCTTGATATGTCCACATTTAGCGACAAAAAAATAGACGTTTCAGAGAAAATGTCTTTGAAATAGCGAATTTTATATTTTATCTTAAGTTTTCATTTTTTTACCGCATTAGTATACCTACCTATCTACATAGGGTAGCATTGCTAACATATTCTACTTTGCTTCCTAAGATATTACCTGTGTAGTTTATACACGGACCTATCATGTTAGAAGCTGAGCAATAACAGTACCTACCTATACTAATTAAGTCAGTATAAGTTAGCCCTAGCGAGTTTTCATGGCATATGCTGTTTAATCCGTCAGAGATATAACAAAAGTCTGTGGTATCATAAATCTATCTCTAATAGATAAGTAGTTATAAGCGTATTTATGTTTATGTATTCAAATTGTTGTAAACCTATTGAACCCGTGCGAAGCCGATTTCTTCGTTTGTTTTCAAGTAAATTCAAAAACACTAGACCGATTCGATTAATTATTTCACTATTTTTATTATTATTGTAGAATTATATTATTGTGACATAGGATAAAGTATTGTACGCCTTAATATCAATTTGTAAGGAAAACAAGCAAAGTTAAAATTTGGAATTTATCTCGTGATGATCGGTTTCTCTAGCAAGAGCCCCAGATGTTTGCTGTATGTCATCGGCTCATATCTTGGTGCATGATTGATTGCGTCGCCTGCAGCATCTAACTGAAAATATTTTATGGATTTTTCATGTTACCTTACCTTTTTGATCTCTTTTAAAAATTCGCTTGAGATATTTATAATGTTGAATGCATTTGACTGCAGGGTACTGTTCCACTTTTTAACTTTTTTGTGATAATATTGCTTTTTAGCAAGCTATAAATCGGAATAAGCAAGCATGAACAAATCTTAAAATTTTTGGTGTAGGTACACTGATCTGACTGATCAGTCTCGCTGCAGATTTCGCGCTGTTTGCCCATTTAGCTACCTATAATGTTCAGGTAGAACCTTATACAGTCCATCATCAGGACTTCCAAGTCTCCACAATTCCATAACATTAATATCCGGTGTAAAGTCCGAACCGAAAAATTCTCATTCCGGCCGCCATATCTAAGCGGACCATTGGTTATAAGAATTGGACGAATCTGTGGTCAGTTTCCGTGGAACGTACGGCGGCGCGCCGGTGATTGGACGAATGGGTGGGCACCTTAATACTTAATTTAATTAGAAATATAATATTATAATAATAATTAAAAAAATAAGTTTGTATGGGCCAGCACAACACTTCGGGACTAACTAGAAAATACTGTGCTGGTGAGGAAATTAACAGCCCTTACCTTCAAGATGTTATCTGTGTCCTTGATGATGTTCTTTTATCCATAGGTCGCTGGTTTAGGTTTGATGTTTTGGCTGCTCTTTCTGCACCACACTTTTCAGCGCGACGGCTTAACGGGTACGAATAGCGCGACTCGATTGCGGTACGTAGCGACACTTGCGACCAACGTCTCGACCGTCCGGGCACTTGACACACACTGGCGGGGCCGTTATAAGGAAACCGGAGGGTAGTTAGGAAAATTTGTGTGGCGTGTTGTGTGTATGTATTGTGTAATACAAAATTGGCTTGACCATGTGCTATGGATAACAAATTATATCTGCATCAAGCTAATACATATTTTTTATAAATTTATATGTATATATTTTATCAAAGATCATCAGATACTTACATAATAATTTATTTAGTTCCCTACCTAGGTAATCATATTTTTTCGATTCAGGACATCCTTTTAAATTCAAGTTGGTACTCCTTTAGAAATAAAAAGTTTTTTGTTAAGTGAATGTAAAGTGGATTTAAAGAGGAGTTTCCTTTTGACCGGAGATGGACGGGAGATTAAAGGAAGGATTATGAAAGAGATATTCATTGTATTTTAAATTTGGGAAATTGAAATTCTGAAACCTAAAATTTAGAGTAAAAGGAATGGATTTTTTGAGAAATGGTTAATTTATTAATGACGCTTTTTTTAGTTAAAAGTTTTATTTATGTTTATTTCCATTCAAAATCAAACATCTTTTTTCGAAACCAATCTTTTGAATTTAGGATCCTGTTAGAGTCATATCATATGCAGCTTTTGTGTAAAAACTAACCATATTATATTTTAAACTAGCTTCCTGCACAGGCTTCGCCCGTGGATCACATATAACATATTATGGTCTCGAGTTCATACAAATAAATACCTACTTTCAGTTTTCCCGAATTTTCAAATTTTCCGGGCAACGTTTACAATTTTTCTTTCCCTAAAAGCGATTCGGAGTATTACGAACATTCAAAAAAATAACCAAATCGGTCCAGCCGTTCTCAAGTGATGCACTTATCAACGAACAGCATTTAATTTTTATTTATATAGATCACTCAGTCAACCTGTTCTAGTTAAAAACGTTCATGTTATCAATTGTTACAATTAAAAATACCAACAGATGCATTACTCAATATATTTATGGAAACATTCATCACAGAGATATGTGCACCGTGCGTCGGTGGCCAAGTAGGCCTACGCAGACTTATCAAACATCTCATCAGAACGGCTAGGTTAGCATAGTTTTGACGTGACTTCTTTCGTTTCGGCCGAATGGCCTTGAAAAGGCCAAAACGTTATGTCCAACAAGGACCGGCCAGAGAAAGCCCGGGCCGAGAGGTCCGGCCCAACAATGTGCGTGCAAATTTGCTATGCCGGGCAAAGACAAGTACACAGAATTTGCCCGCACATTATTGGTACGGACATTCTCGGACCGGGCATGTCCTGCACAAGAATGCAGAGCAATTTGCTTGGCCGGACAAAGACAAGTACACAGAATTTGTCCGCACACTGTTGGGCCGGACCTCTCGGCCCGGGCAATCTTTGGCCGGTCCTTGTTGGACATAATGGGGACAAAACGATGGTATCATGGTACCATCGATGGTACCGTCAAATGTAAATATTATATTAATGGCTTGGATGGTAGACCTTTTATCCAACTCTTTAGTTTCATTGCAAATTAATTTTTAAATTTAATATAAAATTATGTTTATTTTGACTTCTATTTTAATTAATTAATTAATAAATCAATAAAATATTAAATTAATAAACAGGAAGTCAAAATAACGAAGATTTTTTTTAATGTGAATTCATTAGACAACAAATTCATAGACAATTTTTTGTTTCTTTTTGTTTTACCACTTTCGTTCGACCGAAAACGATTTTGATCTGTGCTAACCCAGCTGGTCACTCGTTAGGTATAGCCTCATAAAAGCCATCGACTAAAAGAGGAAGATTTCATGGTAACCGTAACGCAACCCGTGAAGATATAAAAAAAGATTCAGTCGATCTTCATCCTAGTTCACAAAACACTGTTCTCAATGGTTACAACTGAAAATATTCAACCGCAGTCTTATTAATTTAACAACAATTAATAATTGCTGTTAAAACGCAACTAAACTCACACACAACCAATGCTAGCGCTCCTACAACAACTAAAGGATCGCACCGAAAATTTCCCATTCCGGCCGCCGGATGATCTTATAGGTCTAGGTGGACCGTTCGTTACAAGAATTTAACGAGGCTGTGGTCGGTTTCGGGGGACCGTACGGCGACGCACCGGGGATTGGATGAATGTGGAATTAAAGTTGACGTAAACGAAACTGTTTTTGACTCATACTAGAAATATCATAGTGTTTACAATAAGCGACTGGTTGCTATTGCTACCGAATTGTTGTTGCACGACTGGTTGTTAGTCGTAACTTTATTGAATTTTTACTAATATTATAAAGAGGCAAAGTTTGTAAGTTTAGATGTAAGGGGTAATCTCTCAAACCACTGAATCGATTCTAAAAAATATTTTATGAATATAATGCTAAAATATTCTTGAGTGACATAATAATATATGCTATATTCTATTTTGTTCGAAAGCAGGGGGCGTAAAGCTAGTTCAATATATTTATAGTGAACATTCATCATAGAGATACGCTCCGAGAATGTTCGTGAAATAAATGCGTCATCAGGTGCTTTTGTCAGCGCAACTGGAAAACAGTTCAAAAACTTTGCATAAAGCCTCGCGTTTTTTCAGGACGTGACGATAACTTTTTTCATAACATGAACATGTGTCAAAGATAATATTATTTTGCAGAAACAACCTTATTGTTTAATTTCATGTGCACTTGTGCAAGATAAACATTTTTATATAACAACTGGAAGTTGCCCGCGACTTCGTACCCGTTGTATTAGGAATACAAGGTTTACACCCCATTTCATTCTCTTAGGGGTTGATTTTCGAAATATCCTTTCTTTGTGCACCTTACACCTACCTTTGAATTTAGTGGTTTAGTCAGCGTTTTTGGAAATTGTACAAGGGAATCCGCGTCGAATTATAATAATATTAGTAAGCACTTACAAGATAATTTAAATATATAAATAATAAAAAATTAAAATATTATCCTACTTAAAGATGGCGTAGATTCTATCTATTTTCTAAGAATGCACTGAAATCGTTGCTTAAATTTTTTGTCTCGATTGAGGAATGAACCTCCGAAATATCTCTGAAAGGGACCTCGCATATATACGGAGCATAATACAATAATACCAACACTGTAATTTCAGATTACCTATATAAATAGCAAAAGGCTAAAGTTAGTTTACTTATATAACAAGTGATAAATAACGCCGCATCAGTATCGGGAAGCGTGAGTTGACTTAATGCGAAAACTTTGTGATCGAACACCCATCAAACGGCGAAGTAATTTGTGAATAGAGCACATTTTTTGTTTACTAAACAATCGGTCTTGAGACGACAGATCATGGACTTTGTGAGATTAAAGTTATATCTTGCTTGCGGTTGGTTATCCTGTGTCTCATTTACCTAGTTGTTAGTTCAAATATGTATAAAAATATTAATAAGGTATAAAAAATAATCATATAGTTTGTTTTTTTGTTTGTCTCACTTTCGCGTCAAAACAGAGCATTTGATTGTGAGATGTGATTTTTTGCACAAAGGTAGTTGGATTGGTAGAGAGTGACACAAGATACTTTTTATCCCAGAAAGCCATTTTATACAGATTCTCAATCAATTTTACCAATGATCTATTTTGCAACATAAACGAATTAACATAATATAGCTATAAATAATATGTATAATAAAACGTTCTTTGAGTTCGGCTGACACTCCATGTCTATTAAAACCCCCCGGCATCAGTCCGACGGCAAAAGACCGGACGGCATGACCCTGGTACCACGGTCTCGAGGGCGCGCTCTGGTGGGGGACGCCACATGCGTGGACACGCTGGCTCCAACCCAGCCACACCCACCCATACAACCCACCAAAAATTCAAAAGTATTTCTTGCTGCTAGATCACTTTGAGTTTCTTGCTTTTGAGGTTGAGACTCTTGGGCCGTGGTCATCTGACTCTAAAGGTGCCCACCCATTCGTCCAATCACCGGCGCGCCGCCGTACGGACCACCGAAATTGACCATAGATTCGTCCAATTCCTATAATAATGGCCCGCCTAGATCTTATGGCAGCCGGAATGGGAAATTTTCGGTGCTACCTTCTTATCGAAAAGTCGATAGCTCGGAGATTGAAAGGGGTAACGCAGGGAGTGTTCTTGGCATGGTTGAACTTTCTTCAGAGCTGGAGGAGGTATTCTACCTTTGATTCCTCCATCCCTTTTCTTTTTTCTTTTTCTTTTTAGTAAGTATTTAAGGTTTAATATTTAAGATGTTTTTAGATAAAATGTATATGTACCGTTGTGTTTTTAATTACTTAGGTATTAAACATAAAATATATTTCAAAGGTAAAGTAGGTACCTACCTACCCACTTACCAAAATTAAAAACATATTTTTTATAATAATGTTTGTTATAAAAGAACCTTTAGGACTTTCTATAAATATAACTCGCAAGTGGTCTGGCTTTCAAAGATTGCAACCTCGACACTCATCCATTATTAAAATTTTATTAAGTGAAAGGCGCTTTTAAAGAGACCGTCGAGACTAAAAAGATGGCGAACTAAAATATTCTTTGAGGCTCGAATAATGTTCATAACGCTTTGGCGATTTAAGAAATTTCCTCAGGATATCAAATAAGGTAAAATACATTTTAGTTTTTAAGGTCAGGATTCAATCAGGCATTCAAGGTTGACTCTCAGTATCAAAGAGAAATTTTCAAAGACTATTACGATCCTCAATTCTAGACGGGTTCGGTCGATAATGTCTAAAACACTAAAAGTCTTTTTGAAGCTCACCTTTTATCCTAGTAATAGGTAAGGACCTACCTAATTATTGCAAATTGAAGATTGATTGTAATAAAGACTATACTTTTCAAAATTAAGTGATCAATGTGAAAAGTTTGATTTTTTAGCCCGACATAAAAGATATAAAATGATAAAAAATACATATTATTTCATTAAATTTATTTCTCAGCAGAATCATTTCAGCATTTTTGCTTTAAATTAATTTGAGCAAGATTCTCCGTACGGTGAATCGCAATCATCACCTTCCTTACACTCTAGAGTGGTCCCAGAGTCACTCGATACATATGGTTCTTCGCCGAAGATATTTCCCCTGAAAACCAAAGTACCTTATTATAAAATTCAACTTTGAGGATAGACTCACGAAATAGGGCACACAATTTTAAGATGTATTTAAATTTAAGTATTTTAAACAATTTTCCGCAGATTTTTATTTAGTTTTTCCAAAAAACTACAGATATTTGTGGAATTCTAAACTTACGCAGGTCCATAATTGCAAACAAACAGGTAGCTGATATACCAATCATGTGAGGTTTTTGATAATCCACAACCAACCCGAGTTGTTTCCGACCACACCATCTAATAAAAAAGGAACAAATTAAATACATCTATAAGTTTCATATCAGTAACGGTTAGCCTGAAAAAAAAACTTGCCGAATCCAGGGTCTTATTAATTATATTGAAGTGCCAAATGAATATTCACTATTATTTCTTACACTTAACATTATTATTTATTTATTGATTTATCTACACTCTGTTCATTATATCATGGTATGACTGATAAACTAAAGACTAAATAAACTAAATAAAGAAAAATCATGTTGAAATATTATTACAAAACCAATCTCGCTAATTAGCTATGGTGTGATAACTCAATCTATTTAAATACAAATTAAATGCTGTTCGTTGGTAAAGCTCATCACTTGCGAACGGCTGGACCGGTTTTTTTTGTAATTTTTGTATGAACTCAAAACTATAATAGGGGATGAAAGTTAATATGGACTTCACGGGGAAACCGGGGCGGAAAGCTAGTATTGAAATAAAAACTTTTGATTTTTGGCCGAGTGGTTTAGACGGCTGGTATTAACTAGGCAATGGGGTTTTTAATTAAAAACTTAAATGTACATTAATCGGACAAACCACACTTAGAGGCATTTCCATCCATACCTCAACAGAACTGGCTACTCGTTAGGTATAATAGATAGCCTCACATATACCATCGGCTAAACGAGGGAAATATGGTCTTCTGCTGGGTACTATAAGGCAATCCTTGAACAAACAAAAAAAAACTTTCAATTTATGCTTAGTCACGCATACAATAACTCACCTGTGTATAATGACCAATTTGCCTATCAGGGTCTGTTTCGAAATCTGCTTCAGAAAGTGGACCATATTGAAAATAGTTATATTCATCAAACCAGGCGTTCATAGCTCTATCTATATCGAAGTTAGAGTTAGAATCGGTTGATGTGCTGTAATATATATTTTCTCCGACTTCAAATCTTCCTGACACTGTAATTAAACAAAAAAAAAACAGATAGTTGAAAATTAAAGAAGCTGTAACGGCTAGGCCGTACAGGTAGATAATTAGGTCACCGGGCAGACACTCACACGCAGGACGGTGACCAGTTACGACATAGCACTCGTGGCGACCGGACGTACGCATATTAGGTGCAACACGTCACCGTAGCTCATTAGCATAGCTAGGCGCGTTAATTAAGTACAGTGGCACTGTCTAGGCAAGCGGGTAGACTTCGTGGTGAATATATTGATAGTCCAGAATACCATCTTTAATTGATACTTACCACGTAGGATACCTGCCACGTTAGCTCGTGGTATATATCTAGCGGTCACACGGCCGTAGATATACCCACATAAGTTACAAAGCTATCTTAAGTTAATTTAAGTTAATTAAGTTCACTTACTGGTTGATCTATCTGGATTATGACAGAATTCTCCTTGCAATGACCAAGATTTTGCTTTTTCTGCTAATTCATCATCCCATATCTGTGTATTTTAAAGTAATCAAAGTCATGCATTATATTTTAATCAAAAAATAGAATTTAACAGGTCATATTATGACAAAGATAGATGGGAATATCAGGATCATTGTAAAAGTAGAAAAAGCTGTGAAGAATAAGAAAGAATATCGATGCTAAATGGGGGGTAAGGAGGAGAACGGACTATCCGATCCCAAATGTTATCCTCACCTGCTCGCTTGGTACCCTCTGCTAGACAACAAACGAGGCTCTGGCGACCGAGAAATGGCGGTATAACCATACACTTAGCTAGGCAACTGGCTGCAAGAGGCTACAGCGAGCCTGAAGACCTAATTAGTCTCAAAATGTCTGGTGCAGAAGGCAAGGGAAAACCACTGCACTATTATTCCCAAGAAAGTAAACCATGGCGAGTTAAGACAAGGTTCGTCGCGCTGTGGACCGTCATGATAGACTACGATATGGAGCAAAGGATTGACGTTATAGTTTGAAGGCCGGAGAGTGTCATAGCCTACTTTTAATCCCGGTAATCCTTCGGGATAAATTCTTGACAGATTTAAAAAAAAACACTGACGAAGACGGGGCGGAAATCATAATTTGAACAATGTTGCTATTACTAGATTAGTATACATTATGAACTCACCATATATTTCATATCAGAAGCTGCTGGTTGCTCATCAACATCTCCAGCAGCAACCATTTCTCTATGTTTGTTATGGTAGTCTACAATATTTTGTACATCATCACATGATAAATCGATTTCTAAAATTGTTAATATAATAAAATTATAAATTATTTTTAAAATTTCAAGAAAAACTAGTAAGCAATAAAATGAAAGAAACGTGAGACAATAATTATAATTATGAAAGTAAAGTAGTTATGATATAAAATTAAATACACAGACTCAAGTATGATAGTGGATAACGTTTAATAATTTTGCCATTGAGCGATTTTTGGTAGAGGAAATTCTTATGGATTCGCGACCTGTGTTCGCGACATGTTTTTGGCACAAGACCATGGATTGCCCGGCCCGAGAATGGGCAGGAATTCGTGTACACGGCTTCCAATTGCTGGGATTGTTATTCATATTTTTAAGTTTTCACTTCTGTCAGCAGTGCCCATGACTGCCTATGTTATTAAATTTTAATTAGTGAAGATAACTGCAAATTTATTTTATAATAGATATTCCTTCACCTTCACTCAATACATTTTTAAATGCACAAAACAAGTAAATTAAAAATAAACACTGTCCATACATTTTGATAATAGTTTGTGAAAACACTAAACTAAATCCTTATATAGACACTAAGTAGGATACGCGAGTAAATAGGTAGTTTGCGTTATTAGTAATGCTGTGTCTGAACAGTAAATACCCTTCTAATTAGTATTCCTGAAATATGTTCTAGTTATTGTTAGACTTTTTCAGAAATGTCCAGTTAATAAATACGATTTAAAAACTTAGAATATGTTGGAAAACCGTATATACATCACGTAGATATAGATAATTTAATAATAATGTACATAATCTGACAAACCACACTAGAGGCTTTTCCATTTAAATATACCTCAACAGAACTGGCCACTCGTTAGCCTCACAAATACCATCGGCTAAAAGAGGGAGACTTGGTCTTCTACTGGGTACTCTGGAACCGTAACACGGTTTCGGGAGCTGTAAGGCAATCCGTGATGAAATAAAAAATTATATATAAAACAAAACATATATACATATTCACGCTTTTATCACCAATACCATTGTGAAGGTACTATATTATAATTTAGTTGTCGTTACAGTTACTTGTCTGAAATATTACACATGAAAATGCCTAAAAATGTATTTCCTCGAAGATTTAATTCCAACAAATATATTTTCCGACCCAATAAAACCAATCAAGCAAATCGTTAGAGCCGTTTTTTAGTAATGATATGTTAGTAAATCTGATTGCGTGAAAAGGGGTGCATATAATATTAAAGTACGATACTTTTTGTTCTATGTGGGTGAAACTGGAGGCAAAAGTTAGTATTTATCAGACTGACTGTCCGTGGTATCCGCTTCGAACTGCAAATGAAAGATAAATAAAATATCTCCTATTCCCATGTACTCGTATAAACAGTTTTCCAGCGAAGCGCCCGAACTAGCGACTTATGTAAAATGTTGTTTTAAATCCATAATAGGTATATATGATTTTGCAATTTGTAAACTATAATTTAAAATTTATTTGTTGTTTTTACGTGATTTTCAGACGAACAAAACTAACCCAAAAGAGGGAGATTTGATGGTCTTCCGTTGGGTACCCTGAAACCGATAACACGGTTTCGGGAGCTGTAAGGCAACACGTGAAGTAAACATTTTTTTAAATATTACTTACCTATAGAAGATTTGGATTTTGATAAAAATACACACGAGTTATTGATGGCTCCTACTTAAAAATATATTTTATTAAATAATATGCTACTCTACTTCTTTTTTAATGTAAGTATAACGAGACAAGAACGTGCCAAAGATAATCCACTTCAAACATCAAATGTAAGCACACGGTTGTCATTTTGGTGGACGAAAAATTAGTTTTATTTTAAGTTTTTAATTTTTTATATATAATGGGATGAACAGAGTGTCTAATTCAATAAAGCCAATTTTAATTTACAAAATAAATTTGAAAACTTCATAATACAATATTTTTTCTCCGTTTTAAAATTAACCCATTTCAATATTGATTCCGGCAACATTTTTAATAAATGATTGATAAGCATAACATTTGGTACATTGTTGAAATACTTCAAAACATATAAAAGTATACTAAGTAATTTACATAATAATTGTTATTTTTATACCATAACTAATATTTTTAGAAGTTCAATGAAAGGTCTTTGTTCATTACTAATCAGTATTTGTCTAATGGTAAACACATGTTTGGCTAAATAGTGTTTATGAGAGACCGTGGTATAAATTAAATTTACGGCGCATATTCATGTATTTTGGTGTAAATTGGATACAAAGTAGAGTAATTTTCCTTCTTCTAAATGAAAAATAAATAAATAATAACAAAAGTGGTAGGTATAGGTCATTGATATAAAAGTATAGGTGCTAGCAAGAATATTTTTGTTTTTTTTTGTCAACTGAGGAAGCGGTCACTGCAATCAGACGGGGTGATATTATATGAGTTAAAAATACGAGTAATTTTTTTATAAATTATTAATTTTTTGCTAGTTGCAAATTAATCAGCAATTTGGCCCATATAACTGTGTCTTATTTCCGACTAAGCGGGACGCTTTTTTGCTTCTTTTATATGGTTCTTGTCCCATGTAGTTTCCGCTGAAAACATATGATTGCATTATAATTTTACAATTTCTACCTGCCAGCGAAAGCGTATCAGTACCTATTATAATAACATATACAATTTTCGGGTCGCTCTAAAGCTAGTTGTATAAAGGTGGCCACACATTCGTCCCATCCCCGGCGTGTCGCCATACGGTCCACCGAAACATACCACAGATTCGTCCAATTCTTGTAACGAACGGTTCGCCTAGGCCCTAGCCTAGATCATCCGGCGGCCGGAATAGAAAATTTTCGGTGCGACGCCGCAAATTTTATGGGCAATTTGCTAATATCCACAATGCGCAATTTGGCCACAATATAAATATTACCCAGTGATATTGTGTAATGTTGTTTTTTAAAAAAACAAATAAAATATACTTACCTACGGTGGTCCATAATTGCAGACTAAGAGGAATGTAATGTGTAACTATAATCTTCTCTTTTTGATAATCCACAACCAACGTATATAGTGTTAGCCCACACCATCTAAAGAAACATAATAACTATAAGGTATTAATTTTAGACGAAAATATGGCGTTCCTCCTTTTACATACTTTTATTTGTAGGTCATTGTTTTTTTTCTACTACTTATAGCTAACAATACACTTTCTACTATACATCAGTAAAATAGGAGTGATACACTTTCATAATGTGTGACAGGTATAGTAAGTATATTTTTATGAAGATAAAAAAAGTATTTAATCAAATGATAGAAAATGTATACCTACTAATATTATAAAGAGGTGAAGTTTGTAATTTTGTAACTTTTAAACTACTGAACCAATTCTAAAAATTATCTATTTATGGCGAAAGCCAATCAATCTATTTATTTAATTAATATTTATTACCTGCGTGTAGTGTCCAATTTGACGATCGTTTCCTCTATTGAAAGCTTCCATAGACATGGTACCAAATGTATAATATTCATGTTCTTTGAACCAACCATCTATGCTTTCATCTAGGTTTAAAGTTGTACCGCGGGAGGTCGTATACATTGTATATAAATTTTCACCTGTTGTAAATCTTTGGGATGCTGTCAATATAAATAAAATTCTACCTTAATATTATTATTTATTTTATCAGTAATAGATCATAGTGTGTATTATTTGTGTGTATTTACCGATTTCCTTATCAGGGTTGTGAGAAAATTCTCCTCTTGCTGCCCACGCTTCAGCTTTTGTTGCCAACTCGTCATCCCATTTCTGTGAAGGATTGTCATGGGTAAAATAAGTTAAAATAAGAAACTTTTGAATAAGAAACAAACCTATTTTTCTGGCTATATTCAATGTTATTGGAGGAATATCGAATTTTTAGATAGTACTTACGATAAATTTCATATTTGCGGCTGCCGGTTGCCCGCGTACTTTTCCACTGGCAACCAGACCCCTGCGCCTGTTATGGCCATCTACTAAAGTTTTAATATCTTTGCACGATAGATTGATTACTAAAACAGAATTGAGTAACAATTAATGACTGGAGACCAGAAACTACTTTCAAAAATCTAATTTGTTTTGAAGTTCTGAATTAATGTAAATAATTGTTAAACAAAACATTACCTTCACATAATCCTATATTAATCATAGCCAGTACGGATATAAAGGCAAAATTAAATTTAACCATTTTGTGTTAAACTGTTACGGCGGGTTAGAGATAGTTTATGAATAAATTAGCAAAATAAAAACAGTTATATTCCAAAGAAGAATGTTATAAATGTCTATGACATGTAAGGACTGCATTGGTATCTACAAACTATTTGTATTATGTTACAAAATTTCATTAAATATAAATATTATGACTGTAGAAATATTATGATTATTTCTTGTATGTAGTAGTATTAAAAAAAAGGAAAAATAATCATTCTAACATTAGTACGTGTATATTTAATTATTTTATTACACCGTATGCATTTGAACTGAATCTTCTCACTTAAATTTTTTCTTTGAAAGCAAAAGTTTTGGACACGATTGTTATAAAAAACCTATATACCTACGTTCCTCCAACTCGGTTTTACTGTAAATCTATAGGTACACAAATTAATCCAATTCCAAACGTCCAACTAATATTTGTGGAAATTCTATGAAAGTTATCTGTAGATAAGAAATGTCCTACTAATTTGTAAAGTAATTTTCACAAACGAATAAGTAATATCATCACTACATATTATAAAAATCCATGGAAACAAAATACCTCTTTTGGATTTGGACCACCGTCGCTAAGGCTTTTATCTGATACTATGCCTTGCGGTTGCATCCGCGGTTACTGCTCCGCTCATTTGGGTCATAGCGTGATGAAATAGCCTAAATTCGGTAGTTTTTTTTGCCTTACAGCTCCCTAGTTTAGCTGATGGTATTTGTGAGGCTATATTATATAACGAGTGGCTTTGTTTGTCGGATTATGTACATAAGTTTCTAATTGGTACATGGCCGGGATCCGGGATTGCACCCGGAGTCTGCCTAGTTAATACGTCTTAACCACTCGGCCACCGGCGCATACAAATTCAGTAGTTCCAGTGAGATAAGCGCATTCAAACAAATAAACAAACTCTTCAGCTTTATTATTAGTATAGTACCTACATAAATATGTAATTTTCAGCCGTAAACAGAGACAAATTACTTAATTCCTGAAAAAATACTGAACTTATTTTCATGATATGTACCTATGTGAGATAATGTCGAAAAATTATTATGATCTTAAAAACATAAGTCGTCAAAATCAGTACATATTTTTCATCGAGATGAGCCAAGTGGACGGAGAGAGTTTTTTCAATATTTCTGAAAAACCAGTAAACTAAATTACATGCCAAAAAAATGGGACCAACCCAGAAGAATACTCTAAACAACATAACAAATAAAAAAAATCGATTCACAACTGTCGTAGTAATTGGTGTTCTTCTTCTTCTCAGTCGTAGGCAGTTGGCAGAGCAGTCGTGGTCACTCATGGCGGTCCACAGCGCGACGCACAACCTTGCGCCATGTAATTCAAGGAGATGTTAGTCAACGACTTTATTTCGTCGGTCCAGCGTAAGGGGGAAAGTTCTCGCGATTTGCCGCCATCAACTCTACCCATCAGTATCTTTTATTTTTGGGCTGCTCGTTTCTTCGCGTGACATGTCCAAATAATCGAAGGATCCTAGATTGAACGACAGCCGACAGTCTCTCTTTGGCATGAAGTTTCAGGAGTATGGAAACATTTGTGGGATGCTGGATTTTTCTCCAGCACCAAATTACCAGTGCGTCGATCCTCCATCGTTTCCTTTCCTTCTGCTACAGCCTATCCATAGCAATCGGTGTATTACAAAAAAATGTTTGAATCCTTCCCCTTCTCATTTTCGAAGTCGGTTAAAAACAAAGTGTTCTGCCGCGTCTGTCTGTCAGTCTGTGACCCTTTATGTATGTATGTAAGCTTATTCAATTTGTTATAATCCTTAATGCACCCGTGCGACGCCGGGGGCGTTGTCGCTAGTGTTGCATAAAATGAAATCCAGTAAGAATTAGGTAATGCTGATTCGTTGAGAAGATGCTAGTACCTGCCGTTTTGTCAAGTTTGTCTATAATACAAACGATCAGACATTAATTAAAAAGCCAGAATATTAGCATTTGTAATTATTTATTTTTAATCAGTTTCAATCAACAATTTCGTCCATACAACTTTGTATTATCGCCAACTAATGAGGCCGCTTTACTGCTTTTTTTATAAGGTTCCTTTCCTAAGACGTTACCCCTAAAACATAACGTAATATTATTATTTCATATTATGTAACATCCACGATTTATTGACAAAAAAACTATTACAAGAAAATGATGCAAGAAAAATGCAAGAAGTGACTTCTCTAGTCCCATTTTAAGAACAACTTGCCAACTTTTCTGTTTAAAATGGGCATTTTGTTAAATGTAATGTCCTACAAAAGCAAGTATATCGATTTATTTAACTAAAATCGATCCAGCATAATATCTGTCGGGTCGTTGACTGACCAACAATGCACAGTCTAAACCATTGAAGACATAAACATAGAGTAAGTAGCAATCACTATGTTATTTAATAAGAGTCGGGACTGCCATACATTAAAATGAAACAAACTTAGGGCTGAAAGGTACTGCCAACCAAACAACATCGTACTGTGGATTGGTATAGAAATATTTGCTATCTCTGTCATCTGTATATGGCGTGAAAGAGATGGCGATACGACGCCATTAGTATTGGCTCATTTTTCATAGCCCTAATTTTTTGTTCTAAGTTGCGCCAGCCTGAACATAAATGTGAAAATTGGAAGGTATATTCCTTAGGTGGTGTAGAGGTGCACCAAAAAAGGATTTTTCAAGAATTAATCCCTATGGGGGCGAAATGGGGTTGTATGGGGGCAACTGCTAGTAAAAATAAAAAAATACTTACCCCGGTCCATAATTACATACTAAGAGGAATGTTGTGAACGATTTATTTAATGATTTTGATAATCCACAACCAACGTATACAGTATCAGCCCACACCATCTAAAATGAAATTAATCTTTTATTATGTTTGGTAATATTATATGTCTGCTTAGTGATTATTGAAACTGGACTTGATTAGTAGTTGATTTAAATGCGACTATTTTAAACTGGTTGTTAAATAGGATTTTAGGTGACAAAACAAACAAACACTCCTTCACGGCCTTTATGCTATGAGGTGTGGCCAGAGATACCAGTTAACAGTCTGTGTCCAATTGACGCTAGTTCTCCAAATAAAACAGAACAGGTGGCAAGCCTGTTGGTGCACTTAATCTATATCTATACTAATATTAGATATTAGAGGAAAGGTTTGTATTTTTGTGTGTATAACTCCAATAATGTAACCCAAGGTGTAAAAAAATGACCTAAGAAATTCCTAATTAAAAAGCCGCCGCTAGAAAAGGCTCTTTATTTGTACCTTGCTATTAATCCTTATCAAAATCCTTATGCACGACTGATTCAATACCTTTATATAACTTTTTGAAATATTCAATTCGGACATTCTATCATGAGTTTAAAAATGTAAGTATTTTTTATCGCGATTTTAGTATTTTTGTATGAACAATATCCAAAGGTAGGGGGTAGGGATAGGAGTAGGGGGTAGGGGTAGGCGTAGAGGTAGGGGTAGGGGTAGGGGTAGGGGTAGGGGTAGGGGTAGGGGTAGGGGTAGGGGTAGGGGTAGGGGTAGGGGTAGAGGCAGGGGTAGGGGTAGGTATAGGGTATATTTTATTTTGTTCGTAAATATCCACGGGCGAAGCCGGGGGCGGAATGCTAGTCGACCTATATAGATGTGTCACTTCTTATCTGTATTTTTTAGAAGAAGTGCTGATGTCGGCTTTCTTGCCCTCCGAGGTGGTGCCATTGCCTCCATTGGCCCATCCTTACATAGTAAGTCTATGTTTTCTGTAATTTATTTTATTCATAAAATGATTAAGGATAAACTTCTCTTATTAAGGGCCCTATCCCCATAATTTGTATGGGGATATTAGTATTCCCAATTTCTCTGTAAATTATCCACCTGTGTCACTGTAATTTAGCACATAGTTACTTATTCAATATATCTAAGTGAAATAGTCGTTATTTTTTCAATTGGGTTTATTTAATAGGAAATATGAGTAGTAACATAAAGGAATATTTTGCCCCTGTTTTCTCTTTCATAATCTATCACAAAGCTTATAACTTTTACTACCTGCGTATAGTGCCCAATTTGGCGGTCTTGTCCTCTTTGGAAATCTGCCTTACTAAGAGGTCCGAATTTATAATGTGCATGTTCTTTGAACCATGGGTCTATGCCTTCATCTAGCTTCAGAGTTGGAGAGGGGGCCGTAGTACTCATTGTAAATAAATTTTCACCTGTTATAAATCTTTTGGATGCTGGTCAACATAAAAATAACATTTTTAAGAACTCTAAGATTACTGGGCCGATTTGAAAAATTCTTTCACTATTATAAAGTAATATATTAAATTAAAATTTGTTTTTTTAATAGTTTTGTATAACACTTGAATAGCCGAAGTTTGTTTCGTGTATTTTCGCAAGACCAATCTTTGTGAAATCGTTTTTCTCATATTTCTGGTTCTCTTAATGATTAGTAGCAGTTTATCTGGCCTATATCTTTCTAAATAGATATGAACAAAAAGTGTAGCGCTTTTCACTGAGTTCGTTGCACTAATCGTCGTCTTAAATTACGTGTAAGGAATAAAAAAAATCAATGGATATACGACACTAGTGCCACCTATTGGTGGACGCTCTTCCTTGAAGCTATTATATCTTCTAGAACAGTAGCGTGCCTGTTCCAAGATAAATAAAAGATTTGAATTTTCCCGGGAACATACGAATACGACTGTGGGCATATAAAATGAAATTGTGTCTTTGAGAAAAATTTGTAAGTCGTGCAGCACCCTGCATAGGGAGACCAGTTTTAGCTTGCCACCATTAGATCACGAAGGCATCTGTATTATGACTATCACTACATTTCACGCAAAAACTACTGAACGAATTTTGTTGAGATTTTCACGATTAGATAGGATGCTTCACGGAATTCAGTCGGGGAAGGTCGCTAGTTTATACATATTTACCAAGTTCCCTATCAGGGTTGTGAGATAACACACACTTTGCTGCCCAAATTTCAGCCTTTTCTGCCAACTCTTCATCCCATTTCTGTGACAAAAGATTTGATGTGAAATCCTTCCTGGGTTAAGTTAGAGATGACATTATTTTTAAGATATAAAAACTAACGAACAAATCAATAACATATTCAAATTGAGAAAATACTTACCATATATGTCATATTAGAGGCTGCCGGTTGCCCGCGAACTTTTCCACTGGCAATCAGTTCTCTGCGGTTGTTGTGGCCATCGACTAAAACTTTTATGTCTGGGCACGCAAGGTGGATTACTGAAAATAAATAATAACAATTATTGATCAAATGTATTTTGATAATCAGAGAGACTTGGCAAAATACCTATTACTTTTTCGTTCTGACCAATAAAAGTAGAGTTTTTTTTTCAAAATTATTATATTTTCTCCTTTTAGGTCATCTCTATGAGAACTTTTTTAACACTGGGTTGACAAATCCCAGCGGATGACAAAATCTTCCTCTTTTAGCCGATGTATTTGTGAGGGTATACCTATCTAACGAGTGACCAGTTCTGTTTATTTTTTCTAATTTATATTAAGTTTTATTTATTACTTTATAGTAAGTTTAATTACAAATAATAAAAAAAATTACAGAAAATTACCTTCACACAATCCGATATTAATTACAGCCAGTAATAATAATATTATGAAGGCAAATTTTAATTCAACCATTGTGTCAAAAATAATTTATATAATTAATATAATATAAATTATATAAATTAATTAGTGGTTTGCGTATTGTATTTTTATTTTATTATTTTTATCTCATCAGGCCACTATAAATTTCATTACGATTTCATTCTACGAATTATATAAAACTAATTTTTTTTTATTTACATAAATCGTTTAGACTTCACTGAAGAACATATTTTACTTATGCCTTTGCCTTTCTTCGTTATAAGAAATGTCCTTTCTAGTAGCGGTAATTAACACATTTTAACACTGAGGTTCTAATAAATAAAGATTTGTTTCTAAAAAATCATTATTAAATATTTCACTAAGTAATTTGCGTTTTTAGATATGCTATGGAAAAAGTATTTTCTGAATTGAAACACTTTTTGGAAGGACTTTCCAATCAAAGCGTTTTCTAATCAAGTTTACGACCCCCTCATCCTCTCAATTACCTTCTTAAAACTTCATAATAATGACGGAAAATTGTGAAAATGCCTAGTTTTTAAGATAATTAGTACCTATTGAAAAAAAATATCTCGAAATAAAAACTATCTTATATAGAGATTTATTGCAAATTGTGTTAATGCTCCTACCCTCACACTCCAAAACTCCTTAGTGAAGACTGCAAGTTGCAGAAACACATAATTTATAAGAAAATCGATATTGAAAAACTTAACCTCAAAGTCAGAAATACCTATTTAATTTTAGGTTGAGACGCCTCTTCGCTCGGCTCTTTTAATTCTTATTCATTTATACACAACGCTAACCTAACCAATTTATTACTTTTAAAAAGTTTATCATACAAAATACCTACACATATTATAATTTTTTATTTATTTATATATCTCAAGAAACTAAAAACCATTTGTAAGGTTGAAGCCCAATTTATAATAATATCAAAATTATTTATGAGACGCGTCGATTTGAAAGCCGAGCCCACTAAAAAGCACGAATATTTCAGAGCCTTTATTTTTGTAAATTTATTAAAATAACATGTTTGTTTATACTTTATAATACCATGTTGACAAAGGAAAATTGAATTGACTTTTGATTTTTTAACTAAATATACTGAATCTGCTAGCTATAGGTTTTTAAATATTCCTCATTTAATTCAAATCAAGCATCCTATATTTAGATTTCAATATCATTCAACCTGTCTCTATGTTTTTTCGTAAAAATGTCCTATTTTATAGTAAAGAAAATGATAAATGTGAAAGTAGAAACGGAAGACTTCTTAACAAGGCGCTGGGATCAAAGGATTTCCTCGAACAAAGTATTGGAAGTAGCTGATAACTTGTATCTAATTGGGCAGCGATCTTTCTAACGTCTACTTTCTCTTGAGAAGCAAAAGTTTTGTACCATTGTTAATATTTTAATGTGAAATGCAATAATATAGTTTATTTCTGTACACAATTTACATCAGTACCTAAATATAAATATGGACAACTGGTTAAAAGTGGAAACTGTTACCTACTGCTGTCTCTTAATATATATTATGAGCACATGTTTTTACGCACAGACTTTTCTTCTGATCTGATATCTTCACTGATTTAATCATAGATTTAGTATAGTCGGTCGGGCGCTCTACTAGATTCGCAATACAAAAGAGAAAGGCGCATAGATACGCGTATGTTAAAGCGAGACAGATAGACGAGACCGTTTTTTGAATACTGTAACAGCCTGTAACAACCTAGCGTCAGTAGTAATTTCGCTTATTTTTGTAAAATATCCTGTTTTAAAGTATAATTTAGTAGATATAAGTCATCTAAGATGAAAAATCCACAGAATTACACGCACACTAATGTATTATTTTTTGGTCTCGTTTTAAATCGCGACATTATTAGTAGCGCCAGCTACTACATCTATGGATTTAATTGATTTTATTTGAAATTTAGGTGAGCGCGTTATCCCTATATTTACTAATTTTTAAAGATCGTAGGATCTTTTTGAATACAGATTTCTAAAAAAATAACTTTGCACACAGAATAATTAACAGTACCTACTATAACACGTTGGTATTTTGCACTAGTAAGTAAATTACTCATTTAAATAATAGGTCTATATATAATAATTGATACCGCGCTACTAATGCTGTATTATAAACATGCTTCTATTGAATTAACTTATCTGAATGTAAACGTATGCGTCAGACATGTCGTTTACTCGTATTGTATTCTCATATCACTGTCAGAAACTTAGAAATAGGTTTTCATTTCATATTTTTTTTATTTGTATTAACAGCATATTCTTTTCCATAATCCCAGCAATAAATCTTCTACAAACTTGAATATTTTTTTCATTTACTTTTAAATTCATCGGATTTACGTGTTACCTACGGTTCCGAATCTCCCTCGTTTAGCCGATTATTTGTTTATTTATTTATTAAGGAGAAATAGTAGACAGATAAATATTATATAAGAAAAAATTAAGTTCTGCCCACCACCTCTATATTCTCTCAAAGTTATACATTTTTAATCCCGATGGTATTTGTGAGGCTATACCTACCTAACGATTAGCTAGTTCTGTTGAGATATATTTATATGGAAAAGCCTCTAAGTGTGGTTTGTCGGATTATGTACTTACATAAGTTTTTAATTATAAAACCCATTGGTACATACATGGCCGGGATCCGGGATCGGACCCGGGGTTTGCCTAGTTAAGAGGATCGTGTAGCTCAGCGTACGCAGCGAAATAGGTATTTAGAAAATCATATTCTGTCTCAAGCGCGTTCTTCCCCCGGGCATCAGTGCGACAGAGAACACTGCAGCTCGTGAGTGTTCGTAGGTATGTTCTTCGTGGAAAATTGCGTTTTGGGGGAAAACGATTTACACCTACTAAACTATAACGAAACCTTATAATTTTGGTGTCAAACGTTTTAGCAGATTATAATCTACGTACGTACGTTTTGCTTTTTTTGAAATTTTGCTTTGTTTCTCAAATACAGACGGTTTATTACGAGCAAGTTATGAACCAAAAAAACCGAGATTTGAGGGGCTTATAACTTTTGACCTATTACGAATTTTGAAAAAAGGAAAAAATACGTACGTAGTTTTTCATTATGTCAGTAACATATTACAAAATCGTTAAAATTAAATAATATTTAGGGGTAGTAAAACGTTTTCTCCGTTTGTATGGACATGGACGCGGTACACTACACTCTTAATACCAGACGTCCACCGACTTGAAGCTACAATCTTAAATCAAGGCTAAATTAACGCTAACTTACTTTCTTATATATATGGAACTGAACGAGTTTTGAATCGAATGTTAAGTTGGAAGATTCCGCCCACATAAAAAAACAAAATTGATTTTGGAAATATTGTTGGTAAGTAATAATTGTTTTGGGCGGATTTTTACCATTTGCACGCACGAAGCCTGGGGCGGAAACTAGTGAATAAACTAGGTCCTAAATGTTTCTTTGTAAATGTTGGTGAAATTAATTTCGCAAATATTTTATCATAAACTAGACTTTCTACCCTCGGCTCTGCCCGCGGATATTCTAACAATATAAAATATAGCCTATGTCACTCAGGGATATCGTATCTTTCTATTAGTGAAATAATTTTTAGAATCGGTTCTGTAGTTTTTTAATTTAATCATTACAAACAAACGTATAAAAAATCAAATTTTACCTATTTATAACATTAGTATAGATTCGCGTTGTATTAGGATTAGATTAGCGTGATGTTAAATAACCTAACCTTCCCCAAGTATTGGGCTATCAAATGCAAAAAGATTTTTTTAAATCGGTTTTGAGTTACGAGCAAACAAAAAAACAAATATTTATTTTTATATATTAGATTACGTGATGTTGAAGTAATGTTTTACGACCTTATTGGCATGTCTTCGTAAATTATAACGCTAAAGTATGCTTTGGTAAATTCCTTATGAGAAATTAAATAGATTTTTTTTATTTATAAAACATTTATTTATTACTGAAGGTCAAAATCAATTGCATAGCAATACAGACGCCATCAGTATGAGCCCTCGGAATCACGATGTACTGCCCTGAGGATTAAAGCCGGGACATCTGTTTCAAGTCCATACCGGCAAAAATATTGAATGGATTGTTTCAATAATACATAAATTACTTATTATTTAAATTTTATTATACAGCGGCTCTATTAAGAGGATAAGCTCACTCGAGGGAAGCAAACAATTTTATTGGAAAATTATTTAAGCAAACGAACTTCTGTGTTGGTCTTTCCAAAAATCAATTATTCAAATTGGGTAAGAGTTTTAAATAATTAATTTTAAATTCGTTTATACTGAATCCATATAAAAATATAAAGTTAAATAAAAGTGATAAAATATGAAGACCATTTTTAAACACTGTTCCTTGAACTCGTAAAAATATGTAGAGGTAGCTGAAATAATATGTGAAATTACAAATCAGGACATTGAAAAATAAGTTTATTCAGTCAGAAACGTCAGCGACATGAAAATGTCCTATGTAATGTAGGTATATGATTAATGAGCTGGGAATGCTCACTGCTTTAATTAAAAAAAACAGGCACCTTGGCATCACGGGATGCCCGGCAGATGTGAAACATCGAAATTGAAGCGTCAAGTGTAGGTATATATATTTGTAGTCGGAGAGGGGGATTAGTCTTACCCCCAAGGTGCGTCAATAGACAAATAGTCACATAAATAGAAAAATAAAAAAAAATAAAAAAATGGCGAAAAATAGGTATATAGAGACAGTGAACCTGTTAAGATGGGTCAGATTTCATTACAGGTGACAGTACATAAAATAATTTCACAAACCTACCTATCTACAACAAGTTGAATATGAAGTATTCATGGAGTTAAAATGGGCACTTGTAAAGTTCAACGCGTCGTGTGTTTGGGTCGGAGTTCAGTAGACATACAGTAGGTAAATAGAGAGGGTTATTTACATTTAAAATTTTCACAATTTGCTTAATTTCGTACTTCGGGAATATGTAATTTCAAAAATATGCTGAAATAAAACTACGATTTATAACGGGTAAATTTTTAGACAGATTTTGGGTAGATAACAGGGGCACAGACATTGGGGTATCGACGTTTCTTCAAAATTTTAAAATAAAATCAGTAATTATTAATTTGGGGCGTCAGTGGTTGAGTGGGTAAAACGTCGGCTTACAACTGAGAAGTCGCGGGTTCGATCCCCAATCCGACCATGACCAATGGGGTTTTATGATAAAAAATCTATGTACATTATCCGACATGCTTCGCTTGAAGGACCCCAGGTTGTAGGAAGCAGGAAAGACCGACACCGGAAGTTCGTATCACTTTTTGACAGTGCAAAATCTTTTTAATGTGCAATTAAAAGCTTTGATGTTTATATTAAAAGATCCCGGAACACAGAATGAATTAAGAGCTACATACGTTTTGGTTTCCCTAAAAACCAAAACCAAATACTGCGACCTAACGACTGAGCTTCGAAAAAAAATCTTCGGCTAAGTGAGTAAGACTTTGTTTTCCGCTGGGTACCCTGGGGCCGGCAACGGTTCCCGGAAGCTGTGAGGCAACCCGTGGCGAATAACAATTCAAAAGACTCGCAACCTGTTGTAGTATGATATATTATAGGTATAATCCAAATTATTTGACCATGAAGCGCATATAATGGGTGAATTATAAAAATATGTAGAATAAATAAATAAAATAAAACAGAGTTCAATACGATTCAAACATCCAAACTGTGAATGTAGTAAAAATTTAAATTTAAAAATTTGTGCTTATGCGGTATCATGAAAATTAGACTTTCAAATTTTAAGAGCCCAGTCGTATTATGTGAATTCAGATTTTATACTTTACGGTTATTCTTCCTAACTTTGTTTTACTACAATATACTAGGTTTCCATCCTGGCTTCGCCCGTGTATCCCTAAAATTTCCCTAAAACCCTTATTCAGATTATTATGAACAAGTGTTGCTCTTACCAATGAACAGCATTTAATATGTACATTATCCGAAAAACCACACTTAGGCCACACACACCGCATAACCACACAGGTTATATATACCTCAACAGAACTAGCCACTCGTTAGGTATGGCTATACAAATAATATCGGCTAGAAGAGGAAGATTTGTCTTCTGCTGGGTACCCGATAATACGGCAAGGCACGGGAGCCGTAAGGTAACCCGTGAAAAAGAAACAATAAGAAGGATAAAGCATCTCTGCAGGCTGTCATGCTTAGTGAAAGCGACTACGAGTCGGTAGAGAGTAGTATATATTTCTTGATTGGGAGTTCCGTGAAGAAAAAAAAGCATTTAATTTATATATATATATATATAGATTCCCGTTTGATAGTCTAGGCCAAGAAATCTTATGGGAATCTACGCTTTGGTTCTTATAAAATTGGCTCTATTTATCAAGCACCTATTTCGGAATTTGAAGGCACATTTCCCCAACGTATTATATGTTTAACATGCTAGCTGTTTCAACGCCCGCGTGCAAATACCGATTGCACCCCTACCCCAGCGGTGTCACAGGCAAATTTTTGAACGTAAAAAATCCTTACGTATTAAAAATAAACTGACCAATAGATGTCGCTATTATATGACATGATAAAAATATATAAGACATAAAATTATGAGAATATTTCGTTTTCGTTTTGATATCTGTTTTCCCGCCCCTTTATAAATGCCGCCCTTGTGCACGCCCTGCACCAAGCAGCGGGCCTGTCTTCTGGATAGACATTGTTCTAAAGTTTGACCTAACCACATTTACATAAACACACAATATACCTGCTTATAGCTTCTCTGGGCACACCATAGGCTTAGCTAGTGGGGACATTAGAAAGTGGATCACTCCGTCCCACTTCCAAAAACACATTGCTGTAACTTTATATTCCATTTATTTATTGTTGATATGTCAATTGGTACTAAAAAAAAAGTGCGTAATACGGCCACAGAGCTATTTATTTATTTATATATTTGGGAAGTCTACCGTCTTGTCACATTTTATGGGAACCAAAGTCTTGCTAACCTCTCAGACCTGGTCTATTTTAAATACGAAATGTTTGTGTTAAGGGATGTTTTAAAAAAAATTAGGTCACCTATGTATTCTAGCTAAGTTTCAAATAACCAAACCAACATTTTTCCCCATACTTTCAGCACCCCGTTGCACCCCTCCTTAAGAAAAATCCTAAAACACAAATGTTTTATTATTTGTTTTGAAGAATATTTGTACCAAGTTTCAAGTTGATATAAGATATATAGATAAGGTTTACACCCCATTTCACCCTCTTAGGGGTTGTTTTTCGAAAAATCCTTTCTTAGTGCAAGCACCTCTACACCCCCTAAGGAATATACCTTAAAATTTTCATATTTACATCTTCAAAGGTTGCGTTGATTGTCAATCAGTCAGCGGCACGGTTTTAATATATTTAGATAATATTCGTACTTACAACGGAGTAAAACATGAAACCGCGCTTGCGCAGATTCCGTTAATCTTCTGTTTATGCAAAATTTAATTAAATCTCAACACTAGCTTTACAAAGATTTACATTTAGTTAGGTAACTAACCAAATATGGAAAATCCTTTGCGGAAGGCAGTCCCAGCGGCATTGTGTTGTGGTAATTGCTTTGTTTCCGTTTTCACGTCGCGAAATGTCTTTCAGCAATCTTGTTATTTTCATAAATTATGCCTCGACTTCCTGCAAAGATCTTTCTTATTATATATATTACTTCAATTTTGTAGTTTTTAAATGTTCATAGGTTCAATATGCTTAAGTAGGCCACACATTTGTCCGAAGTTTCAATGTTAGATAGATTGCGTCACGAGGAAGGTTTACGAGTATTAAGGGGAAGTCAGCGATCAAAATCCAATGTTTAATCAAATTTTTCAAAAAACTATTTACAAAATTGAAAAAAAATAATTGATTTTAAGGATATGACAAATCCTGTCATTGTATTGAAAATATGATTAGAAACATTTTACTCTATAGAAAAAAATCCTAAATACACCTCTAAAAACTTTTTTTATAAAATTTTAGATTTTCTGGATTTAGATCTACTCGAAAAATGAGTGTTATTTTTTATTCTTTGCTGTGTATGTCTTTCACAATATAATAATGTCTACGAGTTGAAACTTGTCTTCTGTGAGAGAGATGTCGGTTACGTGACATGAAATTGTGAATAGTAAAGGAAACCTACGATGGAGTGGTTTTAGTGGATCATAATATTCATAAACCTTTTAAAAAAAAGTGCACCGACTTCAAAAATTTGCACTGAAAAGTAAGAAATAATAAATATTTCGTCGTAGAATTTGAAGACGGTTGGTGCCATATTCTATTCCGTTTTGTGACGGTCAGTTTTTCTGAGTTGACTCCCGATCCCAAATTATAGAATATCAACTTTTATCTTTGCAATCTTTATTTATAGTTGGAATCATAATGTTTTTATTTTTAAGCAATTTCAATGTGTGATAAAAAATACGTGAAATGAAGTGGGCTGCATGGGAGATCAATTGAACTTAATGACGTTGTTATCGTTATCAAATTCTGATTACTATCTTGATAATCATTATCTACTTACCTACGTAAAAATGTTATTAAATAAAGGCCACTATTCCTATAGCTATTTCATATTTCAAAATGGTGTGATATGGGGTATTTTCTGTCATAATGGGATTTTGCCAATTTGCATTTTTATACTCTACTAGCGGACTCGGCAGACGTTGTCCTGCCCAAACGTTGGCTTGCCTGCTATTTACTTTCCTTCGTCCGTGGAAAACAACTACTCCTACCCCTACCTCTACCCCTACCCCTACCCCTACCCCTACCCCTACCCCTACCCCTACCCCTACCCCTACCCCTACCCCTACCCCTACCCCTACCCCTACCCCTACCCCTACCCCTACCCCTACCCCTACCCCTACCCCTACCCCTACCCCTACCCCTACCCCTACCCCTACCCCTACCCCTACCCCTACCCCTACTCCAACCACTACTATCATATGTCCTTCTCCTGGCTCTAAACTACCTCCCTGCCAATTTTCAGCTAAATCGGTTCAGCCGTTCTTGAGTTATAAATAACCTAACTAACCTACCTGGCCTACCGACTCTGGAATTAACACATTTCCGTGGTAGAAAGTATAATACAGCGCCATCTATTGACGTTTGCAAATACATTTTAGTACACATGTAAAACTCAAGATGACGCCATATATTAACAATTAAAATTTATAATTTTAACTACCCCTACTCCAACCCCTACCACTATCCTATGTCCTTCTCCTGGCTCTAAACTACCTCCCTGCCAATTTTCAGCTAAATCGGTTCATCCGTTTTCATGTTATGTCGTGACAACGGAAAACGGGTTTCATTTTTATATATATAGAAGATGAACTTTATTGAATAGCAATAAGGTTCAAATTGACTCTGTTATTATGGGAAAAAGAAAAGGGCTGTTTTTAGGGGTTTTTCGGCAATTATTCGAATTGTCTCACCTTTAAAACCTTCCCTGGATATCTAGGAATATTTTAAGACTAAAATCAGCCAAATCGGTTCAGCCGTTTTCATGTTATGTCGTGACAACGGAAAACGGGTTTCATTTTTATATATATAGATAATACATTTCTCACACAATTTCTGTCAAATTGTATACAAAAAATATTTTCATAAAATTATTTAGTTGGTGCAGTTTTTCAAAAGTTTTAGAACTGCCATATAAGTAACCATATAAGCTTTTTTTTTAATATTTATGTTACATATGGGATAATTTCTAAACAACGTCTCATGCGGTCTTATATAGGTCGGAAGTTGCAATGCCATCAAAATTAGGTTAGGTAGAGGGATATTTCGAATTAACAAGTTTGGAGTTCATTTTAAGTTTGAATTAGAATTAGCAGCAGTGCACGCTGTATGGGCATTGGGCGTGGAATATGAAAACATGATTTGCTGAAGTTAAATTCGCCACATTATTTTTATGACCTAATTTTGCTGGTGTGATTTCTTTATAAATAAACTTGCATACTCCTCCTCTGCCCCGTTTTCCAGGTACAGATATATATTTACCGTATGCGTTTAGAATACCTGCTCTTTGTTTCAGGGGTTCGAAGATAAACAATAATTTAGACATTATCTATCGTTAGTCCACAATGTAATCTATCACTCCATAAAATTTCTGCATAATCTATAAATCCATACTAATATTATAAGTGCGAATGTCCGTCTGTCTGTCTGTTACGATTTCACGGATAAACCACTGAACCGATTTGATGAAATCTTAAAAGGAGAAAGCTTGTACCCGAGGGTCCATCGATAGTGATATATCCTTCTTTCTACTGACAACTCTTATGTAATCTATAAATTTGTTTTGACTTGTGTGTTTTTTGATAGATAATTGATTGTGAATGGAGCCATAAGAAGTATAAATAAAGCATTAATTATGTATGTTTAATTACTTAAATACATAGGCTACTTTTTTAATCCACCCCCTAAGGCTAAGGGCATATAATAGGGAATAAAAGTTAGTATGAAGTATGAATTTAATAAGTTGTTGAGGCATATAGGTAGAGAGATGGAGACAGAAAGTGGTTGTAAGCACTTGCCGGCAGAAAACCTCTTTTTCGTGTAGTCTGAGCTCTTCTTGGACCCCTAGTCCAGCGCTTGTCAGTATTGTCAGATTTAGAAGAAAAAAAAGACCTCTCCCACCAGCTGACAGAAAATAAATGAACATCATTTGTGGGCTGTGGGCACCTCTCGGCCTAAAATGGATCTCCGAATTTTTTTTCGAATCTTTTCAACCTATATTTGTTTTAAGTTTTTTTTAACAAACGATTCCATTAGAAAATAAATCACAGCAACAATATTTATTTCTAAATAATTTCTATAATAACAATATTTCAGCAAATACCCTATTGTAAAGTAATGTATGTGACAAACCAGAGTATATCCAAAGTGCTGTACGAGTTAGAATGTTCCGCCACTTAGCTAGCCTAACAACGGGAAACTGTTTCTGACAATTTAGCTTTTAACGCATTCCTGCACATACTCAACAGATAGAGAGCGTTTAAAATTATTGTCATAATAATAGAAAATAATATATTACAGTGGCCAATTAAAAAGGAAAAGAGGAAATAAATTGCAGGAAGTGTTTTTAATAATCTGAACTATGTAGTTACTAATTTACGGCTAAATTGATTTGGATGACCCATCCAGCGGAAGACAAATAACATAAGTTCCTTTTTGGTATTTTAATATTAAAAGACCTGTTACTATAGTACACTAGTCTTAGTTTGACGCTTCATCAGGCAGATGGCCACAGCTTATGGAGGAAGAATATTATTATGGAGCGGAGTCGCGTACTCTGATCCTCAGTAGGTAATGAAAGACCTAAGGAAGGAGTTTAGTATAGGATGCTAAGTTTAACAAGGGCTCAAATAAGTAGATTTTTATCATCTCTCATTAGTCATTACAATACTTGAAATGTGGTGCTGGAAAAGAATGCTTGGGATATTGTGGACGGAATTCTGTACCAACGTCTCTATACTCCAAGAACTCTGCATAAAGCAGCGACTATCCACATACATGCCCGTAATCTTGCCTTGGTCACGTGTCGCGACGTGAAGGTGCTTCCATTGAGCCTTTGGTGCTTCAGGGCAAGGTTGAAGGTACTCGGGCGCACGGACGATCACCTATGCGATGGACGGGTCAAGTGAGGGCTGGAAGGTTTTGTTAAGCGAGTGCACCAGAAGGCAGCTGTCAGGGAGAAGTGGCGACGTATTGTCAAGCGCGCCACAAATTCTGAAATGACGATCGCGACCGCTCAGCCAAGAGCGTGAAGAAGACAAGACACCCTTGGACACACCAGGGATTACAAAATAATGGATGCAAAGCCCATAGCGTAGTGCTAACTATATTTAATAATATCCTGACAGCTCCTATATCACTTTTTTTTCTGGGATAAACTAAATGGATAAAGAGAAAACGGAGGCAAAGTTTAACCACCCATATTTCCTATTCAATAAAACCAATTGAAAAAATAACAGCTATTTCACTTAGATATATTGAATAAGTAACTATATGCTAAATTACAGTGACACCAGGTTGGGAATATAGTTTATCTCCATACAAATTATGGATATAGGGCTCTTAATCAGAAATTCAAATCTATAATAGGACAGGACGACTCAAATAACACCTTTTTCATATAGGTCAACTATTGCAAGATAAAAATAAAAGTTTCGTACGAAGAGATGAGGTAAACTGATATTAATGAGTTTGGGGATTCTCGGTATCGAATCCCGCAATTAATCAGGATGGCGCCTTACCCACGCTGAGTCCAGGATTATTGCGAAATGTGTGGCTTAGCTGGTAGGGCTAAACTTTTATTATCTACCAAGAATTGGCCTTTTCTTCGCATTGGGTGTAATAATTTTATACTGAATTTTGGTATTTGGTAACGCCTGCGTGGCTTATAGAGCTATTATAATTTTTGAAATTGAATGCGATGATTTAGGTAGATTTATGATTTCTATTAATATCCGAAATAGGCCTGTATTTTCATTAAAATATAGGCCTAAAAATAGGTAGGTATAAGTCGGTGTAAATAAAATTATATTTTTTACTTATTCTGAAAGTTCAAGTACCTATATAATGACACTTCTTTAATATTAATAAAACAATTAATTATTTAAAATTTGAAAGAAAAGTTTGCCTTCGAATTTCTCGAAATGTTTAAATTTATGAACTGTCTATTATTTGAACTAAACACTTAATCGGTTACCTACATTTTTAATTACAATTCAATTTAAAAGTAACGATTTATTCCCCATACAAATCTCTAATAAGGAACACCACGTATTTATTTAATTATGTTTTGATACTAATTGTGAATATAGTTGAAACCTAGATAGAATAGGATGTATTATATTGACACACAATTCAACCGACGCGGCGACGGTCACTTGATATTCCGGTAGAACAGGTTCTAAAAATCTTAGTTCTAGAAATACGAAAGACATGTCTTCTTTTCTTGGAGTCATTATAGGTTTAACCTATTTTTATCATAATAATAAATAAAAAATCTAAATAGTCGGTTTTTTTGAGAATGATCTGTGAAATTAGTTGAATATTGCTATTTATATTTACGTAGGCGCTTTAATTAACTATGTATATTATTGTAAATACTCAATAGGGGTATAGACAGTAAAAGAAAATTAATACACAATAATAAATTTTTTATATAGTTTATAACGTATATAATCACTGAAAGTAATATTTATTTATTTGTTTAATAAATACTTCTTTTTTAATATCTAATTAAAAAATATTTAATTCATACTTCCGGTCACGTGACCGCAAACGGGAAGTGATGTCACTTTCACCTAAATGTCAAATAAATAACAACATAATACTAACTATATTATAATAATTGTCTGTCAATCTGTCACTGACTAAGTTATTTTCTTGTTATTTTAACCATAATTTTGTTGGTTTTCAAGATGTAACGTCATCATCGTTTTCCCGGGATTTGAAAAATAAAATTAAAAACATATTATACCTAAGTTTACAGCTACAATATAATAGTATTTCCAAAACATTGTCTACCCTATGGAAATTATATTTTATAATAATTAATGACATTTCCAGTGTAATATAGCTATGTACAAAATAATCCAAATACGATAAGCCGATTCACCGTAATCGAATAACAAAATATCTTTTAGATTTATAGTTATTTGAAAGTTAAACTAAAGTTTTATATAAGTACTTACTTTTCGCCCCCGGCATCGCCCGTAGATATTTTCGAATAAAATAAATGTAAAATCCGACTGCAGCGCCACTTATTACCGGGTCCAATTGTGAATCTCAACCATCCAGGGACCCCAAAGATATTAAAGAAAGCTAAATTATTGAGATTTACTAAGTCTAGAAGCTAGTCTGAGAGGATAATCCCTAACTGTAGTTTTTCCTGAGTTTGCCGATATTTTGACATAATTTCGAAAGCTACCCTAAAAAGCCTAGCATCAATTCTGAACTGTTTTATATTTTAAATATGGTAAAAGATCTTAGCTGTCCCCCACCCCCTAAATCTTGGATTGAAACCAAAATTCTCAATATAAATAGTGTAATGAACATTAAATTATTGTCTTCTTTTATAATATAAAATTTTTTTTTTCTAGATCGATGATAAAAATCGACTAAACCGATTTTGTTACTCATTGCGCGATTGATCAATGTTCCTTATTCGGCGAATTGTGTCAACGGGTTAAGTGATATTCCAAGAGGCATCGACAATCGAATATGTATTAGTTGATGGCAGTTCCCCAGGTGGGGATCGAGTGTCCCTACCACTAGTATGATAGGTGATTTTGGGGATGAAAACGAATTCAAATCTTTATACCTTGTAGTGTGGCCAGAGACACCAGTGTCCACTTGACGCCAGTTATCCATATTCAACAGAACATGTGGCAAGCCTATTGTTGCACTTAACAGACGTAAATATCTGTTATTTATAGAAGAAGTGCGGACGTCAGTTTTACGTTCTCTCCGAAGCTTTACTATATTGTAAAGAAGTAAAGTTTGGTCGTAGGAGCTCTCAAACCTCTGATCTGATTCTGAAAATTCTTTGACTATTAATAGAAAGAATATTGTGTGTACTTTTAACATTGCCTTCGATCAATAATTTTATATATCTATATCTATACTTAGTCTATACTAATATTATAAAGATTTGTATTTTTGTATGTTTGTTACGAATAAACTCAAAAACTACTGGACGGATTTTGATCATTCTTTCACCATTAGAATGCTACATTATCCCTAAGTAACATAGGCTATATACCATCACGGCATGACGACGGGAACGGGTGGGCAGAGGTGAACATGAAAAAAGCCATGTATGAAGTGTATGTTTGCCAACATTCTGAAATAGACACGTAGGGGTAGGGGTAGGAGTAGGGTTAGGGTTAGGGGTAGGGGTAGGGGTAGGGGTAGTGGTAAGGGTAGGGGTAGTGCAAGCAAGCCATTATCTATGAGTGGTGTAGGGTATATTTTATTTTGTTCGAAAATATCCACGGGCGAAGCCGGGGGCGGACAGCTAGTGTTAAATTAAAGTACACCTAGGTCGTCTTATGCCAGCATTTCCTTTCACTTCTGCCATATAAATATTTTTAGAATGACTCCTTATCGGATTATGCACATAAGAATTTATAAAAAAATCCATGCGTTACCAGTTAGCGTTTGTTCTCATCTAGACTATTGCGATCAGCCGCGCCATCATTCTCTACAGCCTGTAAGTTCAAAAATAAATATACTATGTATAATGTAACATATGGATCCTACAAGAGTCGAGCTAATAATTTATCTTATCTACTCCTGTATCATAAAATTGGTATATAGCAGGGATCGAATGCAAGTCCACCTAGTTAATACCATGTCGCTTAGTGGGGAACTAGCCACAATAATAAATGAATATTTTACTCCATATTGTTTTATTTCGAGTTTTCAAATAAAGTAAAGATATAAAGTAATGAGTAAAAAGGAATGACATAAGGAAAAGGAGCACGAAATATCATGCTCCTTTATAGTATATTTTATTAGCTTGTTGCAATTTGTTCACGGTATTAAATTATTGACATTATGAAATAGGTGTGCTACTTAGCAATGCTAAAACGGAATTGACTAAAAATGGAAGAAAATAAACAAATAGCAGACACTGTTCCAAATTCAGATTGTTTTGAAAAATTCCTAAATTATATGTAGTCAGTAACTTATTTTGTAAGGAGGTTAACAACTATTTTTGCAAGGAGGTTAGCAAAAACCTCATTAAGAAAAAGTGGTCTCATTTATTAACTAAATGAGCACAACGTTACAACCAGATATCTTAACCACTCGGCCACTGACACACTTATTATATATTGGGGAAGCTTTATTATCGCCTACTAGTTTTCCGGGCAACTTTTCAACTGTCACCAGGCTGTATCTCATGAACTGTGATAGTTAGACAGTTGAAATTTTCACAGATTATGTATTTCTGTTGCCGCTATAACAATAAATACTAAAAAACGGAATAAAATAAATATTTAAGGGGGCTCCCATACAACAAACGTGATTTTTTTGCTCGATATTGATAACGGCAACAAGTAGACGCTTGAAATATTCAAAGAATATTGAGATATATTATTCAATTTAAAAATAAATAATTAAATTAAAATAATATATATATGTATTTAAGGGGGGCTCCCATACAACAAACGTGTTTTTTTCCCCCCGTTTTTATAGATACTGGTACGAAACCCTTCGTGCACTAGTCCGACTCGCACTTGGCCGGTTTTTTATATAGATTTGTAATATAAGAGAAATGTAAGAAATAGGTTTATTTAAAAGTGATAACACGTTTTTTTTGACACATTTCGGTATGATTTTGCTTAGAATAATAAATTATTCTAAGTGATTTTGGCTGATTTTCATTGTCATGCTGACCAGTATTGGCCGAAACAACACAGTTGTATGGCCTCTAAATTTTTCTAATTCCTTATTACCTACTTATAACATTTAAAAAATATGTTAGTAGGTAGGTAAATTAAATATTATATAATATATTTCTACATACAAAGTTTAAATTTAATAAAAATTAAAAATTAAACACAGTGAACCCCATGAGTGGCTCTCTAATCATGAATATGTAGTGATACATACTCATAAGTAGAAAACCTTCTCGAAATCACTGTCCTGCAGTAAAGAAATAGGTCACATTCTAGTGGTGTAGGTTATTGAGCCCAAAGACATGTGTTTATATAATATTACAAATAGAAAACCGTGCCAAATTCTGGAAATAAATTCAATGTCACGCAGTGTTTTTGTTTTCAGGATATATATTTTTTTTACCTGTTTCATATTCGCTGAAAAATATTATAATTGCAAAAGTTTGTTTGTTTGTTTGTCTTTCTTTAACGTCAAAACAGAGCAACGAATTGAAGTGATTTCTTGCACAGATGTAGTTGGAAAGCTATACTTTCTATCCAGGAAATACTTCGAGATAAATTCTCATGTAACATTTAAATCATAAGTATCCTATCCTATCCTACTAATATTAGAAACGCGAAAGTCTGTGAGGATATGGATGGATGTTTATTACTCCTTTACGCAAAAACTACCGGACGGAATTTGATGAAACTTTACAATGTTATAGCTTATACATTAGAATAGCACATAGGCTATAATTAGCCAAAAAAAGGTGCGGTAGCATATATCTGTAGCACTAGCATACCATATTGTAAACGTGCGAAGCCGGGGGCGGGTGTACTAGTATTAAATAAAAATACTTCAATGGAGTTGCAGCCATGGTTCCCAGAACTGATGCGGTATTTCCTCGTTGAATGGCGAGGGATATGCGCTGGCGAAAGTATAATGAGGCTCACCGGTCGCAGGACTTTCAATTAGGAGTTTTTTATAACATAATTATTATACACCTTGGGCATAAGCGTCCAGAAATCAACAGGACTGGCCACCTCAAATATCATCGGCTAAAAGAGGGATCCTTGGTCTTCCGCTGGGTACCCCGGGAACAATAGCACGGTTTCGGGAGCCGTAAGGAAACCCGTGAAGAAAAAAAAATCATATAGATTTAGCAAATCAAATTTTCAAGGAGTCAATGCGTTCTATATAATAGACCCTTACGCCAATGTCCTCCAAGTGTTAATAATACATTAAAAACTAAAATAATGCAAACTGAATACATATTATTTATATCTTGTATTCTTTATAATGATTATGCCATAATTTATTCAGTTAGCAGCGAACGGGTCAGAAGTACCTAAGTACATCGGTGTTTTTGTAAACAAATGTTTTAAATTAAATTGAAACACTAGGTCGAATTAATTGAGATCGGAATTTTTGTTTGCTTATTATAATATCAGTTCTGCTTCGCCAGTTTGTCAAAATCTAATCAAAATCGGTTCAGCAATTTTGAAATAGTACCACACAATCATTATAGAAATTAAAAATAATCAAAAACTGCACTCTCATATACACAGTAAGTATATAAAAATATTTTTCGTTAGTCTCGCATAAACTCGAAAAATGGCTCGACCGATTTTAATGTTTTTTTTTGTGTGTGTTTAAGTGGATCCCTGGATGTTTAGAATCTAAACTTTAGATTCACAATTGGACCCGGTAGGCGGCGCTGCATTCTGGTCTTATAAAAAATAAATTATAAATTGAAAAAGATGCCCGAGTTGGTGAGGATTTGGGTCCAAATGATGCACCAGCATCAGGTCAAGGTTGTTGTAATATCATTGTAGTCACAGGATACTAAATTTCGAATCGATCCGACCAGTAAGTTCGTCACATCCCTTCAACGACTAGAAAAGAGCTGATGATCTTCAAACGACTTAACAGATTTTCTTGTATCCATAGCTAAGAACACTCTCGATCAAGTCGCCTTTCAAACAAACAAAAATTAAATCAAAATCGGTTCATCCGTTTAGAAGCTATGATGCCACAGACATGACACACAGATACACACGTTAAACTTATAACCCCCTGTGCAAGAGTGGGGCGCTAGTAACATAATTATAATAAAATAATTATGTAGAATTAAATGAACTATCTACGAAAAAGTGTGTGGTAGCATTACGTTTATCTTTAGGTAATAGATAAGTAGTAATAAATAGCGTAGGTAAGTAATTACAATTTAAATGACGAAATAAAACATAGATAATATTTCACTGCTGGTTTTTATATAACCAATTTATTTATTACACTAGCTAAGCCCTCTTAGTTAGAATAGATAGGTAACTGAGATTTTTTTATTTATTTATTTCTGAAACCTACTTCTCGTATCTGATGAATTTTTAGATTACTTTTCATACATTTCTATTCAAATTAAGGTTAAAAAAAATTCACGGGTTACCTTACAGCTCCCGGGGAACCCGGGGAAGATTTTTTGAGGCTATACCTAACGAGTGGCCAGCTTTGTTGAGGTATGTAGATGGAAAAGCCTCTTTGTACGGTTTGTCGGATAATGTACCTACATAGATTTTTTATTATAAAAACCCATTGGTACATGGTCGGATGTGGGGATCGAAATCGCGACTTCTCAGTTGTGAGCCGACGTTTTACCCACTCGACCACCGGACGCTACAAATTTAAGTTAAATACTTGTTTAATTCTAACCTAATTTAAATAAATAATTAAATCTATTTACAAAGCCAAAGAACTGGGGACCTTATAGAAGAGGTACCACACAGAAAGTGTTATGCAATCCACAAGATTATGTTTAATATATTCTACTTCTAAATCTAAAACAAAATTAATAAACATGTACCAATGGGATTTTTATAATTAAAAACTTATGCACATAATCCGACAAACCACACTTAGAGGCTATTCTACCTAAATATACTTCAACAGAACTGGCCACTTGTTAGGTATGTTTAGTCTCTCAAACATCGGCTAAAAGAGGGAGATTTGGTTTTCCGCTGGATACCGTGGCACCATAAACGGTTTCGGGAGCTGTAAGGCAACCCGTGAAAAATAAAAAATAAAAAACTTTCTAAATTATCATAATTAACATTTTCTTAGGGATTCTACGTCATGTCATGGCGACCGACGCACGCGTTCCGTCAGGACGTGATGGGGAATCCGATTACAGTCGAACACAGTCGATTTTTTGTTTTATTTTTAAAATGTTTTTTTTTTAATTCTAAATTAAAACTAAGGTTTGTAATAGTACCTACTGCAGTATATACATGGATATTGTAAAGTATCCAGTATCCACTTGTCGTCTCGGACGTCACTCCACGCAGGATAGCGGGGAGGTGGGGCATTGGGGGAGTGTCAGTTGCGTACCGATAATACCTAACTACCTACGTCCTACACAAACAAGAGAGACAATCAAAGAGTATAGATTGTACACCTACCTATTAGAAATACCTTAGGTTGTAGCACGCAAAATATACTAAAGTTCATTGTACTTATGTTACCAAAGACTAATGAACTGTGTCCCTAAAAATATAATTTATATCATGTTATCTATTACCAACATGTATTAGTATGTACAAATAAATTAAATTCAAGTGCCTGTCTGTGATTAAAAAAATAATATTAATATCTAAGTGGGACATACCTACTATTTTTACAGTTTTTGTTTGTTCATGCATCCAGCATGGGCTCCAAAAGTAATTTTGGCTTCATCGAAGAAAAATGTATTTTTGTGAAGTTTTATAATTATTATTGTGAAATTAATTAGTAGGTATAGGAAATCTTTTACACATTTACAACTTAATTAAAATGTACCTACAATAATAAATCATTACAATAAAATATATCTACAATGCTAAAAATTATATAAGTATACAAATAAACCTATCAATAAAAAATTTCATCAAGATCGCTGCCTTCTGGGAGGGTGCCCATAAAGCTGGCTGCATTGCCACGTTGAATGGCGATGCTGATCCTTTGTGCCAAATATGAGCCAGCTCTTTGGTCGTGGGACACCTCTACCAATCTTTTGGCGATTTCTTTATAGAGGTGTCGTACGCTAGGTCCCCACGGGCCCAGTGTTTCCACCCCAAACGCCCCAAATATGTATTCTTCAGGAAGAGATGCGTATTTGCGACGTTTGGCAGCTTCGGCTTTGCAAGCGGCAGCCCCAGCCTCAATTGATGTGCATGGAAGGTGAGACGGAGCGAGGGTGTCCACACATGTTGCGTCCCATACCAATGATCGCCCCCTTCCATCGGGCCTTTTGCCATCATCTCGTGCCAGCCCTTTAGGTTCCAAAATGGCTGGCGCTTTAATGCTGACGAGGGCCCGACGAATGATGTCATTAAGGCTGGCGTGTCTTGCAATGCGTCCTGAACTACTTTATATATATAGGTATATTATTTAGTTAATTTGAAGTTTTATTTATTTATTTTCTGTATTAGATCCATTAAAAATATTTTTTTCTTAGTATGAATATCACAATATAAAAAAAAAAAAAATCTAAACATTTATTAGTATTTAGATAGAAAAAGTAGGTACCTTTATTCATCTCAATGAACTTGTCATAAACTATCAACTATTCGCCTAAATATTGTTTTTTAAAGAATTTTAATTAGCTACAAGTAGATTGTGATATGAATTTTTCACGAGTATCTAATAATATATTTCCCGGGTTAAAGTGTCACTCTCCGGCACTCCAACTATCGTGAAAAAAAAGGCAAACACAGTCATGGGGACTGCGACAGAAGTGAAAACTATATATAACGTTTAATAACGCCATCTAGCGATCATTTCACAATGTACCTATCTGTGTTCGGACCGAAGAATTTCCGCCCAGAAATACGCAGCACACTAAATTCTGCCCGGACATTCTCGAGTCGAGTAGGTATACTCGGGCCGGGCAATTCATGGTCTTGTACCGAAAACATGTCGCGAACATAAGTTGCGAATCTATAAGATTTCCCTTACTAAAATTATATTAGCAGGTAATATTAGTAAAGTGATACTTAAGTACGCAATAACACAATTAGTGCTTATACCTACATAAAAATAATATAGATTATTCATAGAAACATTATATTTTATTTACTAACAGCTGATAAACTGTAATGGTTAGAGATAACTGAAATCCGAACCGAAGCTTTATCGTTAATAGATCCATGCGCCAGGCCTACGCAGTTTGTTTGCTTTTAATTTCATGCGGGAGAAGCCTGGGGCCAAAGTTAATTATAACTTTATACGGATTTCCTAAACATTTCCAGTTTCAAACTTTCGTTCTGTACACATCAAAGCTCACAATCGATTATCTATACACTATAAATGGTAAAGTGTATTTATTTGTTCTTAGAGAAACGAATCGACGCGATTTTGCAGTTGGATGGCCGGAGATTTGTCTAGTAGGTATACTTATTATCCCGGAAATATTTTTGGATAAATTCTAATATCAGATTTCAAATATTTCCACGGGCAAAGCCGGGTGGAAACTAGCTAAATAAATAAAATTGAAGTGTTTGTCTGTGATTTCAAACTAGATAAGTACCAATATCTATTTACCATAGATTTAGTATAGTCGCTCAGGCGCTCTATAGATTGGCAATAGCGAGACAGATAGACGAGACCGTTTTTTCAATACTGTAACAGCATAGCGTCAGTAGTAATTTCGCTTATTTTTGTAAAATATCCTGTTTTAAGTATAATTTAGTGTTTAATAGACGTGATTAATTATGGTTAATGCAGTGCTAAGTGCTAATCTAAGATGAAAAATCCACAAAATTACACATTTGTCACGCACTCTGATGTATTAATTTTTTGGACTCGTTCTAATCGCGATATTACCAATGTTATTTACACTATATTTTTTCGTTCGTTCTACTTTTAAAGGGCTTTAGATTAACGAACTTATAGTAATATATTACTTAAAAAATATAGTCATGGTGTTATCTAATAAATCAACAGGTAGCATATATACCAAATTAATAAAATCCAAGTGACTGTTTGTGATTTTAAAATCAATATCAATATCTAAGTGGGACATTTAGATATTATTTACACGATTTTCTATAAACATTTTTTTTAAAGTTCAACGATCTGGGTAAACATAAACACTCTATTAAAAACTAGCAAAAACCGCCTGGCTCCATGATTAAATCAGATCTATGGTACCAAATTATTGTATTGTCATCAGAATTACATACACTTGCAAATGGGGCATCCATTAATTACGTCAGCTCAAAATAAAATGTTATTATTTTTTCTTCTCTTTAAATGTCACAACACAACTCATGGTTAAAAACATTTATTTTAAGAGTATGAAAAAGAGTAAAAAAGAAACATAGAGTTTTTAAAAAATAAAATGGTATTTTGTCAGTTACAGGTGAAACTAATATAAAAAAGCGTTTAATAAATAAATAATTCTGCAGTTTGAAATGCTTAGTAATCTATGAAACGCAAGTCAAGTTTTAAAGGTTTACTAAACCTAAACGTTATAGATAGAGCATAGCATAATCATTATAACGTTCATATGGGCCATTTGTACTGAGGAATGTATGAATAGAAAGTATATACTAATAATAAAGGTATATATGAAGAAAAGCAGTTTATACGCTGGTTTGGACACGTTGAAAGAATGAAGGATGAACGATTGACTAAAAAGGTTTATGTGGCTGAATTGAAAGGAAATGCTGGCAGAGGACGACCTAGGAGTACTTTTATTAAACATATAAAAAAATTATTGATCAATGAAAATATTAAAAGTACACACAATCGCCGAGCGTGTATGAAAGGTATGGTGAATATAAAAGAAGCGAAAGAGGTATGTCAGGCTCGTAACAAATGGCATTCGATTGTCTCTGCCTACCTCTCTTGGGATAAAAGGTGTGATGATAGATAAATAGATACAAAGTTAATGAAGGTATTTGCGTAGTTTATTAAAACCTCAGAATAAAGAACAAACCAGATTACGTAATACGTATGCTCACTGAATCTATATATATAAAAAAACAATTTCTGCCTGTATGAAAGATCATCACTTGAGAACAGTTCGACCGATTTGGCTGTTTTTTGTTGTAAGGACAATCTTTCTAGGGAAGGAAAAATTTGAAAATCCAGGAAAAACTGTAAGTAATTTATCTATGGGATTTTTTTTAAGTTAAATGGCACATAATAAAAATAAAAGCGTCATGGCGCGATTTTCCGCACTTGTCACGTCATACTTTTCGCCACGATTTACCAATTTTGGGATAATTTCATAATATATGTTCTTATTCATTTTTCTTATATTACTTTATGATCACTTAACTGTTATTCATTTGAACGATTAAAATACACTAATGAATATCAGAATATCAATAGCTAAGTACTTAATTGAAAATTAATTGCAGAAAATTACAGATCAAATTATCTACCAAATTCAGTTCACACAAATAAATACTTAAAATATTATATGAAAGAATCAATAGAAGGATAATTAAGGAAGACCGTTGGTGTGGGACGCTACCTGTGTCGATACATTGGCGGCTTCTCACGTCCAGGCTACGTCTAATAATGCTGGTGCAGCAGCAACAACAACAGCTGAAAACCTCAAATGGCGTAAGTACGCATCCCTTGTACAAGATTACTCATTTGCGGCATTTGGGGTTGAAACCATGGGTCCGTGGGGCCTCGGAGTAAAGAAATTATATAAAGAATTATCATGTCGTCTAATCGACATTTCAGATGACAAGAGGGCTGGAGCATACCTAGGGCAACGAGGAAACGCTGCTAGCCTTCTTGGCACTTTACCGCAGGACAGTGATTTCGATAAGGTTTTTCTACTTATGAGTATATATCACTATATATTCCTGATTAGAGAGTGGGGTTGCCCGTGTTTTTTTTATAATATTTAAAACAAAATTTAAAAAGGCTCTAAGGCTTGCAAAATGTATAGTAATAGTGATACAAATCACTCTATTATACTCGTAGCTAATGATTATCACAACAACTTGCGTGATAAATCAAATTATATTTATGGAAGTAATCTGATTTTTACAAATAGTACCTATTTGATAACGATTTTAGATATTTCCATTAGCCAAACACTTTATACTTAATATTACGGATAGATAATGACCGTCACACACTCTTATTAAGATAAGATTATAAAATTTATGTGTCGACGTGGCATGTCCGGCTTTTTTAAATTTCTCATTTCTAATATGAAAATTAACATTTACTAATTTAGTTTACAAACGAAGTGTATTTTTCTTTGCCTATCTCCTTACCTAAATAGCGCCATAATAAAAATAATAAGGTTTAGGTTTTCCTGTCATTTAGAAGGAAAGCCCTACATTCCCAATTTTTTTTTCAAAATTTTAGGCCCAGTAGTTTCATAGGTAAGGGAGGGGGGAGGGGGAACGGTAAATTTTTCATATATTTTCTACTACTATTCATTTTAAAATTATAAAAAAATATATATTTGTATTCCTTATAACGAACTCTTTCATTTGTTATGTATCACACAATGCACATGAAAAAAAAAATTGATTTGGATCATGAAACTCTGTATAATTTTAAATATGTAACAAGTTTCAACTTTTTTCGTCCAGTAGATTCAGAGAAAATAGGCTGTGACAGACGGACCGACAGACATAATGCTGTAATGGTCCGTCTACACGCTCCGTCTTGACTGCACAGTTAAAATTGCACAATTACGGACGGAAAGACGGAACACCGAAGAGTGTCCACAGGCTCGCGCAAACCTCATTTTTTATCAAATTTTTCAGAAAACATGATCTATTTACGAAACTGAAAAAAATAATATTGATTTTAAGGATATGACAAATATTGTTATTGTTTTGAAAATATGATCTAAATACACCTCTGAAAACTTTATTTATCAAATTTTATGGCTATAACCATTACAAAAATTAAAATGAATATTTTTTGGTAATTATCTATCGTTTCATTGTAAAATTATTATTCTATTTCTATTTTTTTTCAAAATGGCTCCATCAGGGTTTTGATGATTCCGCCAATGTCAAGTATTATAGACGTCACAGTAACAATAAGCCGATAATCGGTAGGTAGAATGCTCCCGCCGGCCGCAATATGTCCTATTAATCACTGACTAATCACAACCATCACAGCACGGACGGGATTAAACTGGATTCCCCAACACGTCTTCGCGGCGCGTGCGCTTTCCACCAAAGCGTGTCGTGGAATCTCATTGTAAAATTATTTCTATTTTGTATAAGTTTTTTTTAAATTGCGTTTTAAACAAAAAATATCGCTTACGTTGAATCGCTTACTATTTCTATCCTGCTCGCGTGCGCGTGATTTTAGATAAATGCGTTCTGCTCTTTCATCAAAGGGTTTCCGTTTTTTCATCGAAGATGTACGAAACCCTAAAAACACTTTAAAACAATTAAAATGTCACATTGTGAAACCTAACCTCTGAAAAATAAATAACCATTAAATTAATAATTACATTAAATAAATATTAATTACTTCAGTGTAATAATTAAATAATGTATTTGTAGAATAACATATAAATGTCAACGATATTGTTTATGTAACATAAATATAACACGAGTCCATATAGAGTGTGGACGAAAAATCTATTTTACTATTTTTAATGGAAGACAGCTGTGAATTTAGATAAGAACAAATCCCGGTAAAACTTTAGACATAGGGAAAAAATATCATTCCCCGGGAAAATTGTATTGTTATAAAACAATTATCGAAGGCAATGTTAAAAGTACACACAATCGCCGTGCGTATATGAAAGGTAATGTAATATTTGAAATAAATAAATAAATAAATAAAATAAACATATAAAAACATACCTTAGTTTTTATTTTACATACCGAATTACTCTGTCAATACACCTCACTATAATTATACTTTTAAATAGAAGTCTATTATTTTCAGAAGCGCGAACGCTATTTACCTGGCGGTACATTTAACATTTCTGTATAATATGTAACTACCTAAATGTGTACCTGGCCACACTACAACAATATATTTAATAGTGTGTGTAAAATAAAATTGACACATGGCAATTTTCTAAAATTCAAACATAAATATTTTAAGCTTAATTTTGCCTTCATTAGAGAATTAGTAGCAATACCAAATAGGAGTCGATAGCCTATCTGGTAGAAAGTTGTCCCGGGCTTAAATTAGCACTCGTTAAAAAAAAACTTAGCTCTAATTTTCTTTAAGAATTTGTGCTTTAATCGACTCCTCGTGCTTAGGAGGGCACGTAAAGCCGGCGTCGGCACTTCTTCTAAAAAAATAACAAATATTTACGTCTGTTAAAAAAGTGACACATCTAGGTCCATTACCTAAATGCAGCAACAGGCTTGCCGCCTGTTCTGTTTAATATAATTTTATTTTTCATTTGGTCCATGCTATATATTTGTTTTAAATTTATTACATACACACACGCCCACACGCGCACACACACACACAAACACACACACAAGATGTATCTAAAGGTGCTGTGATCGCTTTTGTTGTTTTTTTTTTTGTTGTTTTCTATTAAGTTAGACATAAAAATTGTTAACCTTTTTGGCTTCAAGATTAGTTATTTTAAGAATAGATAATCAAGTTTTTTTTTAATTAGTTGCTGTGGTTTATGTAATAAATAAATAAATAAATAAATAAATATGGACAACTGGTAAAAAGTGAACTCTATTACTGTTATCTCTGGCCACACAGCAAGGTATAAACTCCGTGAAGGTGTGTCTTTGTTTGTTTTGTTTGTAGTAGCAATTTTGAATTGCCTTGAATTATCTAGTTTTAGTTTATTAACATAATTATTATAGATTATATTATTATACTTCTTATTATTGGTAGTTGATAACGAGTTGCGTATTTATCAAAAATTCATTATTATCTAATGTTTGTCGTAGTGCGCTCGCCCGGCAAAAATAATATTATACGACTGGTAGTCCGACGCGCCGGTTGTGTGTAACTTTATTTTTATTGTTTTGCTTCGTAGTTTGCCTCTAATCGACATTGAAGCAACTCAGGAACAAACTCCTGCCAACATACTATTGTATACTAAAAGTGATTCATTGGATCGGTCAGTTGCCTCAAGGGAACGGAAACAGATGTGTTATGGCCATATAAGTCCTGTTTAACTAAATTAACACAAAATGACTGTGACAGCTCAGCAACCCGTATTCACTGTTGCGGAGACAAAAATCTCGACCCCAGAAACTGTTGTGATAGAAGACAAAAGGAGTAAAGTTGTAAAATGGTGCGCGAAAAACTGGAAGGCAATACTTTCGGAATTAATCGCTACTTCTTCATTGATGCTGTTCGGTTGTATGGGAAGTAGCAAGCAGGCTGATAATATTCCTACACCGCCAATGTATGGGGCACTCGCATTTGGTACAATAGTTGCAATGAATATTCAAATATTCGGCCATATATCCGGAGCTCATATGAACCCATCCGTGACCTTAGGCGCTATAATATGGGGTAGCATGTCAATACCTTTAGGAATTATGTATGTAATAGTTCAATGTGCAGGAGCAACCCTCGGATTTGGATTGCTGAACTTATTATTATCAGAATCTGTAACTCCAGAAGGAATGTGCTCAACGTTAGTGCGAAGTGATTTGACTGTTTGGCAAGGGGTCGGTATTGAAATTGTGTTGACGGCTGCCTTGAACTTTGTGAATTGTGGAGTGTGGGATTCTAGAAACAAACACTTAGGTGATTCTGTACCAGTTAAATTTGGATTGGTGATTACTGGTCTTTCGTTAGCTGGAGGTCATTTGACGGCAGCTAGTATGAATCCAGCTAGAAGTTTGGGTCCTGCGATATGGAACAATACTTGGGATAATCATTGGGTATATTGGCTTGGACCCTTGGCTGGAGGTTCCCTTTCGGCTGCTGTTTACAAATATATATGGAAACCTAATACAACGAAAGGGGACTCTCCTGAAGAACAACCATTAGATAGACAGTGATTTAATTGTACAAATTATTTAGATTTCTGAATATAAGACTGTAAATAGAATGTTTACTGAACAATGTAAATTGTAAAAACAGGTGATGAAAAGGGATTTTGTAGTTTTATAAGTTTCGATATTATATGTCGTTTATGTTGATGTTTCTAGTTTTATTAAGTTTTCCTTAATTATAAATCTAAGTCCCCCGCCGCGTCTGCCTGACTGTGCCCTTTTCACGTAAAAACTACAGATTCTGTTGAGGTTTTCAATATTAGATAGATTGGTTTAGAAGGAAGTTTTACGAGTATTAAAAATTGACCTATAATGTTTAGGAGCTGATCATTAACAGACAAGTGAATCAAGTCTAGGAAAAAGTTAGCCCCAGCACGTGTTCATGGCGTATGCTGTCTAATCCGTCAGAGACAGATTATCTATCTATCTATCAATCATCACGCCTTTTATCCAAAGAGGGGTAGTCAGAGACATTCGAATGTCATTTGTTACGATCCTGACATACCTCTTTCGCTTCTTTTATATTCATCATCATACCTTTCATACATCCTCGGCGATTGTGTGTACCTATATACTTTTAATATTTCCATCGATCAATACATTTTCTATATGTTCAATAAAAATACACCTAGGGCGTCCTCTGCCAGCATTTCCTTACACTTCAGCCATATAAACAGTTTTAGTCAATCTTTCATCCTTCATTATTCCAACGTGTCCAAACCAGCATAAAATACTTTTCTTCATTTTAGTCACAACATTATCTTTTACTCCACATTCTTCTCTAATGACATCGTTCCGGATGCGGTCAATACGCTTTATATCACGCATTCTACGTAAAGAACGCATTTTCACTGCATTTGTCTTACTTTCATGCTTCTTATTCCGTACCCAAGTCTCGCTTCCATAAGTAAGTGATTGAACTAAAATCACAGACAGGCTCTTAAATATATTTATTTGCATATATCACACATAATGTGTAGAGAAACGTTGTAAGCAAAAACATTGTTTTTTTATAGACAAGATCCAACCGACATAGTTATAAATAACTACTGTTTACAATGCAGTCGTTAGTTTTATATTTTAATTTTGTTGTGTTGACATTGTACATTGAAAATATATAGAAATAGTTTCCCTATATCATAATAATACTACATATATGATGATGTAGACTCCATATACTTTTTGGACATTGGGGATATTGGGATATTTAATAGCCCAATAGGCTAGATGACTAAAAGAATCTAATTTTAGTCCGTCAGTTAGATTATCAGAAAATATTGGACACGTATTTTTTCTTTTGTCAATTAAACAAAAAATGATGAAGATATAGCCCGTTAAAATTCCGCGTGACGTCACGCCGTGGTACAATTTTTAGCAAGGCGTGACGTCACCAGCCCCCACTCCCAAACTTTGACGCGCTTTATTTCTGTATTTTTTTGTTTAATTGACAAAAGAAAAAATACGTGTCCAATATTTTTTGATAATCTAAATGACGGACTAAATAGAATAATATATTGTTTACCCTGTCATCTAGGTTATATAATAGGCTATATAACATCACGCCACGACCCAAAGGAGCGGAGCAGTAAGTTGCCTTCACGCGGGTGCAACCGCAAGGCACAGCTAATACTCGGCTTCACAACATTTTTATTTAGAAAAAAAAATAGTAACAGACTTTGATAGAGTACCTAACGTAATCAAGGAAAACACTTTATGCATGCACTTAGTTGTGTAGAAAAATGTAATATACCAAAGCCGTCTAACTTTTCCCTATTGTTTTCTTGGTCAAATCTATCGTAATTTTTATTTACGGTTCCGTAGGTACCAATATAGCTGAGAAACCATTTTGTTTAATTTCAATTCATATTAGTTATTTGTTCAACAATTGAGCAAAATTATTTTTTGCTGTGAGTGCCGACTTTAAATCACGAACTAGCGAAGTAGGTAGTCTAGAATTTTAATATACTACTAATAGAAGTATAATATAATACTGAGTACAGTGAGTGGTTTAAAGGCACGAGACATAAAAAACATTTGCTCTCGTGTGAAACATACAACTTTTCACCTCTACCAGCGAGAAAAGTGTTATAGGTAAGAAAAACAATTAAGTTAATATTTAACAATAAGTATGTTTACTATAGCTAACAAACCCTCATAAAACATAAAAAATATCAATATAGTTAAAAGTAAAATTACTGCAATTTTGAAGATTAAAAGTAACATTGCCTATGAGTAAAATTGAGTTTCTGACCGAACCATCGCCTAGTTTATTTTTTTCTAATTCCAAAAGGTGGTGTTTGAAATTCGAATCGCTCGCAGCAAAATCACTTTTTGCTGCGAGCATGAGTAAAAGTGATCTCGCAATAAAAAGCTACTTTGCTGCGAGTTTTTACGCACCAAAAGCGCCTTTTTCTTGCTGGAGAGGTGATAAAGTAATTTTTAATCAAAAAGTTAATATTCTATTTTTGGCTTAATTATGTTACCATAATGTGATGACAAAATGGTTTTTCTGGCCCATTAAGTAGGGATATCATGTTTCAATAATCTTATACTGCACAGTTTCAAAGATAACCATTCCGTTTTCCTTTGGCAGCTACGGAACCCTAATTAACTGTCAGTTATAGAGGAGTCGTATTTGGTAGAGCATTGGACTTGAGAAGTCCGCATAAAATCCGGTCCGGTATAGAAGCCGTGGATAAGAAACAAATACATTCCAAATGCAGCTGTAATCTTTTCTTTTTATATTTTAAATGTTATGCTGTTAAAATATTTACTCACACGATAAGATGATAATAATTGTGAGGACGTGGCACTGTAACCGTGGCAGGTAACAAATTTCCGTGATCATGATGTAGGTATTATTTCAAAGAACAATGGAGAATTGTTTAACAAACTATTGTCGGAATTAATTGGATTTTTATGAACATTCTTAGCATTACTCCTTATGTAGATTAGTTCCTATTTCATTGATTTTACTGTTTCTTTTTATTTTATTTACGAAGCCTTCCCTATACAAAAACTTTAGTAAATTTGATGTTTTAGGGTTCCGAATATATCGGATGAAAACGGAAACCTATATATGATCACTCATGTGTATGGCCGTCTGTCACAGCTTATTTTCACCGAATCTAATGGACAAGAAATGTTGAAACTTGGTACATATATAGGGTTTCATGACCCAATCTCAGACATATAGCGTAAATAATGAAATTTCGATTTTGGGGGTTAATTTTGAGGAAATAAATAGACTCGTTATAAAGAATACATTTTTTTTATAACTTTAACTAAAGAAAATATACTAAAATTGATCATTTCCCCCCTTAGTACTTACCTACTAGAAAGTAGGTACTTGTCTAAAATTTTGAAAAAAAAAAATAATTAGGAAAAATAGGGCCTTTCTTAGTATAGTTAGTTTACATGAATAGCTAAACGAAAATTCTGTCTTAAAGTCAGCTTGACCAATATTTATTCATTATATTATGTGAAATATGCATCACTTACAAAAAAAATTATAGTTCGCAATCTCGTTACCACTTATACTAAACTAACGCTATTATTATTTTAAAGATTACCTATTTTTTATACGACCTATTACTGTCCGTCCCAGGGCAAGCAGTCTCTTAGCATGTAATATGATAATTAAATAGCGTAAAGCGTTAAATAAAGCATTTGTTTCCCATGGACGTACCCTACATAGTAATGAGTATACCTACATTGTGCATGCGAATATTTTTGTTACAAACATATCGACATCTTCAACCGTTATTTAGAAACTCAAAAACAGTAACCTAACCCAAAATACTAACTCAGAAAGCAAGATAAAGACAAACCAAGTTTAAATAAATGATAAAAATAAAAACCGGTCATCATGTACCTAAGACGAATATTTTTTATTATGCAGTCGTCCGGAATATTTTTGAAATCTTTACTAATATTATAAAGCGGTAAAGTTTTTAAGTTTGGAATCTCTCAAACTACTGAACCGATTCTAAAAATTATTTAACTAAAAGATCCGTGGATTGAGAAATAATGAGTGACATAGGCTATATTTTATTTTGTGTGAAAATATCCACGGGGAAGCCGGGGGCGGAAAGCTAGTGTAAAATAAAATCCTGCCAAAACATCTTACATATTATAGCGTTGCATCTGGTATTATTCTTTAAAAAAAATGCAGCCAGTATTCTTGCCACAATTCCGCGCGGACCTTTAGTTACTAGCGGCCTGCCCCGACTTCGCACAATTATATACAAACTTTTACGCTAATGTTTTTAATTTATTTGCGAGTATTACCCTTTGATGAGGTTGAAAATTTCTGTATGGGAAAAGTGGGTTTTTATAGAAAATAGTACGGAACCCTAATATTGGTGCGACTCATATGACGTGACGGAAAACTGCGTCATACTCTCTCTCCCGCCACTCTCTACTCCCTTGTGTGTGCGTGGCGCGTATAGTATATACTTCGTTGCTTCTCCGTGTGAGGTGTGTACTGCTTGTGCCTCTTTATTCGACTACAGGTTTCACATCTGCCGGATGTCCCGTGACGGCCATGTTTTTTTTCTTTTATACTGTAAAATAAATGGAAGTGGATCACTCGTTATAAGAGCCTATTGACCGTAGTTATAATCAAAATCTTGTTACAAATACCTCGACGATATGAAAATACTTGAAGCGCTATCTGGAATCTTCATTACTTGGCTTTTCAATGTGGAATTGATATCTCTACCACAATTTTAAATTAAAACGGGCTATAGTTTATAGCTAGAACGTCCATCATCAGGACCCTGGACATCATCTAGGACTAGAGAACTTGTGAATATTAATCAAATGGGCCCAAACTCGATGGGAATGGGTTTTTATAATTAAAAGCTTATGTAAGTACATAATCCGACAAACAACACTTACAGGCTTTTCCATCTAAATATATCTCAACAGAACTGGCCACTTGTAAGGTATAGCCTCACAAATACCATCGGCTAAAAGAGGGAGACTTGGTCTTCCGCCGGGTACCCTGGGACTGATAACACGGTTTCGAAAGCCGTGAAGACAGAAAAAAGGAAAGTAACCGAATTCAAGTAAAAAAGCTGATTTTATATACTTTGGCTTGTGTGTGATTGTATTTTTGAAACTGACTTGATAGTCACTTTGTTTAGATTTGTTATATCAAGGTTGGCCTAGGTTATCACATCACTTAAACGACCTTATAGAGGTCTTGAGTTATTTATCTTCGTTTACTTATCAATTTGTAAGAAAATTATTGTTAGTTGCGCATAAAAAGAACTGCAAATACCTAATGATTACACGAAATTATTTTCTACATCTATTATCTATCATCCTTGCTACATTGTGTGGGAACTGTGGACAGGCCTATGCCTGTCTTTAGGATTCCTGTCCTAGATTAAAACCGTCTCTTGGGGCACCAATTTGTATACAATTTAATTTCGAAGAATATATTAATCCCTTGATCAACTATTTACGCAACATTTGATTATTATAATTGATTGATTTTATCTAAGGTATGTAAATTAGGTATGTAGGAAAACCGAAAATAGTTAATTATTAGTTTTTGTTACATTTGTTTAGGCCATTGAGTTAGGATTTTTTTATAATAGTTTAGACAGATGTAACGACATCTGCTTTAGGATAAATTTGCAAACGTTAGTATATAAGCGGTATTAGCTCATAAGTTATGGATATACACAAAACAGATCTTCACGGCCAGATACCTACACCAGTAACATTGTCCACTTTTTGCCAGTTGTCCATATTTGGCAAGCCTGTTGCTGCGCTTTATTGACCTAGACGTATCTGAAAAACAAGAAACCAATTAAATCACATATTCTTAAAGAAAATTGCAGGTGCTTTAGTAGTTTTGCTAAAAGTGAGGTCCAATTAAGTAGGCCACATATTCGTCCGGCATAGCACCGAAAATTTTCCATTCCGGCCGCTGTACGATCAAGGCGGACCGTTTGTTACAAGAATTGGACGAGTCTGTGGTCGGTTTCGGTGGAACGTACGGCAGGGCGGCAGTGATTGGACGAATAGGTGGGCACCTTTAGGCTATCGAATCCATTTTTAATATAATATTGGAAAAACACATTTACAATTCTACATTTTTTTCGATCTTCACGGGTTGCCTCACATCTCCCGAAATCGTGTTAGGGTCCCAGGGTACCCAGCGGAAGACCAAGTCTCCCTCTTTTAGCCGATGGTATTTGTGAGTAACGAGTGGCTAGCTCTGTCGAGCTATATTTAGATGGAAAAGCCTCTAAGTGTGGTTTGTCGGATTATGTACATGAGTTTTTAATTATAAAAAACTCATAATCTAGTAATTCCTATTTAGTGCAGTTTTCCTCAGTATTTTCATACGTAATGGAATTTTGTGAAAATGCTATCATTAAATTATTTAGTCTATAACATAAATTATTTTAGATAAAGTAGCATTACAATTGTATGAAATTAATTCACAATCATAAACCAAATGTGAAACATGATATCGCATTTTATTATTACTAGATACAAACCCGGCTTCGCTCGGGGTGTTTTTATTGTAAATAATTTTACTGTATTATTTAGGTAATTATATGAATTGGATAATTATATAAAACGACCTGTCTTTGGAGTTCATGGCTCAAATGAATAAATTTAGACTTATTTATTGAAATTACGGGATTATACGAACTAAATCAGAATTGATTAATTTTTTTTCTTAACAATTTGGTATGCGAATCAAGTCTACCTTACCCCTAAACGAAATTATTAATATAGATAACACAGCTTTGTGTCAACATGTTATCTGACAGTTATAGTTTTTTATATAATTTGCTAGCGACCCCGCTCCCGGCTTCTCATGAGTACAATAATTTGAATACCTAAATAAATAAGCTTATCTATTAGAGATAAATATATGCTACCGCAGACATTTTTGTAGATCATTTTATAATACACAATTCTTTCCTACATAATTTTGTTATATCTCTGACGGATTAGACAATATACGCCATGAAAACTCGCTGGGGCTAAATTTTTCCCCGACTTGATTAACTTATACTGTTAATGCTCAGCTCCTATAAATGATAGGTTTATGTTTTACTCGCAAAATAACCGGCGAATCAACCTATCTAATAGTGAAAACCTAATACTGAAATATAGTGACTAGATGACCCGTGAAAATACTTCGCATCGTTAGTTCAACTGATCTCCAACAGATGGCATCTTTTACAAAATAAATAAATTAGAAGAAGAAGATTTTGTTTGTTTAATTTTCGTCATTAGAGTAAAAAATAATCTTAAAAATGGCGTATCAACTTTAACTTTGATACAGTACCGACAAAAAAACACCTTTGAGAAATAATTTGTTATATTTGAATATGTAAAGGATTTAATATGTGCTTAAAAACTATTCAACTTATCTTTTTGGTTAAAAATATGTCTTATATTATATGTAAATTGTCCCATAACAACAGTACCGTCAGTAGGTATATACTTTCATTAGCTTTCTCGCAAATCGGGTGATCGCTACTTCATAAGTTTAAACAGAGTTTATAGTCTAACGTCGTTATATTTATTAGCATATCCCGTCTATGTACCAATGGGTTTTTTAATTATCCGACAAAAACACTTAGAGGCTTTGCCATCTAAATATACCTCAACAGAATTACCTCAGAGGACGACCTAGGTGAACTTTAAAAACGAATTGTTCACACAATCGCCGAGCATGTATGAAAGGTATGATGAATATTTAAAAGAAGCGAATAAGATACGTCAGGATCGTAACAAATGGCATTCGATTGTCTCTGTCTAACACTCTTGGGATAAAAGGCGTGATGATACATAGATAGATAGATTATTAGAACTGACATTTATTGCATACTTTTCTTCTACTTAGATCAAAACCATTAACAAAACTATTACAATAACAAGTTTTCTTATTGTATGACAATTGTAAGATATGATAAGAGGCTTAGAAATACGAAAAAAAACTATTCCAACTGTAGTATTAAAAATATGCCAGCACTATTTTCTTTTATTTCATTTCATATTATTTCCATTCCCGTCAAGTTTATCGGTGTGTTCCTATTTTATTTCCTCATTGTTGAATCTAGTTAGCATTGCCAAGAATAGCTTATGTTTAAATTTAGACTTCCACGCTATTTATCAAAAGCGTTTTATATCAAGAATTAGCCGATGGAATGTATGGTCTACCAAATGTTTGAATAAATTTGAATACCTACATAAATACGCATATAACAACTTATCTATTAGAGATAGATATATGCTACCGCTGACTTTTTTGTAGATTATTTTATTCTACAAAATTCTTTCCTACATCATATTGTTATATCTCTGACATATTAGATAGCAAACGCCATGAAAACTCGCTGGTGCTAACTCTTTCCCCGACTTGATTAATTTATGCTGTTAATGCTCAGCTCCTTAAAATGATAGGTCCATGTACTATAAAATCGGAGATCAACGGTAAATCAACCTATCTAATAGTGAAAACCGCAACAAAATCCGTTCAGTAGTTTTTGCGTGAAAAGGTCATTTTTACTATTTAGGCCAATTTATACAATACATTTGATTTATCTATACTAATATTAAGCTACATTAACCCCGAGTCCTAAATATCCACGGGCGAAGCCGAGGGCGGAAAGTGGAGGTCGATAAACTAACGATTAACAAACGATCTATCTTTGGATTAAAATATTGAATTGTAATGCAATCGTAAAGAAGAGCTAAGCTATGATAAAGTTCGTAATTGTAGTTTTTTTGTGAAAGAATTGACATGTAGTTAGTCTAATAAAGGTCTATTATTAATTGAAATATCTAGCAAGACTTGAATAAAAGAAATATTAATCAAATCAAGCACAAATGATTCCTTATCAGACCAACATATTCATCAAGAAGTAAATGATAGTGTTTACAATAACCAAGGAAGCAAAATGTCAAGAGTTGATACTCATATCGAAATCTGACCCCAGAATATCCAGCGGAATATAAGTATTCCTCATTTAGCGGATGATCAGACAGATGTAGTCAAATTAAAATATGTGTTTTCAAATTGAAATATACTGTAATTTTTATCTGTTCTCGTGATATTTTACGATCCATAGAATACGATTTCGGTTTGGGATATCTATGTCGTTTTCGTTGTAGTTCTTTTTCATAATTTGTTTGGCAATAATCCAACTTGTTTAAAAATAAATATTCAGGAAATATTGAGAAGAAACAAAGAAGTTCTATGCAATGATATCTAATATAATTATTGAATTAAATTATTAGCTCAATGATATTTAACAGACAATGAATAGTAATTCAATAAAAATATTTTAATATAATTACAATAATTATTCGAAAAAATGCTATTCAATTATTTATCACTACATATTATAAAACAAAGTCCCCACCGCCTGTCTGTCTGTTTGTGCCCTTTTCAAGCAAAAACTTTTGATTGGATTTTGTTGTGGTTTTAACGATTTGATAAAAGAATAATATGTTTACGAGTATTTAACATGGACCTATCCTATGTTTTGGATAAGTGAATCAAGCCGGGAAAATTTAGCTCCTGCTAATTTTCATGGCGTATGCTGTCTAATCCGTCAGAGATATAACAAAATGACGTAGGAAAGAATTGTGTAGAATAATATGATCTAGAAAAAAGTATTCGATAGCATATATCTATTTCCAATAGATAAGTAGTAAAATGCGCATTTGTGTAGGGGTTCAAATTGTTTTTTTAATCAGTAGTAGGAAAATGACAGTATTATTTTAAAATTATTAGTCCATGTTTTAGGACATTCGCAGTAACATTCGTATACACCTATGTCTGCTATTATCAATTACGTAGATCGTTTATCGCATTGAATTTCGATCTTTGAATGATAAAGCGAATTCGTGCACACAAGTTGATGTTTTATAACATAGTAGATTTCATTGTAAATCAAATTTTCGATGTAAAAAAAAGCGTTAAACGGAATTTCTTATTTAACATAATAAACTTTTCATTACCATAAGCTTCACACACAAGATTCCAAGAATATATCCCGAAGAAATGAGATAGGATTAAAAGTAACATTCTGTCACGCTTCGCACGGGTAGGTATAAATATCAATAAAATCAAATTTTCCCGGGGGAATGAGATTTTTCCCGGATTATAAAGCCTAAATCACTCTCCGACCATTCAGCTATCTCTGTACAAAAAACTCATAGGCAGTCATGGGGACTGTTGTCAGAAGTAAAAAGCGGCCATTCCCGGGCCGAGCATTCTCAGCAACCGCTCAACGGGCATAAAGAAGTTTTTACTTCAAAAAGGAATTAAACAATGGTTTCAATGTATTATATATAAAACAAAAACCAGTATTAAAGTACATATTTATTTTAAAGATTACACACAACCTCTCTCCAGTCAAGAATATCCATCGATGCCTGAATGAATGAATGAATCGACATCTAGCTGGCTGTCTGTGTCGTTCATTCAATCATTCAAATAGGCTTACAGCTCGGCCATCCTCATAAAGGTGAATCCTCTCACAATAATAATAAAGAGTAAAACAAAATAAACATAATATTATCTACTAAGGTTACTGTTTCTAAATTCATAATATTATTTTAACAATTACCATAACTTAGAATACAAATTTAAAAAATATTTTATTCCATCATAATATCAACTCAAATCAATTTATAAATCATTAACAAATACAATAATTCGGTAAGAGAACTAATTTATATACATTCTACATTCATAGTCTGCCACGATCTGCAATAGCTAATAAGCTCGAAACTATTTCTAGTTCACACTGATGGCTCGAGGCCTATGATTCAAGAATTTCATTTGCGTTAGTCTGTCACGATCTGCAATTATCTGTGCGACACAAGTTATTTGTGTCATTCGCTTTCTGCACTAACTGCTCGTAACCTAACTACCAAAGGAAAAACATAAGACACAAAAAGGATACCATCAAGATTAGTCTGTTACGATCTGCGATTATCTGTACGACATAAATTCTATGAATTTCATTTGGGTTAGTCTGTCACGATCTGCAATTATCTGTGCGACACAAGTTATTTGTGTCATTCGCTTTCTGCACTAACTGCTCGTAACCTAACTACCAAAGGAAAAAACATAAGACACAAAAAGGATACCATCTAGGTTAGTCTGTTACGATCTGCGATTATCTGTGCGGCATAAATTCTATGTACATTCGCTTTCTGCACTAATCGCTCGTAACCTAACTGCCAAATGGAGAACCTCTTGTACACATAAAAATACAGTAATTAAAAATGCAAATCAATCGTCAGTGCTCACTTTATTACTAGTAAATAAGTATTACCTCTCTTAGAACAAATAAAGGGACCGAGGTGGTCCGCGTGCAACTTATGAAACGGTATGTCAATTATTGGGATCGGAATATCGGATGGAGCATACCTTCCTGTCGACAGCATCTCGGTCAATAGTTCATCAATCAATCATCAATCATCACTACTACGAAATTAATCAACTAATTTTTTTTTCATTCTACCCACGAAAAAATATGTTATGCAAGTGTGAGCAATTCCGGTCAATTTGGGTAAGGCATAGTGAATGATTTGGTCATCGCTCCATTTATATAATTTGTGCATAGTTTGCCCCTTTATCATTGGGTCGAACTCGGGTATGACGTTACCTAACATCGGAAATGTATTTCCTTCTGGGCGATTATTCACCAAATCCCTCACTAGTTCACTCAATATGTTTATAGTATGGTTAGAATCGACATGTGTACTTACAGATCTACGGCGCACTGAATCACCTATTTGTTTCACCTCAGCTTTGACTACGATCACGCCTACTGCTCGACCGATAACGTCATCGGCGCTCGCGTGAACTACCGCGACGTTCTCTGGCGCCATCTGATTCGGTGTGTTCGCGACGCCGAACGTTCTGGAGGCGGTGTCTGCAGTCTACGTCGCTCGCTGCACTCGGTGGACGTTGTCACATCCCACTTCTGACCTATAAAACAAAAACCAGTATTAAAGTACATATTTATTTTAAAGATTACACACAACCTCTCTCCAGTCAAGAATATCCATCGATGCCTGAATGAATGAATGAATCGACATCTAGCTGGCTGTCTGTGTCGTTCATTCAATCATTCAAATAGGCTTACATATAAAGCACAGGGACTGTAATGTAAACAATATTTTCAATTTGACTAAAATTTACAAATAAATATCTATTCTTGTAAGTATATTAACGTATAATAACGCCATCAGCCAAAAAAGTCAGACCAAGGCATACGTGGAAGCCAGTACACGATTCATGCCCGGAGATTCTCGGCTCGAGCAAACTCGGACCGGGCAATCCATGGTCTTGTTCCGAATACATATCGCGAATCCATAAGATTTGCATCTACCAAAAATCGCTAAACGTAGCTCCGTTTTGGCGTGAACGAAGGACAAACACACATTCATTCGCAATTTTATTAGTTAGTGAATATCGTTTTATTATTTGGTCTCTTGAAGGATGCAGGAAAAACTAGTCTTAAAACTTCTGTTTCGTAGGAAGAACACACACAGTGGATGCTATTTATATTCCGCACAAGGTGGTGCTGTTCTGGAAAAGGAAATAGGAAGGAGGGATGCGGTTATATACGACCTTGTTCCATTTGCCACCTACGATACGGATACGAATAAAATCTAACGAAGGATGTACAAAATACAAGTAGGTAGGTATTGTACAAAACTATATACTCTTGTGGAAACATATCTTGGGTTTATACAATATAATATGTGATATAAAGCATATTAACCGAATCCGGAACAATGTCATTATAGAATGCGGCGGAGTGAAAGATAATGTTGTGACTAAAATGAAGAAAAGTAGTTTCCGCTGGTTTGGACACGTTAAAAGAATGAAGGATGAAAGATTGACTAAAAAGGTTTATAAGCTGAAGTGAAAGGAAATGCTGGCAGAGGACGACCTAGGTGTACTTACTTTTATTGAACATATAAAAAATATATTGATCGATGGAAATATTAAAAGTATACAATCGCCGAGCATGTATGAAACTTGAAAGGTATGATGAATATAAAAGAAGCGAAAGAGGTAAGTCAGCATAGTAACAAATAGCATTTGATTCTCTCTGCCTACCCCTCTTAGGATGAAAGGCGTGATGATATATAATATAATAAATGTATTTATTAAAACAACAAAGATCCATTCACGTTAGCATTAAACTTACACCTATGTTAGGACCTATACATGAATTTATATGTAAAACTCTAAAATTTCTCACGGAACCCTGTACCGTGCCACCGGAACAAGTAACCCAGTCCAGTGCTCCTGGAACCCCTACCTATCACTCACAACCTTCAGAAGGCTCTTACCGCTTCCTCGAAGCCTGGACAGCGATATGGTAGAGAAAATTATAAACTCGGATTTTCAAAGTTTTATAGTCTCATTTTTTTTTTCACAAAAAGCCACTCATTTTGAATTATGTCACGTAATATTTGTATTGCTGTTATATGGAATGGATTTTTTAGAACTAGATATATCTACCCCAGTCGAAGGGTTCCTTAAGGCCGATTTAGACGGTTCTAGTGGTTAGTAGAGTGCGTTAGGATAGTACATTAGTAGAAACATGTAAACGGTAGTTTCCAGTACTCATACTAGTACGTTCCACTCGCCTTTCAACTAGAATCAAATAGAATTGCTTTTTATTTTTGTTTCAAGTGACACCCTCCCGCGCCCGCTCAACCCCCCGCGCGTTCCTGACTCGCTACTCGCTGTAGTCTAAACGGTCAGTTTTAGTAACTTGCACAAGTTGACAAGGAGAGTTATGTGTGTTTTGGCCTACAAAATGGCAATTTACTGGAAGAAGTATAAACGATGCCACCTACGCACTCTACTAAACACTCGTAACGTCTAAATCGGCCTTTACACTCAATATTATGCACTAAGGTCCGACCACGTTTGACGCCTCTGTATGGCGCAGGAACAAATTAGCGTGAGCCCACTAACATTTGTTTAAAGTTAGACTTTTGTAAGTATTGCCATTATTAAGTTTATTTTATTTTTATTATTTGTTGTTATAGCGGCCATAGTAATACACACTCTGTGAAAATTTCCTGTGTCTACTATAGAAATGGCAATACATACAACAATCCAACGTCTATGAGTAAAAGGAACACTCCCCAACGCACATCGCTGGAAAGTTGTACATATGCCAATCTATTAAATATTTTCAATGGCGCGATACAGGTTTCAATGAGTTAGTAACGGTGCGACATCTATCGACACGACGCGATGTGCCGCCACATCTACCTATTGCGGTTCTAAAGATAGAGCCCTGTGACAGGCGGACGGACGGACGGACGGACAGCGGAGCCTTAGTAATAGGGTTTCCGTTTTCATCCTTTGGGTATGGCACCCTAAAATGCACGTTCAGTTTTTCCAGAATTTTCCCATTTTCCGGGCATCTTTACCAATTTTGCTTTCCCTAAAAACCTGATTGTGAATATTAAAATAATTTTTTTTTACATAAAATGGAGATAAAGTATAATATATTATTTTTGCCATCAGGCGGTAAAGACCTTTGTCTTTTAAACCCCTATTTTCTATCAACACGTACGTATGTTTTATTTAAAGGCAGCCATTTGCATTCCGTAGGGGCTGTTTTATTTTCAACTTTTCGTGAAAAATGCGACTGAAGGCATGTTAAAGTGCTTTGTAGGTCGCTCCGTCTAGATCCAATCTTCAGGGAACTTGATCAATGTGCCTACTTCCCCCGATCAATCGATCTGATTCGCCCATTGAAGATTCGATTGCTTTTTTAATGTATTTCATACATTTTCGATAGGCTCGTCTTGAGGAGACATTTGGTATGCCTAAAATTTCATCAATATATTGCTATTTAAATTATGGTAGGCGCTTAAACATCAAATTATACAAGGAGTAAACTGGTTCTGTCTTTATTACATAACGCAAGGCCGTGGCCACGAGTTTACCCAAAAAATCATAGGTTAGTTAACCTAAAATTAAAATTAATTAAACAAATTTCGGATGGAAGAGTTTGAATCCCGAAACCACTCCTCTAAGATGCCATGACATAACGGTAAAATTTACATCGAACTAGTATTTGCAGTTGGCTGTGCCTGCGTTGTTTTGATACAAAGAAATCCCTCCAACTTCGTTTATAATTATATTTTAAAGATTTGTCTACTTACTTATTAATTTTTTTGCGAATTCAGATAAAGAATAGTATTTACTACAAAATTATACTACATTCACCAACATATTTCAGTACAAAGAACGTCGGTGGTCGGCTTTATATTAAACATTCTATGTACAGTGGTGGTATGAAAACCTTCGTCATTTTTTTTGACATATTCTATGAACATATGAAAGCAATAAAGCTTATATTCGCATAGTTATGTAATGACATTTCTCTATTTCAAAAATATCTGCCACAATGACAAATCTGTAGTCGACATACCTATAAAGAATATTTAGGAGCTGTCAGTGTCATTAAATATATTATTTGTCAATGTAATTATTTACCTTTCATCACAGATTAATTACTATTCATAGATTTTATTGTCCGAATATTTTATAATACCCAGAAATTTAAGAGTGGAAAAGGGTAGCGATTATCGTTGACCACGAAGCTGGCTATAATATAAGTCAAATATCGTGTGGTCTCAACATTACCAGAGATAGTGTGAGATTCTGGATCAAAATACATGGTGAAGAGGGCGCTCTGATAGATCGTCGGCACACTAACTCGGATTTCAATTAACATGTGGGGGGTGGATGTCGTCAGGTGGAGTAGGCGAGCTCGTCTTCATTCCTTTGACTGCAAATGCAGCAAACTATGTATATATTTTGGAGGAAAGTATGTTGCATTTCCAGCTGATGAATTGCTACAGTTTCACTATGTCCACGATAATAGTCGCATACACACAGCTCGTGTGGTTTAATAGGCATCGCAAGGCAGTGTTGATCCCTTGGCCTTCCAAATCAGCAGATTTAAACCCTATAGAAAATGTATGGGGTTTAATGGTGCAGCGTGGCAAAACAGAAATGAAAAAACAAAGCAAGCATTACAGCAACATTCTCAAACCGTTTGGGAAGGCATAAGAGGAGCGGACTTATGCACTCGCCTTGTGGGTTCATGCAACAGCGACTGCAATGTGTGATTGCAAGCTGATGGAGGTTACACTCGTTATTAGAAAGTAACAATGTTGTTAATGCATAACTAATATAACTATAATTAAATGCATGGACGTAAATTTTTTTTATTTTCGAACAATGCATAAATCACTACTATATACTATAGCATAAGGTAGTATATTTATTTTTTCTTTACTTTACCAACCTCCTTAAAAACATCGTCTTACAAAATCTTTGCCTAACATACAAAAAAATTAATAAAAAAACTCAAATTGCAAATGTCAAAAAAATGTGACGGATGCGTCACTAATCAAATAATATTAGAGATAAATATATAAATGAACGTTACCCTTATGTCTACATGAAATTCAAGCGATATTCAACCTTAAGATGACCTTTTTATTCCACCACTGTACATGGCCACTCTCTCGTTAGGTATAGCCTCAAAAAATCATTGGCCAGAGATATAAAAAACCGGCCAAGTGCAAGTCGGACTCGCGCACGCAGGGTTCCGTACCATTATCTATAAAAACGGCAAAAAAAAATCACGATTGTTGTATGGGAGCCCCTTTTAAATATTAATTTTATTTTAATTTAATTATTTATTAACTAAATATTCTGTGAATATTTCAAGCGTCTACCTGTTGTCGTTATCAATATCGAGCAAAACCGTTTCGAGATATTGGTTTAATAATCCGTACCGTTTCGAGATATTGGTTTAATAATCCGTATTTTTACATTTATAACTCTTAAAATCGTGAGATTGTCTTTATTTTTTCAAAAACAAATAATTTACTTATCCTTCATTTCACCTATGAATGACGTCATTATATCGGCTAAATAAAAGCAAAATTTTTACTTGTTAACCAATGTTACCCTGTTACTAGATATTTCAGTAGTTTTTATAACTAATCTAGTTTATTATTTAGGAAGAATGTTTATGCATTATGGTAGGATATTCTTTGACCTTCGTATATATTTTGTATCACAACAACTATGCAGACTACGGTATAAAAGCCGTAAAGATGTCTTTGTTTGTTGTTGTTTTAATATGTTTTATGTAGAAGTGGTAGATTTTGTAGGAAAAAATTACATTAGAGACGGCAACACTATTGTTTTAGAGGCAAATGGACTTGTATCCAGCCTAAACCCAAATAAAAAAAAAAAAAAAAAAAATGTCAAAGTCAAAGAACACAGATGTTCTTTTTTCTGTACCAATATATCAAAGGTATTGAAGTATTAAGCCGACAAAATGATGTCATCAGTACTAAAACTGTGATAATTTATTATTAAAAAAAATACTGCATAGAAATAAAAAATATTCAAATTAGTTTCTTAAAATAGCTTAATCTTTAAAATAAAATATGAAAATTGTACCTTAGTTTTTACTTTACATACCGAATTGTGTAGAATAAATTGATATACAAAAAAAGTCCGCAGTAGCATAGATATACATGGAAATAAATACTAAATAAAAGTACATGGAAAAGCATCCTATTTACAAAATAGATGCAATTTTAATTAGCGGTTTAACGTAGTTGCGCCATCCGTTCTAGACACCTCGAGAGTTCCTGCGCTAATTGAGTTTTATAGTAATGTCGTGGAACCAGACCTTAATCCCAGGTAACTGACAATAATGAATATTGTATGTTCCTACTTGCATTTATACAATCTTGTTATCTCACTATGGCAAGTAATAAAGAAAATACTTGTACGAAGAATATATACTAACTAACTGTCCGCCCCAGCTTTGCCTGTGGAACATTTTGGAATATGATTGTAGTGTCTATACCTAGATATATAGTATATATATGAGTCCCTGTTACAATTCAAAATGTAAATGACGGTACTTTGAGAGTCAGTTGTAAAACAGCTATTAAATGATAACAACAAATCCAGTGTTTTATTTAGTAATTTGCTCTTAAACACTACAATGATAAAAGGTAGCCTATGTCATTGTCAAGCCTTCCCTATCCCTGTGCAAAAATCAGGACAAACAAACAAAGAAACTTTCGCATTTATAATGTTAGTTAGGATTCCTCCGTTGTTTAAATACCTATACGTTGTTTGCGATTTAATTGTTTAGGGGTTTAATTGTTTTCTGTTAGCAAATAAAACGTTAAAATTTATGTACCTAACTTTAGAGCATATTACATAGACTAAATAAAAAAATGCTTTGAAACATTTTTTTTAACAAAGATAATATGTATTATGTATTGAGTATGTAAGTGAAAATATAACCAAAGAAATTCAAACACATCCCTTTACAGGAAATAAAAATATTTTATTATGGCTTTTGGTCTTATTATGTAACAAAATTATTATTACTATTAGTGACCCGAAATTCGATCATATAATTAATTTAATATTTCACATCTCGTTGCAGCTTGATTTTGATATATTATTATAATTTATGTTCCTTCTTCTTTATATAACTCTGTATTATATAACATAAAAAACTCATACGCACAAAGTTTTGTCTTCATGTCTTAATACATAGATTTACAGAAATTTTCTTTAGTCTTTAATTTATCTTAGATAAAATGTCAGAAACGTATGTTACATTAAAATTTAACTGACACAATTTTAGCCTGACAAGGGTCTCTTAAGATGTGAAGAGTACACTTATCCCAAAGGATTCTTCAGACGTCTAACACATGCATCCGCGTCTCGTACAAGATGCTTTATTGTATGATTAAGGTAACAAGGGATCTTATTCTATTTTTAACTCAGCCTCTCGTAAAATTATTTTTCAGAAATTTTCCTTGCTTATATGATAAGTTTCTAGGTTATTGAACTACAGGCTTCTGTTCGCGGTTTCACCCGCGTGGAAATAGATCCAAAAAGAAATAATCCTGTGGCTGTAATTTGCCCCTCCCCCGTCCGCTTTCGCGGTATAAAAAGTAGTATATGTCATTCTCTGACCCCTAAACTACCACTATTGAAAAACAAAAACAAATCTATCCCACGGGAACCATATTTTTCCAGGATAAAAACTAGCCTATGTGCTATTCCAGACTATTATCTATCTCGGTGCCAATTTTATCTATACTAGATATAAACAGATAAAATCTATAGAAGCGATTTTAAAAGTTCTATCACAAATAGAAATCTATGATATTCCTGAGTAATACATGCTATAGGCTTCTAAACTTGTTCAATACTTCCTAATAGACATAAAAATAATTTTTGCCTTTGATTTCTGACAGACCTTTGCAGAGTCTTAATTCCCATGATACCTTAAAATAAGACCCTCAATTTACTCATGAGTTCTAATATTTCTTTTATTTAGAAAAATATCTAAGAAGTTCTTCTAAAAGTTCATATAAAAATAAAGGAAATAAATCCTTTGTGAATTATTTTAGTTACTCGTATATGATTCTTTATTCTGCCTAATAATAATAGCAAAGTAAATTCTTTATGCATATCATATTAACTTGCTTTTAGTCGTTTGATATTTTTGTGAAATTCTCAGAGTACCTATACTTAGTCCAGAGTTTGATAGATAACTAATGTAATCTAGAATTACAGATGTTAAATAAACGAGGTGTATTATTTGAAAGGGTATAATTCCCAGGTGGTCCCATGGTCATCAGGTCAGGATATGATGATGGGATCCTGGAGAAATCGAGAACTCCTCAAATTTTATAGGCACACTTGAAGCGATTTGGGTATTTTTTTTTATAGTGACGTAAGCACTGCATATTTTTTGAATTCGGTACACCTTTTTTTAAAAGGCAATTTTTATTTAACTAACTAACGAAGTTGCAGTGCAATTAGCCATTTGCAAGTGTAGGTATGTAATTCGAATGACAATACAATAATTTGGTAAAATCGATCTGATCTGATGATAGAGCCAGGATGTGGATAGTGGAGCTTTATAGCGAAACGACGTAACCACATCGAGTTTGGGGACGTTTGATTTGTCCTAGATGATGACCAGGGTCCTGATGATGGAGCCGGAAGGTGGTCACAGGAACTCTGTAACGAAACGACGTAACCCCATCGAGTTTGGACTCATTTGGTTTGGGCAAGTGTGAGTTACTGACAAAAGCGTGTTTGGGTAGGTAGCGTGTTGATAAATAGTCTATTACCTTCCCCAAGAATTGAGCTATCAAATTGGAGCAAAATTTTGAAATATTTTCATAATATTAACGCATGGGAATAGAACACAAAAATAAATAATACCAAAACTTATGTACATAATCCGACAAACCACTCTTTTCCATCTTAATATACCTCAACAGAACTGGCCACTCGTTAGGTCTAGCTTCACAAATACCATCGGCTAAAAGAAGGAGACTTGTTCTTCCGCTGCGTACCCTGGGACCGATAACACAGTTTCGGGAGCTGCAAGACAACCAGTGAAAAAAAACATTTTTTCAGAATAAAAGTAGTATGTGTTCTAATCCAGGACACAAACTACGCTCTAGGTTTCATACAAATCCGTTAAGACGTGATTGAACGACAATCATTTAAAAAACATTCAAACTTTCACAACATAACTAATATTAAAAATATACAATGTATATCTCTTTCTCCTTCTCTCTACGTTATATCTTTCTTCTCTCTCATGTAACGAAATTTGCCTAAACGTGACGCGTCCTTGAAATTTCACTCTAAATTCTCGTCTAATAAATTATAGAATCGCCGCCTAAGAAGTTTCACTTCATTGTAATTTTTTTTGAGAAGTTTAGAATGATTGATTATAACCTTAAATGTGACTGTACAGATGATATAATGATAAATCACGCACTTCAGCAGTTGGATCCAACCATCACATGAACTTCTGCCAAAGTGGGAGTCGTAATTTTTATCTTTTATATTTTATCTACTCTTATTACGTAAAATCTCTATTACAAAATCGAATTATACTTCATAATGATATGTTTTAAATACACGCGTCTCTAATATGTCAAACTACGATACTATAATGTTGTATATCGTAATGTTTTTTTTAAATGCAGAAAGGGCAAAGGATATGTGTTATGCAGTCACATTAAACTCTATGAAAATATCGACACTCCCATGTGGGAGTCACTTGACAGTTAACGCGCATGGGCAGAAAGTAGGTAACCGCGATTTGCCGCCAATTTGTCGATTAAGAAAAATATCTTGGTTTGTTTGTACTATTGCATGGGATTAGATAAAGTAGATATGAACGGGCACATAACTTGGAATTAAAACACTCGTGGATGCTATTAAAAAATTCGGGTGCGCCTCATTTTTTAAAATTTCACTTGTGTTTTAATTACCCCTATTATGATCCCGTATCATAAACTACTATTTTGTAACACCTCTTTACAAAAAGCTAAGGCTAATAATAATTGTAACTAACAAAAACACATGCAAAAATAATTTAAAAAAGCTTGTAAGTTATTAACAAGGGACAAAATGTAAAAGACTTTCATAACAATGAAACGAGCTGAAACAAAACGGCACATTTTCGCCGCCTCAGTAAACGGGCGCTGCCAGGATATCGTAGTTTTTTTTCACTAGGCTTGCAAATTGTCGTAGCTCTTGCGAAGAGTTCTTTTTAGATTATAATAATGGCTATTTATTCTTCTTGGAGGAGACGACGAGAAAAGCAACAAAATATAATGTTAATATCTGACAAGTTAATATAAAAAAATATACTGCATGCATAGGCGAAGTAGACAGATGCTACGATCAATCATATACCTAATATAATAATGCGAAATTGTTTTGTTTGTTTGTTTGTTAATTTGTTTGTGCTTTTTTCAGGGCAAAGCAGAGCAATGAAAACTGGTCACTCGTTAGGTATAAACGAGGGAGACTTGGTCTTCCGCTGGGTACCCTGGAACTCTAACACGAAAGCTGTAAGACAACCCGGGAAGAAAGAAAAAATGTAAAAAATGTATATGTAAAATGTCAAATTCTTGGAGAAATATCACTATGAAACAAAACCCCGTCACGTCTGGCTGTCTGTGACCGTTTTTCTCAGAAACTATATACGATAGATTGTTTCAAGACAAATGTGTTGATTATTATTGAATATGGTGCCTGATTTAGAAATTGAGTTTGATCATAACTAAGCTAATTTAGAAACGCGAAGTCTGTGTGTTTGTTTGTAATATTTCACGTCAAAACGAAGCAACGGATCGACGTGATTTTTTGTACAGACATAGCTGGAAGGCCAGAGAGTGGCTTCTATATATAGACTAGATGACCCGTGCGAATACATCGCACCGTTAGTGGTGTCAATATTGTTGTCATAGTTCAACTGATACCCAATAGATGGCTTTTAAAAAATATATAAATTAGTCTAATTGTAAAAGAAACATTTAATATTGACTTGTTTGTTTATTTTTCGTCATTAGAGGGAAACATAATTTTTAAAATGGCTTAATACCGACAAAAAAAAACCTTTGCGAAATAATATTATATGGAGATAAAGTAACAAAGGCTAAGTTTTATCCCGGGAAAATTGTTTTTTTTCTACCCAAATTGTTACCCGAGTAAAGCCGGGGCGAGTAGTTAGTGTATGAATAAAATATACCTAGATTTAAGTCCTAAAGTTAAACCTTAAAGATCACGATCACTGATATCCAAGATATCGTTGCTGCAGATTGTTCCAAACTTCGCCATATTCCTTCTGGCTTCACGACGCAGAACTTAGTTCGTTGTTTGAAACTAGACTGTCTAACTGTAGTAATCCACAACAAATTAGGCAAAGCAGGTATAAGCACGTATTGCTAAACCAAATGCAGTATATTATTTGGTAAAGTACTGGATTTAAACCGATAACACGTTTAGTTATATATATGACTTAAAAAAGGAGGATTTTCTTTTTTTATGTATGTTCCCCAATTACTTGAAGACGCCTGGACCGTTTGGAATTTTTTTTTGTTTGAAAGGTTATACTTCCCAGGTCATCAGGTCAGGATCTGATGATGTGATCCTGGAGAAATAGAGAACTCTTCCAATTTTAATTTTATAGGCACACTTAAAGTGATTTGGGTATATTTTTTTAAAGTGACTTGGGCATTTGCTTTCGGAAAGCACACTTTTCAGTGCATAATTTTTGAAGTCAGTACACTTTTTTTTAAAAGGCAATTATTATAAGTACTATTATATACCAGAAGTTGAACTAGAACCAATAAAATCTGCCTAAAAGTAGGCAAAAACATAAATTAATTTTACTGAAAAATTATAGATAATGAATTCTGAAAATTAAATAGTCATACCTAACGTGAAAGCTCATTGTGTAAAGAAAATAAAATGCTAACAAAAAGTTAATATTGTTTGTTGAAATGGAAGTTTACTTACCGATGTCACGGTAAACACCGAGTTTTGAAGTTAATTGGTTCTAGGTGAAGAGGAAAATTTATTTATAAAATATATCCCAACGAGCCCGTTCTTTGTTCATAATATACCAATCACTATAAATTACTTTTTTTGTCATTTATTATTCACTGTTTGCCTTACTTAGCCGATGGTATTTTTGAGGCTATACCTAACGAGTGGCCAGTTTTGTTGAGGTATATTTAGGGAATATTACATAGCTCTGTCTTATGAAACTAATTCATATATAGACCTACCTGTACTATTATTGATAAAAAATAAATTGAGAGAGAGATGGTATTAACTAGACTCCGGGTTCGATTCCAGATCCCGGCCATGTACCAATGGGTATTTTAATTAAAAACTTATGTACATAATCCGACAAACTACACTAAGAGGCTTTTCCATCTAAATATACCTCAACAGAACTAGCCACTCGTTAGGTATAGCCTCACAAATAACATCGGCTAAACGATGGAGACTTGGGCTTCCGCTGTGTACCCTGAAACCGTAACACGGTTACGGGAGCTGTAAGGCAACCCGTGAAGAAAGAAAGAAAGAAAGAAAGAAAAAACATAATGAATTGAAATGTTAAAAGTACACATAATCGCCTATGAAAGGAATAATGAATAAAAAAGCGAAAGAGGTATGCCATCAGGATCGTAGCAAACTAGCAAATGGCAATCGATTGTCTCTGCCTACCCCTCTTTGGATAAAAAGCGTAATTTTATGATAAGTTAAACTAGAAGTTAAAAATAATTAGAGTAGGCTTTTGAAAGGCAAAAATAAAGAAAAATATACTACTTTATTCTATTTTTATTAAAATCAAAGAAATAAAATGATTTCGACAATAATTTAGTGAATATTAATTATAAATGTGGCGGGATTAAACTGGGTTCCGGTTCACAATGCCATGAAATGTTCATTAAGCACCGAAATCGACTCATTTTCGTCGTAAGCGTATACTTAGAGAGCAAAGTGCGGCATAGAGCGAAACTACAACTAACTTCTTTAAGAGACGGGCCAGTAAATTCATTTGAAAGATTCGCTGTAACAGGTAGCACACCTACAAACTTCTGTAGCGGCAACTCTTAACTTGGAAAGTGGCGACCGTCTTCCAGAGAGAAGTACAAACTTTAAATTGCGTGACATGACTTCAAATGGAAGTGGAGTAAATTTATTTTCCGTACCCAAATAATTTTAAAATATCCTGCTATATAGCTTTTTCAGATGACAGGAGGTGAATCTATCAATGATTTTAGAGTGGTACAGGAACTAGGCAAGTTTCTCTAGAACCTCGGAAGATTAAAATATATTTTGGTCAAAAAATTAGTTTATCTCGTAACATAAATTACTCTTGACATTATCCGAGGTTTAAGTTTGTATTGAATTATTTACTTGCTTATATAAATTATACAGCTGACAGTTATCATATCAATTACATAGTAAAGAAGCATTTATTATTATTATTTTTCCCCGTCATATACCAATGGGTTTTTTAATTAAAAACTTATGTACGTAATCCGACAAACCAAACTTAGAGGCTTTTCAATCTAAACATACCGCAATAGAACTGACCACTCTTAACGAGGTATAGCCTAAAAAATACCGTCGGCTAAACGAAGGAGACGTGGTCTTCCGCTGGGTACCCTGGAACCGTAACACACTGTAAAAAAAACAAGCATCTATCTATCCTTTACGCCTTTTATTCCAAGAGGGGTAGGCAGAAACAATCGAAAGCCATTTGCTATGATCCTGGCATACTTCTATCAATAAATTTTAAATAAAAATAGTAAACAAGCAACAACTTTTTCAATTAGGGTATTAAATACCAGAGTTCACCAGTTCACTGTTCAGAACACTTCAATTAAAAAGATCGTTTTTAAAATTTGCATATTCAAACACGAGCTTTAAAAACGTGGCGCTGAAATAAATTGCTGCCCAGTTGTTGTAGAGACACGGCCGATTGATCAAATGGACAATTTTCATTGTGACAAACAGAATTTTACAGTTTGGTTTGTGTTGACGAAACTGAAAAACAATTGCAATTAATTGCTCGAAATGTGTTGATTTCGGATGTGTAAGTATATTTTTAAATGAAAAATGCTTCTTTTATTGATGGTTTGTATCATCACGTGAGAACGGCTAGACCGATTTGCCTACCGTGTTGTTGGTACCGGAAAATTGGAAAATTCAGGAAAAACTGAAAGTGCTTTTTTCTATGGGATTTTTGTATGAACCATAGAGACCATTTTATATTATGTTCATATGAGGATCCACGGGCGAAGCTCGGACGTAAAGCTAATTTTAGTATAAGTTTTATAAATTGTAATTTTGGCAGAGTAGGTACCTACTTATTTTTGTATTTATTTTAATCACAAAAATAAGAAATAATTGCTATGGAACTTTAATGACGAGTATTCGAGCTCGTACCTACTCTTGCTTAGTTTCCTTGTTTCACAAAGGTAACTCTGGAGTTGTAATGAAAATACTCTTATGGTCGGGTGAGCAAGAAATTTCTAATTTTTTACTTTTATCTTTATTTAAAATTTAAAACAATTTAATAATAAAAACGTGCTTATCTTAGATTTATTTTGGGTACGTTTTAAAGTGGAGATTACTTAGGATGTAAAGTTTATTTTTTTATTAAATCAGCATAAAATGACTGATAAAACAGTTTAGTTTTGTAGTTCGTATCTATCTATATATATAAAAATGGATGTTGGTATATATATTTGACTCAAAAATTACTGGACCGATTTTGATATGGGTTTCACTAAAATATAGACTGATTTACAAGGAAGGTTTATGTGTATAAAACATCACGCTACGTCTTTTGGGAGCGGAGCAGTAACCAATAATGTCAAATGTTCCTTATTCGGCGAATTGACATGTCAACGGGATCGGTGATATTAAAATAAAAAAAAATTGCTGTTAAGCATTATTTTTCGAATCAAAATTCTTCTGTACGAATATTACATGTTGCTCGCAGAAACCCTGACAATCTTGAAAAGCTAATCGTCTTAGGAAAAGTCGACGGAAAAAGACCACGTTAATATATTTCAGAATTAATAAGAGAATAGAGAATATAAAAATAAAAAGTATGAAACGAAGAGAAAGTAAATACACGATGGGCAGACCAAATAAAATCGCTGACCTGCAGCTGTTTGATCCCATGAGGACTATCCAGGACCAGGGCATGGAGGCGTATTATCCTGTTGATTCTATAATACCTCTTGATAGACACGACTATAGCAATGAAGATGCCGACTAAGAAGAAGATGTTACATGCATAATGGATGTCTATAGGTAATGTTAATGAGATTATCAATGCGAATATCCGGCAAGCGAACTTGTGACAGGTGTTTCCATAAATTAATCAATGTACTGTGTACCTAATTTACATATTGACATGACACTTAGAGTTCGAAGTTCAAATGTCTTGGCGGTACAAATATTTGCTAACAATACTACCAGATCCTGGGAATCATGTTACTGGCCCAGAGTAGGTATACCCAGCGAATAAACTGTGATGGAAATAAATAACTCCATTTTTAAGTGTATGGTTAAGACGCCTGATGTTAAATAGGCAGACCACGGGTTCGATCCCGGATCCCGGCCATAAACTTTTTTATAATTTTATAAAAAAAATTAAGAAAGATATTTAATTGCAGAAACCCTAGGCACCTAGATTCCTGGTATGCAAAATACAGAAAGTGGCACATTATTAGGTACTTCCAATTTCCAGCGCCAGCCAATACATACCTACATCAAGATTACATCACATTACAATTAACTATATTACATGACACCAATACATTATTATATTCCAAAGCACAAGTATAAACAACATTATATTTATGTGTCAAGTATTCTTTTACAGTGTAGAAACAATGTCCCACCAATCATTTACGCAAAACTCGCTTAAACGTTATTATTTGTTCAATATTTTTAATGTCATTTGGCAGTTTATTATAAATATAATTCCCATACAGTTTCCCACCTTCGCCGTTTGTACCTACATAATCCGACAAACCACACTTAGAGGCTTTTCCATCTTAATATACCTCAACAGAACTGGGCACTCGTTAGATATAGTCTCAAAAATATCATCGGCTAAATAAGAAAATTAAATTTTCTTAAAATTATTCCGACAACGTAGAGCAGTAGTAATGCACTAGAGAGCCACCTCCCAACTTCCTGTACATTGAGGGGCATTTCCGGCGCATCTCCGGCGTCGGTCCCACTCCGGTAGTGCTATGGCTTCCGGTACACTGGAGGCTGGAGGATGTGTCGTGGCTTTGATTAAATTAGTTGAAATTTTATATAATTTACAGAAATAAGAGGATGCCCTTATGAGACGAAATAATGTCCTTTTTAGGTTCAACCTCAGATCAGGGAATACAAGGTCCAACATTGAGGTTAAAAAAATCGGCCAAGTGCGACTCAGACTCACACACGAAGTGTTCCGTACTACTGTACAATATTTAACACTACATAAATATTTTCTTAAATACAGTAAAAAAAAACAACTTACACTTGGGCGGTTTTTACTATTTGTTGTTATAGTGAGTTAGTTAGAAGTTTGTATGTATTGCCATTATTAAGATCGAGCAAAAAACGCCGGATAATACACGTTTATTGTATGGAGACCTCCTTTAATTATTAACTTTATTTTATTTTTATTGTTTGCTGTTATAGCGGCCATAGTAGTACACACTCTGTGAAAATTCCAAGTGTTTACCTATTACGGTTCAAAAGATACAGCCCTGTGACAGACGGACGGACAGACAGACAGACAGCGGAACTTTAGAAAACAGATTTTCCGTTGGCACCATTTTGGTACGGAACCCTAAAAAAACACTTCTGCAAATGGTATGGACTTGAAAAAAAACTCCGAAAGTTGGAAGTTCTCGAAATTTTGAGCGATGACAATTTTACTATTTATTGAATTTATTAAAAAAAATATCGACTACATTTTTCATTAATTTTTTCAGTAAATAACTTTAGAAAAACATCTATTTATTGGCCTGCCGTTTTTCTCCATACAAATCTCACTTGCCTACAACAAATATACTACAATAATACTTATGCCCCTACTAATAAAATAAAGAAAAATGAGCTGATATTATGGTTTAAGCCATGTTTTTATTATTTAGGGTTTTAAATAGGCGTAGTTTTTAAAACAAACTTTGCTATTGCGTTTTAAAAACTGTGGCTATTTAGAAGTCGTATAATAAAAATATTATGGCTTAATCCAATTTAAAATAATAATTATAAACAATTTCAGTTGAAAATGTTGTATAAATAAACTCATTTTTCTAGGATTAATTGAGATTTGCCATATTTTTGACAGATATATGATAGCTGACAGCCACAGACCCTTAATTAACAACGATGTACCATAATTGGTGTTTTTTAGATTTTTCATAGTTATCGCTTTGGTGGTAAGAGTGCTTCAATAAGCTTTGTTTTTTCCATAATCAATTTTACCACTGAAATCCCAGAATCAAAATTATAGGTATATATTTTTTTAATTCTTCAAGGGTTACCTTACAGCTCCCGGGAACCGTTGCCGGCCCTAGGGCTCCCAGTGGAAGACAAAATCTTCCTCATTTAGCCGATTTTTTGAGGTTATACCTAACGAGTGGCCCTCTGTTGAGGTATGTAGATGGAAAAGCCTCTTTGTACGGTTTGTTGGATAATGTGGATAATGTACATAGATAGAATCAAAATTGTATATTTTCTGCTATTTCTACTAATACGTCGAATAGTTTCCGAGAAAATTATGTAACAGACATCAGACAGAAAGGTTCTGTTTTTTCTAATTTTGACACGGGACACTTAAAACTTGACAGAACAGGATCGCAATTTGATAGTATAGTTCAGAATAACTAAGATCTTATGCAAAAGTACATCATGGTTTTAAGATTTATGAATGCCTTTATTCTCCTAGACGCTTTGTTTCTCAAATGTTTGTCTTTAAACAAATGCGACGAATAAATAACTGAATGGAAGGAAATTCTTCACAAGAGACAGATTGTTCAATTCAAACTGTTCAAGATGAAAGCGCAATCGATAACTTGGCTGTCTTTATTCATCCGATGGATTTTGAAAGAAATCTTTCATAATGAACTATTGTGTTTTAATATCTTTTGTATTTGAACTTTTTATATAAGTAGATATTTATTTAATATTTAATATTATAAAAATATTGTGCATAGACAATATGTTTCGACTCGAAGGAAAAAAACGACGGGTCCGCGGTCCACATATATTAGATGTGCTACTTTCATAAAATTTCTGCTAGTTACTAAATTCATTTTAAATACTCTAACCAATGATCAATGATTTTACTGAAACACTATACTGAGTCGACTTTTATGAATATTTCAGTATGGACAGAGTTTAAAAAAAATACTATGAGCGAGGCACTATTTCTTTTCAAACATTTGGTCACAGTAGTTTTGGAGATAGGGAGGGGGAGAACGCTCAATTTTCGTATATTTTATTAATATAATACTATAATAATATATATTATTAATATTAATATGCATAATAAACTATGCATCTTAAAATTATAAAAAAAAATATTTGTATTTCTTATATATAACGAGCCCTTTCATTTGATATGTCACTTGTTGCACTTGAAAAAAAAACTTTAATTTTTCCCACAAAAATAACTCCCAAAATATAAATTCTATTATTTATGCTGTACGGTCGTGATTGGGCCATCAAACTCTACATATTATGTACCAAATTTCAACCTTTTTCGTCCAGTAGAGTAGAAGAAAGCAAGCTGTGACAGACGGACAGACAGACACAAGAGCGATCCTATAAGGCTTTCGTTTTTTCATCGGATGTACTAAACCTTAAGGGTAAACCCCGTACGTAGTTCGTGTAGTGAGGGTTAGTCCGGCCGCACACCGAAGACACACGCCACATTTATGATATGCATGTGCATATGCATATGATGTGGCGTGTGTCTTCGGTGTGCGGCCAGACTTAGCGAACGAAATATTGTCATAATTAAGCATTCGTTATTTTATTTTGGTTGTTTTAGGTAAGTATGTATCTAACAATTGCTATGAATAACCTCTTCAAACAAATACATAGGAATAAACGTTACTAACATAAGGCTATTGGCTACAATAATTATTCTTATTTTTTTTCTGTAGGCGCTTCGGACAAGAATTTTGAAAACATAACAATAAACTGTTTTGCTTTTTATTAAAATGTTTTATGCGTAAAACCGTACTTGGTCATATTTATTTATATTGGTTAGATTAGGTTAGTGTATAAATATAATATAAATTAAGAGCCCAAAAATTTATTTCTGTTTTTGAGGTTATGTTTTCAATGTCGATTTTCTTACAAATTATGAGTTTCTGCAACTCTGCAAGTCTTCACTAAGAGGCTTTGAGGAGTAAGGGGTAAGAGCATTAACACAATTTGCTATATATCTATACTAGTATTATAAAGAGGAAAAATTTGTAAGTTTGTTTGTAATGAATAGGCTCAGAAACTACTGGGCCGATTTTAAAAATTCTTTCACCATTAGAAAGCTACATTCTTCGTGAGTAACATAGGCTATATACCATCACGGCATGACGACGGGAACGGGGTGGGCAGAGGTGAACATGACAAAAGCTATGTATGAAGTGTATGTTTGCTAAAATTCTGAAATAGACACGTACGAAGTCGTGGGAAACAGGATAGGGATAGGTAGGGGTAGGGGTAGGGGTAGGGGTAGGGGTAGGGGTAGGGGTAGGGGTAGGGGTAGGGGTAGGGGTAGGGGTAGGGGTAGGGGTAGGGGTAGGGGTAGGGGTAGGGGTAGGGGTAGGGGTAGGGGTAGGGGTAGGGGTAGGGGTAGGGGTAGGGGTAGGGGTAGGGGTAGGGTTAGGGGTAAGGGTAAGGGTAGGGGGTAGGGGTAGTGCAGGTTTTATTTTGTTCGAAAATATCCACGGGCGAAGCCAGGGGCGGACAGCGATATCCATATAAAATAATTATTTCGAGTATATTTTGTTTTTAACACTTGTTATCTTAAAAACTAGGCGTTTCCGCAATTTTCCATCTTTATTAATTAAGTTTTAAGAAAGCGGTTAAGAGGATAAGGGGGTCATAATCTTGATTAGAAAACGCTTTAATTGGAAAGACCTTTTGAAATTTGCTTCTTATTCATATTTTAATTAATAAAGTCAAATTCGGTCTGACTAATTGATCTTAATCCTAATATTCAGACAACGTTTCTTGTGTACAACAGAATTTAGTAGTTAGTAGAACCTTCGTTGTTCAAGATTAATGACTATGGAAGTGAAGAAAGCCTCAAGATGTAGGTACGAAGATAAAGTATCCACGGAAGGATTTTTTTTACTAAAATGCAAAGGTGTAAATAATGCTTAGTCTTACCTTTTGACGAGACGAAGCGGACTGTCCTAGGTTCCAATCCCAGATGGAGCAAAAATATTACTAACTTATTATTTGAAATTATTCTTGAGCACAACATTTTTCTTCTTCTTTGTATTTTTTTTGACCTGGATTTTTTATTGTGAAACTGATAGTAGGTAGATATAGATAGATTTTTTAAATTGATATTACCAGTGTTGCCAGTGTAATATATTCAATGCAGCGTTGAATGTAATAAAACGAGTAATATTTTTTTTATTGTAGATGGCAAATTGTAAATTATTTTTAATAAGTAGGGTATCATCCGTAAAGGTCCAGTTAGTTCATTATATTTTTTACGGATCTCAATGAAATTTGGCACAAGAGATAGATTATAGTCTGGAATAGCACATAGGCTACTTTTTATCCCGGAAAATGTACGGTTCCCGTGGGATAGATTTGTTTTTGTTTTTCACGGGATTGACATGATTTTTTGCATAGTGGTAGTTTAGGGGTGTATTTTTGCGTAGGGGTGTGTTTTTATACCGCGAAAGCGTGCGGGGGAGGGGCAAATTACAGCCACGAGAATATTTCTTTTGGATCTATTTCCACGCGAATGAAACCGCGGACAGAAGCTTGTGAAATATATTTTAGTAGGTTTTTTCTCAAATTAACGCGGGTGAAACCGCGGGGCACAGCTAGTAAAAATTAAGATGAAATCACATTTTCCTTTCAAGAGATTTTTGTGGAGAGAGTGGAGTTCTGTATGTTACTCTGTGCTTATTACTAGACTATGCCCTATGGTATAATTGTGTCTATAATTGTAATTAGCATATTATACTACAGCATCTGAAGCCGCATACATCAGTACGTCACACATCCCTTTCCCACCTTTCGGCAATGCAGGATGGTGACTGAATTAGTGACCAAGTTGGTTAAAAAAAGTGAAAATACACAACAAAAACGACGTAAAATTGTTATGATTTTCGAAGGAATGTTTGACTTTGAGTATCTGCCAGCCTGACATGAATATAATAAATAAATAGCTTCTTTTAAAAAGGCATCTTTAAACTAACAAGTAAATATTTTTTAGTATAATATTTAGTAACCAGCTTACCAAGCTGTAAAGTTCACACACTCTATCTTGGTATACGACCCTCGTGAGGATTCTTGATCCATTAAGGGATTTACAGCTGGGAGCTCATTCTGTTGTCGACACCGCAACTTATGAGATTTCTCGACGATCTTACTCTCCGGGAGTTCACGATATAATTACAAGATTGTCTAAGTAAGGCCCCTTAGCTCAGAAATAATTAATGTTTAATGTTCTAAGACGAAACCGTATTCTTTGCGGTGATGTTTCTACAAAAAGCTTGACTTTCATAACAGATTCTATCCACAGCCCTATAACAAAAGTAACATACTTAGAACATTTGGCCAAAAAGGGATCTATTATATGTAATGTATTGTATGTAAAAAAATAATTTAAATTAAAACGTACATATTTTCGAATAATTAATTAAATTAGAAAGCATCAAAATTGACCACTGGGTGGCTTGTTAAATAAATATAACTTATTTCTAAACGATGAAGATTTGCGATTGAGTAGGTAGGATGGCAACACTGTAGAGAAAAAGTTAAAAATAATAACGAAATGTAGGGTAGTTGTGACATTAATGTTAAATCGGGCGGAGCATGACGGAGCGTGCTAAAGTTGTTATATTATTCTAAAAACATACATAAGTAGTTATATGGAAAATATTCTCTTTTTTCGTCGTTTAAAAATTGTATCGTGATTGTGCTGTGATATTGTGTGTGCTGAAGTAACTTGGAGTTTGGAGTCGCTGTACCTACCAAGTAAGTAATAAAGTTAAAACTATGTACTTTGAACACTATAAAAAAACGGACTAATGGAATCATCTTGGAATAAAATAACGAAAGTCAGTAGCAATGTTGTTGTGAGGCTTAGGAAAGAAGCTGTTGATAGGCTTTTAAAGTATGCAAAAGCCCTACTTTTCGACACTTTGGAAATAAACATATGGGCCGCGAAATTAGTCTAGCATTAGATAACTGCGTTGTCTATTTGGGAATAGCTTTCCGCCCCTCGCTTCGCCCGTGGATAATACTTTCGAACAAAATAAAATATAGCCTATGTCACTCAGGGATATCGTAGGTTTCTATTCGTGCAATAAATTTTATTTCTGAATCGGTTCAGTAATTTAAGAGATTACCCCCTTACATCCAAACTTACAAACTTTACCTCTTTATAATATTAGTATATGACTAGCAGTTGCAGTCTTATTAGTAATACAACGTTTACACCCCATTTCACCCCCTTAGGGGTTGATTTTCGAAAAATCTTTTCATAGATCACCTAAGGAGTATTATTTACCTTCCAGTTTCCATTTTTATATCTTCAGTGGTTTAGGCTGTGCGTTGATTTTGTTAGTCAGCGACACGACAGTTTTATATATTTAGATTAGTGTAATTTTATATTTCATATATTAACAAAATATGTAACAAATCAAGGGAAATTGCAATTTAGTAATTAAAGTGGATATTACTTTAAAAAAATGCAAAGGCTGCGACGTCAATTTTGTACGAGGCCACGAAATGAATTTTTGCGCCACATAACGACATGATATTAAAAATTTTAATTAAAGCCGACTATGTGCGGACGTTTGCCATATCATAATTATCTTCTCGTTTAAAAACAGCCATGTTCTCAAGTAAACTATTCTTTCTTATTAAATAAAATGGCTTTCCGCCACGTGAAATTTTATGCAGAAGGATTTCCAGTTAAAGTTAGATAAGTCTATCAAACGTCGCAAATAGATACCTACCTATACTTAGTTCAATATAGTTATAGAAATTTGTTTTTATAGAAAAAGTGCTGTTTGGTTGTAGAAACTCTAGGTCCGTGTGGCGACTGATCATCTCCTCCAGGGTTGGCTCCTTCCTCGCTCAACGATCGCGATTCAGCGGGCAAATGCAGCCAGTTTCCTATTCTATTCCACGCGGACCTGGTTTACTTAGTTATATTTCATTTTAAAGGTTTTATAGTTGCGATATTGAAATATTACCTAATGAAAAGAGAGAAAATAAATTATCTTTTCTTTTATTTCAATTTCACAATTTAGTTATAAACAAAATTTTAAATGTAACTAAAACTAATTATAAATAAAACTTGATAAGTGATAAAAAAATAACAAAATATAATTTACCTTATTATATGGGGCTATATCAAGTAGACTTCATCTTACTTCTTCATCTTGCGGCATGTTGCCCAAGACGCTGACGACGTTGCCTCTTTGTATTGCGAGACTAATTCATTGTTTAAAGTACGTGCCAGCTCTCGGGTCGCATATTTTTTTTTAATTATAGAAAAAAATAGTAAGGTAAATAAATAATAGATAAAAATGTAATATTGAAACTCTTTATTTAATAAACACGATACATTGTTTATAATTTTTCATCTAATTTGACATAACATTATAATATCGGATTATTAAATGTGATTATCTATACGACTAAGTATTACAAATTCAACATCAAATTGAAATTTTGGTCGAAATTATTATATTGTCAAAATTTTAAATGTATCTAAAGTATTTTATGAATAACTTCCAAACAATTTTTTGTACAAAATTGTCTTTATGGTAAAATTATGGTAACCATTACAAATAAACCGTAAACCTTTCTGTAGAATAAAGTGAACCAAAATTGACCCAATATACAATTACCTATGTATTTAAGAAATTTTATGGAAAATTAATAAATGAGGCAATCGTCTTGATTAATTTCGTAAATGTGTATAATAATAGGCCTTGAGATAATAAACAAAATTCTGCATCGATTCTAATAATCATTACATTGTTTTTATTAAATTGACATAGTCAGATATATAAATATTCATCAAATCAATTCACACATTCCAAATTGGCACCTAAATATTGTATACATCTATAATTTGATTCAATTTAACCTTTGTCCACTTCGTATTATGAAGCCAAATCAAATTTCATAACAAATTAAAGTTATTTTAGACTCATTAATAGAGAATATTATAAAAGCTGTCGTCGACCGTTTCAAAACTTTTAACTTAACTAAAACAATTTTCACAAAGCCCTAAATGCACAAAGCACGGAAAAGTTAGTAAAAGTTATGAAAACAATTAAAACCGTTTTACATCCCACAAAATGTTAGTTAAATGCAATGTACTTACCATTACTGTAAATACAAAATATGAAATAAATAATAAATTCAAATTAACATTTAATATCCAGTACGATATGGTATAAGATATCTTCTATCGAAAAAAATAGTAAGAAACCTGAAAAAATTGATACAATAAATTTTCAGTCGCATTTAAGTAGTAGCTACTAAAATATACACAATATCTTAAATAACTTACACAAATAATATATTTACATCACTTAAAATGAAATTATTCTCTCGGCTCGTTCCACACTATCGGCCAACTTATTAGCAATTGTTGGCCCATTAGGTTGGCCGATAGTGTTGATGAGCGATCACAAACAGCGTTTCTATAAGCGCAACCATACTTTATATACAGTTAGGTATAATCATAGCAGATAAACTGGACACACTGAGTTATAAGCTCCGGTATAAATGTTAAAAATCTTGCTATTTTACTACTCTACTAAAATTTGCACATAAAATTGTATATCAAATAGATATGTCAAAATTACAACTGATTTCTAAAATTTTAGCATTTATAAAGAGTCATTGTAAATTTATTAAGGTGTATAAGAAAGTTTTAAAATATAATTAATTTTAACAATCTGGTAAACCTGTATAGAAATTTCATAAATTTTGACTATCAAATAAAGTTTTTTTATCCAAAGAAGGCACAGAAGGATGAATAAATAGAATCGGGACAATTCATTAACCATTGTTTAATAAAATTTTCTAATTCAATATTAAGTAGAAATCTGAGTAATAACAAGTTACATAATAATCATTGCATTTTTTGATTTTTCAGGCATTTCTATGAAATTATCTACCAATATTTGATATAATACTTATATACTTACGTTAAGACTTACGGTAACTAATCTTATATACCTACTAATGTGAAAATAGAAAAGAAAAAGTAAAATTACATTCATACAGTGTATGAAACACATTAAACAATTCTTTGGAATGTCTTGTTGTAAATAATAATAAAGGAACAATATATTCTGTAGAATGAATTTAATTTTGCATAATATTCTAGTCATATAGGTACCTTTAATGGCAGTGTAATATATTATACTTATAAAAACTTTAAATAAATGAAATTCAAGCACTTAAAACAGAACATTGAAAACTAATAGTGAACACAAGCGCTTACTCAAGAATTTTTCTCCTGCAAAAATGACTAAAATTCTCTAAATTAAAATATTTAATTCCCAAATAATTTTACAAATGCATATGAAATAATCATAATAACTAAAGAATAAGTCATTGTGGGTTTGTCAGCTTTACCAGTGGCGCGGATATCACTGTCCAGAAGGAACGGTTCGTCGATCACATGTATAATTCCGTTGGTGCATTCTACGTCTGGTCTGAATACATGGATCCAGCGGCCATTCCATTCTACGTAGTAATCTAGGAAAAAAGTTTAAAAATAATTTAATCTTTAATTGGTAAACTATCGTAAGACACTGCCAAAAGCATAGTGGTGACTAGTTGCTACGAGGTTTCAAGCTTCGCAGAAGTTTATACAAACACGGAGCATAAGCACGGAAATACAAAAGTCCATACTTATGTAATTTATGCACGAAATTAAACATAACACAACAAATCTGTTGCTGCAGTTCTTTTTAAATACAAATAAATTATTTTGAAAATAGTAAATAGGTACTATGCGTAGTAAGAAGGCGTAGCACGCATCACATAATCTTAAAAAAATAATTCTGTGCCTCCAAGTATTTCTTTACATTCAAGTCTACCTACTCAAAGTTATTGAAATGTCTGTCTCAATGTTTGTGCAGAAACGGCTGAATGAAAATTATAAAACTTTCAGGGATCATAATGAATGTACGTACTATTTTCATATCGATTAAACATTTTATTTATAAAATAATTCAATGATTTAATTTATCTTCAAAATATAGTTTGGGATAAGACAGTGCACTTACTTTTGTCAGATTCCTTAACCCTCAATCGTAGAGGGTCTCTTGAGGTAGGCAATACAAATGGATGAGTTTCATTTGCTAGAAGCTTTAAATCTGATACCGTGTAAGCTTTGCTGGCACGGATTACATGTCTCTCAAGAATTTGCTTCGTCTGAAAATATATGAAAGGATTTAAAGTGTAATTTAGAAACTTCATATGTGAGGATTTATTTAAATTTTGAAAAGGACCAAATATTAAATCTAAGTGGAAGGTAAAACCAAATTTAAATTTATTTTTATATCGGACTTAAAACCAAAGATTTGGTTAAATAGTGTCTGACAGAATACTAAGGTACCTACCCTTTCCACTATGCAAAATAAAATTATAATGCTAAAGAATTTGTATGTTTGAACGCGCTAATCTTAGGAACTACCAATACGATTTAAAAAAATATCTTATTGCGTTTATTATTATATACAAAAAAAGAGAGGAACCAATCAAAAGTTCCCATTGGGGAAGCCGGGGCTGAAAGTTATATATGATACTTACGAAATATCCAAATTCCTCTCTCATGAGACTTTTGAAAGCTGAAGGATGCTTAATCTGAAACTTGAGCCAGGCGTGATCACGTGGTACAAAGTATGTGAAGCGGTGTTCCATCTCGTTTAATTGGTGGTTGAACATTTGACGTCTACCAAGGTTGTATGTGATACTGTTAAAATATACAAAAAATATATGACTTTTTTGCATTTGTTAACGTACTAATTATAGCTTTAGAAAGACGAAACGCTGCAAACCTTCTGGGCACAGCGATCAGTGACACATATTGGACACTATTACTGGTGTCTCTGGTCACACCGCAACGTACAAAGGCCGTGAAGATGTGTTTCTTTCATAAAGGGAAGCATTTCATTGGGAAGCATTTCTGACTTCAGGAGTTCAAAGTGAAACATTCAAGCCTTTTAGATAGTTCATTATTATGCCATTCAATCGCAAGTATTCGCCTCATTGTCTTACAATTATATATAATTGACATCAAAATTAATAGGATACCCTGTGTTTTAAGTATCAAAAGCAAAGATATCTTCGACCACAGGACGATAGAGAAATATGTAAAATGTATGGACTTACTTTAACATCGGATCTGTTTTAATTTTTTCAAATACTGTCGTGTAAGGTATTCCCAGAACTCTGTCTATTATATGGACAAAACCGTTGGTAGCAGCTATATTAGGTTGCGACACAGTAGCGTTGACTCCACCGCCTTCTACAGTTAGTGTTTGGTTATTTCCTTTCGTTAATACATTGAAGTAGAGGTATTTCCTTGGCAATGCTGTTGGGGCTTGATATATCTAGACAAAAATTATAAAAATATTATGTGTGTACAATAATTTGAGATGTAGTGCTGAAGAATAATGGAAGGAAGATGGGCAGAGAAAAGAAGATAAAGATGACCGACAGTGAAAATAAATCCAACAATGGAAAACAGAAGAGGAAAGATGTTCAGGACACAATAATTTTATGAAAATGGGAAGGTTAAAAAAGAAGAAAAGTTTGTTTTGTTGAATTATGAGCAGAGCGACGATTCCTCCACCGATTTTTCAAGTAAATATAAATCCTTATTTCAGAACCACATTCATAGAAATACACATTTTAGAGTAGGATAAAACAATTAATGTTTTAGTAATGGTAAATTAAAAATTTAAATCGGGTTTGTTTTTAGCATTGAGTATTATTTATATATCATATAAGTAAGAACTAGAAAATGTAAGTTCCTACTTGCTATAAAACTATTGTAAAGTGCGATTTATAATGTATCTAATAGGTATACTACAATGACACAGTTGAAAATTATGTTTCCAGGTCAAGTCTTATAATGAGTATTCATTTATTAACAAAATAAAATTTTCAAGAAAATAATTGAACTCAGTAGGGTTCTTGAGCTGAAAAATTTAGTGAATTATAAATCGGAGTAAAAGAAAATAAAGTAATGGTAGTTATGTCTATCATTGTCAGTGATTCAGGATAACATGCAGAATAATTTGACAGAAATATCAGGACATGAACATGCAAACATTTTAAATATTTATCATTGCAGTAGAACTGAATTCAAAACATCGGGAACTAATTTAGCTATAAATAACATGAATATTTAAATCAATCAGGCCGGACATATTGTGGATAATATGAAATGCTAACAAATTCTAATAACTATTGAGTCTATTATCAGTACAAACTCCTAGTTGCTAACAAAAACGTGTTGGTAACAGTCCACAGGTCCACAGATCGGTTGCCAACACGTTTTCGTTAGCAACAGAGATACGGAATAGAGGGATGTTCATGCCAAATTACATAACTAAAATACACTAAACAAATCAATGTGATTTTTCCGAAAATCTAACAATGAAATATTACTACAATACAGACAGATATCAAGCTCATGCGTTTATTGAATGTAGAAATTAATTTAAGACTACAAAGTACACTGTGTGGGATCAGTTATGGCTAGTTTAAACTTTTTTCACAGTTTGATATTTATTGATTCTAAATTCTAGTCTAAGAATAAGCTGAGAAATGAATACTCTCTCTTGTAATAATGATTGAGACTAATTGGTATTAGTTGGTAATCTGATATCATGTTTACAAGCTAGTTAATACACATAAAGTTACTCTAATAATAAAACACAAGACGTATCTAACATTTTCAGACGATCACAATAAGTGTATAAAAAATGGGAAACAAAAGACGAAAATAAAAAAAACTATACAAGTAATTAACATACAAATCCTGGAAGCTGCTCCCGTGAAGCAATGAATTGAAAATAATTTAAATTTTATTTGTTCAAGAAAATCAGAAGTGTGGGTAATGTTTGTATTGAAAATAATTGCACGTAAATATTTGTTTGGTTTAAAAATTAATATGAACTGCATATGAACAGTTTTGTAAATACCTGATTCAAGTTATTGTGCAGAATAGTTTCCATTGGTAGTCTCTCACGTACTAGATGTAAATTTAATATTTCCTTTAGCTTCGGATGATTTCTATAATAAAAAAGAAAATGTTCATAATTCCACAAACCACACTTGGAGCATCTAAATATACCTCAACAGAACTGGCCCCTCGTTAGCCTCACAAATAAAATCGGCTAAAAGAGGGAGCCAAGTCTCCCTTTTAAGCTGGGTACCCTGGGACCGTACACGGTTTCAGGAGCTGTAAAAGGCAACCCGTGAAAAAAAATGTTTTATAGTGTAGGTATTATAAAACATATAATAGTTAAATATAAATATGAATTTGTATTTTTTTTAAATTATTAATGAAAAAGGACATTAGATATTAGATGATGTGAAAAATACAAGTTCTTTCTTAACTTTTAGATATTGACACAGAAAGAAATGTTAAAAATAATAATGGAAAACTACAAATTTGTGCCGTTTGGTGTAGAAACTCTAGGTCCGTGGGGTTCAAATGCCAAAAATTTTATTAAAGATGTATCCCCTCGACTGATCATCTCTTCTGGTGACAAGAGGGCTGGCTCCTTCCTCGCTCAACGAATCAGCATCGCGATTCAGCGGGGAAATGTAGCCAGTATTCTTGCCACTATTCCACGCGGACCTGGTTTATTTAGTTATTTTATGTTTATTTAATCTTTAGATTTGATTTAAGATTCTAATTTCATTTAATAAATATATATTAAGAGCAACTTTACATTATTTATGTTTTTATATGAAATGCAATTCGTCCGCTAGTCAAACGTCTTCTATGCTCTTTGACATAGACGTTGTCGCTGAAATGTATCTCTCAGTGAAAATGATACTACATTTTGAGGTAAGTACTTTTATTTATGCGTTTTCTTGGCTAGCATGGAACTCTAGAAGTAAAAGGTTTTCAAAAGCATTTCTAATAATTATTAAATCAAACGAACTTACCTGTACGTGAAGTTTGATGATAATTATGTGAATGCATCGTCCGAGAGATTACATAGTAGTGTAGTGCGTTTTGCGTGCTAAGATACGAAATTTAGAGTCTAGGCTAGGTTAAAAAAAAAATAACTTGTCTATGAGATTGGTTATGGTGCGGATACTTCAACTGTCAAACGTCACATATTTTAGAGTCACTGACCTCTGACCTCTACTAAACAAGTACGTTCGAGGTCAGTATTTAGAGCATATACTCACATTATATACATACATATAATTATATATATTATTTATTTTATATATGGGGTACATACTTACTTGTTTGAGATGTACGATGGGCTATAAGTATTAAGGGTGGGGGTGTAATCTCTCGGACGATGCATTCACATAATTATCATCAAACTTCACGTACAGGTAAGTTCGTTTGATTTAATAATTATGGTTTCATGCATCGTCCTTCGAGATTACATAGTAGGATGTTTAGAGATTATGGATTAAATAAATAATATACTGTAATGTCATAATTATGCCTGTTACATTTTAATTTAATAATTGTGTAAGTATTAAAATTATAGATCACATTATAGGGGTCATAAGTGGTTAATTAAAACTAAGTTTTAGCATTTATACAGTGTTAATTAAACTTAAATATTAATTAAATCAATAGGTTGAATACATAATCAGTTCATAGGTATATTAATTAAAATAGTTTAATTATTTTGGCAGACTGTGTAAGCAAATGAACTAGATGGGTCTTGGACTATGGATTTATTATAGAATCTGGCAAATGTACTGGATGATTGGCTCCAGCCTGCTGTTTTACGTATAAGCTCAATGTTTAGCCCTAAACTGAAAACCTTGGAAGTGGAAGCATGTCTAGTGCTATGGGCTGTGAACATATCTGTATTTATACCACTATTTTTCAAGGTTAATTTTATCCATCTACTTAAGGTCTGTGAAGTGACAGCAGAATGTGGCTTTCTGTAACTAATGAATATTTTTTCTGTAGATCTAATATTCTGGGTTCTAGACATATATGATAACAAGGTTTTGGCAGGGCAAATCTCTGGCTTTTCTGTAAAAAATGGAAGAACAAGTAGTGGCTGTGAACTATTTATCCTAGAAGTTTTTATTAGGTCTGATATTTTAATAGTGATTTTATTATCTTCTGTAATTATGTTATTTGTTTTAATTAATGATAGAGTTTGTACTCTATGTGCAGTGACCAAAGCCAATAGAGTTATCAGCTTTTTTGTAAGAGTTTCCAAGGAAATTTCTTCATTAGGGAACATTTGAGAAATATAATTCAGAACTATATTAGGGTCCCACATATAGTCATATTTGGGCATTGGTGGTCTCATCTTAAAAACTCCTTTAAAAAATCTTTTTATTTGGTCATTTTGTCCAATCTCTGGACCTACAATCAATGATATGGCTGAACGGTAACTATTCAGTGAGTTGTACTTTGTTCCTCTTTCAAACATTTTAGTTAAAAAAGTTATAATGTCACTAATTTGTGGTTTATACAAATTAATATTATATTGTTGACAATAATTAAACCATTCTCTTATACCAGACTCATACTGTTTATGTGTATTTGCAGAAATTGAGGCATTTAGTATTTCTAGTGAAATTGGTGGGGCCCCTCTGTTTAATAATGCCTTGCAGATAATACTCCTGCCACCAGGGAAAGAGTCTTGTGTAGTTTGTGGTTGTGGCTGGAATGAGAAATCAAAAGATTTTTGTCAGGTTCAAAACTTATTGTATCGCTAATAAGTAACTGTTTAAACAGGGGATACCAAGGCTGATTCGGCCAATGGGGAACTACAACAATTCCTTTCGCCTTGTCAGAAATTATCTTTTGGAGTGTTCTCAATATGATTGCAAAAGGAGGGAAAGCATAGAAATATAATCTTGACCAGGAAATTGTAAATGCATCTGTAGCATAAGCATTGGGGTCAGGATGCCATGAAACATAAAGTTCACATTTATGATTAATTCTGTTTGCAAATAAATCTATCTTGGGTGTTCCAAATTTATTTATGATTTTACTAAAAGCAAAATTTGCTAGTTCCCATTCTATGTCTAAATGTTCTTTTCTGGATTCTGAATCAGCTATGACATTCTCTTTTGATGAAATATAAGAGGCAAAAACAAACAATCTTCTATTTTCACACAATTTCCAGATTTTTTGTGTTATTGAATTTAAGTGTTGGAATTGGACCCCACCCATTCGGTTAATATGTGAGATTGCAGTAGTGTTGTCAATACGCAGTAAAATCTCACAGTCAATTAAATTTTTTGTAAATATTTTTAAACCAAAGTAAGCAGCTGTTAATTCTAGATAATTAATATGTAGATTCTTTTCCCTACTTGTCCACATACCACTGGCTTTTTGGTCACCACAGGCAACCCCCCACCCTGTTTTAGAAGAATCAGAAAAAATTACAATTTGTACAATATGTTATGTAACCACCAAGAAATTTCAGATTTCACTAATGGGGGAATATTTAGATATTTATTGTAATTGTCATGACCTTTTAATGCTATATATTTGACATATTCAAATAATTTGGTATGGGCCCAACTATAAGGTATGGCTGGGCATGCTGACTCAATGAGACCAATGAATTGCGCGAATTTTCTTATTTTACATGTTTTAACTGTCATCATGTGTAATAGATGTTCTTTAATGAAATCTCTTTTGTGAGAGGGAAGTTCAATTGTGAACCTTTCTGAATTTAGGATAAATCCTAGAAATTTACAAGAAGTTCTGGGTATGAACACACTTTTTTCTTGGTTAATAATAAATCCTAAGTATTGCAAAAGAGAAACAGTCACATTTACATTATTAGCACACTCTGTGTAAGTATTTGCCAAGAGAAGAAAATCATCAAGGTACAGGACAGATAAAAAATTTCTTGAGCGTAGGTATTTTACCACTGGTTTGTCAATATGATAGCATTCCATTTTGGAAAAGGATTTGTTTTTAGGTATAGTGGTTTGGTATACTGGCCTAGAAAAAGGAATTTTCAGGCCCAATATCCAAGATAGAACTACTTGGTCATTTGTGATGTTACACCAATTATTGTAGAAATAAATGAGTCTGCCACCAATTACCTCTGGGTTTAATATCGCCGTTTGTTTACATGTTGTCGGATTGGCTGCTGTGTCTGCGCCCTCCGCGAAGACATCTGGTGTTGTGCGCCCGCTCTCGTCCTGGCTGTCACATAGGCCGTACGATGAAGCGGGCCCCTTAAGTTTAAAGATCTAGTGGGGTTGAATGGTGCTGATGACTGGTATGGTCCCCGTGTTCCTGACATGGGTTGAGTTTTGGTTTTGGCCTTGGTATTAGCAATCTTAATATCAGAGGCAGATCTGTTGATGGCCTTCAATGTTTTAAGCTTTTCCATCAGATTTTCCCCAAAGAGGTATTTGGTACGAGGGACTTCTCTCAGGGAATCTTTAGTATCCTTGTTGAATGATTGAGACAGTAGTAGTCTGCGTGACATTGTTTGTGTGCAATGTAGGTCACACAAAAGACGCCCCGCATCACTTAATTTTTCTATAAGAGGTAAATTTTTGGCTTGGAATGCCAGCCCCAGTGCCTGGCCTATGCATGTAATTGCCGTTCCAAGCTGTTGCTGATTACTTTCCAGTAGTTTGTCGCGCTTTATATTTGAGTCTGGAACAGAAGCTTTGACCTCTTCATTCAGGAGGGGAGCTTTTACAAGGGTGCAGTTAGCCGGTGTAGAATATTTTTGTACGAGGTCTATTAGGGTGTCTTTTTTAATACCCTTAAGTAGGATGTTGTTCCATCTATTCGCAACTTGGAGGTGTAGGTCCTCTCCATATTCAAGTGAAGGAGAGGGCTCATCACCTAAGAGGCCAATGATACCCTCTTCTAGATTTTCATTAGAGTCTTCGTCATTGACTTGTTCAGCTGAAAATATACCATTCAATAATATAATTAGCTATATTTATTGATTGAAGTGTATGACAGTGGGGGTAAGTTCCATAACATATGTCATGCGATTCATATGTGGGATCAGTACGTGAGCCTTTCAGACTGCACTTGTACCATCCTGGGATCGGTATGTGAGCCATTCAGGCTGCACTTGTACCATCTAAATAAGCTGAATATGGGATCAATATGTGAGCCTTTCAAACTGCACTTGTACATTCCTGGGATCAGTACGTGAGCCATTCAGACTGCACTTGTACCATCCAAATGAACTGAATGTGGGATCAGTACGTGAGCCTTTCAGACTGCACTTGTACCATCCTGGGAACGGTACGTGAGCCATTCAGACTGCACTTGTACCATCCAAGTTGAGTAAAAGTAGTTGTTATTCTTGAACTGAATGTGGGATCAGTACGTGAGCCATTCAGACTGCACTTATACTGTCCGAATTGGATGAAGGATGTTCGCCGAGTCACGGCGAAGACATTTGTAACTAGACAAAGAAAAAAAGATGTGTTTTTAAACAGAAAGAAATACCTACTTTGTGTTGGTTCTATTTGATTTTCTTTCTCGGAATGGTTGGAGTCTGAGTCTGACTCCGAGACGATTATCCGCCTTCTTTTTACACTGGGCTTGTTGTCCATCTTGCGGGATAGCCTTTTCAGCTTCTTCTTGAGGCGTTTTATTTCTTTGTTTGGCATTTTTTTTAAGTTTTTGAGAGGATCGCGAAAAAAGGTAATTGCGTTGCACGAAAAAACGAACAGTGACGTTTGACAGTTGAAGTATCCGCACCATAACCAATCTCATAGACAAGTTATTTTTTTTTTAACCTAGCCTAGACTCTAAATTTCGTATCTTAGCACGCAAAACGCACTACACTACTATGTAATCTCGAAGGACGATGCATGAAACCATAATTACTTATTACATTCGAAAACTTAATCAGGTTTACCTCGTGAATCTTAGTAAATTTTCCTTGTAAAGGGCTCATAAAGACAGGCGGATGCGGCAGGTGATGTAGAGATAAATATGCAAAATATATTTCGAGTGAAACTTTCTGATAAACTCTGTTAAGAACTCCCTTAATTACCTGATTATATTCTGAACGCTATATTCAGCCCAAGCTTCGTTAGAAGGCGCGAACAACGTAATATCCTTAGCCATGTTCAACTCGTTCAAAAATTGATTACCGGAGCCGAGATCCATGATTACCTCGAAGAACTTGTGAAGTGGCCCGTCTTTCTTTTCCTGTGAATTAAAATATTTTTAAGGGATATTGGCGATGCCTACCTACCCCTCTTTGGATAAGAGGCTTGATGAATTATGAAAGTGTGTGTGTATGGTCGTCATTCAATATGTTGTAAGAGCTGAACTGGATTGGATGAACTTTTGTTCAGACATAAACTATAAAACTTGCTCTGTTTTGGCGTGACAGAAGGACTTGAAACAAAAAACAAACAAGTTTTCGCATTATAAATAGTTAGGATTAGGATGTTATAAAAAATACTAAAGTGTTTTTTTGCACAGTTTTATTTGGAGGATTGGAGAATTACATTTTCTTTGTTGAAATTCTTACTTGAAAATTATTAGAACCTTTATGCCTATACTCGTGCGAATCCAGAGGTAGCTGTAAAGTAATGAATACGAAGAAAATATTTATTGCTCACTTAAGATCCTGTATGCAATTTAAAAGAAGCAAAAATACATATTCCATTAATCCTTCCCTTTATTCTCATATCCTGGTTTGCTTTTGGGAAAATTTAATACAACACGATATCTGGTATTCTGACTTACCGCATCCACTTAAAATGTCGTAGGTCTTAAAATAATGTATTACCAATATTGACGCTTCCAAAGCTAGCAAGTTAAATTACTTATTGTTATCCTATGATATTGTGTAAATATTATAAAATGTAGCAAACAAGTATGAGGTGTGGAGTAGCATTGTAGGTATACGAGACAACAACTTTTTAGAAATTTAAAAACTAATTTTATTTTTAGACTGTAGGCTTACTGATTTTCTGAAAGATTTTTGATATCTGAAGATTGATTTCCTGTGACACAATATTATTTAATTAATTTTAGGACGAATTTCTCGTTTAATAGAGACGTGTATCTCAAAGAAGGTTTAGGCTCGTATTTAAAATTCTACTCAACCTCAAAACTTTACAATTTAAATCAGTCATCTACATTCAATCGTGCATTAGTACTTACGATTCCCTAAAGATGTAATGTCATGCAGGTCCCAGGGTTGGCATTATCATAGGATAGACAGAAAACACAAAAACACATTGCATATAAGAAAATTAAATAACGACATAATTTATCAAAACCATATTATTTATTGCTAGGTATATAAAAAAAGAGAAAAAATTGTATTAATAATTTCAAATCATCTTCCAGAGGTCTACGGTTTCAATATAATATCTAACCAAACATAAAAAGTTTATGAGACATGTGTAAATGTAAAGAATAAGGAGGAAAATGCCCAATTTACTATAGGTTGGAGCTCGATATTGCTAACATTCAATAGAAACTAGGAGTTTCCTGTGACTTTGTGTGCACTTGTGTGCTGTAACTTCGGAACACTTTAAAATATCGCAATAAAATGAAGATTAAATATAGGATGTCTTAAAAGTCTAGAATAGGGGTGATATTTTGAGTCGAAAAGTCCTTTGGTGTTTTCGATCTGACGCAACCAACATGTTATTAATTAAATAAAGTTGCCAAGAAGAAGAAACAACATAAAAATCAATTTAAAACAACAAATACATAAAGAGAGACGATCTTTTAACATAATAACTTATTCCAGATTTTGAGACACCCTGTATACAATCAGTGCAAGTTCCTAATAGTCATTAGCATTAGCAGTATTCTGGAAAACATACTTACGAACTTAATATTAGCTTATCTATCGATTTTGTTTGAGAAAAAATAGTTTAAAATTTCCTAAGATTTTTTATGGACCCCTTTCATGTCCTGTTCAAAATGGACAGAATTTAAACAAAAAAATGTTAATAATTATCGAGTTCCAACTTATTCAATAAATAGACGAACACAGTAGGTAATGTAAAGGCAGTGGCGTGCAGGTATTAAATATCAGAAAAACTTTAATAAAATTCTACATCATAGTACTGGACGTAGGATAACATGAACAAACATGAAATATGTGTAAAAGAAGTAAACAACCCTCCATTACCTTCGAAGCCTGGTTCCGATATGAATGGAGCGAAAAGTTAATGTTTTATTTGAAATCTAATATTTACTTTGAAAAGTTATCGAGAAAATTGAAATTAAATGTAAACACTGTAGAAATAGCTCTCGTGTTCTGCACAGTTTTATTAATATATTTTATATTTCAATCAGTTGCAGTAGAATAAAATATTTCGACATAGAAAATATTTTGTATGAATCGGAACAATCATTGAATTGGTTGAAATATACGATAATTCCTATGTCCATTAATTGCCAATATTAATTAGGAAGTTTAAAAAATAATACACTTGATTTATTTGACATGTTATTGATCAGACTATTATGGTAATAACGAAATGAAATCAATTGTGTTTAATCAACCCATGATTTTGTATCAGATTTCAGTATCAGTAATTGCAACTTTATCAAAATGCTAATGAGTCGTTTATATTAGTATAATGAAATTGCTACTAGCTTTATTTGAAGTTCATGAATGTAGAAATAATTCATAAAGTAAAATATACTATGAAATACTATGTATAAAACCCTGTCCGACTCTAAAGAAAATTCTCTAAATTCCCCTAAAATTAGCAAAACTTATAGGTAGGGCAAATTCTAATTCCAAAAAGATAAATCAATAAAAAACTAATAGTTTTTTTTGCTTTTAGCCTGTGTAAGCTAAGGACCTAATGGAGTTCTTTAAATAAATCTGCCTTGCTTGTTTTAATCAACAGAGCTTGTCTTGTCAGAGAGTTAGATATTTCTAATTTCCTACTTAAATACTCACATTATTTTCCTGAAATCTCTTCAATACAAATACCGGTATATTTACCGAATTTTATATTAAAACACCCCTTAACATATTATTACTTTTTTAATTTCTTCATTGCCCGCCCGTAGCAACCGGAAGCATATAACCAAAGTCTACCAATTGAGATTTGAAAGATATCTCTGATTTGTTAAACAAATATTTTGATAGCAATCTCTAATTATGATTTGTAAAACATGTATGGTTTTGACAGTTATTATTTAACTAATATCTGATTAAAAGCGATCCCTTAATTCCAATACTTGGGCTAGTCTGGAGAACCGAAATGTATCTTGTACAGAACAAAGATAACGAACATGCGATTCAAAATAAATTGAGCCTAATTTTTAGCGGCTTTATTTGAGTAATTTTTTATATTACTATTTTTATATTTTTTATATTTTTATATTCTATGAATGTAGAATAAATAACGGCTCCTTAAGCAGTCAACTGACAAAAGGATGATATTTCATTTATTATTACTTATGGGTGTGTTTTTAATATTTGAAACAATATAAAATAGAAATAAAACATAAAAAAAATCTTTTACATAAAACTATAAAATCAAGTCCGACAATGTTAGTCGAGATTGATAGTTAAAAGTTGCTAACAACAAAATGTTGAAATCGACCTAGAAATAGGCCACTATTCTAAAACACAAAAAAAGTTAAGGTGGTATATACCTACATTTGTGCATAATATAGTCCATACACAAAAAATTGCCCAAAAGGGATCTCCTTTGACTAGACTTTCAGAAATTGGGCTATAGAGATCGCTATCAAATCAAAGATCGTTTACAAAACTCAGTTGGTAGATTTTGCTTAAATGACTCCCGAACTCTGTTACCCAAGAAACCACAAGTCTTCCTCTTTTAGCCGATTACATTTTTGAGGTTATACCTAACTAGTAATGAGGTCTTCTGAGGTATTTTAAGATGGAAAAATCTTTTTATTTTCAAATTACCTGTAAGAAATCCACAATAGAAGTATCCACGATCATAAGAGGTCTCTGTATGAGATGTACGACACCATTCTTAACAGGTATGTTCGCACGAAGTATATCAGCCATCACTACACCTCTAGCGTGTTTTGTGTCACCAACCACTGTGTTAGATTTGACGTATGCTGCAATAAAATTATTTAGTTTAAATTGTGCATTAAAAATCAGAAATCTTTTTAAAGCTACTTTGAAATTTTCCCGTGGAAATGAGATATTTTCCCGGGATAAATAGTATTTATAGCCTATGCCACTAGCTACCTAACCTTCCAACTGTAAAAAATCACATCTATCCGTTGTTCCTTTTTGTCGTGAAAATTCGTGAAATGTCGTGTGTATTCTCTTGTATTACATTCATAAAGTTTTCATACAAACATACAGATAACCCTATTCCTATAATATATATGTTTACTAGCTTTCTGCTCCGGCTTTGGTCGTGATTTTTTTTTAAATGTGGCATAAGAATTATCCCGAAGGAATTCCAGGATAGAAAGGCCTTTCCCTGTGGTGCATCCGTTGCTCTGTTGTGACGTGATAGAAGGACAAACAAAACAAACAAACAACATTTTTGCATTTATAATAGGTAATTTTCTATTTGTTCTTCTTAGCAAAGTTAATATTAAATGTCCTGATAAATCGAATTGCTAAAGTTACATTAATGGTTTCAATTAAGACTATAAATGGCATAAATTGATGGAGTTCCTTGGGGATGATGTGATAAAATATATGATTTATATTACTAAGTTAGCTTACAAAAGGTAACTATTATATAGAGGTATATAAATTAACATTTAAAAAGGGTAATTTGGCACCCACCGACTTCAAATTCAACGGCGAAACGAAATATTTAATTATTTCTTGCTTTTCAATGAAGAATGTTTGAAGTCGGTATAGGTATACTTTCTTAAAAAGTTAATATAATATAAATATCATTACAAAAATTAATCATTTAAATCGGCATATATTTCATCGACTTATGACAAAAATTGCCTTATATATATTTTTTAATTTCTGAAAAACTACTGATCCAATTTTCACCAAAAATTTCCAAATCGGTTTATAAATGACGGAATTCTTAGGTATCAAACATAAAAAAATACAACCGAGTTGAGAACCTCATCCTTTTTGAAGTCGGTTAAAAAGGAACAAAATTGTTAGAAACCTTTTTGAAATGAAACTCAAGCCTGAATATAACGAAGAAAGCGAAAAAATAATCCTATATCCTTAGCCTCTCAAAGCCACCAAGATTACGCGGTGATTTCAAGAACACTTAGAAATATACCTGTGTAGAGCTTTCTCATCAACTTAAGCTATCTATAAGTTCTTTGACCGTCTAGCGATATAAAAGTCAATGACTATACATTTGAGGTAATGCTACTTGCGAGGCTTTGTGGCAGAACTGGGTGCGATATACTATTAATATTATAAATGAAAAAGTATGTATGATTGGATGTCAACGCCACAATAGAGCAACGGAGAAACATGTTTTTTTTGCACAGGGATAGCTAGAGGACTTGAGAGTGACATAGGCGTATATTCCTTCGTGATAATCAACATTTTCCACGGGCGAAGCACACCATCGGTTTACAAGAATTTGAATAGTAATATACAAATACTACTTATGTCTGAGTTATATACTTATATACTTTTATGTAGATAATTTTATTCTTTACAATTATTTTCTATATAATTTTGTTATATCTCTTACAGATTAGTAATCAATGAAAACGCGGTAAAGCCATTCTTTTATCTCCGACTTGTATCAATAGTAATGTTAATGCTCAGATTTAGTACTCGTATATATTTTTTTTTACTTAAATAATAACCTAATGTACAATTGAAAATTCCGCCAAACTGCCAACATAAGGCACCGTTCATACATTTTGTAATTTGGAGGTAACTCATTAATATACCTGGCCGTTACATACCTCCTATTTTTTAACTTTCTTACAATTTCTATGGGGCAAGCAGCTTTGTATTGATGGCTGTTTATTTTCCATATAATATAAGTATAATAAATAATTAACTATCTAATTGTGAAAGAGGTAGTCCATAGCCTAATTGATAGGACGGTGGAATTGAAACCGGAGGTCCCGGGTTCGAATCCTACCCCTTGCCAAAATGCTAAGCACCAATTTTCTTTAAGGATATGTGCTTAAATCGACTCATCGTGCTCCGGAGGGCACGTAAAGCCGGCGTCCGGTCACCAACCCGCCTGCCAAGCGTGGTGACTATGGCAATTCCTCTCAATGAGCACCACCACTGATAATGGTGCACTAGAGGGAGACCATGATCCAGCAGTGGATCTTAAAAGTTGATGATGATGATGATGATGATGAATTGTGAAAACCGCATCAAAATCCGTTCAGTAGTTTTTGTGTGATTTATGAGTGATGGATATTCAGTGATTTTTGAATGAATCTCACTATTATTCGGGATAAATTCTTATGTTATATTTAAATAATTTCCATGGGCGAAGCCGGGACAGAAAACTAGTACATAGATAAGTATGTACTGTGAAAGAAAACTTACTTAGAACTTCTCGCCCGTTGACAGCAGTGCTCAACGATATTATAACCTTGATGTTATCCCCGAAGGCCAAGGACTCAAACTCTTGTTGGTCTGAAGTAGCTTGAGTAAACAGAACTTGGTTGTGTATCACGTGGCCGTCCACTACCTTAGCATCTACAAGGTCCGATCTTGTCGTGGGCTGCAATTAGTGAAATTATTATTTAAATCTATTTATTAAAATTATAGTACTTTCATAAGAAAATACCCCTTTTCAATCCTTTGGGATAAAATCCATTCTTTGGAATTCGTTCATATATAATAAATAATCCTTATAAATATGTTTCTAGGACCAATGTATCTGGCTGGGCGTTGATGTGTCAAACCTAGCTCACTCAAATAAATAAAATTGAAGTGTTTGAAAGTTAATTCCAATGTCTTAGACAAGGCTAGGAATTGAAAAATGAACGTCTAGAAGCAAATTATTTTTGGTAACTAGACTCCGCGGCAATGTATTAGGTACCTACTGTTTTGTAAGTAAATATATCAAGATTAAAACTCTTATAATTTTCATGTATAATAAGAAGACATTGGAAGGATTGCGATATTATGTAAGTGTAAACTCCATTTTTTTGTATATTAAACATTACTAACACAAAAACCAAAGATATTCAATCGCTACAATCCTATATACCTGCCACACTTCTTTCGTCTCTTATTTGTTTGATCTGCGATTTTTTTTATATTATTAGGTAGATTAATTAAAAACTAACCTTAAATCCTTCGTCGACGGGTATGAAAAAAGTGTGTCTGCCAGCTGTATCGAACACCTCCTTCTTGTGAAGTTGGTTTACCCTCTGCCTGAACAACCTATGAAACAAAATTACCATTACATTCGTAATTATGACTCGTAAAAGAAACTCTTTATTTTAATTTACAATGTTTTCAAATTATTTCAAAACACGCGATTAAACTATTGGTAAAGTTTAGATTTGATGTAATAAAATGGAAAATGTTCATGAAATTATGAAAGAAATAAAGTTTATGAATATAAAAATCAATGATAGGGAAAAATATTTATTATGTTTTCATTCGAACGCAACATCAATGTATTTATACATCGCGGCGTGGCCAGAGACATTAGTAACAACGTCCACATTCAGTGAATTGACCATATTAAATAAAGCAGGGACCGTATACAACGAATTTATATTCGATTCAAAATTATGTAAGCTGTCGCTCGGACGTAAGTATCTAAATATATGACTGACTGACAATCAACGCACAGCCTAAAGTAGCCCACAAGCACTGGTCCTGGTATCTCAGCGAAAATCTTCGGTCCGGCCGCCGTATGATCGAGATTGAATAAAGGCCACACATTAGCAATTTAGATCACATCCAATCCACTCACTCACACAGACACACAATATTCGATTAAACAAAGTGTCACACATCCGTGTGTGCGTGACAGATCGTTCCGGCCATCGACATCAACCACAAATACAACGATTTGAAAACGGATGGCGAACCGTACGATACAAGAATTGGACGAGTCTGTGGTCTTTTAATAAGCGATTGGACGAATGGAAAATAGGTATATTCCTTAGGTTGTGTAGAGATACTATTCAACTAATAGGGGGTGAAATGGGATGAAAACTTTTGTATGGTAAATCTTATTCCCAGTATTTACAAAAAATACGTCACTATTCCTAATACAACGCGTACGAAGTCGAGGGCAACTGCTGGTCTAATATAGATACATATCTATATCTATTAACCAAATCTACATATATTGTATAAATGCAGCACCGACTTTACGATCCCTGAGAAGCACGTATGTATGCTCTTGATTTAATTTAATAATTAAAATTAAAGATGTTATATTTAACTTTTCTAAAGCTGGTACATATAAAAATAATACAATACCTTAATCTATGTTGTCCAATGTTAAAACTATCAGAATGTTCCAAGAACTGGTAAGCGTTAGGATTGTAAACAGGTGCGCTGACAGAGCTGTGTGGCTGAAGTGGCTGGAGAACTTGATCTATTACGTGTAACACCTAGGAAATAAACATTATAAAACAATTATTCTTAAAGATATTACCGTCTTTTTAAATGAACTTGTTTTGACTGCTTGAACTATATTAGTACTAAATATTTATTAAGAACTGCCAAATGGTTTAATTAAGAATTGTAAGAAGACAGTCAATTGATTAGTAGTTACGTCTTTTGCCCGCCAGGTGGCAGAGAGAGAGGTGCGTTGGCCAGCAAATGAAATGGTCGCTTTGTTTTAACTGTGTAATATTTTAATTCTGTTTAATTGTTTAATTGTGTCCAAAGTGGAAATTAAAGACAGTAATTAGTAAAGACGTTAATTTTATTCAATCCATCATCGTCTCTTTACAAGTGGCAGCCCAACTAGTGGCCAATAAAAGTTTCGAACCAAAATAACGAATTTTTACGAACTCTTAAATTTTGTTTCTAAAATATATTCAGTTTTCAACAAGCATCTTGCTGGTTTTATGTGTGACTGTCTCAATCTTCGAGGTGTTAAGTGAAAGTGAAAATGCCAAGAAGAAAAAGTGCGCAAAGTAGCCACGAGGCGGACTTCGAGGTGGAGTCGCGCATGTCAGCGATGTTCGCGTCCTTTGCTAGGGCTCAAGCTGAGTCTAACAGAGAGTTAATATCAGCTATCCTAGCTTCCAAGGATTCCAACAGTGACAGCGGCGCTCCAAGCCTGTCTCCGACATCACACATCGCACCGCCCTCCGCGCTTATGGGAAACTTCGCTAACTGTACAGCGCGTTTCAGCGGGAGAGCTCATCAAGATCCACGTGTCGTGGATGCTTTTATTGATACAATCATAGTATACAAAGAGTGTACAAATATAAGTGACGAGCATGCGCTCCGCGGCCTGCCAATATTACTAGAGGCAGATGCTGCTGTTTGGTACAAGGGAGTAAAGGGCTCCATTTCTTCGTGGACAGAGGCAATACAACGTTTGCGATCCATGTATGGTGCGCCGAAACCTCCCTACAAAATATTTCGTGGCGTGTTCAGTGCAGATCAAGGACACGAGCGCGCCGATATTTATATCAGCCGTCAACGCGCGGAACTCGCGAGTCTACCGTATGTTCTTGATGAACGAATTATATTAGACCTTCTTTACGGCTTGCTAAACATCAATATTCGAAAGCGAATACCTCGAGACCTGGTTAATAGTGTCGACGAGCTCATCGAGCGCGCCAGACAGGTGGAGGACGAGTTCGACGAAGCAGCGTCGGTGCCTGTTCAGGGACAACGGGAGCTTCGTGCCGGCCGGCATGAGCCGCGCTCTACGGCGGCGCCTGCGCCGAGCACCTCACTCCGGTCACCTGTGTTTCACGGGTCAACGACTGCTCGTAACTCGGTCGAGACTCCGCTTCGGTCTTCGACGTGCGAAGTTCCTCGGGCGACACAGTGTAACCAAGTAATTCAACCTCTTCAAGGTAACAAAAGTTATTGTTTTTATTGTCGTAAAAGTGGTCACGCTCGCTCTGAGTGTCCGCGACTTAAAATTAAAAGGGATAGTGAAATCAAGTGTTATGGTTGTGGTGCTAAGGGCATCATTCGTTCCAAGTGTGCTAATTGTAATGCTGGGGACAGTAAACCTAAAGACACTAGTCATACATTTTATTCTTGTAATTTTCATTCTTTGGACAAGTCTTTGAGCGATGATACCTACCCATTTACAGATCTTAGTCATGAACCTAATGTTATAAATCGTAGTAACAATCGTAGTTGTACATGTTGTAACAATATGTCTGTAAATCGTAGCAATCGTAGCCCAAAGAAGAGTCCGTTTTCGTTTAATTCAAATTTGTCAAAGATTAAGCAAGGTCATCTGTCAAAGATCACCGAGTTGTGTACTAACACTTTTGTACCTAATGGGAGTTTGCCTCTCAGAGGCAAGTCGCCTATTCAAAATTGTAACAAGCTACCATTAATGAAGGTTGCCTTTGCGTCTGACTCCAACAGTAACGGCACCAGTAACCGACCTATTCTCAATGTCGAGATTAATGGGGTTCGTGGTACCGGTTTAGTGGACACAGCGGCCAAACGATGTATAGCTGGTTATAGTTTGTATACGTTGCTACGCGATCAAGGTCACCCGTTTCGTAAAAGTAATTTTCGTGTAAAATTTGCAGACGGGATTGTGCGCGATATGAATGTCAAACTTGTTGACGTCGACGTTAAACTTGAGGGTAAGGTTGTACCAACTACCTTCATTGTTTTACCTAACGCCGTAAATAATGAAACACTTTTTGGTATCGATTTTTTATGTAGTGCTCGTATTGTTCTTAACTTACACGCGAACTCATGGTTTATGACTGATCACCCGCAGGCTGTGTATCCTTTGCAAGGCGAGAAGTCAAGCGTCAAGGTGAGTTGTGCAGCTGCAGACGTGATTCGACCTGATGAGGGGGCGATGCTGTCGTCAATGGAGCGAACTGCATTGTCAACCTTAGTTCACGAGTACGAGGACATCTTTGGTGAAGGGGGAGGAGCGACACCTTTCGCCGAGCATACCATCGATACAGGTAACCATTTTCCTAAGACTACTAAAGACGAGACCCGTCGTGTGGGGGAAGACTATTCACCTGGTGACCTAATCCTTCTACGTAGCCATGTTTTGAGTAATGCCAGTAAGGGTATAACCTCGAAACTCGTCCCAAGAAGAGATGGGCCCTACTGTATAAAAATGAAGGTGAGTCCCACCACTTACTTAATTTCGCATCGTGAAGCTCCTGATGAATCGATCGGTAAGTATCACGTGTCCGATCTTACTCGCTACCATGCACGTGAGTGTGAGGGTGATCAGTCCAAGCCACGACCCGTCAACCCAAAACGGAGACGCGGTCGACCTCTTAAACTATTAGATTATGTTTAAGTTCCTTGTTCTAATTGTTTTTTGTTATTGTTAATTGTTCTTACTCACTTTCTCTTTGTGTAACTTTTGTGTTTGTTTGACCAAACTGGTGGTCCTATATTTGGTCAAAAGGGGGAGTATGTAAGAAGACAGTCAATTGATTAGTAGTTACGTCTTTTGCCCGCCAGGTGGCAGAGAGAGAGGTGCGTTGGCCAGCAAATGAAATGGTCGCTTTGTTTTAACTGTGTAATATTTTAATTCTGTTTAATTGTTTAATTGTGTCCAAAGTGGAAATTAAAGACAGTAATTAGTAAAGACGTTAATTTTATTCAATCCATCATCGTCTCTTTACAGAATAAATTAAATCAATTGAGTGTAAAATCTGTTTTAGTAAAAATGTGGTACACTGGTACTTAGCCCTGATCATCTGATATTATAAAACAAAGTATGTGACCTATTCACGCAAAAACTACTAAACGCATTTTCATGTGGTTTTCACAAGTAGATAGTTTAATTCACAAGGAATGTTTACGAGTATTAAACATGTACTTATCATGTTTAGGAGCTGAGCAATAACAGTATTAGTGAATCAAGTCGGGGAAGCAGACCGAGCGCGTTTTCTTGACGTATCCTGTCTAATCCGTCGGAGATATTAGGAAATAAAGTCTGCGGTGGCAGTAGATTAGTAGTAATATTTGAACCCGTGCAAAGCCGGGGCAGGGTCGCTAGTATTATTATATTATGCGAAACAGTGTTTGGTTCATGTCAAAACGAATCGACGACACAGTAATCGCATAGAGATAATTGTTGGGGGAGAGTGACAAGCCGTGTGAATCTCTTTTGGAAAGAAAAAGAGATAATGACCCATAGAGATAAAGCTTTTTAACATAGATTTTGTCCTACCCCGTCATTCTCGCACAGTTATTAAGGTCACTGGATTATTTCTTTACTTTTTTTTATTTTAAACCACAAAAAATCCGATTTTTAAGGAATCAGATACCTTGTTCAAGCAATTTAAGTAATTGAATTGGTTTATTTTATTACCTGCTTCTTTCCGTTTCTATTAGGAGCTTGATAAGACCGTGTTATATCCACCCTAGCGTTGTTCACGTAGATATCATCGTGCATTTGATCCTTTTTTCTTGTTACGAACAGTGGTGCATTTCCATCCAATTCAGACGTTATTGGATAGTCCAAATTCGACGAGAGAGTTGTTGCTAAATTAGCTATGGACAAAAAATTACATTGATTTTTACAACTGACTTGATTTGTTAAAAACTTTTGATAGAAATTTTTAACACCCGAATTAGTCAGAATTTTTTAAGCCATCTTCAAGTCAAAAATATGGCAAATCTCAATTAATCCTAGAAAATAGTTATATTATTTAAAATGGGATTAAGCCATATTTTTATTATTTAGGGTTTTAAAACAAACATTGCTATTGCGTTTTAAAAACTATGGCTATTTAGAAGTCTTAGTAATGAAAATATGGCTTAATCCAGTTTAAAATAATAACTATGAACAATTTGAGTTGAAAATGTTGTATAAATAAACTAATTTTTTAACGACTTCAAAAAAAAAGACGTTACTCAATTCAACCGTATATATATTTTTTTTAATGTGTGTTCGCGGATAACTTCGTCGTTAATGAACCGATTTTGATGATTTCTTTTTTAATCGACAGATAATTCTTCCGGATTGGTCCCATTTTTATGTCATAAAAATTGGTTCATTAGTTTTTCAGTAATTTTGAAAAAACTGACTTTATACAGTAAATTATCAGTATCTCCATGAAATATGTACCGATTTTAACGACTTATTTTTTTAAGGATATAATAATTTCTCGACATAATCTCACAGACATATGACGAAAATCAGTTTAGTAGTTTTTCAGAAATTCAGTAATTTGTCTCTGTTTACGGCTAAAACTTATGTATCAGAGAAAAGCCTTAGCAACGGTTGCTATTGACACGAATTAAAAACAAGTTACTTCCCAAATTCACTAATCTAGACAATTCATTAGGAACCTACGATCATCAGTACAAACATATATAATATTAAACAGATATTTATGTTCTTAGATGCTTACTTAATTTTGTATCCTAATTTGGCACCAACCGTCTTCAAATTCTACGACGAAATATTTATTATTTCTTACTTTTCAGTGCAAATTTTTGAAGTCGGTACACTTTTTTAAAAGTTAATTTATTCTAATTGAGATTTGCCATAATTTTGACAGATATAAGATGGCCGACAGCTAAGTTACTCTATGCCGACAGCCACGGACCATTATAACAACTGTCAATTTGATCTGAGGTCAATACCATACATTTATAAATGCTCCCAAAGTCGGCGAGACATTCGGCGAGACATTCGGCGAGACTAGACGAGACTGCACGAGGCAAGACGAGACTGTCCTCTGCACTCTCGTTCTCGGAAACATTCGTTTATGTCTCGGAGAGTGTGTGGAGCGTCCTTTATCATAGTGCGACCTCATTCGGCTAATTCATATTCGAATGCTCATTCTAATTTCAAATTTTTGACAGCAACGTATGGAAGTTAACTGTCAAAAAAGCAAATACGCCAAGTGAGGGCGCACCATATTACGTGAAAATGTTTGGCTTTGAGTTTTTAACTAATTTCTGATTAACTTTGACTAGACTTTCAGAAGTTGGGCGTCAGATAACTGACTTATCTAAAGATTTTAGATTAATCAGCAATTGCTTTCAAAACTTAGTTGGAGGATTTTCCTTATATGAGTCCGGAAACCGTGTTAGGGTTGATCTCTACTTGTCAGCACGGATCAGCATCGCACATAGAAAAACAGGTGTTAAGATCGTAGAAAAATATTATAGTTTCCTGCCGGACATACTTCGCAATCGTCTCGATTTTTAACGAAATTTAACTCAGAGATATATCTATCTATCTATCACCACGCCTTTTATCCCAAGAGGGGTAGGCAAAGACAATCGAATGCCATTTGCTACGATCCTGACATACCTCTTTCGCTTCTTTTATATATTCATCTTACCTTTCATACGTGCTCGGCGATTGTGTGTAGGTACTTTTAATATTTCCATCGATTAATACATTTTCAATAAAAGTTCACCTAGGTCGTCCTTTGCCAGCATTTCCTGTCACGTCAACCATATAAACCTTTTTAGACAATCTTTCACCCTTCATTCTTTCAACGTGTTTAAATCACAGTAAATTTTTCTTAGTTTTATACTCGGAGACAATAAAAATTAGGTAAGAAAAATGTAATATGCTTTTTTTAAGGAAAAATTATAAAATAATATGATCTTCTTCAGTAATATTCTCACCAACTTAATCAATATTGAATTATAACAAAAAAAAGGTTTTAATAACTGTATTCCGTGTCACGCTGCCCTGATGACATCCTCTATTCACCAAAACGTGACATGGAAGTTTAAAAATATTACCAAAATCACTTACATATATGATAAAGTACTAAGGAATCATCCATTTCCCCATTGTATCGCTGGAAGGCTTGATTGGTGGGTGCGAATAGCGTCATCTGTCTATAGTGGAGGCTGGTATTGGAGATGACGTTGCGTTCCAAGAGCGCCAAAAACTGAAAAGATAAATCTTGACTTAATATTTTCTTTTATCACAAAGTGATTCATGAACGAATGTTGTATTTTATCTTACGGGCGTAGGTTTAGGCTTCGGAGGGCACTAAACATAACTGAGTTTAACATATCTAGGTCCATTAATTAAGCAAAAGGCTGTTCTGTTTAATATGGACAACAGGCAAATAGGGTGACCGACCACACTACAAGGTATATACATAAAGTATGTGAAAATGTGTGTTTGTGTGTTCAGGCGTACCAACTGAAAAACGCACGTGTTCGAAGATTTTGCATCTCTTTCACCCAGTATCCGAGCGAAAGAAATAAATAGAGAAAAAAAAATTCCAAACAAAATCGGTTCTATAAAATACTTACACAAAACGGACTTCAGCAATTCAAGTATTGTACAAAAATATTAGAATTGCAAGTTATAGTTAATGGACCCATAAATTATGTGAAATTATTTTTACTCGATATGTAAAAACATTAAATCGCAAAGTCGGTTGTAAATATGCGTGAAATAGATGACTTTCAGGGCTTCATGAAACTTAGGTGTAGCTGATATTGACATATTTTTTTACACATTGAGTATAGATAATTTCATATAGGTACTTTAAGGATCCATTAATTAGAACTTGCTATTTTTAATAAGTTTTGTACAATACTTGAATTGCTGAAGTCCGTTTTTGTATGGGACAAAAGTTATAAGGCGTCTCCCTTTATTATACTGCAAGGAAAATTAAATAAGTTAACGTGATTTTTGGGCAAAAAATATTTTTTTCCAAGAAGATGTACAGAATAAATATAAGTTTCCTTAGAAACTTTCCTACTGATATTGGTCTGGTGTTCCTAATCCTTAACCAAGGTATTCCGTTGATCGTTCGCAATAACCTATATATTTTTAGTGTCAAATATTTTTCCTGAATTCTCTGGTTTTAATTACTACCTATTATCAAATCGGCCCAGTAGTTTTATAGTTTACTTCGAACAAACAAACAAACTCACATAATAGTTGAAAGAATAAAGGATGAAATGCAGAGGATGACCTAGGTGTACTTTTATTGAACAATAAAAAATGAATTCATTATATTTTATTAAAAGTACACACAATCGCCGAGCACGTATGAAAGGTATCATGAATATAAAAGAAGCGAAAGAGGTATGTCAGGATCGTAGCAAATGGCTTTCGATTGTCTCTGCCTACCCCTCTTGGGATAAAAAGCGTGACGATAGATAAGTACATAGATAGATAGTACCTATAGATTACTTGTTTTGAAATCATATTGATCGTATCATTTCACTTTCAATTCATATCCATACAAAGGCCACGAGTCTTTAGGGACACCATTGTATGAGTGCGCGGTACATAATTTCTATGAACATTTTCTGTTTTCCCTTTTATAATATGCATGCGAGGTCGACTTTGATTGTTTTCTGCACTTATCCAATTACGGAGAGGTTTCCTTTGTTAAATTTTAACCTATTTTAAGGCTTTTATGGAATGTTAAAGTCCTATATCCATAATTTGTATGGGGATGAACTATTCCCAATTTCTCTGTAAATAATCTGTGTCACTATAATTTAGCATAAGTATAGTTACTTATTCAATATATCTAAGTAATATAGCCGTTATTTTTTCATTTGGTTTTATTGAATAGGAAATACTATATTACCTATACTATATTTTGGGATTAAATTCTATCAAGGATTTTTTGTTTTCTGTCAATGCCTCTGTAGAAACTGTAAAATTATACGTAATAATAATATGGGAACACAAAAGTTAATAATAGAAGGTGCCATTTCAAAGAAACATATATTTTAAAACACAGTGTTTTAACGTCAAAATTTTGAGCCAAATATTTTAAAATGTGTAAAATAATCTGACACATGAAATAACATTTTCTCCACAACTTCTGTTTACTGTCATATTAGGTAAGGATGAAGTAGGTACCTCGAACACCGCAGTGTTGCCACATCGCAATGTTTCGTCTGTGATTTTGTGAACGAAATAAGCTAGCACTTAAAGGATTTGTATGTCACGTGAGGTTAGATGAAAATAAAATATATTAAATGAGAGAAATATTTTTTGTAGGTAATGAATCAACTTTAGGTCCGTGGGATCCGAGTGCAAAAGAAAATCTAAGAGTGATGCACTCCAAAAATCGTCGTCCCTACTTACTGGTGACAGGAGGGCTGGATCTTTCTTCCCCAGAGAATTAGCATAGCTACGAGAGCGAGGAAATGCAGCCAGCATTCTATTCTTGCCACTATGCCACGCGGGCCTAATATTTTTAATCTTCTTAATTTGAAATTCTAAATTAGTTTTTTTATTTCTAGAATAAATTTGTAAATTGTAAACAATATTGTATAACTTCAATAAAATAAATATAATGTTAAAAAAATAATGCCAATATCCCCGCGACTTATTATCTCCTTTGGTGATAAGAGGGCTCCTTCTTCGCTCAACGAATCAGCATCGCGATTCAGCAGGGAAATGCAGCCAGTATTCTTGCCACGCAAACCTGGTTTAATTGGTTATTTTCAATGTTTAGGTAGATTTGATTTTAAGGTGTTTTCATTGTTGTGTGTAAATAAATATTATTTTATAAAAAAAAAAAGATAAGTTATTACTGTGACGAATAAAATCTAAAATAATAGTTAATATAATATTAACATTTGTTCAGAATAGACTCCGAAAAGGCTGAATTTTAATGAAACATTCCTGCATCGTAGTGAGACATATATTTAAAAGTTGCTATTGACGGATTTGAAAAAAAAAATCTACAGTGAATGACGATATAAAATCATTGAACCTATTCTGCACATCTAAAATTGTATTTAAATAGTACAAAAACATACCAAACCCGTGTATGAAACGATAGCAATGAAACTAAGTGAAATTCTGACGTGAAAAATATGCAACAACAGAACCAAACAAATAAAGCTTGTATTTTTTAATGCAGATAATTTTCCTTTTCAATTTTATTTTCCTCATTCGTTGCCTCTCTTTCCTCTGTGAGTGGATGTCTAATTTGTAACCCGCGTAAAGCATATAATTTGCCCGGACTATGAAAAAATCTGTGATACCTAACGAACGTAGAGGCTACGTGATTTTTCAGCTGTCCGGGAAAATTGTTGTGAATTTTTTGCTGAAAACACTGCAGTGAGGCAGTCGAAGTTTTTGTTTCGTAATATTTTGTGAAATAATTTATATACTGTTTAATTTGTAAATGTTATATTAGAGACAACCAGATTCAGAGAGACTTTCAGGGTGTATTTTTTAAATTGGTAAAAAAAAAGGTGCGTCGGTGGCCGAGTGGTTAAAGCGTCTGTCAAAGCCACAGTTCGATTCCGGTCATTTGACAAACCATACAAGTTAGATATTTTATACAAAAGAAAAGGGATATCAAACTAATTCCATTGAGTGAAGCGACAGCCTTGCCACCTGTTCTGTTTGGCATGAGCAACTTGCTAAATGTGGACATTGTAACAATACCTCTGACCACGCTGCAAGGCATAAATGCCGTGATGGTCTGTAAAAGCTTATATTATGAGATACCATTTTTGTAACTAAATTATTTTCCAATACTACAACATACTGCACTCAAATGCAAAATACTGCAAAATTTTAATTAAACATTCCAAAAGCTTTAATATCACGAAATCGGATTAAATAATATACCTTTTGCATTTTGCAAAGCGACGGTTTTAAAAATCCATTAAGTTTCATAATATCTAGGTTTAGGTAGATATAATGGGTTTTATAATCAGAGTAAATGAAGGATTCAGGGATTTTGCAGGTTACTTAGCTTACAAGCATCTGTTAAAGATTATGAGTAAAACATTTATAATATTAGTATCGAATATTGCGTGGATTTAAGCAAATGTCCATATTCCGCAATGACTTGATTTAGTTTCAAGTAATAAATTGATATGGATTGTACAAAAGTTATATGTATGGAGATTCGAGCTATCCATTTGGTATCCATATTGTGTAGTAAAAACGAAGATATTTTTTATTATATTTTAAGTAACTGATTTGAATATTGTTTCTTCCAGTACTTTTTTTAAAGTTTTGCCGACACACGACAAAATGTCCCGTAGTACTACTCGTAAATTACTCGTTTGTCATAACAGTAGTACCACGGCCCATAACTTGCCCGGTGGCACTACCAATAATAATACAAATGCGTTGAGAAATGGGACATAATGGTTACTATACCTAAATTATGACGTAATTTTGTCGTCTGTCAGTAAAACTTTGAAATTTTATTTAAAAAAAACTATTTCATAAAAAAGAAAAATGTTTAAAATAGCTGAAGCTATACAACTTTATGTAAATTACCATCAGATTCGATGAAATTTTAAGCCTGTGACATACGGTCGCCATTTGGCTACGAAACCCTAAAAAGTTTGCAATGTAAGTTAACTTCGTTAAACACAAATTGCTAGTTTGTGCGGGCTCCATCATCGATCAAACTTGAGAAGTGAAGCTTGGGCACGAATCAATGAACTTTATTGTGCGCCCCTATCTCCAACATCGTCTAAATAAACGCGAATTGCTCTACAATTCTGTAATACTACATTCGAAAATGTATGTTATAAATGTTGAACCAATTTACATAAAAATTCTCTGTGGATCAAAAAACCTTCAAAATCGGTTTACAATAAGCTAAGATATGGGGTAACATACACACACAAAAAATACCAACCAAAAAGCTTGCTCTGAAGGGCATGTGAAGCGATTGCTTCTAAAAATAATAGATACAAAGAAGTGACATTTCTAGGTAAAATGCTGTCCACATGTTTCTGTTTAATATGGGTAACCGACAAAATATGGACATTGAGGCCACGGCGCAAGGAATAATGGCTGTGATATTGCTAAAACGATATTTTTTAACGCAAAACTTAAGCCAGAGCGTGTTTTTATATATACTTACATACGCCTGTTTCCATAATAAGTAGACAGAGAATGGAGCGCCACTTCTCTTGCTTCATCCACATCCATACATCGTTTCATACATCATTTTCTACATTTTTATCTTAGTCGTCTTTTCCTGGTTGGTCCTTCCGGTACTTAACTTACTTTAACTTTATACATTGTTTAAAGAAGGAGTCAGGGAATTGCCTTCTTAACATTGCGCAAGTTCTACGCACGAGAGACGAATACAAATAAAGTAACGTACGCTGTGACAATGTTAAGTGCATGTTTCAAGAATCAAGAAGGTTTTGTATCATTTGTCATACATTATTAAGAGCTTTATTTCTGTACTACATATTATAAAACAAAGTCCCCCGCGGCGTATATCTGTCTGTCTGTGTGTCTATGATTTTGTTGCGGTTTTCACTACTAGATAGGTTGATTCATATCATGTTTAGGAGCAGAGCATTCACGGTATATGTGAATCAAAGTTAGGCCCAGTGAGTTATTATGGTATATGCTGTCAAATCCGTCAGAGAAGAAAATGACGAAAAAAGTCCGTGGTAGCCTATATAATTATAATACTAATGTTTTTAAAAAAATTTAAAAAAATCAAAATGCAAAATGAGGCGTGAAATGGTAAGCTAGGCGGATGTAAACGTCATTTTGGCATTTCAAAGAGAAAAAATTCCGAAAATGTATATTTGTTTCTTGAGAAATAAATGATATTAAAAATAATAAAAAAAACAATATACCCGACTGCACAAATAGTAATAGGTATCGCAGGCGGTACAAACAGAAGATACAACATAATAGGTAATTTCGTTGCAAAAATGAAAATATTTTTTAAATGTACGAGTAGCATTATTTTTATTGAAAAAGTAATAATCAACATGAATTATTATAAAATTCTAGTAATTCATGATTATGATATATTTACTTTACAACTGCAACAACTTTTGCCCAGGAACGGTTGCTTATGAATAAGAATCATATTTTTCATTGCAGGTTTCACCCATTTAATACAAAAATAATTTATCAACTATAGATGTAGAATATGTTTGATACCATCTGTGTAACCATCGTTCTCATCTCGAGGGGTGCATTTAAAATTCATATACTCGGACAATGGAGAGTTCATTAAATCCCTTATAAATTATTTACGCAATTCATCTGCACTGGTTTGTACCTACAGTATTATTTTAATTCAGATTTAAAATATAATTTATAAGTTAAATTTAAAAATTAGGTTCAACAACAGGATACCTGGTATAGATTTATTATTTATACTGTGTTGTCCAAAAATATGTTGGATACACTCGTAGCAATGTCCGCATTTGGTGAGTTAAATTTGCGTCTATGCAGACCACCGGCGCCGGGTCTCTTATGCTTGTATCCCAGATAGCGATGCATTTATATCTTCTTGTACTGTATGGCCGATCTCCCTTCACATAAATACCTTTATCTACTCTTATAACGTAAAATCTCTATTGCAAAATTTGCGCCTCATTTTTTAAAATTCCACTTGTGTTTTAATTACCCCTAATGATCCCGTATCATAAACTACTATTATACCTCCTTCACAGATCCACACAACACACCTATCTAGATTTAATAATGTTTACGATTTCTTGCAATTAACCGCGACCTATTTGAATGAAACATGTCTCAAATGGCGGGAAGTTTCAACCGACGAACGCACCGAAATGAAAACGATACAAGAAAAATAAATAAAAGTTAAGTGTCTGGCATGCAAATAGTATCTATTATTCCATAAAAAGTGTGGAAAATTTACGTGCATCATGAGAAATAAAGCAGAGAAATGGTGTAACTTACCTTTTTTGGTTCTGGTAAACCACATTTTCTAAAAGGATGATCAAAATAATTACATTTAGATAAATATATAGTTTTAATACTAAGTTTTTATGTGCCAATAATTTGATTTAATTAGTATAGTTTCATATTGATAAAGCCATTATGGCTATACAAAACTTAGGTATAGAAACTAATTTTTTGAATATAAAACTGCAGGAGCTTTTTCATAATAAGCAAAGACGACTACCTACTCGTTTGTGATAAAAGTGGTACCACAGCCCAAAACTCGCCCCGTGGTACAGTTAAGAAATGGGGCAGAATGGTTACTTTACCTAAGTGATGAAGTCATTTTGTCGTCTGTCGGCAAAACATTGAAAATTTATTATAAAAACCTACAAAATAAAAAACAGTTTTTTTTTAAATATCTTTATTTTTGAAATAAAAATATAAAAATTATACCTTAGTTTTTACTTTATATACTTACCGAATTCTAGTGACACTGCAAAAAGTATCTGCATGTGCCCCTTAGGTATGGTTAGAGAGATGGAGACAGAAAGTGGTTGTAAGCACTTGCCGGCAGAAAACCTCTTTTTCGTGTAGTCTGAGCCCCCCTCTACAAATTATTGTAGTGGAGTAGGGGTCCAGCGCTTGTCGGTACGCCGCTGAGCCGATTTAGAAGAAAAATAAATAAAAATAAAAACCTCTCCTACCAGCTGGCAGAAAATGAGTGAACAGAATTTGTGGGGGGGGGGGGGACCTCTCGGTTGTAGGAAAAATATTTTCTCCCTGCAGTTTTTTTTAAATTTTGCAAGTAGCCGCAGAGAGTAAATTGGCAGAAAATATTTTTTTACAACCGAGAGGTCCCCACAAATGCTGCTGGTAGGAGAGGTTTTTTTTTTAAAAAATTTTTTTCTTCTGGATCGGCTCAGCGGCGTACCGACAAGCGCTGGACCCCTACTCCTCTACAATTTTGTAGAGGGGGGCTCAGACTAAACGAAAAAGAGGTTTTCTGCCGGCAAGTGCTTACAACCAATTTCTGTCGCCATCTCTCTAACTATTATAAGTAAGCAAACGACAACATTTAGTGAATATGTTCAAAACATCCATCTACAAAACCTGCCAACATTGTTCCGTCAACCAAAACTTTCTACTTAACTCGACAAAGCTTCTAGTAATTTCGTAAAGCCTTTCTTTTACGATCAAACCCCCTAAACTAACGCAACCTACAAGCTTTATTGGATTATGCCACAGTATCTAGGACAAGAATTTCTTTGGCTTCTGAAACGTATATTGGACGTGCTATATTAGAGGCAATTTTCTTACAAGGCAAGTATTTTTATTACAATTTTAATGCTTGCATTACATAACTTTCTGCCCCAGTTTCGTACGTGAAAATTTCCTTAAACCCGTTAGCATATACGCAAAATCTACCAAGAGTTTGATAAGCGATTTCAGCTTTCTCTAAAAACATTTGATAGTGAAATTTAAAGCCCAATTTCTGAAAGTATAGTCTAGTCTGAAACATATATTAATTGACAGTTGCTATTTATCTAATATCTGATTAAGTTTGACTAGGGCGTTAGAGACAAAATATTTTTAGACAAATCAGAGATCGCTTTCAAAAACGTGGGTAGAGTTTGCTTATCACGTTAACACAGCCACATCCAAAAGCAGCTTACTATGTATTATAAAATAAAGTCCCCCGCCGCGTCTGTCTGTGCTCTTTTCACACACAAACTACTAAACGGATTTTGTTACAGTATTTTCGTGTATTAAACATGAACCTATCATGTTTCAAGCTGAGCATTAACAGTATAAGTAAATCCGAAGAAAAAGTTAGCCCCAGCGAGTTTTCATGACGTACGCTGTCTAATCCGTCAGACATGTAGCAAAATTACGTAGGAAAAAATTGAGTAGAATAAATTGATCTACAAAAAAGTCCGGGGTAGCATATATCTACCTCAAACAGATAAGTAGTTTTTTTAAGGTACGTGCGAAGCCGGGTGCGGGGTAGTACTAAAATAAGAATGAATGTGAAGAAAAGTGCCTACCATAATATATTTTAATCAAGGAATTATCTATCTGTGTAATTATCAATAGTCCGACAAACAAACAGTATTTCCTTTGTTTTAAACGAAAACACAGGAAAACAACTTATCCCATTTCTAATAATAATTGTTTTTCACATCCACCGCTACCAAACTTGTGGTTAAATTCAAACGTTAATTTACTTTGGAGAGCATTCGGAAATAAACCGATTCTCCCGGTTGCCGAGTGCAGGAGTGTTGTTAACATCTAATCGACTTTCAAAATCAGGTTTAGTACGTATCGTGAATTCAGTATTTCAGTAAGTACTCATCTAGGTATATGCAAGTGTATTTTCGTGTAAATTTATTATAGTTGTAATTGTATTGGGATGTATATTTAAACTAAAGGATCCAAGATATTATATTATGTATTCAGGAAGGTGACTTATCTTCTTCTTTTTACCTGAACTGTCCCAGAAGGAAGCTAATGTTTTTCCAGGCGTGTTCTGTAGCCTAAACGACTTTACGGATTTCAATAAATGAGTTATCGTTAGATTCGTCTTAGTCGTGGGACAACAAATTTAAGGGTTATATATAAAAAAAACAGCTTAAAAGTTTTAAATAAAAGTTAATTATTGAGTTAAAATTTACTTTTATTATAATTCTAATTCGCAATTACTTTAGTAAAATTGTTCTCTCCATTTTAAATTGTTTTTAATGTTTAAATTAAAAAAAAAAGAGATTATGAAATTAAAATTCATTTATATATACATAATATAATTATATAGTTTGGGAACTAAGTAAGTATTTATAATTAGGTAGAATCACATGCAATGAAATCTGACCGTTCTCGTATCTGATCGTATTGACGTTTTTCCTCCTCCACATGCACACATGCACAGTCGGTCCTACATTACTGAGGATCTTGACTTCTCCTAAATTATCTTCCTCCAACGTCTGCGGTCCTCTACCTGATGAAGGTCTGTGGTAATAGGGTCGTACCATAGTTTGGGGCTTCGTCCTCGAGGTCTCTTTACCCCTACCCCTCACTACAAAGTTTTCCAGGTTGTTGCCCTCTCTTCGTGCAATATGTCTGAAATACCGCAGAACTCGTCTCATGCACACTGTGGAGAGCCGTGGCTTAGACCTGATGTTCAGCTCTGACAGTGTGGATACATTTGTGCAACGTGCGATTAAAAGTAATGTTTCTAACTAATTTAATACTCAAAACAAAAATCAAACACACATTCACGGCCTTTGTTGTGGCCAGAGACACAGTAAATTATAACAATAATAAAAAAACTATTTTCCCGGTTGCTTACTTCAAGAGCGTTTGCTAACATCTAATCGACTTTCAGAATCAGCAGATTCAGTACATACGGTGTGCTCGTGTATATGCAAGTGGATTTTCGTGTAAAATTTGTTATGGCGGTAATTATTCAGGTCGTTCTAATGTGATTTTACTGCCAGCTACATTTTAACTCTGTTAAATTGTAAAGTTAGTTTTTGAATTATTAATTTACATTTTCAACTAAGCACATGATACAAAAATATTATTAAAAACGTACTGAATTGTTTTTTCAAACGCCTATATTTAAAATAGAATAGGTACCTAAATATTTTTAAATCTGTGTATTAGCACAGGTATATTAGAATAGTCAATTAGTTTCACTTTATTATAAATAAATAAATATTTATTGTTCATTAGTGTTTTGCCCATTGCCCAACTCACTTTATATCCTGAATTCAAAAGAAAAAATCTACAATTTCTTCTTTTCCTGGAACATTTTTAATAGAAATCTGTTATAATATTTGTAATTATTGTGAATTGTATTTCAAATATTTAGTAAGTTAAGCTTTGAGATCTGAATCTCTGAATACAAACCGCAATCTCTTAAACGCGCCTAGTTAGCCGTGTTTACAATTATTTAATTTAAAATTAACAATGGTAGGTTGCAACTGGAATCTAGAGCATAATCTTAGGTTCGATTTCCTAGCATATGAGAAATTTAAAAAAATACAGGTTTTATATTATACTTTAAAAACTGAAATATTAAATAATATATTGTTTTTTATAAATAATTGATAAAAACAATTTAAATTCAAATCAAATCACTGATAATTGTGGAATTAGGAGAGACAGTGTTTGTTTTGTCAAATATACGCAATATGACTACTGCAATGCGTGGTTGGCACAGTACATTAAATTCTATTGAACCACGTCTCAAAGTATTTATTTTTAGAAGCTACTAACATAATAATATAAAATCTGATAAGATTTTTCTTTATAAAGCTATTATAATTAACTTTACATTAACAAGAGCGTTTAAAAATATTAATTAGGTACCCTGCAATTCTTAATGATCTACTAGGTGAAGTTAGCATTTAGCTGTTGTTAAAATTTATTACTTGAGAATTATTTAGCAACATATTGTATTGTATATATCACTGAAGGAAAAAGGGTTAACAGCGAGTATCAAAGGATACGGAGCGCCTTTGTTTGATGTTTCCTAGGATTATCACACTAAACGATACAAAGACACTGGGTTGAGTCAAGATCCTACTTCTGATGGTAAACAATAGATTATTTAAAGTAGGTACCTACTTACGCATTACTCTGTACATTAGGTTTATAGGAATATATAAATATAGCTTTCGCCTCGCTCGTGTTTTTAAATGTGAAAAGCAAAAATAACGCGAACAACCTTTTAGCTCATTCAGTAGTTTACTCCAAGAGGGGTAGGCAGACACAATCGAATGCCATTTGCTACGATCCTGACATACCTCTTTCGCTTCTTTTATATTCATCATATCTTTCACACATACTCGGCGATTGTGTGTCATTTTAATAGTGCCATCGATCAATACATTTTTTATATGTTCAATAAAAGTACACCTAGGTCGTTCTCTGCCAGAATACCCAATCTATAATCATTCATTCTTTCAACGTTTTTATATAAAGTTATTCAAAATACAGATATTAAAATAGACAATAGATAAGTAATTACAAACATGAAACCTTGCTTACTAAGAATGTTTTACAGTAAAATGCAAGTCAGGCTGAAAGGGGGAACCCTTAAAGTAATTATGCTAAAAATGTCCCCCGAGAATGTTATGTATAACGATGAGACTGAAATGGCGGGTTACGGTTTAAAGAAGATAATATAGATACCTACTTACCTTCGTTCGGACCAAGTAGGTAGGTATTTCTATTGCTAGATTCATTGCGACTAATAAAAAACGCAACTAAAAAAAATTGATGGAAAATTAAAAAAAATACTGCGGTGGATGAGATTTGAACCATGTACAATGTGTATCCTGCGCTGCACCCCATACCTTTAACCGCTAGACCACCGTCGATACGAAAATTGACAACTTCGTGTCAATAGCAAGCTTTTCTCTGATATAATTTTCAGCAGTAAACAGAGACAAATTACTGAATTTCTGAAAAATTTATGAACCGATTTTCGTCATATGACTGTGAGATATTGTCGAGAAATTATTATATCCTTAAAAAAATAAGTCGTCAAAATCGGTACATATTTCATCGAGATATTACGAAAAATTGACTTATAAGGTCAGTTTTTTCAAAATTTCTGAAAAACTAATGAACCAATTTTTATGAGATAAAAATGGGACCAATCCGGAAGAATTATCTGTCGATTAAAAAAGAAACCATCAAAATCGGTTCACAACTGGCGGAGTAATCGATGTCCATACATACTTAAAAAAGAAAAAAAACATACGGTCCGAATTGAGAACCTTCTCTTTCTTTTTTTGGAAGTCGGTTAAAAAAGAAGCGTGGTCTCACTCTAAAAGCTAACGCAGGAATGCGAGACAGTGTGCTTAGGGAACTGACAGCCCACTAGCCGTGCGATAGAGAGGGCAGATACGCTTTAAACTCTAGCTCAAACGAGATAAGAATACGACACTGCTTGAAAATAAAGACGTAAGCGACAAATCTTATTTATTTAATCATACAGACAATATATAATATATAGACAAAAATAAAAAGCCAATGTCTAGGTGTACGTATAAACATTGTTTGAGATTTTTTTTTACGATAAAGATATATGAAATTAACTATAATAAAAGAAAATGTGTTTAAAATGGATTTTTTTCTATCGAGCGAAATTAATAAAATCACGATTTCAAAATAGCCAATGGATAAACAAAAGTGCATATTTACTCAAAAATATTTTTTTTTGCTGCTAGTTTGCCAAATTTTACCTAAAAACTTGACTAAAAACGGGCCGATTTGTATAATACAGAGTCTTAAGTGTACGAACCCTTCGTGTGCGAGTCCGACTCGCACTTGGCCGGTTTTTTTACAAGTAGATATACAAATACATAAGATACTAAACGATTAACATTTATTCAACTTGCATACCTATAGGTATATAATCTGTAGAGAAATCTTACGGTTTGACTATTGTTTTCCGTAGAAACAATGGCGATTGATGTTATTACATATTTGGTTACATTAATGGCGGCGCCCTTTGATTGTAATGAAAGGATTAATCAAGATTTTAACTGTATAACCGAGCGACGACATATGAATTACATTAATTACAATCAAACACCTCGCTTCTAAGGTATTATATTAGAATAAAGTTACTGGGAAATGTTTCTATATATGCACGTGACATTGTGGTTTAATATATACACTTTAGAAGCTATATATTTTATTAGCTTTTCGTCCCGAAATTTGAAATGAAAAATTATTCCAAAGGACTTCCTAGTAGCCTTGGTCATTTTCAGGGCTTCTATCACTCTGTTATGAAGTGAAAGAAGAACAAAGAAACAAACAAACACCGCATTTATAATATGTACTGTAAAGAGGTCGCTTGCCTTAGTTTGGAAAATTATGTAAACTTCTTTATAATTTCAAATGTATGAAAGAAGAATTAAGAAAAAAAAACTAAGAGATAGACAGTTCGTGTTTGGTCGAGGACATGCGATCTCTGATAGAAATTTAAAAATGTAACATAATATAAATTAACTTTTAAAAAAAGTGTACCGACTTCAAAAATTTGCACTGAAAAGTAAGAAATAATAAATATTTCGTCGTAGAATTTGAAGACGGTCCCCTTATTATACAATTAGATACATAACCTCTTAAAAGAATTATTGATTCTGTGGAGTCGACTCAGAGAAAAGTAAGCAAATTCAGAATCTATAGAGTTTAATGAAATCTCTAAACAAAAATAATATTTACACAGTCTTTTCAATTGACCGATAGAAATCAAACATTTACCCCCATGTGAACTTTATCGTTGACTATTTTGTTGACAGATGCATTTTGAACGTTACAATGCAACACCCTAATCTCATACAAAAACTGTGTTTGGTGCGCAGTCGAGTGTTAATACAATTTTGACTATTGTGTAAAAACGATGGGTGTCCTGCAACATTAAAGATTGACATAACAAACGCATTATAAGTTTTATGTATGACAAATTAGTTAAATATAACGTTTTTTGGTTTTATAAAAAGTAGGTATAAAATATTTTACCTTCCCATCCACTTTTTCGGAGATACAAATTACCTATTTCGGTTGAATGCAAAACTAAGTAAAAAGTTAAGAATTTTAAGAACATCACATTTTTTTAGATATTTGTTTGCAAGTCTGGTATGAATACAATAGATTCCACAAAAAATAATAATTTAGTAGCGAACATACCAATTTGATTGTTATCCTTGCTTGTTACCCAGCGGAAGACCAATCTAAATATACCTCAGCAGAACTGGTCACTAGTTAGGTATTCATAGCCTCACAAATACCATCGGCTAAACAAGGGAGACCCTAGTCTTCCGCTGGGTTTTATGTTTATTACACCTCAAAATCTCAAAAACTTGACTTTATCTTCCTTTGTCCTCGTGTATTACTAAAAATTGTAAAAAATATATGTTACCACATTCAAAATTGATAATTATGTATGAATTGCTCTTAAATGATTTGATATTATTATTATATCCATGGCACTAAATATTTATATGTAAAATACTGTTTTCCCTTCAAGAATTTCAATTATTGCTATCCTCAAATTAAAAATTCAGCTGTAAAACAAAGTGACCTCTATTAATACACCTAAATCTACAAAATTCATTGAAGTCTCGGAACTTTGCGATTTTGAAAAGTTCCTGAATGTAAACTTCACAATCACTGGAAAGCTAAAGTTTCTTTGGGAATAAAGTTTTATAATGGTGAACCTTTCGTAAATTTCAATTTAAATCTATTTATAATGTTGTGGAGCGCTGTTGTAACTTGTTACAAAGTTTACCTTCATTATATTTAGCTACTTAGGTAATCTGTGCAATTTTGGTGACAGGCAATATCTCTGTAAAGGATAAACGGATATGAAGAACTTTTTCAATATTACAAATCATGAAGAAGATAGTAGGTTTAATTAAAATCTATCTCTTATCATAATCATGAAAGTTTGGGTGCTTATTAATCTACTGGTAACGGATTTGAAAAGACATTCCAGAATATGTATATATTACAAAATATGTGCTAGAAAAAAACGAGCGAATCTTACAGTAGTCGCATTTGATGTGTAACATCTGACATCTCACCTTGGTAATAAGCAACATTAACATTATATCCTGAAAACATTAACACTTTATAAACAACACTGTAGGTTAAGCGCACAGCTGATGCGTTCTCCTTCTCTATTTCCCTTTCTCTTTCTCGTCACACACACGCACATACTGTTGGCTGACTGTACCAACCTCACGGAAAATGAGTTGGTACCATCTGACGGCCAACTATACTACCGCGCGCGCTTATTGGTCAAATCAAATATCGCGCGCTTCTCCTGCGACGGAAGTCCCTTTTCACGAAATCACTCCCACAGATTGCAGGAAAGAGAGAGAGAGGATAAATGTTACACATCAATAAATTGCTAGGTTTTCAGTGTTTCTAAGAATAATATATTAATTAGTTACACTAAGTTCAAAGGTAAATCGGTTATTCAAAGAGAACACGAATTCGTGAAACTGTAATTTCGGAATATTCACTTACAAGTCTTTAATTTAGTTTTGGAAGTAATAGAAACTCATCATAAATTCTTAGAACGTTTCACAGTTCGCTATTAGGGGGCGACGTACCTTAGGAAGTAAGAAGCTTTGAGATTACATGAGATGTCGAGCTTTTATTCGAGGTTTTAGAAACGTCGCAAGTTTACTTTTACTAAAAATGGAATATCGTTTTTAATCTATTATATGAAATTCTACGTATTTTATTGTAATATTTTGTTGTGATATATTTTTTATAAGTATATTTTTTTATTGTCATGAATTCCAATTAAATTTTACGTATCTAACCCAGCGGAAAACAAATCTTACCAACTTATGTTTCATTCTTAGGATTCCGTACCCAAAGGATGATAAAGGAAACCCTATTTATACTAAGGCTCCGCTGTCCGTCTACCCGTCTGCCCGTCCACACGTCTCTCAAATAATTAGAGTAAAACAAAGTTAAAAACTAAAGCGGGTTCCCATACAAGAAATGTGTTTTTTTACTAACCGTCTGTCACAAAGCTGTATCTTTTGAACCATAATAGGTAGACACTTGAAATTTTCACAGAGGTTCCCATACAAGAAACCTGTTGTATTCGGCGTTTTTGCTCGATCTTAATAATGGCCATACCTACATACAAACGTCTAACTATAATGCATACTCTTAAGTAAAACAATAAATAATAAAACCGGTCAAGTGTGAGTCGCACTCGCGCTAATTTGTTCCTGCGCCATACAACAGGAACGTCAAACTTGGCCTGACCTTAGTGTATACTATTAAGTGTGTACGGAGCCCTTCATGTGCTAGTCCGACTCGCACTTGGCCGGTTTCTTTCTGTTGTATTCTAGTCATATTGTCTTTATACGTAGCTTAAAATGATCTCTGAACTATCTCTACTTCTCGATATCTTCAGCAATTTTTCGCACAGACAAGAAGCCAGATTTTATTTAGGTATGTAGTTTTTTTTCTAAACTGACACGAAAAAATAATATCTACTTGTTGCTAAAAAAATTAGCTTAAACATGATTTATAATGACGGATTTTCTAAAATAATTAGGTAGACACCTGCTATTGTTTCAAACTTTTCTACAAGAAATGTTCAAAATTATATGCCTTAATTAAACGGTGAAATCCGAAGATATTTCTTGCCTTGTTAGCTTAATTTGTTCTAACATCAAAACTGCCTTAGAGTTACATGTAGCCTTAATCTGTATGAAATATAGCATTTGAGCGCTCAAGTTAATTAACAATTAAATTCCATTGTATACGTTTTAATTAATAATAAATATTACGGATCTAAATATTTTGAAGTTACATTTAAAATAAACCTTGTACCGGATCTACAAGAAAATTTATTTAGTCATTAGCTGTTTTTGTGGAATACAATTTTGGTTGTCGGTTCTCAATAACGAACTTGTTCTCTGAATTTTGATGATATTTGTAAGAAAGTGGTCATAATGCGTTATCTTCTTCTTAGCTTCAAAAGGTTGAATGCTTCAAATGAGTTAAAGGAAGCTAAATTTACAATTTCCTCTTGATAAACTTTGTTTTACTAAATTTCAAAGACGTCAAAGACTTACGGTAGAGTTAAAATTTATAATACAATAATCTGTCCATCGCCGTTGCTCTGTAAATCAAATTCATCTAAGCTCTTATCTTGATTTAACAATAGAGTGTTGTAAACACGTCCGTCTGTCTTCTTTGAAAGCTGTTAATCTGATTAAAATATATTGTCTGCGACAAGGGAGCGACACAATAGCTGGATAAGGGTGCGTGTAATCGCTTTTAGGCAACTCTAGAACGTAATGTATGTTGTGAAGTTTAAAATGTTGGATAACATCTTTTGTGATTGCATTCTATAGGCGTGTGAGAATTTTTAAAGTTCATGATACAATACTCTTTAATGATAGTTTGTTTATGCACATTAAATTAAATATGGCAATAATAAATGTATGAACGGTATGCTGAATATGAAAGAAGCAAAAAAGGTATGTCAGGATCGTAGCAAATGTAGCCTACTCTCTTCTTAGATATATAGATTATCATTGGTAATATTTTATGATAAACTCTTGTAAAATTTAAGTTTACATAACTGCATTTAACGCAGAAAATGTTATTTTAGATGCAAAAGAAATTAAACTGAAAGCATGACCACTTAAATGAAAATTAATTTGAAAACAAAAAATATTGTTACAACAGTAGCGCCCGACTAATTCGCATTCGTTCCGTTTACAAACACCACTGTTTTTATATAAAAATAAAAATATTGCTCTAGAAATCAAGTTAATTAGTGAAAAAGAGAAAGTAAAAGGAATTTTCCAGTTTGTTAAGCCTATTTGCTGAAACACGAACCGTGGCAGATTGTTCTCAGTTCTGACTTGGGACATTTTGTTTGACTCACTTAATTAAAAATAAAATTTACCGTGTAATGTGAATAAACCGAGACAAAAGCTGTAGAGGGTTTATTGTATAACATTTTTCTTGCAGACTCAGGCGTGAGTTAAAGCCTCTCATCTTTTAAAAGATTAGGGCTTTCACGTTTCTTGTGATTGGAGTCATTTATCCTTAGTAAAGTATGCAAGCAAGCAAACACATCTTTACGGGATTTATACTTTGCCACTTGTCCACTTTTTCCCTGTTGTCCATATTAAACAGAGCAGATGGAAAGCCTGTTGCTGCACAGGTTAATGGACCTAGATGTGTCACTTCTTTATCAGACGTACTATCTGTTATCCCTCCGAAGCATGAGAAATCGATTAAGCATATTTTATTCGATGTTTTTTTTCAATACCAAAATTACTAGGTCTTTAATTTACTTTAAAAAAAATTTTTGAGTTTTTATGGTTATTTTTATAGCATTTATCATACGATTGACTCCATTCATAAATCAGAATTTTGTTCAAAAGTAAAGTAATTTATTGATTTCACGGAGACATATCGAGCGTACAAACCAGTATGGATTTCATTTTTGCTTATGTTCATCTATCTATCTATCATCACGCTTTTTATCCCAAGAGGAGTATGCTGAGACAATTGAATGCCATTTGTTACGATCCTGACATACCTACCTCTTTCGCTTCTTTCATATTCATATTCATATTCATATATAAACCTTTTATTAAGGATTTATTATACCTATATCTAAAATTATGGTTACTTGTAAGAGTATAATCAATCTACTACTATGGAACTATGAAGTAGGAAGATTGTTAAAAAGTCGTAACAGTAATATTATGAGTTCCGTTGCCCGCATCTGACAGTAAAAGATTCATAAACTCCACAACTTGGTGGGCTAGCTAATAAACATCAAGAGAAAATAAACTTTGATATGTTCATTATGGAAATTATGTAGGAATAGGAATAAAGAATAATTTGAGTGCGAGTTAAAAAATTCAAATCCTTGTCGTCTTAGGTTAAAAAGAAGAAAAAATGTATTTATAAGAATCCGCCCCCGGCTTCGCCCGTGGATATTTACGAACAAAATAAAATATACCCTATACCTAACCCTACCCCTACCCCCATCCCTACCCGTACCCCTACCCTCTACCACTACCACTACCTCTATATCATCAATAGTTTTCGCAGCGCACGCGATGTAAGGAATTTCTTAGGAAATTTTTTTACACCTTGGGTTACATTATTGGAGTTTTAGTAAGATCCCAAATTTTTTTGAAAATAGAATATAGCCTATGTCACTAAGGGTGAATGTAGGTTTCCAATGGTAATAGAATTTTTTAAATCGGCACAGTAGTTTTTGAGTTTATTCATTACAAACATACACACAAAAATACAAAAATACAAATTTTTCCTCTTTATAATATTAGTATAGAAGTATAGATAGGTAGGTACTTAGTTTCGGGTGAAATTTATGTGTATGTATGTTAGTCAGTTTTTAGGGTATTTACTAAGGCTCCGCTGTCCGTCCGTCTTTTATACTGTAATAGGTAGACACTTGAAGACACAGAGTGTGTATTACTGGCCGCTATAACATCAAACAATAAAAATAAAATAAAGTTAAAAATTAAAGGGGGCCCCATAGAAGAAACGTGTTTTATTCGTCGTTTTTTGTCCGATCTTAAAATAATAAAAACCGGAAATGTGTGATTCGACTCACGTTTATAGTTCCAGGGGCGTCAAACTTGGTCTCAGTGCATACTATTCAGTGTACGGAGTACGACTCGCACTTGTTATAAATATTTTTCTGAAAATAAATTAGTATTGTAATCCTAACTTTATAAATGCGAAAGTGCAACGGGTCTACGGGATTTTTTGGAACATAAATATTTTGTGGGTGACATAGGCCACTTTTTATCCCGGAAATCCTTCGGGACAAATTCGTGTCACATTTGAAAAGCTATCTATCTATCTATCATCACGCCTTTCATCCCAAGAGGGGTAGGCAGAGACAATCGAATGCCATTAGTTACGATCCTAACATAACCTCTTTCGTTTCTTTTATATTCATCATACCTTGCATAAATGCTCGGCGATTGTGTGACTTTTAATATTTCCATCGATCAATTACATTTTCTATATAGGTATTCAAAAATAGTACACCTAAGTCGTCCTCTGTCAGCATTTCTTTTAACTTCAGCCATATATAAACCTTTTTTCAAATTTCAAAAGCTAGCATTGTATAAATAATAAGTCACTTAATGAAACTAATTTAGTACAATAGTTTCTCTATGTTTAAACTTTAACTTCATGTTATTACAGGCATCATTCAATTTTTTATTTATATATATAAAAAAAAATTATAAGAAGAATAAAAAAAACATTAAATTTTTCATTAGTTAAATTTTTGATGAATCTATAAACCCATCTATACTAATATTATAAAGAGGAAAGATTTGTATTTTTGTATGTTTGTTACGAATAAACTCAAAAACTACTGGGCCGATTTTGATCATTCTTTCACCATTGGAATGCTACATTATCCCTGAGTAACATAGGCTATATACCATCACGGCATGACGACGGGAACGGGGTGGGCAGAGGTGAACATGACAAAAGCTATGTATGAAGTGTATGTTTGCCAACATTCTGAAATAGTCACGTACGAAGTCGTGGGAAACAGCTAGTTTATAAGAATGAAACATCGACATATTCCTAATCGATTGTATTTAGTACTATGTTTGACCTTGGTGTACAAAAATATAAACATAAATACTGCGTGTATTGATAATAGCCATGTTTGACAGTGCACTAGATATTCTGCGGTAATAAAGTAGAAAATAGAGTAGGTAACGGATGGCGACACATGAGGATATGATTTCGGTAACCGATGGTGATGGAAAAGGGAAAAATTGTCCGTTTGGTTCTTTTTTGGAGACGAGTCTTCAAAGAAAATCAACCGTTTTCACCTTTTGTACAACCAATATAAATTGAATTGCGAGTATATTTTGTCCCCAGGAACTCGTTATAGGGAATGGAGTAGAGATTGCATTGTAATAATATATTGTGCTATAAGTATTATATATTGTAATTTAACCTATATAAAAAAATAACCATCAAATTTTATTAAAGACAATGTTTTCCCAAAGTATTATTGTTGAAAATATATATACCTAAATTATTATACTATTATTTATAACACATAGTAATAACAATTTCCGAAATACCTGTCTTCATTTATAATTTACTAGATTTTCGCCCCCGGCTTCGCCCGTGGATATGTTAGAACAAAATAAAATATACCCTATATCACTAAAGTAGGTATAATGTAGCTTCCTATTAGTGAAAGAATTTTCTGAATCTGATCAGTTATAGTTTCAGAGATTATCCTCTATATCCAAACTTAATACAAACTTTACCTCTTTATAATATTAGTATAGATAAATATACTGAAAGGAAAGCCCGTGTGTAGCCTTACCTTAACCCGTCGGAAATGTCGCAAAACAAATCACGCGACGGGGAACATAAAATGTCGAAAGGTGAAAGCGATATTGGTATCGATGGAAAAACTGCGCTGACTTTGCATAACAAAAAACAAAAGTAAGAATAAACTTTTCGTTCCAATTTCTCATATTGACGTGTCCAGGTTTTTGTAACATTTAGATAGAAAAATAGATATTCAAGAGGAAATAGCGGCAATGCAAACGATATGCACGCAGCATTCATATAGATACTGTTAACACATTTAGTGAATTACCAAGTTGCAAACCTAAGTGGCTGGTTGTGATTTTCAAATTCATACCAAGTTGAATAGATATTTTCCACCTCGGCTTCAGCAGTGGAAAGTTCTTATTAGTTATTGTTTAGGTCGCGGCTTAGCCTATATAGCCTTCCACAATCATTTTCAACTGGTAGTTGGTAGTCGTAATTAGAATTAGATTATTTTGCTAGATTCGTTATGTTTATGCTTACTGCTCCGCTTTCTTAGGTCGTAGCGTGATGTTACACAGCCTTCCTTAATAAACGGGTTTTTTAACACAAAAATATTTTTTCAAATCAGACTGGCAGTATGCACTTGCCTTACAGTATGTACTACATATACAAACAAACATACAAACAAACACGAAAATGAAAAAAATGATTCCCTGGGAACGAGGTCGTGCCCTTGTATTGGATGCCACGTGCGTGGACACATTGCCTCCGTCTCATCTCAGGGAAACAGTAATCAAAGCGGGAAAGTTAAATAATAGAAAACTACAAATTTGTGACATCTAAGTCCGTGGCATTCAATGGTGACGGAGGGCCGGCTCTTTTCTCACTCAACGAATCAGCATCACGATCCAGCGAGGAAAGCAATATATATTTCTAACATACTATTCAGCTTACAATTTGTGTAAAATCATTAGACAGTCATCACAATGTCTGTGTGCCAATGTCTATGAATAGATTTTCATTAAACTTTCAGAAATCATAGTAGGTATTTATATATCTTATCTAAGCAATATTATAAATATTAAAGTCCATCCTCCCCGCTACAATAGAATATTTAAAGAAAAATCTCTAGTAAATATGTAAAAGTATGACACTAATAAAATTAATTTAAACTCAACTGGAATTTCCTATCTCAATGGAATCCGTAACAAAAACACAAAAAGAGATATCAACGTTTAATCTGTAACAGATGTACGTGCCAATCGTTCAACTTACACTAAACGGGCAATAAAAATTCTGATATCACGATAAGAATCGCCTGAAATCACTGAAACGATCTCTGAGTCGACCCTTTAGTTCAAAAGTAACATTTGTTCTCTCGAATGACCAATAAATTAACGAGGAAATAAAAATGTCCAATTGCCAAATTCACACAGATATTATTGCAGATGAAGAATAGTTTTAATATTGTACTTTGTTTAACCTGTATTGAGGCTATTTGGGCTCAAATACACTTTTTATTTTTTTAATCAACTTTTCAGTACCTACCTTAGAGAAGTAAAGCTTTGTTTGCTTGAATTTTTTTTTCACGGGTTGCTCCCGAAACCTCCCAGGATACTCAGCGCAAGACCAAGACTCCTTCTTTTAGCCGATGTTGTATGTGAGGCTATAGCCTAACGAGTGGACAAGTTCTGTTAATGTATATTTAGATGGAAAAGCCTCTTAGTATGGTTTGTCGGATTTTGTACATAAGTTTTTTAATTATAAAAAAATGGTTCATGGCCAGGATCCGTGATCGAAGCGTGGTCCGCCTAGTTAATAGCAGATGTCTTAACCATTCGGCTACCGACGCACTGAAATACCAAAGTAGGTAATTTGTTCTTTTATAAGGTTAAAACCACAAAACTGTCCCTAAAAAAATGTCCTTAGAAAGCCCTAAGTAAACTCATTATAAAAGTGTGACACATATAAAAGATGTAACCTAGCTATAAAGAAACCTTGTTCCCAGGATAATAGATAAAACTTGTCACCTAGAAAATGGGGTCCACAAACTGTAAGTAAAGGTTATATTTCGTAAACAGCCCTACTTTGTCTGAGGAATAGCGAAAAGGGGGAAGATTTTTATGAGTACAAGGAACCGCTTATCTTAAAATGAGATGAGGCATCAATTTATTTTCTTCCAACAGCGTAACCAATTTCATGTAATTTGAAATCGGCACCGATCAATATCTGGTAGACAGATTTACGTATTGATTTTAAATTACCAATATATTTTGTAAGCACATTCATAAATGCGAAACTGTGTTTGTTTCTAGGTCCTTATTTTACGTCAGAACGGAGCAATCGTCCACGCGGCTTTTTTGCACAGATATTGTTTCGGGCCGGAAAATTTCTATAAGAATAAGTACTTTAATCGATTTATCGTGCTTCAAAAGGCACGAGAAGCTTCTCCTACGTGATAAACAGAATAACTAGCCAAACGGAGACATTCTACCAGTGTCTAGCCATGTTGAAAGGTATAAAAGTGGTGATAACGTCTAAACTTAATACGTTTAATTTCAAAATTATGCAAGAACCTATACCTAGAATATGGCTATACCGTTGTATTCAATGGCGGTACAAGATTACCATAAGTGTAACCTAAAACAAACACTCAAACTTCCATCAAGCAAACAAACTTTAACCAAGATTTCAAAGCAAAACAAAGCATTCGAGTAGACTGGATTCTAGAAGTCTACGCCCCAGACGCCTGGCGCCGAAACGTCGCGTCGTAAGAGTCAAGCCGGCGCCAAGTATGTTTGGCAGTAGGGATGAAAGCACCAGGCCACTGACCCAGCTAGGGGTGCTTTCCGCAATCAACCGAATTATCCCCTTTGTTTGCAAGTAGTTCAGGAAATTTCATTGGGAGGGTTAAGTGACAAGCAAATATGAAAAAAACAGGATGCGTGAGAACGTGGAAGTACCTACATACATAGGTGTACCTGTACACTCTCTTCAATTGGTCTAAAAATTGGGAATTGGGAATCTGGTCAAAAAATGCGGAAGCATAAACAATTTTTTTTCCTTATTATGAATATGAAATTGTGGATGAGTAGGATGGAGGGAGTGGATAATATCAAATTACACTAATATTAATAGTCAAATGATCTGGATTAACTAACTGCATGGCCTTAGGTATTCTTGTAAATAATAAAATCATAAACAATGAGCGATTGGAGTACGATAAAGTTTTTTCCATATGTATAGGTTTAGTTGCAATATTTTCTTCGTCGATATTCGGTTTATCTACACTAGATAAATGTCCTTGAAAAATATAAATCAGCGGCACCGAAAGGACCAACAAGGAAAGGTCGATCAAGACGAACATTCGTTAACCAAATATCTGAAGTCCTTAAAAAAGGTCAAATACACAGTACTAATAATATATGGATGTGGATGAAGCAAGAGGTATGCAAAGATAGAAATAATTCAGTGGCGCTCCACCCTCTCTGCCTACTCCTTTGGGAAACAGGCGTGAATATGTGTATGTATGTACTCCTTGAAATATTATTTCATAATTTGCTTCTTATGATTAAATTATTGCTATATTTTCAATCTATTGTAAAATCGGGGTGCTACTGAATCAAGGTGATATTCACAAGAATGGGTAAGGAAAAATCTAAATAAAATGCAATAAGCTTTTCTTTTTAGTTGCAATAAAGAAAGTAGATTGTCAATATCAAAGATTTTTTAAATAAAGTAACCGATAAATTCAAATTACTTTATAACAACAATTTCATCCTATAATCTACTTAATGCTAACGCAATTGATGGGAAAATACAACGCGAGGGGAAAGTTCACAGCAGGCGAGATTCGATAGCACGCGGCGGGTGAGCTGCAACGGAAACTAATGTAAAACGACTTTTGATTCCCTCGTGGATTCATTAAAAACTGTTTCCTTTATAAATTGTACAGAAATTACAAGTAAAATACATATTTATTTCCAATTGCGACATTTTAAAAAGTCGCATCTTTGTGGAAAAGCAAATAATAGAGTTCGTAGACTATAAAATACTAATACCCGTATTCAAGAAGAACACTTAGCAAAGTGTTATCAATCAATCTATCATCACGCCTTTTATCCCAAGAAGAGTAGGCAGAGACAATCGTTACTATTTGCTACGATCGCGACATACCTCTTCATTTATGTTCATCATACCTTTCATACACGCTCGGCGATTGTGTGTACTTTTAATATTGCCTTCGATCAATAAATTTTTCATATGTTCAATAAAAGTAGGTATACCTAGATCGTCTTCAGCCAGCATTTCCTTTCACTTCTGCAATATAAACCTTTTTTAACAATTTTTCATCCTTCATTTTTTTAACGTATCCAAACCAGCGTATATTACTTTCCTTCATTTTAGTCACAACATCATCTTTCACTCCGCATTCTTCTCTAATGACATCGTTCCTGGTGAAATACACTTTATATGACACATTTTACGTAATGACCGCATTTCCACTGCATTTATCTTACTTTCATGCATCTTATTCCATACCCAAGTCTCGCTTCCATAAGTAAGTGATGGAACTAAAACAGCATTATGTATATTAATTTTATTTATCAATACAGTAGTTACTGAACTGATGGACATAGGAAGACATTGGACTCACAGTTTCCGCCGACACTCAAGTAACGTTTTGGAAACGAAATTTTGACCACTGTGGGTCCTTGTCGACTGTGCGTTCGCTAATATTTATGTCCACCCGTTCTTTAATACGGGCATTAGAATCTTGCGACTCTTTCGAACTCAAAATACTCTCGCTAGGTAGCCCCAATGTCTAAAAATGAGGATTAGTTACCCTAGGGGTCGGTTATGAGGATTTAGGAAGCCTCAAGGTATCCGTGATGGTAAGTGGTAAGGTGGAATAGTCTTCTCTAGACCAGCTGTTTTAGTCATGTGAATTTGTTCACTCGATCAGGTTTCCTATAAAGAAATCCTTGGCTCTATATTTCCTGCTCCTTATGTCTTTATTAATACACTCTATTATCTACACGTCAAAATATTTATTTTCAATTTTATAATATAACTACCAGTTGCCCGTGACTTGGTACGCTTTGTACCTTTGAATACAACGTTTACCTCAATTTCGAAAACTCTTTGTTAGTGCCTCCCTACACGATCTAAAGAATATGCTTTCCAATTTTTATATTTATATCTTCAGGGTTTTAGGATGTGCAATGATTGTTAGTCAGTCAGCGACACGACGGTTTTATATATTTAGATTTCATAATATCGGTTTCCTATTTGTGTTCATTTCAGGCTACACTGATCGGTAAAATTTATGCAACATTAGATACTAATGAATCCAATTTAAATAGCTGTCTGTGATTTAAAGGACATCGACCGAAACCAGGCCCACCTGAAATTTAAGTGCCCACGAATTTCAATATTTAAATAAAAGTTATATTATTTTGAAACCGGGTTGGCTTATTATTTCAAATTTTCTCAGTACAGTTTTTGTGACGAAAATAATTAGGAACTTTATATGAATTTGAAGTGCAGATTTACTCTGTTAGAATGCCATTTTATTTTACGTTCCGTTTACTTCACTAATGACTTCTGCTTTTTTAGTAATGTTTTATGTAATTTATGTATTATTGATCGACAGTAGTTCATTTACCATTTAAATAAACAAAATAGATTGATGCAACTTACTGAACCTTATATATGCTACACTAATGATAAAAAAGTAATTAAGAATACTTTTTGATTTATCATAGCATGTGTGGAACGGAATACTGCTTCAGTATATACTACAGGTATACTCTGTGAGAATTCCATTTTATTTTACGTTCCGTTATTTCACTAATGACTTCTGCTTTTTTAGTAATGTTTTATGTAATTTATTTATTATTGATCGACAGTAGTTCGTTAATCATTTAATTAAATAAACAAAATAGATTTATACAATTTACTGAACCTTATATAAGCTACAATAATGATAAAAAGAAATTAAGTATACTTTTTGATCATAGCGTGCGTGGAACGGAGTACAATACGATCTGTCAGACAGACATGTCAACTGTTCTATTATAGTATGTGGTTCTATTCTATACAATTTATAACTATTCTATAAAATCTGTAGTTATAACTTGTTGATTTCAATTTATTTCAATTTCCAAGTATACATATTGTTATTGTATGATTATATTATTAAATAAAAATATACTCGTACATACTTTCCGAATTTGTGTTTGGACTTTGGTAGACGACAATAAACATGGAAAATAATTGCGTAAATTGTTTTGTGCGTATCATAGGAGGCATGTTTAAATCGATAGGGTCTCTAGATATATCTGCAAGAACAATTTTAACGGCTTGGGTACACCCTTTCAATGTAAGTAATATTTATATACAATATATACCGTTAGTTTGTTGTGTAAATATACAGTAACCCCCTATGCTCCACTCCAACCGTGCTATCTAATATTTTACTATACCTACCTATTGACATTTTAATATATACAGTATTACTACCCGTCGGAAACATCTCGGAAATAGCACGCGCTTCTCCTTTATATTAAAATTAAGAGTTATTTAATTTTTTAAATAAAAAAAAGTAAACAGTAAAATGGTAAAGGTTCAGATTATCTAATCCTGAGCTTTTCGTGTTTTGACGACGTTATTAAATTGCTGGACTGTTTTATTACATACTTTAACTATTTCGAAGTCTCGGTAAGGTATCCCTTTTCGCCATTGTTCACAAGTTTATAAAAAAAAATTGAGATTGAAAAGCTTAACCTAAAAATCTTAAATTGAGATTTTCGATTTTAAAAATAAAATATGCGCTTCGGCGGCCGCTGCGCTCGCTCGCCTCGCTTTTGTGTTTATACCATACGAACCACGCTCGTCGCTGCGCTACTCGCTAACCTATTTTGCGGAGTAAAAAAAAATTCGATCGTGTCTGAAGACTTTTCACCGACCTGGCGGTCACGGCAGGGGTTTCCGGGATTGGTGCCTTTCATCTTATGGCATCATAAAAAATGGGTGTTATATGGAGTACAAAATAAAATCGATCGAAGTCTTATTTCAAAATCATGAAAAATATTTTTGCATTTTCGAGCTTCGTCTAAGACACTGATCCGTATAAAAACCGTTAAAAATAAGTTTTTTTTTCGTTTCCTCCACTCCAACCTTAATTTCGCAAAAACTTGTGACCTCCTGCAAAAACTTATACCTTACCGAGACTTGAAAATAATTAAAGTATACAATAAAACAGTGCAGCAATTTAATAAAGTCGAAAAAACACGAAAAACTCAGGATTAGATAATCTAAACATTTACCAATAAAATCACTAATTTTATTTTTATAAATCATAATTCTATTTTTTTGCCGTAAGTAGTGTGCCGCTGCTAGGCCGCTTTTTTTTGAGGTGCCAAGATATTTCCGACGGGATATACATGTATAATCAGCTATTTCTGACATTGCCGTCAAAGTACATCTTCTTGGTTGTTACACTCTCGGCTAGCTATCTTAAAAAGAACATAAGTTCACAAACATAGTTCCCAACATATGCCTCAAATTATTTTATTATCTAAGTAGATAAAGACCTATCCTTTTTAATATATATAACCCTTTGAAAATATATATAATGAAATTATATATATTAATAATATATAATATACCTAATAAAGTATAAAAAATAGCCTGCATTATGAAAACATTTTTAATTATAAATAATACTAATACCTACCTAATGTATTTATTTCAGGTGTCAGATGCAAATAAAATATGTCTAAATTGTCATAAAATAATAGCAGGTTTGACTATAGAGTCTATAGAACCTGGTAATCCTCCACAAAGAATATTTGGACATAGAAATATATGCTATAGTTGTGGTACATCCATTTTAAATCGACGTTCTCATGCTGTTTTGGAGAATTCTGTTGAAAGAGACCTATTTTTGCAAAAGATTCCAACATATCAGGTACAGTAATATTTGATACTTAAGGTGTCGCCTCATAACTTTTGTCCCATACAAAATCGGACTTCAGCAAATCAAGTATTGTACAAAACTTACTAAAAATAGCAAATTCTAGTTAGTGGAAGTATGTGAAATTATCTATACTCTAAATGTAAAAAATATGTCAATATCAACTACACCTAGGATCCATTAACTAGAACTTGCTAATTCTATTTTTTTTTTGTACAATACTTGATTTGCTAAAGTCCATTTTGTGTACATATTTTATTGTGCCGATGGTGTTTTGAAATTTTCTTTCTCTATTTACGCGTAGCCTAGGTGCGAACGGTGAAAGAGATGCAAACTTTTCGAACACGTGCGTTTTTAGTTGGTTACGCGTCCAAGAGAGCTCTTAACCCAAACAGAAACATTTTTGCATTAGTACAAGCTACAGTCAGTACAAATAGAGATTGCAGGTAGTGTGAGTGTATAAGTATACAGGTACAATTATCAAGTTGACTCTGTGTCCAAAACAGGTTATTGTTATTCTGTCCATACTTTCTTGCTCCAGTCACACTATTGCAAATCCCATATCAACCAAAAGTACAACGTACAAGCTACAGTCAGTACAAATAGAGATTGTAGGTAGTGTGAGTGGTATATGTATACCGGTACAATGGACAACATTTCATTTTTGTAATCACCCATTTTTATTACTTTAATTAAAAATATATTAAAAAATAAGAGACACGTATTTTTATATTTTCTTTTTGGTTGAGTTTTTATATTTTTAATTTAATTTTGAATTTTTATAAATCTTGAGAAACTAAAAACCTTAGCTAGGACTAAAAATAAGAAATACAAACTGCCACCCACAGAAAGTGACAGATAGTGTCAGTCAAGTCACAGAGTATACGTTATAGAAATGCAAAGAGTATAATATACTGTAGAAATGTCCCGTGTTCCCGAATAGGTATTGCCGTAGCCGGAACTCAAATCGCCTACAACATTATTCATAATGTATAACAATACTAGCTTTTGTCCGCGGTTTCACACGTAAATATATTTCCTGTGATAGCCCATTCGAAACTAGCAAAACTTCCAAATAAATATATAAAAGAAGCCGAACCAGCATCCCCATATCGAATGCCTGGGGAGCACGCGCAGAACCCGCAGCACCCGTATCAACTCCAGCAGCAGTCTCGTCGACCTCCTCTTCGTCATGTCCGGGAGTAGTTTGTCGTGTTCGGGGTGGCCGTGATGACGACGAGTCACGTGGTGTAATCGGCATTTTTGAATCCCACTTCTGACACCAAATTGTTACGAGCTAGGGTTAGAAGAGATTCAAAATACCAATGAAATAGACAGACTTTACTTTAACACAGTTCAAATCAGAGCGACCAAAGCGAAAGAGCGAAGCGGAATTTTGTGCGACTAAGTATTATTCTATAGTGTTTATTTATTTAACTGTATTTTCGTTGTGTTAATGTAAAGTTTGTCTATTTAATTGGTATTTTGAATCTCTTCGAACCCTAGCTCGTAACAATATTTAAAGAATAATTATTAATTTATCTTCAAGTGGAATAATAATGGGTAAAATTAATAGAAGGCAACACCTGAGTTCAATAACTAACAACTCAGCCAGCAGACATTAGTACTTTTTAAATTAGAGGGTTAGCACAGATTAAGGTATCTACCAATCCTTATTTTTCAAGATTTCAGTATTTTTAAAATAACTCGAAAATTAAAGGATTATAAAATAACAAAAAATAAAAATACTCTTTCTAGCATGTAATCTCCAAACGGTTTTCGAATTTTGTTACCTTACGAAAAATGAAATGTTGTCCTTGGTGTGCAAAACAGGTTATTGTTATTCTGTCCATACTTTCTTGCTCCACTCACACCATTGCAAAAACCATTTCAACCAAAAGTGCAACGTACTTTAACTACATACTGACTACAAGTATGTAATAATTGATAATTTATATTTTTATTACAGGTGCTGGTGCCACATTTTACTCATGTGTGTCACAACTGCTGGAGAAATGTGAAAAGGCAACAACAAAATATTGCCCAAGTTATTCTTGACTCACCTACAGAAACACAAGGCGAAATGACTGGTACTGCTGATAATAATGTTGATATTGATATGCCACAAGACCAACTACAGCCCATACCATTACCTCCCATTGAACCACCTGCACCAGGACCTATTAATATTATGCCATTACCTCCTAATCAACCACCACCACCACCACCACAACCAGAACCAGAACCTATTAATATTATCCCAATACCTGTAGTGCAGCAACAAGTACCTAAAATTATATCTAGGACCTACAAACGAGTAGCAGCCACTTCTCGCCACTGCATATTCAGGGACTGTCTAAATGCAGAACGTTTACTTGTACCTTATGTAATTAAAGAAATATTGCTTGTAGACTTCAAACTTTATATTCCCCTGAGTGCACGTATATGTCAATGGCATCTTTATATCCATGATTGGGAAAGATTGGAAGCTATGAGTGACTTGAGAGATTTTACAGCATTTCAAGTTGATGACATGTTGGCAATCATGGCTAAACATGCCAAGCGACCCATTGATTTTAATAATATCGAGAATTTAAATGAACATCTTAGTCATTATTATATGGGGCTAAATGCCAATCAGTTCAATGAAGTATTGTTACATGCGCCTACTCTAAAAAGTATTGAATTGGCAAGTTTATTAGTTAAGTTAAGAACAGGTGATAGCAATGAAAGAATAGCAACAATTTTTAATATATCACAAACCACTTTGGTTCGGTACATTTATAAAGCGAGAAATGCTTTAACGGGGCAGTTTGTTCACTCTAATTTAGGATTAGATCATATAACAATAGAGGAAGTGGCTGCTCGTAACACAATTATACCTAATGGCTTATTTGGTAATACAGATGTGCCTGAATGTGTCAGGCCAGCTATAATAATATGTGATGGAACTTACCAATATGTGCAAAAAAGTTCAAACTATGCTTTTCAAAAAAAGTCCTATAGTTTACACAAATATAGGAATTTAGTTAAGCCTTTTCTTTTAGTGTGTTGCGATGGACACATAATAGATATTTTAGGTCCATTTGCAGCAACTGATAATGATGCTAGCATTATGAGTAAAATGTTTAGGGATGAACAGGGCCCAGTGCGGTTTTATTTTAGGGAAAATGATATTTTTATATTGGACAGAGGTTTTCGGGATGTTGTAGAAGAAATTGAGGGCTATGGCTACAGGACGCATATGCCTGAGTCTTTAAAAGAGGGACAATTTCAACTACCTACACTGGAAGCCAATAAGTCAAGGTGTGTGACAATGTGTAGATGGGTAGTTGAAGTTGTCAACGGAAGATTTAAAAGAGACTTTAAACTTTTAAGACAAGATTATTTTAATAATGCTGCTTCACATCTAATGCATGATTTTAAAATAGCAGCAGCAATAATAAATAAGTTCCATCCTGTAATTGTAGACCCTCCTGATGCTGTTTATTTAATGCAAACTGCCTTACAGCGGTTAAACACGGTTAACCATCTAGGTAATTTTGTTCAAAGGACAAACCTAAATAGAAGGAGAGTAGTTTTTGATCAAATTAGTGGTGATTTACCATATGTTCAAAATTTTCCCCTTCTCGATATTGGCGAACTTCGCAAAATATCCTTAGGGATATATCAAATTAAACAAGCCAGATCATATTGTGGCGAACATGTGAAAAGAAATGGCAATTATACAATTGAAGTTTGTAATTTGGAAAGGTTATATGCACCCCCTCCTGAATTAAATGGAGACAACTATTTATTAAGAGGGCGTATTTTATCTCGCTACGTAAGTGGCAAAATATATTATACATATATATTATTAAGTAACGATAGGAATGTTGCAGATACAGCAGAAGCTATTGTAGGGTACTATTGTAACTGTCTTGTAGGTATGCGAACTGTGGGATGTTGTGCACACGTAATGAGCATTTTATGGTATCTTGGCCACGCTCGTCATGATATTAATGAAATGATACCTCCTGCTCCATTCCTAGATCGCATTTTACAAAATATTGAGGAATTGTGAGTTGATATATATAAAGATTTAATATCTATAATGATATGATATATATAATTACTAGATTTTGCTCGCGACTTCGTTCGCGTTGTATTAGGAATAATGACGTAATTTATGTAAATACGCAGAGATTTCCCTTAATTTTTTTTATATGTTGTATTGTTTTGTTTTGAGGCTCCTATATCCATAATTTTTTTGGGAAAAACTATTCCCAATTTCTGTGTAAATAATCCACCTGTGTCACTGTAATTTAGCATATAATTACTTATTCAATATATTTAAGTGAAATAGCTGTTATTTTTTCAATGGGTTTTATTGAATAGAAAATATGGGTGGTTAAACTCTGCCCTCGTTTTCTCTATCATAATTAATCACAAAGCTCATATTATGGATAATAGTGCTCTTCATTTATGCACATGTTATTTATTTATTTATTATTACTAATAAAATTAAAATTTCAGGCTGTACTCATCTCTTTTGAAGCGCCGAACCGAAGCGTGATCTAATATTTCTATATAAAATAATAAACAACTTCGTAGATTCTCTTTCCTAGATGTCCTCGTATCAACAGTAAGCAGGTATTTAGTTTACAATTATATAAAACCAAATTACATGGCAATATATTCAATGAGAGATATAGTAAGGTGGATATATTCGGTAGCACTCTTGCTAAGTTTAAGAAAGCTCTGAATGGAACCTATTATAGCTGAGTGGCGTTTTGTTTTGTTTGTTAAGTTTTGTTTTTATTTTTTGATTCTCATGTCTTTTATTCTGTATTTTGTTGTGTTTGTGTACCTATTTGTGTAGTTAATGTGTGGAAACCTTGGTTGTTAATATGTATTATTAATGTTGTGTCTAACATTTGTTATTTTGTATACTGTTTGTTTCCCAAATATATAAATAAATAAATGCCATTTCTACTAATATTATAAAGAAAGCGAGTTTGTTTGAAAGAAGTAAACATTAAACCAATATAAAAAATCTAAGTAGGTACCTACTATTACAAATAGTAGATTGTACAACAAGCGCATAAATCAAGACATTTTATGCAACATGGATATTTAAGTCGAGGATAAAATGATGGGTTCGAAACACAAGTTATATGCTCTGCGATGAACAAATGAATGTCCTTTGAACAAAATTACCTAGATGGTTAACCGTGTTTAACCGCTGTAAGGCAGTTTGCATTAAATAAACAGCATCAGGAGGGTCTACAATTACAGGATGGAACTTATTTATTATTGCTGCTGCTATTTTAAAATCATGCATTAGACGTGAAGCAGCATTATTAAAATAATCTTGTCTTAAAAGTTTAAAGACTCTTTTAAATCTTCCGTTGACAATTTCAACTACCCATCTACACATTGTCACACACCTTGACTTATTGGCTTCCAGTGTAGGTAGTTGAAATTGTCCCTCTTTTAAAGACTCAGGCATATGCGTCCTGTAGCCATAGCCCTCAATTTCTTCTACAACATCCCGAAAACCTCTGTCCAATATATAAATATCATTTTCCCTAAAATAAAACCGCACTGGGCCCTGTTCATCCCTAAACATTTTACTCATAATGCTAGCATCATTATCAGTTGCTGCAAATGGACCTAAAATATCTATTATGTGTCCATCGCAACACACTAAAAGAAAAGGCTTAACTAAATTCCTATATTTGTGTAAACTATAGGCCTTTTTTTTGAAAAGCATAGTTTGAACTTTTTTGCACATATTGGTAAGTTCCATCACATATTATTATAGCTGGCCTGACACATTCAGGCACATCTGTATTACCAAATAAGCCATTAGGTATAATTGTGTTACGAGCAGCCACTTCCTCTATTGTTATATGATCTAATCCTAAATTAGAGTGAACAAACTGCCCCGTTAAAGCATTTCTCGCTTTATAAATGTACCGAACCAAAGTGGTTTGTGATATATTAAAAATTGTTGCTATTCTTTCATTGCTATCACCTGTTCTTAACTTAACTAATAAACCTTGCCAATTCAATACTTTTAGAGTAGGCGCATGTAATAATACTTCATTGAACTGATTGGCACTTGTTATTTATTTATTATTACTAATTATAATGCCATTTCTACTAAAATTATAAAGAATGCTAGTTTGTTTGAAAGAAGTAAACATTAAACCAATATAAAAAAATCTAAGTACCTAGGTACCTACTATTACAAATAGTAGATTGTATAAAATGTCTTGATTTATAAAGATAATCTTAAACATGGATATTTAAGTCGAGTATAAAATGGGTTTTATACACAAGTTATATGCTCTACGAAGAAATATAATCATATATATGTCAATATGAGATATGAAAACTACATTATTCTACATGATATGCAGTATTTGTAGGTAGGTAATATTTACACGTTGTATTTGATTTCGGTCTAGTTGTAAGCTATTGATAAATAAACAATTAAACAATGTGGTCCATTTCATTTATTCCTTCCTGCCCCCCTATTGTCTAACTTAGTGGTCATAGTCACTTATATGTTTACTGCTTGCTACCTGATTAGATAACCTATCACTACCTATTTGCTAAATATTAAAGGCCGTTGGTCAAGGTCATCTTATAACTGTCAAAAATATGGCAAATCTCAGTTAATAATGGAAACGTGAGTTTATTTATACAACTTATACAATTTCCTCAGCACACCGTTGATAGTTATTATTTAAAATTGGGTTTAAAATATCTAAATAAAAGAGTTCTAAATAGCCATAATTTCCAAAACGCAAAGGCACTGCTCGTATTGAAAACTACGGCTCTTTAGAACCCTAAATAATAAAAATATGGCTCAATCCAATTTCAAATAATAACTATCATTGTGTGGTGAGGAAATGTTGTATAAATAAACTCACGACAGATACAAGATGACTGAGAGCCACAGATCCTTAATTCAATTAAAAATAATAACTATGAACGGTGTGGGATGGAAATGTTGTATATACTTACCTACAAATACAACTTTCCAGGATTAACTGAGATTTGCTTTATTTTTGACAGTTATAAGATGATGCCCTTAACTTACGCAAAAGAAATAACAAACTTACATATACATTATCATTACCTAGGTACTTATTCTGATATAAGTATCTACGTAAAAACTCGATAAGGTACCTACTTTTTTGCTTTTATTTATATTATAAATAAAAGCCAAAGAGTACCTTTGCCTAATTGTTTGTTTTTAAAAGCAATCAATCAATCAATGTGCATCACTGAACTTCAGTCTTGATTCAATCAATGCCGACGGCCATTTTCTTTAATTATTTTTTTCACTTTGACTAGGATGTAGCTTCGGTTTAGCCAAGATTAATGAAAGTACAAAAATTATTTCCTACGAAACTGTACTAACAATTTTCACATAATAATTTATAAATGAAGATTTCAAACCGTACTTTAAATCTGATAAGTTTCATATCTGGGCAATAATAAACTTCTGAATAAATAGTGGGCCTAGCTCCCATAGTAAAATGGTCGATCTCCTTTGAATATGCAATAATTGTAATAGGAACAGGAAGTGAAATGATAACAAAATAATCAATACGAAGCTGTAAGCAGTACCGCCATTACCTACTAATAAATAACAAGAATCCCCTTATTACGATAACAATGTTTTTTGTATTTATTCTAAGCAGACGACACTTTTTCAGGGCTCTTTTATAATGTAAGATAACGCCCAGCAGCGTTTCCCTGAAATTTACAGGATATAAAAATAAAATAAAAAAGGGTCTCCATTCATCAGATTTGGGGCACATTAATTTTTCCGCTTCATTTTCTTTACCCATCTTGCTGGCAGTGCCCGTGTGTTTAATTTAACAGACACAAAAATAATATTTTTATAACTTCCCTTTCATTTTGTATGAGATTGTTTTCCTTAGGATTCTAAGTGCCTATCCGACCCAGGGGCTGCATTTTATACGGAGGCGTAATAAACTCAATGTGGTTAATTAATGTGGCTTACGTGTAGATATTGTTAGGTGTTTACTTTTTAACGAAGTTTCCTTTGTTCGTTACCTGAAAAAAGAAAGATCACATTAGAAAACATAGGATTAATCAAATCAAATGTACCAAAAATGTGAAATAACTACGTTATATTAATAACAGTTTTTTTGGTAAGTTTTTGTGTCAGCTTAATGATATCATAAATTATATCATGTATAGCCAAACTATTTTTAATAAAGTCAAAATGAAATGTAAAATAGAACCTTGTGTCATGGTCTAAAATATTGGTAACAATGTCCATATTTTAGGTGTTACCTATATTAAACTTCATATGAGTAACTTAAATACAAAATACATAAAAAATCGAGCTAATTATCTCTAGGTGTCTTAGAAACCTCATTTACATTTGAAATTGGATGTCATTTAGTTATTCATCAAAACAGGGTGGGATGGTTATCAAACGACTATAATCCCAGAATGATTAAATTTTCAGTGACACTAAGACGCCTTCGCTTTGTCTGATTGTGTCTGTTTGCTTAGATTTATATTTATAACAGCTATGCCTTGCGGTTGGTTGCACCTGCGTAAATGGTTACTGCTTCCTCAATAATTGGGTTATCAAATGCAAAATTATTTTTTCAAATCCGACTGGTAGTTCCAGAGATTAGCGCGTAGAGATATTCTGTCTCTAATGGCGACACTAATGTTTGTAGTAAAAGTTTGTTATAGCAGAAGAAATAATAAAGTAGAGTGAATAGTGTGATAAGAGAGTAGCGTGGAGTGAAAGAATATGTAGTGATTAAAATTGAGAAAGGAAAGCGAAGATTGTTAGGACATGTAGAAAGGATGGATGCAACAAGATTAACGAAATACATATAAATGAGGCGAGTGTAAAAGATGATGAAGAAATTGGTGGATTTATGCCGATCAAATTGGAAGCGTCCTCGAGCATGCATGAAGAATATGATCCGAATGAGATATGTCAGGATATTGAGAAAGGAGTTGACCCTCAAGCATCAAGCAAATTTTATTTTTAATAGAAGTTTCAAATTGTCACTACGTGTCAAAAACGAGTGTTGAGGTTTTCAAATGAAAGCAAACAATAATATTTTTATATGTAATTTTTAATCCAAATAAATCCTATAAAATAACCTGATATTTTCAATCAATAACAGGTTATGGGCCCAGTAGCATCAAGCAACTTTATTTTTAATAGAAGTTATAAGTTGTCACTACGTGTCAAGAACACTCCTGTTCTCAAAAAGTAAACAATAATATTTTCATATGTAATTTTTAAACCAAATAAATCCTATAAAATAACCAGATATTTTCAACACAGGATCGTAGCAAGTGGAAATCCGTGGTCTCTGCGTACCCCATTCTGAAGCTAAAAGTTTAGGTCTTAGGAGTGCCGCAGTTCATATTATATTCGTCAAAACCATTTATTTATATTGGGAAATTGAAATTAATATATTTAAGGTCTATACAAACTACAACTTAGCAAAAAAAGTCAACCACATCTCAAATTATGATGAAAGGTTTCATATTACTTCTATACCGATCGCTCGGTCCCTTGAGTATCGTTGTAATAGATTTTGACCACTCAATTTATTTGTCAATGTTCAATTTCATCTATCTATATATCATCTCGCCTTTTATCCCAAGAGGGGTAGGCAGAGACAATCGAATGACATTTGTTACGATGCTGACATACCTCTTTCGCTTCTTTTATATTCATCATACCTTTAATACATGCTCAGCGAGTATGTGTACTTTTAATATTTCCATCGATCAATACTTTTTTTATATGTTCAATAAAAGTACACCTAGGTCGGCTTCTGCTAGCATTTTCTTTCACTTCAGCCATATAAACCTTTTTAGTCAATATTTCAACCTTTCAACGTGTCCAAACCAGCGTAAACTATAAAACCGTAAACGGGATGTGGTGACAACTGAACAAACCAAAGAGTGAAGATGAAATATCATCTCAAATAATAATCAGCTTCACAGATACCATCGGGTTTTGGGTCAATTAAATACTAAAACGAACCATTTTAGGTAAAATATCTAATAGCTATGTGTAATTCGAGTATGCATCGACCGAATAAGACAAGAGTGAAGTCGGTCAAGTATTTGGTTTGTCTGACGTACATTTCCTAACAACCAAACCTACTGCATCCTAAATTAAGAACCTCTTAAAATAACATCTAGTACCTAGATAAGGTATACTTGATATGCACAGCTTTCAGAATTACTCGTCTTTGGTAATGAGTGTTTTTGTAATCATATCTTTTTTAGTCACAATATATCATCTTTCACTCATGGCGATCAACGCGTCCGCCGTGACCTGATAGGGAATCCAGTTTAATCCCGTCCGCGGTGTGATAGTTGTGATTAGTCAGTGATTAATAGAGCATATCACGGTCGGCGGGATAATCTTGAATACCGATTAATCGGCTATATACACCATAAAAGATATAATACTTGACATTGCCAAATCACCGATTAACATTGGTGGAGCCATAATAAAAGAAGAAGAAGAAGAAAAGAAACGAAAGAGGTATGTGAGGATCTAGTCTCTGCCTACCTCTCTTGGGATAAAAGGCGTGATGATAGATATATAGATTTTAATCATAATTATGGTGTTCTGTATATTTACACTCTGTGACTATTACCAGACTTTGGCAAAGTGACGCCCTCTGTGGGGCATCTGTTACTTGATATTTTCGCTATGATGGCTGCCGTCATGCGGTGCGAAGCTTGTGCATCTAATTGTAATGCTTCTGTTTGATAAACTAAAATGCAATACGGGCGGCGTATCTGGAATACTGTTTAATGTTCATTGAAATTTAATTTACCTACATACTGAGTTGAAAAGCAGCTAATGACTAAAAACGTCCTTGTTATTTAGTTAACTAGAACCTGTTTTCACATTAACTCTAAGTAGGAAAGACGTATCAGGAATTACTACGTTGAAAAAACGTATCTAACCAGAAACGTCTTTTCATTGCAGTATCACGCATTTTTTTTGTATTTTTTTTACTAAGAAGGAAAAGAAAATTTAATTTATTTATTAAACAACATTTACTAAATTTAATTTTGCCATAACATCCTGATAGTTCAAACGCTAATACACATTTTTGCATTACAAAATTATCACATTGCTTATTTCCTTTTGCACAGCGAACTTTTTAATTTTAATATAATACAAAACATTTTTTTTTTCTCCATTTACAAGTTAATGTAGAAACGTCCTATCTCCGTATGACGGCAGAATTAGTGTGTGTATATATATATATATATATATATATATATATAATACAACACTTGAGGCCTTACAGTAGTAGGTTACATTAATGATTAAGAAACAAATTAAGCGGTCCAATAAATCCTCATTTTCGTTGTTGTGAAATTATTTAATCGACTTCTTGTGCTAAGAAGGGCTCAGAAGGCGCACTTCTTCTAAAAATAACAGGTATTTCCATTAGTTTAAGAAGTGATTTGAGTTTGAGGGTGAAATTTAGGTCCATTTGCAGCATGCAGCGACAGTCTTGCCAACTGTTTTATATACAACTAGGTTTCGCCCTTGGATATTTACGAACAAAATAAAATATACACTATACCTACCCCTACCCTTATCCCTACCCCTACCCCTATCTCTACCCCTACCCTACCCCACCCCTAGTTTATTCATTACAAACATACACACACACAAAAATACAAATATTTCCTCTTTATAATATTAGTATCTAGACTAGCTGTGCCTTGCGGTTACGCCCGTGTTTACTGCTCAGCCCCTTTGGGTTGTAGCGTGATTTTATACAGCCTATAACGTTCCTCAAGAAATTGGGCCATCAAATTTTTTTTTCAAGTCCAGCGTTCAAACAAGCAACTCTATTAGTATAGATATGGACAACTGGCTAAAAGTGGACACTGTTACCGGTGCCTCACAGTATATCGAAAGGTATTTATACCATGGTGATGATGGTATGTTTGTTTGTTATGTGTTCATCAATAATACAAAAAAAAATAGATTTTCAGACCTTCAATTCCTTTTAAATTATACTTACTCTCCCATTATAAAACAGAAGGAAATTGCCCCGTAGTTTACTTTAAAAAACCGGCCAAGTGCGAGTCGGACTCGCGCACGAAGGGTTTCGTACCATTATCTATAAAAATGACAAAAAATATACACTTTGTTGTATGAGAGCCCCCCTTAACAATTAATTTTATTTTAATTATTTATTTTTAAAGTGAATAGGTATATAACTAAATATTCTGTGAATATTTCAAGCATCTACCTGTTGCCGTTATCAATATCGATTACTGTTTTTTAGTATTTGTTGTTATACTTAGCGGCAACATAAATACATAATAATGTCTAACTATCACGGTTCATGAGATACAGCCTGGTGACAGACAGACAGACGGACGGACAGCGGAGCCTTAGTAATAGGGTTTCCGTTTTTTACCCTTTGGGTACGGAACCCTAAAAAATACAAACCAAAAGATAAAAATTGAAGCGACCCAAGCAGAATTGAAGATCTCTCACGTACGTGGACAAGTAACTATGGGGTTGTATGAACAATAGATGTCAGTTAGCTCTCATGTTGAGACGCACCGGAGCAGATAAACGGGGAACAAAGAAACCCGCATATTCTGCAGCTAAGCCAACTATATACAAATAATTGAAACTGAAGTGTCTGACGGTGATTTCAATAGGAAATAACTGTTTTAGAATTTGTAGATAAGTAATTAAAAATAATTTCAACGAAAATAGTGTTACAATTACAGTAGGTAATGCAACGAGGTGGCTATAAAGTATGGCAACCAGGTTGACATATTCAACGGCAGGTTCTCCTCTTTTAAAAAAAATTGAACATTGTTTTCGGTTCCTCAGAAAGGCAAAAGAAACTTTAATTGTAGCTGTCCACTCCGTTAAAATTGGCTTTTGAACGGCTAAAGGAATTTTAATTAATTTTTGACCATATTAATTCTTCTCTATATCTCATGATATGAAAGTAAATGTTAATTTTATTACCTACTTAAATATTTTTGTCATATATTTTTAAAATTTATCATTTTTATTACTAAGGCTCCGCCGAGGTCTACTCTCTAAGTCCGTCAACGAAGATACGGGCCCGTCCGTAAGTAGCTCGAAACTACGGAGTGAACCCTACTCTCTACTAATTACGGACTGATACGTTTCGATCGGAACAACTTCGTGAACGAATGATTCTTGACGATAGAGTATTTTGATTTTTATAACTTTTTAAACCAAAATTAATATGCTTAGCGTTTGAAAATAAACACATTCGTTGCAAAATATTTAAATTATGCCATAAAATGTGACATTATACTATTTTTGTTACAGTATCTGTATTTTTATCGATACCTTTGCCTCCTTATTTCCTCGGAAAGAAGACTACCAAAAAAAAACTATTCTCCCTCTACGTTTCTTTATGAAAATCTGAAAATGTAACATTGTGTAGTAGATAATATATTGTGAAACTATAAAATGCCTACAACAACGGCACCGGCGGCAACCCAAGCCCAAATTGAGGTCCTCCTCAATTTTATGTCTGAGCATAGGGAAATGGCACGCGGGCTGTTGAGGGGGGCTGATAGGAGAATACGGGCCAAACGGCTTCGAAAAGTTCTTTTGTGAGCCTATAATTATTTTTGAATTATAGTCGCCAACCTAAAATTTTGGCGCAGGTACTGTCGCCTAATATCTTCTAGTTCTAGGAATAGAAATGCTGCCATGATATGAAAAATGTTTCTGTATAAACCAAAGAAATTTAATTTGAGCGCGCAAACGATATCAATTTAGTTGTCGTATCAACTGACATAATGCTCCGTCAAAACAAGTGTCAAATTCAATTTTTCGGACGGACGAAAAACCATCAAGAGTTGGGTAAACTGTCAAATCGCGTTGCCATTCATTCTTCGTTCGGGCCCCGTACGAAGCTTACGTCCGTAGTAGGAAACGTCCGTAACTTAGGCCGTAACTACGGACTTCGTGCTTAGAGGTCTGTGGGCTCCGCTGACAGTCCGTCCGTCTGTGACCATGAACCGTGATAGTCAGACAGTTGAAATTTTCACAGATGATGTATTTCTGTTGCCGCTATAACAACAAATACTAAAAAATTGAATAAAATCAATATTTAAGGGGGCTCCCATACAACAAACGTTATTTTTTATTATGTACATTCATGGACATATCGATCTTTCGTAGGCATATTTACCAAATGGGTAAATATACGCAAATGTTTTGGTTGGTACTTGCTAAAATAGCAAATATTTTTAAACGCGAATAGCCAAAGAAACTCACTTGTCATGTCATATTCCCGCGAAATGCATGAAAGGTTTTTGAACGTATCTCAACCATATTACATTTTATTAGACAGCAATAAGAAAGCAGAATTTCATATTTTTCTTATTGTCAGACTCAGATTTAATATAAATATTTATATTTTTATGTATATTATCGAAGTGTACAGGTACCGGGACGGTTCTTGAGCGCTCGACGAAAAAGTGGGGGAATGTTTGCTCCACAGTTTGCGCATATGTAATTCGAGTGCAATATAACTTGTATATTTATTATAATTGATTTATTGGTGTTTGTTTTTATGATTGTTTTTTACTGCTGGTAAATTATAATTAATACCTCATACCGTCAAGCAGACCCAAAAATAGTGTTCTGCGCATCTAGCGACCACCGCTCAAGAACCGTCCCGGTACCTATACATACTTTAAATATTGCCTTCGATCAATACATTATCTATATCTATAATAATATTATAAAGAGGTAAAGTTTGAGTTTGTGAGGTTGTCTGAAACTACTGAACCGATTTTGAAAATTATTTTACCAATAGAAAGTTACGATATCCCTGAGTGACGTAGGCTATATTTTATTTTGTTCGAAAATATCCACGGGCGAAGCCGGGGGCGGAAGGCTAGTGTTTAATAAAAGTACACCTAGGTCGTCCTACTATGTGAATCAAGTCTGGGAAAAAGTTGGCCCCAGTGAGTTTTCATGGCGTATGCTGTCTAATCCATCAGAGATATAACAAAATGATGTACAAAATAATTATGTAGAATTAAATGGTCTACAAAATAATCTGCAGTAGCATATATATATGTCTAATAGATAAGTAGTTACATGCGTATTTATTAGGGTATTTAAATTGTTGTAATCCATATTTTACCCGTGCGACGCCGGGGGCGGGTCGCTAGTATTTTATATAATAATATTTTACATTCGCGGTTTATCTATGAAATATTGAATCGCAATAACGCATTTGATTTATCTAAATATTTGTTTTAAATCACACCTGAATGTGTTTGTAAAATGTGTTCACAGCCACATTGCGGTTAAATGTCCTCGATTTAATTAATCACTTCAAAATTAATTGATTAAGTACTATTAGTTAGTTAGCATGTATTAGGAGTGTGATGATTTTACAGAAGGGGAAAGATATATGTCAGGATCGTAGCAATTGGCATTCGATTGTCTCTGCCTGTGTCTCAAAAAGGCGTGATACATTACTTTATAGATATCTTTTTGTCCCGAGTTTGCCCGTTTGAAATATAAAATCCTTTTATTTAAGCCTTTTCCCAACGTTTCATGACACATTTTTTATAAAATGAAATAAAATTTAAATTATTTGTCGTTACAGCGGCCATATAATAATTTTCAAGGGTTCAAAATATACAGCCCTGTGACAGGAGAACGGATGGACGGACGGACGGATAGCGGAGCTTTAGTAGTTGGGTACAGAACTGGTGGTAGAAGTTATTATTCGCAGGTACTAACTCTCTAACCTACATTATTTACTCAAAGACAAGAAAGTGTAGTTAAATTTTAATCCCCTTATAAGTTTACTGAACAAGTTTTGTCGGGGCTGTGAATGCGGTCGATTCTTCGAGCGGGTGTCAGAAGCCATAAATGTGCAGCTAATGTCCTGGCCAGCATTTCATCGTAACCGGAACATAGCCCACGAAGGGTTTCGTGGTGAATAGGTTGAAGATATAATATTACATTAACACCTTGTCATTTACTTTAGAAATGGGCGAATTTGAGAAGATTATTATAATTGTTTTCAGTGGATTCGGCACATGACTTTGGTAGATTTTTTTAAATATTTATAACAATACATCTTCACGGTCTTTATACGTTGCGGTGTGGCTAGAGACACCAGTAACATTGTCCACTTTTTGCCGTGAACAGAACAAGTGGTAAGCCTTGCTGCACTTAATAATGGATCTAGATGTGTCACTTCTTTCACAGATGCAAGTAGATATCAGTTATTTTAGAAAAAGTGCACAAGAAGTTTATTAAAGCATATGTCTATGTGGAACTCGTATGGTTTTATAATCAGTTTTCGAGCTTACGTTTTAATTTTTGTATGTATTATTATGTTAGAATTTGTATGAAAAAATATATTTCTTCCATTTCAGGCTAGAGAGCTGATAGTCTAAAACAATAAAATATTTACTAGTTCTTAGTAAATTATAGCAATTCATGTTTAATGGCCAACTGAAATTTGGAAAAGTTCTTGAAAATAATTGTTCGTATTTTTTTTATATCTTCACGAGAGAGATTGTCCAGTGGACGACAAGTGTTTCTTATTTAGCTAATAACATTTTCAGGATTCTGTTGACGTATTTTCACATCAAATCTCTTATTATATTTATACAAACTATAGTTTGTCGTCATATACAGCTCATTTTTTAGTAAACACTCCTTAGTACATTGCCAATCTGGGCATCGAACCCATAAATCCATAAACTTTACTTCTCGGCCATTGTACCGTCTAAAAATAATTTGTACAATTTTCTCATAGAAATTAATGATATATACCTACGAACTTACAATTTACAAAGTTATTTAATCCAAAAAAAATTGCTTAAAATTTTAAAATAAAGACTAAACATAGTGGCAAGAATGCTGGCTGCAATTACTCGCTGTATAGCTATATTATATTATAGCCATAGATTAATAACAGTGGCGACGACGATTTTTGGAGTCTTGGATTTTTTTGCACTCGAGTCTTAACTGCAAACGGCACAAATATATTGTATTGAATAAAACTGTTGTTTGTACATAGTAGCAATCGAAATTACACATCGATGAACATGACCATAGAAAATGTCGATTACATTCCAGTTTTCAATTACGCGTAACAAAAACGGCTTCTATTGTACATTCCATTGGGACGCCTCGCAACAATACGTGTACGCACAAGCTTTTATGTTCCAAAATATACATGAAAAAAATGACAAACATGAATGAAATTGATGATGGTTCCGTAGCTTTTGTATTTGATAGTGTCATATTGAAAGTCTCGTTAATACAATTATTTTTCTGCATTTATCCTAAGAATCGGGCCTGCTCCCTGAGATAACCAGCAGAAATACGCTTTTGTAATTTATTTTTAAGGCTATCTAAAGATTGTGTAATCGCTAGGCCTTTTAATACAAAATATTGGGTGCCAGACTTTGATAAAATAAAAAATATAGATACGTTACGTCCTAACATTTCATCAAAAAATTGCATTTTAATTATGTTCAACGTCTTAAATTTATGATTGCGACGGACAATCTATGAGCCCGTAGACTCGTAATTAGGTGTCACAAAAAAGTGATGGTCAAAAATAAATTTCAAAAGGAGATTTTACATTTGCTTCAGATTCCACAAATAGGCAGGTACATAATACAAATAGTAAATTGAAAATGTCCTGTTTTTAAACAAAGTTCTAAGAATCGATTGGTTCTAATAATGTCTCTTGACTTGAAAGTGCTGTTCCATATCAAATGCTACATTTTTCTTTTTCTTCACGGGTTGCCTTACAGCTCCCGAAACCGTACCGTATTATCGGTCCCAGGGTACCCAGCGGTTAGCCGATGGTATTTGTGAGGCTATACTTAATGTGTGGCCAGTTCTGTTGAGGTATTAGATGGAGAAGCCTTTAAGTGTGGTTAGTCAGATTATGTAGGTACATACGTTTTTAATTACTATATGTCCTAACTTGTCACTATTATATCCTGTTCCATATTTATCACTACTGTTAATCAATATTTAATTTAATGTTTATCACGCACGATGTGATAATATAATTCTGTTCATCTGCTTTACGCTGTGATCATATTTCCGAAAATGAATTATTACATTTAGATGAAAGTAATCATATAATATTATGTAAAAATTTCAAAAATATTCCAATGGCAAGTTCAAATTGTAAATTGCCTAAAAGACCCTACAATTTGAGGAATGGTCCGTGGAATGGTGAAAAGTTTGGGATTATGACGTATGACACAAAAAGCGATTGACTATACCATTTGCCGTGACAAATGCGTCGACGGATTAGCAGAAGTTTGTTTGCAGGCAGTGTAATTTTGTTTTGCAAACTTGCTTCGATACGCATTTATTTAATAGCAGGATAATAACAGCACAATGCAATATAATCTACTTGTGATTTACGGCTACACATCTGTCCTCAAATTTTGGTCAAATATTGGAATTAGTGGGATCTGTATTTTTTGTTCGTTTAGTATAATGTTAGAAAGTATAAAGCTATTAGTTAAATGCGTATATTTAATGTATACTAGCGACCCCGCCCGCGATTTCGTACTGGTGCAATGGACAACATTTCATTTTTCGTAAGGTACCAAAATTCGAAAACCGTTTGGAGATTACATGCTAGAAAGCTTATTTTTCATTTTTTTTTATTTTTATATCCTTTAATTTTCGAGTTATTTTAAAAATACTGAAATATTGAAAAATAAGGATTAATAGGTGCCCTAATCTGTGCTAACCCTCTAATTTAAAAATACTAATGTCTGTTGGCAGAGTTGTTAGTTATTGAACTCAGGTGTTGCCTTCTATTAATTTTACCCATTTTTATTCCATTTGAAGCTAAATTAATAATTATTCTTTAAATAATATTATAAAAATACTTCTTTTATATAATATTTTTTGGAAGTTTTGCTAGTTTCGAATAGGCTATCACAGGAAATATATTTACGAGTGAAACCGCGGACAAAAGCTAGTATTATTATATACATTATGAATAATGTTGTAGGCGATTTGAGTTCCGGCTACGGCAACACCTATTTGGAACACGGTATATTATACTCTTTGCATTTCTGTAACGTTTACTCTGTGGCTTGACTGACACTATCAGTCACTTTCTTTGGGTGGCAGTTTATATTTCTTAATTTTTGTCCTAGCTAAGGTTTTTAGTTTATAAGTCCTCAGAATTTATAAAAATTCATAATTAAATTAAAAATATAAAAACTCAACCAAAAATAAAATACAAAAATACGTGTAACTTATTTTTTAATATATTTTTAATTAAAGTAATAAAAATGGGTGATTAAAAAAATGAAATGTTGTCCATTTGGGTTTACAACAATTTGAATACCTACATAAATACGCTTATAACTACGGATGTATTAGAAATAGATATATGTTACCAGGGACTTTTTTGTACATTATTTTATTTTACATAATTCTTCCCTATATCGTTTTGTTATATATCTGACGGATAAGACAGAATACGCCATTAAAACTCGGTGTGGCTAACTTTTCCCCCGACTTAATTCACTATACTGTTTATGCCCCGCTCCTAACCTATTTAATAGTGAAAACTACAACATAATCCGTTCATGTCTTTGCGTGAAAAGGGCACAGACAGAAAGACATATTTTTTTTATAATTTTGTTTCTTGAATGAAGTCCAAGTAAGTATACTTACAGTATTATTACTTAGTAGAGCATTTTGGACTGTTGCCAAATTAAATTGTGGCACTGTCATTATTTGCCACTAAGTACACAACTATGTCCAATGATAATCTTGGTCATATAGTTTTACTACAGGTTTAGCCCGAATATATATTTGAATTGAATTGATTATTTTTTAAATAAATTGAAATAATTAATTTTTGGTCAAAAATAATAAAATTATTATTATTTTGAATTTTGAAGGGTAATGCTATAACAGCGCTTAAAAAAAGAGCTTTGTGATAAATTATGAAAGAGAAAACTGGGGCAAAATAATTCTTTATTTTTCCACCCATATCATATTTCCTATATGAAAAAATAACGGCTATTTCATTTAGATATATTGAATAAGTAACTATATGCTAAATTACAGTGACACAGGTGGATTATTTAGGTGCAGAGAAATTGGGAATACTTTATCTCTATACAAATTATAGTTAAAGGACTTTTAATTCTTTGTCGTGATTTCAAAATTAATAACAAATATTATGTTTATTTTTGACTGACTGTCTGGATATTTGTCCAGGGTAAAATATCTGAAATAATTTTGATTAAACTTTCAGTGCTCAATGAAGGAACTCTATTATAATGAAAAAAAATTATCATATTTTGATTATTGTTTATATTGGGCTATACTATAAAGGGCAACAACCTAGAAAAGCTTGTGGTGTTGGGCAGGATGGAGGGAAGAAGAGCTCGAGGACGAAGCCTTAAACGATGGTCCGATCAAGTGTCCGAAAACCTGGACACCAGTATTACCACAGCCTTTCATCAGGCAGAGGACCGCAGGCGATGGAAGAAAATAATTTGAGGAGAAGCTGATGAGGCCGGGTCACGATCCTCAGCAATGAGAGACCGACTGTGGAGGAGGAGGCTATACTTAATATAGACAATAAAGATTCAGAGGTCAAATTAATATAGTAACATAATAATAACAATATAGTTGTTGTCAACAATCTAAAATTTATTACTTTAGCTCACGAGTATTACGGGGGTTCCTAATCAAGTCGTTCACAAAAATCCATTTGAACTAATTTAGAATCTGTACTAAAAATTATTTTTCTCAGTTTATGACAAGATAAGATTAGATTAGATTTTTTATACTTTTAAATACCTCTATTCATTATTCATTTATTATTATTCATTATTTTATATTATATTTATTCATTATAAGTCATTGATATTTTCTAGTTAAATATAAGCACTGACAAGCATTTATGCCATTCTCTTCTCTGTTGTGGTTTGTTGAATATTGTGCCAATTCTCCTTTGACATGCTAATGGGGAGCGAATATTTTATTTATGTATTTAGATACTAGCTGTGTCTTGCGGTTGCACCTGCGTTAATAGTTCCTGCTCCGCCCCTTTTGGTCGTAGCGTGATGATAGCGATATAAAATGCAAAAATATTTTTTCAAATCCGACGGTAGTTCCAGAGATTAGCGCATTCAATCTATTACATACGAGGCGGCTATAAGAAAGCTGAGTATGTAATGACCAATGCACACGCGTTTCATACGACGTTTTTCAACACGAGGAAAAAAACCAAAAACAAACTTCATATGGATTTAACATTTAATTATTAAAACAATTAATGAAAGTACAACTCTCAAACGCGCCAAACAGCCAACAAAGTCGTGGTTAAAAAATAAAAACTGTTCTATTATGCGGTTAAATTAAGAATGCTATGTGGACACACATACAATTTGCAATCTTGTACGAATTTAATTTCATTGGGTTATATTATAACTCTTGTGCTGTAATGTAAAGTAAAAGCACGCGTGTTTAATATATGGAATTATGGGTCTAAAAGTGAGGTAATAAGACTCACGTTACGAGCAAGTGTGCTGAAAAATATATTATATATAAACAAACAAACTCATCAGCTTTATTATTAGTATGGAAGTAAAAAGTGATAAATTATTTTGTTCTGTGGTCGTCGGCTCGAAAATTAATTTACCAGCTACGATAGAAAGAATAATACTTAATTAGTTCCTTGGCTGTGATCATAGTCATAGATGGTAAAAATATCCACATTTAAAAAATTCTAGATTTCTATCTTTTTTTAATTTCACAAATATAAGACAAATCTTGGTAAAAATTCGTATCATTTTTGCGGTCCTAGTGAATAATTCGTAAATTTAATTTGTTCTAAAATATCTGTATCTAGATTTCTACCATAAAAACATAAGGAGGCATTGATTTAAATCAATGTAAGAAGGTATAGAATTTAAATCCGATCCCAAATGATATTTATTTTAAATGTATTTATTATATATTACCACGCACACACACCAGTGTGGCCAGAGACAGTAACAGTGTCCACTTTTTGCCAGTTCGCCATATTGAACATACCAGATGGCAAGCCATAGATGTGTCTCTTCTTTAACAGACGTAAACTCTGCTATTTTTAGAAGAAGTGCGGACCCTGCTTTACTTGCCCTCCGAAGCACGAGGAGTGGAATAATTAGTTAAATAATAAATTAAGATATATAACCGGGATAAAGAGTAGCCTAATGTCACTCCAGCCATCTTCTGTGCAAAAATAAATAAAAAATTAGCTTTATATTGAGTAATAGAATACATCTGACGAGTTGTCGATCTCCCTCGAGAAGCCGAGTGAGTAATGTATGTGCAGTGATTCATATCGTGAACTAAATTGGGATAAATCATTATTTCCTGTGTACCCTTGACCTAAACATCAAAATTGATTGTAAGAAATTATTTTTAAATTTGCTTTTTTTTGTTATGTAAAAAACATTATGTAAAGACAAAGGCAAATAAAAGATATTTCAAAATAAATAAGTATCGAAAGAGAGAAAGTTACGCCTCTCAAAAAAATTGTAAGTAGATTCATTAAAAACTACAAGGGTATCGGGCGATTTTAAATTTGGAAGAATGTATTAAAAGATATTTCAAAATAAATAAGTATCGAAAGAGAGAAAGTTACGCCTCTCAAAAAAATTGTAAGTAGATTCATTAAAAACTACAAGGGTATCGGACGATTTTAAATTTGGAAGAATGTATTAAAAGATATTTCAAAATAAATAAGTATCGAAAGAGAGAAAGTTACGCCTCTCAAAAAAATTGTAAGTAGATTCATTAAAAACTACAAGGGTATCGGACGCTCCAAAGCCTTTTTCATACAACGCATAGCGCTAGAAATTCAAAAGGGTAACGCGCTATGTGTTCTAGGCACTATGGCAGCGGATTGGGACTCTCTGGAAGAAATTTTTAATTTGTAGTTTTGAGATTTTTTTAATTATTAAGTTATATTATTATTGTTTAAATTATATTATAAAGTCTATACTAATAATATTTGTTTGAACGCGCCTAAAACAACGCGTACGAAGTCGAAGGCATTTGATAATAAATGTTTTGCCCAATTAGGTTATAGGCTATTTAACATTGAAATGGGGTGTAAAATGGGGAGTCGCGGGCAACTGCTAGTCAGTCATAAAATCATGGCAATAGTATAGCTAAGATTCTAGGTCATGTCATGGCGACCGACGCACGCGTTCCGTCGTGATATGATGGGGAATCCGGTTAAATCCCGCTGTGATAGTTGTGATTAGTCTGTGATTAATACGATATGTTACAGTCGGTGGGATCATCTTAGATACCGATTAATCGGCATTAGTCGCTTAGAAGTACCTATATGAATGGATGAAAGTGTGTTTAGTCAAAGTAGTAGTTACTTAAATTTGTAGTAGAAAATTGTCGTCAATTGACTTCTTAGCAAAACAGGTTGAACGACCGTCTGTAGAGGAAGGTAATGTATATTCATGTAGGTGTTTCAATGACACTTTAAGTAAGTACTATTCATTACAATATAATATAAGATTTATATATTTGACCCACATAAACACTAATTCTAAACACTATAACGCCTACAATAGCTAAGGTTAATGACTAGAAAACTAAAGGATAAGAAACTAAATTATTTGTACCATCTCTAGCTTTCGTATTTGCAATGAAAATTTGCAATAACCTGATTTGGGGAATGTTAAATAAGTAAATAATATAGAAATGACAATACAAACTATCTAACGACTGTGAGTAAAAAGGAATACTCCCCACGCGTGTCGCTGAAAAGTTGTATATATATTTTCAATAGCGCGATACAGGTTTCAATTTAAATATGCGATGCGACATCTATCGACGCGATGTGCCGCCACATGACTCCCGGTCTATACAGTATGAACACCAACATCCACGTAGCTTTGTCAGCGGTGATGGACTGCGCCACTGGTTGACTGTACGTGCGACGGAATCACCTGTCGTGATGTAGGGGTGACCTGTCATCATGACGGGGGTCTGGTCAAGACTGATAGTCATCAGTGGGAAGTGAAAGTAGAATGCGGAGTTAGGTGGACATGCTGTGTTCATACGGGGTCATCAATATAGATTGGCAATGTAGTTTTTAAAATTTTAGTCTAGTTCTAATAAAAAAATTGACATATATTTATTTATTTCAATGTATTCGGACTGTATATATAAGATATTTGGCGTTTAAAATATCCAACATTTTCTATTAGAGACACACTTAAAATACTTTTAGCATCAAAATACGTCTAAAGTAATTCCATCTGTATCAAATGGGTATACCTCAGAAATTACTTTTCAACGGAGTGCCTCCATACAATGAACCTGTAAAGGTTAACGATGACATTATAAAGAAGGGTTACTGAAACAGTTTCATAATAGTGAGCTAGTACCTAGTAGATTTAAATGCCTTCCACACGGTGGGATAGCCGACTCAACCGACGTGACCTAACCAATAGAAAGTCTTCTACAATCCCCTCTACTGTGGCTACGAAATTTTTTGATGGTGCGAACCGACTTGACCTTGGTGCTTGCTCTGTGCGTGGGAACGCCTTTTTCAATCCCCTCTACTCGCCCATAGAGACGAACCGCAACCAGGGATCCCAACTTCGGGGTTTTTTCCCTAAATTTAGGGGGTAAATAAATGTGATGGGATTATTAAGGGGCTTTTTGATTTACGAGTACAGGCCCTAGGATAACTAAAAATAATTTAATATTCAAATGTATAATTTAAAAAAGTCAGAACCAGAAGAAACGACATTATATTTGAAATATTAAATAATTTATAAATGAAGAATATTATAAAAAATGTTAAGGGGGATTTCAATGTAATTTTGGTGATTTTAGGGGTTCTTGACTTAAAAATATATTTATAATAAAGGTATTTTTTTTTTGGAGTGGGAAACATTGCTCGCAACAAACCTTCGGTTCAACTTGGCCTTGAACGGTCGTGGCAAGTCGTCGGTCGTGGTGGGTGGTTTTCTGAACCATCACTTTGGTTGAGTCGGCGGTCGGACATCAAATTTATAAACTAGTTTCCTCCCCGGGTTCGCTCGTGGAACATTTTGATTGGTTAATTTTTATGGTTACTGCTCCGCTCCTTTGGGTCGTAGCGTGATGTTATATAGCCTGTAACCTTCTTCAACGCATTTTTTTTTAAATCGAACTGGTATAGTTCCTGAGATTAACGTAATTTACGTTAAAAAGAATATCGAATTGTTTATGAGAAATAGAGACAAGGATCCAAAAAATCAATCAATCATTTAAGGGCTATGTGTGCATTTTTACAATAAGGTCCCCTCTCATATACAAAATCTTCCTTTCTCTAATTAGATACGATTAAACTTAAATTAATGAAAAAATCATACTACAGTATATCAAAATACTTAGATGTTATGCATCCATGGCATAGAGTACTAAGCCTATGGAGGGGCCATAGACGGGCTCCCCCTTTCGCCAATTTTTTTCCCCTTTGACCAGTTAAACTGACCAGGTGCGCGTAATAAGTTACCTTAGATTTCGTTGGTATCGTTTTGTGTCGCGAGACAGAGCTCTAGAAAAATAGTTAATTGTGATGTTTTAAACGGGAAAGGCGATCTAGGGCGTCAAACTTAGTGTTTCCAATCATTAATTATAATTATTATGTTTGTATTTTAACATAATCATCATATAACGTAAAATCCGTTGCGACAATAAAACGACAGAAAAATACAGTACTAGACGTTTACCTCCACCCCCAAAAGTGGCAGAAAAAAATGTTCGGTGATTTATACGCTTCACGTCACCTTTGCTATATACTTAAAGATCCATGGGCATAACATTTATAGATGGACTATGTATTTAGTACCTACACTTGCACGCAGGGTTTATTATTTATTGTATTTCACGAAAAGACGTCACAGTATCTAACTTTACAAGCACAAAACAGGCAACACCGTTCTAATCTACAATCAATAAGACCGACAAACCATAAAATTTAAATAAGGACTACAAAATTTCGTCAATAAATTATCGAATAAGTGAACGCAGAACATGAGCGCTTCGCTCGTTCGGTTACGTTCATTTAAATTGCAAAATGCTCTAATCGCACTCTGTGAAGCTAAATTTACGGCTGCGAATAGAAAAGGACACGCCTGCTTTTATCTGCTATTTCTTCTGAAGGAATGTTTGAAAAGGAAACATTAAATAAGTACCTACACAATATATTATCGACAAAGCTTCTATTGGTGTGCGAGTGAATGGAATTAGAAAATACGACTATAACAAATATTTGGATTATTGAACAATATATTTATAAAGAAGAATAGCAATTTTTTTCTTAATTTTCATTACCTACATACACTATTATATTATATCTAAGTACTTATCTATACACATACACTTCCTAAATTTACGTACCTACGTGACTATTTTAGAATGTTGGCAAACATCAGCACTTCATCATAGCTTTTGTCATGTTCACCTCTGCCCACCCCGTTCCCGTCGTCATGCCGTGATGATATATAGCCTATGTTACTCAGGGATAATGTATGGTGAAAGAATGATCAAAATCCGTCCAGTAGTTTTTGAGTTTATTCGTAACAAATATACAAACATACAAAAATACAAATCTTTCCTTTTTATAATATTTTAGTATTAGTATATTAGAATAGATTTCGTCAAGGGTACGATAGACTTGATTCAAACGAATACCAAATTGTTAAGAAAAAAATGTAATTAATTCTGGTTTAGGAATATTTTCCGCAAAATTCGTATGATCGCGTAATTTCAATAAATAAGTCCAAATTTATTCATTAATGCTGTCAGAAGCAATTTATAACATGACAGTAACCTTTGTTTGAGTCATGTGGTATTAGTCAAAGAAAAGAGTGGGCATTGGGTAACGTTTGTTGGAGCCATGAACTTTATAACTTAGGACAACTCTAAAGTCAGGTCGTTTTATGTAATAATCCAATTCATATAATTACCTAAATAATACAGTAAAATAATTTGTAAGTAAAAAAAGTAATTATGTAGGTACAGTAAAGAGAGAAGCCGGGGTTGATATAAAAAAAAATTTTTACATCTACAAACTACAAAATATCACTCCATGTTTTATCAGCCCATTGAATAATTACAAAGGATTATAAAAATATAATATTATATTATAATAAATTTTAAAGTTCCAAGTAGTATACCGATTAATTTTATTAATGGAACTTTTCAAAGTTTTCGGTTCCCCTAAATATTATCCATACATTTATTCACATGAAAATTCTAATAATTCCACCTTATTGCTCTTTTGTGGAAGTTTTGGCACACAGACCACGGATCATCAAGTTTTATTGGCGGGGAAAAGGCCATAAATTAATGACGATGACTGATTTAATGGGCCGTTCGTTCATTTAAAAATCCCTCTCTTGCGTACTGAACAGATACAAATTGTATCTTTTAGGGTGTTTTCAATAAATCTCTTCTAACTAGCAAACATTGAATAATATTTTGAATACATGGTCCTTTGTTTCTCACGCACATCTTCACGGGCTTTACATTTTACGGTGTGGTCAGAGACACTAGGAACTGTGCCCATTTTTGCCAGGCGAAGTTCTGAGTACGACTCGCGCGCTGAGGGTTCCGTACCATTTTTCAGTCAGAACTTTAAAACAGGATTTTCGTTTAGGTTTTCCTGTAAAACTATAAAAAGGCCCTATATTTCCTATTTCTTTCAAAAATTTAAACTCCTTAGTTTCGAAGATAAGAAGGGGGTCAATTTTCGTATATAATCTTTAATATTGTTACGAGCTAGGGTTCGAAGAGATTTAAAATACCGATTAAATAAACAAACTTTACTTTAACACCACAAAAATACAGTTAAATAAATGAACACTATAGAATAACACTTAGTCGCACTAAATTCCACTTCACTGTTTCGCTTTGATCGCCCTGATTCGCACTGTGTTCTCCCGGCGACGATCCTCTGTTTATATTGCCCTCCGAACATTCGAGAAACGCCGAGATTGTTGTACAGAGTTGTAGATGCGTCTCGATGCGGCTCGGTGCCAAATACCTACACACCGACCGCGCCCGATTTTGGTACCTATGGCTAGGCACATACGGTCCATTTTCGTTTGTACTTGATTCTCTCTGGATGTTTCTAGAGACGTCTATCGACCTTGATGTGTTTAGGTATTTATTTGTGCGATTTAAGTACCTATTCGTTACACTGCCCCCCGCTTAGACTTGCTCGTCCCGAGCAATATTCGAGCCTTTGTATGGGGCTAGTCGATCAATGTGGACAACCTTTAACTGCCCACGCGGGCATCGTTGGATCCGATAGGTCACGTCATTGATCCTCGTGATGACCTTATACGGACCTTCCCAGCGGTTCTGCAGCTTGGGAGATTTGCCTTTTCGGCGTTTCGGGTTGTGCAGCCACACCAACGATCCCTCGTCAAAACCGTTACTATTGAAGTTCCTATCGTACCTGGTCTTCATCTTTGTACTGGCCACAAGACTGCTCTGACGAATCTGGTCATGTATGTCGCACATCTTGTTTTTCAGGTTCGATACGTAGTCACTTACAGGTTGCGGCGCATCCGGAGGTCCGCCGGTCAGGAGATCAACTGGTAGTCGGAGCTCTCTCCCAAAGTTGGCATAAGCAGGAGTCACCTTTATGCTTTCATGCTCTGCGGATCGATATGAGAGCAAGAACAAGGGAATATATCGGTCCCAGTCCCTCTGGTGATCCTCAACCAGTTTCGCCAAATGAGTCTCCAAAGTGCGGTTAAACCTTTCAACCATTCCGTCGGACTGTGGGTGATACGCCGTAGTCCTCGTTTTATTTATTCCCAGGAGACGGCATACTTCCTGGAACAACTGCGACTCAAAGTTACGCCCTTGATCAGAATGTATCTCCAATGGTAGCCCGAACCTGCAGAATACTTCGTTGACCAACTTAGTCGCCACTGTTGTCGCTTCCTGGTTGGGAATTGCGAAGACCTCCGGCCACTTCGTGAAGTAGTCCATCACGACCATGAAGTACTTGTTCCCGTCTTCAGTGCCCGGGAACGGTCCAGCAACGTCCACCGCAATTCGTTCCCATGTGGCGCCAACATTGTACAGCTGCATACGTCCTCTCGTACGTGTCGTAGGTCCCTTCACGGCCGCACATACTGTGCACTTGCGACACCAATCCTCGACATCTTGCCGGCAATGAACCCAATAAAATCGTTTCCTGATTTTCGCCAGGGTTCGATTCATGCCCAGATGTCCTCCCGAGGATCCATCGTGCACGGACTCAAGCACTGTGCGCACCTTTGACCTAGGCACGACCAGCTGCATCAATGTCTCCTGTCCACTTGGCGACTCCCACTTGCGGTACAGCAACCCGTTGTGCAGCACTAGACTTTCCCACTGAGCCCAGTAGCTTTTCGTGGTGGAACTCATTGCTGATACAATATTCCAGCCGGGCCTTGGAACATTCTGCGTCTTCCATTCCATTATCGGCGCCAAGTTGTTATCCTTGAGTTGCTCGTCTCTCGTCCTTTCGTTCGCCCATTCGTCACTAAGGTTGTTAGTCGTAATCACTTTGATGACAGAATCACTGATTTCACGCCTCGAGCAGTGTTTACAATCTTCAGGGCACGGCCTGCGTGACAGTGCGTCAGCGTTGCCATGCATCCGTCCTCGTCGATGTTCGATCGTGAAATCGAATTCTTGTAACTGCTCGATCCATCGAGCGACTTGTCCTTCAGGATCCTTGAATTGAAGTAACCATTTCAACGCCGCATGGTCTGTCCGTAGCTTGAACTTCCTTCCGATGAGATACTTGTTGAAGTGTCGTACTGTCTTCACTACGGCCAGAAGTTCGCGTCTGGTTACACAGTAGTTCCTTTCTGGTTTTGACAGAGCCTTGCTGAAATACGCTATCACAACTTCCTTGTCCCCCTTCCGTTGTGACAGCACACCTCCAATGGCGATGTTGCTTGCGTCTGTGTCCACCACAAACTCGCCGACTTGGTCCGGGTAGCCCAATACAGGTGTTTCACACAGCCGTTGTTTCAGTTCCTGGAACGACTTCTCACAGTCCTCAGTCCATTGAAACGAACGCTTGTCCTCCGTCAGCCGATGTAGGGGCTTGGCTACTCCCGCGAAGTCGTATACGAAGCGGCGGTAGTATGAGCACAGACCAAGAAACGCCCGAACATCTGTTTTGTTCCGCGGGGTGGGCCATTCTCGTACAGCTACTGTCTTTACAGGGTCGGTTTCTACGCCATCCTTTGTAATTACATGCCCGAGGTAATTTACACGTTTCTTGAAGAAGCTACACTTCTTGGCATGCAATTTCAGGTTCGCAAGCTTCAACTTGGCAAACACTCTTTCTAAATTCCCCAGGTGCTCGTTGAAGTCGCGTCCCATGATGATGACGTCATCCAGGTAGACTAGGCAAGCTTTTCCAACGAGATCCGCAAGCACAACTTCCATCAGCCTTTCGAACGTAGCGGGAGCATTGCATAACCCGAAAGGCATGACGTTGAACTGCCACAGTCCATTTCCGGTCGAGAAAGCAGTCTTTTCCTTGTCCTTGGGATCGATCTCCACTTGCCAGTATCCACTCTTCAAATCCAGTGTTGAGAACCACTGGTTCCCACTCAACTTGTCCAAGGTGTCGTCAATCCGGGGTAGAGGGTAGCTGTCCTTTCTGGTTACGTCGTTCAGTCGACGATAATCCACACAGAAGCGAGTGCTGCCATCCTTCTTCTTAACTAGCACAACCGGAGAACACCATGGGCTCAAAGAAGGTTCGATGACATTAGCCTTCTTCATGTCTTCCAGCATGCACTGTACTTCGGCTTCTCTTCCAACTGGGATTCGTCGAGCACGTTGACGTATAGGTAACTCGTTTCCTGTGTTGATGGTGTGTTTCACCAATGACGTCCTGCCGAGATGCCCATCTCTGTCACTAAAGATGTCAATGTAACGAGTGAGCATCTCCTTCGCTCGTTTGTACTCGGAGATTGACAAGTCCTTCTTCGAAATGTCGACGAGTTCCAAGGGGTTTGCACTGTTATTTTTCATCGCCGACAGCTTCCCCTGGGTGCAGCTCCGCATCCAATTCGCCTCGTCGCACTTCGCCACGACTTGATCCTTACTGAGAGTGACAGGAGCGCCATTGAAGTTGGTCACCCTTACTACAGCTCGTCCACTCTGGCTGTTTACTAAAGTTGGAGTGAGTAACCAGCCTTTATGTTTAGAACGTTCCAGGTGGTCGATGATAGAGCACCTCGTATTGGAGGGGTCCCCATTAGTTGGTAACTCCACATCGACAAGCGTCTCCGAATATGGGTTCAGTTTGACGTCCTTGGCACAGCGCACATAGCCAGCATAACCACCTTTCAAAAATACCTGTTCCTGGCCGCACTGCAGTACACCGTTGCGCAAGTCGATGCCAAACTGGAACCGCTTCATAAAGTCGAGTCCGAGAATGCAGTCGTCTATAATGTCGGCCACGATGACGGTGTGTGGGTACTCCCCGTCACCCACCTTGAGTGTCACCGGCAGCTCGTCGTATGCGGGTATAGGCTGACCGGTTGCCGTGAAGAGTTTCAGACAGGAAGATGAACGTCTGGTTCTGCTCGTAGATCGTCCCAACAACTGAGGTCTCACAACCGTTCGCGTTGCTCCTGTGTCGATCGTCATCTCACATGGCGTCCCGTTGACCTCGCCGGCGATCACCAGACTGTTCCCGTCGAAAACTTGTCGGATGGTAAGTTTTGGCGCTGTTCTCCGAAGCTCGGTAGTTACAGCACGGACACCAGCTCCGACGTCCCGTTTTGGCACTCGTTGATCCGTGCCTTGTCGCTTAAGCGCCGGGCAGCTAGCTTTAAGGTGCCCCAGCTTGTGGCAGTAGAAGCAGCGGGGTAAGTAGCTACGCCTCTCTGCTACAGGTGTCGTTGTTGGAGTAGCCTCCTCCGCCACTTGTCTCAATCGCTGAGAACGAGGCTCCTGTCTCACGGCTTCCACCTCTAGAGCATGGGCCAGTGCATCTTTCAGGGCGCTGTGGTGGCCCAGTCGAACTGCAGCTCTGACCTCCATGCTGCGGATGCCGTCGATGAATGCTTGAACGAGGTTCGCAGCAATGAACTCTTGTCCGGCAGATGGGTACGCCTTCCTCACGATCTTCTCGATCTCCAGAGCCCATTGTTGCAGATTCTCACCAGCATGTTGCGTCCTGTCCCTCAGCTGCGCTCGGTAGACGTGCTCCAGGTGTTTGTCGCCGTACCTGGAGTCCATTGCCTCGATCAGGTTCCCGTACGTGGTGCAGCTGTCTGGAGAGGCTTCCAGAACCGACAGTGCGCGGCCTCTTAAAGCCACTGTCAAGGCGGTCAGAGATTGCTCGTCTGTCCAGCCGTTGGCAGAGGCGACCGTTTGGAACTGCAATTTGTACGCTGTCCAGGACGTAGTCCCGTCGTACGGCGGCACCTTGACTCGGGGGCCGGAGACGATGGCGCCTCCAGAAACAGGAGCGGTCAGCTTCAGTTTCCTTACTTCATTCTGGAGCCCCTCGCATCGGCTGTCCAACTCTCCGTAGCGGTCGTTAAGTCTTGCATCCAGTTCTCTGCTCATCCTAGTCTGTATTTCCTTGCAATGCTGTTGGAGGTCTTCAATTCTCTCCTCGTGCATGTCTGTAACCCTCTGTAGCTGCTTCACCTCCATAGTCACCTTTCCCAGTGATTCTGAAAGCAGCTCCTTTAGGCTAGCAGACTGCTCCTCTTGACGTCGGGCCTGCTCCTTTTGACGTCGGGCCTGCTCCTCCAATAGCTGCCGAGTCTGCTCCTCCTGACGCCTGGCCTGCTCCTCCTGACGCCTGGCCTGCTCCTCCTGACGTCGGGCCTGCTGCTCCTGACGTCGGGCCTGCTCCTCCATTAGCCAAACCAGCATCCCCATATCCAATGCCTGGGGAGCACCCGTAGAACCCGCAGCACCCGTATCAACTCCAGCAGCAGCTCCAGCACCAACAGCAGCAGTCCCAGCAGCACCAGCAGCGGCTCCAGCAGCAGCTCCGGCACCACCAGCAGCAGTCCCAGCAGTCCAAGCAGCACCAGCAGCGGCTCCAGCAGCAGCTCCGGCACCACCAGCAGCAGTCCCAGCAGCACCAGCAGCGGCTCCAGCAGCCTCGTCGACCTCCTCGCCGTGATGTCCAGCAGTAGTTTGTCGTGTTTTGGGTCGCCGTGATGACGACGAGTCACGTGGTGTAATCGGCATTTTTGAATCCCACACTCCTGACACCAATTTGTTACGAGCTAGGGTTCGAAGAGATTTAAAATACCGATTAAATAAACAAACTTTACTTTAACACCACAAAAATACAGTTAAATAAATGAACACTATAGAATAACACTTAGTCGCACTAAATTCCACTTCACTGTTTCGCTTTGATCGCCCTGATTCGCACTGTGTTCTCCCGGCGACGATCCTCTGTTTATATTGCCCTCCGAACATTCGAGAAACGCCGAGATTGTTGTACAGAGTTGTAGATGCGTCTCGATGCGGCTCGGTGCCAAATACCTACACACCGACCGCGCCCGATTTTGGTACCTATGGCTAGGCACATACGGTCCATTTTCGTTTGTACTTGATTCTCTCTGGATGTTTCTAGAGACGTCTATCGACCTTGATGTGTTTAGGTATTTATTTGTGCGATTTAAGTACCTATTCGTTACAATATAATTTAAACTATGCATTTTAAAAGGGTATAATTTACGCGGACACCAAAAATATTTTTAAGACTCTAAGCTTAGGCACCAAATAAAATAAACAACTCCAAATAAAATAATTGACACTATTAAAAGTGTCCTAAAGTATATCATATTATGATCCAAAATAATAGAAAAAACATCAGAAAAATCGCACGCCTTGTACTAATATTTTATTTGGTTTCTAAAATGGATAAATGGTCACCAAGTAAGGTAGGTAGGTTAGGTTAGGTTAGTATAAAATTTATTAAGTATAAAGTGTATTTTAAAGGCGTCTATATATTTTTATGGCAGTCAATAATACCAAAAATGGATCTATTTCATAATATTTTAGGAAACGTAATTTTTACGGAATACGTAAAATTCATCCATTTTGGTAACCGTTTAGAATTTTTTTGGTACAAAATAGATACATTTTTGGGCGCCGCTTAAACACAAGCCATTTTAAAATACTAAAAAAAATATTGTATTCCTTATAACGAATGACATTTGACATGATGCACTTGAAAAAACTTTTTTTTTAAGTTTTAATTTTTGTCCCAAATATAACCCCCAAAATAAAAACTCGATTATTTAAACTATTCGTCCGTGATTGTGTCATAAAACTCTATATATGTACAAAGTTTCAACATTTTTCGTCCAGTAGATTTGGAGAAAATAAGTTATTGTGACAGACGGACTGGCAGACAGACATATGAGTTTCTATATGGGTTTCATTGGAGATGTTTGGACGGAACCCTGAAAATGGGTTGTTTCTTTGTTGTTTCTGTGTCTATATTGTGATTTCATTATTTACACTATATTTAGACTTTGTTTATCTATCCGAAACGGCTGAATGGATTTTGATGAAATAATGACTATATAAACTTAAAAAATGAATAACGTAATCAAATTAATTAATGAATAAGATAGGTTGAGCTGAGCATTGATATCTTAATAATACGAGCGAATCCGTGCGCAGCATCTAGTAAAAAATATTTTTAAAGAAAATAATATTTTGCGTTCAGTTCCATGGTTCCTACTAAAATATTTTTTCCTCGCTTATACGCCCGCCAGTGGGGAAGTGAGGTAACATGATAATATGACGGATGGCTTGCAGACAATAGAGGGGTGATGCGTCACGTAGCAAACGAATGACACCATATTTACTTTTTTCTTGACATTTTCTACTTAAATTATATAAAATATTTCCGCCCCCGGCTTCGTCCGTGGATATTTACGAACAAAATTAAAAATAGCCTATAGCACTCAGTGAAAGATTTTTCAAAATCGGATCAGTGGTTCCGGAAATTCCCATAATATTAGTATGGACATTTTTTGTTAGTTATAATTAATTCCGATTTTGGAGGACTGTCTTCCTCCGTTTTCTCAGCCTCATAGTTCTGTTCTACCAGCCTACCGTGCGGGTTCTTTAATAGAAACGAGTCTTTCGTACGGCAAGGCTGATCAGTTTTCAAGTCGCAAAAAATAATTATTATGATGTACAGTGTTATCCCCTCGTACAACATACTGTCTACATTCAGTCCATGGAAACGAGCATTTACTCATTACCACAATTGCTTATTATATTACTAGTGTCTAAGAATAAAAAAACGGTCACAAAACAATTTAGGGTCCGTGGCTGTCGGCCACCTTATATCTGTCAAGGTTATGGAAAATCTCAATTAATCCTAGAAAAATAAGTTTATTTATACAACATCTTCAACTCAAATTATTGATAGTTATTATTTTAAATTGGAGAAATGATATTTTAAAAACTACTCCTATTTAAACCCCTAAATAATAAAATTTAGGGGTTAATGCCATTTAAAATTATAACTATCAGCAATTTGAGTTGAAAATATTGTATAAATATACTCATTTTTCTAAGATTAATTAAGATTTGCCATATTTTAGACAGAAGACCCTGGACCCTTAAGGCTTAAAATATCTGTAAACGCGCTGAAAAAAGTCTGCTAACAAAATAGCTTTCAATTCGTATTTTCACCTGCCCGTCGCCAGTATGCACGTGACAGGAACGAGGAATGTCGGGTACCTTCATCAATAGCCGAATATATTGAATTCTTTTACCTCGTCGAAACCTTTATGTAATACCCCTATACCAAGGAAATTTATCACCAAGAAAAATGTTTTTCGCACAAACTGGTATTGTTGCAAGTCAATAATCATGTTTTACATATATATTAGCTTTACGAACAAAGGGAAATTTTCGCACGCAAGAATTATTGAACGGATTTTGATGCGGTTTTCATAAGTATATAAGTTAAATCACGAGGAAGTTTTCCGAGCATATAACATGGACCTGTCACTTTAAGGAGCTGAGCAGTGACAGTATAAGTGAATCAAGTCGGGAAAAGTTAGCACCAGCGAGTTTTCATGGCGTATGCTGTCTAATCTGTCAGAGATATAACCAAATTATGTAGGAAAGAATTATGTAGAATAAAATGGTCTACAAAAAAATCCAAGGTAGCATAAGTATATCTATTTTTAATAGATACAATAAAATTGTTATAAACCAATATATTTCCGAGCGAAGCCGGGGGCGGGTACCTAAAATACATTTATTATTTATTAATATACATAGATTTATTATTTGTATTCGAAGCTCTTCACAGACATGAAGCTAACAACAAATTTTCACCCTCTAATCATCATATAAAATTTCATAAGAATTCATGCAGGCGGCTAGAACAGATAGACATAGTGACGGACAGATTTATATTTATAACCTCGTCATAAAATCTTACATAGCCTCTATCGTGGTAGCAAAATGTTTCAGTATTTACTTCAGCACCAGGTACATACCAAAAAGCGACCAAAACATTCGGGAGACAACTTAAAAAACGTACCACTCCGTTTTTAGTGGGAATGTGTGAATTTTTAAAACGATACTCGTGCTCCAACGGAATGGGGAGCGAACTACCTTTTTTATGTGCATACTATACCTAGATATATTTTTGCGTTTTTCATATTCATCTTAGTTTCCAACATAAGATACAAAATTTGAGAGGTGTCGTATATGTTATGTACTAGCCTCTCCACCCCCGGCTCCGCCCGTGGATATAACAGGCACAATTAAATAAATTAACAACGTTTGAGAGTAATTATTAATTATTATAAAGATATAAACTAATTATAAACTTAATTAGTACCTACATACATGTAATATACCTACCTACCCATACCTACATACACATATGCTTGAAAACACACAAGCACATATAGGTAACAGCTAGTAAAAGTGTCGTGACGGTCGAAGTACACTTTTTTTTCAGCCTAGCTCTCATTCGCCAAGTAGAGTGTGACGTGCGATAAGGAACGAGACAAAAGTGACGACATAGTATCGCCATATTATCGATTTATTTGTGTACTTGAAAAACCCACCTATTTAAAATTTAGTAAATTCCGGTAGAGTCGCTAGATAATTTAATACAGTTTAGAAGTTAAAATAAATATCTCCATTTATTCCACTTAATTTCCCTTATTACAAATAATAAACAAACCCAATATCCAGTTAAAAACTGGCGTAAAATTTTACCCGAGGAACGTAATATTCCCGTGAATTTAAGGCATTTGTTTGTTTTCGTAACAAAATTTAATGAAAATTGTTTTGAGACGAACTCTGGATGAAATGGCATGAATTCCGTGCCACGATGTGTAAGTATGTTTTCCAATCTTGGATCCCGTCATTTTTCGAGCAACAAAAGTATTTTAATAACTCTTCTCATAGCAAATTCGTTACGTTACAGCGTGTATAGAAAATGAAATTCCGAAAGCGTTATTAGTCCGTAGAGCTTTTGTATTTTCAGTGAAATTACTTCATTTATCTTTATAGCTACAATGCTCCTATTCGCCTCCAAATTGTTATTTTCATGTGAAGATAGCGTAAAGTTCCTTAGCCTGAACTACTTGCCAAGCGAGAACTGTTAAATTGACTGCATGCACTATTTTCTCACAAAATATATAAAATGTAAAGGCTTTCTATTTATTTACAATGTTGTATGGAGTAGCCTAGGTAGTCAAAAGCAATTCGGATTTGACGATTATTTTATTTAGTACTAGCTTTCCGCCCTAGTTTTCCAATATTTCCAATTTTTCGGGCAACTTTTCAAATTTTTGTTTGCCTAAAAATATAGGTAGATAAATAGGTAGAGGTGCGGTTCGGCGGTGGCCGAGTGGTTAAAGCCAGTATTTAGGTGTACCTACCTATATATCTACGCAGACCACCGTTTGATCCCGGCCATGTAAAAATGGCTGAGGCCTGTGAGAAAGTTCCGGGAGCCGTAAGAATGCTAGGTGTTCCAAAAATTTTATCAAAATGACAAAAATTATGCTAAAATAAATGATTATGTTGCTTATTTTTACCGATTGTCGATAAAAATAGAGGATATAACCTTTCAAAACCCTAAAAAAGGAAACAAGGGATATGTTGTGAACAATGAAAGTTTAATTACAGTATCGAGCTCAAACGTTGGGACGTACGTAAGCCACCACTTTGTGGTACACGAAGGCTCGTCGCTCCAAAACGAATTAAGTAGAAATTCACTCAGTGCGGTTTTAATCAAAACATCACAAATGTTTTAAATATATTGAAAAGTAAAATTAAGAAATCAGTCACTATCTATGAAATCTTAGGAATAGTTTTTTTTCTGATATTTAACTGAAAGATTGTAAGAGGACCGGCTCCTTCCTCGCTCAACGGAATCAGCATCGCGATTCAGCGGGGAAATGCAGCCAGTATTCTTGCCACTATTTCACGCGGACCTGGTTTATTTCGTTATTTTTAATGTTTAGATTAGTTTTAAGGTTTTTATATTGTTACGTGTATAATGTATATAAAAATAATAAAAGTTAAAAAAATCTGAAAGATAATTTGAAGTCATCCTTGATGATTTATTTCGTTGTACGAGTATATAGTGGCCAATTTTTTTCAGTTGAATATTTGAATCCGAAATTAGAATTTCATTTTCTTTACTTCTGGTTAACTAATGTATGTCCCATTTAACGAACTAACTCCCTAAAAATGTATGCCACATAGCGAGAACTAAAATGTTACACGTCCAAAACATAGGTAGATACATCTACTGGACGAAAAATGTTGAAACTTGGTACATAGTTTCAAGACTCAATCACGGACGTTTAGCGTACCTAAATAATTTAATTTCGATTTTAGGAGTTAATTTTGGGGGGAAAAAGACTAAGGAAGTTACAAGAATAAGGAAAAATAATAGTTTCAATTGTCATAGAAGTTACAATAACAAATAAGTTTCAAATAGAATATTCTAGTGATATTGACTAGGCACTGTGTAACACTTTGAAGTTAATAAGTAAAGGTCACGCTACATTCTTGGATAACGAAAGTTTTAGAATCAGTATAGGCCTAACATTAAGAGCAACAGTATGTGGAAAGGAGGTTGATCAATTTGGAACTCACGGACTTGCCTGTGCTTAAATAGTGAAGGCAAGCATTCTCGCCACAGCTCCCTCAATAAGGGCTCTTGCGTCAATAGAAGTCCCTGCTCTCCTAGAGCCAACGGGAATAATCTCTGCGTGGACACATTAGCCCCGTCTCATCTCAGGAAAACAGTAATCAAATCGGGAGCTGCGGTGGAAATCGCAGAGTCTAACAAACGGCGCAAATAAACTACTTTGTGCCGTTTGGTGTAGAACTCTATGTCTGTGGAGTTCTAATGCCAAAAAGTTTATTAAAGATATATCCCCTCGACTGATCATCTTTTCTGGTGATAAAGAGACCTGCATTTCCTCACTCAACGATACACATCGCGATTCAGCGAGGAAATGTAGCCAGTATTCTTGCCACTATTCCACGCGGACCTGGTTTATTTAGTTATTTTTAATATTTAGATTTAAGTTTTTTATATTGTTGTGTAAATAATTAAATATATTAACAAAAAGTAAAGTTTACCTACCTTATTATACCTTATACCTATATTTTACCTTAAACTTGGTTGAAAAAATAGACATTGGCGTAATTCTGCCAGACAAGTTTGTCGCACAATTTTTCATATAAGTCTGATGCTGACTTTGCGTGCTTTCGGTGTTGTTTAACATTATAAAAATTAAGTAAATTATCGCTTTTCATTGAAAAAGTTTCAAAGAGTTATTAAAAAGAAAATTGATTTAAGTGAAACAAATAAAGTTTACAGAGCAGACAATCAAAATAAACGAGAATCTCTGCAGACATTTATTTAACGCGAGCACAACAATTTATTACTACAGATTTATGTTTAAATGGATTACCTACTTAGGTACTTTAAAATTATTGATATTTTCTACTTCTACGAGGTAAATTCAGTGCTTTTTAAACTCCTCTACCATCCTTATAACAAATGGTATACCATAACGCTCAATTATCAACACAAGATGACCATCAGAGACGCGAATGCAACTGACTTTTTTAACCGACTTCAAAAAAAGGCAGGATGTTCTCAATTCGTCGGAATCTTTTCTTTTTTATGTATGTTCCCCGATTACTTGAAGACGCCGATTTGGATTTTTTTTTTGTTTGAAAAGGTATACTTTCCAGGTGGTCCTATGGTCATCAGGTCAAGATCTGGTAATGGGATCCTGGAGAAATCGAGAACTCTTCAAATTTTATAGGCACACTTGAAGCGATTTGGGTATTTTTTTTATAGTGACTTGTGCATGCTTTCGGAAAGCACACTTTTCAGTGCATATTTTTTGAAGTGGGTACACTTTTTTTTTATTTATCACAAGATAGAAAGATCCGCTTATACTAGATTCTTTACACGTAATACATCTACGACCAAATATTACGATATTTTACTTTGTCCATAAATGTATTACGAACCGTGATTGAAAATGGTAGAACAAGTAGGTAATGAAATATCATATCAATTCAATAAAGGGAAGATACCCGCATCAAGTCGGCCTCCCGGGGTAACCTGATACCTATTACATTAAATTTAACCTTCACAAAGGAAGCTTAAACAAATTAAACTGTCCGTTGATTGACGAAGGGAGTCGTTGTTCTCAATAATTAGTCCATAAGAGGAAGCGGGTAAGATGAATGCGACTGTATGGAGCTATTTATAAGCTGAGGCGACATTTTAGTACTCTGGCAAATTGCGTTAAAGAAAATTAAGTTATGGGTCTAACGAAATCGTATCAGTGGATGGGTCATATATTCCAATTTAATCATGAAAACGCAATTTGCTTTTATATTGTTATTTATTTTATATTTAAATAGTTATTTGTGCTGTCAGTCAATCTGTGCTATACAACGTGTTTTTTATAATTTGAAGTTAAATTGAATTAATATTTAAAATTTTAAGTGCATATTTCTCAATTAACTAAACATTGAATTTTCTTGTTTTAATAATGACTAGAAAAAAATCCCTAACGCCTATGATTTAGGGCAAATAGTATGAGACTAACAAACGGTCAAGCGGATGTAATCGTTATGACGGTCTTCTTAATAATTATGTAACAGACGTTACAGTCTTTTTCTGAACTTGAATTGTTGCTTTCTTTCTTTGTAATTGCCTTTAGTCTAACAACCGCTCCGGATGTAAATAGTCGTTTTTCAAACTTAACGAGTTAAAACTAGATTGTGGGATGAAATTTCGAAGATAGTGGAGTAGTATTTAGTATTTCGATAATATAAATTCTTATGCCAGCTCATATCTACTTTATTGTGATGGGGAGTGGATGCAAAATGTCTTCGGTGAATCGAAAATTAAATCAGATATTCCTTCTTCATTAAACTTTAAACTTAATCATCACTAAATCAGTAATGGGCACCATGTCGCTAGTATTAATCAGAAATTGGAAGCGTCAGATATCAATTCATTATCGTGTACATAAGACCCAATTTACTTCGGTAATATTAACGACCAAACGTGAACCAAGCCTTAAGACTCCTAATGCAATGTTCAAGCTTCCTGATTCGTCATCTTCTAACTTCCTCTTGCAACTTCTAATCACTAAAAGCAAATTCATATTCCATTTTCATTGCCATTAGCATAGCCTGGCGCCTAGTTTAGTTTGGTGAATCATAAGAGCACCGCATAATTTGAATTTTGTGCATATTCTCACCACACGTTCATGAATAAAGTAGTTAAAATAATAAGCACTTTTGTTACAGACTGTCCACCCAGGCTTCGCTCGTGGAAATGACAGAATGTATTCCAAGGGGATTCCGGAGTGCGTCGGTGGCCTAGTGGTTAAGATGTCTGGTAATAACTAGGCAGACCACGGGTTCGATTTTAATTAAAAACTAATGTAGGTACATAATCCGACAAACCATAGAGGCTTTTCCATCTAAATATACCTCAACAGAACTGGACACTCGTTAGGTATAGCTTCACAAGGTCTTCCGCTGGGTACCCTGGAATGGTAACACGGTTTCGGGAGCTGGTAAGGTTACCAGAAAAAAAAGAAAGGGTTTCCGGAATGTAAAAAACACGTGGATCTAAGTCTCTGTGATGACTTGAGAGAAGGACAAACAAACACACATTCGCATTTATAATATTAGTTGGGATGAAGAGCTTTTCTATTAATTGAACTTTTTTCACGCCAGGAAAATAATATTTTTTCAACACACTTGCTCGTAACGTGAGTCTTATTACCTCACAATCCCATATATTAAACACGCGTGCTTTTTCTTTATATTACAGCACAAGAGTTATAATATAACCGAATGAAGTTAAATTCGTACAAGATTGCAAATTGTATATGTTTCCACAAAGCATTCTTAATTTAACCGCATAATACAGTTTTTATTTTTTAATCACGACTTCGTTGGCTGTTTGGCGAAGTTATCCATGCCTTATCTGTCACGCGGGAAAAAACAAAACATTTCCATAAATATTTGTTAGCATTTTCGCCGTGTTGTGGTTAATTATTAAAAATGTCGACTTCAAGTGGCGAAGAATACGTAAATTTGACTCCATGAAGTTTATTTTTTTTAGTTTAGGATGTGCCTTAAATTGTCTGTCAATCAGTCAGTGTTAGGTATTTATCAAGTACCTCGATAGAGTTTGTATAATGAAAAAATGCCAGGTTCGATATTTGAATTTAGGACCAGACTATCTGTGTTGACGCCAACTCTTGTTAACTAGGAGACGCAATGTAACTACATTATAATATAAGCAAAGCATTTCGAATTGTATGCGTATAAATTGCATATAAATAGGTATAGTATGGTACAGAGGTGCTTGTGCAGCGCTTTCTCCCGAGCCACATTCATTACTCAAGTAGGAGGCACTTTGAATCGTGTAAAATGGAAAAAGGGAGGTTTTTGAGACAACGCATGAAAATTGAATTTTCTGTGTAAATATAATTTGTATCTTACTACTTATCTAATTTTTCATGCTCAAATACGACAGTAGCGACAGATTTTCCGACTATCTATATGACATATGTGGACATTGTTACCGTTCTCTGGCCATGGCGTAAGTAATAAGGGTTGTGATAGTATCCATTTTTGAAGTGAAAACTTATTTAGGCGCGATGAGCGATTTTTGTTAGGGGAAAATCTTATGGGTTTGCGTCACCGACATGCTATGGCCTCTTATGCTATTGCATCTTAAAACGACAAAGCCCGTGGAACAGCATATATCCGCTGAACTGGACCGGGCTGGATCTTACTATCAATGACAGATACATTTACAATGTGAAATGCTCGCCAAATGTCGTTATTATACGTTATATATACAATTTCACTTCTGTTGGCAGTCCCTATAACTGCTTATGACCTTTTTTTGTGAATTTTGCAGCCAACATTTTACAACATTCATGTGAAATTATTCATTTAAATCTAGCTCTCTAAATCATCAATAATAATTCATGAACGGCATAAAATAATAAATAACTCACTATATTAATTAACAATGTTATACATATCAATTAACATTTTTAACCTATTTTACATTCGCAGAACTAATAATCATATTTTTTAAACTGTTATTTAAAAATTTAATAATAGAAGACCCTGCAAGTTTACCAAATAAAGACAAGTCGAAAAAAAATCTTTAGATAGGAATATAAAAATATGTCATGAGTAGATAAAATAAATAATAAATAACCATTCAAACTGCAATTAAGTAACCTTTGTTCCAAAAACAAAGATAAATCTTATCTAATAAGTATGTACTTACAAAAATATGAAACAAAGCGATTCTTTATTAACCAAATAAATATTAATGAGTACCTCAAAAACGATATTTTAATCTTATTATCATATCGGAATGCGTCTCACATACAATGACTCACTCATTTATATGTACCTAAGTGCCACTTCTCAGGAACTACCTGTTCGGAATTACTTAATACTTAACGTCTTAAAATGACCGTTATCAGACAGACAGACTGCTATTTTATCATATAGATGTCTTTATGCTTGACACAGAATACCAATGTGTTTATTTAGTAGTTTGACCTTTACCGTTTATATCACATCAGATAATAATAATTATTAAAATGCCAAAATAAGTTTACATCGAATTAGGTACGAGCGTCATCGTGGTTGTCGACCCACGGTGAAGCTTAGAGGCATCCGAGGTGGAGCCGCTCCGTGAGGGCTCTGTGGATTTGGCAGGGCTCTTTGCGCATGCGGCTGGAGGTAGCACAGGTGGTGCTTGCTCTGCTGGTTTGAGGTGGAGTCGAAGAGGTCGGGGATCAGTCGTGCTGCTCAGCCTAGCGGCATGGCTGACTCGGGAACAAAGGTATGCCGCTCCGCTGAGCTCTGGCTGTTCCAGCAGAGTCCATTGCGGATGCACCGACCAGTAGAATCGGTCGTGTTTTTGGACGCGGCCTTTTCCGAGCTGAAATCGGTGGTACTTGCTCTGCCGATTGGATGTGGGGTCTGGGGTTGGTCGTGCTGTCAAGCGTTCGGTGCGGTCAACCCGAGACCGAAGGTGGTCGAAGGTGTGATACGGAAAACCCGCACGGCCGGTTCTAGGTTGGGTGTAGGGTCTGCAGTAGGTCGTGCTGTTCGTTGTACGCGGCGCTGCCGACCCGAGACCGTGTGTGGTTAAAGGTTTCGAGACGTGCCGTTGGGAGCGCGGCATGGCCGACTTGAGCCCAAAAGGTAGTCGAATGTGTGACCGACCATGTTTTCCGTATTTTCCGCGTGGCCGGTCGAAGCATGACCCAGCATGTATGGATATGGATGAAGCAAGAGAAATATGAAAAGATGCGCGCCATACTCACTGCCTACCCCTTTAAAAAACAGGCGTGATGGTATGTATGTACAATGGGGGAAATTTCGGCATATATTATTCCTTGCGGATCAACCAGTTGAGCCTTTCAGTTGGTCCACGGGTCCGAAAGGCTATTATGAATGCACGGACGGACTAACATGAATTAATCTCACGGTGGAACTCATGGGACTCAAATTACCACTACGGGTATGTTACGCTTCCTGTATATCATGGTACTAGCTCCTTTGTACCATCAACCTTGGGATGTGGTCAGATATATCAGCAATAGTGTCCACTTTTTTCCAGTTGTCCATTTTAAACAGAACGGTGGCAAGCCTGTACATGTCACTTCTGTCACAGAGTTATCTGTTATTTTTAGAACTGTGGACACCGGTTTTATGTGCCTTCCGAAACTTCTTAAAGAAATTTGATGCTTATCATTTTTGCCAATTGTTGGATTTGAACCCGGGTTCTCCCCAATAGGCTATCAACTCCTCAATATTAATGGTACTAAAATGGTACAAATGGCCCAGATTGGTGGGTGTGGTCTATCTATCTATTTTCACGCCTTTTATCCCAAGGGGTAGGCAGAGACAATCGAATGCCATTTGCTACGATCCTGACATACATCTTTCGCTTCTTTTATATTCGTCATACCTTTAATACATGTGATATTAAGTGCATGTATGAGTAGCAATGTATACATATTATACATTATACATCACATGCATATGTCAGAAACAGGTTTATGCACAAACGACTTGTGCTCAACTCACCCATTGCGTAACGTAACCAAGTTGTATTGACGTATAGTAGTGAATAAAGGCCCATTTCCCGATGATTAGTTAAATTAGATTAGAGATTTTCCTTTTATTTATTTGGTTATTTAAAAAACACACCAACAAACATTTCACTTATAGTAAAATGTATAAATAAGCACACATCATGTTAGTCACCGTTCTTTATAGCTCTATATTCAATCAAAGTCATAAAATACGTCTTTATAAAATAAAAGTAATTTAGTCACGGAAAATATAACTATTTAATACTTAATTTAAACTACCCAATGCTTTTTAAGTGATTTCATATTGGAGTATTTGAGAGTAGTATAGGTAATTAAGTCAAAATGAAGTACCTATTTTCCAGAAGGCGTAAAATAATTCTAACTTAATATCAACTCATCGACTAAACCTAGAAATACTACAATTCGTGAAATTTCGTGAATAAGTCGTTTGATGGTTTCAAACTCACAGTAATTAAACCAATTAATAAATTTCTCTGTTATTTCAAATTTTTGAAAAAGGATCTTTGATGACTTAAATTTAATTGAAGACATTTTTGATAACACTAAAGAAATGGTCTTTTAAATTGCATTTCTAGACAACAACACATCTACATGTGCAATGCGTGAGTCATTTAGGTACACGGCGAGAACTTGCTAAATTAAAATAAACTTTATGTTAATTAGTTAAAAACACGCAGGTAGAAGTTTACTCGTATGGGGCTGGGGTGGTAAGCAAAATATAATTGTTTATCTATTAGACAAGTTTAATAATACATTCTCAATTATACTACATCTATTCTATCTATCCATCATCACGACTTTTATCCCAAAAGGGGTAGGCAGAGACAACCGAATGCCATTTACTACGATCCCAACATATTACAGTACCACCTGCTCAGCTTAACGAATTTCTAGGTAAGGTAGGCACCTCACAAGAACAGGTTTTTTATTTATAAAAAAGCTTAGGATTTTTTTTAGTTATTTTTAGATGAAGACCTTGATGAAGGCCGTTAAAACTTTAAATTGTACACTTAATTAAAACAAAATTAAGTTTAAAAGTCATTTAGCTAAATAACTAATGGACAATCAACCCTTAATTGACAATCTAAGATACTGCTAAACTTCAACGACTACAAAGTCAGATCGTTTGAGTTTTAAACGACCATTAGTTCGTAATTACTTAGAAGTTTCTGCTTCAATTATTAATACATTCTATTTAAATTATCATTTTATTTCTTATTCTATGATACCTACTGAACAGGAAACATTGAAGCTACAAGCTACAACCTATGTTGTGACAGTCAAACGGTTATCAATCATTCAATCAACTGGTTTTTTTTTTATTTTACCTGTGAAAGGTCGGCGTCAACTTTGAGTTTTTCTGCAACGGTCAATCTTCGGTCAGCGCTGGCGATACCGAGGCACAAAATAAACCAAACTAAACCACCCCCCATCATTGTAACTAAAAATAAACACAAAATCACGTACAAGTCACTAAAAATAATTCACTAAACAGCACTCACAGATAACATTTGCGAAAACTTTATGAAACTTGGGTGATTTGAACGCGGGAAGGTTTAGAAACGGGTAACTGCCGTCCGTCGCTCCACGCACTGACGCGGGCGGTGCTATAGTCCCCCCTTCCTCTCAAGTACGTTAGTATAAAATGAAACAAGCTTTGTGAATGGATGTGGCAGTTTTACTACATATTATATTAAAAAATAGTGACTAAAATGGAGGTCTTTAAAAGGACCCATTAAAAGGCTAGATTTAAGTAGGTAATAAAAAAAACTCCTAAACGGCTGGACCGATTTTGATGATTATTTTGTGTGTTTGAATGGTTTAGATTTTCAATTGGACCCGGTAGGTGGCGTTACAATCGGGTTCCAGGATTTTTTTTACTTCGAATATATCTATGGGAGAAGCCGGGAGCGGAAAGTTAGTATTTTTATATTATTCGTTTGGGATACTATGCCACAGACATAAGCTTCAAATTAATAACACCCCTCTTTTTTCGTAGGAGGTTAAAAAGTAGATTATTTCTCATAAGTATAAAATCTAATAAAGATGCCACTATAAATTAAGGCCGATTTAGACGTTACTATTGTTTAGTAGAGTGCATAAGTGGCACTCGAATGCCAGTGCATTAGTAGGTTTCCAGTGACGTTTATACTTCTTCCAGTAGATTGCCATTTCATCATTAAGGATGGATAAGCAACAACGTTTTGTAGGCCAAAACACACATGCGTCTCCTTGTCTACTTGTGTAATCTACTAAAACTGACCGTTTAGATTTTAGACTACAGCGAGTAGCGAGCCAGGGTAAGGGTGTCACTAGAAACAAAAATAAAAAGCTATTCTATTTGATTCTAATAGAAAGGCGAGTGGAACGTACTAGTACGAGTACTAGAAACTACCGTTTACATGTTTCTACTAATGTACTCTCCTAACGCACTCTACTAAATCGTAATACTCTATCTACTAAATAGTAACGTCTAAATCGGCCTTAAGGAGAGTGATAACTTGGGAACGTTATTTTTTTTACAATTTTAATTAGACGATATATTATCGCAAGGAATAATAGTCTAAAGACTACATATTATATTTTTGTTATCTGATATCTTCTCTTACTTATACTATTTTTAAAAGATACAAAAAACTTATTGGTTAAAGGTTAAAGGAATTAATGTTACAGTGGTACAGATGCCGCATCCATTCTATTTTCTATAGATTTTTGTGGTATACATTTACACTCGTTAATTTTTACCTGGCTCGTCACAAAAGCTCACTTTTGGCGACGTGACGGAAACCGCTTATAGCCTATTGTTCCTTATCGAATTGGAATCTCACACTTTTTTATACATATAGGAAGGTAGGACATTCCTGCATATAAGATACTTGCTTAATTTGGGCGGGTTATACCTATACTTCTTATTGAGTCATTCATTACCGGTAAATGTACAACTTGCTCAAGTGATGTTTGTGTGTACCTACCTATTTAATTTATTATAGATGCGTCGGTGGCCGAGTGGTTAAGACGTCTGGTATTAACTAGGCAGACCACGGGTCCGATCCCGGATCCCGGCCATATACATTGGTATATTGGGTTTTTTAATTAAAAACGTATGTACATAATCCGACAAACCACACTTAGAGGCTTTTCCATGTAAATATACCTCAACAGAACTGGCCACTCGTTAGGTTATAGCCTCACAAATACCATTGGCTAAATGAGGGAGACTTGGTCTTCCGCTGGCTACCCTGGAACCGTAACACGGTTTCGGGAGCTATAGGCAACCCGTGAACAAAGAAAAAATATATTAAGTATAATATTATAATGAGACCAAAATAAATAATACTAGCTTTTAGCCCAAGCTTCGTCCGTTGAAAATTAAATGTTAACGCATCTACTATTTGAGCCCAGTCGTTTAGTTCTTTGTGGCTAATGTGGCTATGACTAATGGCTAAACTATGAGAAGGCTTTAAATTTTATTGTGATATTTGGGATAACGAACTAAGTTTTATTTAAATTATGTGATACAATAATGTGAAGTAAAAATTTGTATTTGTCTCTTCAAATTTTTTATACAGTATTAAATTAAAATATTTTTTCACGTACAAAGTAAAATTCGAAATCATTGATTAAACGCATATGTAATGAATCATTATTTAATACTTAATTTACCACCCACTGGTATACAATCTTGAAAAATAATAAACTATCTACCCTCTATTCAAGGTAAGTCACGGTCATTCCTGCTGCATTCCAGTCAGACCATATTGGTGAGTATATTTTCACATTGTTTATAATTTGTGATATTTTAATCAAGAAGTGCATTGGTTTATTATTATTATAGTGTATAAGTTGATTTAAATACCCAGTTTGCCAGAATTATTACAACCTGTACCATATTCAGAGCAATCCTCATTCACCACAACACTAAAAGGATTGGAAATGAAATGATTTGAACAATTACAAAAGATGCTGAAGTCGATTAAAGTACATTGTACTGAGAAACCGGGTCCATTCTGTTTCAAATCCAATGCTTTGCCCATTGACATTATCTTTGCAATATTTTTATTTTTAAAAGCCTTATTTACTTCAAACGTGAACGAAAGGCAAAGAAAAAGTCTCGTGAAAACTGAAAGTAATTTAAAATATGTATTTGTAGGAATACATTCCTGAATAGATAGAAATTTTCTGCCAATAATATTCCTACTTCAATAACATGACTTGTTCGTTTAGTTCGTTGCCAAGGTATCTATTAAAGTAAGGTTATGTATGACTGAATGCATTAATGATTTTTTTGTTTAATAATAACGATGAAGGAGGTTCTATATATGTCCACAACCTCTTTGTACAATAAAAGAAAAAGTTTCATATATAGAATAAGCAATATTTGTTCACGTCAGCTCTTGGTGTGTGAAAATCATAAATTATTAGTAATAATTGAGCGCTCGTATTAAATCGTTCCATAGCATAAAAACTTAAATAATGCATGCCTTTTCGTGAGAAAATTAATATTATGTAAATATACAGACTTGGAAGACTATGTATAGAAAAATGCGTAAACAGCAATAAATCGACAATTGACATGGATCAAATGATGAAAAAGCGGAAGGCGGAACCCTTATAGGATCACTCTTGCGTCTGTTTGTCCGTTTGTCACAGCTCATTTTCTCCGAATCTACTGAAATTTGGTACATAATATGTAGAGTTTGATGACCCAATCACGGACGTATAGCTTATCAAATTTCGATTTTTAGGAAAAAATTAAAAAATGAAAGGGCTTGTTATATTATTGGATGAACCTTTGAGACAATTCATTATAAAATGCAGACTTTGTCTCTAGGCCCCACAGACCTAAATTCTCTACAGCAACCAACCAAACCTCAGGTAAGTTAAGTTAAATGAAGCGATTGACTCGTAGTTGAGCTGTAAAGTAGTTTATTTTCCATTTCCAGTTAACTTCATATAGAGAAGTGCTCGTTAAAGTGTTCACATAAAAGTTCTAAAACATTCAGTTCACCGCACTACGAAGTTCGCATGAGTGAGCAATACGCGAGCGTAGTTCGTTATAGATTGCTATTTGATGACAGTACATAAATACAAATAAATGAAATTCAAGTGTCTCTCTTTGATTTAAATAAATACCTTTACTAACCCTTGTACATAGTCCTCTAATTAAGGTTTTGTTGCGTTATAATTCCATTGTCATGTGCCCATTTTGTTACGTTATTTATATCAACTTGTAACTTGTATTACATCTCTTTTACCTCCCTTCCGGCAAAGATAATACAGTTAGTATGTATACCTATTGTCTTTTTTTTAAATAACCATGGTTCTTATCTGGTTATTTCAATATAGTTTGGTAGATGTGTCGTTTGTGTTTGTCTCTATATGTTGTGTTTTGTCCTAGATGGGGCCTGGAATCTTCTGCAAATATGGATTTTGATTTGAAATTCATACCGGTCATTCTCTAACGTGTCTTTTTTTATTATAGAGAAGACGACATGTGACCTTGCCACCGCCTGATTATTAAGCATAGGTGGCTGGTCCATGAATGCGCGCGACTGGCAGCACATAATACAGTCCGCTAGTTGCGCCCGCCGGCCCGTAGAGATGCTTTTTCACGCTTCGCTTGAAGGACCCCAGGTTGTAGGAAGGAGGAAAGAAGTTCGTTCCAATTTTTGACAGTGCAACATACGAACGAGTCACTGAATTTTTTTCGTTCGTATGCAGAACGTGTCCACTGTGTGAGGATTAAATCTGTATCCTGTGCGAGCAGTGCGGTCTCTCTCAATTCTACGGATATTGGCGAAAAACTAAGTGTCAATTTGACAATTGAAGAGAAAATAAATACCAAATCTGTAACCAAACGATCGATCATTATTCATTCGATCATTATCAATTCATTCTTAATATTTAGGAATTGTTTAACATTAAGAATCGACTTAAGAATTGGTGAAAACGGCACTCTGTTTTTCTGGATAAGTACCTATATCTTATTCTTAAACTTAACTACTTTGTTTCATCTTGATATCATAAATGGTTCAAAAGATAAACGACAAATAAATCACTACTAAACAAAGTCGCCGCGTCTGTGCCAGTTTCTTCCAGAAAATATTGAACGGATTACGAATAGATACATGGACCTATCATGTTAAGGAGCTGAGGCGCCATTAAGAGATGCCTAATGTACGGAAAAATTATGTAGAATAAAATTATCTACAAAGTGTTATAATTATGTACCTGTAATAGATAAGTAAGCAATTTAAGCGTATTTAGAGGTATACCTAAGTTAAATTACGCATTGAGTTGCTATTAAAATTGTATTGCATAATGTACCTAAACCTGAAACCGGGGGCGGGGGTGTATTAATATATTAATTGGATCAAGTGTGCAATAATATACAAATGAATACGTGAAAAACATCTAGTTTATGTCTACGTGAAAAATAACTTACATAGTCTATGATTAATAATAACCGTTAACACGACAAAGTTTCCTACATCTAATGAAAATGTTAAAGCGACTTGGCAACTAAAGTGTTGGTTATTTACGCGCACACAGCGGCGGCTAATGCATAATAAAGTTGTTAGTGCCACACTAACAAAACTGGATTCTAGCCAAAATGTTGTAAAATGCCCATATTGGATTAGAAGCCGTGTAAAAATAAGTCACGATTCTCTTCAATAGAAGTGGTTTGAAGAATCGGTCTTAAATAAGTAGGTAAGGCCATAAAATCTCCAGCCTCAAATTTGTCACATTTTTTAAATCTTACTCAAACATAACTACTTTGATAGCGATGTTATAATTTTATTATGGTACCTTAAATTTTGAAAATTTGTAATTAGTTTCACGAAATACAGATTTTTACCTCTGAGGTTTGTTCAGCTTATAAAAAAATCAATAGTTTGTGTAGTGGTTTTGCAAAAATTCACAGATCTTATGCACCACATGGCCCTCGAAGACCTTTGATTTTGGTAGACACGACCACTCTAGGGTCAGTGGTTTTCGAGATATGAGCCTTTTAAATTTTGATTTTAAAATCGTCATATCTCCAAACTCCAAATAGGTATATTTATTATTATTTCAAATTTCGAAAAACATCCCGAAATATAACCTTTCTGAACACGTACATGTAAAATTAAAAAAATCATAAATAAGACTAGATGTAGGGTACACAAGAAACCCCAAAAAATACCTTTTTTCAAAAAAATACACGACTAAAAATATTTTTTGTATAATGTAGACCTCGTCAATATAAACATTTTGAAACCTCAATCATCTATAGTGACCTTCAACTTCCGGAGGTAACGGCATGTCGCACTTTTGCTGAAAAAGAGATTCTTACAGAAACGATCGAAAAAACTTTTCCAATGGTGATGGTGCAGTCCTGACAAAGTCTTTGGTGTATTTTAAATAGAATGACTATATACCCAGTTGCACATTAAACTGGTTGCTCTAAGTTTGTAGCACTATAATATAGTATTCCAACCTGCTTCAATTCCCAAGAGAGGACTATCGTACGCAGAGTCATGAATTGCGAAGCAAGCCGGTGAACATGAAACATTGTATCTCGAACTTATCAGAATTATGTATGCATTTTTAATATTTCTCTAAGATATATTTAGACGTGATGAGTTTAATAACTCAGCATTATGTTCTTATTTCCTTATTCAGGTATATTGATAGTTTTATATACAAAAGTAGCAGTTGCCCGCGACTTCGTACGCGTTGTATTAGGAATAGTGACGTAATTTATGTAAGTATTTAGAGTTTTCCACGAAGTTAGAAATTTTTGAAATGCGCTTCGCTTTTCCTCATACATTTCCTCATATACATATACAATACTACCTAGCTATAGCTAAATGCGAGTTTTATGATGCGTAAAAGTACATGATCCACTGCAGTGACCATAATAAAAAAATGATATTCTTGAGGTTATGTGTTATTAAGATACTGTGTTCAAAACATAATACAACTATATTGATTCGATAGAAAAAAATCACGAATGTACCTCTAAAAAAATATTTTACTGTCTAGAAACAGTACCTACCTACTAATGCAATGATTCTGATTTTTTGACAGATTTTTTATCTAGCAATATACTATCGTAATACTGTTCTATTTTTTAATCAAATTTTCAGCAAGTTCCTTTATTCTCATTTTCGAGATTTTATGTACCTACGCACTGCACGCGTGTGCGCGTAAACGCTCGTGTACCGACAGTACCGGCTGCAGCCTGATGCTCTATTATATTAGTGGCAGCCACGTCGTTTGGTGTGTATGTGTACCCGCGTGGGGGCGGTGCCATCTCTCAAGGTCTTTGGCTCTATCCAGCGTCTTAAGAGTTGTTTTTCAAAAAATCCTTTTTTAGGTCATCTGGTTCTGGTGATTAAATACCGGCCCACACGTGTACAGAACCTCTCCCATATGGGACCTTTTCTTCGAAACATGCTTGTGAAAAACCTTCTTCTGGTCATGAAGCTAACTTGGTATGGTTTAGAAAATATTTAGATATTGTAGGCACTTTTCAAGTGGCTTTTTATATTGCTCGTCAGTGTATCAAAATAATATTAATCTCATGCTATCTACCTCAAATTTTTAAAAGTATTTTTGTTAATAAGTAATCTTTTCTTCACATATTATGAAATTCATGTTTAGCCGCTTAACATTCACGTTCCAAACTTCCAATCAACCGTAAAGCCGGCACAGACCGTCCGCAAAATACCTTTTTTAACTTCGTCATGATCAAAGGGAGAGGGAGCGATGAGCCGATGACAAAGGAGGCCCTTGAATTTTCTATTTTCGGCTAACGAATCGGTCAATTGTCCAAAATCTCCAAACATATTATCGTGTAAAGTTATAGATAAAAGTATTTTACCCTATTTGTTAGCAAGGTGAGTTAGTCTATCGGTATATGGACAGTATTTAGCTATCTATCATCACGCCTTTTATCCCAAGAGACGTAGGCAGAGACAAATCTTGAAATATCTCTTTCGCTTCTTTTCATCATATATTTCATATGTGCTCGGCGATTGTGTGTTGTGTATTTTTAGCGTGCATGTATCTTTTTCCTTACTCGTAGGCATGTATTGATAAGTATTGCTGTAAATTTTGAGCTATTTTTCAATTTATTTATTAATAAGGTAGAACCTTAGAGTCTTCATCCACAAGTCTTCCAAGTTTATATTCCACAATATTCATTATTATCCGATAAATCCTATCCTAATCCTATCCAATATTTTAAATGTGAAAGTGTAATTGTTTGTCCTTCTTTCAGATCAAAACAGAGCAACGTATTGACGTGTTTTTTTTGCATATATTGGAGGGTGGCTGAATTAATAGAGTTCATCTTAATTTTTTTTTTTTTTTTTTTTTTCTTCACGGGTTCAGCTCCCGAAACCGTGTTACGGTTCAGGGTATCCAGCGGAAGACCAAGTCTTAAAAACAAAACATTCCAAATAAAACCCCATGGTGCAAAACCTATAAAGTTAAGAATTACAATTAATTACCGAATTTCTAAAAACTACTAAACCGATTATGTGAGAAATTATTATATAATTAAAAAATAATTCGTCAAAATCGGTACATAAAATATATTTCATCGACATCAACATAAAAATGGGACCAATCCGGAAAAAAGAAATAATCAAAATCAATAAAAAAAATACGGTCCGAATTGAGAAACTTCTCCTTCTTTTTTTGGAAGTCGGTTAAAAATAGTGATAGCTTAGACATGAAGAAAACGATTTAAACCGTCATCGGGGCTGAGCATGCAGGTCAAAGGGTAGGTATTGACTTAGAACAAAATTAAATTTAGATTTAGATCATTTGAACATCAAGAAGAATAGGTATTATATATAAATAACATTAAAAAAGTTTACGTCCCATCCTCTTTGTTTACGAATTGTTGACAATTCGAAATATTGAAAAGTTGTTACTTTATAATCGTATACTCCTTGGTGACGAAAGTATACCGTTTTATAGGTTAGTGCGAACTCTATCCTTTGGTACATAAAAATCCTAACTCGATGCTAAAACCTGACAAAGTATATAGAATCGTCATGTCGCTGACTGACTGGCAATCAAAGCACAGCCAAATCCAATATATTATACATATATTAAAATTGGAAGGTAGGTATACATATTCCTTAGGGAGTAGAAAGTAGAGGTGCACTAAGAAAGGAATTTTCGAAAATCAGTACCTACCTAAGGGGATGGAGTGGAAACGTTTTATCCTAATATCGCGTACGAAGCCGCGGGCAACTGTTATATAAGTATACTTATAAGAAGTTAGTACATGTTACCATTTTGAAGCAGTATATTTTCTAAAAACAGATCAATTTTACTAATCATGAGCTACCTCTTAAAAATGACTATCCAGGAAGTATCCAATAAACGTTGACTAGATAAGTCTCGATGCTTCAATAACTCTTCAACTAGTTTTTCAAGGTGAGCTATTAAATGAAAATGATGTTAACTCCGCCCTTTATTAGTAGGCTGAAAATATGTTTCCCTATCTCTGACACTGTATTTGATAAAGTACATTTATATTTATATTTTTAATTATTTGGGACACTAAACAATTGCACAATACCAGCACAACTTAGTAAATAAACAAATTATTACATACTTATTAAGAAAAAAATTATACAACTATGCATGGAAGAAACACTTCGTTCGTTGTTGTTGTTGTCTATAAAATGGTCTTGAGTTCGTACAAAAATCTCATAGAAAAAAGGACATTCAGTTTCTTTCGATTTTTTCAATTTTCAGGGTAACTTTTCCAATTTTTCTTTCCCTAAAAACCTTATTCAGACTATTACAAAAATAAAAAAATAAATTCAAGTCCAGCCATTCTCAAATGATGCGCTTATCTTGTACTGTATGTATTGTTAGTTTATAAGAGTTAGTCATTAAAGGCCTTTCGACTCGATCACACGCTTTTCACTACACACCTCCTCACATGGCGACCGTGAAGTAGAGCCGAGCAGTCGCGCCGCGCGCCGCGCGCGCAGGCCGTTGTGCCAATTAAAAACTGCTAAAACTTTGATAAAATGTAAATTCGTAAATTCAGTAAATTTTTTTTTGGGTGTGTCGTTAATAAATAAATTCTGATTATGTCACGTTTGACCTAAAAGTTTTAAATATAATATGGTATGTTTCATAATATGTGCCATAATTTTGTTAACATGTGTCTACACGAAAATAAGAAAAAGTATTGCATGGCAAACTCAATGAAAGTATCGAAAACACTCTTATTAAGAGAATGAGAAATAGCATCATAAGAAGATATACGGGAGACAAGGAGCCGTCGCAGCCGTCACAGGTATAAGGCGAGGTTCCTACGGCGTATCCAGCAGTGTTCCAGTGTTCCAGCGTTCCAGTATTCCTGTGTTCCAGTGTTCCAGCGTTCCAGCCAGGAGTCCGTATTCCGACGAGGTGTATCAATAATAGTGTTGTGTAATGGGCAATTTGTGAAAGTGCATACCTAAGTAAAATATTTTTAGAGACTTTAGTTCCATGTAACCTAAAATATATATAACTTTACGAAAACTAGGTAAACGCAGACAATTAAAACCAGCTTATGTAGAGATACAGCTAAACAAAGCAAAAAGTTTATACGAAAATTTTCAAACAGATTTAACATTACAAGAAAATCTAAATATAGATATAAGTTTAGTGGAATGCATAAATAAATGTTATAATAATATTTTAAATTATACTGTAGACCAACAAGACGATATCATGGAGAAATTCGATTTAAAAACAGCTTCTTCCTTAATTCCTATTTTGGATGGGAAAGAAGAAACGATAGAAAAATGATAGATGCGATCGAACTATACGAAACTTGCAACCAAGACGACCAAGAAAATGTATTAATTAAATTCATTTTAAAAACTAGACTGGATAGACATTCCAAACTAAAACTTAATGACAAATATGACAACTTACAATCATTAATTATCGACATAAAGAAATTTCTTTTGACTTCTCAATCGGCGAACAGCCTACAAACGAAATTAAACAATATTAGTCAAGGAAACAAAAGTATTACCAGTTTTGGTAACGAATTAGAAAAATTATTCATCGATTTAACTATCTCACAATCGCAAGGTGACAGCAATAGTTACAAAATATTAAAAGACATTAACGAAAAGTACGCAATAAGAAAGTTTGCCGACGGTGTTCGAGATAGGAGAATAGGGACCATTATTTCGGCCAGAAACTATTCCCTACTTAAGGATGCAGTACGAGCCGCCCTAGACGAGGAAGTCGCAGCTTCGTCTAGCTACCAGAATGCAGCACTTGTGGCGAGTGGTGGGCAGAGATTCCATCACGGCCGGCAACGTGGATATTCCAGGGGTAGGACGTTCACGAGAGGTACTTATCACAGGGGTAAATCAACACAAAACTTTTCCATAAATAATAATGATAATTTTCCTAACAGCTATATGCAGCGAAACAATTATCCTACAAATTATAATAATAATTTTCCTAATAACTTTAATGCTCAACGTAGCAACAATTTTCCTAATAATAACAGGTTTAATAGAGGAGTAAATAGAGGAATTCAACGAGGTTTTCAGGGGGGTGCCGTAAGGGTATACTACCAGCAGTATAGGCAACCGTACTATTCCGACCTACCTGTCCAAAATGAAGCCAATTTAGTAAATTCTACAAATGACTCCAGAGAAACTGGTCAGTTTTTCGTTCCTTACGACCATAAAATTTTTAGTTTATTCAATCATAAAGGGTATTTCTTAACTGTAACTATAGGGGAAAAACCGTTTAAATTTTTGTTAGATACAGGAGCCACTATAAGTCTAATCAAAGACGAACCGTACTTAAGAAATTTTCCGTTATACAATGAGTTCACTGTAGTAAGAGGAAACTATGGGTACTTGCTATCTACCATTAACTTTTTCAGATTCAGAAAATAAGTTACAACTACGTCATAAAATACATGTCATAAAAAATTTAAGCTGTGGAACTGTAGGTATCCTAGGTACAGACTTTTTAGATTTATTCGCAGAAACTTTAAATTTCCAGACAGGAGAGTTATTACTTAATTTTCAAGGCAATAAACATAGCATAAATTTACGATCAGGCCCTTGTAACGAAAGCAATGGACGTGTCATATTCGCACGTACCGAGCAAACATTCTTTATCGATGTGATGACAAATAATTTCAACGAACAAATCGTTTTAGCTGAACAAATACAGGATGGTGTTTTTATATCGAACGGTTTAGTTAGACCATATAATGGAAAAATTCCAATTAAAATATTAAATACAACAGAAAAAGATGTTACCTTAAATAACTTAAAACCCACATTAGTTAACTCAAATAATTATCATATTTATAATTTTGAAAAATATAAAAGTAATGGAAACCGAGTAAAACGAGTTTTAGATATGCTAAATTTAAATCATTTAAATAAAGAAGAAAAAGAATCTATTGTTAATATTTGCGCTAAATTTTCAGACATTTTTCATTTAGAAGGAGACAAATTATCAGTAAATAACGTTTATACTCAACAAATTAATGTCAAGCCAGGAACTGAGGCTGCATATTCAAAACCATATAGAGTACCATATTCTCAAAAATCAGAAATACAAAGTCAAGTAGATAAAATGTTAGAAGACGGTATTATTGAACCATCAAATAGTGATTGGAGTAGCCCAATTTTGTTAGTACCAAAGAAAACCGACGGAAATGAGAAAAAGAAATGGAGACTTGTATTTGATTACCGAAAATTAAATAACAGCGTAATCGATGACAAATTCCCTTTACCAAATTTAACTGACATATTGGAATCTTTATCAGGATGTATATATTTTAGCCATTTAGATATGTTTTCTTCATATTACCAAGTTCCAATTTCAAAAACTAGTAGGAAATATACAGCATTTTCAAGCCCAGCGGGACAATATCAAATGACTCGTATGCCAATGGGATTAAAAACTAGCCCAAGCGCATTTTCTCGCATGATGCAAATCGCTTTATCAGGTCTAAATTACGACAAGGCTATGACTTATCTAGACGATGTAATTGTATATGGTAAAAGTCTAAATGACCATAATAAAAATTTAATAGATATTTTTACAAGACTAAGAGAAACTAATCTAAAATTAAATGTTTCTAAATGCAACTTTTTACGTAAAGAAATTTTATATTTAGGACATATAGTGTCAAGTCAGGGAGTACAACCCGATCCACAAAAAATTAAAGCAGTTCACGAATATCCTATACCAAAAAATACAGACGATGCAAGAAGATTTATTGCTTTTACAAATTATTATAGAAAATTTATTAAAAATTTTGCTGAAAAAGCCATACCAATAAATAAATTATTAAAGAAAAATGTAAACTTCGAATGGACATTTGAATGTCAAAAGGCTTTCGAAAATCTTAAACAGTGTTTAATAAATCCACCAGTACTTCAATATCCAAACTTCAACAATGATAATGAATTTATATTACAAACAGACGCATCAGGTTTTGCTTTAGGAGCAGTTTTAGCAAATCAAAATGGTAAACCAATTAGTTATGCAAGCAGAGCTTTAAATAAAGGAGAAATAAACTACCCAACCATTGAGAAAGAGTTGTTAGCTATCGTTTGGTCAGTAAAACATTATAGACCATACCTTTACGGTAGAAAATTTAAAATATTAACAGACCATAGACCTTTAATTTATTTGTTCGGAATGAAAGATCCATGAAGTAGATTACTTAAATTTCGTTTAACGTTAGAAGAATATGACTTTGAAATCAATTATGTAAAAGGAAAAGATAATTCGGTAGCGGACGCGTTATCAAGAATTAAAATCAATAGTGATGAATTAAAAACTTTAAATGAAGCAACCGTATGTGTTACTACGAGAGCACAGAAAAGATTAGCAGAAACGTTAAAAGAGAAAGTAGTAGATAATCCTTACGATGATATAGAAAAACAGGATGAACGGATTGATCACCCGAGCGTCGTGTCGATCGATAGCATTACAAAGGAATTAATCGAAATAAAATTCGTAAACGAAGGAGAGATAAAACAGTTAAGATATAAAAAGCTTATTAATAAAGAAAATGAAACATTCATATACGTAGTAAAGAAGAAAATTATAGGTATACGCTCTAGCATCCGATCACAACTTTCACCACGTGAATTTGTGAGGACACTTAGTGAGTTCTGTAAAGAAATAAAAATCAAAGAAGTATATTTTATGAAAGAAAATGAAATATTTAACGATTTTTTAAGTAACGTTACAAAAGAAATAAATAATACTGAGAATTATGATGGACCAAGATTTTGTATTTTAAGAGGATGTAAAAGAATAGACGATGTTAAAGATATAAGAGTAATTTTAAACGACTTTCATATTTTACCAACTAGTGGACATAGCGGAATAAATAGAATGTTAGCCAATATTAAGAAATACTATTTTTGGCCTAATATGCAAAAAGACGTAACCGATTTCGTTAAAAACTGTGCAACATGTCAAAAACAAAAATATACAAAACATGTTAAAGAACCAATGGAGATAACAACTACAGCGCATACAGCGTTCGAGAAGATCTATCTCGATATTGTAGGACCTTTAGATAAAGATAATTATGGTAATTCGTATATTTTAACAATGCAATGTGAACTATCAAAGTATGTTATAGCTCAACCTTTAATTACTAAAAGTAGTACAGAAGTAGCAAAAGCATTTGTAGAGAGTTTTGTATTAAAATATGGTATTCCTAGTACAATAGGTACCGATAGAGGAACAGAGTTTACAGCTGATGTTTTCAAAGAAGTTTGTAAATTATTAAATATTGAAAAATTAGTATCAACCAGTTTTCATCATGAATCTTTAGGAAGTTTAGAAAACAGTCATAAAACATTAAATTCATATTTAAGGATATTAACTAATAATGAACCATTTGAATGGAGCAGTTATGTTCAATTTTGGGCATTTTCATATAATACAACTCATCATACTGAAACAAAATATACACCTTACGAATTAGTTTTTGGAAAAAAATGTATTTTACCATCAAATTTGTCAAAAAATGAAATAGATCCACTTTACAACTTCGATAGATATCCAAATCAATTAAAGTATAGATTACAAAAATCTCAATTAGAAGCTAGAAATAATTTAATTAACAGTAAAATCAACCGAAAAAATAAGTATGATAAACACGCGAAATTAGTAATGTATAAAACAGGAGATCAAATTTTATTAAAAAACGAAACAGGTAATAAGTTACAACAGCTATATCATGGACCATTTACAGTAATAAAAGATTTACACCCAAATGTAGAAATTAATTTTAAAGGAAAAACTCAAATTGTACATAAAAACCGTACTAAACTATTTCAAAATAATTGAACATCCTGTATGTGTTCCCAATACAAAATAAAATTAGCTTACTTATAAATTAATTTAATTCGAGCAAAGCAATTCTAAGAAAGTCGCCACCGAGTGACAATAACAAGTATGAATCATGTATAGTAATATTTGCATGCTCGCACAATTAACAATTGACAAATAATTATATCATATTTCGAGCTATCATGATTAATTAATTATAATGAAAAGTTATGCATAAAATTTATTGTGTTAGTCGATAAGAATTTATTTTTAGAACTAGAATTTCAATATGTTGCAACATAGAAATTAAGGAACATAGAAATTAAGGATTATGTTATGTAAGAATTTTATAGTTACCTAAGGACGTCAAATTTTTTTTTTAGATAAGATTTTTTTCAATTTTAATGTTTTTTAACTAATATGTAATTTTTAAAGTTAAGTAAAATTTTAATTTTAATTTTTATATGTAATTTTTTTTTATATTGTATTACTGCTACGACCACTTTCCAACTTATAAGTATATCATAACAAACAAGTAAATTTTAATTTTCCTATACTATGCAATGAAAATGTTTGTATGTTTAACAATAAGAGCGTTAAAGCTCATTAGGTTATTGTAAACCCTCTTTATAATGAAGTATATATAAGGAAGTTCAGTAAATAAAATTTTAATTTTGTATTAAATTTTATTCAAAAAAAACGGTGGAGGTGTACTGTATGTATTGTTAGTTTATAAGAGTTAGTCATTAAAGGCCTTTCGACTCGATCACACGCTTTTCACTACACACCTCCTCACAATCTACCAACGAACATCATTTAATTTTTATTTATACAAACTGAGCATGTAACATTACATAATAAATTATGCTAAAAACTTTACCAAGTATGATAGTACCTAACTAACTTGAGTATACTTATATTTCAAAAGTAATTATATTTAATTCTCATTAGGTACTTAAGTTGTGGGTCGAAGTTTTACAGGAAGAAAGTATAAAACAAAACAGTTTTGTAAAGTTTTGATATAAAACAACAATTTGCATACAAAGTAAAACAACATCTGGACTTTTAATCGAGGAAGATATTTTATAATACATTATTATTTATATATTTTCATAAACACGAAAAGAATGAAAACCGTGTAATATAAATACCCATTTTTTTAATAAAGACAATAAGTAATTAAGCAGATATTTCTATTCAAATTAATTTCATAAAAAAACACAATGAGTGATTATTAGATAGAAAATAAGGCATTTTCCCTTGAAATTGGTTAAAGGAAGCCACGCTTTAGGGCATTAAAACACTACAAAAACGCAACATCACGGCCTTCATACTTTGTGGCGTGGCTAGAGACACCGGTAAGAACAAGTATTAATTTATCAGCTGGTACAGGTGTTAAGCCTGTTATTTAGGTACATGTTGGCACAAACAAAATATTTTTGCAAATTTATGAATTTCACAAAGTTTACACTGGATTCAGCGTAACATTGCCCTGTAAATGCTCGTCAAGCATTATGGGTGTTGACAGTAAAAGAAAATAAATACACACAATTTTTTTTAAAATAGTAGATATAACGTTTAACACTAAAAATAAAAATGATAATTCATACTTCCTGTCACGTAATGAGGGCAAACGGAAAGTTTATTTATATAATTGAATTCAGATTTTAGCAACCGTATTTATGATCACGCAACTTAATTTCCATTAATAATTTGCATGCTAAATATACTTATTTGTATTATGCCAAAAAAGTATAACTTCTAACGTGCTTCATAAGTAAACACACAGTTTTTTTTGTTATTTTATCTAATCTATGACCATCGTATACGTGAACGTGACGTCATCTTTCACGGGAATTTTAATAATAAAATAAATTATTTAATTTAGGTATAATAAGCTTACAGCTAAAAAAGTATTTTCCAAAAAAATTGTCTACACCCCTTGCCACAAAAATTGCCACTTTTAAAATTCACATAAAAGTTTATTTTATTTTCAAAAAAACCCTATTTTGAAACCAACAATCCCAAAATCATTACTACATACTACGTTATATTCCCAACAATACCTTATCACATCGGCCCAGCAACTCCGGTTGTATAAAATTGCGATTTGCTGTAACACTACAAGCATTATCGCGGTTCTCTCTCATATTATGGCAATAAATCTGAAATATAGCAATTTCCCGACGAGAGCCACATAATGTAACTCGATTTATAATGTACAAAGAGTGAATTTACAATTTTCGGAGATCCATCTTATTTAAAAAAAATCATAGGCAGTCATTAGGATTTATAATAACGCCATTTAGCTATAATTTTACATATGAATGTATCTGTGTCCGGATCAAAGAATTACCAGCCAGAAATGCGCAGCTAAAAATGCCCGACCCTGACATACGTAGAAGCCAGTACACGTATTCCTGCCCGGAGATTCTCAGGTCGAGCATACAATCGCGAATCCATAAGATTTCCCCCTACCAAAAGTCACTCAAAGTGCCTAAAGAAGTTTTAATTTAAAAAAATACATCTTCACGGCCGTTATACCTTACGGAGTACCAAAGACTGAACAGTGCCCACTTTTTGCCAACAAAACTGGTGGCAAGCCTTGGACCTAGATAGATAGATAGATAGATATACTTTATTGCACTGCACACAAACAAAATAATATACACACAAATTTACAAAAGTGAAAAGTACAATTTGGCGGTCTTATAGCGGCTATAAGTGATCTCTTCCAGAGAATATGTCACACACAGGGTTGAGGTCCTGTAAAATAAACTGTGATAGTGCATTTTTTTTAATCTCGACATTTTGACCTAATAACGTCTATGTTTGTCGCTATTGCTGTGTGTGCAATCAACCCAAGGAAACAAGTAAGATGACCGGACGCGGTAAGGGAGGAATGGGCCTGGGCGCTCCTCGATAACATCCAGGGTATCACGAAGCCGGCCATCCGGTCAGACGGACGCGCAGAGGTGTGCTCAACGTATTCCTCGAGAATGTGATCCGCGACGCGGTCACGTACACCGAGCACGCCAAGAGGAAGACCGTCACCGCCATGGATGTCGTTCACGCTCTGAAGCGTCAAGGACGCACCCTCTACGGCTTCGGAGGTTAAGCTAAGCTAAGCCAAGCCGAACAAAACATCACCAGTTCGCTTGTTTAGTAGGCTTATTCCTAAGTCTATTCAAAATAAAATACATATACATATAGTGCGGAATGAGAATTTGTTTAATTTTACAAAATAAAATTGCAAACCATAAATAAAACATTTGACTAATCTTATCTAAAAACATCAAAATCGTGAACCAAACCATATTCAATTTCATATAAAATCAGACATATTTTATCGTGCACGCGTCGATCAAACCTATCGAAATTTCAAAATTAATATTTTCAATAAAGATAAGTTCATGTCTGTATTTGACAGCAGCGTTTCATGAACTCAATATTTCTAAAATATTATAATACCTACTGCATGTCATACTATAGACTACATTTTGATAAGAAGTTGTAGAATGGTATACATGTAAATGTCTATTATTTACTATTATGACGAAAAAATATGCGAAACTATAGACGGACCCAAGTTCGATCACGGCAATGTACCAATGGGTTTTTATAACTAAAAACTTATGTACATAATCCGACAAACCACACTTAGAGGCTTTCTAAATATACCTTCCTCAACCTAACTGTCTACTCGAAGTTAGCCTCACGAAAAAAGAGGGAGACTTGGTCTTCCGCTGGGTACCCTGGGGCCGATAACACGGTTGAGGGAGCTGTAAAGCAAGCCGAGAAGAAAGAAAAAAAAATGTGTGTGTACTTATGTACGCGCGTTAGAAGTTATACTTTTTGGCATAAACAAATAAGTTTATTTAGCACGCAAATAATTAATGGAAATAAAATTGCGTGATCATAAATACGGTTGCTAAAATCTGAATTCAATTAAAAATGGTTACTATAATTTAAGTAGACCTTGACAATATCATTCCCACTCCCTGATACTTTGTACTTTGTTGAAGTAGACTATATATATTTATTACTATATCCTAACTAAATTTGTTTGTGTTTATTTGTTTTTTTCTTTCACGCGTACACAGAACAAAGGATAGACATAACTTTTTGCACAGGAATAGTTGGAGGTCCGGAGAGTGACATGCCATAGACAACTTTTTATCCCGGAAAACCTTCGGGATAAATCCTTACGTCACATTTCAAAAATCTCCATAATCGCAGTCAGGTAGGATAGCCAGTGTCATAATAATAATAAATCAGTCTTTACCCTTTTAAAATTAAACAACTCTGGTAATATCTGTTAATCGATTATACATTGCTGGGAGTTGCCTAGCCAAGTTATAGCCTAGCCATATTATAAAAACACAAGTGGGTCGATCGTCTCGTAAGGCGTATTTGACTGATCGCAGAACATTATAAAGAACAATAGAAGTAGTAAGTGAGCGTTCCCGCGTAACCACACATTATGCGGTGCAGCATTTTTCGAAAATCTTGGGAATAGCTCCTGAATTAAACCCTAAAACATAGAACAAATACATTTTGTGCCATATGATAACCACACAAATAGTTTGTCTAAAGATAGCATAATATACTCGTACCATATTTAACTAGACTTACTTTTTCAAAACATTGTCATTTTTGTAAATTAGGTTCCAGCTGTTTTTATACAAATAGGCTAAATATGTACTTATGTACATAATCCGTCAAACCACACTCAGAGGATTTTCCAATTAAAACACCACAACAAATTTGGCCACTCGTTAGGTATAGCCTAACAAATACCATCGGCTAACGACGAAGACTTGGTCTTCCGCTGGGTACCCTGGAACCGTAACACAGTTTCGGAAGCTGTAAGGCAAGCCATGAAGAAAGAAAAAAAAATGTGTGTAATCTTTACGTAAAAATACTTTTTGGCAATACAAATAATTTTATTTAGGACGCAATTAATTAATAGAAACAAAATTGCGTGATCATAAATACGGTTGCCAAAATCTGAATTCAATTAAATAAATAAATATATAAAATGGCTTATTATAATTGAGAATAATAATTAAATATAGGAACTAAATTGTCTTAAAAGTAGGTTTCATGGTGCGCGCGCATCGTCAAATTTCTCTCTCAGCAACTTCATACTGTCAATTTTTGTTGCATCGTAAAATTTTGCTCTCATCATTCTTTCATAACCCGCCTAAAAAGGATAACTTAAAAAAATGCTAACATGCTACTTCTACTCATCTTTATAATGTTCTGTGTGACTGATGTTTTGACAGAAAATATTTATTTTACATTAGGCTCGAACAATGACGCGAACACACTCTATTTAGCGAGGGAATTATCGTATACCTCAACCGGATATTTAGAATATTCTCAATACTTCATAATAAATATATATTAGTCCGTAAGTATTGAGAATATTCTAAATAATTAATACGTACACTATTTTCTGTTATTGAACTACGAAATTCCATGTGGATTTGATTGAAATATCTCTTGCTACGAAATGTGGTAAATATATTTAGAGATGTCAGAGTAAATTTGAATTCTGCAATTCCTCTAGGAGGTAACATCTGGTGGCTGAATATTTTCGCAAAATTCTATTTACATTTTCACGTCTCTACGATAGTGGTGTGATTTTGTCGATCAAAGAATCTGTATCGAAATATACTCGAACTCTACATTTGAAAGTAGAACAGGGACGACGTAAGATATTTCGTTCATTGAATTTTCTTTCTACCGGTATTTATTTTAGTGGCTTTCCGCTCTGGCTTTGCCCATAGAGCTCATATTAACTTTCATCTTCTATTATGGTCTTGAGTTCATACAAAAATCCTATAGAAAAAGCACTTTCAGTTTGTCCCGCATTTTCAAAATTTCAAGCAACTTTTCCATATTTTCTTTTTCTAAAAACCTTATTCAGACTATTACGAATATTTAAAAAACTTAGCGAAATCAGTCCAGCCGTTCTCAAGTAATGCGCTTACCAACGAACCTTTAGCGAACCTTAGCTTTTTTTTTTTGGTATTTGTGAGGCTATATCTAACGAGTGGCTAGTTCTGTTGAGATATATTTAGATGGAAAAGCCTCTAAGTGTGGTTTGTCGGATTATGTACAAGTTTTTAATTAAAAAACCCATTGGTTCATGGCCGGGATCTGGGATCGAACTCGGGGTCTGTCTAGTAAATACCAGACGTCTTACCCACTCGGCCACCGACGCACCTTAGCTAAACTTTTAAAAGGATAACTTTTATTACATCAATTATGTACGTAATTTAAATTATAAATAAGCTTATTCCTACTTATCTATCTTTTTGTGGAACCTTTTATTTTACATAATTTTTCCTACATTTTTTTTGTTACATCTCTGACGGATTATAAACAGCATACGCTACGAAATCCGCTGGCGCTAACTTTTCCCCGATTTGATTCACTAATACTGTTAATGCTCAGCTCCTAAACGTTATGGTTCTCGTTTAATTCTCCTAAAATGTTGTACGTGAGTCAATTTATCTTTTTTTTTTTTTTTTTTCTACATTTTATTTGGACTTTGGCACTTTAAAGGCCATGTCAGTCCCGTTGAAAATATGGAATTTATTTATGAACTAAAGACCTACAATAGGATAATAGGGGATGAAAGTTAATATGTGCTCCACATTTAGTACTTAAATAAAACTTACGTTATAAACTTAATCGAAAACCATTAGAAGGTCTGAATGCAAAACGCCAAAGCTATAGTTAGAGTCGCGCTGCCAAAGAGCTTGGAGGTAGCAACACCTCCGTTGAAGTTTTTGAACCAATTAAAAGTTGAACACCTTTAGTAGGAAACTGGTCGAACAGAGTGCAGGAAGAGGCGTAGCTGGAAGGTAAATTATGGTAGCTTTGGATAATCGTTCATTTCCTCAAATCACTGTAGAATTTTGACCAAAAGATACTGTAGGAATGGTAAACGTGAAATGTTTCTATGTGCGATAACTAAGTAGGTACTTGTATATTAATGCTATACTATCAAGTTATAATGTCATAGGTAATTTATGTTGGTTGTTGGTTGGTTCAGATAACCATTTTGCATATAGAATATATTTTATTATTTATTTTTAAGTCTTATGAACTCCAATATTAATCAAACATATTTATTATAGATTCTAGACCTTGGTTTTTATTTTTCAGGCGATTTTTCTTTGGAACGAAGTTCCTTATCGCGGGTTGGCGCGGAGACATTAGAGAATTTTAATTTTAAGTTTTTTTAATTAAAAACTTATATTCATAATCCGACAAACCACACTTAGAGGCGTCTCCATCTAAATATACCTCAACAGAACTGGCCACTCGTTAGGTATAGCCTCACAAATACCATCGGCTTATCGAGGGAGACTTGGTATTCCGCTGGGTACGCTGGAATCGTAACACGGTTTCGGGATCTGTAAGACAACCCGTGAAATCCCTATTGATTTTAGTTCGATAGTAAACGAGTAAACGGTATACTTGTAAAAGATACAGCCCATCAAATCATCTTAAGGATATGAAATTCCATAATAATTTTCTGTGAATAATTTCGCATCGTTATCTTTTGTTCCTTTGTGAGCGAGGTACAGCGCTAAGTTCCAGCCAATTAAGATTCTATATTGAAATTTCATTATGCTATTAAACCTTAGACGGTGGAATGGAATCAAATTTAAGAATTTGAATAACGACGAAGAAAGGGTTTTGGGGATTTTGGTAATTCTTTGAATTATAGATGAGAAAATAAATTGTATTATTTAGCCGATCTTTGGTTTTCCGTTCAAGCTTTTGTTCAGTTCATAACTTTTAATAAAAATGTATTCATCTGTAAAGTATTTACTTATTAAATTAATATTTCTTTGGCTAGTTTTTGGAAAAAGAAATGGAACCATTCCGCTAATACAAATCCGAGCTTTAATTTATATTTTTAAGAAATGGCAGTTAATGGCTACTAATATTTCTTCTGTGATGTTAAAATTACGAGCACAGCCATAACTATTCGTACATAAACATTTTATTGCGATTTTCAATGCAATTTAGTAATGGGGGACTCTGGGTATCAAAAAAAACTACCCCATAGATAATAGCAACCCGCCCGCTGTAAATGTATCTGTGTCCGGACCGAAGAATTGCCGGCCAGAAATGCGCAGCTAAAAATGCCCGATCCAGGCATACGTGGAAGCCAGTACACGAATTCCTGCACGGACATTCTCTGGTTTAGCATACTCGGGTCGGGCAATCCATGGTCTTGTGCCGAAAACATGTTGCGAATCCATAAAACTTCCCCCTACCTTTTCACTTTAAAAATCCTTTCTGAAAAACCGTCTGAAATAAAGCTATAGCATTGGTACTTTACGTCACTATCTAAATAGTCTGAGTAGAGAAACTTAAAAGTAAATATTCCGACCAAACTTTTTGAGCCAAGCTTCTTCCGTAGGGATTAAAACTAACGAGCAAACAACTCGATCATTACGCCAAAGCGTTGATACTCATCCTTTATACGCAATTAACACACGCGTTGACAAACATACCGGATTCACCCGTGACTATTTCATACAGCCAATATTTGTAATGAAACATAAAACGGATTCTAGTTTTATTTTCATAATTAAAAAAGCTATTTTTTCACCAAAAGGTTAAAAACGAATTTTTGAAATTCATAGATCGGGTTTAGCATACAAAGAAATTCGGTATGTTAAGAAAAAAACCAAGGTTCATTTTTTATATTTTACTAGCTTCCGAACCGGCTTCGCCCGTGGAGCCCATATTAACATAATTATTATAGTTTTAAGTTCATACAAAAACCCATAGAAAAAATCACTTTTAGTTTTTTTCCAATTTTCCGGGCACCTCTTCCATTTTTTTCTTTCTTTAAAAACCTGATTCGGACTATTCACAGACGGTCCAGCCAAGTGATGCGCTTACCAACGGACAGCATTTATTTTTTTATTTTTAAGATTTCAAAGAATAAGTTATTTGAAACCATTTTGAATATTTTTCTTTTCTATGCAAGTAGGTAGTAGGTATTTTTTATTATAATAAAAAAAATATAAAAAAAGTTTTGCCGTCTGACGATAAATCATCCATCAAAACAAGTTTTTCCTTTACAGAAATATTCTAAAAGCGTTACCTTTACCTTTTGATTCCTGAATTTCGTGATATAAGGTATTATATTAAGAATTATTAGAATCAAAAACAACATTATACAAAATTAATTTGCCTCGATTTATAATAATATTTCATTTAATTTTAGAAATTTAGTTAGCGTAAATTGGGAATGCTTTCCAGGTCACTAAATCACGATATATAATTACCGCTTGAATGGCTCTTCTTAACATTTTGATTACAATTTGTTTACGACTACTCATATGAAAGCTTTGGATAATTAATAATTTTACCGCTTATTCAGGAAGACAGCTTATATTAAAATTTCTTTCTTCTTTATTCGACCGTGGATTTTTTGGGATAAAAAACAGTAACCTTTGTCACTTTCCAACCCTCCAACTATCTCTGTGCAAAAAATCACGCCGATCCGTTTCGCTGATTTGACATGAAAGAAGAGCAAACAAACAATTTCACATTTATAATACTAGTTAGGATTGAAGTATATTTCAAAATCATTTAAATGCTATTTATTTATATTGTGACACTATTTTTTTTAAATAAATTCTTACTTACACTACACGAATTGAAAGTACTTTATTCAATAAGCGATTATTTCTTAGAACAAAATTATAATTGATTGGAAAAAAAATTTAATATTTATTTCTGATACGATGTCGGAATGAGAATTTAATTACGGGATTATGTATATTATTAAATAATCCAAATGTGTCACGTAATTATTCGTGCTAAGAAACTTTTTTTTTGTCATTGTTTGTAAACAGCACTTTATTTAAAGGAATATAATGCCACAATTTATCTGTGGGAATGAGTTTCACAATTAAATGGTATTTAATTTTTTTAATGATATTTAATGCTTATAATAAAATGTATGTTTCTTTCATATAGGCAATTTAACGAAACGTAACAAGCGTATGTATCACAAACCCCTTCATTTAATGAATAGAGTGTAAGCACCCTTAACAAAATGTAGGTGGGGTTTCCAGGTTCTTAGTCACTGTCTATCTTGGTGAGATTTAGGTCTGAACAGCACCAATGTTTACATGGACTGCCAATGATTTACTGCTAAAGCAACCCCTTATACAAAATGTTTAATGAGTGCAATTTTCAGCGGCAAAGTAGAAACACGAAATATCAAAATCCCTCTCAACGAGGCAGTTATTAATTAGTACCTAAGCCATGTTGTTTACATAGATGTTCTCTCGTACGTGTTTAATTGAATCTAGGATTGTTTGATATGTTCCGAGTTGTGTAATAACTACCTTCCATAATAATACAATAGTTCCAAACTCCATACTAATATTAGTACCTCTGTTACACTTTCACGGCTAAATCACTGAACCGATTTTGATGAGAGCTTGAACCTTAGGGAAGGACATATGATACTTTTTTTAAATCCAACTCTCTAAGGGGGTATTGAAAATTTGTATGGGCCCCACGCGCAAAGCCAGGGCGAATAGTTAGTTTTATTATCAAAACTAGCAGTTCCCATTGAATAATTGCCTTTTAAAAAAGGTGTACCGACTTCAAAATATATGCACTGTAGAGTGTGCTTTCCGAAAGCAAATGCACAAGTCAATATAAAAAAATATCCAAATCGCTTCAAGTATGCCTATATTTGAAGAATTTTCGATTTCTCCAGGATGCAATCATCAGATCCTGACCTGATGATAATGGGACCACCTGTAAAGTATACCCTTTCAAACAAAAAAAAATCCAAATCAATCCAGGCGTCTTCAAGTAGTCGGGGAAATCCTCCTCCTTTTTTTGAAGTCGGTTATAAAAGACATGAAAAGTTTGTTTACCAATTAATACAAGTCGAAAAATATACACTAGATTCACATTTTCTTTATTTCTATAAATTTTCACCAGAATATGAATGAAACCAGAACGGACGGACTTGACGAAAATAAAGGTTCGGCTTTTGGCATTTTTATCTACGGAACCCTAAAAATCATTTTCCACGAGTCTAAAAGAAATGTAAATTAGCCCATTACAAGGCCAATGGATATCAAGTATTCTAGTCGAGGAGTTATTAGAAATATTTTCTGCAAATCGGTTATGAATTTAGGCGGTCCCTCAGTGTAATTAGTGCTGACAATTCCTGTCACTTGCCAGTCTTGTCACGTCACGAGCCCTCGTTATGTCTATATAGGTTTATTTTGGGATGTTCCACGGAATTACGTTACTCTTTAGTCAAGGGTTTGGTTTGAAATAGTTTTAATTAAATGACAAAATCAGAAATTATTATTAAATTATGTAAGTTTAATATTTTAACGCCCGACGCAAAAAGAAGGATGTTATAATTTTAACGTGTGTATCGGTGTGTCTGTCTGTGGTATTTTGATTTGTTTTTTTTTATTGTTTGAAAGGTGACTTGATCGAGAGTGTTCTTAGCTATGATTCAAGAAAATCTGTTCAGCCGTTTGAAGATCTACAGCTATTTTCTAGTTGTTGAAAGGATGTGAGCAACTTCTACTTACTGGTCTAATCGATTCGATTTAATAGTTTTTCGATTACAACGTTTACATCCGTCGTTTACATCAACAATTTTAATTTCTTTCATGAAATATATTAAATTCGAAGTTGAGTACTTCTGCATATATTGTATGAAATAAAATAAATAAAAAGAAATAAAATTAAAACAAAATATGTAAGTGACATATTTACACAGTACTGTAGAATATGTTTCGAAGCGTCTTAAAGGATTTTGATGAAATTTTCAAAAGTCCTATAATAGGTAGAAATGTTGTCAAATTTGCTAATTTTACAAAAATTCGCAATAGGTCAATATACCTCAACAGAACTGGCCATGGAAGTTGTTGTCATTTGACCTATTTTTTCTATATTTTTTAAATACGTCATTATTATACTACTGGAAACTTGATAGGTTTTTTTACATATTTAATATATTATACCAACTAGCATTCCACCCCGGCTTCACCCATGAAAAATTTGGAAATATGGTATATAAATTTATCCCGAAGGATTGCCGGGGTAAAGAATAGCCTAAGTATATTACTCTCCACGGCCCTCCAACTACCTACTTCTATTCAAAAAATCACGTCGATGCGTTGCTCTGTTGTGGCGTGAAAGAAAGACAAACAAACAAACAAACAAACTTTCATGTTTATAATTTTAGTTGAAGGAACACTAATTCATACCAAACCGTTCAATTAATCGGATTATTCCTCAGTGAGGTAGAAGATTCTGTAATTCGGTCAAAGTGAGTCAGCAAGAAGGCCGGTCATCCATCACAAGATGTTCCCAACCAAGATAAAACAAAACTGTAGGTATATCTAATTCTTACAAAAAACTAGAACATATTTATGAAACAAAGAAAACTTCCCACTGAACTACTTTGTGGTTTCTGAAAATTATATATTTACAAAATGTTTGTACCGTATACAAGCTTCTGTCCGCGGTTTCAATTCCGTGGCTGTAATTTGCCCCTCCCCCGCCCGCTTTCGCGGTATAAAAAGTAGTAGGTATATATATGTCATTCTCTGACCCCTAAACTACCACTATGCAAAATTCTATTAATTTTTATTAATAATTTTTAAATTATTAATAACCTATTTCTGTGCCAAATTTCATCCAGATCTGTTCAGTCGTTCTGGAGTGATTGAGTAACAAACATAATACAAACTTTCGCGTTTATAATATTAGTGGGATATGAACAGCTGGCAAAAAGTGGACAATGTTACTGGTGTCTCTAGCTACATGCCAGGTATAAATGCCGTGATGGTGTCTTTGTTTGTGTTTCATTCATAATTTCTAAACTTCATCCGTATTACAGTTTCGGCTCGGTAATGAAATATCAGTCAGATGGTCAGCTAGACTCTGCCTACATCCTTTAAAGTTGTCTTGATCTGTGGAAGGACAGTGGCATCTTAATCTTCTTAGTTTCTTGTACCCCACAGCACAGGGATACATGCGTGATGAATCTGATAAATCTGTAGGGGTAGCATACTTAGGACCGGAACATCTTTTATTTTGACTCAAAGGCCACACCAATGGCCAGCCAAGGAATGCCCGGCCCAACACAGAATGCCGAGCAAATTGCTGGATCGGGCAAATACAGTACACGGACCCCAATTGCACTGTTCTCTTTAACTGGCTGTATGGGAACATTGTTATAACGATCTCCAATTACGCCGTAATTATTTTTGATGTTTTAATTCTATGATCTGAGAGCTTTTAGCCCGTTTATCTGGTGTTATTTTAGAGGTGTTGAAATTATTCTGTCATCAAATTAGTTATGCAAAACGTGTTTCGGCGCCCACAAGCCCTTACTGGAAATCTTCCAGTTGAATACAAGATGAGTTCAGTTATATTTTACTTAAAATTAAGTGTTGTACAGTTGAGCTATGAATTATCTGTAGATTAGTACTTACCTATAAAATTATAAAAAATTATAAATAAAAAATTACTTTTTTTAAAGTACGCCGACTTCAAAAACTATTCAATGATAAATTAACTTTTAAAAAAAAGTGTACCGTCTTTAAATTCTACGACGAAATATTTATTATTTCTTACTTTTCAGTGCAAATTTTTGAAGTCGGTACACTAGTTTTTAAAATTAAATTTATTTTTCCGTTTTAAGTGATTTTGCTGCCCTGAGAGACAAATAATAACGCAAATAAAAAAAATATGGAAAAATAAAAAAAACACTGCTGTGTATAGGATTTGAACCATTTCCATCCTGAGCTGCACCGTACCATACCATACCTTTAGCCGTTAGACCACCGTCGATACAAAAATTTACAACTTCGTGGTAATAGCAACCGTTGCTAAGGCTTTTCTCTGATACATAATTTTCAGCCGTAAACAGAGACAAATTACTGAATTTCTGAAAAACTACTGAACCGATTTTCGTCATATGTCTGTGAGATAATGTCGAGAAATTATTATATCCTTAAAAAAATAAGTCGTCAAAATACATATTTCATCGAGATACTGATAATTGACTTAAAAGTCAGTTTTTTCAAAATTACTGAAAAACTAATGAACCAATTTTTATGACATAAAAATGGGACCAATCCGGAAGAATTATCTGTCGATTAAAAAAAAACATCAAAATCGGTTCATAAACGACGAAGTTATCCGCGAACACACCTAAAAATATACATATATATGGTCGAATTGATTAACGTCTTTTTTTTTGAAGTCGTTAAAAAGCAAGAAATAATAAATTTGATTGAACAATGTTTGAACTATGGTCGCTGAAAGTTTGCCCCATACAAATTACATGCTTCAGGACTTCTTAAATTACGTGATAACTATACGTCATAGTTTCGAAATTTAAATAGCTTTCGAAGGATAAATATAGTTTAATTATACACAGTATGAATTTAAAAAAATATGAAAATCAATTCGGTATTTAAAGTAAAAGCTAAGGTACGATTTTTATATTTTTATTTTAAAGATTAAGCTATTTTAAGAAGCTAATTTGAATATTTTTGATTTCTGTCCAGTAGTTTTTTTATAATAAATTATCAAAGTTTTAGCACTGATGACGTCATTTTGTCGGCTGAATACTTTAATACCTTTGATATGTTGGTACAGAAAAAAGAACATCTGTGTTCTTTGACTTTGACATTTAACAAACAATAGTGTTGCCGTCTCTAAATCCTACAAAATCTACCAAAACCTACCATTTCTACATAAAACATATTAAAACAACAACAAAGAAACACATATTTACGGCTTTTATACCGTAGTCTGCATAGTTGTTGTGATACAAAATATATACAAAGGTCAAAGAATATCCTACCATAAAAAATGCTTAAACATTCTTCCTAAATAATAAACTAAATTAGTTATAAAAACTACTGAAATAGTAGTATATCTAGTAACAGGGTAACATCGGTTGACAAGTTGACAAGTAAATATTTTGCTTTTATTTAGCCGATATAATGACGTCATTCATAGGTGAAATGTAGGTTAAGTTAATTATTTGTTTTTGAAAAAATAAAGACATTCTCACGATTTTAAGAACTATGAATTGAAAAATACCGATTATTAAACCAATATCTCGAAACGGTTTTGGATTCAGCATATCTTAACTTTTACTTTACATACCGAATTACACCTAAGTTTCATGAAGCCTTGAAGTCATCAATTTCACGTTTATTTTCAACCGATTATGCGACTCAAGTTCTCTTAATATATTTAGTAATGTACCATTTTCACTGACAGATTAGACTGCATGTGCCATGAAAACGCATTAAGCTCTATTTCCCCGACTTGATTCACTAAAATTGTTATTGCTCAGTTGAGTTCCTAAACATGATAAACTTGTAAACCGTCCTCGTGAATTAGCTTATCTAATCATGAAAACTGAACGAAATAAAATCAATTCAGTAGTTTTTGCGTGAAATGGCAACACAGACAGAGACAGATGCAGCGGGGGACTTTGTTCTCGTCTTTAATGGGCGATAATATATTTGTAGTTATAGGTATGGTTTCAGAGAAAATCTTGCTAAGGTCTTTGCGACAATATTTTCTCGGCCGTAATCTCACAATTTATCTTTGTTCGTTGCACGCAGTATCCCTCCGTTCTATAGTATGTTTTAAATTCAGTTGGTCAGAGATATTCGCCAATTTGTTGAAGCTGTATTTTGTATAGAAAAAGAAACAAATCTAGTTGGACAAATATACCAAGACAAAAGAAACAAATCATCACTGTCTTTATATCTCAAAGTGTGGCCATAGTAACAATGTCCGCATTTAGTGAGTTGCCCATATTAAAAAACAGGTGACAGCCCAAGACTCAACGTGTACTATAGAGCTATGACTTTCGAACAGAAGTAATATGAATCTATTACTTTCATATGACTTTACTTGCCCTCCGAAGCAAGAAGTGTCAATTGAATCACTTATTTTTATAGAAAATATTTTCATGTGGCTTTGCTTGCCCTCCGAAGCAAGAGAAATAAATTAAATTACTTATTTTTAAAGAGGTAAGAAGCCGTGGGCAACTTCTACTATATTTCTATTTTAATACTATAAACGCACGTATGTTTATTTGTTTGTTTGGATATATTTTCCTGGTATTACTAGGCGGAGCACGGTTCGATTCCGGCCATCTACCAATGGATTTTTTATAATTAAAAACTTATGTACATAATCCGACAAATAAATGTTAGAAGCTTTTTCATTCAAATATACCTCAACAGAACTGGCCACCCGTTAGGTATAGCCTCACAAATACCATTGACTAAAACAGGGAGACTTGGTCTTCCGATAGGTAACCTAAGCCATAACCCATGAAAAAAACTGGTATAAAAGTACTTTTTTCAGTTGGACACAGACATGTTTTCTTTTTTAAGGCATTGTAACTGAGTGTTTTTCAAATAGCTAATGCGAGAAAGCTCTGGTAAAGTTTTGCAAGTACATTTTGAAAGCGATTTATTCTGACTTAAGGACCTCCCATACAAGTTTTACAAAGTCTTATCAACTTTAACTCTAAACAACATGTTCTTTCCACGTTCCATATTAAAATTTATGTACAGTATTAACTTGTTGTGTGTGAAATGACAGTATTGATGGGTTTATAAGCATAGAGTATCTAAGTGCAGAAAGAATGTGTTTGATAGTTTGTCCTTTTTTCATGCCACAATTAATGTATCGACGTGATTTTTTGCACAGAGAGCTGGATGGCCGAAGGGTGACATAATTAGGTTTACTACGTTTAAAAAAAAATTACCAGTGCAGCTATTTGATCCTTAAATAAAGTGATCATGATGTAAGTAACTAATAGTCGATTCGAGCTAAAAACTGTACGGGCTTTGACAATGTACCATAAATGAATAGAATAGAATGTAGAACAGATAACTTTAAATGTATTGTTTTTAAATTAGGTTCTTTTTCCGTAGGCACTTATTATAAAGGTACTTTTTAAGGTAGACGTAATTATAAGATTTATGTGGCGTGTTGCTTTATTGAATAATTTCTTTTTTAATAATTTCTCATGACGTAAATTTGTAAAAGCAGGTTGCTAACCTCCCTAAAAGTGTTACTTTTTATTTAAATACTATTTTCAGAGCGAATTTAACACTCGAAAAAACTAGGCTGTATGGCTGTCTTCGCCTTTGCCTTCCATTAAAAAAAAATGTCGACGCGAATGACGTTTTGGCGGGCTTTGTTTGTCCGGAAAAAATATTTTTTAAATAAAAGAAAATTTTAATTAGTTAATTTTTTTGTTGTAGTTGAAAGAAAAGCAGATTACGAACCCTCGGTGCAACAATAAGTCACTTTCTGCTCGGGTCAGTAATCTACTATTACAGACTTCCTAACCTGAGGCTGCGAACAACAAAATAACATTGCCAGTGTTTGTAAATGAAGGATTAATTTGTTTTCTAATCTCTTGGCCACTTTATAGGAGACACCCGTCCAAAATGAAAGGTCCACAGAGCAACTTCACACGAACTAAATTAAACTTTACTCATTATTCTAATAGTGAGACGAACGTAGTAGTAGCTTAGACAAGAAGGTATTTCGTGTTTTAGAACTATTTGCAGGTTTAATTCTTGGCGAATTAAAATAGAAATTGTTCATAAAATAATTTATCTGCAAAACTCCTTCAATTACTGCTTCGATACTCGATACACGGTTAGTCTTCACGGGTGCTGCAGAATATAATAAAATTATAAATGTTTAAAATGGTAGTCAAAAACCACTCACATTTGTTGGTTGGAAACCTGTACATTTCACTTAATGTTTGTCTGTCTGTTTGTCAACAGATATTACCTCAGATAACTAAAGTTATTAAATGTTTACGACATAAATAATATTTAGAATTTGCTAGTACACTATTTTTAGTTTAAGTTATGTTATCCAATGGGTTTTTTAATAAAAAACGTATGTATACATTATCCGACAAACCACTTTTTGAGGCTTTTCCATCTAAATATACCTCAACAGAACTGGCCACTCCGTTAGGTATAGCCTTACAAATGCCATCGGCTAAACGACTTTACTTAGTTATTTTTTTTAAATGAAAATTTAAGTAACAAATAGAAAATTCAGAATTTGAAATAGAAATTGCCTTTCCCCGTTATAAAGGTTAAAATCGGGACTTAACCTTTACATTTTAGTTGCCATTGTTAAAAAAAGTGGATTTTCGGATTCATTATTCGATAACCCACTGTGGGCGGATGTTAAATCTTACAAATTGACCTTTAAATTATAGGGGATGTAGGTCAGGTTACATAAGTCAAATAATATGTCTATTATTCAATTTTAGAGTACCCATATCTATTGATAACAATTAGATGTAAATTTTTTTCTTCACGGCTTTCCTTGTCTGTCCCAGGGTACCCAGCGCAAAACGAATGTCATTTCGTTTAGAACTTTTCTGTCTTTACATAAGTGTACAACTTTGCTTTCGCCGTTTCCCTATAGATAGATAGCTTTAGCGGTAAGTAGTGGTCGAAATAAATAGATGATTAAACATTAGTCGATTTGTGTCTACATCATACATGTTATTCTCTATTATAACCAGTTTTTTACAGGACATACATACATTCACGCCTATAATAGGCAGAGAGTATAGAGCAACACTTCTATCGATCTTTGCATACTTCTCTTGCTTCATCCACATCCATACATCGTTTCATAAATGTACGTCTATTTTTTGTACTACGTATTTGGCCTTTTTAAAGATATCAGATATTTGATCAATGAAAGTTCGTCTTATTCGTCCTTTTCTTGTTGTTCCTTGTTTTTTTACAATAAAGCCTCGAATTTTGGAAAAAACGGCGGAAGCAAAGTAGTTAGAATTGGGCCAGGAAAATCAATTCAATACAACTTTTGCTTTTTCATTTACAACTTCATAATATTTTAGCTAATACCGTAAAGTTAGGAAAATAATTCCTAACTCAGTGGCTAATTAATATAGTTTTCTGACTGTATAGTTTAAGTGCAATGCAAACTACAGTTAGGTATATTATGAAACTCGGAAAAAAACAACTCAAATAAAAGTTCGCGTAACCAATTATACCACAGTTTAAAAATATGAAAAAATAATACAGGCGGGAGCTTTCGTACAGTGAATCTTTTATTTATATTTTAATTCTAAACTTGAAGCGGATTGCTAGTCTCTTCAAAAATACATAGTTTATTAATCAGCGACTATCTCGGCAATATTATATTAAGGCTAAAGAATCAGCTGTAAACAATATAATGTTTTCAAAACTTGTCCTTTCATTGAATGGACAACATTTCATTTTTCGTAAGGTACCAAAATTCGAAAACCGTTTGGAGATTACATGCTAGAAAGCTTATTTTTTATTTTTTTTTATTTTTATATCCTTTAATTTTCGAGTTATTTTAAAAATACTGAAATATTGAAAAATGAGGATTAATAGGTGCCCTAATCTGTGCTAACCCTCTAATTTAAAAATACTAATGTCTGTTGGCAGAGTTGTTAGTTATTGAACTCAGGTGTTGCCTTCTATTAATTTTACCCATTGTTATTCCATTTGAAGCTAAATTAATAATTATTCTTTAAATAATATTATAAAAATACTTCTTTTATATAATATTTTTTGGAAGTTTTGCTAGTTTCGAATGGGCTATCACAGGAAATATATTTACGAGTGAAACCGCGGACAAAAGCTAGTATTATTATATACATTATGAATAATGTTGTAGGCGATTTGAGTTCCGGCTACGGCAACACCTATTTGGAACACGGTATATTATACTCTTTGCATTTCTATAACATTTACTCTGTGGCTTGACTGACACTATCAGTCACTTTCTTTGGGTGACAGTTTATATTTCTTAATTTTAGTCCTAGCTAAGGTTTTTAGTTTATAAGTCCTCAGAATTTATAAAAATTCATAATTAAATTAAAAATATAAAAACTCAACCAAAAATAAAATACAAAAATACGTGTAACTTATTTTTTAATATATTTTTAATTAAAGTAATAAAAATGGGTGATTAAAAAAATGAAATGTTGTCCATTGATGTTGTTTTTACTAAACGAAAAAAAACACACCTTCACTGCCTTTATACGCAGACGCACCGATAACAGTGTCCACTTTTTGCCAGTTGTCCATATTGAACCGAACAGGTGGCAAGACCATTGCTGCACTTAATGTACCTAGATGTGTCACGCCCCCCTGAAAGCCCCTCTGAAGCAAGTTGTTTTTCAACGATATATGGTTAGTTTTGCTATTATGAAATATAGAAGGCAATGTTGTACCAAATTTAAAATACACAACCCTGAACAATAAACACTCTCTTATTGAAATCAGATGTCCTTGTACACAGGTCCCTGATGGCCATCCAACCAAAATGCCCACAAACTCGACAACTAACTAAAACTGCTTATATTTGTAGATGTGGAAAAGGGTCGTACGGAATATCCGAGTGCCAGATGTCATCGGATCCGTGCTAATGTCATGTTTTCGTCCGTCCGGTATGAGTTTTGACGTTGATACACGAATTCTTTTGGGGAAATGCTAATTGGATCTGGCAGTTGATTTCATTAGAATTTTTGGCCGTACTTTTTGGATTGCAATGTCTAGAAGCTGTCGAATGGAAGTATTTTTTCTGGTGCTCAGGAAACCTTCTTTTTCGTTTAGCCGTAAATATTTATTTAGGCTACCTTACCTATATTGAGGTATGCTTTACTTTTAAACAATTGTATTATTCTTGATTTAAAAGCTCTCAATAAAAAAAATACTATTAATATTTTTCGGGAGATTCAGGTGAAAGTATTGCTCACAAAATTCAAAAAATATTTATTTATTTATTTATTTATTATATATTAAGGAAACAAACAGTATAAAAAAATAACAAAATTTCAGACACAACATTAATAATACATAATTTACCAACAAGGGAATACACATTAACTACACAAATAAGTACACAAACATTTAACAAAATATATATTAAACGACATTAGAATTAAAAAATAAAAACAAAACTTAAAAACAAAATAAAAACGGTATCCTCTCAAATGCTCTAAAATACAATATATAATTTCAGAAGCTATAATTTTAGTTGCTATAAATATTCATTTTCTATAAATTTAGATCCTGTAATTTTAAAAATCTATAAATGTGTTTGATATAATTTTTTAAATCTCTAATATTAATTCCTATAACGTATTGTTTTCTATAATTGCAGTTCCCATAATTTTCAAAATCTATAATTTCAAGTCCTATAATTTTTATAATGTCTATTTTCAATTGCACTAATGGCTACTTTTCTATAATTGCTGTTACTATAATTTTGAAAATGTATAATCTCAAGTCTTATATTTTTTATAATCTCTAATTTCAATTGCACTAATGGCTACTTTTCTATAATTGCAGTTATTATAATTTTCTAAATATATAAATTCATTTTCTATAAATTTATTAATCTATAATATCAGTTGCTCTAATCAATTATTAAAATAATTGTACTCACTACATTTTTAAAAGTTACATTTACAAATATTAAAATTTACAGTAGTTTTTGTTAATCTTAACCTGTTGCAGTAATTTTCGATTTCTATTCCCCTAATTTGTAAATAAAAATAGGTTAGCGAGGAGCGAAGCGACGAGCGTGGTTCGAATAGTGCTAAAACAGATTTTGCCAGAAACTCAAAAACAATCATCACTTGTTGATAACGGATATGATACCTCTTTAGAAAAAGCTTATGTTAACACTCAGACTATATCTGTGCAAAAAAAACATCTATCAGTTGCTCTGTTTTGACTTGAAAGAAGGACATACAGACACACTTTCGCATTTATAATAAAGAAGGAAGATTTTATATAAGTTATAATATTTCGCAAATAAATTGGAAAAAAATTAAAGCAAATTAATCAAAAGATAATATTAAATGTTGTACCTTTTGATATTTTAGATATCTTCAAAATTATAGAAAACAATTTTAGATAAAACGAAAATTATAGCAAATTAATTATTAGATCATTTAATGTTATATATTTTGATAATAGTGATTTTGAAAATTACGGATATCGATTTTAGACAAAAGAAAAATTATAGCAAATAAATAATTAAAGAATGTAATTTTATATATTTTGATAATAGTGATTTTGAAAATTACAGAAATCGATTTTAGGGTAAAATAAAATTATAGCAAATGAATAATTATAGAATTTAATTTTATATATTTTGATAATAGTGATTTTGAAAATTAGAGAAATCCATTTTAGGTTTAAAAAAAAATTATAGCAAATGAATAATTATAGAACGTAATTTTATATCTTATATACCTATATTCTAAAATTATATCAAAACATTTTAGAGATAATGTAGGAGACCCAATAAAAACACCACTCAGCTTTCATATTATGTTACACTCAGGGCTTTCTTAAACTTAGGAAGACTGCTACTGCTATGTACTAGCTTATTTTTTTTAATTACTTATAATTATTTTTAAGAGCTCTCTTGGTCGCGTAACCAACTAAAAAACGCACGTGTTCGAAAATTGTCGATTGAAAAAAAGATGCTTTCACCTAATATCCGAGCGAAAAAAATTAATAGAGAAAGAAAATTTCCAAACAAAATCATAAAAAATATACATTATTAAGAGAACTAGAGTCGCAAATTAAATTTAAGTCGGTTGAAAATATGCGTGAAATTGATGAATTTGCTATTTCTTGAATTGCTAAAGTCCGTTTTTGTATGTGACAAAAGTTATGAAGCCTGTAATTGCGCCATCTTAATATGCAATCATCACAGCCTCTAAATCTTGTGACCACGGAACGATGTTCGACTTTTTTATTATTATTTTGATTTAATTTCCTATTTCAAGAACCTACAAATCAACTCTACCTGCTTTGTAAAGTAGTAGTTCCAAATTTCAAATTTCCTACTCCACGACACTACAAATCATTGTAGCTCCTCTATTTAACCGAATTGAGTTAACCGCCGCGCCGTAGTAAACAAAAGTTCCCAGTCGTATGTGTTGTTGTTTACGACGCCCAGCCCAACGATATGATTAATGTCACTGAAGTTACCGGGGACAATTCGGCCTTTGTGATTTTATGCGGGGGAGGTAACGTCATATTCCATGATCCGTTACCGTCAAGTCAAAATTAATTGCTTCTTTTAAAATGCTAACTAATATTATAAATGCGATGTTTGTTTGTTTGTTTGTCTTTTTTTGCACAGAAATAGTTGGAGGGCTGAGAGTGACTAGGTAACTTTTTATCTCGGAAATCCTTCGGGATAAATTCTTATATCACATACATATAAAAACATCCAATGTCGAAGTTAAAAGTATAATATAATTTTCTGTTTTGTATAGGCACTGTATGATTATATTACTACCTTTTGCCCCCGTCTCGGCCCGCCTGAAATTGTAATATCTGCCACGCCCCTCTCCATTTCATATATTTATGTGATAAAAAGTTGTTTTCACAATATGGTGCGTCGGTGGCGGAGTGGTTAAAAAGTCTGGTATTATAACTAGGCAGACCACGGGTTTGATCCCGGATCCCGGCCATGTACCAGTGGGGCTCATAATTAAAAACTTATGTAGGTACATAATCCGACAAACCGCACTTTTCTTTCTCTTGCTTCTTTCTATTCTACTTTCGTAACCGGTTAGGTCTCAAAATATTAATTTGCTTTTTGTTAATCATACTTCTCGCTATTGAAAACGAAGATCATTGTAGTTCATAAAATAAATTATTTGTGTACTATAATTTTTATTCGTCACTATATTATGTTAACATGCTAGAAAGTACAAAGATACTTTTTTAGGGACATCATTCAGGATAATTAATTCTTTTATCGCATTTCAAAAATTCACGGGCAAATCCAGCACGGATAGCTAGTATTCCAATATATAAAACTTATGACACAATGGTACACTCATCGATCCAGTCAGGCCGCACTTGCTCGGGTACTATTCCACTTGAATGAAGAACGTACCAGTTTTTCCAATTTTTAACGCAATTTTTTTTTATTTAGTTAAATTAGTTTTTTTATATCGAGATTAAATAACCACTCCTGATGAAGAAAAAAACCGCCTTCAAAACCAAAATGTACTTTCCGAAAGCAAATGCACAAGTCACTATAAAAAAAAATACCCAAATCGCTTCACACTATAAAATTTGAAGAGATCTAGATTTCTCCAGGATCCCATCATCAGATCCTGACCTGATGACCATGGGACCACCTGGAAAGTATACCCTTTCAAACAAAAAAAAAATCTAAGTCGGACCAGCAGGGCTAAGATGACCGCCCGCGAGAAAATTTTGTCGTGCATTATCTCGCGTCTTGACGGATGCTAACATGACAGCCTAATTTACTCGATTTCTTCTGTCAAATGGTATCTCTCTCGACAGACTCTAACATGACGCCTTATTTTTATCGAAATCTGACACTTATAATCGAGATGTTTGTCGTCGATACTTCTATTGACGACAAACTGCGAGAAAAAATTAATTATAATTTAATTTTAATTTTACAATGGTAGTGCCCTATTTTAATTATGTATTAAATATATACGAGGAAAGGGAGGCACGAAAAATACAACGCCGACGTATAAGGGACTTGTGCGATCCATTCGACCTCCGAAGCTAAGCTTTGTGGAGAGTATCAAAGCCAATGGCGTTGCATATTGTCGAGCAGTTGCGGGGCGACTTGGAGCCTTTAAACGGCTTGGGCTTGCCTGTCCACATAAAGGCATGTACATATAAGGTTTTGCCATTTTCTATCCTAAATAATCTATCTATCTATAATCACGCCTTTCATCCCAAGAGGGGTAGGCAGAGACAATCGAATGCCATTTGTTACTATCCTGACATATCTCTTTTGCTTCTTTTATATTCACCATACCTTTCATACATGATCGGCGATTGCGTGTACTTTTAATATTTCCATCAATCAACATATTTTTTATATGTTCAATAAAAGTACATCTAGGTCGTCCTCTGCCAGCATTTCCTTTCACTTCAGCCATATAAATCTTTTTAGTCAATCTTTCATCCTTCATTCTTTTAACTCGTATATCATCAATCATAAAGTCTATATTATAAAATGGTTTCAGTAGGAACTTCATGTAAAATCAACTATTAAAACAACAAAAAATTTTACTTAATCTATGTAATCAAAACTATTTAATAAAATATTTTTAGTCTTCCATATTCTCGCTATTCGGTTGATCTGTGTCAGTACACTGCTGCGGGCTGTAGCTGCGTCTCCTGCAAAAAGTAGTATTTTTTAACATTGTACTTAACATTTACTGTTGTAGGTGACTCAGACTACCCACTGGAGCCCTGGCTCATGACTCCCAGTGTTGCACACGGAACCAAACACACCCGAACAGCGCTCTACAGACTTTATTATTCCTTGCTCAGGGATATCGTAGTTTTTTATTAGTGATATAATTTTTAAAATCGGTTCTGTAATTTTCAGTTTATTCATTACAAACAAAAATTCAAATCTTTTCTCTTTATAATATTAGTATTATTAGATATTATTATACGTAATGATGTGTACCTTAATTAAATAATTTAGCTCAATTTGGGCATTGAGGAGTCGTTCGGGAGGGTGGCTCTTGGGAATACGTTGCCTAGTTTTAGTTGGCGCTGGTGATATTGGTGCTGCTGGTACATCACGCGGTACGTCACCTTTGAACTAAAACAAATAGTAAAATAGTTCTGGTGTCTTCAAGTAATTGGGGAACATACATAAAAAAAAACATAAAAGATTCCGATGATTTGAGAACCTCCTCCTTCTTTTGAAGTTTGGTTAATAAGTTTTTAAATTGTAAAACATATTGTATAATAAAGACCTGAAGCCTGAAGCTGAAAACAGCTAAATAAATAGGTAACAAAAGAAACGCCTCTATTCACTAATAGATTTCCATTTTGTAAAGGTACTTCCATTCCATATACTTGTACCATGAATATCCTTTGGGATCTAACTAGGGCTGAGATTGACTTCAAAACTTATGAAATATTAATATTATTTTATTATTAATAAACGCTCTGTACCAAAACTACGTAAAGCAAAATGTGAAAAACCCTTGGGCATTGAACAGTAACAAAATATTTTAATATCAGGCCAGGACATCATTATTATGTTATTATTTAGGCAAGTTAATGAGAAAATTAAAATAAAAAGTAATTGTAAAATATTAAAATAATATTTTCATCAAAATCAAAAAGGATAGAGGAAGTTCGTGGCCTACTTCGATTATTCCGATAAAAAAGTAAGTCACAAAATATTATAAAAAAAAAATAAAAATAAAAAAAAATTATAAAATAGAAAAAGCAAAAATAAACAAATCCTTGCAAATGGCATTTGATTGTTTCTGCCTACCCGTCTTGATATAAAGGGCGTGATTTTTTGCATATTTTTGTCACTGTCTTTTCAAATAGTGTTTTCACTGGATTTCAAACTTCTTTATTCGTATCTATACAATATTAAAATCAATATGTATTCGATGTAAAAATGTAAATGAGAACACCATAAATAAATATAATGAAATCTATACTAATATTATAAAGAAGTAAAGTTTGGATGTATCTCAAACTACTGAACCGACTGTAAAAAATATTTCACCAATAGAAAGCTACATTATCCCTATAAGTGCACTATAGGCTACATTTTATTTTGTTCAAAAATATCGACGGGGAAAGGCTGTGGTGGAAAACTAGTTTAAAATATATTCGTAGCGTAATTTACAAATTTACAAATGAAATGTATATTTATAGCAAATTTCCCTGTCTCTAATTAGACGTACAAATTACACACAGAGCCAGCCGTCTCTGTTCCCACATTAGCTTCAGAAATAGTGGTAATCCTACTTTTCCGAAAAGCAAGAGTAGTTTAAATATTTGATCAAAGGCTGCGGGTAAGCAGGCCTCCGCAAACACTGTGCAAATGCACTAAATTTGTGTATTCTATTTACGACATCTGAGAGAGAAAGCTCTAATACAAACGAAACTTTAGAAATAATGGCGCCTTGTTTACTAAGTCAAACTTGGATTTGTCAATGTAGACTTCGTCTCCAGTTCAGAGAAGTTCGGGTACAAAAGGAATATTTATTGTATACCCTGAAACTGTTGGATATATGTAGATATGTACTTGTTATGTAGATATAAATAAGATCAGTATATATTATAAATGAAAAAGGTGTGTTTGTTTGTTCCTGTAACGTGTCTTTTTGCACAATAGTTGGAGGGCCTGATTTCCCCGGAAAAATATTTTTTTTTTTCATATACAATTCATTACTACCCGTTCGAAATCGGACCTGTCCTTCTGTCAAGTCAAAATAGAGCAACGGATCAACGTGACTTTTTGCACAGAGACAGTTGGAGGAATAATTGGTTGAAATATTGACTAAATAGGTTTTATATGGCTGAAGTGAAAGGAAATGCTGGCATAGGACAACCTAGGTGTACTTTTATTGAACATATTATAAAAAATGTATTGATCAATGGAAATATTAAAATATGTATGACAGAATCGTAGCAAATGGCATTCGATTGTCTCTGGCTACCCCTCTTGAGATAAAATGCTTGATAATAGACAGATAGATGGATAATTGGATGGCCAGTGATCGACACAGGCTAATTTTTACTCTTGAAAAATATTATCTTATTCCCCCAAGAAATAGATTTTTAGATATACAACTTTTCTACCCGTACGAAGCCAGAGCGGGTCGCGACTCGCTAGTTCTACTATGTTCGACTTCAAAATTCCTGACAAATCAATTGATAGGTCGTGAAAATATCCTAAAATATAAATTATTAGATTTAGTGTGAACCTATTCGTTCTTTACTCGACGGATTTAATTTTCGACCGTAAGGTAGCGACCCCTGTTTTCCATTAGCCTTCAGCCACTGTAATTGTATTCTGAGAGGCTCCTGAAGGATAATAACACTTCAATAAGGGTCGTGGGACAGGGTTGCATTACTTGCGAATATTAACCACAACATAGCCTCTTATTAATACTTAGGTTTAATTTAAATGTTACAATAAAAATAATAAAGTTAATTAACTGAAATAAGACTATAAGCGGAACGACTTTTTAAAAAGTTTTAAAGTTTATGAACAAAATATCGGTAATTTGGAGAGTCACAGTCATACGACATTTTTACTCTCATTTTTAACCCCCGACGCAAAAAGAGGTCTTCTAAAAATAACGTGTGTATCTGTGTATATTTAACGCCATACCTTGGCCTAAGTAGAATCCCTCGCCTTTTCACGCAGTCGTTTGGAAAGATTGCACATGTTTTTTTTTGTCTCGGTGCCCCAGGGGCCCAGCGTCTCTGAACATGGGACAAACATTTATATTTTGCGATTTTTATGCGACCTGCAGCCTTCAATTAAATAAATAATATTCTTACTTTACATTTGTTTACCTAGGTACTTGTTTTATTTATTCAATGCAATAAATGAATCCTTAGATGTAAACCGCCTAACGACTGATGACAAATAGTACGGTTTTGTTCTCTCTACCTGAATTAATAGGCGTTCGTACGTTTAACGAGTGGGTATTTATTATGAATAACAATGCTAAAGTACCTTTAATGTCGTTGAAGGCAGATTTGGGAATGTGTTTCGGTCACAGAGTACTAAGCCTATGGAGGGGCCATAGACGGGCTCCCCCTTAAGCCATTTTTTTGCCCTTTGACCAGTGAAACTGACCAGGTGCGCCAGTAATAAGTTACCTTAGATTTCGTTTGGTATCGTTTTGTGTCGCGAGACAGAGCTCTAGGAAAATAGTTAATTGTGATGTTTTAAATGAGAAAGGTGATCTAGGATGTCTAACTTGCGGGAACATATAGTGTTTCCAATCATTAATTATAATTACGTTAATAATTAAAAGGTACGGTTTCGGTTAGGGGTGTGCGAATAGTTCGCGAGTAATTCGAATAATTAGCGAAATATCGAAATATCACTGGATTTTCTATTCTTTTCAATTTAAATTCCATCACAACATGTATCTAAATATTTTACTTACGAATAATATACTTTTTGATTTAAAATTAATTACACGGAGAAAACAATTGCTCAATTTTAATATATATTATGTTTATTTCTGTCAGTAACATAAAAAATCTAGATAATATAATAAATATTGGCAAGAGATATTTTCAATTCGTTTTGGTTTTTATAATTATTAACTTCTGTTTGAAAAAATCTATAAGAAAAAGGTTACACATGCAATGTTTCAAAATTCTCGAAATAAATTTCTCCAAAATTTTATTCATATTCTTGATTTTTTTGTTCAAGAAAAAAAAATAACTTAGTCATTTTAGGTATTCTCTTTCAAAAAAAACTATACTAATTGTTCTATTTGTGTAATCATATTTCATCGTTTAAATAAAATGTATATTAATTGTTAATTTCATATTTGAATATCGAACATAACAAACCCTAAATTTTAAATACTCAAAAATTGGCGAATAATATAACAATTCGCGAATAATTTAGAAAGAAATTCGATATATCCGAAATCGAATTATTCGAAAAAAAATCGAATTATTCGAAATTCTGGGTACCCTGGAACCATAATACGGTTTCGGGAGCTGTAAGGCGGATACGGTAGTGTAATCTTTACGCAATTTCTAACTAAATTTTGGGAAAATTCATAGCACAGAGGAAGACTTTAATCAAATTTATATACAAATTTATATATTAAAATTTGCAAGCAACGCTGGTTACTAAGTACTGAAAGCCTCTAATGAATTATTCCAGTCGAGTTCGCAGACTCTGCCCTTATTCAAATATTTATACACCTCACACCGCACACCGCATGCGACCATCAGCTTAGAATGTAGGTACTGTATATGGGTATATTTTTAATTTACACATTTAAAATATGATGATCCAAAAATAATCGAAAAAGTCTACTTAAAATTCTGACTGCATTTTCTTGCTGAAACGTGTTGTTGAACCTTTTGTCGCCAGAGACTGCGTGCAAGTGGCCCAACAAACTCCGGCCTGAGAGAATCCAGGAGTATCCAGCGACAAATCTCCCTCATTTAGCCTATCTTCTGTATCATCAGCTGCATTTAAGCCTTTAATTTTCAAAGAATTAGATGATACAAGGTTTTTATGTAAGTCACTTTAACTTTAACTTGGTTTTTAGCTAAGGTACTTTTTGAAAGTCACCGATTTTTTTCAGATTTTACTTATTATACAGCTTCTTTATAAAATAAAGTTTAAATTACTTTTATTGAAAATTTACTAGTATCAATCTTTGTTAAATTAAAAGAACGTAAGAACAATATCAACTGACACAAATACATTAATCCTGAAACACAATCGTCTAGAGAAATGTACTAGACAAAGATAAATGAAGTTGCAATATGGTTAACTGAATAAAGGCAACTTTATTGTCCACTTAGCAAGAACCAGAAAATTGGTACGATTCCATATTATTACGAAAGCCAACATATATGATAATAGTGATCTCATCGGAAAAGTGTACTAGAAAAGTACCTACTAATTTTAGAAAACTACGAATCTGGTTTAATTATTACAATTAATTTAATGATTTTAATATCTATATTAAAAATGTAGTTTCAGTACAGACAGGTAAAGAAGGTTATTAAATCAATAGTATTTTATTTAAAAAAATCAATAGGTACGTTAAATGTTCAATAAACTCTACACATAAATACAGATACGCAGACTGACTAAGTAGTTTCTGAAGAGTCATTTTTAACTCATACAATATAAATTGAATTCGCAATTGGCATGTCGTAAATCCCAACTTAAACAATAGAATTACAAAAAGTTATACTACCTATACCTAGACTAACTACTTAATATTAAGTATTATTATAAAAAATTAAGTCTAATACAGGATTTTTTAAGACTTGTCTTATTTGACAAAGCTAGGAAAACGGACATTAGGTTTAGGTACCTACACGCAATTAATTTCTGTAGTGACTTTATTTCATCTCGTAAATGCAAGAGTATTTTGAATTTTTCTCGCTACGCAATACATGTATCGAAATATTTAAAGTATGTAATTCTGTGACTTTAATATTTGTTTACACGTGTTACATTACTGGATTTGCGTTATTGTTATTTTTTACTGTTAATTTAGGATAACAATAGGATATCTGATTTTTTATGAAAAATATTATTAAAAAAAGAAAAAAACCCGGGTCTTTTCAATGAAAGAACATATGGCCTGAAGCCACACTTTTAAATTATTGTTACGTTGTCATTGTATCGTCTACATTAGAACAAATATATGCATCATGCCAAGATATCCAAGTAAAATTATGCAAACTTGGTTTTCCTCTAGGATTTCTAAACAGGGGTATTTGTCTTGGGAGCCTTTTATCCCATTCCGTTTGCATACGTGCTAGCATTTCCTTTACAATATCTGTGTGTATAGGTGATATATCTACTAGTTCACATGGATCTTCATCTATGTTGTACAAACAATGTTTATCTGAAAGTAATTAACAATATTTAAAATATTTTCTTACCATGCTGTGATTACTATAATATAGTGCTCAGAAAGCACTACTCTACTGCTTTAGAGCTGTAAATTACTATGAAAACCCGAAAATCCTTAACATCCCGCTCTTGTGTTTTTTATAATTATATTCTTTCACTATAAAAATTACTTTCAATGTAGAAATAATTATAAACAGAAGTATTTTCTATAAGGCGCCATACTGCTTTGTTGATATTAGTTTATTTTTTGTCAACTGAGAATGGCTTACTTCTTGTTGCACTTGTGTTTTTAAAGCAACCTAACAATTGGAAAATACACGGGCTGTATGGCTAGCCCCTTTGCCTTCGGTCAAATTGGAGAAGTATAACAATAAAAAAGCAATGATTTTCGGTTTTGGCGTGCTTCGGTGATAATTATATACCTACACAAGTTAAAATTATAATATAGAAGAATTTTATTTTGTTGTAGCTGAAAGAAAAGCAGATTACGAACCTAGCTGAGAGCGACTTCTTGTTGCAGTCGTGTTTTTATACTAACACTCGGTGCTACAAGAAGTCACTTTCTGCTCGGGTCAGTAATCTACTATAACTGACAATCAGAAATATTATTTGTAGTCACACGACTACTGTCAGATGAAGAAGAATTTAGTAAGTCAGGTAACTAACTCACTGGTAACAATATCCACATTTAGTAAACTCATATTAACCAGGACAGGTGCAATGCCTACGACCTCCGACTAAATAGTTTACCTGCTTTTGGATAACATTTATCAACATCACTGGATCCACAGTCGATTTTAAATTTATTCCGATTTTCCGACATTATCATTTTGTATTCCCAATTTATTTAAAACTTCATATGTTTCACTATTTTTAAATGCTTGTGAATATTCTGGTGCTTTACCAATAATACCTTTAAGATCACCTCCATAATAATAACTGTTTTCTACACTAACATTTCCTGTTATTAACTTGTATTTTCCTGATATCATCGCTGAATATCCTGTATAATCATCAATTTCAAAAATTTCTTTTCGTTCAGATTCTTTGTCTTCAACTATTGATCTCCACATATCAATACCGTCAATGTCTTTCGGTATTTCTGCACCAATTGCACTCAGAACAGTCGGTAGCCAATCTACAATATGCATTCGTCCGTACCAAATATGATCCGGATTATTTAAACCTAAAGTCCAGAGTAATGCTACAGATCGTATTCCACCGTCCCATGGTGACATCTTAATCCCTCTCAAAGGCCAATTCGAGGCCCAATTCATAGAGTTTCCAGAAGTCATACCTCCGTTGTCAGAACTAAACATAATTATTGTGTTCTTTAACAAATTTTTTTCGTATAAAGTGTTCATAATTTCCCCGACGCTGTCATCTAACTTTTTCACCATAGCTGAAAGTACATAAATCTTTTTAAACTTTTAAAGCATTTACCGTTTCACAAATTTTATAGGTACTAATAATAATAGATTTATAATGGACTTCACAGATTGGCATCTAACATCCTTTAAATTATGATAATCTATCGATACAGCCATTGACTGCCACTAGCCCCTTTAAAACAATCCAAGCATGTTCTAGTAAATTCAATATATGTAAACTATATTTAGTTTTACCTGCATATATTCGTCTTTCAGGAGACTCGACGTGTCGCATCGACCTTACTACCTCAGAAGGAGCTTGCAACATAGAGCCCTCGTTCGCTGAATGTGGAGCGGTGTGAGATAATTGGAGAAACAACGGCTTTGTAGTATCGTGTGACAGGATTACTGGGTGAAATAATTATTTATTTAGAATCAGAAATTATTATAGCGATATAATGGGAATATATTCATATGTGTAGTCATTTGACAAAGTGATGTACCGTACTTGCATGGATTATGTTAGTCAAGCGAAAAATATGGTACACAATTTAGAGTGTTCAAGCTTTTGACCCCAAACCCTGAACCAAATCCAAAATACGACCATGAACATTTAAGGATTTTAATGATTTGTTAAGTCACTTCATAATTATATTATAATGTATTTACTTATGTCATTTGGATAACCGTATTTATAACATTTTTTTAATTCCGTTTTAATGTCTAAATACTCAAAGGTTTTTAATGCAGGAATAGATTAAAAATTGACAATGAAGGAATTTTATACTTTCCACAAAATTTTAAAAATCATTCATGGTAACTGTTTGTTTGTTCTTCAATCACGTCAAAACAGAACAACGGACCGACGTGATTTTTTGCCCAGAGATAGCTGTAAGACCAGATAGTGACAAAGACAACTTTTTATCCCGGAAATCTTTGGGGACAAGTTCTTATGTTACATAAAAAAAATAACGGCTGAAGCCTGGGCGGAAAGCCAGTCACAATATAATCGAACCCAAGCAGTAAAAGAGAGTTTAGTAAAAATAAATTATTTACTATTTTTAGCTTCCGCCGTATACACGTCAGTAATATAACCCTCGACGTCCCACGCAGCTGCGTCGTTCCTGAATAAATCTAGGCCTGAAACTTTCCCGGTAGTCCACTGAAAATATAACATAATTAACTTTGTTGTAGGAACTTTTTAGTTAGAGTGAATAGGGGTGAAAAACATACATGATTTTTTTGCCTATTTGTCCATTATGTTTGTATAAAAGAATAATGTGTGATAAAATTCTCAATCTTTTAAAATATTCTAACTAATATTAAAAATACGATATTATGTTTGTTTTTTTGAGTGTTTGTTTGTCCGTCTTTCAGATTACATCAGAGCAAACAAACCGAAGTGATATTACGCACAGAGATAATTGGAAGGTCGGATGTCACTAATTTTTATCCCAAAGGCAAAATTCTTACATAACATTTCAAAAATTTCCACGGACGAAGCCGGGGCGGAATGCTAGTTCTAAATAAAGTACAAAAAAAGTCTAAAAAGAGCCAGGCCACTTACAACAATGAATATTTCCCTCCGGCCGTTTATGACATACTATCGTTGGTAAAAATTACAACATAAATCTACTTCGTAAACTGTTCATTAAATTCTTCTACTTTACGTGTGCAGTATAATACGGAATCAAGTAGGTATTAGATTCTTAAAACCACCTAAGAAAGCTCCATTATTACCGTTTCCTCGGCTGTATATTCGTAGTAATCCAAAAATCCACCACGATGTCCGAAATATGTATCAAATCCACGTTTGTTTGGTAAATAAATTGATCTCGAATGACCCAAATGCCACTTTCCCACTAAATGTGTACTGTAGTTTAATTCTTTCAGATATTGTGGCAGTATTTTTTCAGTAATAGGTAAACCACGATCTTCTGCGTTTGTTAATGGGTAGCCTTGCATACCTTGAAATAAAATTTGAAGTTTTCTATTAATTTTACCTTTCAGTATCAAGTCTTCACGCCTCTTATTTCAGAAGGATCCTAATATAATTATTATCTCTGCTAGAAAGAGAGCGTCTTTTCTATATTCATTACACCTATCATCCTAAATAATATTACAAATGCGAAAATTTGTTTGTTTGTCCTTCTTACGCGTTAAATCGGATCGTCTTATTTATTTTGCAAAGATAATTCGGAATAATATTTATGTCACATTTCTAAATTTTTACGAGCAAAACCGGGGTGGATTTCTAGTGATATAATTTAATGTGTTGAATAAAAGTAAATCGAAGGCACCTCTGTTAGAATTTGTTAGTACCACTGTCATTATAATATCCATGCGCGATCCTTTCGCAAACCAAACCTCAACACAAATTCATACCGTTACGAATCCACCACTCATTTTATTTTACTTTCTGTGAATTTATTACTCAAATTTAAAATATAATATACAATTTACAAACTTATTTAATCTAAAAATAAAAAAAAACTAATGTAACTAAAAGAAAATTAAGACTAAATAAGTTTTATAAACAACTAGCGGGCCCGGCAGACGTTGTCCTGCCCAAACGTTGGCTTGCCTGCTATTTACTTTCCTTCGTCCGTGGAAAACAACTACCACTACCACTACCGCTACCGCTACCGCTACCTCTACCGCTACCACTACCACTACTCCAACCACTACCACTACCCCTACCCCTACTCCAACCCCTACCACTACCGCTACTATCTTATGTCCGTCTCCTGGCTCTAAGCTACCTCCCCACCAATTTCCAGCCAAATCCGTTCTTTAGTTATAAATAGTGTAACTAACACGACTTTCTTTTATAGATAAGAAAAGTATAATACAGCGCCATCTATTGACGTTTGCAAATACATTTTAGTAAGTACATATGTAAAAATCAAGATGACGCCACATATTCACAATTATAAATTATAATTATTTAGCTACCCCTACTCCAACCCCTACCACTATCCTATGTCCGTCTCCTGGCTTTAAGCTACCTCCCCACCAATTTTCAGCCAAATCGGTACAGCCGTTCTTGAGTGGTGTAACTAACTGACTTTCTTTTAAATAATATATAGATTATCAAAAAGATAGATAGATTATCCTCGTAGCAAGAATGCTGTCTGAATTTCCTCGCTGTATAGATATGCTAATTCTCTGGGCGAAGAAAGAGTCACCAGTGGCAACGATTTTTGTTTTTGGAGAAAGTTTTTTTGCACTTAGCCCCCATGGCCCAATAGTACCTACTGCAAATGGCACAAACCCAAATTTCTGAAGTAAATAATATTTATATGTTTAGTCCACCAAACATCAGTACTAAGTAGTCTAAGCTAGGTGTGGCTAGGTTGACAAAAGTCGTAAGAATAGTTTCTGAAGCTAAACCTAATAAAGACGCCACAATATCTAAAGCAATATCCATTACTGCTTAGATTGTTTTCAGAATTTTTCAGTGAACATTTAAGTATCTAATAACAAAATCTATCTATACCACTGTATTTACAATAGTAATTTATTGAGCCCGCCCCGCTTTGTTTTGATTCAACTTTGTCCATCCCAAATGTTGGTGTCTACAGTTTTGAACTGACTTGGATAATCTTCATGTTACCTTTACTTACCAAGTCTATGAGCAAACTTTCCAGTTAGAAGTGCAGCTCTGGACGGCGTACATTGACAATGTGTGCGATACTGATTAAGTATGACTCCTGAATATGCTAGAGCGTCGATATTTGGTGTCTGGATCTGATCGGAGCCGTGAAAACTGACATCATTCCAACCCTATAAAATATATCATGGTTTAGTTACCTTATGGTGGGATCCTATCGAAATGCCAGGTTGAACAAGTTATTTTTATTTAAGTAGCAATCAAGTCAAAATTAAACACTATTGTACAGAGACTCCATACCTATAGCTAGAGGTAAGACTTCAAATATATTTACAAAAAACTAAATTAATGACAAATAGCATCAAAAATCCAATTTACATTGACAACACACCCCTGGAATATGTGGGGAGATATATATACCTACGTGTATATTATATTTAGGTAAGCAGATATAAACAACAATGAAGAAGAACTTTGATAGAAGAGTACACCTGGAATAGATTCTGATCAGTGAAGGAAATATTGAAAGGACAACTGCCGTTACACTTAAAAAAGAAAGCAATGGATTCCTGCTTACTGCCGTCGTTAACTTATTCAGTAACAAAATCAAAACAAAAATAACGTCATTTCACTGCCAGGGACACGACGACGCGGTAGACCACGAGCTTGTTGGGCGGATTAGCTTCTACGGATATCTGGGCATACCTGGATGACCATAGCTCATGATAGAATCAAATGGCAATCTCTGGAGGAGTCCTTCACCTGCGAAATTTGTAAATATCACGAAACTTTTTTTCTATACTTACATTTATTTTTTTTGTGTTTGAAATAAAAACTTTTTTATTTTTATTTATTATATATTATATATTATATATCAATAGATTGCCTTTTCTCTTGGTTGAAAATAATTTTAGACAATTATATCTGTATTCATGAACTTAATTAAATGATGGTAATATAATGCATAACTCAAAAATGCCTCAAAAAAACTGTCCATCTCGTTAGGTAGCCTTAAAAAATTGTATATCACTGACTAATTGATAATACAATAGGTGTAGCTAAACACAAGGTTCCTATGAAGTTAAGTATAGTATAAAAAATATAATTTGTACTAAAGTCACTACAGCATAAAATAATAATCATTCATTTATAGACGACATTAATAAAAAAGGCATAAGCAGTGATGGGGACAGCCCACAGAAGTGAAAACTGTATTATAACGTATAATAACGCCATCTAGCGAGCATTTCACATTTAAATGTATCTGTCATTGATAGTAGGATCCAGCCCGGTCCAGTTCCGCGGATAGATGGTGCTGCTGTAGCTGTTTCACGGGCTTCGTTCTAAGCATAAGATACCATAGCATGTCGGTGACGCGAACCCATAATATTTTCCCCTACCAAAAATCGGTCAACGCCCCTAAAGAAGTTTTCACTTCAAAAACATATTAAGTATTATTAACTCACGAAAAAAACACCACAACTTTTTCATAAAAAACACTTTTAAAGCTGGCATATCTAAATAATAATCATACTACTCTATACTAGTAATTATTATTTAATCTATGTCCATACTAATATTATATGCGAAAGTAGCTCTGTCCGGCTGTCTGTCTGCTACGCTTTCACGGCTAAACCACTGAACCGATTTTGATAAGGAGAAAGTTTGAACCCTAGGAAAGGACATAGGCTACTTTAAAAAATACATATACAAATAATACCTACAGCAATAAATAATTATACTTACTAAATCATCTGCAATGATGAAAACTATATTTGGTCGCGGATCACTTCTCACTTTTGATATTAAAACCAAAATTAAACAAATACACCACTTTTCCATTTCTTAACGCTTACACACTCTGTAAATAATATTTAGTAATAAAAGTCTCCACGTGCGGTCGTCTTGCATGGCGGCTCATGTTTATATTTTTATACTCATTGTGTTAGCAGCACAATTACATAATTAAATGTTTAAGCATGTGAGCAATATGCAGCGATTAATTGAACGTTATCATTAATTCATTCGTTCATTCGTTCAATTAATTCTTCTCCCCCAATAAAAAAAACAACATACTTTACAATCTTTGTTGCAGACATTTGCAGGGGAAACTAGAAGCATCAGTTTTTATCGGCATTAACATAACAAATTACTAGAGATGCGCCGAATATTCGTTTGATATTCGGTATTCGGCGTATTCGGCATCTTTTCCACTATTTGTATTCTGCCGAATTATTCGGTTTTGTTGCCGAATATATTCGGTTTGAGTATTTCTATTTTCTTGGTCACATGACATGGTATAGAACTAAAAGACAACATTTCTTATGTAAGATTTATGTTATATTATAAGTCAAAGAAAACCTATGAAGAATGTATTGAATAAAGCTAATAAAATGAAGCAATTAAACTTCAAATCAACGTTTATTTTGAAACCTTAAGGCAACATTTATTTTTAAAACTCAAAACAATATTTATTTTTAAACTTTAAATCAACATTTATTTATAAACTTAAAATAATATTTTTTTTAAACCTCAATCAATCTACATGTCTTTTTAAAACTTATGTAAAACATTTATTTTGAAACAATGAAATGGTAAACCGAATAATTCGGCCGAATATCCGGTTCGGTAAAGGTTAAACCGAATGGTATTCGGTATTCGGTTATTCGGTGAAACCATTATTCGGCGCATCTCTACAAATTACCTAGGTTTTTGTTTAAGATTTGATAATTTTTTCGAATCAAATTTATAGTCATCATATCAAATCAAAATAAAAAACTGTAGAAAGCCAAAGAAACAGACACTTAGCAATTTGACAAACAGATGCAAAATAATAATGTATGATTTATCTCCTAATTTGACTTGTAACGTTGAAATATACATTAAACATATAAAAAAAAATTGATCAATATTTACATACCATCGACGAGCATGTATGAAAGGTATGTTGAATATAAAAGAAGCGAAAGAGGGATCATAACAAGTGGCATTCGATTGTCTCTGTAGATAGATTGACTTGTAATCTACAAACTGCTGCCTACGTTTAATTCCTATATCAAGAAAGGTCTGGTCAAAAGGAGTAAAGAATGTATACTTCAGAAAACTCAAAGCAAGTATTCTTACGTAATATTTGTATTACGGAGATAAGATGACAAAGAACATCACCGTTATATAAATCAATATTTACCTAATACTAGAAACTTGTGTTCAAAACATTATTGTCAATAATATATTTTATTTCAATGATATTTATATATTAGATAACAGATTTATCATACTGTCTGTAGTAGACTGTGAATGACCTACAATAACTGTTTATGTTTCGGTGTATTCGGCAGATAATTTCAATGACTTTTTGTGTAATGGCTTCCAATGTTTAGAAAATATTTGCTTGTTTGATTTATGGAAGAAAAATAGGGAACAGTAAATTAATAAATATCGAATTTACCTTCAACTCGTACGTTAAATTATGTAAACAATCGCATAATTGGAAATTGCAAAACAAACAGCAAACTTTCGAACTAAAATTAGATCATCTGTTGTAAAATTCATGGCGTAGGTATGTGTCATGACTTCATCAAATAGAAAATTATATAGTCATACTTTACTATTTGTTGACAAATCCATGACCACGTTTATAATTAATGTGTATAATTCTGTATCGCAAAATCTTGGTAAATGTGTAAACCCTGTCGCAATATTTTCTGTTTATACCAAATAATTTAATTATTACTGTTCGTCTTTTAGAATATTTAAGTTCTTGGTAGGTCTCGAAGTTTTATGATGTATAATTTGGTTCCTTATTTTATCTTAATTAATATGTTTAATACAAATAAAAGTACATTTAGTATAAAATAAATATTTATTTGGCATTGTTTTGTTGTTACAACTTCTTGGCTGTCTTGCTTAGTTTGATTGTTCCGAACATACCCAGGCAGTCAATAAATTTAAAATGAAATTACTTTAGGTACTGTAGAAAGTAACTTCCCAATAATTATTACGTAACTCCCTGCCAGGAAACTTGTAACTTCCTACTAAAATATCACGAGTTTTACAAGTAATCTTGAAACTTAAAGTATAGGTTCATCTCAAAACACATTTCTTAACATACACAAAAAATTCTGTAAAGGCGTTTGTTTACCACAATTACTATATTTACTTCCATCATTCCGCCGTAGTGAAGAATTTAATAATTGTTCATAACTTATTGAATTTTTAGTAATTTCATTAAAATCGTATTCGAAATCATTTGGTTCTGATAGCCACGGCATCCAAACATAATTTGTGTTACTAGGGTCAGCTTTTATATCAAGTTTTAGTGGTCCTCTATGTTTTTGTTCGTTCCATAATACTGAAAGTCTCTTCATTAAGAGAACAGTAATTCTATTAGCAGCGTTCCATATATCGTGTCTTTCCATTGGATCCCGACGGACGTTGAATAGGCAACCTTTATCTGCAATTTGAACAAAACACGTGTATAAAACATAACAATAATGTGTGTCCTCTAAACTTTAAATGAAAATTCGTAAATAGAATTATTAATTTAATGTATGTATATGTAATCTATAGTCTATGCCAATTACGCCGGTGTAACCATAGAAAACAATGTGTGTAACTTATCTTAAATTTCATGCCATATGACAAGTGTTTCAGAAAAACAAAATATCAAAGTTTGAAATTATTATTTCACAGATATGTTTCATGTTTCTAAGAGTTGCCCCCTATTACACATATCTCTACCGGACCACTGTTTAATGATAAATCTATCTAATACATTATTGACAAGAACGGAAGTCTACTGAAGGACTCGTCAATAAAATAATAATTCTTTTGCTCGAAGAAGAAACAGACAATTATATATTGCTGGAAATTCAATTGATACCTATACCTACTAGTGTCTTCAAAAAACTTGCTATGAGTGCTATCAAAAACATTACTTACTCAAAGTTGGCACACATAGTTTAGGATCAGTTATAGGATCCGCTTGTTGTACAATTGCAGACTGTCTCATTGACTCCGTGGCGTTAACGGAATATTCAAATCCTAAACCTTTCATTGCCCCAGCTACATTACTTGAAAAAACTTCAGTGTAATAGTTACGTGGTTTATATTTAACTTGCATTAATTCTTGTCCATAATAATTATTTCTCACTTGAGACATATTTCCAACAATTATTTTATAATCACCCACTCTAAGTGCAGCAAAGTTAACTAAATCATCAACTGACACTAATATTTCTTTACGCCTTGATATGAATCCATTAGCTATTGCATCCCATTGATTGACTCCGTCTATTGCATTAAGAACTGATGCACCAGCAGCTCCAAGCAACGTAGGTAACCAATCAGTTATATGCATTAATTCGTTCCAAACATTTGGCTTGAAGGAAGAATGCCATATAAACGCAGGAACTCTGACACCTCCTTCCCATGGTGTAGCTTTGATGCCACGGAATGGTAAGTTAACTCCCCAGTTTCTAAACATTCCATCAGTTGGGGCGCCATTGTCGGATATAAAAACTATAACTGTGTCATGCAGTATATTTTTCTTGTGTAATGCGGTAATAAGTCTTCCCACGCTTGCGTCAAGATGGCTGACTACATCTGCAAATACATTATATTATTTCACTAGTATCTGACTAAATATTGAAACCGTAATTCTAAGGTTATGCTTTCTCATATTTGGGAAGTCCTAGGTATACCATTATGTTTTAATATATTCCTCCACGCTTCGTTTTCCGGATAAAGTTATACTCTGAAAAATGTATACGGCGCGTGCTTGAGTAAAAAACGTCAAAACAATCACAATAGCGTTAGGATAACCCAAATTAAGCAACACGTGACATAATATCAGATCAGTTTGATGATCTACAATTTAAGAAATTGGCATAATTATAATTTTGAGCAACTTGTTTGGAAACTTAATATACTTTACCTGCGTATAACCGTCTATTAGAATGAGCTATGTGTTTGTTCTTATTAGTCACGTAAGGCGGAGGTTGGAGTGCTCCCCCGGCGTTACCAGCATGAGGCGCGTTGTGAGTGACGTGAAGGAAAAGTGGTTTGGATGCATTATGATTGTAAATTACTGAAACATTAACAAAATTATCCTTTTCGTTTAATTTTATTTTAAAAGCGTATTGACCACATCCGGAACGATGTCATTAGAGAAGAATGCGGACTGAAAGATGATGTTGTAACTAAAATGAAGAAAACTAGTTTACGCTGGTTTGTACACATTGAAAGAATGAAGGATGAAAGATTACCTAAAAAAGTTTATATGACTGAAAGGAAAGGAAATGCTGGCAGAGGACGACCTAGGTGTACTTTTGAATATATAAAAAATATATTGATCGATGGAAATATTAAAAGTACACACAATCGCCGAGCATGTATTAGAGCTGGTCGTTTTTTTGACAAACTGCTTCAAGAAACAGATTTTTGCCATGTAACGAACGAACGCTTTTATGACAGAAGGAAAATCAGTTTTTTTTAAAAACAGGTTTATTGCTTCGGCGATTCAACTGTACGTACGTACAATAGAGCCTGGTCGTTTTTTTTGACTAACCGTTTCAAGAATCAGATTTTTGCAACCATTTACATATTGCGCTTGTGTGTGTAGTGTAGTGCCTGTGAGAAGTGTGAGAGGTTCTAGCTTCCTATTAATGCAATAATTTTTAAAATCGATTCTATAGTTTCAGAGATTACCCCTACATCAAATCTTATAAACTGTACCTCTTTATAATATTAGTATAGATTAGATACATGTACCCATAACACATGCTTTGGGGTTCCGTGTTATCATATTTAGAACCGCGACATCTTTCGTTTCGACTCGAAGGCCAAACCGACGAATCCATACAGGGCCAGCCAGGGAAGGAATGCACGGCCCGAGTGTGTCCAACAGCATAATGACCGACCCAGCAATTTGCTCGGCATTCTAGTGTTGGACATTCTCGGGCCGTGCATTATTTTCATTACCGATGACAGTACTTTCTATGCAAACAATAAATGGCTAAAATAATTGTTCTAAGTTTCCTCATTCTGGTCAAAATAAAAGATGTAGCGGGGGGTCCTATGTATGCTAAAAATAAAAATTCTACCAAAAATATTTACGACGCGGTTTTGAAAAAGAAACTGGTTTGCTGTTCTTTTAATATGGACGCTGTATAGTGTATAAATACATTAGACTGATATGGTACAGACTGTCGAATAAACGGTTTTTTTGAATGAATGAATATAATATGTAGTATGTACGATTTACGCCTTATGAATAAAAAGCCGTTTCTTTTGGCACTGCTTTTCGAATCAGTTTGTCGATTTATAAAATGGGTTACGTTCCGTTTCACGTAAAATACGAAACGACCCAGCTCTAGCATGTATGAACGGTATGATGAATATAAAAGAAGCGAAAGAGATATGTCAGGATCGTAACAAATGGCATTCGATTGTCTCTGTCTACCCCTCTTGGGATAAAAGGCGTGATGATAGATAGATAGAATAGATTACTTTAAAAGAATTTCTTCTTAAAAGAATAAGATTTTCTATATTTTCGGTATCAGTGGACTCAGCGGGTGACATGACAGAAAATCGATAGAGATTTTTCCTCTAGCTAGAGAATGTTGAAATTAATATAGCATTAAATTTAAAGTATTATAGCAGTAATCTGATTATAAATAATAACTCCTAAAATTACTGTTGTGTTTCAAGTAAGAACCACATCTAATATCCTATACTTATTTGAATTCGAGATTGCCATAGATATATATATTGCTACTCATCTTTCTTATAGCGCTCGCCTAGTGCCTCGCCTTATAATACTACTACAATCACAATGTACTATTAGTCAATATTTCACCCTTCATTCTTTCAACGTGTCACAATCAGCGTAAACTACTTTTCTTCATTTTAGTATTTTTTCCAGACCCATTTAGCTTACTATCAATAGCTCTGTCTGTTAGAGCATCAACCAAATACCGCTGTTCCTGGTTCTGAGGCAACATGTCATCGAAGAGATCCATCCCGAACATCAGTCGTCCATCTGGCCACTGAAATTAGTTTCAATTTATTTTATAATATTTATTTTACCTTTGTCTTTCATAGGCAGGGGGGCTGGTATACTTGACCAAAAATATGCTATTACTTTGTTAGTATATCGGACATTTGAAGAGGTACTGGCTTTCTAAAAAACACTGTATAAAGTTATACAATAATTCACCTCGCTCTATCATTTGAATGACATATTTGTTAGAGGGATACAAAACATTGTATAACTGACTTTTATGAAGCGTATTACTAAATAGTGTATTGACACACTATCTCAATAGTGATCTACACAGTCATTATACTTTTTTCTATTATTTAATTATTTTTACTTACTTCTCGAGTGCAAGGAAATAAACATACAACTTTTATTTGTTCATTGGAGTTTTTTTTTATCAAATGACATAATAATCATTTATATTACTTATTATTTGGAGAACTAAAAGCAAAGGGGTATAACTTGGGTATTTGGTCAAAAGCAATTACGGATTAAGAGCTCAATATTTGCCTTCAGACCGAATAATGACTTTCGGAAATCGGCTGAAATAGGTAAATATAATATTTGTTATATCTAAGATTTAAGGCCGTTTTGTACAATATCAAAATCGGTCTAAAAAATCTGTAATTCAAGTTTATAGAAACTTCTATTTCTCAAAATTAGAAGACCAAAAATCTTATTGCCTTTCTGGACAAAATAATGTGAAAGGGGCATTGATATAAAAAAAAGAAAAGATACGATACTAACGCACTGCGAGTGGGACTCTCGAACTGAGTCATAATACCCTACCTGATCTCACAACCGTAGTAGCCCGTGCTCGCTCTCACGCGTGTCTCGCGCGTGTTTGTCTCTTTCTTAGCTTGGCCCATTTCTCAAATTCGTTTTGTAAGAAGGTCACGCATCTTTTTTTTATATCAATGGAAAGGGGTCTTATATTTAAGTAAATTATAAAGACACTTACCTTTTCTATTTTATTATAAGTATAATAATCAACAAAGCCACCTCTCATTCCATAATGTGTATCGTAACCTCTATAGGTTGGCAATAACTCATTCTTAGACATGCCAACATGCCATTTCCCAACAAGATGAGTAGAATATCCCAAATCTTTAAGATATGAAGGTAGTAATCTTTCTGTCAGTGGTATACCACGGTCTTCGGAATTGAAAAGTGGTGATGCCTGCATGCCTAAAAGTAGGAAATTATTCGGGGCATGTTCCACACGACCTTCAAAGAGCATTGGAAATTAACTTCGGTATTAAAATTAGAAAACATTTTGACATCTGTCATCCAAAATGAAGATCTCATCGAGACCTTTCATTTTGGTAAAGACACGACCACTCTAGGGTCAGTTTTCGATATATATTATGGCCATTGTTTTTTTCAAATTTCGAAAAACATCCCGTGATACAACTTTTCTGAACACGTACAAGAAAAATATGATAAACTAGATACAAACCCGGCTTCGCTCGGGGTGTTCTTTACGTTTTATATTTTATGAAAAAACAAAACAATAAAGTAAATAATGACACTTTTCGTAGTAGATAATTATACTAATCTATAATAATATGGTAATTTTTTTTTTAATAGCAATTTTAATTTTACTGTATTAGCTAACTATAGGAATTGGATTTTTATTTACATTTAATAAGTATAAAAACCTTAAATCAAATGTAAAGATTAGAAATAATTAAATAAACCAGGTCCGCGTGGAATAGTGGCAAGAATACTGGCTGCATTTCCCCGCAGAATCGCGATGCTGATTCGTTGAGCGCGGAAGGAGCCAGCCCTCTTGTCACCAGAAGAGATGATCAGGAATTGGATAATTATAAAACGACCTTACTTTGGAGTTGTCCATTGAGTTATAAAGTTCATGGCTCAAACAAACGAACTTTTTTTTAATAATACAAAAAATAAAACGCAATTCATGACTCAAACAAACGTTACGGTCACGTTGAAAATTGCTTCTAACAGCAATAATGAATAAATTTGGACTTATTTATTGAAATTACGCGATTATACGAATTTTGCGGATATTTCTTTCTAAACCAGAATTGATTAAATTTTTTTTCTTAACAATTTGGTATGCGTTTTAATCAAGTCTACCTTATCCCTTGACGGAATTATTAATATAGATAAGACTAGTAGGTATAGGGTTTTTTATTTTTCAAAAGATACACGACGAATTCAAAATTTTTTTTGCACCTCGTCAATAGAAACATTTTGACAATTTAATCATCTAATAGAAATCAACTTACAACTCCGGAGATATCAGACTTTTCGAAACGGCTGATGTTCACATCTACTTGAGGACTTTTTTTGGATTGATCTAGGCTACTTTTCATTCAGTGTTTTTAAGGTTCATACCATTTTAGAAACTGTTAAAATTAGGGGCACAGACAAAATCTCGTTACATTTCTCGCCACAATTTCGAATTTTTGAAATAAGTAATATAAATAAATAAAAATAATAAAATAGTACTATTGCATTCTATACATACATACCAAGTCTCATAGAATATTTTCCAGTTAACAATGCAGTTCTTGCAGGAGTACATATAGGTTCAGTATAGTATTGTTGCAATATAACACTTTGGTAAGCTAATGCATCAATATTCGGTGTAAGGATTTGGTCTGATCCGTGGAATGACACGTCGTTCCAGCCCTGAAAAACAAATTACTTCACAACATATATACAAATAGAACAAGCTTTAGAAATGCCCCAACTCAGCCTGTGGACATTTTTAAAATCAACCTCTAATGTAGTTTGGCTGGATCAAAATCGGTTGTTTTTAACCGACTTCCAAAAAAAGAAGGAGAAGGTTCTCAATTCGGACCGTATTTTTTTTTTTTTTTTTTTTTTTTTTTTTATGTATGTATGTACGTCGATAACTCCGCCAATTGTGAACCGATTTTGATGGTTTCTTTTTTAATCGTCAGATAATTCTTCCGGATTGGTCCCATTTTTATCTCATAAAAATTGGTTCATTAGTTTTTCAGAAATTTTGAAAAAACTGACTTTATAAGTACATTTTTCTTGATATCTCGATAAAATATGTACCGATTTTGACCACTTATTTTTTTCAAGATATAATAATTTCTCGACATTATCTCACAGACATATGACGAAAATCGGTTCAGTAGTTTTTCAGGAATTCAGTAATTAATTTCTGTTTACGGCTGAAAATTATGTATCAGAAAAAGCCTTAGCAACGGTTGCTATTGACACGAAGTTGTCAATTTTCGTGACGATGGTCTAGCGGTTAAATGTGCATTACATGGTTCAAATCACATCCACAGGGGTATTTTTTTTTAATTTTCCATCAATATTTTTTTAGTTGCGTTATTATTTGTCTCTCAAGGCAGCAAAATCACTTAAAAGGGTAAAATAAACCTTTTAAAAAAAAGTGCACCGACTTCAAAAATTTGCACTGAAAAGTAAGAAATAATAAATATTTCGTCGTAGAATTTGAAGACGGTTGGTGCCAAATTAGAAACAACTTAGTTCCCAAATTCACTAATATAGACAATTCATTAGGAACCTACGATCATTAGTAGGTACATACAAACATAGATAATATTTAACAGATCTTTATCTTCTTAGATATTTACTTAGTTTTGTATCCTAATTTGGCACCAACCGTCTTCAAATTCTACGACGAAATATTTATTATTTCTTACTTTTCAGTGCAAATTTTTGAAGTCGGTGCACTTTTTTTTAAAAGGTTTTTCTATGATATTCTTATACCTATTTTACTCAGGGATATTGCAGCTTTCTAGTGAAATAATTATTACAGTCGGTTCAGTATAAATTTAGTTTCAGAGATTACCCCCCCCCCCCCCATGTAAACAAACAAACGGGTTTTTTTCACGACTTATCTTTCAACTTCCATGTTACGCCCCAGGGTACCCAGCGAAAGACAAATTTCCTTCTTTTAGCCGATAGCAAAATCTTGTTGTATAGTAGACCATAGGGTGTTAGTCATTGGTTCTATAAGAGGCCAAAGAACCTTTACCGCAAATGGCGCATTTACATCGCTATTCAGTGATATAATGTATCTATAGCGGCTTCAGGCATGACATTTTATCCCTATACAATAGACGTAACAGTGACGAGAAACGCAACATGGTGATGTACGGCCAGTTCTGTTGAGGTATATTTAATTGGAAAGGCCTCTAAGTGTGGTTTGTCGGATTATGTACATAATTATAAAGAAACCATTGGTACATGGGCGAGATCCGGGATCGTTTATACCAGGCGTCTTAACCACTCGGCCACCGAAGCACACATTTTACCTTCTGGCTAACAAAATTATCTGTCGATATTTATTTATCATAGTGTCGCTGTAAAAACCGAATTGAATCCAATCCCAACCACGGCGCAACAGCTGATATAATTTGGACGTAATTGCTATTTAAATTGACAAATTATCCTGAAAAAGACACCAGGGTACCCATATTATTTGATCCCGGAATATTGAATTTAATAAATAAATAAACGGAGCGGGTTAGGAACGCTGATTTCCGCTATTTCCAGGAAACAGCCTCGGCTTCGAACGGGTATAAAGGTTGTTTTCCAAAAATTTAAATTTCCCGGAGAAATGAGATAATAAGATAAGACTAAGTCACCTTTATGCACAAAAATCAAGTCGTATTTTGCTTAGTTTTGGCATGAAAGAAGGACAAACAAAAAAACAACTTTCGCATTTATAATCTGTCTATATAGTTTATATAAATAAAAAAGAAATCCTGTTCTTTGGCAAGCACATTACCTGAATAAAGTTTTTAGGGCTTAAATAAATTGGAAAAATTTCCCTGAAAATTCGGCAAAAACTGAAAGTGTTTTTCTATGGATTTTTTGTATGAACTCAGGAAATGAAAGTTAATATGGACGAAGCCGGGGCGGGGTTGCTAGTATACCTATAAAAATCTAGGTATGTAGGTATTGTTAGTATTTATCATACAAAATATGAACCTGAGAATAACTCATTCCTCTAATTACCATACAATAGCGAAGACACAAACCGCTAATTATCGAACCGACTCGACATAGTTAATACTAAACAGGAGGAAACTACTTGTTTGATCTCACGCTATGAGATGGGATTTTATATTGCAATGCATTTTGTAACTTGTAGTGTTCAGAAAGAGAAACGTTGTGACAACTATATATTATAACATTTAATGATAATCCCGGTCAAGTATCAATGGGTTTTTTAATTAAAACTTATGTACATAATCCGACAAACCACCTTAGAGGCTTTTTTATCTAAATTTACCGCAACAGAACTGGCCACTCGTTAGGTAGGTAGGTATAGCCTCACAAATACCATCGGCTAAATGAGGGAGACTGGTCTTCCGCTGGGTACCCTGGAACAGTAACACTTCTTCACAGGAGCTGTAAGGCAACATGACATGACACTCCAACTCAGCCATTCGTCTGTCGGCAAAACTTTGAAAATGTATTATAAAAAAACTACTAGGTACCTACTTATAAAACAATAATATTCAAATTCGTTTCTTAAAATAGCTTAACTTTTGAAATAAAAATATCAAAAATAATATCTTAGTTTTTACTTTAGATAGGTAACGAAAATATCAAATTAGTATTTAGATTGTGTTTCATGTTGTTCTGCTATTTTTGAGTGTCCAATCAGTTCCTGAATTCCTTAAAATTTCTGAAGAACTATTTCGCAGAGAATGTGATACGTTAAATGGTAATGTTTTTGGGTGCTTAAGAGCCCTATATCCATAATTTGTATGGGGATAAACTATTCCCAATTTATCTGTAAATTATCCACCTGTGTCACTGTAATTTAGCTTATAGTTACTTATTCAATATATCTAAGTGAAATAGTCGTTATTTTTTCAATGGGTTTTATTGAATATGAAATATTGGGTGGTAAAATAAAGCATTATTTTGCACTGGTTTTTTTTTCATAATTTATCACAAAGCTCTTTACATTACATTATTATTACAGATCTTACATTATTAGTAATGGTAAAAGAGCGCTTTATAAAAGAAAAAACAGGGGCAAAGTTTAATCACCCATAATTCCTATTAAATAAAACCCATTGAAAAAATAACAGCTATTTCACTTAGATATATTGAATAAGTAACTAGGTATATGCTAAATTACAGTGACACAGAGAAATTGGGAATAGATTATCCCAGAAAAATTAAAAGAAAAAAAAGAAGAAATTAAGGTAAGCCAATAAAATAAGAACGTACCTACACTTCTAAACACAATAAATACAGATACATTTTAAAAAGCAGGGAAAATCTTACCATATCATCGACCATTACAAACACAATGTTAGGCCTGCTCGAAGATCCATTCACTGCTACGAAGGTAAGAAGAAAGGAACTGATGACCCTAGAATGAAAATTAATTTTCATAATACTGTCAACAACTTGTCCCTAATCACTATACCTATTATAAAACAAAGTCCCGCACCGCGTCTGTATGTCTGTGCCTTTTTCACGCAAAAACTGCGGATTTTTGTTGCTGCTTTCACTATTAGATTCACCGGAAATGTTTACGAGTATTAAACTTGGACCTATCATGTTTAGAAGCTGAGGATTAACAGTATAAGTGAATCAAGTCGAGGAAGGTATCGTTGGGAAAGAGTTGTATACAATAAAATGATTTACAAAAAAGTCCGCTGTAGCATATATCTATCTCTAATATATAATAGTTATAAACATATTTATGTAGGAAGCGAATCGTTTATATATGGTGAAACGAAGAGTTGTAAAGTGTAAAGTGCCGAAGTTAATTTATTTATTTGTAAAGATTAATCACAAAGTTAATTATTCCGTTTTCCGTCAAGAGGTTTTTCATTAGTTTTTCATCAGAGATCAATATTAAAGTATTTGGACTTTATACGAGTCATACGTAAATACGACAAAAGATACACAATACAAAAAAATTGCCAAGTTGCGACTTGATGTACGCATAGGTTTCCGTACACTCGAAAGGGTATTGAATCCGGGACCTCCCGGTTTCAAGTCAGCGCTCTTACCAATTGGGCTATTGACTCCTATTATATTTGTCATTATATTATGTAATTGTGTCTCTGTACTGTTTTTTTTTTCAGAACGTTTAATCCCATGGTTGAAAGTTAGAGTGAGCAAATAATCACCTAATTTAAAAAGGTTATTTTATATATTTCTTGAGGTATACTTACGAAAAAAAAATATCCCCCCGTTCTATGAATAAAGGAGAGTTAAGTAACATTTTTTTTTATTTTACTGTATGTTGGTTCATATTTTTTATAAGTACATTTTTCTGTGAATTTTCATTAGAATCAATGGAAAGATGGATTTCGTACGATGTAAAATTGTGAAGGTTCAGTTTTTCATTTGGCAACGGGACCCTAAAAACTAGTTTTATAAGCAAAAAAATCAACACCTATAAAACTTATAAAAAATGTAAAAAAGCTTGGTCGTTTGTTTATAAGTATTTCTTATTATCCTCATTCAATAAAATTTGCTAAATTATAATAATAAAATTAATGGGTATAGAAAATTATCTGGTTCAAACGCACCAATTTTCTTTAAATCAAAGTTTTAAATTTTTACACACTATTTGAGTTAATTAATTAAGTTCTGTGTTGCCATTAAACACGATATGGTCCATATTAGTGCTACAAAAAAACTTATTTCTTGTATTGATACAATATTTGTTTTATTTAAAATTATTTCTCAAAACTTAGTACTTTCATTAAGGTCCAAAATATTTATTTACTTAAGTAGCATATCGTCTTAATTATGTCAATAAAATGACTTGCGAAACGAATGTATTTTTACTAAAAGAAATTAAGTACCAAATTTTAAAAATTGAAAAGCATTTAATTTTTAATCATACTAATTTCAGTATTAAAATACTAACCATTTCAAAATCATCTCAGAAACACTGCACAAAAAGTACGTTGCACTTCTAAAATTAAATATCTATTATATAACCGCATCAAATTCAAACTCGGTCAAACATAACCGTTTTATTATTTAAAAAAAACTGAAACTGTACCGATCTTGAAGGCGTCTCAAACACAATAAAGAGATACTCGTGTCCACGTAAGTTGACGTAACTGACGTACCTTGAAGGTTGGAGGACGAGGTCGTCCATACGATCATGCACTTCCATACAACAGGGCTAAACGTGTAAATTTCATTATGCAGCCTAAGTCAATATTTATCAGTTACTTCCGATAAAATCTTCAATCAAAATAAAAAAGAACCAAATTTTTTTTATAAGAATCTCAGATCTCATTATCATTTAACCGGAACTAGGCTACCCAGCGGAAAGCACCTTTTCATCATTTAGTTTATACAATATATTTGAAATACTTCAATACCTATCGAAATGTCTCTTAGAATTTTTAGAATAAAATAATTATGACAGAGTTATGGACAATTGGCAAAAAGTGGACACTGTTACTGATGTGTCTGGCCACACCGCAAGATATAAAGGCCGTGGTGGGGTGTTTATGGTTGTGTTTTGTTGTTTTATTTAAAATCGATCGAACCTCCTTCCACTGGGCCACCAACGCATTTATTATCAGTTACTTCCTATAAAATTATCGAATTTAAATTTAATTAGGTACAGAAATAACGAGTTTAGAGAATCATTTTGGGAATTTTCAGTAATTACGGCCTTAGAATTTGCATTTATACAAGTGTCGCAATCCCAATGAACATGCATGTAATTATGTAAAAATAGTATTTTTAAATTATTCCGTGAAAGTTGCTAGGCAATAGAAAATAAAATTGTTGAATTTAGTAAGAATCCACGCCCTTAATTTTTTTTCGAATCGCTACCTTGTATCTAATAATTGCTCAATTTTTTTGGAAAATGCACATGCCTGTCATAACATAAACAGCTTGATATATCTTAGAATGTAGGAAATACCGAAGACGAAAGTTTGTTCCTCATTTTGGGGCGGGAATACGGGATTTGCAGAAAAAAAATTCCTCCAATTTGCTATGATTTTGCCAAAAATCAAGTAATATTTTTTATATTTCTATTTATTTTTTTACCTTGCGCTCCTGAAAATATTTTCATAACTTTGTAAGTATTAAAGTCTTCCTCATTTAGGTGATAACAAGTTTTAAGGCTCTATTGAGATATTTTGAGATCGAATGGACTCTTGTACAGATTTTCGGATTATTGGTATATTTATACATAGTATCAAAAGAAACACATTATTTCCAGTAAAATTGATCCAAATTAAGAGGTAGCGTAGCGAAGGCGAGCCTATTATAAGGTCGTATTTTTTTGAAATGAAAACCCCTTTAAGAGTGTAGTGTACCGCGTCCATGTCCATACAAACGGAGAAAACGTTTTACTACCCCTAAATATTATTTAATTTTAACGATTTTGTAATATGTTACTGACATAATGAAAAACTACGTACGTATTTTTTCCTTTTTTCAAAATTCGTAACAGGTCAAAAGTTATAAGCCCCTCAAATCTCGGTTTTTTTGGTTCATAACTTGCTCGTAATAAACCGTCTATATTTGAGAAACAAAGCAAAATTTCAAAAAAAGCAAAACGTACGTACGTAGATTATAATCTGCTAAAACGTTTGACACCAAAATTATAAGGTTTCGTTATAGTTTAGTAGGTGTAAATCGTTTTCCCCCAAAACGCAATTTTCAACGAAGAACATACCTACGAACACTCATCAGCTGCAGTGTTCTCTGTCGCACTGATGCCCGTGGGAAGAGCGCGCTTGAGACAGAATATGATTTTCTAAATACCTATTTCGCTGCATACGCTGAGCTACACGATCCTCTTAAGCCCGTTGAGCTATTTTTGGTAGGGGAAAATATTATGGTTTGGCGACATGCTCTCGGCACAAATACCGACCATGGATTGCCCAGCCCGCGAATGTCCAAGCAGGAATTCTTGTACTGGCTTCCAAGTATCCGAGGTCGGGCATTTTTGGCTGCGTATTTCCGGACCGAGATTTTTGAAGTGAAAACTTAAATGGCGTTTAATTTATTTATAAAAAACCAATGCCCGGGATCGTACCGTTGTCCGCTTTTCCATCTAAATATACCTCAACAGAACTGGCCACTCGTTAGGTATAGCCTCACAAATACCATCGGCTAGACGAGGGAGACTTGATCTTCCGCTGGGTGCCCTGGGAAGAAAGAAAAAAGGTTATTACATTACTACCTATTATAAATAAAGTCTGTTATTTTGATTATTTAATTTAGTTTGATTTGATTCATTAAATTATATTTAAACGCGTAAAAAAATAAAAACCAAAAATACGTCACTATAGTTCTTTTTCTTCTTCTTCTTTTATTATGGTTCCACCAATGTTAATCGATGATTCGTCAATGTCAAGTATTATAATTATAATAGTATATATGCCGATTAATCGGTATCTAAATTCTAAGAGGATCCCGCAAACTGTAATAATAATAGGTCTTATATATGCGTCGGTCGCCATGATAACGTACAATCCCTAGTTCTATTTTAAAACGAAATTTCTTAATAAACATTTGGTGCAACATGCCATAGTACTGATGCAATAAATAGCGCCACAGCCTTGTAGCATGACATTTAAATGACTAATGATGATTTATTCACATCTGTAATTTTTACGACAAACTTTAAGTAACAACAAGTACTTCATAGTAAGAGTTATATAATTGGGAACGCCGTCATGTGACTTCCCCACCAACTCTGAAGCGAATCTGTTTTACTTTCTAACAGCGCTTCGATATTTTTAACCTATTGTCATAGGCAACTTCTTCGTCGAACTGACAAGACGAGTGTAAATTCGTTCACATAAAAGGTTTTTTCTGAGGGAATTTTAAGACGAATTGAAGTTGATTGAAATGAAAATGTATAGGTTTGGTTTTTGAGCCTAGACAGTATTATGTAATCATTTCAATTTTAATTTATTTTTTTTTGTTAAATAGTATCTAGAAATAAAGCACAATCACAAAAACACAAAGTTATGAATTAACCACATAAATTTTGATGATCAATCAATTTTGGTTAAGCAAGAAGCGATGAACTACAAAAACTACAAAAAAAAATGATAGGATTCTTCGTCATGTCATGGCGACCGACGCACGCGTTCCGTCATGACATGACGGGCGATCATCTTAGATACCGATTAATCGCCATATATAGCGCTTTAAAAATAAAAAAAAATAAGAGCTATGTGATAGATTATGAAAGAGAAAACGGGGTAAAGTTTAACCACCCATATTTCCTATTCAATAAAACCCATTGAAAAAATAACAGCTATTTCAAATAGATATATTGAATAAGTAACTATATGCTAAATTACAGTGACACAGGTGCGTTATTTACAGAGAAATTGGGAATAGTTAATCCCAGAAAAATATGGATATTCTGCAGTAGATCCATAATATTAGGTTCAATTACGCAGAATCTATTTTAAATACAACGAAGCACGAGTGGATAGAAAAACTTATGTAGTGCAAGGTCTAGGACAGGTAGCACGTAAACACTAGAAAAAATATTATACTTTAAAAAAATTTAAGTAGGTATAATATATAATAATTATATTATTATAAGTATTGAAATTTATTTTTGTCTACTTCTTAAAACCCAAATGTTTGTTTGAGATTCGGAACACAGTACAAAATATTAATGAACTCAGTAAACCGCGCGGCTTATTTTGTCGATATCTCTTTCAAAAGTTGTTAGATACACCGCAAAAAGAATCTATAAGGATAAGATAGGCTGAGATTCACGTATCAGAAACATGAGAAAGAATTTGCGTAAATACACAAAACGGACATAATTTATGCTCTTTCAATTTTATACAAAAACTATTAGAAATAGCAATTTGTAGTTAATATAATATATATATGTATATAAAACACAAATTAAATGTACATATGTTCGTTATAGACTTTGAACCTGTATAGAGTAGTATACTCCTTGCTTTGAACTATCCAACCGATGTGCCCCAAACCGGTTTCATTTGATAATGCGAAAAAAAGAATAAAACTAAAAAAATCCCATACAAAAATAATTGTCAACCTTACTCTCAAATAAATTTAAAACATTAGTATGAAGTTTATATATAATTGTTACCCCGGGCGAAGTCATGGCAAGCCGCTAGTGTTTTCATAAAGTACATATGTGAAATTATCTATAGGATAAATACGAGATAATGATACATTATTAAATATATTAAGAGAACTCGAGTCACAAAATCGGATAAAATACGCGTGAAATTGATGACTTTTCATAAAACTTATTTTCCATTTATTTTTTTAATTCATACTGTGTCAAATATTTAACTTTCGAGAGCTATTTATACACTCCCGGACATCTGAATCGAGCCACCTTGCATTTTAATGTTTGGAGTACTGAAGCTTTAAAAAAATGTATGACAAAGGAAAAAGTTTTGATGCAGTTTTGAAGCTAATATACTAAATATCGTTTTAGTATGACATTGTTCTAAGTTTGAACTAAATTTGTGCTAAACAAATCGAGTTAAGATTGATCATGTCGATATCGGCTTTTTTCAAAGCACAATTTGTTTGAGAAAAAATATGGTTTAATTTAAAAAAAAAGTTTATTTAGTAACTTGTATTACCCCCGAGTGAATTTATCACGGCCGTCATACGGTTTGGCATAGAATTTATCAACGCCATTATGACGTGTTGAAGAATGTTCTCCCATTCTTCCAAGATGACGGTTTTCAGCTCCTGTATGGTTTGCGGGGCAGGGTAGTGAGCTTGAACACGCCTCTTCAGCTCATCCCATAAATGCTCTATAGGGTTCATATCAAGGCTTCGTGCTGGCCATCTCATGACAGTGACACCAACGTCATTTAGGTACTCCCTGACGATTCCCGCAGTGTGGGCCCTTGCATTATCGTGCATAAAAATTAAACCCTGGCCAATAAATCCAGCATATGGCATCACATGGTTCTCTAAGCATTGAAGAATGTATCGGTTGCCATTTAAGCGCGGCAGCCGTGGTCCCGTTACAACCTCAAGCTCAGTTTTGCCTTTCATAGAAATTCCTCCCCAGACTGTCCATGATCCTCCACCATAACTCACTTTCTCATCAATACAGCATTGCGCGAAACGCTCGCCCTCCCTTCGGTACACCTTACTCCTTCCATCATTACCGTACAGCATTAACTTGGATTCATCAGTGAAGAGTAACTGGCTCCATTGTTGTTGAGTCCAATTTAAATGTTCGCTCGCAAACTGTAGGCGAGCCATTCGGTGAGCTCGTGTCAATTTGAGTCCATTGGCTGGCTTATGTGGTTTTAGACCACGTTCATTGAGTCGCCTTCTAATGATCCGAGAGCTTACAGCCACTCCATTGAAGTCTCGGAGGTTTCTTTGTATCTGAACAGACGTCAGGTGTCGATTTCGTAAGGTGGTAGTGAGAATAAACCGATCTTGTCTTGCCGTTGTCACTCGGAAACGAGGTCCACCTGCTCGGCGAACGAAGGTGCCAGTCTCTAGATACCGCTGGTATGCTCTTTGAACGGCAGAACGACTTATGTTAAGTTGTGCACTTACGTTTCGTTGACTTAGCCCAGATTGAAGAAGCGCTACTTCAGGTGTAGTATCCATAATTTTAAAACCGAAATCAGTTTAAATTATAAGAAAATAACTGTACTAAACTTTTTTTAAACAGTTATCGTTAAATAAAAAAAAATAACAGACTTAAATTGCTTCAATCACAACTTTCTGCAGTGGTATTTTTTCAAATCAGTGACCTAGCTCGGCTTTTTTCTGTAATTTAAATTTAAATTTGGAATAATACTCAGTAGAAAAATAGTTAAATGTGCCAGCATTAATACTGCATCAAAACTTTTTCCTTCATCATACATTTTTTTTAAGCTTCAGTACTCCAAACCTTAAAATGCAAGGTGGCTCGATTATGTCCGGGAGTGTAGTTATAGCAAGTAATTTCTATGGGACAAAAGTTATAAGGCGCTCCTTAATATAAGTCGGCGGAAAGTAGGTATATACTAATGATGATACCTGGCTATTCTCTCTTCCCCATAGCAGTCACTCTACTCTATCGACACACTTTAAAAAATGGATAAAAACTAATTATACTATACTAGCGTGACATAAAGTTTATACCGTAGCATTTCCGTGATAAAAAGTTAGCCAAGGTCACTCTCAAGCCTTCCAGCTATCCCTGTGCAAAAAAGAATGCCGGTTGCTCTGAGTTGTGGCGTGAAATAAAGACAAACAAACAAACAAACAAATTTTCGCATAATATTAATTAGGATACCAAATTACCTTGGTTATGAACTTAATCTAGGTATAGGATAAGGAATTGAGTTAGTGAGAGGTAAAACTTAAATCCTTGTTATTTCAGCATGTAATAAAGGTGTAATAAACATCTAATAAATGAATAGTATTGTAGATACCTAGCACAACTTACAATCTTAATTAAGTAGGTACCTATATCTTAATTATAACAAAATAATAAAATAGTAGTAAATGTTAATTAATTTATTAAGAACTATGTCCTTTCATATTAATTTCCTAGGTAGGTATCATATAAAATAACAAATTTTAATTTCAAATAGACAATAGAATTCGGCGTGATAATATTTTTGCCCTATTTCGTCAATAAGTCTACCGATTTGGATAATATCTTTGTTCTTTAATTTATATCGGGTTTTTTTTTAATTGGTTTTATTTCTTTTTCATGAAAATTGTTTCAATACTTTAATTTTTTAGTAAATTTATATTTGGTAGGTGACATTTATAAAAAAAACTTTTTCTTTTTTATTAATATTTGGTTTAATAGGGGCGTCGGTGGTCGAGTGGGTAAAACATCGGCTCACAACTGAGAAGTCGCGGGTTCGATCCCACATCTGACCATGTACCAATGGGTTTTTTATAATAAAAAATATATGTACATTATCCGACAAACCGTACAAAGAGGCTTTTCCATCTACATACTTCAACAGAGCTGGCCACTCGTCAGGTATAGCCTTAAAAAATCTTCGGCTATGTGAAAAAGACTTTGTCTTCAACTGGATACCCTGGGGCTGGCAACAGTTCCCGCCTTTCTGGAAGCTGTAAGTTCTTCTTTTTGGCTTCTTGTCTAAGAATAATACCTATTATTGAAAAAATGTCTTTCATACGTATTGCCCTTCCTGGATACATAATTTTAAATAGATTCCAACCGCCTGCGCTCTTTTTAAATGACTCAACCTAACTACATAAACATTCGGAAGTACGATTACGGAAATAAAAAAAATACGTGCTAATTGTTGTTAATAAACAGTTCTACTTATCAGCAAAAATGAATAAAATAGAGTTGATTGAATTGAAAACCTTGAACCAAAATTTGTGCTAACCATGGACAGTTTCGTGACTTAAAAGTGCCGTAATAATGCTCAGATAATACAAGTTATAGATGTTTCCGGTATTAACCGATAAATCCTTTGGACAAATTGAAAGTGCCGCAATGTATCCATTATTGGAAAATTGCAAGAAAGAAACAAGGCCATACCTACTTAGATATTTAGACAACAACAAAGTAACTCAAATAATGGACGGTGGCTGTAATAATTAGGTACTTTATTTATATTGTCTTCGCCCTTTCACAACTTATTAACTTAGTACAAGAAAGCAAGTGGAAATTTAAATTTTTTTTTCAAAATTTTGCTGAAGCTACGAAAATTAATTCTCCTGTAAGTTAGTTATTTCGACGGTGCTGTGATCTTAAATTACGTGGGCAAAAATATTTTTACTACCGGCAACCGCGACAATTTACTCCTGTTTACTCCACTCCAAATACTTTAAATAATTCTAAATGAACCACCAAAATTAGGTTTCTTTGTCATTTTTCCTCAACTATGTGATGCATTATAAATAAAATACAGACATAGTAAGTTTTTAAACTAAATAAATTTATAAATATTACCTACCTTATAATGCAAACCCGTGAATCACATCACATTTTCATAACATAATACTATTGTATTGGATAAATACCTACATTCCTCCTGTCAGAGCAAAATTGGATAGGTATTGTCCAAAAGCACGTGGCCGAGTGGCGCGTGCGGAATTGTATGTGCGCAGTTACGATGGGTTCTATCCCCACATCTATCTTCTCTACTTGAGGTACCTAACTACTACATGAAAAACTTATGCAACATTCATTTTGACAAACTCATCAGTTAAAAAACTTATATCCAACTGGATACCCTCAACTCACGGTTTCAGCGGTTTATGTAAGAAGTTTAGGTTTCACAGTATTAGCATATCGCGTGCGAAAAACTTACATTTTCTATATGAATGCAAGTAGCGCATACAAATCAGCACTCGTTGATCTAAGCACGAACGGTTACCGAGTTCGTGACCGCGTGACCACAATTTTTATTTTGTCATGAAGCCTCGACCTTAAACTCAAAGACAGACAACGTAATCCAATTTAATATTCCTTTTTAGCATTTTATTTTGTTACTAATATGATTTTTTCACAATCGTGTGACTAAGATATGAATGAATTACATAATATTATGCTGTTTATAAAAAACCGGCCAAGTGCGAGTCGGACTCGCACACGAAGCGTTCCGTATAGTCAATAGTACACACTAAGGTCAAACCAAGTTTGATGCCCCTGTATGGCGCAGGAACAAATTAGCGCAAGTCCGACTTACACTTGACCGGTTTTTATTATTTATTGTTTTTGCATTATATAGTTATACTAGTTAGTTAGACGTTTGTATGACGTATAGTCATTATTTCTTAAAAACGCCGAATAAAACACGTTTCTTGTATGGCGATCCCCTTTAATTTTAACTTTATTTTATTTTTATTATTTTTTTATAGCGGTCATAGTATTACACACTCTGTGAAAATTTCAAGTATCTACCTATTATGATTCAAAAGATACAGCCCTGTGACAGACGGATAAACCTTAGTAGGTACCTAATAGGGTTTCCGTTTGCACCCTTGGGTACGAAACCCTAAAAACTATTAAAGCTCTAGTGAGTTCTAGAAAGAACAAGAAAAGCAAAATCTTCCCTTACATAGGTAGGTAGGTACTTGCATAAATGCTCGTATTTTACCTGGCCTTGCGGGGATGTGTAGCCCCTAGCGTTTGGATCCAATAAACCGGTAAATTAGAAATTAGGAGTGGGAACTATTTTTAGAACTTCGTTCACAGTACCTACCTAGTTATCTTCCCAGAATTTTTTGGAAACCTTAGCCAAAGACCAAAAAATGTATTGTCGCCATTGTCCGTCCGTCTAAACGTATGTCACAGCAGTAGAGTAGGTACCTACTATTTAATCTATGCTACTAAATAGGTATTTGTATTAGAACCACAATTTATAGAAAATTTTTGAGAATAATAATATTCGATTAATAAGCAGATAAATGTCCCGGGTGCCTTTTACCTTGCGGAAAATTCGGAATATGTAAAAATAAGAAGGTGGAGTAATAACAATTTAGAATTCGGACCCTAACTCCGACACCCTTATTTGCAGCCAAGGGCAACAAAAATCATTAAAATTGGCTGTATCAATCACCTACTTTTTTAATTTAGAACGGGAAGGACGGGCAAGATGAAAATGAATCTGGTGCCTAGTTTATTTTATGTAATTAAGTACCAGAGTTAATTTTTAATAGACTTTTGATGTACCTACATTACAATCTCTCAATCGCGTGTAATAGGCATTATTTGTCGTCCCTCTTATTAGAAACTACAAATTTAGTCTACCGGTGCAAAGCCGGGCGGGTCGTTAGTTTTTAATATTAGTTTTTAATACATCACAGGGTATAACAAAACTTCAGAACAAGGACAAAAAGTAAAACACTTTGTGATGTAGTTAATTTAACATTGGTTGTATATCTATTTTCCTGGCTGCAAATATCTATGTACGTTTGCCTACTTTATGACACGAAGAATATTATAAAAAGCTGTGTCATGTGTCAAAACTGTCAAACTGAGGAAAGTTGACTGAAAAGCTGAAAAGTGAAAATTTAATTATACTCTTTGATGAAAATAATTTCCTCCCGCCTCCACCCTTTGAAGCCCTCATGAAGGTTGTGTTTAACGATGAAGGGCAACTTGCTTCGCTTTAAAATTATGTTCAATATTTATTGCAAAATAAATTACTGCCTACAAAAAGTTTCAGTGAAATGAATGCGATTTAAAATGGAAAATATAGTGTTCTAAACGTTCTAAATATGAAAAGGTACCAATTTTAAATACCTAGGTAGGTACTTCGTTATATTTTTAAATATACCTGCTTTTAATTTGAAATTATTATTCACTTCAATAACTTCCTAAAGATCTTTATTGTTGGTATTTGCAGAACATCAAGTGTATAATTCAATTAAAAGTAAAACATTGAATATATAAAGATGGCTGCAGTTCTGGAAGTTCTAATTAACGCATCAGAGCGTGCAGCAACTGTGGCCCGAGCATGTGGTTCCAGTGAAAGTACACTGCTAGTCACAGAAAAAAATGAGGGTGATGCTAATATACGATTTGAAAAAGATTTTAAAACAGTGGCTGATGTCCTCGCCCAAGAAAGTGCCAGAGCAGAGATATCAGCAAGATGTCCAGGTCTTGGGGATTATCTACGTGGGGAAGAATGTGCGGAAATTGGGGGTATTCGTGTTGGATTGTCTTCAACTATAGATGAAACAACCAAGAATTTAACCAATTTGGTCCCACCGGCCACAGCAAGAGAAATGGCAGAAGCAGCACATTGTAGACCTCTCATAATGTTGCCAGAATCTTTAGAGTTGCCAAATATAGATCCTGCACAGTTGGGTGTCTGGATTGATCCTATAGGTAAATTTATATTAATATACTTGTACAATATCTCACCAAGAGACTGTTTTAAAATGTATCTACCCACTTTGAATTCTTAATTTATCCTAGATTTTTCCAGGAATATAGGAATGTGTGCACACTTTGAATGAAATGCATGTCTTGGTATACCATAATACAGAAAACTATGTTTATTACTTTTATCACAAATATTTGCTAAATTTTACAAAATTTCTTGACCTAAAGGGATGGAGCACTGACTATAAATGTACCACAAGGCACAGGTAGTATAATTGTAAAGCTGAAAAGTTTGTATGTATGTTTGAACACGCTAATCTCAGAAACTAGCACCAGTCCGTTTAAAAAAAATTGGGTTAAATAGCTCATTTATTGAGGAAGGTTATATATGACATCAAGCTAAGGCTCAAAGGAGCAGAGCAGTAACCATAAACATAACGAATAAAATTTTTTCAGATGGTACATCAGAATTCATTGCGGGAGTAACAGGAGCAGCGGCCCCCGGTCATGGTCTTCCTTGTGTGACAGTACTGGTGGGGGCCTACCTACGTTCTACAGGTGAACCTGTTATAGGAGTTATCAATCAACCATTTTATAATGAGTATGTATGATTTTATTAATACTTCTCCACCTGGATGATTGGCCTTGGGCAATTTAGTGCATTTTTAATTTAATTAATGCATTCTTTGTTACAACAAATATTTCAATCGATTGGCCTCAAAGGTGCATGGAGCACCTTTATAAACTCCAAATAAAATTTGAAACGGACTTTTATGTTTACTTCACAGTGACCTGTCACACACACATGAGTGCTGAAACAGCAAAAAGTAATTTTGTAAATACTTTTCCTTTCATGGTACAATCGCGCCAAAGACAGGCAGAAATGGAAGGAGCTGGAGGCATAGGCATAGGATGGGTATAGCCATCAGGGGTCCTTAAAATTTCTTGAAAAAATGTAAAAAATAATAAGGAATCAAAAAAGGCTTTATTATTATATTATTATTTTCCTTTCATGGATTCCACAGATTTACAGAACCATTTACGTAGCATGCAATCCATTTTCATACCATATAACTAAACTATTTTACTTAACATTCCTTCCAGTGGCAAAGGAAGAATCTTATGGGGTCTTGTGTATGGTGAAACAAAGGAGTGGGGCGGCATTGAAATAGATAATGTCACATCTTCACACACATTGCTTGTGAGTGCTGCTGAAAACCCAGACATAGTTAAAAAGTTTGAAGACGGAGGCTGGGAAATTAATTATGTGCCTGGAGCTGGACATAAGCTGCTAAAAGTTGCTCTTGGTAGGTCCTGGCTTTTCATTCTAGATACTTGATGTATGTATTAGTTTAGATTCATCGATGCTCTGTCCCACAGGTACAATATGGTATGCTACTGCAGACTTTTTTGTAGCCTTAGTGCTATTCTGATGTATAAGCTATATCAATGTAAAGTTTCATCAAAATCTATCCACTAGTTTTTGCTTGAAGGAATAACAAACATCCATCCATCCTCACAAACATTCATGTTTTATAATATTAGTAGGATAGGAATAGGATTAAGATAATATTTAATAATCTATTGTTTAATTTCACAATTTGGTTAATTAACAAATTTTTTAAAAATTTTAATAAGGAACTACAACTAATTATAAACAAAAAAAACATGATTTTAAAATTAGACAAATCAATTATTAAAAGACTAACACTAAAATTAATAAGTAAAACTAAAATAATAATAAAACTTAACATAAATAAATAAGCTAAAAGAAAATACTAAATAATTAAAATTAATAAATAATAATATATGATAATAATAGTATAAAGTTATAATAATCATTTGTAGGCTATGCTAAAACTAACATTGATGTTTTTTTTTCACTGTCTCAAAGTTAAAATATGCTAGCATTACCAAATTAAGTCATTTAAAAACAGTTTGGTTTGGCCACATATTGAAATTGCATCCTAAAAGGAGGCTTTCCATTTAAATATATACAACAGAACTGTCAACTCGTTAGGTATAGCCTACAAATAACATCGGCTAAAAGAGGGAGAGCTGGGTACTTGATGATGGAAGAGCAAAGTCTAATGTATAGTAGGTATGTTGTAAACTAATTGTAAGACAGACAGACATATACACTAATATTATAAAGCATGTATGTATGTATGTACAGGAACTACTGGACCGATTCTAAAAAATCTATCACTAATAGAAAAAGCTGTATCCCTGAGTAATGGCTATATTTAAGCTTTTACTTTGCAATCTCAATATATAGCAATGTCGTCAAATGTTGCTATTTTCTCTCCCAGGCATAACAGTTCTATTTCCACACAAGTGAAACCGCTGGCAAAAACCTGTATAATTTAATGTGATTTTTTTTTTATTCCAGGAGAAGCAGCAGGCTACGTCATTTCAAAAGACACCACATATAGATGGGACACTTGTGCCCCTCATGCAATACTAAGAGCTAAAGGAGGTGACTTAATATCCTTTGACTTGAGACAACCATTGACTTACAATGACCCAATGGATGGGGACACTCAAGATTACTGTAATACTGGCGGGATTATAGCTTACAGTAGTGATAAAGTACTGCAAGATATTGTTTCTATTTTAGATTAAGGGGGATCGTCTCGAACCTAGCTCATAATGGCGTTAATGTGGTATTTATTGTTTTTTTTGCACGTTTTGTTTGATTTAATGAATGAAATCAAGTAAAATTTTTAAAAGCACAGGCGATTTATAATGGTAATATATAAATCGCCTGCGCTTCGTAATATTTAGTTTGAATTGATTAATTTCGCGTTAAAAAAAAATAACAATAAACCTAGCGCTATGTATTGAGAGTTAGGCCAAAACGTTCGCCCTTAAGGGATTGTTGATTTTACACTAGTTTTTCATTTGTTGTTGGATGTGTATTAGTTAAACCAGTCTTTTAAAGTATTTAGTAAAAGTTAGTGACAAGATATGGAAAATATAAGTCCTTTCTTAGATATATTGAAAGCATTATTTAAAATATACTACTTATATGTCACTTAAAATTTTTTGAAAGTGAAGAAAATGAGCAAATTTGTTTAAATTTAAGTACTTTCTTATTTATTTTTTAATTGTTATTCTTTCATGTAAACTTTATTTCTAAGTTAGATGTAGGTATTATACCATTTTGTTTGATAGTACCTTAGTTCAACTTTTTATCCTATACGCGAGGAACAATCTCACCAATAGGATTGATTAATTGATTGATACTGATTAAACCCCATTTGTGACGCTTCACACAAAACGCGTTTTAGTATGGGATAGATCTCTTCAGTAGGTACTCGTCAGAATTAGCGGCGACCATACTAAAACCTATTTTTTATGGCGTTGTGCATTAGCGTCTGTACAAATGGGAATCAACCCATAATAGTTAATCTCAATTCTAGGTAAAAAAAAACAGAATATACTAAATTACATCTATGTATTATATTCTGCTGTAATTTAGACGTCGCTGCTGTTGACTGACACCAGTAAAAATTGAAAAAAAACCCTGACAAAAATTATAGGTAGGTATATCTTTAAAGCGAACGAGAGTAGGTACATGCAAGAATTTAATAGCAAAATATGTAGATACATCGATACTTTATTATCATAGCAGATAGCGTGTGAAGTGATATTGTTATATAATTACTTAGTAGAAAAAAAATAGTACAACTTAATATTTATATTGTCTTTGTTGAAGTGCTTTATTTATTATACTATTTTATTGTTAAGTATTAATATAATTAGAAATCTACCGACCAATCGGTGACTAGTCGGTACACTATTCGGCCACTTTCGGCTCTTATAGGTAGGTACAGGAAACTGGAAATGATACTAAACGCCAGTACTCCATGTTCAACTTTTTAACAGACAGAAATTGGAGGAGGTTCTATGTTCGACTGTATGTATTTCTCCGCCAATCCGATTTTGATGATTTCTTTTTTAATCTACAGATAATTCTTTCGGGTTGGCCCCATTTTTGTTTTGGCAAAAATTGATTTAGTTGTTATTTCCGAAATGTATTATTTTTGGCATGATATTATATTATGATCATTAACAGCAAAATCACTTAAACGGGAAAAAATGAATTAACTTTTTTTTAAAGTACTGACTTCAACCATGCATTCACTGAAAAGCATTTCGCCGTTGAATTTGAAGACTTGCGGGCAAATAAGACATATAGCTCTAAATTTCACTAATCTAGACTAGACAATTAATTACAAACATAGATATAACATTTTGAATCTATTTTAATTTTGTAGCCTAATTTGGCACCAACCGACTTTAAATTCAACGGCGAAAAGAAATATTTTATAATTTCTTGGTTTTCAGTGAACAATGGTTGAAGTCCGTATACTTTTTTATAATATATTAAACTATAAATTAACCAGTCTTAAAGAATCTCATATATTCTCAATTAATGAGTAGGTACTTGTTAAGGGGATTCATCGACCGAATAGTCGACAACTTGTCGACAAAGCCGACATTCGGTCACATAAAGTCGGTAAAATAATCTGTCATTTTAGAGCCGATAAGTCGGCCAAATCTATAGTCGGTAGATCCACTAGTATTCATTGTGTTTGTGAATCTAGTACCACATAGCGATATTTTAATATTTGTACACTGATCTTTTAATTATGATCTCTAAACATTTATATTTCAATATGATCTATCAAACCAAACTGAACAAACGTTAAAATTTATTGTTCTGTGATATAAATATTGTAACCATTTATGTACTTACATACTTCTCAATTCCAAATAATTATTTAGATCTCGTAATAAAATAGTACTTAGTACTTGCATAGTTCAATATTATCATAATTTTAAATATTTGTAGATTAGTACCTAATAGATTCATTCCTTTTTTTTATTAAAATTCTTTTTAATGAGTGTTTTTCGATTTCTTTTTTTAATCTCGTTGTTGCTGTGAAATGTATAACGTGCAATAATTACTTACAAAATAAATAAGTTAATTCTAATTGAAACAAGTTTTATTTTGAGGTTATATAGCCTTAACTCTATGGGGTTAGTTGGAATATTGGCATATTGCCAGTATATCTCAAGTGCACTACTGAGACTTTTTAACCATTTTTTCGGTCAGAACTTTAGACAAGATTTTCGTTTAGGTTTTTCTGTAAACTATAAAAAAGGTATATTTTTTTACGTTTTAATTTTCCCCCCAAAACCGAAATTCGATTATTTACGCTATACGTCCCCGTGATTGGGTCATGAAACTCTATATATGTACCAAGTATCAACATTTTCGTCTATATAGTAGATTAGAAGAAAATAAGCTGTGACAGACAGACAGGATAGACAGACAGACACATGAGATGTTCGGAACCCTAAAAAAAGTTTGTATGGCAGAAGCGAAAATAAACGCTGGCAGAGGGCAACCTACTTTTTATTGACCATAAAAATTCAATTGATTGAAGACAGTGTTAAAACTACACACCATAACCAAGCAAGTAGTATGAAAGGTATGAATGGTATGATATATACAAAAGAGGTATCAGGATCGTAGCAAATGGCATTCCATTATCTCTGCCTACCCCTCATAGGATAAAAGGATTGATGTTAGATAGATAAATGTATCTTTGTACTACAAATACCGAAAAATTATAAAAATATTTAGTACATGTAAGTCAAAATGCAATGCACCGTGTATCCTTGTTGTTCTTTCTTGACTTGTCATATGCTAAAAATTAATAATTAAAAACATAAGTTAAGACATATAAACATATTATAATAACTTAATCATCATCACTAGAACTAGAATCTGATGTTGAATTTCTGCGTTTTTTCTTCTTTTTCTTTTTACTTTTCTTTTCTTTACTGCTTTTTTTACTTCTTTTCTTTGCCTTTTTCTGAAAACAGTAAGAACCGTTTAAAGATAATCCATAATAATACTGTTAACATATTGTAGCGCGTTCTAAATTGATATCTCACACACAGTGCTAACATCAAATCGGTGCTATCGTCGAGAGCGTGAGCACTGTGATCGCACGTGTCCCGCCGTGACATGATAGGGAATCCAGCTTAATCCCGTCCGCGCTGTGATAGTTGTGTTTAGTCAGTGATTAATAGGGCATATAGCAGTCGGCAGGATCATCTTAGATACCGATTAATCGGCATATTGTCATGGCGACAAACGCACGCGCCCCGCCGTGACATGATGGGGAATACAGTTTAATCCCGTCCGCGATGTGATAGTTGTGATTAGTCAGTGATTAATAGGACATATCACAGTCGGCGGGATCATCTTAGATATTAATTAATATACACTACTAGCAATCCGCCCCCGGCTTCGCCCGTGGATATTTACAAACAAAATAAAATATACCCTATACCTACCCCTACCCTACCCCCACCCCTACCCCTACCCCTACTTCTACTCCTACCCCCTACCACTACCTCTATATCATCAATAGTTTTCGCAGCGCACGCGATGTAAGGAATTTCTTAGGTCATTTTTTTACACCTTAGGTTACATTATTGGAGTTTTAGTAAGGATCCCTAATTTTGTTGAAAATATAATATAGCCTATGTCACTCAGGGTGAATGTAGCTTTCCAATGGTGAAAGAATTTTTGAAATCGGCACAGTAGTTTTTGAGTTTATTCATTACAAACATACACACAAAAATACAAATCTTTCCTCTTTATAATATTAGTACAGATAAAGGCAATAATACTTGACATTGGCAAATCATCGATTAACATTGGTGGAGCCACACGGCATTAATTTACTAATGCAAAAATAAATACAGGCCAGTTTCATACCCATCCCTGAAAAATATTCAATTTACACTTGAGGTTTCCGAAAGGAACCTATTACTGAGGCCATAATGTGTGTCTATCACCACAAGACTACCTCTGAAGCGGCAGCCGATTGAGAATTTCACAGCTAGTGTGTTCTTGTGCCAAGATGCTTACTACATAAAAAGTGTTAATAATCAAAAGCCAAATATTAAGCATTTGATGTTACCACATCTGGCATTGACCAAATAGTCCAAATACTAATACAGATTACAGAGGCATATATCACTGACCCTGCCCCGAGCTTCAATATAGGTTTACAACAATTTTAATACCTACCTAAAGAAATAGACAGCATACACCATGATAACATAAACCAATAATGTGCCCTTTCAAAGACCCTCCGAACAAAATGTTAGATTTTTTCATACCTCTAAATGTTCTTCTCTTTTAGGTTCAACTTTAACCCGCGCGGGCATTGGCGCTGCTACCGGCGCACATCCCTCATTACGTATCTGTGCAGTCACCTCGTCAACTTTAGTCATGTCAGCATTTGGAGGTTTGTACTGCTCGCAGTGATCTACTCTTACAGTTCTACCCAATATCTGGAAATAAAGAGATGAAATTGTGTAAAAATATGGACAAAATTTGGTATTATAAAACAAAGTCCCCCACTGTATCTGTCTGTGCTCAATTAACTCCAAACTATTCAACAGATTTTGTTGTAGTTTTCACTAATATACTTATAGAATTATTCTCAAGAAATGTTTTCAAATATTAATGTCTATGCATATCATGTTTAGGAGCTGAGCATTAACAGTAATGAATTAAACCAAATTTCCTTCTAAAACTTCTTTTGAAAACCAACCAAGCTTCTATTGCAGGTATGAATGAAACAATAAAAAAATTAAAATTTGCTGTCTTCAATATTTAAGTACACACTGTCCCTTGGAGTTAATTTACCTACTCAATCCTGTATGTAGAGCAAATTAATGGACAGAAATCAGGATGTGAAGATCCTCATTTTCAATCAATATAAATAAAGTTCAAAAGAGTTTGTGTGTTAGAAAGTGCTAACCAGTATGATAACAATTTTTTTGCATTAAATAGCCCATCTATTGAGGTTATAAGGTAATAAAATCACACAACTACCCAAAGTAGCGGAGCAGTAACAATAAATGAAGCCGGTGCAGAAAGCTACTTTTTAATATCTACATACCTTAATACTGTTTAAGTTATCTACAGCCAATGCGGTGGACCTTTGGTCCTCATAGCAGAGGAATGCAAAGCCTCGAGATCTCCCAGTTACTTTGTCACGGATTAAGTTTATATTTACAACTTCACCATATCTGGAAAATTACAGAAATAAACATTAGTATTGTAACATTTCTCACACAATTGAAATGGAGCAGGGTCTTTGATAATGGCATGGGGGAGGTCTTCTGCGAAAATATATATCCACAGAGGATATATTTGGGCCCAATCAAGACTTGCTTGGGTCAACTTTTTTGCTTTACAAGAAGGGCTAAGTGTTATAAAAGTATTTTAGTTTGAGTCAGTTTTAGAATAACAACTTGCAAAAATACTAACTAGGACTAAGACCGTAAGACACTAGGTTATAGAGCTAAAATATAAATAGGATAAGCTAAAGAGTGTGTATATCTTTGTATGTTTGAATCTCTTTATCTTTGTATCTCAGGAACTACCCATCTGATTTGTAAATGATTTTTGCATTATATAGCAGTTTATTGAAAATTATTGTAGGCTACAAAACATCACATTACAACCCAAAGGAGTGAAGCAGTAACAACCATACTTGTTGTCATAACCAATCAAATATTCCATGGTTGAAGCCAGGGCAAAAGCTAAAAGCTAAGTAATGATTAAAACTAAGTACTTACTGTGAAAATACACAAATGATATCTCCTTCTGTGAGATCAAATGGTAGGCCACCAATAAATACCCATGCACTGTGTTTGTATTGGTCGTGCCAAGAGCTTTTAGAGTTGCTTGACAATTCTCTTTCGCTTAGCTTGAGTACATTTTTCACATTTCTGAAACAGGCACACAAGAGGTTATGTTTTTTATTTAATTTATCTACCTGCGAAAGCAAAAACAAAGTAACTCACGTCATAGGATTCATTTTGACTCATTATATTTTTACAATTCGATTAAATCTAGTTGTAATTTATTACTTAATTAAATAAAATTCACCGCCAAACATTTTCTAAACAACAAACTCGATTTGAAGAAAGAAACACGAAAGAAAAAGACCACAACACAGACCAAGCAAGTAAATAAATAGAGCAAGTAAAAAGCACAGAGGTAAAAAGTAAAATGTCAAAAATATTTTTTTTAAATCAATGCTGAGTATTTCTGAGGCAAAGAACATATACATATATGGTGATACAGCCCTATAGAACCATTTTCAGCCCCTATGTCTGTATTTTTGTCTGTCTATCTCTCTGTGGCATTGGATTTTAATGAAGATTTTTTATTTGAAGTTTACTTAGTCGGAATGGTTCTTGCTATGTTTGATGAAAATCGGGTACCTACCTTTCTAAGTTTGGATTCACTGGATCGAATAGCAATGATAAAAACTAGCCAAATGAAAGTCGGGTTCCGTAATCTCTGATTCAATTTTAACCCAGGATGTGGCAAAACTTTTTATTTTGTATTTCGTATTTGTCTTGGCGTTTTCATATTTTTGTTTTAAAAATGGCACCAATCGTCTTTAGTTACATATCCTTACTGATATTATAAATGCGAAAGTAACTCTGGCTGTCCGTGTGATACCTTTTCACGACTAAACCACTTCTTTTTATTAATATAAAAACCTTAAATCAAATCTAAAGATTAAAAATAACTAAATAAACCAGGTCCGCGTGGAATAGTGGCAAGAATACTGGCTGCATTTCCCCGCTGAATCGCGATGCTGATTCGTTGAGCGAGGAAGGAGGTAGGTTAGCTACTTACTTTTTTCCTTTTATTGTGCATTTGCTGTTTCTTGATCTTCTTTTTTATTTATATCGATGCCTTGATCCATGTAATAACCATACTTTTAAGTAAAAGTCTAGAAAATATGTATCTTACTTATATATTCTTAGTTTTAAGGGTTTATTTTTTAATTTACCAGAGGGTAGTTATAAGCGTTCTGGATTACTACCCTGTGATGACAAAGAACATAAGTTGTGTTGTGTACATATCTACTAAACACCTGTATGCTTCATGAACGAACTGTTTGACGTCATAGTTTAGCGCATGCGTCCCCAATCATCCCTTTCAGGATTCCTCGGCGTCATATCAGAACGCGGTAACTCGCCAGTCCTGTTGAACGTGTTTTTTGAAACGAAAAATAAAGGCAAAAGTGTGAAAACCAACGGTAAGTCTTTTTATTATTACGAAAATAATTAAGTTTTGATTTTATATTCTTTATTTTAATATTTTATTTTTATTATTTACTTATAATATCTACTTTACTGTTTTGATACTTAAACTTTCATAGTTTCCGCTTTTTTATATTTGTTCAGTTTTTATTACTGACACTGTAAAATTGTTACTTCTTACGTGGAGAAGAAAGGTTGTTTGAATTTTTAACAGTTTTGTACTTAGTTTTGTCTACTAGATAATAACACCGAGTTTTAAAAAAGTATGATCTTCTTTAAATTTTGAACAAAACTAAACACCATCACGGCCTAGCGGCGTGGCCAGAGACACTGGTAACAATGTCCAAATCTAGCGAGTTGTTCATATTAAACAGAACAGGTGGCAAGCCAGCAAGTAATAAGCAATTTATCTGTACCTACTTATACTTTAATTACAAACTTCGCCATTATAATTTAACAATAATCATAGGTATCATGCCTATTGCTGAGGAATTTGGAGAATTTAAATACATACTGTAGTAACTTTCGTTATGACAATGTACAAAATTCCTAGGTATTTTATTCAGGAACTTTTAATTATATTGCGTCATTCCTAATTAGATAAGTTAACCTAATACCTTCTCTGCGAGAACCAACATATTCTCTTAACTTTGCTCTCCTGTTCTACCTGTGGATTTCTGGTGGATAGTGTAAATATGAAAAATCTGTTTGGCACCCACTTTGTTTTCAGTTTTTTGTAAGAAAACTTTTTTCGTTAGGTAGAGCAAATTTTTTTGTAAGGTTTTTTCATGACGGAAAATCGGGGCAGAGAAGGGGCTTGTAATAATTTACAGTCTTGCATTTTTGTTTACGGTGGAAAACTCACTATTTTGAAAATGTCAAAACAAAGTCATATAATTTCAGACCGTGACCTATATGTCAGTAAACATCATAAATTACTAATTTGACGCGGGGGATGGTATTCTATTTACTTATGTATGTACGAGTTAGATTTGACACAGGCTAATCGTATATCTATGTTATTATATTTTGTTTGGTTGTTTGTTTGTTTTTCCTTTTTTCACGTCAGAAATCAGAACAAAGCAACTTTATTTTTGTAAAGATAGTTGGAGGGCCTTCGGAATCAATTTTTGTAACATTTCAAATAATTCCTCGGGTTGAGCCGTTTGTCTATCTATTTGTTAGTCATCATAACGGCATCGGCAGTGGCTGTAATTCGCGGTATATAAAAAAAGTAGTATAATATGTTATTCTCTGACCCCTAAACTACCACTATGCAAAAAAACATGTCGATCACGTGAAAAACGATAACAAATGTATCCCACGGGAACCATACATTTTTCCATGATAAAAAGTAACCTATGTGCTATTCCAGACTATAATCTATCTCTGAGCCAAATTTCACCGTTCAGCCGTTCTGGCGTGATTGAGTAACAAACATACATACATCCATACAAACTTTCGCGTTTATATTATTAGTGGGATTGTAGGCATGGGCGGGCGTATCAAGAATTTTGCGTACGCCAATGATTATATTACTACCAAAGGATATGTAAGCGTTTTTTAAGGACTTCACAAAAAAAGACGTTACTCAATTCGACCGTATATATGTATATATTATTATTTTTTATGTGTGTTCGCGGATAACTTCGTCGTTTAAGAACCGATTTTATGATTTCTTTTTTAATCGACAGATAATTCTTCCGGATTGGTCCCATTTTTATGTCATAAAAATTGGTACATTAGTTTTTCAGTAATTTTGAAAAAAACTGACTTTTAAGTCAATTATCAGTATCTCAATGAAATATGTACAGATTTTGACGACTTATTTTTTTAAGGATATAATAATTTCTCGACATTATCTCACAGACATATAACAAAAATCGGTTCAGTAGTTTTTCAGAAATTCAGTAATTTGTCTCTGTTTACGGCTGAAAATTATGTATCAGAGAAAAGCCTTAGCAACGGTTGCTATTGACACGAAGTTGTCAATTTTTGTATCGACGGTGGTCTAACGGCTAAAGGTATGGTATGGTATGGTGCAGTTCAGGATACAAATGGTTCAAATCCCATCCACAGCAGTATATATTTTTTATTTTTCCATTTTTTTTTTCTTTGCGTGATTATATTGTCTCTCAAGGCAGCAAAATCACTTAAAAGGGAAAAATAAATTAACTTTTAAAAAAAGTGTACCGACTTCAAAAATTTGCACTGAAAAGTAAGAAATAATAAATATTTCGTCGTAGAATTTGAAGACGGTTGGTGCCAAATTAAAAACAACTTACTTCCCAAATTCACTAATCTAGACAATTCATTAGGAACCTACGATCATCAGTACAAACATATATAATATTGAACAGATCTTTATCTTCTTAGATGTTTACTTAATTTTGTATTCTAATTTGGCACCAACCGTCTTCAAATTCTACGACGAAATATTTATTATTTCTTACTTTTCAGTGCAAATTTTGAAGGCAATACACTTTTTTTTAAAAGTTAATTTATTATCACTTTTAGTGCAGAACATTGTAGTATAATTAGGTTATAACTTTGTCTGAAAGTTTCAATTACGTAGGTTCTGAAATATCAGAGGTAAAAGGTAGGTAAGCAATTTATAGGTAGATACTGAAACTGTTTCAAATTCAATAGAAGGACTTTCCTTTGTTAGGTTCTAGTTTCCAGTTGGTTTACTCCATTTTGACTGCCAATGTAAATATTAGAAAGTGAGGCCATTATTTTGTGAATTTTGTATACTGGTATTTTGTGGAGATAAGAAGGGCACTTGTCATCGATGGACCATCACGGCCTTTGTACTTTGAGGTGTGTTCAGAGATAAAATGTGGCCTAAGTATATTTAATATTTGCCACCCATCCCCCACTCCGTTATTCAGGATAGATTTTATTAAAATCAAGTTTCATCCAGAACTGATTATTTTTCTTTACGGGTTGCCTTACAGCTCCCAAATGGTTCCAGGGTACCCAGTCTCCCTCGTTTAGCCAATGGTATTTGTGAGGTTATACCTAGATCACAATAAGCCTATTTTGGCTGCAGTGATACAGTTCTGAACAAGAGGCCATACCTAACGAGTGGCCAGTTCTGTTGAGATATATTTAGATGGAAACTATTTAGAAGTACATCAGTTTTTAATTCAAAAATACATTGGGATCGAAGCCGTGGTCTGTCTAAGTAGTTAATACCAGACGTCTTAACCACTCGGCCACCGACGCACCGAACTATCACTGCCTAGAATCCTTACAAATAAATTATAAATGTTTGTGTGTTTGTTATTTCTTTAACGTCAAAACAAATCAACGGATCGAGGTGTTTTTTCTTCAGAGATTTCATATCACATTTCAAAAATGTTCACGGGCGAAGCCGAGACAAAAACTTTTCAATACAAAAGTCATCAGCGATGGTGAAACAGTTCAAAGAATTTTTAAGGTCACGAAAATAAAATTATATCCAATGTTCAGAAATTAACACGGTCTGCCAAGGAAGTTAAATTAACACCTCATTAAACACTATACCAACAAAAATCTTCAATGTACCTTAGTAAAATTGCTAAATTAAGCGTTTAGGACGTGGAAAGTTCTTTCACCCAAGCAACAAGTGAATGGCCCGAGATTCTGTATTCTGGCGAGTCACCGGTTTCCTTCAAAATCCATTTTTGAATGATTAATTTGTAATCAAACACCTCATCCCTTTGAACTGCGGCATTGATATTTAGCTAACACGCCTATCTCCTCTTTTGATGATGAAAATTAAAGTTCAGTGTCTTGTAAATAAATTATTTTGGGTTCGGTTTGTATTTTGGTATTTTTCTTATATTTTATTATACTCATTTGACAAAAAGCTACCATTGAAAGGCTAAGAGGTACTTTGAGCGCATAGTGCAACAACAGGATTGCCATCTGCTATGGCCATGGCTACCAAAAAAATTAAAATGGCTCTCAATATTCCTCAACAGAGCTTTCAAATCTTTAAAAACTGAAATCTGAATAAGAATGACTTCTTCAGCCAAATCATGTTTTCCAAAATAGTCGAAATTGCTGAAACCCTTTTTTGTCGTTTGACCCAAATTATTAGGGTTATGTTACCTAAAAGTCTAAGGGAGGCACCCTTCTGTCACTAGAATGTCCATATATCTGCCCAACCTTCTGTCAAGCAAAGCTGTTATGAAGCAATTGAGATGAATTGACTTGGCGAACAGCTAACTTTAAAATAAGTCGATTTTTGTAATGCGCGCCGAATGTCAAAACCGAACTTATTTGGTGAGAGTTAATACCTACCAAAATTAATTTTGAATAACAGCTTAAAATAAATGAGCAGAAGCCTCAAATATTTGTAATCACAGTAACTAATAATAGAGCCTTTATTTGTGGGAAGCCTTCGGCGGCAAAACATTATTACAATTCAATTTTGTTCTGACTATATAAACAAAAATGAAACACGAAGAGAAAAGTAAATTGAATTATCATACAAGGGCTTATTTTGTTATAAATATAATTATCGAAAGCTTAAACGAAATAATTTTACCTAGAAAACAAATTCGACAACATTTTGTACACAAAATTCACTTCAGATTCATCAAAAATAAAATAAATAAATAAAAGTCATACCTAGATATAAACAACAAGATATTTTGTTTAGATCTATGATGAAAGTTATTAGTGTATAAATTATATTAACACCTTTATACCTTTTTGAGGTAGACAGAGACTAGGGTCGACCTTCACATAATATTATGTTGCATCCCCAACAATAAAATTCATAATATGGAAATAAATAGTTGAAAATAAATTAAACACACAAATTATTCTTCAAATTACTCGTAACATACATATATATTATTTTCGTATATTTCTTCTACTTCTTATTTTATAATGGCTCTATCAATGTTAATCTATGATTTGCCGATGTCAAGTATTATGGACGTCACAGTAACAATAGCCGGTAAATCGGTAGCTAGGATGTTCCCGCCGACTGTGATATGTCTTCAATCAACGATCACAACTATTACAGCGCGGACGGGATTAAACTGGATTCCCCATCACGTTTTTACTAGCATAGTTTAGATCGATTGTCAATTCGGTGGATTTCCTCTGGTTGTTACAAATGTTGCTATGTGTTACAGAACCCTAATTTTTAGATGGAATTGGTTCAGAAGTTACAGAAATTACCTCCTACTCTAGATCGATGCCTCCTACATACAAAGAAACAAACAAATTTTACCTCTTTTTTACAAAACTCAGTCTTTCGTCACAATCCTGCTTGCTAAATCAATTATCACATTGGATAAATTACCCATTTCGTATTATAACATTACCACATGTATTTATCAATATTGCGCGAGAGGTTAGCGGGGGCAAGGAAGGCAAAAAGGGGCTACCAATCTGGGTCACCAGAGCGAGCTCCCGCAAAACCCACTGACACAAAAACGATATTCCAGACTGAAATTCAGTTAAACATTGCAATTACATTTACTGAGGCATGTTGCACAGTAGGCGATGGCCTACTTTCACCTAATTAAGAACTCTGAAATTGTGTCAGGCTTGCATCTGTTCATCCAATTAGGTCGTCCTGATTATTCATTTTCTGTCGTGATAAAGAGTAAATTTATCTATTGACTTGTATCAATAACAATTCAATAGATGTAGTATGCCGGCGCTCTACTACGTAGATTGGTAAATGTCGTGATTAGAACGAGACCAAAAAGTTAATACATCAGTGTGTGATGATACGACCTTATTTTCCTGGCCGCTTACAAGCTGGCCATCATAAATAGCATTTATTTTGATTTTAGAACACAATATTGTTCATTTTAATTCAATAGAACATTGTATGTTATTTTCAAATATTCGATGTGTGGAACCTAAATTAAAATTTTACTCATTCCTTCACAAACTGTTGACTTAGGCAGTTACTCTGCCAATTGTAAAATTTATTATATTTCTATTTTATCAACTAAGTAAATAACTATATAAAATGTATTGAATCAGTATTCAAGAACTAATATATATTTATATAAAAGGAGCGCAAATAAGTATTGTAAGTATTTTTATCATACTTTGTATTGTGTTACTTCAATAGCTTAACGCCCTGTAGTAATGTGTAGTTCATTTTTATTACAGTGCGCTCCTTCTCCTTGGCTCCTTTCTCCTTTGACGGCTCCTTTCTCCTTTGACGGCTCCTTACGGATCCTTTTACTGGTTGTTCTTTTGCTGCTTGTTCCTTCCTTGTTAATTCGACCAATAAACGAATGGTGAAAGTTTACTACGAGTTTTCCTGCTATACCCATCGACCCATCCAGGCTACCCCACACCCGACAAGTGTGCGTGTAAATAGGTCTAACTGTGTAATTTTGTGGATTTAGTAGTGGGCCACACATTGGTCCGGCATGGCACCGAAAATTTCCCATTCCGGCCGCCGTATGATCTAGGCGGACCGTTCGTTACAAGAATTGGACGAGTCTGTGGTCGGTTTCGGTAGACCGCACGGCGACGCGCCGGGGATTGGACGAATGTGTGGCCACCTTTAGATGAGTTACATCCAGGCACTGCATATTTTTTGCACATAATCACGTCTAACTAAACACTAAATTATACTTTAAAACAGGATATTTTACAAAAATAAGCGAAATTACGACTAACGCTAGGCTGTTACAGGCTGTTAGAGTTATTAAAAAACGATCTCGTCTATCTGTCTCGCTTTAACATACAACGCGCTTTCTCTTTTGCATTGCCAATCTAGTAGAGCGCCAGCGCGACTACACTACATCTATGATTCAAACTAACATGCAATATATGAAACCAAATAATAATAATATGTTCTTATACTACTTTATAATAACTCAATTTCAATAAATCATAACCAATCGTCCATATACTCAGTGAAAAAAAAAATCACTGGGCGTAGCTTTATCAAGAACACATCTATTTCATTGACATTCGTCGAATCCCCGGCGCGTCGCCGTACGGTCCACCGAAACCGACCACAAACTCGTCCAATTCTTGTAACGAACGGTCCGCCTTCATCATCCGGCGGCCGGAATTGGAAATTTTCGGTACGATTCCGGACCAATGTAGCTAACAAAATGCGCACTTTACTCATCTGTGGACGGTTACCATCGCTTTTTGATAGTAACCAGTTAGCTTCCATGCTTTATTCCCAATAAGTGCAGCGACATCCTAGCAGCGATCACAGAGATAATGTATCAAATATATGGCAGCGGCAGGATTGCCTTGCGGGCACCTGGCTGAATGTAGACTTTATTACAAGTGTTCCTGGCCGCACACCCAGGTATAAATGCCATGATGATGTGTTTGTTTGTTTTGAAAATTGTTATCCAATGATTCCAGGTCGGTTGAGGTTTTTATTTTCGCTAGAATAGTGAACTTGAATACCTGGAAGTAATAATCTCTTTGGCACAAACATAAGCTTGCTAACAACTGTAAGCTTGCCTGAACAAGTAAGTCCCCTTGCAATGTACAATAAGCATTCTTCTCACTTGGACATGTTCTGCATGTCCAAAAACAACATCAAAAAACAGTTTATTAATTCATATGTGGATGGTTAGCACATACACACATAACGCTGGACAGTCTGAATTTTTGTTTTTATTTTTCCAAGTTTTTTTAGATTTTGATTGTAACTTTTATTTGGACATTTTTTGATTTATTTTTGGTTGTACCTACTTATTGACTTTTAATTTTGATTATTGTTTAATATTGCTTTTATTTTGTTCTTTTAATTTGATGCGTGATCTAATATAATTTATATAATGTCTCCGTACCTAATGTAAGGTCAACAAATTGGAAATCCTTTTTGTGGCAGTATGTTTTGCTTATTTTTCAAAATGTTTTGTTGTGTGGAGTGCTGTGGATTTTGTTATCCCTTATTAATATAAATGCGAATGTAAGTTTGTTTGTTACGCTTTCACGCAAAAACTGCTTAACCGATCATCATGAAATTTTGCACATATATTCTTGGAGGTATTAGAAGTAACATAGGATACTTTTTATTATCACGGCATGACGACGGGAACGGGGTGGGCAGAGGTGAACATGACAAAAGCTATGTATGAAGTGTCAACATTTTGAAATTAGAAGTCGTGGGAAACAGCTATTTCTAATATGTTTATACTAGCTATCCACCCCGGCTTCGCGTGTGGACAATATTAAAATCTAATATATAAAATTCTCCTGTCACAATGTTCGTTCCCATACTCCTCCGAAACGGCTTGACCGATCCTTATGAAATTTTGTATGCATATCCGTTAGGGTTGAGAATCGGACAACATCTATTTTTCATCCCCCTAAATGTTAAGGGTGGTCCACCCCTAAATTTTTTTTTATATAGGGTTAGGGGTACGGGTAGGGGTAGGTGTAGGGGTAGGGGTAGGGGTAGGGGTAGGGGTAGGGGTAGGGTAGGGGTAGGAGTAGGGGTAGGGGTAGTGCGGGCAAGTCAACGTTTGGGCAGGACAACGTCTGCGGGGTCCGCTAGTAAATAAATAAATAAATAAAAATAAAAAAAAAAAAAAATTTAAAACTTTTTTAATGATTCAATTTAATTAGAGTTGGATTAAGTAGGTATTGTTTTATACCTAACCTTTGGCTTTTCAAACTAGTGGAAGAAAACGGTATTTTTTATGATATTATGAATTTTATGTAGCTGGAGTATATACATATAAAGACAATTCAAATCCGTTTCACGTACAGGGTAGTTAGTGCTGTACACAGCTGCGGAAAACGCGCAAATACTCATCGTTGATTAAGGATCATGAATTTGCGGCGTTTGCAGTAGAAACAATAGGGCCCTAGTCTTCCGGTGCAAAATTATTAAAATTCGAAAATACAAAAAGGTTGACTCTCGCCTCTGGTGACCCCAGAGCTGGTGCTTACTTCGCTCAAAGAGTATAGCCGTGCAGTAAATCAGTCAGCATCTTGGGCACCATGCCACAAGTGGAAGATTTAGAAGGGATTTTTGTTTAGTTTTAAGTTCTTTATTTATTATTGTGAAATTTCAGTATATAATTATTATAATTATCGTTTTAAAATGTTTGGACATAAAGTGTATTTTTTGACTTGGCTTATTTGATAAACAAACTTTGTATTTCTTTTTATTGTAAAATGTTTAAATAATAGTTAAAAAAATATTATTTTTAGTTCTGCAAATGTAAAATAGGTTAAAAATTAAAATTAATTAAATGTGTAAATAATTAAATTTATATAGTGATATGTTCTATCTTTGAGTATATACCATAGGAGACGTGAAGCTTGTAAATCACCGAACAATTTTTTCTGCCACTTTGGGGGGGGGGGGGGGTGAGGTAAACACCTAGTACTAGCCCCTGTACCAATGTATTATTTTGTTATTATGTATGTATTTTCCTAGAGCTCTGTCTCGCGACACAAAACGATACCAACGAAATCTAAGTTAACTTATTACTGCGCACCTGGTCAGTTTCACTGGTCAAAGGGGGAAAAATTGGCGAAAGGGGGAGCCCGTCTATGGCCCCTCCATAGCCTTAGTACTCTATGGTTACTATGGATTTCCTGGGAATAAACGAATTTAAATTGATTATTAAAAAAAAAGGTATAATTGTCTTGACTAAATGCTTTGTTTATCAAATAAGACAAGTCAGTGAAAAATACACCATCACGGCTTTTATGTTTTACGGCATGGCCAGGGTGTGGTATTATAAAAGTTTTATTTTGGAAGTTGCGTGAATTATTTTTAACTCATCTGTAGCGAATTGGATAGAACTTTCTTACAAATTGTGCGAGTTTGTTTAGAAGGCCAAGGTTGTCAGGTCTTCAACAACTTGAAAGAAGCGAAACTTCCTAATTTTACATACTCTTTGTTTTACTGTCTATTTCATTATTTTTAGTTAAATACCGACATAACTAAAATGAGGAAAAGTTGTTTACGCTGGTTTGGACATTATGAAAGAATGAAGGATGAAAGACTGTCTAAAAAGGTTTATATGGCTGAAGTGAAAGGAAAGGTCGGCAGAGGACAACCTAGGTTTGCTTTTATTGAACATATAAAAACAATATTAAAAGTACTCACAATCGCCGATCATTATGAAAGGTATGATTAATTAAAAAGAAGCGAAAGAGGTATGTCAGGACCGTAGCAAATGGTATTCGATTGTCTCTGCCTACCCCTCTTGGGATAAAAGGCGTGATGATAGATAGATGAAACACAAATACATATACCTACATTGCGAATTAATATGTTAAAAACCATTAATTGTACCCCAAAAATATATTCTTGTGAAATTGCCCTCGAGTCTCTGTAAACATGATTTGGTATCAAATATAGACAAAAGCTTAATAATAATATATCATTTGTAAATACAGGAAATTAGTACTTAAGTAAATATTAGAGTAATTTGTACGTAGTGAGAATATTATTATGTTTGAATATAGCTATTTGAACTCGGCTTCGTTTTAAATCGATCCCAAACCTTTGATTTCACATCTTCAGTTCTTGCACCCATAGGTGACAAACCTAGTTTTTTGTGCTCCTAATTTTGTGTTAATAATGTGGACTTCCAGAACCATTGTTCAATTCACGTCAATACTTATTTGTATAATAAATAATATGTATTTTCCTTCATATTATGCACATTGCACAACCAACCTTTGTTCGAAGGACGAACACGAGACTAAGAATTTATCTTGGAACATTCTATTGCGCGTATAAAATCCCTGAACACAAACTAGAACTACTGTGCATTAGCAAGGTTGATTGCTTCTAAAACACCTTCATGAATGCATTAAGGATCTACACTACAGTATAATTAAATAGGGGAAAAGATAGTGGTGCAAATATTTAAACGAGGCACCTTCATACCTTGCTGTGTACTGTGCTGTGACACCAGTAACATTGTCCACATTTTGCCAACTGTCAATATTTAACAGAACTGGTGACAATTTATAAGCCTGTAGCTGCACTTAATGGACCTAGATGTGTGCATGGTTTCTTCTTTTTAAGAGCCTTTCGAAGCACAAGAAGTCGGTGGTAGCACACATTCCTTAAGTTTGGTGCTTATCATCTTGGACACCCTGGGTCCTATCGACTGTTTTTTTTTTGTTTACAGACGTCAAGATGTTGGTTTTCAAAAGCACTTTCTTGTTGGGGATGCTGATGGTAGCTACGGTCAACGCAGCTCCTATAGCTTCAGAAGGTAAGTTTTATTATTGTTTACCTATCTATATTATAATTTAAAAACTTACTTAGAGGATTTTCCATCTAAATATACCTCAACAGAACTGATCACTCGTTAGATATAGCCTCACAAATTCCATCGGCTAAAAAAGGGAGACATGTCTTCCGTTGGGTACCTACACTGGGACCGATAACACCCGTGAGGAGAGAGAAAAGAGATAGAGAGAAACTATCAAATTTTTTGTAGAATCTGTGTGAATATGGCTCTGAAATTTTAAAATTAATTTATCTACAACACTTTAAAGCAGTCTGATTTGAATGAAATATTATTTAAACAAATTCTTTCTTTATTTTCACAGTAGCTTAATAAAATCATTGAACAATTACTTATCAAAAGAAACGGAAAATTGAAGCATTATTGTCACAAACATTTCTTTTTCCCTTTCATGTTCAAACGAATGGCCCTACACAATAATATAAAATATAATTCTGCCACGAAGACTTCTTTCAACCGAACTTCAAAAGAAGGAGGCGGTTCTCAATTCGTCGAAATCTTTTTTTTATGTATGTTCCCCGATTACTTGAAAACACCTGGACCGATTTAAAATTTTTTTTTTTGTTTGAAAGGTCAGGATCTGATGATGGGATCCTGGAGATACCGAGAACTCTTCAATTTTTATAGGCACACTTGAAGTGATTTGGGTATTTTTTTATAGTGACTTGTGAATTTGCTTTCGGAAAGCACACTTTTCAGTACCTACGTAATTTTTGAAGTCGGTACACTTTATTTTAAAATTATTTTTATTACAAAAGTCGTCCTTGTATATACTTTATATATACTTATATATATATACTTTTATATATACTTTTTTTTTTCTTTTTTCTTTTTTTTTTTTTTCTTTACGGGTTGCTTTTACAGCTCCCGAAACCGTGTTACGGTTCCAGGGTACCCAGCGGAAGACCAAGTCTCCCTCGTTTAGCCGATGGTATTTGTGAGGCTATATCTAACGAGTGGCTAGTTCTGTTGAGATATATTTAGATGGAAAAGCCTCTAAGTGTGGTTTGTCGGATTATGTACATAAGTTTTTAATTAAAAAACCCATGTATACTTTTGGTGTCATAATATCATAATGAAGAAATTTGTTGACAAGAGTACTTAGTTGTAATATATTGTTAAAGGTTATTATCCTGCAGCTTTCCGCCCAGAGCCATTTCTGAAATCGGATTTTTTATTATACATAATTTTGTTATATCTCTGCCGGATTAGACAGCATACGCCATGAAAACTCGCTGAGTCTAACTTTTTCCCTAACTTGATTAACCTACACTGTTAATGCTCCTGAACATCCTTCCCGGTGAATAGTAAATCCGCAACCGTACAGTAGTTTCGGCATGAAAAGGGCACAGACAGACAGACGCGTCGGGGAACTTTGATCTATAATCTATCTATCTATCTACCATCACGCCTTTTATCTCAAGAGGGGTAGGCAGAGACAATCGAATGCCATTTGCTATACGGTCCTGACATACCTCTTTCGCTTCTTTTATATTCATCATACCTTCCATACATGCTCGGCGATTGTGTGTACTTTTAATATTGCCATTGATCAATTCATTTTTATATGTTCAATAAAAGTACACCTAGGTCGTGTTCTACCAGCATTTCCTTCATTCATGACTGATCATATAAACCTTTTTAGACAATCTTTCATTCTTCATTCTTTCAACGTATCCAAACCAGCATAAACTACATTTTCTAATTTTAGTCACAACATCATTTTTCACTCCGCATTCTTTTACGTCAATACGCTTTATATGTAGTGATAGTACCAAAATTTATTTTAAAGATATTTAAATTCTAATTTACAAAGCCTAATATTTAAGAGAATACCAATTAGATTACGTCAGAGATATTCGCCGTTACGATCCTTCGTAGATTCTTGCGGAGGTGTACAGACTCAATTTTGTTAAATATTCATCAAGACATTCATGTCGCGATAATGAACGGGGACTGACGCTAAAATATTTATAGGACTATTCGAAATGCTTTGCTGGTTTATGTATGAAAAGAATTAATAGCTTTCTGAGGTGGTGAATTTGATTTGGTAACACACTTTCAGCACGTAATGTCGTTTGGTACTTCACTCACCCACACAGACCACCAAGATTCAAATAAACAAAGGCGTGTGGATGTGTATGTGTGTGACAGATCGTTTCGGTCATCGAAATCAACCACAAATGCAACGATTTGAAAACGTGGGCCGCGCGTACAAGAATTGGACGAGTCTGTGGTCGGTTTCGGTGGACCGTACGGCGACCGGCCGGGGATTGGACGAATGTGTGGCCACCTTTAGGATGCTTACGTCTGTTAAAGAAGCGACACATCTAAAAATTAAGTGCAGCAACAGGCTTGCCACCTACATTGTTACTGCAATGATCTCTCTAACCATACTACCGCAAGGTATGAAAGCCTTGAAATTGTGTGTGAAAAAATCAAACAAGCCATTAGACACTACACGTATGGAAAAAATTAGACGTTATAGAAATAACCTGCTACTCATGGACGTAAAAAAGGAGAGGACGGATCGCCGCTAAGACAAAAGTGAAGCAACCAAGTTATGCCAGTTTCATTGTAAATACGAGCCTCACGCACACATTCTCATTCGGTTATGCTGATCAACCGCCATTAATAAAATAAAAAACAATGTCGTATTGTGGAGTAAAATTATGCAAAAACAACTCCATTACTCATAAAAAATCTCAAGGAATCACATTTCATAGGTAAGTTAGTAATTTACAACTTATGCTACAATTTAAAGATATATTAGAGATAAATAAAATCGGTAGCACACATGCACGCTTGGTGCTTAACTTTTGCCTTAGCGGCGATCCGTCCTCTACTTTTTTACGTCCATGCTGCTACTATTCAAAATTTTAACTACTAAGTACGCATTTTTAAATTTTTTTTTTGTATTTGCAAATATAAGATAATTATCTTATGTTCTTATTGTATGACTCTAAATTCGCGGACAAAATGCCCGGTGTTTTGACTCCTTTGTAAGGCTTGCATGGGGTAAGGTCCAACACGTAGATGCCCTTTAGAGTGTTTAATTTAAAGTGTTGTGGGCGTGGCTAGCACCAGTCGGGACCTATCTATGAAAATGCACTCACAGACAGGCCCCATCAGGTGTCTGGACTATTGCAGAAATAAAATTTAATTAATTGGTGGTGAGATTATGAGAAATAACATTATTGTAATATAACATTTTGATATAAGTGCGGAAATTATGTCATTACTTCACGAGTCCCGAGCGTAGGTAGGCATTCGGATGTCAAAAATAGACTCTTTGGTAAGTATGTATGCATACATTAGGATACCTTTGTCTACGAATTGGAACCAAAGACCTAGCATTGTAAGTTTTTTTTAAAAAACGAGTGAGTCTTACAGTAGCCCATATGATGTGTAACATCTGACATCTCACCTTAGTAATAAGCAACATTAACATTATATCCTGAAAACATTAACACTTCATACACAACACTGTAGTTTAAGCGCACAGCTGAGCTCCTTCTTTATTTCCCTTTCTCTTTCTCGTCACACACACGCACACCATGTTGGCTGACAGTACCAACCTCTCGGTAAATGGATTGGTATCATCTGACGGCTAACTATTGGACAAATCAAGTAGCGCGCGCTTCCCCGCCTTCCTGTTACACACTTCCGTCCCCTTTTCACGAAATCACTCCCACAGATTGCAGGAAAGCGAGAGGAAAGATGTTACACATCAAAACAGGAAAGTAAGAAGCACAAGTGCGCGAAATGTAACATCCCGCGCTATACACAGCTACGTAAAGTACCACTTTTCGAGCAACTGTATTGAAAAATATATTATATTATAAACTTCTCAACATTTTCACATAGTCTCGAAGGTTTCGCTAACATTACAAGAAAACGTTAAATCATCGTGGCCTAGTCCCAGAATATTTGACACAAAATATGTGATGTGATTGATTTATTACTGTGCTCTAGTTTCGAAGTAATTATAGTGTCTCCAATCCAATACATCTTTAGGAAGACTTTACTCGAAAATATTGCTTGTTCAGTGTTTTAGATTACAGACAGACGCAGGGACTTTTATACTATGTATTGATTCTGTTACATACCTCAACTGAGCTGGCCACTCGTTAGGTATAGCCTCAAAAAAACATTGGCTAAATGAGGAAGACTTTGTCTTCCACTGGGTACCCTGGGGCCAGGAACGGTTCCCGAGAGCTGTAAGGCAAACCGTGAAGAATGAAAAAAACTGAAACACTTCTGAAAACGAAACGTCATGAATATTATAAATTAATCTTCTGGGCCCTTTCATATCACTACACACTGACACTTCCGTGCCCTTAATATGTAGCTGCTTATCATTCATGAGTTTATTACCTGTCTTGTGTAGAGAATATACATTATGCAAGTAATTTTGTTAACAAATTCGTTGATCTTTCGACAAACAAGTTTTTTTGATAATATTGAAACACACCATCACGGCGTTTATCTGTTGCTATCAAAATTAACGCTGAATTTAGATGTCCTTCGAAGCACTTTATACTCCTGGAAACCTTGTTCCCGCCCCAGGCTCCAGCGAATACAAGATTTCCACATGTAGCTAGCTGATCACACTACAAAACAGAAAAATATGTGTTACTTTGTTGTACCTAAGTATATTATTTAAAAATAACCAGACGCTGGGTGCAAACTCGTTCAGTTCTATATACAATGAAATTATACCTTGCATGCAGTAAATAACAAGTTAGCACTAATTTAGGCCTCTTTTGAAGTGGTATGGCACATACTATCTAAGTTGGTTGCGCAAAATACATTTATTATTCACAAAGGAGTAGGAGTTTGTATAGAGAAAATAGTCATGCTACGTTATGTCACTCGTCCCCTCTTAAAAGCTTCGTCCCACGCAAGATAGGTATCAAGAGTGTACCTACTTTATGAAGCAACTGCGATATTTCTCTCTTGTTATATAACAATTCGAGTGAGAATCTATAAAGCGATTTCCAATTTAAAATTGTGTAGATTTTAACCGACTTTAAATATATTTGGTCTCCTTAACTCGACGACTGAGCGCATATTTTACATGAGGCAGGAATTCGGTTACTCGTGCCATCCCAGCTCCAGGAAGCTGATGAGCTCCTGAAGGTGCCCACTCATTTGTCCAATCGCCGGCGCGCCGACGTACTGTCCACCGAAATCGAGAACAGACTCGTCCAATTCTTGTACTTAATGGTCCGCCTAGATCGCCTGGCGGCCCAAATGGGAAATTTTCGGTGCGATGCCGGACCAGTGTGTGGCCTCCTGCAGGGTCCCCGGGGCATCGAGATGAGCAGCCCTGTTCTCAGTCAAACCTGCACACTCCAGAAGAATCTAGGGGACCGTTTCTTTAGTCTTCATACATGCTTTGCATAGTGGACTGTCTGTAATGTCTATATTAAAAAGGTGTTTATTAAAAGGTGAATCTCAATACGTAGACTAAATTTCCCATTCCGGCCGCCGGATGATCTAGGCGGACCGTTTGATACAAGAATTAGACAATGGAACCCTAAGCGCGCGAGTCGTACTCAACTATTAGCCAATTATTTTAAAATTATTTCATATTAATTTATCTTCATTGTTTTTTGTAAATGTTTATTTGAATTCGAAACAATATCTTACAAGCTACCTAATAATTAAAACTGTCAAAAGTTAAATAGGCTACTATAGAAGTACAAAAATATAATTGGTTCAGTTTGCATATACTTAACTAAGAAAATCCCAAAGCAGTTCAGACTGTGATATTGAAAGTTCATAACATCCATATTTGTTTGGATACGGGCGTGATTACCGATCTGTGAAAACAAATTTTATGGGCGCTTGAGTGAAATTCGAGATTTATTTTCCGTTCCGCATAATTCATATATTTTCGATATATTTTGAACTAACGACCGGCCTCGGCTTTTCACGTGTAGAAAAGTCGTTTATGAAAAATTGCTTCTTCCCAAGGGAATAAGATATATGCATGGCATAAAAAGTTGCCTATGTCACTTTCAGGCGCTCCCTGGGCAAAACTATATCGACCAGTTGCTCTGTTGTGGCCTGAAAGAAAAACAAACAATAGTAGTTTATCTACTCTTATATCGTAAAGTCTCTATTACAAAATCGAATTATACTTCATAATGATATGTTTTATATACACGCGTCTGTAATGTCAAACTTCGATACTGTACCGAAGTTTTGATACAAAAACGATATCATTACGATATCGTTTTGTTTTTTTTTTAAATGCAGAAAGGGCAGAGGATTTTTCTTATACAGCCACATTAAACTCTATGAAAATATCGACACGCGCATGTACGAGTCACTGGACAGTTAACGCGCATGCGCAGTAGGTAGGTAACCGCGGTTTGCAGTCAAATTCAATTTTTTTTATTTATTGTTTCACATAGATAGTATGGTGTAATAATAATATGGTGTCACAAAACAGTGTTCTCTATGTGATGCCTATTAAGGCGTACAATATTTTAACCTATAACCTATTCAAATTCTATCTATGTCTACCTATGTCAAATTATCTTTCAAATAGTCATTTACTGAGTTACATTTTCTCCAAAAGTAATCTTTTCAAACTATTTTTAAATAATCCCAATGTCAATTGTTTACATTGGTCGGGTAGATGGTTGTATATGCGTATACCCATGTAGTATGTGTTACATTGTGAAATATGGAGTCTCATTTTTTTTTCAGTCAATTTATTTTGTACTATTGCATGGGATTAGATAAAGTAGTGTATGAACGGGCACATAACTTGGAATTAAAACACTCGTGGATGCTATTATTAATTCCACTTGTGTTTTAATTACCCCTATTATGATAAAGGTTGTATCGCAAATCAAGTTGTTAATGTATAATCCTGGCTACTTGGTTGTGCATGTGCAAGTAGTCGCCGTTGGCAAGACGAGAACAACCGGAAATAACATGCCTGATTGACTCTCCGGGACGGTGGCGTGCAGTCCTTCATGATGTATTTCCGGTAGTTATTCGTCTTGACAACTTCGTCCATAACTGCACAAGAGATCACTGAAGCGTAGCCAGAATACTTTTTATTATTATAATCTTTATTTAATTTAATTTCTTTAATTTATATTTTTACATATTTATATATTTAAAAAAAAACATTATTAGGTACTATTCTATTTATTTAATTATTATATTAGATTTTCCAAAATAAAAACGCTTAGCCTTTTGCTTCGAGTAAGAATTGAATCCGGGGCATCATAATATTATCCCCTGTATGAATTTCTTTTTTTTTTGACTGACTGACTTAGTCGTAGGGGCGGGGCCATACGACGCAATCGGTCTCGTGGCTGCGTTTTATTTAACGCTAGCCATTTAGAGAAGGTACCATTCACTTCTACCGGTCATTCCTGAAGGGAATGGCCAAACCTAATGTGAATGGTACAAGGAGCCGGCCGGTCCGACACCTTGCAAGGTGAGAGTGGGGTTGAGGACCCCTTGACCTGAGGCAGTGATGCTGACCTCCAACGGTAAGACTGATTTTACCAACGTTTTGGAAATGAATTACTAAGAAGAAACGTCAAGAAACTTAGTAATTCCTATCTGACCTATCCATTTCAGTAGCTAGTCCTAGGTAATTCGATAACTTCCTATTTCTAGTAGGGGATCGACTGTGTGAGAGGGGATGAAATTTCTACTACAGTGAACATTCTATATTCATATCCTGTTTAGTGTTTCAGAAGTTTGAATTTATGTATGAGCAGGTTCTAAAGTCCGAAGTCTAGCAAACTAGATCCTTCGAGACCTCAAGTGTTTGTGTTTGCATTAATTAACAGTGTAAAGTTCAGTGGGATTAATCTAAAATAGATGTGTTGACAATGGATAACAACTTTAAACTAAAAGCTATCTTATTTTGGAAGGTCCGTCTTGAAGTTCCCATTTTTCCATTCATTCCCGTTCATCCTAACTAATATATACTAATATTAAAGCTAGTTTGTTTGTTTGAACGCGATAATCTTTGGAACTACCAGTCGGATAAGAAAAAATATTTTTGTTAGGCTATTCAAAATTACGCTATCTACCCTAAGGAGGTGATATGGGATGTAAACGTTGCATTCCCAATACAACGCGTACGAAGTCGCAGGCAACTGCTAGTAATATTATTAATATGACAGTATAGACTTAAAAAAGTTATATACAATTCTTTTAAATAATTACATTACTAAGTTGTTAGCCATTCACACAAAAACTATTAAATACTTTCTAATTTCTTTTCATTCTTATTTTAAAAATACTACTTTTGAGACACTTTGATCTTGTCCTAATAAATGAGGATGCCTTTAATGTTTTCCGCTGGGTACCCTGGGGCGGCAGATACGCTCGAGATAGTATTTCTCTAATTCGGAGAGAAATATATGAACTTTATCCGACCATGCACCAATGGGTTTTTATAATAAAAAAGTATTATCCGACAAACCGTACAAAGAGGCTTTTCCATCTACATAACTCAAAAGCGCTGGCCCCTCGTTAGGTATAGCCTCAAAAACTCTCTGGCTAAATGAGGAAGACTTTGTCTTCTGCTGGGTACCCTGGGGCCGGCAACGGTTCCCGGGAGTTGTAAGGCGTAATATATTTTTTTGGTGCTTAGATTTTTTGCCACGAGCGAGGTTCGAATCCTGGTCCCACCGGTTTCAAGCTATCGACTAGAAACTTTTTCTAGATAATAGTACTCTGCTAGAACAAGAACACAATGTGTTTCACCGTTTGTATTGTATATATCTATACTTCTATACTAATATTATAAAGAGGAAAGATTTGTATTTTTGTATGTTTGTATGTTTGTTACGAATAAACTCAAAAACTACTGGACGGATTTTGATCATTCTTTCACCATTGGAATGCTACATTATCCCTGAGTAACATAAGCTATATACCATCACGGCATGACGACGGAAACGGGGTGGGCAGAGGTGAACATGACAAAAGCTATGTATGCATATTTGCCAACATTCTGAAATAGTCACGTACGAAGTCGTGGGAAACAGCTAGTTTATAATATTAATCATGAAAGTTCACTGGAAACCGAATTTCCTCTAATACCAATTTTGTATTAATCAATTATTTTCTCTTACTTTCTCTAAATTCACATACCTCCGTAGATGTAAGTAGTTCTTCATTTCCCTTTAGGTTACATAGTTTCAGTAATAAAAATGTTCTCAGCTACGCCGTAGTCGATCAAATATCTACGAAAAGTAATAGTTTTTTGTCGTAGCCCGTAGGTCGTAGTACTCTGTGGAATAAGCAAAGTTCACGTAAGTGGCATTATATATTATATGCTGAATATTGATTTTAATTATTTATTTCTCTGACCTTTAAAATTTACCGAAATAGATTAGTTACATACAAATATCGCTATACCTTACGGAAACTGTAGGATGTGTTAGTCGTATATATTATCACTTATGTTTGGAATTGAATTCAGAGACTTCTAAGGATGGTCTTAGAAATCTTACGCTTGTTTGAACTATGGTATTTTCCATAGATTTTGTCTATCCCCTGTAGATTTTGTCTAACCCCTGTAGGTTTTGTCTACGCAGTCATACTCGCTCGGCTGGACCGATTTTGTTACTGCGCGATTAGATAGATTGATTTACGTGAAAGGTTTAGGTGTGTACATCATCATAGTATATATGCGTTAATGCTCGAGCGACGTCGGAAAGTTAATATACAAACACATTGTTATTTATTTTACTGAGACAGTTCCTATAGGGAATTCTTAAAGAAAATACACGAAATATCTCTTTGGTGATATTTGCTCTCCTTTATAGTAACCCCCTGCAAAGTTATACAGTGTTTTATCTCCCTCTAACAACTCTGTCAATTAATAAGATAAAGGGAGATTGTATAACGTTGTACAGCATTTATTAGTAAGGAAGTAAATTTCTTGTCAAGCGAGAACTTTTAAACTAATATATCTTATAATTTGTTTGTAATTTTTTTATCAATATGTACATTCTTATTATCTGTATGTGATCTTTTCACGTAGTAACTACTGAACGGATTTTATTGCGGATTTCACGAGTAAATAGGTCAATTTATGAGGAAGGTTTACTAGCATTAAGCATGGACCTATCACTTTTAGGAGCTGAGCATTAACAGTATAAGTCAAGAAAAAAGTTAGCTCCTGCGAGGTTTCCTGGCGTATGCTGTCGAATCCGTCCGTCAGAGATATAACAACAATATAATGTAGGAAAGAATTGTGTAGAATAAACTGATCTACAAAAGGTTACGAATAGAAATATAACTAACAGGTGCTTATATAAAAAAAATATCACCGCCTCTATTGAAAGGATAAAAATAAATTGTGTCATAAAATCGGATGCTCATACGAGATCTTCTACTAAGATATTATGTATCTATCTTCTGACGGTCACATAATGCAGTGAAGTGGAAAATATCCTTGAGTACCCTCTGCATAAATAGATATCAACCTAGGCTTGATTCGGTTTTTTAGAAGTTGAAATATGTCTGTATTAATTTTGTCTGTAGTCATTATATTATCTTATAAATAAAAATAAAATGCTGTTCGTAAGGTAAGCGCATCACTTGAGAACGGCTGTACATATTTGGTAATTTTTTTAAATGCTCGTAATAGTTTGAATAAGGTTTTTTGGGAAATAAAATATGGAAAAGTTGCGCTGAAAATTGGAAAAATTTAACGTGCTTTATTTCTATGGGATTTCTGTATGAAATCAAAACCATAATAGGGATGAAAGTTAAAATGGGCTCTACTAGACAGACAAAGATTCAGACGAGGCTTTTCAATCACAAAATAGCTCAATATGTCTCAAAACTATGATTAGCTGAACGGGAAAAACTGTACCTATATACTCTGTGTAGATATTTTAGCTTTATTTCAAACAATAGAAGCCTTAATTTTGTTTTCCAGCCCCTTTTGAATCTCTTCTCAGAAATAATCTATCTTGGAAAATTTGTAACAACTTAGTAGGCAGATCATGGCTATGGCGACAGCTGGGCGCGCCACCACTCCAATATAAAAATATTTATTTTGCTATTCCGAGATTGCAAGTAATAAGCAAACATGTGACGTAAATAAGTCGACTATAAAATATTGCCAAGTTTGCATACGTGTTTTATTGCGTTATTACCGGCGGCGTTTATCTAACAAATTATGAATGAACAAAGATGAGCCTTTGTTGAAGTATAGTTTAATTTTCTTTTATAAATCTAACTTTTATTTTTGGTAAAATAAAGCTACTGTGCGTTTTCTTCGGCTGTAACTGTATATAAATAAAATTATATGCTGTTCGTTGGTAAGCGCTTTACTTGAAAACACTTATTTATAATATAGATATATATGTAAAAACTATGTAAAAACAAGTTAAAAATTCGGAATTTGAATCTGCTTATTTCTTTAGGATTTTTATATGAATTCAAGACCATAAAGGGGATGAAAGTGAATAAAGGCTCTATTGGTGAAGCGTAAAGTCTGAGTAATCCTACCATCACAGCCTTTAGCCAAAGATGCTGGTAACAGTGTCCATATGTAGCCAGTTCTCAATACAAAATATGAAAGGGAAGATTTTAGATGAAGTACGAGATGTTGATTGAAATATTGGCCTGTTTGACTCGACTACAAATTGAAATATTGCGTTATCTAAGTCAGAATTAATTAGTTTACATACAAACGTTGATTTGAAAATACTAGGTCCTGTTTCCAGGTATTAATGAATTGAAAATATTGTTTTAACCTTGTGTGTTATCTTCAATTTAGTGGTGATAGATTGCCAAAACTAGTTTTTAAATATGCTCACGCTGGTAGAGTCCAATTTATCTTTCTTGTTTCGTTGTAATTTTTTCAGATTTTCATAATTCAACATACTTAACCAACAACCCTGCCCCGGCTTTGCACGGGTACAATATGGATTTACAGCAATTTGAATACGTACATAAATACCCTTATCTATTAGAGATAGATATATACCACGGACTTTTTTGTAGATCATTTTATTCTACATAATTATTTCCTACTTCATTTTGTTATAACTCTAACGGATTAGACAGCATACGCTTTGAAAACTCGCTAGGTCTAACTTTTTTCGCACCTTGATACAAATATACTGTTAATGCTCAGCTCCTCAATATGATAGGTCCATGTTTAATACTCGTAAACCTTCCCGGTGAATCAATATATGTAATGGTGAAAAACAGAACAAAATTCGTTAAGTAGTTTTTGCCTGATAGGGCATAGAAAGACAGATAGTGGGAATCCTAAGTTACTTTACCGTACCGGACTAAAAATAATATTTAGATTTCAAGCGAATTTATATTATGGAGCTATCATAATCCCGGGTCATAATAGAGCCATAAAACGTACAGTTATTCTAACAAGCAGACGAAAGTGTTTAATTTTATCCCCTTTGGAATTATTTTAATTTGAAGTTGAACAAAAGTTTTTGTGTAATTTAGGTTCTCTCTAATAACTAATTAAGTTTACCTTTGAAGCTAATATTGTATTTTGTCATATACTAGCGATTTAGGCCGGTTTCGCCCGATTAACATATGATTTTACAATAACTTACGCTCTGTTCATTATATGATGGTATGTCTGATAAACTATAAATGAAGAAAAAATGTTATTATTAATAAATTAACCTAACTAATTAGGTGTGATAAATCAATATTGAAATTTTCGATTTATATGCTGTTAAATATCTCAAAAAGAAGAGAAAATAAAAGTATATAATATATGCATTTTACCATGCTTAACATATTTATGGTTGCCAAAGATTGGCATGGACAGATAAACTAATGAAAAAAGTAAACGTATGCCAAAACGGAATAAAGAGAAGTGTGATTGCCGTCAAGAGAAAAGATAAAATAAGATTAGAAAAAATAAAAAACACAACTAAATCTAAAAACGCAAAAAAAGTCTGCAAGACTTTAAAATGGATATGGATAGGACATTATAATTTTAAGAGAGACGAAGGAGAAATGGACAAAAATAATAACAGAGTGGTATCCCAAGAATGGGAAAAGAAGCAATAGTGCTAGCGGTAGACCCGAAATTACTGCAAATGGTGTTAAAAAACGCATTAGTATTTATCATCCTCAGTGTCTAAAATTGAACTTTTTAAACATGTTTCAACTAATTGTGATTTTATCACATTTTGTAATATTCAAAAATTATGAAAAATAGTAAATGTAAATATTTTCAAAATTGCTTTCTTGTGGTTGGATACGAGGCTATTACAAACGGCGAAGTTTTTTACGTTCGCCAATTACAAATCATTTTAGGTATATTTTACAAATAATGATTCAAACGTATCATATCTGGAGGAGCCCAAACTTGGTATGTTTTGAAAATGATTTTTATTTTAATTTAAAACAAGTGACTGAAATATAATGATGTAATATATTTTTAGAATCGGCTTAGTAAGCCCTTTCATTTAATACCACACACGATAGGTTTCAGAACAAAAAAACTTCTCTTTTTTTGTTTTTTTTTTCGTGCTACGAGTCAAATTGATTCGTATGGCATAAAGATCAATCGTACCGATTTTCATGCTTTTAACACCATTTGCAGCATTTTACTGAATTTCGGGGTGTACCGCTAGCACTACAAAGGATGACAAACGAAACGTTGGGAGGACGACCTTAAAAAAGTGACTGGTATACAGAGTGTATGATATTTTATTAACTTTTGTTCCCTGTCGTCACGCATAACATCTTATGTTAAACAGAACATTTTAAGGGTCTCTATATATTATTTGTCAAAGGTGTCATTTTGTCGGTATCAACAAAGTTAATGTTTGATACGCAATTTTGAAGATAATTTTTCCCTCTAATGACGAAAAATAAACAAACAAATCAAAATTAAATGTGTCTTTTAAAATTTGACAAAATAATTTATTTTGTAAAAGACGCCATCTGTTGGTCATCAGTTCTAACAGTGCGGAGTATTCGCACGGGTCATCTGCGGATGTTTTTGTAAATCATTTAATTGTTCTATTATTACATCTCTAACTGATTTGACAAGATATTCCATGAGAACTCACAGGCGGAAAACTTTTCCGAATCTAGATCAAGGATCATCAGGTACCGTAAAGTAACAGCACTGTTATGGGAACCTGTAGGCACCCGGTACAATCCAAACTAAGTGTTTGTTTGTACGGATCGACCTGATTTTTTGCACAGAGATAGTTTGAGTCCTGGAAAACCGTCTGGATATATACTTTATGTCGCATAGTATTTACTTATTTGACGTACATAGCTAAGAACAATATATCGTCAATATATTTCATTATATTGAATTTCCGTCTCTATTAATCACTCCCACACACGGAACGTGAGGTGTAAATACAAGTAACTCAGCTATTGACATTGATATAGTACTCGTTGCTTACGCTGCTACGAGACGAGAGACTTCAATCTATTACTTGAAGACTACTTTTGTTTGAAAGGGTATACTTCACAGGTGGTCCCATGGTCATCAAGTCAGGATCTGATGATTGGATCCTGGAGAAATCGAGAACTCTTCAAATTTTATAGGCACACTTGAAGCGATTTGGGTATTTTTTTTATAGAGACTTGTGCATTTGCTTTCGAAAAGCACACTTTTCAGTGCATAATTTTTGAAGTCGGGTACACTTCTTTTTAAAAGCCAAATTATTTTGAAGAAGCGAATTTCATTATAAAAAATAACCGACTACTAAGTGACACTCAGGACTCGAGTCTTATAACTACTAAGTTTAAAAATAAAATATTACTTTAAATTGATTTATAACTAGCTTTCTGCCCCCGGCTACGTCCGGATATTTATCTCATGGATAATGAAGCTACCTATTAGTGAAAGAATTTTCAGAATCGGATCTGTAGTAACCCCCCAAACTTACCAATTTATAAACTTTACCTTGCCGCCCTCGGCTCCTCCCGGGGATATATTCGAAGAATTTAAAATAAGCCTATTGGTCCAATGCCCGGCGCGTCGCCGTACGGTCCACCGAAACCACAGACCCGTCTGATTCTTGTAACGAACGGTCCGCCTAGATCATCCGGCGGCCGGAATGGTAAATTTTCAGTGCGATTCCGGACCAATGTAAAAATTTAGAATCGGTTCAGTAGTTTTTGAGTTTATTCATTACAAACAAAAAACAAATTTTACCTCTTTATAATATAAGTAATGATAAGCATATTTACACTACGACTGCTCAAATTTTCATCAAAATTCGGCATTTTCGTTTTGACTCGAAGGCCAAAAACAATGGCTATTGGTCAGCATTGTTGTATTCTAGTGTTGGACATTCTCATGCCTGGCATTCCTTCTTTCGAGTCAAAACGAAAACGTAGTCACGATCCTAACTAGGTATGCAAACCCCGGCTCTGTGAAGTTGGCACCCCCAAATGCGAATTTTGAACTTTTTTTGATCAGGTTCGTTTGTACATCGTTAGTCCACAATTGTCCACCAAAAAATTTTTTTTGTCCACCCTTCAAAAAAAAGTTATTCAAATAAACATTTTTTATGAAAAAAACGATAGAAACTGAATTTCCGGGTACGTTCAAACTACACTAAAGGTTTGAAAATCAAGTTTATAAAGTGGGCAAACGATCCAACCCCTCAGAGAAGAGAATCCACCCCCTAGGAAGCTAGAGATCCCCCGTCAAAGTGAAAATACTTAGATATATACTGAATTAACTCGCGCATAACTACGTCTCTAAGGGTGGACAAACGAAAATATGTGGTGGACAAATGAGTTTCTGAAGTGGACAAACAGACCTACCCCTCAGAGAAGCAAATCCACCCCTAGGAAGTTGGAGATCACACGACAAAGTTAAAATCCTTAGATAGATACTTATATCACGCATAACTATATCTCTAAGGGTGGACAAACGACAATATGTAGTGAATAAACGAGTTTCCGAGGTGGACAAACAAACCAAAACCTCAAAGAAGCAATTTCACCCCTAGGAAGCTAGAGATCCTCCGTCAAAGTTAAAATCGTTAGCTATATAATTAACTCACGTATAGCTATATCTCTAAGGGTGGACAAACCACAATATATGGTGGACAAATGAGCTTCTGAGGTGGAAGAATAGACCTACACCTCAGAGAAGCTAATCCACCCCTAGAAAACTAGAAATCCTCCGTCAAAGTTAAAATCCTTAGATATATAATTAACTCGCGTATAACTATATCTCTAAGGGTGGACAAACGACAATATATGGTGGACAAATGAGCTTCTGAGGTGGACAAACAGACCTACCCCTCAGAGAAGCTAATCCAACCCTAAGAAACTAGAAATCCTGCGTCAAAGTTAAAATACTTAGATATATACTTAATTAACTCACGCATAACTATACCCCTGAGGGTGGAAAAACGACAGTATGTGGTGGACAAATAAGTTTCCGAGGTGGACAAACAGACCTACCCCTGAGAGAAGCAAATCCACCCCTAGGAAGCTAGAGATCCCCTGTCAGAGTGAAAATCCTTAGATATATACTTAATTAACTCACGTATAACTATATCTCTAAGGGTGGACAAACGACAGTATGTGGTGGACAAATAAGTTTCCGAGGTGTACAAACAGACCTACCCCTCAGATAAGCAAATCCACCCCTAGGAAGTTGGAGATCCCACGACAAAATTAAAATCATCAGATATATACTTATCTCACGCATAACTATATCTCTAAGGGTGGACAAATGAAAATATGTGGTGGACAAACGAGTTTCTGAAGTGGACAAACAAACCTACCCCTCAGAAAAGCAAATCCACCCCTAGAAAGCTAGATATCCTCCGTCAAAGTTAAATTCAGGGCTTTTGTCTATAAAAATGTTTATTTGAATAATTTTTTTTGAAGGGTGGACAAAAAAAAATTTTTGGTGAACAAACGTGGACTAACGATGTACAAACGAACCTGATGAAAAAAAGTTGAAAATTCGCATTTGGGGGTGCCAACTTCCACCTCATTTTTAGTTTTTTTTAAATAACTTTTTTTTGGAGGGTGGACAAAAAATATTTTTTGGTGGACAAACGTGGACTAACGATGGATAAACAAACGTGATGAAAAAAAATGGAAATTCGCATTTGGGGGTGCCAACTTCCACCTCAATTTTATTTTTTTGAATAACTTTTTTTTGAGAGGTGGACAAAAAAAAATTTTTGGTGGACAAACGTGGACTAACGATGGACAAACGAACCTGATGAAAAAAAACTGAAAAATCGAATTTGGGGGTGCCAACTTCACAGAGCCACCGTTGATTCTACCGTTGTGACGTGATGGGGAACCAGTTTAATCCCGTCCGCGCTGTGATAGTTGTGATCGGTCGGCGTCTATAATACTTGACATTGGCGGAATCATCAAAACCCTGATGGAATAGAAACCCTCAATAGCTTCAAGAGGTAGGTACTTAGTTTTATAATTGATGTGATCACACAAATTGTATAGTAAACATGATATTCAATTCCCAGTTGGATTGTAATTTAAGGTTGACTTTGACCCATATTCATAGTTATTTAAGGTTGAACCCTATTAAATTTAATTTCAGTTAGGTTAATTCCCATATACCTAAATAAATAATCATAAGTACGCAGGTAGGTATATTGCTGAAGTTTGCTTACTACAACAAACAAATCTTCACGGCCTTTCTACTTTGTGGTGTGGCCAGAGACACCTGTAACAGTGTCCACTTTTTGCCAGTTGTTCATTTTAATCAGAAAAGGTGGCAAGCCTGTTGCTGCACTTAATCGTAGAATAAGGCACCTGTGTTACTGCTATATTTTTTAATAACTGTATGTCTTCTAGGATAGGCTCCAGAATGGCTGAATGAGTTTTGATGTAACATTAAGCCAAAATATTGGATAAAAAAAGTCAAATCATGTTAGTTTAATTACTGAACTCACAAAAAATCTAACTGACCCGTGCGAATACTTCGCACCGTTAGCTCAAGTGATCTCCAACAGACGGCGTCTTTTACAAAATAAATAAATAAATTAGTCTAATTAATCATTAACTTTGATACAACACCTATATTGATACCGGCAAAAAAACCTTTGAGAAATAAAGACTCGGTCAATTCTTGTAACGAACGGTCCGCCTCTTTAAGTATTTAGGTCCGCCTAGATCATCCGGCAGCCGGAATGGAAATGGGGCCTAATGTTTAGCTCATATAAAAAAAATTAATAGGAAATTTTCAAATATACCATAACTGTATTTTATACCTTGCGGTGTATATAGCCTGACTCCAATAACAGTGTCCACTTTTAACCAGTTTTCCATATTAAACATAACAGGTAGTCCAGATTTCTCACTTCCATAAAAAATATCTCTTCCACAATCTGTTATTTTTTTACAAGAAGAGAAGTCGATTAAAAAGCGCAATACATTATATTAGAAAATTTGTGCTTAGCATTTTTGGAACGAAATATGTACATGAAAAACGAAATAGTGAAGGATATTTCAACTAAAAATTACAATAAACAAAACCTTCTTGGCTTCCGAAACGCTTTCTTGGATTTAATTACCGCCTTTACATTTTGATTCGTGGCCGACATAAAAAATAAAACCGGTTTAATTGAAAAATAAATCGGTTCCATTATCTAAGAGAACTCTCAAACTCCTAACAACTTATTTACCTAATTTTGTTTTTTACCTAACTTATTTTATTCTCAGACCAAAACTTTCCATATCCATATTTATCATATAGTACTAACTAAGCATATGGAGGGGCCATAGACGGGCTCCCCCTTTCGCCAATTTTTTCCCCTTTGACCAGTTAAACTGACCAGGTGCGCAGTAATAAGTTACCTTAGATTTCGCTGGTATCGTTTTGTGTCGCGAGACAGAGCTCTAGGAAAATTGTTAATTGTGATGTTTTAAACGGGAAAGGCGATCTAGGGCGTCAAACTTGCGGGAACATAGTGTTTCCAATTATTAATTATAATTATTATGTTTGTATTTTAACATAATCATCATATAACGTAAAATCCGTATGCGCTTCAAGTCTCCTTAGATACTCAAAGATATTTATAAAACACAGCATCTTTTTATTTAGGAAGGTATTTGATTCCTCCCAATTAATTTTCCACTTTATTTTCGGGTTTATCTTTCTAGTTGCCTTCTTAGAGCTCTCAAAACCGTGTTATCGGTCTCACGGTGCCCAGCAGAAGATCAAGTCTCCTTCTTATTGTGAGGCTATAGCTACCTAACGAGTGGCCAGTTCTATTCAGTATATTTCGATGGAATTATATTAAAAATGGATTAAAGCGTATTGACCGCATCCGGAACGATATCATTAGACAAGAATGCGGAAAGAAAGATGATGTTGTGACTAAAATGAAGAATAATAGTTTACGCTGGTTCAGACACGTTGAAAGAATGAAGGATGAAAGATTGACTAAAAAGGTTTATATAGCTGAAGTGAAAGGAAATACTGGCAGAGGACGACCTAGATGTACTTTTATTGAACATATAAAAAATATATTGATCGATGGAAATATTAAAAGCCTACCTACAAACAATCGACGAGCAAGGTATGATGAATATAAAAGAAGCGAAAGAGATATGTCAGGATCGTAACAAATGACATTCGATTGTCTCTGCCTACCCCTCTTGGGATGAAAGTATGATAGATAGATAGATTCGATGGAAAAGCCTCTAAGTGTGGTTTGTCGGATTATCTACATAAATTGTTGATTATAAAAACCATGTACCTATCGCAGAGATGGAACCATGGTCTGCCTAGTTAATACCAGACGTTTTAACTACTAGGCCACAGACGCATTTAGTATTTTCAGTATTTAAAATTAAATTACTTTTGTTAGTGGTTTAATTTTCAGTCTATTTCTAACCCTACGGTCTGCTAACTAATCTTTTGTCCAACTTCAGAAATTTAGTTTAAAAAAAAAATTGATATTCTCTACTAAAACCTTTAATGCGAGCGAAACCGCAGTAAAATGCTAGTTTTTGTAATTTTTCTAGGACATACGAGAACTCAATACCCGGATGACTTTGTCGCAAAGACAATTCTCTTAGCAGGTGATCGACTGAATACTTAGCAATGCGGAAAATATTACAAACATATACAATGACATGAAGCCTTTGAAATTCTATACTATGTAAAAAAAGGGTATACAAGACTAAGTTATTTATCATCTTTTAACCTTTGACATTCCTAAGTCTATTGCGTTCTGGAGAATTTGCATATTTGAGACAACGGTTTTAGTTGTGGTTTCTGTACTTTACAACAGATAGAGGACAATAAATGAATAAAATTAGTTTCTTTAGCATAATAATAACCAACGCTCTACCGTAGCGAACTAATGACAATCTTAGTAAGCGTGTCGTACACCTAAGTGAGCTGGGATTATTTTTTTGCATTATATTGCAGCGTGATGTGGTACCGGTAAACTTGACATGTTAATGGCGTTTTTTGGCAGTGACAGTGGCAAATACCATAGATTTAGTAAAGTAGCTTGGGCGCTCTACTAGATTGGCAATACAAAGGAGAAAGCGCATAGATACGCGTATGTTAAAGCGAGACAGATAGACGAGACCGTTTTTTTATAACTGTTACTGACTAGCGTCAGTAGTAATTTCGCTTATTTTTGTAAAATATCCTGTTTCATAGTATAATAGTGCCTGGATGTAAGTCATCTAAGATGAAAAATCCACAGAATTACACATTTGTCACGCACACTGATATATTATTTTTTGGTCTCGTTCTAATCTAGTAAAGCGCCAGCATACTACATCTATGTTAAATACCTACCTATATCTTTACACTTATCTGTCTGTGTCACGTCAGAGTCATGTTTCACGTTACTGTCGTGTCAGATAGAATGACGCAGTTTTACTTCATCTTCTATAATATAAAAATGAATCGCTGATCTCGAGAGCAGCTGAACCAATAGGGTAGGGGTAGGGGTAGGGGCTGGGGTAGGGGTAGGGGGGTAGGGGTAGGTGTAGGGGTAGGGGTAGGGGTAGGGGTAAGGGAAGGTTTAGGTATAGGGTTATTTTTAATTTTATTTTGTTCGTAAATATCTACGGGCGAAGCCGGGGGCGGAATGCTAGTAATATATAATTCCTACGAAGGACTCTTTATAATTTTTTCTTAGAATTTGTGAAAATTAATTAACATGTCATAGAGCAATTATTATAAATACCTTTGTGTATGAAAAATTACAATAATAGAGTTCCATCCATTTGTAACACACGTAATTTATTATAAACATGACATATTCCTTGTAACTATAAAATATTCCCGCATGACACAACGCGTCCATTAATAATTTCGCAGACAGAAGCTTGTGGAATATATTTTAGTAGGTTTTTCCCTCAAATTAACGCGGGTGAAACCGCTGGGCACAGCTAGTTTATAATATTAGTATATATAATAAAGTATAGACATAATTATATACGGTCCCCGTCTGGAGAAGTACCACCAATCATCGTTGAAAATGCCGTCAAGTAATAGGTACCGGGACGGTTCTTGAGCGGTGGTCGTTAGATGCCCAGAACACAATTTTTGGGTCTGCTTGTATGAGGTATTAATTTTAATTTTACCAGCAGTAAAAAGGAATCATAAAAACAAACACCAATAAATCAATTATAATAAATATACAAGTTATATTGCACTCGAATTACATATGCGCAAACATTCCCCCACTTTTTCATCGAGCGCTCAAGAACCGTCCCGGTACCTGTAATACTTGACATCTCGTTTCGGTTCAGATGATGAGTATCCAGAATATAACCGACATGTAAATTAGGCAAGTGAACTGTGTTATCAAATCATGTTTGTCATCTCAATTCACTGACCCCCATATCCACTTTCCTCCAAGTGGATAGCGAGTTACATGGAATAGTTTTTGCAAAGTCGAAGTCATGACCTACCAAAGTCGCAAAAACGGATCAAATGAGGTCGCAAGTGTTTTAGTATTTGGTACTTCCAACTAAAACTTTACTTACTAAACGAACAAAACTTCATTCATTACGAAAATAAAAGAAACTTCTTGAAAAGTTAATTAGGTTAGATGTTTTTTTGGTGTTATTAAGAATCGTTAGGTCGTAGATAAATATTGAGTTTTACAAACATTAACATAGTTATTTTTGCTCCGTGGCCGAGTGGCTTCACGCGTATTTATTTGCAAGGAAAATAACCAATAAGTTTTATTTTTCTTTTCTTTCTTCACGGGTTGTCTTACAGCTCCCGAAACAGCGAAAGACCAAGTCTCCCTCGTTTAGCCGACTGCCAATGGTATTTGCGAGGCTATACCTAACAAGTGGCGAGTTCAGGTTGAAGTATATTTAGATGGAAAAGCCTCTAAGTGTGGTTTGTCGGATTATGTACATAAGTTTTTAATTAAAAAACCCATTGGTACATGATGGCCGGGATCCGGGATCGAACCCGTGGTCTGTCGAATATATAATATTATCATTATCATTAAAACCTCATAAATAACGTATTCTTCCAACATTTAAATCTTTGTATTATTTTGAAATCATATACAATCATTTTTTTTATTTACCTATAGAATAAACGTACCGATATATATCTTTACTAAAATAATAATTTCTTCTTTCTTCATCGTGTTACGGTTCCACCGTACCCAGCAGAAGACTTTTCCTCGTTTAGCCGATGGTATTTGTGAGGCTAATAAATTGTGTGTTTGTTTTTTTGTAACACAGGCTAATTTTTATAGCTAGAAAATATGTAATTCCCAATCTTAACAGAATAAAATCATATGCGGGACGTAAATGTTTATAAATTACAGATACCAAAAACAAACCTATTCTCTAAATAAAGTACTACTTTGACAAAATATTCTTTATTTTTCCAGACAGCCATTTTATAGCGTCCGTCCCACAGAAGACCTAAACAATGTGGTCTAGTGTAATGAATATTTACGATAATAGATATCTGCAGTGTTCCTAGAACCCATATAAGATCTTGCTATTGTGAGAGTGGTCCAAAGGGGTTTGGTTGACTATTTAACGTTATGTGCCTATAAACGTAGGCATGTCATTGACACGCTTGTGTGTGTCCTATTAGGCTAGGCTAAGGAATTCTGTATTAACCATGAACCTAAAAACAGTCCTATGATTTATTATCCTACTAATATTATAAATGCGAAGGTTTGGATGTTTGTCACGGATGACCAATAGTTTATGTACTGGATGAAAACATTGCTTATTTTTCATCCCGGAAAACGGGAAGAGGGAAGAGTCTGATCTATTTTAGTAAGTATTTAATAAAGTGACTTCCAAAAATAGATTATATTACTACGCGAGTGAAACCGCGGGCAAAAGCTAGTTAATTACATATTTTCTGAAGTTTTGTTATCATCACCTTGTCACAAAATCTTCCTCATTAAAGTAGTCAATAATATTTTTTGTTATTTTAAGAAAACTCAGATTATGCCCTCGAGGTTCGAACCTTTATGATGTGTTAGTCTAATCTATCTATCTAAATCTAAAAATCAAGCTCCAAAAATATTCTTCAAATGCAAAATAATAATATATTAAAAAACGGCTTTCTCACCTCAAGACTCCGTGTCCTTAGTTTGACCTTGCTGCTTAACCTTTGTTAACAATCTCACAGCCAAAGAGCCTTACCTAAGTATATGCCTTGAGATACATGCGTGACATTGTTTAACATAATTTACTACATGCGTAGGCCATATTTCTTGTTAACTGAAAGTACTTGACCAAGTTCATTCATGCCTATTTCGAATTCTAGTCACGCGTTCCCGACGAAATTCTGAAACTTAACACTTTGTAAAAGTCTAAAATAGATACAAGTTACATAGACACGATCTATCTTCATGCTATAATGTAATTTATAGGTACGTGCTGAATAAATATTATCCATACAAAAATTGCAACTGCTACGAATAAAGTCGTAGCATTTAGAGACAAAGAAAGGTTTGAACCAGGCCATGTACCAATGGGTTTTTTTATAATTAGAAACTTATGTACATAATCCGACAAACCACACTTAGAGGCTTCTCCATCTAAATATACCTCAACAGAACTGGCCACTTATTAGGTATATCCTCACAAATACCATCGGGTAAAATACTTGGTCTTCCATAACACGATAACACGGTTCCGGGAGCCGTGACAACCCGTGAAGAAAAAAAAGTGTGTATTGGTCAAATTTACTTGAAACGGCAAAAGTAATTGAACAAGGCTTTCAGTGTTATTTAAATTTTTATTATAGAAAGACAAACACACGAATAAAGTTTTAGTTTTATATATTTAGTTATATTTACCTACTTGAAAGTTTGCAAAAGATATATAAGTAATTACTCGTCCATCTAAAATAAACTTTTCAATGTTTTACCTTCAACCTTTCAACTTATCAGACAATTATATTTTGAAACGAAACATCTTTCTGGAAATTGATGAAACATTTTATTTTTTGACGTATTTTTTACCTACATTTTACAAATATCTAATCATAAAGTATTTTATTTAACGACTTCAAAAAAAAAGACGTTACTCAATTCGACCGTATATATTTTATTTTTTTATGTGTGTTCGCGGATAACTTCGTCGTTTATGAACCGATTTTGATGATTTCTTTTTTAATCGACAGATAATTCTTCCAAATTAGTCCCATTTTTATGTCATAAAAATTGGTTCATTAGTTTTTCAGTAATTTTGAAAAAACTGACTTTGTAAGTCAATTATCAGTATCTCAATGAAATATGTACCGATTTTGACGCCTTATTTTTTTAAGGATATAATAATTTCTCGACATTATCTCATAGACATATAACCAAAATCGGTTCAGTAGTTTTTCTGAAATTCAGTAATTTGTCTCTGTTTACGGCTGAAAATTATGTATCAGAGAAAAGCCTTAGCAACGGTTGCTATTGACACGAAGTTGTCAATTTTTGTATCGACGGTGGTCTAACGGCTAAAGGTATGGTATGGTATGGTGCAGTTCAGGATGCAAATGGTTCAAATCCCATCCACAGCAGTATATATTTTTTATTTTTCCTTTTTTTTTTTCTTTGCGTGATTATATTGTCTCTCAAGGCAGCAAAATCACTTAAAAGGGAAAAATAAATTAACTTTTAAAAAAAGTGTACCGACTTCAAAAATTTGCACTGAAAAGTAAGAAATATTAAATATTTCGTCGTAGAATTTGAAGACGGTTGGTGCCAAATTAAAACCAACTTACTTCCCAAATTCACTAATCTAGACAATTATTTCATTAAGGAACCTACGATCATCAGTACAAACATATATAATATTGAACAGATATTTATCTTCTTAGATGTTTACTTAATTTTGTATCCTAATTTGGCACAAATTAAAATTAACAAAAATTAACTTTTAAAAAAAAGTATACCGACTTCAAAAATTTGCACTGAAAAGTAAGAAATAATAAATATTTTGTCGTAGAATATGAATACGGTTTAGCCGTTAGACCACCGTCGATACAAAAATTGACAACTTCGTGTCAATAGCAACCGTGGCTAAGGCTTTTTTCTGATACATAACTTTCAGCAGTAAACAGAGACAAATTACTGAATTTCTGAAAAACTACTGAACCAATTTTCACTAAAAAAATGTACTACCTGTGAAGTATGCCCTTTCAAACAAAAAAAAATTCTAAATCGGTCCAGGCGTCTTCAAGTAATTCGGTTAAAAACAAAGTCCATTGTAGTCTGTCTGTGCCCTTTTCACACAAAAACTACTGAACGAATTTCGTTGAGGTTTTCACTATTAGATAGGTTGATTCACCGGGAAGGTTTGCGACTTTTAAACATGGACCTATCATGTTTAGGAGCTGAGAATTAACAGTATAAGTGAATCAAGTCGGGATAAAAGTTAACCCTAGCGAGTTTTCATGACGTTTGCTGTCTAATTCGTCAGAGATATAACAAATCTCTAATAAATAATTAGTTACAAGCTGATTTATGTAGGTATTCAAATTGTAATAAACCCATATTGTACCCGTGCAAATACTAATATTATAAAAAGGTATTTTTTTTTAAAATTTTAATTGTAGTGAATAAACTCAAAAACTACAGAAACGATTCAAAATATTATTTCACTAATAGATAGTTACGATATCCCTAAGTGACATAGGCTATATTTTATATTGTTCGAATATATTCACGGGCGGAGCCGGGGGCGGAAAGTCTATCCCACTAATATTATAAACGCGAAAGTTTGTATGGATGTATGTATGTTTGTTACTCAATCACGCTAGAACGACTGAACGGATCTGGATGAAATTTGGCACAGACATAGATTATAGTCTGAAATAGCACATTGGCTTCTTTTTATCCTGGAAAATGTATGGTTCCCGTGGGATAGACTTGTTTTTGTTTTTCACGGGATCGACATGATTTTTTGCATAGTGGTAGTTTAGGGGTCAGAGAATGACATATACTACTTTTTATACCGCGAAATCGGGCAGGGTAGAGGCAAATTACAGCCACGGGATTATTTCTTTTTGGACCTATTTCCACGCGGGTGAAACCGCGGAAGCTTGAATATTATAAACGTGAATGTTTTTAAGTTTGTACTCATTTAATTTTAATCATGGCATAACTATCTAAGGTCCTATTACGAATATATAAAGCATTTTAATAGTGGTAGGGTCCGTCGGTCCCCGTCTGGGGAAGTACACTCATCATGGAAAATGCCGTTAAATCGCGTACCAGTTCAGCTGATGGGTATTATCCAACCCTGAGCAGAACAACTGTACTCATCAAACATAGTTCACTTGTCTTCGCTCGTGCATAACCATTAATAAGCCGGCAGAGTGGAGGACTATATGAGCTTTTGTTTGTCACCTCATTCATAGACTACTTTCTATATAAATAACTAGCATTCCGCCTCCGGCTTCGCCCGTGGATATTATATATACCTACCCCTACCCCTACCCCTACCCCTATCCCTACCCCTACCCCTATTCCTACCCCTACCCCTACCCTTATCCCTACCCCTACACCTACCCCTACCCCTACCCTTATCCCTTATCCCTACGCCTACCCCCTACCCTACCCGACTCGCGCGCTGGGGTTTCCGTACCATTTTTTTGGTCAGAACTTTAAGACAAGATTTTCGTATAGGTTTTCCTGTAAAATATAAGAAAGGCCCTGTATTCCTTATTTAAAAAAAAAATTGAATGTGTAGTTGTAGAGATAAGGAGATTGTGAATTTTTTTGTGCATTTTAAAATTAAAATAACAAAGATATTTGTATTCCTTATAACAGCCTTTCACTTGATATTGCCACATGATAAACTAGAAAAAAATAATTCAGAAAATAAGCTGTGACAGACGGACAGACAGACAGACACAAGAGTGATTCTATAATGGTTTCCATTTTTTCATCGGAGATGTTAGTGATCCTAAAAATATTATATACCTACCTATATTCGAAAATCCCAATTTGAAACCGTTTTCATATTATTGTCTTGGGAAATTTAATAACTGACAGGCCCAAATTGGATCATAATATTATTATACAATATAATTTAGTTGTCGTAGCTTTAGGTCTATCGTATCATTTAGTACCTACTAGTCCTACTACTAGATACTATTACTAGTATTAGATTTTGCAAATATTTAAAACACTTTTTTTATTTTATAATTTCTCTTGGATCCAACACATACAATTACAGCATAAATAAACAAAGTCTTTTTAACCGACTTCAAAAAAATAGGATGAGGTTCTAATCTATAAGTATATATAGGTACAAATATTATAAGAAGGTAAAGTTTGTAAGTTTAGATAGGGCCGATTCTAAAATGTATTTCACAAATAGAAAGCTACGATATCCCTGAGTAGTATCTAATACTTACATAAAAATCAATATTTGTTTGTTTCTTTGTTTGTTCGTATTTTTATAGACACAAAAACTACTGGACCGATTTGAAATAAATATATATTAGCATTTGATAGCCCAATTCTTGGAAAATGTTATAGCCTATTTAACATCACGCTGCTTACCCAAGGGGGTGAATTGTATTTCTCACAAAACGCGTAAGAAGTAGCGGGTAATCAGGAAGTAGGCTATAATTTATTTTGTTCCAAAATATCCACGGGCGAAGCCTGGGGCGGAAAGATAGTCTGTCATAAGAATAAGAAATTACGGTTCTGTATTTGACCCGTGTGTGTTCACCGATTTCTCAAAAACGATTTTGATGGTTTCTTTTTGATTCTGGTTTTTTTGCTTTTTTCTGATTGGTCCTAGTTTTTTGGTAAAAATTGGTTTTAATCAATATAGAAGATAAATATCTACAGATTGCAAAACAGCCTCTAAAATTGGTAAAGTAACTTAGATCGCCTTTATAACTTAGCTGGGACCTAAATAAGGTGGGAGACTACTGAATCTATTCATTTTTATTACGGTCAAGTAGGGTAGCATCTGGGAATGAAATTGGGCTAAGAATAAATTTCCTTTCGTGGATAGATTTAAATTAACTCAACTATTTTCTCTTCACAACGTAAATAGGTTCCTAATTCTCTGCCAGTTGTTAAACCGATTTTCATGATTTCTTTTTGTCTTCTTCTTTCGTGAAAATTGGATCAGTAGTTTTTCAGATATTTTGAAAAAAACTGACTTTATAAATTTATTTCCAATTTTCCCCTCAACTTTTCCAATTTTTCTTTCCCTAAATTGAGACCAATACGAACATTTAAAAAATAGCCAAATCGGACCAACAGTTCACGCTTACCAATGAATGGCATTAATTTTTTTTATAAAGATGTGTGTGACGATGACACTACGAGCTGTATTTTTTATATATTTTTAAATGAATAAAACGTGCCCTGGCAAAAAAAGTTAAACCTGTTTAACAATGCCACTTGCTACGATGTTGACGCGATATCTTATAACTTTACTAAACTTCTAATACCTACAGTAATATGTCATTCAACTTAATCAAATCTTGTGTTGTAATTAAGAAGCGACAACAACGCCATTGTCTGTTCTCAGAGTTCAATAACGCAAAAGGTAAATAATCTCATAAAGCTTGAACTTGGCATAGTAAAGTTCAGGAAAATTTACTTTCAAATAAAAATAGTGTAGATTTATCTGTAACGATTATTTTAACGGTTTTAAATGAAATTAAGGCGACTGTAGCACCTCATGATTTAAGGGGAAGTCAGTCATTAAAATCCAATTTTTAATCAATTTTTTCAGAAAACCTAATCTATTTACGAAAATGAAAAAAATATGTAATTATTGATTTTAAGTATATCTTTTTATTGTTTTGAAAATATGATTAGAAACATTTTACTCCATAGAAAAAAATCCTAAATACACCTTTGAAAAATTTATCAATTACAAATGGCATCATTACAAAAATTAACACGAATATTTTATTGGTCATTTATCTATCGTTTCATTGTAAAATTATATCTATGTTGTTTAAGATTTTTTTTAAATTGCGTTTTAAACAAAAATTATCGCTTACGTTGAATCGCTTACTGTTTTGATACAAAATGCCGTTGAGACAAAAAAATAGAGCGATTTTTAATATTGACTACCAGTCTATAATAGATAAGTAGTTATAAGAGTGTAGGTAGGTGCAAATCCGGGGGTGGGGTCGCTAGTATTGAAATACACGCGGATATTTTATTAGGTCATCCTAGCCAGTGCGCCCTAGATTAACATCTAAAAATAGCACTGAATTTTTTCTCACTTTTTATTACTTTTCAAACCTACTATGATATTTTTTTTTAAAACACTCATATTTTATAGATCTTTTATAATTTATAATTGCCTATTTACCTAAAGTGGAAATGCTAAAGCTTTGCTCCGGAGGTCACGAAAAGCCGGCACATCTTATAAAATATAACAGATGTTTATATTAGTTAAAGATGTGACCTGCCATTAAGTGCAGCAACAGGCTTGCCACCTGTTCTGTTCAATATGGACAACTGGCAAAAAGTGGACACTGTTACTGATGTCTCTGACCACACAAACATTTGTTATTCTTGCAATAAATAAAGTAAGATTAAATTAAAACTGAAGAATGCGGAATGAAAGATGAGATAGTGACTAAAATGAAGAAAAGTTTACGCTGGTTTGGAAAGGTTGAAATAATTAAGTATGAAAGATTGACTAAAAAGGTTTATATGACTGAAGTGAAAGGAAATGCTGGCAGAGGACGACCTAGGTGTACTTTTATTGAACATATAAAAAATGTATTGATCGATGGAAATATTAAAAGTACACACAATCGCCGAGAATATATGAAAGGTATGATGAATATTGTTACGAGCTAGGGTTCGAAGAGATTTAAAATACCGATTAAATAGACAAACTTTACTTCAACACCACAAAAATACAGTTAAATAATTGACAACACTAAAATAACACTTAGTCGCACTAAATTCCACTTCACTGTTTCGCTTTTGTCGCTCTGATTCGCACTGTGTTCGCTTTGATCGCTCTTATTCGCACTGTGTTCTCCCGGCGACGATCCTCTGTTTATATTGCCCTCCGAACATTCGAGAAACGCCGAGATTGTTGTACAGAGTTGTAGATGCGTCTCGATGCGGCTCGGTGCCAAATACCTACACACCGACCGCGCCCGATTTTGGTACCTATGGCTAGGCACATACGGTCCATTTTCGTTTGTACTTTGATTCTCTCTGGATGTTTCTAGAGACGTCTATCGACCTTGATGTGTTTAGGTATTTATTTGTGCGATTTAAGTACCTATTCGTTACACTGCCCCCCGCTTAGACTTGCTCGTCCCGAGCAATATTCGAGCCTTTGTAAGGAGCCAGTCGATCAATATGGACAACCTTTAACTGTCCACGCGGGCATCGTTGGATCCGATAGGTCACGTCATTGATCCTCGTGATGACCTTATACGGGCCTTCCCAGCGGTTCTGCAGCTTGGGAGATTTGCCTTTTCGGCGTTTCGGGTTGTGCAGCCACACCAACGATCCCTCGTCAAAACCGTTACTATTGAAGTTTCTATCGTACCTGGTCTTCATCTTTGTACTGGCCACAAGACTGCTCTGACGAATCTGGTCATGTATGTCGCACATCTTGTTTTTCAGGTTCGATACGTAGTCACTTACAGGTTGCGGCGCATCCGGAGGTCCGCCGGTCAGGAGATCAACTGGTAGTCGGAGTTCTCTCCCAAAGTTGGCATAAGCAGGAGTCACCTTTATGCTTTCATGCTCTGCGGATCGATATGAGAGCAAGAACAAGGGAATATATCGGTCCCAGTCCCTCTGGTGATCCTCAACCAGTTTCGCTAAATGAGTCTCCAAAGTGCGGTTGAACCTTTCAACCATTCCGTCGGACTGTGGGTGATACGCCGTAGTCCTCGTTTTATTTATTCCCAGGAGACGGCATACTTCCTGGAACAACTGCGACTCAAAGTTACGCCCTTGATCAGAATGTATCTCCAATGGTAGCCCGAACCTGCAGAATACTTCGTTGACCAACTTAGTCGCCACTGTTGTCGCTTCCTGGTTGGGAATTGCGAAGACCTCCGGCCACTTCGTGAAGTAGTCCATCACGACCATGAAGTACTTGTTCCCGTCTTCAGTGACCGGGAACGGTCCAGCAACGTCCACCGCAATTCGTTCCCATGGAGCGCCAACATTGTACAGCTGCATACGTCCCCTCGTACGTGTCGTAGGTCCCTTCACTGCCGCACATACTGTGCACTTGCGACACCAATCCTCGACATCTTGCCGGCAATGAACCCAATAAAATCGTTTCCTGATTTTCGCCAGGGTTCGATTCATGCCCAGATGTCCTCCCGAGGATCCATCGTGCACGGACTCAAGCACTGCGCGCACCTTTGACCTAGGCACGACCAGCTGCATCAATGTCTCCTGTCCACTGGGCGACTCCCACTTGCGGTACAGCAACCCGTTGTGCAGCACTAGACTTTCCCACTGAGCCCAGTAGCTTTTCGTGGTGGAACTCATGGCTGATAAAACATTCCAGCCGGGCCTTGGAACATTCTGCGTCTTCCATTCCATTATCGGCGCCAAGTTGTTATCCTTGAGTTGCTCGTCTCTCGACGTCTCGTTCGCCCATTCGTCACTAAGGTTGTTAGTCGTAATCACTTTGATGACAGAATCACCGATTTCACGCCTCGAGCAGTGTTTACAATCTTCAGGGCACGGCCTGCGTGACAGTGCGTCAGCGTTGCCATGCGTCCGTCCTCGTCGATGTTCGATCGTAAAATCGAATTCTTGTAACTGCTCGATCCACCGAGCGACTTGTCCTTCGGGATCCTTGAATTGAAGTAACCATTTCAACGCCGCATGGTCTGTCCGTAGCTTGAACTTCCTTCCGATGAGATACTTGTTGAAGTGTCGTACTGTCTTCACTACGGCCAGAAGTTCGCGTCTGGTTACACAGTAGTTCCTTTCTGGTTTCGACAGAGCCTTGCTGAAATACGCTATCACAACTTCCTTGTCCCCCTTCCGTTGTGACAGCACACCTCCAATGGCGATGTTGCTTGCGTCTGTGTCCACAACAAACTCGCCGACTTGGTCCGGGTAGCCCAATACAGGTGTTTCACACAGTCGTTGTTTCAGTTCCTGGAACGACTTCTCACAGTCCTCAGTCCACTGAAACGAACGCTTGTCCTCCGTCAGTCGATGTAGGGGCTTGGCTACTCCCGCGAAGTCGTATACGAAGCGGCGGTAGTATGAGCACAGACCAAGAAACGCCCGAACATCTGTTTTGTTCCGCGGGGTGGGCCATTCTCGTACAGCTACTGTCTTGACAGGGTCGGTTTCTACGCCATCCTTTGTAATTACATGCCCGAGGTAATTCACACGTTTCTTGAAGAAGCTACACTTCTTGGCATGCAATTTCAGGTTCGCGAGCTTCAACTTGGCAAACACTCTTTCTAAATTCCCCAGGTGCTCGTTGAAGTCGCGTCCCATGATGATGACGTCATCCAGGTAGACTAGGCAAGCTTTTACAACGAGGTCCGCAAGCACAACCTCCATCAGCCTTTCGAACGTAGCGGGAGCATTGCATAACCCGAAAGGCATGACGTTGAACTGCCACAGTCCATTTCCGGTCGAGAAAGCAGTCTTTTCCTTGTCCTTGGGATCGATCTCTACTTGCCAGTATCCACTCTTCAAATCCAGTGTTGTGAACCACTGGTTCCCACTCAACTTGTCCAAGGTGTCGTCAATCCGGGGTAGAGGGTAGCTGTCCTTTCTGGTTACGTCGTTCAGTCGACGATAATCCACACAAAAGCGAGTGCTGCCATCCTTCTTCTTAACAAGCACAACCGGAGAACACCATGGGCTCAAAGAAGGTTCGATGACATTAGCCTTCTTCATGTCTTCCAGCATGCACTGTACTTCGGCTTCTCTTCCTACTGGGATTCGTCGAGCACGTTGACGTATAGGTAACTCGTTGCCTGTGTTGATGGTGTGTTTCACCAATGACGTCCTGCCGAGATGCCCATCTCTGTCACTAAAGATGTCAATGTAACGAGTGAGCATCTCCTTCGCTCTTTTGTACTCGGAGATTGACAAGTCCTTTTTCGAAATATCGACGAGTTCCAAGGGGTTTACACTGTTATTTTTCACCGCCGACAGCTTCCCCTGGGTGCAGCTCCGCATCCAATTCGCCTCGTCGCACTTCGCCACGACTTGATCCTTACTGAGAGTGACAGGAGCGCCATTGAAGTTGGTCACCCTTACTACAGCTCGTCCACTCTGGCTGTTTACTAAAGTTGGAGTGAGTAACCAGCCTTTATGTTTAGAACGTTCCAGGTGGTCGATGATAGAGCACCTCGTATTGGAGGGGTCCCCATTAGTTGGTAACTCCACATCGACAAGCGTCTCCGAATATGGGTTCAGCTTGACGCCCTTGGCACAACGCACATAGCCAGCATAACCGCCTTTCAAAAATACCTGTTCCTGGCCGCACTGCAGTACACCGTTGCGCAAGTCGATGCCAAACTGGAACCGCTTCATAAAGTCGAGTCCGAGAATGCAGTCGTCTATAATGTCGGCCACGATGACGGTGTGTGGATACTCCCCGTCACCCACCTTGAGTGTCACCGGCAGCTCGTCGTATGCGGGTATTGGCTGACCGGTTGCCGTGAAGAGTTTCAGACAGGAAGATGAACGTCTGGTTCTTTTCGTAGATCGTCCCAACAACTGAGGTCTCACAACCGTACGCGTTGCTCCTGTGTCGATCGTCATCTCACATGGCGTCCCGTTGACCTCTTGTCGGATGGTAACTTTTGGGGCTGTGTCACGATCAGCCAGTACCCGCCCCGCGGCTCTGGCTGTTACTCGTTTCCCGGAAGCTCCGTAGTTACGGCACGGACATCAGCTTCGACGTCCCGTTTCGGCACTCGTTGATCCGTGCCTTGTCGTTTAAGCGCCGGGCAGCTTGCTTTAAGGTGCCCCGGCTTGTGGCAGTAGAAGCAGCGGGGTAAGTAGCTACGCCTCTCTGCTACAGGTGTCGTTGTTGGAGTAGCCTCCTCCGCCACTTGTCGCAATCGCTGAGAACGAGGCTCCTGTCTCACGGCTTCCACCTCTAGAGCATGGGCCAGTGCATCTTTCAGGGCGCTGTGGTGGCCCAGTCGAACTGCAGCTCTGACCTCCATGCTGCGGATGCCGTCGATGAATGCTTGAACGAGGTTCGCAGTAATGAACTCTTGTCCGGCAGATGGGTACGCCTTCCTCACGATCTTCTCGATCTCCAGAGCCCATTGTTGCAGATTCTCACCAGCATGTTGCGTCCTGTCCCTCAGCTGCGCTCGGTAGACGTGCTCCAGGTGTTTATCGCCGTACCTGGAGTCCATTGCCTCGATCAGGTTCCCGTACGTGGTGCAGCTGTCTGGAGAGGCCTCCAGAACCGACAGTGCACGGCCCCTTAAGGCCACTGTCAAGGCGGTCAGAGATTGCTCGTCTGTCCAGCCGTTGGCAGAGGCGACCGTTTGGAACTGCAATTTGTACGCTGTCCAGGACGTAGTCCCGTCGTACGGCGGCACCTTGACTCGGGGGCCAGAGACGACGGCGCCTCCAGAAACAGGAGCGGTCAGCTTCAGTTTCCTCACTTCATTCTGGAGCCTCTCGCATCGGCTGTCAAGTCGTGCCTCCAACTCTCCGTAGCGGTCGTTAAGTCTTGCATCCTGTTCTCCGCTCATCCTTGCCTGTATTTCCTTATGGAGATCCTTATAGTGCTGTTGGAGGTCTTCGATTCTCTCCTCGTGCATGTCTGTAACCCTCTGTAGCTGCTTCACCTCCATAGTCACCTTTCCCAGTGATTCTGAAAGCAGCTCCTTTAGGCTAGCAGACTGCTCCTCTTGACGTCGGGCCTGCTCCTCCAATAGCTGCCGAGTCTGCTCCTCCTGACGCCTGGCCTGCTCCTCCTGACGCCTTGCCTGCTCCTCCTGACGCCTTGCCTGCTCCTCCTGACGCCTTGCCTGCTCCTCCAATAGGTGCCGAGTCTGCTCCTCCTGACGCCTGGCCTGCTCCTCCAATAGCTGCCGAGTCTGCTCCTCCTGACGCCTGACCTCCTCCTCCTGTCGTCGGGCCTGCTGCTCCTGACGTCGGGCCTGCTCCTCCTGACGTCGGGTCTGCTCCTCCATCAGCCAAATCAGCATTCCCATGTCGGTTGCCTGGGGAGCACCCGCAGAACCCGCAGCACCCGAATCGACTCCAGCAGCAGCTCCAGCACCACCAGCAGCAGTCCCAGCAGCACCAGCAGCGGCTCCAGCAGCAGCTCCGGCACCACCAGCAGCAGTCCCAACAGCACCAGCGGCGGCTCCAGCAGCAGCCTCGTCGACCTCCTCGCCGTGATGTCCAGCAGTAGTTTGTCGTGTTTTGGGTCGCCGTGATGACGACGAGTCACGTGGTGTAATTTGTTACGAGCTAGGGTTCGAAGAGATTTAAAATACCGATTAAATAGACAAACTTTACTTCAACACCACAAAAATACAGTTAAATAATTGACAACACTAAAATAACACTTAGTCGCACTAAATTCCACTTCACTGTTTCGCTTTTGTCGCTCTGATTCGCACTGTGTTCGCTTTGATCGCTCTTATTCGCACTGTGTTCTCCCGGCGACGATCCTCTGTTTATATTGCCCTCCGAACATTCGAGAAACGCCGAGATTGTTGTACAGAGTTGTAGATGCGTCTCGATGCGGCTCGGTGCCAAATACCTACACACCGACCGCGCCCGATTTTGGTACCTATGGCTAGGCACATACGGTCCATTTTCGTTTGTACTTTGATTCTCTCTGGATGTTTCTAGAGACGTCTATCGACCTTGATGTGTTTAGGTATTTATTTGTGCGATTTAAGTACCTATTCGTTACAATATAAAAGAAGCGAAAAAGGTATGTCTGGATCGTAACAAATGGCATTCGATTGTCTTTGCCTACCCCTCTTGGGATAAAAGGCGTGATTATAGATAGATGGATAGATAGATTAAATTAAAAATACATTGTTCCTTCTTTAAAGTCAATTAACTCCAGAATATCCTATCCAAACTCAGCATATTTCTCGCCGCCTACACATTTCCTTTTATTATACACATTGTCATTGATTTCGGGCACTACGCAGTTTGCGTTTAGTAGAATGTTCTCAATTTAGCTAAAGTAACTTTGGCTGTATTTGAGACGCAGCAGCGGTATATTCATGATTCCATCTGAATAAATTGTTTACGTTTCATATAGGGTGTATTAATTTTCAAAGTAGAACTTGCTTTAAACCTAAAAATACACCTTCCCGTGGGTTTACATATTTACATATTTGGGGCCGCGACATCTTTCGTTTTGATTCGCAAGGAATGCCCGGCTCGAGAATGTCCAACCCTAAACTGTCCAGGTAACTCCGTTTTTAGGGTTCCGTACCCAAAGGGTAAAAACGGAAACCCTATTACTAAGACTCCGCTGTTCGTCTGTCTGTCTGTCTGTCTGTCTGTCCGTCTGTCACCAGACTGTATCTCATGAACCGTGATAGTTAGACAGTTGAAATTTTCACAGATGATGTATTTCTGTTGCCGCTATAACAACAAATACTAAAAAAGAGAATAAAATAAATATTTAATGGGAGCCCCATACAACAAACGTGTTTTTTTTTTACCGTTTTTATATATAACGGTACGGAGTCCGACTCGCACTTGGCCGGTTTTTACCTTTGATGGAATTACAACAATTTAAATACCTACAATACATAGATGCAATAAAATCCGTTCAGTAGTTTTTGCGTGAAAATGCCATATAATTTGTTAAAAAATATTATGTAATCTTCGACCAAAAAAAATTTTTAGCTTCCTTTTCTAATTTTTAAAAAGGCGAATTTGTTTACAGACTTTTTCGTTTATCAAGGGTGAGTGTCCTTTGACAGTAATTATTTAGGGACAAAGCTAAGGGATGTTTGCCTGCGCGGCGACGAGCCATGTTCTGAATATAAATTAATACCACCATCTACTTAGTACCTAGTAGGCGTCTAGGGTAGATTTATCCTGGTTTAGTATTCTAAAAATAAATTCTTTGCCACGTTTCTTTAATTACACGGTGGAAAATACATGGTCATTTTAATAAAATGTCTGCTATTCGTTAGACCTATGCGCAGTGGGCCCTTAACCTGTTAGAAACGTTAACTTAACTGATATAAACAACAATATACATATTTAAACTTTATTAATAAATTAGCACAATATACAATTTAGCCTCTGCTGACATCTATTTATTTATTGACAACAGTCACTCTCTTCATAACATACAACAACAAGCCTCACTTTCTGTTCAGTTTAATATGGGTAACTGGCTAAAAGTGGACAATGTTACTGGGGTCTCTGAGTATACCGCAAAGAATAAAGGCTGTGTACTAAAACTAAAAAGTGATCTTTCTTAACTACAGCTTAAAATAGTTTATTATTTAAATCATAACACGGTTTCAGTATATATTCAGGATTCCATAATTATTATAATGTTACAAAAGTTCAACAAGAATTTGGCCTACTTTTCGTGTTTGAATATAAACAATGTTGAATATACCTACTTACACATACTTCAGAAATTATTGCTTCCTCCATCATTCAAGAAACATAATTTTTATAACTCATAAGTAAACTATGTATTCAGTATACAGTATTATTTACATAGTAATAATTTATATTCCGTCCTTGTACTAAATTTCCCAAATTATTTGACCTAGATTTACAATTGTAGTATTTCTTCTGGAATGTAGTTATTGTTGCTATAAGTAATTGATATGAAAACGACGCGATAAGGCTTTGTTCAACGCTACAAATAAACTATTTGACAACCGACGTAAATCCGGCTAAATGAAAATAATACGTAGATATCAAAATGAGCTACTTATGTATAAAACTGCATAAGGCTCCTATATTCGTAATTTTTATGGGTTAACTATTCCCAATTTAGGGAAATTCATTATTTTTGACCAATTAAAAAAATCATAAAATATTTTTTATTTTGAATTTTCAATAAGCTACCAAAAACGCAAGACGTTTAATTGAAGGGTAATAGAGCTTTGTGATAGATTATGAAAGAGAAAACAGAGGGCAAAATAAACCTTTATTTTACCACCCATATAATTGAAAAAATAAAAACTAGGTTATTTATTTTATATAATTACTTAGATAAATTATATTGAATAAGTTACTAAGTATAATGCTAAATTACAGTGACAAAGGTGGATTATTTACAGAGAAATTGGGAATGGTTTATCCCCATACAAAATACTATGGATATAGGGCTCTTAACTTCTAGAAGCCGTATCAAAATCGATCTGGCCGTTTTGGATAAAAATTGTAAAAGACACAAATAACACTGATGTAACTGTAAATACGATATACGACTGGTACTTGAGGACAGGCTCTTAATTTATCAATGCGCCCATTTTGCGTGAGGTATGACGATGGACATCACTCCTGCCATCCCAGCTCTCCCAGGAAGCCGAGCAGTCCTTGCAGGTTGTTGCAGGTCTCTAGTATTTGATATACGACTGGAAAATCGTTAGAAAACTCCGGTGAAAATCCGGGCAAATCACTAGTTTTATAATATAAGCGCTAATATAATTTACAAAGTAGTTGAACAAGACGGTGCTGAAGTTTTATAATTATTCGCTTTGTCGTCTACGTTGTTCTAACTAGAATTTATCTTTTTGTTTGTCTTAAGTAAGTTAAGAAGTAACCTTTTAAGGTTATGTCTAAACGAACCCATATTGTAAGACGTCTGTCTGTCTGTATGTAACCGCCATTTTTCTTAAACAGCTATAGAATAGAATAATATAGAAAATCACTGAATGGAAATAACTTTAAATCTAAATTGACAAAATGGCTCCTCGAACATTGCTTTTATGGGTTAAATGAATACCTACATGTGTCACAAAACTGTACATCGAAATTCCGAAAAAATATTGTAATTGTGTTGTGAGGAGGTGTGTAGTGAAAAGCGTGTGATCGAGTCGAAAGGCCTTTAATGACTAACTCTTATAAACTAACAATACATACAGTACAGTGTAGATATTTTTAAAGTCAAAATATACCTAACCAATGTGTGCACACCCCCTCCGGCCGTTTTCGAAACTACGATTCTCAACCAGTTGCGAATTCTGCTTGCAGGTTGAATACAAGTCCATACTCACAATAATTTTAAGACTTATATTGTATTCTTGCAAATAAAACATTTGAAATGAAAATGAAGTTCGAGACAGTTTAATTAATAATTAAATCTCGATTATTTTGTCCTAAACATAATTGTGATAAAAATATGTGTAGAAATTAGGAAAATAAAAGTCAATTTATAATACAATTTAACTAGTCATATGCAAATATTTTTATACTGTGCGGGAGGTACGTTAATTCGTATTTACTATGGACTTTATTCATAAACGTTTATTAGCAACGTTTTTGTTAAAATATGTTTTGTCACTCTCTAACAAACCTGTCTTTACTAATAATAGAAAGAAACAAAACACATTTTAACATAAACGTTGCTAATAAACGTTTATGAATAAGGGGGTATCTATACTAGCATGAAAAGAGATGACGTTCGAAACTATATTATTAGAGGTATGATAGTACACCGACTCTAATTCATGTGAGTGCAAAATTCACAAAGCTTCCTACAAAATTTGTATGCAAATTATATTTCACGGAAAATTGATCTAATATACGGAACTCCATGACGACAAATTTTCGCTACAACGTAGTTACCTATATACCTACATAACAAACCTAATAAACGTGAACAATATACTTAGCTAGCTATTGTTTTGTCTTCGCTCGTGTTATTTAGGATTTACTATTTATAGTAAAACTCATTGGTATGGAATAAGAGGCATGAAAATTCACTGGTTAATAGCGCTAGTGTCGCATTTATTGTTTTTTTACGCCAAAATTAAATCAAATTTACCAAACTCAATTTACCATGGCGCAGATTTGATTCATTAAATTACGCGTAAATAATAAAAAAAAGTAGCACAATACACGTAATAGAAGTGAAACTTCTTAAAAAATGGAGACGCGGATAGCCTAAACTGTGTATTACATATACAATGTATAGCGCTTTCTCCTTCTCTATACCTTATATCTTTCTTCTCTCTCATGTAACGAAATGTGAATAAACGTGACGCGTCCTTGAAATTTCGCTCTCAATTCTCGTCCAATAAATTATCTAATCGCCGCCTAAGAAGTATAACTTCAAAAAACAAAAATACTGAATTACAATTTCATGCTATACTAGTTTGTTAGACACATTGAAATGATGAAGGATTGATGATTGACGGCAGAGGAGCCCCTTTGTGTAATGTATTTTCGTTGAACACATTAAAACTAATGTTTGAAGGCAATGTTTGAATCACTCACAATCACAATTCATTTCACAACATATTCTTTTTTCTGTAGTACATTGTGAAACAGTTCGTGGTAAATGAGGAAAAGTATTCTCGTTTCACAAATTGTCATAGCGATCCGCCCACACGGCTGCACAATCTACAGAATTCAGAGTACCTTTTCAGACTTTGATCCCCTTTATTAATCTTGCCTCTAACATTCTTACAATGAAACCCAGATTCGCTCTATTCTTGTAATAAAAAGGAGTCACTGGCCCGTATTATATCTGGACATTCTTATATGTCTTGATGTGAATTTCATATGAAAACGATTTTTCTTTCATAATTAGAATATTATGGGTATACAATATACAACATCTGTGATTTTATATTATTTGTTGTCCATGGAAAATTTTGAAATTTTACACAAAAATATCACGAAATAGAAGGAAGGAAGTTAGCCTATCTTTGGCATTCCAACTATCTCTGAGCAAAATATCACGTCGGTCCTTTGCTTCTGTTGTGGCGTAAAAAAAGGAAAAAAGCAAACAAAAAACTTTCACATTTATAACATTAGTTGTGATAATAAAAAAATAAAAACGTGTCTATCTTTAAGACCGCATTAATCTTAATATATCTATTTTTTCTAATGCGATTTTCATTAGGTTTTGCGATTAATTTTACTATCGCGCCCTCTCATGGACTATGCTGTCTATAACAAAATTATTTAAGAAATAATAATACAAAATGGTCCAAGGTATTATATATTATAAGCGTCTTTACAATTTACAAAATAAATTATACATGGGTACGTAAACGCACACGAAAATTAAAAAAGCTTATTACATAATCCGACAAACAATAGTAAAAGGCTTTACAATTTAAAGCCTCAAAATTACATCAACTGGATTGGAGGAAGACTTGTATTCCGTACGGAAAGCCTGATATATAAAAAAAACGAGCGAGCCTTACAGTAGTCGCATATGATGTGTAACATCTGAAAACTCACCTTGGTACACGCATACACTGTTGGCGGACAGTACCAACCTCTCGGAAAATGGATTGGTACCATCTGACGGTAAATTCTACCACCGCGCATGCTCATTGGTCCACAGGTTGCAGGAAAAGCGAGAGGAAATAAATTACACGTCAAAAATAACAAATAATGTATACTTACATACATTTCTTCATGCCTGTTTCCAATAAGGGGGACTTCTTTTCCTTCATCCAAATCTTTACAAGAATCTGACTTTTTATGCTACACATGCAAAGCCGGGTCGAGTCGGGAAAGAAGAAATATTTTAAGCCACATTTTCCTTAAACCCTCTCAGAGTCAAGGCCATGTCCGAACCTCATCAACTGTCTTTGTGTCGTGTTGACGGTCGCTAGGCGTTAATTATTATATTATGGACACGACATTAAGAATCCGGAATTACTTGACGCCCACAAGGGGCACTTGAGCTCACCAAATTATATTATACGTCCATCAAGTATGAAAGTATGGGTTTACAAAATATTTGGTAAAGATGGAAAAGCTTCTAAGTGTCTCGGATTATGTACATAAGTTTTTAATTATAAAAACCAATTGGTAGGTACATAAATATATCTCAACATAACGGGCCACTCGTTGCCTTACAAATACCATCAGCTAAAAGAGGGAGATATGCTCTTTGCTGAGTACCTTGGGACCGATAACACATTTGTAAGTAGATAGGTAGAAGAGACTGCAATTTGGATTTGTATACTTAATAAGTATTTTTCAATAAAGTTGTAGAGTAACGAGTCTTATAATAGACAGCCCTTGCTGCAATAGGCTTCTTTGTAGTTGTGAGACAATTGACTTCACCAATGCGATGTACTTAAAACTTTTACGTAAAATTATTTTGCGAATTTTCAGAATTCTGACGATGAATTTAAATGGAATGCTGAACCTCGGGAGGTTTTACACCCGCGTAAATAAACGTTAAACGTCTTATTTCGTCGCTTTCCCGAAATTGAATTTGGACTTAGGTATATGTAAAAGTAAAGGCGCGTGATTTCCCTTACAAATGTGCCTAACTTAAGGAGACGCCTCATAACTTCGGTCCCATACAAATTACATGATTCACGTTTTTAAATTATGTCTTAGTTTTAAAATTTAAATAGCTTTCGAAATATAAATAATTTTGACACAGTATGAATTTAAAAAAAAAATGAAAATCAGTTACACTTAAGTTTTATGAAGCCCTGAAAAAAGCCCTTAAAACATTTACTAATGTACCATTTTATAGTATTTATCCTATAGATAATTTCACATACTTTATGAAAACATTAACTACAACTTGCTATTTCTAATAGTTTTTGTATAATACTGGATGAGCATATGTCAGTTTTGTGTATTTTTGCATAAGCGATATTTTGTGAAATCGTTCTTTCTCGTGTTTCTGGTACGTAAATATTGGCCTATCTCGTCTTATTTTGAACTAAATACCTCAATTTCACTAAACACAAAATAAACAAGCGCCTATTCAAGGCCTATACTATATGAGGCGTAGCCAGATATTACACAATTTCCATATTTCCCAGGTGGCACTACAGCTGCCACTTAAATATGCTCTCCAATGCAAAGTGGCTTTTTTGGTGGTTTGAGTCTGGATATAACGTCCATATATCGACGACCAATCTTATATGACAAATAAACGACATAAATTAAACAAATATCACGAAAATATGTGTTAGCCTGTTACCTCAAACGGCAATCTATAAAAAGAAAATCTTTTGTTTCAGGAACTGAAATCGCTGATGACCATAAAGCTGAAAAAACTGTAAGTATTAGTAAGGTTTTTAACATATTTTGCTTAGTATTTCAATATTTATACGCCATGAAAACGCGATAGAACATTGATTATAATATGTAGTGATGTGATTCTGACATAATTTGCCAAATAATATTACAGACTAGTTTCTGTCTCCGGCATGACCCGAATATTTTGTACATTGAGTGGAACAGAGAAATTGTAAAAACAAGACAGTCTAGCCTTTAGCTTCGTAAGCAAAATTAAAATAAATACAGACTTGGTCTTGTTTGTTGTTAAGTTTTACGACTGAGAGTTTTCTTAAAAAACAATTCTTATTCAGTTAAAAAATAAATAGATAAATAAATATCAAAATATATCACGTGATGCTTCCTGTAAATTTGTTCTGGATCTATCTATCTATCATCACGCCTTTTATCCCAAGAGGGGTAGATGACATTTGTTACGATCCTGACATACCTCTTTCGCTTCTTTTATATTCATCATACCTTTCACACACACACACACACATGTATGAAAGGTATGATGAATATAAAAGAAGCGAAAAAGGTATGTCTGGATCGTAACAAATGGCATTCGATTGTCTTTGCCTACCCCTCTTGGGATAAAAGGCGTGATTATAGATAGATAGATTTAATTAAAAATACATTGTTCCTTCTTTAAAGTCAATTAACTCCAGAATATCCTATCCAAACTTTTAATATTTCCATCGATCAATACATTTTTTATATGCTCAATAAAAGTACTAAGTTAAGTAAAAGTAGTAATATAAAACTATTTATTTGCCCACGAGTCTTGGATGCAAATTTTTGTTGTATCCACATGACTTATTGAACCTAGCTAAAACCATAGTAGCTTTTATTATTATCCAATCCAAACTATTCTTCTACGTAGGGCGTTCAATAAATTCTCGGTATAGATAGGTTGTAACCTCTTTTTGCATACTTTTTAATACTGGCCATATACATTCACTTAAGGCCACAAAAAAATTAATTGACAAAAATATTCATTTGTTTTTCTGTTAATGTTGCTACCAACATGAGCAATTTTACTTTTTTAGTTAAACTAGAGCATTGTGCTGTTATTAAATTCTTAACCAAACAAGGTAAAATCCAAAAATGCATTAAAGAGGAAATTGATTCGTTATCTACTATCCAAAAGTGGTCGAGTGAGTTTAAACGTGGGAGAGAGAACATCGATGATGATCCTCGCGCCGGCCGGTCTATCGAAGCCTCTTCACAGAAAATGTTGAAAAAGTGGAGAAAAATATATTGGAAGACAGTCGAGTGAAAATTAAATCTATAGCTGAGACTCTTGGTCTTTCTTTTCTACTGGTACCGTATATAATATAATTCATGACCAACTTCACATGCAAAGGTGACCGCGAGATGGGTGCCGCGAATGCTGACGCCGCCTCAGAAACTAGTGTGCGTGGAATGCTGTTCACAATTTTTGAAGCTGTGTGGAAACAATCCAGTCAAACAAATCAGCACATCCCAAGAAATTCAAGGTCGTTCCTTCGGCTGGAAAGGTCATGGTCACCATATTTTGTGATTATCAGGGTGTATTGTTAATAGACTACAAGGATAAAGGTGTCAATATCACGGGAACATACTATGACAATATTCTATGGCAATTAAGAGCAGCCATTAAATAAAAAAGGAGGGGGAAATTGGCTAAAGGTGTGCTGCTTCTGCATGATATACTTCTGTCCGTTGTAACAGAAGGTTTTTAGTCCTCTGCCACAAGAAGAGGAAAGGGAGAGCAAGTAGATGAAGAGACAGGAGGAGATAGATGTTTCCCAGCTAGCTCATGTACCTACATTACTTCAGGGGTGGTTCGGCGGTCTACACTACAAGGTCTCACGGGTGCCTGCCAGGAGTAAACAGTTAAAAGACACATGTTATATCACTATATTTACACACATTAAAGTTCCACTCGAGGTTGTTATACTTATACACCCTAACGCCTTCTTTCTTCTTTATATATATTACAGTCGAGCCACACGTCTGTGGCGCGACTTCTGTTATGGACTCGTGTATTGTTGCTCCCATCTTTGATACATCTGAAGCGGTGGGCGGCCGGCCTGGCGCACCCGAAGTCATCGTAGTTGTGTCACCATTGCTGCCCGAGGAAGCAATCCTCGTGAGCACCTCTAAAGCTGCTGGCAGCCGGCATGGCACGCCCGAAGCCGTCGTGGTCTCCCTCAGGACTATGGGCGGCCTGCATGGGCCTGCCCGAAGCCGTGGTAGTCTGCTACCATCGCTGCCCGAGGAAGTAGTCCAGCACAGCTTTCATCTCTCCGGGCTGTGGGCGGCCCGCATGGCACAGCCCGAAGCCCGACGTGTCAGCCTCAGCCTTGGTGTCTTCTCTCTCCCAAATCAGACGCTCTGTCTCGTGTCCAATACAAGACTGCCTGCATTTTAAAAACTTGCCAAAAACGATTAGTTCAATGGCCTTTGTCAATCACTCGAGGTTATCTTTTTCATTTGACGTTTCATACTTATTTTACAACCTCGAGTGTTGGCAAAGGGAAACTTCCATCATACAGCCTACTCATTTATACAGTTTAAATATAACACAATAAAATAACGAATTTCTACTTCGTGTGGTCACCTCCAGCCCAAGACACCGATCCCGATTCGATTGCGTGGCCACACCAGAGATGAATTCGTTACACTGTATTGCTCACATTGCTAAGACTACTGCGCGCGACTGTGGGTTAGAAACCATGGACCACCCACCTTATATTCCAGATCTGGGCCCCTGTGATTACTTCTTATGGCTGAAGGCTGAAACTGACAAAAATGAAACCTACTTTTATAACGGTTTAAAAAAAATTATTGATCGGTCTAATAAATGCATTGAGATAAGAAGGGACTATATTGAAAAATAATAAAAACTATATATCTGCATATCTTTGTTTTCATACCTATACCGAGAACTTATTGAACGCCCCTCGTAGAAACAAATAAATCTCATATCAATGTTTACAATGAGTGAGGGAAGCAAACATAATATCACTAAAGGTAGCGAGCGAACTATATTTAGAAAATACATTAAAACTTTGTTTTTTCGGAGTGGGTACCTATGTCTTTGGTGCTACTAAAATAGAACCACTTAGTGAAATTGATTTCATATTACCTTGTCAATACGTTTACACGTGTATGGGATGCTATGTGGACACATTAGATCCGTCTCATCTCAGGGAAACAATAACAGCGCAAATATAGTTCAATTATTGAAAATTACTTTGTGCTCTTTGGTGTAGAAGAGTCCGTGGGGTTCAAATGCCAAAAAGTTTATTAAAGATTTATCCCCACGAACGAATGAATATCAAGTTTACTTCCTACACTCATGTCCTAGTTAGATTTCATGACCTTATCATTGACCTTATCGATCGGTTAATATAAGGTAATTATTTTCACATTTTATCAAATTCATTGTACATTTATTAAACATATAAAAAATGTATTGATCGATGGAAATATTAAACTACGTATATAATGTGTATGAAAGGTATGATGTAGGTAGGTATATCTAATATAAAAGAAGCGAAAGAGGTTTGTCAGGATCGTAGCAAATGGCATTCGATGGTCTCTGCTTATCCCTCTTGGGATAAAAGGCGTATGAAGTTTTAGTTAAATTTTTAAATAAAGGATGTTTCTTTTGAGAAAAATTTGATAACATTAGTATTTATGGTACATTCTTCCCTCCACTTTAAATTTCATCATGTATAGGTAAAAGTGTAGGTACCTACTGAGAGTAATATTACCAACTAGTTTAAATATAGATTTTAATTAAGAACTCCCTTCATAACGTTTGTCCCATACTAATTACATGCTGCAGCTATATGTAAATTACGCAATAACAATATTTCTTGCGTTTAAAATTAAAATTGCTTTCTAAAGATTCATATATTGAACATGATATAAACGAAATAAAATTTTCAAAATCTGGTAAACATAAGCATTATGAAGTCTTGAAAGTCCTCAATTTTTCGCGTATTTTTAAGCGACTTTAGGACTCAAATTCTTTTAATTAATGTGCAACTTTTAATTCGTTTATTTCATAGATAATTTCATATATTTTAAGAAACATTAACTACAACTTGCTTTTTTAAATAGTTTTTGTATAATACTCATACAGACGAAGTCCGCTTCGTGTATGATAATACATGATATTACATGTAAGACATGTTTTGTTGAGAAATCGTACTTTCTCATGTCTCTGGTAGGTACGTCAATCTTGGTCTATCTTATCTAATCCTTGGTTATCTCATCGATTTTTAATAGCATTTCGTCTCGCTTACATTCTTTCCAAAAAGATGTGAACAAAATAAATCGCGCTTGTAATTTAGATGACATTTAGAAAATTGGGATGGATTCGTTTTCTTGCAAGTATATATTTTTTTAGATTATCAACTACTAGATTTCCGCCCCGATTTAAAAAAATTATATTCCCGTAAAAACTCATTTTTAGTTACAAATATTCCCTAACCCTAACTTTTTAAGCTAAATTAATTAATTTGGAATAAATAATGTGTTATAGCTTCATAAATCAGTCCGAGTTTATTTTATATAAACAAAGTCATATTTTCTTATAAAGAATTTATAAGTGTTATTGAAATAGGTAGCTCTAGATTTTTTAAATTGGCTATCACGCAAATGTCAATTGCAGCGCTTGGATAAAATAATAGCATTTTCTGAAGTCCTAGGTAACCATATTGAGTACAAATAATAAACGACAGTGTTTCTGGATTATTTTCTACGAATTTTCGTGCTTCGGAGGGAATGTAAAGCGGCGTCCGCACTTTTTCAAAAATAAAGTGACAACGCTTCTGTTCTGTTTAATTTTGGATAACTAACTAAATGTGTACATTGTTACAAAGGCCGACTGCGATGTATAATGACAGAATATTGCCAGTCGCGTGCTTTCATGGACGTATTTAGGGACGGTAACGAAAACTCGTATAATTTTATCTACCAGTAGAGCAATAAATTTCAGTTTTCATTTCATTTTGAAAGACCTTTTTAGTCATTTTATAAATAGTACTTTTTTAGAGCAGGTATTTTTTTAATTTTGAAATGAAGAGTGATCTAATGAATAGGTATATAAGTTTTTCAAATGTTTTTTCATTTCAACTTTAAGGGCGAACGTCTTGTAGGTAGGCGTCTATAACTTTCAATGGCACTAGTTATGCATTTATTGGTTTGATTTGATTGCGTATAAATAAAAAATAAAATAATCAATTCGAGATGATCCCCTTTAAATGAGATATCAGATATTTCTGTTCAAGACAGTTCTAAAGTAAAATTTTCTAAAATAACGAGAAAACTTTGTCAAGCGACAATCGAAGAGACGCAAGAAGGAACGTCATAATATTGAGTTTTCATGTTGAATTATCCAGTGGAATTGAGTGGAATTTTTCGCTTCGTGTCGTAATTTTATGAAAATTTCTCGGTCTCATTAAAATGTAATAACGATTTGCATATTATTTCTTGTATAAAGTTAATTAACAGGCTCAACAAACATATATAAGTAATACTTCAAAAAAAAATATTTTAACAAAATTAAATGAATAATAATATCTCGATTAATATGTACCGATTTAGAAGACTTATTTTTTTACGGATATAATTTATTTATCGACATTACCTTACAGACATGTCATGAAAATCGGTTCAGTAGTTTTTCAGAATTTTAGTAATTTGTATCAAAGAAAAGCCTGTTTTTTCCATAATTTTTTTGTGATACTCGTAGGTACTATTTGTCTCTCAGGGCAATATTAATAATGTAAAAATAACTTAATAGGGAAAAATAAAACTTGTGTGCACTGAAAACTAAGATATAATTAATATTTCGTTGTAGAATTTGAAGGCGGTTTGTGCTAAATTAATAACTACTTAGTTCTCAATTTTCACGACTCTAGACAATTAATTTTATAAGGTGCCTACGACGGTACAAACATAGATACATAATATTGACCTGATCTTTATCTTCTTAGAATTGCGTCTTAATTTGGCACTAACCGTCTTCAAATTCTATACCGAAATATTAATTATTTCTTACTTTTCAATGCACAATTATCGAAGTCGGTATACTTTTTATCACAGCTATGCTCCAGAATAATCTGACAAAAAAAACTCGGTACCAAAATACATACATAAACAGAGCTAAGTATGTCTCACAAATACCACCAGCTAAAAGAGGAAAACTTGTCATCTGCTGGATGATGAAATATTGACAAAAAAGGTTTATGATGAAGTGAAAGGAAATGCTGGCAGAGGACCTAGGTGGACTTTTATTAAACATATAAAAAAAATCATTGATCGATGGAAATATTAAAAGTACATACAATCGACGAGCATGTATGAAAGGTATGATGAATGTAAAAGAAGCGAAAGAAGTATGTCAGGATCGTAACAAATGGCATTCGATTGTCTCTGCCTACCCCTTTTGAGATAAAAGGCGTGATGATAGATAGATTGTCATCTGCTGGATACCCTCAGGCCATAAGATCTGATAAACATGATAGATATAGTTTACAAGAACTTTGCAATTTTTTTAAATTTCATTAAAAATTGAGGTTGTGTTTCGTTAAATTTCAAAACAAACACTTGTTTGTTTACACTGTTATGTGAAAACATGTTGTGAATTTGATATTATGAATGAGCAAACGCTGAGCAACATTTCCAGTTTTCCACAAAGTACGGGTAACTTTTATGACGTACCTAGTCATTACAAATTCAATATTATTCTGGCGAGTTGTTTTAGTTTGGAGTTTAATTCTTTCTCTAAATAGAAATTTGAATAGAATAGAATAATTTTGCTCTTCCTACACATTTATGTTACGAACTTTTCGTTTATATCGTGCCTTTTATCCAAATAGATGTAGACAACCGAATGCCATTCGCTACAACTTGACATTACTTCTTTCTTCTCTTTTATATTCATCAATACCTTTCATACATGTTCGGCGATTGTGTGTATTTTTAATATTGTGTGTATTTGACACTAAATTATAATAAACTGCTTTATTTTCTTACAAATCTTCAAAAACATCATTATAAATAAATGAAGACTTATCCTAGCTTATTGCATAAACGCTGTATAAAGTTATGCAAAACGTGATAGAGAGAAACAAAACATTGTTTAACTTTAGTAAGGGGGTTATTCTGTGTTAATTGCGAAATTAGTAGTTGAAAATTAAAATTAGACAAAATAGTATCGATACAAAACTTTACATTAATTTAAAGAAAATAATAAAGCGAAAGTCATAATCAAATAAATAAAATTGAAGCGCCTGGCTGTCCCAATTTTTGCCAATTATTAGTTCCGAAACGTTTCAATGGATTCTGATGAAACTTACCTGTAATCCCTAGATCATAATGTAGGTACATAATCCGACAAGCTACACTTAGAGGCTTTTCCATCTAAATATACCTCAACAGAACTGGCCACTAGTTAGGTATAGCCTCGCACATAACATCGGCTAAAAGAGGAAGCGGTTTCGAGAGCCGTAAGAATAACCCATGAAGAAAAAATGGTTACTTAGGCAGAAAGGTAGTCTATATTAAAAGTGTGTCTACTTTATATAATAAAAATGGTACAGTATTTGATATTTTAAGTGATTGGTAAAATCACTTCCTGTTCAGAATATGTTGACTGCGGAACCCTAATAAAAAGCTTCCATAACAAGTAGCTGTACATAAAGGATAACAACATAAAACACTTTATGTCAGCATCACTATTAAACACAGTTTACACTTAGAAAGCGGCTTAGAGCAAACAGTTTATAGGCAATTCTAAACTTTATTGCACGTAAAGTTTAATCTAGTGTAAGTGAAAAATTACAACTGATAATAACATTATTTGGTAGACTGGTTTTCGATAACTAGCTACGTTTGTGGTAATTTCGAATATTTAAAAGAGCAATAAATGTTACGATCAAACTGGGAACTAAGATTTGGAAATCTACTAGACTAAAACTTTATGAAAAGAATTAAGTATTAAAAAACCTGCATTTCAGAGATTTTAATTTATTGAACTATTATTGTCTTTTATGACTCGTGGCATGGTTAGATATTTTGATAACAATAGAGAAAATATGCAGGCTGTTAACATTGAGAATGGTCGGTATGGGGAAATCTGACACTATGTAAATAAAAATTAAATGCTGTTTTTTTGGTAAGCGCATTACTTGAGAACGGCTGGACCGATTTGGCAAATATGTTTTTAAGTTCGTAATAGTCTGAATAAGGTTTTTAGGGAAAGAAAAATTGGAAAAGTTGCCCGGAAAACTGGAAAGTTCCGGAAAAATTGAAAGTGCTTTTTTCTATGGGATTTTATATGAACACAAGACCATATTAGGGGATGAAAGTTAGTATGGGCTCCATAGGCGAAGCAGGGGTTAAAAGCTTGTATACAATAATACTATAACGTACGTCTTATCTCTCTTAGTACATTTATTTGAAATTCGAATTGAAATACAAAATGCAAGCCAATATGTGTCTAATTGCATTCAGATAAGGCTTATTTTGTGTTAACTTTTTAATCACATAATCGGCAGTGTTTTGTTTCTGGCCATACATTTTTGCCACTGAGTGGGCAGTGCGTAGGTGGGGGTGAGTGGGGGGAGGTAAATTTCGTGAAAATTTGCGAAGTGAGACAGGCCTGCATTATATGGACACGTATAGACTGTGCATTAAACTTTTAAATTTAATAATACTTATATATATCTACTTATATTTTTTTCTTTCTTCACGGGTTGCATTACAGCTCCCGAAACCGTGTTACGGTCCCAGGGTACCCAGCGGAAGACAAAGTCTCCTTCTTTTAGCCGATGTTATTTGTGAGGCTATATACCTACCTATACCTAACGAGTGGCCAGTTCTGTTGAGTTTTCTTATATATTACCTTACTGAAGTTTAAACGAAAATTGGTGAATAAGCAAGTTAATGTTCCCGTAAAACTATTTCTTATAAAGGACTTTTGTTTCAGGACGCTACTGTTGCCGAGTTGGAAATGTTGAAGAATGCCGGTAGGTATCTCATTAAAACTTACTGCTGTTCTACAAATAAATTAAACTTTAACAAGATTTTTTTTTAATTAGTTGGGTAGGTTCAAAATATATTTGAGTTTGAAGAATTTATCGCAACGCAAAGAAAGCTTCAATACAGAAATGTATTAATTCCAAAATCTTGTCCTAAAAATGGACGAGAAAAAGAGAATACGTGTAATAGGTAGGTAGACCAGATTGAGCGCTTCGAACTCGCGTGAATAGGGTCCCGTACCATCCCGTTGTCCGTGAGAACTGTTTATGTTTTTCTGTAAACTATGAGTGAGATTCCTATTTTTTTTTCCAAATTTTAGACTCGGTAGTTTAGGAGACAAGGAACGTTCGTTTTTAGTATAATTTCTTAAATATAATTTAAACTATGCATTTTTAAATTATAAAAAAAAATGTATTTCTTATAACGAGCCCTTTTATTTGATACTTTTAATGCCCTTGAAATTAACCTCCAAAATCTAAATTCCATTACGTCCGTGATTGGGTCATCAAACTCTACATATGTACCAAATTTCAACTTTTTTCGTCCTGTAGATTCGGAGAAATTAAGCTGTAACCAACGGACAGACATATACAAGAGTGATGTGGAACCCTGAACCGTTTGGATCAAGTTATTTGGCGAGAGTTATACCTACCTAACTTAAATAATGGTAAAATTAATTATTTTAGATAAAGCTGACCAACCTATCGGAACAGGTGACGTCAAAGCTTCTGGTCATTTGGAGTACCACCGATTAGGTATGTTATTATCAACTTATCAAGTAGATGTAATCAGGGTATTTTAGTATTTTCCTTCTGTACTATTTTGCAAGACGAAATCTGACTGACAGACAACGCACAGCCTAAACTGGACTCCGAGATTTGAAATTTAGAGGAAATATTCCTTGAATATATTTAGTGCACTAAGTAGGGGTGTTTTTATTACATTCCTAAAGGAGTGAAAAGGGGTGGTGAAGTTCGTATGGAGATTTTTTTTATTTTGATACTTTGTAAATATAATATACCTACTTACTCTTCAAAAGAAAAAAAGACACGTAACGTATTTCATTTAAAAAAAACATCTTATAAGTGGGTGAATATTGAGGGCTAATCTTCTATACAAAAATAAAAATTTACAATTGCTGCATGTATGAAAGATCATCACTTGAGAACGGCTTGGCCGATTTGGCTGATTTTTTTGTGTTCGGTTTTTAAGGAAATAAAAATTGAAAAACTTGCCGTGATAAATGGAAAATTCGGGAAAAACTGAAAGGGCTTTTTTCTATGGCATTTTTGTATGAACTTAAAATCATAAAAGGGGATGAAAGTTAATATGGATCCCACGGGCAAAGCCGGGGCGGAAATCTAGTAACATATAAAGGCACATACTTTAATTCCAATCTAGGATACCCTAGACCACAGACCTGAGTTGAAAAATAAATATTTTACTGGAATTTGGAATTATTTACCTCGTATCACCTAATTAGTAAGAAAGTAAACATTTAATTGGGTCGACAAACAAACATTTAAACTTTCGCTAGCCTATGGTTAATTAGTATTTAGATAAAAGAGTCGCAGCCGAATTGTAGAACCCGCCACTTTACTAAACGCTTTTAACTGTTTAAGTTAAGTTTAGCCGAAATGTTGAATATTGAACCTAGTCTAAACAAAACTAACCTAGTTTAACCTAACATAACGTAACTGACATTATGACAAAGAGGCGGTTTTAATGTTCATTCGTATTACAATCCGTCTAAACCTTTTTGTAATGCGGTTTATTCTACAATTCGGCTGCGACATGCGCCATAATTATGTGGGCTGCATTTATTATCTAATGAACAGATTTTTAAAATTGCATCTCATGCATTCAGCCGTTTAGGAGCCTATTCCAGGCAGACAGACGGAAAAATATCAAATAGCATATATATTATCCTGATTTTATTTTGGTATTTTTGATATTTAATTTTGGAATCACAGACATTATTTATTCAAACGTAAATTGAAATCCTAATCCTAAAATCCTAAATTTAATTTCGTTGCGAAGGCGACAGTAGCGACAATAAAATTATTGAATTGTGTTTAAATAAGTTTACTCAATGTTACTCGATCGCAACAAAATTAAATTCAAGATTTTAGGATTTGAAATTTAAATTTAAGTCTACATGTACGTATCTACAGAGTCTAGTAACTAGACAAACACAAAAAATATTTATAAGCAATCCAAGATCCTAAGAAAGCTTAGGTCGATAAATAACATATTGATGCAAGTGCCACTGAAATTTTCAAATGAAAGACTTCCATCGTAGGCGAAATTATATTAGGTATGCTAATAACTTTTCTGACGGCCCTAGGCTTTTTTTATATTTACATACAAAATGTATGCTTTATTATCCTTAGAAAAAGTTCAGGTATGAACAATATTTAGGATTATATAAAATTGCGCTGTTAAAAGTAAATATTACGCTTTAGGAAAAGCTTCAGATCTTTATAAGTAGCACGACATGTGTCTATAGAAATTCATGAAAAAATTGGCAAATAAGTGTTTTGTTTGTTTGTCCTTATTTTACCTCAAACCAACCTCAAAACGAAGCAGGAAAATATATAAATCTTGCGAGATTTTTTTATTACTTACTAGCTGATTGCCCGCTACTTCGTACGTGTTGTTTTAGGGAGACAATTCCCCGAAAATTGGGCTATCAAATGCAAGAATAATTTTTCAAATAGGTCCAGTAGTTTTTGAGTCCATAGAATCTGAACAAATAAACAAATAAATATTGATTTTTATATATTAGATGTATATCTAGGTATATTAGAATCTTAAATATTTTTTCATAGGCCATGTCGTCGTCACTTAGCGGATGATATACTGGAGACTAAGGTCAACTTTGTTGAGGTATATTAAGATCAAAGGACTTAGTACAAGCGCCCACCCATCCCTAATTTGACCTAGCTGTACACTGCTTACCTATCGACCTGGCAAATCTTCATGAAAATGTCAACTATCGTAAAATTAGATGTCACTTGAAAAGATAAAAATAAATAACATCCGCCCACAGCAAAAAATATAAAGTTGCGGAATGGAGGTCGATATCTTTGCGTGATTGACATTTCATTTATCTGACGGTCACCGTGTTCAACGTGAATTCTAATTATATTTTTAGGTTATCAACTCATTGAAAAATACTTAATTATTAATACTATCGATATACCGCGTATTTTTTACCGAGACCAATTTTTTCATGGGAAACTTTGTGCCATGGTACTGACATCTTCCACATTCAGCCGAAAAAAATTTAAGCAATATCCACGATTCAACTGCTTTTAGAACTTTTGTCTGACTGTCTGGATGTTTGTCTGGAGAATAAGTCTGAAATAGCCATTGTGGGATTTATGTTTATAATCTGCACGTTGCATTGTCTCTGCATGAGATAGAAATTTAATAACATTACAACTAAAAGTAAAATTAATATAAGTACATAATGTTTTTTTAGTTCCATTACTTACTTAGGGAAGCGAGACTTGGGTATAGAATAAAAAGCAAGAAAGTGATATAATGCAGTGGAAATGCGGTCTGTACTTAGAATGTGTGATATAAAACGTATTGACTGCTGTGTGTTCATATGGCTGAAGTGAAAGGAAATGCTGGCTGACCTAGGTGTACTTTAATTGAACATATAAAAAATGTATTGATCGATGGCAATATTAAAAGTACCTACACACAATCGCCGAGCCTGTATGAAAGGTATGATGAATATAAAAGAAACGAAAGAGGTATGTCAGGATCGTAACTAATGGCATTCGATTGTCTCTGCCTACCCCTCTTGGGCGTGATGATAGATAGATTTTTAACATGCGAGCAAAGTGATAGATAAAATAATATTCTATGAAAAGCTTTATATTTAAAATAGTGTACATGCAACCAGTGTCTATCGATTAGTAACAAACGTGATATCATATATATGTAAGTCGATAAGTGCGGCCACTTAGTTATCTGTTGATTTATTATTTATGTAGGTAATCGATATAATAAAACACACGATATATGCGTCGGTGGCCGAGTGGTTAAGACGCTAGACAGTCCACGGGTTCGATCCCGGATCCCGGCCATGTACCAATGGGTTTTCAATTAAAAACTTATGTACATAATCCGACAAACCACACATAGAGGCTTTTCCATCTAAATATGCCTCAACAGAACTAGCCACATTTGTTAGGTATAGCCTCACAAATACCATCAAGAACCGTAACACGGTTTTGGAAGCTCCCGTAAATAAAAAAATAAATAAAAAGATCCTGTAGAATATTTAGGTATTGTAGGTATCTGCTTTTTTTTAAATATTGGGTTTAGGAACATTTTTAATAAGAGCTAATATATCTTATTTATGTACCAATAAAAAAAACCGGCTAAGTGCGAGTCGGACTCGCGCACGAAGGGTTCCACTATCTATAAAAACGGCAAAAAAATCACGTTTTTTGTATGGGAGCTCCCTTAAATATTTATTTTATTTTGTTTTTTAGTATTTGTTGTTATAGCGGCAACAGAAATACATCATCTGTGAAAATTTCAACTGTCTAACTATCACGGTTCATGAGATACAGCCTGGTGACAGACGGACAGCGGAGTCTTAGCACCTAATAAGGTTTCCGTTTTTACCTTTTGAGTAAGGAACCCTAAAAACCACCTACAATACAACAATTTAAATTAACAAAAATATTGATTACGACTCAGACAATTTCACGTTGCTTAAATTATATTTGAAGCTACCTGTATCCAATGATTGGCCAGTTCTGTTGAGGTATTTTGAGGTCGGTGACTAATGTGGGAATCAAACCCGTGTTGCCCACTTTGTGCACTTGAAACTGCCACCAACCTTTGATCTGATACCTAAAAATTATCTAAGATTTTTTTTGTCACAGATGCAGTAAAGACAAACGGAGAATTAGTATCGAGACTAGAGCAACATGCTTCAGCTGATGCTGTCCCAGGTGAAACACCTCAAGTACACTCACAAACAGAGTTGGAGGTGCCATCTGAGGGAGTGCATAGAGTGGTGGTACAGAATGGTGACAATGTGGCTGTGCATGATGGAACTTCTACACCTTCGCCTGGTGATGAACAGAAGGAGGTTCCGAAGGTAGGAGAACATGTCTAAAATTTGCTGGCAATACGCTGACAAAAGTCGAGATTAATTCTTTGGACCACGAATCCTATAATCCTATTATTAACTCTAAACATCTCAATTAGGGAATCATTCATAATTCATTTAACTGTCAGAATATAAACGCTAGTTTCTAGGGTAAGGAAATGTCCAAACAACACAATTTGCGTCTCTTTTTTTCGTTAGCTACATTATTATATTTTCTGTATTTCATAAGACACCGTTTATTTTCATACCAGCGTAGCATGACGTTGGAGCTAAGTAAGCTTACTGTCTATGCAGATAACACAGAAACTTATTCGTATTAAAATTGCAGAGATAATTGGCCATAGTTATGCAGAAAGGAACCAGTCCTTGAATCTAATTTTAAATATTGAACGTCCCAGACTTTGTTTGTACCTACTTGTTATTAAATATTTGTACACCGTAATACCACCTGTATTACGTAATCATTTCATTTCCACAAAATGTCTAAAAATGTGTTATTGTTAGAATCCTACATAGATTTAGACTAATTAATACCTATTTTAAAAAGAAAAACAATCAAGAATATATAATATAGATGACCCGTGCGAAAACCTATTTGTTTGTTCAAGTGGTCTCCAACAGATGGCGTCTTTTATAAAATACATAAGAATAATTTTGATTTGTTTGATTATTTTTCGTCATTAGAAGGGAAAGTAATCTTCAAAATGGCGTATCAAACATTAATTTTGATGAAGTATTAAGGGAGATATGGCGTACTGATAAAAAAACAAGCTTGAAAAATAATATATAGAGATAGAATCGGCTGTAGGAGAAGAGTTTTACTTTTGCTTTCTATCATTTTCTAAGCAAGTCCTTCTTCTCAGTTTGACTTCGATGTGCACTGGTTCTTTCCTGCATAACTACAGCCAATTATCTCTGCAATTTTAATACGAATAAGTTTTGTTCTTATCTGCACTAGCTTTTTGTGGGGATAGTTGGGAGGATGTATACAACTCTGCCCAGACGGGGTTTAATAAGGTGACTGATTGGCTGCACAACAACAATATTCTCACTCTAAACACAGAAAAACCAAGTATATTAACTTTTCTTTGCGCGTTCCTAAAATTTCATCATCTGCTAACATTGTTGCTCATTCTTGTGTTGTCCCAGTGAATTCCTGTTGCAACTGTCCCTCTATTGACAAAGCATGTTCTGTTAAGTACCTGGGCGTGGTCTTGGATGAGAGACTCAATTTTAAGGAGCACATAAGACTTTTAACTTGTAGGGTCCGTAAGCTTATCTTTGTCTTTAAAACCCTCAGACATGTGGTGGGCACAAATATAACTAAAATTGTATATTTTGCACTGTGTCAGTCACTGCTTACGTACTGCATTACAGTGTGGGGTGGTGCTGCTAAAACGCATCTGCTTCCACTAGAGAGAGCTCAAAGAGCAGTTCTCAAGGTTGGGGCATCTCTTCCTTTCCGCTTTCCTACTTTAGAACTGTACAACAGGTACAAAGTGTTAACTGTGCGCCAGCTCTTTATATTGAATACCATACTTAAGAGGATCGTGTAGCTCAGCGTACGCAGCGAAATAGGTATTTAGAAAATCATATTCTGTCTCAAGCGCGCTCTTCCCACGGGCATCAGTGCGACAGAGAACACTGCAGCTCGTGAGTGTTCGTAGGTATGTTCTTCGTGGAAAATTGCGTTTTGGGGGAAAACGATTTACACCTACTAAACTATAACGAAACCTTATAATTTTGGTGTCAAACGTTTTAGCAGATTATAATCTACGTACGTACGTTTTGCTTTTTTTGAAATTTTGCTTTGTTTCTCAAATACAGACGGTTTATTACGAGCAAGTTATGAACCAAAAAAACCGAGATTTGAGGGGATTATAACTTTTGACCTATTACGAATTTTGAAAAAAGGAAAAAATACGTACGTAGTTTTTCATTATGTCAGTAACATATTACAAAATCGTTAAAATTAAATGATATTTAGGGGTAGTAAAACGTTTTCTCCGTTTGTATGGACATGGACGCGGTACACTACACTCTTAAGAAACACTCCCAACTAGTGTATAATCCCGCAACTAACATGCTTAGAAGAACTCCTTTACTAATATCTCCATCCATAAGGTTCAGTACAGCATTTGCTCAGCGTCAGTTCTGCTTTCTTGGTTTTCATTTATATAACTTGGCATAAAGACATTAATATATATAATTTAAATTATCATAGCTGTAGACGTTTGGTGGTGGAGTGGCTGCAGAACAGAACTTATTATGAAACAGAGTCACTAATCAGTGTAGTAAAGTAACATAGTTTGTATAATACCTTATAGCAGAATTTATTTGCAAGCTATTTTCACAAATTTCACATTTCTTTGTTAATCTAACCATATATGTAACCTAGTTTTCGTAATCATTAGTAATCATTATTTAATCTATGTCATTAGCTTATATGTATGACTTCGTATTGCAGACCGGAGAGGGAGCCTGGTGGCCTGAGATACAGGCTTTTTGTCTTACTACAGGCACCAGCTCTCACCTAGTAAATACTTTTAAGTGTCATTGTATAAGTTTTAATTGATGTGAGAGAAATAAATTTATTTTTATTTTTTTTATTTTTTTTAAGCTTACTTAGCTCCAAATCTCTAATCTCGCAAATAGTACATTGATGCTACTCTGGTATGAAACAGCTGCGTTATTATTTTTCATAATCTCTATTATTGTAGGTATTCCACGGAGCTGCAAGGTTGGTGCTAGCTGGCTCAGCGATGACTGCTCCGCAGGGTGCCCATACAGCCGCACGACGTGCTTTCAACGCGGACATCAATAAAGAACTTAAACATAACGTAATATAATATATATAATTTAGTTCTGTGGGAAACCTGTAAAATTCTCAGCATAAAATCATAGTACTTTGACCTACTTCCATACCTAGCTGCTAGACCTTTCCGAATTTTCCCCCCTGGTGGAAAAGAGTAGATTTTTTTCATCAATCCATTTTCAGACCACTGGCTATGTTGCAGTGGAAAAGGGATTTAGTAAGATTTGATCATTGTCATCACTAAAGTCCCGTCTGTCTGTCTGTTTGTGACCTTTTTACACAAAAACTACTGAACGGATTTTGTTGCGTTTTTCACTATTAGATAGGTTGATTTACGAATATTATTCTGTTTTGGAACTGAACATTAACAATATAAGGAGATCAAGTCGGAAAAAATTATAGCTCCAGTGAGTTTTCATGGCGTATGCTGTGTAATCCGTCAAAGATATAACAAAATGATGTAAGAAATAATTTTGTAGAATAAAATTATCTACAAAAAAGTCTGGGATAATATATATCTATCTCTAATAGATAAGATTGTTGTAAACACCATTCTACCAGAATAAATACCTAAGCCTCACATAAGTAATTTCACGTATTGAATGCATGTGAAATTTCAGATGGACCATTACGCTTCATACAGTGGGGTGCAATACTCTCCACTTGACATGGCCGAGTATGTGTTTTGGACAGGCGACGAACATGGAGTCACAACTACTGTAGAAGAGTTTCTACAGGAAGGGATGGTAAGAAATAATATAATTAATATAATTAAAATAGTTTATAGCTCCTTTAGGTCATAGCAAAATGTTATATAACCTACTAGCTTTCATCTTCTATTATACTTCTTATTATATTAGGGGGTTGGATTTAAAAAAAAGTAGCCTATGTAGGTACTTAGGGTTCAAGCTTTCTCCGTATTAAATTTCATCAAAATCGGTTCGGTACTTTAGTTTTAAATATTTGTTAACATAGGACTGGTCGTTCCTAACTCTTTAGCCACACATGTATGGTTATGTCACGTGGTAACCCCCTTCTCTGAACAAATATTTCAATTTTAAATCCATTCAACAACCACGGGAATAAACATCCATTTTTTTACGCCACGGCTTCCGGAAATCTTATGATGACGTAAAGAAGAGGAGTTTTTGACAAGTGACGATTATCTACCAACACAAGGATGCGCAATACATACATTTTGTTTTACAGATGACAAAAGAGGAAGCCATAGCATTTCTTCAAGAGATAAAATTCAACATCGATTACCTGAAAGCGCATTTCAGTCAAAACGTTAAAGCAGCAGAGGAGAGCGCTCAGCAACAAAATCTCAAAAACATATTGATGGAACAAGCTAAGGTAGGATATTATGTTCTAGAAAGAAAATTTAAAAAAAAATAAGTAGACTTCCAAATATTTTGCTGAACCTGAAAATCGATCCCAGAACAGTAAGTAGTATCACAAACCACTAGGCTACATGACATACGTCACAAATAAATGCTGTAGTGATCAGTAACAGTTATCAAATCTTCTTATTTTATAATGGCTCCATCAATGTTAATCGATGATTTGCCAATGTCAAGTATTATAGACGTCACATAAATCGGTATAACGTCTCGGCGGGCGCGTGCGTGTTCACCAAGGTGTGACGTGGAATCCTATAAAAAATTTAAAGAGAATTAAGGCCTACTGGCGCCGAAGAAATTGAGTGAATGTGGCAATTCGGTATGTAAAGTAAAAAGTAAAAGCTAGTGCCACGGGGCACATCAAGGACCGTTGTACTATTTTTTCACAAACGAGGGGTACCATGCGACAGAATCGCTACTTTACCTAAATGATGGCGCCTTTGTCGTCTGTCTGCAATATTCTGAAAATTTGTTTTAAAAACTACTGCATGGAAATCAAAGATAATCAAATTAGGTTCCTTTTTAAAATAGCTAAAATATTTGATTAGTTTTTACTTTACATACCTATACTAGACCTTAACTATGATGCCTATATCACAGTTTTACACGCACTTAACATTATAGTCTTATGTGATCAGGACTTTATCTATTACTAAAAATATCTTCGATCCACTTTTATAGACCAATGTGACAGTTAAGTACCTTGAGTCGTTAAGTAGAAGTAATAACACGGCCTTGATTAACAGTTATGTCCATTTTTATTGCTGTACCTATTTTTGTAACCTATTCATTTACGAAATCCTCACATGCTCTATAGATTAGATCAGGGGTTCCAAATCTTTTTTATACTATGACTCCCTTTACAGGCTGTAATTTTTTTGCGACGCCCTTCTAAAAGAAGATACCTTTAATCCAAAGATTATAGAATCTTAATTATTATTATTTATTATAAAATATACCAATAAAGGATGAGCTTGCTTTCAACACATTTTACTAAAATTATTTTAGTTTTATTTGAATAAAGTTACCTGTCCATTTTATTTTACGATGACATGACGTGTGTACCATCTCGCAACGACGCACAGATTAGATATTTATTCTATTTTTATGGCGAAAATTCAGTACTTAACTAAGTACCTATTTGGAAAGAAAAATCTATAGGTAGTAGGTACTTTCCTAATAAGAAAATCACAGAATCACCAAGCCGCGTCTGTCTGTCTGTGCCCTTTTCACGAAACGGGTTTTATTGCGGTTTTCGCTTCACGAGTATTAAACATGAACATATCATGTTTAGGAGCTGAGCATTAACAGTATAAAAGTGAATCAAGTCGGGGAAAAGTTAGACCCAGCGAGTTTTTATGGCGTATGCTATCTAATCCGTTAGAAATATAACAAAAAGATGTAGGAAATAATTATTGTGATGAAAAAAATGCTCTACAAAATCAATCGAGTTAGTTTCTGAAAAATTACTAAACTAATTTTCACAAAGACAAAAATCGGACCAATCCGAAAGAAATATCTGTCTACTAAAAAATAAACTATCAAAATCGGTTCACAATTGGCGGAGAAATCGCTTAATATACCTAAACGCAAGAAAACAGCCTAATTTCTTTTTTTTTATCTAATAAAAATATTTAATTTCAGGATGGTTACCAATACAGAGTACCAGCACCTCTTCAGTCGTTCCCATTCGGTAACAGCCCAGATATAATCCGGACCATCGCTAACAAGAACTGGGAAAAACAATTTAGCAACACTCTCACCCCGTCTTCACCTGCACTATCTATGATCAGCGAATACCGACCTGAACCAGTCAAGAGAAACTACGACCCCATGCTGCAAAGTAATGTTGTTGGTAAGTCATTTTTAACGCCAAGTCCGGTTTCAGTAATTAGTTTCATGGTTCCTGAAAATTCATGAAATACTATTTTTCAAGTTTTTTTTATCTTTTTGAACCTTGTTATATCTGATGATTAGCTTATACTTATAGCAAAATATGTATGACTCTCCGGATTTATACTTCAGACACCTGCACCGCGAGCATGACCAAGAAGAATGAATATCACTGCGAAAATAAAATCTCAGCTAGAAAGAAAAGGACCGGTTACCGCGACGCTACTTTCTCTTGCTTTATTTTATCTTTGCAGTGGATTCATTCTTCTTGGCCATGTTCGCGGGGCAGCTCTCATCTGCTTTAAATATATTAGTGCCACTTATATACTTATAATTATAAATGAAATGTGAGATAAATCAAACTATTTAGCTATTTATATTTATTTTTATTCAATGTAAATGCTGAGACATTAGTAAATTTCCATATAAAAAAATATAAGGTAGGTACCTACTTCCTGAAAAAAAAATTCACACAAAAACAATCAGTAAGTAGACGAGCTAAATTTGAGGGCATAAAAAAAAGGTTTTTAGAAAATGTAGACGCATCGCATACATAATGTCATGGACCTAAAAATTTTTGTATAATGTATTGTATTCCTTTCAGGAACTTCTGACTACGACCGCGACGGAGGCGTCATCAGCGAAGAAGAGTACGAGGAAATGATGGAAAAACTGAAGGCTGCTGATTCCCTCTACACCGAATATACTTTGGAAGAGATTATTTACCAATTAGCTAAGGTTCCTACCTAATAGATATGCTACTTAAGTACTATTTATACATAATAGTATTACGCCAGCCCCCTTAGACAATGTACGAACGCTAGTATTCTATTCTCTGGGAACGCTAAATCATAATAATATATGCAGAAACTTATAATTGAATTATAATAATTATATGAATAGTATGCGCAGCCAATAAGAACCTCAAAAAACAACAGCCGGGCATAACCTCAAAATATTAGCTGTATATAAACTCCTTGGTTTATCATTTATCTATTCTACATTATATTCTATTCGCGTTGTACATTGTGTAAGCCCCCCCCCCCCCCCTCTTTACGATACCTAGGGTTATTTACATACTTCATCTGTTCTTTCATCTTCATCGATGCCCAGTGGCAAAGGCCACCATCTCGCACCTTAGTAGCTACGCAATTGAGAATGGCCAGAGAAATTTCACAGAGTTCACATTTAGACAGACGTGGCAAGTTTGTAACTTTTTAAGATAAGCTAACAAACTACGTACTTTTATTATACCACAAGTATTCGATTTCAAATTCGAAACAAAAGGACTCTATAAAAATGTTTCTTACTTCCCCAGATGATGTTTTCACAGTCCCTAACAAGAGACCCGCGTGAAGCTCGCTCGTCTATTCAACGATTCATGATGTTCTTGGAGTTGGAAGCGGAACGTGGTCATCTTTCGCGGTCAATCGAGAAAAAAGTTCTAGGTAATAAACCTATCTACAAATTACAATAGACTATTTGATTATTTTGATATTATTAATTATTTTTAGGCGACTCCAAAAAAAAATAAGAGAGCTTCTCAATGGTTTTTTTAAATTTATGTTTACACATACTTAGGTATCCCCGCCAATTATGAACCGATTTTGATGTTTCCTTTTATGATAGATAGAGTAGGTATTAATCTCGAAGGAGCAACCATATATTTTTCATAAAATTGGTTCAGCAGTTTTCAGGAATTAAAAAAGATTTAACCTTATTATTCGGTTATTTAAAAAATGCGCCAATTTAAACTTATATTTCTCCGTTATTCATTGACGCATTAAACATGTTTTTCACCCAGTTTTGGTCTAGATTTTAATAACAAATAATATATTATAATAACAATATCATGAAACTTCTACACTGCTTATAATATCTGTTTTATTTTATAACAGATGTTATGGTTGCTGCACTGTCCGATGCTGTAGGCGATCACCCAGAACTCCTTCAAGCGCGAGAGGGCATTGGATCAGCGAACAACGGAAATAGGTATACAACAAGTTAATTATTTTAAATTGATGTACATCGAATATTATTTTATATGTAAAATTTTGAAGTCGGAAGAACTACTATCCAGTGTTACCAACTCCCAAAAATATTTACCCCGAAAACTAAAGTAAAAACCCCTAAAATCGCCACAATTTCTTTGAAATCCCCCTAAAAAAATAAAATATTCTTCATTTATAAATTATTTAATAATTCAAACATAATTTCGTTTTCTTCTTTTTAAAATCATACATTTGGATATTAAATAAACTTAACATTTTAGTGGATGGATTAAATGTTATGCAAGATCCACCATTTCGTTGCAATGTCCATCGGACCATCATCAAACTTTGTAGCATTTCAATACATAACCTATTCCGAAACTTATTTTTGCAAATTGCTTGTCGACACCACAGAGCAAGTATTTCCAGATTGGCTAGATTGGGTTATCCCAGGGCCTATACTCATAAATCAAAAAGACCCTAAAATTAACAATATAAAGCCCCTAAAAAAATCCCAACCCATTAATTTACCCCCTAAATTTGGGGGGAAACCCCTAAGTTGGGAACCCTGCTACTATCACTACAAAACAGCCCCCCGCTGCGTCTGTCTGTGACATTTTCGTGCAAAAAATAACGGAACGGATTTTGCTGCGGATTTCACTTAGGTTGATTCACCGGGAAGGTTTACGAGAGCCCCAGCGAGTTTTCAGCTACGCCTGAAATGCTATCTAATCCGTCAGATATATACCTAACAAAAAGATGTATAAAATAATTGTGTAGAATAAAATGATCTACAAAAAAGTGCGCGGTATCTCTAATTTACTTTTATTGTTTATTTTAATTTTTTGTTTAGTCATCTTAATATACGTAATATCTAGGTTATTTTTTCCTTTACAGACTGATGCATCAATTTTTGGACACAAGCATTGTTGAACCAAGCATGTCTCGAACCATCCTGTCGGCTTATAAGGACGAAATACTGAAAGAACAGGCTCTTCACAAACTGGCATTCCCCGAGAGAAACTAAATGTTTCACCTTTAATCCTGGCCAAACTTCCCATTTTATTTTAATAAGAGCTTATATTATGTATAGTTATCCTGAAACTTGTGTATATAAATCCATTGTAGATGCCTAAATGTCTGATAATACCTATGCATTAAAAAAATATATAGCTTTTGAAGATTTCATGATTATAATATAGGTAATGGCGCTTTTATCTAATGTAATTATTCTATTTTATATATTAACAGTTAAGGGTCCATGGCTGTCGGCCATCTTATATATCTGTCAAAAATATGGCAAATCTCAATTAATCCTAGAACAATTAGTTTATTTATAACAACATTTCAACTCAAATTGTTGATAGTTATTATTTTAAATTGGATTAAGCCATATTTTCATTATTAAGACTTCTAAATAGCCATAGTTTTAAAACGCAATAGCAATGTTTGTTTTAGAAACTACGCCTACTTAAAACCCTAAATAATAAAATATGGTATAATTCTTTTTAAAATAATAACTATCAGCAATTTGAGTTGAAAATGTTGTATAAATAGGTATATATACTCATTTTTCTAGGATTAATTGAGATTTGCCATATTTCTGACAGAAGTAAGATGGCCGACTGTCAAGGACCTTTAAAGGAGCACCGATATGTACCAAAATAAAATATTTAAATGCTAAATATTATTTAAAGTAATTGTTATAATAAAAATAAATATCTGCTATTATTTATTGTCTTAAATAGATTTTTAAACATGTTGCCCCGGCCAACTATAATGCCGTTAAGCCAATTGGAGCTTTCAGTATAATTACTTACATCATTTGAATTTTTTTTTGTAGTAAATAGTTGTAAATAAAAAGCCTAGAATATATACTTTGTGTTATTTATGTTAGATGCTTAGGTTTTAGAGAAAAAAATCGTATAGATGATAAGTATTATGTTAGCTGCATTTAAATATTCTCCAAAATAGATTTTCTTGAAGTTTGAAATTAAATATGTTTTAAATTTAAATTATTGGTTATTTGTATTGTAAATATCTAAAAATAACAAACATATTTACAACAAAATGTAGTGCATTATTATATTCTAGTACAATCTAGTCATTTGCTAGAAAATAGAATCAAACATCTATAACCTTCAAAATTTAAGAATAGATAGATAGTTAAATATTTTTCTACAAATAATCTTTAAATTTTTATAATTGCATGTTGCTTAATATTCAACTTTACTAGCTTTAAAGCATACATCATTCTGGACATATCACTATACAAAACATTTTAACGTTTTTTCCACTTTAAAGTCATTTGAGGTATCAAAAAGTAATTTGTAGGTAATTAAAAAACATCATATCTGCTAAAGCAACATGTAATTATAAAATGTCGCATATCTTTCCATATTTTTATCAATAAATATAATAAAAGATGAGCATAATTAATATTTTAGATATTTTATAAGTATTAGATATTCAAAATATTGTAGACCTAAGAGATACAAAATATTCCCCCTTGCATGTGAACTAATGCCACATTAGTAAAAATCAAAATTTATAATTATTTATATTATTCTTTGAAATATATTGTGGATTAAATAAAAAAATAATCTATGTCAATGGTCTTTTATTTCATAACAATTCGCCACAATTTCACATTACAAATACTCGATTATTATAACACAAAGGACATAAGGTTAAAGTGCGCGCCAAATAAGATGACCCAGATTGAACGCTAGAGTGGGGAGAACGTCCTTACAAATTGTATAAAGCACAGTCTAACCACGTGACCTTTTTCGGTTCAACTTATTTTGCGTGAATTAAACATACTACACTTTCTTATACGTCAAACTTATTTTGCGCGAATTAAACATACTACACTTTCTTATTGTAGATACTGAGATAATTCTGGATAATCAGACATAACTAGGTCAAAACGGTAGTAAATGCATAATTAGATTAACTTACTTTAGTATTATACTACACAGGTTTCTTCCTTATGTTCACAAAGACTTATTCATAGCATCGCCATAACTGTTTATTATCAACATAATGATAAATTTCCCCTGACTCAGATTCAAATATTCCAAAATACATCCTTTCACAATTCAGTCATTTAAGTTGGGCGCCAGACTAAGTTACACTAGGTTCTTTAATACAGACTAGATAAAGGCGGGAATGCATTCTGTTTACTTACAACAACCTTCTTATGTTGATACGAAATGTACCCTTTAACTTTGCCATCATAAATTAAATTAGCCACAATACACTGCGTTTCATCGCCATCCACGTCCTCTTGCCCCATTAAATTCAAAGCAGCTTGAAAAGAAGCTATCTCAATCTGATGATTACTTTCCACCAAATACACTTTCCTGAACAAATTCCTATAGGCCGTTATCTTCAACTTCTCAACAATCAAGTAAATACCGGCTTTGATAAAAAACTGCTCATGCTCTTCCATGACTTTATCAATTTGCCTCAAATCTCCAGCTTTTACCGCTAAAACTAACTCCCAAAATTCAAGTAAATTGTACTTGTGCAATACCCTCTGTGATGGCATGAAGCCAAGTAACATCTTTACTGGTACTAAGTATGTCAAGATTTGCCTCTTGTTTTTAACACTTAGTTTATGGCACTTTTCAAAGGCAAATGACAAATATTCATCAGCCAATCGATAATCAGAATCAAACATTGCCTTGCGACCGACAAAGTATCTGTAGGTAATTAACTGTGCCAAAGGAAACTGGTCTCGGAATGGAGAGGAATCTATAGCTCTTATGAGCGGTTTGCATAAATGTAATTTGTTTATGTGAAAGTAAACTTTGAGGAGTTGATTCACAAGTGTTAGCATTCCCAGTCTTTTAGTTTCAGTGTCGGATGAACGGTTGTCGGCTGCACATACCCTGAAGCATGATAGCAGGTTCTCCGCTGCCTTCTCCAAGATTTTTCCATTGCTATCTTCTGAAATTGGATAATTTTAATTTTATCAAATCCTGTTGTATTTCATAACTTTCTATTTGTGAACCTTAGTTTTTTCTAAGTTACTTACTTCTATTGAAATAGAATGCCATTTGTTAGGATCCTGACATACCTCTTTCGCTTCTTTTATATTTAAGAATATAATTTTATAATATTCACTATGGAAAATTCAATACTAGTTTATTTATTGGTTTGTAACTGATTTCCAGGTAGAATTCAAGAAAAAAAATTTTGTATGAAGAGAAAGGAAAAGGACAGATTTCTTGTTGCATTACTTTAATGAGTATACTGACAAATGTTTTAATGAGAACTCCAAAAATAAGTGTAAAGACCAGTCTGCCTCATTTAAAATTAAATTGTTGAGGCTACAACCAGCTCTGTTGAGGTATTTTGAGATTGAAAGGCCCCTTGGTACAGTTGGTTGGACAAGTTTTATATTTATAGGTTTTTTAAACTTAATAAGTACACAGACTGACAAAGGTATAGGTATACCAACGAGAATTGAGGCGAACACAATACTACTCACACAAAAATATTTTACTATTTCTATTAGTAAACAATGAAGGGGGTGTCGGTGGCCGAGTGGGTAAGATGTCAGTTCGCAACTGAAAAGTCACGGGTTCAATTCCTACATCCGACCATCTACAAATGGCTTTTTTATAATAAAAAATCTGTATACATATCCGACAAACTGTACAAATAGAGGCTTTTCCATCTATATACCTCAAACGAGCTGGCGACTCGTTAGGTATAGCTGAAAAAAAACATTGGCTAAATGAGGAAGACTTTGTGTTCCACTGGGTACCCTGGGGCTTTCTTGTCTCCACTGTTGTTATGATAACTATACATAGAGACATACCTAATTATTAAAAAAAATTATACCCACTTGATACCGTCTCGGCTTTCTGTGCAACCAGTCTCAAATCTAAGCACACGGAGTACATAACTGGAAGACACCAATTTTCATCTTTCTGGTTGTTGAGCATACGCCCCACTGCAGTGACGCACAAACTCTGGTGACTGTAGGCCTCCATATAATCCTTATCATATAATGCCTGAAATTTGACAAAATGTAAAAATTTATAAGTAGATTTTTTTTGGACCATAGGACAAATAAACAGAAGTTTTTTAATTTTTGGAACCACATTAAATGATTCATGTTCATTGCCTTCCAGTTATTTAGTTTCTCTAGAGTTTAGGTTAAAATAATATTACCATCCACCAGAATACCTACCTAAAAATTACTTAGCTGATGACATTTCTTGAGCCCACTTATCAACACGGAATCTAAGGAGTGACCAACCCCTTTGAAGTATTTTACCGAACCATAGAGTACCAAAGTTGGGCATGCACAATACTCAAAAATAGAATAGTGTTAATTGTATTAATGATTATGAGTCTCTGTGGTTATGATGAAACTAAGCAAAGTTTAGTTGGAGTGTAGCAAAGGGTGTGCAAGGCCGGCTGCTCCCCATAATCCCATATTATTTAGAGAGCCTTAGGCTGAATTGCACCTTAAAACTATACTAATGTATAATAGAAAGTACACTAACCTTTACACATAGTAAATGTTCAATGACAATTTCATCAAGTGGTGCCACACAGTTTCCTTCTACCAGTACTACTATGTCACTGGATAGTAGACTCCCATTAGCTACATGTTCGTCTCGCAATGAGAAAAGTTTGGCGAGAGATTTACCCTGTGCAGTCCTGTACATTCGTTCCACTAATTGTATGTATTGGCTAAGTGTACCGATCGACATTTTGCTTTGGAATAATTTAATAAATAAAAAAACAAAACAATACAGGTACGCTTATAAATAAAGTAATGATAAATATTGTATGTATTCCACAGATAACTATATTATGTACTACATGTATTCTGAATACCGGCAGGTTCAAAGAGAATATAATCACACAGAGCAAGTAAAACTACGTTTTGGCAGGTTCTGTTTACACACACAGAGCAAGTTAATGTTATATAATATAGAGAGTAATAACCATAGAGTACTAAGCCTATGGAGTGGCCATAGACGGGCTCCCCCTTTCGCCAATTTTTTCCCCTTTGACCAGTTATACACTGACGGTGCGCAGAAATAAGTTAGTCTATAGGGCAATTATTAAGTTTGTATTTTAACATAAAATCTAATCTAACATAATCATATAACGTAAAATCCGTTGCGACAATAAAACGACAGAAAAATACAGTGGTACAGGGGCTAGTACTACATTAGTACGAGTACATCCAAAAATCAAAAATTTCAAAAAAAATTGTTTGATTTTGCAGAGAGGTTATTGTCATAGAGTAAGTAGCAATCACTATGTTGTTATTCCGTAGAGAGAGAATAGTGTTCTTCTTCTTCTTCTTATTTTATTATGGCTCCAGAGAATAGTGTTATTCCATCGATTTTTTATGGTATCACTTATCAGTCAAAATATCAGCAACAAGTTTTATTTGAAAGCAAACTAATTTAAAATGTGCCTGACAACAATTTTTTTTATAATTTAAAACACACAATCGGTAGGAGAGTATGTAGTATATTCCTTGATTCCTTGCTCACAACCTCAGATGAATCTCACAACCTTTCTCACAACGCTCAACAATTCAATCGATTCTATTAATCTATCAATATTCAACACACGTAGTGATTTTATTCTCTTTGATACAATACAACCTAAAATACAACACACTTCAACCACAGATTATATCGGATTATATAGTGACTTCTCAAGTGACTTGCTCTGTGGAGGGGTCATTCATCTGAGGTGGAGGGTGTGGAGCTAGGAGCAAGAATTGATTCTTGTTCTTAGGTGTGGAGGCACTGAACTCTATTAGGGCCGCCGCACACGTCAGGTACCTGATACGGTTTTCCAATTAGGTTTATCGAATCAGAGCCCCGGAAGGCGTCCATTCCATACAAAAGGACAGTTCGCCGCACACGCACGATTCTACCCGTTAGGTTTTTTAACCTAACGTCCGGTCAGAGAGGACGGGCGGTGCGTCGGGTCGACCGGATTGGTCATAAAACCGAATCAGGTACCTGAAGGCGCACTTTCTATACATTTTGTATGGAGTGCCGCACACGTTCGGTCCGGTCGTCGGGTTTTGACTCATATCGCCGTGACCTTCCTACGTTGCAAACGTGCGTTATTTTACGGTGGTATAATTTCGGTGTAAAGTATGTGCGACATTGAGGAGCTAGAGCCATTACACTAGCTTTTGCCCGCGACTTCGTTCGCGTAGAATTAGGAATAATGACGTAATTTATGTAAATACGCATAGATTTCCCTTAATTTTATCTTTTACCCGCGTAAATTCCCCGTCAGTCAGAAGTTCAAAAAAGTATAAATTCGGTATCTATAAATTAATATCTTCCCAGTCCCAGAAAAATAGGTATTTGTACCAATTTTCAAGTCGATAAACGCAGCTAATACGATTTCCCTATACAAATTTCTACACCCCGTTGCACCCCTATGTAAGGGTAGTTTTTAAAAATCCAAATAATACTTTTTTTATTATTTGTTTTGAAGAATATTTGTACCAAGTTTCAAGTTGATACACGTAGGTAGTACCTCTCCTTAAGGGTTGTTTTAAAAATCCAAAAATACGTATTTTATCATTTGTTTTGAAGAATATTTGAACCAAGTTTCAAGTTGATTCACGCAGGAAATATGGTTTTCCATACAAACCTATTAACCCCATTTGACCCCCTTAGGGGTTGAATATCAAAACGTTCTTCCTTATTTTTTGTCTACATAATAAAGGGAACCTCTGTGCAAAATTTCAGCTTCCTAGATCCAAAGGTTTGGGCTGGGCGTTGGTGAGTCAGTGAATGAATCGTAACTTCTCTTTTTATATTATATAGATGACAATTAATGACGATTATCACAATCGTGATCTGAAAGATAATATTTGCAGCGAAATATTTACGATCGATCGACAATAGAAATTCGTCATCGTCCATCTTTTTGTTAATTTTCTCTTCGACACGATCGTATCAACGTCTAGCGCACTACTGGGGAACGTAGAAACCGAATACAAAAAACCGTCCGTGTGCGGAGCTCATCCGATCGGGTAACCTAATTAGAAAACCGTATCGGGTACCTGACGTGTGCAGGTGTTGACACAGGCAGTTTACTTGCCTGTGACAGGCAGTTTACTTGCCTGTGACAGGCAGGCAGGCAGGCACAGGCAGACGGAGACCTCTGTGGGGTTAGCATACATTTTGACAGCGACACTTTCGTTTCGGTCGAATGGCCTTGAACAGGCCAAAACGTTCATGTCCAACAAGGACCGGCCAGAGATAGCCCGGGGCCGAGAGGTCCGGCCCAACAATGTGCGGGAAAATTCTGTGTACTTGTCTTTGTCCGGCCAAGCAAATTGCTCGGCATTCTTGTGCAGGGCATGCCCGGTCCGGGCTATCTCTGGCCGGTCCTTGTTGGACATGAACGTTTTGGCCTGTTCAAGGCCATTCGACCGAAACGAAAGTGTCGCTGTCAAAATATATGCTAACCCAGCTGTTCTTTTACTTGCTCTTTGCTCTGTCTAATCTATGGTCTGTGCCGTCTGTGGGTGGACAGAACAACAGGTTGTGGTTGTTGTTGTTTTTAGTAAATTTTCTCTAAAATGGAAGAAAATGTGGCATTATTTTCCGAGAAACAAGATCAATTTGTTAAGAATATTAAAGGAATCAAGAAATTAATAAAGGTTTGTTCTTTTGAGTTAATTAATTTGATACATTTTGAGGTTAAGTATTCATAAATGCATAATGACCTGTTTTTATTATTTCACAGAAAGGTAAAAGTAAATCTAAAGAGACATCGAAACATGTAACTGAGAAAGTCAAGAGAACCAAAAGAAAAGAAAAAGGGCTTGTATATCTGTCCCACATACCACATGGATTTTATGAGGTTAGTTTTTTTCCTTACATGGTGTACCTACCTACCTATATTGTGCTTACAATGCTACATCTATACCCAATTAAGGCTTTAATAGCTGTCGATGACCTTGACGATTTGGCCTCTGCACTAGTTTTAAAACACTCTGGAAATCGAGTCGCGGACGAATAAAGAGTAACTTAAAGACGCAGATGTGTCGTCTCATTGACTATTTTAATTATATCTCTAGAGTCAAATTATAAGATAGATATTTTCCATTTTGTAGCCGAGTAAGTATTGTAAAGTAGTGTGGAAATATAAACTATATCCACACTAATATTATAAATGCGAAAGTAACTCTGTCTGTCTTTTCCTATTGCAAGGATAAACCATGGATTTTTTATTTAGTTATTTATAAGTGGCCAGTTCTAAAAACTTTCAGTGTCGTCCTCATACTAAAACAGCAGAGGAAAAAAAAAAAACATGAAGAATAATATTTTCCCATCTTCCTGTCATATCTGTTTGGGTACTACGTAACTAATCTAAAATATTTTTACAATTAATTACTAATTAATACCTACTAGTTATATATAATTAAATATGACAAAATAAACTATAATATTATATGTTTTAGGTATTAAACCCCAAAAAATTGATGTTATAAGTGACGAAATTAGCTACAACACAAATGAACGGTCCTCTCCTTACCAAGGCTTGAAGCGGACTGACGCGGGAATAGAAATCTTAGCGCGCCCTAGCTTATATGAGTGGGGAGGCCGGTTTTTTTGAAAAATATTATTTTTATATTGAAATGAGATAGTAATATATGAAAAATAACGTTTAAAGCTAATAAAATTGGCTATTTTTATGTGTAAAATTTAAAGAACGCGCACATGCCGTATTTAAGAAAATTTTAATTTTATGAACATATAAAAGGCTGTTACTTAATTATTATTCAAAAAAGTTTTCATACTATTATTTTGATTTCAAATAAATTCTGTTTAGAAAACATTGACGTATAATCGTTTTTTGTACTAGTAGGACTTTTGGTTTGGTCCACAATTTGAGTTGAATATCTACAAATTTTGCAATGCAGCATGTATTAAGGCCTTAAGTATTTACATTTGAAATTGATTCAGATTGATCTGACTAGCCCCTTTTGGCTATGGCAATATCTATCCATATAGATCATGATAGTCTATCATAATGAATTGCAGATTTGTTAGAGGGTGATGAAAAACATTTAAGTTAATATGTTGCTAATTCAAGTTTATTAATAAGAGTGTGAGAGTTTAGACTCATTTGCTAACTATGCAAATTGAAAAATTTCAGAAAGAAATGACCGAGTACTTTAAGCAATTTGGTGGAGTTACAAATGTGCGTGTTATTAGATCAAAACGGACAGGCAAATCTAAGGGCTTTGCCTTTATAGAGTTTGCTAATCCCAGTGTTGCACAGATTGTGGCAGAGACTATGAATAATTATTTAATGGGAAAGAGGTTATTAAAAGGTGAGTACTTTTTTTTTACTAAACAATGAATACCTTAAATTTTTTTTAAATAATGTAATTTGAGCTAGTAAAAAAATGGTTAGGGTGTACTAATACATACAAACCAATGGAATGAAGAAGTTACTAGTTTGAGAGTCTCTTCATTTTTACTTTAAACATTTCCACTGAAATTTGTATATACTGTATATACTTAATGAAATTATTTTATGGGCGTCGGTGGTCGAATGGGTGCCCTGGGGCCGACAGCGGTTCCCGGGAGCTGTAAGACAACCCATGAAGGTTTTTTTTTTGGTCGAGTGGGTAAGACGTCGGCTTGCCACTGAAAAGTCGCAGGTTCGATTCCTACATCCGACCATGTAGGCCATGGTTACTCGTTAGGTTATAGCCTCAAAAAATCGTTGGCTAAATGAGGAAGACTTTGTCTTCAACTGGGTACCCTGGGTTCCCGTGAGAATTAAAAAGTATATATATATTATTGCGAAACTGTGTTTGTTTGTCCTTATTTCATGTCAAAACAGATATGTGCCATAGGCTACTTTTTATCCTGAAAATTCAGAAATCACACTCCTAAGAATCCCTAAATCAAATTCACTTTTTATCTTGCTTAAATTAAGGATATTTTTGCAAGATATATTTCATTAACCATTAGGTAATTATAATTTCCAGCAAAATACATCGCACCAGAAGAACAAAGAAAAGCTTTCAGAATGAAGTGGAATGGATTCAATAATCCAACGAGCAATTTTAGGCGGGAATCCAAAGCAGTAAGTTTCATTGCAATTCTGAAATCACAGATGACACTAATTATTTATATAATTTTTATCAGTATTAAAACTTTACCATTCCATTCCATTAATGCACCAAACAGTTAACTATAGTCCACATCATAAGTCCTTGATAAAATGCTTCATAGATGACACTTAGAATTTATTATCCTGATGAAGCCAGGTTTACTAGCTAAATAAAATAATATAAAAGAAGTGAAAGAGGTATGTCAGGATTGTAACAAATTACATTCAATAGTCTCTGCCTACCCCTCTTTGGATAGAAGGCAAGATGATAGATAGATAGATTCTAATGTCTAACTTTCTTGTTTCAGCTTTACAATACAGACAAAACTGAAGATCAAGAACTGAAAAAGATGAAACGGATTCTACATAAGTGAGTTATCTTCACATCTATACTAATATTATAAAGAGGAAAAATTTGTAAGTTTGTTTGTAATGAATAGGCTCAGAAACTACTAGGCCGATTTAAAAAATTTTTTCACCATTAGAAAGCTACATTCTTTGTGAGTGACATAGGCTATATACCATCACGGCATGACGACGGGAACAGGGTGGGCAGAGGTGAACATGACAAAAGCTATGTATGAAGTGTATGTTTGCCAACATTCTGAAATAGACACGTACGAAGTCGTGGGAAACAGGGTAGGGATAGGGGTCGGGGTAGGGCTATTATAGGGTATATTTTATTTTGTTCGTAAATATCCACGGGCGAAGCCGGGGGCGGAATGCTAGTACAATATAAAACTAAGTCCCTCGCTGCGTCTGTGACCTTTTCACGCAAAAATTACTGAACGGCTTTTGATGCGGTTTTCAGTATTAGATAGGTTGATTCACCGGGAAAGTTTATGAGTATTAAACGTGGTCCATGTTCATGTTTTTATGGCATATCCTGTCTAATCTGTCAGAGGTGTAACAAAATGATGGCAAAATGGCCGCCCCAATCGCTAATTTATACCAATAATAAAGCTGATTTGAAAAATCTTTTTAACTATAGGCTATATATCATGACGCTACAACCCATAGGAGCGGAGCGGAACAGTAACCATTAACGCGGGTGCAACAGCTATTTAATTATAATAGACTATTCCACCCATTTTTTTTTATTAATTAGAATAAAAGAACAAAAACTTAAAATTTGCCACAAGTTTTATTATTATACGATACGAATGCGCGAGAAGAAACGATGCTCCCACGCGACGTGGACCTAGTGACGTCACTGTGCTCTAGCGTGGTGCGTCTGCACACTGTGGCGGTGTTTAGCGCGGTGTGACGTAAAATCGGTCGCGTGGCAATGAAGGTCGCCCGGTTTGCGTTTTGGATACATACATTTTACTTAAAACTTTGATTGTAAATATCCCAGGAAGTTTTTGGTATTTTTTCATGGACTAAAAAGTTATATTTATGTAAAAATACCGCTAACACAATCAGCATACTCCTGAACATAAATACATTTTAGTGGAATAGTCTATTATGTCATGACAATTTCGTAAGTAAGGGTTCACACAAATTCATACTCATGATGTTATCTTCTTGATAACAAGTAAACCTGATGAAAAATGGGTATGAATACTAATGAATTGTTTGTTTCAGCATAACTGTGACAAAAAAGAAGTTGGCTGAATTGGGAATTGACTACAGTTTCTTCACACCAGTGGATGTGCCTCCACAGTTAGTTGTAAGTATAGGTGCAAAGAAAACATCTATACTACTCTATATATATCAAAATGCTAAAGTGTGTTTGTTTGTTCTTGTTTCACGTCAGAATAGTACAACAGATCGACGTGATTTTTTGTATTAGAAATAGTTTCGACTGAGGACTGGACAGCCCCCTTAGACAATGTACCAATATTCTATTCTCTCGGAGCGCTAAATCATAATATTATGATATCCAGAAACGGCAGAAACTTATAATCGAATTATAATAATTATATGAAAAGTATGCGGAGCCCATAAGCTCAATTTATGAATTTTAACTAGATACTTAAATAATAAGAAATCCTAACCTAATAAAATACTGACTAATCACAACTATCACAGCGCGGACGAGATTAAACTGGATTCACCATCAAGACACGAGACGCGTGTGTTGGTCGCCATGACATGACGTAGAATTCATACAAATATTTAGAAGACATGTAAATGTTGACGTTTGGTTTACAGAGCGTTCACAGTGCTATGGGTTTTTGATAATATTGATATTGACTCAATTCCAACCGAATGTGCCTAACTGCACTCAACCGCCAAGAATATTAAATTTATTGTACTGTAACAGGTTATTTGTATGTGTCTGTGAAGCCGAGGTGCGTCACTAATATTCTTCTTCTTTTTTTCAATATGGCGGTTCCACCAATATTAATCGGTGATTTCGCCAATGTCAAGTAGTATAGCCGTTTACGGTGATTATAGCCAATAAATCGGTATGTATGATAATCCCGCCGACCGCGATATGTCTTATTAATCACTGATTAATCACAACCATCGCAGCGCGGGCGGGATTAAACTGGATTCCCCAACACGTCTCCGCGGGAGCGTGTGCTATCCACCAAGGCGTGTCGTGGAATCCGTCACTAATATTTTAACTTACAGAAAAGTATTAAAATTAAATAGGTACCTACCTACAATAAGTAGAAAAAAAATTATCAAACTTATTGACTGAAAAACATGGGCAAGTTTCAATGTTTTTAATAAACAATTCTTTAAAAATGTTCTATTGTTTGTTACAGAGAGTGGAAAAGCCAGTAGAGAAGGATCCTGAAAGTAAAGACTTTATTAGGATTAAACAATAATAATTATTTACCTACACAGTTGTTTTTATTTATATTATTAATAATTGGCCAAGTTGCGAGTACGACTCGCACGCTGAGGGTTTCTTACAGAACTTTAAGGCAGCATTTTCGTTAAGTTTCTCTGTAAGGGGCCATCCATAAATTACGTCACATGAATTTCATGACTTTTTAATCGCTTCGATGTTTCTATAAATATATCGAATAGAAAAATTATTTGTCAAAACATCGAATCAATCCGATATATCGTAAGTGCATACCCCTATGTCACACTTTGTTGTAAGTACAAATCAACTTATGCCTAATGCAAAAGTAAAGAGAATCGAGTTTCAATTGGTTTCTAAGTAAGCGACATCTTTATTGCTTCTATAATAACATTGTAATTAATCTGCACAGCAATAATTTGGCAGGATTCGAAACAAATTAAAAAGTAAAAAAGTTAAGTGGTCTCACAAATACCATTGGCTAAAAGAGGGACACTTGGTGTTCAGCTGGGTACCTTAAGACTGATATAACACGGTTTCGGGAGCTGTATGGAAACCCGTGAAGAAAAAAAGCAATAATATACCTAGATTACTTAGGTATAGACTACAATTTTATACTCTTGATTTAAATCCTAAGTCCTTAAATTGTGCTCCTTTAGTTCTTACCACTGGATTTGCTATTCAACATTACTTGGCCCAAAAAAATGTGCTGATTTGTTAAGTTACTTCAAATATTTCTTTAGATATTTTTAAATTGTTCAGAAACGGTACATAGTCAGAGGCCTGACATGGGTGTACAAAAAAAGTCTCACAATTATAAATTACAGGTACAATATATTTAGATATAAAAATTCTTACACAACACATCCGATTTGGTACATTATTGCAATGTAATATCATAAAAAATATATTAATTATTATAAGTATCTCAAAAAGGTACCATTATTATGTACAAGTTTAGTGACACTTTTACATTTTGTACAAAATTATCTACCAATAGCTTTTTTTTATTCAATTGTTCATATAAAATTATTTAATTAATACCTACCCTACTTACTCTATGCCTCTGCTTACGGTGTGTTTGAGCGTGTGATGTCACAGTATTTATAACAAATTTAAATCTCAATGCTCTGTGTTTATAATCGGCAAATATAGTAATATTTCAATATAAATATTAAATTAGGGATTTCAGTCAGCGCCACTATAAAAAGATACAAGAATATTACTGGGCTGGTCATTGGAGCATGCATTGATCTATGGTTCACTGGCAATCATATTATGTTAAATATTTTTCTCACTTGGACAAGGACATGTTCTGCATGTCCAAAAACAATTTTCCAAGTGAAATATAAATGCATATAAGGATGGGTATCACATACATACATACAAACACACACCTACTCACTCACCACACACTACACAAACCCTGAGTCTGAATTTCAATTTTCTAGTTTTGTTATTACAACAATATTACATTGATTTTTTTATTTCATTTCTAATTCTTGGACAATTTTAGAATTATAATGTCTCCGTAATGTAATGTTAATAGAGTGGAAATCATGTGTGGCATTATTTTTGTTTTGTTTTTCAAAATAATGATTGAAAAAAAATCTGTAAAAATCTAGCACAAACGAAAATGTGAGTTTGATCAACGTTTGATGGTAAACAAAGAAAGACAAATCTTAGCTTCGTACCAAGGCACATCATCCCATTATTTATTTCTTCCAAATCCTCTCAAATGGACCCAAATTCCCCATGTATTTAGCCAGAGTTTCAATCAATCGACAATATAAACCTGAATATAGTGTTTAGAGCACTAAAAACCAATATTATACTCCTAAATATAATTTGAGATGCAAATTGGTACCACCAGTTCTTAAAGTAATGTGTAAAAGATTAAATTATGTAACTTATTATTATTATATAGTATCTTAATTAACTTCGTTAGATAGGTTTATAAAGATAATTCAAAGGAAAGTACCTTATATTATTTGTGAAACTCCTCAATCAATCAATTCGTAACCAACATGCAATCGAGTGAAGAGCAAATGCTAAATCAGGTTGACTTCTCACTTTAAAATCCTTATAAGACTTACCTAAACTAAAATAATTTATTCATTTAAATGTACCACAACAGGCCGCTCATCTTCATCTTCTGTATCTATACCCGTAAAGTCCCACTGCAATTTGTCAGTCAAATTATCCTTAAATCTCTCAATCAATGTCAAAAGTCTCCCATCAACTTTGCTTACATGAGCTGTCCTGAAGAACTCCTTCAATTTCTTGTATACCAAATTCTTATTCATCACAATATCGGATAGAAATTCCTCAGGCATTTCTTCAATTTGAGCCTCAATAGTTCTTATAAAGTGGAAGAACAGGGTTCTGTACTTATGTATAGCGTCGTCACAGGAACACAGGAGCACAACCATATTCTTCCAATGTTCGAAAGCGTCTAATGAGTGACCAATCAGGAAGCAGAGGTATGCAAACTGCATTTCACCAATTATGTGAAGAGGCCTGAGAAACAAAGAAATATTAATTTATGTAGGTATTTCTAGATCATACTTTTACAGTGTCAAGTGTGTTTGGTAAAAAATTGTTTGTGTAGAAAAATGCAGATACTTGTTTAGATTTATGTCTATTTTTTGACACATCATACAGGAAGAGTGTGGACAGACAGTGGGTCACTAGATCTTCATTCACATATGGACAGATTATCCTGCACTAGCTTTGATTCATTGTCTGTCTACTCCCACCATTGTCGCTCAGACCCAAGCTGCCTGTCCTTTTCTCTTGCAATTTGTAAAGCGCCCTCTGTCTGGATAAAAATGCAGTTTTCTACTCCATTGCTACGTCTGTGGTGAGGTGAGGCTGATAATGATAATAATCAATGACGTACTATAAGTAGACACGTTATACCCATACTAAATGCAGATAATAAACAGCTTGAACAATACTATAGCTACCTATTAATTACTTACGTTTATATATTCAAGCGATGAAAGGGATAGAGAAAGACAGCTCAATACCGGAATCCATTTGTTAAAAAGAGATAAATATATGTTTTAAAGTTGCGACACGTCATCGAAGCGTGACCTTCTCCAGAGGAACTAGGGGAAGATTGTCTAAATGGAACACTCAATATTTTACTTAAAAATATTTTTGGAATAACAATAAAATATACAATATGTAATTAAAAAAACTTTTATTTTACTAATAAATATAATGTAATAATGTAAAAATAATTGTAATAATGTCTTTCAATCACGCTCAGAACGCTGAACAGTTCTAAATGAATTTTTTTTAAATAGGTTCATGTAATTTATTGACAGGTCCGATATTGCCAACCATCCCCATAATCAGTCGCTGAGTCTGTCGCAGCCATTTCGTTTTGTCTTCTCTATCACTCTCATACAAAATGCATCGTTCGTCTCGCTCAGACAAGCGGCGCACTGGCAACAGCGCATTATTATTAATAAAATATTGTTATGTCCATAATTATAAAATTTCTGTACTTACCAATGAAATGAGATATCATTTCTATCCTTTACAGTTGCAGTATAATTTCTGCAAAAGCGGAACACACAAGATGTCATTTTTCTTGATGTTTTTGCGGATTATTCTACTCAAGAGAGACATGTACACTAGTCGTAGGATTGTGCGTGACTGTGCGCGACCAAATTTATAGTGGGACACTTACCTCTCATTCGCATTGCTATAGCTTGAGCGTCAATCACGCATCTACCTCAGTTTATATAGTATATCATTGATAATAATAGTAAATCGTAACTCACTCTTCATGTTGCGTTATCATCAGTTCTAAAGTGAATGATTGATCCAAGTAGTGTTTAGTGATATCCTGAGGTGTACAACCAGGTGGGACCTGGTCACGAGGTATGTGAGTGAATCTGAGAGCTGTGCCTGTAATATTAAAAATATATATTGTACAATAATCGTGTATCATGCTTTGTGATGGCCAGTAACAAAGCCTGCATTTAACATACATTGATGTTAGCCTATTTTGTGACAAGTCCATGTCAATTTGATTGAAACACCTAAGATAATATTATTTTAATTTAGTTAATTACCAATGTACCAAGGAGGACAAGTTAAGAGTTTGGTTGTTTCTGCTTCTTTCACTTCAAAAGAGAACAACATTTTTTTGCACGGTAGTTGGATGGCTGGAAAGTGACATCTATCGGCTAATTATATATCCCAGATTTTTTTTATTTAAAAAATTTCCATGGGCGAAGCTAGAGCGGAAAGTAGTGTAATAATATGATTTGGCAAGGAAATCACTAAATGCCAGTGTATCAACGTCTAAATAAGCAACATAAATAAATACTATACCTGGTGCAGGCTTCAGATCAGGCAACAAAGCATTTTCTCTATCTTCCATTGAATTTCGCAACTTTGGTCTCTTAGCATCTGAATGTTTCACATCAGAGTCTTCACTGTTTGAAGTAGAGGACTCAGCATTTTCTGTGGAGTTCTCAGCAATTTTGGAACCCCTAGGTCTGTCTGCATCCGTTGTCGAGAGGAGCTCTAAGGAAGACCTGATCATGCCATTTTCTGGTGACAGCCTTGCTGCTAACTGAACTGGAATTACAAAGTATTAACAATTAGCTTTCTCCAAAAGATTTGCTTTTGGTGCTGCAAATTAGTGAGTCCATGCATGTTCTGAGCAGGCTTTATTGGGAAATTAAGGAATTATTAATCTTGGGGTTCATTTAATAGTGGAATCTCCAAAGTTGAAAATGAATATTTTTTATGTCATGAGTTTCATACAATATAAGTTACTCAAATTTTAAATAACTTTAATATTGCTAATGAGAAAGTGTTTGTTTGTGTTTTTTCACACCACATAGAAGGCCATAGGTGGCTTTTTATGCAAGAAACAAATTTTTTTTATAAACTTTAAAAAACTTTAAACTTTAAAACTTTATTTACATAAAAATTTTTACAAAATTATTGTGAGCTCCTGGTGTCACACTAGGTCAGTACCTGTATTGCAACAAACCAAAAACAAAACACTTGTAAACATTATGCATATATAATAACTTACAACTAGGTACATACATAATATACATAAACAAACACAATCACACCTTAATGAGAAAAAAATAAAAGAAAACATATTTAAAACACCTTTGCAACAGAAACAACAGCCAAGGTTTGTAAACCTACCCTCAATCTCCGAAACCTATACAAACTTCTATTCAATGCCACTATAGTGCAGTCATTTTGAAATGGCACGTTTTATTTATATTAAATAAATAAAGTCGGGTAGTATGTTTGTGAGAGGTACTGTTTTATATAATGCTATTTATATTAAATGATTTTTTATAATGGGTATTAATAAATTTTAAAATTATCTTTATACTTTGATTATTCAAGAATAAAACATGTTTTACTTAAGTACTTAGGTATTTTATGTTTATTACTTTATTTTTGAAGCTCCATAAATTGTTCAGTCTGTCTATAATCAAGACTCGGTAGCCATCTCTGGATTGTTTCCTTAAACTGTCCCACAGATTGACCGGTCAGATTCAATATTCTATTGATTTTATTATACATACAACTCTCAACGAAACTGAGATGTCGCTGCGCAAATGCTGTTCTGTTATAAGGAACTTGTATCACATAAGGGTAAGCTGCCTGGAGGCTGAGTAATAATCATTAGTCGGCGACTATTCGGCGTTTAATCAGAAAAAAGGGCGACTATTCTGCAGTTATAATGATACAGGAAATGGAAAAATATGGTACTAAAATTCCAGTACTGTATTTTCTACTTTTTTATTAAGTAGCAAATCAAGCAGTCTTAAACAATCTTAAATTGTCAATTAATCAGTACTTGTTAAGTGGATCTACAGACCGAATAGTCTGTAAAGCGGATTATTTGGACAATTTTATACTTGGCAACACTTTGTGACCAATTAGTTGTTAGTCTGCCAAATCCATAGTCAGTAGATCATAAGTAAATATAGCTAAGTATTTATAAAAATAATGATAAAATCAAATTAAACTATGTTAAATCTTGTATTTGATTAATTTTGTTATCCCTTGCCTTTGGCTTTGTTATATAAATTAATGTAGGGATCAGGTAGAACTGCATTAGGCCAATGTGGGCCATAAATTTCAAAACACCCCCTAGATGTGATGGTCCCCACAATTTCCTTCAGTTCCTTTCCATACCTGTAATTTGAGAAGTAAGCAATTTCCATTTGTGGCAACTTTCATATGGATATGGTGCTAAATGTTTGTCAAGATTCAACAAATTGTCTTTCAAACGTTGAACGCTTTCCTCTGAGATCTCCTCTGTACTTATATCTTCAGATTTTTTGTCCCACATCTTCACAAGAAACTCCTTTTCTTTAAACTCATGTATAAAACCTGACCTGAAAAATTATATGTAAAATATTGTTAATATTATATACTTTATTTATTTACTAATGAAACTATGTACCTACTTTGATTATCTAGTAATTAGTTTTCTTGTGTTGTTACTTCTTATTTTTCAAACAAATACTTGTCTACTTTGTAATGTTACACTGCAATATTATAAGGATTTTTTGAGTAGGTATTTAAAAAACAACTTCAACTGTGCTTTACCTTCTTGTGGGTTTGGGTAAATGTTTTATAATTACATTAGAAAGTTAACATGGGATTTATACAGGAAAATACTTTTGATGTCTACTATAATACAACGAACACAAATATGCGAAAACAAATAGTGCTTTAAGATGAAATAAGTAGTTTACATACCTCGGCGATATATCACCAGTACCCTTACTGACTGCAGAATAGTGTATATAGTGTAAACCTGGAGGAATCATTTTTATTCCACGGAAATCTTCATCGGTATTCCAGCATTGCATGTCGATACCAAATTGCGTCTCTTGGGGCACACCTAAGAACACAAACGTTCCACCTTCTACTAGCAACTTCTTGGCGGTTTCCTGATCCATCTTTTTAAATAATTATATAATTAATTACTCTATTTAATGATAGAAACAATGTAACAAATAATTATGTACAAATCCATTCAATATTCATCTGCATTTTATTTGACATTACATTTTTTTCTATAGTGAACATCTGGAGACTCTAGATGCACGCTCTTTGAGCCAATGTGAGCATTCTAGAGTTCTGCTGGAATTTATATTATATAATTTGTACGATAATCAATATATTATATTATTATGATATAGAGTCGCAAAGTCGGTTAAAATACGCGAAAAGTTGAAGACTTTTAGGGCTTCAAAAACTTAATTTTAATTTCGAACCCAAAAAAGATAGTTGTCGCTTAATTTACATATAGCTGCAGCATGTAATTGTATGGGACAATAATTATGAAAGGAGATCTTAAGAAATTAATTTTTAAAACTTTTCACAATTAAAAATCTATGGTTGTAAATTTAACTTATTGTTAATATTATTATTTAAAAAAATAATCTATAGAATGACAACAATACAACAAGTAACTTATTGCCCGTATACAATTAATACTTATGCTCCAACGCTCCGCCAGCCGTAGTCATTATTGGCGGACGATGGTCGCGTTTCGGTTTATTTCGGCGTCTCCCTCAAAATAGGGCCGCCACTGGTTGAGCATGCTCGGGCCGGGTAATCCATGGTCTTGTGCCGAAGTCAGTAGGTACACAAATTTCAGCCCGGACATTCTCGGGTCGAGCATACTCGGGCCGGACAATCCATGGTCTTGTTGCGAAAAAATTTCTGTCGCGAATTCATAAGATTTTTCCCTACCAAAAATCGCTCAACGCGCCCTAAAGAAGTTTTCACTTCAAAAAACTTTTCCATCACTATTTTAGTCCGTAATTTTAGAAATTCAAATTCGAAATGCACTTTGCATTTTTACAAAGCCGGTCTAAGTTTTGTTTTACCTCCAATTTTTTTTGCCTAATTATTTTTAACAGGTGACGAAATACGAGTCTCAAGTACCTACTTCGCCGTAGCGTAATTTTCGAGCTCTTTACAACCGTTTAGGGCTCCATAATTTTCATAAATAGTGGCTGAAAAATTCAGGAGAGAATTATAAAATTAAACAAATTGCTACCGACGATCGTAATTTAGTAACAAAATAGTCAAAATTAAGTACCTATTTTTACAACATATCTGAATGTTTTACTGAAATTAATAATAATAATGTTGTGAGTTAAATATAGTTTAAGCTGGTTTGGATACTTTTTAATGCTTTGGCAGAAGTGAAAGGAAATGCCAGCAGAGGGCGCCCTTTGTGTACTTTCGTTGCACACATTAAATATAATATTATTACCCACTAGTTTTCCGCCCCGGCTTCGCCCGTGGAGCCCATATTTACTTTCATCCCCTATTATTGTCTTGAGTTCATACATCGCCGAGCATACAGTATGAAAGGAATAATGAATATAAAAGAAGCGAAAGAGATAATTATGTCTGGATAGTAACAAATGGGATGAAAGGCGTGATGATAGATAATGTTGATACAAAAATCCCACAGAAACAGCACTTTCAGTTTTTTCCCAACTTTCAAGTTTTCTAATTTTTCCTTCCCTAAAAACCTTATTTAGACTAAGTATTGCGAACCTAAAAAAATTTGCCAAATCTGTCCAGCCGTTCTCAAGTGATGTGCTTACCAAAGAACAGCATTTAATTTTTATTTATATAGATTTGAGGGCAATGTTCAAAGTATGCATAACATCCGGCTATAGAAATGACATTCAATTCGGTAGGTAAAGTAAAAGTTAAGGTATGCTGAATCCAAAACCGTTTCGAGACATTGGTTTAATAATCCGTATTTTTCAATTTATAACTCTTAAAATCGTGAGATTGTCTTTATTTTTTCAAAAACAAATAATTTAATTAACCTACATTTCACCTATGAATGACGTCTTCTTCTTCTTCTTCTTTTTTATTATGGCTCCACCAATGTTCATCGGTGATTTGCCAATGTCAAGTATTATAGCCTTTATAGTGTATATAGCCGATAAATCGGTATTTAAGATAATCCCGCCGACCGTGATATGTCTTATTAATCACTGATTAATCACAACCATCACAGCGCGAACAGGATTAAACTGGATTCCACATCACGCCACGACGAAAACGCGTGCGTATGTCGCCATGACCGGATGTGGAATCTATGAATGACGTCATAATGAATGACGTCATTATATCGGCTAAATAAAAGCAAAATATTTACTTGTCAACTTGTCTACCAATGTTACCCTGTTACTAGATATACTAACTATTTCAGTAGTTTTTATAACTAATCTAGTTTATTATTTAGGAAGATAGTTTAAGCATTTTTTATGGTAGGATATTCTTTGACCTTTGTATATATTTTGTATCACAACAACTATGCAGACTACGGTATAAAAGCCGTAAAAATGTGTTTCTTTGTTGATGTTTTAATATGTTTTATGTAGAAGTGGTAGGTTTTGGTAAATTTTGTAGGATTTAGAGACGGCAACACTATTGTTTGTTAAATGTCAAAGTCAAAGAACACAGATGTTCTTTTTTCTGTACCAACATATCAAAGGTATTGAAGTATTCAGCCGACAAAATGACGTCATCAGTGCTAAAACTTTGATAATTTATTATAAAAAAACTACTGTATAGAAATCAAAAATATTCAAATTAGTTTCTTAAAATAGCCTAATCTTTAAAATAAAAATATAAAAATCGTACCTTAGCTTTTACTTTACATACCGAATTGTCTCTGTCTACCCATCATGGAATAAAAGTCGTGATGGTAAACAGATGTGTACCATCCTGGGTACCCAGCGAAGGCATATCTAAGACATCCTTAGCTACGATTGATCAGCTTTGTTGAATTTGTATTTTCAAGTTAAATCTATTATTATACATTATACATATTTTTAGTGTACAATACATAGCTTTAATTACTTATGTTTTCTTTTGTGAAAACAAAGAAATCACACACAGATTGCGCGATGTCACAGTCACAGTGCTACGAGACTACGATAAAGGCTACGAAGTGTTACGACCGCACTTTGAGTCGCACAAATTCTTTTTTTCTCATATATATAATCAAATATATATTTATACGTGCATACTCAATATAATAAAATATAACTTTAGCAAATACCTATACATTTTTAGACATATTGTTAACAGGGTACCCAGGAAAACGTCGTCTTTTTCATTTAGCCAAATATGGCGTTGTACTGAAATGGTGGCAATGTAAATTAAAATCTGTAATTATTATATTTATATTTTTATCTATATATTTTCATCACGCCTTTTATTCCAATAACATTTTTATTTCAAAGTTTTAGTAAACGATGACATCATTTTTGTTGTCCATCGGCAAAACTATGTGTGAACTGAACTCCTCTTAAACAGCTGGAACAATTTTGATGAAATATTTTGTGTGTGTTTGAGTAGGTCCCTAAATGGTTTAGATTTACAATTGGACGCGGTAGGTAGTGCTGTAATCGGGTTCTAGGATTTTTTTTATTTCAATTTCAATTTAATTGGAATAAATATACAAAAAAAGATACCTTAGTTTTTTTAGTTCCTATAACCTATGTTATGGCATTACATTATCAACAAAGCTTTACGTATTATGTTCTTAAAGAAAATTGGAGCTTAGTTTTTTAATTCGTCGAGTTAGGATTGAACCTTGTTCGACATCTCAAAATGTTATTTTATTATTTCTATTACTACAAACTATTCCATAAGTTATTATTTCTGAAATAAAAGAGGATATTTTCATATAGAAGTTCCTATATATAATCGGTGACGAATAACGTATCGAACCGTAAAACTCACCAGGGAAATTAGGATGTAAATTTCCATTCGGTTCTCTCGCGAATCTATATATTCTCGGATTCTTTGTTTTCATCGGATATATTTGAGGATACGGGGCCTCGCGGGATATGTACATAGCTCGTTGTTACTAAAATCGAAAGCCTCAATCGTAGAGCATGTGATGAAAATCTAATATATCTAACTAAAAATTAAATACTGTTTATTTGGCAATTTGGAAAATATAGAAAAATGCCCGGAAAATTAAAAAAATCGGGTAAAACTGAAAGTGCTGATATATCAATGGTTTCAAGTATTATTGTTCAACTACTTAGGTACGAGTTATTGTATAATATGGCAACAGAATCGTCTATCAGACCTCAGATAATTCTGCTAAATAATCCTAATATTGTAATAGTCTTTTTTTCACATCAAAACGAAGCAACGGATCGACATAATTTTTTGCACAGAGATAACTATCTCCCTCTAACTAGAGGGCCAGAGAGTGACATATGCTACTTTGTATCCCGGAAATCCTTTGGGTTAAATTATTAAGTAGGTATGTCACATTTAAAAAAAAAAACAAAAAGCGAAGCTGAAAGCTAGCCGTCATAAATAGAAAAGCAAGATTACTCATGCGACTTTTCCTCATTACCTGCACGTTGTCCTATAGTCAGTTTGTCCCTTTTCACGCAAATGAAACTTGTAAAATAGGTTACACAATCAATATAAATCATATACTTTTGAATGTAGAGCTCTGTAACTAGGTAATTATTAGATTTCAATAAAACTAACAGCGTAGGAAATTCAGATCGCGAGGACGTTCTCCCTTGCGCTGGACCGACCAAATAAAGTCATTAACTAACACCTTCTTGCAGGCCTCGGCGAGAGAGATATGGCGCAAAGTAATTGTGCGTCGCGCTGTGGACCGCCATGATTGAACACGATTGCTCGCTCTTTCCACAGATATCTATTATAGATTTTTTGACAGATACAAGATGACAGAGCACTACGACTGAGAAGAGGAAAGTCCGTGGGTCTCAGTCATCTTGTATCTGTCAAAAATATGGCAAATCTCAGTTAATCCTGGAAAGGTGAGTTTATTTATACAACATTTCCTTAGCACACAGTTGATAGTTTTTATTAATATATTGGATTATGCTTTATTTGTTCTAAATAGCCATAATTTTCAAAACGCAAAAACAATGCTCGTTTTGGAAATTATGGCTATTTAGGACCTTAAATCATAAAAATAATAATAACTATCAACTGTGTGCTAAGGAAATGTTGTATAAATAAACTCACCTTTCCAGGATTAACTGAGATTTGCCATATTTTTGACAGATACAAGATGACTGAGAGCCACGGACTTTCCTCTTCTCAGTCGTAGTGCTCTTGACAGCACAGTCGTGGTCGAAGGAAATGTTGTATAAATAAACTCACCATTTCAGCATTTATTATATAGGTAGAAAAGTTGTTTATCAAAAAATCCCGGAATGAGATTAATTCCCAAGATAAAAGAAAAGAACCGTGAAAGAAGGACAAACACACACTTTCGTATTTATATTATTAGTTAAGGTGGTAGACACGGTAATATTTTTTACATAAAAATCTTACTTTCATAAGACTTTAAGATGCAAAGACACCGTGAAAGTGATCCTTGTAGAACTATTTTTTGGTCGCTTCTTGCGGCGTAGTGCGTGCTTGAGTCGACTCTTGCATATATTCATGTTGACGCTGCCATGAGGTGCCGTGTATAAGGGAACTTGACTCAAAAACATCCCTATGTACCTACCCGAAAATGAATACGTATTTTATTTTAGCCAAAATTAAAGACGTAATTTTATACGGAGTCTATGGGAAAATGCATTTCTAGAAGAGATATGAAAATACTTTCCTTGTGTGTACCTATTTCAGTTTTTTTTATCTCGAGCATTAAAAAAAATGTTTCTTTCCACTATCTACCTAACTAATTGATCTAGTTTCATGTAGGTACATACCTACCTACCTAATGATCAATTCATTGTATTGAAGTAAATTAATATGTTCGGCAGAAGTTGGATATATTTGTTCTTATATATTACTAGCTGATTTAAGCTGACTTCGAACGCGTTGTATTAGGAATACAAATAGCGTACAACCTTCGCGCAAGTGCGAACAATAAGATGAAATAAGATTTTTTCAAATCGGTGTAGTAGTTTTTGAGTCTATAGAATACGAATAAACAAATCTTATTTTATATATATACTGATTGCCGGCTACTTCGTACGCGCTGTATTAGGATTTTTTTCTAATCGGTCCAGTAGTTTTAAGTCTATCTATAGAACACGAACAAACAAAAAAATTAAGAAATAATAATTATATATATATTATTATATATTAGAAGATAACCGAAACCGAGCACAGACTGTAACGAACGGTCCGCCTTGATCATCCGGCGGCCGGAATGGGAAATTTTCGGTGCGATGCCGTATGAATAATAGCTCAATGATAAACTACTAAATATCTTGAACAAAAATCGTCTCTTATTTTATTATATTCATCATCAGACAAACAGTTTTTCAAAGTGATATGTATGTAGTTCCTATTATCAACTTTAAAATAAGTTTATTTGTAAACAATGAAGGATCTATCTACTCCAGGTTCTCAACATCGTCGACATTTTCCCCTGTTAGTTGTAACTTTGATGCGCAAAAGAAACTTTACTGTAAGATACTGTCTCGAAGCCAAGAAAAATAAATACAATATAGGTACCTACACAAATAAACGTATAGAGGGTGGTATCTAAATTGAATCTGAAAGTTTGTGAAAAATCAGAGAAAATATTAAAATTTTATTGTAACTACTAAAGCTAATGTAATCACTACGTTTTAATAATGTATCTCTCTCAGAAAAGGAGTCAGTGTGGCTGCAGGATGGCGTTTATTCCGTGCTGGGCAAAATTAAAAATCGCGTCGTATATAAAAAAAAATTGTAAAAACAGATTTTTTTACTTCAAGTGAAATAAAAAGTTGTCAAACTTCTAAAGATAATCGCAAAAGACAAAGGGACAAGTAAATATATCGAATCAGAAAAATAAGTGCTACATTCACAAAGATATTCAATATATCACTGCCATCGCAAAAAAAAATCTTGAGGATTTCCTTTGGCCAGAAAAAAACATCTTAATTGTTTACAGCAGACAGTATCTTACCAAATGGCAACCAGGATCGTAGACTTAAAGTAATTAAAAGTTCCTAAGAGCTTCACCGCGCTGCGCTGTCCAGTTTAATTTCTATTTTTTAAATTTTAGCACCGATACTAAAGCGATAAAGAATAAAGATATTGCAATTCGAATGAAATAACTATTTTGTTATAAATATTGGTATAAATATATTCATTATACTATTGAGCGAGCTGTGAAAGAAACTGTGTCAAGAAAATAATAAAAATTTTACCTAATTTTAATGGTTTAGATTGCAAATTGTGCAAATGCCTTATAATTTGGCATTTAAAAAAAGTGTTCACAGACTTAAAAAATTATGAACTGAAAAGTGTGCTTTCCGAAAGCAAATGCACAAGTCGCTATAAAAAATATCCAAATCGCTTCAAGTGTGCTTATAAAATTTGAAGACTTCTCGATTTCTCCAAGATCCTATCATCAGACCCTGTCCTGATGACCATGGGACCACCTGGAAAGTATACATATGTTTTATTCTGTATTCCGAGTCAAATGCATTATCTCTCATAAAAAATGATATACCTACTTACATAGTTTTTCAAAAAGTTCCTTGAGAAACTTATCAAAAATCCAATTAAAGTACCTAAGCTCAATATGGTTCTCATATTTTTCCAAAGTTTCTGCTCGGTGAGCCACTCTATCGGGAAGTGGCAGCGAGAGCTACATAGGTTATTGTTTCTGTTGTCGGTAGAGAAAATTGAATTTGTCCACAATCCGCACGATTGCAGTGCGGGCATTGCGATCTAGCCTAAAAACAAATCTCTTTTCTATCTAGTTTTAGATTGACCAATAAAATGAATGCTTTGGTACAACTCGCTCGACATTTGATACGGTTCGGTTTTATTGCTTTATAGGTTTCAAATAATTTGATACTGCCTTAAATCTGATAGAAGTTTCTATATGAATTTAATATATTTCTGAAATAAAATAAAACAACTGTATGAAACAAAGAGCATATTTTAATAAATATAAATAGTTTCATTATAATTAATTTCAGAGCCTATTCTAAACAAACATCCAGCCAGCATACAGAATAAGAAAAAAATAACAGACAGCCACTTCAATTTAATTCAATATTATATACTTATTTAGATTGTCAGCTGAAAATATTAGATTATACTTAGTGAGTTCAGAAATCCGTTTCGGAGGCTTGGGCATTAGAAAAATTTCACATGTCTTATTACCGGCATTTTTTACCTTCATCTTAATAAATAAAATTTTACATACGTCTTCGGACGGTTTTAAGGTGGCGTGTTTGCAGGAGGCAATAAATGCCTGGAAATTGGCCTGTCCAAATCAAAAATTACCTACTAATACAAATTTACATAAGCAATGGGACGAGCCGCTCTGCAAAAATGTACAAATAATGTTATTACAAGACGCAAGTACTAAGCACGAACGTGCTCGTCTCCTTGCTGTGACAGAACGGGAGTCAGGATACTGGCTTCAATCTATTCCAAATTCTAAAATTTGTACCCAATTAGATAACATTACTTTTCGTCTTTCTGTGTGCTTACGACTCGGTATCAAAATTAATGAACCCCATCAATGTCGCTGCGGTAAAAATGTCGATTCTCTGGGACATTACGGACTATCATGTACGAAAAATCCGTCTGTTCCACCTAGTTACATTGTAGTTACATTAATGTAACTAGTTGGACATTTTTTTTCCAAGTAGTTATATTATTTCGAACCTTGTCACTGTCCACGTACCGGCTACATTAGAGCCGCCTGGTATATCACGTGACGATGGAAAAAAGCAGGTATGACACTCGTACCCTGGACGCAGGGAAGACCGTTAGTGTGGGACGCTACCTGTGTCGATACATTGGCGGCTTCTCACGTACAGGCTACGTCTAATAATGCTGGTGCAGCAGCAACAACAGCTGAAAACCTCAAACGGCATAAGTACGCATACCTTACCGTGGGGCCTCGGAGCAAAGAAATTATATAAGGAACTATCATCTCATCTAATCGACATTTCAGGTGACAAGACGGCTGGAGCATTAGGGCAACGTAATTAGTATAGCTATACAGCGAGGAAACGCTGCTAGCCTTCTTGGCACTTTACCGCAGGACAGTGATTTCGAGAAGGTTTTCTACTTATGAGTATGTATCACTACATATTCATGATGAGAGGAGAGCCACTCATGGGGTTCCCTGTGTTTATTTTTTATTATATTTGAACTTTGTAAGTATATATATTATTTAATATTGTCTAAGATTTGTATTGAAATATGGAAAACAATAAATGTACATAATATGTTCAGAAATTCTCACTTTCTCATACAAACATTTATGTCGTTAGGTACGGTCACCTCCATAAGTAACTTACCACTTTTGACAGCGTTTGCTTTGACCTGACGTTTATAATAAAATCGAAATTATTTTATATACATTTTAGTAATGAAAGAGATGCACAATAAGACATGTTATATCACTGACGTAAATGTCTTTACTTCAATTTCTTTGTAAATTTCACATGTCGAGGTAAGATACATCTAAATTTCATATTTATGTGGTAAACGTAAAGACTAAAATCGATAAGTAAAGCAGTTATATAAAAACCTCTTTTCCAGTTTAAATATTAATCAATTTAATTTTAAAAGATTATTGTCAATAGAAATCATTACCAAATTGACATTGTCAATTCTGTATTACTATAAAATCATATTTATATACAAAAATAAGATTTTAAAATTCCTCCAAGATTGCCTATACAATATAACTTAATAATTAAAAAATCTCAAAACTACAAATTAAAAATTTCTTCCAGAGAGTCCGAGTCCGCTGCCATAGTGCCGTTAGTGCGTTATAATGAAAATCATATTGTACCGAATAGGGAGTCCGGACGAATCTCTGTAAATATTTGGAGTTGGATGTCTGCTGACGGCGTTGGTGAACTATGCTCTTTACCCCCACGGACAACTGCTTTAAATTATGTCGAAATGTTCATTTTATGATATAAATATAATATTTTACAATAATTTTTTTTTATTTATTAATTATAATTTTAAGTTTTTAAGGTGTAAATAATTCTAATTATGATAGTAACAATGGTTAAATGTGGAACTTTACCACCTACTGGCATGAGTCATACCACTTCTTACATTTAAAATATAAAAATAATATTTAATATATCACTATGTTAACGGTTCCGGGAGCCGAAAGGCAACCCCCGCTAAGATTAAAAAAAGATTAAAAAAACTGTATTTTATTATGCTTAACAGAACCCTAAAATAGTAAATAAATACAAATTTACATTTCATCAATTTCGTGTTCCATCAATTCAAATTAGACACAAATAACAAATGATGCTGTCATTTAAAGTGACCGTACCTATAGCCTCAAAAAATCATCGACTAAATGAGGAAGACTGACTTCCGCTGGGTACCCTGGGGCCGGCAACGGTTCCCGGGAGCTGTAAGGTAACCAAGTGAAGAAAAAAAAAGTGGTATTTAGGTACATAGTACATACTGTAAGGACATCTTCTCTTCATCTTCTCAGCAAACATTGTAACAATAGGATCAAGAGAAAGAATTTTAGGACCTTCCTTAACAGAATTCCACTTATTTGTCCGGAATTCAAATTAGATTAAATTGTTACAGTCAAGAAATTAGCCGGTCCATTCGCATTTAATTTCTTGAAGATCCCTTTTGATTATTTCCATTTAGAAGGAAATAATATTCGGACCTATCCAGTATTTCAATGATTTTATACATTTCGGACCCGTAGATATATAATTTGCCTTTTAAAAAAAAGTATACCGACTTCAAAAATTATGCATCGAAAGCAAATGCTTGAAGATTTCTCGATTTCTCCAGGATCCCATCATCAGATCCTGAGCTGATGACCATGGGACCACCTGGAAAGTATAACCTATCAAACAAAAAAAATTCCAAATCGGTCCAGGCGTCTTCAAGTAATCGAGAATCATACATAAAAGATTCCAACGAATTGAGAACCTCCTCCATTTTTTCAAGTCGGTTAAAAATACATTCTATTGTAGCTTCGACCTCAGAATAAGAACGCGAGCATAGCTCGTTTTGACAGTGCTTTTGAATTTTTTAATACTTTTTTAGAGCCCTACTCGAATCGACTTCAATTTTTTAGATTCTTTCCATTTTTCATTCAGCATTTTTAAAGCAATAAAATTATTTTTAAACGGAGAGTTTCAATTTTCAATATCCATTTGTTTTTATGTAAACCACCTTTTGAATTGTTTTTATGTTTGGGTTTTTTTATTATTGACCGCGTTAAAATAATCAAATACAAAAATATAAATATTCTCAACATGACAGACGGTCATCCCATTTTCATGTAGGTACAGTCTTAGACAGAAATTGCTATTCCCTTTACGCGTTGCACAGCGTCGTCCGCAATAATGTCATTAACTGTACGACGGTGCAGCGCCTACTAACTAGTCTCAAGTACTTAGTGCATAGCAGCTTCGGGAAATTTCTTAATTAACTGAATAGTTAGGTTCTGCACAAATTACTACCATACAAGACAGTCATAGCTCTCCTACCAACTAGTATTATAAATGCAAAAGTTTGTTTGTTTGCCCTTCTTTCATGACAACACAATGACATGGCAACGGATCGTCGTGATTGGAGTGACTTTTTATCCCAGAAATCATTCGGCATGACACGTTTCAAGTATTCCACGTCACGCCTTTGTGAATGTGCGCCCACCAAGACGTGATGGGGAATCCAGTTAAATCCTGTCCGTGCTGTGATGGTTGTGATTAGTCGACAGGATTATCTTAAATACCGATTAATGGGCTTTAAAAATTCTTGACATTGGCAAATCACCGATGAACATTGGTGGAGCCTTAATAAAAAAAAGGAAGAAGACACGTTTCAAAAATTTTGTCGCTAAAACCTAGTAATAAAATAAAAGAAAAAAATTCTAACCATATCAGGGTACCCAGCGGGTTGCAAAATCAAAGAGTTGCTCAGAATGGCTGTGAATTCAAAATTTATACCAATATCTAAGTGAGACATTCTATTTAGAATTTTTGTCTGTCTGTCTGAAGTGTTTCTACTTATTATAGTCTCCGAGACGGGTGAATGAATGTTTATGAATTAAGAAAAAAAAAGCTTTTTGTTTTAAACTCAATATTTTAAATGGTTTCAAATAATACGGATGAAGCCGTGGGCAGAAACTAGTTCTGAATAAATTCAAGTGTTAAATAGTTTGTAAGAATGAAGGCTAGTATGAAAGGAGTGGAAAAACTAATGACCCCGCATTCCGTATGGTTCCGTGGCGGACAAAATGTATGTAATGCACGCCTCATTAAGCAACGCTCGATTCATATTGGAAACGGAGGAATATATTTTTATGTGGCATGAGGTTTGTACAAATATGAATTATACTACTGTACTTAAGAGCCCTATATCCATAATTTGTATGGGGTTAAACTATTCCCAATTTCTCTGTAAATAATCCACCTGTATCACTGTAATTTAGCATATAGCATATATTCAAAATATTAATTATTTTATGATGTTTACAGGTCAAAAATAATGATATAATAATTATTATAAATTTTCAATAAGCTACAAAAAACGCGATGTATATACCTAATTGAAGGGTAATGTTGTCACATCGCTTTAAAAAATTAAGAGCTTTGTGATAGATTATGAAAGAGAAAACATGAGCAAAATAATCTCCAATTAAAAAAATAACGGCTATTTCACTTAGAATAGATATATTGAATAACTATATGCTAAATAACAATGACACAAGTGGATTATTTCAGAGAAATTGGGAATAGTTTATCCCAAAAAAAAGTACGATAAAGAGGCACTGAATACTGAATGAAAAGAACTAATTTCCAAAAGCAATTACCATCCAGAATTATCAAATGTCGGTCAAAGTTTAAGTATAATTAAAATAACATTACTTTGTATTGAGGAGATATTGATAATAAATCATTGTAACGACAGGCTTGCCAATTGTTAGTTTAAATATAGGCGACTGGTTAAATCTACCAGTAAATTCATCTATCTGTATCATTTATCGAGTCCGTTTTACTCTAGAAATATTTTTTATTTGACAAAATTAAATTTCTTTGACCGATCCTTCGCAATAAGGGATGCAAAAGACAAAAGGGCAAAAGCAGTGGCGGAGTGGTTCCCAGCACAGAGGGAATGTGCCGTATCACAGTCGAGCCTTAAGTGGACAGACGGTAAAGTGCGAAAGGTGCTACTTCAAACAGCCTGGGAACTGTAATACTGAAGGACCTTCAAACATGAAGCACAGAGTTCAATGAAATTTACTGACTAAAAATTTAGACCTGGCGTATGGATTTAGTGCTAGATTAGCATTGTTTCATCTATTTTATCTGTCTGTCTGGATGTTTGATGATGAACCCTCAACAAACACAACAAAAGTAACTAAACATTTAGGAGCTGTAAAGCAACCCGTGAAGAAAAAAAAAAAAAAAAAAAAAAAAAAAAAAAAAAAAACATTTAGAACACACGAATGGCTTTAGTGCCAGACTAGCATTGTTTTTTAAGGTTCCGTTCCCAAAGGGTAAAAACGGAAACCCTAAGACTCTGTCTGTCTGTCTGTCTGTCTGTCACCAGGCTGTATCTCATGAACCGTGATAATTAGACAGTTGAAATTTTCACAGATGATGTATGTCTGTTGCCGCTATAACAACAAATACTAAAAACAGAAAAAAATAAATATTTAAGGGGGCTCCCATACAACAAACGTGTTTTTTTGCCGTTTTTATAGATAACATGGCATGGAACCCTTCGTGCGCGAGTCCGACTCGCATTTGGCTGGTTTTTTTTACAATCTATTCTAGATGGCTATTTATTTTGTCAGTCCGTATGTCTGGATGTTTGACCCTGATACGCTTTGAAACGGCTGAATGGTTACTGGTTACTAAAGTGTATTGAAGATAATAATTTTGGGAATTTAGTTTATTCTTTCACATCTGAGAAAGATAATTCGTTTTACAACAGTATCTTCTAAGGTAAATCAATTTAAATATAAAATACGTATCTCTACTACGCTGCTCGGGCTACCTGTCTTATCTCACTGCTTTATGACTACGTAATATCAAATTTGAATTTTCATTGTGCTATATAAACTGTATATTTACAACCAAAGAGATTCAATTTTAAATGGCATAGATAAATGTGTTTATCTATACATACATGTAGCTTCTTATTAGTGAAAGAATTTTCAGAATCGTATCTAGTTTCAGAGATTACTCTCAAAACATAATATTAATCTTATCGTATCTATTACCATCTTCTTGATGAGTCTAGAATCTATTATATTTAACATAGCTTCTAAAAATCCTAATTACAACAACAGCTTAAATTTCTGAAACGATCTTCAAATAAACTAACAAGACTTTCATGACGATAATGGGAGCAGAGAGTAAAGAAACTCAGTTGAATTTTCTCGAACACGCCCGCACAAAGTAAAAGGTGGACTAATGTTCTCATTACGGCTTTCTCAACCATTTCTGAGATATATTTCGCGGTTAATGCCTCGTGAAGGCGTTGCCGGCTATCAACTGGTACAAGCTTAATTGAAATACGTGGTTTACTTTGTTAGTTTTATAAACATATCTTAATATGATTTATTTTACTTCTCGGTAGAATTTCATAATTTTTTACTTTTAACCTAGTAGTGACACTAACTTATAGTTTTCTTTGACGTATTAAGTGTACACTTCAATATTAAATCAATAGGAACTTAGCCCAAATAATGTCAATGTTAGTAATAAGGATGTTACGAAACTTACAATAGTTACGGAAAATATAGGCAAAGTAAAACAATCCTTTCATGAATATTTTAGAAATAATATTCTGTCAAAAGTTGTTTGAAAATTTGAACGTGTCACTAAACACGAATCAAGCCCAACATAGCAGTTACGACAAAAGACAGGGAATTTCAAACCAAATTGTAGGCAGGTAATCTCCAGAGCTCGCCACAAAAAGGTGAGCGTCCTCCATTATGAATAACTTCTTCCTCCCTCACCTAATTTAACTTGTAAACATTACAATTTAGCCGCCCATCTCGAGTTGATGCCTCCAAAACTGCCATTTGCTACCTTTCTCCTGTGAATTTTTATTTCGTCTTACTTTTTACTTCGCGACGGTAACCTCGTTTCGTTTCTAAGGTGTCTGACACAGATAAGGGGATTTCCTAAATATTCGCAGTGAGCAAATATTTGTGCTTCTTTCACTTCAGATGTTTAAGAGGCATGTTTTATTTTGTGATTAATTGTGTCAAATAAGGTATAAAAGAAGATTTTGTTACATTCATATTTTAATTTGTATTTATCAGTAGAATTTAAGAACCTCCTTAAACAGGCGCGATTGATTTTATTTGACGAAGGCGTGTTTCACTTGTCAGTATGTTTTGTAATCTATTTTTAACCGAACTTCAAAAATTAGGAAAAGGTTTTCAATTCGTCGGAATCTTTTTTTATATATAAGTTTGCCGATTGCTTAAAGACGGGACCGATTTGGATTTTTATTTGTTTGAAAGAGTATACTTTCCAGGTGGTCCCATGGTCATCAGGTCAGGATCTGACGATGGGATCCTGGAGAAATCGAGAAATCGAGAAATCTTCAAATTTTTTTTTTATATTTGAAGCGATTTGGGTTTTTTTTATAGTGACTTATGTACATTGTAACATTTTGGTTTTGAAGGCGGTTTTTTTTCTTCATCAGAAGTGTTTATTATCACTATCAGAATATATTGGATTGGCGTGTAATAGAATTTTCAACAGAAGTTTAAAGAAACAACAACTCAAAGTAAACAATGGCATTTCTAGGTATTATGTATTAATTTATAAAAAGCAAGATAAGTATAGGAAATATAACCGTTTTAGTAATCAAAAATAAACCGTAATTTCCACGAATTTCACAACAACAATAGATACATTAAATTCTAAAAAACGAACGTTACTATAATACTTACAAAAAACGATAAAATAGTTAGAAATTAATGTAAATTAATTAGAAACTACGACTATCTTTCTACAAAGGCAAATTATCATTCGTAGCATATATAATCCTCATAGTGTTGGTAGAACCAGATCCCTGTTTCCATCCGGACACAATAACCAAAGGATCACCGACTCTAACAAAACCTTGCTCCATGGTAAAACGGACGCCGAAATTAATCCTTTGAACAAGGTCCGTGTGCCAATCTGGACTTGGAGTATCTGCAAAAAAAACGCTAAAGTATTATTGGAAATACGAAAATTAGAACAGTTCTAATTAATATTGGTTTAGCCACGGTTTTGGTCTTGTATTAATTCAATCTGTGTAGTATAATCACATAGTAGTATATTAATGTCATGCTTATGTATATCTATATTTAAGGGTTTGACAGATAGGAAAACAGGGTTAAGATCTAGTAAAACTGATGCGAATCTTGAAACACGGATAGCCCATAGACAGCAAAGGTATTCTGGGATGAAGCGAGGCCCATTTCTTCTTATCTATTCCTGAATTAAAGTGAATCACTGATTATAAAAAAACATATTTGAGGGTTAAGATCTGATTAGATAAAAATGGTTCATTTCTGTCAAACAAACCTTCGTATATGAGTGGAATAATTCCACGCCACAGATGCATATGTCTGGCTACGTGGACATATCTGGTGACAGCGATCACTGGACAGCGAGGTCGATATTTAGCGACGATACGAGCTGTATCACCAGATGTGGTAATCACTATTATAGCAGCAGCCAAAGACCGCTGTGCCGCAATCACAGCAGATATTGCAGTGCCATGCACTTGATCGCAGGGCATTACCGTCTATAAGAAATATTGAGAAACTTTAAAACCTGCTTCAAGTAAAACTGGATAAAGCATCTCTGCAGGCCGTCATGCTTTGTGAAAGCTACTATTGCGACTGCCGTAGTATTTGAACAAAACTAAAAGGAGTAGGGTCATCGTAATTTGTAGTAGTAGGTAGTTTAAAAGAAGTAGTGATGGAATGGAAAGGACACGGAGATGCGATAGATTATGAGATGTAAGGGCAGCTGGGCATACAGATATAGACATGGCAACAATTGAAGGAGGTTTCCTTAAAACTATTTGCGTCATTATAGGCCTTTAAGCATTTTATATTTGGGTAGCTCTTTATAAATTGAAATAAGCGTAAACGTATTATTTCCAAAAAGTATGATCTAAAAATCTTCACGTACCTTATCGACCAAATCCCGAAATATTTGCCTGGACCAAACACAAGCTTCAGCTTCCTTGCAGACTGTGGCCAAACACGCCACGGTCTCCACTGGATATAGGCCTACAGCAGTCTCCGAGGACAGTACCAGTGCGTCCACACCGTCTAAGACACAGTTCGATATATCTAGAAGTTCAGCGCGAAGTGGTAGCTTCTTGTATCGCATGCTGCTTAAAAGTTGGGCGCAAACACTGATTGGTACGTTTGCCTGTGATTAATAAAAATGCCGGTCGAATTTCATGAAATGTAACATAGGATTCCACGTCATGTCATGGCGACCAACGCACGCGTCTCGTCGTGACGTGATGGGGAATCCAGTTTAATCCCGTCAGTGCTGTGGTAGTTGTGATTACTCAGTGATTAATAGGGCATATCACGGTCGGCGGGGACATCTTACCTATCGATTAATCGGCATATTGTTACTGTGACGTCTATAATACTTGACATTGGCGGAATCATCGAAACACTGATAGTTATAGTTATCTTCACGGGTTGCCTTACAGCTCCCGGGAACCGTTGCCAGCCCAGCGGAAGTACAAAACACTGATGGAACCACAATAAAAAAAATAACCCGAAGGCTTTCCGGGATAAATATTAGTCTATGTCACTCTCCGGTCACATAGTTGGCTATGTATGTGAAAAAAAGATTCACGTCGATCTATTGCTTGTTTTGACGCGAAAGAAGAACAAACAAACACATTTTCGAATTTATAATATTTAGTATTGATGCCGAAGATCTGCACGATCTCTTACAATAAGCAATAACCCTTAGATTAGGGCTATTCAAGGATCTGTATCACTGCAGCCAAAATAGACTAATCATGATACTCGTAAAGGCCATTATTGAGAACAGCAACATTAATCGGAACCACAATATCGTAAGAAAATATGTCAAACAAAACGAATTGCTAAATGAAAACTTATATGCAGTCAAATAAATTGATACTAAATCAGAAAAAATGTGGTAATTAGAAAAAGATTTCAGATAGGTAAGAAAATGATTACACCATGGATCATGTTTTTCGTAAAATAGGGTACTTAGGTGAACCATTGGTAGAAAAATGTTTTACCAGGTCTAAACCTTCAAATCCATTCTAAATTAATATTTAAATTCGAAATAATTATAACTTATGTTCATGATCTAACAAACCACACCTAAAGTCTTTTCCATCTAAATATACCTCAACAGAACTGGCCACTCGTTAGGTATAGCCTCACAAATAACATGGGCTAAAGAGGGAGACTTGGTCTTTCGTTGGGTACCCTAGAACCGTAACACGATTTCGGGAGCTGTAAGACCCGTGAAGAAAAAAAAAAAACATTATCTACCTACCTAATGAGTCCTAGTGATAAGGCATAAAATATTTTGGACAAGGGTCATGTACGTATATGTATCTACTATAAAATAATAATAATGCTGAAGATATTGCTTGAACGCGCTATACTCTGGAAATACGGATTTGAAAAAAAAAATGCATTTGACAGGCCAATTGTTGAGGAAGGTTATATGGCTATATAACATCGCGCTACGACCTAAAGAGGCAGAGCAGTAACTATGGGGCAACCGCAAGGCACAGCTAGTGTACTATACAATTTTAGTGGGTATAAAATAATCCAATACAAGATATTGAGCTTCGTAATTCATCGTGAGTACGCCCACTGCTGTCACTATTATCCTCGTTATGACAAATATAGAAATATTGAATTGGCGGGCATTATAAGTTGGGATGACTGATCACATCTTGTGCAACGGGTGTAAATATTTATGTATCAATTCATTTTGACTTCTTAAGGGGAAGTCATCAAAATCCAATTTTTAATCAAATTTTAATTTACGAACCCGAAAAATATATATATATTGATTATGATATGACAAATCTTTTTATTGTATTGAAAATATGATTAGAAACATTTTACTCGATAGAAAAAAATCCTAAATACACATCTGAAAACTTTATTTATCATAATAATATAGATGGTATCATTACAAAAATTTACACTAATATTTTATTGGTAATTATCTATCTTTTCATTGTAAAACTATATGTTGAATAAGATTTTTTTAAATTGCGTTTTAAACAGATTATCGCGTAGGTGATAAAAAAAGATTCCGACGAATTGAGAACCTCCTCCTTCGTTTTTGAAGTTCGTTTAATGAAAATACAAAACATGAGGGGATGAGTCTAATTGCATTCAAATAAAGGCAATCACATAATCGGCAATGTTTTGTTTCTGAGCTCCACTAAATGGGCAGTGCGGAGGTGAGCGGGGGAGATAAATTTCGTGAAGTGAGACAGACCTGCCTAGACATACATTTGCCGTGACCGTATTTTACAAAATCCGTGATCATCCAGATTTTACAAACACTTCATCAGTACGATCATCCAATCATCCAATCATCATCTTACAGCATAATTGAGGACTACGTAATTTATTACCTTATTAGCTCGCGCTATCATGTTTTTCTGAGCTATAACAAGCTTCTTAGGTGTTATGTCGGTACCCAGCTCCTGTCTAGATATCATTATTCCATCTGAAACCTAAAACATTACAAAATTGATAGTTAGGAATAAGTTCTTTAATCCTTCGGAGGGTACGTTCAGACGGCGCTCGTACTTCTGAAAATAATAGTTACTTCTATTTAAGAAGTTACAGTGCAATCTGTTCAGTTGAATATTGACAACTCTCACAGCTCCCGAAATCGTGTTACAGTTCCATTGTAATTCAGTGACTCGTTCTTGTGTCGCACTGTCATACTTCCGGCGGTCTTTCTTCCTTCCTACAACCTGGGGTCCTTCAAGCGAAGCGTGAAGAAGCATCTCTACGGGCCGTCATAATAGGCGCGACTGGCCGGTATTATGTTCTGCCAGTCGCGCGCATTCATGAATCAGCCACCTATGCTTAAGACGAGGAACGACTCAGAAATTTCTAATCGTAAGCCACGCCCTAAACTCTGGTTCGGGCGCATGAGTGGTTCGAGCGCAACGATCACGTCATGCAAGACAACGACGGCGCTTTGTCCGCTCTTGCTGCAGAAGTGAGAAGGGCATAATGTATCGCTTCTCGGAATAAATGACGTAAGCGGCACATTACAAATAAATAATTTATTAAAAAACGATCACATGCAGGGAAAAATCTTTTTAATCAATACTAGGTACTGAAATTACCTACAGATTCGTATAAAATTTAAACGTAAATCCTTTCAGAGTATGGTCGTATGACTAAAAAGGTTTTTGAAGAGGTGATTTCAAAAATTTAAGTTATCGAGAAAATTTTCACCAATCATGTTTTCATCCTACACAATACTAGATAAAATCCTCTAGTTTTCGATGCCCAAATTGTATGTTCATAGCATTCGTAAAATTCGGAAATTTCAGTTCAGAAATAAACCAAAATTATTCGTTCCTCCCCTTAATAATCAGGCGGCGGCAAGGTCACGTCATGTCGTCTTCTCTATGAAAAAAAAATTGTACCCAGCGGAAGACCAAGTCTCCCTAGTTTAGCTATTGTTATCATTTATTTTATTCCTTTGATTCGCGCGGAATTGACATAAGTATTCAAAACGTAAGCTGACAAATTAGAAATAGTACCACCTCAAGGATATTGTCAAAGAGTTTATATCCGTGTAAAGTTTGAATTTTAGCAATAATCGCCATTTTCTTTCCTTTAGGCCCAAGTAGTACTCTCAACTCATTTATCGCTTCAGCAAAATTGATAAAAGGTGCTATTACAATGTCCACCTAAATAATAAACAAAATGAATTAAAATTAAGCTTAGTTAAAAATCTATATCACGAAAACAGTCAGACATTTATTAAAACTTGTCGTTGTACTTTTTATAGTTTGAGAACCATTCAACTAAATAAATATGCATTATATTCTTATATATACTACTATAATCTATATTATTATTGCATAATATATACATGTATATCATAATTGGATTACTAGTTTTTGCGTGAATCACTAAAAAAAATGATTCTATTAAAATTTGTTTTACCATTACATAATATTATAAAAATAAAATCAATGGGATATCCAGCAATTATTTTCTTTTAATTTCATTAATAAAAATTATCTTCTCCAAATCTACAAATGTACAAAAATAGAAAGAGTAGCCTATGTCCTTCCCTAGGGTTCAAGCTTTCTCCGTATCGAATTTCATTAAAATAGATTTAGTGGTTTAGCCGTGAAAGCGTAACAAACAGACAGAGTTACTTTCGCATTCATAATATTAGTATGGATTTTTGTCTGTCTCTCTGTTTCGATGTTTGTTTAGAATAAGCTCCGATACGACTATTAAAGCAAATCAGAGTCATTTAGAAATCATACCTGATGTTGAATAGCTATTTCAATATCTAATTTATCTTTTTCAGAATAATTTGGCATATTAAATACGACATTTGGTATGAAGACATCTTTGTACGAGCCCAGAATGCCACCTCTTTCGATTTTACAAGTGATCGTGTTGGCAGAAATCATTTCCACTTTAACCAGTATAGTTTCATTGTCAAGTAGTATTACATCTCCTTTTTTCAGTTGTTCAGCGAAATTCATGAAATCAATAAATACTGTGTACGGGGAACATTTTTCTCTATACGTTTCGTCGGTAGTCAATCGTACTACTTCTGATGTTTTTAATTCTACATTTTCTCCATATGTCTAAAATTGAAATAACAGTATTTTGTATCTATCTATCATCACGCCTTATATCCCAAGTGGGGTAGGCAGAGACAACCGAATGCCATTTGTTACGATCCTGACATATCTCTTTCGTTTCTTTTATATTCATCATATCTTTCAAACATGCTCGGCGATTGTGTGTACTTTTAATATTTCCATCGATCAATATATTTTTTTATATGTTTAATAAAAGTACACCTAGGTCAGGTCGTCCTCTGCCAGCATTTCCTTTCACTTCAGCCATATAAACCCTTTAAGTCAATCTTTCATCCTTCATTCTTTCAACGTCATCATCTTTCACTCTGCATTCTTCTCTAATGACATCCACGAATCATATACTCGCCATCCACTTGGTGGGAAATGGCTATGGGAGTCTATGATTGAAGCACAGATGGTTATGTCAGAGTCAAAATAAGAGTGGTCTGTGTTCGGTGAGTACGTATGTTCGACTCAATGTCGGATACTAGATTTTTATTGTAATACAAACAAACGACTCTAGCACCGCCTGGTGTTAAGCAATAGTGATGACTTAGCGATAGTAAGATATATCTGAATACTGTAAGCATTTCAACATCTTCTAATAATGTACAGTCAAGAGCAGCGTTGGTAGGAAACCCGTAAAGGTTATATTCGCTATCACATTAAAGCTCAATGACATTCAAATAGATGTGGACCAATCACAACTGACATAGTTTTCATTTTCGTTTTCATGTCATTTTAAAGTGTCAAGCGAATTTTTTTATTGGTCCTTGCAATGGACAACATTTCATTTTTCGTAAGGTACCAAAATTCGAAAACCGTTTGGAGATTACATGCTAGAAAGCTTATTTTTCATTTTTTTTTATTTTTATATCCTTTAATTTTCGAGTTATTTTAAAAATACTGAAATATTGAAAAATGAGGATTAATAGGTGCCCTAATCTGTGCTAACCCTCTAATTTAAAAATACTAATGTCTGTTGGCAGAGTTGTTAGTTATTGAACTCAGGTATTGCCTTCTATTAATTTTACCCATTTTTATTCCATTTGAAGCTAAATTAATAATTATTCTTTAAATAATATTATTAAATTACTTCTTTTATATAATATTTTTTGGAAGTTTTGCTAGTTTCGAATGGGCTATCACAGGAAATATATTTACGAGTGAAACCGCGGACAAAAGCTAGTATTATTATATACATTATGAATAATGTTGTGGGCGATTTGAGTTCCGGCTACGGCAACACCTATTTGGAACACGGTATATTATACTCTTTGCATTTCTATAACGTTTACTCTGTGGCTTGACTGACACTATCAGTCACTTTCTTTGGGTGACAGTTTATATTTCTTAATTTTAGTCCTAGCTAAGGTTTTTAGTTTATAAGTCCTCAGAATTTATAAAAATTCATAATTAAATTAAAAATATAAAAACTCAACCAAAAATAAAATACAAAAATACGTGTAACTTATTTTTTAATATATTTTTAATTAAAGTAATAAAAATGGGTGATTAAAAAAATGAAATGTTGTCCATTCTGCTCCTGACAGTACATATACTAAGGATTTAATAAATGATTTGATTTGATATCTTAATGCCCACATATTATCGTTGTGTGAATACGGTTGAAGCCGTAAACAAAAGCTAATACAAAATAGTAGAAACTTACGTCAGAAATGTGTCCAGTGCGAATTTTCCTACCAGCCAAAAGAACCGCAATACCCAAAGGGTGATTTTTCCTTATTATCTCACTATAATTCTTGCTTGCTTGCCGGAGCATCTTTATACATTCAATATGTTCCTCTCTACTGCCGTAGGATAAGTTTATTAGCGCTATATTCATTCCGGCTGCTATCATTTTCTCCATAGTCTCAACGTTATATGTAGATTTACCTGACAACAAAAAAAAAAGTTGGAAAAAGTCTAGTTAAGCTAAACACTAGCGGGAGACTTGGTCTACCGCTGGGTACCCTGTGACCGATAACACGGTTTCGGCAGCCGTAAGGCAACCGTGAAGAAAGAAAAGGGATATGCAGTCATGGGGACTGCCGACAGAAGTAAAACCTTAAAACTTTGAATAACAGTGGTTTTTAAATTATAAGTGTACTAGCGGGCCCGGCAGACGTTGTCCTGCCCAAACGTGGAAAACAACTACCACTACCACTACCACTACCACTACCACTACCACTACCACTACCACTACCACTACCACTACCACTACCACTACCACTACCACTACCACTACCACTACCACTACCACTACCACTACCACTACCACTACCACTACCACTACCACTACCACTACCACTACCACTACCACTACCACTACCACTACCACTACCACTACCACTACCACTACCACTACCACTACCACTACCACTACCACTACCACTACCACTACCACTACCACTACCACTACCACTACCACTACCACTACCCCTACCCCTACCCCTACCCCTACCCCTACCCCTACCCCTACCCCTACCCCTACCCCTACCCCTACCCCTACCCCTACTCCAACTCCTACCCCTACTCCAACCCCTACCACTACCGCTACTATCATATTATGTCCGTCTCCTGGGTCTAAGCTACCTCCCCACCAATTTTCAGCCAAATCGGTACAGCCGTTCTTTAGTTATAAATGGTGTAACTAACACGACTTTCTTTTATATATATAGATAACATAACAATAACGCCATTTAGAGCGCGCTTAAAGAAGTTTTTATTAAAAAAAATCTCAGTCCGGACCAAGAATTGCCGGCCAGAAAATTCCTGCCCAGAGATTCTCGGGTCGAGCATACTCGGGAATTATGTCGCGAACACAGGTCGCTAATCCATAACATTTTCCCCTACCAAAAATCGCTCAACACGCCTATAGAAGTTTTTAGAAGTTAAATACTAGTTTTAGAATAAAAATAAGTGCTTGAACGACGTGTGAAGGTTATGTAAGTTCTATTCTATATAGTCCAATTAAAGGCAGGGACAGGTTTAACACACTAATTCCTAAACTAGTTCTGTGTTACCAAAATTTAAAATCATTCAAGTCTTACCCATGGTAGCAATGATTCCACTTAACCTCTGGCAACCTGGAGGTTTATTTATGTCTAAATTTACAAGATGATCCAAAGGTGTATGTGCATTGGCTGCTTGCAATTGTTGTCCAGGCAAATCCATGGCATTGTACTAAAAATAAAATGAAACTTTGCAATTACATAGAGATAAAGCTCCTGAAATCCATTCGAGTGAAGTAGCTTGATAAATATTTGAAATCTTCAAACTTATTTGAATTTTTCTATAAATTAAAAAGAGGCGAAAGAGATTAGGACCATGGCAACTTCGAATACCTTTGTATACCTCTTCTGGGATAAAAAGCGTGGAGATATTATGATTCAATTTTCAAATTGTTGGTTGGGCCAGGTTGGGCAAAGGAAATGCGATTATACAGTAAAATAAAGCAATAAAAAAATTATAGTTCTATTTACATACTTCATTTAGTTTTACATCAAACTCCGATGGCCAAACCATGGTTGAATAAGTAGTAGTTAATACGTCTCTACTGTAAAATCTGTAAATTACTATAAGTTACTGTAAATTATTATTTATATAATTATTTAACTAAATGAAAATAAATATAAACGCGGTTTACAAACTGTCATATCTGTCAATACTTTGAAGTGTGTTTTCTTTTGCTTTAGTTTATATGACAATATGACAACAACCTATTTTGATCAATTACTTCTAATAGTCCGTTCAACCAAGTGGATTATGTAAAAAATATAAGATATTTTATAGTTCGATAAAAGAGTTTTAGATTAATAGATAAAATATAGGTGTCTGCAATTTTACTAATTACTTACAAATTTACTAATTACTTAATTACTAGTTATATTAACTTTCATCCCTTAGTCTTAAGTCCATGCAGAAATCCCATAGAAAAAAGCACTTTCATTTTGTCCCTTTTTCAATTGTCCAGACAACTTTTCCAATTTTACGTTATTATTAGTCTGACTATTACAAACATTTAAAAAAAAATGCCAAATAGGTCCAGCCGTACTTAAGTGTTGCGCTTACCAACGAACAACTTAAAATTTTAATATAGTAACGTTGTGCTCATTTAGTTAATAAATCAGACCATTTTTCTTAATGAGGTTTGAATAGTTGTTAACCTCCTTGAAAAAATAGGATTCCTATAATTTAGGAATTTTTTAAAATAATCTGAATTTGCAATTTGTTCATTTTTCTTCCATTTTTAGTCAATTCCGTTTTATCATTGGTAAGTAGCACACCTATTTCATAATGTCAATAATTTTATTAAATTGAACAAATTATAAATAAGCTGTGAGATAAAATATACTATAAAGCAGCATGATATTTGTAAGTACTATTTAAGTTGTATTGTGTTTAGATTCTATCATGTCCTGGAAATAATTACTTATTTATTTCATTATTATTTTCCAGCTTTTTTATTATTGTGGGCGAGGCGACAATAGAATTGATGAGAAATTATTACATTTTTTAAAATTTAATATATTTATTTATTAATTATTATTGAATTTATACCACAATAAAAATTGTGTAAATCGGACTATAAAATATAAAAATCAATGCATATAGGGCAGGTAGATAGAGTCACAATTTGGCAAGAAAAATACAAATATAATCTATTTATTATAGGCAAGCGAAACGTACGAGGAAAGTACCTGTCGCTGACAAAAGCGCGGGGTAAACAAAGGCTACCCACCTTTATTTGTTGAAAAACCATTAGGGATCAAGAAAAAGTGTACACAAAAGATATGTAGAAAGAATATAATAACGGAAAATCTTGATTGCCAACCGATTCCGAAATATAATAATGCTGGAAATATTCATTGTTTTCAATGACGGTTTATCAGAGCACTTGAAACAAGGGCTTTTACATGAATACTTGAAGTGTATTGTGCTGAATTAGCTTCTGGAACGGTTCTTATATAGATTACGTAAATATATAAGAAATGTTATTTTTAGATTGGAAAGACGTAAACTAAGTACTCATTTAATGTAGGTATTTGTGATCGGCACCTAATATTAATATAATAAAAATAGTGGATACGATTTATAATGGTAATGTAATAATTATATAATACTGTTTTCTTCGTTTTTTTTTTCACGGGTTGCCTTACAGCTCCCAAAACCATGTTACGGTTACAGGGTACCTAGCGGAAAACCAAGTCTCCCTCGTTTAGCAATGGTATTTGTGAGGCTATACCTAACAAGTGGCCAGTTCTGTTGAAGTATATTTAGATGGAAAGTCTTTAAGTGTGGTTTGTTGGATTATGTACATATTTTTTTAATTAAAAACCCATTGGTACATAGCCGGGTTTCGGGATCGAACCCGTGGTCTGGCTAGTTAATACCAGACGTCTTAACCACTCGGCCACCGACGCACCTAAATAGATGGCCGCGAAAGTAAGATGCATTTTTTAAATTTGTGTTATCAAAACTTATACTTACTTTATTTCATATTGCCTCAATTTTATATGCATTGGGGAATCGGAATACAAACAAAATGAAATATCATAAGAACACACAAGACTTTTAGGAAATTTCGCCTCAGGATTTCTTGTCGTGGATAGGTAATACCCATGGGGGTCACAATCTATACAAGGTTCGACGGACCAATCCGTGAACCCTTTGTACTCGTGAAATTGTTACAAGTCAAATTCCCAGAGGCGCGTATCAGAAGCAACAATAAAATTTACGAACGCTGATACAAAACTCCCGAGAATATTTTATATATAGACCCTATCTATCTATCGATCTATATATCATTACTAGGCTTGTAAAACAAGCTATTTTGAAAGAAATAAATCTCTGAATTATTCGTTGGTGACCACAGTACATCATCATACTTACTAAAAGTCCTGTCCTGGTACCTGAGATGTGAGCGTGGTACCCTGGCACCTCCTTGTGGTTTAAAAGATGACTTTTTTAAGTTTTCTGCATATATCTCAGTAACTATAAATTCTAGAAAAAAGCATTCTATGTAATTATTAAAGAAGATAAAATTTCCAATAGTCCATTCAGACATGTATTTATCCAAAAAAATATCTCATAAAGTACTGGTGGAACCTGTGAGAGCTTCGAATGATGATTTTTAAAATTAGTGAGTTTTGATGTGTTTAATGAAAGTACATCTAGGGCGGTCTTTGCCCCAGAGCAAGTGATCAATGATCATATCGACAATCGTGTTGAGTTGAACAATTTTAAAATGTATACTTACGTAAACTTTACAAAAGCAATCGTTATTAAATATCGTTATCAGGCACATACAATCTGAAAATAAAACAGATACCTGTAAACACTAAGAAGTAGGTAACATATATTTAAATATAGAATTCGAACTTGACTATGCCAAACATGTCCATTAAATGATGAATCCATGTAACTTATTAAATGATGAATCGATTTTTCTAATAAGCTTGTTTTGAACAGCAATATGTGGTTAAAATTTCACAACTAAGTACATAGTTATAATTAGTAGATATTATTATACTATAATTGCCTTTTTTTTAAAAAAGTGTACCGATTTTCCGAAAGCAAATGCCCAAGTCACTATAAAAAAAAACCCAAATCGCTTTAAGTGTGCCTATAAAATTTGATGAGTTCTTGATTTCTCTAGGATCCTATCATCAGATCCTGACCTGATCAGGGACCACTTGGAAAGTACTTATACCCTTTCAAAAAAAAAAACAAATCGGTCCAGGCGTCTTTCAATTTTGAAGTCGGTTAAAAATAAGTAGGGATACAAAATCATTATCGTCGAATAATAAACGTAGTTGAACAATTGTTTAGTTATAACATGTGTGCAAGTGCATCCTTTCTATAATATTGAATGACAGATTTGTTAGAGAGTTATAAAACATCATAATTAAAGATTTGTTCACACTTATACTTACTGCTTGTGTTTTGTAAGCTGTTGTAAAGTGACTTTATGAACCGAGACCATATCGCAATAAGCACTAGTCGAGCTGCTTCTTCGTAGTGACACGTACATATCTCCATAGTTGATGTAGTCACGACGGATGGCAAATTCTACACCGAATCGTATACGAGCTTCCATTTCACGGTTGTAATCCTTTTCATATTCTTCTAAATTAATCATACATTTATTATTGTAATAAATAAAATAAAAGTGGCAAGAAAAAGAAATGTTACTAAATGCTAACTGACAAAAAGATGAAGGATAAGTATAACATCAAAGGTAATGGAAGGATGGAAGATGCTCAAATTTTTTGGCGTCTTTGATATTTGTGAAGTAAACAGAAGGACAATATACGTCAATTACTGAACTCCTCAAAAACTCTGAACAAATTACGTTGTTAATGATAAATTAGAAGTCACGATGACATTAGACGAAGTAGCTTCCATAGGGTGATTACTTTGCTCCACTCTGCATGACGGCCAGCAGGAACTCGTGGGCAACGGCAAATGTAAATAGGTTATGGGATATAAGGAAGTTATTTTGATAATATAGTTTACAGCCTGGTAATAGGAAAACATAGTCATGTTAAAATTTCTTCCAACTAATACTTAGTAACAAATTTTTAGCCTGATCTACTTAACAACCACAAAGCTTTAAATAAGTAAGTAATTTTTATACTTACTATCATAAACAATAGGCAAGACCCCTCTATAAACGGACAATCGTCTTGCAATGGCCAATTGAGAGCTTATACTGATTATTAAGGCCATAGGGGCCAAACGCGTAAGTTCTATAGTTGTACTTCCGGAAACTGTTGGTATCATTATCACTTTTGCTCCGACCCTCTTAACAGCCAAGGCACATCCTAATACTGCTGCTTCTGCTGCGTTTACTGGTAAAGGGAACTGAAGACAAACATATATGGTTGCATAGTGTATGAGACTGGGCTTCGAATCTCGTATCAGAATTTTAATAATTAAGCCTATATTCCTTGGTTAAGAGCAAGAACAAAAACTCAGTAAACCGCGCGGCTTATTTTGTCGATGTCTCTTTAAAAAAATGTTAGAGAGATACACTGCAAAATAATCGATATAAACATTTTAAAAAAAAGTGTACCGACTTCAAAAAGTAAGAAATAAATATTTCGTCGTAGAATTTGAAGAAGTGCCAAATTAGAAATAACTTAGTTCCCAAATTCACTAATCTAGACAATTCATTAGGAACCTACGATCATCAGTACATGTATACAAACATAGATAATATTTAACAGATCTTTATGTTCTTAGATGTTAACTTAATTTGACACCAACCGTCTTCAAATTCTACAACGAAATATTTATAATATTTGCTTACTTTTCAGTGCAAATTTTTGAAGTCGGTAAGTACTTACACTTTTTTTTAAAAGGTTAATTTTTCTCTTTTAATTGATTTTGCTGCCCTAAAAGACAAATAATAACGCAACTAAAAAAAATTTATAGAAAATTAAAAAAAATACCGCTGTGGATGGGATTTGAACCATGTGCATTCTGCGCTGCACCTTATACGTTTCACCACTACTCTAGAGCACTCTCGATACGAAAATTGACAACTTCGTGTCAATAGCAACAGTTGCTAAGGCTTTCCTTTGATATAATTTTCAGCCGTAAACAGAGGCAAATTACTGAATTTATGAAAAAATACTGAACCGATTTTCGTCATATGTCGTGAGATAATGTCGAAAAATTATTATATCATTAAAAACATAAGTCGTCAAAATCGGTACATACTTCATCGAGATATAAAGAAAAATTGACTTTTAAACTCAGTTCATGATAAGTTCATGTACAGTAGAATCCATTTATTGTGACTACGTTTATAATGACCATCTGTATTATTATTATGACGTCACTGTACTCAAAACTTTGGCTTTTAGCTTATAATGGTTCATGATAAGTTCATGTACAGTAGAATCCATTTATTGTGACTACGTTTATAATGACCATCTGTATTATTATTATGACGTCACTGTACTCAAAACTTTGGCTTTTAGCTTATAATGACCATCTGTATTATTATTATGACGTCACTGTACTCAAAACTTTGGCTTTTAGCTTATAATGGTTCATGATAAGTTCATGTACAGTAGAATCCATTTATTGTGACTACGTTTATAATGACCATCTGTATTATTATTATGACGTCACTGTACTCAAAACTTTGGCTTTTAGCTTATAATGGTTCATGATAAGTTCATGTACAGTAGAATCCATTTATTGTGACTACGTTTATAATGACCATCTGTATTATTATTATGACGTCACTGTACTCAAAACTTTGGCTTTTAGCTTATAATGACCATCTGTATTATTATTATGACGTCACTGTACTCAAAACTTTGGCTTTTAGCTTATAATGGTTCATGATAAGTTCATGTACAGTAGAATCCATTTATTGTGACTACGTTTATAATGACCATCTGTATTATTATTATGACGTCACTGTACTCAAAACTTTGGCTTTTAGCTTATAATGACCATCTGTATTATTATTATGACGTCACTGTACTCAAAACTTTGGCTTTTAGCTTATAATGGTTCATGATAAGTTCATGTACAGTAGAATCCATTTATTGTGACTACGTTTATAATGACCATCTGTATTATTATTATGACGTCACTGTACTCAAAACTTTGGCTTTTAGCTTATAATGACCATCTGTATTATTATTATGACGTCACTGTACTCAAAACTTTGGCTTTTAGCTTATAATGGTTCATGATAAGTTCATGTACAGTAGAATCCATTTATTGTGACTACGTTTATAATGACCATCTGTATTATTATTATGACGTCACTGTACTCAAAACTTTGGCTTTTAGCTTATAATGACCATCTGTATTATTATTATGACGTCACTGTACTCAAAACTTTGGCTTTTAGCTTATAATGGTTCATGATAAGTTCATGTACAGTAGAATCCATTTATTGTGACTACGTTTATAATGACCATCTGTATTATTATTATGACGTCACTGTACTCAAAACTTTGGCTTTTAGCTTATAATGGTTCATGATAAGTTCATGTACAGTAGAATCCATTTATTGTGACTACGTTTATAATGACCATCTGTATTATTATTATGACGTCACTGTACTCAAAACTTTGGCTTTTAGCTTATAATGACCATCTGTATTATTATTATGACGTCACTGTACTCAAAACTTTGGCTTTTAGCTTATAATGGTTCATGATAAGTTCATGTACAGTAGAATCCATTTATTGTGACTACGTTTATAATGACCATCTGTATTATTATTATGACGTCACTGTACTCAAAACTTTGGCTTTTAGCTTATAATGACCATCTGTATTATTATTATGACGTCACTGTACTCAAAACTTTGGCTTTTAGCTTATAATGACGTATTTTGAAATACATTTTTTCTGTTATTGTGACGGACACTTATTTTTGACACTGTTCGCCACTCGCACAAGTTTTGGCGCCCACAATGGTACTAAATACTCATCTATGGTTGTCTTCAAACAAAAAAATTCTCCTCAACATATTATTCCACTATGTGCCTCAACAACGTAGTGTTTACTATTGAAGACAAGTTACAATTGCCTCAATAATAATACACAAATTATTAGGATTATCAATTCTAGTTCTAATAAGTTTTAGGGTAAATTGAGCAATTTTTTCTGTTGAATTTTAAATTACATTAAATTGCTTTCGACGTCTGCCGTTCAATATAGTTTTAAGTGAATTTTAAAATATGTGTAAAATATTAATTAAAGTATGGTATTCTCGATTCCTGAAGTGTAAATATTGCTATAATTAAAAAATTAAATGTACCTCTAAGTATAAATGCCAAAAATCATATCCTCTGTAGAGTGGTTCTACAGACTTGCAAACTCCATTCAAAATGGACATAGCTTTCATCATATTGGCGGGCTCTTTGTAGTCTCTGAGTACAAACCCGCTGCCATGCAATACAATATTCGTCAAATCAGATATGTCGGCTGATGACAATCTACCTCTCATTAAAGTTTGCTCCAAAATGTTACCGGATATATACAGTGGCTTGCCAAACTGAAAATAATATGAGAAATCATGTAATAATGCAATCTGGTATTAAGGCAGACCATGGTACGATCACGGCCATGTGCAATGGGTTTTTGTAATTAAAATCTTATTAGAGGATTTTCCATATAAATATACCTGAACAGAACTGGCCAGTCCTTACAAAATAGGAACTATCGGCTAAAAGAGGGAGACTTGGTCTTCCGATGGGTATCGTGGAACTGATAACATGTTTTCAGGAGCTGTAAGGCAACCCGTGAAGATAGAAAAAATGGTACTCTCAAGTTGTTTAAATTTAAAACTTTACAAGATATTGTTTTTTTTTGTAATATTGGTTCGTACTTGTAAATACTAGCAGAGATTATTTGATGATATTTGAATGAAATAGATCTAGGATTAACACTTCATTTTTTATTTGTCATAGAATAGGAGTATAATAATAGGGTTTCATTACCTTTTTACACCTGGCCGTAACATTCATTTGAATTGCTGTCATTTGATGACGATTCACGATTTCGTTAGTGAGAAACTCTCGTGCCAAAATTATCCCATCACTTGCCTGTAAAAATGTGTCAAATTATATTTACTATGTGTGTCTACTATTATATTATTAGTCGAAAATATATAATGGCTTTTCTAAAATACTTTATGCTAGAAGTGATTTTGGTATTTAAGTATATCATCCCAATTTGAGTAACAAACTTATTAGATTTTAAGATAGATACTATAAATAAGTTAAGACAGGTTTAGCCTAGTAGTAGTGGACAGACATAAGATGGTTTCGGATTCAAATGGGGACGAGAAAAAGATATGAAAAATACCCATCTTCTCGGCTTTGGTTCCCCCTGGGCTACCCCTCTTCAATAAGTATGACCATTAGGATAGTAATAAGTTGCCCTAGGTTTCGTTGATATCGTTTGGTGTCGCGAGACAGAGCTCCAGAAAAATAGTTGATTGTGTTGTTTTTAAACGTGAAAGGCGATCTAGGACGTCTAATTTGATGGAAAATACCGTTTTTTGGCAACGACACTACCAAGCCTATTTTGGATAAAATTGTACAGACCTCCTATGATTATTTATAATTATTATTGTTTGTATTTTAGCATATAAAGTAAAGTGATTTACCGCTTCGCACCTTCATTGCACACATCCACAGTACAGAGTTTAGCCCATACTCTTATTGTTGACTACAGCATTCAAGAAATAGTTCCTTACCGGTATAATTTCGTCCAAGTTACTCAACCCTTCCTGTTCACATATAGTGCTAATAAGTAAGGGACATATTTTATCCTTGGCAAACATTTTTCTAATATTTGTTATAATTCTTGTTCGACGGACAGCATTGAGTATCAAAACATCTAGCTGAAAACAATCCCAAATATAATATTCGACGACCTAACATTTTTATCTCATAGCTTGGCTTTTAAACACTTTTAAAATGTGACACAAGAATTTATCCAGAAATATTTCCGACCCTCCAACTATCTGAAACTATGTGAAAGAAGGACAAACAACAAAACAAACAAATAAACTTTTGCTTTTTTTTATTAGACAGGATAGGATAAAACAGTAGGTAAACCTGCCACTGCAATAATCACATTACAAAATCTATTTATTTCCAGAAAAAGTGAGTCCTGCTTTACTTGTCTTGTAACTTTGCCTCGAGTGAAGATATTGCTTAATAGTAACTCAATATTTCAACCTCAACAAATAACGAACCTAACCTTTACCTAAACCGAAGACATTTATTATACCTACCTTATAATTATAGTAGCGACCCCGCCTCGGACAAATTTGAATACCTACATAAATACGCTTGTAGATAAGTATCTATTAGAGATAGATATATGTTATCGCAGACTTTTTTGTAGATAATTTTAATCTACTCAATTCTTTTCTACATCATTTTGTTACATCTCTGACGGATCAGACAGAATACGCTATGAAAACTCGCTGGGGCCACCTTTTTTTGCGACTTGATTCACTTATACTGAAAATGCTCAGCTATCACTATAAATTAACCTATCTAATAGTGGAAACCGCATCAAAATCCGTTTGGTAGTTTTAAGAGAATAGGTCACAGACAGATAGACAGACAGACGCGCTGGGGAACTTTGTTTTATAATATTTAGTAAAGTGATTTATTTGGTAATACCTTGTTAACTCTGGCAAATTCAATAATTTCCAAATCTCTCTTCGTCAATGCAGGTTTGGTATGTTTAACACCTCGTGTACAAACATATTCTGCACTTTGAAACCAACCACCTCTATACACTTTACACAGAATCGAAGTGTCGCTCATCACTTCAACACAAAATACAACAATTTCGCCAAAACGAAAAGACATTTCGAAACCAACTTTAAAATCTTTGATTATGTAGGTGTCGTCGATGAAAATTTTTTTCTCGTCGCATTTGTTGTAAAATGCCACATCACTTGTGATTTCTATTATTGATTCCTCTTTTAAGTACACTTGGTCGTCACGAATTTCCTGAAAATGTTCATTATAATTTATCGTATAAAAATTGGCCAAGTTGCGAGTACGAGGTTACCATTTTTTCGGTCAGGTTTTCCTGTAAACTAAAAGAAAGGCCCAATATTCCCTAATTTTTCAAAATTGTAGACTTAGTAGTTTCGGAGATCGGAGGTCAATTTTCGTATATTTTCTTTAATATAATTTAAACTGTGCATTATAAATTATAAAAAATATTTTTTTTATATTCCATGTAACGAGCCCTTTTATTTGACATATCACATGATGAACTTGAAAAAAACATGTTTTTTACGTTTTAATTTTTCCTCCGAAACTAACCCCAAAATTGAGTGATTGGGTCATGAAACAAGGGCATGTATGTACCAAGTTTCAACATTTTTCATCCAGTAGACTCGGAGAAAATAGGCTGTGACAGACACATGAGTTTCCGTTTTTTCATCGGAGATGTTCGAAACCCTAAAAATTAACGTAAAATACGGCTTCAATGCAGAATATAAAAAACAACGACTTGGTTGTAACTAAAAAAAATGCCTAACGCAAGAACTACTGAACCAATTTTGTTGTGAAGGGTTTCGTAAGATATAGCAACATTTGCAACTGAAATTTTAATTACTGATGACATTACCTCTTTCAAAATACCCGTCCTTATAACACAATTAGGAATATCGATCGAAATTGCGATCGGCCAATGCGACTTCTCATGTTTTTGGCAGCAAAAAGTTATAGCTTCCTGAATGACTTGTAGGAAATTATATCTATCGTGGTGACTTATGTGAGTCAATTTAAACCTTATGAAGTGAAGACCCATTTCAATTAAATTTTGTATGTCGATAACACTTAGGGAGGCATCACCTGGGGAAAGAAATAATAAAGTAAATATCCAAACTCTTATTTATCATCTATCTATTATTATATATTTAGTATATATCAAGCCATTTGGTACCGAATAATCAATATAGATGGTTCGGATTCTTGAAGTTGTATATGTATGAACTGAAAATGCTCCTTAAGTTCCTAATTTTTAAATGAACATTGCGGATGGGTAGCCTATTTGGAGGCCTGCGAGCTCACGCAGAGATCACTATATTAGTACCTTAAAATAACATATTCTGGTATTAAATAAAAAACAGTTCTTATGCGAGCTTGTGGGCCCCTGAACTAGAGAACCGAATAGATGGCTGAAATTCTAGAATGTTGTATGTTGTATGAACTGAAAATGCTCCTCATGCTTCTAATTTTTAGATGAAGGTAGCAGAAAGGTGGCCCTTGAGATCTTTTCAGGTCACTCAACCATAGCGAAGACAATTTCCTTATCGGGGGTAACTCCATCAACGAGCTCATTTTCAACGATGACACACGTGCTCAAATTATTTGGCGCGAGTTTTGGTTTTAGTTCTAAATATCAAATTTCGATTTTTCTTACGTAACTAATAAAGGGACAAGGAGTTTGATTTTGTAGAAACCGCGAGCCAGACAAATTAAAATTTTCAAAAATTACTTATCGACGTAAACAGACAAAAGCAAACTTTATAATACGAAGATGGATATTTTGTTTTTTTTTTGATGCATAGAATAATTTATGCACTAAACAGAGAAGCAAAAAAAAGTTTTTTGTCAACCTGTGTAATTTCTCAGAATTGAATATTAAATATTCACAGAATTGGCTGTATGGACGATGTCCTTTGCCATTCCCGTATGTGATAAATTCATAGAGTAGCATGTGGAGGGGCCATAGACGGGCTCCCCCTTTCGCCAATTTTTTGCTCTTTGATAATAGTTACCTTAATTTTCGTTGGTATAGTTTTGTGTCGCGAGACAGAGCTCTAGAAAAATTGTTAGTTATGATGTTTTAAATCTAAAAGGCGATCTAGAACGTCTAATTTGCAGGAACATAGTTGTTTCTAATAATTATTTGTAATTATTGTGTTTGTATTTTAGCATAATCATCATAATATAACGTAAAATGCGACAATAAAACGACAGAAAAATACAGTGGTACAAGGGCTAGTACTAGGCTCTACCTTCCCCCCCGCCAAAAGTGGCAGAAAAAATTGTACGGTAACTTTCCGCTTGACGCCTCCTTTGGTATATACTCAAAGGATAAATTGGAATAAATAAAAAAAGATCGACCACTAGGTACATAATGCGATACTTACAAAATGTAGTAATATATGGAGTAAGTCTGTATGGCTTCTCATAATTACTATCAGCGACGTCTTTTAATTCATAAAGCTTTATTTCACTTGGATCGTGGAGCGCCATTGTATTTATATTTATAGAACTTTTCAATATTACATATAATTAAATTAATATAGACAAAAAATATCAAATCTCATAAAAATTGTAAACAATTAAAATGACATTGACAGGTCTCTGAGTCACTCTGATTGATATTTTTTTATAATAATAAAAAAAGTAATTTTTTGTATGTCTGTCGATGAGAGCTCGAAAATCCTTGGAGGCACTTATTTTATTAACCGACTAAAAAAAGGAGGAGGTTCTCAATTCAGTTGTATTTTTTTTAATGTTTGTTACTTCTTTTTTTATTTGAAAGAATATACTTCAAGATTATCTCCTTTTTTGTTAAGCAGTTATTTAGAAATTTTGAATACACTGATTTTTAACTTGTTATTATTACTTTCAATTGTGTAGCCTAATTTGGCACCAACCAACTTCAAATTCAACGGCGAAACGAATTATTTAATAATGTTTTGCTTTTCAGAGAACAATGTTTGGAGTCCGTTACTTAAAAAAAAGGATTCTGAATATATTTGCCAGCTAGTTTTGACTGCAACTAAAAATTATGACTACGTTGTGTAAACCCTATCCTTAATTTATCTTTATTGGAACATATTGTATCAAATGTGTGGGTATTCTTTCTGTTTTCCCAGTGCGATGTGGAACCTCCTAATGGACAAACAAGGGTTCGTCTCAATGTTGATTTTTAGTTACCGCTTGCAGACGACAGCCTTGTTTCTTGCAAGATTTATTTTATACCCTCTGGCTTCGAACCTCAAGAGAAAATTCTTTATCATGTTTTCCTTTTTGTTAAACTTTGCTTGCTATATGACAATTGTGCTACGAATACCTACCTAACTACTTGCTCCGTGTTTCGTAGCGTTATCCTCGAGAGAGTTCCCATTTCCATTCATTTTAAATTTGTGATTTTTGTACAGCTTGTTTGTTTAACTTTCATTTACGTGTAATATAAATGAAAGAATGTTTATAAGATGTGTTTTATATAATAATTTTATCGTTAGGTTTTTTTTTGTAAGACCATAAAACATTGTAATAATTTTAGTCAAATCTTTATATCTTTATATTGCTAATAATAACTCGTTTATTAAACAAAATTAAAATGAAAATCAACTTATTTCTTATTCAAAACAAACCAACCAATAATATCAGGAGTATTTAGTTTAGAAATCATTTGATGATGAAATATAGCGTTTTCAAATTAATTAAAAAAAAGATAACACTAGTAGCAGAAGTTTGGATTCATTCACAGTTTCCAGAGTAAGTTTATTTGCAGAACAATTTTGATGAAGGCACGTATTATATTAGTCGGGAAAGTTATATTTTGTAACGTCGTTAACTCGAAGAGCGGTTTATTGCAGATATTAAAACGTTACTGAGAAAAATTATCTAGAAAAACCAAGTCCCTTCATCAAGAATTATACGAGAATATCACTAGTTTTGTTTAACACAACAGTATGCTACAAAGCTTTGTTTTTAAATATTTTTATAGATAAATTTTCGAGCTTTACAACTTTTTCAGCTTAGGGGAAAAATTTAAGAAATATTTCTTACAATATCAAATCAAATCAAATAAATTTATTAGTCCTAGATTTTACAAATGCTTGACTTAGTCATACACCATTAAAATACAAGTCATACAAACATATTGTCATTATAGAAAGTTGTAAAATTTGTTTGTTTTTGTTATTTCCTTTGTTTGACTTTTTACAGTCATACCATTACTGATGATACAAACATTCAAAACGATAAGTCATCAACATAACATTCAAAATAGTAAACAAATCTTCCATTATTTTTTTAAGTTCCATATACCATTGTAATCCATATAATCTGACAGTTCGTAATAACCATTCCCAAGCTAAATGTCTTTTCACTGTGAATTTGAATTCACTCACAGAAAGTTGCTGCTGAGAACCTTGTTGTATATAAAATCGGTTTGGAATGGGCGATGAGGAGTCAGTCAGTGAGGACTTTGCCATTTATATTGTATAGATAAGTAGGTAGGTCTGGACAAAGTCATTCACAACTCCAAAGTTACACAGAACGAGAAAAGTTTAAAAAATATTCATAAATCAGAAGTGGTATGACTGTAAAAAGTCAAACAAAGGAAATAACAAGAACAAACACATTCTACAACTTTCTATGGTGACATTTTTGCTTACATAGGTCAGCATTTCGGTTTTTATTTAAGCAAATCCCTGGAGTTTAACAGGAGTTGGTAACCGCAAATAGCTTTTAAGAAGTTGTCTGTTAGGAGTTTAGGACGCAGAAGCGAACATGGAGGTCGTAACCGAATTACAAAGAGTTTCGACACGCGTCTCAGTTAGTTTTGATTATGGTGACAAGGTATGATCGAAATGGACAGGAAAGTCTTTTTATAATAAAACTAGATGCGGTCCGCCACTACGTCCGCACACAATTAAGAACAAACTTAAACACTCCCCTGTTTCACTCCTCTTTAAGGGTTGTTATAAACAAATTTATAAAAGTATTTAAACCAAGGTAGAATTTGATACGTGCAAGAAATATGGTTTTCCACACCAAACAGACGTTTTGAACACATTTGAGAAGTTCATTTTAAAAATTAATTCTTTCTTAATGCATCTTAACAACCATCACCCTCTTGTTAAATAAAATGAAATACGTTATAGAATGCAATGCAGTTTAGCAAACTCTATATTAGCCGCCTGACTAAACATATGAATTAGCGTTATTTTTGTAGTTATTTTAAAATTTCCTTATATTTTTTTTCTTCAAGGGTTGCCTTACAGCTATTGTTACGGTTCCAGGGTACCCAGCGGAAGACCAAGTCTCCCTCGTTTAGCTGAAGTTATTTGTGAGACTTTACCTAACGAGTGGCCAGTTCTGTTGAGGTATATTTAGATAAAAGAGCCTCTAAGTGTGGTTTGTCGGATTATGTACATAAGTTTATAATTAAAACACCCATTGGTATATGGCCGAGATCCGGGATCGAACCTGTAGTCTGCCTAGTTAATGACAGACGTCTTAACCACTCGGCCAACGACGCACCTTTTTTATTTTACAATGGTCAATTAACAAAATTTTCTCTTTTAAAAGTAATCTTTTTGGAAATCATTGGCCATATTTCACATGACGTCATTCACTCGAGTCTTAAGACATGTCATGATCAATGCCATTTAGAAAATTGTCCCGATTTGTAACCAAAAATGAGTTGCGCCCTATAATTCGCCAGTTGCCAGTTACACACGAGGACACGGAGCAACTTCTATGTCAAGCGAACACCTAAACTTCATACTTTGTATACCTTCCTGAATTAATGTAACACTAATTTTGTTTGTTGCAATAAGTCCACACATATTTCCATCAACGAAAATTATTGTAGGTATAAAGGATACAATATCTACTAAGAAATTAGATATTATATTTGTGAAATAAACTTATTAAAAAATATAAAATAATAGTTTTCCCATAGTTTTCCCATTCGTCCAATCACCGGCGCGCCGCCGTACGGTCCACCGAAACTGACCACAGACTCGTCCAATTCTTATACCAAATGGTCCGCCTAGATCTCCTGGCGGCCGGAACGGGAAATTTTCGGTGCAATGCCGGACCAATGTGTGGCCCACTTAAGTATGCCTGCGAAAATATTCCTCTGAACGGAGTTAGTGATAACTCTGATAATATTTATTTTTCAAAAGGGTAAAAATAATGATTGCTCTAATATCAATAAACCGGCTAAGTGCGTATCGGACTTGCACACGTAGGATTCTGTACCACCTTACAATATTTAACACTAGGTAGGTACATACAAAAATATTTTAGTAAAAAAATTTGCGCAAGTCCGATTCACATTTGGCCGGTTTATATTATTTGTGTTGCGTTACAGTTATACTAATTAGACGTTTGTATGTATTGCTATTATTCCCATTATTAAAATCGAGCGAAAACCGCCGTATAAAACACGTTTCTTGTATGGGGACCTCCTTTAATTTTCAACTTAATTTTATTTTTATTATTTGTTGTTATAGCGGCCTCTGTGAAAATTTCAAGTGTCAATCTATTACGGTTCAAAAGATACAGCCCTGTTACAGACGGACAGACAGACAGCGGAACCTTAGTAATGCACCCTTTGGCTATAGATTTATAGAACCCTAAAAATTAAAGTAACTTTTTTGACTTTGACTTTTGGTTTTGCATTTTCTACGCCATACAAATTATTCTTTCAACCAACTTGTGAGCGTTTCTGAGAAATATCTAACCCGTAAATAAGAGAGAATAGGCAAATATACGCTGTAACAATCGTTCCACAGGGATATAAGTAACAATATACCCAGATTCTCCCAAAATCTGTGTCGTTGGTGTAATTGTCCATTAGTTAGCGAAGCAGCCAATTACGTTTCCATTAACCGTGAATCTTCTTAATGGCAATTTTGTTGAAGAGACGAGAGGTGGGTCGACGATGTACTGGAATTTATAAAGTGAACTTAATATTATAGAAAATTTGTGAACGATTTTGCAATACTTGTCTTTGTTGCCAATTTCTTGTTAAGTATACTTGAGATCTAGATTCGATTCTTGCTTACATTTTTTTAACAAAAAACCGCGTAATCAGTTTGAGTAACCTACATATAATAAGTGTCTCCAAAGAAGTATTTGTGTTGAAAATAAAAAAAAATAACTTCACGGGTTGTCTTACGGTTCCCGGAATGGTGTTGTCGCTTCCAGGGTACCCAGCGGAAGACCAAGTATCCCTCTTTTAGCCGATGGTATTTGTGAGGCTATACCTAACGAGTAGCCTGTTGAGGTATATATTATTTAGATAGACACCACAAAGCCACCGACGCACTTATTTGTAGTTTTTACATTATTATGAAGTTGTGTGTCTAATTTTCTAATATTTTTTTTAAATTTAAATTGAAAATAATATTTTAAAGTAATTTTGCCACTGTATTAAATCAAAAGTGAAAAATCAGATTTAAATGTTGTGAATTGTGAAAATGTTATAAAAATAAAGTAAACAAAATGTTATTATTTTATGCATTCAATCGACAAAAATGCATAAGGAAATATTCTCTATTGCGAAGGTGTTAGACCACTTCAGCTATCCAGTATGTTTCCTGTATGAAATAGAAGGATTTTTCGATAGAAACATTGGAGTGCTTTGTCCACAGAACCTGTGCTGGCGATATTTGCTAATCTCGTCCAAGTGATCATGCGTCATATTTATCTCTATGTTACAATATGGACGTGACCTGAAATCTTGTCTTTGATCTGTGAATCAGTTTTATATGGGTAGCTATTGTAAAGCTTAACAAAATAGCCTTTCTTTCTTATTTAAATAAATTTCAGATTTAAAACTGGATGTTCCGAGTTAATTTCTTACTCCAACCAAGAAACTTCATCTTCTTACTCCAATCATTAAATTTTTCCTATGGGCTGGTCAAGCACTTCATACACCAATTTTCTTTAATAATCGTGCTTAGGAATACACGTAAAGCTGTCACATAAAGTTCTTGTTAATATGAAAATTTGTTACTGGGCCTGGAACTAATACATCAAGAAATATTCACGGACTTTTTTATAGATAACTTTATTCTATATCTCCGACTGATTAGACCTGAGGATTAGACAGTATACGCCATGAAAACTTACTAGATGGTCAGGCCTTGTATTAAACAATACGCTCACATAACACGCCATACATTTTTTACATATTTTCCTACCTACCCTCCGTTTTCCTTATAACGACCCTCCAGTGAAAATCGAGACGTCCAGTCGCAACGCACCGGTGTATACGGTAGCTCCGAGCCGATAAATACGCAACGGTTGAGTCGCGCTATACGCATCCGTCGAGCCGCGCCGTCCATCCAAATCAACGCTAACGCAAGGACAATAAGTTAAGCTAGGTTAAGAAGAAAAGTGTGGTGCGTAGAAAGTGACAGCCAAAACACCGAACCGAAGTACAGCGACCTATGGATACAAATAAACATCTCAAAGGTAAGGGCTGTTATTTTCCTCACGACTAGGGCTAACTTTGGTAAAGGTCCAGATTATCTAATCCTGAGCTTTTCGTGTTTTGACGACTTTATTAAATTGCTGCACTGTTTTATTACATACTTTAACCAATTTTAAAGTCTCGGTAAGGTACCACTTTTCGCCGGTGTTCACTAGTTTATAAGAAAATTGACATTGAAAAACTTAACCTCAAAATCTGAAATTGAGATTTTCTTGTTTTAAAGTAAAATATAAGGTTTCCAGCGCTTCGGCGGCCGCTCCCGCGGCACCGCTCGCTTCGCTTGCTCGCCTTGCGCCTTGTTTTTACACCATCCGAACCACGCTCGTCGCTGCGCTCCTCGCTAACCTATTTTGTGGAGTAAAAAAATTTCGATCGTGTCTGAAGACTTTTCACCGACCTGGCGGTCACGGGAGGGGTTTTCGGGATTGGTGTCCTGGACGAAAGTTGCTTCTTGTGACGCCTTTCATCCTATGGCATCATAAAAAATGGGTGTTATATGGAGTAAAAAAATCGATTGAAAATTTTCTAAGTATTTTTCAAAATCATGAAAACTCCAACCTTAATTTTGCAAAAACCTGTGACCTCCTGCAAAAACTTATACCTTACCGAGACTTGAAAATAGTTAAAGTATGCAATAAAGCAGTGCAGTAATTGAATAAAGTCGAAAAAACACGAAAATCTCAGGATTAGATAATCTGGACCTTTACCCTAACTTTTACCCCGATTTGATTTACTTATACTGTTAATGCTCAGCTCCTAAACATGATAGGTCCATGTGTAATACTCGTAAACATTCCCGGTGAATCAACTTATCTTATAGTGAATACCGAAACAAAATTAGTTTTAGTTTTTGGGTGAAAAGGTTACAAACAGACTGATGAGGATGGAGAGCTAAGCATAGAAACAAAAAAAAACATAAGAAAAACAAACAAACAAACAAATACACTTTCGCATTTATAATATTAGTTAGGTGAGGATTGACAGGGGGCGTCGATGGTTGAGTGGGTCGGCTCGCAACTGAAAAGTCGCGGGTTCGATACCTACATCCGACCATGTACCAAAGGGTTTTATAATAAAAAATCTGTTTCTACATTATCCGACATACCGTACAAAGAGGCTTTTCCATCTATATACCTCAACAGAGCTGGCCACTCGTTAGGTATAGCCTTAAAAACTCATTGGCTAAATGAGGAAGACTTTGTCTTCCACTAGGTACCCTGGGGCCGGCAACGGTTCCCAGGAGCTGTAAGGTACACACAGTTGTAATTCACATTAGGCAAGTTGTAATTCAGAACCGATGGAAATATGGCGAAGTTATAAAGGTTTCTTTTTGCAATTTGACTATGGAACCCTAAAAAGGAAGGTTAAACAGATATTAAGCAAAGAGATAACTAGCAGGTGCTGCCCTCACAGCAATCATGCAGGTAATAACAAGGGAAGTTTCCTCGCGAATTCATAACACGTGCGACGTAGCACACGCGTACTTATTACAACTCAGCGTGATTACGAAATTAAATAATTTCTGAGGAAATTATAAGGAATGAGATAATAATTAATGTAATTTTTTCAAGATACATTATTTTTATAATATATTTTTTTAACAAGCGGATCGGCTTTTTAATCAAAGATAATAAAACTGTCGTGTCGCTGAAGTGTGAAAATTGGAATTAGGGATTGTAGAGGTGCACTAAGACAGGATATTTCGACGGGTGTGAAATGGGGTCCTCAACGCGTACGAAGTCGCGGGCAACTGCTAGTAGGTATAGTAGGTAATAATATATTTTGCTTTATTATCTACTAGAAACCCGCCCTATGAGGTTAGCATACATAGCATCAATGGTCAGCCAAGAAATGCCCGCCCCGAGATTGTCCAAGACTAAAATGCCGAGCAAATTGTAATTTCAAGCTTGCAAAGATAGTACGCGGGCTTCCCCGGACACTCTCTGGCCGGGCAAACGAAAAATGTCGCGGTCTAAGTATGCTAAACCCCAGGTTAAACTAAACTTCGCCCAGGTTGAAAAGTTGTGCAAAAATTGCGTCAATCCGTTGCTCAGGTTTTGACGTGAATGGAAGCAAAACAAGCAAACGAACACTTAGTTAGGTGTGATGTATATTTTTGTGAAGTATCCAGAAGTGTGATGAATATGCGAAGGAGGCGAAAAAGGTATGTCAGGTTCGTAGCAATAAAATTACAATCGATTTTCTCTGCCTTATTATCTTACTAAAGCCGTGAGATATTTATGTTTATGATATATTATACATCTGGCTTCGTTCGTGGAAATCATGAAAATGATTGCCATTATACATGAAAGACTTGGTTCCGTATCATTTCTTCGATCACAACTTTAAGACATAATTTTCGTTTAAGTTTTCCTGTAAACTGTATTTTAGACTCAGTATAATATATATTTGCATTAATATAACGAGCCCTTTCATTTGATATGTCACATAATGCACTTAAAACGTCTTTTAAATCTACCCCCCTAAGGGATGAAAGTTAGTATGAGCCCCACGGGCGAAGCTAGTATTGAAATATGTTTTCAATTTGTCCAGCAGGTAGTTTTCCACTTACTTTTTACAGACAATCATACAACCAAACAAACAAATTCACATTCTCTTTTTATAATATCAATTATAATATAATAGATAAGATATCAAATATTGTACAATTTCTGTTGTATTTAATTCAATAGACTTGTACAATTTCTTCATTGGGAAAGATATATTTTCTGTTCTAAATGTCCCTTTATTTGAAACCCCTGTAGAGTTGTCTTAATAGGCTCCATTATGTTAACTGGCTGGGATGCTTTTTCACTATAATTGTCCTCAATTTAAGACGAAAGATAAACAATGGCAATTGACACTGAATATGTTTCGAATAGAAAAATTTAGCTAAATAGTCAAATAATAGTTAAGCCCTTGGCAATATTCAGTTTGAATTTACTCTGTCTACTCTTTTATATTGTATGTGTCTTGATGATAAATATTAATACTATTTAATTTAGTTATTAAAAAAATGTTTGTTTGTGTGAATGTGTGTAAATTTTTCATTTAGTTCTTTATATTTGAATTTTTGCCGTCTTAGGTACCTATTTTCCAACCCAACTGTAATTAGAATTGCCCTTTTATTTCGTCATATCAATAAATTTCGTCTCATATTCGAGACAGATAATGCATAATAATACTATAAATGCGAAAGTAACTCTGTCAGTCTGTCTGTTACGCTTTCACGGCTAAACTCTGAGCTGTATTTGATCACACTTGATACGGAGAAAGCTTAAACCCTAAGGAAGGATATATGCAATTTTTTTAATGAAAGTTAGTTTGAACGGTGTATCACAATATAACGGAGTACTTACCTATGTAAAGTATGTACAATCAATTGTTAGTTACTATGGGATAGATTGTATGCAAATTTCGGTTCCTTTGGAAGTTCGACAGCTGAGAAGACACTCTAAGTAAACTCACACTGTCAGTAGAAGTTGCACCACTTTGTTAGAAACCAATATTAATTTATTTTAATTTAATTGTAATTTATTATTTTAATTAATTTATAATTAATTTTAATTTATATTAAATCCGATATGAAATGAAAATAAACAGAGTTTCATACAAAAAATATGTTAAAATTCCCTCACAGAGATTTTTGGGTCCGGCCGCCGTATGATCGAAATTGAACACAGGCCACACATTAGCAATGTAAATCATACGATCTAGATCACATGCAATTCACTCACCCACACAGACACACAAGATTCGATTAAACAAAGGCGTGTGGATGTGTGTGTATGTGTGACAGATCGTTCCGGCCATCGAAATCAACCACAAATACAACGATTTGAAAACGGATGGTGGGCCGCGCGTACAAGAATTGGAAGAGTCTGTGGTCGATTTCAGTGGACCGTATAGCGGCGCGCCGGCGATTGGACGAATGAGTGGGCACCTAGTTGTCAAATCGCAAGACACAATTTTTTGTTTACGCTGGCAAGCTTCGTCGGGTTTCGATCCTGGATTACCAATGGGTTTTATAATTAAAAACTTATGTACATAATCCGACAAATCATACTTAGAGGCTTTTTCATCTAAATATATACCTCAACTGAACTGGTCACTTGTTAGGTATAGCCTCACAAATACCATCGGCTAAACGAGGGAGACTTGATCTTCCGCTGCGTACCCTGGAATCGTAACACGGTTTCGGGAGCTGTAAGGCAACCCGTGATAAAAGAAATAAATAATAATATATATATTTGCTCTTAGGCTATACCCATTCTAGTCAGGATGTATGATGCTTAGCCGCTGTCAAGAATCTCACAGCCATAGACTAAGACCAATTCTACCCAAAAATACTAACTGAAGCTCGAACGAAGCCGTAGTTAGAAAGTTGATACCTAAATAAGTAGGATTTCAATGGTAATTCTCTTTAAAACAGTCTTTAAAGTTGTTGAACTAAATTTGAAACTTTCTTTGGCTTCAGTTTATCCTTGTTTGTTCTATTTGTGTGTTTCAAAGTCTTAATTGTCTGGATTACGTTGTATTAATTTGTGTGTAGGAATTTGCACTAATTCTCTTGAACACCATTTAATGATACCGACATTCGACAAGGATCTTGCTGATTTCTTTGAAAATACAAAGACGAATCTGCTAATTAGTATATCCCACCAAAAACATAAATGTGAAAATGGGAGCCAAGTTCAATATTATGATAATTATGGTGTGGTTGTCGGTTCCACCGACAAAACATTTGAGATCTAAATGTAGTGTAGACAATCCTGAAATTTATTTATAAGAACGTATAACATTCTTTAGTAAATTTAAAACACAATTTCTTTTTTTTTGCTACAACAATGTTTGCTATTTAAAAATATGACTTTTTAAATTTGAATAGTCGAATTATTAACACAAAGCAAATAACTTATGATATATTAAGCCTATTGTTGTAGCAGAAAAAAAACAAGAAATTGTGTTTTAAATTAGGGAGTTAATTTCCCGACCAGCGGCGGCCCCAGCCCTTCATCAGGGTATATAGAGCGAGTTTGTCCTTCGGCGTGCTTTGGTCGACACCTTCGAATCAAATGGTTCCCCGCCTGCCTTCGTTGCACATCTCCAGATAAAAAAGACGGCAATAATTAATTTACTATTGCTCGCGGTTGATCGGATCGGATGTTGGCGTCCCTACACACATGGCGGCTAGAGCGGCCGCTCCTTTTGCTACCCCAGCGCCGCCACTGTTCACGACTAATCCTAGCCATTATTAGGTATATTGTGATATTATAATTGTTTAATATTAAGTTATTTATGTCCATTCTAATCTATGCTATTGGAAGACGTGATCAGAGAGACTTATACTTTTCTTAATTCTCTTATTATTCTTAATTTCTTTGAATGTATGAAAACCGTTTACTTTAAGTGCATTCAAAATAAGAAAATAAATCTATATATTTATCTATCATCACGCATTTTAACCCAAGAGTGGTAGGCAGAGACAATCGAATGCCATTTGCTACGATACTGACATACCTCTTTCGCTTCTTTTATATTCGTCATACTTTTCATACCTACATACTTTAATATTACCTTCGATCAATATTTTTTTATATGTTCAATAAAAGTACCCCTATGTCGTCCTCTGCCAGCATCTTCTTTCACTTCAGTCATATAAACCTTTTTAGTCAATCTTTCATCCTTCTTTCTTTTAAAGAAAAATCAATTGTAATTATAATGTTTGATATAAAATCATTTACTAAGTTTGGAAAAGTATGTTGTGATTACGTCTCCCAACCTCCCAACCAAGTCTCTTGTATATGTGGTAGCGAGGAGATGTCTGGAAGAATGAACTGTGAAATTGAATTAAATTGTGCCTGAAAGTTCCAAATATATTCCCCAGAAAGTGTTAGCAATCGCTTTAAAATTGTGGATACTTTGTGGCTAAAGGAAATATTAAATAAACAATTTTATTCAAAATGACTATGAGCTGCGAAGCGAGGAAGCGTAGATGCAAAACTATTTGTCTGCCTTGATGTTCACAAAGAAAAGGAGGATGGAATAAATATCGAAAAACTCACTCAAACGTTCAGACGGCGTTTATCCGCTACGAGGTTCTACGATACGCCTCTACGAGTATCTATGCTATATTCTCGGCATGTTTGCCTATCCAGGTATTTATTTAGGAACTCAATTCTCATCTAAAGATACTGTGTTTCGTCTTGCTGACGGGTGCAATTTTGTTCTATTTATGTTTCAGAAGTGTTTTAATTTATTGAGAAAATGGAATTGAAGAATTGCGTTGGAGTGAACAAGATATTTTTAAGTATTTCCAAATTATAATTGTCACTTGTAGGAACACTGCTGTAAATGTTTTTTTTTTTGGTTGAGACTGTAAAGAAAAAATTATAGAGTAAAGTAATAAAATCGTAGCTAAAGTATGATATTTAATATATTTAAACTGCCTCCTAAATTTACCAAGAGGCTTCTCTTCACTTTAATTTTACAGCTACCTACTGTCATCCTAATTCTGGTAGATAGTACTTAATTTTGAAATATATGCAAATTAGTTTTTTCAGGGCTCCTAGAACTGTCTCATGCGCTAGAGCTATGAATATTAATGTATACTTAACAAGTGGCTAATTCTGTTGAGGTATTTTGAAAAAGTACGCATATACATATAAGTTTTTTGAAGATCTAACCAGGTTTTTTAAATACAATTTTAATTACTTACCTAATCGGCTGTTTGTGGCTGGTAGGGGTGTAGACAATTTTTTTCAAATATTTTAAAACTCATTATACCTAATAGAACTTCCAACAAAATTATGGTCACAGATTAGATAAATTAACAAGAAAATAACTTAGTCAGTGACAGATTGCTAGTCTGTGGTTATTTATTTGACATTTAGGTAAAAGTGACGTCACATCCCATTTGCGGTCACATGACCGGAAGTATGAATTAAATATTTTTCATAAATACATATTTATTAAACAAATAAATAAGCATAATTTTCAGTGATTATACGTTATCTATATATATAAAAATGAAACCCGTTTTCCGTTGTCACGACATAACATGAAAACGGCTTGACCGATTTGGCTAATTCTTTTTTTGTTTTGTTCGTTACAACACAGGGGTGGTTTAGAAGAAAAAAAAATTGGAAAAACCTTAAAGTTCAGCTGAAAAATAAAAAAATAATAAATAGGTAATTTTGTATGGAAATCGCAGGAGTAGAATTGTAGGAGTAGAGGTAGGGGTAGTGGTAGTGGTAAAGGTAGGGGTAGGGGTAGGGTAGGGGTAGGGGTAGGGGTAGGAGTAGTTGTTTTCCACGGACGAAGGAAAGTAAATAGCAGGCAAGCCAACGTTTGGGCAGGACAACGTCTGCCGAGTCCGCTAGTAAATTATATAAAAAATATTATTGTGTATTTATTTTCCTTCACTGTCAACACCCCTATTATTGCAAGAGTACATACTTTTATTTGAGATTTTGTGATTTGAAATAGAAAACATCTAAAATAAGCAGTAGCATACATTAGAAACCTTTCTCTTTCCAAATTCACTTACTTTGGTACATACATAAATCTATTTTTCTCCAAAACACGAGCAGGGAGTGCTCATCCAGTGCAATATCGGATGCACTCCGTCGTAATAAGAAGCGGGCACGTTTTATATTGCCTCCATGCGCCACAAGATGGCACTCAATTTGTGTCACTTAGGGGACCTTGACGTGGTACGAGCGTGGTACTATATGCTCGTAGCAATATAATTCGTGATTTTTATGTTTCTTAGTTGATATTAAAGTTTTGTTGCTCTTTGTGTTGTAAAGTGAATGTAAATTATTTTTGTTTGACTTTATATATATATTATTAACCGACTTCCAAAAAAAGAAGAAGAAGGTTCTCAATTCGGACCATATGTTTTTTTTTAATGTAGGTATGTATGGACAACGATTACTCCGCCAGTTGTGAACCGATTTTGATGGTTTCTTTTTTAATCGACAGATAATTCTTCCGGAATCTTGAAAAATTGGTTAATTAGTTTTCAGAAATTTTGAAAAAACTGACCTTATAAGTAAATTTTTCGTAATATCTCGATGAAGTATGTACCGATTTTGACGACTTATTTTTTTAAGGATATAATAATTTCTCGACATTATCTCACAGTCATATGACGAAAATCGGTTCAGTAATTTTTCAGAAATTCAGTAATTTGTCTCTGTTTACTGCTGAAAATCATATCAGAGAAAAGCCTTAGCAACAGTTGCTATTGACACGAAGTTGTCAATTTTCGTATCGACGGTTATCTAGCGGCTAAAGGTATGGGATGCAGAGCAGGATGCACATTGCACATGGTTCAAATCCCATCCACCGCAGTATTTTTTTAAATTTTCCATATTTTTTTTAGCTGCGTTATTATTTGTTTCTCAGGGCAGCAAAATCACAAAAAAAGTGTACCGACTTCAAAAATTTGCACTGAAAAGTAAGAAATTATAAAAAAATTCGTCGTAGAATTTGAAGATGGTTGGTGCCAAATTAGGATACATGTATTGTATCAATATTCAAGAACTAATATCTATGTTAATATAAAAGGAGGGCAAATAAGTATTGTAAGTATTTTTATCATACTTTGTATTGTGTTACTTCAATAGCTTAACGCCCTGTAGTAATGTGTAGTTCATTTTTATTACAGTGCGCTCCTTCTCCTTGGCTCCTTGGCTCCTTCTCCTTTCTCCTTACGGCTCCTTTCTCCTTGGTTCCTTTGAAGGCTCCTTGGCTCCTTACGGATCCTTTTACTGGTTGTTCTTTTGCTGCTCCTGTTTGTTCCTTCCTTGTTAATTCGACCAATAAACGAATGGTGAAAGTTTACTACGAGTTTTCCTGCTATACCTACCCATCGACCCATCCTGGCTACCCAACCCGACAGGCATTTCGAAGGCTATTCTGGACAAATATTGGGACAGATAGACACTTATTTTGATATATCAAAAGTGAGATTAAAAACATGCGTTTTTCCAAATTTTAGCGTGGTACTTGCTCGTAGCAATATAATTAGTGATTTTTAGGGTTCCGTACCAAAGGGTGACAACGGAAACCCTATTACTAAGGCTCCGCTGTTTGTCCGTCCAGCCGTCTGTCACAGGGCTGTATCTTTTGAAACGTAATAGGTATACACTTGAAATTTTCACAGAGTGTGTATCACTATGTCCATAATAACACATAATAACATATACAACAAATAATAAGCTGATGAGGTCGAGTCAAGCGAGATAGGATATTGACCTATTGCAGCTGAACTGATAGTAATTACCTACTTTTTTAAATTCTCAATTTCAAACAAGGGTCGGTGTGTTTTATTTTTTCAAAATAATGGCTTGGTTGGTGGTTGGACCCCCCCCCCCCCCCACCCCCCGAAGGAAAATCCTGGCTACGTGCTTGACTCGATAAATTTTTTTACCAAAGTATTTTTATTGTACGGATGCCGATTCGCACGTGGCAGGTTGTTGATTGTAAACTTTTGTTGTAAAAATAAACAAAAACACATCTTCACGTCCTTTACGGCTGTGAGGCCAGAAACAGTTATGAGTCCCCGGATTATAATATGACCTTAGATATGCTATGAATTGTGATATTTACACTTACAGATGTGTTAATTAATATAAAAAAAAATTACGTTGTTATGTATCCATATAGTTATACAATTCCTGAATAATTATAAAGGTAAAGTAGAAAGCAATAGCAGCTGGAAATTAAAAAAAATGTGTTAAAAAAATAGGTCAAGTAATCCGCGACTTATAGTGTTCACTTTTTGCCAGGTGTCCATATTAAACCGAAGAATGTGTTGCTAGACCTGGATGTCTCGAATTATTAGCTTCTAAGTCTAAATATTTACTATGATCCCTTAAAGTGTCATAAAAATCCATTCAGCCGTTTCAAACTTTCTTGTAATTTCATTTTTCACATTTGTTTTATTTAGTTTTTAGTATGATATTCTCACTATGCTCGTAGCAATAACGACTTTAATATTTCGTAGTGGATACTAAAGTTTTGTTGCTCTTTGTTGTAAAATGAGATTTTTCTTAGACATCTAAATAACTTTTCGTATAGTTCTCTCAATTTAGACGCAATACTACATACAACGAACTCAGTAAACCGTGCGGCTTATTTTGTCGATATCTCTTTAAAAAGTTGTTAGAGAGATAGACTGCAAACATAATCGATAAAAGAACCAAGGATAAGATAAGATATGCCAAGATTCACATACCAGAAACATGAGAAAGAACGATTTCACAAAACGATCTTTCGAAAATACACAAAACGGACATTTATGCTCTTCCAGTATTATACAAAAATTATTAGAAATTACCTATCATAAAATATGTGAAATTATCTATAGGATAAATATGAGAAAATGTTACCTACATTAGTAAATATATTAAGAGAACTTGAATCGCAAAATCGGTTGAAAATACACGTGAAATTGATGACTTTCAGGACTTCATAAAACTTAGGTGTAACTAATTTTCATATTTATTAAAAAATCATACTGTGTCAAAAATATTTATCTTTTGAAAGCTATTTAAATTTCGAAACCAATACAAATAGTTATTGTATAATTTAAGATGTCGTGAAGCATACAATTTGTATGGGACAAAAGTTATGTATAAGTTTCACCGAAATAAGAAAGTCCCACTACGCAACGAGACTGTATCTTAGAAACTTTATCGTAAGCCGCTACAAGTTGACATTATAGTGATTTGTCGCTGCAACTTTTCCTACTAAAACGCGCACAATTCGTAGTCGCAAAGCCGAGATGGACACCACTAGAGCCCAGGAGAAATAAAAGTTGCTACTACTTTTCTAACGAAATGATTGCCTACGTGTGTTCCGTGCAACATTCTTAGACCCATTTATTTCTGGGTAGATTTTATTTACTTTAGCTCCCTTGTGGATAATTCACTTTCTAAGGAGCCGTCTACGAATCGAGCAGCTGGGACACATAAACTATGGCTTGTCCAATAGTAAATAAACATAATAACTTAGCTTGGTTATTTTGTGGTGCTATTCTGGCTCTACCTTCCTTAATAGGCGTTGGGGTGTTTTTATGAAAATATTTTTTCTGATTCTTTATGACTCGTGAGAATGCGTGTGCTTTTGCAATCCTCACAAGGTTTCGATCCTCATCAGGGCCAAGAACCAATTTGGGAAAACACGCTTTGACAAAGGCACACTTGCTCGATGGGGTTACGTCGTTTCGTTACAAAGTCCCATTTTTCAGCTCCATCATCAGGATTCTGGATAACATCTAGGACCAGAGTACTTGTGAAGACAAATCAAACGAGCCCAAACTGTACTGGTTTACCGCGTTCCACTATCCACATTCTGGCTCAATTATTGTATTGTCATGCGAATTACATAGGTATATACACTTGCAAATTGCCAAATCAATACAACAATTAGAAGTTGGTTAAATTCGACTTCCAAGATTTGTTTACTTACATACATAGTTAGTTAGTTACAGATGAAACTAATATCCAATGAAAACAGTTCTTAATGTCCGACCTCAAAAATATCAATAATATCTGGTTCCGTTTAGCCAATGAGTGACAAGCTTCTTTGAGTTATTTTAAAATAAAAATTTTTAATCTTAGTTTGCACTGTGTAACCGCTGTTATTGGTCTAACAGCTACAGAATCATAGCTCAATTTCTCCTTTTTTTTTAAAGTTTTTTATTATGTGTTTTATATTGATAAATTCTCAATTTGTATGTTTTATCAGATTTAGTTACCGATTAATCACTTTCTCTCTTGCTTGCTTACTCGTAAATTGTCAAATAACTTAACTACCATTTTTATTATGCAAAGACTAACAGAATGTAAATTAAACAAATTGAATACACTTTTGCGAAATGTTTTAGGTAAAGAATTAATTTTCTCCAATCAAAGTAAAGTGGATAGGAACAATTTTTTCTTTCAAATCGAACTTTTTCGTGTTGACCGTGCTGAATTTTAATTTGTAATCCTGAAAGTCGGCGCTTTTATGTATCTTTTAGTTATTAATTCAAATATTCATCTGTGAATTTATGTTTTTCATGAATTTACAGATCAGTCTAACCCTATGGAATTAATTATATATCTTTCTATGGGGGAGAATTAATCAAAATAATACCATAATAACATAATGCTGTTCATTGGCATGTTTATAATTACCTTGACATCCTAAGGATTTCTATTATAAAATTGGAAATAAAAAATGTGTTGCTCATATTATTATGATTTAGTTATTAGATTTGGGGTAAGGTATTTAAAAAAGGCGGGATTAAGCGTATCAATATGAAAGATGATAATGTTGGTTTTATTATGGTAATGATTCAGCCTGGCTTTCAAATATAAACCTACATACAACAAAAAATATGAATAACTCGAATACTAATAAACAAGTTAATGATTTTGATGAATCCACAAGGCGGAACTTCGGACCAGAGTCGTCACATCTCGGCCACGCAATGAGGGTATGAGCTTTTAAGGCGAATTAAACCTTTAATTAAAGTTCAAAGGATTTTCTGCACCCTTGCACATAGTTTACTCAGCTAATCATATTTGTATGGTATGAAACAAAGGTTTTGGTAATCTTTCATCTCAACCCTTTGTCTCAACTTGTAGGGGAGGTAAGGGAGGCTAAGAAAGTATGAGCAAAAGTTGTATTGCCTGGGGCTTACACTAATTTAAGTTTGTTGAATACATGTAACGGAATGTTAACGGCAGTGACAGTTAATCTATTTCCAATTAATTGTCTTACAAGTTACAGCATTCTATAAAACTTGGGTATTGGAAGGGTTTCGTGGGTGTTGTTAGAAATTGGCATAACCATGCTATGATGGTTGAAAATATTTAGATGACTTGGCCTCAGAATACAAAACAATCCAGAATACGCATTTATAGTATAAAAGCGTCATGTGACCAAAAAATACGATCTGCACCCGTCATACTTCTCACCACGAGTTATCAATTTTGGGATAATTGCTTATTATTAAGAGATAGGATAATTTTAATAAAAAATAACGCCTATTCTATGTTCTTATTAATTTTTCATATATTGTCTTTTTTTTTCAAGAAATACAACCACTATCTATCATCACATCATCATCCCAAGAGGGGTAGACAGAGACAATCGAATACCATTTGTTACGATCCTGACATATCTCTTTCGCTCACCGACCTATACTTTACATAGACTGCATGGTCGCTATGAAGCGTACGTCGCAGGGAACATTATACGGAAATGGCCGACCATGCCCGAAGACAGCCGAGCGCATCTCCATAGTCAAACATTGGCCAGGGCCGCATTTTCATTTTTCCGTACTACTTATATTAAATAGTATTTTAATATAATAACGTTTCTGAATGAAATTAAGAATGAAAATTTTGTTTTTGAATTTTGATAGTGTATGTGCCATAGGTAGGTATTGGATGGAAAAATTAAAAAGACTCCATATTGCCCAAGCCTTCGCATGTTTGTATATCTGTATTCTGTACACACTAGAATAGAGACTTTGAACAATATAGGGGCGGGGCGGCGATGGAGATGGAAAAATGGAAAATACTCGATATTGCCCAGCATAGTGTGTACAAAATACAGATATTCCTACATGCGAAGCCGTGGGAAATATCGAGTATTTTCCATTTTTCCATCTCCATCGCCGCCCCGCCCCTATATTGTTCAAAGTCTCTATTCTAGTGTGTACAGAATACAGATATACAGACATGCGAAGCCGTGGGCAATATCGAGTATTTTCCATTTTTCCATCTCCATCGCCGCCCCGCCCCTATATTGTTCAAAGTCTCTATTCTAGTGTGTACAGAATACAGATATACAGACATGCGAAGCCGTGGGCAATATCGAGTATTTTCCATTTTTCCACCTCCATCGCCGCCCCACCCCTATATTGTTCAAAGACTCTATTCTAGTGTGTACATTTATCAATACAGTTCGAAAAAATGTCGAAAACGCGGTTCATTGCTCTATTACGAAACCCTACAATTAAATTGCACATAATTAAATGTTTGTAAATGCGGCCCTGGACGTCGAAAGAAATGAGCTAGTGACGTAATAATTTTTTGTTCGTAATAAAATTTTAAAACTTTAAATTATGAATTAAAACTAAAAAAATATGATATACTTACTTGTGATATGTAATACCATCCACCTTTTTGGAATTACGTGTGTTATTTAAACACTTTTTGAAGGCGCAACACGGCATTTTGTGTAATTTAAATAGAAGCGTCGCACAACCTCACTTATGGACGGTGAACAAGCTACTGTCTCAAGGTTGTTCACAAAATCGCGTTGTGAACAACTTTTATGCGTCGTTTTAATGAAGCGCACATTCAGTCTATGTAAAGTATAGGTCGGTGCTTTCGCTTATATTATATTCATCATACCTTTCATACATGCTCGGCGATTGTGTGGACTTTTAATATTTCCATCGATCAATATATTTTTCAAACAACGAATCAGCATCGCGGCTCAACGAATCAGCATCGCGATTCAGCGGGGAAATGCAGCCAGTATTCTTGCCACTATTCCACGCGGATATTTAGTTATTTTTAATCTTTAGATTTGATTTAAGGTTTATTATATTAATAAAAATACATAAAAAAAAATGTTTATATGTTCAATAAAAGTACATCTAGGTCGTCCACTGCCAGCATTTCCTTTCACTTCAGCCATATAAACCTTTTAAGCCAATCTTTCATCCTTCATCCTTTCAACGTGTCCAAACCAGCGTAAACTACTTTTCTTAATTGTAGTCACAACATCATCTTTTACTGCGCATTCTTCTTTAATGACATCGTTATACATATCTATGTAATACAACCACCTGGTACTCTTTTTTAGTGTACTATCTATATACCCTCAATTTGAAGAATGTGTGAGGATTCTGGTTTATTTTGTATTCCCGATCATTTGGCTTACCAAACGGGCGCCTTACGGCAGACGCGGTAAAAGGCACATTGAGAACACCTTAGGATTTTTAGGATTCCGTAGTCAAAAGAAAAAAAACGTCCGTATAGTTCAGCAATCTTTCCATCGATTTTAATTTGTACTGTCATAATATTTTTTTAGAGTTAGTAAAGGTGGCTACACATTCGTCCAATCCCCGGCGCGTCGCCGTACAGTCCGCCGAAACCGACAACAGCCTCGTCCGATTCTTGTAACGAACGGTCCACCTAGATCATTCGACGGCCGGAATGGGAAAATTTCGGCAATGTGTGGCCTACTTAGGAGTTACTAAGTATCAAACTTCTGTAATAATTATAGTTGAAAATATCAATCAATCAATATGCAAAAACACACGTATTCAGATGAACTAGAGCCTTAAAATAAACTTACTTAGTTGACCGACATTATTTAAATTTTGTCAACAAACTTAATCCATTAATTTTGAGAAGCAAATCCTTTAATTACTATCTCAAGTTGTTATCCGGGATCAGAAGTAAGATCAAGCTTGAAATCGGTTCTCATTGTAGATGCAAGACGGCCAGCCATAGATCCTTTACTTCGACTAGATTGCCTAATTTAATATGCATCCAAGGTGCCCGGCGTATTTTGATTGGAGCTAAAATTAACTTAGAACCTCGCTTTGATTTTCACTTTCGTTAAAATATATACAGAATAAAATGTACAGTAAACAGGTATTTCCTCCCACGTAATTCAAGAAAGTTACAAATAAGGTAAAATATGCCTTCATTCCAGATAGGTGTTGGTAGAAAAATCTGAGCATAAAGTATTCTTCAAATATACAAATAGCCATGTTTAAAAAAAAGTCTACTTAAAATCCCATAGATTAAAATTAATAATTAAACATTTAGAAACCTTTGGAAGGTCTACGGACAACAACAATTTTAAGGTCAACATTTTGGAAATGACTGATATTCAGCCATAGCAGAATTTAGATAGCAGTGTGACGGGAAATACCGTTAATACCTTTTTTTTTTCACGGGTTGCCTTACAGCTCCCGATACCGTGTTACGGTTCCAGGGTACCCAGCGGAAGACCATGTCTCCCTCATTTAGCCGATGGTATTTGTGAGGCTATCCCTAACGAGTGGCTAGTTCTTTTGAGATATATTTAGATGGAAAAGCCTCTGCCTAGAGTGCCTAGTTAATACCTTCATTCATGTACTATATTTGAACACATTAAAACTTGACGATTGAGGGCAATGTTCGAATCGCTTACAACTGCCAGAGGTGACAGAGTTTGTCAGGATATTAGCTGCCTACTCTGCTCATTTAGTAAAAGGCGTGATGATAAAAACATTGGTAGAAAAGTAACAATGGAAAAATGTAAGTTTATTTTAGAAAGAATGGATCATGAAGCTGAACCAGAATTGTATTGTATTTTTTGCAACAAGAGAAAACTAGCATCGTATTCTCTTCGGGATAGTTCATGTAGTGAGGTATAATAAATCAAGGTGCTTTGTTTGTCCGACATTGGGAATTTCTTCTGTGTATTTTATGCCAAATTGTATTATTTGCAAGTCTGTCCGTCACTTGGAAAAAACCTTGGAATTAAATACTTAAAGAAAGTAAGTAGTAGGTATGTATATAATATAATGATGCGTCTGTGGCCGAGTGGTTAAGACGGACTTAAGATTAACTAGGCGGACCACGGTTCAATCCCAGCCATATGGCCATGTACGTAAGTACATAATCAGACAAATCACACTTAGAGGCTTTTCCATCTAAATATACATCAACAGAACTGGCCACTAGTTAGGTATGGATTCACAAATACCATCGGCTAAAAAAGCTTGGTCTTCCGCTGGGTACCCTGGGACCGATAACACGGTATAGAGAGCTACTAAAAAATCCGTGAAAAAAAAAAATATAAAAAAATTACAAAGGAAAAATTGTATAATTTACTTGCGGCGCGTGACAATAGATATGATAGTTGTATAGTATAAAATTTGTGTTCAGCTTTTTGCTTCATATGAAGATTGAACCTGAGATTTCCAAGATCGACGCTATTCCCAGAGTTTTATTAAAATTTAGTAAAGGTGACAAACATAAAATGACTAATGCACCTCCTTGTCACCTCACCTCCATTCATGGACTCCTATAAGTATATCCATTTTCCTTCTAATATTATGTTTTCGATAAGTATTGTAAAGAAATAAAGCATTATTTAATCTAGAAATTAAAGGGCACAGAAGGAAGATATCATTAATTCAACAGTAAACTTGTACAGAGGTTTATCCAGGCCGCGGCGTCTAATCCGTATTTATTTCCCCCAAACAACGTAACAGCTGGCTTCACTTCGCGTCTTTGAATTTATGTGAGCTCCTTCCGTCCGCTTTCTCGACTCACGTACTACACTGGGAGCTGGGAGTCCAAAGGATAAATTATTTTGCTCCAATATTTTAAAATTAAACACTTGCCTCGAGTTATTAACTGTTTTTAATATACTTCCTTGTTTTTAAGTTTTAAACATGGAATTACCTATTTGAGATTTTTTTTATATGAAAAGATTCCAAACTTAGTAAGGACAATTTCTTATTCGTTTTATTTTACACAAAATACACCATTACCTTTCGGCGTGGGCATAGACATCAGTAAGACTGTCCACAGTGTCCACATTTAATTTTTTGCCTATTGCTCACAAACGGAACAGGTGGCAAAGCCTGGTTAGTGGTTACTGCTTTATTGTTGAAAAGTCGAGCAATTATTTAAAAACAACGCTCGGGTCTTTTTATTTTTTTATTATGAAATTGAAAAAAAAAACGTAGTACAATTATTTTTGAAATGATATAGAGATTTTGAACTGACCAAAACAAAAAAAAAGTTATACATACTTTTAAAGTCCCTTTAACATCCAAGGTGCGTCGGTGGCCGAATGGTTAAGACGTCTGGTATAAACTAGGCGGACCATGGATCCCGGCCATGTATCAATGGGTTTTAATCCGATAAACCACACTAGAGGTTTTTCCTTACAGAACTAGCCACTCGTTAGGTATAGCCTTACAACCATCGGCTAAAAGAGGGATACTTGGGTACCCTGGGACCGTAACCCGGTTTCAGGAGTTGTATGGCAACTCCTGAAAAAAAAAACATCCAAGGGGTAGAATTAAATAAAAACCTTAGCATTGTTAGTTCTTAAATGTCAGATTTATGGCTTCAGCGGATTCGGCTCGGAGATAATAAATCAATCAGTACAATGTATGTCCACCACAAATCAGGACAAGTAACTTTATCTAGAGACTAAATAAATCTAAAACCTACAATAATTCATCTTTTGAATCTAGGAAAAACATAAATCATATTATATCCTCGATAAATTCATGACCCCGGCCAGTATAAAGACTTCATAAAATCTATTGGCATTTTATCTAGCTTTTATTTTCCCTAATCTTCTATTAGATTCTTCTTATGGAAGGGGAGTGTGCCTTCATTTAAATAGTTACTTCGAGTTCAAGATAGAGTGGAACACTAAGTCCATAAATAACCAAGTGATCGCAAGCCACCCGCGTTTAAAAAGTTAAGCTACCAAATGTCTCTTTAGTTTTACATTTCTTTTTATTTCCTCCTAGGCCCTATACGAATTTTATCTTTTCATCAAACTCACAAGATACCTACCTAAAAAAATAAGAGAAATATTAGCCATGTTCACATGATGAGTTATCTATCATAAAAAAGGCATAGGCAGTCATGGGGACGCCATCTAGCGAGCGTTTCACATATAAATGTATCTATCATTGATAGTAGGGTCCAGCCCGGTCCAGTTCAGTGGATAGATGGCGCTGCTATAGCTATTCCACGGGCTTTTTTCTAAGATACCATTACATATATAATAAACAATAAAAAAGATACGGTCCGAATTGATAACCTTATACTTCCACGCGCGAAATCGCTAATAAATTCCCTAATAACTAATCCAGAAAATAAAAATCTGTAGCTCCGATATACGCTTTTACCTCGTAGCAGAACACATTGAATATCATGCAATCGCGTACCTATACTCTCGCCCCTAAGGACTATGCCGAGCGCTAGACGCAACTATTCGTTACCTAACTTACGTACCGCAAGACAGTAGAGATAAAACCACGAAATATATGGCAACTATTGGGAAGACCATCGGGGAATACATGTCTAATATCTATTCATACAGTCGCAGCGCAATCTGAACGTATTCAATTTTCTTACTACATATTTTCTAATATTTTCCTTAGGATAACCGACTTCTCGTTATTCGGAGGGCATGTGAAAACGGCGCCTGTATTTCTTCAACAAAAATAACAGAGAAGTGACAAAATCTAGGTCCATTAAGAGAGGCAGCAACCGAACCGAACAGCTCTCGAAACCGTGATACGGTTTCAGGGTACCCAACGGAAGACGAAGTCTCCCTCATTTAGCCGACTTGTTCTGTTTATCTATCTATCTATCTATCTATCATCACGCCTTTCATCCCAAGAGGGGTAGGCAGAGACAATCGAATGCCATTTGTTACGATCCTGACATATCTCTTTTGCTTCTTTTATATTCATCATACCTTTCATACATGCTCGGCGATTGTGTGTACTTTTAATGTTTCCATCGATCAACATATTTTTTATATGTTTAATAAAAGTACATCTAGGTCGTCCTCTGCCAGCATTTCCTTTCACTTCAGCCATATAAACCTTTTTAGTCAATCTTTCATCCTTCATTCTTTCAACGTGTCCAAACCAGCGTAAACTTTTCTTCATTTTAGCCACAACATCATCTTTTACACCGCATTCTTCTCTAATGTCATCGTTCCGGATGCGGTCAATACGTTTTATATCACACATTTTACGTAAAGTTCTGTTTAATATGGGCAATTGGCTAGAAGTGGACACTGTTACTGAGGCATCTGACTACACCGCAAGGTATAAAAGCCGTGAAGGATTTAGAATGAACTTGTGTCACTACACTTTGGTTTTAGAAGACTGTAACACAGTTGTGGGAGTTGTAAGGCAGCCGTGAAGAAAAAAAAATTGCCGTGATTTACCTACACTGTTTTATGGATGTGAGATGGTCTTAGTGTGAACTTTACATTATTATTATTTTGTACTTATAAACATAATTAGCTTTCCGCTCCGGCTTTGCCCGTGGAAGTTTGTGAAATGTTACATAAGAATTTATTCCGAAGGATTTCCGAGGTAGAAATAGCATAATCTCTATATATGCAAAAAAATCACGCCCATGCTTTGTTTTGAAGTGAAAGAAGGACAAACAATTTTTTTTTTTTTTATTTTATTTAATAAGAACAACAATAGTTCTTAGGAGTTAAGTTAAATAAAAGTATATAAAAAAGTATATATATATAAAAAAAAAAAAAAAAAAAAAATGAGTTAGAAATGAAATGAAATATATCTAGTCCCACATGTCTATTTGTAGCAAATTTTTGGTCCGGCCAGCCGTATGAACGAGATTGAACACAGGCCACATATAAGCGATGTAAATCATACGATCTAGATCACATGCAATTCACTCACTCACAGAGACACACAAGATACGATTAAACAAAGTGTCAAACTATCAGCGGTGGATGTGTGCGTGTGTGACAGATCGTTCCGGCCATCGACATCAACCACAATTACAACGATTTGTAAACGAACGGCGGACCGTTCGTTACAAAAATTGGACGAGTCTGTGGTCGATTTCGGTGGACCGTATGGTGCCTTAAGAATTGTCAGAATTAGAATTTCCAGAACGGAACCCAATTTCACATTTATAATATTTTATACCAAACTAACACTTGTATTAAAGATATGCAAATAATTACAAAGTACTTCAGCTTACAAATGAGCTACAATTTTAGTTGGAAACTCGATGTCGTAAGCTGTCATAATGTAGAATACAATTTTCTTCTGTGACACGAGCAAAGTTATAATATGTCCCTACATCTCGCACTCACGGCTGCTGGCTCTCTTTGACAAACGAAGTTGGAAAACTAGTTCGTGGAGTTGACGTTACGGTGTATCTCATTAGTCATGTATTGTTATCATTATCCATACACAAATAAATAATATATTAAAAATCACGTTTGTTGTATGGGAGCCCCCTTAAATATTTATTTTATTCTGTTTTCTAGTATTTATTGTTATAGCGGCAACAGAAATACATCATCTGTGAAAATTTGAACTGTCTAACTATAAACGTTCATGAGATATAGCCTCTGGTGACAGACGGACAAACAGACAGACAGCGGAGTTTTAGTAATAGGGTTTCCGTTTTTACCCTTCGGATACGGAACCCTAAAAACTATATATACATATTTTTAAAACCCCTTCCTATAGCATGGTTCCCAAACACTGGCTGCGTTACCTCGCTGAATGGTTAAACCGATCATTTGAACGAGTCAGGTCACACGAGGCGTGGACTAGTCATGTACCTAAATACTCATTGTTTCAATGGACAACATTTCATTTTTCGTAAGGTACCAAAATTCGAAAACCGTTTGGAGTTTACATGCTAGAAAGCTTATTTTTTATTTTTTTATTTTATATATCCTTTAATTTTCGAGTTATTTTAAAAATACTGAAATATTGAAAAATAAGGATTTATAGATGCCCTAATCTGTGCTAACCCTCTAATTTAAAAATACTAATGTCTGTTGGCTGAGTTGTTAGTTATTGTATTCAGATGTTGCCTTCTATTAACTTTACCCATTTTTATTCCATTTGAAGCTAAATTAATAATTATTCTTTAAATATAATTATAAAAATACTTTTTTCATATAATATTTATTTTGAAAGTTTTGCTAGTTTCGAATGGGCTATCACAGGAAATATATTTACGAGTGAAACTGCGCACAAAAGCTTGTATTGTTATACATTATGAATAATGTTGTAGGCGATTTGAGTTCCGGCTACGGCAACACCTATTCGGGAACACGGGACATTTCTACAGTATATTATACTCTTTGCATTTCTATAACGTATACTCTGTGGCTTGACTGACATTATCTGTCACTTTCTTTGGGTGGCAGTTTATATTTCTTATTTTTAGTCCTAGCTAAGGTTTTTAGTTTATAAGTCCTCAAAATTTATTAAAATACAAAATTAATTTAAAAATATTAAAATTCAACCAAAAATAAAATATAAAAATACGTGTCTCTTATTTTTTAATATATTTTTAATTAAAGTAATAAAAAAGGGTGATTAAAAAAATGAAATGTTGTCCATTGCAAGCGCTGAAAATTCGTAATATTTGAAACTAATAAATAAAATAAATAAATAAAACGTTGCTGGCAGAGGACGACCTAGGTGTACTTTTAATGAACATATTAAAAATATCGATGGCAATATTAAAAGTACACACAATCGCCGAGCATGTAAGAATGGTATGATGAATATAAAAGAAGCGAAAGAGGTATGTCAGGATCGTAGCGATTTGATTCGATTGTCTCTGCCTACCCCTCTTGGGATAAAGGGCGTGATGATAGATAGATAGATAATATTAGTATAGATTGGCTGTGACAGATTAAGCAACGATGAAAAACGTCGGACTTAGGATGGGGGGGGGGCTGGTACCCTGGGATGGGAGCCGGTAGCATAGTTCTTTATACAGCACATGGTTTTGGATTTTATTCAGGAAATAAAGTATGTACCAGTTGTAGTCCTCGTAGGTTATCCATTACTAGCTTTTAATTTAAAAAATAAGATATCGGTCATACATTATATTGCTGAAAAAAAAGTAAAAGATAATCAAAGACTTTGAATAATGGGATCGTCGGAGCTTCACCAAACCTACTTCTATTCTCTCGACGAAGCTTTGTTATCTCTTCTAAACTTGGATAATTGAATCAAGATCTCTTGTTTAAATTAACTATATAAGTAGATATACAGTCAGTCGGCACTTTGAATTATTTCATTGAATTGTAATTAAATTCGGTCTCGGTTTTGGAAAGTGTCTGCAACTCGAGAAGACAGTTACAATAATAGACAATTGTTTTAAATGTTTGTTTGTAATTTACTCAATTGTCAAATTAATTAGATGAAACCAATTTGTTCTAAATTAAGATTAAATTCCTTTGAAAAGCATTAAGAAGAAGGACAAGCAAATAAACGAACAATACTAGAATTATGATTTTTTGGAGTAACTAAATATTTTGAAAAGAAAAATGAAATTAATGTATACCTACCGCATTGGATTTTTAAATTTAATCAATTTTGAAAATTGATTTCATGTGACTTTTGAAAGTATTACTTTAATAGTTTATAAAATTATAAATGAAATACTAAATTTTCTTGTGGTTTTGCTCCAGATAATTTTGGTTTAGTGACGGTGCAGTTTTCTTTACATGTTCGTCCCACGCCTTGTGCTGAAGTCTCTAATATTAACATTTAAACAACTTTTATGGAAATCTCTAGAGACGTAGGTCAGGAGATTATTTTCCTGTGGAATTTTGATATGATCTGTCTTAAAGTATTCAAGTAATGATTATTGGTGGAAAATGAAAAACGAAGAACAGGTGGAAAGTCTGTTGGTTCGTTTTTTGAAAAAGTGCCCTCCAAAGCTTGAGAAATCGTAAATAAAATTGTTTTTTATTATTGACACCGGTAAGGTTTGGACCCGCGTTGTTATAGGATAGATTGTTGTTGCTAAATTGAATTAATTCATATTCGAAAACAAACTGCAGTGCAATGTATTTTATACAATTGTTCAAGTATATCTTACCTATTTATATGTAATTGACATTTATACCTACAAAATATAAATATATTTTCCCTTTAATTTTATTTATTTGCAAATTCAAATAAAATGTTAATGAAGTCAAAGCAATATAATTAATAAAAAAATCCCTTATATGATGAAACAAAGATTAACACGAGTCAACTCCCTCTGTATTGAGCCAGAGCAAACTACAAAGCACGTAGACTGTACTTGAAATTTGTGAGGGTTACCTATCTGCAGAATATGAAAAAAAATTTTTATTTAAAAAAAATCATATTTCATGATACGACTATGTCAGACACTTTTGCATTAAATTACGTATGAATTTTGTATTTATTGTGCAACTCTACGCCATATATTTACGAAAAAAATAAAATATAGCCTTATCACTCAGGGATAATGTAGCTTCCTATTAGTTAAAGAATTTTCAGAATCAGATCTGTAGTTTCAGAGAATACATCCAAACTCACAAACTTTATAATATTAGTATACCTAGATAGATTAGACGATTATTCGGTCAGGAAACAGGTGTTTCCTTTCAGATATGCTCATCTAATGGATGACAAGCATTTTATTGTATTAGTATTGGATAAATAAGTTCAATTATTTTACTCTCGCCATCATCAAATTATATAACAGTTCAGTTCAAAGCTTGGTTAACTAGAAAAAGTTTATCAATTGCTATAAGCATTTATTTGAGGGACTTTTTCTCTACGTTTTATCAGAATAAAAAGTATTCGATGTGTAAATATCTTTCAAATTGCATCAAAATCTATTTTGCAGTTTCGTTGTATAACATAAGTTTCTAAGTAATATTCCTTGAATACAAAAGAAATTCACTAATCCACATAGATAGTATCTCAGTGTAAACGCGTATTAAGGTCGAGACTTGCGACAGTAGCTGACTAAGACTACTTGCCGAAACTCTACCCGACTCAAGAGTTCCGGGTGTCACTTCATATTCGGCTTTGTCAAACTCCGTGTATAGGGGTCCTGCAGAACAATGCCTGTTCTCTTATTGAAAATTACACTTTGAGTGCTAAATTTTAAGGACTAGATAAGGTCAATGTTATATAAAAAATTAGAAGGGTAAAATTAACTTTATATTGCGAAAATATGCGTTTAGGCCAGATATTCACAGATGACAAGTCTGTCGTATCAGGTTTCTCGCTTTATAATTAGTATCTGTGTCCGGTTTTATAAGTTTTATTTTGCTATTTAGTTTTTTTTCTGATAGTAGACCTTATTAACCGAACTTCAAAACAGAATATTTATTTTAATTTTAATTTTGCAATTTTTTTCGTTTCTTTAGTTTATCATAGTAATTTTTTTCTGTTACATTAGGCCAAATTGGGCCAGCATTGGTGCGGCATTAATTTAAATACACGATTGCCTATCAATATAAAAAAAACTTTTATTGAACATATATAAAATTATATTGATCATGGCAATATTAAATGTACACACAATCGCCGAGCATGCTAAGTATAAAAGTTATGATGAATATAAAAGAAGCGAAAGAGGTAGGTATGTCAGGATCGTCATGATGGCATTTGATTGTCTCTGCCTTCCCCTCTTGGGATAAAAGGCATGATGATAGATAGATATAAGATAATGCTATTTAGGCATTTGTATCGAAACGGTTTTTAATTTTACCCCCTTGCAAGAAACTTTACATAGCGATTCACGGGTCGAGCATACTGGGGCCGGATAATCCATGGTCTTGTTGCGAAAACGTGTCGGTCGCGAATCCATAAGATTTCTCCCAAATCTCTCAACACGCCTAAAAAAGTTTTCACTTAAAAAATATATGGCAAACAAACTTATCAAAATTTTATTTTCTTGTATTTTTGTTGCTGATTTTTAGCTATGTAAATTATATATATTAATACTTACTTAGGTACTAAATTATTTATTCTAGTTAGAATTGTTTAACATTTTCTAAAGAAATTACAAAGGCATTGTGTTTACGTATTGCCTAAATTTACGTATGAAAGTTGCCTAACAACATAAAAGCCCAAGATGAATCGTTGTAAAAAGTTTTGTACGTCACACCTGTGTTTCTTTAGAACAATAAAGAACCTATAAAATGGCTTATTTTCCACGAACAATATTCTACAAAAATTACATAATATTATATCTAAACGCGAATGTGCGTTTGTTTGTTGGTCTGTCCTTATTTCAAGTCATAACAGAGAACGTGTTATTTGCACAGAGATAGTTGGAGGGTCGCGGGATATAGGTAGGCTACTTTTTATACTGAAAAAATATCACATTCCTTCTGGAAAATTCTTACCAATGCGAATATTAATGATAAAAAAACACTAAAATAATAATAAATAATAATTGTCATACTTCTAGAAAATTCTTCCGACAAAAAATGCCTACCATTGCGAATATTAATAATAAAAAAAAAATAAAATAAAAATAAATAATAAATAAGCGGCGTCGGTGGTCGAGTTGATAAGACGTCCGATTCCTACATCCAACCATGTACCAATGGGTTTTTATAATAAAAAATCTATGTTCACCATCTATATACCTCAACAGAGCTGGTCACTCGTTAGGTATAGCCTCAAAAAATCATTGGCTAAATCAGGAAGACTTTGTCTTCCACTGGATACCCTGGGGCCGGCAACGGTTCCCGGGAGCTGTAAGGCAATAATAATTGTCATAGTCTATGTGGGAAAACACACTTCATTTTATGTTTAAAATTTGGCCACTATTCTGTATATTTTTTTTACGACAAATAGTTTCATAGAAAATCGCTTGTGACCACATCGATGCTTGTGATAGAAAAACGGACAGTGTATCGTTTTTATTTCGGTGCGTCGTCGGTTGAAACTTCCCGCCATTTGAGACATGTTTATTAATTCAAATCAGTCGCGGTCAAAGTTCGCTGAACGAGCGATGCATCGACAAGAGTGAATGGACTTGCATGGAAAATATTTTAAAATACATTAAATCAGAAAAGTGTGTTGTGTGGATCTGTGAAGGAGGCGAAACAGTTTAAGCAGTTATCTGGGATACAAGCAAAGAGACCCGGCGTCGGTAGTCTGCAGAGAAGCAAAGCAACCTCAAGTAAGTGGCACCTTTGTTTGTACTGGTTGGTTAGGTGATTTGGCGTGTCTCAGATTGTAGCCAAGCAACCCGGCAGGGTTGTTTTAACCCAGACCAAAATGTACTGGACGCATCTCACATAACGCGCGTGTTCGGTACATTCTTTTGGTGCCGAAACCAGGGAATACTAGTCAAGTGCTTTTCCATTAAATAAATTCATTTCTCCAAATTTTATATGTTTTTGTCCATCGAAATGCAAGCTTGGGGGGACGAATCTTCATTGTTGTTGAAACGCCATTTTTACGCTTACCTACCACTTATCAAATTAAAAAAAAATCTTGAATTATTGTTAAAACTTTATTGCTATAAAATCATCGTATTTTGCCCTATCTGTACATATATAATTTTCGTGTAGATTTGCTATATTTTAAGTGAAATTATAGTTGGTACAGATATGATGTCGGAGTAAATTATTCAATCCATTGAATGAATGATTTATTGTCGATGGTCAGACAGGATTGCCAGAAAAAAGTATCGATAATTTTTAGAATCTATTCGATTAGCGAATTGAATATCGATTTTAATGATTAAAAATTATTTCGGTTTGTAAATATTTTGTTAATATTTTTTGGACTATTTAATCGAGTTTGCATAGGAAGTTCATGGCAATTCTCTAATGTTTTCGGTGTTTGTCATTATTATTCGGGGCTTTAGATTTATCGTGGCGAATGAGGTTATATTTCAGTAACTATTTTGCGAATTTTTATAACATTAGTTTTTTTTGTTTGTTTACATCAGTTACTGTTATTTGGTACTAGGTTTAGTAATCGGTTTTGAGTTAATAGAGTTCATGAGTATAATCCCACTAATATTATAAACGCGAAAGTATGTATGAATGTATGTGTGGATGTTTGTTACTAAATCACACCAGAACGGCTGAACGGATCTGAATGAAATTTGACACAGAGATTATTGTCTGGAATAGCACATAGGCTACTTTTTATCCTGAAAATGTATGGTTCCCGTGGGATAGATTTGTTTTTGTTTTTCACGGGATTGACATGATTTTTTGCATAGTGGTAGTTTACTTTTTATATTGCCGCGGAGGGGCAAATTACAGCCACGGGATTTTTTCTTTTTGAATCTATTTCCATAATCTATCTAGATAGATATATATAAATAATTTCTAATTGTTTAGGTTAGATTAGTTCTATTGAAACGTTCCGCAGCGTAGGATGGGCGCTATGAAAAAGATTAAATCCAAATCGATGGAAATGGAATATCCTATCAATAAAACAACGGAATATCAATCCAGACAGATTGACAGATGACGCTCCGTTTTGCAAATTTTAGCATTGTATAGTTTTAAGGCGATTTCAATGATAAGAGTAGGTTTTTATATTATAATATATATTTATTGAGTCAAAGTTTACATCACTCCAGCGTTGATGATGCCGGACTCTCTTCAGTCTCGAATTCTACAGAGCTTCAAATATAGTTTATAAATATTTGAAACTCTGTCCAAAACATTACTTGCCAGTATTAAAACATACAGCTAGTATTTTCTACAAAAAGTATGAATGAGTACTCATACTTTACACATTGTATATCCATTTAGACGTTTTACATTTATTTAGTTTATCCACTGTTGCCTAAAAATAGTGAACTGTAGTTTTCCACAAAATGTCGTATCTAAGAAGACGTGCAACGCATAAAAAGTAAAGAAAATATATACGTTGTGTGCCAGATGAACACTTCGCTTTCTGCTCGCGCTACTCTGTTTACTCCAATTTCCATATAAACGTTTTCTCTAAAAGCATTACAAGGGTATTGTGTTTATGTTTTTATGGAAGCATATTGTCCAGAAAGTGATGAAGTCTACCTCTTCATGATAGACACGACCTTCAGCAATGAAGATGTCGACTAAGAAGCAGAGAGATAAAATCAGTAGATTAACTTTTTATTCCAGGCAAATCTAAAAAAAACGTCTATTAAAACCCTAATTTTATTTAAGAATATGATTTTTAATCGACTGAGAGAGGCGTCCGCCATTATGTGTAGCGACAGGTTAGCCACTGGGCAGCTAGCTGAATAGCTACTACTCTGCAACTCTTGTTCGGAGTTAATATAACTTTGTTGCTTAAAAATTCTGGATCGATTTCAAAAATATTTCAATGTAAACAGAGACGGTTTCATTATAAAAACTTAGGGTTCCGTATTTTATATTAAAGTTGTAGAGTTGTTATTATTTTCAATTTCATAAATTTTCACGTGCGAAAACAGGATAAATATTCTATCTCTCATTCGGAATTTCTAAGTCAGTAAACTATATCACAATATTTCCTAAAAGAGACAAACTAAATATTATTTCTAACATTGAATATCGATAAAGTCCGGTACCCATGATAAATCTACTTGAGGGCCAGTAGAGGCCAATCGAGAGCTACTCAGTCACGCCTGTCTTTTCTGACGTCTGGTGTGTGACTCTATGTCGGGGACGATTTGATGAGGGAATATGTGACGAAAATATATAGCCACTTGTGGGACTTATTTACCTTGACCGTAGCTTTGGAGCGAATAATATTACGACGTGATATATACCTTGTCACATGGTCAAAACAATCTACATGTATTCTTGCTCTCTTGCTCTCCAGTAATAAGAAAAACTGAAACTTGCTTGGCGGATTAAGAGGATTGGTTACCGTTTCCAAACAAATGGAGAAAACGTTTCGCTACCCCAAAGTTCGTAATAAGTAGTTCAAAAGTTACACACCTCAAATTACCAATTTAAAAAAAAGGAAAACGTGCTGACGGAGTTTTTCACTATGTCAATAATATTAAAATTGCGTTTGCATGGAAATGGGCGCGGTAAACAACTTAACGACATGACATAATATATGCAAAAATAAAATTAAAAACTAGTTTGCACGCGCCTCGGCCTCTATATGCCTCATTTTATACTTTAAACAGAAATTAGATTTTTCCAAATTGACTTGTTGCCATTAATATGTATTTAATAAAAAAAAAAGAATAGGGTCAATTCTGCGACCATTTGTAGGGTCAATGAAAAGTCAGTTGTATGGGAGCCCCCTTAAATATTTATTTTATTCTATTTTTTTTGTATTTGTTGTTCTAGCGGCAACAGAAATACATCATCTGTGAAAATTTCAACTGTCTAACTATCACGGTTCATGAGATACAGCCTGGTGACAGACAGACAGACGGACAGCTTAGTAATATGTTTCCGTTTTTACCCTTTGGGTACGGAACCCTAAAAAAGGAGGGTTAGAAAAAAATCATTTTTAACTATTATAAATTGAAACGACGAGATATTGAGTCTATCTATCTATCATCATGCCTTTCATCCCAAAAGGGGTAGGCAGAAACAATCGAATGCCATTTGTTACGATCCTGACATACCTACCTATTTCGCTTCTTTTATATTCATCATACCTTTCATACGTGCTCGGCGATTGTGTGTACTTTTAATATTTCCATCGATCAATATACTTTTTATATGTTCAACAAAAGTACAATTTTATGTGATTGAGCTACATTATATATTGTAACGAGTAGGTACTTAAATTGCACAAATAAATACCTAAACACATCAAGGTCGATAGACGTCTCTAGAAACATCCAGAGAGAATCAAGTACAAACGAAAATGGACCGTATGTGCCTAGCCATAGGTACCAAAATCGGGCGCGGTCTGTGTGTAGGTATTTAGCACCGAGCCGCATCGAGACGCGTCTACAACTTTATACAACAATCTCGGCGTTTCTCGAATGTTCGGTGGGCAATATAAACAGAGGATCGTCGCCGGGAGAACACAGTGCGAATCAGAGCGATCAAAGCGAAACAGTGAAGTGGAATTAAGTGCGACTAAGTGTTATTCTAGTGTTTTCATTTATTTAACTGTGTTTTTGTGGTGTTAAAGTAAAGTTTGTCTATTTAATCGGTATTTTAAATCTCTTCGAACCCCAGCTCGTAACAAATTGGTGTCAGGAGTGTGGGATTCAAAAATGCCGATTACACCACGTGACTCGTCGTCATCACGGCGACCCAAAACACGACAAACTACTGCTGGACATCACGGCGAGGAGGTCGACGAGGCTGCTGCTGGAGCCGCCGCTGGTGCTGTTGGGACTGCTGCTGGTGGTGCCGGAGCTGCTGCTGGAGCCGCTGCTGGTGCTGCTGGGACTGCTGCTGGTGGTGCTGGAGCTGCTGCTGGAGTCGATTCGGGTGCTGCGGGTTCTGCGGGTGCTCCCCAGGCAACCGACATGGGAATACTGATTTGGCTGATGGAGGAGCAGACCCGACGTCAGGAGGAGCAGGCCCGACGTCAGGAGCAGCAGGCCCGACGACAGGAGGAGGAGGTCAGGCGTCAGGAGGAGCAGACTCGGCAGCTATTGGAGGAGCAGGCCAGGCGTCAGGAGGAGCAGACTCGGCACCTATTGGAGGAGCAGGCAAGGCGTCAGGAGGAGCAGGCAAGGCGTCAGGAGGAGCAGGCAAGGCGTCAGGAGGAGCAGGCCAGGCGTCAGGAGGAGCAGACTCGGCAGCTATTGGAGGAGCAGGCCCGACGTCAAGAGGAGCAGTCTGCTAGCCTAAAGGAGCTGCTTTCAGAATCACTGGGAAAGGTGACTATGGAGGTGAAGCAGCTACAGAGGGTTACAGACATGCACGAGGAGAGAATCGAAGACCTCCAACAGCACTATAAGGATCTCCATAAAGAAATACAGACAAGGATGAGCGGAGAACAGGATACAAGACTTAACGACCGCTACGGAGAGTTGGAGGCACGACTTGACAGCAAATGCGAGAGGCTTCAGAATGAAGTGAGAAAACTGAAGCTGTCCGCTCCTGTTTCTGGAGGCGTCGTCGTCTCCGGCCCTCGAGTCAAGGTGCCGCCGTACGACGGGACTACGTCCTGGACAGCGTACAAATTGCAGTTCCAAACGGTCGCCTTTGCCAACGGCTGGACAGACGAGCAATCTCTGACCGCCTTGACAGTGGCTTTAAGGGGCCGTGCACTATCGGTTCTGGAGGCCTCTCCAGACAGCTGCACCACGTACGGGAGCCTGATCGAGGCAATGGACTCCAGGTTCGGCGACAAACACCTGGAGCACGTCTATGCTGGTGAGAATTTGCAACAATGGACTCTGGAGATTGAGAAGATCGTGAGGAAGGCGTACCCATCTGCCGGACAAGAGTTCATTGCTGCGAACCTCGTTCAAGCATTCATCGACGGCATCCGCAGCATGGAGGTCAGAGCTGCAGTTCGACTGGGCCACCACAGCGCCCTGAAAGATGCACTGGCCCATGCTCTAGAGGTGGAAGCCGTGAGACAGGAGCCTCGTTCTCAGCGATTGAGACAAGTGGCGGAGGAGGCTACTCCAACAACGACACCTGTAGCAGAGAGGCGTAGCTACTTACCCCGCTGCTTCTACTGCCACAAGCTGGGGCACCTTAAAGCAAGCTGCCCGGCGCTTAAACGACAAGGCACGGATCAACGAGTGCCGAAACGGGACGTCGGAGCTGATGTCCGTGCAGTAACTACGGAGCTTCCGGGAAACGAGTAACAGCCAGAGCCGCGGGGCAGGTACTGGCTGCTCGTGACACAGCCCCCAAAGTTACCATCCGACAAGTTTTCGACGGGAACAGTCTGGTGATCGCCGGCGAGGTCAACGGGACGCCATGTGAGATGACGATCGACACAGGAGCAACGCGTACGGTTGTGAGACCTCAGTTGTTGGGACGATCTACGAGCAGAACCAGACGTCCATCTTCCTGTCTGAAACTCTTCACGGCAACCGGTCAGCCAATACCAGCATACGACGAGCTGCCGGTGACACTCAAGGTGGGTGACGGGGAGTATCCACACACCGTCATCGTGGCCGACATTATAGACGACTGCATTCTCGGACTCGACTTTATGAAGCGGTTCCAGTTTGGCATCGACTTGCGCAACGGTGTACTGCAGTGCGGCCAGGAACAAGTATTTTTGAAAGGCGGTTATGCTGGCTATGTGCGCTGTGCCAAGGGCGTCAAACTGAACCCATACTCAGAGACGCTTGTCGATGTGGAGTTACCAACTAATGGGGACCCCTCTAATACGAGGTGCTCTATCATCGACCACCTGGAACGTTCTAAACATAAAGGCTGGTTACTCACTCCAACTTTAGTAAACAGCCAGAGTGGACGAGCTGTAGTAAGGGTGACCAACTTCAATGGCGCTCCTGTCACTCTTAATAAGGATCAAGTCGTGGCGAAGTGCGACGAGATAAATTGGATGCGGAACTGCACCCAGGGGAAGCTGTCGGCGATGAAAAATAACAGTGCAAACCCCTTGGAACTCGTCGATATTTCGAAAAAGGACTTGTCAATCTCCGAGTACAAAAGAGCGAAGGAGATGCTCACTCGTTACATTGACATCTTTAGTGACAGAGATGGGCATCTCGGCAGGACGTCATTGGTGAAACACACCATCAACACAGGCAACGAGTTACCTATACGTCAACGTGCTCGACGAATCCCAGTAGGAAGAGAAGCCGAAGTACAGTGCATGCTGGAAGACATGAAGATGGCTAATGTCATCGAACCTTCTTTGAGCCCATGGTGTTCTCCGGTTGTGCTTGTTAAGAAGAAGGATGGCAGCACTCGCTTTTGTGTGGATTATCGTCGACTGAACGACGTAACCAGAAAGGACAGCTACCCTCTACCCCGGATTGACGACACCTTGGACAAGTTGAGTGGGAACCAGTGGTTCTCAACACTGGATTTGAAGAGTGGATACTGGCAAGTGGAGATCGATCCCAAGGACAAGGAAAAGACTGCTTTCTCGACCGGAAATGGACTGTGGCAGTTCAACGTCATGCCTTTCGGGTTATGCAATGCTCCCGCTACGTTCGAAAGGCTGATGGAAGTTGTGCTTGCGGATCTCGTTGGAAAAGCTTGCCTAGTCTACCTGGATGACGTCATCATCATGGGACGCGACTTCAACGAGCACCTGGGGAATTTAGAAAGAGTGTTTGCCAAGTTGAAGCTCGCGAACCTGAAATTGCATGCCAAGAAGTGTAGCTTCTTCAAGAAACGTGTAAATTACCTCGGGCATGTAATTACAAAGGATGGCGTAGAAACCGACCCTGTAAAGACAGTAGCTGTACGAGAATGGCCCACCCCACGGAACAAAACAGATGTTCGGGCGTTTCTTGGTCTGTGCTCATACTACCGCCGCTTCGTATACGACTTCGCGGGAGTAGCCAAGCCCCTACATCGACTGACGGAGGACAAGCGTTCGTTTCAGTGGACTGAGGACTGTGAGAAGTCGTTCCAGGAACTGAAAGAACGACTGTGTGAAACCCCTGTATTGGGCTACCCGGACCAAGTCGGCGAGTTTGTGGTGGACACAGACGCAAGCAACATCTCCATTGGAGGTGTGCTGTCACAACGGAAGGGGGACAAGGAAGTTGTGATAGCATATTTCAGCAAGGCTCTGTCGAAACCAGAAAGGAACTACTGTGTAACCAGACGCGAACTTCTGGCCGTAGTGAAGACAGTACGACACTTCAACAAGTATCTCATCGGAAGGAAGTTCAAGCTACGGACAGACCATGCGGCGTTGAAATGGTTACTTCAATTCAAGGATCCCGAAGGACAAGTCGCTCGGTGGATCGAGCAGTTACAAGAATTCGATTTTACGATCGAACATCGACGAGGACGGACGCATGGCAACGCTGACGCACTGTCACGCAGGCCGTGCCCTGAAGATTGTAAACACTGCTCGAGGCGTGAAATCGGTGATTCTGTCATCAAAGTGATTACGACTAACAACCTTAGTGACGAATGGGCGAACGAGACGACGAGAGACGAGCAACTCAAGGATAACAACTTGGCGCCGATAATGGAATGGAAGACGCAGAATGTTCCAAGGCCCGGCTGGAATGTTGTATCAGCCATGAGTTCCACCACGAAAAGCTACTGGGCTCAGTGGGAAAGTCTAGTGCTGCACAACGGGTTGCTGTACCGCAAGTGGGAGTCGCCAAGTGGACAGGAGACATTGATGCAGCTGGTCGTGCCTAGGTCAAAGGTGCGCGCAGTGCTTGAGTCCGTGCACGATGGATCCTCGGGAGGACATCTGGGCATGAATCGAACTCTGGCGAAAATCAGGAAACGATTTTATTGGATTCATTGCCGGCAAGATGTCGAGGATTGGTGTCGCAAGTGCACAGTATGTGCGGCCGTGAAGGGACCTACGACACGTACAAGGGGACGTATGCAGCTGTACAATGTTGGCGCTCCATGGGAACGAATTGCGGTGGACGTTGCTGGACCGTTCCCGGCCACTGAAGACGGAAACAAGTACTTCATGGTCGTGATGGACTACTTCACGAAGTGGCCGGAGGTCTTCGCAATTCCCAACCAGGAAGCGACAACAGTGGCGACTAAGTTGGTCAACGAAGTATTCTGCAGGTTCGGGCTACCAATGGAGATACATTCTGATCAAGGGCGTAACTTTGAGTCGCAGTTGTTCCAGGAAGTATGCCGTCTCCTGGGAATAAATAAAACGAGGACTACGGCGTATCACCCACAGTCCGACGGAATGGTTGAAAGGTTCAACCGCACTTTGGAGACTCATTTAGCGAAACTGGTTGAGGATCACCAGAGGGACTGGGACCGATATATTCCCTTGTTCTTGCTCTCATATCGATCCGCAGAGCATGAAAGCATAAAAGTGACTCCTGCTTATGCCAACTTTGGGAGAGAGCTCCGACTACCAGTTGATCTCCTGACCGGCGGACCTCCGGATGCGCCGCAACCTGTAAGTGACTACGTATCGAACCTGAAAAACAAGATGTGCGACATACATGACCAGATCCGTGAGAGCAGTCTTGTGGCCAGTACAAAGATGAAGACCAGGTACGATAGGAACTTCAATAGTAACGGTTTTGACGAGGGATCGTTGGTGTGGCTGCACAACCCGAAACGCCGAAAAGGGAAATCTCCCAAGCTGCAGAACCGCTGGGAAGGTCCGTATAAGGTCATCACGAGGATCAATGACGTGACCTATCGGATCCAACGATGCCCGCGTGGGCAGTTAAAGGTTGTCCACATTGATCGACTGGCTCCTTACAAAGGCTCGAATATTGCTCGGGACGAGCAAGTCTAAGCGGGGGGCAGTGTAACGAGTAGGTACTTAAATTGCACAAATAAATACCTAAACACATCAAGGTCGATAGACGTCTCTAGAAACATCCAGAGAGAATCAAGTACAAACGAAAATGGACCGTATGTGCCTAGCCATAGGTACCAAAATCGGGCGCGGTCTGTGTGTAGGTATTTAGCACCGAGCCGCATCGAGACGCGTCTACAACTTTATACAACAATCTCGGCGTTTCTCGAATGTTCGGTGGGCAATATAAACAGAGGATCGTCGCCGGGAGAACACAGTGCGAATCAGAGCGATCAAAGCGAAACAGTGAAGTGGAATTAAGTGCGACTAAGTGTTATTCTAGTGTTTTCATTTATTTAACTGTGTTTTTGTGGTGTTAAAGTAAAGTTTGTCTATTTAATCGGTATTTTAAATCTCTTCGAACCCCAGCTCGTAACAATATCATTATACTTTTGGAAGAAAATACATCTATAACTATTAAAACATTCATCGAAAATATGTCATATTGCCTTGTCGGGTTGTGGGGTAGCCAGGCCGGGTAGGTATCGCAGGAAAACTCGTAGTAAACTTTCACCATTCGTTTATTGGTCGAATTAACAAGGAAGGAACAAGCAGCAAAAGAACAACCAGTAAAAACATCCGTAAGGAGCCAAGGAGCCGTCAAAGGAGAAAGGAACCATCAAAGGAGAAGGAGCCGTAAAAGGAGCGCACTGTAATAAAAATGAACTACACATTACTACAGGGCGTTAAGCTATTGAAGTAACACAATACAAAGTATGATAAAAATACTTACAATACTTATTTGCGCTCCTTTTATATAAACATAGATATTAGTTCTTGAATACTGATTCAATACATTTTATATAGTTATTTACTTAGTTGATAAAATAGAAATATAATAAATTTTATAATTGGCAGAGTACTGCCTAAGTCAACAGTTTGTGAAGGAATGAGTAAAATTTTAATTTAGGTTCCACACATCGGATATTTGAAAATAACATACAATGTTCTATTGAATTAAAATGAACAATATCGTGTTCTAAAATCAAAATAAATGCTATTTATGATGGCCAGCTTGTAAGCGGCCAGGAAAATAAGGTCGTATCATCACAATACCGGGGTTCCCCCGAAAAAATCCTGACCTTAATGAAGGATTTTATTCAGAGAATTAATAAAATAAAGTTTGATGATGAGACTTATATAAAAATACTAATGAATGAAATGAAAAGATAAATTTACAAGTTTTATTATAAATAAAACTAATTATTTACAAGAGAAACGATTTCCACAATCATACAAATCACAAACATTCATCTTCATTTAATCTGTTTAATCTGTTATTAGTAAGTACAGTAAACTCATTTATAATATAGAGTAATTCCCATTTAATAAGGAATGACTCAAAAACGTTCTCGAATTTAGTAAGGGCTTAGTTATACAGTTACCATCCGCTGTTTTAAGTTTATTTATATATAATACAATAGACGAAGGCTTGTTTAAAGAGTCGCAATCCGCTCATACGAACACCCATGGGAAATACATCCACAGATATAATAAGTAGTAATAATAGACGAAGGCTTTTTTAACGAGTCGCAATCCGCTCTAAAAGACACCCATGAATACCCTGATATTCATAGATATAATAATAATAAACGAATGTTTATTTAAAGAGCCGTAATTTGCTCTAATAAACACCCATGGAAATACATCCACAGATATTAGATATAATATTTATAATAGACGAAAGCTTTTTTAAAGAGTCGCAATCCGCTCTAAATGATGAGAATGAAATAAGGAAAATAGTAATTATTAATCATGGTTATATATATACCTATAATTTGCAAATATGTAAAAGTTTTAGTTGCTTATTTAAAATTATGTTTACAACCAAATTATGAAATTGAAATAAATTTAACCTCCCTTGTAACCATAAGGTTATAAATACAATTTAATAAATTGTAAATAAAATAAAGAAAAATATAAAATAATATAGATATAAAAAATTCCTTGGTTTAAGTAAGTGTAACTCCTCCATATTGAAAGAGAAAAAAATATTTATGAAATAAAATCAACGCATGCGTTAAGGTATGCGCTAACTCAAACTATCCACGAGCAAAGCCAGTGAAAAGTTAATAATATAAGTATATGAAATAAAATAATATTTGAATTTAAATCAACATGACTACCCCTTGTTGTAATAAGAGCGTAATCATATGTCTATGAAATAGACTTCATAGTAAATAACAATTGAAAATTAAAAGAAAATCGAACGTCGTCGATTCAAAATTTAAAAACTTGTCAATGACAAAGAAATTATATAGGATACATTTGAAAATCGAATATTCCAATGCAATATTGCCGAGCAAAACAAATTGTGTAAAACAAAGAAAAATCAAGTGAGTTCAAATTCTGATATCGAGGTGCTTTTATATGTATCATAATTTATTTGAAATTTATTATTATATATTAAATTTATTCTCGGAAATATTTTAATATTTTAATTGCCTTACTTATGTAAACTGTAGTGTCATATTAGAAATCATTAAAATAAGAATGGACAAATTGTTTTGGATATTTAAAAAATGTATTAAAAAAAATCGCAATTAATGAAATTTTTTAATTAAATAATATTTATTTATGTATTATTTTCTGGAATCACGATAGACTTTTAGGATAAAAATAGATATTATAGCAATTATAAGAAAAATTAATATATATTATTTTTCTTGAAAAAGTTACGACTATAAAAAGAACCTTTTTCTATTAAGAGATATTGAATTGACGGGATATGATAATGGAAATTAATTTAATATTATTTACGGTATAAGTTTAAATTATGGGAAGTAATCTATAGATTTCAGATATATATATATATATATATATAATGAAAATCTCACATACAACCATACATTCAATGTGAATATATAATCTGAATTTACGAAATTAAGAAGTGAATTTAATGTAAAAAGATTCAAGAATACTACCTCCGTATAGAAATTAAAAATATCCTCTTCAATAATGGAATCTGACCAAGATCATCAGACTTGTCAACCTCGAAGGTTTGCCGACATAACCTTGATTCAGAACCATCATCTCCAAGAAATATTCTACTGAATTTAAATAGAATTACGTTATATATTAAGATTATATAGACATTACAAATCCTGAAATAAAAGTTTGTATTAAAATAAATATTATGTTCTCTTACTTCGTTATTCTTTCTTCTTTATTCCTTCTTCCTGCAGTATTTTAATCACGTTGGGCGCCATTGTCGGGTGGTGGGGTAGCCAGGCCGGGTAGGTATTGTAGGAAAACTCGTAGTAAACTTTCACCATTCGTTTATTGGTCGAATTAACAAGGAAGGAACAAGCAGCAAAAGAACAACCAGTAAAAACATCCGTAAGGAGCCAAGGAGCCGTCAAAGGAGAAAGGAACCATCAAAGGAGAAGGAGCCGTAAAAGGAGCGCACTGTAATAAAAATGAACTACACATTACTACAGGGCGTTAAGCTATTGAAGTAACACAATACAAAGTATGATAAAAATACTTACAATACTTATTTGCGCTCCTTTTATATAAACATAGATATTAGTTCTTGAATACTGATTCAATACATTTTATATAGTTATTTACTTAGTTGATAAAATAGAAATATAATAAATTTTATAATTGGCAGAGTACTGCCTAAGTCAACAGTTTGTGAAGGAATGAGTAAAATTTTAATTTAGGTTCCACACATCGGATATTTGAAAATAACATACAATGTTCTATTGAATTAAAATGAACAATATCGTGTTCTAAAATCAAAATAAATGCTATTTATGATGGCCAGCTTGTAAGCGGCCAGGAAAATAAGGTCGTATCATCACAGCCTACAGATTGGCTACAGTTTTTCTAAAACTTGCATTTGGACTTTTCCCAAATTAATTTCCGTTTAATTAGACAATAATAACAAAACATTCCGTTTTACTTAACTAATAAAAATCTAACAGAACGTTTATTTACGGATTGTTAGAAAAATAGAACCGGTTTTCCGGATTGTTAGACCATGGAACGGATAATAATGTCCACAATGCTCAAATCTATATTAAAAATAATCAACGGAAGGGGTGGAAATAATGGTTACGGTGACAAATAATGCAGGTGAATTTTCTTTATACTCAGTGGTAGTTTAGCAGAGACCCATATTATAAATAAATCTTATTAGGAAATATATATACAAACAAAAGGAATAGAGTCGAGGACTACACACACAATATGAAAAAATAAGGGTACCTAATGAGAAATTCTGTATTACCTATCTACTTTGTAGTAAAAAAATATTTCAATTAAATATTTAATTATTAGTTAAAATTAATAATGCGTGCACCTAAAATTAATCGTAGGTAGGTTAAGAAGGTTAGGTTAAGAAATTAACATGATTATTAACATGATAATTAGTTAATAATCATGTTTATTTCTTAACAAACAATAAAAGAAAATCAGTATTTCAAATATAATAATGTTAATAGTGGTGGTTAAATTAAAAAAAAATAAGAATATTAATTTGAAAAATATTGACTTATGGAAGAAAAATTAAAGACAGATAACGTTTAGAGTGAGTTTTAGATCATTTTATTGATAGGAGATATCTTTATTTTATATTGAGTAACTTTTAAAGACGAAATGTGACATAAAAAGTAGGTATACTATATAATTACTTATGATGTTTATTTTATAGAAGTGAGTAAACAATGGATCCCACGACTACAGTTTGTGAGTTTTTTATGTCCACCTGCATGGACTGCATATTGTGTTTGTGTGCGTAAATAATGTATTTTCTGTCATTATAGTCGGACTGGACTAACCAATTTTGGTCCCCAGTGTGATAAAGGTTCAATTTCAAAATAAAACACATCGCGCGCTGATTTTAATAGCACTTTTTAAAAATATTTAAAAAATATTACAAAAATACTATGATTGTAATTTTAACTCTTATGTTCTAAAGAAGATGTTGTTCTATTACAATAAATATCACTTAAAATGAAGTGAGATTTATAGAGGAAATAACAATTTTATGGGTTATATTAATATGATTGTGATTTTAATTTCTGAAGAAAAGAACCAAAATATTAATATATTTATTGATAACTATTTTCCTGAGGATATTTATAGTCTAATAATATTTTTTATTGTGAGATCGGCAAATGATTTCAGTTATTAGAAGTTTGAAACTTGATGATGAAATCGAAATTTAGAAAAGCCGTCTCAATTATCTTGTTATAATTCAAAAATTCTTTATGAATTTAATGTGGCTTAATAACAGGTAATTTCTTCAAGTGCTTCATGGAAATTATACTGTTCAAAAAGTACAGTTTTTGATCCAAAAGTACGATTTACTCTTAAAGGCTCTTAAAAAGTAAAGATATTATCTAACATTCTTGAATGGATAAATAAAAACAACAAAATGTGCTTATCACAAATCATTGATATCAAAATATTCGAACCAAGCCGTGAGCATAATCTAGTATTCAAATATGAAACGGGAAGGAAGCACCCCTACAGGAAATATACAAATAAACCTGAGTAAGGGTCTACTAATCGCATTAGGTACATGTGCATATCTGTGGACACATGTCCCTCTAGACTCGAATCATCGCTTTTAATCTTGCAACGGAAGTTGGAAAGCAGACGTCTCTTATAATGAACTAAAATATTCATCAGCTAGTGTCTGGAGACCATGTCGCCCAAGCCTCCCTACACCCTCGAAATTCATCCGAGCCAGCCTGTCGTTGAATTTTTGAGAATGCCATGTACTTAGCACACGGAGCGAGTGCATTTGTCGGATGAAAAATCTGTTGATGTCGCCCGTAAAAACAGAATTGTGAGAAAAAAGATTTGGAGAATTTTAGTTTGATTAAAGTTTTGTTTTCTGTTTCTTTATTGCGAATGAAAAACATTGCGTTGAAATTCATTAATGTAGTTTTCAATTATTCGCTAATAATTTCAATTCAATAAATTAAGGCCATTATAAATTAATTATTGAAATAAAATATATAGCCTTGTAAATATTTCCAATTCAGTTGCTTTATTAAATATTATATAAAATAAATAAATACATTTTATTAAGTACTAGCTTTCCGCCCCCGGCTTCGCCCGTGGATATTTTCAAACAAAATAAAATATAGCCTAATATTAATTTTATTGTTAGATATAGCCTCACAAATACCATCGGCTAAATGAGGGAGACTAGGTCTTTCGCTGGGTACCCTGGAACCGTAACACGGTTTCGGGAGCTGTAAAGGCAACCCGTGAAGAAAGAAAAAAACGCCTAATATTACTCAGGGATTAATATTTTAATACATTTTATGTGTAAATTATGTACATAAATTTAAACTGGTTTTATACTAGAATTCAGTTTCGATTGATTCTACGTCATGTCATGGCGACCGACGGACGCGTTCCGTAGTAACATGATGGGAAATCCGGTTTAATCCCGTCCGCGATGTGATAGTTGTGATTAATAGAACATATCCCAGTCGGTATCTCGGCATATTGATACTGTAACGTCTATAATACTTGACATTGGCGGAATCATCAAAACCCTGATAAAGCAATAACTCGAAAAATACTATATATAAAATACAATAAACTAGATTGGAGGTATTAAAAAAACATAGAATTTTTTCTTATGAATCGTAGGAAAAAGCATCTATTTAGCAAAAGCAAGAGGAAACCATATAAAGATCCAAGTGGAATAAACAAAATTATCATTGTAGAACAAGTAATAATATAAGAATCATAGCAAGTGGAAATATCCCTTCTATCTATGTTTAAAAGGTCCATTCGTCCAAGCCCCGTCGCGTCGCTGTACGGTCCACCGAAACCCATCACAGACTCGTTCAATTCTTGTAACGAACGGTCCGCCTATATCATCCGGCGGCCGGAATGGGAAATTTTCGGTGCGATGCCGGACCAATGTATGGCCTACTTGAGTGGTTGTTATGGTACACATTTCTGTTTGTATGTTTTGGTGTGATTTTAAAGACGTTTTGTGTCAAAAAGTTTTCAAAATATCACGATACATGATGACCTAATGAATGGACAGCTATGATGAGCTATTTTGAGATCAAAAGGCACCTTATTAGCACTGTATTTAACCGTTATTAACGGTCTTACAGCCATGAAATACTTTTAAATATTATATGATTTTTTGTAATTATTATTTTTCATAATTCATTAATTATGTGCAAAGAGAATGACTTATTAAGCGGATTATCATGGCAGACGGGCTGTGCCAACCGCCTTAACATGGACCTATTCAACGGCGCAGACGGGCGATGAATTTTTGAGAGGTCTTGACTACTACGTGTGTGTCGAGGCGAGTCTGTCGTGGGTGAAAGCCTTCTTTCAAAAAAATGAAAAAAGAATCGGCGCAAGATAATGAACTACTTGGAAAACTCTGGTTTCCTTTGTTATAATTTATGTAAAAGCATTTAGGCACGTATTAGATGCTTATTAATTTTTGATCAAATTTTTCATATGTTTTCCCTGTGCTATTACTAGGGAAATTACTTAATCACAACACAATAAAACCAGCTTAATTTTTAGTGTTCCGTATATCTTCGATGAAAACACGAAATCCTTATTTTATTTTCTCTGTTTATTTATCACAGCTTATTTTCTCCGAATCTACTAGACGAAACTATTTGAAATTTGGTACATAATATGTAGAGTTTGATGACCCAATCACGGACGTATAGCGTAAATAATCGAATATCGATTTTGGGGGATAAATTAAAAGGTAAAACATTTTTTTTAAGTGCATCATGTGACATAATATCAAATTAAACGAAATATATTTTTCGTAAGTCTGAAATTGTGAAAAAAAAAAAAATACTAGAGAACCTTCTCCTTCTTTTTTTTTTCGAAGTCGGTTAAAAAATAGAGAATATCGCTAGGGCCTCTCTTATAGTTTGCAGGAAAACCTAAATAAAAAGTTTTGACTCTCAGCGCACGTCGTACTCGCAACTTGACCAATTATTTTTTTGACACCTTTCGGATCAATCAAACATCTCTATTAATTATTTATACATTTTTGACTCCAGATTATAAGAACATACCTAATAATAACTGCCTATAATCACAGAAATAAAAATATCCTAATTAACTAATATTATAAATACAAATGTGTGTTTGTTTGTCCTTCTTTCACGCCAGAACAGAGCAACGGATCGATGTGATTTTTTGCACAGAGATAGTTGGAGGCCCGGATGGTGACTGGAAATGTTTGGGATAAATTTTCCACTGCGAATATTTTGTAAATATTAACAAAATTCAATGTTGAATCTATAAATTCCTAATTCAATCAAATAAATGTAAACAGTTATCAAAGTTTAATTACTGCTATATTAATTTTCTGGCTCGTGTTCATGTATTCCTTGTTTTGTTTATTTTAGAAAACCGGTGGAAAATTTGGAAGTAAGCTAATATGAAAACAACATCGATTTTGAAGTAAAACAAACACTGCGAATTGGTGATTTTCAAATATTTTCATGTTATGAATATAATCATAATAATTGCCTTTTAAAAAAAAGTGTATTGACTTCAAAAATTATGCACTGAAAAGTGTGTTATCTTTCCAAAAAAATCACTATAAAAAATACCCAAATCGCTTTAAGTGTGTCTATAAAATTTGAAACGTTCTCGATTTCTCCAGGATCCCATCATCAGATACTGACGTGATGACAAGGGACCACCTGGAAAGTATAGCTACCCTTTCAAACAAAAAAAATATCCAAATCGGTCTTCGCAAGTAATCGGGGAACATACATAAAAAAAATGATTCCTACGAATTGATAACCTCCGCCTTATTTGAAGACGGTTAAAAATAACACGAATCTCTGTTTATCACTATGATATTATAAAATGATTTATTCTCAATACAAAACAAGTAGGAAAACTACATAATTATCTCCAATTTTGCCATTCAATTATGATAGGCCCCTAAATTAACAGGCAATCATGGATTTCAGGAATAAAAAATGGATGATTTTAAACAAAAATACAAGTTGAAGATTACTCAGTAACCTACGGACTCATTATAACCGAGCCTTGTTTGTGTTCATCCGTTAAGCCACGTGAAATTAATTACGGGGCCTCGGGTCTGCATAGAGAAATTAACTGAAACATAAATTAAGATACGACTTTAGCTGCCTTTTACGAGGGATTTGTGAATATTTTCTAACTTTTGTTAATTTAATAGCTAATTTAAACTCTTTAAAATATACCCTATTTATTAAAATTATATAAAATTCACTTCTATACATGTATATACTTACTTATAATATTGTAAGTTTGATGTAGGGGGTAATCTCTCGAATTACTGAACCGATTCACTATCACTGACTAATATACTATATTTTATTTTGTTCCAATTTATCCACGGGCAAAGCCGGGGCGGAAAGCTAATATATGATTTATTTATACTAATAATAAAGCTAAAGAGTTTGTTTGTTTGTTTGTTTGTTTGTTTGTTTGTTTGAACGCGCTGGTCTCTGGAACTACCAGTCTGATTTGAAAAAAAAAATGTTGCATTTGATAGCCAAATTTTTGAGGAAGGTAGGCTAAATAACATCACACTACGATCCAAAGGAGATGAGCAGTAACCATTGACGCGAGTGCAACCGCAAGGCACAGCTATAGTTACAAATTTTCGTCACATTTTCAAATCAGCCGTTTTGAGCCGAATTCTGGACAAAAGACAGACTTAGAATTTCTAAAATTATTATATTTATACAGAGGTTACGATTGAGAAATTCTGAAACTATAAGAGATAAAGAAATATGTTCCAAAGAACCATGTCGTCGATTTTTATGATAAGAAAAACTCTATTCATAGATTTTCAATAAAACCCCTACAAGACTTCGAAATCAAACCCGGTCTTTTTCCAAAAAAAACATCAAATTTTATTAAGAAAATTGAAAATGATTTCACTTTGGTATTTCCATTAATTTTGAAATTATAGAAAGCTAATATATACTTACTGAATTAAGTTCAGAATGCATGCTAAGCTTCTGATTCATATATCAAGCTTTATGTTCACCAATTTCTCTCTGAAATTCTCCTATCATGGTAAGTAAGGGAGCTAACTATATGGTGTTGAAATGTATGTACATCGGAAACCTATTTCACCAGAATGTATATAGTTGCATATTATTTCAGTAACTTATTAGACTAAAAGCTTTAAGGTTCTTCGAAGGAGGCGAACGTAAATTTCATTTAGTAGTGGAAAGTGGTTCGCTGCTTTAATAAATAGCATTACTCTAGTTTAGTTAAGGTCACGTTCGAAAATGTTACGTTCCTAAACATATTTTAATACCATTGATTTTGTTGCAATAATATTTGAAACCGGTACTTAATTTTATGAAAGCTTGTTCGTAGATAGTCGTTTTGCCCCCATCTTTGGGTATTGGAGTGCGGTAGATACAGTCTTTACTTAATTAGGGACATAAATTGAAGTGTTTTGTATTTAAGAAATATGCAAGGGAGTTTGAGTTCAATTTCACACAAGTTCTACTTATATAATTTGAATTTTGTAATAATAATATAATAATAATAACAAGGATTTATTCCTGTAAAACTGTACGTATACTGTCTGTGCCTGCGTCACGGTTGTAGTTTTTAACTTTTTAAAACTGACTGCACTGCTCGAGGCGTGTAAACTTAAAATTGCAATCTTTTGTGTTCAAATAAAGACTAAGGTAAGGTAAGGTAAGGATCTAAGTTAAGCTCTATATTTCTTGAAAACCCCATCCAAATCGGTTTAGTAGAAAACTACTAACCCGTGAAGAAAGAAAAAAATTGCTTCATAATAATTTTGCATGTGGCAAGTACGAAGTCGAAGGCAACTGTGCTGTTTTATTATTAGTTGTGCTCTCGAATAACTGTTTCGAAAATAGCATTTTTAAAGTAGTTACCTAAATTGCAACTATGCGAGGTTTTCATTTCTAACTGTTACATTAGCATAATGTTAAATTGCAGGTGTTAGAACAGAAATCTGGCATGCTTCCCTTGGGAGAGTGTCCATTTTGGCAACCGACTTCACTCAGAAGTTCACTTTGTGAAGTTTTCGTTCCAAATGAGTACTGATAATGTCGCTAGAAGAGGATACTTTGAGAAAACACACTTTACACGATTCAACTTACTAATTAGGTTGTATGTACTGAATGAGTTTAGTTTGCAAAGAAGAAGATTTAATTTACGTCTTCAAAAAACGGGGCAGAAAATAAGTCATTACTTTCATACAAATATGCGGGATGGAACTTTATATGGAAAATCTATTTCCATTTCTAAATTAGAAATTTCACGATAGCAGATACTTTTTCTACAGTAAATTACTTTTTTCTGTAGATTCTGTTCTAAAAAGTGAAAATGGCGGGCGTGTGCTTTGTTGAAACTCTTTTAATTGATTCTTTAATTTTTCTATTAAGTATAGTATTTAAAATACTACTAATAGTATAAGTATCACTAGTGAGAAAGTGCCATTCCCAACTCGTGTGTATTAAGTACGCACATTCGTTAGTAGGTTTATTTTTATTTTATTTTTTTACTTAGAGGATTTTCCATCTAAACATACCTCAACAGAACTGGCCACTCGTTAGGTATACCCTCACAAATACCATCGACTAAAAGAGGGAGACTTGGTCTTCCGCTGGGTACCCTGAAACCGTAACACGGTTTCGAGAGCTGTAAGGCAACCCGTAAAAAAAAAGACGTTTGTAATCGACCCCTTTCTATTATTGTTCAGGCTGAATCATGCCAGCTTCAGAAACCTATATCCAGAAACAGGAGAAAAACTGGATAAGTAAGAATTTGAAATATACTTCCCAACTTTTAGTTATGGCTGTAGGCTCGCCACTTATCATGTGAGGCCAAACCCTTAAAACTCTAGAACATTGACTGTTTATGATTGTTAAATGTTTGATAACACAGTTTAGTCTGTTTGTTAACTAGTTTACTTATCAATTATTCAGTTGTAACTGAGTAATCAATTTAGTTATTGTTTGTTTAACCAAATGTTTGTTAACTGACAGTTAAGAATGTGTTGATGTAGTATGTTTATTTGCATATGCAAAAATGTGTTGTTCCAAGTCCCGGGTGAAATCTTAACTCAAACCATAAGCAGATATTTTAAGTTAAGTTCAGTACGTCAATTAATATAAAATTACATAATTAAAAACTATAGTTAACAAATATTTAAAATAAATAATAAAAAAATAAAGCTCAGAGTCCGGTTTGGTCAAAGACCTTGACCGAGTGGCATGGTGCCTAGAACGCTGGCTGCGTTTCCTCGCTGTATAGTGATACTGATGACCAGATGCCACTATTAATTTAGGGGTTATTATTTAAAAAAAAAGGAGATTTAATCCAAAGAGTTCCAATTTTTTCTCCACGGGTTACCTTACAGCTCCCGAAACCGTGTTACGGTCCGAGAGTACCCGCTTGGTACCTATAAGACCAAGTCTCCCTCTTTTAGCCGATGGTATTATTCCTAATTCGTTTAAAATTTAAAAAGTGACAATTTAGTACAGTAACAGGACTGTGTCTTTGACCATCCAGCAAGGTACAAAAGCCGTGATGGTCTATGTAATTATAGAGATAAACATGTTTCCAAATTTTGATTTAAAAATTGATAGGTACAAAGCATTCCATAAAAAAGATTTTACTTTTTTCCAAAATTCACGAGTGGTGGAGTCTTTGTTTTGTATTGTACAAAGATATGAAAGACAATCCTTTTTCTTCATGTCAGTTTTGCGATTTTTTTTGCCTTCATTTGCTCTCGACAGCTCTTAACATTGCACATGCCGGTGATGTTAAGAGAAAAAGGAATAAGACAACTGGCAAAGAGTAGAAGCCTTTGATTAATCTTAAAAGAGACTGCAACGTCTGATTTTAAAAGTTATGAGTTGGGTGGCTTCATAGTAGGTATGATGCATGCCATTGTCAGTACACGACGGCCCCGGGTTCGAGAAAAAATATTTGTAGTAAAACATGCAAATAATATAGTATAATATGTTTCGAGATAAGTTGTGAATGTATTTTGATAATTATTTTTATAAAGTGTAAAAAAATGTAATCAAATTAAAAACTTCCTAAACAATAATAGGATAATATTTATTTATTAACATTGAAAGAATGGAGGATATAAGATTGACTATAAAAAAGGTTTATAGGACAGAAGTGAAAGGAAATTCTGGCAGAGGACGACCTAGACGTAAATGTATTTATTGAACATAAGGCAGTGTTAAAAGGGGCGAAAGCGATATACCAGGATTGTATCAAATAGTAATCCATTATTTTCAGATATTATATTCTAATGTTTTATACATACAAATTAGGTATACTTTTAATTTTTTGCGAACTGGTAAATAATCGAAATTTATGTACCTAATTACAAGGAAGATATAATATTATGTATATAGGAAACAATTTTACAGTTTTATTGAAAATGAATTTCTTGGAAAGGGACTGCTGATTCAACATAAAACTGAAATCTTATTTAACGTTGGGATTCCGCTTAGCGAGACATCTTAAAAAGGGGATGCGGTTATATGCAGAAGGATATGTTTTAAAAGTTACAAAAATACAATTTTATTTATTTTCAATTTTTTTATGTTTTTATGGAAACCATTTTGTGGATCCTACTGGCTACTATAATTTGCTAATTGTCCTTGATAAAAAGGACCCATACCAACTAAATATTAAAAAAAAATATTTGTACTACTCGTGTAACAGAACATAATAATTTTCCCGAAGGATTTTCCAATGTTACTCTCCGGCCCTTGAACTGTCTCTGTGAAGAAAAATCACCTCAATCCATTGCTATGATATAACGTGAAATAATGACAAACAATTACGCATTTTCGCATTTATAATAGGATTACAGATAAGATAAGGATAAAGATAATAGGATAAGGATTCCGTAGGGTGCCCCGGGGCTCAATTTTATGTTGATATCATCATATACGTATATCGATTTTCTTGTTATTATAATTTCCAGGATTATACTACAGGTTACCATTCTATTTTTACAACCTTTTAATATCAGAAATTTATTTAACTACCAAATTAAATGAGGCATGCCTCTAAGAATTATTATAAAAATAACCAAAAATTTAAATTGACTAATAGTGTTCCGATCTTGTCGCCCTAAAATCAGATTATTCTATGTGCGAAACCAAGCAAAATGACCTATTAGCAAAACTACTTAAATGTAAGCTTCCGAATATTTAAAGTAAAAACATTTAGAAATTTTAAATTTTCATGTAAATAGGGAGAGTACCCAACAGACTGGCTGCATTGCCTCGTTGGATGGCAATGCTTATTTTTTGATCGAAGTAAGAGCCAGTCCGTTGGTCATGTGAGCTTTCTATTAGTCGTTTACTAATATCTTTAAATAGAGTGTGTGCTCCAGGTCCCCACGGTCCCATTGTTTCCACACCAAACGCCTCAAATATGTATTATTTTGGAAGAGATGCATATTTGCGACGTTTGGCAATTTCAGAATTGTAGGCCGCATTGCCAGCTTTTAATGCTATATACGGAAGATGGGACGGTGTGAGAGTGTCATTATATAAGTTTTAATTGATGTGAGAGAAATAAATTATATTTTATGTATTTATATTATTTAAAAAAAGCACATTCCATATGAATCCAGCTTCCATACCGAGTAAAAGCTAAAGGAAGGATTGAGTAGAGTTTATAAGAACGCAAGCCACAGCGTGTTGCGGTTTCAAACGGGACTTTGTAGGGAGTCGGAGATGTAGCGGATCAAATTAAATTGAAGACTGAACGGAAACCTCTCAATACTGACCGTTCGATGCAGCGATAATCGCGTTTTGAAAGGATTTCTTAATTTGTACACAAACAAAGTGGTTCTTTGAAAAGGGGACTTTAATTCATATCGATATTTTTCAAAAGTTGTAAGTGTGCGAGTTAGTCTAGACTAGAGCATCATCTATAGCTTGCAAATAAAAACTATTTGGCGAGATTTGTATGGAGAGATGCTCACAAACGTTATATTAAATGTTTAAAATGTAACCGATAGGGTGTCTTCAGTAATTATAAATTAATGGATTATAAATAGGTAGTATTTTTTTAATATTTCAGCAAAAAAATCTAGCTGTTAATTAGATTAGACTCAAAAATATTACTGTTATTCAACACTAAAAACACTGTCCTAATAACCTCGACAATAGGTGTTGACAGTGGAATAAAATAAATACACAATAATATTTTTATGTAGTTTATAACGTATAATCACTGATGTATTTCTTTTTTAATATCTAAATGAAAAATCTTTAATTCATACTTCCGGTAACGTGACCGCAAACGAGAAGTGACGTCACTTCCATCTAAATGTCAAATAAGTAGTTCCACATACTACTAACTATATTATAATAACTGTCTGTCAATCTGTCACTGATTAAGTTTTTTTCTTGTTATATTACCTAATCTGTAACCAACATTTTGTTGGTTTGCAAGATGTGACGTCATCATCGTTTTCGCGGGGATTTAAAAATTAAATTAATACAAGTATAAAATTAAGACAGCTCCCTCAATGATACCATCAAAAGGGCTCTTGCGTCAATAGACGTCCCTGCTCTCCTAGAGCCAACGGGAATAATCCGGGAAGACGGCAAGAGACCCGATGGAATGACTCTTTTCCCTGGGAGCGAGGTCGGGCCCTTGTATGGGATGCTACGTGCGTGGACACATTAGCCCCGTCTCATCTCAGGGAAACAGCAATCAAAGCGGGAGCTGCGGCGGAAATCGCAGAGTCTAACAAACGGCGCAAATATCATTCAATTATTGAAAACTACAAATTTGTGCCGTTTGGTGTAGAAACTCTAGGTCCGTGGGGTTCAAATGCCAAAATTTTTATTAAAGATGTATCCCCTCGACTGATCATCTCTTCTGGTGACAATAGGGCTGGCTCCTTCCTCGCTCAACGAATCAGCATCGCGATTCAGCGGGGAAATGCAGCCAGTATTCTTGCCACTATTCCATGCGGACCTTTTAATCTTTAGATTTGATTTAAGGTTTTAATATTAAGTATAAAATGTTATAATTATTCTTTCTTATTATTTCTTCACGGGTTGCCTTACAGCTCCCGAAACTGTGTTACGGTTCCAGGGTACCCAGCGGAAGACCAAGTCTTCCTCGTTTAGCCGATGGTATTTGTGAGATTATACCTAACGAGTGGCTAGTTCTGTTGAGGTATATTTAGATGGAAAAGCCTTAAGTGTGGTTTGTCGGATTATGTAGGTAGGTACATAAGTTTTTTTATTAAAAACCCATTGGTACATTGTTGGTACATAATTATTTTATTAGGTAAAATAAACCTTACAGCTATAATTTAAAAATATTTCCAAAATATTGTCAACATCCCTATTATGTCAAGTCGATAGAAATATTTATACTACCTACTGAGTATGTATGTACAGACAATCAAACACTTGTTTGTTTAATATCATACTTACAGTTGACTAATTACTAATGTGTGCAAAATGAAATAAGTGGCGTAATTTTAATATATAGAAGTTGGATGTGATAATGAATATTAATGGTTAAAACTCTCTCGAAATCAAGTCTGACAGGGGCCCTCGCCGCGTAACTCTTGCGGAGCCCGAATAAATCACGTTTAGGTTGTCGACTGTGAAATAACTTTTGCATCTTTTACCGATATTAATTACGGTATGTTACAGTGTCGATAGCTAGAGACTTGGGTTTTAAATAGAAGGACCTGGGTTCAACCCTTTGAAATTTCAATATATCCAAAATCAAATTCAAATATGTCCAGTAGTTTTAGAGAACTTATTTTTACAAACACACACTCTCTTGTGCTCCAGAAGATACATGTTATTTATATTAGGTACAAGACTAGGTTTGTTATCTGAAGTAAATTTAAATCCTAATCCTAAAATCCTGAGTTCAATTACGTTGCGATGGCGATTGTAGCCATAATTTTATTGAAATTGAATTGTGTTTGAATAAGTTGTCTCTTATGTTACTCTATTTAAAAAATATCACTATTATCTAAGTTAAATTTAGAATTGTAGAATTTAAATTTCAAATCTAAGTCGAGAGTTCAAACTTATGTTTAATATATTTTTGTAAATGGGGACATTGTTACTAATGTTATAAATGCCGTAATGATGTTTTTACTAAGTTTGAAAGGGATAGGTTAATATAATAGTATGCGTTTTATTATTCATGAACCTATATACACTTTTTTATATATATATTTTAGGTTATATTACCGGCAGACGTTGTCCGGCCCAAACGTTGGCTTGCCTGCTACTTACTTTCCTTCGTTCGTGAAAAGCAACTACCCTACTCCTACCACTACCATTACCCCTACCCCTACTCCAACCCCTACCACTACCTCTACTCCAACCCCTACCCCTACTCCAATTATTTACACAATAATATAAAACCTTAAATCTAATCTAAACATTAAAAATAATTAGATAAACCAGGTCCGCGTAGAATAGTGGCAAGAATACTGGCTGCATTTCCCCGCTGAATCTCGATGCTGATTCGTTGAGCGAGGAAGGAGCCAGCCCTCTTATCATCAGAATATAAACTACAAAGAGCGTTGATAGTGAAATGGCTTTGTCACTTGTACTGATCAATATCCTATCAAAGGCGCCTTCACCCCGCCCCTGCTATAAAAAAAAGAAAAAAAAGAACGTTTCATTCAATTTTAAATGCGAAAACTTTTTTGTTAGAACTTCTTTCACGCCAAAACGTAGAAACGGATATATGCTAATGCGTAATTTTGCAAAGTGCCCAAAGAAAACTTAAACAAAAACAATAATTTTAGAGGCAATTAGAATTTTAAATTTGTCTCCAATTTGAGTCGTTAGTACATGGTTAATGAATAACTTAGCTAACGAGTAGCAAGCGACAGTCGTTTTCTGTTATTGGGTGAATTATTTCTACCTTTTCTACTTGAAATTGCATTTCTCGTTAATTACTGTCTGCTTCGAGCTCACTAATTGCTTAAGTTCTGGGATCTCCCAGTTCAGTTTAAGTGGTCGAATACCATTAAAGTAAAAAATTTCTTAAGACTATTTAGTACTTTACTTCTCTTATTCATATTTTAAACTGTAATGGAAACAGTGGCATTTACTTTGCATTCAATCTTACTTATTAAAAATTAAAATATCTCCTTTATTTCTAAAATTAACATAATCAAAAACAAATAAAAAAACATGTAAAGCCACGATTGCCACGTTGGATTGAAATAAGTGCCAGCCTGTTAGTCATGTGAAATTTTGAAAATTGAAAATTATTCGTTTATCTTTGAGCAAACTGTGTGCTTCGGTTTCAGCGTTTCCACACCGAATGCCTCAAACATGTATTCTTTCAGAAGAGATGCATATTTGCAAATTTTATTTCACAAATATTTATTTCAATTTCCTTGCCACCTGCCCGGTTTAATGTATCCGGGATCTTTGACAATGTAACTACAATTATACTTCAACTTAGAATTTGAATTTCTAAAAGTAAATAAAGTTGAATACAGTTGGCGAAGAAAGAAAAAAAAGTATCTACAAAGAAATAAGTTATCCAAATAACGGAAAGTTATAGTCGATTTCCCATGTTCCTAATATTATATATACGAGAGAGTGTTAATTTATTTGTATGTTTGTATATACTTCTACATGACATAGGATACTTTTTAAGCCGCAAAATGTGGACATTGTTACTGTGTCTCTGACTGACAAGTTATAAGTACGTCAATTTGTGTGTCATCTTAATCTTGAAATAATACTAAAATAAAACACACTTAGACGTTTTTCCACCGAAATATACCTCAACATAACTGGCCGGATTATTGGTATATGGCCGGGATCCGGAATCGAACCTGTGGCCTGCCTAGTTAATACAAGACGTCATAACCACTTGGCCACCGACGCAACAATACCTACATAATCCAACAAACCACACTTAGAGGAAAAATATACCTCAACAGAACTGGCCACTCGTTAGGTATAGCCTCAGAGATACCATCGGCTAAAAGAGGGAGACTTGGTCTTCCGCTTCCCTAGGACCGGTAACCAGTCTCGGGAGACAGAACACAACCCGTGAAGAAAGCATGAAGACAACCTGAACAATCAAACACAGTACGAAGTTAAACAAACAAAATAACGAAATTACATAGTTTGCTCTCCAACCCCAAGTTTCAATACAGCCCGGCGGAGTTACTAAAGAATTTAATTCAAATTCTTCCATTTTGAGAAAGAAAAGCAGTCATGTCGCTACAAGGTTGAATAGCTACAACGTCCTAGAGTCGCGACGTCCAGATGTTTAACATTTTATGCAGCGCGCTTCCTTATTTCACTCTACCAGCTCCAGTGTCATAAAACGTTTTCATAAAAATGCAAATCGTCTGACAACGTATTGCCGACCGAGACGTCCGAACTTCGCGAAACTTTCCTTCATCGAATTAAAATACTTTGAGACATTTTGTATTATAATTAAGTTTGGATCGATTCAGTTTTTCCTCTTTTTAGCACTGTCAAGCTGGGATGCCACGGCCCGTCTTTTGGCGGGACAGGCCTCGCCTAACTAGGCCGACGAACCGTGGGACAAGGGCCGCGACAGGCTTGATGAGCGTGGTAGCGTCCGGTGCGGCCTGTCAGCAGGCGCGCCGGGGGATCCCAGCAAACTAAAAATAAAAAGAAATATTATGTACACATATCAGTGTTATTCTGCAACTAAAGTTATATGGAGTGGTGGATATTTAATTTAACGAAATGAATTGATACAAAAGTGTTTATTAGTGATTTAAAATTACTAGCAATATATAAGTAGCATAAGCTATTTTACAGGTACTGAAATTTTTTTCTCTATCTGTCTGCAGTCTATGTCATTCCCAATGTTTGTCCAGAACATGCTTCAAATGGGTTGAACAGATTTTGATGGAACTTTGGCTTAGCAGTTTATACAATTTTCATGGGCGAAGCCGAGGCGGAAAGCTTGTCTATTATAAAATGGAATTGTATTCGGGTAAAGCCAGCAAGTGATTTTGAAACGTTTTCTTTACTTATAAAGTACTTACTAGCTTTCCTTCCCCGGCGTCGCCCGTGGAATTTTATTACATAAAAATAGCACTCAGGGATAATGTAGCTTCCTATTAGTGAAAGAAATTTCAGAATTGGATGAGTAGTTTCAGAGATTACATAAAAACTTACAAACAAAAACCTCATTTTTAGCATTTAACCCGTCCTCCGATTTTAAAGTGCAACGCTCCGTAGGGTTATATTTCTAACTACCGTGTTTTAAAAAAATATACGTTTTATTTTAGCTGCAAAAATGTTTAACTTAGAAAAATATTATACAAACAAAACAGGTTGATGTAAGGTTTTATTCAGTAACGATGTGTATGAGTCAACTGAGCACATTATTTTATATAGGTAATTGTTTTTTTTTAATTTAACATTATACATATTTTCTTTTAGTCTAATTTTGTATATTTTGGTTATTGTTTATTAAATTTTTTGTTTAAGTTATGAAAATAAATAAAAATTTGAAAAACTAATATTATAAATGCGAAAGTGTGTTGTTTGTTTGGCCTTCTTTAACGTGAACACAGAGCAACGGATCGACGTGATTTTTTGCACAGGGATAGCTGGAGGGCCTGAGACATATAGGCTGGGATAAAAGGTATCCCAGAAATCATTCTGAATTCATTTAATGTCACATTTTATAATTTTGCACGGGCGAAGTAAGTAAGTAGTAAGTAGATTATAAATATTGAAGGTTATAAATCAATATCGATAATTCTAACACCTAGATACATAGCTCTTCATTGCTGTAGGTGTTCTTATAGCATTAATTAACTTTATGGGCCAGTATTAGTAATTGACGCAATAAAATGGCCGAACTCGTCTGTAAACGACATCGCGAGGAATCAACCCATAATCGTTACCTCAGTTATGATGGGGCTGAATAACTGTCGAATAAAATAATCTACAATTAAATGTTTCTAAGATAAGGATATTTTTCTCTGAGAAAAGGGAGGGAAAATCGTAGCAGGTTTCTGTCTCCGTGTGGGGCTAACAAAAATATACCTATAATTTAGCAACTGCCGGAGACTTCGTACGCGTTGTAATAGGAATACAAAGTTTACATCCCATTTCACCCCCTTAGGGGTTGATTTTCTAAAAAATCTTTCTAAGTGCACCTCTACACCCCCTTCAAATTTTCATATTTATATCTTCAGCAGTTTGGGCTGTGCGTTGATTGTCAGTGAAGTAGGCCATACATTGGTCCGGCATCGCACCGAAAATTTCCCATTCCGGCCGCCGGGTGATCTAAGCGGACCGTTCGTTAAATTATTACAAGTTTATAAGACACCAATTCAACTCGCTAAATTTAGACATAGTTTCCGGTGGTAGTTAGTCATTTTTTAAAGATTTGGATCAATTTCAATGAAAGCTAGCAATGTTATTTTATTCTTTTTTACTTCGAATTTTAAGTTATTAACCGAACTTCAAAAGAAGGAGGAATTTCTCAATTCGTCGGAATCTTTTTTTTATGTAGATATGTTCCCGGTTACTTGAAGACGCCTGGACCGATTTGGATTTTTTTTTGTTTGAAAGGGTGGTACCATGGTCATGAGGTCAGGATCTGATGATGGGATCCTGGAGAAATCGTAAACTCTTCAAATTTTATAGGCACACTTGAAGCGATTTGGGTTTTTTTATAGTGACTTGTGCATTTGCTTTCGGAAAGCCCATTTTGGTTTTGAAGGCGGTTTTTTTCTTCATCAGAAGTGGTTGTTTAAAAAACTAATATGAATATTTTTGTTTTCTATGCAGCAGTTTTATAAAAATCTAAGTTTTTCCGATAGACGACATAATGACGTCATAATTTAAGTAAAGTAGCTTTTCTGTCCCGTGGTACACTATCAGTTAGACAAATGAATTGAGAAACGGGGCAGAATGGCGCTTTTACAAAAATTATGACGTCACTTTGTCGTTTGTCCGTAAAACTTGAAAAAAATATTATAAAAAACTATATTGATCGAAGGCAGTATTAAAAGTACACACAATAGCTGAGCATGTATAAAAGGTACGATGAATATAAAAGAAGCGAAGAAGGTATGTCAGGATCGTAGCAAATGGCATTCAATTGTCTCTGCCTACCCACTTGGTATATAGAGTGCTACGCCGCTTACGTATTTATCTTAGTGAAAATTTTCCATTTCGCAAGTTCTAGACCAAATTTCACTGCAAATATAGGTTCTCTAGTATTATCTAATAATCGATATCAACCAGCCTTGTTCCACACATTGTGTCATACAATAACACAAAGTTACAGTTAATTTCTCCAAGTTTAGATGTCGGTAATTAACACACTGATTGTAAAGTACGAAGTAACATAAACCCGGTTTAACGTCGGAATTAACGATTGGATCGTGATCCAGATAAGATTTTATACAATGTAGATTACGGCTGTAATATAGATGTGGTTATGTATGCTGTTTTACTTAGTTGCTATACTTTAAGTTAAATGTAGGTCAGAATGGGCAGAAGAGTGTCTTTTTATTGCGTCTTTACAAAGTGATTGATTTTAGTAGAAACTTCACTGCTATAAATCCTTTTTATTACAAAAAAATGGCCAAGAGCGAATCGAATTCGCGTTGAGAGGGTTTCGTGCCTTTTTTCGTGAGAACTTTAAGACATGATTTTCCGTTTACTTTTTTCTGTAAACTATGAGCGAAGCCCTATATTTCCTATTGTTTTTAATGTTTGACGCAATAGAAAAATATGTTTTTATTTCTTATAACGAACCATTTCATTTAATATGTCACATGAAAATGTCACCTGGGGCCGGTAACGCAGTTAGAAGTGGCTAACCCCCGGCTTCGCCCCGGGAAAATATCGGTTTCTAACAATTTCATTTGAATATCTACACAATACGTAATTTGTATTGTAACAATAATTAATTTAATTTTTGCGTGAAAAGGGCACAGACAGACGCGGCGCGGGACTCTGTTTTATAATATCTAGTCATAGTGATTTATCTCAAAGTTACAGTGATTATTTTGTGCAAAGTTTCTAGTTCATACGCGCGATTTAAGGAGCTATATTTTCCCCCTAGGTACACATAGAATCGCTGCAGTCGCAAAAAAAACATTCTTCTACAGTTTCCAGGAAACTTTCCTCTTACCTTTAACAACAAATAAGACTAGACATTCTCCCATATTTTACCTTCCCATCTCGTTTTAATAACACCGTGGCTGTAACGCAGTTCAACAGGCTATTAAGCAATATTTTCATGAAAAGAAAATACAAAGAAGAAGAAAGAAAATCAGCCTGCAGCTAAATCCATACGGTTCGGAACGCACGCTTGTTTTGTTAGGAGGGTCCATTTAACTCGCAGATGTCTTGATATCGTTTCTACTGGTGCTTTTGTTCAAGAAAATGCGCGTTAGCAATTTTATATCCATTTTTTATTTCCTCGCCCGTAAGAGAATCCCAGATAAAATACGACGGCAGGTAGTCGCAGAGGCGCTCGGGACGTGCTGTAATACACGACAGCTCCTTTATTTATGTGCTCAATATTTTACAAACCATAAAACTTCTACTCAACGGGAAAGTACAGAAAGATTCACCTTACTAAATTATTATTTTAAAAAATACCTGTCATTTTGTTTAATATATTTTCCATTCTGAAATTCCCAAATTGCTACTGTATTTCAAAAGTATCTTTTTAGGGTTCTAGTTAAAAATAAATATCTATTGGTTTCTTGATTTCGATTCTGCGGCTAATGTCGATGGCATGTCGTTCTACATTGAAACCACTTTGTAACCACATCCTAAACTTTCTTGTCAAACAGAAAACCATAGTAAAAACTGTATTAATTGATCTGAGGTAAAAACGGCATAGACATTTTGACAGAGACTTAGTGAATGCCAAAACAAGCAATTGTCGAGTCGATAACCATAGTTTTTAATATAGATAACATAGAGATAATCGAGTTTCGGGAGCTGAATCCGTGAAGAAAGAAAAAAAAAATAACCACAAGAAAACCGTAGATAGAAAATAGGGCCGCTGTAACCACCAATCAATTATTTCAGTAAGTATTCTAAGAAATAATAATTAAATGTTGTTCGCATCACTTCAGAACGGTTGGACCGATTTTGCATTTTTTTAACGTTCATAATAATTTAATAATTGAAAGAAAAATTGAAAAAGTTGCCCGAAAATTTTGAAAATTCGGAAAAAAAATTTTTATGGGATGTTTGTATGTTCATAATTGTCTTAATAATTGAAAATAAAATTGAAAAAGTTGCCCGGAAATTTTGAAAATTCGGAAAAAAAAATTGAATGAACTCATAATGTAAGATGAAATTCGGACAGAAAGTTAGTCTTGAATAATTGTTCGAAACTGCTCAAAGATACGCAGTCACAAAACTATTCTCATTAAATTATCAATTAACATCTATGCATCATTTCATCACGTGATGGTACGAAATATTTAGTTCCGAAATTCTGAAAATTATTTTATCTTCTTCTTCTTCTTCTTTTTTATTATGGCTCCACCAATGTTCATCGGTGATTTGCCAATGTCAAGTATTATAGCCTTTATAGTGTTTATAGCCGATAAATCGGTATTTAAGATAATCCCGCCGACCGTGATATGTCTTATTAATCACAACCATCACAGCGCGAACAGGATTAAACTGGATTCCACATCACGCCACGACGAAAACGCGTGCGTATGTCGCCATGACCGGATGTGGAATCCAAATTATTTTATTTATTTCTATTTAAAAAGTGACAACTATTAGTCAAGCGTCAGGATTATCACGCTATAAGCAATGTCACTGGCCACGCCATAAACATTAAATACCCTGATGAAAACCATAAAGAGATGAGAAAACTCAATTTAAAAACATAACAATGAAAATACAGGAAAACAAAAACGCATTAGTCGGATTTAATTCAATAAGTACAATAATAAAACATCCGTAAATGATAAAATGCCATCCCATTAGGTTCCCAACATATAATATTGTCCCAAAAATATAATGTGTGAATAATACAGACCTTCCTTTCAATAAGGGTCGCGCCTTTTTGTACGCGTCTGTTCAGAAAATAGATATCCACCCTTTTGCCAGATTAAATTATGGACTTTATTCTGGGCTCACTTCCGTAAGGCGTTAAGTACGCGATATAACAGGCGAAATATTTTTATGTGACATATTGCCTCATGCTTACTTTAAAAGTACTTTGATATTGAAATGGGTTTACAAAAATTTTAATATACTTACATAAATAAGCTTATAACTACTTATCTATTAGAGATAGATGTATGCTACAGATGACTATTTTGTAGAATATTTTATTCTACACAATTCTTTACTACATCATTTTGTTATATCTCTTACGGATTAGACATCATATGCCATGAAAACTCGCTGGAGCTAACCTTTTCCCCCGATTTACTTATAGTGTTATTGCTTAGCTCCTAAACATGATAGGACCATGTTTATTACTCGTATACCTTCCTTGTGAATTAACCTATCTACTCGTGGAAACCGCATGAAAATCCGTTAAGTAGTTATTGCGTTAAAAGGTCACAGACAAACAGACAGACAGACTTTTGCCTTAATCTAAAACTACATCAAGGACTCGACGCAAATATTATCTATACAAATATTTTGATCGAGTTGAGATTCAAACCTGAGATCCATTGCATTTTGAGTAAAAAAAAAACACACACCATTAAACTTAATTTTTTAAAAATTCATTTTTTCATTTCTTACGATTTTAGATTAGAAAACATACAGAAATGGAGTACAAAAGAAAATGTTAATATTTGAAAAAAGGCCGAACAAAACCTTTCACTGAGCCCGATACGTCACACTTTTCTCGCAAGACAAAAAGTTTCTAACGGGATGGATACAGTAGAATTGGCAATAGCCTCTCTCCACTGAGCTAGGATCCTCGATAGCTCTCAAAAAGAATTCTCTGGGGAGAAAAATTAGATTTGTGAAACTAGAACGTGTTGGTACGAAAGGAAATATCGGACTGGATCGCTAGTTACAAGTAATCCGTGTGCATTAGCTACGAGTGGTAGAACACGCTGGTGGTAATTGGGTTTGTACTACTTTGTGTTTAACTAAATAGTTAAGGCTTTTATAGTAAGAATATTTTATATGTGGGTTATGAAATTTAAACACCATCACGGCCTTTATAGCTTACGGTGTGGCCAGAGGCACCAGTAACCGTGTCCACTTTCAGCCAGTTGTCCACATTGAACAGAACAGGTGGCAAGCCTGTTGCTACACTTAATGGACCTAGATGTTAGAAGAAGTGCGGACATCGGCTTTACGTGCCCTGCGAAGCACGAGGAGTCGATTAAAGCATATTCTTAGAGAAAATTGGTGCTTTTTTTTGAACGATTGTTAATTGAACCCGGTTTCAAGACAACGGTCTACCAATTAGACTATCGACTCCTGCTCAATAGAAAGTGATGAAACTTTTAGGAATATCCTAAGCTGCTAAAAATATACTTAACTTATTTATTATACCTAATAAAAAAAATCACGGGTTGCCTTATAGCTCCCGGGAACCGTTACCGGCCCCTAGGGTACCCAGCGGAAGACAAAGTACCTATTCCTCACTTAGCCGAAGATTTTTTATTATAAAAAACCCATTGGTACATGGTCGAATGTGGTAATCGATGTAGTTCATAATATTAGAAAAATTGTTGCTTGTGGATGTCTAAGTAATTTTAGCATTGCCTTTTTGTATTTTAAGCATAAATAAATCTACCTAATAAACCTATGGTTTTATCAGGTTATAACTAATTTAATTGAAAAATCAGAACCTTTGCATTTTAACACAAACTTTATTACGTGTTTCAAAATTCCTTTCAAGACGCTAAAATAAAAATAACATTAAAGAATCCTAACGATGGAAAATGCCCGTATAGAAAAATATTTTCAGTGGGTAGGCAGCATTCAACGAAGTTGTTAATGCAAACTAAGCCGACGAAAGAGGATTTCGGCCGCTCTGATTAAAAAGGACCCTCGCAAGTGTACTACAAATTGAATTCACGAAACGGCGAAAAAACAAGGATAAATTCAGGACACGAAAAATCGTTGTACTGCAACACTTTCTAGACAAAAATTGATAATGTAAATCTGTTAATTAATTCAGGATTATAAAGAACAAAATTATGACTACAATCAACGTATTTCATGATTTCCGTTCAGAAAGATTGGATTGGAACCTATGGTCAATAAGATCATTCAAATTAATTTATTCGTTGTGATATGATTACGTAACAAACAAGTGTAGAACAAAATCCTCAGTATAATATTATTATTTTTAAATTTTATTTTAATCAAATCAAGAGATGATGGAAGGAGACCGGACGGGATGTCAATGATACCCTGGAGATGCGGTCAAGCCGTGGTATAGGACGCTTCCATGTCACCTTCATACCTTCAGGGTTCGTCATGTCGGGCTGGTACAGCTACCTCTGAAGCGGAAGCGAACAAAATTAGGAAATATGGCAACATCTTACAAAATTACGAATTCGTCGCTTTTGTTACTGAAACGATGGGACCGTTTACAAAGCTTTAGCTATCGTAGATCGTTTGTAGATATTACATGTAACCCAGGAGCTGGTGTGTTCTTCAAGCAACGTATAAGGTTAGCCATCCAATGGAGGAACGCAGCTAGCGTCTTGGGTGCTATGCCGCAGGACTATCTGGAGGATTTTTATAAATAATTTCTAGATTTTAATTTTATTAAGTAGGTACTATTGGTTTTAGACTTTTATTTGATGTTTAGGTTTAATTTTAAGATTTTTTCATATACTTAATAAACGTTCTGCAAAAAATAAAAAAACATTTTATTCAAAATAGGAAGAAAAACGATGAAAAGAACGTCAACACAACTCTACACCTACTATCTTAATTATTGGAATTTGAAACAACTAAACGAATAATTCAAAACTATTTCGTTCATAATTTCGCTGCAAGAGCCTACCTTACTTTTTTCAAATATATATACTATTTTATCTCTAATATGATGATAATGCAGATTAGAAATTGCAACTAAGTGTTGACATTACTCATAATAAAGGAACTAATTGCAATCTTTATCTTGTAGTCACCTCTTATGACAGTTTATATTTTTTATAGAGTTTTATTACTGCTGGACGTAGGCCTTCTCAGCATTGCGCCACTTCTCCCTATCCTCCTCAGTTCTCATCCACGGTCTCTTTTCACGATATCGTCACTCCATCTCGCTGGTGGTCTGCCGACACTTCAATGTCTCTACTCAGTAACCCTTAAGTAACTCAGTCTACCATCATGTCTTCGAGCTACTCGTACGGTACGTGTCCCACCCACCTCCATTTATATTAATACTTATATTTATTTACAGACAACAGTATAAAAAAACCTTAAAATTTATTTAAATATAAATGTTACTTTACATGTTTGTTTCAATGGCACTAGGACTGAACGGATTTGGATTTAATTATTGAAATAAATAGTGTTTTTAAAATAATTGCTGTAATAACGGGAAGGATTATTTCTATGTTCCATTTCCACGCGGGTGAAACCGAGGGAGAAACCTAGTATTAAATAAACCATATTCACATTAAAATTTACGCAATCCAATTTAAAATCAGATTCCAGGATTTCCCCCTTTAATACTTTTTAATCGCATTACGTTGCATACCACAACGAGTATTTAACGAATACGCTAACTGACGCGTGCTGGCAAGTCATAATTGCACTGAAATGATTAAAAAGCAATTTAAACAGACCACAGGAGTTAATTCTCTGTATTAAATGTTATATAGAAATGATTAGTCAGGAAATAGGCAAAATATTGTTCGGAAACTATAAATCTGGAAGTTTTCCTATTAAATATTATAATAATATTTTCGATTAAAGGCGGCAAGATATTAAAATTTGTCAAAATATTTTGTTTTTTTTTTTAATTAATTTACTTTAACAATATTACAATATTGATACAGAAAAATTATTTGAATAAAAATAAAATATCTAGAGAATTTAGTTTTGTGCCCATGTATACTTACATATAGTAGGTACCTGCATATTTCCACACCACAATATTTTATGCAACTCAATAGAAACTAAAATCCTTTGTACAATTTTTTTGAACTTAATTATGATTCTGGATTCTTTTAATACACGAGCACGTTACGTGAGAAACTTCGTTTGCTTTGCAAATACTTAAAAACTTTTGTAAAGCAAAAGGAGATTCAGAGTCGAGCTAGATGCTTTTACGACCGTTTTATCGCGTTGAAATTTCTACCTAGACGCTGATTGTGGTAAAAAAAACCTCAAAATTTTCTTCAAAAGGAGTTGCAGTCGTAAAGTGCAAAAAGTATGCGACTGCCGCGGTCTGAATTTGCAGTTTTGAAAGGGTATTCACTAAATTCAAGCCTCTTTCTCTCCATAACCGGGGAATACTAGGAGCTCGTTTCTTCTAAGATTTCTGCTTCCTTCCTTAATAATTTCTTTTGAAAGGATTTAAAGCGGATATAGTATTACTTGGAAAATATTTAAAAATAACTTACTTAATTAATACAGAGGGCTTATTTTTGACTTAAATTTTCACTTCGCTGTACTGGAATCTTATTTCAAAATTCATAGAATTTTCAATCGAGATGTTGGGATTGTTCAAAAAAACATCGGCTGCGGGCTGAACGAGGAAAACTTATCTTCAGCTGGATACCCTGAAATTGGTAACACGGAACCGGAACCCTTGAAGGTCCATAAAGAAAATCTGAACTGAGGCTATTGAAACCAAAGAAATATGTAGAAACAAAAAATAAAAAGGGGGTCGTTTACCTAACAGACTAAATAAAGTGTTGCGAACCACTGCGAGGGTGAGATAAAGAAATTAGACGATGTTTTATTGGTCTATTTAGATACAATAAGTACGACTTGACAAATTGGTATATAGATCGACATAATAATGTAAGAGTGTAAAAGACGTTTTAACATCTTAGCACAAAAAGGCCGCTTTTGGTGTGTAAAAACTCGCAGCAAAATCGCCTTTTGCAGCGGCGTGAGTAAAAGTGATTCAAATTTAAAGAAAAGAAAATTGAAAGAAATAAACAAGGCTATTGTTCGTTCAGAAACTCATTTTGGTTTAGAAATTTAACTCATAGGCATAAAATTCTGTATTTATTGAAATTTAAGTTTATAAATAAATTGTGCTATTGCCTTTTTAAGAACGAAATATTTTACGCTCGTGATTCAATTCTAGACTAACTACTACGCTAGTTCGTGATTTAAAGTCAGCACTCGCAAGAAAAAAAAAACTATTCTAAACCCAATGAAAAAGTTCGTCACATCCAGAAACCCTTTTTTAAGCTTTAACAAAATCTATACTTAGACATTTTGAATGCTATACGATATTAGTTTCACAAAACTTAATTTGGCGTCTCCATCATTTGTACTACACACACGACGCTCGAGTATTTTTTTAAATAATTATCTTTTAAAATTTGTTACCCATAAACATCGGGACAGGTGACACTAAATAAAAGCTTGTATATAATTAAAATATATTTTGTAATTTATAAATAAATATCTTTTAAAAATTTTGTTTTGAAATATTACCTTCATGAATATACTTACTTATGATCAGTAGGACAATTTGCACGATTTGTCCAACTAGTTATACTAGATGGAATAAGCGGAATATTTTACAATAAAATCTTAAGATAAAATTAATTATAAGAAAATATCTAATGTTTTCTAAAAGAAAAGTGCTAAAGAACGAAAAACGAGCATTCAGTTACTCAAATAAGCTCTATTTGTTGTTAAAGAAATGTAGAAAGTTAACTGTACTAACTTAGACAAATTGCTAGCTAGTGTAACGTATGCTGCGATTTTCTCAATCCAATCTTTCGTGTTTGGTAAAACATTTTTAAATAAAAATTAATAGCTGTTCGTTGGTAAGCGCATCACTTGAGAACAGCTGGACTGATTCAGCACAATTTTAATTTTAAATATTCGTAATAGTCGTAAGGATGTAGGGAAAGAAAAAATGGAAAAGTTGCTCGAAAAATTGGAAAATTCGGGAAAATATAAAAATGAAAAATTAACCTGATTATTTGTTACATTATTATTATTTTTTAAGGATAATATAAGGGACTGGTAAAGTCGGTACTAAATCATAGTATGATGTCAATGACATAAAAGCATAAGAGAGTGACAAAATATTTGTTAAAAGGTAGATATGACTTTAATGCTTCTATTTACAAAACTTTAACCCCAGTTTAGTCTATTAAAATATAATAACCCATTAATTTAAATAGGTACTTAAATGTATTCGTAGAGTTATAGAAATGCATTTAAAGTCTTTGAGTTGAGTACAAAGACCTCTTTTTACATGAATATAAAATGAAAAGCAATTTTGTTTAACCTTTGTGAGGTGTTTCTAGTGGTTACTAACCTTTGTATGAGCTTTGAATAAAATAATAGTGAAGTTTTAAGACATTGACTTCAATATGTGAAAAGGCATCGCTCCATAGCTACTTTTATATCTTGCAACGTGGCCAGAAATATCTTTTAATTTCACAAGAAATTAAAAACTTTGGTTGCTTTTTGTGTCGATTCACGACAATATAATTTAGTTTAACACATCTCACTGTAATTTGAGGGTTATGGACCGTGTAGCTCCCGCACCCGTGTCTATACAAACATTTTTCACCTTGTCAATAACATACTGAAATTTCGTTGAAATTCGATAATTATCGGGGAGATGTAGTGCAGTACACACAGCCCTCGTTAGCGCATTGAACTCAGTAAACCGCGCGGCTTATTTTGTAGATATCTCCTAAAAAGTTGTTAGAGAGATACACTGCAAAAAGATTCGATAAGATAACCAAGGATAAAATAAGATAGGTCAAGATTTCACAAAAAATCGGTCTTGCGTAAATACACAAAACGGACATTATGATCTTCTAGTATTATCCAAAAATTATTAGAAATAGCAAGTTGTAGTTGTTTTTATAAAGTAAGTGAAATTATCTATATAGGATAAATACGAGAAAATGGTACACTAGTAAATATATTAAGAGAAAATTGTTTGAAAATACGCGTGAAATTGATGGCTATCCAGCTCATCATAAAACTTATGTATGACTGATTTTCATTTTTGAAACTAAGACATTTAGTTATTGCGTAATTAAAGAAGTCATGAAGCATGTAATTTGTATGGGACATTTTGCATCATATAAATTGTGGTGTCTCATACCTACATTATTTTAAAAAGAAAAATAAACTGATCGCTTTAAAGTTTTCGATGGTAAACTTTGTATGACATTAATAAGTTGGCTTCTGTCGGGTCTCTTACTCCCAGTACGGCATGCACTCTTGAACTCGTAACTAGTTAGTCGTTATACGAACTGCTCTCGAACCAATTACAAAGTGTAACATCAAACTTCACTGCGTCCTGCACTTATTAGGTTATGTCGCTAGATTTTCACTACTATGTACTAAACAGGCACTAAGTTTGAGAACCACTAAACGATTTTGAATGGTTTTTTCACTGTTATGGTCGGCTTATCTTGAAGTTTCATTAGTAAATTATGTGCTGCATAGTGCGTAGAAATAGAACCAAGAATATATTTGAATTTGAATTTGAATAAAAAATAGCCTATCCACAGGACATAGGCCAACAATCCTCCAAGTTTCATCAAATTAAGTTTAAGTGTGATTGAGCAACACACAAACATCCAAACATCCAAACGTTCTCATTTATAATATTAGGATAATATTGAAATAAAATGTGTTAGAACTTATTCTGATATTTACAAAAAAGAGGTATGTCCGGATAGTAGAAAATAGCATTCAATTGTCTGTGCATACCCCTCTTGGGATAAAAGGCATGATAATAGATAGATTCTGTTAAATAAATTACTTTACCTGTGGAAAATTTTACAGATACTGTTATTGGCCACATAGAAAGTCCGTGTGTTTGTTTTTACTGGCCAGGAAACTGATATGTCTCATGAGTTTTATTTGTGTCAAATGAGGCAGTTAAATAATACGAGTCTTCCTATAATAAAATTATTATTTCAATAGTTGGAATATTCTTTATTTATCAAAGAAACTAAAGAAATAAACTCATTTGCATGCACTTTAAAAACCATAAACATTTAATACTAAACAAGATAACCAAAAAGAAGGCACAAGGCCAAATGGGTTGAAATAATTGTATTTTTTCTCAGCAATTTTCCTCTTGCTTCCACTGACAGTGTTTAAGTATTCTCGGCTGAGTACACGCTTAAGGCTGCAGACACCCTTCTAGTCACCAAAGTGTATCGTTATAGAGTAATTTAGATTCTATCTGAGGGTAAGCCCTCTTAAAAGTCCGATGTATCTCGAGCAGCTCACATAAATGAGACTGCACCTTGCCGAAATTAAACGGAATAGGAAAAGACATATCACTGGATAGCGTAATTGGTACAAAAATGCTGAGCACTTCATTTAAAAATAACATATACCTATGCTACTGCTAAAGAAGTGACAGATCTTTGCCACCTGTTCTGTTTATTATGGATAACTGGTTAAAATTGGACACTGTTACTAGTGTCTCTGAACACAAGGTATAAAGGTGATGATGTGTTTGTGTGTGTATATGACACATTTTTTATTTACAACCCTTTGATGCGGCAATTTGAATTAATTAATAAATTTACCAAAGGATTTTTCAGTAATACGTTTTAATGAATAAAAACTTCAGAGAAATTAGAAATTTGGAAATGTTTGATATTTTGAGTTTGATTATGCATTGTAAGTAGGAAATATCCCCTTATTTACAAATACACAGAAATACAAACCAAGAGATTTGTAAAATCTAAATTGATAATTTGTAAATATATTATTCAGTGTCGGCAATATTTTCATAAGTTACGTCATTAATTTATCGAATCGTTTTTAATACGAAAGCTTTTCAAGTAGTAAACCAAGAAAATCCCTTTCAAATAAAGGCATGACCGTTTGAATATCTTGTGTTTATTGAAGAAGATAATGAGTAAACTTTTCTTTTAAGATAAAGGTACTGGTATTTAATAAAACCGTTGGTAACTTTAGTAATCTAGTTGAGTTGTTGTTTACAATTTACCCTTTCATCATAATTAGAAATTATAATAATAACGATGAAACCATTTAACATATCATAATAAACAAAGACAAAGTTAATTCTGATGTTATCAATAATCTGTGAAATTACTAGGAAATAAAATAACTTCAGACCCACCTTACCCTATTTATCGATCTATATATTATCACGCCTGTTATTCCAAGAGGGGTAGGCAGACACAATCAAATGCCATTTGCTACGATCCTGACATCATACTTTTAATATTGCCTCCGATCAATAATTTTTTTATATGTTCATAAGTATACCTAGTTCGTCCTCTGTCACCATTTCCTTTCACTTCTGCCATATATTTTTTTTAATTCAATCTTTCTTCCTTCACGCTTACATGTGTCTTAACCAGCTTACCTACTTTTATTTATTTTAGTAACAATATCATCTTTCACTCCTCGTTTTAAAGTTCTAAAAATAATAATAATCGATTTTTAAAATACTGTATTGAGAAACCTATAAAACTATGACAAATATTTTGGTATTGTATTTAAACTACCAATGAAGCAATAATCTCGGGTTCGAGTCCCGCGTCTATCAATGTTTTTTTTTTAGGAAAAATGTAAGTAGGTATATACATACATAATTTGAGGTATTGTGCAAGTTTAGATCACGTATTACTGTTTCTTTTTCCAGTTTGTTGTTTGTATTTGCCTTTTATTGCTTATTTTTATGTTATTTATGTGTTTAAAAAGTATATATAGGTATATATTTTTCTATTTATATAGTAAATACCTACATTAATAAGGCATCCATATCTATACTAAAATCTCTGATTTCAAATATAATTCTAGGTAATAATTATGGCTTGGTCTAGTTAAATGATAGAATTAACATATCTATATCACATTAATATGTAAATTCTGTTGGTCGATCGCATCTAATGACAAGGTATTGTATACATTACAACACGAGTCTAAAAGCTCGTATCTACTAACCACGGAGTATTCTAATAGGTACAGAGGTAGAACTGAGCTGGCCTAGCAAAAATGACATATCTTGATGGATTGTTAATGTTGTCACGATATCCTGACGTTTAATTAATATTATCTATCTATCATTACGCCTTTTATCCCAAGATGTACATGTTCGGCTATTTCCATCGATCAATACATTCAATAAAAGTACACCTAGCCAGCATTTCCTTTTACTTCAGCCATATAAATCTTTTTAGTCAATCTTTCATCCTTAATTCTTTCAATGTGTCCATTTTAATATTATTTTGATTTGATTATGAATCCGTAATAACACCCTAAAATCCTTACCTAAGTCTATGTCTAGGGTAAAGCATCCTACATATGCTACGGTCATAGGGTTTGAGTTTACTTAGGCCAACCCTACCTTTTGACATTGCCTAGACAATTAATTTCCAGGGCGTTTACTGAATTCCTTAATAGTATTAACATAGTGAGTAATCTACCCCGTGGTTACAGGGTTCAATCCAGGCTTTCTTTAAGAATAACTGCTTTAATTGACTTCTCGTCTTCAGAGGGCACGTAAAGACAAGCATCCGCACTTTTTCGAGGAACAAATAGATACTTCTTTGTAAGAAATGGTATCGACATACCTGCCACTTATTAAGAGTCGATTAGTTGTTAGCAAATGCACGCGCGATCGAGTTTGTTCCTTCGTCACAGCTAGTAAAAAGTTGGTCCTTTTTTAATTGTATTAAAAATTCAAATCATATAATAACTAATTAAACGTAAGTTCAGTTATTATTGCGGTTTATTGAATATAATATGTATAAACAATATTTTGGGTAACGTCACTAACTATAGGACTATTATTTTTTAAATGTATGTTGTAGTAATGTTTATTGCCCAGAATAAAATAAAATAAAATTCGTAATTTTAGATGTAACTTTGGATTTTTTCTGAATTGTCGATACAGCAAATATTTATGCAAATCAATGTGAAGCAGTATCGACCCTTAATGTTGAATTTTACAACAATTTATTTCAATTTCCAGAATATAATTTTGTTAGTCTACCTCCCCGCAACGTAATACGCAAATTAATATTAATCCACAATTTGTGCAGCACGTGGTGCAACTCCCAGCTATAGTCCTAACTTTCCAGACAACTCCCAAATTGGATAAACACGTGCGAGACAGGGTCTTGTGCACGCCAAGTCTTGCGTATTTTACTACCAAAACAACGTTCATACTGCAAATTTCTTATAACAAGTAGCAGGTGCGTGCTGATATCTACCGATAATCTACCTTGCCTACGCAGACTTCCAATCCATGTACAAGATTTATCTATTAAGAAATCTAAATTATTTATTAAAAGTAAACTTTTGTCCAAGGCATATTACAATATAGATGATTTTTTAAAGGACGGTAAAGCTTGGGACTAAATTGTTATAAATGTAATTTTATTTTATTTATTTTGGTTTGACGTTGATAAGCAATCCATGGATTTTACATCAATAAAGATTATTTGATTTGATTTGAAGACTTCATCACCAGTAACACGGTTCCAGGAACTGTACAAAATGATATTACGATTGTTGCAGATACCTTGCATTATAGTAAAGCCATTCCGATTCCGGCTTCACCTGTGGATATTTTCGAAGAAAATAAAATCCAGCCTATATTACTCAGGGATATCGTATCATTCTATTAGTATTATTTTTAGAATCGGTTCAGTAGCTTAAAAGATTACTTCTTACATCCAAACTTTCAAACTTAACCTCTATATTATGATATTCATAGAGATAATAATTTAGCTATAAATAAAGTTACACCTCCTTTATAAGTACGTAGTATTGTTAGTATTATTATTCATTCAGCTGCGTCATTAGTTCGCCGTGGTAATGTATCTGTTCTGGCAAGAGACCAGATGAAATGACTCCGATTCCCTGGGGGGATGGGTCGATACATGCGTGGACACATTAGCCCCGTCTCATCTCAGGGAAGCATAAGCAATGCTGCAGAAATCTATCTATTATTCTATTAAACGGCGTCTATTAGCGACACATTATTATTTCTACTACAATTTCACGAAAGAACTATTCATCATCACACCTTTTATCCCAGGACGGGTAGTCAGAGACAATCGAATGCCATTTCCTGACATACCTCTTTCGCTTCTTTTATATTCATCATACCTTTCATACATGCTCGGTGATTGTGTGTACTTTTAATTTTGCCATCGGTCAATACCTACATTTTATATGTTTAATAAAAGTACACCTAGGTTGTCCTCTGCCAGTATTTCCTTTCACTTCAGCCAAATAAACCCTTTTAGTCAATCTTTCATTCTTACATTTTTTTTTCAAATAGTATTTTTTCATCCCGGCTCAGCCTAATTGATTTGTTGACATTTATGGACACCTACTGCTCCACTCCTTTGGGTCGCAGGGTGATGTTATATAGCCTTTAAACTTTCTTAATAATTTGTCTATTAAATCACATCGGAATGGTAGTTCCTAAGATTACCGCGTTCAAACATACAAATAAAATTAGAAATAGATTGGTTAAAAGTTGATGGCGTTTGCTTTCCAGACGAAGGCCTTTCGTTTAATTAAATAATTCTCGCAAAAATAAAAGGCACATCTGCTTGTTACAGCTTTCCGCAAGAAAACGAGACAAATTCCAGTAAAGCAATTCATTCTCATTAGCTGAATAGACGACACCGGGCGCACTGAAATTTCATAACGTCCTGAAATCACTTGCCATGCACTTGGTCGACCGACACTTTCATTTCTTACAGAAATTAGCCATTATATTCGGTTTTTATAAACAATTTTAGGGTTTATATACATAATTCGTACAAGATTGCAAATTGTATGTGTGTCCACAAAGCATTCTTAATTTAACCGCATAATAAAGTTTTTATTTTTTAACCATGACTTTGTTGGCTGTTTGGCGAAGTTACCCGTGCTTTATCTGTCACGCGGAAAAAAAACAAAACATTTTCATAAATATTTGTTAACATTTTCGCCGTATTGTGGTTAATTATCAAAAATTTGACTCTATGAAGTTTATTTTTTTTTCACAAGTGTGTTGAAAAACGTCGTATGAAACGCGTGTGCATTGGTCATTACATACTCAACATTCCTATCGCTGTTAACATTGCTAACACTGCTAATACCGCCTCGTACATAATGACGAACACAGGACCCTTGTATCATAATATACTATTACTTTCGCTTTTATAATATTACTTAGTAGTTTATAAACAGTTTCCAAGATATTAAGGTTTCATCGGAGCCTGTGCAGGACATGCAACCTGTTAGTTCTAACTACGCTGAATTGAAATTTGATACAGGTACCTCGACCATTAGTTTTCCCTTGGTTTTGTCCACATAATGAGATATGCAGTATGCATTTTTCCATAAGCACGCTGATAGCTGCTACGAAAGGGCATATCCCCTGCTATGTAGCTTATCTATTTTGCTTCTCATAAGGAGACGCCACATAACTTTAGTCCCATGCTTCGAATGTCTTAGTTTCGAACTTTAAATTGCTTTAGATAGACAAATATATATTTGACACAGTATGAATTTGAAAAGAATATGAATATCAGTTACACCTAAGTTTTAATAAGCCCTGAAAGTTATCAATTTCACGCGTATTTTCAACCGATTTTACGACTCATAGTTCGTATTTACTATCGTATTTATTCTATAGATACTTTCACATACTTTAAGAGCATTTATATGTCCGTTTTGTGTATTTTTGCAAGACCGATTTTTGTGAAATCGTTCTTTCTTATGTTTCTGATACGTAAATCCTAGCCTATTATCATTGGTTATTTTATCAATTTTTTTAGTTTATCTCTCTAATAACATTTTAAAGAGATATCGACAAAATAAGCCGCGCTAACAAGCTTGCTCTTAAGAGACCCAACAGGTTTTCTTATTATCTACTGATTATTGTTCTTTATAATTTTAGATACATTATTTATTAATATTATGTTGGCATTAAGAAATATATAAATATAGAGATCCCAATTTTCTCAGGGACGTTAGTTAAGAAAAATAAGAAAAATTCCACTATTTCCCCGATAAAGTAATTTATTTTTCCGACTTGTTGGGAGTTTCTTAAGCTATAAATTTGTGTCGAGTCAGCACAGGTGGCGGACCAACGAAGCTATGTTACTAATTAAGGTTGCTACGTTCATCGTGGTACACTAAATTTCGCATAATCCTACTGTTTTGAGACGCTTTGGAAGTGTATTTAAGAATACCAGTATTATGCTTGTGTATTCAAAAAGCGACCCAGGCCGGCTTCCCAGAACTTTGTACCCACGCGAGTTGGAGGCAACCTATTCCTCGATTTGATTCACTAATAATATCTATTAAATGCAGAGTCAGGGGTATTACAGCATGCCCACCTTAGGGAGTTTATTTCACGTATTGTGTCATAAAGAAAAGAACTTGTATAAGTACTTGGTACCGTAAAATCTCCTTTATTTATGATATGATATGATTTTAATGCCACAATTAGGATGTAGGTGGACATGCTCTTTTGACCGTTACTCTATAATTATTATTTTTCTTTTCTTTCTTCACGGGTTGCCTTACAGCTCCCGAAACCGTGTTACGGTTCCAAGGTACGAAGCGGAAGACCAAGCCGATGGTATTTGTGAGGCTAAAGTAGCCCACGCACTGGTCCGTTATCTTTTGGTCCGGCCGCCGTATGATCGAGATTGAAGATAGGCCATGTCAATCATACGATCTAGATCACATGCAATCTACTCACCCACACAGACACACAAGATTCGATTAAACAAAGGCGTGTGTGTGTGTGTGACAGATCGTTCCACAAATACAACGATTTGAAAACGCGGGGATTGGACGAATGTGTGGCCACCTTAACGACTGGCTAGTTCTGTTGAGGTATATTTAGATGAAAAAGCCTCTAAGAGTGTTTGTCGGATTATGTAGGTATATAAGTTTTTAATTAAAAAACCCAATGATACATGGCCGGGATCCGGAATCGAAGCCGTGGTCTGCCTAATTAATACCAGACGTCTTAACCACTCGGCCACCGACGCACCTATAACTTTACTTGAGAAATGCAGATTCAGAAAGCCATACGTCCATTTCGTTCTATATATAAGAAATACCTACCTATTGTTTATCTGAAATATATCAGTATACAATTGACCATTTTACAATTTTCACCCTCGATAGACACATGAAGTTTGTTGTTTCAAAGCAAATAGAATTGACGAGCGTGTCCGACAAAAGCAAAGGGTGCTCCAACAGGGATGTCAGAAACACATGGCGTATAGATCTAAATAAAATTTCGTAGCGAGACACCGAACTATCGGTATGAATATTGCATGAACTGACCGGATGGACAGACTTTAAAATAAACGCCCACTTTGTGTTCTATTGATAGATGGGTTAGGTTAAATTGTTCTTTTGCACAGATATATTTCCTTTATTCTGTATAAACATAAAGCTGGATCGTTTATTTATTAAAAAGCAAACAATGAAACAATATACACTGGCAGTTTTTTTTCGTTTCGCTAGAGTTAAAATCACACTACGCTCGCGTTAAGTTAGAGTTTTCCTAACTTTGTGCCGGGCGCAATAAATATGACAGATTGTACAGGCTTATTTTGTTAATTTTTTTTCTATCCACTTGAGTTTGGCGACTGGGCTTTTTTGTATCTTCTTCCTGTGACGCCGTCTACCTCCAGTCGTGCGCATGTGCTCGTAGTCTTAACACACGTGCGACAGTTCAACTAATAATCTCACAGATTGGTTGCGCCCGAACGCCGTGAAATTACGAAATTCAAGATTTTACGATATTATTGTGAAGATTTAAATAGCATTTCGGCTAAAACAAAAAGGAAAAGGTGTACAATTTTCATTCAAAATAAAAAGCAAAGGTATTCTAAATACTACCTACTGAACATTTTGCAATAAGTGTTTTGCTTAGAACATTATGTTACGGTAATATGCGAAAACTGTTTCCAATTAAAAGTAAATGAAAATGAAACTGATGATAAGGACAGTCATTCTGACTAGTATTTTATATAAATTAAACCTTAATTTTTTTTTGTTTTGTAATTTTTTTTTAATCTATGTTAGTTTGTTTCTTTTTTTTGTCATAAATAAATTATATTTTTGGTTCTTACTACGTTTAATAATCATTGAATAATATTGTAATGTTCTATTTTTTCTTATTAATTGAAAAAAAAAACCCTCTTGATACATAATCTGTCAGATGCATTGCGCCCGACCGCGTTTGATTTACCATTGCGCCCGACGGAAGAAAAAAAAGAAAGACTAATGGTTGTGACACAGGAAAATAAGACATTGGTAATGGTTAGAAATGTCTAAAGATTACAGACTATTTTTTAAATGCAAGAGAAAAATGCAATTTCACAGAGTGAGCTTTTGACATTCGGTACGCATTACACAATTTTTTTTTCCTTCTTCCTATTTCATTATGGGAGCCAAATGTTAATAATTGCCAATGATAGACGTTAATGTAACAATAGCCGATTAATCGGTAGCTAAGATGTTCCCGTCGACTGTGATATGTCTTATTAATCACTGACTAATCACAACATCATGTAACGACGGGGCGCGTGCGTTGTCCGCCATGACATGACGTAGATTCAAAAAATATTTTTTTTCATATTTCTATATTTTTCTGTATTTTCGTGAGAAATACAACAATTTAAGCAATTTGACTAGATATTGTAATATTCGGAAAGGCGTGTCAAAGTTAATTAGAGATTAGGTATAACTGATTGAACAGAACAGTGAAGAATCTTAGAGTGAGATATCTTTCAGAAACTGAGGTGTAACCATGGAAAAGCTTGTCTGTGTTGATTGTAAAAAAAGCGATTCAGTAAAATAAACAACTAAAACTGTCTGCAACATCTGCTTACAAAATTTGATGGACAAGGGTAACGGAGATCAATCGAGAGAACACAACTCCTTCAAATAAAAGATTGCTTCAGGCACTAAGTATGTGTACGAACGTATAGCATCCCTTTGAATACAAATTGTCTTACAAATGAAAGAAAAGTAGATACCTATTAGTAAAGGTTTGAATCGTTTCAAAACTAGCGATCCACCATGTCTTCACATGGATATATTAAATAGATAGAATATATCAGTAAAATAATTGTAGATTTTTTTTTCTTTTTCATGGGTTGCCTTACACGGCTTCCGGAACCGAGTTATCGGTCCCAGGCATGTCCCAGGGTACCCAGCGGAAGACCAAGTCTCCCTCTATTAGTCGATGGTATTTGTGAGGCTATACCTAACGAGTGGCCAGTTCTTTTGAGGTATATTTAGATGGAAAAGCCTCTAAGTGTTGTTTGACGGATTTTTATTATAAACTTACAAACATAACATAATTACAAACTTTACCACTTTATAATATTAGTTTAGATTGAAAATAGAGTTTATTTTTTGTGTTAAATATCTACAGTTTTTGACTTATGACCAAAAATATACGAAAAAATTATATTTACGGAGTTTGCTAGCCAAAACATATTGAAGTTGAACAATGGAGGTTGTTGGTTCAATTCTTATTTCACCCACATCTTTTGAAAATGGTGACAACTTCAGCCCCAATAATTGCACCGAAATGCTTGCACTTGTTATATTTAACTCGCAAAATACACATTACAATCAAAGGCTTTTTAGGGTTCCGTACCCAAAGGGTAAAAACGGAAACCCTATTACTAAGACTCCGCGCTGTCCATCCGTCTGTCAGTCTGTCTGTCACCAGGCTGTATCTCATGAACCGTGATAGTTAGATAGTTGAAATTTTCACAGATGATGTATTTATATTGCCGCTATAACAACGAATACTAAAAAACAGAATAAAATAAATATTTAAGGGGGCTCCCATACAACAAACGTGTTTTTTTTGCCGTTTTTATAGATAATGGTGGAACCCTTCGTGCGCGAGTCCGACTCGCACTTGGCCGGTGTTTTAAATTTCTTTTCATTGGATAATATTTAAATTACACAACTATATAAAAAACCTTAAAATTGAATCTAACTAACTAAACCAGGTCCGCGTGGAATAGTGGCAAGAATACTGGCTGAATCGTGATACTGATTCGTTAAGCGAGGTAGGAGGCATCCCTCTTGTCACCAGAGGAGATGATAGGTCGTGGAGATATATTTTTAATAAACTTTCTGGCATTAGAACGCATTGATTCTGCGTAAGGCTGTTCTCCTCTATTGATTTTATAAGTATGAAGTAAGTACGAGTCATGTAAAGAAAATTGTCGACATAAAAGAAAGACGGATAACAAGCTGAGATTGTTACAAAAGTGTATCAAAAGAAAGGCGCCAGACAAGATGGAACACAAAACACCAACAAAACTACCCCGAAATGATTAATGGACTTTGGGAGTTCTGAGGAATATTTTGTCATAATCAATTTCATGTCTGCTAAGTTCTACAATACATTGTTGAGAATTTTTTCAGGTCTTTATGTAGATTTTTCAGATTTAAAGACTCAGTAGCTGATTGGCTATAGAAGTGCTTAGCGCACACCACAACCTGCTTCGAATCCCATAGCGGAAATGTACTTTAAAAATCGGCTTTATTATGTAAGTGATCCGACACTTCATCCAAAATATCTCAATATATTCCGTTGTCGTTACGTAATAGCCTCATTCCCTTTTGACTAAATGAGGAATCCTTGTCTTCCGCCGGGTACCCTGGCCGGGAACCGTAAGGCACCCCGTGAGTGAAGTTATAAAAAACTGACATTCTCACCACTTGTAATATTGAGCCCATTTTTTTTATCTATTACCGCCGCCCCGGCTTCGCCCGTGGATATTTTCGAACGAAATAAAATATAGCCGATAGCAAAATATTATTTTAAATATTAGTTTGAGAGATTATCCTGAACATACATAAAAGTCACGCTTGTTTCCCAAAGGCGTAAGCTGGGACCACGATTTCCAACGATCATGACATATTTTTACATCATTCACTCTCATCATATTCTTCATGCATTCTCGTCGGTTTTCACGATTTTCATTTCTCTAACCTTCCACGCGATGTCCAAATTTAGAAATATTACATAACTAGAATTGGCTTGCGGTTGAACTCTCGTTTATGGTTTCTCCTTTGGGTCGTAGCGATACCTTATACCATCATCAAGAATTGAGCTATCAAATGCAAAAGTATTTTTTCAAATCCGACTGGTAGGTACAAACAAACAAACTCTTTAGCTTTATTATTAGTATAGATATAGTTTAAATATAGGTAATATTTAAAAAGAATCTCAGCGGGTGATATTAAACATATAAATTAAAACCAAAGTTAAATTTGAAATCGTTTTATTTGTTGAAATATAAAGTTGTTTACTCGAATCGGCAACTTGGCCTCGATCCCAATTTTAACTTGATTCGAATTTTAATACCTGGCAATGGATACGTATCTACTACCGTGCCAAACGTAGACATCTATACTTTACGTTAATTAAAAATATTGAACCCCGTGGTATGCTAGGCTTTGGTCTCTGGCCTGTCTCTAGTCTGTCTCTGTCCATGCTGCAAAGTGTTAATGCCATGGTGGTGTGTTTTTAAAACACTCTCAAAATACTTTTTATTTCTGAACACAGTTTCATCCAAGTCCTTTTAATCACAGTAGTGTAACTAAGTTTGATTTAAAATTTTGCGTATACAGAGTTTTTGGCAACCTACATTTCTATAGTAGATAAGAGCATACTTTATTTGTGGACTGAAGCTCTCTTTGTCTGAAACTAAAATTGGCATAATATCTAGTGTGCTTTTTTTGTCAAGTGCGTAAGTACTTTTCTTAAAAAAATAATATTTATGTGAATCGTTCTAGCTTAAAATAAACCGTAACGGTAGAAGTTGTTTAGGGTGTACTAAGAATTTAGATTAGTTATAATGTTCTATAATGCAAATTGCATAATAAAATTGTGACCAACTTCTGCCGTCATGATTTTTCCCTTCCATACAACGCATTGATTCTTACATGAAACTAGACCGATAATTTAAAAAAAAACTAAGAAAAGTACGCACTTGACCAAAAAACAAAGTATGCCAATTTCAGTTTCAGACAAAAAGACCTGAAGTCCACAAAGAAAGTATCTTCTTATTTCTTCTAGAAGAGTATATTGCTGCCATAGAGTCCCCACTTAAAATAAATACTCTGCATAATAAAAATATATCGCATTAAATGTTTCAAATACCATCGGATAAACAAGGGAGACTCTGTATACCCTGGAACTGTAACACAGTTTCGGGAGCTGTAAGGCTACCCGTGAAAAAAAGAAAAAAAAATGTTTCAAATGGAATACAACATTTTCTAACAATTGTAATCAATTTATGCAATGCAATATACATTGATGTGTTTAATAACAAAGAAATATAATGAAAAAGAAAAGTTTTTCAAAACAATGAATAACTTTAAAAGTTTTTGATACGTCGCAATTCAAAAATTTTTCAAGCTATTTCTTAAATACAATAAAACGCTATATAAATAATTTCGTTATCTCCTCCCCAGCGACTGCAAGGCGACAATTTATTTGTGCCTGTCAAGGGAGCGTCCCTTCTTAGGGGCTGCAGGAATATGACTTATTTACTGAAATTTCACGACTTGCATACTAAAGATCTCGACACCTAAACTGATATTTCAATTCTTTGAAAAACAACGTCAACTTTCATGTCTTTTGAGTTGGAGAGAAAAACGACAAGGTTTATCGGCTATGAATTTGTAATACGATTTCTTGTTCGCATATTTTTCAGGTGGAGTGTGTTATTCGCTATTTATGACTTATATTTGCAATTTACTTTGTCTATACTAATGCTAACAAAATCCGTAAATCATTTTAGTGTTATGTACATTTGGCCAATAGAAATCAAGAATTTTTATCTGGATTTGGCCAGTTGCACATAGTAAACTGGGTTTAGCTAAACTATGTTTTATCACTCTCTTACTAATCTGTCATTCAATATGAAAGACTAAGACAGAACTATGTTATATATATGGTTATACACGGTTTTGTGGTAAGGGGGACAAGTCTAATTAAGCACATTGTTAAAAAAACGCCTATATAAATAACAAGTAAAGTAGTTTTTTTAAATACAGATAGACAGATGTACATTTTTATAAAAGTCGAATACTTTTAAATAAAAATTTGGCGTACTTAAAAAAACGAATACCGATACAACCTTACAAAATAAACTTTTTATTTACTCCACCCTCAAGTATTCACGATTTTCAGAAGCGTATATACGACTGAAAAGCGTACTCGTGAACGTAATTTAAAGTTGGGATTAATTAATATGGCCTCTCCCGTATTTCCACACACGGAAATGAAGCCTACGTTTGGTAGGTTGTGACAAAAATCACGTTAGTAGATCTGCGGGGGAAGAGGCAGTCTCGAGAGCCGTCTGCTGTAAAGTATCGCTTAATGACGTGTAACGAGCGCAGTCCTTCGCATAGCAATTTTTGTATGAAATGCAGTGGAAAACTTACGTCGGCTGTGCGATATGTGAGCTTGACTTTTCGTGTTATGTTTTTTGAAAAAAAAAATGGAAGTAAAATACTTTGGTTTGCTTAAATATTAGATTTCAAATCGGTTAGATTTTTACTACTGATATCATTTATCAATATTTCTGTTTTTTGTCTTTTATTCACGTGAAAAGATATAGTTTTAGGACAGAGTGATATAGGCCACTTTTTTTCTTTCTTCATGTGTTCCGGGGTACCCAGCGGAAGACCAAGTCTCCCTCGTTTATCCGATAGTATTTGTGAGGCTATACCTAACGAGTGGCCAGTTCTGTTGAGGTATATTTAGATGGAAAGTGTGGTTTGTCAGAGTATGTACATAAGTTTTTATTTAAAAAACCCATTGGTACATGCTACTTTTTATGCCAATATCCTCTGGAATACATTCCTATGTCACATTTCAAATATTTTCACTGGCGAAGCCGAAGCGAAAAGCGATACATAAGAAGAAAATGTACAAAGAGAGAAAATAAACATAATTTGAGAAAATAATTTTGAAATAAAGATTAATTCATTTGCAAACACAAAAAAATATTTACGTAAACCTCGAAATTAGATCAGCAAATTGTCACTGAAGATATTACGTAAGTTTTTTTTATATAACGATGATTTAATCACGCCCCGGTACGTGCCTCGCACAATCTCATTATCTCGTTTCGTGCAGCTCTCTGTTGCCGAGGACTTTTTTCGTGAATTTGCATACGTAATTAATTAACTTTTTCAGGTTTTTTTTTTAAAACGAAAGGTGGATCCGAATGAGAGCACAGAAAAATATTTTAGTTTCCCACTCAAGTCAATGGAAAATGTGTTAAAAAGTTAACTTTTTAAAATCGTACGAATGAAAATATATAAAAAGACTATATATAAAAAAACGAACAAATCAAAAGTACAGGTTTTTTTAATAGACAAATTTATTTTGTAAAAGACGCCGTCTGTTGGAGATCAGTTGAACTAACGGTGCGAAGATTCGCACGGGTCATCAAGTCCTTTCTTATTGCAGAAAGTACTAGACCCTAAAATAAAAAAATAAATGTATGAAATTGTATGTATGAAAATTGTATCGAAATGTGTCTATATAAAATTTTTATTTATTGTAAATTCATAATTGAATAAACACAAGAATATTATGAATATATTATTCAAAGCTTATTTTGTACGGCAGTTAAAGGGATTACCATGACCACACACCCTTTTAAGAGCGGAAGCATCTTAGAAGCTTTCATTCCTACGGGACGAAGCTTTGGTCGGAGATCCTCACATCACGTGTGGTTTCTTCAACGAAATTACATCAACTGTAGTGAATTATTGATAAGACACGAAGAAGGGACTTGGCTAACTTTGTACCGGTAAAGATGTTAGAAACCGCAGCAATGGAATTTTATACTTGGGGAAAATTTATTATTCAATACAGTTGAAGCAACATTGTTTATTATAAAGGAAGTTAAAATTTACAGTATCTTATAAAATGATAAGGTAAATGCTATCCATGGGTTTTACCCAAATTTTTCAGTAAAGCCATATGAATTCATGATATTTTATTTCAAGATATCGAGACGAAACACAGAGCGGATTTAAATTCTTTAAACCCAGTATGATCCTCTTCCAGTACGGTCTTCACTTCTTCTGAACTTCTATTTATAGAATGACAGTAGCTTCTTCATCTTATTAGTCGTGGTGCTCTTGACAGAGCGTGGCCAATCATGGCGGTCCATAGCGTGACGCACCTTGTATTGACTCGCCATGGTTAACATTCTTGGGAAGAATAGTGCAGTGGTTTCCCCTTGCCATCTGCATCAGACATCTTGAGACTATTTACGTCTTCAGGCTCGCTGTAGCCTCTTCCAGCCAGTAGCTAGGTGTATGGTTATACCACCATTGCTCGGTCGCCAGAGCCTCGTCGTTTGTTGCCTAGCAGAGCATACCAAGCGTACAGGTGAAGATGACATTTGGGGTCGGATAAATCTTATTCCGTTCTCCCCCTTATCTTCCTCTGACATTGGCACACTTCTGTTTAATATGAGCAAAACTCTCTAAATGTGACCCTTGTTTCTTGTTATCTCTGATTGCAGAGCATTAGTATTAAGGTCGTGATGGTATAGTTGAAGACAGATAATTGTTTCAAGCAACAAAAAAGCGACAGGTATAATATAGTTCTTCAATATTTATGAGCCACTTCTTACACTGCCGAGGAAGGTTCTATCTTTGATTTATGAAGGTCCTCTACTGAATCTCACCTATAAATATTTTTGCAATAAATAACACTTGCTATTATTAATTTAGCAGGATCCCAGTGCATGACGTGGGCTTTACATGAAAGCGTCACAATTTGATACTGCCTTCTCAACCTTTCTTCATCCAGGTATTTACATAGTAAGCCCTCAGAAATTAATTAGCTTTGTGTACCTTGTAAATTACATAGTGACCTTTCTACAGCTTAAACTGAATTCTAACATTCTAGGTAACGTTTATGTAATTTGTATGACTGTTAGGATATACAGGTGAAACAAATAGTAGATTTTCAAAATAAATTCTAGTATAATCGCTAAAAGTTTAATTATAATTTGTTCAGTAATTTCGGAGATTACTCTATCGAATTATCATTGATTTACATAAAAAAATTAAATTTTATTATTCTCATGAATACTTTTGAAGGATTTTCATAAAACATATTTATATACGTCTTAGGTTTTATTTATATTTTTATTGACTTCTACAACACTAAGTTCTTACTTACTTATATAATATATTGATATAATAATATTCTTTTATTACAAATAAAAAAATAATAAAATAAATAAATTAAAAATTCTTATTTACATTACGAATTTTATTAGTAGATATTATTAGGTATTTGTTAGCAGTTCAGTTAATAGCTAATTGTTAGTATGATTAGTTGTTGGATTCTTTTCCATCTTCTTCAATGTCTCTCTTTTTCTGCCTGGGGTTAGCCAGTCTTTTCCTGCATAATATATATCTCATCAGCCCACCGTCTATTTGGCCTGTCTGTATTCCTTTTTTCTGCTGGTCTCTTCCATCTTGTAGTTTGTAAGAGCTTATGTGTGAGTTGATGCAGTTTCCTTGGTTTTTGTCTTATTATTTAGCTTTTTATATTTTTTTTACTATGGATCTATTGAAATCAGTTCGGTAGCAAAATATAATAATAATAGTAAACAGGAAATATGTATTTTTCTCAGTTTTTTTTTAAACAACAAAGAAATCTTTATTCAATATACATATGTAGCAGTTTCATAGAAAGCAGAGAATCTCATAATAGTAAAGTTCCAGCGATACCGCAAGAGCTTTTTCACTACGTACAAACAAGAACGCCCACAAAAAACGTTTCCATGCAAATACGAGCAAATAAAGCTATGGGAAAGGAGAGGTCTTTTCCCGCGAGATGGGTTTCGGTAGAATTTTATGCGCGACGCATGCCTGATTCTTACCATACATATTTATGACGCCCTTGTACAATGGATGCGTTTTGGAAATGTGAACATGTCGCCACTGAACTTGGAAAATAGTTTTATTTATTTCAAGAAAAGGTTTTCAATGTACGAATTTGGTATCACTACTACTTATTTCCCTCCATAATGATTTTATTTGTATTTTAAATCGATCTAAAAAGCGTTTTGATATAGGTGCAATAATCCTCTATCTGTGATGAAACTAGATTAGTACCTAAACTACCTAGGTATCTACTTTGCTAAAGTATATAGATTACGGATGTCAAATAATTCAGATATAGTTTTTAACACCTTGATTATTTGACAAACATTGCCGAATTGAAAAATAACAGGGACGACTTACAAACAATTTGAGAAATCGTACATATATCGTAAAATTCGTAAAACAAAAATACTGCGTAGTTGGATGAAAAATATATTTCAAGCATAATGCAGTAATGTTGTATGAAAATCCATAACATCCCGCTCTGGGTTTTGTTTTTAAATTAGGTTCTTTTTCTGTAGGCACTTGTTATATAGGTACTTTTTAAGGTAGACGTATTATAAGATTTATGTGGCAGGCAAGTTGCTTTATTGAATAATTTCTTTTTTATCGTAGACATATTTTTTATTAATTTTTCATGACGTTGGTGATGTAAATTTGGAAAAGCAGGTTACTACCCTAGCTAAAAGTGTGACTTTTTATTTCACTATTATTTTCAGAACGAATTTAACACTCGAAAAAACATAGGCTGTTTGGCTGTCTTTGCCTTTGCCTTCTATTAAAAAAAATATTGTCGACGCGAATGACGTTTTGGCGGGATTTGTTTGTCCGGAATTTTTTTTTTTAAATAATTCTGATTATAGAAAATTTTGATTAGTTATTTTTTTTGTTGTAGTTGAAAGAAAAGCAGATTACGAACCTCGCTGAGTGTGACTTATTGTTGCACTCGTGTTTTATAGAAACTAACCCTCGGTGCAACAATAAGTCACTTTCTGCTCGGGTCAGTAATCTACTATTTTAACTTTCACGAGTGCTATTTAGCTCTCGACTTTATACCCAGCGGAAAACACTATCTCATTTTATCCGACGGTATTTTGACCATCTAACGAGTAGGCAGTTTTGTTGAGGTATTTTGAAATTGAAAGGCCTTAATTTGTCGGAAATATTATCATAAAGATCTACGTTAGTTCTTTAAAACAATATTCAATAGAACCTATACCAAAAGCACAAGTATTTGAAGTAATAAGCCACAGAACAAACTACCGCGCTCTCAAGCAAAATGTAAAACTTGAGTTAGCAAGTCAGTATGGCGCAGTCCCGAGTTTGTACAATCAATTCGAAGTTCGACGATGGATTGTGTGTGCAAGATCTCGAACCTTGTCGAAACTTCACATCGAGAAGCAAACTCACACTGAACGTGGCAGAATTTATACATCACTCAGTCAGAATGTAAGTCTACGTGCCATTGTATGTTTCTTAATGCAGAGATCGATCTGGGAGAATATATATTCATTGGGAGATGAGAAGTAACTACGTACTATCAAAACTAATAACAAAACTTAGACATTACAGCAGTTTTCATATTTGAATAGATAGATTGAAGAAAGTTATTGCTATAAATTTCCAACTTAAAAAATTTACAAAAGTTTGGAACACTTGTCACTGGCATATGAATACAAAAAACCCAACTCAATGGCGACAGCACACTATATTTTTTACATTATTCTAATGATAAATAATTATTTAGAAACTAGCAGACCGCCCCGACTTCGCTCGGGTTCAATATAGGTTTACAACAATTTAATATCTACATCTATCTATCATTACGACTTTTTGTAGATAATTTTATTCTACACAATTCTTTCCTACATTATGTTGCTATGTCTCTCATGAATTAGACAGCAAACGCCATTAAAACTTGTTAGGCCTAACTTTTTTTCCGACTTGATTCACTTATACTGTAAGTGCTCAGCTCCTAAACATGATAGGTTCATGTTTAATACTCGTAAACCTTCCCGGTGAACCAACCTATCTAATAGTGAAAACCGCAAATCTGTTCAGTAGTTTTTTTTTTTTTTTTTTTTTTTTCCTTCACGGGTTGCTTTACAGCTCCCGTTTTTTAGTTTTTGCGTGAAAAAGGTACAACATATAGTGATAAGAATTATGATTAACATTGTCTAAATTAATCTATCACTTTGGATAAGAACTCAGGATTTTGGTATTATTATAGGAGGATCAACTCCGAAAATATCTATAGTTCCCTTTTATTTATATCCTGGATATGTTCGTCAATAAGTGCCCGGACATTATCGATAGATCAGTTATTGTAACTTACTTTTTCGTAGTAATATGTTTTTGTCTCACTCTATAATATTAAATGACACATTTGTTAGAGAGTGCGAAAACATAATAACTATAGAGGTGTTCAACAACGATACAATATTTAGTAGAACTTTTTGAGAGCCATTTTTTTCACACCCTCAGGAAATATTGGGAACTTTCAAGGATATACTTCTAACCCTGCAAATGTTCTTATATTTAGGTAATTATATGAATTGGTAATTATACAGAAATACGTCAATTGATTTTTATATAAGTATAAGAAGATTACATTAAAGGCCGTAATTATTTATTTATTAAGGAGAAATAACAGTAGTAGACAGACATTTATATTATATAGGTACCTACATAAAGTAGTTAAAAAAATTAAGTTCTGCCCACCACCTCTACATTCTCACAAAGTTATATAATTTCTGTGTTGGATAGTACATTATCTGGTAAGTTGCGAATCTGGTGAGTTGCGAATGCTGAGAATCTGGTCAGTTGAGAACCTGGTGAATTGCTCATAAGCGAAAAAAATGCCAATTTCCCATCAAAAATACATTTGACAGCAAAATACTTACCTCAAAATATTGTTATCGTATTGCACTACCCCTATGTATGGAATCTGCCTAGGATATTAAAAAAAAACCCTAACGTACCTCTTCGTGCCAACAGGTTCGTACTTTCAATAATTTATTTGATGTGCAATAGGTATTTTCTAAAAAAATAACCCCTAATCTTTTACCTCGATGAGAAAATTAGCATAAATTAAAAATACAAATAAAAGTACATCATAAAACCACATCAATTACTTAGGGTTTTACTACATTCTACATTAAAAGGCAGCGACATTTCATTTAAATGTTGGGTGGAATAACCTTCATGTGGCTAAATTAATACGTTGAGATCTTTCATAAACATTGCATGGAGATGTAAAATTCGGTACAAGGGCCACCGAATGCACATTGCAAGCAGAATTACGCTCATGGTCGGGGCTGCCAACGGAGGCATGTTATTCCAGCGTACTAAGTTCCCACGAAAATTGCTCACATTCATTTTGGGATGTCGTGAACAAAGATAGTTTAAAAACAAACTCTGGATATGGGAATTTAATTATGTATGGCAGTTTTGTTTTTGTAAGAAGTCTAGCTGTTTTTTTGGGATCGTTATAATATTTAAACTCATCTAGTTTTGGGATGTATGTGGTAATTGTTTTACTAATAGGAAGCTACTTTATCCCTTTCTTTTTTCCGGACTTTGGTCCGGACTCAGATACATTGTGAAATTATCTTTTTTTTTATGTTTGGCTAAATGTCGATTGCTCCTGAGTTATTAAGGTGCCTATCGACTTCGTGATACAACATAAAAAGCTTCTTTTCTACGTAGAATCTACTAAAAATAAAATTACACGAATTCGGGAATTCTGACGACTTGCAATTTCATTTCATGACACAAATTAGCCACAAAAATGTAAATTCTCATTTTAATTTGCATTATTTAAAACACTTTGCGCTAATTTCGAGCATAAATTTATGGCTTAACCCTTGACACAATAAACAGGAAAAAAATTACAAACCGTAAGAATATTCTAAATAATGTTAACATGGTATAAATTTTAGGATAATTTGCATTCTGAAACGGGTCCTAAGCTAACAAGGAGCAGGAAATTAGGGTACCGGCTTGCCACAGTTACTGCGATAGAGGTTATCACACGAACTCATATTTGACTTTACCTCATACAAACTAAATTGAAATTAACAAATAAACTTTACAAATACTAAATCCAACCATATATTTTACTTTTGACATAAGCACACATTATGCAGTTCCATAATTATTATTGACAGGCAACCATAGACAAAAATAAAATGCAATACTTAATATGCAACAATTAGTCAAAATTTTAATAGAAAATTTAATTTTGATTTGTTTGACTAATATTTCGTCATTAGAGGGGAAAATAATCTTCAAAATGGCGTATCAAACATTAAGGGAGATATGGCGTACCGGCAAAAAACACCATTGAGAAATAATATATATAGATATATTATAATTGTTAGGTATATATTATATAATAGTATCGCAACAGGCTTGCCACCTTCTGTTCAATAAAACTGGACACTGTTACTGCTGTCTCTATTAGGTCATCACTAATTGATTAGTAAGTACTCGAGCTGCCAAAAGTAAAATAAATGGTTAAATTTAGTATAGATTGTTTGATTTGGTTTGCAGTTAACTATTTATTAGGCATTATTAGGCCGCACTCATCACTACATTATATAAAATAAATTATGTCTGTCTGTCTGCATTTCTCGAAGAAAGTTTAGTATATATTATGCCCTATATCTAAATGAGATTGAGCATTAAGGATCAAGTCGGGGGAAAAGTTTTCGTTGAACTTTCTGCCTGTTTTCTAAGAGATAGAACAAAATCATGTAGGAAATAGTTGAGTATAATTATACGGTCTACGAAAAATCCCGCAGTATAATTAAAATTACTTATATATTCAAGAAATATTGTGAAATTAAATTTACCCAAACGAAGCCTATTTAATATAGAACTAGTGACCCGCTTAGTGGTCGAAATTAGACCATAATTCATTTAATAAATTACGTATTTGTTGCAGGTGGGTTTTGACGTTGTCAGAAATATGATTCAATGCTTCGTGTGACAGATTAAAAAAAATCAGTCAGTAATTATTATTTATTTGGCAACATTTAAATATTATTTGTAACGTAGTGGTTATATTCTCTTTGTTCTTTGGCGACAATCTTTATTCTATGGAACTAGTTTGACTGTCTTTAGTCATTGTTCTGAGAGTTAAGGCCGATTTAGACGGTTCCAGTGGTTAGTAGAGTGCGTTAGGATAGTACATTAGTTGAAACATGTAAACGGTAGTTTCCAGTACTCGTACTAGTACGTTCCACTCGCCTTTCAACTAGAATCAAATAGAATCGCTTTTTATTTTTGTTTCAAGTGACACCCTCCCGCGCCCGCTCAACCCCCCGCGCGTTCCTGACTCGCTACTCGCTGTAGTCTAAACGGCCAGTTTTAGTAACTTGCACAAGTTGACAAGGAGAGTTTTGTGTGTTTTGGCCTACAAAATGGCAATCTACTGGAAGAAGTATAAACGTCACTGGAAACCTACTAATGCACTGGCATTCGAGTGCCACCTACGCACTCTACTAAACACTCGTAACGTCTAAATCGGCCTTTAGACATTGACAATATGAATGTAAAAAATGAAAATTTTTGCTTTACAATTAATGCTTTACAGCTCCCAAAACCGTGTTACGGTTCCAAGTCTCCCTCGTTCAGCCGATGGTATTTGTGAGGCTATACCTAACGAGTGGCAAGTTCTGTTGAGGTATATTTAGATGGAAAAGCCTCTGAGTATGGTTTGTCGGATTATGTACATAAGTTTTTAATTAAAAAACCCAACACATATAGAAACTTTATATAAACTATGCCAAATTTTATACTTATTATACTTCGTAACGCGCAACATGGTTAAAAAGGGGTACAAAAGGTTTATCGACACGATATATATTTCGCTAAGAAAAAATGTCTACATTGTTAGCTTTATTATAAATTACTGTTGTAGCCTATCATGAAATATTTATGAAAATTTCGTCCTTTTAAAAAATAAGTGGCAACGGATGCTGGCAGACAACCTGAGACGCCCATACATAATGAGCGATGCCGTAGGGCAGGCCTTTTAAATAATAAATCTAGCATTGTAGTGGTCCCAAGATACTTCGACAGTGCCGTCCCATATAAATATTTTATGAACAACCTCCAAGGCAGTAAGGTACCTATCGAACCGTAAACGTTGTTTTATAGGATAACTTTTATTGTTTTAGCAACATGGAAATGGACTTCTGTGTTTGTTTAAGTTTCCTTTTCAACGGTCGTGAAATATTTCGTAGCTAGTTATTTGTACAATGTATAGGTAGCAGTACCTGTGCACGTCATAAAAGGCTACATAAAGTTGTGTGTTTGATATACAGAGTGTGACATCGACAACGATAAGTATGGGAAATCTGAAACTATAAGAGACTAACCTAAAATAAAATACAGCCTATAGCACTTAGGGATAATGTAGCTTTGTATTAGTGAAAAGAATCGGTTCAGTATAGTTTGAGATCCAAACGTAAAAAACTTTCTTTAATATTTTTATAGATAGAGAGATAAAAATATGGTCTAAGGAATAATGTCGTCGATTTTAAATAGTATAAAAAAAACTGCATTCATTGATTTTAAAAAAAATAATACAAGACTCGGGAATGGAACCCGGTCATATTTAAAATAAACAAATAAACCTTTACGGTCTTTATACTTTGAGGTGTGGCTAGAGAAACAGTGTCAACTGGACCTAGATTTGCTACTTCAACGGTTTCGCTTACCAATTAAAGTATTTAAAAATTTTAAATTAATGTATTCTATAAACAAATGTGTACTTAGTAATCACAAATATTGCCTATGAGGTAGAAAGTGACTACGAATCTTTGAGCCAGATAAAAAAATAGATTTCTTATTATTAGGTAGTGCTTGAATAAATTTTATGCTTTCTCCAACTAAGTAACTCATATTATTTCACGCTGAAATTTAGTTGTAAAGCAAATATTGTATTAGTATGGCAAGAAACTAGACAAGAAAGTTTCCAAATAGCTCTCTTCATCCGTAGCTTTTCCTAGAAACAATGACTTATGGCGTACTCTGTTTATGAAATCTTTACTTATGATTCACTAATATAAAAGTTGGAGTTGTTTATTTGTATGAATATAAGTTTTAAAAGGTTTTCTAAGTTCTAGCGTAGTTCTAATATTTGCTTAAAAGCCAGTATATCTGTCTGGTGAGTTTCATTGAGTTTTATGACAAAAATTTCAACTTTTCCTTTATTTATTTTTTCACTGAAATTTTTCGAACGACGACACTTTGAATGACTTAGGCGTCGCCGAGGAAGGTTGTAATCATTTCGAGATCCCGCCTAAAATTATCACTGTGGACGTCTACGGAGTTTTAATTAAAAGTTGGCATCTCGGTTAAAACGCGAACTAAATTTTTATGAAGCTATCTATCTATCATCACGCCTTTCATCCCAAGAGGTGTAGGCAGACACAATCGAATACCATTTGTTACAATCTTGACATACCTCTTTCGCTTCTTTTATATTCATCATACCTTTCATACATGCTCGACAATTTTATTGTGTGTACTTTTAAATATTAATATTATAAACCTTTTAAAAAAAAGTGTACCGACTTCAAAAATTTGCACTGAAAAGTAAGCAATAATAAAAATTTCGTCGTAGAATTTGAAGACGGTTGGTGCCAAATTAGGATACAAAATTAAGTAAACATTTCAGGGTACCCAGCGGAAGACCTAGTCTCCCTCGTTTAGCCGATGGTATTTGTGAGGCTATATCTAACGAGTGGCTAGTTCTGTTGAGATATATTTAGATGGAAAAGCCTCTAACACTCTAATCGTAACACGGTTTCGGGAGCTGTAAAGCAACCCGTGAAAAAGAAAAAAAGAAAAAAAAAAAAAAAATTAAGTAAACATCTAAGGACATAAAGATCTGTTCAATATTATGTGTGTTTGTACTGATGATCGTAGGTTCCTAATGAATTATCTAGATTAGTGAATTTGAGTACTAAATTATTTCTAATTTGGCACCAACCGTCTTCAAATTCTACGACGAAATTTTTATTATTTCTTACTTTTCAGTTGAGATATATTTAGATGGAAAAGCCTCTAACACTCTAATCGTAACACGGTTTCGGGAGCTGTAAAGCAACCCGTGAAGAAGAAAAAAAGAAAAAAAAAAAAAAAAAATTAAGTAAACATCTAAGGACATAAAGATCTGTTCAATATTATGTGTGTTTGTACTGATGATCGTAGGTTCCTAATGAATTATCTAGATTAGTGAATTTGAGTACTAAATTATTTCTAATTTGGCACCAACCGTCTTCAAATTCTACGACGAAATTTTTATTATTTCTTACTTTTCAGTGCAAATTTTTGAAGTCGGTACACTTTTTTTTAAAAGGTTTATTTTTCCCTTTTAAGTGATTTTGTTGCCCTGAGAAATAAATAATAACGCAACTAAAAAAAATGATGGAAAATTAAAAAAAATACTGCGGTGGATGGGATTTGAACCTCGAGCAATGTGCACCCTGCGCTGCATCCCATACCTTTAGCCGCTAGACCACTGTCGATACGAAAATTGACAACTTCGTGTCAATAGCAACCGTTGCTAAGGCTTTTCTCTGATATAATTTTCAGCAGTAAACAGAGACAAATTATTGAATTTCTGAAAAATTACTGAACCGATTTTCGTCATATGACTGTGAGATAATGTCAAGAAATTATTATATCCTTAAAAAAATAAGTCGTCAAAATCGGTACATATTTCATCGAGATATTACGAAAAATTGACTTATAAGGTCAGTTTTTTCAAAATTTTTGATAAACTAAAGAACCAATTTTTATGAGATAAAAATGGGACCAATCCGGAAGAATTATCTGTCGATTAAAAAAGAAACCATCAAAATCGGTTCACAACTGGCGGAGTAATCGATGTACATACATACAAAAAAATAAAAAAAATAAAAAAATACGGTCCGAATTGAGAACCTTCTCCTTCTTTTTTTTTCGAAGTCGGTTAAAAAGTACACCTAGGTCGTCCTCTGCCAGCATTTCCTTTCACTTCAGCCATATAAACCTTTTTAGTCAATCTTTCATCCTTCACTCTTTCAACGGGTCCAAAGTTTGGACTCCAAACCAGCGTAAACTACTTTTTATGAACGGGAATCGGCTGGAATTAATTCAATTTGTACCGCAGCATAAATGTTGATTATAAATTTATTCTAGTTAAATATTTATTTCATGATTTGAAGTAAAGGTTTGAACTATTGAAAGTGATAAATAGAGTAACATGAAAATTCGATTTAAGTTTCTGAATAAGGGCTTATTTGTAAAGTTGTGGCTAACCATTACATAGTTTTGAATTCCTCCCTCCTCAGGCAATTACAAATTAAGCTTCAGGCCGCTTCAGTGATATGTGGAAAGGATTACTCCATTAGATTGTCCTTATCGATGCGAATTATTCCTGAAAATACTTAAAAATCCATCAAGAATGCAGGGTTTCAATTGATACACATTGCATATTTAACATCTCCACCAAATTCACCGCAGACCTCACTCCAAGTTAAAAGAACACATCCGAGGTATTACATTTAAGAATAATGGTGGTGGTACCCAAAAAGTGCCAACGGAAACCCTGTTACTAAGACTCCGCTGTCTGTCTGTCCGGCTGTCACAGGGTTGTATATTTTGAACCGCAATAGGTAGACACTTGAAATTTTCACGGAGTGTGTATTAATATGGCGGCTATGACAACAATTAATGATGAAAATAAATTAAGTAAAAAATTGAAGGGGATTCGAATACAAGAAACATTTTTTGCTCGATCTTAATTATAGCAATACATACAAACGTCTAATTAAAACCGACCAAGTGTGAGTCGGACTCGTGCAAATTTTTTTACTAAACTATTAAAAAAAATTATATAGTGTTAAAATAATATACGTTATGTTGAAAAATTATTTTTTACTTTTATAACATTGCTCTTGCGGTTTTTATAACATTACCGGAAACTACTTAATCGCCCTTTGTATTCATTATTATTGATTGTTCAATATAATTAAGATTTTGAAATAAAACAATTAATTAAGCCGGTTCGGAGTCTTTTCTTCACAATCAGCCAGAGAAACATTTCAATTTAATTTAAAGGATATTCTAAATCCATGGTTTAACAGAACTTAACTTGCTATTTATATTTACATAAATTACTTATATAGATAATCATTATTTTTATTCTAAACTCAAGTAACTAATCTATCATCACGACAACGGTTTCGATAGGACGTATTGTTTCGATGATTTAATATAAATAAATTGAAAGTACAGTAAAAAGTGAGTGTTATAACAAGATTGTGATATCAAAATAAAGAGTAAATTCTGGACTACAACAACGTAAATAATTGTGAGTGTTTTGAAGCCAAAATGGACATTAAATTGCAATTTTAAATGAAATTGTGTAAGTTAATAAATTTGAAAAATAAGAAGGTAAACTAATATTTTGCCCCTCACCTACACAAAGAAGTCGGTAATAATTTGACTAAGCTGAACCGATACACCTCTTTCAACAATTTACGTCAAAGTTGATTTGGTCGAGCGGTCGGAGCGGTGGCGGTAGCACATATCCCGAGTTCGAATCCTAAACGATCATTTTTTTTTTTTGTCTGTTTTTTTTTTGTTGTTTTTTTCTTTTAAATTGACTATGGAGAATAAAGAGGCTAATAACAGCACTTTTGAAAATGTAACACTGAGACGAAGACGACGTTTATCAGAGTCTGACATGTTTGATAATAGGAATAGTGTCATAAGATCACTGGGTTCATTCAGTAATTCCACTTTTAATGACCTCACCGGGAGCTTACAAGATTATGGACTGGATGATAATATAACTATAGATAATTTGAAGCGACAGAATGAAGAGCTGAAAAATGATTTAATGGGGGCTCACAGTGAGATAGAAAATTTGAATTCTGAGATTTTTGATTTGAAGAACATAATAAGAAAACAGACACAGACTATGTAAGACATCACATCACTAGTCTAAGTGAGCTGTCAGTGATATGTCAATTAAGAGTACTTTGTGTAACACGCACCTTGGTGGTGATTTGTATTATATGTAAATATGTAAAATAGCAATAAACAAGTAATCCTTAACAATACCTTGTTTGTATCAATCTAAATATATAACATGGCGCTGCGTGGACAAACTAAATAACTTAGTGAAAATCTGTGAAAATAACCTATAAATACTTTGTGAAAAAGGCACGTGGAAACTGCACCTACCTACAAACGTGTGCTTTGAACATTGGACTCTTGGACTGAAAAAGGGCAAAAATGGAATTATTGAGACCTCCTGCACCTTTGGTATTAACCGGAAACAACTTAAATCAAGCCTTCAAGGATTGGAAACAAAAATTTAACCTATATTTCTCTGCTAGTGGGGCCGAAACCAGATTGACATCCGAACAAAAGAAAGCCCTACTACTACATTGTATTGGCGATGAAGCTTTAAAAATATACAACAATTTTGATGGAAAAGAGGACCTAAAATTCAATGATGTTATAAATAAATTTGAAGAGCACTGCAGTCCATATTCTAATGAGACCTATAACCGCCATTTATTTTTCTCAAGGAAGCGGAAAGATGGAGAATCACTGGACCAATTTTTTACAGAAATTAAAAAACTAAGCTTAGATTGTAACTTTGAAAATTTGAGAGATGGTCTGGTGAGAGATCAAATTATACTTGGTTTAAATGACATGATATTGAATTGTTGCTTGGAAGGCAAAGCAAGTCTATTTTACCTATTAAAAAGTATCGTAAAAGAATTAATTACAAAGAAATATTAGATCAATTAGAGGAAAGAAGGGTAAAATACAAATGCTATCATGACACAAAGAATAAAGGCAAAACGAACAAGTATTATAAAAACCAAAATGTATATGTTAGAGATAAGAATAGTAATAAGTTAATTAAAGGATTAATTTTAGATGTAGCAGATAAACCTAGAACTTATAAAATTTTACTGGAAAATGGTCAGATAGTTTTAAGAAATACTTTTTATATTTTTAAAGGGTCGAAAGATAATTTTGGTTCTAATAGATTGTTGGATTTTGATGATGATGACGATTTGTTTGATAATAATGTACCAATACAGGGACCTGTTCAACAACCTAGACATGTACATTTTTCAGATCAGGTTCAGGTACACAGTTATGATAATGTACAGAGATCAAGGTCAGGTAGAGCCATTATTAGACCCAATAGATATCCTTCATAAAATATTGTTTGTTTAAAGGAAAGAAAAGGAGATGTAAGACATCACATCACTAGTCTAAGTGAGCTGTCAGTGATATGTCAATTAAGAGTACTTTGTGTAACACGCACCTTGGTGGTGATTTGTATTATATGTAAATATGTAAAATAGCAATAAACAAGTAATCCTTAACAATACCTTGTTTGTATCAATCTAAATATATAACAGACTATGATTTTTTTAAAGGAAATCACAATATCGGATACCCCTAAAAGGAGGAGATCGTCTACATCTGTATCTTGCAATAAGGTGATAAATGGTAAAATGGGAACGCCGCAAACATCAATATTGCACTGCGATCAACTGCATTCACTGCCATCAACCAGTAAGGCACGCCGTACTGAAAATTGTGTAAACGGACAGGCTGAAAATACAGTCCGTGTAACAATATGTTCCAAAACATCAACAACAGATGGCGCTGCGAGCTCTGCTGTAAGGGAGAAGAAAAACACTATATATATTGTCGGGGATGAGCAAGTTCGAGGTTTGGCTTCGGAGATGATCCATCAAAGAGGAGAGAACCGACAGTATGACAAGTACAAAGTGACTTCTATAGTTAAACCGTATTCATATAGTACTCAAATATTAGATGGTTGTGATAGTATTGTTGATAAGTTGGACAAGGATGACATTGTAGTACTTGCAATGGGTCTGCACGATAAAAATCCATTTACAATAATGACAGAATTAAGTGTGGCCCTGTATAAATTTAGGAATAATAAAATATTATTGTTAAGAACACAAAATAACAAATACCTTAATTTAGATATGCTTAATTATCATATTAGAATGCTGGCTGCACAGTATACTAATTGCCAATATGTCAATTTTTGTTGTAATGATCCCAATGTCAAAATTAATATACAAATTAAAAGATTGGGTCTTAGAATTAATACTGAAATTGACTATCTATGCTATTTACAGGTAATTAACAATAAAATATATCAACATCGAATTAATAATGATAAGCAAATTGCATCTTCTACTAAAAATAATTTAAAACAAACCACGTTACCGTACTTATTCTCTAAAATGACATCAAGAAATAATAAAAAACCAATATCAGGAATATCGTTAATTCCGCCAGAACCCCGGACTACAAATAACCTAGGTAATATGGGCATGCGTGAGGACTGTGTTGTTAAGGCACATTGTTTTCGTACCCAAAAATAAAAAATCTAAAAAAATTAATTTGTTTCATCAAAACATAGCAGGTGTGTTAAGTAAGATGGATTTTTTGATACATGGTTGTTATATATTTAGAATCATACAAAGAAGGTATTGTTAAGGGTTACTTGTTTATTGCTATTTTACATATTTACATATAATACAAATCACCACCAAGGTGCGTGTTACACAAAGTACTCCTAATTCACATATCACTGACAGCTCACTTAGACTAGTGATGTGATGTCTTACATCTCCCTTTCTTTCCTTTAAACAAACAATATTTTATGAAGGATATCTATTGGGTCTAATAATGGCTCTACCTGACCTTGATCTCTGTACATTATCATAACTGTGTACCTGAACCTGATCTGAAAAATGTACATGTCTAGGTTGTTGAACAGGTCCCTGTATTGGTACATTATTATCAAACAAATCGTCATCATCATCAAAATCCAACAATCTATTAGAACCAAAATTATCTTTCGACCCTTTAAAAATATGAAAAGTATTTCTTAAAACTATCTGACCATTTTCCAGTAAAATTTTATAAGTTCTAGGTTTATCTGCTACATCTAAAATTAATCCTTTAATTAACTTATTACTATTCTTATCTCTAACATATACATTTTGGTTTTTATAATACTTGTTCGTTTTGCCTTTATTCTTTGTGTCATGATAGCATTTGTATTTTACCCTTCTTTCCTCTAATTGATCTAATATTTCTTTGTAATTAATTCTTTTACGATACTTTTTAATAGGTAAAATAGACTTGCTTTGCCTTCCAAGCAACAATTCATTAGGCGACACATTAATATTTCTAGAAATAGACATATTACGCAACTCTAATAAAGCTAAATAAAAATCTTTATTATCAGTTATACATTTTTTAAACATCTTTTTAATAGTTTGAATATGTCTCTCTACCATACCATTAGATCTATTATAATATGGTGAAGAAGATGTATGTTTGAAATTCCAATTATTACAAAAATCTTTGAAAATTTGTGCTCTGTACTGAGCTCCATCATCGGTATATAATACATTAGGTATACCCCATCTTGAAAAAATTGATTTTAAAGCTATAATATGATTTTCAGCACTTTGGTCTTTTAACTCAACAATATCAATATATTTAGAAAAATAATCTACCACTAACAAATAAGTTTTATTCTGACAAAAAAACATATCAGCTCCCACAACTTGCCATGGTTTCTTAGGAAATTCTCTTAACTGCAATGGTTCATAAGAATGACTTTTTTGAAAACGCAGACATGTGTCACAATTAGTAATGAAATCTTCTATTTCTTTATTTATAAATGGCCAAAACAATATTCCCCTTATTCTACTCTTTGACTTTTCTACACCCATATGATTGTAATGAATCAAAACTAGCATTTCTCTGCGCAGTGTTTTAGGAACTAATAATGCTGAACTTTTAAAAATTAAGTTATCAACTATGTACAAATCATCCTTAATTGAATGATAAAATCTTAAACTAATAGGAATGTTCTTAATATTAGGCCATGAACTCTTAATATAACTTTTTAATAAACTTAAATCTTTATCTTTTTCAGTTTCTATTTTAAACTTATTTAACATATCTTGACTCATATCTAAACTATTTTTTATCATACATACATGTAATTCAACCTTTTCATCTATATCTTTATTACATATATTATCATTTACATAGCATCTGGACAATGCATCAGCTATTAATAAGTCTTTTCCGGGTTTAAATCTAATTTCAATCTCATATTCTTGTAAATTCAGTCTTAGTCTTTGTAATCTTAACGGTGTTTCACTCATAGATTTCTTGAAAATACTTTCTAAAGGTTTATGGTCACTTTCAACCACTACATGTCTACCATAGATGTACTGGTGGAATTTTCTACACCCATACACTATTGCCAAAAGTTCTTTTTCTATCTGTGCCCATGATTTCTGATTATCAGTAAGTGCTTTTGAAGCATATGCTATGGGAAAATTATTTTGTAGCAATACGGCTCCTAGACCTGTACTACTACTATCCACCGACAATGTTACTGAACTATTTACATCAAAATACTTTAGAACTGGCTTAGTAGTTAAACATTGCTTTAATTTGTCAAAATCGGTTTTCTGTTTATCATCCCATACAAACACTGAGTCTTTTCTTAATAATTCTCTAAGGGAATGACTTTTATCAGACAAGTTTGGAATGAATTTGGTCACATAAGTTATTATACCTAAAAAAGTCTGTAACTCTTTTTTATTAGATGGTTCTTTCATACTAATTATTGCTCTTACTTTCTCTGGATCCGGCTTTATACCTTCACTACTTAAAATATGACCTACATACTTCACTTCTTTAACTCCAAACTGACACTTTTCTTTATTAAACTTTAATCCTGATAATTTAGCTTTTTCCAAAACCTGTATTAATCTCTTATTATGTTCCAACATAGTACTACCCCATACAATTATTTCATCTATATACACTTCTACTCCTTCTATCTCCATAAATAAACTAGAAAAGCATCTACTAAAAACTTCCGGAGCTGAATTCAAACCAAAAGGTAACCTCTCATAGCAATATCTACCATATTGACCAGCATTAAATGTGGTAAGTAACTGACTACACTTTGATAGTTTTATCATATAAAATCCTTTAGATGCATCCAAAACTGAAAAATACTTAGCATTGGGCATGTTAGCAACTACTTCTTCAAAGGTAGGTATTTTACATCTTTCTCTAATAACATATTTATTTAGGTTCTGGGGATCTAAACATATTCTAATATTATCTTTACTTTTCTTTGTAATCACCATAGAATTAACCCACTCAGTAGGTTCTGTAACCTTCCTAATAACTCCCATTTTTTCCATTTTGTCTAACTCGGCTTTAACTTTATATTGCAACACAAAAGGAATCCTACGAGGTCTCTCTGCCACAGGTATACAATTATCGCTCAATTTAATTTTATATACATAGTCAATCACTCCTAAACCCTTAAATAAATCTTTATATACATGTGTAATATATTTTGTATCATAACTACTTTCTGACTCAATTTGATTCACTATTTTTATCAAACCCATTTCAACAGCTGATTGATATCCTAATATACATGGAGTTTTAAACTTAACTATATAAAAATCTTTCTTATATATTTTATGACAATACTTTAATTTACACTGAGTAATTCCTTCTATATTTATTAAACTTCCATCAAAATTTCTTAAATTCACAATAGATTTTCTTCTATTCAACCCTAACTTTTGTACAATTTCATAATTTAATATATTTACCTGGGCTCCAGTATCAATTTTAAATTTTATTTTTATATTATTTATTTCTATAGTTTCTATCCAATCCTTTGACACAGAGTTTACTGACCTTATAGTATCTATACACATATTTCTACTGTCCACTGAGGATGTCTCTGATACACTTTCTTGGTCGTCCTGTACTATAGCACAACTATTCCTATTATAACACATTTTAGCAAAATGTCCATACTTTTTACATACAGCACATTTTCTATTAAAAGCTGGACACTGGCGGTACTGGTGATAGGAATCACACTTTCTACACTTAGATTGCCGCTCTCTTGAATAGCTTGCATGTCGTGCCTGTCTCCCTCTGCTGTCATACCTGTTCCTTTCCTTGTAAGTATCTCTTGAATCTATGCTCATTTTCCTTGTATCCACTCTAGACTGTATTCCACTTCCTTGATTTCTTTTGTTGATTGCTAATATTGCAGAGGTCGATCTAGTTATCTCCTTTATTTGTTCTTGAGCAACCTCTGAGGCTTTACAAATGGTTATACACTTTTCTAATGTTAAGTTGTTTACTCTAAGTAATTTTTCCTTCAATATCATGTCATTTAAACCAAGTATAATTTGATCTCTCACCAGACCATCTCTCAAATTTTCAAAGTTACAATCTAAGCTTAGTTTTTTAATTTCTGTAAAGAATTGGTCCAGTGATTCTCCATCTTTCCGCTTCCTTGAGAAAAATAAATGGCGGTTATAGGTCTCATTAGAATATGGACTGCAGTGCTCTTCAAATTTATTTATAACATCATTGAATTTTAGGTCCTCTTTTCCATCAAAATTGTTGTATATTTTTAAAGCTTCATCGCCAATACAATGTAGTAGTAGGGCTTTCTTTTGTTCGGATGTCAATCTGGTTTCGGCCCCACTAGCAGAGAAATATAGGTTAAATTTTTGTTTCCAATCCTTGAAGGCTTGATTTAAGTTGTTTCCGATTAATACCAAAGGTGCAGGAGGTCTCAATAATTCCATTTTTGCCCTTTTTCAGTCCAAGAGTCCAATGTTCAAAGCACACGTTTGTAGGTAGGTGCAGTTTCCACGTGCCTTTTTCACAAAGTATTTATAGGTTATTTTCACAGATTTTCACTAAGTTATTTAGTTTGTCCACGCAGCGCCATGTTATATATTTAGAATGATACAAAGAAGGTATTGTTAAGGGTTACTTGTTTATTGCTATTTTACATATTTCCATATAATACAAATCACCACCAAGGTGCGTGTTACACAAAGTACTCCTAATTCACATATCACTGACAGCTCACTTAGACTAGTGATGTGATGTCTTACAATGGTATATCTGAAGTGAATAAGGCAATAGGAGATATTGATATTATTTGTCTGTCTGAGACTTTCATAAAAAATGGATGTGAATCAAACTTAATCTTACCAGAGTATAAACTGGTGTCATCTTTTGGTAGGGATAAAGAGAGTCGAGGTGGAACGTGTATATTGTTAAAAAATAATTTACAATATAAATCCATCATCTTAACCACACCAAGAGCTTATCATTTTGAATGCTGTGCGGTGGAGATTCTTACATATAATCTTATAATAGTGTGTATATATAGGACACCAAACTCTGACATCAACATATTTTTTGCTGAATTAAGTAATATATTGCAAAATGTAACTAGAAAACGTAATAAACATATCGTATTATGTGGGGACTTGAATGTAGATATATTGAGTGATAATAAAATATCAAAAGAGCTCTGTGCAATACTAGAAAAAAATAATAACTTTACAATTCATATTAAAAAACCAACCAGAAAAAAGTCATGTCTGGACTTAATAGCTAGTAATATTGAAAATGTTATATCCAGCCTGCACTTCTTAGCCTTATCAGATCACGAAACGGGACAAAGCATATCCTTTAATCTGACTACTAAGGCAGAGTTTCTGCCAATCTTGCAACCTAAAGCATGGTTTCAGAGGTGTAGGGATTATTGTGAGGATAACATTAAAAAGTTTGTAGAATGTATATCAAGCCTATCATTTGGTGAAACTGTCGGGTTGTGGGGTAGCCAGGCCGGGTAGGTAGGTAGGTATAGCAGGAAAACTCGTAGTAAACTTTCACCATTCGTTTATTGGTCGAATTAACAAGGAAGGAACAAGCAGCAAAAGAACAACCAGTAAAAGGATCCGTAAGGAGCCAAGGAGAAGGAGCCGTAAGGAGAAGGAGCCGTCAAAGGAGCAAGGAGCAAGGAGCAAGGAGCAAGGAGCGCACTGTAATAAAAATGAACTACACATTACTACAGGGCGTTAAGCTATTGAAGTAACACAATACAAAGTATGATAAAAATACTTACAATACTTATTTGCGCTCCTTTTATATTAACATAGATATTAGTTCTTGAATATTGATTCAATACATTTTATATAGTTATTTACTTAGTTGATAAAATAGAAATATAATAAATTTTACAATTGGCAGAGTACTGCCTAAGTCAACAGTTTGTGAAGGAATGAGTAAAATTTTAATTTAGGTTCCACACATCGAATATTTGAAAATAACATACAATGTTCTATTGAATTAAAATGAACAATATCGTGTTCTAAAATCAAAATAAATGCTATTTATGATGGCCAGCTTGTAAGCGGCCAGGAAAATAAGGTCGTATCATCACAATACCGGGGTTCCCCCGAAAAAATCCTGACCTTAATGAAGGATTTTATTCAGAGAATTAATAAAATAAAGTTTGATGATGAGACTTATATAAAAATACTAATGAATGAAATGAAAAGATAAATTTACAAGTTTTATTATAAATAAAACTAATTATTTACAAGAGAAACGATTTCCACAATCATACAAATCACAAACATTCATCTTCATTTAATCTGTTTAATCTGTTATTAGTAAGTACAGTAAACTCATTTATAATATAGAGTAATTCCCATTTAATAAGGAATGACTCAAAAACGTTCTCGAATTTAGTAAGGGCTTAGTTATACAGTTACCATCCGCTGTTTTAAGTTTATTTATATATAATACAATAGACGAAGGCTTGTTTAAAGAGTCGCAATCCGCTCATACGAACACCCATGGGAAATACATCCACAGATATAATAAGTAGTAATAATAGACGAAGGCTTTTTTAACGAGTCGCAATCCGCTCTAAAAGACACCCATGAATACCCTGATATTCATAGATATAATAATAATAAACAAATGTTTATTTAAAGAGTTGTAATTTACTCTAATAAACACCCATGGAAATACATCCACAGATATTAGGTATAATATTTATAATAGACGAAGGCTTTTTTAAAGAGTCGCAATCCGCTCTAAATAATTACAAGTATTTACAATAAATGAAATGATGAGAATGAAATAAGGAAAATAGTAATTATTAATCATGGTTATATATTTAACCTGTAATTTGTAAATAAGTAAAAGTTTTAGTAACTTAGATGTTTACAACCAAATTGTGAAATTGAAATAAATTTAACCTCCCTTGTAACCATAAGGTTATAAATACAATTTAATAAATTGTAAATAAAATAAAGAAAAATATAAAATAATATAGATATAAAAAATTCCTTGGTTTAAGTAAGTGTAACTCCTCCATATTGAAAGAGAAAAAAATATTTATGAAATAAAATCAACGCATGCGTTAAGGTATGCGCTAACTCAAACTATCCACGAGCAAAGCCAGTGAAAAGTTAATAATATAAGTATATGAAATAAAATAATATTTGAATTTAAATCAACATGACTACCCCTAGTTGTAATAAGAGCGTAATCATATGTCTATGAAATAGACTTCATAGTAAATAACAATTGAAAATTGAAAGAAAATCGAACGTCGTCGATTCAAAATTTAAAAACTTGTCAATGACAAAGAAATTATATAGGATACATTTGAAAATCGAATATTCCAATGCAATATTGCCGAGCAAAACAAATTGTGTAAAACAAAGAAAAATCAAGTGAGTTCAAATTCTGATATCGAGGTGCTTTTATATGTATCATAATTTATTTGAAATTTATTATTATATATTAAATTTATTCTCGGAAATATTTTAATATTTTAATTGCCTTACTTATGTAAACTGTAGGTGTGATATTAGAAATCATTAAAATAAGAATGGACAAATTGTTTTGGATATTTTAAAAATGTATTAAAAAAAATCGCAATTAATGAAATTTTTGAATTAAATAATATTTATTTATGTATTATTTTATGGAATCACGATAGACTTTTAGGATAAAAATAGATATTTTAGCAATTATAAGAAAAATTAATATATATTATTTTTCTTGAAAAAATTACGACTATAAAAAGAACCTTTTTCTATTAAGAGATATTGAATTGACGGGATATGATAACGGAAATTAAATTAATATCATTTACGGTATAAGTTTAAGTTATGGGAAGTAATCTATAGATTTCAAATATATATGATGAAAATCTCGCATACAACCATACATTCAATGTGAATATATAATCTGAATTTACGAAATTAATAAGTAAATGAATTTAATGTAAAATTATTCAAGAATACTGCCTCCGTATAGAAATTAAAAATACCCTCTTCAATAATGGAAACTGACCAAGATCATCAGACTTGTCAACCTCTAAGGTTTGCCGACATAACCTTGATTCAGAACCATCATCTCCAAGAAATATTTTACTGAATTTAAATAGAATTACGCTATATATTAAGATTATATAGACATTACATATCCTGAAATAAAAGTTTGTATTAAAATAAATATTACGTTCTCTTACTTCGTTATTCTTTCTTCTTTATTCCTTCTTCCTGCAGCATTTTAATCACGTTTGGGCGCCATTGTCGGGTTGTGGGGTAGCCAGGCCGGGTAGGTAGGTAGGTATAGCAGGAAAACTCGTAGTAAACTTTCACCATTCGTTTATTGGTCGAATTAACAAGGAAGGAACAAGCAGCAAAAGAACAACCAGTAAAAGGATCCGTAAGGAGCCAAGGAGAAGGAGCCGTAAGGAGAAGGAGCCGTCAAAGGAGCAAGGAGCAAGGAGCAAGGAGCAAGGAGCGCACTGTAATAAAAATGAACTACACATTACTACAGGGCGTTAAGCTATTGAAGTAACACAATACAAAGTATGATAAAAATACTTACAATACTTATTTGCGCTCCTTTTATATTAACATAGATATTAGTTCTTGAATATTGATTCAATACATTTTATATAGTTATTTACTTAGTTGATAAAATAGAAATATAATAAATTTTACAATTGGCAGAGTACTGCCTAAGTCAACAGTTTGTGAAGGAATGAGTAAAATTTTAATTTAGGTTCCACACATCGAATATTTGAAAATAACATACAATGTTCTATTGAATTAAAATGAACAATATCGTGTTCTAAAATCAAAATAAATGCTATTTATGATGGCCAGCTTGTAAGCGGCCAGGAAAATAAGGTCGTATCATCACAAAACTTATATACAAACTGACACAAACTCAGCATTTAATAAATTTCACGAACTCCTCACACTTTTTTATGACTTGTGTTTTCCAATGACAAACGTTAAAATTGGTAACAAATGCCACAACAAGCGACGGTTAACCAAAGGTTTAAAACGATGCTGCGTAAAAAAGAGACAGTTGTATCTAAAATATCAATTCTCGCCCACGAACAAAAAACTTACAATAAATAAATACAAAAACTACACTAGGATTTTAAAGAGGTGTATTAATGAAGCACAAAGGAGAGACAATGAACGTTACCTAGCTGGGGCTCGTAATACATGTCGTGCAACTTGGCGGATAGTGAAAAGCACCACAAACCAAACAGTCAAAATTGATGACATTAAATCTGTTATATACGATAATATAGCATATACTGATCCTAATATAATTCCTGACATATTTAATAGTTACTATATAGATATGACGAATGATAATAATGTTTATATTGATAAATCAACTAATAAATACATTCTTGACAATTGTAACTCCCTATTCTTGACCCCAGTTGATTCTGCAGATGTTTATAAAATAATTAAATTCCTAAATAATACTAATTCAACTGGTTACGATAATTTAAATACAAAAATGTTAAAATTGATAGCACCACAAATATCGTCCGTACTCTCTTATATAATAAATTTATTATTTTTACAGGGAATATTTCCAGACAAACTGAAACTCTCTATAGTAAAACCCCTGTTCAAAAAAGGTGATAAATCAAATTTAAATAATTACAGACCAGTGACCCTGATACCGGTCTTAGCAAAAATCTTTGAAAAAATTATGTACAATAAAATTTACAGTTTCGTTACACATTTTGATTTACTTAAAGCGGAACAGTTTGGTTTCAGAAAGGGTAAATCCACGACACTGGCCTGTTTTCATCTCATAAAAAATATTATTGAAAATATGGACAGTAAAGAACATGTAGCTGCACTATTTCTTGACATGAGCAAAGCCTTCGACTTTGTCTCACACACAATGCTATTAGATAAATTATCACGTTATGGTGTTAGAGGTGAGGCCCTGAATTGGATACAGAGTTATCTCAGTGGTGTCGGGTGTGGGGTAGCCAGGCCGGGTAGGTATGTAGGTATTGCAGGAAAACTCGTAGTAAACTTTCACCATTCGTTTATTGGTCGAATTAACAAGGAAGGAACAAGCAGGAGCAGCAAAAGAACAACCAGTAAAAGCATCCGTAAGGAGCCAAGGTGAAGGAGCCGTAAGGAGCAAGGAGCAAGGAGAAAGGAGCCGTAAAAGGAGCGCACTGCAATAAAAATGAACTACACATTACTACAGGGCGTTAAGCTATTGAAGTAACACAATACAAAGTATGATAAAAATACTTACAATACTTATTTGCGCTCCTTTTATATTAACATAGATATTAGTTCTTGAATATTGATTCAATACATTTTATATAGTTATTTACTTAGTTGATAAAATAGAAATATAATAAATTTTACAATTGGCAGAGTACTGCCTAAGTCAACAGTTTGTGAAGGAATGAGTAAAATTTTAATTTAGGTTCCATACAATGTTCTATTGAATTAAAATGAACAATATCGTGTTCTAAAATCAAAATAAATGCTATTTATGATGGCCAGCTTGTAAGCGGCCAGGAAAATAAGGTCGTATCATCACAATACCGGGGTTCCCCCGAAAAAATCCTGTCCTTAATGAAGGATTTTATTCAAAGAATTAATAAAATAAAGTTTGATGATGAGACTTATATAAAAATACTAATGAATGAAATGAAAAGATACATTTACAAGTTTTATTATAAATAAAACTAATTATTTTACAAGAGAAACGATTTCCACAATCACACAAATCACAAACATTCATCTTCATTTAATCTGTTTAATCTGTTATTAGTAAGTACAGTAAACTCATTTATAATATAGAGTAATTCCCATTTAATAAGGAATGACTCAAAACGTTCTCGAATTTAGTAAGGGCTTAGTTATACAGTTACCATCCGCTGTTTTAAGTTTATTTATATATAATACAATAGACGAAGGCTTGTTTAAAGAGTCGCAATCCGCTCATACGAACACCCATGGGAAATACATCCACAGATATAATAAGTAGTAATAATAGACGAAGGCTTTTTTAACGAGTCGCAATCCGCTCTAAAAGACACCCATGAATACCCTGATATTCATAGATATAATAATAATAAACGAATGTTTATTTAAAGAGCCGTAATTTGCTCTAATAAACACCCATGGAAATACATCCACAGATATTAGGTATAATATTTATAATAGACGAAGGCTTTTTTAAAGAGTCGCAATCCGCTCTAAATAATTACAAGTATTTACAATAAATGAAATGATGAGAATGAAATAAGGAAAATAGTAATTATTAATCATGGTTATATATCTAACCTGTAATTTGTAAATATGTAAAAGTTTTAGTTACTTAGATGTTTACAACCAAATGTGAAATTGAAATAAATTTAACCTCCCTTGTTGAGGTTATAAATACAATTTAATAAATTGTAAATAAAATAAAGTAAAATGTAAAATAATATAGATATAAAAAATTCCTCGGTTTAAGTAAGTGTAACTCATCCATATTGAAAGAGAAAAAAAAAATTTATGAAATAAAATCAACGCATGCGTTAAGGTATGCGCTAACCCAAACTATCAACGAGCAAAGCCAGTGAAAAGCTAATTATATAAGTACATGAAATAAAATAATATTTAAATTTAAATCAACATGACTACCCCTAGTTGTAATAAGAGCGTAATCATATGTCTATGAAATAGACTTCATAGTAAATAACAATTGAAAATTAAAAGAAAATCGAACGTCGTCGATTCAAAATTTAAAAACTTGTCAATGAGAAAGAAATTATATAGGATACATTTGAAAATCGAATATTCCAATGCAATATTGCCGAGCAAAACAAATTGTGTAAAACAAAGAAAAATCAAGTGAGTTCAAATTCTGATATCGAGGTGCTTTTATATGTATCATTTAATTTATTTGAAATGTATTAATATATTAAATTTATTCTCGGAAATATTTTAATATTTTAATTGCCTTACTTATGTAAACTGTAGGTGTGATATTAGAAATCATTAAAATAAGAATGGACAAATTGTTTTGGATATTTTAAAAATGTATTAAAAAAATCGCAATTAATGAAATTTTGGAATTAAATAATATTTATTTATGTATTATTTTATGGAATCACGATAGACTTTTAGGATAAAAATAGATATCTTAGCAATTATAAGAAAAATTAATATATATTATTTATCTTGAAAAAGTTACGACTATAAAAAGAACCTTTTTCTATTAAGAAATATTGAATTGACGGGATAATATAACGGAAATTAAATTAATTATTAATAAATTTAAGTTATGGGAAGTAATCTATAGATTTCAGATATATATAATGAAAATCTCACATACAACCATACATTCAATGTGACTATATAATCTGAATTTACGAAATTAATAAGTGAATTTAATGTAAAATGATTCAAGAATACTGCCTTTGTATAGAAATTAAAAATATCCTCTTCAATAATGGAAACTGACCAAGATCATCAGACTTGTCAACCTCTAAGGTTTGCCGACATAACCTTGATTCAGAACCATCATCTCCAAGAAATATTTTACTGAATTTAAATAGAATTACGTTATATATTGAGATTATATAGACATTACATATCCTGAAATAAAAGTTTGTATTAAAATAAATATTATGTTCTCTTACTTCGTTATTCTTTCTTCTTTATTCCTTCTTCCTGCAGCATTTTAATCACGTTTGGGCGCCATTGTCGGGTGGTGGGGTAGCCAGGATGGGTAGGTATTGCAGGAAAACTCGTAGTAAACTTTCACCATTCGTTTATTGGTCGAATTAACAAGGAAGGAACAAGCAGCAAAAGAACAACCAGTAAAAGCATCCGTAAGGAGCCAAGGAGAAGGAGCAAGGAATCAAGGAGCCGTAAGGAGAAGGAGCAAGGAGCGCACTGTAATAAAAATGAACTACACATTACTACAGGGCGTTAAGCTATTGAAGTAACACAATACAAAGTATGATAAAAATACTTACAATACTTATTTGCGCTCCTTTTATATTAACATAGATATTAGTTCTTGAATATTGATTCAATACATTTTATATAGTTATTTACTTAGTTGATAAAATAGAAATATAATAAATTTTACAATTGGCAGAGTACTGCCTAAGTCAACAGTTTGTGAAGGAATGAGTAAAATTTTAATTTAGGTTCCATACAATGTTCTATTGAATTAAAATGAACAATATCGTGTTCTAAAATCAAAATAAATGCTATTTATGATGGCCAGCTTGTAAGCGGCCAGGAAAATAAGGTCGTATCATCACAGTGGACGGGAACAAAGAGTGGACATTGAGAGAATTATATCAAATAGTAAAATGACATTTAGCTCAAAATATAAAAAAAACGAATATGGTGTCCCTCAAGGAAGCGTATTAGGCCCCTTATTATTTCTGTTATATATAAAGGACTTGCCCAATGCTATAACGCATAAATGTATTTTGTTCGCGGACGATGTCACCATAATTATAAATTCTAAAAATAAGGATGATCTCCAGTTGAAAATAGTTGATAGTTTAAAAGAGATAACGGAATGGCTACACAACAATAACATAAAAATTAATATTAGTAAAACAAAATTAATAAAATTTTCAACATATGGTAGTATACCAATAGACTTAAATATTAATTACAGAAATGAAATTATCAAAGAAACATACACTACAAATTTCCTAGGTATAGTTTTGGATAAATATATAAATTGGAAAGCGCATATAGATCAGTTGTGTAACAAACTTGATAAGTTCATATACGCCTTATATAAATTAAGCCAGATATCAAGTCAACGTACAGTGAACATTGCCTATCATGGCTACATATCTAGCTTACTACGGTACGGTCTCATACTCTGGGGTAGCTCGGTTGAATTCAATAGAGTATTTAAAATCCAAAAAAAATGTATAAGAATACTTTCAAGGGCCAATAAATTGGATAGTTGTAAACCATTGTTCCCTAAACCTACCACTGCCGTGCCTTTATATATATGAAATGTGTGTGTTTGTTAGAAATCATCCTGATATATTCAAAACAAATGAAGAAATGTACAAGTCCAAGGGTAGAACAAAGAATAAGATATATGTGCCAAAAATGAGACTCCATATTTCACAATGTAACACATACTACATGGGTATACGCATATACAACCATCTACCCGACCAATATAAACAATTGACATTGGGATTATTTAAAAATAGTTTGAAAAGATTACTTTTGGAGAAATTGTATTACTCAGTAAATGACTATTTGAAAGATAATTTGACATAGACATAGATAGAATTTGAATTTGAATGATAATGATATTGACATTAAATTTATGATAATGATTTTATTTCACTGACATTTTATGGTATGTAATTTGTTTGTAATTGTTGAATTGATGTATAGTTGTGAATGTATAACTGTAAATGCAAATAAAGTCGTTGGTTAAAATATTGTACGCCTTAATAGGCATCACATAGAGATCACTGTTTTGTGACACCATTATACTATTACATCATACTATGTGAAACAATAAATAAAAATTTGAATTTGAATTTGAATTTGAACTAAATCATCGGATATTTTATTATCGTCAGAGTAAATGACCACAGACCTTTGAACTTCATATTTGTTTCTATTATTTTTATAAATTTCTGTAATAAATACGTACCTAACTATGTAACATAAATATATTTATGTTGATTGCTTCCTTATAAATAAAAGTTAATACCGTAGGCAGCGTTAGTCCAATAATAAAGTGTCGAGAAAGGTAAGTTAAGACGAAATTTCCTAGGAAACTGGCCCCGGCGGAGCAAAACCGTGGATTGATGACCTTAGTGCCCTCAGGTGATTCGCAGATAAATTGCCTGCAAAACATTTGGGGAGAGTGCGTCATCATTGGCCCTTTGTATTTCTCCCTTCTAATATAACAATTTTATGTTTCTATGTAATTATAAGGAAACATTAAAATGTTATTACAAAAAATATTTGGAAATTACAGTTAATTTTTTATTTGTTTATTGGAGTGATTTGTTTTATCAAATTACATAATTAAAATAAATTATCTCATTATTTGCACATTACAATATGAAAAACCTTAAAATTAAATATAAACATCAAATAAAAGTCTATCAAAATCTAAAAAACGATATTATAAAATTCCTGTGGCATAGTACCCAAGAAGTTAGCTGCGTTCCCCCGTTGGATGACTAAACTTATACGTGGCGTAAGGAACGCACCAGCAGCTCCTGGGTTACCTGTAGTATCGACGAGCATCTTAGCTGGAGTTTTGGCTCCTAAGTTCCACGGTCCCATCGTTTCAGTAGCGAAAGCGACGAATTCGTAATTTTGTAAGATGTTGCTATATTTCTTAATTTTGTTCGCTTCCGCTTCGGAGGCAGCTGTAACAGCCCGACATGACGAGCCCTGAAGGTGTGAAGGTTCCATGGTGTCAATGACTTTTTTTAAAATTGCGAAAATACATTTGAACCGAATTAACTTCACACGAAGCAGGCGATCTCGGGTTCAAATTACATATCAAGCAAAATATTTATTTTTATGAAACACAGAAATATCTTGAAAAAGTATAGTTTGAAAGAATGACATTCAGAGTGCATTATAAAATATTAAACCTTCACTAAAATAATTAACTCACAGTGGAAATTAAGTTCAACTAAAATGCATTGCAGACTAAACCTGTCAAACTATGTTTTAATCTTGGTGACAATTTCGGAAGTTCATATCATTATTTCTATTTTTCACACACATTTTAACTTCAAACCAAAATAAATATCGAAAGACATGTAGGCTTTCTTAAAATATCTCCGAGTAACTTTAAGAATCCAAAGGACGAGCATTGAAGTAAATAAATATGACGAGCTCGTTAAATTTGTTAAAATACCGTAAAATATCGTGCACCCGCCTAGTCCCTCTAGACCCTGTTACGTCGGAGAACATATCTAACTCGAGTAAAGTTGCTATTTGAAAATCCTCTAGTCCACGATTTCATGTGAGGAATATTCAGTTCAGTAAAAGACTAGGCGTCTGCCTGTCTTTGCCCGGTTTAGCTAGCATAATCGGTAATTTATTCATAGAATGTGATATGGAAAGATGTAATTTTGAGAAAAAGAGATATAAAATCATTAAAATTAAATTAAAATGTGGATTCATGAAACTTTTAAGAAGATACTTAGTAACCGTAATAAGTATACGTCTAAGAAGAAAATCGGGGAGATAAAGTGGATTTTAAAACGCTCAAGATTGTTAAACGTATATTGGTAACATTTGTTAAGGTAAATAGAATACGAACAGAATTCTACTGGGATTCTCAGTACACCTCTTTCTATACGCCTGAAATGCCATTGCAAATTGAAACCTTAGAATGGTCTCAATACGTTTTTAATAAAAAATAATATTGTATTCTATTTCAATTACAATAAGGTTGGTATTCATAGGATAAGTTTGGGAGATACGTAGATTTTTTTGGCTAATATATGTGTTACTCTGAAGCTTTATTACAATTTAAGCGTTCTAACAAATTGTAAGGCGTGCTAACGTTGAATTCCGCACACGTACGTATTTTGTTTGAAACCTTCTTTCATCCTTTTAGAAATTTGCACACCTTCGTGTCATTTGAAAATTTCACATCGAGCTGTCGACGTGTGTGGATCACAAACGTGCGAGTGTTATCTAAGCTAACAAAACTTCATTGTATTTGTTTTACACTAGTTCAATATTCACTTTATAATGCCTAACTTTAAATTATGCCTTCAAATACAGATCTTCGGATAATTCAAAAGTTTATCAATTAATTGGTCGTTCAACTTGGATTCAAAATAGAATGTTTCATTATCTCAAAGTTAAGTTATGTTTTAAGAGTTTTTGCGTGTTTATCTGAGAGTTTGTTCAGTAGGCTTCGAAACCAGCTTTTTTCATGAATCTTTTTTCGAGTACAATTTTATTTTTGTTTTATCTCGTTTTAATTTTTTTTTGTTAGAGATTATGGGTATAGGTAAAAATAGATACTTGTATAAAGAACACAGTTTTTTGTACAGTTTTATTTTTTGACACTCTTGTTCCTGAAGAACTTTGCTAACTTACCAATTATTGCTACTTGCTGTTTTATTTTTGGGTGATTCGGAGGACACACGACTTGTACGTTATTACGTTAAAGAGTTCCATTATCCACCTCCTGTTTCCATGATCAGATCGATGGTACCAAATTATTATATTGTTATCCGAATCAAAGTTTCAAATTGATACGACAACAACAATCGACATCCTGGATTTTGTTTAAATACTTAGTTAGTCGTCACCTTGGTGTACTTTTATTGAGCTTATAAAAAATCTATTGAAAATTAAAAGTAGGTACACACAATCGTCAAGCATGTATGAAAGGTATGATGAATATAAAAGAAGCGAAAGAGATATGTCAGGATCGTAACAAATGGCATTCGATTGTCTCTGCCTACCCCTTTTAAGATAAAAGGCGTGATGATAGATAGATAGATAGACTGAGTTACATTCTTATTTATATACAAGTGAAGCTAATATAAAGTGTGTAAAAAGAGAGTGGTTTGGTTGACTGGCTAGATGTAGACAGTGTTACCAACTTCTCTGGCTAAATTCTCAAGGCATAAAAGTCAGGGTGTCAAATTATTTTTAGAGTTACCGATCAAGGATTCAACCAAAGACATAAAACGATCCTTCACCCCACAATGTTTTCTTTTGAAACAATGAAATATTTATAAATGTCGGATGCCAAGCAATTAATTACACAGTAAAAGTGCTCCCAGGCTGTATGGGTGGAAATAAACGGTCTACTGGCGTCTGCGTTTTATAGTCAACGACACTGTAGGCTGCTTTTAATTACGTATACATCAGTATGTCTATAACGATAATATGATCACGATTTTAAGGAGTTTCGACCCACCATCTTTATTCATTAACGTTAAAAGTGAATAAAGATATGTTTTACAGGGGTAAGAATGAAGAAGTTTTCATTTCACTGGATTCGTAATCCGAATTCAACCTGTACTTTCAATACAAGGTAACCGCGACTTCTCAGTTGTGAGCCGACGTTTTACCCACTTGACCACCGACGCCTATATAGTCTGGAAAATTGGACGAGGGTTTTTGAACAGCAAGTGCTGATTGAAAGCAATGTACTCTCAGACCCGCGTAGGTATGAGAAATTGTGGCGAGGAGAAGATGAAACAAAGTCAGGGTCGTAAAAAATTGCATACGATAATATTGTACCTGCTTAATTACCCCTCCTGGATATATAGATAATGATAGGATAGACAAGTATTAGACCATTTTTTTATTATTAAAAAAATAAAATAAAGAATTTTATAATCAAATAAATAAAACTCTACCTAACTATTTGAATTCATGAAAATCATTATCGATTCCGAATTGCGAAAAATAGGGGTAACGCGTGATATATCGAAGGTCATATCTTGGGCACGGCAAGGGTTATTTCTGCCGAATTTCCTCGTATATCACCTAGTCCACGTTAACGGGCCGCGAGCAACAAACATCGGCTTACATCACAAAGCCGGTGATGTCTTGTGATAAACTGGATATATCAATTTGAACCTTAGAAGACAGAAAAATACTGAATCGAAACGAACAACGTAAGAAACACAATTTATCAGAATAACGAGCTTTTTCGAATCTCCTTTATGTGACACCCGGTTCATTTATTTTTTCTTATCCATTCGAAGCTCGATCACATGTTGAGTATTATTCTTGCAGCTTTCCTTTAAAATAGCTATCGTTTCGACCTCGGTAAGAACTATTTGTCAACTGCTGAACTGTTTCTCTTTGTCGAAGGTATAATGGGGAGTGGGGCTGTTAACGCTGAGCCATGGACTGTGTTTGTCGTCACGTAGTGGACTTTTATACAACCAACTTCTGCAATAATATGTTACATTTTCTGACAATGAAGTATTATTATATCTAGATTACCTAGCTAAAGGAAGACAAAGTATTCCTCATTTAATAAGTGGTTAGATTTGTTGAGGTATTTTGAGATCGAAATATTTTTTAGAGTAAGCTAATACGTGCCATTCGAAGCATGAGAAGTCGATTTAAGCATATACATGTATATACAATAAATATATAAATAAAAATAAAATTCACACGATAATGAAATATGAATAACGATTTGATTATAATTTGATTTTTGTTCTGGGTTCAAATAATAATGCTGCTAAAATTGGTGCTCAGCTTATCTGGCTCCAGAGAGGGTTGAAGCTGTGTTCATATACAATTATTAAATAGTGCATTTTCTATATTTTAAAAACTTTTAGTTACAATCCGGTTGAAGATTTAATTTCTTAATAAAACTCCTTTGTTAACCTCCTGGAAGTTGGTTTATAAAAAGTGCTGGAACTTTGCAAAAGATAAGCGCCGCACAAGTTTGAAGCTCGAGTGAAAGAGATCCTTAAGTGAACTTAATTAACTGCATGGCTTAGTTAATAAAGTTCTAAGTACTAAAGAAGATGAACACGCAAAGGTATAATTATTAACAGACTATTGAACGGTTGAAATTTATAATCTATTTGTAAAAGTAACGACAACAGACATTTAAGGCACCATCTTACATACACGCAAGCAGGCGTAATTATCTATTTTAAACACTTACTCACTTTTTATTCTGTAGAGTCCGGTAGATGTCGATTGCTGAATAATTGAATTAGCAGTAAAAAAAATTAGCTTCGCTTGTGTTTGCGTCCTTTTACCAACATATCCTTTTTAAGACAAGCAAAATGAGTCAACCACCGTCTGCTGTTGTAAATAGGCAAGTGATGTCTATGAATTGGCAGAGAAAGAAACGGTCAATGACACAAGTATTATCTTAGCGTCGAAATATAACAATACGTAATCCCGCTCCATACTTTTCTTTGTCGCTAAGGTATTGTACCGCGTTTCTTAGTATGGGGTCTCACCCCACTCCCTTAAGACTCGCGTCCACTAGCCTCGGTGAATCTAATCGACGAAATTCGCCTACCAACAATACTACGAAGCTGCATCCATTAGAGGAGAATTCTGTTCTAAAAAATATATTGGATTTATTTCGAATTTCGGATTTATTGGAAGGTTATACTTCGACGCTAACATAATACTTGTGCCATTGACCGTTTTTCCGCCTGCCCTAGAAACAGATTGCTATTAGTTGATGACTGGGAACACAGAGGAAGGCAAACCACATATAAAAGAATCGCCAAAAAATTGGCTGAACCTAGTACCTACAGTTTTATTGTGGAATGTCGAATTCCTCGGAGTCGTTAATATGAATTTCCCTTAATGTTGCGATCCCCCTTGACTTCGCACAAGAAGTCAGATAGTGCACTAGCTGCAGCATTAGACTTGAAACTAAATAACCCTGATAAATAAATAACTCAAGCATCAAAGAGATTAATATTACTGAGCCAGACAGTCTAAAACAAAATGTAATTATACTAAGTGATAATAAGTTGTTACTGAAAACTAAGTTAACTGTACTCGTAATTGTAATTAGTGTCGAGATTTGTGATTTTACATAAGCTAGTGATTTAAATTTCCCTTAAGACATTATTCATCGAAGCGAAGTAAGAGTAACTTTGTCTGAAAGGATTCCAGTTAAATTATAATAATCTTTGAAGAGAAGAGGAATTGAAAGTGTGGATAAGACAGCATTAAGTATTAGCATTTATATTCGGATTGTGGTGAGAGCTACTTATTGTTACCTGCTTAACAATTCTTAAACTTCTCAATGATAAACTTTACTTGGTTTTAGGGAAATGCAAATTAGAATTTGTAATTTAATTTTTTTTTAACATGATCAGTGAAGTTGAAATTTGGTTGTTACCGCGATATTTTAGAATGATTACCTCAATGTGTAAATTCTCTAAAATTTGTGTTTAATAAAGAAACAATAAAGCTTTAAAGTTTACAAAGTCATTACTAGTGGAATTAGGAAGAAGTTAGATAAGAAAAACAAAAAGTATTTAAATGCAATAATAATATTAGTGTTGAAAAATCTAAAGAATTTGATATCTATAGCTTGAGATAAAAAAATATATGCCAAAGATCTTAAGCACTGGGTACGCTGGCACCGATAACACGATTTCGAGAGCTGTAAGGCAAGCCGCGAAAAAAAACAAGTGGCGAGTTTAGTGGTGACCATGACAAGTTAAAATAATAGTATTTTAGTTTTAGAATGTGTATTATCGAGACAAGTTTTAGAGGTTTTGGCATAGTTTTGAATTTCAATTCAATACCCAAAAGATTAAATAGTTTGGTAATGTGATCTATCCCAACAGTACGTAGGGGTATTCGATTTTCGAGACAATTAAATGTAAGCATTAATTTCGGCGACCTCCCTTCAAGGCTTCCGCCTTATTTCCCTTTTGCTTATTCAGCAGGGGAGATGTTGCGATTTTATTGTGAGCAATTTTCGGTGTTATGTACGATCCTTTTAACGCTTACCCTCGTATAATTTGGATCTTGGGGGCAATAGAAAAGAAACAAAGCTAATGAATTAAGTCTCATTATGAGGAGTTTCAGTCACGCTTGATTAACTTTTGATTTTGATTTCAATATCACTGGGTACTTGTATATAAATATATAAGAAAATCACCAATGATATTGAGTTCTCGTGCTTCGGAGGATTCATAAAGAAAGCGTCCGCACTTCTTCTAAAAAATATACAGTTGGTCTCTGCTAGAATATGGGCAACCCGCAAACTATTTACACTATTACAAAAAATTCTGGGCATATTTAGGTTGTGATTAAAATTTCTTTAAGTAACTAGCTTTCCGCTCCGGCTTTTCCCGTGGACATTTTTAAAATGTGACATAAGAATTTAATCCCGAAGGATTTCCGGATTAAAAATAATCCTGATATGATCATGCTGTCATCTCTGTGCAAAAAATGACGTAGATCCGTTGCTCTGAGTTAACGTGAAAGAAGACCAAACAATCAAACACACTTTCGCATTAGGGGTGTTGACAGTGAAAGAAAATAAACACACAATAATATTTTTTATATAATCTATAACGTATAATCAAAATAATGTTTATTTATTTGTTGAACAAATGTATATTTTTAAATTTTTTTTTTTTGCCCAATATGGGCAAACAGACCAAGTTGTCGATGTCGACTCATTCAATACGAGTCACTAAAGCAAACATGTAAACTAGTATTTAATTGTCTGAATAAAGGCTTATTATTATATTATATTATTATTTTTTTCAATATCTAAATGAAAAACTTTATTTCATACATACTTCAACCACAAACGGTAATTGACGTCACTTTTAAGTAAATATTAAATAAGTAACCACAGACTACTAACTATATTATAATTATGTCTGTCAATCTGTCACTGACAAAGTTATTTTCTTGTTATTTTATTTAATCTTTGACCATCATTTTGTTCGTTACCAAGGTGTGACGTCATCATCGCGCCGAGGACGTTTTCGCGGGAATTTTGGAAATACAAAATGTACATAATTCCTTTTACAATAATAGTTAAGACTGGTTAAATTTCAGGCAGACTAAGGTTAACGTACTTTTATGCTAGAATTATTATCGAAGCGTTTCAAGTATAATAATTAACATTAATTTCTCGTGCAATAAGCGTTCTAGCTTGATATTAATATTAAATTTAATCATCGCGAAATTTATCGAGCTTCTTGTTTGCTTACAGAGAGTATATTGAAAATAAACCTACATTGTAACTTAATACCACAGTTTACTGGAATTATTGCATATGGGCTTAAAATATTAGATGAAAGGCTTCTTCGAGTTATTTTTGAAATATTTCGAAGGATAAAAATAGTAGCATCGATAAGGCGTTTTTGATCAAATGAGGCTAATCATCACAGATTTATCATTAAACTGGTATGTGCTAAATACCAATCTTGTTTAGAATTGAAAATTACAACTTTAAAGAGGTATTCAGCTATTTTAATACCAATGTGTATATGTGTAAGAAATTCAAAATGAAATAAAAATAACATAAGAATTCAAAAACAAATGTTGAGAATATAATACCTATTGGTTAAAAAAAGATATAAATATATATAATGATATTTGAATTTGGATAACTGGCTAAATATGGATATTGTCACTAATATATCTGACCATAGAGAACGGTATGAAAAGATTGTGATGTTAAGAGGACACATCAAATGTGCGAGATAATTAATATTTATTGAGTTATCCTAATAATGTGTTTGTTTGTTTGTTTTCATGACGTTTTGTACAGAGATAGTTAACAGAAGAATGACTTAAGTAGCCCACGCACTGGTCAGGTATCTCACCGAAAATTTTTGGTCCGGCCGCCGTATGAACGTATTGAACACAGGCCACACACTTGCGATGTAAATCATACGATCTAGATCACATGCAATTCACACACAGACACACAAGATTCGATTAAACGAAGGCGTGTGGATGTGTGTGACAGATCGTTAGGCCATCGAAATCAACCACAAATACAACGATTTGAAAACGGATGGCGGACCGTTAGTTACAAGAATTTGACTAGTCTGTGGTCGATTTTGGTGGACCGTATGGCGGCGCGCGAATTGGACTATTGATTCAGGATCCATTTTTATGTCACATTTCAAAATTATCCATTATCCACTGGGAAAGCTACTTAGGTTAAAATAGGTTAAAAGAAAATCTGACCTAAGAAGTTTTAAACCCCAAATAACAGAAAACGCTACAACTTATACTATAAAATTCAGACTAAATTGTACAGTTGTATTTTCGCGATTAGATAAGAAAGCGAGTTGGCGCAGTTTGTTCATTTCCCCTCTCTCCGTGTGACTACCAAAATCTACATTATTGTGTACTGGTTGGTATAAGTAAAATGCACAAATATTATGCAACGACATTTCCTCCTAAGCGTTAGAACGTGAGATAACCACAATCTTGATTTCCTACTCGAAATTATACTTTGCGAATTTTCAGTAAGTAATACGAATTCTTAATACACTCTATATATAGATAAAAGATAAAAATAGGTATGATAAATTGTAAATAATAAAAATACTTACCTATTATGGTTTAATGATGATAAATTTAATAGCATATTATCCGACTTAATTTTGAAATTACTAAGTAAATTTGAAATTACAGACTTCAATGTAACTTAGGAATTTAAAGATTCGACGTGTTTAAGATGTTTGTTAGTATTCAAAATGAAAATCCATCACAAGAAAAGAACCCTTTCGATTTTAAAATACCTCGGGCTTAGATAATGTACAATAATGTATTTTTCCAATTTTTTTAAAAATTCTTTACAGGTTGTCTTACAGCTCCCGGGAACCGTTGCTGGCCCCAGGGTACCCAGTGGAAGATATTCCTCATTTAGCCAATGATTTTTTGAGGCTATACCTAACTAGTGGCCAGTTCTGTTGAGGTATGTAGATGGAAAAGCCTCTTTGTACGGTTTGTCGGAATTATTTATTATTTAAGTAGCTGCTGCGCATACTTTTCACATAATTATTATAATTCGGTTATAAGTTTCTGCATACTACTATCTTTCGTACATTCTCTAAGGGGGCTATTACAGTTCCGGATTCCAAGGTATAAAAAAAAACATAATTATAGCTGAAGTGAAAGGAAATGCTGGCAGAAGACGACCTATAGACCTCTTGAACATATAAAAAATGTATTGATCGATGGCCGAGCATATGTGAAATAAAAGAAGCGAAAGAGGTATGTCAGGACCGAATCAAATGGCATTCGATTGTATCTGCTTTCCCCATCTTGGGATAAAAGGCGTGATGATAGAATAGATAGATAATTATAGCTTCCTTTCAGGCAACACGTCAAAATAGTCTTAATTGCTATTCTAGCAGCACGCCGTTACTAATTAATTTAATCAAGTTCATTTGTTAAGGATACGACTTCTTTTAATTTGTTCCCGAGTAATAAATAATTTATTTCGCTAAGAAAGGAACTCCTTTAACAGTTTTACGTAACTTTTTAATGGGGAGAGAAGTTTTGTATTAGGTATCGATAAATTATGTTGTAGTTGTGGATAAATTTATGCAATGATATGCAAAGGTAATATTATGCAATAAAGATGCAGTTACCTATTCACGCTGTAGGGGTAGACATACATGATGGAGCACCATTTGGTATCGATCGATTTTTTCATCTTATTTTAGACAAAGAGTTTCAATACTATACTAACTGAGAGAGTTGTTGACAATTGTCAATATTTAACGCGACACACTAATTTGCCTTTTGGCCGCTCTATATACATATAGTATTGAACCTCTTTGATTTTAGAGTAGATGAGCTGTAAAAATTAATTAATTATTATTTATCTATCGCTCGAAAATATATATCTTCGTATATCGGCACGTTGCGTTTTGTATCCGTAATCTAACAGATTGGAGAAATTCAATTTTCCGAACAACAATAACAAAACAATAAGCTACACACAAACTTGAGCGAACTTAAACCGCGTTCCGAACGGATCCACTTTGGTTTTATGTTTTATCCTTTTTCCTTATCGGTCTCACAGTACAATAAATATTAAGTAGTTGGAAATTATATAAATGCCTGAAAACTTACATTATTAACTTTTCATGAAAATTGGAAGGTATATTCCTTAGGTGTAGAGGTGCACAAAGAAATTATTTTTCGATTTTAAGGGGTGAAATATCTTGTAAACGTTTGGTTTCCAGATGTGTAAGGCAAACCGTGAAGAAAAAAAGTTCTTAGGTTATAACGGTTGAAAGTTTCATATAGGTTCAAATTATCTGAAAAGGTAGGTACTGAATAAATTTTAAATTTTTGAAGAATATAATATCTCTTGAAAATATAATCGTATCAAGAATCTTTCTTCTTTTTAACCAACTTCATTGAAGTCTCAATTCATACAGACAAAGTTTGTATATCATAAACCTTTTAAAAAAAAGTGTACCGACTTCAAAAATTTGCACTGAAAAGTAAGAAATAATAAAAATTTCGTCGTAGAATTTGAAAACGGTTGGTGCCAAATTAGGATACAAAATTAGGTAAACATCTAGGGACATAAAGATCTGTTCAATATTATCTGTGTTTGTACTGATGATCGTAGGTTCCTAATGAATTATCTAGATTAGTGAATTTGGGTACTAAATTATTTCTAATTTCTTCCAACCGTCTTCAAATTCTACGACGAAATTTTTATTATTTCTTACTTTTCAGTGCAAATTTTTGAAGTCGGTACACTTTTTTTTAAAAGGTTTATTTTTCCCTTTTAAGTGATTTTGTTGCCCTGAGAAATAAATAATAACGCAACTAAAAAAAAAAAGATGGAAAATTAAAAAAAATACTGCGGTGGATGGGATTTGAACCTCGAGCAATGTGCATCCTGCGCTGCATCCCATACCTTTAGCCGCTAGACCACCGTCGATACGAAAATTGACAACTTCGTGTCAATAGCAACCGTTGCTAAGGCTTTTCTCTGATATAATTTTCAGCAGTAAACAGAGACAAATTACTGAATTTCTCAAAAATTACTGAACCGATTTTCGTCATATGACTGTGAGATAATGTCAAGAAATTATTATATCCTTAAAAAAATAAGTCGTCAAAATCGGTACATATTTCATCGAGATATTACGAAAAATTGACTTATAAGGTCAGTTTTTTCAAAATTTCTGAAAAACTAAAGAACCAATTTTTATGAGATAAAAATGGGACCAATCCGGAAGAATTATCTGTCGATTAAAAAAGAAACCATCAAAATCGGTTTACAACTGGCGGAGTAATCGATGTACATACATACAAAAAAATACGGTCCGAATTGAGAACCTTCTCCTTCTTTTTTTTTCGAAGTCGGTTAATAACACCTAAATATACTTATTTCGGACAGTAACTTTTTAGGCACATAGATTTACTGAAGTTTATTGTACTGTGATAATTCCAAGTTAGTCTATTTCTAAAGCTTTTGTATACGCGGTTTAAGAAAACTCTCTTCAAACTGAAAGCGTTAATGAAGTTTTCTTTAAAACTGGAAGCTGCTAACGATTTCTAACTTTACAAGATAATTCCCAGAATATAATATACCTAAGTTCAACAGCATATTGTAAGAGATAGAATGAATAATCTATCTATGTTACTATGTTATCCTCGCCAGTAGAAATTTTTGATTGGTTAACGTTTATGGTTACTGGGTCCTTTTGGTCGTAGCGTGATGTTATATAATCTTTTTCAATACCGCGTACAACCTCTTCAGCTTTATACCTACACGGCTCCGACCGCGTAGAATTAGGAACATTGATAAAATTTCTCTGGAATTGTTCTTTTTCCTATTTTTTTCCGGAATAGTTTTTGTTTAAACACCATTTCTCTATATCTAATAGCTAGACCTCTAGGACCCATCATCAGGTCTTTCAAGTCACCAGATTTTCAATTTATTTCTAACATACAAACACATTATCATATAAGAAATTATATGATAGCAGCTGCTTGCGACTTCGTACGCGTTGTATTAGGAATATTCACGTAATTTAAGTATGTAGATCCGCAAAAAGTTTTCCCACCCCCATAATTGCACCCAGAGTAAAAAGTTCGAAAATGTATGATATACCAGTCCTCCGTGAAAATGATTGAAATGCGAATTCACTCTCTTATCAAAACATTTTCAAAAAAATCTTGTTATGGTCACCTCCTATGTTCTCTAGCTAAGTTTCAAGTAGATCCGATCAAAATATCATTTTACCCTATAAAAACTTCAATACCCCGTTGCACCTTCTATAAGGGTTTTATTGAAAAACTGTGCGTTGTATGTCAGTGTAAACGACAGGCCAGATTAGTATATTATCTATACTAATATTATAAAGAGGAAAGATTTGTACTTTTGTGTGTATGTTTGTAATGAATAAACTCAAAAACTACTGTGCCGATTTCAAAAATTATTGGAAAGCTACATTCACCCTGAGTAACATAGGCTATATACCATCACGGCATGGCGACGGGAACGGGGTGGGCAGAGGTGAACATGACAAAAGCTATGTATGAAGTGTATATTTGCCAACATTCTGAAATAGTCACGTACGAAGTCGTGGGAAACAGCTAGTATAAAATAGACAGTAAAACAGATATGTGGCTACGTTCATTTGGAGCGTGCCAAGTGAGGATTATATGCGGTCAGATGGTAATTTCAAAGGTGACATGGATACAAGTCTATGAGCTTTTGTGTATCTGATATCTCTCAACCATAATTTGGAGAACGGACATTGTGGTACAAAATTATTAATTGAGCGACTAACTTATAGAGACGGTTATCTATATTAATACAATGACAAACCCATAGATTCTCTGAAACCTCTGAATTTTATATAAATGTGGCTGAATAAAAAAACGGTCAAGTGCGTGTCGGACTCGCATTAACCTAGGGTTCCATAGAATTGTCCATTTCCATGTCCAGCGATTTCCCACACAATTACGTGCGTTATTTTTTTATATCCTCAGCTGGTCTTCAATTATTTATATCCGTATTTTCACTTCACAATAAAATTGTGGAACTGTGAAACTTCATTAGAAAAGATAGATGTTAGGGTTATATAGCTTCATAAGGCTAAGAAACCCTAATTATTATAAAATTATTAAGCATCTAGATTATAAGGATACTGCATTTGGCATATTAAAATGACAGAAACATTGTATCTTGATAAAAAAAACACCGACAAAATATTTGAAAGAGAAAACTTTTTGAAATTCACAAGAAATAACGAATGCGTCATTCTAGTAAATTGTACAGAGGAAACAAAGCTGCAGTTAGTTAGTATTAATGTCCACACGTCCAGTATAAAGTCTCCATTTCTAGCTAAGAGTAGGTGAATTCGTTAAACATTAACAAACTGGATTGCGAGTTTAATCCGTTTAACTGTGTCCCGCGGCAATTAAGAGAGCTTCGGGACCAGGTGAGGACGTGTGGTAAATCAGGGAAGACTGGAGTAAATACTAGTCTAAACATAGTAAGGTTATAGTGAGTTTCTTTGAAATAAGGCACCACTATCTATGTATCGTCACAGCAGGTAACAAGTACGATAATACAATTATTTTAAAATAAAATTGCTGATTAATCTTTTTGCCTCGGGTGAAGTTTGAACTTGTTTTGTTTGCAAATGCAAAATTCTGATTGGGTAAAATGTATCGACTCAAATGCCAATCGAATCTCGACGATTGAAAGTGTCAGGCTATTGTCAAACGAATCATCATAATGTAGCCTGTGGTGTTCATCCATTGCAGAAAAATCACTTCTTGCAAAGCGAATTTACCTTCTTGTAACCTGCATGATGAGAGGGCAACAACTTGTAAAATCTTGTAGTGATGGGGCTGGAGGGAAAGACTAAGCGATGGTCTGATCATGTGTCCTAAAACCTGGGCACCCTTATTACCACAGACCTTCATCAGGGATAGGACCGCAGCCGATGGAGGAAGATAATTTAGGAGAAGCTGATGAGTCGGAGTCACGATCCTCAGTAATGAGAGACTGTGGAGGAAGGACCAAAATCTATTTAATTTTATTTATTTGGTACGGTTTGAAATTTTACGGTTTAAAAACTAATTAACGAAAACCTCCCTAGAATCCAAGATATAACCGAATACGCAATAACTATTTAGTTAATGCTATCGGCTATATAATAACCCTGTAAACGTAGAACGGAAAAATATTCTTTCCTGCTCAACGCCCGACGGACGGTGTCGTAAAAATTTTCATAAAAATGCAAATTTGGAGCAACGTATTGCTACACCCTGAAGTAAGTTGAGCACTTCGATGTCTTAAGAAAAAGTCGGTTTCTTCATTAAATGTAAATTCTATACAGCGACCGCGGCCTTTGACGCTTCTGCTGTTTTGGCAACTTTAACTTGCTCTTATTACTTTTATTTTTCTTCGTAGGCAATGTCTTTTTATAAACAAATTTAAATTGAATCAAAATAATCAACATTTATTAGATACTGAGGACATGCATTAAACACGGATTAAGTAATCTTGTCTAGTTTATTTTTCTGGAGTAATCCATTTAAATTAAAAAGGTTTGTATGTTTATCTTTCTTTACCGTTAAGTTGTAGAAAACACTCGCAATCACCAGGTATGGGAGTATGATGAATATAAAACAGCCAAATAAGAAATGTCAGGATCGTAGCTAATGCCATTGAATTATTTCTACACACACAAAAATCGTGATGACAGAAAAAATAAAATTGAATGTTTTAATCCTTAGTTCGAAAGCAAATAATTTATTTAAAAAATGATAAACGTTCAAAGTTAAAAATGCGACCAGACAAAATATATTTTAAGATTTAAAAACGTATCAATGAGTATCTTATAATTAAAAACTTAGTCCGGCAAACCACACTTAGAGGCTCTTCCATATAAATATACCACAACAGCCACTCGTTATGTATAAATAACCTCACAAATACCAACGGCTAAAAGAGGGAGACTTGGTCTTTGCCGGGTACCCTGAGACTGATTACACGGTTTCAGGAGCTGTAAGACAAAAAAAAAATTAAAAACATTTATTAATGTATTATAAAAAGGTATAAATAATATAAAAGCAACATTTAAAACCAATATATAGTCAATAAATAAACCAATTGAGCCATCTATCTAGCTGTCAACGCGAAAAATATGTCTTCCATTTTCGTGGACAATTTTGCAAGGACTCCAATTTTCACAGTTTATTGTAGCTATCTGTAGGTGTATAGGGAAAGTGTGTTCGTGACAGATGGACCGACCGTGAGGGCCGTTCGCCCAATTATTTCTGTACGCATTCAAAATGTCAGCAGCGTTTGGTTTTATATCAATCGTGCTGTGACGTCGAGTAGAGGGATAGGTAATAGGCATACCTTTGTGTTGATTGTTATTATAGCTGGGAGATTATTTGAGAGTTTATGGACTGCAATAATATTTTAATATTTTTCAAGCTAAAGCCTTCTGCTAGGTTTAACTGGCAAATTATTTAATGTAGGTACTGCCTAGACTTCAATAGTTGTATCAACATCTATTCTGCACGAGATAATAAAACACATCACTATTCAAAATCTACATTTAGCACAACAGAACAAGTGTGAGATTGTCTAATTAAAGTATGAACTACGAGTACAAAATCTTCCAAACTTGACGCCTCAAATTACCAAAGTTTTATTGATTTTGCTGTCTCTTTTTAAATTATTAAAATATAGCGATAACGATAAGTTCACAAAATATAATATGCAAAGTTCTTTGAAGGTATTGTGAAATCGAAAAACGCTCATTTGCCTTTTCTGTTAGCTAAGTGTTGCTTTAATAACATTTAGAACAAATCCATTTGTATACAAACTATACAGACATTCTGTAGCGTTATAATGCATTTATGTTAATATGAGATTCAAAGAGATACACGATGCAACGTTCTGCTTCAAGCATGTTAGTGCAACTGGATCCTTCATGTTCTGACTAAACGCCTTACAGAAACTTAAGCATTTAATACTATGTCTAGGTACTGTAAATATTCTTAGAAGTAAGAGAAGGTGGTTTTGTTGAAAAGCTAAATCATTTTGTTGGGTAAGATTTGTGATAAATATTGTAGCTGTAAGTGTATAGATTTGTTAATTTTACTTATGACATAAGTATACAAAATGTAAAAGAAAATATGCACATAAAAGTAGTATTACGTTCAAATACTTCTACTTCTTCGTCCTCGCCTCCTTCGTTAGACAGGGTCGGCTTTCCTGATCTTGAGGCGCCATTTACTTCAACAGACATACCCAAGCCCTTCATGACACCCAGGACATTCGTTATCTACGTCGTCTGTGGTCTCTTTTGTGCAGCAATGGAAAGGCACTTCTTCGGGTCTTCGCATAACATGTCCATACCATCTTAGCCTGGACTCCAACATTTTCTCAGTGATAGGAGCCACCCCAAAACTGCCCCGTATATGTTCATTACGGTCTTTATGCTTAAGATGCTTAAGAGTAACTTCACCCGCCCAACGCAGCATACGAATTTCAGTGGATTCTAGCTTTTGCTCGTGTCTTTTTCATAGAACACGTTTCACTATTAGAACTGATATTTCGGCGGTTTTCTAAACTTTGCCATTGGTTCTTGCGTTCTTTGAATAGCATAGGACTCCAGCTGTTAGTTTGCGCCACGTATTCCACCCGGACGCTGTCCTAATGTACAATGTCCGCGGATGTCGTGACGTCTTCCGCAATGACAGAGTTATGGTTACACCATCTAGTTTTAGTACTGTATTTGCCATACACGATTTGTCGGGGTCGGAGTTGCACACCATATAATTTCGGTATTGGTTCTGCTAATACGTAGTCTATTAAGCTAGAGATATTTTATTCATTGGTCTAAATTTTCCTGTAATTTATGAATGCTGCCTGATATTAGAGCCACATCATCTGCATACAAAAGCGAAAATTAAAAATATCATAAATAATATTATTGGTAATAGCAATTTTTTAATGTCCACAGGACAAGGGCAACTATATAGCCTGAACCCATGGAATTGTCTTGGATAGCAAGCGTGTCTCGCGGGAATAAAACAAATATATATATATTGTCATAATTATGTCGGTCAGTGTTTTACAGAGGGGCAAATTGTATAGAAACAAAAATTGTTCAGATTCAGAAAATATTAAATAAATATAATAATAATAATGTATAATTATTTCATATACTATAATATAAATGATTGTCATTTATAAATTCATTAATCAATACAAAATATCCAAGAAATTATGGTTAACAAACTTTCTTGAACTGTGAATAATAATTAATTGATTTAATTGAACTTACAGCAAAATCTCACAGTTAGAGCGTTGTTTGTCAAACTAATCCACCTGTCGCCATCAGCTATTAATGTAACTAGAATTATTAGTTCCGAAGGCGATGTCATGAAACCACCATTAATATCTAGCCGCCGGCCACGTTACTCCAATTTGTTCGAATTCCAAAGTTTGAACAAACTTTGTTAGCAACTTTCCATGATTCCTCTGATTAAATCGATTTTAGCTCGGCGATGAACGGTATTCAAAAGTGCAGATTTGTCGTTAGCCTCAAATTCTGTGAACTTTCTGAGCATAAAATTTCGGCTCGCTAAATTTTGTTCCTGTACTAAAATTTTAGAGCGTCGAATTTGCGTGACTTTTTGTGGCTTTTTTCAGTTGTTAAAATTGTAAAGCCTAATGAAAGCTTTGAAAGCCACGTCAAAAGCCTCGTTCAAATATTCCCAATATTTTCATTTTAGATGCGTAACTAATAAAATACACCTGGGCATGCTATTGTTAAATTGGCTGTAAAATGTAAAATACACGTGGCAGAAATTATTTTTGACCACCGCTTCAGGGTTTCGTAACAATATAACTGAAAAAGATTACAGGAATAATAGACATGAAACTACCTTTGATAACAAAAAATCATTTACAAAAATCAAAACTTTATATCTAAAGGTTCATTTTTAAAGAAATCTCCGAAGAATTTTCCTGTGGGTCCTACAGCTGGCTTTAAATCGAAATCGTAACTTTAGTTTGTCAAGAAAACTTTTGAGTTTTTCTCAGCAGTCTAGACCGTCCGAACATTCGTCTCTCGGCGGGACAGATCAGGCAAGACGTCACGTATGGAGCTCCTTCCAATTCACTTACAGTCTCCGACAGAGTTTCCCAACGAACTTATTGTTGCCAACAATGATCCGCCAGCGTCATTGATTCTTGTATTTTGCTACTTTGTGTTCGGGATGATGTATAATTCATTATTTTAACGACAGGATTGACCTAGTGATCCTACTTACGATGTGTTCCCGGATTCGAATCTCAAACCGAACATTAATATTTTGTATAATGTTTGCATTGTCGTTCGGAATTTGTATGTCAAATAAGATTATAAAACAAGAGAACTATTTTTTCTCTTTTTGAGAAGTTTTTTCTCTTATATTTAAATATTTCTTGGTTTTCAATTAATTTTTAAATAGGTACAACTTTTTTGTAAAAGTTATTGAATTAACCCTCCATTTATCAAACTTTATAATACATAAACATATTACTTTCATAATATTAGATTTAAAGTTCATTCCATTACACACAACCATAACACGAAAGCTGGCTACATTTTATTAAATTGTTTCTTTGTAAAGAAAATAACGTAGCTCCATTCCATTTTATTCTGCGGTAAGTTGCAGCAACATTAGTTTGCGGCGTTAGCGCTTTCTTGCTCCAAAAGTGGTAATATTTTCCGACGATAAATTTTAAATGCTCCATTTTACGTGCACTTTCCCTTAGTTTGTTAGATTACTGGCTCATTGCTGAATTTATTACGTTTGTGGCAATAATAATACAATGATGACCGTCTGCTTCGAAACAGAGGCGGCGAGGTAACATTGATGTCTAGGTTAATAAAACTCAGTACTTATCCATAAAAATATAAATAGTACCTACATTTTTATAATACAGTTGCCAAAATAGGTGTTCATTTATTGAACATTTAAAAAATATCTTAACCGAATGCAATATTACACACAAAAGGTATGATGAACATAAATGAAGCGAAAGAGGTATGTCAGGATCGTAGCAAATGGCATTCGAATGTCTCTGCCTACACCTCTTGGGATAAAAAGCGTGATGATATTATATATAGACTGATCGATGTTGTAAATAACTTACAAAGGTACTACAGAAATAAATAGTACATAGTTTTAATTAAATAGTTAAAAAATGCTTGATTAGATATTAAAAATATTATAGCAGTTGTGTTATAATATCGGGTTTGTCTCCATCTACATCGTAACTAGTTCTAACTTCCTTAATACTAAATATATTCTAATATTATAAAGTTTAATAGATACATAAATTTAACAAAAATTAAAATAAAATTTAAACTAAAACTAAAAACTCTAAACTAGGTAAAAAAGTCCATAAGTGGGACACCACTTGGCAGTGTAGGTACTTGTTTTAAATAACTATGGCATCTGGAGTCACCACATTCTAGCAACACTCGTCTTCCGAGCTCTTGGAGGAAATCTTGAGCTTCAGATCCAAGTACTCCCGAAGTTTCAACGCCAAATGCCACAAATTCATAATGCTGAACCCGGAACTGATGAGGCAACCGGACTTATAAATGAGAAAGTGTTTGTTTGTTTGTCATTCTTTCACGCCACAACGGAGCAACGGATCAACGTGATTTTATGCACAGAGATAGCTGGAGGGCTGGCGTGTGACCGTATTAGGCTACTTTTTTATCGGAAATCTTTCGGGGTAAAGGCTGAAACATGGTAATACCTAAATAACTAAACAGTTGATCAACTACGATTTTATTGGCAACTTATCTATAGGTAGATTTTCGATAGCTGTTTTTCAAAATTTTCAAATATCTATACACAATATACAATACATATTTGAACTTCTTAGAGTACACGTAGATGAACACTTTGCACAGTAGAACCTGGTGTAACCGGATCTCTTGAGATGAGACGGACTTCTCGAGACGACCCCTTGAGCGTCGCCGACGATACGGCACAACTGTGATTTAAAGTAAACCTTTTTCAAATGTATACCTTATTCAATTTTTACTGTGTCTTATGAAATTTTATGTTTTTTACTAAAAAATAAATAGTAAAATTATTCGATTATAAATATTATTTTACTAACGGACTACTACTACTACGACTTACGAGGGTTCATTAATAGCAGATTTAAATGCAAATAACGATAAAAACAATATTCAGAGAATATTATATAAATATATAGGTAAAACTGACTGACAGGTGTTGCTGGCTGCCTGAAGGTATATTTTAGGGGTTGTGGAGTTGTGGAGGTGCACTAAGAAAGGATTTTTCGAAAATCAACCTCTAAGGGGGTGAAATGGGGTGTAAACTTTGTATTTCTAATACGTACGAAGTTGCGGGCAAGTGCTTAGTGAAATATAACTCTCGCAATTTGTTACAAAAATAACTACGAGTAGGTAGCAGCAGTTTTCAGAACTATCAAAGCATTCCTTTCATAAATTAATGAAAACACTACCCAAACCAGAGTTTAAACTGTATAAATAAAAGAAGTTAATGTCAACATACTATTTTGAAATCGTATTTTTAACAAATATTTACGGACATTGTGTTCCCCAAAAAGTCATAAACGTATGTCAGGCTTTGAGGCTGATGTTGAATAAATTTCTGCAACAAATCCCCCAATAAATGTCGCTAGCCTCATGTATTTTCAAATGCAGTAATAAAGGATTTATATAAAAAAATGTTAATGCATGTAATTTTTCATATAAAACTAGCAATTACCTGCGGATATGTTTGCAAAAGTAATGAATGAAAGCATTCTTTACATACATACATACATACACAAAAGTCACTTTCGCTTCATTCATTCTCATCATGCTCGACGGTTTGTACTTGAGGTTAGCATGTATAAGAACGGCGAATCGTTCATTCGACTCGAAGGTCAAAAATTACCAGAAGGAATGCCATACTCGAGAATATCCAACCCTAGAATAGAACGATGACGCTTTCTTGTGCTATATTATATGTAATTAACAAAATTTAATTCAAACCCATTCAGCTGTGACGACATGATCAGTAACAACATATTGTAAATGGAATATTTAGTACCTGCTTAAACCGATGGGATTTAGGAGCAAGCTTGTTAGCGCAATAAACTCAGTAAACCACGCGGCTTATTTTGTCGATATCTCTTTAAAAAGTTGTTAGAGAGATACAGAAAATCCACAAATATATTAAGAGAACTTGAGTCGCAAAATCGGTTTAAAATACGCGTGAAATTGATGACTTACAGGGCTTCATATTTTTGGTGGAACTGATTTTCATAATTTTTTAAATTCATACTGTGGCAAATATATTTCTATATATATATATATATATACTGTCGGGTAGTGGGGTAGCCAGGATGGGTCGATGGGTAGGTATAGCAGGAAAACTCGTAGTAAACTTTCACCATTCGTTTATTGGTCGAATTAGCATGGTAGTAACAAGCAGGAAGGAGCAGGAAACAGAGCAGGTAAGGAAGGAGGAAACAGGATCCGTAAGGAACCAAGGAGCCGTCAAAGGAGAAGGAGAAAGGAGAAGGAGCGCACTGTAATAAAAATGAACTACACATTACTACAGGCCGTTAAGCTATTGAAGTAACACAATACAAAGTATGATAAAAATACTTACAATACTTATTTGCGCTCCTTTTATATAAACATAGATATTAGTTCTTGAATACTGATTCAATACATTTTATATAGTTATTTACTTAGTTGATAAAATAGAAATATAATAAATTTTACAATTGGCAGAGTAACTGCCTAAGTCAACAGTTTGTGAAGGAATGAGTAAAATTTTAATTTAGGTTCCACACATCGAATATTTGAAAAATAACATACAATGTTCTATTGAATTAAAATGAACAATATCGTGTTCTAAAATTAAAATAAATGCTATGTATGATGGCCAGCTTGTAAGCGGCCAGGAAAATAAGGTCGTATCATCACAATACATATATCTTTCTTATATTTTTCTTCTCAGTCGTGGTGCTCGTGTATTGACTCGCCATGGTTAACTTTCTTGGGAATAGTGCAGTGGTTTCCCCTTGCCTTCTGCACCAGACATTTTGAGACTATTTAGGTCTTCAGGCTCGCTGTGCCTCTTCCAGCCAGTTGCCTAGCTATAAGGTGTATGGTTAAACCGCCATTGCTCGGTCGCCAGAGCCTCGTTTGTTGTCAAGCAGAGGGTACCAAGCGTGCAGGTGAGGATGACATTTGGGGTCTGATAGATCTTATTCCTTACTCCCCCTAACCCCCGTTTCTTATATTACATATTCTATTTGTATGGGACAAAAGTTATATGGCGATACAATTGACTTATTATTAGCCTATGAATGTCTCCACCAACCAATATGATCTATACTAATATAATAAATGTGAAGTTGTGTTTGTTCAATACGAATCAATGGGATATTTCCCGTTCTTTCACGAAAATTCATATTAAAAACTTTGATACAAAATTTTGGAATAAATGAAGCTATTTTAATCTAGTCTAAAAATATAAGTAGGTACGAAACAAGGATGGCAAAGAAATTAAAAACGAATTCCGCCAAAAGCATAGACGTTTAATCCAATTTGTAACAAAAATAATATCTGCGAAATGAGAGATTAACTTCATTGTTGACGAAGGAAGTGCTCCAGCTAAAAAGCCTCCTCTCAAATAAACTTTTACTCTGTTACTTGTCAGAGACAGATTTCCTCCCCATTAGACAGATTGTTTTAAAAAGTTCGCAATTTACGATCACTGAGAATTGAAAATGAAACACATTAGGAGAATAACGAGCGCGTTTGGTTCTAATTAGGAGATTTTTCATATTAGAATTAAAAGCGAACTTGAATGATAAATCAAAGAATGAAACACTCTATCGACTCGCTTGCGAAAACCACTTGTAACATTGTCCACATTTTAAGCTGTTGCTCTTGTTACATATTTCTAGACTTCATCCTGTAGTTCTTTTATATTATTACTAATTAGTAAAAAAAAATGCCTACGTAAATTCGTTTATAACGTTAATAACGTATCCATTAGAGATAGATAGATGCTACTGCAGACTATTTTGTAGATATTTTTATTCTACACAATTCTTTTCCTACCTCATTTTGTTATATCTCTAACTTTTTTCCAGACTTGATTCACTTATACTGTAAATTCTCAGCTCCTAAACATGATAGGTCCATGTTTAATACCCGTAAATCTTCCCGGTGAATCAACCTATCTAAAAGTTAAAACCGTAACAATATCTGTTCAGTATTTTTTGCGTGAAAAGGTCACAAACAGAAAGACGTGATGCTGTTTTTCATGCAATTATCATTATGAAAATGAATATTTTTGGTGATACCATCCCCAAATTTTAAATTCTAGATTAATATCATTTCAATGTTTAAATGTAAGTTGTCATGTAAGTTATCATCAACTTAATTTTCTAGCAAAAATAAATAAGTAAGTGAGAAGATAATTTTGTATTTAGAAACATCATAAAATACATGTTTTGCTAATCAAACTCGTATGAGCGTATCAATATTATGTGTAACAGAAAATACCCTTCTAGTCATTTCAAAGGTATCTCATATACCTACTTAATATAAGAAGCTACAACTGATTAATAATAGGTTTTCTTTGGAGGTACTTATCTGTTACACACAGAATCCTCTTCAATGCTATTATGTCGGCTAATAAGGTTTGAAGCTTATGTGGACCACAATCTATATATACTTTCCGCCCCCGGCTCCGTCCGTGAATATATTCTAACAATATAAAATATAGCCTATGTCACTCAGGAATATCATAGCTTTCTATTAGTGAAAGAATTGTTAGAATCGGTTCAGTAGTTTTCGAGTTTATTAATTACAAACAAACATACAAAAAATCTAATTTTAATTTTTAATTTTATATTAGTAGATTATTTCTGTGACTGATTGACAGTGCACGGCCTAAACCATGAAGCGTGTACCGCGTCCATGTCCATACAAACGGAGAAAACGTTTTACTACCCCTAAATATTATTTAATTTTAACGATTTTGTAATATGTTACTGACATAGTGAAAAACTACGTACGTATTTTTTCCTTTTTTCAAAATTCGTAATAGGTCAAAAGTTATAAGCCCCTCAAATCTCGGTTTTTTTGGTTCATAACTTGCTCGTAATAAACCGTCTGTATTTGAGAAACAAAGCAAAATTTCAAAAAAAGCAAAACGTACGTACGTAGATTATAATCTGCTAAAACGTTTGACACCAAAATTATAAGGTTTCGTTATAGTTTAGTAGGTGTAAATCGTTTTCCCCCAAAACGCAATTTTCAACGAAGAACATACCTACAAACACTCACGAGCTGCAGTGCTCTCTGTCGCACTGATGCCCGGGGGAAGAGCGCGCTTGAGATAGAATATGATTTTCTAAATACCTATTTCGCTGCGTACGCTGAGCTACACGATCCTCTTAATAGGCTGTGTTTGCATCAAAACTTACTCAGTTCCATTATATAAAACGATTTATCGATTGTTGATATGTCACATATAGTAAATAACGGCTAAGTCTGAACTATATAAGGCCTGCTTTAAAAGTTTTTAGTACAGTTCCTCTGTCTTTTTTTACGATAATTAATATAGGGGTTGGAGAGGTGCACTACGAAATAGATTTGTTTGAAAATTCAATGAATTTATAAAGTAGAAACATTGTAAATTTTTTCTTCAGAATAAACAGTAAAACACATATTTTAGGATTTATAGGATTACGTCTGCTTGCAATGGGGTTTGAAAATTTGTTTCAGAAAATATAATTTCATGAAATTCCTTTACAAATAGGTAAATGTAAAATTATTTGTATATACTTACTTGTGTCAATGTTCCTAATTTTAAATGGTTGAAGTCGCGGGCAACAGCTAATCCTATTCCTTCTAATATTACACGTCAAATTGGGTTCATGACCTACATTAGCACATGGGCTAAATCCACTTTTTATTTATTTTCTTTGTTATTTTCCATGTAAACGAATCCGCGGACATCAAAACACATAACAAACTTCTATGACCTTTCATACTACTACTATCATCATCAGCTAGTCCATTCTAAATACAATGTCTATAAGTTTCTAACAATTCTTTCACTAATACCTACAAGCTACGATGTCCCTGAGTGACACAGGCTATATTTTATTTTGTTTGAAAATATCAACGGGCAAAGCCGGGGGTGGAAAACTAGTTAATAATAAAATAGAATCAACTATCGCTTCCCAACACAATGAAAATCCGAGTTATCTTCAGACGCCACGTATATCGACCCTCTACTATAAGTCTGAGAGATGACGGACTATTTGTTACACCCCGTTACAACTGTCCTTTCATCCTTTAGGGTTTCGTAGTTGAATTAATTTATTTAAGCCAATTTGCTATACTTATAAGCGAAATATATAAGCCATAATGAGTGACCGCTCCACTGAGCTATTTTGAAATACAAAGGCTTCTTAGTATATGATGCAAAATTACTGTTTCGGTCCTATAGGTAGAGCCACATACCCACTTGACAAAAAATAATAACCATAATAAAATATCATAAGCTGAATAGGAATAACTTTTGTCGTGGGGACCAGGAATATGAATTTAGGAAGCCGTTAAGCAGCCTCCTCCTCCAAGACTTCAAATAAGTCGCTTGATGATGGCTAAGGAATGGAACATGCCATTAGACCAGCTTCTATTAGTAGCTGAAGATTATGTGGATGAAATTAGCCAATAACAGAATCAAATGACAATTTCTGGATATGGGAGTTCATCTGCAAGGTCTATTGTGAAACATTTTTATTTGTAGGAATGTAAAAACAAAAGGCCTTCCTTTTTTATTTATATTTATTGTACGGACCCCTAAGTGCGCTAGTCCATATCGCACTAAGCCGGTTATTACCCTTATGATGTTTCATTTTATGATTGTCTGTATTAGGTAGACGTGCAGCGTAGAGATGCGCTTTGGATGAGAATACAATGCGATCGTTTTCCCGCATCGTTCATCGTCTGGGTGTGCTCAGAATTTTGATTCGTTTCTTGAAAAAAAATGGATTTATCAAATGTACCTATAAAGAAAATATTTCTTTTTAACCGACTTCAAAAAAAGGAGGAGGTTCTCCATTCGTCGGAATCTTTTATTTATTTTTTATGTATGTCTCCCGATTACTTGAAGGCGTCTGGACCGATTTGGAATTAATTTGTTTTGTTTGAAAGGGTATACTTATGGTGATGGGATCCTGGAGAAATCGAGAACTCTTCAAATTTTATAGGCACACTTGAAGCGATTTGAGTATTTTTTTTATAGTGACTTGTGCATTTGCTTTCGGAAAGCACACTTTTCAGTGCATAATTTTTTAAGTCGGTACACTTTTTTTTAAAGGCAAATTATGTGATGTTACTCATGATTGTACGGATTGTACCCACCAAACATAGGGTTGCCAGATAAATAAAAACTTTTCGGAGAACAATGCTGTTGACCCAAATATTCAAACATTTTTCAACACACACATCTTCATGACATTTGTACCGTGCGGTATGGCTAGACACACCACCCTTGCTGCACTCAATTAGTCTAAATGTGTCACTTACATATAGTATTTTCGAAGCAATATCTAGAAGTTGATTATCATATAATGTACCTGTTTTAATTTTAATAGTTGTATGTTTGTTATCACGTCGTAACAGCTGAACGAATACTGGTAAAGCCTTGGAAACTATTCCTTCAATGATATATTTATAAGCAGGCGAACCCGCAAAACCGGAAGGGGTATAAATACTGTAATAAACTGAATTCCATGAACTCCATTTTTAAATGAAGTAGGTAGTTCCTACCCCTCGCTTTGTAAGTATTTGGTAACTGTAGGAAGAAGGGTTCTAAAAATTCAATTTCAATGTCTTCCAGGAAACATGACATTTTCATTGCGACTTGTTTTATAGCACAGTTTACAATATTACCATATAACGTGAATGTCTGGGGTGGAATTTACAATTGTTTGGGGATACACCGTTATATTAAATTTTATTTTATTTTTATTAAAATTAAGTGCTCTCTTAAATTTACGAGAGGCATTTGAGTGTTGTCCCAGTAAAATAAATTCTTAAATAACCTTACATATTTTGCTCATGCCTGAATTCTAAAGAGATTCCCTAGAACTCCGCTCATAACGTTTATCCCATACTAATTACATGCTGCAGGTAGATATGCAGGTAGGTATGTAGATTACGCGATAACTGTATGTCTTGGGTTTAAAATTAAAATTGCTTTCTAAAGACAGACATATTAAACATGAAAGCAAGGACATAAAAATTTCAAAATCACATAGGTACACATAAGTTTTATGAAGAGCTGAAAGTCCTCAATTATTCGCGTATTTTTAACCGACTTTGCAACTCTAATTCTTTTAATGTACAACTTTATGTCATTTATTTCATATATTTTAAGAAAACATTAACTACAACTTGCTTTTTCTAATAGTTCTTGTATAATATTCATATGTCCGAAGTCCGTTTCGTGTATTATCGTAAGATAGGTTTTGTTGAGAAATCGTACTTTCTCATGATTCTGGTGCGTGAATCTTGGTCTATCTTATCTTATCGATTTTAATAGTAGTTCATCTCGTTTACATCATTTTAAATAAGTCGTGTGTAAAACTGAGTTCGTTGCACTGTGAAATCAACATTTCCTCGTAAAAAGTACCTACATACAATTACATAATAAATAACACCTACAAAAAAAACCTTATTGTTTGACCGAATAGAATTGCTATGAAACTTTTAGCGATATTAGTGGATATAATAAATGTCTGCTCGATGGAAATATTAAAAGTACACAAGGTATGAAAGGATGATGAATATAACGGAAACGAAAGAGGTATGTCAGGATCGTAACAAATGTCATTCGAATGTCTCTGCCTACCCCTCTTGGGATGAAAGGCGTGATGCTATACACATTTAAAAAAATGATATTGTTCCCAAATACAAGCCTATAATTACGGTCAGCCGATTAGCTCCACTCGGCGTTAAAACGTCAAATTCGCATGCAAATACGCGACACAACGTATATTCACTGATATCGGACACGTCGTTTCGAACCCTCTTCAATTTGCAACTCGCAAATTGGGTTTGATCCTCGACACTATTCCGTCGCTCGTTTATCTCCATTCCCGCGAAATAGACAAAGCGCTCGCCGTGGAAATTGATGAAGTAGTTGTTTGAAATATGTAGGCGTTTCTTAGACTATGATACTCCAAGTAGGTACAAAAATAAGACTTCATGCCCACGCTTAAATCCTTTGGGAACTTCATCATCGTAAAATTAAATAACTAAAAAATCCAGGTAAATTTCACAGTGTAATTTAATACATTTTCATGACACAATGACTTGTTAGGTTCTAAAAACCGGCCAGATGCGAGTCGGACTCCCACACCAAGGGTTCCGAAAATTCAATAGTATGCACTGAGGTTAGACCAAGTTTGATGCTTCTGTATGGCGTAAACAAGAATTGGCTGTTTTTTATTATTTGAATTTATAGTTATACTAGTTAGACGTTTGTATGTATTGCCATTATTAAGATCGAGCAAATAACGCCAAATAAAACACGTTTATTGTATTGGGACCCCCTTTGATTTTTTATTATTTGTTGTTATATATAGTAGTACAAATTTTCCTATTACGGTTCAAAGATAGACGGACGAACGGACAGCGGAGCCTTAGTAGTAAAGTTTCCGTTGTCACCCTTTGGGTAAGGAAACCTAAAAATTAAATAATCTAATGACAAGTGATGAATCTATTCAAAATCTAACCTTTTTAGCGGTAATAATGAAAATTACGAAGCGAAAAATTGCAAAACACAGACCCCGATCGAAAAACACGCTATAACATGGTGTAAAATTGTTAATAATTCCAGAGCAATCACGCGTGTAGTACCAAGAGAAGTTTGTTTGTCTTACGTTAGGCAATGACGGGAAAAAGTGGTGCGATGTTGATCTAGGGTCCTCCTCAGATAGGATCTAAATTACCTTGTACTGAACGTAGTTTAGGGGAATGAGAGTGTTTCTGCCCCCTAGCATATGTACATCGAAAGACAACAAGCGTTGCGGAAGATTGCGGAGAGTATGTTGTTTGTTGGTTGTGGCATAAAAATAAAACCCCTGGGTTTACTGTGAGTTTCTACATAAAAAATATGAGTAAGTGGGACTAAGATTCGGGTTTCAGTGGTTCCGTCATAGTATATCAATCAACAACGTTTATATTATTACTAGCATTCCGCCCCCGGCTTCGCTCGCGGATATTTACGAACAAAATAAAATTACCCTACCCCTACCCCTATCCGTACCCCTACCCCTACCCCTACTTCTTCTCCTACCCCCTACCACTGCCACTACCTCTATATCATCAATAGTTTGGCGGCGCACGCGATGTAAGGAATTTCTTAGGTCATTTTTCTACACCTTGGGTTACATTATTGGAGTTTTAGAAAGGATCCCTATTTTTTTGTCACTCAGGGTGAATGTAACTTTCCAATGGTGAAAGAATTTTTGAAATCGGCACAATAGTTTTTGAGTTTATTCATTACAAACATACATACACACAAAAATACAAAAATTTCCTCTTTATAATATTAGTATAGATTATATTTCGATTCCTATTATAATTCAAAAGTTAAATTAAAAAACATCTACATGCTGTTGTTCCGTAAGTATCTATATCTACTAATATTATAAAGAGGTAAAGTTTGTGAGGTTGTAGGGGGTAATCTCTGGATCTACTAAACCGAAATTCTTTTACCAATAGAAAGCTAATACGATATCTAGCCCGATCAACGGGGAAGTTGACCCCGACAATAATTCGCCCGTCGTTGATACTTTGCAGTTCGATAAAGTCGAGTATGTAGATTACGAATGTCGAAGAATCCAAAACTTTTTTTTTTCGGAAGAGGGTTATTTTCATCCCTAAAGTTTTAAATTGCCTATATCTCCCGATAGAGAAGTCCTACGGCCAAAAATCCTTCCCAACATATCATTGTCTGTTATTGAAGTACAAGTATGTAAAGAAATCCCGGACTTTTTCCTTTCAGGGGGCCCGCTATATACACAGAAAAAAATTGTATGGCGTTGGTCGATGATACTTTGCACTTCGATAAAGTCGAGTATGTGTAGATTACGAATGTCGAAGAATCCAAAACTTTTTTTTTTCGGAAGCTGGTTATTTTCATCCCTAAAGTTTTCAATTGCCTATATCTCCTGATGGAGAAGTCCTACCCCCAAAGTTTCTTCCCTACATATCATTGTCTGTTATTGAAGTACAAGCATGTAAAGAAATCCCGAACTTTTTCCTTTCAGGGGGGCCGATATACATAAAGAAAAAGTTTGTATGGAGTTGGACCACATACTTGTCACAGATGATTTAAATGAGATTTGATAGATCTCATCATAAGTATCATTTTTCATTATGGAGTCAAAAAAAATCATCAAGTAAAAAAAAAGTTACACGTATTTAAAAAGGAGTAATTTTTTTTAAAAATTGCTAAGGTATAAAATTACAGTAACTACGGTAGAATCTTTGACAGTATCTATGTATTCTATTACAAACGTTGAATAACATTGTCATAAAACCAAATATTTTTAAAATCCGTCTCAGGGTTCTCGAAATAGACATTTCTATTTTTCACCTTTTCATTGATAATATTTCAAATGGACTAGTTTACTATTTTTAATGTTTGAAAATATAAATTATGGCAAAATAAAACAAATTGTTCAGGAGAAATTGAGATATTTCAGAAAATTACAAAATTTGAAAGATGTGCTTCAATTAAATTAATTTAATTTTCATATGTTTTGAATATATTTAATTTAACTTTGAACTTAATTTTGAGCACAATGAAATGTATTGTGTTTTTTTGTGTCAAATCTGATTTAAAACTAGATTTACTAGAAATGTGGTGCAAGCCGCCCTAAATAACTTTCTTTCTAAACTAATCTTTGGTTCAAGAGAAAGAGAGGTGGAAACATGGCATTTTCATTAACCGTCCCAGGGTTCTTAATATTCAGTTCTTGATATTTTCGTTAATATTTCAAATGGACAAGTTTACAATTTTTTATTATTGAAAATATAAATTAGGGCAAAATAAAACAAAGTGCTGAAGAAAAATTAATATATCTCAGAAAACGACGAAGTCTTTGAAAATGTGCTTTGAGTAAATAAATTTAATTTTCAATTGTCTTCAAGATATTTTGAAGATATCCGCAATTTCAATTGTAAACTTTGAACTTAATTTTGCGCGCCATGAAATGTATTGTGTTAATTTGTGTTTTTTTGTGTTACATCTGTCTGATCTAAAACTAGATTTAATAGAAATGAGGTGCAAGCATTGGTGCAAGCCGAAAAATATTATTTAGTCAGGCAAGCCTGTAGCAAATGACGTTTATTTGTTTTAATATTGATATGCAATGGCATATTTAACATAATGCCGCACTAATATTGGCCCAATGGATTAAAATACTATGATAAATAGCAAAAAGAAATAAATGAAAAAAATGAGAAATTTGTTTCTTCAAATAACGTCTACTATCAGGAAAAAAATACCAAATTAAAACTTTACATGGAGAATTTTTATTCCGGACACAGATACATTAAAAATTATATGTGAAATGATAGCTAGATTCTTTGGGATTTTAATCAGATTCTAAAGCAAAATTTAAGTGCAAAAATAAAAAAATATATAAATACAAATAATAAGTATACTGACAAAAATTTTGCACTAAAAAGTAAGAAATAATTGTATTTCGTTGTAGATTTTGGAGACGGTTGGTGCCAAATTAATTAACTTCAACAACTTCGTGTCAATAACAACCATTGCTAAAGTTTTTCTCTAATATATACAATTTACAGTAAACAGAGGTAAACTACTAAATTTCTGAAAAACTACCCAACTGAGGAGCCACCTCATGATTTTTGACCTATACGAATCTTGTAGCAGACTGTTCTAAACTGTACAGCCAACAAAAAAAATATTTACCCCAACAGTGAAGGACGCCTGGCCATACCTCAATTACTAATGAAAAAGAGGGTATCCTCTCAAATTCTCTAAAATATATAATTTCAGAAGCTATAACTTTAGTTGCTATAAATATTCATTTTCTATAAATTTAGATTCTGTAATTTTAAAAATCTATAAATGTGTTTGATATATTTTTTTAAATCTATAATATTAATTCCTATAAAGCATTGTTTTCTATAATTGCAGTTCCTATAATTTTCAAAATCTATAATTTTAAGTCCTATAATTTTTATAATGCCTATTTTCAATTGCACTAATTGCTACTTTTCTATAATTGCTGTTACTATAATTTTGAAAATATATAAAATCAAGTCTTATAATTTCTATAATCTCTAGTTGCAATTACACTAAGGGCTACTTTTCTATTTTATTATTATGCAGTTATTATAATTTTCTAAATATATAAATTCGTTTTCTAAAAATTTATTAATCTATACTATCAGTTGCTCTAATGGATTATTAAAATAATTGTACTCACTATATTTTAAAAGTATAACTTCATTCTATTTACATTTACAAATACATAAGCATAAAAAATAATTTTCTATAATTAAATCAATTTAAATAAGTACTATTATTAAAATTTACAGTAGTTTTTGTTAATATTAACCTGTTGCAGTAATTTTCGATTCCTATTCCCCTAATTTGTAAATAAAAATAGGACAAGCGTGGTTAGTATAGTGCTAAAACAGAGCGCGAGCCGAGCGAGCGAAGCGAGCGTGCCGCGGAAGCAGACGGCGAAGCGCCAGAAACTAAAAACTAGGAAATAAATAGGAAAAAATATAGCAAACTAATCATTAGATTATTTAAGTTTGATAATTTAGATATCTTCAAAATTAAAGAAAACAATTTTAGATAAAACGAAAATTATAGCAAATTAATTATATATATATATATATATATATATATATATATTTTAAGTTTTTTTATATAATATGATTATGTACAAAAATTAATTTATGTATTGATATTTTGATAATAGTGATTTTGAAAATTACGGATATCGATTTTCGACAAAAGAGAAATTATAGCAAATAAATAACTAAAGAATGTAATTTTATATATTTTGATAATAGTGATTTTGAAAATTACAGAAATCGATTTTAGGTTTATAAAAAATTATAGCAAATTAATAATTATAGAACGTAATTTTATATCTTACGTACTTATAAATTCTAAAATTATATCAAAACATTATAGAGAAAATGTAGGAGACCCGAAAATAAGGTAGGTATCATAAAATTGAATAAGTTATTTTATAGTAAATTGTGTATAACATTGTCTTGCTGTAATATTTTACACCAGGTATTCCGAGTGTATTACTTGATACTACATATATACGCACGAGTGTTAACTGAATGGAGTAAAAATAGTCTCAATAATTCCAATGTTCAAAATCTAAGTACTTAACCGAAAATAATATTTTATTGCAAACGATGGGATTTCCACTTGACATGTGTTGATCTAAACAATACTTAAATTATTTTAGAAAGAAAGTTATTTAGGTCGGCTTGCAATGTAATACAAAAAAAATACAATGCATTTAATGCCGCGAAAAATTAAGTTCAAAGTTAGCAATTGAAATTGCGGATATCTTCAAAATATCTTAAAAACAATTGAAAATTAAATTTATTTACTCAAAGCACATTTTTAAAGACTTCGTCGTTTTCTGAGATATATTAATTTTTCTTCAGCACTTTGTTTTATTTTGCCCTAATTTATATTTTCAATAATAAAAAATTGTAAACTTGTCCATTTGAAATATTAACGAAAATATCAAGAACTGAATATTAAGAACCCTGGGACGGTTAATGAAAATGCCATGTTTCCACCTCTCTTTCTCTTGAACCAAAGATTAGTTTAGAAAGAAAGTTATCTAGTTTTAAATCAGATTTGACACAAAAAAACACAATACATTTCATTGTGTACAAAATTAAGTTCAAAGTTAAATTAAATATATTCAAAACATATGAAAATTAAATTAATTTAATTAAAGCACATCTTTAAAATTTTGTAATTTTCTGAAATATCTCAATTTCTCCTGAACAATTTGTTTTATTTTGCCATAATTTATATTTTCAAACATTAAAAATAGTAAACTAGTCCATTTGAAATATTATCAATGAAAAGGTGAAAAATAGAAATGTCTATTTCGAGAACCCTGAGACGGATTTTAAAAATATTTGGTTTTATGACAATGTTATTCAACGTTTGTAATAGAATACATAGGTACTGTCAAAGATTCTACCGTAGTTACTGTAATTTTATACCTTAGCAATTTTTTAAAAAAATTACACCTTTTTAAATACGTGTAACTTTTTTTTTACTTGATGATTTTTTTTGACTCCATAATGAAAAATGATACTTATGTTGAGATCTATCAAATCTCATTTAAATCATCTGTGACAAGTATGTGGTCCAACTCCATACAAACTTTTTCTTTATGTATATCGGGCCCCCTGAAAGGAAAAAGTTCGGGATTTCTTTACATGCTTGTACTTCAATAACAGACAATGATATGTAGGGAAGAAACTTTAGACGTAGGACTTCTCCATCAGGAGATATAGGCAGTTGAAAACTTTAGGTATGAAAATAACCAGCTTCCAAAAAAAAAAGTTTTGGATTCTTCGACATTCGTAATCTACATACTCGACTTTATCGAAGTGCAAAGTATCATCGACCAACGCCATACAATTTTTTTCTGTGTATATAGCGGGCCCCCTGAAAGGAAAAAGTCCGGGATTTCTTTACATACTTGTACTTCAATAACAGACAATGATATGTTGGGAAGGATTTTTGGCCGTAGGACTTCTCTATCGGGAGATATAGGCAATTTAAAACTTTAGGGATGAAAATAACCCTCTTCCGAAAAAAAAAAGTTTTGGATTCTTTGACATTCGTAATCTACATACTCGACTTTATCGAACTGCAAAGTATCAACGACGGGCGAATTATTGTCGGGGTCTTCATACAAGAGATCTCCCCGTTAGTTAGACTAATCCCTGAGTGACATAGGCTATATTTTATTTTGTTCGAATATATCCACGGGCGAAGCCGGGGGCGGAAGGCTAGTAAATAAATATAAATAAATAAACAACTTGTTCGTATCTTAAATTATTCGAACAAATCAAAACCGTCTGTGAAGACAAAACTATTTGTTAATCCAGTAGACCAATTTTGATTTGAATTGAATTATCTTGGATAAAGCTTTAAATTTCATTTTAATTTCTTATACCTACATAAAAAATGATGTTGATATAGTTTGTGCCTTGTTGACTCAAAATCTACTAGACCAATTTTGTTACTGTTTATGTTATAAGTTATTTATTCACAATCAAGTTTAGATAAGTGTATAAAAATGACGCCACGTCTTTTGGGAGCGGAGCAGTCTTACTGTGCCAATGTTCCTTATTAGGCGAACTGTGTCATCGTAATCGGTGATATTAAAATTCCACGGGCGAAGCCGGGGCTGGTCGCTAGTACCCTAAAAAAATAATTAATTTAGTAAATTATTGATGTGATACATACTTAATGTATTTGTCCGAACTTCAAAGACTGGTTTTATGATTATTTGTGTTCTGGGAAAAATAATACTTGTTTAATACAGGATTTTTTTCGACTCAGCGCTTGCGTAACCCTAAAAATCTTGGGGATTTTCGCAATCATGTAGTATGCGAGGGCAACACAATTTTTGTTTTTACAATATTGCTTTGTCAGATCATCTACTTGATTGCTATCATGCACTTGCAATGTAAACGAATGAACTTTTTTTCAAATAGAGGTTTCGTTTATAAAATGTTGTTCCTTTTAATTGCTTCCATATTGGAGCTATGTCGCCAATAAAACTTTATAATAAATTGTTAAAATAAAATAATATGCGAGTAGTATAATTAGGTATGCGGCTAAATGATTCAACTTCATGAACGAAAACCTTACTATTATTATAAATAAAAAAGTGTGTTTGTCTATACGTTTTTTTGTTCTTCTTTTACGTCAAAACTGAGCAATGGATCGAGGTGATTTTTTTGCACATAGAAACATGCTTCTTTATACCGGATAATATCAAATTTCCTTAGAAAAAATATTATCTGAAATCTTTCTTTGTTAAAAACATTGTGTACCCGTGCGAAGCCGGGGTGCGTCTCTATTGATATACAAAGCATTATATCTATCATCACGCATTTTATCCCAAGAGGGGTAGGCAGTGACAATCGAATGCCATTTGATACGATTCTGACATACCTCTTTCGCTTCTTTTATTTTCATCATACATTTCATATATGCTCGGCGATTGTGTGTACTTTTAATGTTGCTATCGATTAATTTTTTTTGTATGTGTTCATTAAAAGTACCTACACCTAGATTTCCTTTCATCTTCAGCCATATAAACGTTTTTAGAAATGGTAAATTTGTCCAAATATTATAACACCTAAGTATATCTTTTAGCAGTAATTCAAACCTCTGAGCTATAACTGTGGCTATAAAAGTGATAAAATATCTATTTAGGTTTTTCACTCAGCGTTTTTCCATCGTTTGCGTTCTTTGAAAACGAGCATTTCCTTCCCAAGAACGTTTGTTGACTCGGTAATTGCAGTTTATGTTAACAGAGAAAAACGTGCTAAGTTTCCCTTACTTAACTACTAAAGATAACATGAAACAAGTTTTGATATACTTATCCCATATTTTATGTTTCATGTGATTACTTATGCCTAGAATTCTAAATCTTAATAATTCTATTCCAGGTAACCTCAAAGATGGGCTACGTATAGGCACTATAGGCAGTTATTCAGTTCTTATTGTTTTGATAAAGTATCTAAATATATAAAACTGTTTGGAAAGTATATTTCTTAATAGGTGTAGGGGTCCACTTAGAAAAAATATTTCGATAATGCACCCCTAGTGAAATGAGGTGTATAAGTTTGTATGTAAAATTGTATACACTTCCTGTATCAACTTGAAACTTGGTACAAATACTCTTCAAAACAAATAATAAAACACGTGTTTTAGGATTTTTTAAAACAACCCCTAAGAAGGCTTGCAACACGGTGCTCAAGTTTGTATCTAAACAATAACTATTCAGTAACACAGGCCATATAGGAAAACATGGAAAATAGAACAACACTAATTGTCCAGATAAATTTTGTCAATGTTCCTAATTCTACGCGGACGGAGCCCTGACATAATAATATAGTACCAGAGATAAAAAAAATAAAAAATGCGAAGGTGTGTTTGTTTGTCCTCCTTTCGCGTCAGAACAAAGCAACGGAGAGAGGTAATTTTTTGCAAAGAGGTTGTTGGGCCTACTTGTTGGGCCTATTTAAAAAAAAAATGTTTTGTCCACAGACGAAAAGCTAGTTAAATTATAATCTGACTATAGAGGTGCTGTTACATCCACTCTGCCCCTATAAGAAACATGCTGTGTTTTTCAATACGATAATAAATAAATGTTTTTTTAAACCCATTGAAGCCTTTGCTTGCCACAACTGTCTATCAAAAAGTAGTTTTGTGGTCTCAACTCGGCAATTCGTTCATGGATTTACCGCCCGCGGCATGCTCGCCTCGACCACACTGAATACTGCCGTTTAGCTGACAACCAAGCAATGGCATTTTCAATTAATTTTAAACTGATTTTGCTTTATTCCTCAAATATATAAATAAATAAAATAAATATGTTTTAGAAAGGTAATTGCGAATCACTTGAGAACCAATTTGACTATTTTTTTTTAAATGTTCGTCATAGTCTGAATAAGGTTTTTTAGGGAAAGAACAATTAGAATAGTTGCCCGGAATATTAGAAAATTCGGCAAAAACTGAAAGTGCTTTTTTCTATGACATTTTTTATATGAACTCAAGACCACACTCCACGGGCAAAGATGGGGCGAAAAGCTAGTAATTATGAATAGATTAACGAATGGAATATTGCAAACTAATGTAGGATAAAGTCATAAATCATTAAATTTATAATTAATATAATTATTATACTATTATAATTAAATACAATATTTCTTGTATAATACTTGAATTGCTGAAGTCCGTTTTGTGTATTTTATTGTAGGTACCGATTTTGTTTGGAAATTTTCTTTCTCTATATATTTCTTTCGCTTGGATATTGGGTGAAAGAGATGCAAAATTTTCGATCACGTGCGTTTTTAGTTGGATACGCGACTAAGAGAGCATAATATTTTTGTTATCAATAACAATCCCTCGAGCCAAAAAACGAATTTTCTAAAGCCTCTAGCCGAAGGTACGTCAATTCGAAAGGAAAGACTTTTTTCCGGGATCAAAAGTAGCCTATTAATTACCAGCCATTCAATTTTAATATAACTGCGCAAAAAATATATGAAGGGCAAACAAATGCACTTTTGCATTTATAGTATCGATGGAAAAGCTGCAAAACAATTTCTACTTACCAACTTTTTAAAATTATGTACTTTAAAAAATAACAGATATTAACGTCTGTTAAAGAAGTCACACATCTAGGTCCACAGGCTTGCCACCTGTTCTGTTCAATATGGACAACTGGCAAAAGTGGACACTGTTACGGGTGTCGCTGGCTACACCGCAAGTTACAAAGGCGGTGAAGGTGTATTTGTGTTTGTATAATACGACTTCACAAACGAATAAATACCATTTTATAATGAGAAACAATATTTAATTAGGTACAAATATCACGATCACAGAGATTGCATGTCGGTATAACATTTGTAAACTTTTGACTGAACAAAGGCTTGACATTAAAATATATTATACTAACAAGAAACCCGGCCCCGGTTTCACCCGGATACTGCAGTCTACCTTTACAAAAATGAATATTGGATTTTTACTGTAAACGTGATTTTGTTATGGCAAAACACTTTGTCCTATGAATGTTCACCTTCATACAAATAAACTTCCTCGATAAATACCAATGGGTTTTTTAATTAAAAACGTATGTACATAATCCGACAAACTACACTTGATGCTTTTCCATCTAAATATACCTCAACAGAACTGGCCAATCGTTAGGTATGCCTCACAAATACCATCGGCTAAACGAGGAAGACGTGGTCTTCCATTGGGTACCCTGGGACCGTAACACAGTTTCGGGAGCTGTAAGGCAACCTGTAAAGAAAAAAAAGAAGATAAATACCAATCACAACAGTGATAACTACATTCAAATCCATTTCATTGTTCAGACATACATTTTTAATCGATGGTGAAACTTCAGTGTATATGAACGCTGTTTGTTTCTTTACAATAGTGAAGTGACGTGCTCTTTGGCTCCGATATTTATCGATATCGATATTATTGATATGACCTGCCTGCTGATTGATTCTGACAAATAATAAATGCAATACGCATTACATTATAATACAAAAAATATAGTAATTTAAATGCCTGGGTATGTTGAAAAAAAAATAAAAAATGTTAAGCAAAAATAAAATGTAACACATTAGGAGATCACTAATTGATACTCGACTTGTCAAAACTTGAAAAGGGCATGCTATAGCCTAGCCTTCATAATTTCTGCCTATCCCAAAGATATCCATGGGCAACCATACTAAGTCTAGTACAATAAAGCTAATATTAACTAACGAGGCACCTAATAACGATGCTAATATAGGCATGTTAGTTCCAGACAGCGAATTCGCAACTCATTAGTCCCTATAGCTTCCGGGATACAAATCCTGGAGTATATCAAGTACGTCCATTATGCAGTTACACGATCTCATTATCATATTGTAGCCCACAGCATTGTGGATGCACTATTTTTATTAGCAAATGGAGACTATTGATTGTAAAGATGTTTTGTACGGATATCCTGAGAATAATTAGCTTGTATTCATTATACGAGTAGTATCAAACTATCAAGTAATTCTCAAGTTGATACAAAAATCCCATAGAAAAACCACATTCGGTTTTTCTTGAATCTTCCAATTTTTCTTTGCCTAAAAACCTTATTCAGAGTTTTTACGAACATTTAAAAAATAATCCAAATCGGTCCAACCGTTATCTGTTGATGCGCTTACCAACAAAGAACAGCATTTAATTTTTTTATTTATAAAGATTCTGTTATAACAAGCAAAACAGAATTATTTATTAAAAACTTTAATTTCATTAAAAAATGCAACAAACGCAAACGATTTCGGATTCTAAATCTTGGTCGAGAAAAATATTTTTATCAAAAATGCAGTAGCTACCTAATCAAAAATCAAGATAAACAGTGTTTGTTTTTTAGTTCAAATAAAACAAATGGCATTCGATTGTCTCTGCTGTGGTCTCTGCCTGGGTAGGGTCTCTTAGGATAAAAGACGTGATGATAGATAGATAGATATATAGATAATTGTTAAGTGATCCTGCAATTGAGTCATAAGTATTTTGTTGAAGCCGTGGGCATTTATTTATTGTATTTATTTTATGAAATTTAATAATATTTTACGTGTATGTACATTGTTATTTAAAATTGTTTCTGAAAAATGAGATTTTATGAAAAGTGGAGCTTGTAGACAGGCAGCAGCTGGCAGAACAAGCTTGGAGAACTCGAATATGAAACACGAAAATGTCAATCCAATGTTCAATTTCCGAAACAAAATACACAATTTATTTTTGCTGGTATTATTTAAGTATTTCATAATCTGTAACTGTGTATTTTGAACAAGTACTTAAATGTGAAGCAGTTAAGTTACAGTTCAGATAAATATTTATTCAGTGTCATTTTCAGGGTTCCGTAGCCAAATAGCAAAAAGAGAGTTAGTTTGTCCTACACGAAAAATAGGTTTTCTGCCGGCAAGTGCTTACAACCACTTTCTGTCGCCATCTCTCTATAACCTATAAACCACTTGAATGAATTTTAAATGACCTGGCTTTTGCTTCAGCCATTTCTAAAAAGCTAACTTTCAACCAGCCAAGACATTGAACGTTATGATATCATAATTCATTTAACGAACGACCTAGCCATTCAATTGTATGCCGCTATTTAATGAAATGCCTAGCCATCAAATTGAGTGGCTGTTTTAACCATTTGGCGGCGACATATACCTATATGCCGATCAATCGGTATTTAAGATGATCCCGCCGACTGCGATATGTCTTAAACCTTGACGATTTGACCTCTATATTTTGTTTAGAAAACGCTCGGGGGCGACGGAGCCGGCGCGCTCGCGCAGATAATCTTCAATTTAGGTAAAAAATAAAATTCACGAGTAAAATGCCGACTAAAATCAAAACTCTCAATTAAGTATATCAATAATTTTAAGACATTTTTTGTGTGTAAAAACTAACTAAAGAGCTTGTGCCGTTTTGGAGAAATTTTACAAATCATGACGACAATAGGTATACATTGGGGATTTTTTTTAAATTAATTTATTTTCAATCTAAAGTGCCACAGTGTTGTTATAAGCTGTATTCTGTAATAGGTAAATAGATTTTAGTTCATTACACCTGTTCGTTTAATTTGGTCGGGTTAAAATTTATCTTCCACTGTACCCTCAAGGGTACAGCCAAGGGTACACAGGAAAATAACCGATTCACAGAACCACAGAATTTTGTAGTCAAATTATGATTTTTTTTGTTCATGTTGTTGGGTTTGTTGAATAGCTTATAGTTTATTGTTTTTTTTAATTAGATGAATGTCCTAAAGTTATCCTTCACATTAAATCTAAAGGAAGTTCATGCCATTTAAAATGTCATTATTGATTCCAATTCCTTCTTTCGAAAACACAGCATTAAAGCAAGAAGTAACCCCAAAAAAAAGTTGTAGTCATCATTTGCCTGAAATATTCCACATGTGGGGAGATCCTTGCGAATTCAAAGTGCGTTCATGTTTTATTCATGGCACCACAAATGACAATTACAGTTGTGGCAACGTTATACTCGTGGAAAAGGAAGAAAATGTCTTCAAATGTCTTAAAGTCGGTGTACTGGCCGATAGGGAATGTTGTTTTCAAGAAATACTTCGATGTTACTGCAAATAGTTTCACCATCTCTTTACCTTTTGTTGGTCGTTTGTGGCCTATAAACGAAGTGTTAACTAAAAGTGTTACAAGTAAAAAATATATTGTAAATATATTACAATATATATAGTAAAATATATATGTAACATTTTGAATACCTACGTAAATGACGCTTATAACTACTTATCTATTAGAGATAGATATATGCTGCCGCGGACTTTTTTTTTGTACAAAAATTATTCTACACAATTATTTACTACGTCATTCACGGATTAGACAGCATACGCATTGAAAACTCGCTTTTTTTATTTGATTCACTTATACTGTTATTTCTCAGCTCCTAAACATGATAAGTTCATGTTTAATACTCGTAAACCTTCTGTAAATCAACTGTACGGTTTGTGAAAAGAGTACAGACAGACGCGGCAGTGTACTTTTGTTTTATATTATGTAGTGATACTGTAATGCCAAGGAAACATTTCAAAAGCATATTTTCATTAAAACACAAAATACCTGTGCACAATCAGTGATGCACAATCAAAGAAATAAAGAATTGACTTGATCCCGTCCAAGTACTACAATTAAATTTAATAATAATTAAAAACTTAGGCATACTCACCCATCGGCTAAAAGAGGGAGACTTGGTCTTCCGCTGGGTACCCTTGGACCATTAACACGGTTTTCAGGAGCCGTAAGGCAACTCGTGAAGATGAAAAAAAGAAGATTAGCTTTTATGCTATCGATATTCTTTTTATTTCTGAATTATTTATTTAAGTTAGCTATTAAAAAACCCAGTTCTCATTATCAAATTGAACTTTAACAGCTTTATTTCTGAAGACCAGCTACATAATATTTATTTACTTAATAAATAATTTATTATTACGATTATTAAGGAATAACAATATATTTTTGACAAATGGTAGCGTAAGTAAATATTTCATGGCAATGTTAATAAAATTTACTGTTATGATTAATTGAGTGAACGTCGTGTCATTATACGAGTAAGGTAATGTGCGTTTAGACAGAATAACTAATTAAGTGGGGGTCTATAGAGAATTTATTTAATCACGTAATATATCGTAGGTATATGAAAAAAAAAATTCGTGGGCATTGTTAGTTGTGTATCTGGTCACGCCGCAAGACCATAAAAGCCGTAATGGTTCATTGATATACCTTCAAATGAAAATATGGAGTCGATAGCCTAATTGGTAGAGGGTTCACTTGAGATCCATTCCCAATCGTGCAAAAAATGCTAAGCACCAATTTTGTTATAACAACTGGCATAAAGTGGACACTGCTGGTGACTCTGGCCACACTGCAAGGTATGAAAGCCGTGAAGATATGAAAAATGTATGAGAGATGTAATGTCATTTGATTGTTTATAAGGTACAAATGGAACATTCTATCTATCATCATGCCTTTCATCCCAAGAGATGTAGGCAGAGACAATCGAATGCCATTTGTTACGATCCTGACATATCTCTTTTATATTCATCATACCTTTCATACATGCTCTGCGATTGTGTGTACTTTTAATATTTTGTTTTTTATATGTTCAGTAAAAGTCTACCTAGGTCGTCCTCTGCCAACATTTCCTTTCAATTCAGCTATATAAACCTTTTTAGTCAATCTTTCAATGTGTCCAAACCTGCGTAAACTACTTTTCTTCATTTTAGTCACAACATCATCTTTCACTCCACTTCTTGTATACCCTGAGAAATAACAAGAAAAGTAGCATAAGGAAATTTGAAAGCAGCGAAGAAAAGGTGCTTAAATTTTAAAACGTGCAAACTTTAATAATAACATTGTTCTTCACTTTGTTGGCTTGAAGCAAGTTATAACCGCGTCATGAAATAATGAAATGCTCATATGCTAACCCGCACTTTTGGAGCGGGGAAGTTGGTGGTATCAATTATGTATGAAATTCAGCGACAGAATATGGCCCAACATATAAGTACTTATTTAATTTCTTTTCAGTACTTCTTATAGAATCATATGAGATTCTAAATCTAAAAAGTTATCATTCTCCTTTTCAATTTGACTAAGATGAGAGTAAGTTACGAACGAACAAAGACGTATATAGGCCCCCGTATTTTAAGATCTAAAAAAGCCAGAAAACATAATTTTACAAAATATTTTGCCTAAATTTTCGGTGCGATGCCGGACCAATGTGTGGCCTACGTTAGCAGCATAGTTGCAACCGGAATTAACATATCCTGCTAAACCTAATACAAAAATGTATGACAGCTACTAATCGATTATGTTCCATGCATGAAAAACCTTCGCCCGTGGAAGTTTTTGAATTCTTCTGATCTTCTTCTCAGTCGTAGTGCTCTTGACAGAGCAGGCGTGGTCAGTCATGGCGGTCCACAGCGTATTGACTCGCCATGGTTAACTTTCTTGGGAAAATAGTGCAGTTATTTCCCCTTGCCTTCTGCATCAGACATTTTGAGAATATTTGGGTCTTCAGGCTCGCTGTAGCTTCTTCCAGTCAGTTGCCTAGCTAGGTGTATGGTTATACCACCATCGGTCGCCAGAGCCTTGTTTGTTTTCTAGCAGAGGGTACCAAGCGTGAGGATGACATTTGGGGTCGGATAGATCTTATTCCGTTCTCGCCCTTACCCCCCCCCCCTTATTTTTTAAAATATGACATAAATTAGGCAAGCACTATCCGGCCGTGCCATGCCACTTTAGTCGTGAAAGAATGACAAACAAACAAACACACGATCGCATTTACAATATCAGGTAAAATACCTACTGAAAGCCAACACAAATAATTATCAAATCCAATATGCAATTTGAAACAATTTTCAGACACAAAATAGTTACATTTTGTCTCTCTTTGTTAATGCAGTCACAAAAGCTGTACCTCTAGGGTGCAGACTCGTCGCGTATAAACGTGACTTGCATGTCTAACTAAGATGGGGATTGAATGGAACTACCTATTCCAAGGATATACATAGATAAAATAAAATTTAGAAAGTGGAAGAAGAAAGTGTTCACAATGTCTTTCACTCAAAGCTTTAGTATTCTCAAGAACAGTTGTCACTGTTTGTTCGTGTCGAATTGAATAAGTTTATCTCTAATGCATTTTCAATGCGCATTCCTTGGGGAAAGCAATTTGTCAGGGCTCTTTTAATGTATTTGTTACTTTGTTGTTTTCTTATATCTGAAATTACAAAATTGATTAAATTAAGTTTGACATTTCAGTTTCTTCACGAGTTGTTTTACAGCTCCCGAAACCGTGTACGGTCCCAGAGTATCTAGCGGAAGACCAAGGCTCCCTCTTTTAGTCGATGGTATTTGTATACCTAACGAGTGGCCAGTTCTGTTAAGGTATATTTAGATGAAAAAGCCTCTAAGTTTGCGGTTTGTCAGATTACGTACTAACAACAAAATTCGCGCTAGCTCACCACAAAGGCTATTTTTGCATGTACTACATATTGTCATACTGTAGGTAATGAATGTGTGTGTACGTCAAAGATGAAGGTGTCATTATGTTTTGTTAAAAAGAAAATCATTGGAACGTTTGCTTATAATTTCTATATCATAATATACCTACACAGAAGAAGAAATAGAACGAAAATAATAGAAATCGAAATAAAAACAATTAATATTTAGCCGCTGCTCCACCAGCATCAATGACAGCGTCACATCGCCTACGCATAGATGCTACTAGCACTTCGCATAGGTCAGAATCACGAAACGACTCCCATACTTCGTCTAAGCATAATAATGTTTTATTATATTTTTAATAATATATTTACATATATCTTTGATAGATGTAATTTATATAATTAGGTCCTTAGATATGAAATTGGCGTTTTGTCGAACTTTGGTTTCAAATATCTGGCGTTTGGTTTGGATATTCAAATACAAATTTATTTCAAATTTAAGCTTATGTATTTGGGTTTTGAGTTTAGTGATTTATTTGTTTTAGCGTCATTTGATTTTTCTTAAGACAGTTCTGTTTCTGTTCACAAATTGGAACGCGTTATTTAAGAATACGAGTTCCACCGTGGCACCTGCGGTACAGAAACAGCTCGATGGGGCAGCTACTTCAATAGAAAGCATGGTACATTTTTGGTTCCAAGATTTTCGTTTCGATGAGGCAGTCCAAACCGCCTTCAAATATTTTATAGATTCTCGCTCCCACAATTTCTTCAGCAAAGAAATCTATTATTACCTATGAGATGGCAAAAGTGCATAGATAAAAATGGTTCATACTTTGATTGATTAAATATATAATTTTTTTTTTATTTTGATTTTTCCATATAAAACGCCAATTTCATATGTAATGACCTAATAATAGAGTCATTTTCTAAAATGTCAATATAATGTTGTTTGATAGAATATTATGTAGTGTAAGTGTGTGTGTCAGCTGCGTGCAAAGAACATTTTTGTTAAGTGAGCTTGCACGACCTTGGCTGATAGTACATAACTTTTTAATTATAAAAAGCCCATGGCCGGGATTCGGGTTCGAACCCGTGGTCTGCCTAGTTAATGTGTGACAACATTACTGGATATGAAAATATCTCTTCTAATATAGGTAACAATCTAATCCCATAGTCTAACAAACGGCGCAAATATAGTTCAATTATTGAAAACTACAAATTTGTGCCGTTCGGTGTAGAAACTCTAGGTCCGTGGGGTTCAAATGCCAAAAAAATTATTAAAGATGTATCCCCTCGACTGATCATCTCTTCTGGTGACAATAGGGCTGCCTCCTTCCTCGCTCAACGAATCAGTATCGCGATTCAGCGGGGAAATGCAGCCAGTATTCTTGCCACTATTCCACGCGGACCTGGTTTATTTAGTTATTTTTAATCTTTAGATTTGATTTAAGGTTTTTATATGAATAAAACAATCTAATCTAATATTATGGCATAAAGAGATAATTGTTAAAATACACGAAATATGCACAAAATTGTGAAGCAAATGCAATATTGGAAATCTGTTTGAGATTGAGTAGGTATATAAAATTAAATTAGGCTAATTGCGACAACCTATAAGTGCTAACGCGAGCACTAAATACTTGAAAATAAGCCCTAAGCCAACCAGAAGACATCAAAATCGAAAAAGGATAGGTACTATTGGATTAGATTACGAATTAATTAATTTTATCAAATGTTTCACGGAATGTCCATGCTACACATAAATTACAGACATTCTAATTAGCTTGGGTATTGTTTTCTACACAAAAAATACCAATGACTTTATAAGTTCTAGCTTCTGTCCCTAGTAGGAGCCGTTTGCCATTGTACCTGTGTAACGACCAAAGTTCTCCACTCGCCGTGTTAATTACTAACAAGCCCCGACTCCCCGCGGACTCCTAATGAAGGTGAAAGTGCATTTTCCTGTACATTATTCATGTAATGTCCGTGTAATTGTGAGGTTAAATGAGGACTCTTAGCGAGTGATAAAGGACATCTAAGACGGTCTCGGATTTAAGGTAATGGGTGGAAAATTTTGTTCGTTTTCTATTCTCTTTTTGTTTGTATTAGGTAGCTAGTTGCTATTCAATTTTGTGTCTTGATTTCTCACAATATCAAAAATATAAACTTCTGTTTATAGTATAGTTTCTGAAATTTTATAATCTAACATGATATCAAGGGTTGACCAGGTGTTGGTTGACCACCAGCGAGGAGGAGTGACGACATCGTTAAGAGAGAGGGTGGAGCGTGGGGTGAACATTACAGCAGAGGATATGGTGAAGTGGCGTAATGCTGCTACGTCCAGCAGTGTACGAATACAGGCTGAGGAATCTACAGTTAAAACCTGTTTTCCCTGATTATATCTAGTTGTGACAAAGAGTTTTTGTTACATCTAGAGTCAAAACTAAAACATGCTAGTAATTAATATAATTAGCACAAAAGTTCGTCGTCAAAACTATAAATAACTATGATAAGCGGGTTTTAAGTGTAATACAAACACATTCTGTTTTGGTTCCGAAGTAGGACGGACAACCAGGTTAAAATACATTCGGGATTATTAAAAAATACTTGATGTGATAACATCTATTGGCGCGTCTTGGGGGTAAGACTGACTCGTATGCCGTGACGGCCGCCGCTCTCTACTTCCTTATGGCGCGTATACTATATACTTAGTTGATTCTTCGTGTAAGTGTGTATACTGCGTGTGTCTCTCTATTACGTATACTTGACGTGTTAATTTCGATGATTCACATCTGCCGAGCGTCCCAAGACAGCCTTATAAAAAAACATTTCTCAATCTGACAATCGAACCAGGGACCGTCTGCTTTTTGAGTAGGATCGCTAACCCTAAGTTTAATCTGACATAAAATTGTTCATAAATTCCGCGGTTCTTTTTTTAAGACCGCAAAACTTAGGACAATAAAAAATAAGTTAGGCATAACTTTTCCGCAGGGCTGCCGCAATAAAGCTGTAATAGACCGTAGCTGCTAAGTCACGGCAAGGAATAAATATTTGAAAATATATTTCACAAATTATACAGAATTCCAACAATTGAAATACACCACACGTTTATATACGACACCGCAAATAACGGGTAATTCTCATATACACCGAACTCTAAATGAAAATGGAATAAAAGTGGAAAATAAAAATTGGAACAAGCGTATGGAAATGGCGACCGGACGGAGGCGGCGATTCCGGAATTCACTGAACATAAACAGAAACGGTCGCTCGTAACGGCGCTATTTCGTCCGGATGTTCACTTTTCCCCCGGCTTACCTTAGACCGGGTAGGTTTTCTTTATCTATATTCTTATGTCCTTGCAGATACGCGGACCGTTTTCATAATATCATCGATTTTATCCTTGTTAATAGTGTTATTGGAATAATTTGGCTACTTTTCCTCTAGAATAGAGGAATATTGGTATTATCGTGAGCGCTGTATACGGACAAGTGTCCATGGAATTAAAACTTTTTTTGTAGAGACGTTTTCAAAGTACACATTTCCCAATGTTTCTAAAACCTCAACAAATTAAATTTCTTCACAAATTTAACGATTCTTTGTTATTTACACAGACTAAACGTAGTGGTTATATACTTTTTGACACATACTATATAGGGAATACAAAAGTATTTTACACTCAGATAGATCAATTTTACACGTAAAAATTTGGAATACCTTTTTAGCTGTCATTTGTATAAAAAGACCTGTCCAGTTGTAATATACAATATAGGGATGTTGACAGTGAACGAAAATACACAATAATATTTTTATATAGTCTATAACGTATAGTCACTGAAAATAATGTTTATTTATTTGTTTAATAAATATTTCTTTTTTAATATCTAAAGGAAAAATATTTAATTCATACTTCCGGTCACGTGACCACAAACGGTAAGTGACGTTATTTCAAAGTAAATGTCAAATAAATAACCACAGACTAGTAACTATATTATAATAACCGTCTGTCAATCTGTCATTGACTAAGTTATTTTCTTGTTATTTTATCTAATCTGTGACCATTTAGTTGGTTTTCTAGATCATCATAGGTCATCATAGTTTTCGCGGGGATTCAAATTAAAACCATGATTTTTAAATGAAAATTAAATCTTACAGCTATAATTTAAAAGTATTTTCAAAAAATTGTCAAAATCCCTATTTGTCAGGTCTGTGACATAGCATGTAAGTCAAAATTTTTCCTGCAATTTGACAGTTGGGTATGTCTTTCCCTTTTCCTTTCACTATGATAATTCCACGTCACGTTGTGGTGCTTAACGATCATCACCATGACAGCGTGACGAATTTCATGTTAATTTCAAATTATTAATTTACTCGCTTTTCGCTTCGGCTTTGCTTGTGGAATTTTTTGAAATGTTTATACTTTATTGAAAATCATTTCAGAGATAAAATTATCAAAATTTACGTCGCAATTTAAATAGAATCGCTTATTTGCTCTAGAAAATGCCCTTACAAAATGCCCTTACTTGGTCTCAACCGGCAATATAAAGGTAATCGTTTGTGAAACATCGATAAACGAAGCGATTTAAGTTAGTTCCCGAGGGAGCGGTGACGAGGCGACTCTCGCTTGCAAACTTTAAATTGCTACAGAAGAATTTGAAGTTTGAAGGACTTGGTGTGGTGTCAGCTAAGTTTATTTCTCTCTTTATTAATTTTTCGCTTTAATATTAAATTAAAGCAGTACGATGGCGTTTAATAAAAAATAGCATTTGAAAAGGTACAAAATATATCAATTATTTAATATTTAGTTTGGACACGTTGAAAGAATGAAGGATGAAAGATTGACTAAAAAGGTTTATATGGCTGAAGTGAAAGGAAATGCTGGCAGAGGACGACCTAGATGTACTTTTATTGAACATATAAAAATGTATTAATCGATGGAAGTATTAGAAGTACATACAATCGGCGAGCATATGTATGAAAGGTATGATTGATATAAAAGAATCCTTTCGTATGTCAGGATTCGTATCTTGTGATAATAGATAGATAATATAATAATTAAAACAAGCTGTGTATTTAAAAAAAATCATCAATCTTCTTCTTCTTAGTTTTGCTGAATGTCGTATCTATCATGAAGATGTACAGTATTGTACAGTTCATCACTTTCTGGACAATACGCCTCTATGTGCCCAGTCCTGGACAGTCCTCATGGCATCAAACAGCGGCAGATCAGTCAACGTGGTCTTTTTCCGTCGATTTTGTCATCATAAATTCATCAATAATCAGGTTCTGCCCGAGAGTTTCTAAAAATAAAGACGACAAAATCGATATCTGTCTATCTATCTATCATCACGCCTTTTATGCCAAGAGGGGTAGATACACCTGATCTTTGCGTATTCTGTATTAAAAAAAAAGAAATGACATGAGCTGCGTGCGTTCATTTGTTCTATCGTTCGTTTCATTCGTTCAATCATTCGTTTCATTCATTCAATGGTTCGTTTTATTCGTTCAATCGTTCATTTCATTCGTTCAATCGTTCGTACATGGTTCTTTTGTTTCATTCAATATTGTTTAAGTTCGAGTTTATTGATTTAAAATTAAATATTTATTCACTTTCATCAACGAAGATGGGTAGAGAAGCACGTAAATTAGATCCCCTTGTATCCTGTTTTGTTCCTACATCTACAACTATTTTTTTTTCTGCCAAGTACCTTTGGAGGCAGAGAGTATAGTAGCTTTGAGCCGTACTCCTTACACTGTGTAGTTTTTTCAAAATATCTCTTAAACTAGTGAATAAAAAAAATTAATTATGTGTATAGTGTTAAGCAAAAGAAGATCTCCAAACGAATTTTTAATTTTGGTACAAGACTTAACAAAAAATGAAATGTTGTGAATTGTGTGTACTATTAATATTTCCATCGATCAATAAATTTTGTACCTATATGTTCAATAAAAGTATACCTAGGTCGTCCTCTGCCAGCATTTCCTTTAAATTCAGCCATATAAACTATTTATATAAAAAAATATCTCATGCGGAATTTTTTATGTCTGGTATTCAATAACGTATTTTAAGATAACCTAGATAATGTGAATGTTATTTCTGTTAAATTATTTCCAATGAGGTGGTGCCACGCCTAAGGCAATATGAAAATAAATGCTTATAAGGCCAATAAGATCATCAAGTATGTTGAAAAGTTTTACCTAATTTATAAGCTGATATTTCAAGGATACACGTGCTTTCCAAAATCAATTTCACTCACGTTCTTGGTCGTGACATTTTTGTAACGTTCAATTGTTTTATTATTAGCCAGGATTAAGGGATTCGTGCCTTCTGTAAATAAGGTTTTGCCGTCCAGATCTAGTTTTGGTGGAGTTTATTTATTTACAGCATTTTTGGGTCTGTACGTGAAGTTTTTACAAAATAGCTGAAGATTCCTTGCGATAAGATCTTTCGACACGTTTTTAAGATTCTAGGTATATGAAACATAAAAAAAAGAAATGTGAAAAGTGTATTTTTTTAAAAAAGAATTTGCAAATGACTAAAAAGATTTATATGGCTTAAGTGAAAGGAAATTCTGGCAGAGGACGACCTAGGTGTACTTTAATTAAACATATAAAAATGTATTGATCAATATTAATATAACCTAATATTAAAAGTACACACAATCGCTGAGCATGTATAAAAGGTATGATGAATTCAAAATAAGCGAAGGAGGTATATCAGGACCGTAGAAAATGGCATTCGATTGTCTCTGCCTACCCCTCTTGGGATAAAAGGCGTGATGATAGATAGATAGATAGAATTTGCAAAGTTTCACTATAGTAATAATGTAAACCAACCAAAGTTTAATGATACTATAATAAATACACAACATTTCCATTTCTTTGATGAATTAAATTATAAAAAAAAATGATGTGAAACATCGTAATTGACGCGTCAAATATACTATAGTCGAATACAGAGGCACACATAGTATACACGCCACGCACACAAGGGAGAGTTTTCCGTCACGCCATACGAGTCAATATTACACCTAATCTACTTTATTTAATTTCAAAGGAACAGGGAGATATTTGCAATAGGTATACCTTGACTATTAGAACAATCCCATTTTAACATAATAGCCAACATAACAGAATAATATAAGAGAACAAAACGGCATGCAGTTCCTAAAATAGTCATATAGTTCGTATCTAGGCGTTAACACCAGCATAGTTCTAAGCTGTTTATTTTAATGCCAAGTCAGAACGATGTTATCTTCCTCCCATAATTGAATTCTGGCCGCTTGTCTTTCCAGCTGTCTTCGCGCCAACCAGTGTCTACTTTCAAATAATAAGGATTTATTTTTCCTTGTATTTTAATGGACTCTTCTTGGGCTTTAGCTTTGATAATATTGTTCTTTTAATAAATACTGAGTAAATTTTGTATAAATTTAACATAAATACGTATGCTCAAGCACTTAATTCCTTTAGGGTAGTCATTTGCTTAATATTAAAAAAAAAACAATGATAACCACTTGCTACTATATCTACGAATGATTTTAAGGTTCCGTCCGTCCGTCTGTCACAGGGCTGTATTTTTTGAACCGTAATAGGTAGACACTTGAAATTTTCACAGAGTGTGTATTACTATGGCCGCTATAGCAATAAATAGTAAAAATTAAATAAAGTTTGTATATATATATAAAATATATTGTCCGTGTGGGAGGTGTCAATGTTCACATCGTACTCGTAATTAAATTAACTTTAAAAATAATCAAGTGTTTAAAGAAGTGAGAAAAGTGCAAAAATGTATAAACAATGCATACATTTACTTGGTTAATACAAAGAACACAGTGGTAAAATAGTAAAAACAGTATAAAAAGTGCAAAATACGATTTACCAAAAATAATTCGTATACCGTCAGAAATCATTTAAAAAGACATAATCAGTGCAAAAAAGAAAAACAATTGTTGTGGGTGTATGATAAAGTCTGTACTCTAACAAAAAGTCTTTATAATAACAAAATAGTAATTAATCATAACCTCAAAAGTGCAAATTAATTTCGTTAATTTAAAATCAAGCGTACTAGCGATACTAGCACCATCTAACGGAATCTTGAAAAAACGTTTGATCTCGCAGCTGCCATCTAGCGTCATCACTTGATATCACTCACTACTACATAATATCGATTGCTTCTACATTTACTCACAGAGGTCGCTTGGTGTCATATTCTAATACGATATGGACGAAATAAAACAAATGTTATTAAAGATGCATGAAGATATGAGGGAGCAAAAACAAGAAATGTTAGAGATGAAGGAAGATATAAAAAACACAATAAACAACAATATTAATGAGAAATTTAACAGTCTGGAATTAAAAAATGAAATTCTGGAGAAAAAAATAGAGGAACAAAGCACGAAAATACATTTCTTAGAAAGACAGATTAGACGCAAAAACCTGGTCATGTTTGGTGTAAAAGAACACGAAAAATCCTACCACGAACTAGAAGAAATGATAATTGAAATAGTAAACACTTACTTCAAAGTTCCATGTGATAATAACAACATTGAATATGTTAGTAGACTGGGAAAGAGAGGCGAGAAAGTCAGACCGGTTGTGATTTCTTTCACTACAGTAGGCTTCAAATTAAAAATTCAGAAAAACAAGCATTGTCTGCAAAACACTTCGTATTATGTTAAAGAAGACTATCCAATAGACGTCCTAAAAAAGCGCAAAGAGCTGCAAATTCAACTGCAGAAGGAAAAAGAGGCAGGCAATACTGCTTTTATAAAATACGACAAACTTATTCTACTGAATAACAACAAGTGCTCTCCTCGCAATCAGTCAAAGAAGAGGAACCTGTCCGAATCACCGAAGTCATCGCACCCTAGTATCCATAAAGCTCAACATGATAGTAAACAACCATCAAAGAAAAATAAAGCAACAAACATGAAAGACTATATATTGCAGAAACCAAAACTAATCTACACTCAGACAGATACCTCTCAAAGCCAAGCGAAGTCATCACAGCCTAGTATAGCAACCACTGTTGGACCCTCTACTCACCTCCCATCTCCCATCTCCCAGTACGGCCGGTCACCGCGGGAGAGTTCGACCAAAACCCTCCAAGGAAATCAATAGTAAAGAAAAACGCTTTAAACATTTGTACCTTCAACGTAAGATCTCTATCCTCAGTTAAACGCAGCTCTACAAAACATTAACCACGATATAGTAGGATTGTGTGAAGCATCGAGGATGAAAATAAAATTATGTAAATATGTCAAAAAAAAAAAAAAAAAAAAACATTCATCAGAATATAAGAGAGAGTATGTGTACTAGAAATTGAACTAGAAAAAAATACCTTTTTGCAATAAAACAGGCCCACCGAGAGCTCATCTCAAGAAGTAATAGACAATTTCTACGAAGACTTGGCGAAAGCTCACAACTCTATGAATTATATAATATCTATGAGGGAGTTCAATGCACAAACCGGAATACCTAAGGAACATGAGCATTCAGCAAAAAAAAAAACTTGGAGGAGGCTTTTACCCAAAAGGGGTCCATACAAGAGGGATAATTTGAATTAATCTTAATGAATATTACTTATCTCCAAAATCACAATTATTATTATTATGCTTTTTATTTTATTATTATTATAATTTTACAAATATTATTTTAATTTTAACTTAATGATTTGATCGGAGTGATTTATTTTATTGTATTTTTTGTATGGAATTAAATAAAGCTTTATTATTATATTATTATTATTATTGTATAGACAAGATTTTTTTGCTAGATCTTAATAATGGCAATACATACAAACGTCTAACTAGTATAACTATTAATGCATATCTTCTTCTCAGTCGTAGTGCTCCTGACAGAGCAGTCGTGGTCAATCATGGCGGTCCACAGCGCGACGTACCTTGTATTGACTCGCCATGGTTAACTTTCTTGGGAAGACTAGTGCAGTGGTTTCCGTTTGCCTTCTGCACCAGACATTTTGCGACTATTTAGGTATTCAGGCTCGCTGTAGCCTCTTCCAGCCAGTTTCCTAGCTAGGTGTATGGTTATACAGCCATTGCTCGGTCGCCAGAGCCTCGTTTGTTGTCTAGCAGAGGGTACCAAGCGTGCAGGTGAGGATGGTATTTGGGGACGGATAGATCTTATTCCGATCTCCCCCTTACCCCCTCTTGCATACCTACTCGTAAGTAAAAGAACAAATAACAAAAACCGGCCAAGTGTGAGTCAGACTCACGCTATTTTTTTTACAAAACTGTGAAATATTGAACGGAACCCTTACAATGTCATTGATTTCACCTGTAAATTTTTTTTTTATTTTATAGTTTATTAGTAGATAGGTATATATTAATTATTAAAAACTTATGTACATAAAATGAAAATTAAAGCAAACAATAACTTTTATAGATACATGGAAAACATTAAATTCATAAAGTAGTCAATAGCCTGATTGGTTGATCGTTGAATGTAATGTAACCGGGATACCTGGTTCAATTCTACCTCATCACAAAAATGCTAAGCACCAATTATCTTTAAGAATACGAGCTTTAGTCGGCGTCTGCACTTCTTCCAAACTGGAGACGTCAGTCCGAAAGGAAAAAAACAGATATTTACATCTGTTAAAAAAAAGTGACACATCAGCAACGGGCTTGCCACCTGTTCTGTTCAATATGGACAACTGGCAAAAAGTGGACACGGTTATTGTTGTTAAATCCATGTCTGCTGAAAGAAATAACCCTTCCAATATGCCTGTAATGCAATTACCTATTATTAATGTCACTTCCATCCCATACAGGATATAGTAGAATATAAGTGTTATTTAATGTACCTAAAATGTATACAGCCCCGTGGGCAAAGGCTAAATATCTTCAATATCGTAGGAGTTCGGATAACATATTCGTATGTGCTTACATAAGTCTAACAACGTTTCTCGTGCCAAATTCAGTATCCGCTATGCTTCAATGTCAACACGCGCCTCCATTTTGTTGACACTGTATTCAAAGCAGGATTTAACACAACAAGCAAGGGTGGCGTGAGATAAACTTCTTGTATGAACAATGGATATGTCTGTTTGATAACAAATAGCTCCTAAATGCTGGAGGCATCTCAAAATTTCATAAAAATTTGACAAAATAACAACATTAAAAACAATTTTAGTTCCATCACTTACTAATGGAAGCGAGACCTGGGTATGGAATAAGGAGCATGAAAGTAATATAAATGCAGTGGCAATGCGGTCTTTACGTATCCGGAACGATGTCATTAGAGAAGATTGCGGAGTGAAAGATAATGTTGTGCCTGATTACTTGGCAATATAGTGATCAGAAAGCGCAGAGCAGTAAATTACTATGAAATTCCATAACATGATGCTCTTGTTTTTTTTTTTAATTTGGTTTATTTTTCTGTAGAAGGTACTTTTTATGTGAAATAATTATAATCAAAAGTACTTTTTCTATATGGCGCCGTACTGCTTTGTTGATACTAATTTCGTTTTTATCAACTTTCACGCTGAAAGAAAAGCAGATTGAGAACCTCGCTGAGAATGGCTTACTTCTTGTTGCACTTGTGTTTTAGAGCAACCTAACACTCGGAAAAAACAGGTTGTATGGCTAGCCCTTTTGCCTTCCGTCAAATGAAGAAGTGTGACAAAAAAAATTTTCGGTGCGAAAGACGTTTTGGCGGGTTTCGGGGAAAACACAAAGTAAAAATTATATATATTTTGTTGTAGTTGAAAGAAAAGCATATTACGAACCTCGCTGAGAGTGACTTCTTGTTGCACTTGTGTTCACTTTCTGCTCGGGTCAGTAATCTACTATTACTTGCGTTACCCTAAAAAATACTAAGTAGTAAATATTCATCGTGATACTTATTTGAAAATAAATGTAAGCAACTTTCTACTTTATTTTCATTTCAGCAAAAAAGGCAAATCATACAAGATGTATGGCATCATCCCTTTATTTCGCCTTAGTCTCGCATATAAATTGAATCCTATTTAATATAAGATAATGGAACGGAGTCGAGACAAGCTGTTTGAAGTATAAAGAATGTCTCACAAAAGTATTTTCTGTTTCATTTGACTAATAAGAATATCCTCGAAAACCACCCCCAAAGAAGCAATCCCGCTTCAAAAGTTTTTTATTAGCATCGTTTGCAGAACAATCCAGAAAGTGTGAGATAAAAGTATGGGGGAGTAGTTGTTATTGAACGCATACTTCAGACTTTACTATAGTAACTTGAAAACTAGACAAAAAGTTGTAAACTAAGGGAATGCCAAAAGTATTTTCCGGTTCGTAAATTTGTAACGATGTTATGAAATTGTTTCACTTAGATTTTCTCTTTGTATCGATTTAAACTTATAGTTGGATTTTATTTTTTTCATATAATTTAGTCAAAAACATAAATTATAACTTTTAATTTTCATTAATACCTCTATATTTCACAAGAATCGAAAGTCGTACAAATTGAGTTTTGAAATCTGTACTAATAATAAACCTGAAGATTATTTTTGTTTGAACGCGCTAACCTCTGCTAACTACCAATCGGATTTGGAAAAAAATCTCTTTCTCTTGATAGCCAAATTTTTGAAAAAGGCTATATAAGATCACGCTATGATCCAGCCAGTAGATAATAAGCACTGCAACTGTTCGATATTTCGATATCTCATATATTTAAACACACGACAATACATTTCAATAAACGTCCAATATAAATAAATACCATATAGAGGCCTAATAAAATATAAAAGTAATTGTTTGCAGTTTAATAATGGTGTCACTCGTGAATTTATCGTTTTCGATCACCATATTTGTCGAGAGAGCGTGCACATGGTTTCGATAATAAGCGTACGGCGATTCATTTAGGACGGCATGAGGGGAGGTAAATCACGGGCGTGCGCATCATGCCTGCGGCGCTTGCGCATCATTGTCAAAGAGTAATGTAATAGCACATGTGCTACAGCCGCTACAGGAATCCTTAGATTGATGTGTAAATATTGCAGTATTTCTAATTTTTTTTTTTTTCATCGTGACCGCAAGTATTATTGATTGAGACTAGCCTTAAACATATTTATTTTTCTATGTATGCCCAGGATTTTCAAATTGATTTTATAAGACGTGAGACTTGTTGGAAGAATGTGCCATTAATAATATTTGAAATAGTTCCTCTGAGAGACAGTTTTGTGTTAGGCACATTTAATGAAATCACCATAGCTTGATAGTGTTTGAAAGAAGATTGATTTATATTGTCCCATTTGCCGCTCGCACGCGCACGATCCAAATATTTCATCCACCGCCGTTTGTCGGTGCCGACTTGAAGTATTGACTGAGTTTTCAGATATTAAATTCAAATTAAATTTATTGCTTCACGTCAAAATGGAACGAAAATTCCAATTTCTTATAGAATCCATCGATGATTTTGAGGGAGTAAGATGGTTAAAATAAAATAATTATTAATTAAATGAAATATTTTCAGCCATCTATCATCACACCTTTTATTACAGGAGTTTTTGACATTCCGATTTCGCCTCCTTGTATAACATACAAAGATCTGTGTACATAACAATTGTGACTGCTTCGAATATTTCCTTAAAATAAATTGCATTAAGAGCACCCGAAAGATAAAAATATTAAACTTAGAATAACAATCAGTTTTATGAAGCCCTGAAAGTCGTCAATTTCACGCGTATTTTCAACCGCCATTGTGACTATATGATAGTTTTCTTAAGTTTATTATACATATATGTATTTATTATATTTATTAAGAATACCTACATTAACTATTACTTTTTTTTCTAGTAGTTTATGTACAATACTTGAAATCTAATTTCGTAGCCTGTAGTTTTTTAAGTTAAATAAATCATTAATAAAGTCCCTTGACTGCTTAAAGTACAGAAAATAAATGGTGGTTGGGTAAAAAGTTTTCCTTGTTTACTGGGCTGCATAACAACGGTAATAGAGTGGCGACGTGTGACTGATTGAATTCCAAGAAGCGAGCGGATTCCTTTTATATCCCCCGCGAAATGACGCGTCAATCAAATATACGACGATAAAATCAATTTTCTACTTAGATTTCGAATACCGAAGCGAGACTTGGCCGGGATTAGATGGGATCGCGATTTAATCTCATAATACCATGCAGATTTTATAATTTTATACAATTTTCTATATTTATGGCCTTTTTCATTTATTGACGCTAGCTTTTGCCTCGTTCTTCGAAAACAAAGTATTCCTATTTCAAAAATTCAAATCCGTTTAGCATACATACTTCCAAACATCCAAACTTTCTATATTTTTATCAGAAAATATATTTTTTTAAATAATGCCTTGTATGAATCGTATAAAGAGAAACGACTAGGTATCACATTTTTTTAAAGTTTTAACTAAAACTAAAACTTGAAAACAACAAGAAAACACCATTAATTATTTCAAGAACAAACAATAACCTTTCTAATACCATTACATCCACATGACTGACATTAATTACACCCGAAGTATGAATATTCGTCAGTTAAGCTACGATAATGGTTCAAGATATAAAATAATATGAGTCGTAATTATAACATCCGTGCCCATAAACGAGGATTAAGCAAATGGCGTTGACACACCGTTATACCAGGTTAAAACATACATAGCTTAGTTAAAATTAAATTTGATTTATACTGGGGTTAAAATAAACGCTGTTAACTGCTACCGATATAGGTTTTAAATATCATTTTATACATTTCAACTTAGTTTATTTATTAGATTATATTGTTTTTCTAAAAAAAAACTCTAAAAAAGTTTACTATATTAATTTTACATTAATTAAAAAAAAGACTACACTTCCATTTATGCAGGCTTGAAAATGTGGTTGCCACCTTCAGGCAGACAAAAAAAGATGGGCAGGCAGATCAAGACTATAGAATGAAATGAAGCCCAAAAACTGACTGACATGCCTCCAGACCCAGGCAATGTTGATTTTCGGAAAATGTTTGAATGCAGAATTTCCTATTTTTAGAAACAAAATGAATAAAAATCTTCGTACAAAGTGGCGTACAAAATTTCGATCTTGACTCACAAAATTTTTATGTTACTCTTGAAAGAAGTAATAAACTACTGGGAAGAAGTTAAAATAATTGCTTAGATATAATATTAATAACGAGGAACGAGGAAGAAATTCTGTCTCTTAGCGAGACAAATGTAGTATTAATGAGTGAGTCGCTTGGTCGACCGTATCCAGACCTACCAAATTATAGAGGCGTTATTAAAATTTATTACACAGAATTGATAATACTACTCTACCGTTTATTATCCGAGTGCCAAGTAGAGATAAGTTAAAATAATTTACCAAATAACTTTTTTTATAACGAATACGATACAATACTTGACACGATAGTTAAGTATATCTTCTCACTGAGTTATCAAATGTCAAAATGTTTCCTTACTTCCGTAGTTCTAGAAAGCTGAGAATTAATGTGCTGACTAGGATTACTATCCACTAGTATTACTATCTAGGTAACGATACAATTAAGGAATTTCGTACTGCAACCTCTCAAAGTTGGGGATGCAGTTTTCTCCAGAAGTCCTATAAACCTAAATTTTGGTATGCGGAATTACTGCCCAAATATACTATATTACCATTGCAGCTAATATTCGTTATTTTGGGATCATTTTACGTATCATAAATCATATTTATTTCACTTGACATCTGAAAAATTAATTTTATTTATTTGGATAGACGCTATTTAGATAAAAAAAACTCATTTAAAAAGAAATTGATATTTTTACCGCCATCTTTGTAGCCTTTTCGGACACGTGGTCTAACTACGTAGTTCACCTGGGTGTTCCAAAATTAATTATTTTATTGGACAAGTACTTCATCTAAACGGATGATCAGTTTAGAAAAACGTTCTGCGATTTTTATGATGACAATATTTTATGGCTGCTACTGTAAGCAACGTCACCTCTACAATTTTCTAAATCTACATTCCTGCCGTCCGGTGGAGGGCAACACGCGTGTGACGTTTAATTTTGTTTGGAAATGATTGATGGCACCATCGCCTCACCTCGTTCATTTTCATACTTTTGTAGTTGCCCCACGGTACACGGCAGATGGAGGAAGCTGGCCAGGAGTAGGTTATTAATGACTATTACCTGCTTATTTTGGCGAAAATGGCAAAGTAAGAAGCGGCCTCAAAACCTATGAGAAAGCTTTTCCGACTTTTGAATATTTTATGTTGATTGCTCTTGTAAATGGTTGCTCAGTTTACATTACAATTTTATACCTTGCGTCCTGTCTGGCTCGATATACCTACTGTGACTATATTAAACTGAACAGATGGCAATCCCTAGAGACAATGGAGTCTAGATTCAATATATTCTTGAAATATGTATTTAAATATACTACCTACAATTTTTTCATCTACGTAGTATATAAAAATCAATATTCGTTTGTTTGTTCGTATTCTATAGACTCAAAAACTACTGGATCGGTTGCTAGTACTGTCGTAGTTTGGAAAGCTTTATTTTATAACTATGTATCACAATGAAAATTTAAAATAAGTTTGAGCTCTTAACAAACTGTGTACATTCCCACGTCAAAAGCTCTGTTTGATCTCACATAACACAGTAGACAATATAATAGTCGGAGGCTGTTTTGACGTGTGATTAACAGTTTATACGCTTAATGAAGTTGTCATTAGTGGTGTGTGTTGGTCAGTCTGTGATTGTGTGATGTGTGTGTTGTGTACAATGCAATTAAGGCCGGACGTGTACGTAGAACTCTATTAGAGCATACATTAATTATTGTATTTCTCTGTATTTAGAGTGAAATTACATTTAAACAACAACAACGCGCTAGCAGTAAATTCATTGTCCACAATTAGCGAGTTTCTCTCATATTATTCTATTATTTTTAGAAGAAAGTGTGGCCCTCGCTCGCCTGAGATGTCTAATTAAACCACTTATGTCTGAGGAAAAATGGTGTTCAAATATTCTTTTGGTAGCAGTGAGTGTTGAACTCCTTGACGGTGGACATCCTATAAGTCCTATCCTATACCTTAAACTCTTTTGTGTACTAAGTTTAACAGAAATATTAGAAATGTAGAGGAATTTGTAGAGAAATAGAGCAATATTTTTTATTTATTTTTTTCTAAAGAAGAGACATGTGACCTTGCCACCGCCTGTGCGCGACTGGCAGAGCAAATACAGTCCGCCAGTCGCGCCGGGCCTATATAGATGCTGTATCACGTCTCACTTGAAGGACCCCAGGTTGTAGGAAGCAGGTAAGACACCTGAGGTTCGTTCCTCTTTTTGACAGTGCGATATTCTTCCAAGTACCTAATAAATATGGTTTTTTAATTCTAGTTTATCCTTTACCATATTAAATACCATATATCTTAATTGCCATATTATAATAGTGATTTTTAAAGTAGTGTTAATAATTTTCATTTTGTAAATTATATTTGGTTTATGTATATTATGTTCATTAATTTATGTACTATTTGCCCCTTACAGGTAATTACAGGTAAATGCCTTCTCCAAAGTTTACCAGTCTTCTCTAGATTGTGCTTTTGGAAACCACTGAAGACCAGCTGTATACATACAAATTAATAAATTTAAACAGGCAAGTACCTACATATCTACTTTTGTATTTCAATATTTTGTAGTAACGAGACAATCGATTGACATGCCCGTATATTACACTCGTTGAAACTATTTACATCACTTGTAATAACAAACCCGCATAAAGACATTTAACAACCAAAATACAACTTAATAATCGGATTTAACAAACGATAAAATGCCAAGATTTTATTAGGTACACGATTTAGACAAATCTAAGCAAGTAACCAGTTCTAATATTAGCCTAGCCAAGATATTGCCATAATCATAACTTTAGATTTTGTTATTTTTACTTACACAGACAAAAAGATGTGACCCGAATTGATGAAGTAAAGTAGGAGACATAAGATCTATTTACCTTATTTTTAAAATTCTAGACTTAGTAGTTTCGGTGATAAAAGGGGGGGGGGGGGGGCGGTCAGCAGTGGCGAAGGGTGAATATTTTCAGAAGGGAAGCCGTAAAATAGCTCACTCAGCTAATGCTATAAGATCTAAAATTTTCTTTTATAATCCAAATTCACCAATGATCAATGACAATATTAATTTATTGTAAAGGGATTTAATTTACCTAAACTCTATTTTATTTAAGTAGTATCTTGTATTAAAAACTATAATTCCAAAATATATGAAAAACGCAAGTAGACACGCAACTAACCACTTTAGCAGACATCATTCCTACTCTCATAACCCGGAATTCATCGGCTTATTTGTGGGTCCGTTTGCGCGTGCTAAAACGAGAGGATACGTGCGCGGATTTCAATACAACAGACAGTTGCTTAGTATGAAGTAAGGTATTGCAAGCCGGTATTGTATCGGCTTATGCCCTTAGTTTACTAATAGATATCGGTAGGCGTTTAGAAGAAAATACTTATAGAATACGTTTGGATTGATATTATTTTTAAAGTATCGTTAGTCTATATAGATTTACAAATTCCTAAAGGGAATCCGAAAGGAATCGTGTTGTATAGGCTCCTCTTCGCTGATCGTGAATTTAGGCTTCCGTAGCCAAATAGGACAAAAAACATTTTTTTTTAAATAAAATTTAATTTTGGAAACAAAAACCTAAATGCAAAATAACTGAAAAGTAAAAACAAGCTCTAGAATAAATACCAGTATAACTAGAATTATAAAAGTTATAGCAGGCGAGACAAACAAAACTAACAGCTGCATGGTTGATTTATGCCGCCTTATCATTGTAATTATTTCTAGAGCTTGTTTTCAGTTTTTATGCAGTTGGGTTTTTGTTTATTAATTAATTATTAATTTTGATTTCAACTTCTAAAATTTCAACTTTAGTTTTTTATTCTATGTAATTTAGTTATCGTTATTTCAGTATTAGCAACTTATAATTATTTTCAGAATATTACTTAAGGGCCGTTGGTCAAGGTCATCTTATCACTGTCAAAAATATGGCAAAACTCAGTTAATCCTGGAAAGGTGAGTTTATTTATACAACATTATCTTACCACACAGGTGGATTGAGACATAATTTTATAATATATAGCCATAGTTTTAAAACTACGGCTATTTAGAACCATAAATAGTAAAAATATGGCTCAATCCAATTTAAAATAATAACTATCAACTGTGTGGTAAGGAAATGTTGTATAAATAAACTCATCTTTCTATGGTTAACTGAGATTTGCCATATTTTTGATAGATGCAAGATGATTGAGAGCAACGGTCCTTAAGTGATTTGAAATTGACTTTGTATTGGGGACATAAAAACTTGTCATTTTGCTAGCTTTTAACCAACAAAACAAGCCAATTAAACTTTTAAATCAGATATCCAGGAACGATGCTGCCATGGAATGATCTTTAATTAAATTTTGCTCTCAAAGCTTGTGTCCTAGTTTACAAAGCCATGGCATTTGTCATCTTACGCAAAGTCCGAGAAACAAAGCTGGTGTCGTTTCTCACAAACGAGCAATTTCGATTTACTACTTCAAAAGCAGATGGCATTAACCTTTTTCTCGCTTTATTGGCGGATAAAAACGACAGTTTGTGAAAAAGTAACAAATGTGTCAACGCTTAAAGTATTAAAAAAGCGACCTAAGTATTTCAGGAATTAAATGAAAATTTGTAGCAGTAAATTTGTCGTCGTTTAAAGAGATTAAAAGAGAATGTAGCGTGAGATTGAATGGCGAATTCATTTGAACCTTCCCCCGGCTGAGAAATTTATTACGATGATGATGCGGTCGCGACCGCGACTACGTGTGCGAGATTTTTGTATTGGATACTGTACTAAGAGTTACTGCACTCAATTTTAATTAATATTTCAAAGTAAGTCCTCCTAAGTATATCCAGCTAAACTCCATTCATCAAATGCATACTAACAAATTATAATTATGGTAGTTTAGACTTAGTTTATTACAATGAGCTACTCCTGCAAATGTAAAAGTTTATTTTTGAGTGCAGACGTAGGTTTTGCAATAATCATAAAAAGTTTAACATACTAGCAACATTAAAGCAACCAGCAAGTAATTACATATAAAACTGCAATTATTTCTGATTGCACGATGAAAAAAAAAATCAAGCAGTAATTTTGTTAAATTTGTCATCACAAAGTACAAGTGACATGACATAAATATATGACAATTGAGGCAAAATCTTGTTACCAACTGCAACGTAGTGGGTCGAATGGTTTGGGTTCGTTTTGTTTACGTCGAACAGTTTTATGGTGACACACGCAGACAATGTTCATTCGTGTGTCAACACTTTGCATGTAACTTGTAAATAATGTTGATATTTGAGCATAGTGTTTTATTTAAATCAGCTTAGAATAGAATTGCTAGAATTATGACGGCTACGACTTCGCGCGGGTTCATTAAATTATATTTATGTCATTTAAATTAATGTTGAAAATGCAAGTTATGAATATAAAAATCCAATATAATTCCGATAAATTCTTACAGTAGTCTTGTTTTTGAAATTGCAGTCAAACATTTATTTATTTATATATACTAATATAGTTTTTTCAGGATATTACATTATTACCTACATACAACAATACAATTATAAAAACTTAACTAAAAGATACACATACAATAATAAATAAATAATAAATGTATTTAAAAACTATAATCACTTCTTGATTGTAAAATATATACATAATAAAATTATTATAAAAATAATATCTCTTCAAGAATCCAAACACTGGATGGCGTTATCTCGGATCCTTTGAGAGGGTAAGAGCCAATTTTTAGGTCACCACGTGTACCTAAATTTTTCATGTTTTTTTTTCATTTCGGCAGATCAAATTTATATACCTACTTACATTTATAGTTTTCAGCAATGCAGTTAAAATTAACTCCAATGAAATTAAATGTCGACTGTTCCGATTGACACCAAATCCATTTCCGTACAAATTGTACTATACCCTCCAGTCATTTACTATCCACAACAAAGCAGTTAACCACCCATAAACACAATAAAATGGACAAAGCATTCGACACATCGTTACTGCCAATATAAAATTTAATTCACGTCATTCAGTGGCGAAATAACAGCAGATGTATTCCAAACATTATCCGAATCATTCCATTATTTCCTAGAATGATGTATGGGCGCGTGATAATAACAATAGGAGTTGCAAAGCCGACAATATAGCAACTAAGAACACCCACTCATTTCATACCTAATAGGTCTTAATATCTTAATACCTCTGTTTGAACTCATCTCACGTTCGACAAATACTAAAGGTAGTTTGGACATATTCATAGAATTTTGGTAGGTTTTACTGAGCAAATATGACGAATTATCCCAGTTCCCGTACTTCTACATGAGTTTCTTAGAAACTTTCCGTTGACAAGAAATTGATGCTTCAAGTTTTCTTCGTGTAATTATAATATATTTGTTTCTCCCGTATATCGTTACTTTTTAATTAGTTTTGGAGATGTTTATAATCCATTTATGGAATATAATTATGAATGTAAAGATGTAATGGTTTCAAACTTTCGTATATCATCGATTTATGGCTTTCCATGAAAGGAGGATCCGGGTTTAATCCATGTTTCGCGAAATTGTAGATAATTCAATTTAAGATTAAAACTCCTATATCCATATTTTATCTGGAATAAACTTTTTTAAATTTCTCATTAAATAATCCACCTGTGTCACTGTAATTAAGCATATAGTTACTTATTCAATATATGTAAGGGAAATAGCTGTTAGTTTTTCAATGGGTTTTATTGAATTGGAAATATGGGTGGTTAAACTTTGCCCCCGTTTTCTCTTGCATAATCTATCACAAATCTCTTAAATTTTTTTAAAGCGCTGTTATATCACAGAGTATTATATATATATTCAATTATATACATCGCGTTTTTTTGTAGTTTATTTAAAATTCAAAATAATAATAATTTTATTATTTTTGACCAATTAAGTAATTCTAATAATTTTAACAGCTACAGCGTAGTCTTGCCTTGTGTAAGCAGACAACAATTTTAACGCACAATCATAAAACTGACAAAATTACCACAATGAATAAACAATATAAAATTATAAATATTACTTCGTTTTATAAAAATAATAATGAAAATCTGTATTTATGTATTTTGGTAGCATCGACACGCAACCGTTACAATTTTATGTATGGATTATACCAGTGATCGTAAAGAGATTTTTACGATTCTATAAATACCGATCAAGTACCGTAGCCTTTCTTTTGGTAACTCGAAGTGCCGCCAGAATACGAAATAGTATTTGACCCTTTTCTGCTTCCCAAGTCGCTAGGTATATAAATATTCTTGTTGTTTATTATTTTATAGGCATTACAATCGATACTTGCTATTGATTTGCTATTTTAAACGGCTCACGATCGATGCTTTTGGCTTTTCCAAACTTCATCATGCTAGACCACCGAGACTTCATTTCATATTTTACTAGCGACCCCCGTCCCTGTTTCCGTAAAGTAGTTTCTGAGATTAGCCCGAACAAACATAAACTCATCGCAGCGGGGGACATTAATTTATAAATTTTATAATATGTAATCGTAATTTTTAATACTGGTATTTCAGCTACTGTCGACATTTCTGGAAATATTTTCAAACAAGGCAATCAAGCTCTTTTTTACAAGAGTATAATTAAAGATTCTAAATAATCCCTCTAAAATTATGGACGCGAAAGTTTGTATGGATGTATGTATGTTTGTTACTCAACCACGCCATAACGGCTGAACGGATCTGGATGAAATTTGGCACAGAGATTATACTCTGGTATAGGCACATTGGCTACTTTTTATCCCTGAAAAATATACGGTGCCCGTGGGATAGATTTGTTTTTGTTTTTCACCTGATCGACATGATGTTTTGCATAGTGGTAGTTTAGGGGTCAGAGAATGACATATACTACTTTTTATACCGCGAATGCGGGCGGGGGAGGGGCAAAGTACAGCCACGGGATTATTTCTTTTTGGATCTGTTTCCACGCGGATGAAACCGCAGACAGAAGCTTTATTTAATCATTATTTTACAGCACTTACAAATAAGCACAACAAAATAATTTCGAGAAACAACTAGTTCAACAAATAGTCTTACATTCGAGATATACAATCTTGACTTTTAACATATCATTCCTTTTAAAATAATGGATCAATTATCGTAATCTATCGCTTTTGTAAATATCAAGCATTACTCAGGATCTTAACATGACAGGTATTTAAGTAATTTGAACTCAATATCAATATATCAAAGTGTTCAAGTTATCTTGACAAATATCTAATACCTAGATCAAAGTCTGGACAGAAAACATGGCCTGTTTGTTTTAGCTTTAGACAAACTTTATTACTTGTAAAGAAGAATTTATAGTAATGAATTTGCCTATAATCGGAAATCTCCCACTGAGAGAATGATTGCCTTGGTCTGGTATGTTCTTTTCAACTTGCACAATATGTATTATATAATTAGAATATCTAAAAATATCTCTAAAAGTTTGTCTTTAAGGTGGCCTAAAGCAAGAAATATGTAAGCGATTATTTTTTGTGACTTTGTGCTATTTATAATTATTTATTCACTCAATAAACCATATTCTGTTTCATAAATTACTTCTCAAATTGAAGAATCTCGATTGAAAATTCTGTGGCTTCGTCATTTGAAGAATCTGTTGGGTAGTATTTTCTTTGTTATTTTATTTTAGAAATCTTCTCATTAGTATTGCTGAAACTTTCATTCTTTCAGTCAGCCGTTTTTCAGCCTATTCTAGACAAACAGGCCACAATTTATTTTGTTTGTATTAGGTAAACACACAAAAGTAGCTAATTTAGAATCAGCATTTCATCAAGTTGTTTCTCTCACCTCACGGTAACCTCACACATACTGTCGTCTGATGAGACTTGCGAACACAAATCACAGCTCTTTATTTGATTTTAGGAAATTTATTGCCTCGCTGACTGCCGGGAAGAGTAGATCGCAATATCGAGTTACATGCGGCGACACGAACCATTGGGACTGGCTTATATTTCCATACATTTATTTTTACGCTGAATATAATACAAGCAAAATACAGCCTTGCGGCGTGGCTATAGACAATAACGAAATCTATATTTAGCGAGTTGCTCATATTAAACAATGCGCACTTAAAAATGTCTTCTGAAGCAGCTTACTTTTAGATAAGTATCTGATTACTATCCGATGGTTCAATTTCAACACTCCAGTGCATTGTATATTGTATAATCAATTAAATCAAATTAAATTGAAATTAAAAAAAAAACTTGAAGTAATTTGACAGCTTATCGCAGAAATCCTGACAATGATGAAAATCGTGGTAAGAAGGAAAAGTCGCCAGAAAAAGACTACGCGACTGCGTACTGGTCGCCTACACAATGGCAGACCAAATAAAAACGCTGACCGGTCTGCCGGTGTTTGATGCCATGAGGACTACCCAGGTCCGAAGCACATTGAGGCGTATTGTCCGGAAAGTGAACTCTGCCTCTTCATGATAGAGACGACCTTTAGCAATGAAGATAACGGCTAAGAAGAAGATATATATCGGAAGAGAAGTTGAAAGCTAAATGAGCGTTCGAGTCAAGCCCTACGAAGCAGTAAAATATTTTCCGAAAAATGTTTTAAATGTCGTTATGTAATTCCTAGTCTATGCTGATCCCAATATGAAACAGGCATTATGCAGTGAGAACTAGAGCCCACTGGTCCTGGTCCTGGGTTCAAACAAAGCCAAAAATGCTAATAAATGGTGTACCAATCTCCTTAAAGAATTCTTGTGGTTTGCCATTGTCACCTGCTCTGTTTAATTAGGGCAACGCGAGTTAAGCCGTGATGGATGTGTATTTGAGTCTGTCTGTTTGTACAGTTACTCTGTGGTATTGCGACTACGCCATTTCCAAAAAGATCTTGATAAAGTAGGCATGTCATACGCTATACATATTTATTTGTCCGACAACGAAATATTAGGAAAACGCCTGCTATGCTCACGTCCGCAGACCATTCTTTACATTCACGTCTCCTGACGTCAGAATGTCTCTAGAAAATAAATGCTACTGGGAACTACACTTAGATGAACCGTGTTGCTATTTTTTGTGTATCTATATTAATCATTTTCTCGAAGAGTGCGGTAGAAGTGACAGAAATTTATCACAAATTATTAAGAAAAAAAATTGAGTATAATTTCGAACCATCAACATAATAAATCCGCTATAATATATAGGCATACACAAAGATTTAGGTATTCATTTGTGTATAAAAATTTACAGCTTTTCAGCTTTTCTAAAAAATTCGTCGCCTATTTTATAAAAGAATAGATGAGTTTGTGGACGTTCGTCTGCTGTCTTCCTTGTCGGCTTCAAGTTATAAATGATGTAGACAGGTAATTAAAGTTTGATAGCTGTGCGGTTGAAAGGTAACGCGAACTTATCTCTATCATTTTTTCAGGGGAAAATATGTACATTGTGGAAATTCGTTTGGAGTTGAAATCCAATTAATATGATTTCCTTTGTATACACTTTACTATAGTTTCTTTAGGAATAACAATAAAGTTATAATTTTTGGATAGTGACATAGGCTTATGATATCTAAAATGAAAACACACAATAAAAGATCTGCGAAGTGTTTCAAATAATGTTTTTATTTATTTACACAAATAACAATATAAAAACCTTAAATGTAATATAAAAATTAAAAATAACTAAATAAACCAGGTTCGCGTGGAATAGTGGCAAGAATACTGGCTGCATTTCCCCGCTGAAGAGATGATCAGTCGAGGGAATATTATCTTTTTAATAAACTTTTTGGCATTGAACCCCACGGACCTAGAGTTTCTACACCAAACGACACAAATTTGTAGTTTTCAATAATTGAACTATATTAGCGCCGTTTGTTGGACTCTGCGATTTCCGCCGCATTACTGCGAATAACATTTAACTACAACCTATCCAATCCAAAATAAGTTCTATTGAAAGGACGTTACAGCTCTAGTTCAAATAAGTGTAACGACAGGTTTGCCACCTGTTCTGTTTAATATGGACAACTAGCTAAATTACATTAAAGTGAAAATGTCTACCTACCAGTGTTCCTGGGCGACTTTTCTTCTTATTTTCTAAGTTAAGTTGAAATTTAATATTATCCAAAATTCTTAAAGATTGAAGAACCCACGTCAATTAAGGATAGATTTTTTGTAAAAGATTTACTTTTAGAAGACCTATGACCCAAGCTGCCGTGAAAAGTCAATCAGTAATCGTTAGGAACGGCTTCAACAATTTGTCACTGTCTTACTCTGTATTAGGTACCTCCTACTATATTTAGATATCTTCTTTCAAATATTTTCACACTTTTATTACAAAGGTAAAGTACTAAGTAAATGAACTTTATTTAAGAATTTGGATAAAACTTGCGTTCCGCCCTCGGCTTCGCCCGTGGATATTATCGAACAAAATAAAATATGTCACTCAAGGATATCGTCGCTTTCGTGAAATGATTTCAGACAGAACTTTAAGACAGGATTTTCGTTTAGGTTTTCTTGTAAACTATAAGAAAGGCCCTATATTACTTATTATTTTTATCAGAATTTTAGACTTTGTAGTGTCGGAGATAAGGGTCAATTTTCATATATTTTCTTGATTATAATTTAAACTATGCATTTTGAAATTATAAAATAAAAATTTGTATTCCCAAAAACGAGCCCTTTTCATTTGATATGTCACATGATGCTCTTGAAAAAAGTTTTATTTTTACGTTTTAATTTTTCCCCTAAAATCTAAACTTGATTTATTTACGCTATTCGTCCGTGATTGGGACTTACTTGAAACTCTATATATTTATCAAGTTTCAACATTTTTCGTCCAGTAGATTCGGAGAAAATTAGCTGTGACAGACAGACAGACGGACAAACAGAGACATGAGTAACCCTATAAGGGTTGCCGTTGTTTTATCGGAGATGTTCTGAACTCAAAAAACAAATAGCAGATTCTAAGTCATAATATTCACCATAATTCACTTAAAGTTTCATCAAAATCGATTCGTTTGTACTAAACCATTCAGCAGTTCGTCTTCAAATCAAAACTAGCATTCCTATTTCATCATCATTTACGCCACACTCTTCTCTTATATCGCCATATTCCTCACAAATATTACCTGTATTATTAAACACTTCAAATAAAATTTGCGCAGGCATTAATTTAGCTTACAAACCGGAAGACATCGATCGTGTCTCAAAACCAGCGAGATATATATCTCCAAAAAATATAATAATTCGGCATTATAATTTGTACTTACATAGCCTTTCCCACAAGTTTTATTCAATGGCTAATTAATCACGGTGGGCAGACTAACATGACACAGTGACATGAACTAAGTTCATAATTGTATTCCCAGTTTGGACAAGCACTTGATTGATTACAGAGACACCAGTGTTGTATAGCTGTTTCACTTGCAAATTATATGAAGCCACATGCCAAAATTCACCTGATTCTTTAATATTTAGTAACTAGCTTTCCACCCCGGCTTTAATATGGAGCCCATATTAACTTTCATACCCTATTATGGTCTTGAGGTCATATAAAAATCTTATAGAATTTTCCGGACAACTTTACCAATTTCTCTTATCCCAGCCGTTCTCAAGTGAAGTTTATATAATACTAGCATTCCGCCCCCGGCTTCGCCCGTGGATATTTACTAACAAAATAAAATATACTCTATACCTACCCCTACCCCCACCCCTACCCATACCCCTACTTCTACTTCTACCACCTACCCCTACCCTCTACCACTACCTCTATATCATCAATAGTTTTCGCAGCGCACGCGATGTAAGGAATTTCTTAGGTCATTTTTTTACACCTTGGGTTACATTATTGGAGTTTTAGTAAGGATCCCTAATTTTTTTGAAAATATATTATAGCCTATGTCACTCAGGGTGAATGTAGCTTTCCAATTGTGAAAGACTTTTTGAAATCGGCACAGTAGTTTTTGAGTTTATTCATTACAAACATACACACAAACAAATCTTTCCTCTTTATAATATTAGTATAGATATGGAACTGCTCCGCTCCTTTGGGTCGTAGCGTTATGTTATTTAGCCTATAACTTACCTCAAGAATTGGGCTATCAAATGCCTAAAAATAATCAAATATTATATTAGGGTATTCAAACAAACAAACAAACAAACACACTCTTCAGCTTTAGTATAGATGTAATCTAGCCAGAGTGCATCAAAATGCTATGGTTTAAAAACGGGGCAATACTATTCCTTGATCTGACTATGGGTCTTTGAAATATTTTTATGTTAATATTTAGTTGTGGCTGTTCTGTTCGAAAACAAGATCCTGATCCAAGTTTATTTTTATAAATGTCATAATGTTTGCATAATTATCTAACCCTGATAAATAAATTGGCTGAAATATTAGATATTAGTTCAGTCATGCTTTTACTGCACAACTTAAAATCAGTCTCAAAAAACCAAAACGAGTGTGTGGCCAGTGACACTAGTAACAGTGTCCACCTTTTGCCAGTTGTTCATATTAAACAGAACAGGTATAAAGTCTGTTGCTGCACTTAATGCACCTAAATGTGTCACTTTTTTAACAGATGAAATATCTGTTATTTTGATAAGAAGTGCGGTCGCCGGCTTTATTTGTCCTCCGAAGCACGAGGCATCGATTATAGCAGATTGGTCCCCTCGGTTTCAAGTAGATGTAAAGCTCTACAATTTAGACTATCGAAACGAATAGGTATATTTTTTTACCGTAGGTACTAGTAGTTTCCCGCGACTTCGTACGCCCTTGGGGGTTGATATTCGAAACATCCTATTTTAGTGCACCTCTACACCTCCTAAGGAATATACCTTCCAATTTTCATATTTATATCTTCAGTGATGAAAAGAATTATGAAATCTACAAACTAGCATTTCAAAAAACCTAATCAGCATTCTAAAACGCAAAATTGCATTTGAAAATTTAGGAAAAGCGGAAAAGTACTCAAAATTAAATAGAAACAGTCGCCTAGTTTGCATAATTCCTTTCGTTTCATACACGTCGAACTTAATAAAGCATGCAGCTCACGTACCACTGTGGCTTTGCGCTCTGACCACTTTATTCAATGAACACCGATTCTATCTATGCGGTTGTGTCGGACGAATACCAGCTCTTCAAACGTGCCACTTAGCTATTACAAATATAAACTCTAGGAGATTTTGAATCTAATATTTATCTAGATATATTCCAAGCCATGAACACTGGATTCGGCCTTCGTTTGACATCGTACACTGTAATTTGCATATTACAACTTTGATATCGATAGGATAAATTGTAAATTGCTATGTTTCGGCTTTGGCGATACAATATTTCGAGCTCAATTGTAGGTAATTGAAATTAGGCCTTCAAATTCCGAATATTATTGTGAAATAATTTAAATTAATCTATACATTAAAATAAACCAGTGGAATAGTGACGATTCTGATTCCAATTTCCTAATCTCTTCTGAGATAATAAAATATATCAATGCTTAATTTTATATGCACGTAAAGCAGGCCTCCACACTTCATAAAAAAATAACAGATATTTGCGACTGTTAAAGAAGTGACACATCTAGGTCCAATAAGTGCAGCAACAAGCTTGCCACCTGACAGAAAGTGGACACTGTTACTGGTAGAATTAAATTTTTTTTTAAATTTAAAAGTATGAGTAAATGAAAAAAAACCTATATCAAATTATGGATAAATATTTTGATGATGCAGTAATGAAAGTATGATCCAAAATAATGTTGGTATTAGTGTCGTATAGAATAGCGGTCGAATGAAATTGGAAAGCCATGAAATCCTCCAATAGCGCACAATATCAAGAATTGCCTGCGATTGCTTTTGTAAGTACACTTGGACACTCTGGGATTTTATATCGGAACATTTTTGGATATATGTCTTTTTGATTTTTCAAGTATCACGGGAATTTCTTATCTCAAATTTAATTTTTATATTATTGGATAAAGTAGTTTTTAGGATTCCGTATTAAAAAAGGGAAACTTCTTTAACGCTCTACTATTACTAACTACTACTGCTACGAGGATAAGAAGCAGCCTTCTACCATCGTAGAGCAACACTAGAAATTTTTCTCACGCCGATACCAGCTAGTTCAATGGGTCATGTCGCTTGGGTACAAGAATTCTCATTAAATGACAAATTGGGATGTTTTCCATACTATCATTAGAATAGCATCTATTTGTTTGAGCGAGGCCGAAAACTTCTAAATTGGGCTGGCTCAAATACATCAATTTAGGAACGAAAAGGCAATATTATATTATATGCAATATAAGAATTTAGAATGCCCAATTTGGTACAATTATCTGAAAATAGTCACATATTGTTATACAATAACGGTCGTATAAACTCTACAATTGATAAGTGACGTCACTTCTAAGTAAATGTTAAATAAATAACCACAGACTACTAACTGTATTATAATAACTGTCTATCAAACAGTTACTGACTAAGTTGTGTTCTTGTTATTTTATCTAATCTGTGACTATTGTTTTGTTCGTTACCTATAGGTGTGACGTCATCATCGCACCCAGAAAGTTTTCGCGGGAATTTGAAAAATAATTTGCAAATATAAAATTTTCCAATTATTTTACAGCTATAATTGAAAAGTATTCCCAAAAAATGTCATTATCGATATTGTCCGAAACATATAATTAATACTTAGATAAATTTAGATCTAGATAAACATAAATACATGAAGTTGAGATAAATAAAGGCACATGTAACAAAATATATCGTAACACAAAGCTCTTGATCCGATTCGCTGACTCTACATATCGCAGCCGCCAACTCAAATATTTTAGCGGTTTAAAAATATAAAGCGTAACGTGAACCGTACTTTGTGCTCAAGAATAACCTCTATGTTTCACGAGAGTCTGAATAACGGGTCATATAGAAAGCAATCGAACTTTTATTGAAGCTATAATATCACATTACAGTTTCGACTTACTCTTAAAGGATGTTATTCTTTGAATGGAACTTGATATTAATTTTGTGTTAAAATACATTAAATGTATCATGCAGCGTGGACAGAAAATCAATTAAAAAAGCCGAAATTTATGCATTTTTTGCTAATACAATTACAACAGAAACAGAAAACTGCGTATGTATTTGCAATATTTTGTTGAAATAAATCCTAAGCACAGCGAGGGATTCAAATAGGGCGTCCGAAGAAAAAATACTCTACTTTTTATCTTCCTCTATGAGAAACATAAATAAGAGTTTTTTTTATTCAGCCGGCGCGGCGCGGTGCCTATTTTAGTTATTGCCTGCCAGTAACTTCATTCAAAAAATTTTTTGAGTTCAATCTCTTTAGGCGCGGAACACGGGGACCACACATTAAACATAATGCTGTGCGTCTGAGCATACACAATCGGTAGACGCACAGCAATATGTGCAATCTGTGGGGAATTTTATTAATTCAAAACTCACTATTGCCCTCTGTGAAAGTCTCTTGGAGAAAATGCTTACTTTGCTCGCACTTATTGAGGAACCAATGACTTTTTTGATGAACTTTTTTAACTCTAGGAAAAATGTAGGTCTTGCTGAAATACCGTAAGAACCTAAATTTGTTGCTAACACAAAGCATTTAGTCTTTTAAAATTTGTGCTTAGCTTGCATTTTCGGCTTGGGTAAGTAGGTATTGAACATTGAAAAGCTCAAATAAAATATTTTGTTCGTGAAGTAGGTATTGCGAAAAGTTCGCGGTTCTTTTCATAAAAGGAGTTGCTTCAGCTGAATTAAACTGAAATTTTGAAATGTAGCCGCAAATCTTGAAAATGAACTCTACTTGAAACTTTAATAGAACAATGTAGAAGAACAAAGTCTGTTTCTCGCTGTACTTCACTATTGTGTGGATTTTAAATCGTTAATACATTACAGACAAGTACTTAATGAAATTATTTCTATAGAATTTTGTAAGGTAAAGTAGAATTTTATCAAAAACTCAGCCCGTCAAAAGTAGTGAGATCTATGTAGCCTAGTCTAGCGTTTTATTCATAAATCACTCAATATTCTCCATTACGTAATATTATTTTAGTTTCAGAATATGTTGTCACTTGGTAATTGCGTTACTAAAGTCCCTAGTTGCTGAAAATATGTACCAAGGATTTTTTTATATCTTCACGGGTTGCCTCATGATAGCTCCTGATCTTTGTTATCGGCTGCAAGCCTTTTTTAGGTGATGGTATTTGTGAGGCTATATACGGTGGCCAGTTTTGTTGAGGTTAATTTAGATGGAAAGCCTCTAAGTGTAGTTTGTCGGATTATGTACATAAGGTTTCAGTTATTAAAAATATGTCTAAAATATACAACCATGTTCCAATAATTAACTTTATAAGATTATAAATTTCAAATAGAAATTAAATTAGTTTCATTAAGAAATTTTAATTCAATAAAATCAGAAGAAACTTTTGTAAATTAATAAAATCAATGATCATCAAAAATAATCAAAGGTAAAGCGAATGAAATAGAATTATTTATTCCATAACTTGACAAGTTATTTGTAAAGTTTAACACAACTTTAACATGGAAAGTTACGCAATCAAATATTTAATAAAATTTGCCACTTTATTTGGCATTTTTCTGAACTTGTCGGTTATTAACATGAATATTTTTGGTACTATGTATTAGTATCTACATATGAAGACATTGTTGACTGTTTATAGGCATCTTATATTATTCAAACGAATGCGGTAAAGCACAGAATGAGCAAAATGGTCTAAAGTAAACAAAGTAGTTTTATTATTAGAGTTTATACCTATTTACTATTAAAAATATTTAATTTTAAGATGAAATGATCTCAAATAGGTACTAAATTACAAAAAAAATGTCATGTAAATCACTATCTACTGGGAGAGTACCCAATAGACTGTCTGCATTGCCTCGTTTGACAGAAATAAGAGCCAGCCCGTTGGTCATGTGAACGTTCTATCAGTCGTTTACTAATGTCTTGGAACAGACTGTGTGCACTAGATCGCCACGGTCACATTGTTTCCACGCCAAACGCCTCAAAATGTATTATTTTGGAAGAGATGCATATTTGCGGCGTTGTAGGTCACATTACTAGCTTTTAACGCTGTATTATGGAAAATGGGACCTATTTACTTATTTTATAATTTCAATCCTAACCAATTTTCTTAAATATAGTTCGGAGGAACATTACAAAAATACTGATGATAATAAATACTGTGGCAATTCAATGACAGATATCCACCTGTTCTGTTTAAAAACTCACCAAGGTAAAATTATTACCAGTGTCTCTCCACTCCGCCATTATAATGGCGTGTTGGTGCGTTTTTTGACAATTTTCTTGTGTGATTTGGCGTAAAAATTTCTGTCCACAGAATGTCTGCAGTAGACTGAACGAATATTGGAAAAATCAAACCCTCGGACGGTCCCCTAAGTCCCGGGGGAAGCCCTTGTGTGACCAGAATGCATTCGCACATAAATTCAAATGTAGCAGTAATTACATATATCACATGTAAACTTTTGGGACTTTGCGTTTCTACATTACGAACATTAAATAGTTTTCCGCTCCTGTTTCATTTGTGGAAATTTTTGAAATGTGGCATATGTAACTCCCTGCCCTCCAACTATCTCTGTGCAAAAAAAATCACGTTGATTTGTTGCTCCGTTCTGACAATAAAGATGGACAAACAATCAAACCACAACTTTTGCATTTAAAAAGAAACGTAGTTCAACAACAGGTTCAGTTATAACACCTATGTTTTGTCTCTGTCTGATTGACATACTTGTTAGAAAGAGACAAAAAATAAATTATGATGATGTAATACATGGATTTTGTAACTTTCAGGGTGGCCAGAGGAGCTTGAAATAATATCACTTTAGCGATTAGCCCATATTAACCTGAATATGTGATAAGTCTGTCGCTTTATTATCTATTACTAGGTACCTATCGTTCCGGCATGGCTTTGTACGAGTAGAAAAGGTATTTATCATATTAAATTTTCCCGGGATAGGTATAATTTTTACCGGGATAAATAGTAGCCTATGTCTATTTCAATGCCATACTGGCTACGTAATGGCTACGTGGCTGCCAATAAATGATTGGTTGTGCTGTTGAGATATCAAGATGTAAATAACAAAGTCTCACTTTCGTATTTATAATATTAATTAAGATTTACAAAAAAAATGTTTACGTTTTGGCTTGACTAGGCATAGGAGCGGGGACCTCCGGTTTCAAACCCAAAGTCCCACACACTAACCATCGCTTTTTGTTTCAGATTGCTGCTATTACTATAATTAACATAAAAGGGATGGGATTATCATGTAGAAATAATTTGCAAGAAGCTGTCAATGATTAAAAAAATAAGGTATTTTTAGTCCGTTAATTGCATTCATCATTTCCATATTGGTTCTGGTCATACTGGCGTTTCACTCATTCAACCTAAGTGACAGTGAAAACCTGTAAACCAATGGGGAAATTATCATAAATCAGATGGTTTCATCTTTGACCAGGGCGGAGTTACGACGTGGGGAAATATGTTATCACGTTACACCAAAGTCCCAAAGGACAGGTCGAGGGCACTTTGTAGGGTGTGGCAAGCACGTACATCCAGTCCTAATGATGCAAAGACACATTCGTGACCATTAGATATCTATGATGTAGAGTAGATTTGGGGAAAGGAAAGTGCATAGTAGCATTTGGGAAAGACCGCTATAACATAAAATAAATCAAATAAAAGAAACCTCAGCGTAAGTATATTTAAGTCAAGCAATGTAAATCATGCAAAAATATGTGCTTAATCTACTCCTTCGGAGGGCACATAATGCCGGAGTTCACACTTCTTCTAAAAAAAAACAGATATTTACGTGTAGCGAGTTTATTTTCTGTTAATAGTTTGTATAGAATTTAGTTATATAACGAACACGTTGTCAGCTAAAGTTTATATATATGTCAGTATTGTATTGACACAGAGAGAAATATTATTGTTAAAAGGTGGTTGTAAATTCTTTTATAATTATTTTCTTATACTAATTGTTTCTTCTTGTAAATAATATAGGTACATAGCTACTGAAGTTAACTCTCGCCACAGCTACATACGTATATTAAAGAAGTGACACATCTAGGCTTGCCACCTGTTCTGTTCAATATGGACAACTGGCAAAAAGTGGACACTGTTACCGGTGTCTCTGGCCACACCGAAAGGTATAAAGGCCATAAAGTTATATATGTGTGTGTTTACTTTATTTGTGATAGTTCAGCTATCATTTAAGCTGTGATTAATGATAATATAATATGACCACAGGAAGTCACTCAAATAGAGTCGCCGGCATCACCTTATATATACTAATATTATAAAATGCTATAGGTAGTATGTTTGTTTGTTTGATTGTCTTTCTTTCACGTTAAAACAGAGCAAAGGATCAACGTGATTTTTTTTATACAGAGATACCTAGTTGGAGGACCGGAGGGAGAGTAAGATAGGCTACTGTAGTTTTTGGTAAAAATTACTGTCTGTTTGTAATTTCAAAATTTATACCAAAAATTACCTGTTTTTTTTTTCATTCTTCATGGGTTGCCTGCCTTACAGCTCCCGAACTGTGTTATGGTCCCAAAGTGCCCAGCGGAAGAGGTTATACCTAACGAGTGGCTAGTTCTGTTGAGGTATATTAAGATGGAAAAGTCTCTAAGTGTGGTTTGTCGGATTATGTACATAAGTTTTTAATTAAAAAACCCATTGGTACATGGCCGGGATCCGGGATCGAACCCGTGGTCTGCCTAGTTTAATACCAGACGTCTTAACCACTCTACCTATGTTCACGATAATATAACTGTATTTTTCTGTCTCAATGTTTATCCATCCATACTAATATTATAAATGCGAAAGTAACTCTGTCTGTCTATTACGCTTTCACGCCTAAACCATGGAACCAATTTTGATGACATTTTGATACGGAGAAAATTTGAACCCTAGGGAAGGACATAGGCTACTTTTTTTTTAATGATGAAAGTTGATATAGGCCCCACGGGCAAAGCAACTTTGTCTACTTGTCTGTCTGTCTGTTATGTTCTCACAGCTAAACCACTGGACCGATTTTGATGAATTATAATACGGGGAAAGTTTGAACCCTAAGAAAGGACATATGCTACTTTTTTATAGGTAATAATTTCTGAAAGGGTTCTGAAGAAATTCCTTTAGGTTCATTTTGTTTTTCTGTCTTTTACTTACGAAATTTTAATAGAGATATATATCAGAATATCAAAAATGCCTGTTTGAGCAAAATGTGTCTTGGAAAAAATGTCGTTACATTAAGATAAAGCTAACATTAAATTGTGACCGGCGACCCTGAACCCTTGCTATCAGGAACAATCCACTCGCGGATTTGTGACATAGAATGAACGATATATATTACTACGCTGAAAAATAAACTCTGCAAACTCTCTGCGAACAAAAAGGAGTATCTAATCTAATTTTTTATTTGAAAAAAATAAATATTGAATTTTAGAGGCGAAAACGCACCTTCACCTCTATTGCAATGTTGCAATTTGACCTTATTAAACAAAACAGGTGGCAATAGCCTGTTGCTCATTTAATGGGTCATGTCTTCCAAGACACTATGTTTAAGGAAATTGATCTTAAATCTATCTTGGTGAAGGGTCGACTCTGGGACCTCCGCTTTCAATTGCAACAATTGCTATATCGCTATAAGCTTTTACCTCGTATAAAACGCGGCACAGTACAGTTCCTAGACCACTGAACGGTATCTAAATACATTATTCAAACATAGGATATCAAAGAGATATCCAAACGTAATTGAAGCTACTGTCTACAATTTGATATTACGATAAACTTAAACCAATACTTGATATACATAATTACAGTGAAATAACCACTCAAGGCAATACCAACTGTCCATTACCATCCATAAAACAATAGCAAATTTCAAAGTTTCTACAAATTCCACGCCTTGAGCCTTCGGGCGAAGTAAACTAACAGCAATGGTCAAGTTTTGATCTAAGCCAATGTTTGAACGTAGATATCAAACGGTAGAAAATTCACAGTTTCTCCTGATAAGTGGTGGGTAGTTTCTAAAGATAGGTCTCCCTGAGGCTGTATACAGGTGTTGAGTGAATGGTCATTATAATCGTGTTTAACGGGTTACTTTATCTTTTCATATGACAACTTGATAAAACATAATATTCTTTGCCTGAGGAGCTTTAGACACTCTGGTTTGTTTTTCATAATCGGTTCATCATAGTATGACCATGAATTATTATAATTATATCATAAAGGTCAAAATTAGATTCATTACATGTCCTAGCCTCAATTTCAAAGCTACAAGTCTTATGCGAATAGTCATAAATAAATTAAGGGTTGCATTTATTTAGGGGTTAGTGACTTATTTATTAGGCGCCAAAAATGAGCTCCTAACGTGTCCACCTCTATTTTTTTCCAAATACGTGATTTAAAAATCTAAAGCACTGGTTCCTTTTAAAAACTTGCAAACCAAATACTAGAATTGTGTATTAAAAAAAATGGAATCGTTATCAAGCAATGTCGCAGTGCCAAGCGAATAGAGCGAGGGCCCAACCATCATTAGGTTAATTGAATTGCTGATGTTATCGCTTGACTCGAGGATGGATAAAACTTATCAGTGAATATCACTGTCACTGAGATCAATCGAATGACTCGTTACGGAGCGTTACGGCCCTTTACTATCGGCCGCCGTCAATCTTGTTTTCATTTAAATCTAAAAAAGGTGGAGTCATGGAGTTACCTTTTAAATGTAAATTTAGAGAGTCCAAATGCATAAATCACAGGTAAGTGAGATGTCGTCAAATTGAATTGAATGATAGAAAACTTTGCAATTTTATTTTAATAAGTTTTTAAAAGACTCGATAAAATTTCAAATCAAGGAATGATTCACCTAAAAATATGTCCAGATATTAATATTAAAGAAGATTTGACTTATATTCTGTCTAAAATTATGAAACGAAGTAAACCATAATAATAAACAGCTAGTTTGAGGAGATTTTTTCTATCACTAATATTGATACGACTATTTACAATGAAGTCGAACTTAGGGGTTAAACGGTGAAGAATTATCTGCTAGTACAACCGGGAGCCGTAAAGGAATCCAGGAAATTATAAAAAAGTTGAATGAAAAGTATCTAATTATGTGCGTTTAAAATGGTTCTTCACTAGTATTTCTATCAATTTATCCGTGATTTATGGCTCCCGACAACATGTCATCCAGAGTACCTCTACGGAAGATATAAAGTCAATCTAAACAAAGCGTATTAAGCAATCTATGGCAATGAGAGTGACCAAGTCAACTCCGTTGAGGTATTTTGACCTACATCGCCTGAAGGAAAAGGCCTAAACAAGCGGACACCCATTCATAGTCGGACTTTGTTTTATTGATTATTTTAATAATGGTCTCACAATAACAACTAAACTAGAATACGCTTATGTCAATGTGTTTTCATACGCTATCGATTCATATATTTTAATTATCAGTGACCCATATAGAATAACTACGCGTATCTTGTCACCAAATTATCCTAAACATGTCAGCATATTTGACATAATCTTATCAAATACTATGACAGCAAGGGAAATAGCAATTTACTGATATGCTAATATCAAATGTGGTTTGTCAATCCCTATGTCAAAATGGAAGCAACGGAGGTCGTTTTTGAATAAAATTGACCTTCGTCAAGTGATGCCATTGAGATTCTATTCAATTTGATGTCTACCATCACCCCAACTCAATAATCGCCGCAATATTAACTCGAGAAGTGTCCTCTTTGATTTGCATAAGGTTTATTAAAAAGCTAAGTGTTTGATATATAGCTAGCTAGGGTAGGAAATTATTGTGGAAGCAATGGAATATAATATTGTAATAATTAGAATTTTTATATTAATTGGTTTTCTTACTTGATTTACGAAATTTAGACACAATGGACACGTTGAAAGGACGATGGATGAAAAATTTACTAAAAGGACAGAAGAGTCGGGAAATTACGACAGAGGTTAAACTAAAAACAAAATATGCGAGATCGACATAACAAATAATAATAATATGCCATGATCGTAGCAAAGAACTCACTTTCCCTTCCGGGGAAAAGGGTATGATGATAGATGGGTCATTGAAGAAGAATGCCCAGTGGCCATTTTGCACATTTCAGTAGACCTACTCTATTATATCTATCTCTTTAAATGTATTATGTAGTTTATTTTGAAAACATGCTCTCCCCACGAGGACAAAGTTTATGACCTAAAATATGAAGTTCGGCTATAACAGCTAAGAAGCCCATTTCAGAAATTTGATCCCGATATTATGTACACATATTTTGCCTTTACTGGTGAAGTTTAAATGTTGTAAATCATAAAACACTCGCTCATCATGGAGGTTACTCCATAAATTTAAAAGCCTTCGTTATTCGTGGGTTTGTAAGAGCACCCTCCATTACCATAAAATTACGGTATTTCGCTTTCTTTTGATGTGTCGTAAAAATGAAAATACACGAACCCACACTCAGGTCGCGTTTATGAAAATCTGTTTCAAAGGGGATAATTAGGTTAGACTGTGTACTTAGTGCGGTGACGCGTGAAATAATGCGCGGGTGAACCACGTGAGCCGAGACCTTGACCTTTATCCTAACTCTTAAAAATCTAAAACTCATTTTAAAAAGTTTTAGGTAAAAGAATTATAGAAAACGAGCGATAGGTCCCCCGAAGGGTAAATTATAAATAAAACCTTTAGAATTTTGGGATGAAGCAAAATTTCAGTTCATATTTTTTTTTATAGTGAAGATGACATGTGACCTTGCCACCGCGTGTTCTTAAGTGAACTTGTATACTAAGTTCCATAAACTTTTATTCAGTATTATGGACAGATATCCATATTATCCATACACATAGACATCCAATCACTTTTAAACTCAAAGATTGGTATCAAACAAATCATAGACGGACACTTTAGTTTAATTTATTTCTATAGGTTTTTCTATATTTCAACCAACTCTATGTTCATTTGAAATTCTACGGTAAATAATACTAAGAGGTAAACACATGTTTTATCTAACAATCTAAGTATTTACATAAGGAGAAACAAAATATCTAAATCTCTTAATGCTTTCCACTAAATCTATTCCGTGACATAATGTGGAAAAGAAAATCCTTATTTCATATGGATTATTATTTACGAGGTAAACAACCATATTGTCCGCTGTTTCAAGTCTTGTATAAACAAAGCGATAAGCGTCACGTACTTATTTTTGAAGGGAGTGGTGTGAGTTTGGCCCCCTACTAAAATTATACGATTACTTCTATGGTGGGGCCAGTACAAATATGTCAAGTTTGATATAGATTCTGTCAAATAATACTTAGTGACGTGCACGTGGTTTTATTTGGTATTTAATGTGATAGAAAATTCCTTTCGAAATGGCTAATGGAGCGTTGTTTTTAACGGTTATGTTCTTCGTGTTTTCTTTGGTTTTGTTATTTCTAGGCAGTGAACAAGGAAGTCTATTCGATCCTCATTCATCTCCATCCAATGCATAACCGTTATTGTATTGAAAATATAGTCGTTCAAAGATATAATGTTGGTAGACAGGAACATTTCTCTTATTGATCAGACTTTATAGCAGGTGACAAAAATAGGTGCTAATGCCTGCATTCCATTAATGTACGCATTGGATTTGTTAGGCCCCATGACAAAATGATATTGTTATTTGCCTGTTCTTATATTATTAGCAAATGTTACTTTATCTAATACTGCTGTTGCGAAATTATTTAGCAAGAAGAATTCATATGGTTAGCTATAGGAAAATCAATCCATCACCAATTTCTATTTAGTATATTATCTTTATTGTACAAATTCGTGACTCTTATCACCCCTTGATTTTATTATCAAGTTCTAATGCTCCAATATAACTGATTTTAGTTCAACATAAACAGATTTATTATTAGGGAGAACGGAATTTATTATACAGCAAATAATGTTTGCTATTTTACAGAATGGCTGATAAAGTTTAGACTGGAGCAAAGTGTAGTATGGAGTAGCTTTTCACGGTTTCCTTTAATATTTACTTTATGGTAGATTCCCAAGAGAGGTGGACAGGGACAATCGCATATCCAATTATCAAAGGCGCTCAAGGAAATTATTAGGGTAAGGGGTTGTTTAACTATTTCTAGTACTTTCCTTCTATATATGGTTACATCATATCTGGTATCCTAGATATAACAAAATTGCGGTGAGTGTTTTAGGTCAATTATAAATTCGTCCCTAAGGTGGGGGAGCATTCTCTGCATCGAAATCGCCCTCTACTTGGATTTCTGCGATGCAAACAATTTTAACTCTATCAGATTTTTAATGAATCTTCCATGATTCATTCTTTTAATGCAGTAGGTGTCAAAACCAACGCTAACTGAATCAAATGGTGGTCACAGGGTGCCCAGCGGTAGACGACGTCTTCCTCCTTTTACCGATGGATTTTGTGAGGGTTATTGGTATACATCTGGGATCCAACCGTGGTTCCGGTGTACTGGTATAATAATAACCCACACGTTTTAACCACTCTGCCACCAACGCACCCAGGAATTTTTATTACCCACATAATTAAAATAAACGTTCCATTTCAGTAGCTACGTTTTGCCATTTCACGGTATTTGGTGTAATGTTTGACAAAGGGCAGCAAATAAGGGTGGGTCATCCTTTGCAATTGGGTAGCGTTGATTTAGGGAGCATGGGGTGGAATTTACATTAATTATTCAGTACTAATTGCTTATTAGCCACTGATCATAAGACAAAATAACATAATTAGTTTGTTTACTTACTATATTTATATCATAGTAGAAAAAGAGAGTTTATTATTTGATTATTCTAATGCTCGCTGTTTCTCAAACAGCTTGTATAGAAAAAGTTTAGTAAATCTATAAAGTTCTTTGGAAAACATTTATTCTTAAAGTTTTTGGTAATTTATTTTGCCATACAGTAATAGTTATAGATTACTGACCCGAGCAGAAAGTGACTTATTGTTGCACCGAGGGCTCTAAAAACACGAGTGCTACAATAAGTCACTCTCAGCGAGGTTCGTAATCTTTTCTTTCAACTACAACAAAAAATATTAACTAATCAAAATTTTCTTTAATTATAATTATTTAAAAAAAAATTTTCCGGACAAACAAAGCCCGCCAAAACGTCATTCGCTCTGAAAATAATAGTGAAATAAAAAGTCACACTTTTAGCCAGGTTAGCAATCTGATTTTCCAAATTTACATCGCCACCGTCATGAAAAATTTATAAAAAAGAAATTATTCAATAAAGCAACATGCCCGTCACATAAATCTTATAATTACGTCTACCTTAAAAAGTACCTTTATTATAAGTGCCTACAGAAAAATAATCTAATTTAAAAGCAAAACCCTGAGCGGGATGTTATGGATTTTCATACAACATGTGAAAGTAGTGTTACATTATGTGCAGTAAAGTAGCGCCTACTGATATCGCTATATTGTCAAGTAATGAGGAAAATACTGCGTAGTCTTTCCTCCTTCCTACATCCTGCGTGAAAAAGCATCTCTACTAGTAGGCGCGACTGTCGGACTGTATTATGTTCCACCAGTCGCGCGCATTCATGGACCAGCCACATCTGCTTAAAGGCGGTGGCAAGGTCACATGTCGTCTTCTCTATAAAAAATAATAATAATATTCTGTAGCATGGTGCCAACGACATCAAACACAAATTAATCAGACCAGGATAATCTAGGCATACTGGCAGTCCTCCCCGACTATTAAGAGTGAGAGCCTAAACCAGACACTCCTCCACCGGCGCGAAGATTCTAGAAACTTCACATAATATTTGGCTCAACCTGGCATTAGGATTCTACAACATGTCATGGCGACCAATGCACGCGTCCCGCCGTAACATGATGGTAAATCCAGTTAAATCCCGTCCGCGCTGTGATAGTTGTGATTAGTCAGTGATTAATAGGGCATTTCACAGTCGGCGGGATCATCTTTGATACCAATTAATCGGCATTAGTGAGTCACAATAAAAGAAGAACCTGGAATTAAAACCCAGGACTGTCTTCTTCGTGGATAGAATCGTACAGACCGCTAATTTGGTGAACATATCATGAACTCTTGTTGGGTACCTTAAAGTAAGGTCTTGGTTATATGGATCCATCCATAGCCACTAGAACTACCAGATGGTTGATGAATTGTAATATAAACAACAAAGATAGCGGTCATAATAGGCTCTAACGTCTCTAGTATGAGATTCCACGCCATGATAATACTTTATGGTCACTGATAATGTCATTTTGGATAATTAGTGAGGTCGTCCCCTAAAATTAAACAAAACTAGGGTCTCCGTGTATTTGTTCTAAATTTTACTGTTTGTTAAAGTATTCTTTTATATTTACATAGGACTGTAAAGTTGAGCAGTAATTTATATATTCTTTTTTTTTATTGTGACTCCACCAATGTTTATCGATGATTAATTTGCCAATGTCAAGTATTATAGCCTTAATAGTATATAATTATGCCGATTAATAGGTACCTATCTAAGATGATCCCGGATCCGTACGGGATTTTACTGGATTCCAGATCATGTCACGATGGAACGCGTGCGTTGGTCGCCATGACATGACGTAGAATCCCCTAACTAATATAATAAAGTGTGTTTGTTTGTTTGTTTGATTGTCCTTATTTCACGTCAAAAACAGAGCAATGGATCGACATTATTTTTTACACAAAATTTATTTTTAAAAAATACAAAAAGGCCGGGACGGAATGCTAGTTCATAATAGCACAAAAATAATATGTTCCTGGCTAAAATTTATTTGCTTCTGTTTTTTGTTTAAAGAGTAGTAGGTAGTTTAAAATAATTTGGAGGTAATAATTGTTATTTGTAAATGTCATGTCAGTTTACTTACGGCCGTACATATCGCAACAACCATATTTTGCGACCGCGTATAGTACCAGTATCGTGTGACCCGTGCATTTCGTTTAAGACATCAGTGTGACAGTGTTGTATTGTCTTCGGCATTGCTGTTACATCGAGAAATCAAGTAAGTCATATTTAATACTAGCTGTGCCTTGCGGTTGTAGGTACCCGCTTTAATGGTTTCTGCTCCGCTCCTTTAAGGCCGATTTAGACGGTTCTAGTGGTTAGTAGAGTGCGTTAGGATAGTACATTAGTTGAAACATGTAAACGGTAGTTTCCAGTACTCGTACTAGTACGTTCCACTCGCCTTTCAACTAGAATCAAATAGAATCGCTTTTTATTTTTGTTTCAAGTGACACCCTCCCGCGCCCGCTCAAACCCCCGCGCGTTCCTGACTCGCTACTCGCTGTAGTCTAAACGGTCAGTTTTAGTAACTTGCACAAGTTGACAAGGAGAGTTATGTGTGTTTTGGCCTACAAAATGGCTATCTACTGGAAGAAGTATAAACGTCACTGGAAACCTACTAATGCACTGGCATTCGAGTGCCACCTACGCACTCTACTAAACACTCGTAACGTCTAAATCGGCCTTTAGGTCGTAGCGTGATGTTATATAGCCTATAACCTTCCTCAAAAAAGGGCTAAAATATCTTAAACAAACAAACTCTTAAGATTTTTTTGGTAAATGTTTAGATTATCTAATCCTGAGATTTTCGTGTTTTTTCGACTTTATTCAATTACTGCACTGATTTATTGCATACTTTAACTATTTTCAAGTCTCGGTAAGGTATAAGTTTTTGCAGGAGGTCACAGGTTTTTGCAAAATTAAGGTTGGAATTTTCATGATGTTGAAATTTGAATCATTTTTTTTACTCCATATAACACCCATTTTTTATGATGCCATAGGATGAAAGGCGTCACAAGGAGCAACTTTCGTCCAGGACACCAAACCCGAAAACCCCTCCCGTGACCGCCAGGTCGGTGAAAAGTCTTCAGACACGATCGAAATTTTTTTACTCCACAAAATAGGTTAGCGAGGAGCGCAGCGACGAGCGTGGTTCGGATGGTGTAAAACAAGGCGCAAGGCGAGCGAGCGAAGCGAGCGGTGCCGCGGGAGCGGCCGCCGAAGCGCTGGAAACCTTATATTTTATTTTAAAACACGAAAATCTTAATTTCAGATTTTGAGGTTAGTAAGTTTTTCAATGTCAATTTTCTTATAAACTAAACACCGGCGAAAAGTGGTACCTTACCGAGACTTCAAAATGGTTAAAGTATGTAATAAAACAGTGCAGTAATTTAATAAAGTCGTCAGAACACGAAAATCTCAGGATTAGATAATCTGAACCTTTACCTTTTTTTTATTAGAATGCTAGTTTTATTATTATTATTATAAGTCTGTTATAAGGTTTAATAAGGTTACTTCGCTATATAGAGCGTTATTTATGTAATTTTTTTTAGGATTTTAAGAAATTCGGATGATTTCGCATTTTTTTATTATTTTACTTTATTATTGTCAATTTATATAAAAAAATCTTATATTACCATACCAACTTTAAATATTGATACATGCGTTAGAAATGGGCAATGATTAGTATATAGGCGCTGAAACGGCCCATCGATCTACTGTCTCAATACTGAAATCAGTATCGCGTTAGTCAACATATTTAATAGATTGTCATTTACCCAACTTTCCAGCGACACGCGTTTGGGAGTATTCCCCATTACTCACAGTCGTTCTATTTTTGTATGTATAGCCACTTCTATAAAACTATTTTAGGATCTGGATTTCCACAACAAAACAGACTCTAAATCATAATAAGTTTAAGTAGCAAAGAAAACAATTTACCACATTCGGTTTGCAATGCGTCGACAAGCTTATACGAATTGCGTTCAATTACAGGTTACCACACAGTAATTTATCAAGCGACACTCAGGTTAACTAACCCAAATTACTGAAAGAGGGGGTTCGTCGCAAATAATCGTCAATTAACGAACAACTCTTGTTACTTATACTGACAATTTATTAAGACTTTATTAGATGGGACAATGTTATCTTTTCACCAAATTTTCAATGCTATAATACTTCGACGTAGACAGTTAAAACTTTTAATCAGTTAAAATATATTATATTTTGTGTGTAATTTTTTTATTCCATTATTTCGACTAGGTTTTACTATGACTTCGACTAGATGATGAGTTGCCTAAAGTTTGTTTCCACTTTATAATAGTTCAAAGTACAGCGAGCGACCAAAGTTCATCTTTTGTAAACAGATAGTGTCAAAAAAAGGCAAAGGCAGTCATGCGGACTGCAGGTAGAAGTGAAAACTATACCTAGTATAAGTATAAGTGACGCATAATAACGCCGTCTAGCTATCAAATTTAAATTTCAAATTTATTTATTTAAAAATGTACGAAGGTAAAAAAGTATAACATACCTTACTCATTTCATAATGATCTGTGTCCGGGCCGAAGAATTGACGGCCAGAAATGCGCAGATAAAAATACCCGACCCAGGCATACGTGGAAGCAAGTACACGAATTCCTGCCCGGACATTCTCCGGTCGAGCAATTGGAGCATACTCGGGCCGGAGAATCCATAAGATTTCCACCTACCAAAAATCGGTCGACGCGCCTAAAGAAGTTTTCACTTCAAAAACCACAATAATTTAATGCCTTCAATCCTTCATCAAAACTAATCATATTCAATTATAACATTCGTAATATCACACGTAACGCGTTTAAAATATGCAAAATATTTTAACACGTCCCATCTACTTAACACATTTCTCACCTTATGAGTGTTCCTATTCAACAAATCCGATTGTAATCACCCTACAAGAATTCGTTATCTGAAATCTCTCAACCAGTTCTTCAAAAGTTGATACACTTACAATAGCAAAGTATACTATACTGAGGGAGTGCAGTACAATAAACTACAATATTCATAAAAGGGAAACTGTCGCAAAGTACTGTGATGCTACGACCTTATTTTCCTGGCCGCTTACAAGCTGGCCATCATAAATAGCATTTATTTTGATTTTAGAACACGATATTGTTCATTTTAATTCAATAGAGATTGTATGGAACCTAAATTAAAATTTTACTCATTCCTTCACAAACTGTTGACTTAGGCAGTACTCTGCCAATTATAAAATTTATTATATTTCTATTTTATCAACTAAGTAAATAACTATATAAAATGTATTGAATCAGTATTCAAGAACTAATATCTATGTTAATATAAAAGGAGCGCAAATAAGTATTTGCGCTCCTTTGATGGTTCCTTTCTCCTTTGACGGCTCCTTGCTCCTTGCTCTTTCTCCTTACGGCTCCTTCTCCTTGGCTCCTTACGGATGCTTTTACTGGTTGTTCTTTTGCTGCTTGTTCTTCCTTGTTAATTCGACCAATAAACGAATGGTGAAAGTTTACTACGAGTTTTCCTGCTATACCTACCCATCGACCCATCCTGGCATACCCAACCCGACAATGGCGCCCAAACGTGATTAATATGCTGCAGGAAGAAGGAATAAAGAAGAAAGAATAACGAAGTAAGAGAACATAATATTTATTTTAATACAAACTTTTATTTCAGGATATGTAATGTCTATATAGTCTCAATATATAACGTAATTCTATTTAAATTCAGTAGAATATTTCTTGGAGATGATGGTTCTGAATCAAGGTTATGTCGGCAAACCTTCGAGGTTGACAAGTCTGATGATCTTGGTCAGATTCCATTATTGAAGAGGATTTTTTTTTCTATACAAAGGCAGTATTCTTGAATCTTTTTACATTAAATTCACTTATTAATTTCGTAAATTCAGATTATATATTCACATTGAATGTATGGTTGTATGTGAGATTTTCATTATATATATCTGAAATCTATAGATTACTTCCCATAACTTAAATTTATTAATAATTAATTTAATTTCCGTTATATTATCCCGTCAATTCAATATTTCTTAATAGAAAAAGGTTCTTTTTATAGTCGTAACTTTTTCAAGAAAAATAATATATATTATTTTTTCTTATAATTGCTAAAATATCTATTTTTATCCTAAAAGTCTATCGTGATTCTAGAAAATAATACATAAATAAATATTATTTAATTCCAAAATTTCATTAATTGCGATTTTTTTAATACATTTTTAAAAATATCCAAAACAATTTGTCCATTCTTATTTTAATGATTTCTAATATCACTCTACAGTTTACATAAGTAAGGCAATTAAAATATTAAAATATTTCCGAGAATAAATTTAATATATAATAATAAATTTCAAATAAATTATGATACATATAAAAGCACCTCGATATCAGAATTTGAACTCACTTGATTTTTCTTTGTTTTACACAATTTGTTTTGCTCGGCAATATTGCATTGGAATATTCGATTTTCAAATGTATCCTATATAATTTCTTTGTCATTGACAAATTTTTAAATTTTGAATCGACGACGTTCGATTTTCTTTTAATTTTCAATTGTTATTTACTATGAAGTCTATTTCATAGACATATGATTACGCTCTTATTACAACTAGGGGTAGTCCTGTTGATTGAAATTTAAATATTATTTTATTTCATGTACTTATATTATTAGCTTTTCACTGGCTTTGCTCGTTGATAGTTTGGGTTAGCGCATACCTTAACGCATGCGTTGATTTTATTTTATAATTTTTTTTTCTCTTTCAATATGGATGAGTTACACTTACTTAAACCGAGGAATTTTTTATATCTATATTATTTTACATTTTTCTTTATTTTATTTACAATTTATTAAATTTTATTTATAACCTTATGGTTACAAGGGAGGTTAAATTTATTTCAATTTCACAATTTGGTTGTAAACATCTAAGTAATTAAAACTTTTACATAATTACAAATTACAGGTTAAATATATAACCATGATTAATAATTACTATTTTCCTTATTTCATTCTCATCATTTCATTTATTATAAATACTTATAATTATTTAGAGCGGATTGCGACTCTTTAAAAAAGCCTTCGTCTATTATAAATATTATATCTAATATCTGTGGATGTATTTCCATGGGTGTTTATTAGAGCAAATTACGGCTCTTTAAATAAACATTCGTTTATTATTATTATATCTATGAATATCAGGGTATTCATGGGTGTCTTTTAGAGCGGATTGCGACTCGTTAAAAAAGCCTTCGTCTATTATTACTACTTATTATATCTGTGGATGTATTTCCCATGGGTGTTCGTATGAGCGGATTGCGACTCTTTAAACAAGCCTTCGTCTATTGTATTATATATAAATAAACTTAAAACAGCGGATGGTAACTGTATAACTAAGCCCTTACTAAATTCGAGAACGTTTTTGAGTCATTCCTTATTAAATGGGAATTACTCTATATTATAAATGAGTTTACTGTACTTACTAATAACAGATTAAACAGATTAAATGAAGATGAATGTTTGTGATTTGTGTGATTGTGGAAATCGTTTCTCTTGTAAAATAATTAGTTTTATTTATAATAAAACTTGTAAATGTATCTTTTCATTTCATTCATTAGTATTTTTATATAAGTCTCATCATCAAACTTTATTTTATTAATTCTTTGAATAAAATCCTTCATTAAGGACAGGATTTTTTCGGGGGAACCCCGGTATTGTGATGCTACGACCTTATTTTCCTGGCCGCTTACAAGCTGGCCATCATAAATAGCATTTATTTTGATTTTAGAACACGATATTGTTCATTTTAATTCAATAGAGATTGTATGGAACCTAAATTAAAATTTTACTCATTCCTTCACAAACTGTTGACTTAGGCAGTACTCTGCCAATTATAAAATTTATTATATTTCTATTTTATCAACTAAGTAAATAACTATATAAAATGTATTGAATCAGTATTCAAGAACTAATATCTATGTTAATATAAAAGGAGCGCAAATAAGTATTTGCGCTCCTTTGATGGTTCCTTTCTCCTTTGACGGCTCCTTGCTCCTTGCTCTTTCTCCTTACGGCTCCTTCTCCTTGGCTCCTTACGGATGCTTTTACTGGTTGTTCTTTTGCTGCTTGTTCTTCCTTGTTAATTCGACCAATAAACGAATGGTGAAAGTTTACTACGAGTTTTCCTGCTATACCTACCCATCGACCCATCCTGGCATACCCAACCCGACAGTACACACAGAACAGACAATTGGCGCCAATAAAACAGCATACCCGACACCCTCTTGCAATAAGCGAAAGCGAAATAACTCGGAAACCTTGGGGGAAAACAAAATTAATACTCATGGTTAATTGTGTCGGGAACTCGATGGAGTGCCCCTAGATCCCCCTTCGGGTGAAGACGTGGCTCGACTTGCAAATAAACTCTCTGAGGTGACCGCGACTTTCAAACATCCAGTCGTACGGGCTCTATTGACAGTGGTAATTACTACAATAGCGTAGAATTTGTACATATAGATTTTGATTACGTGTGCTTTGAATTTTAATAATAAGCCTGTTATAAGCCTAGTTGATGTTTGAAATTGCAAACCGGACTTTATCCTATCAAATTCTTGTCTATAGTCGAAGAATCCATTTTCAGACGTTTTCAGGTCTTCAGACAACATTAGTGATATTTTTTATCTAAATATATAAATATAAATGTGGAAATTGTAAGGTATATTCTTTAGAGGTGCACTAATAAAGGATTTTTCGAAAATCGTACGAAGTCACGGGCAACTGCTAATATCAAATAATCTCAACGGCTTACAAATAACGTAGTCTACTCAACATAGCAACATTAGAGGTCGTACATGCTTGTATCTATAACAACAATTTAAATTAGGTCTAATTTAACCATCCTCATGGTACGGTCCCAGAATTGAATACGACATGTTATCATCCCTTAAATCGCACCGATATTATTAATATAGTTACTAAAATTAAGCCAAAAATAACTAAATTTCATCTTATATTTTTGATTGATTAGGTACCTGTAAAAACAATAAGATAATTATGTAAGTCGGAAGTGGCGATTTCGATATATAATTTCATATTAGTCATTCAAATTTTTGTTTTGGTTTGGACACGTTGAAAAATGAATGATTGACTAAAAAGTTTGGCTGGAGTGAAAGGAAATGCTGGCAGAGGACGAGCTAGGGTACTTTTATTGAACATTATAAAAAAAAATATTGATCCATGGTAATATTAAAAGTACACACAATCGCCGAGCATGTATGAAAGGTATATGAATATAAAAAAGCGAAAGAGGTATGTCAGGATCGTAACAAGTGGCATTCGATTGTCTCTGCCTACCCCTCTTGGGATAAAAGGCGTGATAATTGCGTATTGCAATGTAAAATCCACAAATACTCCGCTCGGACACTCTTATATGACTATTTTTAACCGAACTTCAAAAAAGAAGGAGGAGGTTCTCAATTCGTCGGAATCTTTATTTTTTATGTATGTTCCCCGATTACTTGAAGACGCCTGGACCGATTTGGAATTTTTTTTTGAAAGGGTATACTTCACAGGTGGTCCCATGGTCATTAGGTCAAGATCTGATGATGGGATCCTGAAGAAATCGAGAACTCTTCAAATTTTATAGGCACACTTGAAGCGATTTGGGTATTTATTTTATAGTGACTTCTGCATTTGCTTTCGGAAAGCACACTTTTCAGTGTATAATTTTTGAAGTCGGTACACTTTTCTTTAAAAGCCAAATTATTAATTCCTTCATTAAATGCATTTGAAACAACTATAGTTGTCTAACCCTGTTCAGAATTACGTTTCTAAAAGGGGAGAATATCACCTAACAATGACTTATTAACGCTAGTACGTGATATCCATAGTGAGGTGGTACGAGACATGCATCCTCCAAACAATCTGCACTGTAATATATTATTACAATACATCATCCCCGTTTCTTCTCATTTCTTCTAGTTGGAATCTGAAATGAAGAAACATGGGGGCATTTATTTTGTGTTAAAAGAACCCCTTAACACTGTCACTTATCATACATTTGAGTATTGCCTCTATGGATTAGCGAATTGTTAACTTAAAGTTCTGAGTTCGATGAGAGATATGCATCTTCTTATAATGTAGGTAGGTACTAAATTTTGTTCATAGTTTTACAAGTTACATTATTTATTTATTTATATAAGTGCGTCAGTAGCCGAGTGGTTAAGACGTCAGGTATTAAGTAGGCGGACCACGGTCCAATCACGGCCAAGTACCAAATGCTGTTTAATCTAAATATACGTCTACAGAACTGGCAACTCGTTAGGTTTAGTTTTCAAATACCATCGGCTAAAAGAGGGAGACTTGGTCATTAATATAAAACGATGTCATTAGTGAAGAATGCGGAGTGAAAGATGATGCTGTGACTAAAGTGAAGAAAAGTAGTTTACGCTAGTTTGGACACGTTGAAAGAAGGATGAAAGATTGACTATTTATATGGCTGAAGTGAAAGGAAATTCTGGCAGAACACGACCTAGGTGTACTTTTATTGAACATATAAAAAAAATATTATTCGATGGAAATATTTAAAGTACACACAAAGGTATGATGAATATAATGAAGCGAAAGATGTATGTCAGGTTCGCAGCAAATGACATTCGATTGTCTCTGCCTACCCCTCTTGGGATAAAAGGCGTGATGATAGATAGAAACATAGATTCAATTTTATTTGCATGACAAAAAATAGTATACCTATTCTATTTACCTCATTAAATTAATACATTATAAATTATATACATTCTGTCAATTAAATACCATTGTATTAGACAGAAGTGTAGATTATAAAACAGACTCATTCTAAATCAACACCACACCATAGAAACAATAATAACAACTATACTATTTATAGCAAGGATTGTTATCGATACTTCAAAAGAGGGTGCATTGAATGTAATTTTAAGCTCTGTCGGAAAGTTGCAGGCAAATTAACATCGTTTCGAAGCCATTATCATTCATTTGATCATAATTTGAGTTATATATGATAATTTGATCAGGTGATGTAACTTAAAAGGGCTGGTGCTTTCCCTACAGACGCCCCTAGCTGCTATTAGTCTAACAAATGATGGCTTAAGTATAGCAACTCCCTACAAAATTGCACCATAAAATCTATTGAATTGGATCCCCACACGAAGTTTCACCCCTTCGATTATTTTTAAAATTCCATTATTGGCCTCATTCGCACGTATAGCAAAACAATAGACCGACATCTGACGCTTCAATGTGCAGTTTTCTTTTTTGATAAAACAATACAAGTCCTCAACAAGCGGGGTCGTGTTAAGCAATTAACGTTTAATTAAAATATACATTTGGAGATGTATGGCTGCAGTGGGAATTTTCATTTATTATGAATTATGTTTAATCTTGCTTCATTCTACTGTACAATATATTTTACTAAATTAACTTTCTCTGTAATAAAGCAGATTTTAGTTCATAATTTATATCCTGGATTCTAATTTATAACAAAAAATAATTAACAAATTAATTATCATGTACTGTTTTAACTTCAACTTGAATTGCAAAGTAATGAAAGTTCTAATAAAATAGTCTAAAATTCAATTAAAATGATAAGGACATAAATTTAAAGCCCCTATTTCTACAACCCTCTCTTGCCCTGAGGATATTGTATTAGGCTACTAAAATAACAAATAAAAGCTTCTATTATCTTCAAATCAAGAAAAATTCAACAGTTCCATTCACGTCTCAAGTGCGATAGCTGCTGAAGAAAAAGGATACAAATTTATCAAGGGCGTAAATATGCTAAGTCCCGCATAAAAGAATCGCGCCAACCCCCACTTCCTGCGTCGAGCGGTGCGCGAGCGGGCGCTTGTAATAATGGATTACGAGTCTAGACGCGAGACAAAGCTGCTTCAAGCACATACTATAGCCCCTTCAATAAGAGTTAGCGATTGAACATTTTATTTATAATTTCATTTTCTTTGTTTACAAAGATGAGACTACATTAAACGGTAATTAAATATGAGATAAAATTATGAGTTATGCATGATATGTTATTATGCTTTGCTAAAAAATAGGAAATATCTTATATTAAATTCACTCCGATAAGCTCTGCTAAAACCAGAAATACTAAAGCTTAAAATTTGGAGTACGTAATTAAGCACTAAGATTAAATTTAAAAGTCCTATTTTGGTTTAAATAAATAAAATAATGTAGACAAGAATACATCAAAATTACCGCGTCGCATACTTCAATATTAATTTTCACTTACACTGATAATAATGGTAATAATTATTCACTCATTTTCACCTGAGCTGCATCAAGTACAATACTGAGTACGCAGAAGCGTAGCGAAAACGTTTAGCTTGTCGCTCCGCTTATGTGTTGTAACCTTGTATGTATATCATACGGTAGGAGTGCGTGTACCGCAACGGAGTGCAAGATTGATGTAGGGTTCACATGACAATACAAGTGCGGGGTAAACCTTCTGCCCTTTTAACAACTTTCACTTAATATATTTTATCAAAATTGGTTCATTATTTTGTAATCAAAACTTCGAAAGAAAAGATTACAAAGAATAGATAAACATTTTTTTTTCTTGTTTGCAAAAACGTAACAAATTTCTAGAAATAAATACCATTTAGAGTCTGTCCGTGATTTCAGAAGTGGCTTTATGATATTTACAAGATATTCAAGCATATATAACAAAACCCTATTTTCGGGAGCCGTGAGATAACCCGTTAAAAAAATCTCTAATTTGTCTCTGCTTAAAATTGTAGAGAATCAGTATTTTGAAGTAATTTTCAGCTAACATATTTTTTAAATAAGATTTCTAAGATAATTTATTTATTTTTAAAAATGACAACAGAAAACCTCATATTTTGCAGAGTGGATTTACTTTACACTGCTTACTTTAATCAAGAAAGGTAAATTGCTTAACATTTAAGTACTTACATAGAATGGTGTTAATCAACAATTTATTAAGCACACAGTATCAATTTAATAGACACTTGCCTTTCTAAAATTCCTACAAGTAGGTACTGCATATACATACAATAGTTGGCTATAAGTCTTGACATGTTAAGAAGTCCTATTAGGTGTTTTCAATGCGATCTTAGAAATGTGACGCTTGAATAAGCTTTTACTTGATTTACTTAAACACCTTCCTTTATTTACAACTTTAACAGAATACTTGTTGTAATTTACAATTGGACATTGCAAAAACTTGTTTGTTTTTAATTTGCATAGATTTCTATATATTGCAGTTTGCTCATTATAAAATGCTTTTTTTATTATAATTTTATACACGTAATGGTAAAGTTACTTTTTGTGTATACGCGTGGCGTTTTCGGGGTGATAAGGTGATAATATTTTTCACCCAAGACAAATAATTTTTCAATCAATGTTCAAGCGTTCTTTTTGATAGACCTTTTTATATTTAATGATATTTCTGAGACAGCATCGTTTTACTGTATGTTAGTAAAGGTTCATAAAAGTTAAAATATTAAATCAATATCCTAAAAACAGGCACGAGTTGCTGTTTTCAATTTGAAATCCGAAAATCTCTAAAGTTTCCTTTGTTACTTACCCTTGCGATGGCGAACATTTTTTTACATGTTTAGGAATTGATTGTGGGTGAATTTGACTAACGATTGCAGTTGCAATATTGAATAAAAAATAAGCTTTCTGGTGGGAACTTAACTCTTGAGTATGACACCCTAAGATTTTAGATAAATCTTAAATGATACCTAACCTGTCTGTCCATCTGTGACCTTATTACACAAAAACTACTCAACAGATTTTATTGCAGTTTTACTATTAGATAGGTTGATTCACCACCAAGGTTTACAAGTATTTAACATAGACCTGTTATGTTTAGGAGCTGAGCATTAACAGTATAAGTGAAACAAGTCGAGGAAAAAGTTACGCCCAGCTAGTTTCATGGCGTATGGTGTCTAACCCGTCAGAGATGTAACAAAATAATGTACTTAAATGGTTTTAAAACCATATTGTACCCGTGCGACGCCGGGGCGGAGTTGCTAGTTTATTATTTAGTTGTTCGGAGTACATACATACTTGATATTGCAATCCAGTGTTACTTTGCTCTCATGGTAGTTGAAAATATAATAAAAGTACGAAAGAAACCTCATGCAAAAGTTAAATTGTGTTATTTCGAAATAACAAAGTTGGTTACATCTTTAACTGTGATAACGAAGATGTGTGTACACCAGAGTATACCTTAACTTAAACATACATTACATTTTTAAAGAAACTTGGGGAATGTATTATTTTCATATTTTATATTTACTTTATAGAGTTGAATAATGTAATTAGCTGTGGCTCTGAAAATATTTCACGTTTTCTCAAAGATACGTTTTAAATCAAACAATTAACAGTCAACCCATACATGATCAAGAGAACGGCTGGACCAGAGTCAGTTGGCAAATTTCGATTATATCCCATCCGCATTAATCTACCCATGCTAAAATTAACTTTGTTTATTTATATCACCGACACGAATGTTTTTTCATAATTATGTCCGTCATAAAGTAAATTATAGAACTTTCCACTTCCTTTTTAACTGTGTAATAATATATGTCTATTAGAGTGTCATATTAATTACTTAATAAACTTAATGATACCGTTGGGGCATCAGTTTTCACCGACGTCATACAATCGCGTCAACATAGACGGCAAAATGGTGTGAACTATCACATGCAAGCTACAGCCCTGTCATTAAATAGCTTTAATCGTTATTTAATATGGAAACTTGGAGCTTCGGACACAAAATGTGTCTAAAAGCACTGCATTATTTATTGTGGTATATTTTTTTAGATTTTAGTGAATTTTACCGATAATTTTGAGGAATTTTAGTTATTAAAAGCGAATTGATACTAATAATGATTACCTAAGTTATAATGTACAGATTCGATAGATCACAAAATGAAACTAAGTAAGAAATTGAATTTTTTTTTCAGAAATCTTTGTAGTTCATTTTTATCAATATAAAAGCTTGTTTTAAATATTTTTTACGTTTATTTATCTTTCACCTTTTAGTATTGTATGATGGCAAAGACCAGAGTACTTGTAAAGACAAATCAAACGAATTCACAAGCCCAAATTCGATGGGGTTACGTTTTCGTTACGGCGTTCCTGTGGCCACCTTCCGGCTCCATCATCAAACAAGCTATGACAACATTATATTGTACTGTCATCTGATTTACTTATGTATCCAAAACTTCAGCTGAATCGAAAACCGGTAAGTGGGACAGATTTAACTTGTAAAACTTGATTACACACCCACAGACAGACAGACACCGGGACAGCTTGTAAAAACAGTCTAAACTGACTCTTTTACTTATCAAATTACTGTTTAAAATATCATCCATCACTCTATTAAAATATATGAATAGTAGTAGGTACTCTACGTGGACAATAATAACCCCTTTCTGAAAATTTCCTGAAAATAAAACTGTGTAATCGTTTACAGCGAGGGTTACCGCGACGTGCAATAGACGGGCTCGTGGTCTACGATGACTCTACGATGACATGCACGCGCTATGGCGTGGTGCGATTGTAAATTCAAATATTTAATTCAATATTTTTGAATTTTGTTTTTAGGCTGAATTTTCTTGGGTTGACAATGTTTCAAATTATTGTTCGGTGTGTTTATCTCGGAAATCCTTCGGAATAAATTTTTATATCGCATTTCAAATATGCGAGCGAAGCCGGGGTGAAAAGTGAATATTAAGAATATTAGGTACAAAGAAGAAAACTGGCCTATAAACCATTGGGTGGTTGGCAGAGCTTTAGGAATGACGGTTTATTTTTGGGCGGGCTTTGTATTTTTTAATGATAATACTAGCGGATTGCCCCGACTTCGCCCGGGCTAACAATTATATACAAACTTCACACTAATGTTTTTAATTTTTTGATGAGGTTGAAAATTTTTGTATAGGAATTTTTCTTTTAGTTTTCTTTTTTTTAAATCATCTTCGCATTTTTGCCTTTCAAATAAAACCGGTTTGGGGCACATCGGTTGCATGGTTTCAAAATCTATAACGGACATAGGTAGAAACATTTTTTGTGTTTTTTATACGAGTACATAGATTATTAATAGAAATAGAATATAGCAACACCAAAGATTTCAGTTGTATTCAAAGTCCTTCTAACAGGTATTCTCAGTCGAAAATAAAGACAGGTACAAAAATCCACTGTTCATAATAAATTACAAATCTCCCGCATTGTAAAAGTGGCGGAAGTTGCTTCGTTTCGTAGGTGCCGCCGTCATCCGCAATCTCACCCCCTTTCATATTTTGCGACAATTTTGTCGAAGTAAACGAGGCTGGCTATGCAGCTCACGTACAAACTCATTCGTCTTTGAACAACAACTGACTGCGACTGTGCGATTCAAAACGCAAATTGTAATCTATTAAAATTTTTTTGATCTTTGTAATCTATGATTTTTGTAAATGTTCTATAAAATTAATACTTACACCATGGCGAATCTTTGTGCCACGTGCCATTCGTTTTCAAAGTTTTTTTTAACGTGGCGACCAAGCCACCAAGTAGGTAATTCAATGAAAATTAAAATGAAATATATTTTTCTTTCTCTTATTTACAAACTTATGTAAAAAAGTCTTAAAATAAATTAAATAATATCTGAAAATCATTTTGTAGACCATCGCTGCCATATCATATGTAGGTACCTACCCAAAATACTGGCGATATTTTCACGTTATAATGTAAGTCCAGGCTTATTGTGCTGTGTGTATATGTAACTGAACTGCTCCGAAACGGCTGGACTGCTTTTGATGATTTTTCTGTCTAAGTTTGGTGGGGTTCCTGCCTCCCTGGATGGTCTAGATTCACAATAGGACCCGGTAGGTAGCGCTGCAATCGGTTTCTAGGATTTTTTTTCATTTTATTTTATATCGAATTTAAAATGGGCATAATTATTTTATTTTTTGATCTGTGATCTGCTCGTCACCTATCAAATTATAAAAATACTATCTTAGAATTCCAACAAAATAAATAAAAACATTGATTTTATCAGAGTGTCTTGACTAAGCTTAGTGTAAACGCAGGGGCTATAATTCCGCCGGCGAGGGTGGGCTGATGCCAGTGCAGCTTTGCGCTCCGCTGCGCACCGTTTTATTGCAGACATTGCTATAAATTACCACAAAAAGCTTCGCATTTACGTATTGTTTATGATGGATCTAGTAGCCAAGGTGACGACGAACTTACACGAAAATGTAAATGAAGAGCGCATATTGCATGCAACAAAGATGCATGCAAGAAATGCATCCGTTTATTAAAATTATTTTTTTAAGGTCCCTTTTCAGAATGTACCTATATAAAATATGCAACTATTATCCAGCACACCAAATAAATGCAAGATTATTATTATATTTTTAACTTCCAGGTAATTAGCATGGCCTGAGAGTTCCTAACCGTCAATTATCTATTAAGGCTCCTATATCCATAATTTTTCTGGGATAAACTTTTCCCAATTTCTCTGTAAATAATCCACTTTTGTCACTGTAGTTTCTTATTCAATATATCTAAGTGACATGAAAAAATTCAATGAGTTTTATTGAATAGGAAATATGGGTGGTTAAACTTTGCCCTCGTTTTCTCTTTCATAATCTATCACAAAGCTCTTAATTTTTTAAAGCGCTTTTATACCATTACCCTTCAATTAAACGTCTTGCGTTTTTTGTAGCTTATTGAAAATTCAAAATAACAATTATAAAAATTATAATAAAAGAGAAAACAGGGGAAAAATAATCCTTTTTTTACCACCCATATTTCCTATTACATAAAACCAATTGAAAAAATTACAACTATTTCACTTAGAATATTGAATAAGTAACTATATGCTAAATTACAGTGACACAGGTGTTTTATTTACAGAGAAATTGGAAATAGTTTCCCCATACAAATTATGGATATAGGATTCTTAATTCTTTCGATATCTGTGATCTTATTAATGATTCGATGGATATATTAGAGGAATAGAGGTTAACATTATTATTTTTTTAGCTAAGTCCCCGTAGATTCTCTATATGGTGTAAACCACACGCGTGACTATAAATTAATCAACCTACTTACATTTTCAGGCGTATCAAAAAATAAGCTTCCCAATACAAATTTTGCTTTATGTAGGTAGATTAATTTAATTTCATCTATGTTACATAAATAAGAAGATTGTTTACCGCGCAGCCTCGCACCAGTTTCCTTAAAATTACGTCGTACTTAATTCCAGGTCAATTGTCATTTGCTACGATCCTGATATCTTTTTCATTTTCTCTGATACTCCGGCTGTATTGGATCTAGAACGCCCTCTGTCGGTATTTCCTGTCACTTCAACCAATTCTATTCATTTTTACCATTCCGATGGTATTATTCTTCAATTTACTGAAAACGTTTTATTAAATTTAAAGGATATTTAGCTGCTTGCGGTCCAGCATCGATTGTTCACACCATATTACGAGTGGCACTTTATATTTATACCCCTTTGTGTGCGAGTAGACGATGTACAGCCCATTAACGGTTGCGACTCGCGAACTATTCGAATTAATTAAATTTAATTGTCTAGAAAGCTGAACTGGCGAAACAACAAGTCCGAAACTGAATCCTGAAACTTTTCAAATACATTCGTTTGCATGCCACCACGTATGGCTTCCTTGGTTCTCTGGAAATTTGAGTATTTGTAATCGTTCAATGTTTTGTTTGTTAGTTATCAATCGATAGCGTAATCGCTCAACCGGGGGTGCCCGGGTTCAATTATCACCAATTTTATTTAAGAATATAAGATTCAATCAACTTATCAAAGGGCACATCTACGTCCATTAAGTGCAGCAACAGGCTTGCCGTATCTTATGGTTAATGAGGTTTTGGCAACATTGAAAGTTTTGTAGGCGTAATAGTACATTGTGAAACAATAGTGTGCAAAGGTGGTCGTTACAGTTGAGACAGAAAGTATAAGCCTGAGACGAGGCAAAGCCGAAGGCAAGTGTTTTACAGAGCAAAGACTGTAATTTACATCCCTCAGATGTTTCACAAGACGTTTTCGTGTAAAGATTACCTATGAATTTTGCAATATCATATAAGAATGGCGGGATTTTGTAGTTCTTTTTTTAATTTAGGTAAATTAAATTAAACTTTAACAGATTTTCAGTTATAAAATATATAATAATTTGTTAAGAATTATATATAATTTATGAAATAAAATGTTCGTTTATTATATTTTAATAATCTGTTCAATATTTTGCGTTAAAATTTCATTTTATGATCGATATGAAAAATATTGGTTTTTTTAAGGTTCCAAACATCTCCGATGAAAAAACGGAAACACGTATAGGATCACTCCGAATCTACTGGACGAAATTTAATGCACTGTACAGTCAATGTCATAATTTATTGGTTTCAATTTGTTTAATTTATAAATTTAGAGAATCAATCTATCACAGATATTATGCTTCGCCAGACACATTGGCATCTTCCTAGTATCACCTAGCCATTTGTTAATATCAAAGCGTTGTCGATTAAAGATTTATAAAAAATAGGTGGAAACATCTCAATGCATTACCACTACTTTGTCAAAACCCTGTCGTTAAAAAATATTTTAAAATAGCGTCAATAATAGGTAATATTATACACTAATATCTCTCCTATCATTAAGTGATTTTCATAATGAAATCGGTTCTGAAGGAAATTATGGCAAAAAAGCAATTTCAATCAGAAGTAGGGGACCAAACTCAATTATTTCGTCTCGAGGCCCGCCCGATGTTTTAGGCTCTGACATCTGGCGATATTTGCCCAACGATAAGCTAACGATACCAATGAGTATTTTATATCAAAGTAATGTTCATAGTGGAATAATAAAAGTTAATAATACCTATATTATTGTTATTATTTTGAAGAATGTAGGATGAAAGATTGTATGATACCTTTAGGTCGCGGCGTAGCGACTGCTGGTAACAAATTCCCCATTTAATCAGTTGCGAATGAGAATATCACTGACCGTGTCATCCGAAGCAAGTCGTCGCGGTGTTAGGAAGAATTGAAAATTTGAAACTGAGGATTCCGATTTTTTGTACTACAAAAAATAAGAAAATCTCCGTCATTTATACTTAATTTTGAAAACACTGAATTTAAATGCCGATTTCGATGATTTTATTTTTGTAATGATATTATAATTATGATGTTATTAACAGCTAAATCACTTAACATAGAAAAATATTTAACTTTAAAAAAAAATAGTACCTACACTGACTTCAAGCATTGTTCACTGAAAATCAAGAAATAATTAAATATTTCGTTTCGCCGTTGAATTTGAAGACGGTTGGTGTTAAATTAGAAACTAAACTAACAGATCTTATTAGGAGTCAATTTTAATTTTGTAGCCTAATTTGGCACCAACCGACTTCAAATTCAACGGCGAAACGAAATATTTAAGTCTGTATTTTTTTAAAGTCAATTATTTTATTACTATATTCAGGTTCTATTTCAAAATTAGCTTATTGTAAAAAAAGCGAAACCTTTGCCAAATGTTTATGTAAATTTCATTACTACACTGTAATTTGTAAATAATGTTTGAACTATCCATCTGGCATATTTGAACTTTATAATACTGCATTGTGTGTATTACCGGGTGAATTACCAGGCTATCCCTTTGAGAATAAGTCTTGATGTCATGTACAATTATTTCCAATATTAGGAGCCACTGCATTGTGTTCAGACGTCACCATGCGTCAGTACGTTTGCGCGCTCTACCAGAAAATTGAAAATGTAAAACCGACTCTACTTTTATAACGGTAGGTATGTGCACATTTCAATTTATATTAAAATGGCACCTACTGTATGTGAGACTGAGTTCACTGAAATTTGAATATTAATTTCAGTACAAAGGATTGAGTATTTATTTTTCCAATCATACTTATTAGTAATATTTTAAACCAGATTCACCCTATTTATGGTCATGAGTTCATACAAAACTCCTATAGAAAAGAACACTTTCAGTTTTTCCCGAATTTTCAAAATTTTCAAATTTTTCTTTTTATAAAACCTTATTCAGACTATTACGAACATTTAAAAAATCTAAATCGGTCCAGCCGTTATCAATGCGCTTACCAATGAACAGCATTTAATTTTTATTTATGTCGATTGTTATATTGAAGTTGACCTACTTTCTGACGATGTCAATCAATTTAAACTCCCTTTATTTTATGGTAGACAGTAACATAAACTATTTAGCAATCTTAAAATTAAATACTTAGAAATAAATGGGCGTTAAAAATGATTATTATTACATTTAAAAAATTCAGAAAATACAGTACCTACGAGTACCTTGTGGCTCCTTAGAACTAAAACCCTTTTAGAAGGCTCCTATATCCATAAATTTTCTGGGATAAACTATTCCCAATTTCTCTGTAAATAATCCACCTGTGTCACTGTAATTTAGCATATAGTTACTTTTTCAATGGGTTTTATTGAAAAGGAATAGATTTAAATAGAGAGATTGTATTACCGCGCCCCGAAGTGTAAAGTGTTCAATAAAATATTGTGACTTGGAAGACTTGATGATAGACTCTCATGTTCTAACTGAATTACTTTTTCAATTTGCTTATAATTCTCATACCGGTGCTTACAGGTCTGTTCATGCATGTTATCACTATTTATAATATATCATATTCAACGGAAAGATAATGTTCAATAGAATGCAACTAGATTCATTCTGTGCCAGCATTTCCTATCACTTCTGTCATATAAACATTTTTACCAAATTTTTGGTGGAAACTATTATAAACCTTAGCGATTGTAACCTACAGATAGATATATCGTAAATCAATACTAAAAGAAAAACAAAAATATCTTTCAATATACACATTTCGCATCGAATATTTGAACAATAATGTAAAATTGGAAAATTGTCTGTTGAAACACGCTGTCAGCAACAGAAGATAGGATTCTTCCCTCGTGTATCGAGGATTTATTCCCACCTACGCTCCTTTCTCGATTTCGACCTAACACCTTAATTTAATATTAAATTTCTCCTTTCCTCTCGCGTTTCGTGTATAAACACAGATGTCTCGACACGTTTTCTTATTCATATTTCTCTTCCGTACATTACGTTTTGCTTTCCGGCCGCTTGGGCGTTGATTACGCTCGCTATCTCTAGTTATCATCTCGTGTCTTCTGCCGCGAGCGATTGAGTCTCCTAAAATATTCTCAATGATGCTGCTTTGGGGAATTGAGAATTTTCAAATGTAGACGCTATTCCGTCTCCTTTATTGCAGTGATTTATTTTAGGGAAATATTTAAAAACCGCTATTCCAAATATTTTCTCGCGACATAAAAATACTGGTTTATTTATAAATCTATTAATGTCCAAGTCAGTTATTTCAAGATCTTTGATGAGTTTATTTATTTTATACAATTTTAGAAACAACCTCGTTATAATCATCATATTGCCGCCGCCGCGTCAGTCTGTGCCCTTCTCACGCCAAAACTTCTGAATGGATTTTGATGCGGTTGAAATAGGAAGGTTTACGATTATTAAACATGAACCTATCATGTTTAGGAGCAAATCAAATAAAATCAAATAATCTTTATTGATGTTAGAATCCATGGATTTCTTATCAACGTCAAATCAAAATAAATAAATAAAAAATAATTTGTAATAATTTAGTCCCAAGTTTTACCTTCGAATAATCGTCTATAAGTTTACTTTTAATTTAAATTTCTTAATAGATAAATCTTGTACATGGGTTGGAGTTGGAAGCTTATTATAAAATTTCACACAACAACATTTAAATGAACCACCAACCTTATGGAGCCTAGCAGAGAGCGACCAATCCGAAAGAATTTTAACAAATAAATATAATTCATCAAAATCGGTTCACAACTGGCAGAGTAATCGGTGTAGCTGCGTCAGTCGTAACTTCGCTTATTTTAGTAAAATATCCTGTTTTAAAGTATAATTTAGAGTCTAGTAGACGTGATTAATTAAGGTTACATGTGCAGTGCCTGGTTGTAAAATGACTTAAGATAAAAAATCCACAGAATTACACAATTACACGCAAACTGATGTATAATTTTTTATGTCGTTCTAACGGCGACATCACCTGTCTAAGCGCTAGCATACTACATCTATGATTCGGACCATATTTTACTTTTGTATGTATATACTGTCGGGTGTGGGGTAGCCAGGATGGGTCGATGGGTAAGTATAGCAGGAAAACTCGTAGTAAACTTTCACCATTCGTTTATTGATCGAATTAACAAGGAAGAACAAGCAGCAAAAGAACAACCAGTAAAAACATCCGTAAGGAGCCAAGGAGAAGGAGCCGTAAGGAGAAAGGAGCAAGGAGCAAGGAGCAAGGAGCGCACTGTAATAAAAATGAACTACACATTACTACAGGGCGTTAAGCTATTGAAGTAACACAATACAAAGTATGATAAAAATACTTACAATACTTATTTGCGCTCCTTTTATATTAACATAGATATTAGTTCTTGAATATTGATTCAATACATTTTATATAGTTATTTACTTAGTTGATAAAATAGAAATATAATAAATTTTACAATTGGCAGAGTACTGCCTAAGTCAACAATTTGTGAAGGAATGAGTAAAATTTTAATTTAGGTTCCATACAATGTTCTATTGAATTAAAATGAACAATATCGTGTTCTAAAATCAAAATAAATGCTATTTATGATGGCCAGCTTGTAAGCGGCCAGGAAAATAAGGTCGTATCATCACAATACAGGGGTTACCCCGAAAAAATCCTGACCTTAATGAAGGATTTTATTCAAAGAATTAATAAAATAAAGTTTGATGATGAGACTTATATAAAAATACTAATGAATGAAATGAAAAGATAAATTTACAAGTTTTATTATAAATAAAACTAATTATTTTACAAGAGAAACGATTTCCACAATCACACAAATCACAAACATTCATCTTCATTTAATCTGTTTAATCTGTTATTAGTAAGTACAGTAAACTCATTTATAATATAGAGTAATTCCCATTTAATAAGGAATGACTCAAAAACGTTCTCGAATTTAGTAAGGGCTTAGTTATACAGTTACCATCCGCTGTTTTAAGTTTATTTATATATAATACAATAGACGAAGGCTTGTTTAAAGAGTCGCAATCCGCTCATACGAACACCCATGGGAAATACATCCACAGATATAATAAGTAGTAATAATAGACGAAGGCTTTTTTAACGAGTCGCAATCCGCTCTAAAAGACTCCCATGAATACCCTGATATTCATAGATATAATAATAATAAACCAATGTTTATTTAAAGAGCCGTAATTTGCTCTAATAAACACCCATGGAAATACATCCACAGATATTAGGTATAATATTTATAATAGACGAAGGCTTTTTTAAAGAGTCGCAATCCGCTCTAAATAATTACAAGTATTTACAATAAATGAAATGATGAGAATGAAATAAGGAAAATAGTAATTATTAATCATGGTTATATATCTAACCTGTAATTTGTAAATATGTAAAAGTTTTAGTTACTTAGATGTTTACAACCAAATGGTGAAATTGAAATAAATTTAACCTCACTTGTAACCATAAGGTTATAAATACAATTTAATAAATTGTAAATAAAATAAAGAAAAATGTAAAATAATATAGATATAAAAAAATTCCTCGGTTTAAGTAAGTGTAACTCCTCCATATTGAAAGAGAAAAAAAATTTATGAAATAAAATCAACGCATGCTTTAAGGTATGCGCTAACTCAAACTATCCACGAGCAAAGCCAGTGAAAAGCTAATAATATAAGTATATGAAATGAAATAGTATTTGAATTTAAATCAACATGACTACCCCTAGTTGTAATTAGAGCGTAATAATATGTCTATGAAATAGACTTCATAGTAAATAACAATTGAAAATTAAAAGAAAATCGAACGTCGTCGATTCAAAATTTAAAAACTTGTCAATGACAAAGAAATTATATAGGATACATTTGAAAATCGAATATTCCAATGCAATATTGCCGAGCAAAACAAATTGTGTAAAACAAAGAAAAATCAAGTAAGTTCAAATTCTGATATCGAGGTGCTTTTATATGTATCATAATTTATTTAAAATTTATTATTATATATTAAATTTATTCTCGGAAATATTTTAATATTTTAATTGCCTTACTTATGTAAACTGTAGTGTCATATTAGAAATCATTAAAATAAGAATGGACAAATTGTTTTGGATATCTTAAAAATGTATAAAAAAAATCGCAAATTTAATGAAACTTTGGAATTAAATAATATTTATTTATGTATTATTTTATGGAATCACGATAGACTTTTAGGATAAAAATAGATATTATAGCAATTATAAGAAAAATTAATATATATTATTTTTCTTGAAAAAGTTACGACTATAAAAAGAACCTTTTTCTATTAAGAAATATTGAATTGACGGGATAATTTAACGGAAATTAAATTAATTATTAATAAATTTAAGTTATGGGAAGTAATCTATAGATTTCAGATATATATATATATAATGAAAATCTCACATACAACCATACATTCAATGTGACTATATAATCTGAATTTACGAAATTAATAAGTGAATTTAATGTAAAATGATTCAAGAATACTGCCTTTGTATAAAAATTAAAAAATATCCTCTTCAATAATGGAATCTGACCAAGATCATCAGACTTGTCAACCTCGACATAACCTTGATTCAGAACCATAATCTCCAAGAAATATTCTACTGAATTTAAATAGAATTACGTTATATATTGAGATTATATAGACATTACATATCCTGAAAAGTTTGTATTAAAATAAATATTATGTTCTCTTACTTCGTTATTCTTTCTTCTTTATTCCTTCTTCCTGCAGCATTTTAATCACGTTTGGGCGCCATTGTCGGGTTGTGGGGTAGCCAGGATGGGACGGTATTGCAGGAAAACTCGTAGTAAACTTTCACCATTCGTTTATTGATCGAATTAACAAGGAAGAACAAGCAGCAAAAGAACAACCAGTAAAAACATCCGTAAGGAGCCAAGGAGAAGGAGCCGTAAGGAGAAAGGAGCAAGGAGCAAGGAGCAAGGAGCGCACTGTAATAAAAATGAACTACACATTACTACAGGGCGTTAAGCTATTGAAGTAACACAATACAAAGTATGATAAAAATACTTACAATACTTATTTGCGCTCCTTTTATATTAACATAGATATTAGTTCTTGAATATTGATTCAATACATTTTATATAGTTATTTACTTAGTTGATAAAATAGAAATATAATAAATTTTACAATTGGCAGAGTACTGCCTAAGTCAACAATTTGTGAAGGAATGAGTAAAATTTTAATTTAGGTTCCATACAATGTTCTATTGAATTAAAATGAACAATATCGTGTTCTAAAATCAAAATAAATGCTATTTATGATGGCCAGCTTGTAAGCGGCCAGGAAAATAAGGTCGTATCATCACAATACATCGAGACAGTCGTAACTGACGCTAGGCTGTTACAGGCTGTTATCGTTATTCGAAAACGGTCTCTTCTATCTGTCTCGCTTTAACATACTCGTATATATGTGTTTTCTCTATCTCATTGCCAATCTAGTAGAGCGCCAGGGCAACTATAATATATAGATGTTCTCAACCTTCTTCCTTCTTTTTATCGAAGTCGGTTAAACATTTTTAATAAATCTTTTCTTACACCAAATAATCGTTTACATTATGTGCCCCTCAATCTCGATTCTTTTATTCCATTAAAAAACCTTGAGGCGATGCAATGATCTGCAAATACAATGCGTTTGTTACTATTAGGGCGCATCCACACGACTGATCCACAACAAGTAATCTAAAAACAATTTCCTTTGTGTAATAGAAAATATAGTGTGTAGGTACCATAATAATGTTTGATAGTTTTTTTCAATTCACTGCATCAGTATGAATGGACCCCAATATAAAATATTGAAAACTCAAAACGCAATGCATTTTAATCAAACTGGTATTAGTTTAATCTAGTAGAGGAATGCGAATAAAATTGGGGGACGTTGAGCTGCCTTGATCTTATTGCTTTTAACCATTAGTAAAAGAACGATTTATTATTTGTTCATTTACCAACCGAATGTAATGCATTGAAACGTCTTAGTCTGAGTTCGATTCCCGGACGAATATCATTTGTAGAATATCAGTTAATTCAAATGACGCATTTTGGTATTAAAGATTCCAATAAACTTCCCGAAGAAATAAGAAATTTTTTCGACATTAAAGTAGCTTACAACTATCTCTACCTTCAAAATCACGACAATCCAGACAGCGTATGCAGGAGGGTAAGGGTCTGTACTTCTAACAATAATAGAAATCCGGCAAATTACACTTACAGGCTTTTCCATCTAAATACACCTCAACAGAACTGGCCACTCGTTAGGTATAGCCTCACAAATACCATCGGCTAAACGAGTGAGACTTGGTCCTCCGCTGGGTACCCTGGAACCGTAACGAGAGCTGTAAGGCAACCCGTGAAGAATGAAAGAAAAACAGATAGCGTCGTTTTGATAAGAAAATCTGACAGTAATATTAGTAAGATTGTTAAGTAATAATATAGTGCCGATAACTTAGTTTCTCAAGGCAAAAATGTGAGCTCCATAATCGACTAATCGTGCTTTAGGAGGACAAGGTTCTGCACTTCTAGTAACAATATAATTTTAGCTACTGGTTTTCCACCTGTTCTGATTAATATGGACTTCTCGCTAAATACTATGTCTCTAGTCGTCTATAGTAAAAAGTATTGCATTGCCCGTCTGCCTGTATTAATTATTTTACAATACTTATTAAATAGGTTTATTTCGGTCTGGTATTATTGAACACATTCTTATAATATCCACAAGAATTTACAAGTTTGCGAGTCTTGTTTTCACTATTTAGATAGCAACCTCAGATTTTACTGTGCGGCTTATCCTGGCTTCAGTTTGCCGCTCGGCTCTGATCCAACGTAGGTGTCAAGCAACTTTCAGTAAGTCCTTTTAAAAAGCTTTTCACCTGGATTTCATGTATTCCCAACTTGTTATTTTAGTTCTATAAATAGGACTGTGACCAAAGATTACTTAATGTGAATATGTAGCTTTCATTCGCCATGTCCGTCTGTATGTCGCAGACATTTCCTTTGGGACTACGAGATTCATAATTGTTTGATGTTTTCTATCTATCATCACGCCTTTTATTCCAAGATGTGTAGGTAGAGACAATCAAATGCCATTTGCTACGATCCTGAGATGCCCGTTTCGCTTCTTTTACATTCATAATACCTTTCATACATGCTCGGCGATTTTGTGTGCTGTTAGTATTGCCTTCAATCATTTTTTTTATATTTTCAATAAAAGTAGTCGTCCTAGGCTGAATTCTCTTTCATTTCAGTTATATAAACCTTTTTAGTAAATCTTTCATCCTTCATTTTTCATTTTAGTCATAACATCATCTCTCATGTTTTTTTATTTCTGTAAACTCTTTTCCAGTTCCAGACACCATTAGCGAAACAAACAAATTAATATGTATCAAATTGTTGTGGTGTCTATAAGATGTAAAAGTTAGAAAGTAATGCTAAGAAATCCTTGGCCCAAATCTTACTAGAGTCCAAAATTATATCGACTTTTGTGCTTCGGAAATGGCTGACTAGTCGCTGTTTCTTTAGAAAATAGCAGTAACTTAAGAAGTATCAATCGTGGTCCCACAAAATATATCGCAGGGCTTGCCACCGGTTAATTTTAGCCAAAAGCCGTGATGGTTGTCTTTTTTTAATTTCATGAATTTTAATGCATTCAGAAGTTTTTAAATAGGACATTTTGAACCCTGCCTGTTTCTGTGGGAAATATATTAATCACATGCAGTTTGTATTTACATATTGATACACAAAGTTGTAAAACAAGTTTGTTTTCAATTAAGGGGTTATTTTTAAGCTCTATCGATCGGCCTTATGCGATGACGTTATTCAATTAACCTCGCCCTGTCGTACGATTGCGGACACTATCTGAATAATTTGCATAGTTATTATTAACACGGGCAAATACATCTGCATAAACTCTGCTCCGATATCGGCCGTTGACAACGTTAGTCCCCCGTCTCCAGTCCTGTATTCAGAGTAATGCTAATTTTGAAGCAAAGACAACAATTCATGTCAATTTTAACTTATCTTACTAATATACACGAAATCATCAATTATTCGCCCCAAAGTGTTTTGACACGTTGAAAGAATGAAGGATGAAAGATTGACTAAAAAGGTTTATATGGCTAATGTGAAAGGAAATGCTGGTAGATGACGACCTAGGTGTACTTTTATTAAACAAATAAAAAAAATATTGATAGAAGGCAATATTAAAAGTACACACCATCGCCGAGCATGTATGAAAGGTATGATTGATATATAAGAAGCGAAAGAAGTATGTCAGGATCGTAGCAAAGGTCATTCGATTGTCTCTGCCTACCCCTCTTGGGATAAAAGGCGTGATGATATATAGATAGATCGTCTCAAAGAAGTCAATTCTTTTTCAGATCTCTATCACAAAGTTTATGAATATGTACGTTTTATTAAAAAAACACTTGTTTATGGCCAAGGCGGGGACTAAACCCGGGTGCAGCGCTTTCAAATCACACGCTTTAACTACTCGTTCACCGATGCACTTTACCTTAGAATAAGTTCTTGTATTTTCCTGTCAGTTAAGTTAATAAAAAAATATTTACACTATAATTAATTAACTGTTGTTTATTTAATTGCTTAAACGTTTATACTTTTTTCTCAAAATATTTAAACGGAGCTTCTTACAGACAGAGCTACTAACGGATTGATAGTCTCAATAAATATAATGGAAAAGATTTAATGACGAATATTTAAACCGTGATCAGTAATAGGATTTCTTCTTTTCAATTAAAATATTACAATAATTCTATAAAAATCACCTTCAAAAGTTGCCCCTAATATAAGTTGTCCAACTGTAGAACGAAATAACTAAACTATGTCAGTAGGATTAATATTCGCTGTACAGGTTTTGTACTGGCTTTGTGTAACGTAATGCAAAGTGTTGCAAATTGGATCTACTCTGTATTTATTATACAATATCTAAATAGTAGATACAAAATGAAGATAAATTCATCAATCTGTAATTTGAAATATATATTTCGATCAGTTAATTCGATAAGTCCCTTAAAGTTAAGGTTTTCCTAAACTACAAGTATAAAACATGCCATTACTATCACTCATTCACATTAAATTTTGATTAAATTTTGATACTTAATTAAAAATAATAGAAAGAGATAACTTCTTTTTTTAAATAATAAACAACAATATTGCTATTTGTGGGCACCAAAATGGACGATTAGAATTAACTGACGAAAGGCCTTACTAAATACGTTGTTGAACAACTGTTTAGTTTGAATATTTTGTCACTCTAACAAATATGATGAAGGGAAACAAATAATATGACTTACCTATAAAAGTTAATTTAAAATAGTTTGAAATATTACGATACGCCCAGCCAGCATGTATGAAAGGTATGATGAATATAAAAGAAGCGAAAGAGGTATTTCAGGATCGTAGCAAATGACATTCAATTATGTCTGCCTTGAGATAAAAGGCGTGATGATATATAGGTAAAAAAATAGGTAGATTGAAATATTATCAAATTAGTTTTAGAGATTACCCCTTACATCCGAACTTTACTTTTTTATAATATTAGTATCTAATAGACATTTTTTATTGACAAAATGTAATACTTGAGAACGGCTGGACCAATTTGGCTACATTTTTATGTGTTCCAAATAGTATGAATAAGGTTTTTAGGGTTAGAAAAATTGGAAAAGTTGGCCGGAAAATTCGGGAATAACTGAAAGTGCTTTTTTCTATGGGATGAAAGTTAATATGGGCTAGCTACATACATTACTATTAAATAATACTAGAGATTTCCATATAACGACCACTAAAATCGTCCTAATCACCAAAGTTCTCTTTAGTTATGATTTTAGAAACATTAACTAGATGCAGAATATATAGTTTAGATAGAATACGGGGTTATGACCTGCCAGCTATATAAATTTAACTACCACCCTAAAAAGGGTTTATTTGTACAGCATAAGTGAACATGCGCTCCTAGAGTTTCTTTCGTCCCGTCATATTATAGGCATAAAACGATCTCCATGAACCGTCAAATTACTTTAAAATTGATGACAACAGATGATGCTGTCAAATGCCTATTGAAATTGGCTCGTCGCTTTTTGTTAGCGTTTCAAAGGTGCAAGGTAAATCTGTACTACGTCTGGAGCTGGAAGTAGGTGCGTCGGTGGCCGAGTGGTTAAGACGTCTGGTACTAACTAGGCAGACCACGGGTTCGACCCCGAATCCCGGCCATGTACCAATGTACATAATCCAACAATCCACACTTAGAGTCTTTTCCATCTAAAGATACCTCAACAGAACTGCCCACTCGTTAGGTATAGCCTTACAAATACCATCGGCTAAACGAGGGAGACTTGGTCTTCCGCTGGGTACCCTGATGGAACCGTAACACGTAAAGATAGAAAAAATATTTGAAGTATTCCACTTTTAAATGTCGTGAACACTCCAACAATACGTTCTCTAGTGTATTTTATATAATCCGGTTCGATGCCCAGGCCCAACTACCGGAAATCCCAGAAACACAACTGTGTCAAATGATGGAACGGTGAGCTTATACACAGTCTTTCTGAAGCTAAGGCGCCATTCCTAGCGTTTTTATCATCAAAATACAGGTTAAATGAAAAAAAGTGCATATAACTCGGTGCATATTGGATGTTAATTTATAAATAATACGTAATTAAACTCCGAAAGAAAAGTTTTGCTTTAAAGTTTTTTAGGGTTCCGAATATCTCTGATGAAGAAACGGAAACTTTATAGGATCACTAATTTGTCTGTCCGTCTGTCGCAGCTTATTTTCTTCGAATCTACTAGACGAAAAATGTTGAAACTAGTACATAATATAGATTTTCATAACCCAATCACGGACGTACAGCGTAAATAATCAAATTTCTATTTAAGGGGTTAATTTTAGGGGAAAATTTAAAACGTAAAAATTATAATTTTAAAATGCATAGTTTAAATTATATTAAAGAAAATATACGAAAATTACTACTGAGTCCAAAATTTTTAAAAAATTTAGAGCCTTTCTTATATGTAGTTTACACGAAAACCTAAACGATAATCCTGCCTTAAAGTTCTTACCAAAAAAATGGTACGGAACCCTCAGCGCGCGAGTCGTATTTCATTCGTAAATAAGAAAGAAGCCATCAAAAATAGCGATTTATGCAACCACCGTTTTTCTCACACACGACTCACCTTAAATCGGTAAATATACGCAGATGACATTTGAACATGCGGTCGTTCGCGTACAGTTTTAAATAAATAATTGTAAAGTCCATTTTTACATTAACGCGAGACACACGTGAGGCACCCCCGGTCGGTCACATTGTTTATTCAGTTCAGACCTTTCGGGCTTAATCCTTATCGATCCGTCGAGCCATTTGTATGCCTTTACCTATGTGATGTGGTGAATTCAACCCCCCAGTTGCTATCAAGGCTTAGTGTTAATTAAGAATTGTCCGTTGGCGTGACAGAGGGGTTTAAGAAGTTATTTAATGCTTTGTTCTTTGAAATTAATTTTAAAATTCCATCCGATTTGTGGCTTTGTTTCGTCTGTGTAGTTTTATGCGTGATGTATTTTAATTTAAATTGATTTTAGGGGACTGTAGCCACGTTGGGAATATTCAAGTATATATTATTATATTATCACAGTGAATTAAAAATAAATAGTTGTTTAGTTCAATATGGACAACTGGAAAAACCCGACAAAGTGCAAGTCTGGCGTTTGACGCCCCTGTATGATGCAGGAACAAATTAGCGCAAATTAGAACAAAAAAAATGTATTGCCATTATTAAGATCGAGCAAAAACGCCGAATAAAACACGTTTTTTGTATGGATTTTTCGATTTATTTTATTTTAATTATTTGTTGTTATAGCGGCCATAGCAATACACACTTTGTAAAAATTTTAAATGTCTACCTATTGCGGTTCAAAGATACAGCCCTGTGACAGACGGACGGACGGACGGACGGACAGCGGATGCTTAGTAATAGGGTTTCCGTTTTCACCCTTTGGGTACGGAACCCTAAAAAGTGGCCAGACACCGCAAAATGACTAAACGTTCTGTGTCTAATGTTTATGTTCAAATACGAAACAGTGTTTGGGGTTTTAGTAAATGGTTTCTTTTTCATTGTTGTGGAAAACCTAATAGTACGACTTGTTTCACATGACAAGAAATTTCTTTACAAAAAATTACTAAAAATGTCTGGCAATTGATAAAAAACTGAAGCCGAATTTATAAATGATAATTTCACTATTTTTACAAGAAATTTTACAAGAAATTCTAAAACCGTTTAATTTAATTAGTTTTCAATTTGTAAACTGCGAATCAATATTTTACAAAATTCTAAAATATTTGTACCTTCGTATGTTGCTAATTTGACACTGACAATAATTCCCCAGTTTATTATTTTCTAATTCACAATCAATTTTCCGCAGATCATGTACTGACAATCAACAAAAATGCCTTCAAATATTCTATAACATTGAGATACGTGCAAGTTTATGTGTCGTGTAATTTGGAGATTTACGCATGCTATAAATCAGTCAGGGATCGAGGTAAGCTCGCCAATATGTTATAGGGACGTCCTGAAGGACAGTTCTAGAACTAATATACTTGCTAAAATATTATTTATCAGGACCTAACCTACCTGCAACTTATCTGACGAATACACCCCGCTTCAAGATCGTTTAATGATATTTCTTAACTTTAACTTGTTGGATAACAATGTGTTATTTTTAGCTGCACATCAGAAAATACTTATTGCACATCAATTTATTTACTTCAAATTTTATTATTAAAAGGTTACAAATTTTTATTGTCTAGTGTAGACGATGTGCTCAGGGTGCCGAGTACGCTTGCCGCGTTACCTCGTTGTATAGCCACGCTGATCCCCTGTACAAAGTACTCCTTGCTCAGAGAGTCTCCAGTAGCCAGACGGAGAGGCTTGCTGAGGCTGCGGGTGAAAGTTTTAGCCAAGGGCCCATCGTCTCGACGGCGAAAGGAACAAATATGTATATAAATAAAATAAATTCTTAAAAGTACGACCCTGTTGGCACGTAGAGGTAGAGCCCGTACGACCTTTCACGTAGGGGTAGTGCGATACGATAATAATATTTTGAGGTAAGTATTTTGCTGTGCAATCAGTATTTTTTATACGAAATGCGCATTTTTTTTATTTGCATTTAAATACTACCCGATAACAATCTACCATTCTAAAACTGGCTCTAAAACTTGAGTTTGTACTTTAAAAATTGTCCACATTTGGCCAGTTGAGCGGATATGATCAGGATAAACCTGTCGCTGCAATATATGGGAACATAGTCTCGGCATTAGAAGTGGATTAAAGAACAGGAAATTAACGTTTTAGATCGACTCGTGAGAATTCAATTCGGGACCAGTTTCAAGTCCAACAAATTAAAATACATTCAGTCCTTTTATAGGTGCCAATACTGAAAAATAATTTGGACAGACACGCAAAGATTTAAGAATCAGTTATTTATGCTTAAAATATCTACAACCAGTCGCACGAAGGCAATCGTTAAAGCAAGCGGTCGTAGTTGTATTGTGGTTGTTCGCAAGTAAATTAAAATTCTAGTATGAATCAAAGTGTCAATCTGAGGTGTCAATGTAATCTAAAATTGTTTGATTTGTGTAATTTTTTAATTTTTTGGTAGGGCTTAGTTTAGCTACATGAAATATTATGCAATATGTTTATTATGTTCTTGAGGAGGACAAAGTATTCCTTAATTAGGAGGTGTATTTTTTTAGGCTAGTGGCTAGTTCTTTTAAGGCACTTTAAGAGAATCTTAATTAATTGTTCGAAGGTTGACAGAATCCAGTATAAATGTTTAGGTGACACAATGTAGTAACAATCGACAAAACACCGGTCATCGTACCCATCTTCGTCACGTGCTATACTTGAACAAGGAAATGCACTTTCATGTACATTACAGTTTGAGAGGTTGCCTGTTCCTCGTTTACTTTCATCTTAAACAAAACATATTACCCGTTGTCATTAGGGAAACAGAATATTGTGTATTTGTGTGTTTTGTACATTAGTAGAGTTTAGCATTCTATAAATAGCTGTTACTGTTTTTGTGGACTTGTTATGACTAAAGCAAAATGCTTGTACAATGTACAATTATTATTAATGCCTGATAGTTTGTTTTAAATTTTAGAGTCTTAACTATTAAACGTTGTTTAACAGCTTGTTGTTAAAGCGTTTGGTACATACCTACCCGGACCACAGTTCGTGCATCCCGGCCAAGTACCAACCTGTACCAATAGCTTTTTTAATTAAAATGCGACAAACCACAATTAGAGGCTGGGTACCCTAGGACCGGTAAATATGTTCCGGGAACCTATGTTTATTAATAACCGGAGAGGCAGCGGAAAATTTGGAGGAGGTATTTGATTCAAGCTGAAAGTTTAGTGAGTTATTACTTTCTTCTTTCCCTGATTAAATACTTATGAATTTTGCAAATTGCATTTTTATGCAAAGAGGTTCTTGATAAAACGTTTAATTTATAAATCTACTTAGTTATGAAACTACATGTCATGTATGGAAATGGAAGAAGTCTATACTATTTTTCTTACTCTGTTGTAATCTAGCGAAAATTAATAAAACGGACTTCAAATCAAATATTATTGTGTAGTCGTGAAAGGGCTGCAGTATGTAATCAGTATGGACGGTGTCATTAAACGTGAATTGTTAGGTTTGCCACGTTCGATTCGCTAAATGTGATCATTGTTACAGAATGGATTTTGGTTTTGCCATACTTAAGCACTTTTAAAAGAAACATAATTATCATATTTTAAAAATAAATCGTATAATAATTAGTGGGACAATAATTATTCCGTTTACGTTCGAATCGTGAGCTCGGTGCGTGATAGGCGACCATTTTTAAAATGTGACATTAGAATTGCGTGAGCAACTTGTTTTTGTATTTCATCCGATGCTGAATGTTTTAACTACCAACATTGTGGAAATGAAATTAAAGTTCAGTTGCACCAAATTTAAATCACTTCCTCTTTTAACCAGGCATCCTTCAGTTACCATGTTTTAAAGCGCAAGTCACAGATTTTGCAGACCAGTCTATGAGCATTGAGCAAGAACGATGGGTTATGCCAGAATCTACCTAAAACCCCACGGTACTCCTCGTTGGTGATCGGCGGGTCAACGGGGTCGTGTTAGCATCTGGTGTGGAGTACAACTCACTGCTTCGCCTTCCACCTTGGTCCCATTAAGCATCTGGATACTGCTTCGACCTGCATTCCCAATGGACTCTGCTAGGAGATCGGCTCCACTTCCGGTGCCTTTTAGCTTGACCTCCAGGGGGGATAAACAAGAATCTGCAGTAACTTGTTATTTTATAAATCCTAGTACACATTCTATTATTGTAGATTCTAACGCTAATTAAACTAACTTTAAGTTAAACTGAAACTTAATCAATGAATCCTAACAATCATCTTTGGTGCAAGTCACCCTAATACTTTCACGAAATGAGAATCAATTCGTCGTATAATCGATATTGTCACGAGAACGGTGTAATATTGTTGTATAAGCGTTAAGCATACAAATTGTTTATTAAAATTTAATGTGCAGCTTCTAATATATTTTATGGAGTCCATTAGCTGTGCCGCTATAATATAACTATACAAATTGGGAAAGCATAAAGTTGTAAAGGGATAAACTATTCAAACAGAATTGAATAGAAATTGTATGAGTTCTAGAAGTTTGTTCCTCCATTAGCATTACAAACTGATTTCGAATGGGCACCTTTTAAGATACCAACCGTAGTGTAGGTGCTGTTTGTGTGGCCTTACTTAGATTGTTTGGGTTCAATTCCCTACCATACATTAAAAGAAGTTCCTATGAACTGAGTCAAATAATTGCTGTGTAGCCACTTTTGATTTGATTTTATTTATCACATTCTAGAAACAATAGATTTGTTAATGGGATGGAGAATTTGATGGGACATGTAGGTTGGGAATGGAGATCAGAGATGAAAGAACATCGTAATGGATAAGAAGAATTTGAAAAGAAGAATTTCAGGAATTGAGAAAGAGGAAAGGCTGGAAAAAAGAGTAGTTGAAAATAAGGATACACGGCGAGTCAAATTAGGTCGATTTAGGTCATCAGGCTATTTTTATACCCAATAAAATAATAATATATTTCTTAACCCATGTACTAATGGGTTTTATAATTGAAAACGTATCTACATAATCCGACAAATCCATCTAAATAAATCAACAGAACTGGTCACTCGTTAGGTATATAGCCTCGCAAATACTAAAAAGGCTAGAAAAGGGAGACCTTGGTCTTCCTTTAAGTACCCTGGGACAGTAACACGGTTTCAGTAGCTCTAAGGCAACCCGTGAAGAAAGGAAAACTTTCTTAACGTGTTTTAGGTTACGATTAATTTTATTTAAGTTCACTTCATATTCCAAAGCCACTGCTGACTGATTTTACAGCAATAAATTCATATAAGATCGATGAAGAGTTTAATATTTATGGTTATGTTTTGAATTTTACGAATTATCTGTCTGAACTGCAGGCATATAAATCTTCATAAACAAATATATACATACACGTTGAAACAATCAAAGTACCGTTCTTCGTGGATCGAGAAGGGCGCTTGCCGCATCAAATGGTGAATCATTTGCATAAAAATTGAGATCGGAATTTTAACGAGCTTCACAATAAAAGCAAATTAAATAAGGTTGGTATGAGTATTATAACCTCCTGAATATCATGATAAAGCTAAAGGTAAAAAACAAATTACTGGTGAATTTAAAAGATACTTTGTTTGTACCTAAGTGATTAAAATTTGCTAATCTAAGCTATTTTAAACTTACTATAATAATATTTTTATAAGCGTGTGAAAATTTGTATTTTAGACTAAATAATTTGAACTGACTGATTGACTAAATAGGTACTTATAGATTTACGTAGACAAACGCAATTACTATTAAAAGTTCGATTCGAATAAGGTGTTAAAATTATTTTTAACGTAATTGTAAAAAATATAATTAAGTTAATAAAAATAACAAAGTATTTTATTATCTGAAAAAAAAATGTTATCTACTATCTCAGATATAAAAAAAATATTTCTCTAAATTTTCAATTCGAATGCATCAATTTCTGAAAATAACTTAGCCACGCTGCTAATATGCATAAGTGGTTAAGTGAATTTTATTCCATGAAGTTTGACCCAAATACTAAAGCGGGAATGATGTGTTGAATAAACTATATTATTGAAATGTGAATTATAATTTCAATTGCATTTAAACTTATTGTCTCGAATGAATTTTGTCTCAATTTTATACCATTTATAATTTATTACGAATTGCTGCGAAAATAAAAGCCATGTATATTTAATTACTGAAATATCTGGAAAAAATTAAAGAATAAAATTAATAATTGCTTAATATAAGTTATGTCAAATTCTACGCAGACTTTTAATTAAAATTGGTAATGTTTAAGAAGTATCCAAAATACCAACTCAATTTTCCATTATTAGCAGTCAAGTCAAGGAAACAATGTTGCTGACAAAACCGAAGCTACAAAATTCGCCAATCAAGAAAATTTAATTACCGCTAAACGTGGGGTGATGTTTACACAGTGGATATCTAAAAGTAAAATCTATAAATGCGATATTATTAAATTAATCAAAGTAAATAACTTAGAATAGCTAGAGGATTAATTATACTGGCATTAAGAATTAAAAGAATGTACTGTCGATATCAAAGCAAAACTAACAGAATGTAAGATTTTCATTTTTGGTAATACACACTCTGTGTCTACCTAATACGGTTCAAAAGATACAACCCTGATACAGCGGTGCCTTAGTAATAGGGTTTCCATTGTCACCCTTTGGGTACGGAACCCTAAAAACTATAAACTCTCACTATATCAGCATTAAATCTAAATGTGTAACCCAATTAAAATAAAACGACAATACAGAGCTTCGTTTCGAGAGCCCATCACATTGAATTGAAAGGGCCTTGGACAATGTTGACAGTTGTCCAATATAATTGAACGTAGAACAATTAGCTGGCGAGTGGTTAATATCCGCGTTGCTGTCAATCGAACATTCGATTGGAACCGTCGCTGTGTCGAGAATTAATCGAATCCCTTTCCTCTACAGAATCTATATCGAATAGAATTAATTGAGAAACGCTAAGCTAATATTATTAACGCGCCAATATGTAATAGGCGGAAACATCCATCTAAATTATTACACAAATTAACCTTGTTTTCAAATATAACACAGTGAATTATTATTAAGTATTAATTTACTTAGGGTTTGTTTTAGAATTAGAATCAGAATCAGAATAAAAATAACAGATATTTACGTCTGTTAAAGAAGCGACACATGTAGGTTAGGCTTGCCACCTGTTCTGTTCAATATGGACAACTGGCAAAAAGTGGACACTGTTACTGGTGTCTCTGGCCACACCGCAAGGTATAAAGTGTTTGTTTCAGAATTATCTAAATTAATTTTCAGCTATGATTTGCAACAAACCTGTCAAATGAGTTTGTTTCACAATCGCAGGATGGAGTTATAATATGCTTATTAAACTAACAGTTACTTTATTGTTATTTGGTTAGATTAGATAATTAATTGCACACTTTAGTGAAACAGTCCCTTTTAACCAAGTTTAGCAAGTGCTTTGTTCATAAATATTTTATTTCTTTTTTACAACTTCGTAAGCTCAACTAACCTCAAACTAATTTAGTCTTATGCTTCCGGCAACAGGTGAAGGTTAGGTATTTAATGGGTTCTAGGAATTTATCAGTTTTAGATGCTTTATGTATAGTAGAGAATTTCAACTTTGCAATCAGCTTAATAAATGAACTATTAACCATGAAAATTAGTTCTTCCGTTAATCAATCTATAGGTACAATATTAAAACTTTTACCCCAAATTCCCAACTATACCTAGTAGGCAGAGACTATAGAGCACAAACTATAGTTTGGTCTCCTTTATATTCATCACACCTTTCATTCGATTCGATTACGACGTTCAGTCAGAATTTTCCAATTGTTAAAATAAAAGTTTGGTTTTTACAGAAACACGTACTTACCTCATACTTAAAAGTTTGAATAAACTATCATGTTTTATAAAGAACAGAGCAAAGCCGCAGGGAAAAGGTAAAGTCACAAAAAGTAATAACTAACCAGTTATCTCGGAAGAGTTTTAACTTATGCGATTTTTCATAACTTAGAGTTGGAGATTTTTCTTCTTGTACTGACCCGTTTGAAACTTGCACGTAGCGAGCGTTTGTAAAAAACCCTTTTCCATTTAATTTTATGGCGGGGCTCGTGCAAAATGTTCGCTCTCACATCCTTGGTTGTCTTTTATTGTTTGGATTTTTTCACAACTCGACAGTATTCACGGACTGGTAAAAAAGAGAGGAATTCATTGTTAACGTTTTGTCCGTGGCGTGTGACAGGAGTAGCAGGCAGTTCGGAATTTGATGGTAGCTGCATGATATCTGTCGCTATTATAGTCTTTGTAGTGGCAATTTACACCGCTATTTGCTTCTACGATATTACAATTGAGAAGGATTTTGTGGAACATGCCTATAAGATTTCTGACGATGTCATGCTTTTATAGGTCTTATACCTCTTATATACTCTTATAGACTTCTCATAAATGCTCTTTTAAGTTAATTCTTCTGAAGATATTAGATACTTACAAGCTTTCTGCCCTGCTTCACCTGTTAAACTTTTATATCCGTTGTTCATCCGATCCCGTTAACACAGCCATATAATATGAGCCAAATTTGTTTCAAACCCTCGACGCAGAGGATGTTATTTGTTTAATTAAATTAATATGTGTGTCTGTCTGCGGCAACGTAGCTCCCAAACGGATGAACCAATTTTGATTTAGTTTTTTTGTTTGAAAGGAGACTTGATCGAGAGTGTCTTCAGCTCTTTTCTAGTCGTTGAAGGGATTACAGATCTAATCGATTCGAAATTTAGTATCCTGTGACTTCAATTATATTACAATATGGTAACCTTGACCTGATGCTGCTGCATCACCTTGAAGCAGCCAGATACCCAACTCTTCACTAACTCGAGGGTTTTTAAATATTTTTTAATTTGTCTTTGATTCGAGCTGTAATGTATAAAATCCGTTATGGTGCGTTTTAATATAGGCGCGACTCGCTAAATGCATACCTACATTGTCATAGTGTCTAATAAGGGCATTGGGCGCACCGCAAGTGTAACTAGACGCTGAATTAGTGCGTTTTAGAAAATGAATAAATTTAAATAATAATTTGGCCACGCTGCTAAGTATATAATAACCGTCATTGTATTTTCGAAATTATTAAATTTTGTATCGTAATTTGATACTTATTTTTCTTCTACTTCAGCTTGTTGGTCCAATGCTGGGTGAAGGTCTTCACAGAATTGCGCCACTTCATCCTATCCTCCGCAGTTCTCCTCCACGCTCTACCCTCTCTCTTCACGATGTCGTCACTCCATCTCTCTGGTGGTTTGCCAACACTTCTACTGCCCATTCTAGGTCTCCACTCAGTAATTTTATACAAATAGACAAACTACAAAACCGATATATAACTGCAGTTAAATACAGAGAACGGTTAATCATAAGTACAGATCAGTCAGTAAATCAAACATCGTACCCCACTATTTCATACAAGCACAACATCTCAAAGACAAATTATGCATTTTATCGTTCTTATGCAAACGGTCCCAGTGTGCTGGCAAAATTACTGGTCGTCTCGGGTGACTTATTGAAGCAAACATCGATTAGTGGGATCGTTGCGCCGCGTGGAAATTACAGCAATGCAGCAGGAGTCGTGCGTGGACCACCTACGGGTATTTTACTGTTTGTGTCAATAAAGGTCTTATAAATAAAATATTGTTTACCGCGTTCCATACAAACGTAGAAAATGTTTTACTACTTACTACCCCTAAATATTATCTTATTTTAACAAAATTTTAGTATGTTAAACATAGTGAAAAACTAAGATCAAAAGTTAGACTCCTTAAATTATGTAAATGGGCGCGGTAGCTGCGCGGTAAACATCCTCGATAGCGTAATTGGTAGAGCTTGGACTTGAAACTGGTATCACGGTCTTCACCTTGGGGTGTGGCCAGAGACACTAGTAACAGTGTCCACGTTTTGCCAGTTGTCCATATTGCACTAGCAAGTCTGTTGCTGCACTTTATGAACCTAGATGTGTTACTTCTTTTAATAGAATATTATTAACTTTATTAGAGAAGCATGCGGAGTGAAAGATGATGTTGTGACTAAAATGATAGAAAAGTAGTTAACGCTGGTTTGGACACGGTGAAAGAATAAAGGATGAAAGATTGACTAAAAAGGGTTTATATGGCTGAAGTGAAAGGAAATGCTGGGAGAGGACGACCTAGGTGTACTTTTATTGAACATTATAATAAATGTATTGATCGATGGCAATATTAAAAGTACACCCAATCGCCGAGTAGGTATGAAAGGTATGATTATTATAAAAGAAGCGAAATAGGTATGTCAGGACCGTAGCAAATGGCATTCGATTGTCTCTGCCTACCCCTCTTGGGATAAAAGGCGTGATGATAAATAGATAGATAGATAGATATTAACTTTTTTCATCACTTTAACCATTCAGGGAAGTACCTACCTAACCAGTGTTTTGGCAACCATGCCATAGAACATGCATTAAAGTGTTGCTCATATAACTAGAGGTAATAATAGAAAATTATTTTATTGTATACTTACTCAATATGTTCATGCATGAATGGAAAAATAACTCAACAAAAAATCTGAAATACCTACAATGATATTTCATGATGTTAAAGTTAATTATCGAATATTCTTAGTTAAAAACTAATGAATAACAAGATTCTTGCAATGCAAAACCTATAAAGATCCCAGACCACCTAGTCGGCCTTACTTCCTTAGGTCTAAGTAATCTGCAATTACTAGTGTTTGTACGGAAAGGACATTGCTTGCCTATAATCTACCGCAATAAATTTTATTAGTTGCAAATTTGAATCGTCCATCCATAACCCAAGGTTTAAACTTTACCTATTTGAATATCTTGGATACCTTTTTCAAATGACTTAGGTCGAGACTGGTTTCCAGTATTACCTATTTGTTTTACTATTTAAATTGTAAAACATATATTAATTTACTTACGACGCTGAATTCTCAATCCGGCTTCAAGGAGCTTAAGTTAGTTGGGTATAGACAGGAAAATATTTTGGAGAATTGGAGAACTTGACTGATTTGAGATTAATGGCTCGATATGGGTGCTTGACAGGCATCTCAGGAGAGCTTGACGCGGAATCTACATATTATACTGATACGAGTTTTCACGAGTTAGTTCCATTTTTAACCGACTTCCAAAAAAAGAAGGAGAAGGTTCTCAATTCGGACCGTATTTTTATTTATGTATGTACATCGATAACTCCGCCAATTGTGAACCGATTTTGATGGTTTCTTTTTTAATCGACAGATAATTCTTCCGGATTGGTCCCATTTTTATCTCATAAAAATTGGTTCATTACTTTTTCAGAAATTTTGAAAAAACTGACTTTATAAGTACATTTTTCTTGATATCTCGATAAAATATGTACCGTTTTTGACAACTTATTTTTTTCAAGACATAATAATTTCTTGACATTATCTCACAGACATATGACGAAAATCGGTTCAGTAGTTTTTCAGAAATTCAGTAATTAATTTCTGTTTTCGGCTGAAATTATGTATCAGAAAAAGCCTTAGCAACGGTTGCTATTGACACGAAGTTGTCAATTTTCGTGACGATGGTCTAGCGGTTAAATGTAATGGGCTGCATAGGATGCACAAGCACATTACATGGTTCAAATCACATCCACAGGGGTATTTTTTTTTAATTTACCATCAATATTTTTTTAGTTGCGTTATTATTTGTCTCTCAAGGCAGCAAAATCACTTAAAAGGGTAAAATAAACCTTTTAAAAAAAAGTGCACCGACTTCAAAAATTTGCACTGAAAAGTAAGAAATAATAAAAATTTCGTCGTAGAATTTGAAGACGGTTGGTGCCAAATTAGAAATAACTTAGTAGGTACCCAAATTCACTAATCTAGATAATTTATTAGGAACCTACGATCATCAGTACAAACATAATATATAATATTGAACAGATATTTATGTTCTTAGATATTTACTTAATTTTGTATCCTAATTTGGCACCAATCGTCTTCAAATTCTACGACGAAATTTTTATTATTTCTTACTTTTCAGTGCAAATTTTTGAAGTCGGTGCACTTTTTTTTAAAAGGTTTATCTCTATCAACATCTTTGTACTTGCAAAAAAACAATTGAAGTGCGTTCGCACGTCAAAACTTTTTTTTTAATCCAGGTAAGTAAAATACCATGGAGGTTACATAATTATCGCGACTAAACTTGTTATGTTGGAATTATGTTGGTCAATTCCGCATACATAAATATGCCTACCTACGTATATTGTGTCCATACTGTCTATTTTTTTTTTCGAAATCATCATAATTATTTACACATAACAATATAAAAACCTTAAAATTAATCTAAACATTAAACATACTTAACTAAATAAACCAGGTCCGCGTCGAATACTGGCTGCATCTGATTCGTTGAGCGAGGAAGGAGCCAGCCCTCTTGTACGAGGAGATGATAACTCATGGGGATATATCCTTAATAAACTTTTTGACATTTAAACCCCACGGGCCTAGAATTTCTACGTCATAATAATCATTTAGATAAAGAAGATTATAGACCAAGAAATTTTCAGATTTCTTACTCTGTGTAGGGTACATTGACTTCGATAATACGGTTTACGGTTACCTACCTATTGTGAAAAAATGAAGATGAGGTATATTTAGGCTTCTCTGACTAATGATGGCAGTTTATCCCACAGATCCCATTTTCAAAGGAAATAACAAAAGCCTTTTATTTTATCCAGATAGCATTCAGTGTTCGTACAAATACCTAACTTTACGATGCAAGCGATCGTGTGACCGATTTACAACAGGCATACAAACATTTATGTATCGAGATAATTTTATGATATCGAAACTTTATCTTGCCGTTGGTGTCAAACCAACTTGTTTTGCTCGTTTGAGTTTTATTTTAATTTCGATCAATTTGCAATAAATGGCAAAGTCCAGTTTCGAGAGAAGTTTCGAGCTTTAATTTACTTTTTTGGACATTCAATGTGCTTACTTTAAATAATTCGTAACCTAAGATTATGTATGAATTTGAAAAGATAGATGTGACAGGAGGTCGTTTATCTCTGTTTGGTTGTTTGTTCGCCCCAAAGGTGTGGGAAACGTACTGTACTTTTAAACAAATAAACATACTCAAGCTATGTCAAAATCGAATTTAGTTCATGTGACGGCTTTTTATAAAGAACTACCTTCAAATCATCTGGGAGAAAATAGGTAATGTTGTGGATTCTAATAGGAAAATAATTATATTTCTAATCGATTGCCTCGTTGAGCTGAGCGGACTGTTATATCTGGCGAGAAGCTGGCTGGTCTGCTCCCAATCACTAGCGCGCTCTCAAGACATACACGCGTACGTGTATGGAGTTACTCTTATTTGGCGTTTGAGTTGAGCGAGTTGAATGTGTGAGTTGCGTAAGTTGAATAGCCCCGTCAATTAACCGTCGATGTGATTTGAATTTGTTATCTTAGGTCAGTGGGTAAGGAAATTTGAGAGAGCGTGTTATGCGAGATAGTGTCGTTCGCCCTTTCCAGGTAGTAATAATAAAACAATGTCGAATTGATAAAATCATAATTATAAAATCAGAGACTTTTATAATTGTATTAAGAGACACTTTCAGCGATCATTTGGTATTTTACAGTCGGTATTTAAATGTCCTTTGTTTTAGTTAGAGTTTCAAAGATAATTAATTTAGATAATTTTAAAAACACTTTATTCGTAGTTAATCGATAGTAAATAATATAAAATGAACGCAGATTCGCAAAGAATAACCTACTAATAAAATATTCTCTCAGAGACAATTACAGTATATCTACAAAAAGTCCACGTTATGGTCACTTAATCATTGCCAGGCAAAAGCTGCATACCGGACCGTATTAAAATAAAAAGTTAATTACGTCGGGAACCGGGACATTAGACAGGTAAACAAGTTGGAACACCCGCGTAGTTTCTTGCGTGCCATGCCATGCCCTTTAATATGTATACTTTATTTTACAATGTATTAAACACATTCAATATTGACACATTCACGCATCGGTGCAGTGAAACACATTTTTATTTGCTTTCGTTTACAATTTATTTGTCTTTATTATACGACTTGTCCCGGATTCGACCATTGGTCAGATAAAATTTATTTACAAATAAATACTTTCCGCCTCCGGCTTCGCCCGTGAATATTATCAATCAAAATTAAATATAGCCTATGGATATCGTAGCTTTCTATTCGTGAAATATTTACAGAACCCTTTGAAAGATTACCCTTTACATCCAAACTTTACCTCTTTTATATTAGTATAGACGAGCCTTTGAGTATATACCAAAAGAGACGTGTAGCGTGTAAATCACCGAACAGAGGGGGGGGGGGAGGTAAACGTCTAGTACTAGCCCCTCTACCACTAAATTTTTCTGTCGTTTTATTGTCGCAACGGATTTTACGTTATATGATGATTATGTTAAAATACAAACATAATAATTATAATTAATGATTGGAAACACTATGTTTCCGCAAGTTTGAGGTCCTAGATCGCCTTTCCCATTTAAACCATCACAATTAACTATTTTCCTAGAGCTCTGTCTCGCGACACAAAACGATACCAACGAAATCTAAGGTAACTTATTACTGCGCACCTGGTCAGTTTAACTGCTCAAAGAGCAAAAAATTGGCGAAAGGGGGAGCCCGTCTATGGCCCCTCCATAGGCTTAGTACTCTATGAGACAGCAAATGACTTTATGACGAAACATAATTATTGACTGGTACCTATGTCTGTATATGTCCAGATTTGACTTAGAAACTGCTTAACACATTGTGATGGGTAAGTATTTAAATTTAGTATCTGCTCTTTAGTTCATCTGCAAGGTTTTGAAGATATACTATAATTTGTATAATCGATGCATCTGGTGATCGCAGATCTAAGGCCTTTTATATAAGACGGGTTGCGCTAGAAATTCAAAGGGGTAACGCAATTAGTGTTCTCGGCACTCTAGGCCAGTCGTCGGAGTTCCTAAAACAAATATTCTATTTTCTAATTTTAGCGTGTGTAGGTGTAGGTAGGTAACCACTTTTATTTTTTTATAGATATTAATATTAGATATACTTGTAATAATTTATAAATTATTTAAAAATAAATTTCTATCACATAAGAAATAATTTTCCAAATTATATGTTTTTAGGTTAGGCGTTGTTATATCAGTTACTAGAGACCAGAGTTTATTACAGCTTTGCTTTTAGGTTATTCTGTATAAAAAGTTGTAAAATTAAAGCCTAATTTGCTATTGTTCACAAAAACAATAGGAGTAATAATAACATAGTCCATTATAAAGTTGTTACAAGTAAATATATCGTAATTTAAACGGTTTTTGTTGCAATTGAAACCTAAGTCCTGGGTTCAATTTTGCTTAGCTTTTTGCTATACAGTACCTCTTCGGAAAATAACAGCTTTGTAAGAAGTGATAACCACCTGTTCTGTTTAATATTGTGTATGTCGTGTTATAGAGAAATATAATATCCTGATTATTTTACATTAAGATTTGAACTGAAGCTCGGAAAACCCAACTCTTAATATTTCTTCAAAATCATTTCATATCAGGCGATGGCAATTAACACATGGGCATTTAGAACCCTAGAATCTCCTTTTAAAATATTCTTCATTCAAGGCTGTATCCAGGAATTTATTGGGGGGGGGTTAATTGCCTACGACTTCGCATGTAAACTGATTACAATTCGGATAGATATAGAATAGGCGTTGCCTATTATATGCTTAAACATGCACAGTTATGGACCATGGTGGGGTGGACCTAAAAATGTGTAGGTACAGTAGTGAAATATTTTTGAAATTGGTTCAGTAGTTCTATAAGCGATTATACCAAACTAAATCTTTAAACCTGTAATATGTAACACTTTTTGATGTGAAACATCTAATGCGGGGCGGGTCAGACCGGCTGCCTCGGCGATCTCCCCTCTCTTTCACCGCACTGAGCTAGTATATCTATGGCGTATGCAGTGTTCATAACTTTTGATTATGCCATATCCTTTCACGCATATTTTCTATGCAAAATAGTTTTGATGTTTCACATCTGCTAGGCGTCCCGCGACGGCTCACTTTTTTTTATAACATTGACCTGCTGAATAAATTATTTTCACAACTGAAAAATAATTGACCTTAAAATTACTGTAGACTGTAGATGACCTCCTCCATCAGCATCACCATCACGGATGTCTTACATAACATTTGAGAACCGTACGTTACCTAGGTAAAGACATAATCCAAATCCTAATATCCTATTCCAATTCTATCCATTTTATCTATCCTACCTATCTATACTAATATTAAAGTTTGGATGTAGGAAGTAATCTCTTCAACAACTGAACAGATTCTATGAATTCTTTCACGAGTAATATAGGCTATGTTTTATTTATATTATAAATGCGAAAGTCATGTGTTTGTTTGTTGGCCCTTCTTTCACGCCACAACAGAGCAACGGATTGACGTGTGATTTTTTGCACAGATATAGCTGGAGGGCGGAGAGTGACATAGGCTACCTTTTATCCCGGAAATGCTTCTGATTATTTTTTTATGACACATTTCATAAAATTCAATAGCTAGTCACCTTATTTTTGCCAATAGTACCTAAATTCTCAATTCGGTTTCAGTATTTGACAGTCTCGATCTCTTAATCCAGACGGTACCTCATCTGCCCTAACTGTATGCTGCCTGCCAAAGCTAAAGGTGCCCACTCAATCGTCCAATCGCCGGCGCGCCGCCATACGGTCCACCGAAATCGACCACAGACTCGTCTAATTCTTATCCCGCGGCCCACCATCCGTTTTCAAATCGTTGATTTCGATGACCGGAACGATCTGTCACACAACACACGCATTCACACGCCTTTGTTTAGTCGAATCTTGTGTGTCTGTGTGGGTGAGTGAATTGCATGTGCTCTAGATCGTATGATTTAGATTGCTAATGTGTGGCCTGTCTTCAATCTCGATCATACGGCGGCCAGACCGAAAATTTTCTGTGAGATAACGGACCAGTGCGTGGGCTATATACTTAAGACCTTCATCCTTAAATATGATATCGCTTCACAAAAGTTTAATTTTATTAGCATTTGATATATCTTTTTAAATACAGCGCTCTCGCATTCCCAAGAGGTTCTTGTAATCGTGAAGATTTATATGGCTAGTCTCTGAAAAATGGTCGAAGGTGTGTTATAAAGCAGCCACGGTGAAGCGTCATTTCTCATCTCAGAATATAATTATTTGCCCACATAGAAACGAGGAGAGAATTATTGGCAATATTAATTTTAAACGTGTTTTACTGCTGCATGCTCGTACTTCTATGGATCAGTTAAATAATTAGATATTTTGAAGCATGAAATTGTTAAGCCTCACTCTTATTTCAAAGAAGCATACTTTCTGCAAGCCATATTCATTTTCATCCCCTATACAAAAATTACATGTAAAAAAGCACTTTCAGTTTTTCCCGAATTTTCCAATTGTCGGGGAAACTTTTACAACTTTTCTTTACCTAAAAATATTATTCAGAGTTTTATAAACATTTAAAAAAATAGGCAAATCGGCCTCAAGTGATGCGCTACCAACGAAAAGCATTTAATTTTAGCCTTACAAATCACATCGGCTAAAAGAGGGAGACTTGGTCTTGCGCTGAGTACCCTGGGACTGTAACACGGTTTCGGGAGCTGTGAGGCAACCCGAGAATTAAGAAAAGCATTATTTTTTTTCATTTATATGCAATGATTTTCTATTATCTATCTATCTATTATTCTGCATCATTTAGGTCTGTATTTCTGATAAATAAAATACTATTATAATTTTGTATAGATTTATTTAGACTTGATGGTCATAAAATTATGAACTGCATTGAAAACAAATATACAAATATGAAATATCCACATTGAAAAAACATCGCTACAAAAAGTACATTAATTACGGTAAATATATAGCTGCTAAAAGAACGGATTACTTAAACATTTATCACAAGTCTTAAAACGAATTCATTTTATTGTATTAATTTCTACCTGAGCTTTTAGAACTTAAAGTCAGTTATTAAATAAATTACTTTAACATTTATAATAAAGAATTATTATATAGATTTACAAGTACCAAAGAAATATATTGCTATCTACAATATACATATAACAAACATTTATCTATTTACATTGAAGAAATTCAGACTAGTTCACGATCGATAATGTGCTTCGTACAGATTATATTTTTTACAAAATTTACAATTTAGAACACTGCTGGCAGTCGGTAGTGTTCGCGAATAAAGGACGTTGTGTATGTCGAATTCTTACTCGGAAGATCTGAGAGAAATTTATAATTTCAGACTCTTTTCGGGTACTACACGCTAAAGATATCCTGTACATGCGGTGTGCCGCATAAAGCTCTCTTACAAAATTACAAAATCTCAACATATAATAAGAATTATTCTATCTAGCTTTTTACAGTTATTGCTATCGAATATCGCGCTTTGAACGCTTCACTCTCTCCACATAATATCTAACTTAAATAATGCAACGAAAACTATGAATGAGTCACTATGTCATGACTTGATATGCATTGTTTAATGTAGGTATTTACTCAAATGTGAAAATTACAATATGCACTTTATACAAGGTAAAGAAATTCAAAATATCAATAAATGATACTATAAACATTTGATGAAAAACACATCAGTATTATTGCTCATAAGAATACAATTAGCTAAGAAGCACTTCACTTAAATCCTTCCCACCCTATAATACAATAACAGGTATGGTATACGACACTTGGATATACTATGAAAAGTTTTACTTCCTAGAGTACCTAAAAATATCTGAATATAAACAGATAGAGATGTTGAAATGTTGGACACCAGATTATGCACAGGAAGACAATACTATAAAATTCTGTTCTAAATATTAGAATGGCTAAAATCTATTAATAAAAGTTTTCCAAACTGTACTAAGTTATTACTCTTCTAAATCGGGTTTTACCTCGACATGCTCGCGCTCCGCATCTTGTAAGGCGGTTGCGGGTTGAGAAGCGAGTGCGGGCGACGTGCGGTCAAAAAGTCCGCGCGCCCGCGACGTCGCCTAGGCCAACGCGGGCGCGGCGGACCGAGCTCAGAGCCGGTGTGGATGAGCGGAGCTTAGGGACGAACTACTCACTCCAGAATCGCTGCTCTTCTCAGAAGCGCAGGGTTCGCCTCCAGCTACGAATTTTACGACGTTCAGTCGGTGGTCGGATTCGCAGATGTCATCTCGAGAACCGCCTGGTAAGCCGACCCTGGCTCTCTCCACCGCGACTCCTGGGTAGCGCTCGATTCTATCACAATCAGCATCATCAGGAGGCCGGCGACGGACTGTTCGTTTAGGTGGTGCCGCCGGTTCTGGTGGTCTGTGAGAAGGTTCATCAGGCCGATGGACGAGTGGTGATGTACGAACTCTGACACCTCCTACACCGACGCTCGCCTCGTAACAGCCGGAGTCGCGAGGGAATTGTCGCCTGCCGAACGGAGAATCGCCTCCTTCGGAGCTGGACCCGCCGCCTTCGACCTCACCGTCTACTTCGCCACCTGACAGACATATTTCTTAAAGTTTACATTTAGAAGATTCCCTACACGTTTAGAAATCCTAATATGTAGCATGGGTCATATAATGTACGGTTTAACTGTAATGATATGTACAAGTAATCTAAATTAAACGTTCCGCTACGGCTATTATTATTTAATATTATGTTGTATATAGTAATAATGTTATACTATCTAATATTATAAATGCGAAAGTGTGTTTGTTTGTCCTTCTTTCACATCAAAACAGCGCAACAGTTCAACGTGTTTTTTTTCTCGCTGGAAGGCCAAGGAGTGACTTAGGCCAGAAGCCTCCGGGATAATTTTTACTGTCACATTTCAAATATTTCCACGGGCGAAGCTGGGACGGAAATATAGTATCTTTATATAGGATAGGGTATATAAAATGACGGTATATTTTAAAGTGTATAGAAATTAGTAAATTAATACTAACATTCCAGTTGATGCAGCAGTTGTACAGCGGCAAGGATCCTGGTACGATGCTCAGGAGTCATAATTCCCAAATAGTCCAAATCTGATGGTTCGATCTCTTTGAATAATTCAATATCCTCATAACCGTTTCTGGCAAATGCTATAGTGTATTCGGGCAAATCTATTCGACGTAATAGCTCTTCAACACTTCTCGGTCGCGTTTCCCAAAGACGCTCTCTGCTCTTATGCCACTTAGCAGCGCTTCTTGCTCTCATGCCATCTCTGTCAGAAAGGACTTCGACATTGGCAAATTTGAAAATTCCAACTTTGTTATTCAAGATGCCTCGCCAAATTCCAGATGCATTCATATAGATAACATCAATAATGTCCCCTTTCTGTTAAAGAAAGAAATATATAAATATATGAAGCAGTTAAATAAGTATTTTATGATAATTGTGATGAAAAAAGTGAACGTACCTTATATCTAAGGGCGTCTTTGTCGTAAATATTAGGCGTGTGATCTACAAGTGCTCGAGCACGACACAGTAATTGTGGAGCAAGCATATTGCGTCCAGCGGGACTCAGTTCTATGTTCTCTTCAGCCGAAAGCGATGAATGATTACTACCGGCGCGAACCAAGGCTTGTGTGCCTGCAACGTTCAAACAATTAGCTCAAAGCACATACGTGCACATTCATTTATAAACATAACACATTTTAACATTACAATAGATTCATATTACTTTGTTCAGCTTACATTTTATAGAAATTAATTAATATGTTCTTTTACCATAATATTATTAGGCTTCAAAACACAATATTCAAACTAATATTTACTAAAAAAAGTTTGTAATAATTGTGTAGTCACTACATTGGCACAAACTTTTATTATTCGGTTGTGTTTATAATGCTTTATGAATTAAAAGTTATAAGGGAGGAAAAGTTAGTACGATGCTTCTGAACGCCTGTGTAAATTGAAATATAGTGAAATCCTTTACATACATTATATACAACAATTAAAGCGTGTATAAAGTTGTGTAAAGCGTTCAGAAACTTATATGAGTTGTGTTACTAAAGAAAAGACAAAGTTATGTACAAAATATTATATTAATGTGGACAAAAGCTCAATAAATCGACTCACTACTGCCAGATCCGCTAGGTAGACTTTCAAATGAACTATTGGAACAAGGAAACGCTTGATCTGCATTTGTTCGTCTGTCACAATCTTCAGGGCCCCTCTCTTGTCTTAACCGTGATATTTTTCTTTGGACGTCTTGTCTTAAACCTCTAACTTTGCCAACCAAATTGGATACACCATCTATCTCTTCAGCAGACTAAAACAATAAATGTTTATTATATTTTTGCTCACTCTGATATTTTTATAATTATGTAATTAGAAGTTGAAAACAATAGTACCTTATGGACAGTAGCTATATGTTGAGAATCGGTTTCGCTTTCTTGATCTTCGTAATCGGAGCTAGCTGGTGATAATGGATCTGCACCTATCCGATATCCCGACATCTGACGGTATCCTCTATGACAGTCGACTGATCGATTTGACTCTAATGAAATTCCGCTTAATCTGGACCCTATGGATTGAATATCTGATGCCGCATAATCTCCACTCTCTCTATCCCTAGGATTTCTTAACGGAATAACGGTGGTCGGGTACGGTCCACTTTGCGGAATTATAAGACCTCTTCTTGGTGTTCTTGCTAATGAAATATCTCCAGCACTTCGTAAAGATATAACGCCCTCTCCTCTTGGTTCATTCCGTAGATTTAAGGTGAAGCAAACTCTTCCGTTTTGGAATGAGGCCGCTGGTCCACCTCCAGCTATTAAAAAATCTTCTGGATCGCTTTCGTAAGGTGGCTCGTCATACCAATGACCACATGCCGCTAGACCTCTAGCTTCATCTTCAAACATGTAAGTGTCGTCTGCAAAGAAATCCTTCATTGAATGTTTTTGAGATAATGATGGTGAGTTGTGCAAAGTAAAATAGGTAGCCACTTGAAATGCAAAAGTATAAATTTACCGTAAAATGTGATTATCCTTAAATGTGTTACATAAAAATTCTTCATTGACACTGCAAGACTCCAATGACACAAGACAAAATCCGTTGCAAATGTAAGCCGTGTACGACTGATGAATGGAAAGCCGTGCGTGAATTGATGCAAATAATTTTGTAACTACATGCAAATAAAATGTTCGCGACATGTCAATTACAACTTCGAGTCGCTTAAATCCTTTTATTATGGCCCCGAGACTACAGTACGTAGCTGGGGTTTAGAACATATTATTAAAGTAATAATAACCCATTTTGAACGTTATATTACCAATATTTTTGTAAAAAAAAAAGCACATCCAAAGCGATCCGTCACTTAAAAGCTTTTAAATGAAACTTGACGTGAAAAATAATTCATAATAAGTTAATTCACGTAAAATCCATGCGGTAACTGATTTCTTTAAAAGAGATGTAATGAAAAGGTAAAATGATTGAGAGATTTTATTTTATTTTACTAAAAAAATTTTAGGTTTTTCCTTTTAGCTTTTCAATCCATATCAATAATATTAAAATAAACAAAATCATTATGGAAACGATATTGCTCAAATATGTATGTTATAAACAACAACAAGAATAATTACAATTATTGAACTGATGACAAAATTTGTTGTTGTGGCGACTTAACATAATATTTGAACATAATGTTTCCTTTTAGTTCTCAGAAATAGCAATTACCTCCAAATGGTCCTCGAACGCCATCTCTTCCCATATTCATTAATCCATGCCTAATATCCCTTAATATCTGAAAAGATACATTTGACTTTAAACCTTGAAATGAATATGAAGCTCCCAATAACGTAATAAAACAAAAACAAATTGCAATGAAGTTCGGAGATAAGTATAAATCTAACCTCTGAATAAACGTAAGAAAAAAGGTAATTTAGAATGAAATAGGGGATGTTCGTTGATTCTCCATAATCTTCGTATGAAAACATAAAAATATGTTATTATTTATGGGCTTAGAGGTAAACTGGAAATAACTGCAAGACTCAAAGGATTTCGAAGTCTGATAAAAAAGTTTAAGGTAAAATGTTGGCCTATTTAGTCCCCTGTAGGTGGCTCGAAGGGAAACGTTATTATATAGTTACAAATAGTCCAAAGAAGGGCAATAAAGCGGCCACTTTCACGTTAGTAGGAAAATATCTAACATTAACTTAATTTATGCACACTTTTTACTTCTTTATTTATACGGAGAAATACAACGAAGGAATTTTGGTGTTTCTTGTGTTTATTATGAAAATGTTTTGAACATAAACAGTTTTTAAAATATTTTATACACGTAGTTACATATCATGGTGAGGATGAAGAGGATATAACGCGCTGGTGTCATGATGCCGCTACAAAATTGGGGATGGAATTGTATCAGGAAGACGTACAATCGTAAATCTACCCTCTCGATGAGGCTTATATCCTGAAATAGACTATGAAAGGTTGACGGAGAAAATATCAGAATAAATACTAAACTTATCAGCGGCATCGATGATATAGACCTTTTAAGATACATATAGTTCAAGTAATAAAATCAATCCAATATTGTAAGTAGATCTATCGGTGATTCCGTCAAAGAAATCGTCCGTGTGATTTGGCGTAAACCGAAACTGGGTTACGTAAAATAGGCTCGTAAAATTTCAATGTTCGATATTCGTCTTCCAAAATAGGCATCGCTATAGTTTTACGAGCGGGCGAAATGTGCTGAACAAGGGGCAGGGTGAACGCACTGGCTTCCGAAGTTTGCCGGGAAGCGATACAACTGCGTAATAGGCTTAACGTAAGATTAGGCTGCGATTAGCCAGCCTCTACTCACGCCGAGCATTCGCAAGATTACAACTTCGTGGAGTGCAGAGCCTTGAATACTCGCATCAGATTACGAATTTACGCCTTCTCTCTTAGGAGGAATTTTGGAGAGGTTGAGACCCTAGTCTGCGTATTTACGTGTGTTTTTTACAGATATTTTCTTACGCGCCCCTTACTCGTAGCCCTACTAGAAATAATGTGGGTATGTATATACTCAAATAGGCACTTTAGATCGTTGTTAGATACCTTCTATTGTTTAGATAAAATCCTATTACTGTAAATTTTTTGGTACAATATTCAGACAAGACTTGAGTTTTTTTTCTGTTTTTCTCAAAATTTCATAGTTTACTTATAAACTAAAAACTTAAATTGTATTAATTTATTTAAATTACCTCATCCTGCTCCCTTTGAATTTTATCCTTCTTCTTCATAGCTTCCTGAACTTTCAACTGTAACAAAAGATTAAGCTTTAAAAATAAAGAATATTTCCATTGCTCGAGTCGTAGAAATGCACCCACTAACTTTTCTTTTTTTTCTTCACATTTTTATAAAAGTAACTACAATAACATTTAGATTTTTGCTAAAAGTCCCTTTCAAATACGTCCGACGTCTATCAACAAGTACATTGTGCCTATAATATCGATAAGAATTATAAAAGTAAAGTTGCAGTTTCTCTAGCAAGGAAAAAAAATCGAAAAAAAAAAAAAGTTGATATACATTATAATAATACCTCGCAAATCAGTAAGTATAATATTTATAGTCAAAAACTTCCTACGAATTACTAAATCATGCATGTGGTAGATAATTTAGTTACCTACTTATTTAAAAATATTAATATCATAGATAAATGCAGATGTTTTTGTAATGAACATGCCTAATGAATATGATAATAAGTCCACCTACATTTTATCATAATTATCTAACTATAGTTTTGATCGTACATTCTCTGGTAATAAATAAATTATAGAGTTTAAAATAAACAAATATATCATGCATATTGACTGAAAAGTGCAAATCGATGTAGGATTTAAATTCAGAATATCGCAAACAAATTAACGTTTATATTCTAACTCTAAATACAATATTATAAAATTTAAGGTAATAATAGTCATGCCAATATTATGTATAGTAAATAACCTGTAAAATAAAAAACTAAATTTGTTTTTGTTGAACCTAACTTTTTGTCGTCATGGGTGAATAAATTTGATCGTGCCAAAAACCACCTCCAATTCATGAAACATGCCAATTAGATAATTTTGTGAAAATTTTTAAATTTTGATCACGTAGACACTTCTTAATATAAAATACTTATACTTATAATAATATTAGATGATAATGAATAATAATGTTAAGGGAAATCGTGTTTATTAAATACATAGTACTTACATGAATATAGGTACGTGTAATAATATTATGTATATGTAACCATAGATTTATTATAATGTATATTAATATTCTGTATACATTACTTGCGGTTTTATATTTATAAAGAAAACAAGTAGATAATAACAAATAAAATACACACATAAGTAATAGAAAAGCAAAAAATAATTATAACAGCAAGAAGTGTCTAGGTGTTTTCGCGCTCACCCTGTGAATGGTTTCTTCAAATGTGTTTGGCTGAGCGGCACTCATCTGTAAGAAGCGGAGACGATCGTAGTCCCGCGGATCGATCATGGACCTAAGGACCGTATCTGGTCCAGGACCTAGGCCGAGCCCGCTTTGTAGTACGCTGTCTGGTGTATCGACCTGCCGGAGATTTATGCATTCTTAAAGGGTTTCGAAGGCAACTTAGCCAACAGCCAGCCCATTAAGCCCGCTGGCTCGCTTGACCACTTTAAATTTTTTTCATGGTCATCTAAAAAAATCGACAAAATCTATCTGTGAGGAGATAGAATTCGTTCGGATGCTGTCGGTTGTATAGCTAGCTGCTCAAACCTATATAACATTTTGTGTTTGAATGAGAATCGCATTCATAACAATCAAGTGATAAAATTGATTTAATTTAAGTTAAACATGCCTAAAATCTCAGAACAGCTTCAAAACCAAGACCTTTACTGACATCTCAGACTAATTACTAAATAAACTTCTATCTCTACGACGACTGCGACTGACATTTAGTATGGTTTATGGTTGACATTCTATTGAGAATGATTTGAAATCTGAGTCAATGACTTCGCTTCGTTCATAGTCATAGTAGCTTACATTTTCAGTTGTTTATCTAGACGATTCAAAAGCAAAGCAAAATCAATGCGTGTTGAACGGGGTGAGACGGAAGGGTCTCGTCAGACCACGGACATACTGTATATAAAATGTGAACAAGTTCATTCATACTACTCAACTTAAACTAGGTACTTAGAGTTTTAAATACCAACAAATCATTACTCCTCACAGAAAGATAAGTTTTTTTATCGGTACGCATATTGACACCATGCTTTCCAACGAATATTTACGTGCCCAAAATAAGACGATAAATTAAGTAAATTGATATGTAATTAAAATAGAATAATGCTAACAATTATTTTGTGTAAAAGAGAGCAAACTGAGTCTCAACTCAAGTTAATATAAATTCCATTTATCTTGCTACTTAGATGCGCAAGGAACAGTTTCCAAATTTGATAATTTATGAAAAAAGTTCTCATTGGCTCTTCAGAAGAATAAAAAAGTTTTTTGATGAGAGGCTAGGGTAAAAAGTTTGGCTCAAATAAATTTTCTGCTTGTCTTTTATATTGTTGTTGAAGAATTACACGTGATTTAGATTCAATTTATAGTTATTGAGACATTTCTTAGTGAGGATAATTATCATATGAGTGTAATTGATTTTGAAAATAATTGTGGTATATAAGTAAATTTATATTGCAGCGTTTTAGAAGAGCATAATATAGGAAGCTGTATCGTGTAACCTCGCAATATCTGAAACCCCTCTAGTAAATTCTAAAGATGAAATCATTAATCATAATATCGACTACGCGATACGTCATCGTCTCACTCCGAAAGTAAATGGAAAAGTGAAGTTTTTTACAAGTCAATCAATATTTATAACTTTTCATCTTGTCATGCATATTCGCGATAAAGTAATTTAATTCATATTGAAATTTTGGTTAACATAAAACTAAAGAATACATTTCATAGTAAATTGGGTTTTTAATCCATGCACTATGTAAGTGACGTACTAAGTGGACGATGAATACGTACCAAAAACCAGAACAAACAATTCAAAACAACATACAATTTTCTACCAAAACTGACAAAACAAATAATTTATCATTCTCACTTAACTGTGTGTGTAGTATGGAAAAAGCTAAGGATATCTGCATCACAAAGAGGCGTTGTAGGAACGAATCAATTAATCATATGAGGCACAAAGCTCGCCCATTAACTTCGCACTTGATAAGGGAATAATGCGAATAGCCTACAATAGAGTGGCCATAATGCGCGACAACCCTCACTCCGTCCGGGGACGGAACCAAACCTGGCTCGAAACAAAATTTATAGCCATGTAAAATATCAAACTCAGTGGCCTCCCTGGAAACGACTCTCTCATTTATCTCCGAAGGCTCGCATTTTATATTGAAACGTGCCGAATTACGACCTTTGGATTACAAGATATATAAACGGGGAAAAATCGATGATTCACTTTCGGTAAGGAAATTCCTTGCTGAAATATTTTGTGTAGTTATAAATGAAAACTTAACTTTTTCAGAATTAAAGCGTCTTATGTTTTTAAAAGATAAACAAAACATATATCAATAAACTTCCTGTCTGAACAAAAAAAATTAAGTACTTAAGTAGTATCAAAGGTAATTATAACCGGTACCAACACGGTCTATGAAATCAATCTCATTTTGCAAAGGTCCTCATATACATACAATTAATATCATTCGTAACACAGGGTAGCTATTGTGTACACATTTAATGGCACAAACCAGTATTGCAATCGTTACAAATAGGAAGTTGTGAGCTTTTAGCAGCTTTCATTCAGATTGCGAGCTGCACGATACAGATTAGAGCCTCCCCCACTAATTTCGTTTATTCGTGTTGAGTTGACGTGTACAACAATAGGTAGCTCGATCTGATTATTTCTGTAACATTTATTTTCAATAAAATATGTTTATTTTCGTTTAAACCACTGTATTACTTAACTATATATATTTTTATATAATTATCCCCATAGTTCAAACTAGAACTCAACTCCAAAATTTCCGAGTCTCAAACCGTTCGCATTCCTTAGCAGAAATGGACACGGTTAAATAAATAGAAGGGCGATAGATAAATTCTCCAGTTGACCCAATATCTGAAAAAAGCAACTTCTGACACGGCTAATCCTAAGTGCAAGGAGCGCGATAAGGATTAGGCCCAGCGCCCTAATGGCCTTTATCCGGAGAGCTCAACAAACGGTCATAACTCAACGGGCGACGTCGCGGCTCAAGCCGACTTAACTTTGGCAGGCGTCATTTCTCAAAAGGCATGCGCTGACGTGCGCCCCGTATTCTGTACCAGTCAACATCCATAAATATATAGGCGGACGTGGAAAAATGTACCACTTAATTTTGACGCCTGCCAAACGCCTGGGCGTTATAGTTGCGAACCTTCTCCTCGGTATTCTGATAAACTGCTATTCCAAGATACAAAGGACATACTATCACTTTTCGTAAGAAGACAAGAATAAAATATTATGACAGTAAATATTGCTAATACTGATAAAGTGTGACAATTATTTTGCATTGCAATAGGACCGCATGACGAGTATAATACAAGATAGCCAAACGATGATGATATTCAGAAACTGTATAAAATAAATGCAGCGAGAATTCACTTATGAGTGCATGCAGTTGTCGCGACGCACACACTAATTGCGACGAGTGTATATCAAAGAAAGACCGGCGTCGTGCCGGATCTATATAATGGCGACCGCGGGGTGCTAAAGAGACTGCATGAAAAAATTGCCTCTGGCTGCGACGTAACCTCATGTGCTTTTCACTGAGAATTTGGTACCAAGACCTTAGCAAAGGGCAAATGGAAATTTTACATCCTGCGGGAAGCCGCCATGCGGGAAATCTCGGTAAAGCGTTGGGAAAAATTCAATGCATATTTTAATATGCAAAGAATATGAAATATTTAAAACACAGAATGTTTTTGATTTTAGGGAGAAAGAAGACTTATAGTTTCGAGATGAATGCTGGTGAAATAATTACAGATATGCCAACAATACTACACAATGATATAGATACGAAGTAATTCGTATATCCTATCCATACAAAGCAGGGATGCTCGATTTGTTAGAAGTAAAGTAAGATAAACCATAAAACCTTATGGATATCACATTAACATTCACTTAGAAATATTTCTTTACCGAAATAGACTATAAAAGAAATGGTACGAGAGTCATAAAACTGATGAACATTCATCGCAAAGTATCCCGAGATAAATTACCATATATTATGAGCATCCGCTAGAAAAGCGATCACACTAACTACTTCTACAGGAAATTCGGATTACGCAGCAAGAACCAATAATTATATGTTAATTACCCTTTTCCTAATCGCTGTTAGACCATTATGTAATTTTGGTTGATTTGGTCTATTTGCCAAACTTAAGGCGACCCATCACAGCGAAACGAACTCAGTTAAACGCGCGACTTATTTTGACCATATCTCTTTAGAAAGATGTGAACAAGATAAACTGCTATTAAAATCGATAAAATAAGATATCTGTCTTATAGAAATTATATTTATACACGAAACAGACTTCGGTTATCGGAGTATTATACAAACACTATTAGAAAAGCAAGTTAAAATATATAAAATTATCTATGAAATAAACTAAATAAAATTGTACAAAGATGTAGAGTCTTAAAGTCGGTTAAAAATACGCGAAAAATTGAGGACTTTCAGGGCTTTATAAAACTTATGTGTAACTGATTTAGAAATTTTTATTTTGTTTATATCATGTTAGAAAGCAATTTTAATTTCGAACACAAGACATATAGTTATCGCGTAAATTACGGAGAACTGCAATATGTAATTAATACGGGACAAACGTCACAAGCATTTTTTTATTACCTCAGATTGTGTAACTTAAGAATTTTTTTATAGAAGTTAAAATAATAAAATAAAATACTCACCCTCTGAGGAGGCAAGACTTGTCTTGGATTGTGCATATGTTTTGGGGAACAAGAGCCATGCTTCTCTTTCCTATGAGATTTGAGACCTCTAAGCAGTCTTGAAAACGTCGTCACCTTTTTCTTGGCTGTACCAACGCAATTATCTGAAAACAAAACTTAGTATTATTTATATTAACACAAATTCTGAGCGCATTAAATTCTATAAAAAAGAACGGAGTATAACAAGCCAGAGACACTGGTGGTTGAAGCATTCCCATTTTTCCAGTTGACATTAATTCAGTATTAGCTAGTAAGCTTAAATGAGACTGCAGCTGACTAAAACCACAATGTAAACTACATTAACAGCAAAGAAAGATTGTTGTTCTTGGGAAAATCACCATTATAATTGTTTTAATTCCAATACAATCAATAAAACTTACCACTAGGAGGGAATTCATAAAAGTAAGCCGATCGTGGACTTAGGCAACTGTAACAAACGAAAAGTTATTTTGTAACTAAAATTATTAAACCTCTCCAGAATATAAAAACCTGATTTATTACCTAAATGGAATTGACAAGAAAAATTTGACCTAGATGAAAATTAAATTCAACACGAATCTAGACTACTTAAATATTTGGCTATAAATAGGGAAAAGCCCGCATGAAACCGATGGAAACAACTAATTTGAGAATAGTTGTTAGCTAGTTTCAAAAGAGAATTATTATTATTTTATTGATTTTATTAACGCAACCTTAATAGATCTTGACCATTACGGTCCAATACATCGCTTGGATTTTTTATTATGAAAGGTATTATTTGATCGTGTCTACATAAAAGCAATGAAGCGACGGCCGATGGAATTGGGAGTAAATGAGATATTAATCGCCGATGGCATTAACACAATACCGCAGTAGTAATGGCAATGGAAAACGAAATGAGCTCTGATTAATTGCGAAGAAAATATGGAAAATTGACGTTGATTTTGGTGATTGAGAATATAAATTGATTACATTGGTTAAATTGAGTTATGTATTATTAAACAGTTGAGTAACTGTTTTAATATTAATTCTGTAATATAACAAACACATAGTTACTGGAACAATTTTATATAATTTTCCTTTAAAGAGGTTTGAAAACCGGCATTTCCGGCTTAAATTTAAATTCACTAGTCATCGCGCGATAAACGTTTTTTGAATAGTCACAGGTAAAACGAATTATTCTAAAGTAGATTAACGAAGCAGTTGTTTCGTGCAAAAAGATAAATCCAGTGGAATTTTAACACCCGCATGGCTGGTAGCTACTGCTATAGTTTACTAGACGCATCGTGTTAATTGAGTAAAGTGTACTTTGCAAATGTTTGTTCACATTAGTTGTATACACTCTAGGTTATTGTTTTTTTTTATGTAGCAATATAAATCATAGACATAACCTAAGGTTTTATTTAAAACTAATTATGTATTATTACTAAGTATATAGATACATAAAAGTAAACTATCTAAAAATATAAATGGGTCATCGAATTGAACCAGACACAATTATTAGTCATATCAATAACAATTTACTCGGTATGAAGACTCTGAAAACTCTCGTTAGTTGTTACTTTAACAAAAAGTCTAAGTAGTTCTACCAATGGAACTAATGGGAACAGGGGGAAATATTTTCCCCGTCCATGTAAATTTAGAAAATATAAACAAAAGGATATATTTAAAAACCAGGTCTAAATAGATCTAAGTACCTATACCTGATTTATTTGTGGAATTATTTAACCCCTCCGTTCATTTAAAAGAATAACAAATAATACCTATGTCTAAATCGAATCTCACGAAAGACGTAAAATCTTTTATTTTCCTTCATCAATGAGCAATAAGAGTGAAATGGGGAAAAAGGATGAGATAAAAAACGAACATCCACATAAAACTGGCTTATCGTTTCAATATGACTTCACAGTTCTATATAGGAAATAAAACAACTTCCACGTTTTGCGGAAATATTATGCGAATATTTTGCCCGTATTTTAAAATCTTGCACACTCCGTTATAACGCTAGATTACCACATATTGCGAAATCTCAAAATGCTTAAAGGTTTTCCATTTTGTGTCGACATTTGACGTTGAACATATGAATATTTCTCTTTATCTTGAAAATATACTAAAAGCATTTTATGATATTTGAATTGCGATAATATTAGACTTAAAAATGCTACTAAATATAAAAACAAATTAGAAAGAAACCTGGCACCTTTTGGCACACCTCTTTCGATAAAAAAATATTGCGCATATAAATCACAAGTTGGACAATAATTTAAGACTTTCAATTAAATTTATCCTATTACCTATACACATTTGCTCTTATTTTAAGTTCTAGAATCCACAAGCTCTCTGTGATCATACATTAGTATCTAACTGCGCCAGACAATATAGCGACAGCGCGCCGGACATATTCATCAGTCCGTTAATTTGAATTTATTTTACTGCAAGCTCAGCGGCGGAATAATGAGCTGTTACGCCTAGCCAGTTGGATCGCGTAAGTTACGGCTCCAGTCGCCTCTGTCGCCAATCGAATGTCTGATTTCAATTTAGATTAGCCTCTAAACATGCAACGCAAAAGCTTATCTAACGAGTACACCTGTTAAAGTCAATATAATTTATGACTATGTTCGTGCCATTCTCGTTAACTCTCTAGCCAGGAAAGGCGAAGACCGCAAATTTCAGCGCGTAGGAGCAACACTTGAAGCGAGCGTGAAAAGAGCTATTAATTTTAGTGCCCATTTTATTGTAGCTAACTGCTTTCGTACTAATGTAGAGCAATTATTTCGCGTTCCTTTGTGGTCAGCTGTAATTGCAGACTACGAGAATAATGCTGGACATAAGGTACTTCTACTATGCAAGTGGACCTCAAAATAATCACCCACTCGCTTCGAGCCAAAGTACTTACCTGTTGTTATTACTTTCCATTATTCCTTAAAATATGGGTTAAACCGTTCGAAATAAGAATAGCACAACAATGGTATATAATTCAATAAGACACACGTACCTTTGGTAATTATGTGGTTGGTTGTGCATCAAAGGCTGGTTAGGTTGGGCGAGCAACAGTTGTTTTTGTTGTTGTTGCCGTTGAAGCATCTGTTTACCGAACACGCCGTAACCGAACCCGTATATTTCGTCTTCTTCTTTATTAGTCAAACAACTTGAAGGCTGAAAAAGATTTACTTTAATAAATCGTATTGTTTAAAAATATTCTTAATTATACTTATACTTGTAACCTTGAATAATAAGATCTAATTGAGAAATGAAATATTTGTGAAGTTAGTTTCATTCGCGAAAGCTAAAGAAATTAATATGACGTAAACTATTATTCAATAGAAAGATTACGTTCAGTAAATTGACAATCTTTACTAAAAGGCCAATAAAGTACTTGAAAACTTACCGAATACTTTCCGGGTACATAAATAGGTTGCGAATGTGAAGTCGTCAAATTATTCAAGGCTAAAGACCCAGGACTTGCCGAAGGTGGAGTCTGTGGTGTTCCTGGACCACCCAATACCCTCATTCTTGGAGACATTTCATCCCACTCGTGTCTTCTTAATTCTTCTAAGTGGTCTAAAACGTCGCCATAATGTGTCGAGAAGAGGTCAGCGTACCTTGATGCCAACCCTTCTAAATAGCCTCGGTCACCATCCTGTGGACAAAGGTAAAATAATGTTATATTTTTGTATAATCGATCATCAGATGTGCGAAAATTAAATAAGGAATTTCAATTTCCAATTTCCTCTAAGAATTAGATATACTTGTCTTCTGTTAGGAGTCAACCAAAGATGTAGGTATAAAAAAGTATCATCACATTTTTCAAGAATTTATTTGTAAATTAAACCTATTGATTCGAATGCACATATAAGTAAAGTAGATGAATACGATTGTCTACATTCATTAACTACAAGAAGCAATAAGAAATAAAGCAAGAAAACAAATAACCATATAAAAAATCTCGAAGCGAAAGAGTTCTTCATTAAGACTTTGAAACCGAAGGCAGGGTCCGCGGAGGAATAATTCCCGGGGTTGGCTGGATAAACATTGGCTTGGCAGGAACGCGAGTTGGTGGGAAACCTTTCGGTTAGAATTCAACACAGCGGTCGCGGCCGTCGAGTCAAAGATGGCCGGAGGTTTATTTCCATTTTTAAATGAGAGCGGCTGAGAGCTTTGTCGGCTTGGAGTTGTGCTCTGCGTTTTAAGTGGATTAAATCGCTCCATGCTCGTAAAACCGACAAGTGCTCGAGCGCTAAGAATTAAAGTAACTGTTCGACTTTTGCATGAGAAAGCGCTAGCGGGGTCTGTGGTGGTACCTGCGAATTGAGGCATTCGCGACGGATTTAATTCAATGGGCGGGGATTTTTGATTAAGCTTTAACGGCTTGACAGGTCACTATTTCTTTTTCTTACTTTGATGATTGTCAGTGATTTAATCAATCTCAGAGTGACAGTCACATTTGAATAAAGATTACATGTAAAGTGATACTAATCTCTATAGCCATCGGCGGTACGATCCGTTACGGACGTTATATGTCTACTGTAAGTCTTTACGAATGGTTTATTATTTTTAGGATTTAGCAATATCTATTTTGGTTATTATAACGACTATTTAATTTTAGCAATCGCTAGGACAAATTACTCTTTTAATCCAACATTCTAGACCAAATTCTAACTAACTAGGCTACAATATGTCCGAAACAGACTGTCTCTAGTTTTTTTTGTAGGTACTATCATAGGTGTGCTATCACACACAATTCATCATTCGACAAATTCGTACTTGTTTGTATTGCCATATATTTGGGCTTTTTCACAACGTTTGTGAAATAGTGACAGAACACATTGTACTGTTGTTTTTGTATGAGTAGTATAGTAATATGGTCGTTGAACTCTTCAATCGATAAATGTTAATGACAATCGCAATTATTTAAATGAACAGCAAAGGTAAACAAGTTTGCGATATTTATGATAAAGTCTAGACTCTAGACCGCATCGTAATAATATTAAAAAGAAATAATCCGAAAGATGTAATGTATTATTATATCGTATTTTAAATTCCATCCAAAATTCCAAATATATAGAAAGTAATAAAAAATTATATCAAAATTAATCTATATACTATCCTTTCTTTCTTCATGGGTTGCCTTACAGCTCCCGAAACCGTGTTACGGTTCCAGGGTACCCAGCGGAAGACCAAGTCTCCCTCGTTTAGCCGATGGTATTTGTGAGGTATTTGTGCTAACGAATGGCCAGTTCTGTTAAGGTATATTTAGATGGAAAAGCTTCTAAGTGTGGTTTGTCGGATTATGTAGATACATAAGTTTTTAATAAAAAAAACCCATTGGTACATGGCCAGGATCCGGAATCGAACCCGTGGTCTGCCTAGTTAATAACAGACGTCTTAGCTATCCATACTAATATTATAAATTCACGGCTTTTGATTAAAATTGATACCTACGCAGTAAGCTTGAACCCTAGGGAAGGACATAGACTATTTTTATTATAAGGGAGTGTAATACAGGATCAAATTTAATATAGGCTCCACGGGCGAAACCCGGGGCAGAAATCTAAGTGGGATAATATGTTACTCAAACGATATTTAATGAATGGTTTTAGAATACCTACGTCTTTGTCGTTCTGGATATTTGTGCAGGACTGGCTTCAAATGTCTCAAAGGAATTTAATGATAAAATTGATTTAGGTCTTGTAAACCATGATAAGTTGGTGCCTAAAGGAGATTGAAATCGAGTTAGTTTTATATAATTTAAATCTGCCATAGAAACATAAATTCCAATACCATTACTTGGAAATGACAATAAACAGTGTTAGTAACCGACTCTGATTTTAAATTGCATATTTAAACCACTGGATGGTCAACATTACGCATAGAAACGAGTTCATTCCGAGCTCACATCTACATTTTCTATGCTGCCTACGTAAAAAAATAAAAATATTAAACAATACTTTTAACATTATAAATAAATAGCGCACACCTTTTTTATTATTCATGAAATTACTGAGGTGTTTCTCTTATATTTATGCTACTCTTGTAAGCGAAGTTGTAGCTTTAGAAATTAATTTGACTTGTTTTTGCCATTTATGAAGTTTTGCATTAAAAACTCTTATGTAAACTAGATATTTTTCTTCTGCAATTTAGAACTGTGCTCATCAATAAAACTATACTTGATACAATGCAATTGGCATATATTTGTCATCCGAAGTAGTACTTACAATTCTTTTAACTTTAAGAAGTGAAATAATCGATTCCACTTTGAAGTTGCTCTTCCCAAAACAGCCGACGACTTCCCATCGAACTCACTTTAAAATGAGTATAAATTGCAAAACTTCGGAATTATTTGCGTCTCGCTTCCAGGGCAATTTACTCCGTTTTTCCCAGACTTTCATTATAACAAGTTTAATTGAAGACCGTGGCTGGACCATAAATTTAAACTTTTGGAATGCATTTTAATCTTCTTGTAGTAGAAAGTTACCTAGCGATTGTAAGGTTGATGTTATTTTCGACATAAATCATTAATGAATTTTTTTTAAATTATGTTGACGGTGAACTAAGAAACGAAAAATTAAGTAACAAATGTAAATGATATAGTTGTCATGATTGATGTCAATTATAATCAATTAAAACTTTGTAATGGATATAATGTTACGCGGTTAATTAAATAAGTTAATTAAAATCTACTATAGGCTATTGCACGTAGTCTCAAACAAGAGAGCTAAATGAAAATTAAATGACCTATCTCGTAGAATTTAATAATAAATGTAATAGGTTGTAAAATACGAGTTTAATACCATAATTTATACTCATCAATGTCGAGGCAGTATCGTTACAAGAGAAATCAAGATGAAGTATAAGGCGTTGCTATAAAACTTGTACCTGATGCTAAGTTGTAAGTAACCGATACAAATATTATTTTGTTTAAAGATGCAAAAACGAGTTTCGGTGCTTTAGATATCTAACTAAATTAGGATTAAAATTAGATAAGGTGAATTAACAAAATAAAACAAGATTTCTAAATAACCAGGTGCATACACCATCGTACAATTAGGCGTCCCGGATACGGGCGACGGTCCACGACAGCCTCTCCTTTATAACTAGACGTATGTCCATTTCATGCTAAACCTGCTCGATTTATACTATTGTATGCAGGAATTAGGTTCAACGAACTGTCGTGAAAGGCATTCATGGGCGGGTAACATTAATAAAGCACAGTCGGTTAATTTAATGGCTGTTAGTGGTTAATTTAATAAGGATAGAAACATGGAAACGATATGTTTTGAAATGAAGGCATTTTTTATATGACATGACATGACATTAACTCGCAAATTTGCTATTGATATGTGATTAATACTCGAAACAAATGTGTACCTGCATTGTTTGATAAATGCAAATAAATATTTTTCTCGATCTTGGATTAATTCCGGAACCCTCACTAAACATTAGGATACCTACTGAGTATATCATGAACAAATTTAGAAATTTTCAAGTAAGTAGATATATATTACACAAAATGCAGTCACCGATAAGAAATAAATAATTTTATAGCTCAATTTCAACTTTAAAACGTAGTCTACGAAGAGGCTTCAGAGTTGCTAGAATAACTGACATAATGAGAGGTTTGTGATATTACCGAAATAAAATTGTAACAGATATTTTCGTCTTTTAAAGAAGTGACACAGTGCAGCAACAGGTTTGAAAGTGGATACTGTTACTGTACTGGTGTCTCTAACCATATCGCAAGGTAAAAAGCTGTGAAGATGTCTTTGTTCTGTTTTGGTAATTAAATATAATAGTTATGTTATTCTAAAACTGTTATATAGTTCTACAACAAGTTTGCATAAACAAATCATTCAAATGTTTGTAGTTGTAGTAAATTTGAAGAAAAAAAAACACTTCACGTTAGAAATATTTGTTTGTTACTGAGGTTTTTATCAGAGTTCGAGTGGAAGATCGTATAGCAAGTTCATTATTTTAAGTGTTTCAAATGAGTAAAATATGAAGTTTTAAAGCAATAAATAAAATAATCCACTCTTAAATATTTTAGTAAAATTAAGAGTAAAGATTAGGTTTTTGGTACACCATTTGTATCGTAACATTAAGTTATATACTTTACTTATATATATATACAAATTTGCAGACGATCTGAATTCAGTAGTAGCAAAAAAGCAAATCGTAAATCGTACGAAGAATCGCAAGTACATTACGCCGCGTACTAATTGGCATCAAAACATCTGCCATGCTCTTTCAATGCGACAGTCATTGTGAGCTCGTTCATGGCGGCTAAAGCTGAATTGGCATTCTATAAAGATCTTGCGAATCTAAAATAACATTGAGCGTGTACTGAACAAAACGAATGTGTCTACAATAAGAAGACGTGGTTCCGCGTACCGCGCCGCAGAGGCGACCTGCCGCGTCTCTCGCTCACCGCCTCAATGCAGACGATTTATGTCCTCCGCAGTCACCTGGCGGCTCATACCTTGCATTAATATTGTGAACCTACCGATATTTAATAAGAAATTGCAACTATAAATACATCATAGGTACATGAACTCGGACAATGTGAACAACTCTAATAATAGCATTTTGGCTGACAAAAAATGGCTTAAGTAAGGAATGTATGCTTTGATGATATAGTTAATGACACAACCCACGAAACCGACCAAATTATTTGTAATAAAAAAATAGGTCTCCTGTCATGACATGACAAATTCGAACTCAAATGATGCGAACCTTTTAAAAAATGTGTGTGTAAAAAATATATCTGATTAAATTGAATTAGTGGTGTAATAGATACAAATTAAATAATTATGCCGATCCCACAAACAATGATATAATTAATACCGATTAGCCTTAGATTCAAAAACAAATATGCAAAGCTATTACATACTCAAAGAAGTAGGAAGACTTCATAACATCTCCTCAAGTACACAAACAAACAACTTTAAAGCGCCTACGAGCCAGAGTGATATTTCAAAATGTTATCAGAGTAAAATCCCATATAAGGACGTGCTTCCTCTAGACGGGAAATGTGAAATCTATAACAAATATCAGACAGATATTGAGTTCCAAGTTGGAAATGCGTGTCTGCAGTTCTATTGATACAACAAACCAGATTAAAGGAAACTTTTATAAAATAAAATGTTTTTATTATTTAAAACTACTGATGCATAGTAGTTAATTTAAAATGTAATAAGCACTTTAATGCACTAATAATATATACTTTTGTATATATTCAATAGCATTATACTTTTTCTTTTCATAAATTGATAGTGGATCATTAAAATAAGTAATTACTACGCCACGTCTAAGGCATAATTTCTGATATTATTCTATGTAGAATACTGTAGGTTGATAACATAGTCAAGAATAATATAATAATTACAGATAAGAGGTTCTCGACATAAAAGCGTCATGATGATATTACATAGAGATAAATAATAGATGAAAATTTAAACCTTCTCTTAGTCAAATGTGAAAAGGCGTAAGTTTATATTGTTGCACATCGTAAATATACGTTTAACAATACCATATTCTAATCGCGTGGGACTTGAACTCCGGTGTACGCATGGAGATCAGAACTGTACAATTCCCACAAATTCACAATACAAACTTCAACGATGATTCGCACGCCAACAGTCTGTCATTCCGCCTCAGGCGAGTTATGGTGCCCATAAAGTACTGGATGCATAAACCACTCGTTCATTTGAATATCGCACGTGGGTGCTTCAACATACAAAATAAAATATTCTTCGAAAACAATAATAGTTGTTCAGAAATTAATGTTTAAAATAAAATAAATTGTATTAATCGTAAATGTGTCCTAAAACCAAAAATAGATATATGTATTATCATAAAGAAACCTTTATTTACAACTAAATAACTAAACTTACTAAAGTAACTGACTAAATAATTAATTTAAAACTGTCATGATATTGCTAGACCTAGGACTCTCGCCCCCTGGCTTGCCTTAATTGGCTGTCCAGGGTAGAGTCGTTAGAGTATAATATTATTTATGTATTAATTAATAATTAACATAATATTTTAAAGTTCAAGATCCGAAAATGTAACTCATATGTTTCTGTATTTCATATTCAGAATTGCATTTCCCATGCACAATTGACAGCTGGCATGACAATTCGGAATTCGAATAAAGAATATCCGTTCTAAATTTAAACTGTCCAATCTGTCAACGGTCTAGCGCGTGCAGAGACACAACTAGTAGCTGCAACCGATGCCTCCATAGGTACATCTGTTGTCTATTTTCAGTTTTGTCACAGCTCCCCGTCTCCGGAACTTGTAAAGTTAACTCTTTTTTGTTGCATGTTTTGTGGGTTAACTAATTTACCAAGAAATAAAAAACAAAATCGGTTCTGATTGATATAAAACATTTTAACTATTCGTCATCTAAAACTTTGTCCATATCAGTGAAGTTGGCGTAAGTAATATTTTAAGCATTGGGCGATGCATTACAGAAAAACTACCAACAATATTTTAAGGGAATTGAAGTTAAGTAATAGAAAACACTCTTAAAAAACCGTGTTAGAACCATTGATTATTACAGGAGACTCTCAGATATCATTTAAGATGTTATTCGTTACTTACCTGTTGATAAGGACTAGGAGGGTCTCTACACGGCATTGATAAATATTATCAAACGTTCTTTGTTATGATGTTAGACATTACACTGAGTCTTTCACTCAAGAACAAGCCTAAACCATTAACTACATATTTTATATTTGGTCGGAGAGACCCTTTGATTATCTTTAGCTACAATTTTACACACCGTCACCAAACTTTATCATATTTTAAATTTGTACACATTTTCCATCACAGAGTAAAAAACCAGTGACAAATCCATAGGTAGTTATTTACTTATTTATGTGTACTGGAAAAGGTTAGTAACAAATATAATATTTACATCTTAAATAGGTACCTAACATAAAGACGAATTCAAATTAAAAAATTGAATTCGTTCACGAAACACAATAGTAGCATAAACTTTGGCTTCCTGCTACGCGTTATCGCAATGCTTTGAACAAAACGCATTAAGCTAATTTGAATGGAAGAGAGCCGCTCAAAGGCCGTTGTTTGAATTCTTCTTGTTTGCAGGAGAGGTCTGATTGTGGCACGCCGCTGTACCTCTACCTGTATACATTCTGTTCAAGTGAAAGACAAGCATATTGACGGGCTTTTGAATTTTTATTTATATTGTCGAGGCTTAGAGAATCGAAATTTGTTTTCTAGTTGGTATGTAAGCAAATAATATGTTTGAATAAATTTCATCAAAGATTTGGGCAATTTTCATAACATTTAAATTAGCCTTAATAAATTAGCGAGATATTGCTGTGTAAGATGAAGAAATGTATACCTTAATTAATGTAAAAAAATTAATGAAGCTCTGATACATAATGCATCAAAATATAAATAAACTTTCTAAGAAGATCGAATCAGATAGGTTGTAATCTTAAAGCTGTCATCACATTCATTGTATATTGAAAATGGAAAAGTGATATTTAAACTGAACCAGTAAGGTTCAAAATTATTTGTCTAGAAAAGTTTGTTTCTGACGAATGTCCCACAAGATGGGGCAGACGTGGGCGGAAAGAGTGACAAACGACCGACAGCATTCGTGATAAATAACTGATTATGTTACGCGCATTGGGCTTCTATAATTAATTGATTATGAGCTTCTAAATTATTGCTTACCTCTATAATATTCATGACATAAACTCAGCTGAAGTTACAAATAATAAAAACAAAAATTATCTCGTCTACTTACGATGATGTAACAAAAATAACAATTGACGAAAGAACAACTAACCGTCTTGTGTTTTGTTAAGGCAAACAAATTGCTTGAGTAATCAAAGTTTTATTAGTAACAAAAATAATTCGAAGAAAGCTCTTCACATATTTGAGACATAGTTTACAGATAATTACTCCTCAATTAAGGGCAGTATCAAACCAAAAATAATATCAATTAGGAGGACATTCAAGCGACCGCATTGTAAATCTCTTCGAAGCATATATGATATATTTTTATTACTTTATTATTTTATTGGCAATGCCGGATTATAATGCATCTCATTTTACGGTGTACATTTCGACCGGTTCCAAGGCCATAAATTCCACAGTGCTTTAACGAGAATGTCTGCGGCGAGCTCGACTGCTACCACATTAATATCGGGAAAGATCACATTTGTTACAGCCAGTGGTATGCTTCATTTTACGGCAGCGGCAGCGGTGTTCGCCTCTAAGGTTTACTTGTGATACGTATTGTTTCTAAATTTATTACCCTTACTGTATTTATTGCAATTTACAATAAAAGTCTGATGCAATATTTCAAATAAGTTTTTATTACTATTTATAGATGATGACAGACGGTCACCTGACATTATCTATCTTACTTTTTCTATATCCTTCCTTACATATCTTCATGTTTATCGACTGTTTCACAGGTTCCATCAATTAATTAATCAACAAATTAAGTTTCAGATTATGTATGTCCTTTATTAAGTTACTGCAATTAAAATTGATTATAGTTATCATTAAATTCAGAATAAACATTAAATGACATCCGATATTCTTTGATGTGACAAAATTGTTATTAACGTTGTAAATATTTGTGAGCTACGGTCGCGAGTTTTCTGTTTATATTAGACTTTATTTGACTACTGAAATGAAGTGTAAACATCCTAAAATAACGAGCGAAATTATCGTCAACAAAAATAGTATTCGTGGATATTCTCGGTGGGTCGTTCAGTTAATTGCTCCGTTTTTTCTACGGGCGCACGGCTGTCACGGATTCTGTAATTTGTCTTCTTAGAAATGAGTCGCGTCGTCGATGTAAGAGACATGTAGGTAGATGTGATAACTTTTTTGTGAGCACACACAGATTTAGACCGACGTAAATTACATTTCAGTGGAAGGCCCTCCTGGAATGTTTTCTTTTTTGTTTCGAAAATTATAGTTATCACTTTGAAAGCTGGGGAATGTCAAATGAGATTAATTGTTTTCGTTTTGAATTCATGTGTAGAGATTTAGATTGAGATGTTGAAATGAAATATAGTAGAACTCGCTTAAATACTATTAAAGGGAAATAACAATGTGGTCATGAAGCGGACGTCATAGACAGTACCTGAGCAGTTAAATTTAATGAAAAATTCAACAGAAAAAAACTAAAAGTCACTTAGAACTAGAACCTAGCAGTAATATTTTATAATCCTAATAATATTAGTGTTATTATTATGTAGATCTTGCATTATTCTTTATTGAATATTTTCATTCATTCGTATTCATTGATTGATATCAATTTAGCTATTATTAGGCATTATTTCAGAACATTAAAACTGTCCCAATTAAAAATAGTGTGAAGGAGGGATACATTACATGTGTAATAGAAACATTAACTTTTTTTTTCATTCTTCACAAAATCCCTTTTCAATAAAGGTATGACCTATTCTGGATTTTTCATGAACACAGTTTTCAAAACATCATACATAACTTCGTACAAACAAAACTCGTAACTTCAACTACAAACAGTATTTTTACAGTAAGTAGAATCAGAGACGTAAAAGTCGTTATGGAATCAATACTCGCTCCTACGATTCACAATGCGGTTTGAGTTTACGATTGCTCCAAGATTTACGTGCACCGCTAACGGTATTTACGAGTTTCAGTTCACGCACGTTACGGCTCGTATTAAGATTAGCTGAAAGCAAGATGTATTGGGTTGGAACTTTATTATAATCGTGCGTGAGGAAGGAATGTATTTAAGTTAAGGTCATTGAGAGAGAACTAGTAAAACATTTTGTTGATTTCACTTTCAATACTACGGCATCGGCAAAGTTTAAAAATTCCTTGATGCACTTGATGGCATTAGAGCTGTCACATATAATAGAAGTAGGTATTTATTAATTTCAAGAGAAGTGTGAACGCCGACTTTACGTGCTATCCAAAGCATGAGAGGCTATTTATAGCAAATTACGTATCAATATAAGTGAAATAATGTCCTTTGTCCTCGCTTCTGATTTATACTCCTAAAGTTGCAACATTTCCTGATTAATTTTCTTTACCATGTTATCTTTGTTACCCATACCATCCATTCGATTGTAGAAATGTTTGAAAATATGGTACAGATGTTAATTTAATGTCATATACAAATCATACAATTATGGCAGGGCACTATAATGCAAATTGGTAAATTACAATACAGTGTTTCATGCAAAGTCACGTATTACGTATTTAAATTTTGACGTTACTGTTGCTTATTTGTTCATTGTTAAAGCAACGACTAATGTAGAGCTACAAAGGAAAACTATTATTGCTTTTACATGTAAATACGTAATTGCTATAGTTATTCTTTTACCAACAAGTACAGATAATACAAGATTCAGGTTTCGGGATGGGAAGTTAATATAGAAAAACCGACCGTCGCGAGTGTACTTCTATAATTTAAACTTTTTACTACTAAACATTTTAAATAGTTTGTTCAATAGATACAATATTGAAAGTATATTTTAACAATTTTATGAATTAGACTAAGGTAATAAGTCATTATTTTATGTCTGTATTCAATTGAAATATAATGTCTAGTAGGCAGATGAAACAAACTTGAATGTAATTCGAGTGGCGGCAGATCTTTGTGTTTGAATAAACCAATTAGACTACGGTACAGATTTGAACTAAATTACGTAATTTCACTTCAAAGTTACTATTTAGTACTGAAATCTTAAATTTTGCAGGATCCTGGTAGATATTTAGCATTTCCTTATTCATTTTAAGATGAAAACATAAATAAAAACGAAAAAGTCTAAAGTAATTTGAATGAATAATACTTGTGACGAAGATTTGAGGTTTTCAAAATTGACTCTGAATAAAGTAAATTGTTATAACTACCTATTATATTTGTTTTTGATTCAAAAACCTTTCAATCGGTTTGAATTGCTTACATACGTAATTTATTTTCATTGTAGATTTTGGCAGCTTTCAAAGCATAGTAAACTTTTCTGAACGTCTGCCAAAATATCTTTTTCCTACAGTATTAGTAAGTAAGTAATTTAACACTTAGGCTAACAAACTTCCGTGCGATAACAAAGTTGTAAATTTTCAAAATTATCCATTCATGTGCCATTTTAGAACTTGTAAATGTACATTTATAACATTTAAACTTGTCATACTAGAATTTATTTATTTATTAGAAACAAATTCATGCATTTGTCGCTATTGATGGATTCTGTGTCATATAAATCAAACATATCCAATATCTTTGGCAACGCGTTCAATATTTTCATGCTTCCGCAGAATTTTTACCGACTTCTTACAACATTTTTACACCTACTATTTTACAATGCATAAGAGCTAAACACTGAGTGCTTTAATCGATTTCTCGTGCTTCGAAGGGGCCACCCTGTTAGAATTTTATGTTAAAATGCTCTAATTTATTATTATTTTATATTATAGTATGTAGTGATGGCTCTAATGGGCTCCAAGGCCAGCTCCCCATAGTGTTAATGGTTTTTAAAAACGTAATAGAGGGGGGATGCAAATAGGTGGCATACGCTACTATTCAAAAAGTGACAGATCTAGCATAATGTGCAGCGACAGGCTTGCCACCTACTCGCTAAATGTGGACTGTTGTCAATGGTTCTAGCTACTGTCTTATAAATAGAAGAATATTTAAACTTCAATATTTATTTACATTTAAATTCATATTTACAAGTTTTCCTGCGACCAAACTTTTAATTCCATCATAAAGTACAGGTAAGTATTTCAAGAAGCTATTTGGAGTTGAAATTTTTGTTCTAATACAAACAAGTTAGTTTGAAATAGCTCCTTAGTTTTCCCAGGCTGCGCTGGAATTCCTGCCAAATTGCTACGCCTTGCCTTATACGCGTCATTTAAGATTCTACGTCTTTCTTGGCAGTTCGAAGACGTTGCTATATGAACATGGCATTTCCTTTTCCAAATATTCAATACGATCTACGATAGTTTTAAAATTTACAAGAAGTTTATTCTTGTAGTGCGTTCAAGTTAGAGGTAGTCGGTTGAGGTATTTAAAAATTAAATTCACCTGTATTTTCTTTAACATTTTCACGGGGGAAGCCGGGGTCGGAAAGCTAGTATAAGATTCAAATCAGATTCGACCCAAATCTTTGAACACTGACATTGTATAGAAAGTTATCGCACACTACACGTAATATTTCCCACGGTGGTCGTCCCATCCGGTGCTACTAAAATTAATATTACCGTATTATTAAAGTTTAAACTTCATTTTATCAACCTGGTTATTAAATTAATTATATCTACAATGTGATTCGGGTATGATTTTAATGATATCGCTACTGCACTTTCATTATATATAGTATAAAATATGTTATTAGGAAAGCCTATTACTAAGGTTCCGCTGACCGTCCGTCTGCCTGTCACAGGATGACAGGACGAAATATTCACAGAGTGTGTATTACTATGGCCACTATAACAACAAATAGTAAAAATAAAATAAAGTTAAAAATTAAAGGGGGTCCCCATACAAGAAACGTGTTTTTTTACTAACCGTCTCTTACAGGGCTGTATCTTTTGAACCGTAATAGACACTTGCAATTTTCACAGAAATTTTTGGCCGCTATAATAAAAACAAAATAAACTTAAAAATTAAAAGGGGAAAAAGTTAAAAGATAGTATTTATTTTGGCTTCATAGGTTGAACATTTTTGTATTTTTATTACTTCGTGGATTTTTAGAAAATGGCGTAAATTATATTAGTATTGTTAATCAATACGCCTAAATGGCTATGTATTCAATTTGGAACGGAAGTAGACTATACACCTAACAAAGATTTCTAGTTTAAATTAGTGAAATTCTGAAAGCAAGATGAATTATATCGGAATCAGAGCTTCTTGGTCTACTTCGAATCTTAGAATCGGCGTCTTTTAATTAGTATTTCAATGAAATAGAAACAGTAAGACATTATTAAGTGTCTTATACAATAGAAATTAGGTTCAGGACATCCGCTTCCTCAACGCAGGTGGCTTTAACACCGTCACTAATTAAATGGTGATAGGCCGTCACGCCTAGACTTCGTAAATAAAGATAATTGACGGAACGTTCGCGGACATCGATTGTGGACTACTTCAACCGTTTAAACCCAATTTAAGGCAGAACCGTTAATTAAAAGTCTTGGAAGGTTTTACTTGTCGAAATATATTTGTAGCATTTTGAACAGAGTAGCCATGTTGATTCTAATTTGAAATGTTAGTTAATCGACTATGTTTGTCTTAATCTTGAAGAAGTGTGATATGCAGTCATAGGAATTGTGCTTTTATAATTAAGCGATTTCAAAAAGAACTACTCGATTCGATTGTATATCTCAAAAACCATTGGCGCTGAAATTTTTAAAGTGTGAAAGGTGTGAAAGCAACCTATATCTTATAGAACTTTTTGAATTGAAACTTCTTAGGCGGCGATTAGATTCGATAATTTATTGGACGAGAATTGAGAGTGAAATTTCACGGACGCGTCACGTTTAGGCACATTTCGTTACATGTGAGAGAAGAAATATATAACGTAGAGAGAAGAAGAAAGGGAGCTATATATTATATTGTATATCTAATCTATAGCCTCTTCATCTTGTATAATGGACCATTATGGCTCAGACTGGTGGTGGAGCCTGGCCCCTGCGAGGAGTGCGAGGCCATTGTGTACAAGGTGCTTAATACACAGTTTAGGCTATCCGTGCCTCCCTTTTTTAAGAAGGTTCACTTCTATCACGTGTATTATTTTAAATAGCGTTTCGGTTTATTAACATAGGAATCCAGGAAATGACCCAGAATAATCTAGCTTAATCAGCACATTTTCGAGTTAACTTGCAAACAAACTCACATCTCTATTTACAATATAGATTTTCATAAAAGAAAATTCTAAACAAAGAAATACATACCTACCGAACTTCTGTAGGTCATGCTTCAACATTTACTCAAGTACAATTCATCCAGCATCACAAAAAGTAAATAGCAGCTTGATTAGCGATATCCGAACACGTGAGAATTGCGAACAGAACAAAAGATACAGGAAGCAGTGCCGACGCTAACGACGCTATCTCCCGGAATCGCTGACAGACAACGAGGGTCCTACTTGTTATGAAACTCTTATATTTTTGTTGCGTTAATTTTCTGATTATTTATGACTAGGTACTAGGGCCGGCTTCGCTTACGTACTTACGTAATTTAGATATTTTTTTTAATTTCATTTATGATTCAATTATTTATTACTGAACAATTATTTCCTATACAATTTTATATTATTTCTAATGGACTACTAAGCATATTCCATGAGAACGTGCTGGTGAGAAACATTTTTCTCGACATGATAGTGAGATTAATTGTGAAATGCCAATCCGTTCAGAGGTACTTGAAATTAGCGCAGTCATACAGACACGTCACGAGGACTTCGTATCCTGAATACAAAGCTGTTTATGAATAGTACATTACCGAAAACTCGGAGCTGAGAAAGGTCATAAATAATGAAACATTGCAAAACAATATAGTTATGTAGATATGAAATACATATTCCAAAGAGAGCTTACGAAACCAAATAGACAAGAGTAAATTGTTCAATATAAATTGTTAGACAGAAGTCTGGCTGGTCAATAACCACCCTTGTACGTGACTGCTCAACATCACTGCAGTATCAAATTCAATGACAATACACGAGAGATATCACGTAATGCTTAGACATGGAGAACGCCGTGCGGTCACTGGTATCTTGTAATTCGGTGAAAATCCTAATAATATAAATTCGAAATGGTGTTTGATTGTTTGTATGTTCTTTCTTGACGTCAATAAGCCGAAGAAGGGGTCGCTAGTAATAACCAGCTATAATATGTACGGATTGTTTTTATAAATAATAACTTATACATTTAGCATATTTTGCAGCAATTTTGGATACAAATTGAACAAAAAAGTATATACGTTTCCAGAGGCATATCCGGATCGAAGGACCATAAAGTTGTTATATATAGAAAAACTAGCTGTCCGCCCCCGGCTTCGCGAGTGGATATTTTTGAACAAAATAAAAAATACCCTATAGCACTCATAGATAATGGCTTGCCTGCACTACCCCTACCCCTACCCCCTACCACTACCACTAACTTTGGATTAAAAAAAGTAGCATGTCCTTCCCTAGGGTTCAAGATATTTCATCAAAATCGGTTCAGTGGTTTAGCTGTGAAAGGGTAACACACAGACAGACAGGAGTTACTTTCGCATTTATAATATTAGTAAGGATATCGTATACGGATTTTAGAATATTGGAACAAACAATGATTGTTGTATAATACTGAGTTTTCGTCTTACGCTACTGTAGCATAGAATGAAACAAAAAAATGTATTCATAGGCGGGCTGAAAACGGACATTGTTATCGCTTAAGTAAACATTGGCTTCCCACACTCTTAAACAATCATTATAATTACACTACTGTAAGGGTATTTTTTGTTTCGCTTAAATAATCGGAGAGACATAAAATATTTTGACGTGCCGATAAGAACAAAAGGGCCGAAACACCGGTTCTTATCTTATCGCCATGAGTGTTTCGGCACTAATGACCCGCCTCGACCTGCGGCTTTACAATGTCTAGAACTGTACGAAAATATTATATTTATATCCAGCGATCATAATATTTGATTTAATTGACATCAACATTATTTTTAATCCTTATTTTGTTATATTTATAAACGCTAATTTCAGTTTATACAAATCCATATCTCAGAATACGAATAAGAATATACAAAATGAAGTGGAAGATTTTCATGATGACATAATCAGATCATTGTGTTTGAATATCCTGTTGGTAATTAGGCGTGAAGAAAATGTTACAAAGTGTTATACAGAAAAATATTATTAATTATTTTTATGTAAAATACTTTTCAATAGCACATTGCACAATAATTTTTTTTAGTAAGTATTAATTGAATAAAGTGAAGCTCTATCGTTATTCAAGACTGTAGCACGATACCCCCATTACGAACTTCCGAATGGTCACACGCTTTTTGACGACAACTTCATTATAAAAAGGCAATTAAAGGAAAAAACTAGCTGAACTCGAGTGTTATAAATGTAGCGTTTTGTGGCAATAAAAGCTGTATTAAAGTTACTCGTAAAAATATTTTATGGATTCACTTTAATACTGCCATTTTGGCATCTGTCACATCTATCAGTTTTATAGCTCGCGAGCGAAAACGAGATAATATTGATACGTTACGAGCAAAATATTCATATCAATTAGGCCTAAAGTTTTATTTTTAACTTTTATAATGTCGTAAAAAAACATTGCTATCGCAGTTCTACATCAGAATCAGCTGTTATGTTTTTAAGAATAGGTTTTAGGAATAAACTTGGTCGAGTTTAACAAAATTATCTAGCGTCCAATCATGAAGAAAATTATAATCATTTTTTAAGGACATCAAATATTCGTACAACTGTATCCAAGAAAGAAACGTAGAACAAAAGTACTTATTCGTAGCAATCAGTGTACCCAACTAATGAATATATTACTAAAAGTGACAAATTCGTAAGCATACACGTTTCAGCAGTTGGAGAACTAATTAGATGGAGGGACGAAAGGTGGGTTTTGTCTAAAAACGCACCATCTATCTCAGGATCAGACGTCGTATGCCAGATTTAATACCGCTGCCGATGTCGGGATTACCTCCTCTATAAATGGATATCTTGGCGGTCGTATGGGCCTCTAACGTGCGCTGTAATCTCTAAGAAGGCGAACGGACTTACATAAGGATTGTTATACACTGATGTGTCAATTGACAGTTGCAAAAATCATATTATTTAGCGTGTTCATAGTATTGAACATCAAATAATTCATTGCGCGTTGATACATTAAGATACATTATAGGAGATTACTAGACTAGATTTCACTGCATATGTATTATATAGGTAACACAGCGAGAGTTGAGGCAAACAACGCACGCAAAGGTTTCTGTACGTGACGCTCGTAGCCATCGATGCTCGTAGCCACAGATCTAGCGGACGTAATAGAACAAAAATTAAATACCTATATGCAAAAATGAGTCTGTCTCTGAGTCTTACGCAAGGGTTTAGTAATGAATAATAAAATAAAATATCAAAATAAAAAAACAATGAATAATGTTAAGACAAAAGTGGTAGTTTTAGAAGTTATTGCTGAGTTTCATTATACAGACTAAACTAATTAGTATTAGGGGACATAATATAATAGGATTTGGTAGAAAGATAATAAAATTGTATCTCGTTCGTCTGTCGTAGTTCGCATTATTGTAAAAAAATCTTACCTACTTGAAATCTGCAAAGAAGCTACACTTCTTACCAACAAACTAAACATTATGTAACATAATTTTCACGCTTCCTATATGTAAATCAATGTTATACAATATTTATAATCTAATTCCCTGTAATCAAATAAGGAAGGCGTCATCATCGTTAACAAGTAACTCTGATGTTAATGAGCAATGTTATCAAATTTTCGTCTTCACTTATATTCTATTTCGTAAACGTTTACTTCCGAGATTTTGCACGTATTAATTAAACTTACAGTCCATCTTTTTATCCAAATCACATCAATGTGGTGATTGAAATGAACACTTGCAAAAAAGAAAGCTTTCACATTTATCCGATTCGGATACATAATACACATCCTCATAGATATAAACATTCACAATTTTGCGAACTATTCATGGCTATTTGCTTTGTGGCGCCCAGAGCCGGCGAACCGCCGCCCAGAGCCACGCAGGAGCACATTTCACAAGAACAGAGCAGGTGTCAATTTAAGCCAGTAATTTCTTAAATATAACTAGGTAGGTTTCTAACGTAAAAAAATCTATATGATCATTTTATTTCTAAACAAAATAATTGGTTCGTAACTTTTTTCGAATGAGAATTAAATTAAAGCAACTTACAAGCTAATATTATTTATTCATATTGGGATTACCAAATAGTAACTTGAAGGCCCGAAGGCATAGCTAATAAGGCCAAATATTTAACGAAAATTTGTATCGCAATCAGTGAACGTTTACTCAAGGAAACTTAAAGCGGGGAGGGCTAGTGTAAACACACCCTAACTTCCAAACAGATTCCCCGTGCGTACAACGTAAGTCACTCGGCTGACATGTGATTTATTCCTTTTATCTTTGAAGAGTCGGAATTTCATCGAAGATAAGTCATCGCGATTTTCGACGGTAAATCAAATTCGTTTTGAATGGGTTTGGGTGAGAAGAAAATGGTTTATGATGTTTTAGAAATGAAAGGCAGATCTTTTATAATTAACACTAGTATATTTTATAATCTCATCTGAGTTAACAACCGCTGAACAAAACGAAAAGACAGGTAGTAAGAAAAAAAATAATGTAGTACCAACGTTAACACATTGACACTTTGCATTGCAGCCAACCTAACTATATGTATAAACATTGCCATATAAATAACACCCCTTCTCAATGTTTATATATTTAACAAACTACATAATTCTAAAATTATATACACTGGCTGAACACATTTTTCTCTACCTCTTAGTTTATAAATTTACATTGCACTGTGTTAGAAACTTAATTAACAAATCCTTACTTAATGACTTTGTTAGCATGTCTGCCAATTGTTCAGAAGTACTTATGTACTGAATATAAATTTTCTTATTTTTAATCAAATCTTTAGTGAAATGATATCTAATATCAACATGTTTCAGACGTTTAACTGACTCTGTACTTGCATTTAAAATAGCTGACTGATTGTCACAATACAACTTAACTGGGCTAACATTTTGGAAATCAAAATCATTTAACAGATTAACAAGCCAGCACGCTTCACTTGCTGCCATACTCATAGAAACATATTCGGCTTCAGTAGAAGACAAACTTACAGAAGATTGCTTCTTTGAACACCACACAATCAAACAATTTGCAAAAATAAACAAATAGCCAGACGTGGACTTTCTGTCCCTCTGATCACCTCCCCAATCAGCATCACAGTAGCCTTGCAACATAGCATCATTACACTTATAAACTATTTTATAATCTACAGTATGTTTCACATAACGCAATACTCTCTTAAGTGCACTTAGCAACACGCTATTCCCACATTTCTGATATCTATTTAACAAAGATACTGTAAAACACAGGTCAGGCCTAGTGCCCGAGACTGCATACATAAGGCAGCCAATAATTTGCCTACAGATTCCTTCAATGTCTTTATTGCAATTTGTATCAGAATCAAATGTCTTAGTATTAAAATTTATGTCCAGGGGAGTCAACATGGGTTTGCAATTTTCCATATTAAATCTTTTAATTACATTTTCTAAGTAATTTCTTTGAGATAATACAGTTGTGCCATTTTCTAAATTTTGTTTAACATTTATTCCTAAGAAGTCTGAAATTAGTCCTAAATCTTTCATTTTAAATTCTTTATTTAATATTGTTTTCAACTTTGTGACCTCATTTTTATTTGTTCCAAAAATTAATAAATCATCTACATATATTAATACAAATATTTTATCTGTACCACTATACTTTTTATACAAGCATGAATCACATTTTGACCTTATAAAGCCTTCTTGAGTTATTACAGAATTAAATTTAATATTCCAAGATTTAGGTGAACTTTTTAATCCGTATAATGACTTATTTAACTTTACTATATTATTATCTCCCGAATAAGCCCCTTCTGGTAAACTTATATACACATTTTCTTTAATATCACCATACAAGAAAGCCCCGGTAACATCCATTTGATATATAGGTAAGTTATATTTAGTTGCAACTACTACAAATAACCTAAAAGTTGCTAGCTTAGCAACTGGAGCATAAATATCATTTAAATTAAATATATCCTGTTGCTCGAACCCCCTAGCAACAAGCCTAGCCTTGTACTGTTTGACATTATTTGCATTTTTAATCTTAAAAACCCATTTGCTACTCACAGTTTTTGCATTTACAGGTAAATCACAAAAATCCCACGTGTTATTGTCTTTCAGAGTCTGAAGTTCACCAGCAATAGCTGCATTCCACTTATCAGCATCACTTCTGCTCATGGCATCACCATATGTAGCAGGCTCACACTCACTTTTGTCCAGCTGCACATTATTACACTTGTAGAACGATGTTTGTTTACGCTCACGCTTACTCCTTTCCTTTCTGGGCGGAATACTTCCTTCTAATAGGCTTTCTTCTTCACTACATGGCAAGTAGTCACTGTCACTTTCTGAGTGATCTTCTAGGGTACTGCTTGTATGGGTTGTGTCTTCGGGTTCAGGGGTAGCTATCTCAACAATATCTGTCTTGGGACTACTCTCTTGCACTATCTCCTCTTCAAGGTTTAATGACACTACAGTTTGACCTTCACCTCCCTTCACTTGAGGTTTTTTCTTCTCTTCTTCCTGTAGAAAAACATTGTCCCTTTTTGTCTCCACTGTGTTCTTCTGATCGAAGTAAATACGGTATCCTTTCACATTCTCCTCATACCCGACCATCAAGCCCTTCTCTCCTTTCTTATCCCATTTTCTCCTTCTTTCCTTTGGAATGTGTACATATACTTCTGTACCAAAGGCTCTCAACCCATGGATATCATATGTTTTCCCAGTCCATACCTCGAATGGAGATCTTCCATCTTCATGGCTCTTTCCAGTTCTGTTTAACACGAACACTGCTGTGTTTATAGCTTCAGCCCATAGTTTCTTTGGTAAATTTCTCTCATGAATCATAGTCCTTGCCGCTTCTACCAATGTTCTATTTTCTCTTTCGGCCTTCCCATTCTGTTCGGGGGTGTATGGTACTGTAGTTTGGTGTGTTATTCCCCGTCTTGTAAAAATTTCCTTCACATCCTTGTTCACAAACTCCAGACCATTATCACTTCTGAATATCTTCACTCTGTTTCCAGTAATATTCTCAGCCTTATTTATGAAATCCTCAATTATGTATTTGATCTTATCTTTTGTTTTCACAAATTGCACACTCCTGAAGTTCGAATAATCATCTTTCAGCACAACAAAGTACCTTGACCCACCAACTGACGGTTCTTCCATGGGACCGCAGGTATCAACATGAATTAGCTCACATGTCTTAGTACTCTTGTATTCACTTCTACTGAACGGCAATCTATGTATTTTTCCAACCAAACAACTCTCGCACACTGGCTTGGATGTTTGTTTAACCTCAACGTTGTTTTTCTGTAGGATTTCTTTTACGTAGGTAAAGTTTTGATGCGCCAATCTTCTGTGCCACTCATTCAGGTCGTTCGGCACTAATTTTGCAGTACTTGCGATCTCACAATTACTATTATAGCGTAAATCCAAATAATACGAGCTTCCAATTCTTTCCGCCACCGCACAAATTTTGTTTGACTGATAAAATTTGCACGAACTGTCATCTGTCATCATGACATATCCTCTATCTGTGGCGCGATTGACTGAAAACAAGTTTGTTTGTAGTTCCGGAACGTATAACACGTTGTCTATTACTGTGTCAATCCATTCGTTTCCGTTTGATACTTGAACTGCCATCTGTCCGCAACCAAGCGCATTAATCACTGCGCCATTACCGACAATTACAGGTTTTGGCGGTGTATTTGTGAACGATGTAAACAATGCACGATCCCTGCACATGTGTTCACTAGCGCCAGAATCCACTAACCATTTGGATTTTTGCAGTTTATGCGACGAATTAGACACCACAAACGCATTGCTATTCATTTTATTTTCATTTTTTGGCACTCTTTGCATTCGAAAACGACACTGGGACTTGAAGTGTCCAAACTTCCCACAATAAAAACAGTTATTATTATTACTCATGTTCCTTTCACTGTTACTTTTATTACTTTTACATTCAGTTTGATAATGTCCACTCTTACCGCACTTGAAACATTTTATAGACTTTTTATTTTTCACTAAGAACGCAGAAGATGAAGGTTGTTGCGCATCTTCGTTCTTTCCTTTTACTCTCTCTTCTTCAATTAGTAATCTGGCCACCAAATTATCAAATGTTTGCTTGTCGTCAGGCGCAGATTCCCAAGCCGAAACGAAATGTTTATATTCGTCTGGCAATGACATTAATACTTTCGTGATTACAAATTTATTTGAGATTTCTTCACCCATCTGTTTCAATTGGTTTTGCATTTCTTGTACCTTGGACAAGAAAATGGACATGTCTGTGCCTTTTTCGAACTTATATTGGAAAAATTTCTGTTGTATTATATGCACGCTAGTCTCAGTTTTCTGTTCATATACACACTGAAGTTTCCGCCACATCTCGGCAGAACTCGTACATGTAATGATATGTAACATCACCTCTTCAGACATTCGTGTAACCAGTAACGTTTGCGCCTTGGCATCTTTAGCTTCCCATGCAGGTATCTCAGTGGCAACTTCGGGCTTCACCTGTCCTCCTTCCACAATATTCAACCAGCCATTGCTCCTCAACAGCACTGTTGTTTGGAATTTCCAGATATTCCAATTTCTGGCCCCTTCCAACTTGATCACACTGACGTTGTTGTTCTTGCCCTCCATTCCGACCTTGTCCTCTTCCAACTAAGAACAAGTACTCCTCGACGATGTTCTGCAGTGCCTGAGCACCACGCCGCAAAATGAGATAACCTCACTTTTCCTTCTCGCCGATTTTGCTGCCGTAGCTAACGCCAACAACAGCTAACAGAATATATAAGTGTCTGGGCCCGTAACCTGATGTTTTAGAAATGAAAGGCAGATCTTTTATAATTAACACTAGTATATTTTATAATCTCATCTGAGTTAACAACCGCTGAACAAAACGAAAAGACAGGTAGTAAGAAAAAAAATAATGTAGTACCAACGTTAACACATTGACACTTTGCATTGCAGCCAACCTAACTATATGTATAAACATTGCCATATAAATAACAGTTTAATATATGGGAAATCCAAGGACAATCGTAATAAACTAGCTTTTACTATTGGTCACAGAAGTTTTACAGAAGTCTATGAATCTTAGCAGTTTGATAAATTAATACAGATTACTGACCAATATAAAATAAACAGGAAATATTGGCTAGATGTCTGGATGTTTGATAATAATAGCCCACAAAGGACCAGCAATTATTATTTCGAAAATAAAGGTATAGATAATTTGTTAGTCTTTTGATGATGAACCCGTGCAAAATCGGGTTCAATTGCCAGTTCATAAATAAAGGTAGAAATGTAATTGTTAATTGATTTGAAGCTACGAAATATGTTGAAGCGTAGTTCCTTCAAAATTGTAATGCCAACCTACACACAATTTCAATCAGTAATGCTCTGAGCTTAATTGTCTAACAAAACTATTATTTTCTTCTTTATGATATTTCATTGAATTAGAATAATGTTTATATCAAATGCAGAAATTATGATATAGTTATTTTTAAGAAATTACATCTTTAGGAGTAAATTATAGTCAACGACCTTTAAATTAAGTTACCAGCAACAATCTAATAAAATTAAATTCTTAATAGATATACGTGTTTGACCCGATACAAGAAAGTCGGCACCAAAATGAAGTTGTAAAACGGCAATTAGAATTAACTTTAGTGTACCAATAAATCTTTTAATCTCCACACGATATCATAAACACTAGCAGTCGAGGAAACACCTTCCCAAGACAACGTTTATTCTTTCAATTAAAGAATTCTTCACACTTATAAAAACAATTATCTGAACACTACACAACGCGTCAACATTCTCGAAACAACCATTAATTACCTTCGTTAGACGCTGTTAAATAATAAACTAGACCCGAAATCCACATAAATATCTCATTCCCCCAAAATTAATTATGAAATATGATAAATATTATAAATTAAAAGCAGTCGGTTTTCGACGACATCGTCTCATTTGTCAGTGTGTTTGAGACGGTAAACGAAAACAAACCCGTTGGACGAAACTAAAGTGATATACCGTTTCTATATTCTCGGTTTGTTTATTTAAAAGTTACGAGAACCTAATTCTGATTCACATTAAATTTATGGTACGCTGACAAAACTGAATGTCTACCTGACTTTTTATGAGTTCTGTGTATGGAATTTATTACACTGGTATAGTTTACGGAAATTTAAGTGTTTTATTTTATTGAGATCTGAATCGAACAAGAACACTATTATGAGTTATAACTGAAATAAATTATTTACTCCATTTTGTGTATCGAAATTGTCTTTAAATTTTAAATGTCACACAAATAAAACTAAATTTAAATTCCACATTATTTTTATTAATTATTTATGGGACCATTTTAACAATAATAATTGATTATATATTATGGACAACTGGCGTCAAGTGGAAACGGTTACACGCAAGGTTTTAAAGACCGTGAAGGTGTGAAGATTATTCGTTATTTGACATTCGGCAAATCAAAATTGATGGATACAAAACTATAGTAACAGAAAAAAAGCTATTAGGGGAGCTTTGCTTATTTGCTTAATACTATTCTGAACCAACAAAAATTTTAGGTGTAACATTAGATAGAATATTGACAACAAAGTTACAAAGTGCAAGGGAAAGTTTCTTCCGTAAGTGATATCATGTTTACTTTAGTTGTTGTAAGGCCCCCCGACCTGTTTACTTTGGAACCACAATCTCAGATTGGTAATAAGATGCGACATATGTATTATCCCGATTAAATCCCCTCAGAAAACGCTACCAGACTTAGTGATGTCTCGGACTATGCCGTAATACTGACGATTAAATTGAAACTGATTTTCGTTTCTTATCATATTTAGTTAGATTAGATATTGACATTAAGCGTCGATATAGCATTGGTTATAACTTTGCAATGAAAAGTTTTAGGTTCAATCCCCTCTAGCCAAAAAAGCTATGCACCCACCAATTTTCATTATTTGGGTTCTACCTATCAAATGGAACTACTTATTCTGAACTGGCTAAATGTAGCCAGAGCATGTCAGAATGTATAAGGCTGTGATGGTACGATGTTGTAAATATTTTTACGAAAAGAAACTAGAACATTTATAGCATTATATCATTAACAATAAATAAATCTCTCCAGTCTGTACGATTACAATCACAAATATTTAATTTTCAATTATATTACCAGTCCGAGCTGATCCTATAAAATAAATTAAATTTTACTGCCACAGTTACATACACATTGTTCCTTTTAATTTTATCGACACGTTTTATATTCATGCGGGAAGTTTATCGATAAATCGATAGTCGATGAAGTGCCCGTAAGGACAGCACTTCGAAATGATTGATCACCCGGCTTCCCGCTCGTGAGCTTGTCAAGACGAAGAATAACATTGTTAGGGGCCTTGTAAACGTCTCACTGCTGCGAAATCCTCTTAGCCGACACTACACCGGCGGGCGGTGAAATACTCTATGTCGAACCAAAATAAGACCCGCGACGCTCGCTTGCTATCCATATTTTATACGACATTTCCTGTCAAACGGATCCAAATTTTCAAGAACCGAACGAATCCTATCAAACTATAAAAGCCTGTTGATTGTACCGCTCCTCTGGGAATGATTCGTTTTGTTGGGTCAATCAAGTCGGCAAACATGTTAGAAAGTGAAGGAAATGTAATAATAGACAACGAAATGAAAATGTTCTAAAGACTAATACTAATAAAAACATTAAAATGTCAACAGTTAATGTGCTATTGATATCAATAAAGCCATAAAAGCTGTTATAGCATTTACCTTATGATGTTATAATGGAAATAATGTGAATGGAGAGGAAACCATATGCAAAGCGTCTCGTGAATGTAAAAGGATGAAAATATAACGTCGATGGACCACCGGCCGCGACGGCACACTTCAAAGCGTTTTAACATTTCCCCTTCGTCTCCTTTACCTTCCATACACCTCATATAACCATCGTGTCACTGCTCTTTATGGCTTTTAGTCGCTTCAACTTTACGGCTGTTCTACTAAATGCATCTATGCTTATTTTCTCTGGCTTCAACTGCATATCTTGCGTAATCTTCTATTTCTTACTTTTAAATTTCTTTAAAATTGTTTTGTATTGATTTCTAAATTAACACGCAAATTATCTCATATTTGCCTCTGATTACTATTGAGTTACAAGATACACGGTTGGTTATGTATAAATGAAATAAGTATACATTATTTTTCATCTTTGAAACCCTTGAAGATATCAAGATGAATAAAAAGCAAAATTAAATATTACTGAATACTCTCTAAAATCGCTGAAAGTTACTACAAAATTCATGCAGCCTATTTATTGTGAACAACGTATAATATCCCACTTAGAAAAATATTACAATTTTATTAAATTGAATAAAACACTCAACTTAAAACCATGTGATACATAAGTGTAAGCTAATAAAATAGAAGTAAGTGCATACCAGCATCAATTGTATAAATTTTATGGACACTGTCCACTTACACCCAAAACGCCTAACTTACCTGTAACATAAAAAACACATTTTAAGTAACAAAATACGAGAAATAACAAAGTTAATTGAAATAAATCTCGAATGACAATGTAACTAACGCCTACCATATTGTAAAACAGCTTTTATCCAATATAGTTAAGACCCCCACAAAGAATTTTATGTGCTGTGTCGATCTTATGGTCATATGGTATTTGTAATAGAGCGTATCTGGGAGGTTTGTATTGACTTGTCAGTGTAGTATCAAGATGGAACCAGGTAAGGCCAGAGTGGTTATCGAATGAATCCGGTAGACCGGCTTTTGAAGTTTAAAACGGTCCTTTTAGCAAAGACATTCTTGGACATAACAGCAATTTATTAACTATTATCTAGTAGCTAATCTATGTAGATTCATGTCTACTGTTTGTTTTTGTATTATTTAGTATCGATTCTAGATTCTACAATAAGGTATGATTTACTTTATATTGATGATATAGATTTTCACATAGTTATATAGTTAATATTTTAAGGCAATCTAGATGAATATTATCTATTCCTAAGACAAAGATGTGTCTATTTTTTTAATGATCTCTGTGTAAGTACACAAAAAATCTCAATACATTTCAAAATCTTCGCAAAAAGTAGTAGGTATCTAGATGTAGTTGTTGACGACCTAAATAAAAGAAAAAAAATGTTCTCTATAAAAAGACAATTCATTCAGAGTGCTGCATTTATTACTCCACATTTCATATGCAAATTATTGTTTAACGAAACACTATATACACGCCCGTAGCAGTTCGTGGTTGCAAATAAAAAAAATTACGCAATCAAGTATTTCACATTTTTTACTCCGGTAGCGTGGCTAATTTCCATCTACAATAAAACATTAAAAATATCCTGCGCTTACATTTAGATACTAATTATTTATTATTATTCTGCCTTATTAGTTATTACAGACATTAAACATCCATCCAGAAAAGTAAAATGTAAATTACAGCAAAAATAAAAAATTAAGAATAACATTCAACATTGCACCAACTGCAGTCTACTAAAGGGAGTAAGAAGGAAGTTAATGAATCTATCAATCTTACCACTACATGTGAAAATTTTGTTGATCATTATTTAGTCTTGAAATTTCCCTGAAGATTGTCTTTATAATTCGAAAAGGAGCAGCGTCAATCATTTTATAGCCAAAGGGTGGTACGGAGAACATCCAGCCAAAACTTCATATTGCACGATTCCTAATTATAAAACTGAGCGATAAACGAAATGAGGCAGTAATCTCAATTGAAATCCAGCAATAGTCTATTTATAGGAGCAAATGGTTGGAATCCAAGAGCGAAGTAGCCGAAGTAGTACACAAAGAAATAATAAAGGTGCGGCTTATTCGAACAACTATAATCTCGGGAGTGGCCTTTATTGCTCTTGGAAGAGGCGACAAGGCTAATAAAACATTTTCTCTGGCTGCACCGCGTTATTATGGAACCTGATACTCGTGAACTGTACTGCGCGCGAACGAACAACCTCGAACGGAGATATTATTTGATTTGTAAAGTGAAGAGAATTGGATGTAACCTGGTTTAGGAAAGGCGAACATTAAGACTTGAAGACAAGTTCTAATTCTAACGCAAGTTAGGTGTACGTATAATAATATTTTATAAGTTACTTCTTCTTAGAAAAATATATTATTGATAATATCTACAATAATATGAAAGATTGAAACCTACAGAATAACATAAAAGTTAGTTATTTGATGTTTCAACTAACTTAAATAAACATATCAACACAGCTGAGACACTTCACCAATATGTATGTACTATCAATGTCGTAATAATTCAAATAAATCAATCAATAAAGTTTGAAAAATTTTAATTAACGCTGAACGTTGATTATAAAAAGTTTTAATACCACTAAAATTAATTAAGATCCTTATATTTTTAATACAATTACAAATGATCACACATCTAATAGGAATCTTTTGTGATTGTTTTTATATTAATGAAAACTTTTCAAATCTTGCCGAAATACGAATTATTTTAAAGTAAGGCATTACGACACATTGATATTCGGGTCACAGTCAAAGCAAACTCGATCGCCACCTTAATAAAAGTAAAAAACTTTTTTATCTTCCATTAGCACACACGAATACGCGCCAAAACAGACATTTCTGACTTGGAAACGGCATTGGCAATGACTTTGTTACGCTCAGCTGTGCGGGGAAATTCATGAAAAACAGTTGTGGAGGGCTGCGAACATAAAAAAGAGAAAATTGTTACGAACAAAAGGCGGGCGGGATGCGTTTAATCCTGTCCGGTCGCGGTCGTCATTTTGCGGCACCCGGCCGGTCGGAGAAAATTGAATTTATTATCGGAGTATTTGACTGACGTGTTATTCCGTGCGCGGCAAAGGAGACGCCTGCCACCGGAATCCAATCAGTCACACTGCGGACGCTATAGTCTGCAATCTATAAACTAGCATCCGATTTGAGGAAATAGGGACTGACATTGAGGACTTCATTTTTATTTATTTGGTTGTCCCAATAAAAAAGAGGCAAACTCTTACAACGTCTTCACGGTTAATTTTAGAATTTAAATAATCTGAATTAGTCTGATTTATTGAAATTCAATAAACATGTTATATTATCTTATACTCTCCAGATAGTTAAAAATATTTTCAAACAGATGCAATAATAATAAAAATTTAATAAGTGAAGAAGGTAGTCGATAGCCTAATTGGTAGGATGGTGGACTTGAAACCGGAGGTCCCGGGTTCGAATCCTACCCCTTGCCAAAATGCTAAGCACCAATTTTCTTTAAGAATATGTGCTTAAATCGACTCCTCGTGCTCCGGTCACCAACCCGCCTGCCAAGCGTGGTGACTATGGCAATTCCTCTCAATGAGCACCACTAAAAATGGTGCACTAGAGGGAGACCCATGATCCAGCAGTGGATCTTAAAAGGTTGATGATGATGATGATGATGAAGTGAAGAATTAGGAAGGGATAATTTAGGAAGAGTCAACTTGAGGAGGAAATGAAACGAAGAGGAAAGTGATAACTTTTAGAAGATGATGATATGATCGTAACAGAAAGAAATAACTTCGATTGACATCATCTCTATTGTTTGCAAACTACATAGGTTCTTCAATAATGAACTTCCAAGTATAAAAGGAAAACAGTTCAATGACCATGTATATACTCGTATTTATGACGATAAAATAGGGTGCAATGAAACAGGCGGAGCCTTCACAAAAGGGGTGTAACTCTCCCTGGTTATTGAATATTAATTGGATAGCAAACCGTTTTAGCATAGCTTGACAATAAACCTAACCTCATGCCATTGTATGCAGCAATAATATTGAACAATAAAATGTAACGTACCACAACGGTTATTAAGTATCGAGATGTAGCCAGAGACACTTGACAGGTAACCGCATGTCCATATTTAGCTTGTTGCCTAAGAACAGATAGCAAGCTTATATATATATATATATATATATATATATATCGCTCGCTATCACGTCGTGGGATTACAACTGTAATTTCTTAAAACACTAATAGAAAGAGATATTATTTTCGGAAGAGGATTGGTCGCCGGTTTTATATACCATCAGAAGCATCAGAGATATCACTTCGTAACGGAAACCAATGGGGGTTTGATATTAGCTACTATCATCAAATGGTTACATTATCTAGCTAAATAATAACATGTCCTAAATTAGCAATTTATAGGATTTCAAGTCTTCTTCTTTTTCTAAAGGCCGTTTTCAACATAATGTTTTGTCGATTCTTAACGTTAATAAATTCTTTAAAAACTGCCATTGTTCGTCTCGCAAATATAAAATATTTAATATTGAACTTGAAATTTTTATTTCTCAGAAATAAGTCTCAAAACTTTTCATTTTATAAACTTTAATAAACTTTAATTTTTTTTCTAAGAAATCTGAAAGTTTTTTCAAGAAAAGTAAAGCCTCTAAAATCTAGTCAACTTATATTAGTTTATCATTTCGAGAATTACATTATTATTTATGTATATTTATGTCATAAATAATACTAGATGACCCATGCGAATACTTCGCACCGTTAGTGGTGTCAATATTGCTGTTATGGTTCAACTGATCTACAACAGATGGCGTCTTTTACAAAATATATAAATTAGTCTAATTAAAAAAAAACATTTAATTTTGATTTTTTGTTTATTTTTCGTCATTACAGAGAAACACCTTTGAAGAATAATATATCTATGTCTGTGAACAAATCTTTAAATCGACGTACATCTATGGTTGATATGAAGAATAAGCGATACCAATCTGAACTGAATTTCATGTCGATAAGGTTCCGTAGAACGTTCATATAGGTGAAATCGTGAGCGACTGTTAGTTGTATAATAAAAATCGTTCAATCATAAAATCGTATTATGGGCACGCATTAAGCTTCAATCTATATCCGAAATCAAAGACCTTCGTCATCCTCGTTGCCTTTCTTTCTCGACAGATGTCTTCTTAAATTATCGTAAAAATACAAAAAAGATCTACTCAAGTATAGACGTGGCAAAATATTTATTTATAAATCGCTACCTGTTCGCTTATTTGTATCTCAAGATTAGGACGTTTATCCTAAATTGGATTTTGTCTATTATTTAAGCAGATTTATATAAAATTCTTGAAGTAATAAAAATTAAAATACGTGAATGTTCCTTGTCACTAAAGAATACGAACTCAATTTTTCTGCACAATAACGATGCCGATCCGTTGAGTGAGGAAGAAGCCAGCCCTCTTATCCTCAGCCTTATCACCTCAGTATGTCGTTCTTCACGGGTTGCCTTACTGTTACGGTTCCAGGGTACCCAGCGGCAGACCAAGTCTCCCTCGTTTATCCAATGGTATTTGTGAGGCTATACATAACGAGTGGCCAGTTCTGTTGAAGTATAAGATGGAAAAGCCTCTTAAGTGTGGTTTGTCGGATTAAGTACATAAGTTTTTAATTAAAAAACCCATTGGTACATGGCCGGGATCCTGGATCGAACCCGTGGTCTGCCTAGTTAATACCAGACGTCTTAACCACTCGGCCACCGACGCACTTTGTTTATTTATAATTTATAGCATTGTTACTTTACATAATAATTTGTTTGAATGAACGCTAATTAAAACAATATAATAATTTAATTTATGGTATCTGGACGACGGGTCATTAGGAGGAGATGTATTAACAGTTTTAAACGATTTAGAAATTATAAATAAATCATTTTCAGAAATTGGCCTTAGTCTAAATTCAAATAAATGTGAACTATACATAGCCGAGTCCATTTCTTCAGACATAAAAACAAAAATCATATCAAAATTTAATTCCGTAACTCCAAATATATCTATACAAAATAAATTCACACTTACTTTACTCGGTGCTCCTATTTTCGATGAAGGAATTGAAAATGTAATAAATTCAAAATTAGAAAATTTTAATAATTCGGCAAATAGACTTTTAGAAATTAATCAACACATTGCTTTCTTTATCATTCGACACGGTCTTTTCACACCAAAATTTATGTATTTACTTAGATGCACCCCCCTTTGGAAATATTCTAACATAACAAATTCTATAGATGAGTCCCTAAAAATTACTGTTTCCAAAATTTTAAACCAAAATTTCAATAATCGTTCTTGGACCCAAGCGACTCTCCCTGTCCAGTTCGGTGGCCTGGGAATTCGTACTTCGTCGTGTGTTGCGCTTCCTGCCTTTTTGTCATCAACCTATAGCGCGCTAACCCTCATCGGTACTATATTGAACTTACCTAATGTAACCGATGGGGAAGTTGCGGGTGTAGACGAGGCCAGAAGTACATGGAGTGCAACTCACCTAGGAGTGGACGTTCCCACAGAATTAAGTAGCCAGCGAGCGTGGGATTTACCATCCATAAAGGCAACCCACGCTACATTACTCGAACAGTGTCCTGATGATTTCGACAGAGCACGGCTTCTAGCTGTATCTGAAAAAGAGTCAGGACACTGGCTTCACGCATTGCCCTCCCATAACATAGGTACGGTGTTGGACTCGTCGACCTTACGTATCGCCGTTAGTTTACGATTAGGTACTAAGGTCTGTGAACCTCATCGTTGCCTATGTGGAAGAGACGTGGACTATTTTGGTCGCCATGGACTTTCATGCACAAAAAGTGCTGGTCGCACCTACCGCCACGGTACCTTAAATGATATAGTACGCCGATCTCTTGCCACTGCCTCTGTTCCTGCGATTCTTGAACCATCTGGTATGAGCAGGGACGATGGGCAAGAGACCTGATGGCGTAACTTTAGTACCGTGGCATTTAGGAAAAAAATTGGTGTGGTACGCTACCTGTGTTGATACACTGGCAGCATCTCACATACAGTATACAAAAATAAAAGCGGGTGCGGCGGCAGAACACGCTCAACTGCTCAAGCGCCGAAAATATTCAAATATTTTAACAAATTACTTATTTTCGGCGCTTGCAGTGGAAACAATGGGTCCATGGTCTACCGAAATGAAAATATTCTTGAAAAATTTAGGTACTAGATTAGTCCACGCCTCGGGTGACCTAAAGGCTGGCTCTTACCTCGCTCAAAGGATCAGTTTAACCATTCAGCGAGGTAACGCAGCCAGTGTTTTGGGAACCATGCCACAGGGAGGGGTTCTGGAAGAGGTATTCTTTTTATAATTTGTATATATAGTTTTTAAATATATTATTTATTTATTACCATTACATTTAAGTTATGATGTAAATATTTAAACTAATACAATAAAAATCAAAAAATCTAAAAAAAAATAATAATTTTAATATAACATGTATAATTTATTGGCGCCAAAGCGATGCAAAGTGAGACTGTAATTTTCTTTGGTGTGATAACCTGAATCAATGACTATTTCAGTCAAAGTAGTCAGTAAAATAACATACACCTAGCTAAATACATATAAAATCCCGCACGTCGGAACTTTTGATCTGGTGCACTGTGTAATTTACATAAACCTTGTTAAAATGTAAATGTTACCGAATCGCAATTATTTCTTCATCACACCCTCAAAGTACTTTTATTGACGCTTTACATGGAACTTTTCATTGTGCTATCCTAATTTAATATGAATGGGCAATTAAAATAATATTTGGTGGCAGCCTATCGATTATGTTTCAAGCTATTTTTCATGAAAACTGAAACTACTCAAATTACTTTTTGTTTCCTCCCAATATAATAAGTTTCCTGAAGTTATGAACGAAAGAAAAGAACGGACAAAAAAATTTTTTAATAATAATTAAAATAAAAATAAAAATAAAATAGCCTTTTATTTCTTACAAATTACAAATAATCTTAAAAAAACTAGTTTCTTAATTGTATAATGTATCTATAATTAATCTGTAAGAACCCCTGTACGGGTAAAGGCCTCCTCCAAAGATATCCATGTGTCTCTATCTTGTGCTACTTGAGTCCATTGCGGTCCAGCTGTTTTTTTAATTTCATCTTCCCAGCGTGTCAATGGTCTTCCTCTACCCCGCTTGCCCTGTGGGCCTCTCCATAGAGTCTAGAGATAATAATACAATTTCAAAAACACATAATGTAATACCAGTGTATGTAGGTCAAATAAAAAAGATTGGATGACCGCTTGAGCCTACTAGAGACTTTTCGACCTCAAAACGCCTCATCGAAGCTGGCCAATATTTAGAACATTTTAGGTAGATTAAAATAAACATCATCAGATAAAATAATGATGATTTGTATTTGGGAGCGGTTTTCAGGAGACTTAACATACTCATAATTATGGCTGTGTGAAGTTGGCACCCCCAAATTCGATTTTTCAGTTTTTTTTTCATCAGATTCGTTTGTCCACCGTTAGTCCACGTTTGTCCACCAAAAATTTTTTTTTGTCCACCTCTCAAAAAAAAGTTATTTAAAAAAATAAAAATTGGGGGTGGAAGTTGGCACCCCCAAATGCGAAATTCTATTTTTTTTTTCATCCCGTTCGTTTATCCATCGTTAGTCCACGTTTGTCCACCAAACATTTTTTTTTGTCCACCCTTAAAAAAAAAGTTTTATGAAAAAAACCCTGAATTTAATTTCATCTTCCCAGCGTGTCAATGGTCTTCCTCTACCCCGCTTGCCCTGTGGGCCTCTCCATAGAGTCTAGAGATAATAATACAATTTCAAAAACACATAATGTAATACCAGTGTATGTAGGTCAAATAAAAAAGATTGGATGACCGCTTGAGCCTACTAGAGACTTTTCGACCTCAAAACGCCTCATCGAAGCTGGCCAATATTTAGAACATTTTAGGTAGATTAAAATAAACATCATCAGATAAAATAATGATGATTTGTATTTGGGAGCGGTTTTCAGGAGACTTAACATACTCATAATTATGGCTGTGTGAAGTTGGCACCCCCAAATTCGATTTTTCAGTTTTTTTTTCATCAGATTCGTTTGTCCACCGTTAGTCCACGTTTGTCCACCAAAAATTTTTTTTTGTCCACCTCTCAAAAAAAAGTTATTTAAAAAAATAAAAATTGGGGGTGGAAGTTGGCACCCCCAAATGCGAAATTCTATTTTTTTTTTCATCCCGTTCGTTTATCCATCGTTAGTCCACGTTTGTCCACCAAACATTTTTTTTTGTCCACCCTTAAAAAAAAAGTTATTTAAAAAAAACTAAAATTGAGGTGGAAGTTGGCACCCCCAAATGCGAATTTTCAACTTTTTTTTTAACAGGTTCATTTGTACATCGTTAGTCCACAATTGTCCACCAAAAATTTTTTTTTGTCCACCCTTCAAAAAAAAGTTATTCAAATAAACATTTTTTATGAAAAGAACGATAGAAACTGCATTTCCGGGTACGTTCAAACTACACTAAAGGTTTCAAAATCAAGTTTATAAAGTGGGCAAACGATCCAACCCCTCAGAGAAGAGAATCCACCCCTAGGAAGCTAGAGATCCCCCGTCAAAGTGAAAATACTTAGATATATACTGAATTAACTCGCGCATAACTACGTCTCTAAGGGTGGACAAACGAAAATATGTGGTGGACAAATGAGTTTCTGAAGTGGACAAACAGACCTACCCCTCAGAGAAGCAAATCCACCCCTAGGAAGTTGGAGATCCCAAGACAAAGTTAAAATCCTTAGGTACATACTTATATCACGCATAACTATATCTCTAAGGGAGGACAAACGACAATATGTGGTGGATAAACGAGTTTCCGAGGTGGACAAACAAACCAAAACCTCAAAGAAGCAATTTCACCCCTAGGAAGCTAGAGATCCTCCGTCAAAGTTAAAATCGTTAGCTATATAATTAACTCAAGTATAGCTATATCTCTAACGGTGGACAAACGACAATATATGGTGGACAAATGAGCTTCTGAGGTGGAAGAATAGACCTACCCCTTAGAGAAGCTAATCCACCCCTAGAAAACTAGAAATCCTCCGTCAAAGTTAAAATCCTTAGATATATAATTAACTCGCGTATAACTATATCTCTAAGGGTGGACAAACGACAATATATGGTGGACAAATGAGCTTCTGAGGTGGAAAAACAGACCTACCCCTCAGAGAAGCTAATCCACCCCTAGGAAACTAGAAATCCTGCGTCAAAGTTAAAATAGTTAGATATATACTTAATTAACTCACGCATAACTATACCTCTGAGGGTGGACAAACGACAGTATGTGGTGGACAAATAAGTTTCCGAGATGGACAAACAGACCTACCCCTCAGAGAAGCAAATCCACCCCTAGGAAGGTAGAGATCCCCTGTCAAAGTGAAAATCCTTAGATATATACTTAATTAACTCACGTATAACTATATCTCTAAGGGTGGACAAACGACAGTATGTGGTGGACAAATAAGTTTCCGAGGTGTACAAACAGACCTACCCCTCAGATAATCAAATCCACCCCTAGGAAGTTGGAGATCCCAAGACAAAGTTAAAATCATCAGATATATCCTTATCTCACGCATAACTATATCTCTAGGGTGGAAAAATGAAAACATGTGGTGGACAAACGAGTTTCTGAAGTGGACAAACAAACCTACCCCTCAGAAAAGCAAATCCACCCCTAGGAAGCTAGATATCCTCCGTCAAAGTTAAATTCAGGGTTTTTTTCATAAAACTTTTTTTTGAAGGGTGGACAAAAAAATTTTTTTCTGGACAATTGTGGACTAACGATGTACAAACGAACCTGTTGAAAAAAATTTAAAATCCGCATTTGGGGGTGCCAACTTCCACCTCAATTTTAGTTTTTTTCAAATAACTTTTTATTGGAGGGTGGAGAAAAAAAAAATTTTGGTGGACAAACGTGGATTAACGATGGATAGACAAACGTGATGAAAAAAAATGGAAATTCGCATTTGGGGGTGCCAACTTCCACCCAAATTTTATTTTTTTGAATAACTTTTTTTTGAGAGGTGGACAAAAAAAAATTTTTGGTGGACAAACGTGGACTAACGATGGACAAACGAACCTTATGAAAAAAAAACTGAAAAATCGAATTTGGGGGTGCCAACTTTACAGAGCCCATGATTATATGTAGGTACATAGTTACTAAGATTATGTATGTATCCGCAGAGAAAACCCATCCGGTCCTGTCAGACATCTATCATCGCAAATAACGACATTGCCGGCAGCTAAAGTTCGGGGTTATTATTTATTTCACCGCAATCATCATTATAGCTCGTCATCACAGGCTTCTCAGGAAGCTTGCCGTCTAAGTGTCTGTGTCCAATTACTACGAAATGTGCCTTATATTATGTGTTAATTTGACCCGAATGAGATCACCAAAAATTGCTGGTTACGCAAAAACAATGCTGTATTAGCATGGTAATTGTATTTCTCATCACATATTTCTTAGAATAACACTTTATGAATGTAATGATTTACTGCCTTTTAAGTAGGCATTTTAAGTATTAGCGATAGAAACTTTCGCACGGTTTAATTAAAAGATAAGTAAAATGTAGTCTCAATTATTCGATACCCTCAACAAAAAAATTAATATCGACTATTACCGCCTAATTTTATCATAATTCATTCAGACCAAAATTCTAAAAATATTTGTGCATCGTGCAAATCACAGATGGACTCTTCAAATTTATTTCGTTATAGATTTAAAATATAGTTCTGATAAAGATAACAAACGGATTACAGAAAAACTATGCCCACTAAATGTCAGCTACCAAACACTGACAAAAAAACATAAACCACAATGAAGCATAATGTATTGAACCGTAAATCATCGAAGGCACGTACAAGGAGCTACATCGATCACGATCTGGTAGCAAGAGTAATTTACCAGCTTTCTACAAACAAGTCGCGACCTCAGGAGCCTGTGGTCTATCGGCAGATAACTGTATTTTAGCCCCAGCAATTTGAATCTCTCAACTCAATGCCTTAAGCGTGAAAGAAATTCAACGTTGTCTGTCTGTCGGTCTGAATGCTTTAACTTGCAAACTACACCGATATATATACCTATAGCTTTTCTAAAAAAAATAAAAAAAATGTATTGAATATTTCAAGCGATACATTTGCTAGGAAAATGCATAAAGTCCTTTATTGATGGTTTTTTTCCTCGATTACCACCGAGCTTCCTCGCACAACTCTGGAGGGTGGGAAGTCGGCCTAAGGGCTGGTTTTGGACGAGACGAAACCATAAAAATCATAATTTTTTTAAATCGGTAAAATTGATGCTGTAGTAGGTATTATTATAGCTCTTTGACTAAAGTACGAAATATTAGAGGTTAAATTTCTAAAAACTATTTCTGCCAATGTCATAAAACACACAACTATTCTCATAGTTCTAGCTTAAGCGATTTCAGATCCGCGATAATGAATCAGTCAGGATATGTTACTTTATTAGTGTGTAAGATAATGTAGTTCTACAGCATCTAAGAAGGGTGTAAAGTCGTGGGTAACAGCTAGTACACCCATAAATTGGATTAGAAAGCAGCGGGTATCAACTCGGTGTAAATCAATCAAGCCAATATGAAATATGATCGTTCGACTTATTCTGATCGGCCCGACTTCGGTATCAAATTGTTGATTAATTCTCTTATATCTCGAGTGTTTACTATAGTTGAAATTGTTATATGAATATTGAATGAACTATGAATTTTTTATCGAAAGTTTAATCTATTTGGAAATGAGTGGTAAAATACAATATTACAAAAACAATTATGGGTAATTTGTTTCAATGTGAGTAGGCTCTTTAGCTATTAATTCTACCCACACGAAAGTCTATATATAAATGATGCAATAAAACTAAAATTATCAATTTCATTTCCCATTCATGGTAATATAACCCGTGTTGAGTAATTCATACAATTCATATTTAGTAATGGTCAAGCAGAATTTCATATTTTTTTAATGAAAAACAAAAGTATTAAATAGCCACTTTTCAGTCTAGCTTTTTATATTTTAACTCTTCGCTCTTCTCCTATTCTGCATAAATTATTTTTATTTATTTAATTTATTTATCAAATCCATTCAGATATTATAACATGATTAAGTAACAATCTACCAAACAATGCATACACAATAAAATAACTTTCATAACAAGCATTCCAATTTATTTAAAGGTCAAAGGAATAAGATCGGCAGATCCTGAATATATTTTATATAAGCTTAAAACAAAGTTGCATTCTATTACAGAAACAACAACTAATAAATAAATTACGAGAGCTGAAAGCACAGTAATAACTTACAACGTTATCTGCTAGCAATATTTTACTATTACTCCATCATACAACCCTAAAAGTTAATTTGTTTGCGAACAAAAGTTATTTATCCGTATAATGAACACCTAGCGGCTTATCTGGGAGCGAGGCCCGCGCGGAATAGTTTTGACGTTGGCAACCCCGAGCGGGCGAACTTGTTGTGATTTATACACTTCGCCAAGTCAGAGGTCGACTGCGGAGGCTGATCCTCTATACAGCCTACATTTGAACTCGCTCGCTGCCGATTTGGCACTTACCTTGTGGAAACCGCCAAAATCTACTTCAGTTCTCATTTCAACAATAAAGCAGAAAATGCATGAAGATGCAATTTAAGATTTAGTATGCAGATTAGAGTGAAGATTGGAAACAATAAAAAATTACCACGGTCTTTATACTTTGCGGCGTGGCCAGACACAACAGTAAAAATGTTTAGCGACTCACCCATATTATACGAAACAGTTGGCAAGTCTATAGCTGTATTTAGTTATCAGAAATATCTATTATTTTAAAAAGAAGCGCTTTGTTTTGGCCCTAAAATATAAGATATCCTGTGAAATGAATATACTAAATGCTGTAACCTACTATGTCAGTCCGAAAATAGGAAAAAGGGATAAAGGCCCTTGTGACCTTAAAACATTAAGAATCTGTTTCCGTCAGTAACTTGGCTAAATTTTCTTAACAAACTCGGCTGTTCTGATATCATTATTACTTTTGCGCAACGTCATGCTAAAGGTATAAGCGTTTTTTCCACTCTCTTCGCTCCTGAGATTTTGTTCATAAAACTTCTTTCGAACAATGAGAAAGTATATTTTCTCGTTAAGTCATGTTATTGTACATATTCGATTAGTTATTTACTCGTATAATATTTAGTTTAGATTTTAATGTTAATTGCAGTAAATGTTGAAGCACTGTTAACAGACATAACAGTGCAATTGGTTGAAATAAATGTCTTGAGATTTATTTTCATCTATATTTTTGGGAAGAGTTTATTTATTTATTTATTTACCTACATGTTTGGGAAACAAATTTCAGATTTAACATTAACAGTATATATTTACCAACAAGGTTTCATACACATTTAAAGTTCATAATAGGTCTCTCTATAGATGTATATTATGTACAGACAGATACTGAAATATCTTCAACATTTCATGTTACAACGTTTTCTTTTCATCTCTAATAAGGTTTACTAAATAAATCTAAAAACCATAGTAAATGATCTAAATTTATTTTGGAGTTGCATAAAATAACAATATAAATAGATGACAGAGAAATGAACTGACCATCGTGTGGTTGACCTAGTTCGCCATCTTACGCCACTCACCTATTATTATTTCGTGAATCACACAAAATTAGATGCTTCTGTATCTACACTCGTACACCTGTATTGCATAACGAATGTAACTTTGAAATATAAGTATATTTTATATAATATTTGATTGCGTTATTTTTTACCTTTATAAATACAATTGTCATCTCAATTATAAATGTTAAAAGTAACATCTCAACTTTGACAAAAGGTTACAGGTGACTGACAATACTATTTCTGTTTCACTTATGAAATGAATAACTAATATGTACATAATATTCATGTCTTGAAAAAAACCCTAATCGCCACTAAATAAAATTTGATGAACTTCGAAACAATAGAATTTCTCTACATCTAAACTACTTCGTTTTCAACACAAATGAGAAATGCAAGACCACAAAAGCGAAAACACGGGAGATCCCCTCAAAATACACTATGGATGAAAACGTCTGGGTACGTGCTTCGCAAATCAAGTGTGTTCCTCAAGAGCGGATGGGAAAAGTGAGGGCGACAGCTATGAAAAATCGAGACACGGGGGCGGTACAATAAAGGATCACACGGAAGGGGGTGAGCAAGGTGCATTAATCGGAAATGCGAACCCTTCGAACAAAACTACACAGTTAACTATACAGGATGTGATAAACATCTTTATTTTTAGGACATGTAAGCTCAAAGTAATACGTTAAAACATTGTGCAATTAAGAGTGTTGCATTCGGTACCAGTCGGGAACTGTTGAATAGGGTCCCAAGTTCGACTTTCACCGGGTGTGCAAGAGTAATGAATTGCACTTACAAATTGCAAAGTAAACGAAACATTTGTAATATTACTTTGATTTGCAACATTCTATTCATTTATACTCGTTATGTTTAAATGGTCGATCACAAAAAAATGTGTGTTTCTTAATATGCAACTCGTTCATGTATTCTATTCGAATTTTAATATTATTTTTCACATTCAGATTTTAGATATCCCTTAAAATGCTTTAAAACGGGAATTTTGAAGCCCCAAAATTGAAAGTGGTCAGCAAAAGGAACGAAAATTTGCCGAATACGGATATCAATTTCATTTACAATCTCCATATTTCGATAAATAGAGGTTAAGGCAATGATGAATTACACGAGAATTTGCGAAACGTCCAGGCTTATGCAACATACGCAAACCATTGGAATAACACGGCAGTACGTATGTTTATTAGTATACGTGGGGAAATTCAGTGATGTTTTAACGTAACCGTTGAACCAATCTACTGGCAGACACATGTTGCTCTGAGGTCGAAGCACATTTGCATATCAAAGCGCAGTCAACCTCTCAATTACCCTGACCATAGATCGGAAACATAGCTTCGTAACATTTCTGTATCGCCGCTGGGGGTATTTCAGATCAAACAAGATAAATGGCAGTACCACTCGAGCATTCAATTTGTATTAAAACCTTACTATGCCAAAAATAAATGATTAACTTTCAATTTGAATTCCTTGGTCGTCAACTACAAAAACTTCTAAAATTAAGGACACGATTATAAAAATAATGATATCCTACGGACAGTCTTAAGGCTTAATGAATGGCTATTTAATTTACTCAGAGAACCTAAAGCTCTTGTAAGAAATAAAACGAGTGAAGTTCATTTATAAAATCACTTACAAAATATTCAATATAAAATAAACAAAATCCCTAAAGGCCAGTTAGTTCATTATATCTTCATTACAAAATTAACATTAGCAAGTTTAGTTGTTGGGAGTAATAAATCAGGATAGAGGCGAATATTTGTATGAAGAGGTAGGGCGTGCGGCAACCAACGATGCGAAAACCGCTGTGTTGGCATCGAGCCACCAGACCCTCGCGGACGAATTATCGCAACATGCATACATACATCATTTCCATAAACTCTAATAGAAATGCATAAACAATGCTACAATAAGCTACTGCTAGCTAATCCTGGTAAAATGTAACATAGCGAGTTGGTGAAAAATTCCCCTGCTTTCTTAATATATTTCTTGACGTGCAAAAACATCTACAGTTCTGCACTATGTATGTCTAGTTGTGGAATAGTTTACCTTATTTCAAATTAAACTGAGATAATTTATTTTAGTGGTATTTACAGAAAATAAGACTAGTACCGAATTCTAATTTGGAAATGAAAGTGTAACAAAGGTTTATTTCATTATTAACAGTGCTATAATTTTCAGGGCAAAAGTTAGGAATAAACTCAATATTTTTTATGAAACGTTAAGAAATTATACAAAAAACAAATATTCTAAAAATTATGAGGATTACAAAATTATTTTAGACAAATAAATCAGAAACGAGAAAAACCCCAATGAAGATAAATATACTCCAAAAAATTACCAATTTAATGAAGAAGCGAACTTTTGTAACAATGACAAACATAATCTTAAGAAGACAAAAGCTTAAGCCTCGCCAAGGACCTCCCTTATCGAAGATATAAACCATCCTTTCAACAACTAACAATGAACAGCCTAAATTAACGACTTGTTGAACAAGTAGGTTAAGTTCGATTTTAATGTATGAATCTTTCATTAAGATCAACTAGATTTTATTCTGTTTCATTTTTGAATAGATTTCAATAAATTTAGAATAGCAGGATAAAGTCGTTATAAAATCTGTATTAAATCTACATTATTCTACATTATCCGAAAAAGTGTACAGAAAATGTTGTCAAGATAATAAATTAACACACTGATTTTTAGACGTGGCAGATTGCTGAAGCCATATCCCCTTGTATGACTCGACGAGAAAGTAATTAATAATAAGTTCAGCGAAACTTCGCGCTGTCGTCGCGTCACATCAGTTTCACGGTGCAACCCATCGTAGTGGAAAATTGAACCTGCACTCGCGATGACTTCGCCACAAAATGCAATGATGCTGTCCCTTCTTATTAAATTATTCTTTGTTATTTTAAAGTTTCAAAAGAAGGTGGAATATACAATTATCTGGATTTTATGGGGATTGCTTGACTATCTGAAACGTTGTGATGAATTTATTATAGGTACCTATTTTGTATTGTTGGTGCTGCTTACTCATTAATCAAAATGGACGATGACGAACGACTCTGGCTATTTCAAAGCAAAATACATGCGTATCGCTAGGAAGCATTTCGATCTCTGGTAAAGTTACCTCAAAAACATCATTGGATAAAAGAGGAAGAATTTTATCCTAATTCTAGAGAGCCATAAGGCACCCTTGATGTTTTTGTTATTATATCTTTTGCATGGGATATTTCATTGTATTTTTTAGATGTAGCTGTCATAACAAGTTGAAGCTCGCGTCCACCGCTACATCCTCTATTCGCAGACTCTACCTCATCTTGATTTACAACGATAGCATCAAGCGACAAGGCCCACGTATAATTTATCTGCTATTGTTGTTCGCCAGTAATAAGAATTAAATGGGAAGATATCTCTTTGTCGTTTTGTTATTCATATTACATTACCGTATCTTCCTTTTCCAGACGTTTTAAGCGTTGATTATTCAGCGTTATCCCGGAGTACCATCTGTGTTTCGCGGTCGGAATCTGAGAGCTTTCGGTAGTAGGAAATAGAGTCTTTTTTTGTTCTATAGTCAACGGGCATTTTATAGTGAGGAGACATTATTTTGTCACAATGGCGAGCGCCGCCCACTCGGGTGGCAGGCAGCAGCGCGAAGACTTCGGTGATGCAGTGCTTTAGGGAACGCATAAATTACGAAGACGGTCGGCGGCCCAAGAAATACACTGCATTCGGGGCTCTCAGACTCTTTATGGATGGGCGCTTTTCTGGAACACGGTGTTCTGTGCACTAACATTTGTATCACGACGCTAAGAGATTCCAACAGAATTTACATAAATTCCACGAGTTTACTTTGGAAATTATGGTAAGCAGCAGCACCACCCCGCAGACATTTGTCAAATACTTCAAATAGGAATTTGCGTAATTTATTTTGCCTTGAATACATAGGCAGTTCATATAGGTAGGTGTGTAGTCGAATCTCATTAAATTGTTCCCAATATACTTAATGACAAGAAACAACTTATTATAATAGTATCTTATCAATATTACGCCTAAATGTGAAATGAAAACGACAACGATTTGAATAAAAATTGCTATAAATCCAAGTTTAACACGTGCAATAACACATGTCTTCCCAAAAACAAGGAGTTAGTGGAGATCGGTTACATAATATTACAGACAGGAAGAGCTATTTTCATCCACTCATGGTTAAAGACGATAATAATAATTCTAAAACATTTCTAAACCTTAGTTGCAATACGAGTGAACTTTAAAGATAGCAATAGTTTCGCACCGTGAGAATTGAGTTAACCACAAAACTCGGCACCGCTTCACCACAAACCGCAATAGTAATCTAATACTCAATGCGCAACGACACCATGCTTTGACGACTGCCTAGTTTTGAGTTACGACCACCCGATCCAAGATTGCTTTTTGTAAAGAAAAAAACAGGTAGGTACCCTATGTAATCAGAAAACGTCGCATATGATATGTACGTGAATCAGCGTGGGCACAGTGATTTTTCCGTAATTGAACCATTCATTTGCTTCTCACGTGCAGTCCTTTGGACTGACAGATTTAATAATATTGCTTACTTAAAGATACACAAACACTTGGCTTAGTTTTTCAAACAAAGCGTGAAATCGGTGAAATAGCAGACAAAAATTAATTGAGAATTTAATGCCTTTTCAAGGTCACCAAAATGTAATAATTAAACAGGCCCGTAAGTAGCTTATCTAAAACATAATAAATCAACACACGGTTGCTAACCTATCGAATATTCATGAAAGTAACACGAACTTGTGATTAACTGAACATCGAAAGCATCTCGCAGTGTCGACAACTTAATTATGTAAATGACAATATCGACATCCTGTTTCTTATAGTGCTTTAAATACCCCTATGAGACTATTCTTGTAATTAAAAAGACTTATCTAATCTAATTGTTCAATGGAAATCCGACATTTATCCCTAGACGTTTTTTATTGCCAGAAGCAGTGAGTGTCCAACGTGGTATTCGAAATGAGCACATTAAACTCATTCAAGATTAAATTAATAATGACAATGCAATTGCGACCGATAAGCTAATTGGTCATTTATGCAACACTTATTGATCAAAATAAAAGATTAGTTAATACAAGTCATAATAAGAGTGAAAGATGATGTTGTTGAATGGATGAAGTGAAAGGAAATGCTGGCAAAGGACAACCTAGGTTTACTTTTATTGAACATATAAAACAATTAATGATCGAAAGCAATATTAAAACTACACACAATCGCCGAGCATGTATGAAAGGTATGATGAACATAAATGAAGCGAAAGAGGTATGGGATCGTAGCAAATGGCATTGGATTGTCTCAGCCTACGTCTCTTGTAATAAAAGGCGTTATGATAGATAGATAGATCGATTATTTTATAGCGCGACATGTTAAAATTGTTTTACTTGCTCGATTGTTGAAAAGTCAGCGGGCGAGGCCGAAGAAAGCGGGCGATCTTATTTTAATATGCACCTCGCAATAGTCAGCCCTGCTCGAGTTTTGAAGAGGTAAGTCGTTCGCGCAGCACTTATCTTACCACAAACCCACCCTTTGCTACCGCGCTGTAAGATTGGGATGAAATTATTCAACCCAAGGGTTGTGAATTGCTCAAAATAAATTGAGGGTCGTTTGGTCAAGATCCAAATGAGGCTTTACTGTTGTTTGGGTATCCTACAAAACCTTGTTTAGGTCTCAATTGAATTTAAATAAATTCCCGATCTGTGTTATAGTCATCAATATACAAGTATATACCTATATTCAAAAGGGAAATAAAAATCACCCGAATTCGAAGAGCATGCATGTAAAGATGTATGAATTGAATGACGCGAAAGACGGTGTGTCAGAATCGTGCTGGTAAGTGGATATCTTTATATCTTTGGCAGAGGCCTATTTGAAAGAAAATAAGACATATATGAAACTGAAATATTTAGAAGTTTGTACTAAACGGATAAAATTATTTAGGATGATCACTTTCACTGGGAGTGAGTGAGAGAGACTTGTACTAATATAAAGAAATGTATGAATGCATGATATGAAATACAAATAGATGCATTAAAAACTGTTATGTAGTAGCAGTATAAACTAACCGAAACTTAGACAACCTATTCTAAAAAAGTTAAAAGCTCCTTACTAGTTTTTTTCTTCCACAAGGAATCTTCACTACAATCGAAACGGATTTCTTCAGACGCAGGAAGACCCTCATCACAGGACATAAGAGTCTTGACCAGGGTCGACTTCAAAGGAGGCTGAGCGTAATCACCCTTTGAGAAGTTCTATCAAAGTTAGTCTCTTGATTCAATCGCACTTACCTACAATGTTATGTACGCTAGGCACACATCCAATTAGTGGTCATGATTGTTGTTCATGCATGAAATCCTTCTACTAATATTTAGAAGTACATAAAATGTACGTTTACTTGTTAGATGCTAGCTATATCATATATATCATGAAGAGGAAAGTGTTCTAGGATATTTAGAAAGTTGCTAAGTTAAAAACTTTTACCACTACTACTTCTCTAATCTCGATTTTAGTAGGTAATTGACATAACGAAAAACTACATACTTGGCTCTACCTTTTTTTAATTCGTGATTTGTGGTCTTTTGAGCTATTACGAATCTTGAAAAAAGGAAAGCTTCTTACATAGTGTCAATAATATACTAAAAAAATCGTTGAATTCAGACAATATTTAGGGGTTTTGTTAGTATGGGAATGGGCGCGGTAACTGCGTGGTACACAATCCATGTATACGCTAAAATATATTATTGATTTTTTGCAAGATAAATTCTGAATTTGATTACCTGTGGGAAATATTAAATTCTGATTTAAAGTATTCTCAAAGCGAAACTAATTGACAACTTTTAATTGCACTATATAACAGCTTGAAATAGTTGAATCGAATTGTAACAAGAATTAAATTTTCATTAAAACGGAGCTTTCATTAACTGAACCATTATTACTGTTTGCAACTATCAGATAAAATGTAACCATTCTACAAATCGTTTTAATTGTCAACACTTCTAAATGCAGGAGCGCAGTCGTTAAATTGATTTCGTTAAATCGAATGGAACTAATGAACCAGTTTTGAAGTAGGAAAGCGGTATTATTGTCTTAGTAGCAATAAATATTTGTATCACAAACAGACAGGTAGCTAAATAGGAGAATTTACCGCTTGTTTGTTCTATCACGAAGTTTATTTATTGGTTCAAATAGTAACTACCTATACATACAATACAATGTTGTTTAAGTTATGTCGGTATATTTTTTCAACAATTAAAACGACTGGTTATGGAAATTATTTGATCGACTTCTCATGTTTAGCTTATGAAAGCTTGTCGACAAATAAATCTAAGTTATTAATTAATAATAATTAATTAATGCGATTAATTATGATATTATTTGGCTGCTTTTAGGTCTACATTGTTTTACCGTTGGAATTTTATTTCTGTGTACTACTTCCAAATATAAATGCAATTTTTATTATATGTATTTGTTGAAAATATGTTTCAAAAATTCCTCCTGTAATAAAGGGCCATCCATAAATACGTCACACGAATTTCATGATTTTTTGACTCCCCCCGTCCTTGTCACAGGTGGTCACATTTGTGGCACAACCCCCCCAATGGTGTGACGTCACGTATTTTGCACATTTTAGAAAATTAACCAAACAAAATCTAATTAACGAACGATAAATTGTATTTATTTATTATTTGGAAATAGCTTAAGATAATAATAAATCAACACACGGTTGCTAACCTATCGAATATTCATGAAAGTAACACGAACTTGTGATTAACTGAACATCGAAAGCATCTCGCAGTGTCGACAACTTAATTATGTAAATGACAATATCGACATCCTGTTTCTTATAGTGCTTTAAATACCCCTATGAGACTATTCTTGTAATTAAAAAGACTTATCTAATCTAATTGTTCAATGGAAATCCGACATTTATCCCTAGACGTTTTTTATTGCCAGAAGCAGTGAGTGTCCAACGTGGTATTCGAAATGAGCACATTAAACTCATTCAAGATTAAATTAATAATGACAATGCAATTGCGACCGATAAGCTAATTGGTCATTTATGCAACACTTATTGATCAAAATAAAAGATTAGTTAATACAAGTCATAATAAGAGTGAAAGATGATGTTGTTGAATGGATGAAGTGAAAGGAAATGCTGGCAAAGGACAACCTAGGTTTACTTTTATTGAACATATAAAACAATTAATGATCGAAAGCAATATTAAAACTACACACAATCGCCGAGCATGTATGAAAGGTATGATGAACATAAATGAAGCGAAAGAGGTATGGGATCGTAGCAAATGGCATTGGATTGTCTCAGCCTACGTCTCTTGTAATAAAAGGCGTTATGATAGATAGATAGATCGATTATTTTATAGCGCGACATGTTAAAATTGTTTTACTTGCTCGATTGTTGAAAAGTCAGCGGGCGAGGCCGAAGAAAGCGGGCGATCTTATTTTAATATGCACCTCGCAATAGTCAGCCCTGCTCGAGTTTTGAAGAGGTAAGTCGTTCGCGCAGCACTTATCTTACCACAAACCCACCCTTTGCTACCGCGCTGTAAGATTGGGATGAAATTATTCAACCCAAGGGTTGTGAATTGCTCAAAATAAATTGAGGGTCGTTTGGTCAAGATCCAAATGAGGCTTTACTGTTGTTTGGGTATCCTACAAAACCTTGTTTAGGTCTCAATTGAATTTAAATAAATTCCCGATCTGTGTTATAGTCATCAATATACAAGTATATACCTATATTCAAAAGGGAAATAAAAATCACCCGAATTCGAAGAGCATGCATGTAAAGATGTATGAATTGAATGACGCGAAAGACGGTGTGTCAGAATCGTGCTGGTAAGTGGATATCTTTATATCTTTGGCAGAGGCCTATTTGAAAGAAAATAAGACATATATGAAACTGAAATATTTAGAAGTTTGTACTAAACGGATAAAATTATTTAGGATGATCACTTTCACTGGGAGTGAGTGAGAGAGACTTGTACTAATATAAAGAAATGTATGAATGCATGATATGAAATACAAATAGATGCATTAAAAACTGTTATGTAGTAGCAGTATAAACTAACCGAAACTTAGACAACCTATTCTAAAAAAGTTAAAAGCTCCTTACTAGTTTTTTTCTTCCACAAGGAATCTTCACTACAATCGAAACGGATTTCTTCAGACGCAGGAAGACCCTCATCACAGGACATAAGAGTCTTGACCAGGGTCGACTTCAAAGGAGGCTGAGCGTAATCACCCTTTGAGAAGTTCTATCAAAGTTAGTCTCTTGATTCAATCGCACTTACCTACAATGTTATGTACGCTAGGCACACATCCAATTAGTGGTCATGATTGTTGTTCATGCATGAAATCCTTCTACTAATATTTAGAAGTACATAAAATGTACGTTTACTTGTTAGATGCTAGCTATATCATATATATCATGAAGAGGAAAGTGTTCTAGGATATTTAGAAAGTTGCTAAGTTAAAAACTTTTACCACTACTACTTCTCTAATCTCGATTTTAGTAGGTAATTGACATAACGAAAAACTACATACTTGGCTCTACCTTTTTTTAATTCGTGATTTGTGGTCTTTTGAGCTATTACGAATCTTGAAAAAAGGAAAGCTTCTTACATAGTGTCAATAATATACTAAAAAAATCGTTGAATTCAGACAATATTTAGGGGTTTTGTTAGTATGGGAATGGGCGCGGTAACTGCGTGGTACACAATCCATGTATACGCTAAAATATATTATTGATTTTTTGCAAGATAAATTCTGAATTTGATTACCTGTGGGAAATATTAAATTCTGATTTAAAGTATTCTCAAAGCGAAACTAATTGACAACTTTTAATTGCACTATATAACAGCTTGAAATAGTTGAATCGAATTGTAACAAGAATTAAATTTTCATTAAAACGGAGCTTTCATTAACTGAACCATTATTACTGTTTGCAACTATCAGATAAAATGTAACCATTCTACAAATCGTTTTAATTGTCAACACTTCTAAATGCAGGAGCGCAGTCGTTAAATTGATTTCGTTAAATCGAATGGAACTAATGAACCAGTTTTGAAGTAGGAAAGCGGTATTATTGTCTTAGTAGCAATAAATATTTGTATCACAAACAGACAGGCAGCTAAATAGGAGAATTTACCGCTTGTTTGTTCTATCACGAAGTTTATTTATTGGTTCAAATAGTAACTACCTATACATACAATACAATGTTGTTTAAGTTATGTCGGTATATTTTTTCAACAATTAAAACGACTGGTTATGGAAATTATTTGATCGACTTCTCATGTTTAGCTTATGAAAGCTTGTCGACAAATAAATCTAAGTTATTAATTAATAATAATTAATTAATGCGATTAATTATGATATTATTTGGCTGCTTTTATGTCTACATTGTTTTACCGTTGGAATTTTATTTCTGTGTACTACTTCCAAATATAAATGCAATTTTTATTATATGTATTTGTTGAAAATATGTTTCAAAAATTCCTCCTGTAATAAAGGGCCATCCATAAATACGTCACACGAATTTCATGATTTTTTGACTCCCCCCGTCCTTGTCACAGGTGGTCACATTTGTGGCACAACCCCCCCAATGGTGTGACGTCACGTATTTTGCACATTTTAGAAAATTAACCAAACAAAATCTAATTAACGAACGATAAATTGTATTTATTTATTATTTGGAAATAGCCTAAAGATAGAATATTTTTTTATGGATGGGCCCTAATAAATACATTAAATGTTTTGTATAAAAAAATGTTTCGTCAATAAACTTTTTGAAAAAGTGTACCGACTTAAAAAATTGTGTAAGAAAAAAGTAAGAAGTAATTAATATTTCGTTGTAGAATTTGAAGACGGATTTTTGAAAATATTTTTTGCGTTTTAGTTTTCTCCCAAAATTAACCCCCAAAATCAAAATAAGATTGTTTACGCTATACGTCCTTGATTTTTCGTCCAGTAGACTCGAAGAAAATAAGCTGTGATAAACGGACAGACAGACACATGAGTGATCCTATAAATAAAGGTTTCCGTTTTTTCATCGGAGATGTTCGGAACCCTAAAAATAATGGAAAAATAAAACCCATGCTGCACCCCATACGCTTAACCGCTAAACCACAGTCGATACGAAAATTTACATCTTCGTGTTAATGGCAACCGTTGCCTAAGGCTTTTCTCTGATATATAATTTTCAGCCGTAAACAGAGGCAAATCCATGGCAAATTACTGAATTTCTAAAAAACTACTGAACTGATTTTTGTCATATGTCTGTGAGATATTGTCGAGAATATACTTATATCCTTAATAAAATTTGTCGTCAAAATCGGTACATTAAGAAAAAAATACTTAGTCAGTTTTTTCAAAATTCTTGAAAAACTATTAAAAACCCAGAATCGGTTCATAACTGGCGGAGTAATCGATGTTCATACATACATAAAAAAATTATACGGTCCGAATTGAGAACCTCTACCGTTTTTTCGAAGTCGGTTAGTTAAAAAGCTCATGACTCAATCACAATAAGCATGCACCGCCCGCTCAAGCACAATATTGAAATACTTGATTTGCATAGTTATTATAAACATGAGTCAACACATTTCCATAAAGCGTCCCACTGTGGTGACAACCCTGTCACGCTGTGACCACGTAACGTCAGAAAGCGTGACGTTAAACTAAATTAAAATTAATTTCAAATAATTCTCGCTTGATTTAATTGTGTAGGCGTATTTTTTTTATATAAGTGAAATAAGAGAGCTAGGGTACTATGGTTAGAGAGCTGTATTTGAAACCAGAGGTCCTGGGTTATCATTATAATTATAGAGTTGAAGAAAATAAACGTGACTATAAATAAACCTGCAAGCGATACTTGACATATGGTCTGTTTAATATGGACAACTGGCTAATTGTAAACTTTGTTACCAATGTCTCTGGTCACGTCATAAAGTATAACGGTCGTGACTGTGAGATTAGCAATTCATGAAAAAGAAAATGAGTAAAGGAAGATTTTAAACGCAAAAAGACAATTTCCTATTGAAATATTAATTTGTTCTGAAATGACAAATTTGTTTTCCAATTCATTGGAATTAAATATTTCGTACTTTGGAAGTAAATTAAAATGGTATTGGTGTTTACATTTTAATTCAAAAATGTTGTATTTTTTGTTTAAATTTATAGAATTTTATTTATTCAGGTTTTATCTAGACTGGAAAAGACAAGCGTAAATTATAAGGAAACACTTTTAATTTACAGTTTTTTTCTAATAAAGTAACAAAATTATCATTGGTTTTAGATAAATTTGATATGAAAAGAGCTTGAATTTTGCCACGGATGAAGCTGGCAGAAAACTAGTAATAACATAAATATAGATGCACATATAATATAGTATGCGGGAACACAAACAAGGGACGTATTTAATTAAGCACGACATAATACACCTCCACAACCACAATGGACAACATTTAATTTTTTTAATCACCCATTTTTATTACTTTATTTAAAAATATATTAAAAAATAAGTTACACGTATTTTTATATTTTATTTTTGGTTGAGTTTTTATATTTTTAATTTAATTATGATTTTTTATAAATTCTGAGGACTTATAAACTAAAAACCTTAGCTAAGACTAAAATTAAGAAATATAAACTGTCACCCAAAGAAAGTGACAGATAGTGTCAGTCAAGCCACAGAGTATACGTTATAGAAGTGCAAAGAGTATAATATACCGTGTTCCAAATAGGTGTTGCCGTAGCCGGAACTCAAATCGCCTACAACATTATTCCTAATGTATATAATAATACTAGCTTTTGTCCGCGGTTTCACTCGTAAATATATTTCCTGTGATAGCCCATTCGAAACTAGCAAAACTTCCAAAAAAATATTATATAAAAGAAGTATTTTTATAATTATATTTAAAGAATAATTATTAATTTAGCTTCAAATGGAATAAAAATGGGTAAAATTTATTGAAGGCAACACCTGAGTTCAATGTGAACAGAGGCAAATGGACTTGTATCCAGCCTAAATCCAAAATAAAAAAAAAATAACTAACAACTCTGCCAACAGACATTAGTATTTTTAAATTAGAGGGTTAGCACAGATTAGGGCACCTATAATCCTTATTTTTCAATATTTCAGTATTTTTAAAATAACTCGAAAATTAAAGCATATAAAAAATAAAAAAAATGAAAAATAAGCTTTCTAGCATGTAATCTCCAAACGGTTTTCGAATTTTGGTACCTTACGAAAAATGAAATGTTGTCCATTATACATCAACACACTATCTTCCTCAAAGCTGAACCAAGCATTCCAACAGATGGACAAGGATCGATAAGGATTAGGTCGGGCTGGAGTCGTACTGAATAAACAATGAACCATGGGGCTGTTTTAACGAATTCTCCCTGCACTTTCTTCTATTATTTATTTTGTCCGTTATTTACAGAATCTACAAATATCCTGAAACATTTGACCTTCTTATATTACGTTTCTTATTTATTTATATATGTTATGTTAAACCGAGTATCGGACTATAGTTTCTAGAATCCATGCAATATGGAAAAAAACCACATTCTCGGGCCGGGCATTCCTTGGGTGCGGCCCCGTCGTTTTTGGGCTTCGAGTCGAAACGAAAACGTATGCTAACCCCACTGTCCAAACTTCGAAAGTTAATAAATGTAACAAAAATATTAGTGTTTTGGAGATTTACTAGAAGTCCTTCTGCTGTGAAGATGTTTTGATTTAATCCAACATTACTCACATGATTATTTTCTTCAAAGATGTTACAAGAACTTACCTGCAAACAAAAACAAAAAACATTAGATATGTAATACAAGATTGTGATGGGGTTGACAACACTTGCAGAGTTTTCCTGGTAAATAGTTATAGTAATATTATATGAATTAAAAATAACCAAGGTTATCAAAAGTAATCATAAAAGTGAGGACAATATTCGTACAATAACATTGATAATAAAATAGGTATGGAGATAAGTAGCAAACGAAACGAAACTATTTGAAGCTTTCAAAGAATTCTCACTGTAATCTTTTAGATAAACCGCCGCAAGTTTCTTGGACTCTGCTACCTCTATAGCAAAACTATTCAAATGCGGCTGATATCCTAATAGTGGTATTAGCTTCATCTTTCCCTCCGATCGGTAATAAGACCGCCGTGTGATGGCAAAATACATTTATGTAAAAGCTATAGGTAAGCTTAGCATAAATAGCATAAGTTTCTTACAAGATGTCAAATATTTGCATAAGCATTTTACACTTACAGTATTAACTGTAAGTATTTAATGTAATGTACAAACTAATACGCTTTAATATGGGTCTAGCGATTTTTATTAAAATCCCGGTGTTGAGGTTTACATGATCGGAAAATTTATTTGTTAGATCAAAACCTTATTCAGGCGTTTTTGAGTTGTTACTCTGGTCACGTCATAAAGTATAATGGTCGTGACTAGTGAGATTAGCAATTCATGAAAAATAAAATGAGTAAAGGAAGATTAAACGCAAAAAGACAATTTCCTATTGAAATATTAATTTGTTCTGAAATGACAAATTTGTTTTCCAATTAATTGAAATTAAATATTTCGTACTTTGGAAGTAAATTAAAATGGTATTGCTTTTTATCGACGACAACAGTGTTTTATTGTAATTTAGTAGCAAAAAGAAGTTTTACACTGCCCAATAAAAATAAATCGGTATTAAGTGTGATAAAATATTACATTTAAAAGGTAAGTAATGACAGAACGCAGTAGTCAGTAGGAAATATGGAGCACCACATCTCCCGGGCTTTATCTTGTTTAACCCATTTCTTGCTTCTATTATATTTCTACATTTTGCCATTATGGGTCAGGAAGTTAGGTCTGCATTATCGTAGGGCAGTAAGTGCGGGATTCTCTGCTTTTTATGCTATTTCTTTCGATCGCTAAACCGTTTTGCAATTCAGAGAGCTTTCGTTTGATTCGGGATGTGTTTGTCTAGACCCGTTTGTATGGAATATAAATGAGGGAGGAGAACATTTTAACTTTAAATATTACAATAAAACCTAACTCTTAGAGTGTTTACATTAAATTATGACCTAAATATAAATTGGTTTAAATTTTAACAAAATATTTACCCGACAAGTTTCCACAAATGAAAACATTTTGAGTGAAATTTTCAGTAGACAAACACGATGCAAGTTACGAAATTGCACAATTAATTTTCAGTCCAAAACTTTAAAGTGTACTATTGTCTCTACTCCTATTATTATGAGATAATGCCTTTGGTTACCTACTTCAATAATTACTTACAGCTTATTATGTAGTTGTGCTTATAGCACGTATAGCGCAAAACGGTTCATATATTATAATTTTTTTTACAAAGGATAGACGAAACGATTAGATTTTTTTTCTTCACGGGTTGCCTTCCAGCTCTCGAAGACCAAGTCTCCCTATTTTAGCTGATGGTATTGGTGAGTCTATACCTAACGCGTGGCCAGTTCTGTTGAGGTATATTTAGATGGAAAAGTCTCTAAGTGTGGTTTATAGGATTATGTACATAAGTTTTTAATTAAAACCCAATGGTACATGGCAGTGATCCGGGATTATGTTATTTACCTTTATTCAAAACTAGAGATTCTCCCCGGATTCGCATACAAAGCAATGTGTAGATAATTTAAATTGTAAACACGCTCACTACTAGTCTTCTATCAAACGGATTAGGCAGCATATTTTATGAAAACTTTAATACTCACTCATACATAGGTAGAATATAGAATTATGCAGCTCTTATAATTGCAATCAACCTATCGAATCGTGAAAACAGCATATTTCTGGAATTGATCTTGTCATTCAAACTTTGGTACGCAATAAAACTTTATTTACATCTTATTAAAATTATTTTATGGTCCCAGTTTAAGAACTGCTGTTCCATCCATATTTGTCGCAAAACTTTGGCTATTAACAAAAAATATGTGTTCATCTATTAGGAAATATCTCTTCTGATTCTCATGGCTCCAACAACTTTATATTCGTATCGCGTGTAGTTCCTTATACTTAGCAAAGTTTTGTAATTTTTTACGTTTATTTGTAAATTCAGTTGTAAAGCAATACAAATAAAGTTTAGTTTTAATTGTAAAAGAGATACAAAGGTAAATACGCCTGTCGTAGTTTTGAATTAGTAGTTTTGTTTGCGAAGTTGTTCGCGATATAAAGTAGGTTAAGGTAGAATAAATAAATAGAAGTTATGCTAGTTGGAAACTGTAGTAATATTTTTCTCTTAATAACGGTTAACTGCAAAAGTATTATAGTCATTTTCTTGGCCCAAAACCAAAATATACAAATAAAGTTCAGTGATACAGCCTTTCTTATTCTATTAGTTTTTATTAGTATAGTCGGCAGTATTTAGATCTAGTGCTAATACGTGCAGGGATAGGCTTGCCAGTTGCCACTTGTATTGTTTAACACAGGCAATGTTTAAATGAATCTATCTATCTACCATCGCGCCTTTTATCTCAAGAGGGGTAGTCAGAGACAATCGAATAACATTTGCTACGATCCTCTTTTATATTCATCATACCTTTCATACATGCTTTGTGTGTGATTGAACTATGCCGCTGGCCACACCAGAACATATGTATACATATTCCCTTCACGGGTCGCGTTACAGCTCCTGAAACCGAGTTACGGTTCCAGAGACCCGAATATTAACGAGCATAATTTAAAAGTTTCGAAAAAGGTTTTACAATGTTAGTAAAAAAAATTAACAAACAATTATAAACCAAAATTGTACCTACATGTGGGGTGGCCATGGTTTGATCCATTTTTACTTTTATGTAAGTATATTAAACTTTATCAAAACAATACATTTTTTCAAAATTTTCGAAAAAAATACCAAACAGTATCTAGTTTTGTAGTTGGACTGTAAACTGTAAAATACATCCGAGTTCCTTTCACTATCGTCGTAAAGCTATTGCAATTTAATTGTGAAACAAGCCCGAACTAAAGCTTACTTTTAGACAACCCTATTCGTAATTGCTCATTCGCAGCCAGCCAAAAAGCCATTTTATTCGTTAACTCCCCGATAAGAAAACAAATTCTTCATCGAGTATTCGAATTATCTCTACTTTGTTGACACAGCACCGTCTAACCGGATTCCGAGGAGCGGCCCTATCGGAAGCGTTCACGTTTTATTTATTCAGCACTGATTTCGGCCAACAATGCTCGACGCAAACCAAAGGGTTGGTCGATACCTCACCGTCCATACGCCGAATTGGTCTTGTATGTATATTTATCGGATGGGAGTGACATATTGAGATTTAGGTAAATTTGATTGACAGTTTTAGGTTTGTTCAAGGAATATACAGTATTTATCAATTCAGTATTTGATTATGACAACGTTATTTTTTTATAAATTGTGCAAAATTTCCAATTGGAAGTCGCGTTTTATTTGTTATCTTCTTCTATAAAGTAAATCAAATTGAAGTGTTTGTTTGTGATTTCAAAATGTGAGATATTATAGTAGTTGCTAATTGCATGGTTGTCTAGAATCGATTAAATAATTTTGATGCAACGTTCATATAAAGACAATCTGCCATTTACGTATTTCTACAAGACTTTTTAAATTTAAGTACTAAATTTTACTCGTGCCACGTAGGCAGGATTAAGGATTCATTAATTATATTTTTCCTTTTTTGATGACCTTTGATCTTTCTGACTTAATAAGTAAATGTTTATCGCAGACGCCTCTAATTGACTTCCTTTATTTTTAGTAATTTATTCGTATTATTTTAAATCTAGCTTTCCGCCCGGCTTTGCCTGTGGTGCCCATACTAACTTTTATCTCCTATTATACCCCCTTAGGAAACGGATTTAAAAAACTGTGTGTGTACGCGCGTTAGAAATTATACTTTTTTAATGCATAATATAAGTAAGTTTATTTAGCACGCAAATAATTGATGGAAATTTAAAATTCCGTGATCATAAATACGGTTGCTAAAATCTGAATTCAATTAAATAATTAAATTCATAGTGATTCTCGTGATAGTTCATAAGGCGGCCTAAATATGTATAACTTCAAAAAAATCAAATCAAATTTCATCAAAATCGGTTGAGCAGTTTAGCCGTGAAAGCGTAACAGACAGACAGAATTTCGCATTTATAATATTAGTATGGATACAAAGTACAGTCCATTAATTATTTATTGATTAAAAGCTGACCTATGTAGGTATAATGCCGCCAAACTATTAATTATACATTCCATTTACCTAAAAATAATAGCTAAGACGGTTAGTTAAATTATAGGTGCCCTAGGGCTGGTAATACAGTTCCCGGGCGCGGTAAGTTGACAATACAAAAGCTATACAACAGTAAAACAATTTTTAAAAATCACGACAGGTAGAGTTAGCCCAAGTTAATAAAGCTCACGAACGAATCGAAGCGTGCAACGACTCTCCAAATTATGGAAAGTGGATAAGATTGTTAGTTCCCTTGTTTTCGTGTGAAAACAATTCGTCAAAGACTAAAGCACCCCTACTTTCTCGGTTTGCAAGGAAAAATTGGAGCCCAAACAAGCGAGCAACGAGTTAGGCCGTAACAAAAATCCAACAAAGGGATGATTAACGATTTTCCACCCTCAGCTCATTCAAGCCGCGTCGATATTGAATCCGTTAGACGCCGTAAAATGAAAGTTGTTCTTTCTTCCTTCACACGAAAGTCTAAGTCGAAACTATAAGTACAAGTATTTATATGTAAACCATTTGTATAAAACGAAATTTAAACATGAAATTCAAACAAGAATATTTCAAACACAATGTCCCTTCAGATTTATTTTAAATTTCTTATATGGATGTATAATGGATTAAGAAAGTTAATGCGTGGGCAATTTTGAATTTGAATACACAATGGCTTTGCAAGCTAGCGTCATCTGTGTTGCCTTGCCGCGCTGCTTATGAGTTCTCAGGTTCCAGAAAAAGAGCAAATATTTTAAATTAACCGGTCCCATATTAAATTTCGCAATAAAGAGTGAATAAAAATGCAGCAGGTGTTGTAATCACCTGGCTTGCATATGTCGAGCAAAGCACGTTCAAGTAACTAATTAGTTTTGAAAATGTTGACTTTAAATAAAGTCTATTTTCAGTATGTGGCCGTAAGAAGGTTTCCTTTTGACTTCACGCGGTAAGGTTTTGTATGCAATATTTAAATTAACGCTTAATGGCGAGTACTTTATAAATTACGAGTATTCACCTAACAAGCCTCTCAAATTGTTAGTTAAAATATGTATATTTTAAAGATTTTTATCTACTCTTATAACGTAAAATCTCTATTAAAAATCTAATTATACTTCATAATGATATGTTTTACATACACGCGTCTCTAATATGTCAAACTTCGATACTATAATGTATTATAGTACCGAAGTTTTCATACAAAAACGATATCGTAATGTTTTGTTTTTTTTTAAATGCAGAAAAAGCAAAGGATATGTGTTATGCAGCCACATTAAACTCTATGAAAATATCGACTCTCCCATGTTGAAGTCACTTGACAGTTAACGCGCATGTGTAGTAGGTAGGTAACCGCGTTTACCGCCAATTTATCGATTAAGAAAAATATCTTGGTTCAATTTGTTTTGTACTATTGCATGGGATTAGATAAAGTAGTGTATGAACGGGCACATAACTTGGAATTAAAACACTCGTGGATGCTATTTAAAAATTCCACTTATATTTTAATTACCCCTATTATGATCCCGTATCATAAACTACTATTTGTATATTGTAGTGTTTGTCATAATGAGTTTATAACTATGTATGTATGTTTTTAACCGATATCAAAAAAAGGAGGAGGAGGTTCTCAATTCGTCGGAATCTTTTATTTTTTTATCTATGTTCCCCGATTATTTGAAAACGCCTGGACCAATTTGGAAAAAAAAATTTCGTTTGAAAGAGTATACTTTCCAAGTAGTCCCATGGTCATCAGGTCAGGATCTGATGATGGGATCCTGGAGAAATCGAGAACTCTTAAAATTGTATATGCACACTTGAAGCGATTTGGGTTTTTTTATAGTGACTTGTGCATTTGCTTTCGGAAAGCACACTTTTCAGTGCATATTTTTTGAAGTCGATTTTTTTAAATGAAATTATTAAATATTGACTACTCTAGACATTTCCAGCACCCTATAATATTATATTATTTGGGAATGTAAAACTTGCACAGAAATTCCGGCAAGAATTTCTTATCGCTCAAAAGGCCAGAACAAAAGGCATACATTTCCAGTGAGTCGAACGCTTAAGTCGGCTATAAATTACCTCGCAGGGTACCCCGTGGTACGATAAACTACTTAATCAGTAGCATGCACGCGTGTCGAGGTAGGGCAGTTTTAATGACATAATTAAAAATCCCGGTTAGTGGGAAAGTTCCTACTTCATAAAGTTCACGTCTTTTACTACCGTCCAAAAGCTTTGGGCGGACTAAAGCGAACAACTTCGGCGTATACGCTAATCTTCTAAGCCAAGTAATGCGGCAAACTGGCGGAGAAGTACCTGGACGGTGTGGTCCGGAACACGATACACTGGGCAATGTAACTAGGTTTATTTTGTATATATCTTCTCCACAGGTATAAGTTATTGCTATGTTATAGCTATGTATTCCTTTTCAACCATTATTATGTGATACATTCAGATATATACTTCTAATAAAGTTGCACCCGTGTTAATTTTCCCCTTTGAGTCGTAACGTGATATTATATAGCCTATAACCTTCATGCTATCAAAATTCAAATGCAAAAAATATTATGACAAATCCATTATGACTGGTAGTTCCAGAGATTAGCGCGTTCAAACAAACAAACTCTTCAACTTTATTAGTAGTATAGATGTGTGGGCCTTTCAAATACCTACAAAATAAACTAATTAACATTTTAAATATAAAAGAAGCGAAAGATGTTAGGATCGTAGCAAATTTCATTCAATTGTCTCTGCCTACCCCTCTTGGGATAAAAGGCGTGATGATCGATAGATAATATGTATTTCCAAATTGACTGACTACCGGATGACTTGTGTCTTCCTCTGGATATCCTAGCCTATTTATGATTTAATAACATTTTTCTAAAACGTTTTTTTCTTACGTAAATGAGACTTAAAACACAACAAGTATTGATTTTGGAACACAATAATTATGTAAACAAAGTGAATTGTGTGTCAGAAACTACTTTACATTACCGCGATCTAATTGATGCCGCCCCTTGAAGAAAGACAAACGGAGGACAGAATTTAAACAAACCTGATTACTCACCCCTTGTCACGTCAGAATAAAGTTTGTTAACGTTCGCGGTACCTAAGTCTCTCCCAACAACAGTATAATCCAATTAGGAAAGTACAAATAAAAGCATTTCGAATACTTTAAACTTGAGAAACGTTTCAGTCCGAATAATTATTGCCAACGTCTAAATTACTTTTCAAAAGTTAGGAATACGTGGAATATTTTGGAAATCTTCGGATATTCAATGTCAGACCATAAATCAAAGTTCTTGATTGATTAATTTAATGGTTTTCACCAGCTTTTTTCATTTAACAGACTAAATCTAACCCACATATATCTATATATCCAAGGTAAATCGTACAAATTAACATAGGTGAATTTTGCCGATAAGTTGGACTAAAATAACCTTTCAAATTGCTTCTTCGAACAGAAACAATTCCAAACCAGTCATAATTTTCCGTTGGAATCATGACCGCTAACAATTAAATCAGTGGCGCGTACAGATTACTTCGGTCCCTGGACGATCATATACCGTGGAATGTTAATAGAACCCATCCGGACCTAGTCCGTTGGGTTTACAACGTTACCGCTTAGTCTGGGCATGTCTGGACATTATGCTATCCAAGTAATGGGCAAACAGACGATCATTGGCAACAAATGGTGGCCTTGATTCTGTGAAACAGCTTTTGTCCCCTCAATAAATTGACATCGTTAAGTTTCTCCTTGCGTTATTAAATTATTTTCTACCATAACGTTCCTTGTACGGCGTTCTTTACGAACGGAACGCTATCGCAGACTAACGATCGTAGAAATATTGAACTTCGGCTAAGGAATGGGTTTGAAATATAAAGAAACTGTAAATAATATAATCTTTTAAAATGAATAATATGACTGAAATGCCTGTAAATTCGTCGAAAAACCGAAGAATTTCACGAGTGTGTGTTTTATAAACACAATTAATGGAAAGCCGGAGCGAATCGCTGGTTAGGTAAACTATAGCTAGCAATTTTAGAGAATTGCAACAAACTAGTTTTTTAATGATGATTGAATTTAAAATTACAATGTTAAGCCCAGTGTACAGCATAGTAGGTAATAGTTTAATTGTTGACTATGTACCAGTTTATATTGTATAATTGATACTGTAAGATTCTTAATTACTGCATTTACTTCGTACCCTAACATTTAACCGTTTCAACGTTAACAAATGGCTATAGTTGATCCCCTACCGTCCTTGGGGAAGGATAATAAATCGACTCTTTTAACTTTACCGGTCAGTGGGCTCGAAACCATGTACACGCGACAAAACTATTCACCTAATGTATGTAGTATGAATTCCAGCACGCTAGATGTTCTTTTTAGATGGTAATGCAGGCCATGAATGGAATTTTGCATAGGCACTTTGAAAAATGGGAAATATGAAACTATGTTGTTCGTTTTTAGCGTCGGATTTATTTACATTCTTTTTATTGGAATCTATGCTTCTAAAAACATATTGAGTCATAGAAATTGAAAGTAAAACATATTAGTATGTGAGTAGCAATTACTTTGCTGAAAATGTATAAACTTTTGATGGCGAGTTCAGTGATTCATAGTTAGCAATTAAATATTGAATTATTATCGATGTAAAAAGTTACTCTATGGTAGGGCGCAATCCTATACTACAAGAAACTTTACAAAACTGTACAAAACGCGTATGTTGTTTTGGTTTGTCACTCAACAAAAAATAGTCCAGAAATCTGCTTCTCTGTTTAATTTAGGGAGTTGTTAGCAAAAAACTGGGTTCCATCGTTGAACCTTTTTGTTAACCGGACGTACAACGCTGGAATGCATTGTTACCGTTATTCGTCCGGGACTGTATCCTAGCCACACAAGCGTATTGTCTGATATATTCTCTCGACACACTGACTCTAGTCAGTTTATTGGCTTACTTGTCCTTTTTATAGAAGTACTAGCGACTTGCTCCGGCTTCACATGGGTGGACTATTTTTTCAAAGATTCCAAAAATATTTTTTCTGAAGGAATGAGATATTTTCGAGGAATAAACAGTTTACAGTACCCTATGTCACTCTACGGCCCTTTAACTGAACTAAAATTCAAGTCGATCTGTTGTTATTTTAGACATCCAAAAAATGTTGGGGCACGTAGGTACTCAAATGGTGATAGCAGGCAGTAAAAACAAATAATACCGGATAAACCTACAAGTAATTTCGTAAGAAGAAAGACACAAATTTTAGTGGGTCATTTCATTACTGCTGTTCGGACGTCGCCGCAGGAAAAATCTGAATTACGTTGATAATAAAATAAAATGTGAAAAAAAAACTAAGTAGGAAACGTATCATTTGAATGGTGGTCATGATTCCTATAATAACAATTAAAGAATCTTTCTCAACGAAAGTACCAACGGAAGCTTTCACCGTTTCTCACAAATGGAATTCAACTAAGCCCCAAAAGAAAGTTAAATTTTACTTGAGACTCTGAGTTGTTTCAAGAAATGTCTTAGTTTGAAAAGGGTTCTTTAAATATTATTCAACATTTTGCCAAATAATGAAACTTTAATGAATAGCATCAATTTCCTTATCTTACCTGCTAAATAATACTGAAACAATTATGTAGAAAAATAAATAAGATAAATATTATAAAATATAAAAAAAATATAAAAAAAATAAAGAAGCACATCTATGAAGCTGTGAATCATGAGTTTCCAAGAAACATTATCATCCACGCCATATGGAACATAAGATTGATAAAACAGAATCGATAAGATGCCGAAACGACAGTGTGTACAGATATTATGCGAATTTATTGAATGAGGACGATGTTAAAAGTACACATAATCGCAGAGCATGTATGATAGATGCGATGAATATAAAAGAGGCGAAAGAGGAACCTATCTACGTCAGGATATCAACAAGTGACATTTGATTGTCTCTGTTTCTGCCTGCCGCTCATAGGATATTAGGTGATGATGATAGATAGATATTATAGGAGCAAGAAACATAAGTCAAGAAGTGTGATGTTTGTTATGGTTATTGTGTCTATGCTGACCCCATTGAAATACAAATATGTACAAACATTTGGTATGGCAGTTTCGTTCTTCTAAACATTAACAGAAATAAACTTTAAACCTACTATTTCATAAACAAAACTGTAAAAAAACATACAAAAAACGTCTTGATCACGAATTCTAGGAGAGACATCATAAATTATAATGAATTTTTGGGAGCAAACACCTACAGCATGTACCCTGCTGAGAACTACGGTGCACCGAAGGCGCCTCTCTTGACGAATACAAATATTAGAAACCTGTTTTTACACGTATTAAGTTTGAGCCACGGATCTACCCACGCCGGCTATTAAGCCCTGACAGTTTATAGTCCCATTCAAGTCTGTAACTTGAGACTATCCTGTCCGACTTTTACAGATATAACTAATATCGGTACAAGCTCAGCCATTATTCGAAACTTTATTTAGTCGACTCGACATTTTGATCAAGATTTATTGAGATTTTTTATAATAGATAAAATAATGTAATTGTGTATTAGAGATGTTTCGTCGTTATAATAGACATCATTATTTAACTGAACAGTGTTTAATAAGTGGATTATTATCGACTTAGGAAGATTTAGTAGATCACAGTACACCGTAAGGTCTATGTAGTCAAAAAATTAAAAGAAAAAATATTTGTTGTAGCAAGTGGGTAGGAAAGAAGAATCCAGGTATTATTTTGAATTTTGAAATAAAAAGAATGTGTGATTTTTTACTTTTTACTTTGTGATACATAGTTTATTAATGATTATTGGTTAAAGTATAGCTAAAAATAACGACTATAATATTTTGCAAGATTTAAGAATTTACAAATAAGCAATATAGGTATATGAAGAACTTAAATAATACAGAATTAAATACACGCTTATAGATTTATACAAGCAAGGAAATTAAAAAAATATATAAACTGGTTCGAAAAATCGAAACATATAACCGTATTCCTTACTATTTCTGGCATAATATCGCGTTAAAGAATCTCATAAAATTATATTACCAATGCAAATTTTATTAAATTTATAGCATGTATGTTCAAGTTTACACCGAAAAAATCTCTTAAAATAATATTTTCCCTGCATATCATTAAACTGCAATTGGTAGAGATACCAAAGCTATGTATTATAAAAACATTTCGAACCATAAGAGGAAATTAGCATAAGACACTGTTTGATAAAAAACGAAGGAAATTATGTTGAAAATTTGGAAGCCGTAATCAGGGTTTCGGGCTAGCCTATCATTATTTACCGATTTTGGGTCCCCAGTCAATAAAGGTTGCTCACGACGGCTGCTAGGTATATATTGTAAATGCTGACCGATCAAAAGTTAATATGAAAATAATAATGCACTATTACTGCCGACGTACACGTTATAAGCGGAAACATAAAATAGATGAACATTAGATGAAAAACGCAATCTTAATGAAGACGTGAAAGATGTAAATGATTTGATATGAACACGAAACTAGTAATGTAATAGGGTTATTACCGGGTGGTAATAACCCTTTTAGAATCAAATTAATGAGATAATGTACAATTAAGAAAATAAGATCAAATTCCTTTTACTATGATATTAAAGATATTGAAATAAGTTTAATAAGTATTTTAGTAGTAGTAACTTCTTGAGCTAAATAGTGCTAAAATAGACATAGAAATAAAAATCAGAAAATGTTAGTGAACTCTGTATCAATTAAATAAAACTTGCAGGCTTTCAATATAAAAACAGACATACAGTCTACGTTTAAGATTAAATTAAATGACAACCAGAACAGAAATAATTAAACTAAAATGAAACAAATGTTTAATTATAAAGGTCAATATTAACGAATACCGCGATATTGACTATGAAAGTGGCGTTCCGCTCAAACCAGCCGATGTTTGAACATTCACCGGTCGAATGCGAAAGCTAAAATTTAAAGCTAACAGGAAAGTGTGAACTGATGTGCAAATGAAAAATTTCCGCCGCTATTTTACCCAATATGTTCTGGATTTATGTGTTTTACTTACATAAAAGTTGCAATTTGCTTCAAACAGAAAAATACTGTGCCATTGGGAATATCATGTAGGTACTTTTTAGTCTTTTTAACCGAACTTCAAAACAGAAGAAGGAGGTTTACAATTCGTCGGAATCTTTATTTATTTTTTTATGTATGTTCCCCGATTACTTGAAGACGCCTGGACCGATTTAGAAATTTTTTTTTGTTTGAAAGGGTATACTTCACAGGTGGTCCCATTTTTTTTGTGAAAATTGGTTCAGTAGTTTTTTAGAAATTTTGAAAAAACTGACTTTATAAGTAAATTTTTCTTAATATCTCGATGAAATATGTACCCATTTTGACGACTTCTTTTTTAAGGATATAATTATTTTTCGACATTATCTTACAGACATAATGACGAAAATCGGTTTAGTAGTTTTTCAGAAATTCAGTAATTTGTCTCTGTTTTCGGCTGAAAATTATGTATCAGAGAAAAGCCTTAGCAACGGTTGCTATTGACACGAAGTTGTCAATTTTTGTATCGACGGTGGTCTAACGGCTAAAGGTATATGGTATGGCATGGTGCAGCTCAGGATGCAAATGGTTCAAATCCCATCCACAGCAGTTTTTTTTTCTATCAATTTTTTTTATTTGCGTTATTATTTCGTCTCTCAGGGCAGCAAAAACACTTAAAAGGGAAAAATAAATTTACTTTTAAAAAAAAGTGTACCGACTTCAAAAATTTGCACTGAAAAGTAAGAAATAATAAATATTTCGTCGTAGAATTTGAAGACGGTTGGTGCCAAATTAGAAATAATTTAGTTCCCAAATTCACAAATCTAGACAATTCATTAGGAACCTACGATCATCAGTACAAACATAGATATTATTGAACAGATCTTTATCTTCTTAGATGTTTATTACTTTGTATCCTAATTTGGCACCAACCGTCTTCAAATTCTACGACGAAATATTTATTATTTCTTACTTTTCAGTGCAAATTTTTGAAGTCTGTACACTTTTTTTTAAAAGTAAATTTATTACTGAGTTAAATTCCCGAATTGTTTATTCTTTCTTAATCCTTATTAGTATCTATGAATGATAAGACATTCATAACAATGTCACATCAATGTTATATGTATTTGAAACTCAATAAGCACTTGAAGGCATTGTTTTAATGTCTGTAAAATTCCCACATTAGCACTTGAAATCAAATATGAAGTGTGTATACCACTGCATTAGTCTTCCAATATACCAACTCAACCAAGTGTTGTCGACAGACTTGATTAAACAAATATCGTAATCGCTCGCCGTTACTGCTAACCTGAAGCAGTTTATAAATATTTACTTAGCCATCAAACAACCACAGATAAAATAACAATCCGTGAAGTCATTAGTATTGACACGGCGACATTTCTAAACGAGGATGCGCCCACGTGCTCTTAATGTTCCTATCAAAGTAATAATATAAATAAAATTGGTTGTCTTGGTAAACACCTACGTGTCTGGATAGTTTGCTACTGGAGTCTTGTTTTCATGTCTGTAATGCGAGAAATATACAAATGAACCCTCCTGCTATCGTGGAAGCAAAAAGGAATTTATTTGTACCTGCCATGTTATATTTAGATTTAGTTCTTGAAATGTCATGTAAGCTTTTAGTTCATGTTAAATATCATATAATTTTATAATGAATTGATAATATTTTATTAATAAATATTTTTAAATGTGACTTATTTGAATTTACTCAAAATCTGTGTAGGCGAAAAAGTTCCTAAAACTATACACATAAATGTAAGTAACAAAGAAACATATATATAAAAGAACAAACAAAATACAAAATGTGAAAGCTATTGAAATAATGAAACAGTACTGGAAATAAAATTATGAATTTAATTTAAGTTATCTTTTCCCACCCGTATACTCAGTTTAAATATTTAATGTCGCAAGATCAAAGTAGCAGCACCCTTGCAGTTAAAATTTAACTTAGTCGGAGGTATTAAGCTGAAAAGTTGTTTGCTTCGGGCAAACTAGCAAACACACTGAGATTCTGTCCACAATCTAGCTGTGCAAGAAGCAACTCTTGTTTTTTCTAGAGTAACCACTAAATGCTGCTTTACAACTTGAATTGTATTATATTTGTTCTGTATGTGAACGCATATATATTTCAAGAGTCTAATAACTTGTTATTTGATTGATGTAAATATATAAATATTATCTTGAAGTTATACGAAATCACATGCGTGTGAAGCCAGTATTTTTATCAAGTTCCGAAGCAGAAAGTCGATAAACTTTTCTTGTAATATGAGAAAAGTTAAATAGCAGACTGACTCCACGTCCATAGGACAATTTCAAAACAACAAATTCCCAACATATTCCAATAACCACAAGCTTTGTTTAACAAACATGAGTTTTCTATACGAGAGCGCCCAGTTTTAATTAAAACAAATATTAGCCAATTTAATACAGCATATATAACTTTTTATTACATTCAATGTTTCTAGAATCGCGTGTAACTTCATATTTGCTTTACGTAGCAATTCGAAAGTTTAATTTTATTTATGCATCCAATAAATCAAACGGTAAAAAATCCTCAAATAATCAATAAAATGTGCCAAGGCAAAAATTACCTAGCTAAGTGTCTTTGATTTATACTGTAGATGAAACGATAATAATAAAAGATATTTTGTAGATTCTCGAAAATAAGTCAGACAGTCACTCATGGTCATGATACTATATTGTCGTTATAAGGCGAATATAAAGGTACGTCTGTATTGAAATGGATACATTGAAATAACGAGCTGATAATTGACGTCCTAAAACGGTAAATCTTTCTATAACCAATTAACCGGCACGATAGAACAATGTTTTCGATCAATTAAATTTTAATGGTACACTTAACATTTCCATTTATAAACTCATTACTAAAACAGAAATCCACTCGAGCAGTGAACAATTTACTTTCAATAAAAAGCTCCGGCCATCATACTTACTGAGCTGTTTTAGCGTATTGAATTATTGATACACTAGAAGTTTTTTCTACCTTTCGATAGATAAACCATAGCATGTTCTAATGACGAGACATTAATATCTTTTTTACTGAGTTAATATATGAGGCGTATTTTATACTGGTCCACAGGTCTACTACCATATCTATATTGAGAGTAGAGCTTTTATTGGACATATGAATTCTTATTATGTCGTAATGGTGCTTATTATGCATAATTTGTGTCTACTTAGTACTTTATCTAGAAATTAAAAATGAGAACAGTGACAGCAAAGACTTGTTTATTAATTCAAGAGAATTTCATAAAAAATATCAATTCGTACAGACAAATATTAAAAAAGAGACTTAACAATATTCTATGTGGTTTCACACATTGATACGAATTAATTATTTTGCAACACTATTAATAAATAACCTATTATTACCTATGTGCATCCGTTAGAGAAGTGTGTTCAATCGTAAGGGTAAGCGGATGCTGATCATACAAAGGGCGCCAACAAAACATAAATATTAGCCTATTAGTCGGAACTACGATACTGATACCCTGCCGAAATTTGTCAGACCCATTGTGCAGAGATCCGGTGGTTATAGCTTTACAAATAGCCGATAGCAATAAAAAAAAAATAGCAAAAGGGATTGGTACGTGAACGGATGAAAAGGATGCTCCCAAGCCCAGGTAAGGCGTGGGTGACTGTTCTACAAAAATGGTTGATAATAAACCCACAATGAATTATATTCGTGACGAAACTTTTATTAATTTACGGTATTATGGAAAGGACACAAGATCATAAATCAGTTTTAAATTACGCTAAGCCTCCGACAGTCTTTCTATTAGCAGATATAGGTCCCTACTATAATTTTATCGCAGACTTATGGTCTACTCCTTTTTATGATACACAAATCACATCGTTAATAGAATCTGAAAGTAAATATTTATCCCCGGAGTTTCAACACTAGACTGCTTGTATGAAGTTTGTGAAGCTGGTGGCTTTCTTTTTATTTTATGCCTTTTTATTTTTGAATCAACATGCGCCTGTTTGCCATGAATTCTCGTTGGAGTCGAGTTTAAACTGGTTTGAGGACAAAAAAATCATCACACAGGCAATTACGCGACGTAGGCTTACAGCTCGAACGACCGATCTGATAGTTACACAAAAAAGTGAGCATATTTTAGAGCAGATGATTCTTTTCGCGCTAATTATCCTGTTCTTGGTACCAAATTTAGTTTCTCTTTTTATAGGTTATTCATATATAAGCGACGAAGAAAGGAATCGTATCTTATAAGAATAAAGTAAATTAAGCATTTAGGAATGCATTTTGCAAATATAAAGTACCTATTGAAAATTATTTCTTAACTTATTTATTTTATGAACATAATCATAAAATAACAAAAAACATGTCTTTCTACTTAACGTGTCACCTTAAGCAAATACTGAATGCTACAAGACTAACCACAATGATAATAGTAAAGATAAGAGTCTCTACTTAGAATTTCATAAGTGAAAGCTGGAGCCGAAGGCAGTGACAAAGGTTGAGTTAAATTTACACGACCCACAAGAGGGCGTTCCTTCTGGTAATATTCCGCCCTTTTAATTACTAGACGTCCGTGTAATTAATAATGGAACAATTATAACATCAACGCATGTGTTGAAGATATCTACGACTAACTTTAGAATAGTAGGTACCTACCTTAATTAGTTGGTAATTTTCTGAGCCCAGTCTGATTTGTAATACTACTTAAATTCTATCGACAAAATCTGTTAAAATTTAATAATATAAATGTTATAAATTTTTTATCACAAATCCAAAGAAATAACTTAAATTTTCAATTAAGGTACTGCTATTTAATTTTATTGAATATACCTAACTGATAAATGTAAATTATACAACAGCTAATATTCAATTAGAATCGTAGACTAACTAAGTAATAACAGAATTAGAACAAATAAATGCTGATCCAAAAATTGATGCATTAGTATCGTGTCAGAGAACAAGTTGTATTACTAATTAGTGCCTCGGGGAGCTAAAACACGTTATACAATTTATCGCAAAACCCAATTTAGAGCCAGGAGGCACGCGATTACAATCTCCTCACGACAGGAAGGCGCGCAAACTTCTCATCTCGAGGGAAATCACGCACGCAACAAACTTTATGGGAACACGTCCCGAGAAGCGATCGGCCCAAGGCAGGCGCGACCGTCCGGCACCGCAAACAAACTTATATATTCAAAAGAAATGAAAACACGAAAAGCAAAAACGGAATGGTTTGGATTGACTGTTGACATGACATTTCTCATATGCCTTGAAGACCACATTTTCACGATTCACAACCTGTCAAAATATCCAAATCTAACGTATAAACTACACTAAACAGTAAACACTGACCGTAGTGGAGTATGGCTGAAGACTTAGTCGTATCCCATCCTGAGCGAGTCTCTCCCGAAGAAGCCGCTTCAGTTGTATACGCGGAATCTTCACCAGTTCTGCCTTTCCTTCTTCGTACTCGTCGACGTACTTGGCAGGTTCTGGTGGCGCGGCTTGTTCTTTTCTCGCTTCTTCCTCGCAGCGACAAACATCCCGAGCCGCCGCAGCTTCTTCCAAGGTGAAGTACACTGATGCAGCACCTTCCTCTCTCAAGGACCTCACGGAGTGTAGCAACCGATGCCGATGCGCAGGGTTCAGCACTCCGATCGCGTCCAAATCCGGCTCTCCAACTTGCTTGCATATCTCCAAGTCGTCGTAACCGTTATCGATAAAACCCTCCGCGTACTGGCCGAGGTGCAAAGATCGCAACCACTCGACTACGATATTACCGCTCGCGGACGAGGCCATGTTGCGTCACTGGACGCCGAACATTACAGACGAGCTCGCGGCTGAGCGCCCGACGAGAGACTGAAAGTCGACTGCCGTGTGAGCCGTGCGACTTGCCACCCCTCCCGCTACGCCGCCCAAAGCTGCCCGAGGGGCTTTTGATTTTTGACATTTCATAAGCTCCGTCTAATAAGTGAAGTCAACTGTCCTGGACGTGCATTTCTACATGTTACATTACAGTTAAAGGGTTACATTTTTAAGAAGTATAGCACCTTTAAAAATTAAAACATTTGTTTTAATTTGAAAACTGAGCTTAAAAACAAGCGATACTTAATCTATGCTCATCACAAAGATGCTTCTGTTCATGTCGCAGCGCAGTCGAATTGTAGAATCCACCGCACTGTTTTGTAAAATGGCTAATAAGGTTTATTCGAATTGTAATACGTCTGAATATTGATCAGCCATAATGTAATGGCGTTTTTCGTTTTCCAATGCAGCTAAGTCGCGTCGCAGTTTCGTAGAACGGCGAACTATTGAACCGCCGCTTCATCATAAGGTAATAATTATGATTAAGTTGTGCTAGGTTAGATTGGGTTAGGTTCACTGGTTATAGTTTATTTATTATATTCAACAATATATTCAACATTTCGGCTAAACGTGAGCCGCCGAATGGTTGAAAACGTTGTTACAACAATTCGCCTAATCCTTGTAATGCAGCTGATTCTACAATTCGGCTGCGACATTTATACAATCACTGTTTCTAATAATTTCATAATCAAATTCTTAATTGAACTACAAACACAACAACTGAAATTCAAATAACTAAATGCATCTAAATAAAAACTTGAATAGATTTCTTATTACGATTATCGTAAGTTCACATGATTATTCAAATACCTATACAAAGTGAAGTATTAATAACCATGTTATTGAGTTTAAGAAAATAAATTTTATTTTATATGGGTAAAACAGCAGGAGGTGATGGGGTTTGGGAGAAGTGATTTATGAATTGGTTTATTTAAAAAAATGTTTCCAATGTTCTAATACTTTTATTTTATATTAATTTTGTTGTTTTAAATACCTACACTTGTTTAACAACTTTTGTATATATGTAATATGAAAACTTGTCTTAGCTGTAATTATCATAAGAAGAGACAGGTATAGTTTAATTAAATGCAGCGACAGACTCGCCACCTGTCCTACTTGGCACATGTAAACATTTTTACTAGTGTCTCCGGTCACACCACACGTCATAAAGGCCATATATTCTGTTATATATTATATTGCGCCAATAATTCTAAGTTTCACAACTAAAATAAAATATTTATTATTATTATTATGAATTGGTATTCATATTCAATTCATATTAAAAGCGTTTGCTTGTTCAGACAAACTTTGCTTTATATTAATTTCAATCTCGCAATCAGGAAGTAAGTTTTGGGGTTATTATAATTTTCACTAGAAAGTTTGGCGTCTACTATGAGAAATGAATAAATTTCACATCACACTTAAAATCTTGTTTTTCCTCATTATTTGTTCGTTCATAATTTTGTTTATGCACATATTGTATTACCGTATTCGTTTTACATTTGTGAATATTTTGAAGTTATTATATGCTGAATATTTTTTGGTATATTGTCTCTGTAAGATCTACAGCTCTGAGAAAAATTACGTTTAAATTTTTTTTTGGAAATACTTAACTTATAGCTGTAAGATTTATTATACTTTTATTATTATTATATATTTTATTATATAATTAGAAAATTTTATTTTTGTATTTTTGTTACACGCTCAGCGCCAAGCATAATTGCAAATTTCACGCAGTTTTTGGATTTTGTACGAAGAAATTAGTTTTTTTAGTTAGTCAATCTTTCATATTTTCTAAAGCATAAGTCGTACCCCAAAATTAATTGACAGACAATTATTATAATATAATTAGTGTGTGGTTATTTATTTAAAATTTAAATGGAAGTGACGTCACTTGCCGTTTACGGTCAACGTGACCGAAAGTATGAATTAAAGATTTTTCATTTAGATATTAAAATAGAAAATTATTTATTTTATTTCACTATCAACCAGCGTTGCCGGTAACAATGTTCTATAAAGTACGCATGCGTTCGTAAAAAGGTACGAAAGTCTCTATAAAGGTACGGTTTGTAGCACCCCCCCCCCCCCCCAGGATTAAAAAATGCAAAATGTTCTAAAAGGATGATATAAACCTAAGTATAGCAGATGTTTTTCCATTGTAACCATATAACTTTTTTACACTATCTTAAAGTAGAGGTCTCAACGAAAAAGCCGTCCTAAAAATTTTAAAAATCAAAATCTGTTCGTCAACTTTTTTGATTGAAACTTGGGCATTTTTTTCAATTAAATTCGTAGAAAAAAAGAATAAAAATATTTAATGGCTTAAAAAAAAATTCAGCTTATTTAAAACATAAAAATGTACATTTTCACCAAATTTCATCAAAATCGGATAGATTTTGTGAATGATAAAAATGAAAATACCGGTTTATAGCGATTTTCTCCATTTTTTTAGGTTATGTCAAAAAATCGTTCGAATAAAAGTTGTAGATTTTTAAGTTCCTACAAGTTTTACATTTAAGTTTTTTCGATAGGAGGTCGACTCGACAGAAATCGGGAAAAACCGCGTTCCAACCCCTAAAAACACACATTTTCGCACCCCCACCCCCCTTACGGTCATCTGTTGCGGTCCAATCGATTTTGTATATTTTATCCTAAATTTTCCAGCCATCCCTACACTGCAAAGAATTTTTAAGATTTTTGGACTCTCAAAAGCGCTTTGGCCATACATTTTAGAATCTGTGAATTTGACACAAGAAACTTTCAACTCTGACAATGACAATGCAATACGATACGTTCTTTTCTGGTTTTTGTTGTGATGATCCGACATCAATACTAAAGTCGGTACTGTCGGTACGGAAATGGTACGGTTAGGACTAAGGTACGGCCGAGGTACGGTCGGGTGACAAATAGTACGGAAAACCGTACTTTATAGTACGTTCCGGTCACGCTGGTATCAACACCAACAATTATCATAATTTACAAGGATGAACAAGACCACTCTACCGGGAGTATATAGATAATAATAAAAAGTATTCTAATTCGAATTATTATTTGTCACCAAAATAGAGAATATATGTTCGTAACAGAATAAAGGTATAAGGGCGGAATAGGGACTGCGCTAATACACTTTTGAAAGCTCGGAGGCGGCTGCTTATCGGAAAAACCACTTTCCAGTTATCTTACTTATCTTTTTTCGTTGACATTATACTTATTTATGTATTTTAATGTTATCAAAATACATATTTAGGACAAAGCGAGTAACATCACAAGTCACATCATCATGACTACATATTATAAAACAAAGTCTGTCTGTCTGTCTGTTTGTGACCTTTCACGCAAAAACTACTGAACTGATTTTGTTGCGGTGCTTAACCGGAAAGGTATGGACTCCATCGTGTTTAGGAGCTGAGCATTTACAGTGTAAGTGAATCCAGTTGGGGAGTTAGCTTAGCGATTTTTCATGAGGAATGCTGTCTAATCCGTCAGAGACATAATAAAATGATGTAGGAACAAATTGTGTGGAATAAAATTGTCCGTTGTAGCATCTATGTAAAAAGCAGTTGTCGACTCGCGTCTGTTTGTCTGTCTTTACCGCGCCTGAATTTATTTTCATTATTTTTTTAAACATTTTATATGGTGGTTCACATAAGACTTTGAATATCAGAACCGGTTGAAAGTGGACATGACAAACTTATAAAAGTACAGTTTTGCCATTATGGCTACTTTAAAATATAAATATGAAAGGAAACTATTAAAGTGTTCAGGCAAAATATCCCTTTTCTAAATTTGGTTGCACTAAACTTACGCTAGTTTATTATAACACTTTATTCCGATACTAGAAAATCACAAGCCATGAAAACACGGAGAGGCTCTTTAAGTTGAGCTAGCAACAAATCTCAGCGAACTATCTTGGAATTGGAGTATATTTCGTTTTACGTCCAATTTCCATAGGCGCTCAGCGTGAAGAAGTTAATGGAGCAAAAGATTGCGCCGACTCGGCCGCCGAAATGCGTTTTAAACTCTACACTATTTTCTTGATAGCTTGGACATTATGGCCACAAAGATCTTTTACAGGCAGGTATAGAACTCAGCAGAATTCTAAATGGATACTCAAATTATATATATCTATATCTATATATGGTGATGATAGATATCATCACGCCTTTTATCCCAACTGGGGTAGGCAGAGACAATCGATTGCCATTCGCTACGATCCTTACATATCTCCTTCGCTTCTTTTATATTCATTCATCATACCTTTCATAGGTGCTCGGCAATTGTGTGTGCTTTTAATTTTGCCTTCGATGTACACCTAGGTCGTCCTCGGCCAGCATACACCTTTTTAGTCACTCAAAAAACACTCAAATTCACTAGGGTTAACAGATGTTCCATAATGACAACATTCTCAAAGTTACAACTCTTTTTAAATATCAATAACTTTGCGTCAATTTTCAGGTGTGACAAAAAATACAAGTAGGTAATTGATATTGTATGGGATATATATTTTATACGACTCCCGGGACCCTAGCTACAACAACAAGTTTTCCTTATTTAATTTATTTAAAAAAAAATACTTGTTTTCAGGAACATAAGTTGTATTGTCAATATAACCGACTGAAAACACATATTACTTTAACTCTATGATGTATTGTGGACTCGAAACAAATTCCTTTATTTGGGATTCGGACCCGGGAGCATCCGTTTCATGTCTTCCTCAATTAGCCTTATGCTGTGCATTGAATTTTATTCTAAATATAGCTGTTGCAATGTAGTGGGAGTAAGGTAGAATATTCAATTTCACTCAATATAAGAAGTATCGTACAAGGAATAAACATTTTATTACTAGTTCCTGAAAATCTTTTTCAAAGTAATACTATTCTGGAACCAAACTTATTGAAGTAAAGTTTCAGAAGTTTTAAAATTAAATAACTATCTATCTTCACGCCTTTCATCCCAAGAGGGGTAGGCAGATACAATCTAATGCCATTTGCTACGATCCTGACAAAGCTCTTACGCTTTTTTATATTCATCATAACTTTCATACATGCTCGGCGATTGTGTGTACTTTTAACATTATTTTTTATACATTCAAGTTTTATAAAAAAGTCAATCGTAAGTACCATTGAAGAGTTCTTTGAACAATCCTTTATATGACTCCCGATTTTATTTGAAAGAAAAACAACAATTTCAAAACCTAGTTACGGCTTCCTTGTACCCTCTCCAAAATCAGTGAGCCTTAAGGATGTAGATAAATGCGTGTCCCAGACCGTCCTGACACTTTAGTCGAGTTAGAGAGCGAATAATGACCTCGCGGCGGACCTTCGTTCAACTATTTGTGTGTCCATTTGGGTCAATTGGACCTTTAAGCTCTTTGTGCATGTTTTTCCACAAGCATGAACACAATGCTTGAAAGCTCTCTTTTGTTTAGAATTATTTATCAATAAAAATGACTGTATAAATCAAAAAGGTTTTGACTACCTTGCGATGCGAATTTTGGGAGTCACAGATATTTTTTTTACATTAAAACGTTCCCAGTTTCCTATCGTATTAGATATTCGTAAAAATAAGGCGAATTTTAATGTGAAAAATAATTAGCACATCGAAAAGCACCTTATTAATAAGGTGGCCACACATTCGTCTAATCCCCGGACGGTCGCCGTACGATCCACCGAAACCGACCACAGACTCGTCCAATTCTTATCGCGCGGCCCACTATCCGTTTTCAAATCGTTGTATTTGTGGTTGATTTCGATGACCGGAACGATCTGTCACACACACACATATCCACACGCCTTTGTTTAATCGAATCTTGTGTGTCTGTGTGGATGAGTGAATTGCATGTGATCTAGATCGTATGATTTACATTGCTAATGTGTATTCTTCTCTTCAATCTCGATAATACGGCGGCCGGACCGAAAATTTTCTGTGAGATACCGGACCAGCTTTAAATCTTTGATTATATACACTCGTTAGCTTTAAACGTAGGTATTACTAACGAAAAATGACGTCCATTCTAGTCCAATTCAGAGAAAAGCATATTTTCTTTAAAATTATAGACATACTAGTAGTTGCCCGCAACTTCGTACGCGTTGTATTAGGAATACAACGTTTACACCCCATTTCACCTTACGTTAAATCCACCCCTACACCCACTATGGAATTTACCTTCCGATTTTGATATTTATATCTTGTTGATTGAATCACGCAAGAACGGCTGAACGGACGGTTCCCGTGGGATATTAGATTTGTTTTTGTTTTTTTACGCTATCGACATGATGGTATTTTAGGGGTCAGTCAGAGAATGACATATACTACTTTTTATACAGCGAAAGCGGGCGGGGTAGGGGCAAATTACAGATATTTTTGGATTTATTTCCACGCGGGTGTATTTAGATAAATACTTTAAAGCAAATTATGCACATGCAATGCATAGAAATACTTATTTCACCTCACTTTATGACAATATTTTCGTTATATTTTTCTAAATCAGTGTCCCCCACACGTAGGAACATGGAACAAGCATCTTTCTTTGAAGTGCTACAATTTCGTTCAATACCGGAGCGGGTTATTCGGATCACGTAACGTTATAATCATGTTGGCGTCTTCTACTGTTTGATAAAGTCGTGTGTCTCAAACGAAAAATGGTGCTCACTGTACCAGAGTGCGGAATGACTCAAATATAAATATTTGTACCTACCTGAAACTGCTTACTTAGGTAGATACAGTTGAAAGCAATTATTTTATGATACCTAAGAAGTTCTTATCTATTTGGAAATATTTATCATATTTTTTTCTTCAATTTATTACTTATAATTTATTTCCTTTATTTCTTTAAATTACATTTTTACATATTTAGGTATAAAAAAACAAAAATATTGTAACTTAATTTATTTATTTATTATAGATAGCCCAACAACACCTACTTCCACACATAAGCATTGTACATGTTTGTAACTCAGTAAACGCAGTGTCAATTATAGGGCTATTAACATACTTAAAACTACAACACAACTTTGATAAGAGTGAAAGTAAAAAATAATAATAATAACAATACCAACAAAAAAAACAATAATAATTATTTATATAAGAACAATTTTCTTCAGAGCTGGAGGAGGTAGTCTATATTTGATTCCTCCATCCCTTTTCTTTTTCTTTTTAGTTTTAAGGGTTTTTTTTAGATTAAATTTAATGTATATTTTAGATTTATGTTTGTAGTGTGAATAAAATAAATTTATAATATTATTAATATACTGTAGGTAACATCTAAATGACATACTAACTGAAAAATATATGCAACTTAATTACACAATAGTAAATTAATATAACATAATAACAATTATGGCATGAAAAATGTCGCTTCTAAATCTTCCCCTTGTGGCATGGTACCCAAGATGCTGGCGGCATTACCTCGCTCCACTGCTATTATCTACTAATTATTTGAGCTAAGTAAGCACCAATCTTGGTGTCACCAGACTTTTTGTAATTTGCTATGTATTTAATATATACAGATTCTTAGAGATTCATAGTCAGCGAAATTACAAACAAACAATTTACCAACCGCGATTCTACCGAAACATAATAATCATAATTTTAATTGATATTTATGCTTGTAACTTAATTACGATTTTTGGGTTAAAAACTTTAATACAAACAGACAACTGCATACTTTATTTTATATGTATATCAAAATTATGCAACAGGCCAATATCTGACGAAAATGTCTTAAGGAAATATTGCAATAGAACTGACTTGGGGTCAATTTCAATACGTAAGTGTCTGTAATAGCATTGACGCGATAGTTTAGAGGGGTGGGCTAGCGTTTGAATCGCTCTCGTTGATGACCTCCGGCTCGACGTTTCACCCCTAGGGCACTCGTAGTGATGTACTTGGAATAAAATAGATCGATATCGATAAATTCGTTTCAAAATACTTTACGATAGTTGATTTAAAATATTTTGACATTATGCAAGTTGTTAATTTAAATTTATGATGGCGATAAAACTGACTCACCCACTAAAACAATTGTTGATGCTATAAACTAAGCTAGTTTAATCGCCCTTACTACATCTCTGAAAATAGTTGATGACACAATGACAATCCTTTTATTATATTCTATCAGTCACCATACGATATATTTTTGATACACCACACCTTATAAAATTGATTTGCAACACTTTAATTATTTATAACTTTTATTTTTAGGATCGTGTAGCTAAAGATGAGAATATTGTAAAATTTTATTAGAACAATAAACAAAAATTTGTGTGAAAAATTGACAAACACATCCACGCAACAAAAAGCTGCACAACTAGGCATTTCGTATTAGCTTTTCGCAAATTGTTTCTTTGTAATATCATAAAGCCCCAAAAACAGGTATTTATGCAGAAGATTTAGGAAATCGTCCCATTAAAGCCAACAGTTTGGTTCAACGTAATAACAAAGCATCCTTAGTTGGTATAAAAATGTTATTAACACCCCACACACTCCGTCAAATTCTGATTTTTCTTCACGGGTACTTTTACAGCTCTCAAAACCCTTATGCCTGGTTTAAGCTCAGCCCATTTCCCTCGTGCTCGTGCTGCCGTATTTCTTTCCCAAAATAATTCCATGGCAACGTCGACGGCAGTAGGCATTTACATTCAGCCTCACTTCACATTCAACTCTCGGCAATGAAAGTGCTACAAATATGCTGCGTCGGCACTCTGCCTATTAAGTATAAATAATGATTTACATGTTTTAGAAACATTAGAAACAGATGTTGGATGATAACAATTCATCGTAATAGAACGTTATAAGTAAAATACATATTATAAAGCAAATTTTCCATCCGTATTCATTATCACACTGTCGAGGAAACTCGCTCGCGTTGTCGGCCTTTGACTTCCCGCCCAAAAACCGCCAACGAGACGGAAGTACGGCAGCGGCAATAGCAGGAGCAGCGACAGCGGGAGTAACGTGTTTACATTCTCGCGCTGCCCACTTCCCTGCTCACTGCCACGGAATTAAGCTGAGTGTAAACCGGGTATTATATATATAGATCCCAGGGTAGTTTTCCACCGATGTTTTTTAGCCGATGGTATTCGTGAGGTAACATAATAATAAACCCTCACAGATCAATTAATTGTCAACTTGAGTACTGAAAGTCGCTATCTGAGATACAAAGGTAGACAAAACCGACGAAAGGTTTCGTAACTGAATTATTTTCATTAAAATAGTTCAGCTTTAGAGGCAGTTCGAATACAAAATAAAATATATCGATGAAACTCCCATCACTACGGCAATGCGGACAATTCGAGACGTGGACAAATGTGCGCAGCAACTCGTCCTGACACGTTCATTGAGCTTTCATTTGGGCAATTTTCAGCTAAATCCGGGCCAATCGGACACTGCCTGCCGAGGCGAGCCTAACTGCACCCATTTCACAAAATAAATCCTTTCCTTGCCAGACCTTCGGTTTAGAGCTAAACTGACCATTTTAGGTTTTGAATTTTTTTTTGTCTTTTAAGTATCACTTTATTTTAATTTGCTTATTGACAGATTTTTGTTATACAAGTACTATTTAATTATTTATATAATTTGATACAAACTTTATCATTTTTTCTCGTTCGGTTGCAATTTGAATTAAAAAAAGTAAGTTAACATTTTGTTGGTGCAGCAGCAACAACAGCTGAAAACCTCAAACGGCGTAAGTACGGAAACCTTGCACAAGATTACTTATTTGCACCGTTTGGGGTTGAAACCATGGGTCCGTGGGGCCTCGGAGCAAATAAATTATATAAGGAACTATCATCTCGTCTAATCAACATTTCAGGTGACAAGAGGGCTGGAGCATACATTGGGCAACGTATTAGCATAGCTATACAGCGAGGAAACGCTGCTAGCCTTCTTGGCACTTTACCGCAGGACAGTGATTTCGAGAAGGTTTTCTACTTATGAGTATGTATCACTCATGGGGTTCCCTGTGTTTAATTTTTATTATATTTAAACTTTGTATGTATATATTTTTTTATCGTTAACAAAAATAAATTGTTTCCAACATATTAAAAATATTATCAAAATTATATAATTCTTACGGTTCAGCTTTCCTATAAAAATATATTACCTCTTAGAAAATTATCTATATGGATAAAAGTTTGATGTTTTTTTTTTTAATCATTTGATGTTTGTTTTTTTAATGTTCGTGATCGTCTTTAGGTTTTTAGGGAAAGAAAATTTGGAAAAGTTGCCCGATAAATTGGAAAATTCGGGAAAAACTGAAAGTGCTTTTCTATGAGAGTTTGTATGAACTCAATACTATAGGCTAGGGGATGAAAGTTAATATGGGCTCCATTTGCGAAGCCGTGGCGGAAAGCTAGTTAATAATAGATCTTTTAAAAAATCAAAATAACTTATTAGTCTCTGAAATCCAGGATAATAGATTAATTATAGTGAAAATATACACTATATTTTCTGAAATTATTACATTACTCTGGGTATAGAGAAGTGAATAGTTCTATTTAATCTAAATAGATTATAAACATAAAAAATACAAGCGTAGCTTAAGAAAATTTTATAAAAAATCGCGAAAATAAGTTATCTCCAAATTACACGCTAGGGACACCGTCAGAAAAATTCCTCCAAGTATTAATCGAATGTCAGAGATAGACGCGATCCATTTGTCAAGATTTTCAAATATCAAGTCACCCTTTGATAAAAGACTTCACTTGAGGATTCATCTCACGTCCCTCATCAATGACGACGTAGTTTCCGTTTCTGAAAAACACCTGGAAAGGACACTTTTCTTTTAATAATTTTCTCCATTAATAATGATTAGTTCGGGTATAATTTGAAAGGCTGTAAAATATAAAGTATTATTTTTTCCGTAGCATTGGGTATAATCCTAGTGAATGTAACGTCGAGGGTTCGAATCTCAGGTTGAAAAATATTTCTGCATTTCTTTTTATAAAAGAATAACCGTCACAGCATTGGACTGGAAATCGATCTTTCCGCTTTCAATCCTCACTTAAGTGAAATAAAGCTAGCACCAACTTTATTTTAGAATCTACTTTAATCGATTCTTTGTGCTTCAGAGGGCACAATGCAATATTTGCACTTCTTTTGAAGTTAATAGATACCTACTTCTATTTGACAATAAAATCTGGGCATACTACTTGGCTATTGTCTCACAAATATATTTATTTTTTCTTCAAAGGTTGCCCAAAGAAATCGTGTTACCGTAAGGTTATCCACCCAGGGTATCCAGCGGTAGACCAAGTCTCCCTCGTTTAGCTGATGGTATTTGTGAGGCTATACCTAACGAGTGGTCAGTTCTGTTGTGGTATATTAAAACCTCTCCAATGTATAAAAGCTGTGACGTATTTGTTTTATACGAAGTCAAAATTGTGAAAAAATGTGAAATTGGAGTTTGTTAAGCATAACATAATTTTTCACAACACTCTAAAAATTGTTTCGAATAAACATTTCACTTGTTGTATAGAATCTTTTTATACGAGACGTCTTGACCGCATTTTTCTAAGATACAAACTATGGTAAGAGCCTCATTTTGAGCTTCTCACTTGTCAGAAGTGTTGCACAGCAGGCTATCTTACGAAGGATTTCTTTTATGAGGGTTTCATTAAATTGAAGGCTAGGCTTTTGTTCCAAATACCAACCAAAGTGTTCCCTTGCAAAATTAAAACATACCTTGCAGGATAAAATAGTTTATACACTTTTTGTATGCTTGCATTATGCATGAGGTTTCAATGAACTTTGACTAAATTACAAAGTAGAAAATTTCTAAAGATTATGAAGAAAGTTCAGCTGCAGACTGATAAGTTAATATTTATGTAAAAAAATGCAATATTATGGCTCATGATTCGATAATGATAAGTTAATCAGAGAGTTAGTTATAATAACTGTCAAATCCATACATTTTCAAGTACCTATTTAACAACAGCTGTTAAACAAAGAAGAACTCGTTCAAAAGTACATTTGTTATTGCATTTTTTATCAGTAGGTACGGGTAAAAGCGACGATAATGATAATTTAAAGCTACTACTCTAAGCTCTATGAAATAATTTTAATCAAATTCTGTAGTGAGAGCTGTAGAACAAACAGACTTGCAACTAAAGAGATAAAAATATTGAATAATCTTTGTTTTCTGGTTTGTACACGTTAAAAGAATGAAGGATGAAAGATTGACCAAACAGGTTTATATGGCTGAAGTTAAAGGAAATGCTGGCAGAGGAGGACCTTGGGAAATGTATTGATCAGTGGAACTATTAAAAGTAGGTACACACAATCGCCGAGCATGTATGAAATGTATGTTGAATATAAAAGAAACGAAAGAGGTATATCAGGATCGTAGCAAATGGCATTCGATTCTCTGCCTACCCCTCTTGGGAAAGGCGTTATGATAGATAGAATAGATCTTTGTTTGCAACCTGTCCTGTCTCATATAGGCATCTAAATAGTTTGGACTTCGCCTCCAGTGTTCAATATAACCAATTTAAAATTGTCTTCAATTATTATTTAAACCATTAAAGGGTTACGCTACGAAGTGTGTAACGCGTACGGATAGAAACATATTTTCACATCTGCGGTACATGTTTCAGTGTTTCACTCTCTCGCTCCACTAACCCGATTTCGCTTTTATTGCATCCTGTCACGGAAAAGAACAGGTGTGGAATGTTTTTACACACAAAGTGGTGGATTTTTTGACACGAACAAATATTGGATACACAATTCCTACCACTTATGACTAGCGTGTTTTTTTCGCAAATCAACCCTTTTTCAGCGATTTTCTCTTGCTTCCCCTACAAAATTAATTCATCACTTTATCCCCCCCTCGACTAATCAGTCATGTCTACTTAGGAAATAACTTTCATACTCGTTTGGTAGATATTTGGTTTTTTCAGCAGTTATGAATTTACATGAACATTTTAAGGGAATTCATATCCTTAAAGTTATAAAGAGATGAATTAAAATTTTCAGATATAATATACTCATAGTTATATCAGGCATGCATCCCATGAAGGTACGTAGATATGAAGGGGCACTTTGATGCACTTCCTATTCATCTACATCCATAAGTCATACACGTTCGTTTATTTAACGCCAAAATTTTATATCACTAGTACAGGGGGTAGAAATTCCCATCTTACTACTGAAACCATTGGCAGTAGGTACTACGGGCTAGAAAAACTAACAATTGAAAAATAAATGGAAATTTTAAACCCAACTTGGTTGCAATTTAAAAAAAACCTGAAATGAAGTTTTAAAACATGCACTTCAATTTGCATACTATTTCAAGTAAAAGCTCTCGTCTTCCATCAGATAATAAGATATTAATTCACTATTTTAAATGGAAAGCCGGCGACCCCGTAAAAAGATTTATATTTTTCTTTTAAAACTAAGAAGAAAATGTTTAAGGAATTTCTACCACGACTGCCTGTTACACTTGAGACAGAGGAAGCCTTTGTGGTAAGGAAAATTGTTTCTCGCTTGGTTGAGCTTGCATTACGTCTTAGGAAGCAACGTAGGATACGAACGCAAATGATGTGGGTAATGCCGCCAGAAGTCACGCGTAGACGCGGAAATGGAGCTTTTGTATTTGTGAGATTTTTGAACAATTTGTGGAAATTTTTACTAATAAAAATTTAAAAATTTAACACGTCTATTAATATCTAAGGTACGTCAATGGCCACGTGGTTAGAACGTGTGGATTTATATAACAACGACATACATAATCCGATAAATTTGCCTTCTCAATATATTTTATATCTCAACAGAGCTGGCCACTCGTTAGCCTAACATATTCCAGCGGTTAAATGAGGAAGATTTTGTCTCTCGGCTGGGTCTAATACTCTGATTAGGCATCAAAGGAGTGATATTTCATTCAGTAATCATAATGTGTTAATTTTTAGGGTTCCGTATCTAAAGGGTGCAAACGGATACCCTATTACTAAGGCTCCGCTGTCTGTTCGTCCGTCTGCTCAGGGCTGTACTTATATTTTAAGCCGTAATAAAAGTTCGGTTAAAAATAAAATAAAGATAAAATTAAAGGGGGTCGCCATACAAGAAATGTGTTTTATTCCGCGTTTTTTGCTCATGTTCACATTGGCAATAACGCCTCCTAGATTTTGTCTCATAAAAAAAAAGATTCCGACGAATTGAGAACCTCCTCCTTCTGTTTTGAAGTTCGGTTAATGACATGCTTCATGACTTCTTAAATTACGCGATAACTATATGTTTCGAAAGATAAATATATTTAACTGAGTATGATTTTTTTTAATATGAAAATTGGTTACATCATTAAGCCCTGAAAGTCATCAATTTCATGCGTATTTTCAACCGACTTTGCGACTCGAGTTCTCTTAATATAATATTTAATTACTAATGTACCATTTTATCGTATTTATCCTATTGATAACTTCTAATAGTTTTTGTATGATACTGGAAGAGTATATCCGTTTTGTGTATTTTAGCAAGACTGTTTTTTTGTGAAATCGTTCTTTCTCATGTTTCTGGTACGTGAATCTTCTTATCTTACCCTTGGTTATATTATAGATTCGTTTTGCAGTGTATCTCTCTAACAACTTTTTAAAGAGATATCGACAAAATAAGCCGCGCTGTTTACTGTGTTCATTGCGCTAACAAAATCAACAAATAATAAACTTGGTCTGATCTTAGTGCATACTATTGAGTGTACGGAACCTGTCGCACTTGGCCGGTTTTTTATTGAAACTGCACTTTATTTCAAATCAGTTAAATGGAGAAGACTTGGCTTTCACTGGCTTAAGTAGCCTGAGGAGGCCGGTAACACGGATCTGAGACAGAGATCTATATAAAGCTGCCTTATGGATCTCAGCGACAAATAAAACAATTGGATCAATTAAATTACAACTCCCTATATTTTAACTGAGAATGATGCATTATCCACATATAGTGTGGTCCGATGTCTGTATACACGACGTAATGTCGGGTGTCACAAACACTTTCTCCTGGCATTACACCGCATTTGGACAAAACGCCACGTAGGAACCAACTCATTTTGTGGTCACCCTGCAATCTCGGTAAAATCAGCCCGCCACCGCTATCGCCATTTCTTGGTGTAGTTGCTGGAAATATATGTAATACTTTTAATGAATAAAGAAATAATTAGGCACCCTTTCCTTGAATAATTCATTAATGCACATAAAAATCAAAGAACGCCTAAGACGCTCACAAAACACAACATATCCAGGTCAATATGTAAGTGCAAAATATAATTTGGAGATTCACCCGGGCGTTCTTCTGATAATTTCGTAGTCCCATTATATCAAGCATCAGGCTGGCTTACTTGTTCTTTTACATTGTTATCGCAACTGTAATTTTGCTCCAACAATTATTACAAAAATAACTGAAAATTTAAAACTACCAATATAACCGCAAGGTAAAACTTTGCCACTTTCAAATTTCAAGATACTTGTTCGAACTACGATCCAAGGATTACGAACACATTTTGTATTATGCTAGAAGGAACATTATCTTTGAAATTATTATAGTGCAATAAAATCAGGATGTAGGATTTCTCCAAAAACAAGTAAAAGTCTGTTATCTAGGGTTCCAAAAGTGACAGACGTAGTCTCTTATTAGTGGTTTTTTAGAAAGTTAGCTGTCTTTGGTAATAGAGTTTTGTATTGAAAAATGAAGGCATGGTCATCGCTTTAAAATAAAATAAAATACCGTTTTGCGGTCCATATCCAGCACAAAATGTGAATTCGTTCAGCAAACTTTTATACAATTTTGGTGAAAATGTAACGCATGTATCATCACTTTGTATCTCAAGCCGTGCGGAGCGGAGTTCGTACGAGAAGGTTTTATTTTCAGTAATTCCAAAACCTGAAAACTGAAATTCAAAGAACTTTATCGTAGTAGAGGTAGGTAGAGAGAATCAAACTCACTGTCCTGATAATTTTCGAAAAATCTATCCAACAGAAGGTATCCTACAAGCAAAAGTGTAGATTTGATAACCATAGAATTTGGATAATAATTTAAATGAAACATCCTGATTTTGATCCAGCAAAACTGGAAAGGGTTTGAATTTATATTTTGCCACAGGATTAACAGGTGAAACTGAAGAAAAAAGATAAACTATAATGAGCAAACTTAACTTACCGTAGCCGACATCCCAAAAAGTGAAGATTTGTCAAACGACAAATCCCCCCACATACAAATAGGTTGCACATATTCAGTAAAAGACAAGTCAACAACTTTTATAATTGCTAGATCTGCAGTAGCATCGCCATCATTGTAACTTGGATGGAGTATTATTTTTTGAGCCTGCAAAGATAATCAAATAGACTTAGCTTGCATTTCATATGCTTTAGGGTAGCACATATTCAGTAAAAGACAAGTCAACAACTTTTATAATTGCTAGATCTGCAGTAGCATCGCCATCATTGTAACTTGGATGGAGTATTATTTTTTGAGCCTGCAAAGATAATCAAATAGACTTAGCTTGCATTTCATATGCTTATTAGGTTCCATTACAGATGGGTGTCATAGAGCTTCTGAATGTTTTATTTGCCATAGATGGCGCCATGAATACAATGACCGATACCGTAACTTTATCCCGAATGTTTTTATTCAAAGAAATGATTCAGCCACTTTAAACATGCGAAAAGATAATAAGTTAGGGTTCTTTTTTTAAACTTTAGATTAACCTTATTTTTCGTTCGGAATTAAGCTATACATCTGATACAACACCATAACGTTACATGAACGTGATCGGTATTCTATGAAGCACAACATTTTACAATTTTACAAGTACATACAATTGGAAAAAGTGTTAAGGGTCCTATATCCATAATTTTTCTGGGATAAACTATTCCCAATTTCTCTGTAAATAATCCACATATGTCACTGTAATTTAGCATATAGTTACATATTGAATATATCTAAGTGAAGTAGCTGTTATTTTTTTAATAGGTTTTATTGAATAGGAAATATGGGTGATTAAACTTTGCCTTCGTTTTCTGTTTCATAATCTATCACAAAGCTCTTAACTTATTTTAACGCGCTGTTATACCATTACCCTTCAATTAAACGTCTTGCGGTTTTTTTGTAACTTATTGAAAATTAAAAATAATAATTATTAAGACGTTTAATTGAAGGGTAATAGTAAATAAGCGCTTTAAAAAAAATTAAGAGCTTTGTGATAGATTATGAAAGAGAAAACAGGGGCAAAATAATCCTTTATTTTACCACCCATATTTCCTATTAAATAAACCCAATTGAAAAAATAACGACTTTTTCACTTAGATATATTGAATAAGAACTATATGATAAATTACAGGTGGAGTATTTACTAGAGAAATTGGGAATAGTAATATCTCCATACAAATTATGGATATAGGGCTCTTAACACAGTACTACGTTAATCGATGCCTGCCAAGAGAAGGGTATTTCTAAAACCCAAAGAATAGCTATAAGAAATTTGTAAACCATTATGCACGGAACACGAGTAAATCTGAAAGCAATAGAAAGCAGCTTTTAGCCTTACGGCTCCCGAAACCGAGTTATCTACCACAGGATACCCAGAGGAAGACAATAGCTGATGGTATTTGTGAGGCTATACCTAACGCTGTTAAGGTATATGTACTTTTATAGTAACTAACATACTTTTCGAACTTGAGTGTATTTATCTGGAGTTGGTCTCAAATCTATAGTTCCTGCGAATATGTATACCCTCTCTGTTGCAATCTGAACTCCACTGTCCATTATGCAGTGTCCAGCTGAAATAAATTCGATAATTTTGTATATTTTGATTATTTTAAGGCAAAAATAACTATTTAAAATGTCATGCCGTTTATAAAATAGTTCTAACCTAGGACTAAAGTCAAAATTTCATCCAATCCATTTAAACATTACGTTTTTTAATTCTGGAACCTACTTCTCATATCTCATGAATTTTAAGATTATTTTCATAATAATTCTAACCTGTTTTCAACTATTTTCCAAACTAAATAACCTAGTCTCTCTTTTAACTGGGAACCTTCTAGAAGACATGCCATATCCACAGTATTTTCCCAACATTCCCAGAAAAGTAGGCTACCACAAAGTCCTCAGTTAAAATTTTCTTTAAAGAGTTATGTTTAATTTCAATTAATATTAATTTGCTAATTAATAGAATACCTGTAATAATAGTAGATCTTGATATGATATTCCCACCACATTGGTACAAAGCTAGATTACTATTTTCTTTGTGTAAGAAGATAGCAACATGCCAAGGCCAGTCTCCACGTTGTGATGCTGATCCAGTAGTTGTTAACTCTGTGTGCTCAATAGACCGTCTTCCACATACATGGCTGTATTGAGGAGTGTCGTCACTTTTTGTTAAATTCAAAGAATCAATGGTTTGTGATGCCTGAAAGAGAAAATTGAGATGAGTTTGGCTAGGAGAGAAGGTATCACCTTCATTATTTGGTTTCAACTCGGCTCATTATACTTTGTAAAATGTAACATAGGCCATTGACAGATGTCAAAGGCAAAGTCTTTTACAATTCTTTTTTTCTTCTTCACGGGTTGCTTACAGCTCCCGACACTGTGCTATCGGTCCTAGGGTACCCACTACCCAGCGGAAGACCAAATTTAAGTCTTCCTCTTTTGGCCGATGGTATTTGTTTTAAATTCTAACTTTTCTAATCCTACCCGCGTAAAAAATAATGAAAAGATTAAACTCACAAGGAAAATATTTTAAACAAACATTAATTAAAAAATAGTTATAGTACCTAATATACAGTACCTACCTTTTCCATTTCATTACATAACACTTGTTTATTCAGCGAAAATAGTTTCACTTTCGGAACAGTATTTTTGAATTTAACTTTCAGGTTAAAAGTAAATTGTTTAGGCAAATCTTCAGAAATTACGAAATTCCAATCATGTTCATTCATGTTTACCAACATAGTTTTATGTGATATCTGGAAGAAATTGTTATGACATATTATAAATGTTATTATGTATATTGTGTTAATGAATTATGTCGCAACAGCTAAACGAATATAGATGAATTTAAAAGAAAGTTTATTTACACCATTATTCCTTTGGTGAATATATCTCTCAGAAATCGTTATCTTTTTTCATACATATTATCTTCGTTACTTGTTCTTAACAGAAGGCGATATTATTATAATATATATTTTTTGTATTACGTGCAATTTGAAACCTTTTATTACTTAACCTATTTTTTTCTATTATAAAGGTACTATGACTTTGTAACACTATTTTATTCATACTCACAGAAACCAAAGTGACAGGTTCTTCAAAGTTAATTTTTACATCCGCTTCTGCTAAATCCGGGTACATGTCAAGATTGAGAACTGCTTGCCAAATTGTTTCATTGTTAATTTGCAATTTATCAATATAAATTACTCCAAGACCACAAGGATCATATCTTGTTTGGGGTGATCCTTCTAGTGACATCATTTTAATTTGAGGTAATATACATAATAAGCTAAATATTAATACTTTCAAAATACCCATTTTAATAAATTATAAGAAAGAAATCGCTACACGGAAATTAAGTTAAACTATATCGCTCATATCTAATTAACTACTGAATCACAGCACTGTCAACAAATTATGACCCCTAATATTAGAGGAATAATGTTTTTTATCTTATTACAGCGACACAACAAATTGTTTATACAGAATGTTCATTTTTTAAATATTTTTAAGTTAATTTCGTAACATATTTTTTGAAACTTCTACCAAATTATTGGTTAACGAATGGGAAAATAACAATATTATTTTTCAGATTTTAAATATTGTCAATATATTATATTATAAAATACAAGGTTTTAAAGAAGATTATTAATATAGCCATCTTTCTATAAAATATATTTATTGTCACAAATTTAATTCATATTTAAATTTTACTTTAAACACCATGTATAACAGTAATTCGTCAATTGATAACATTGGCTAACCTTTTTAGATACCATTCTACGAATAAAGGAATATTTAAATTTAATATTTCATTGAAATGTTTTGATGTTTATTTCGATTATGAATTTTAGCCATATGTAGCTAATAAATTAGAATCAACTGGAGTTGCGTTTAAACCACCAACTTTTAATATCCAATAGTAATAAGCAGTGACGTCTGTATATACGGTGTAAGCACGAGGGTCACAAGTTTTAGTTCCTGGTAAAGGTCTAGTTGTTGATACTAAACCTCTGATGGACCATCTCACTGAGCCACTTGCAAGTTTATAAGGGATAACCAATCCACCACCACTGTCACCGTTACAAGGTGCTACATCTGAAATTTTAAAATATATAAAAAATTGTTTAAAATTATACTAGAGTTTTGTGATTAACGATTCAGAATAAGGTCATTAGAAAATGATGCGAAAAAAAGAAATATATATACGGTCGAATTGAGTAACGTCTTTTTTTGAAGTCGTTAATAAAGAAGAAGGAATAGTTTAGAGACGTTGAAATAAATAAGGATGAAAGATTGTTCATTGGTTTATATGGCAGAAACGAAAGAAAATGCTGGCAGAGAAAACGACCTAGGTGTACTTTTATTGAACATTAAAAAACATATTGATTTAAGGCAATGTTAGAAATACACACAATTTCCTAGCATGTATGAAAGGTGTGATGAATATAAAAGTAGGGAAAGAGGAATGTCAGGATCGTAGCAAATGGCAATCGATGATGACCATGATGATAGATATCCTATTAATGAGATATACTATATAAACAAAATTTTAAACCTCAACTTACTACTGTCGGGCCCATTACCAGCACAAAAGTTAAATTCGTTAATAAGATACGAGTAATGCACTCTATCAAAGGCGTAACAAGTGGCATCTGATTGCAGCTGCACTTCGGCGTATCTTAGCACATTTGACAATGAGTCATTTTCGGTCTTCCCAAATCCTAAAACCTAAAAATATTTACAGATACAATATAATTTAAGGTTTCACCAACGTGGATATAGAATATCCCATTACGCCTGATAAAAAATAGTAAAGTTTGGTGACATTGCTATATTTATTAGGCGCTTAATTAAATGGCATTTTAATTTTTAAAACCCATCGCTTGTCCTATTTTAATAAAAAGTTTTAATTCAGGACTAATTAACGTGTAATTAAAAACGTATGTACTACACAATCCGACAAACCACACTTAGAGGCTTTTCCACCCTTTGACCAGTATTTTGCTTGCCCTGACTACAAATGAACCTTAACTTCCAATCTATTTTTTGCAGTGTACTCTTGAATAATGGTATTATTAATTTACTTCAGAATTTCTGCAGTAACATTGAGGGTTCCGTCGGAAAAACATTTTTTTTCGTCAAGTTAAAACTCCTAAGTTCATATCACACGATTTCAATCTCGCATTATGAAAAAAAAATGTACTTAGCAATTAGTGGCCACTCATCCTGAAAAGTTGCTTAATTTGTCCAGATTCTAAGCCGGTATTACATACCGTAATAAATTAAATAACCGTTTTTATTGTTTTCGTTTTTTTAATTGTTGTTTTTTTTAATTCTCAATTCTATTTTATTAGGTATGTATCCGAATGCTTGCTACAATAGATTTTGTATCGATTTATTAAATTAAAATTAAAACAATTTTGAGTAAGTCAGTTTATTGAAAATTAGCTCCTTTCACGTTAGATTAGCAATATCTTTATTTTTATAAATGTAAACGCGGTATGTAATACCGGCTTAGAATCTGGACAAATTAAGCAACTTTTCAGGATGACTGGCCACTCATTGCTAAGTACATTTTTTTCATAATGCGAGGTTGAATCCGTGTGATATGAACTTGGTAGTTTTAACTTGAGGAAAAAAAAAGTTTTTCTGACGGAACCCTCAATATTACTGCAGAAATTTTGAAGTAAGTTAATAATACCATTAATCAAGAGTACACTGCAAAAAATAGATTGAAAGTTAAGGTTCATTTGTAGTCAGGGCAAGCAAAATACTGGTCAAAGGTGTGATTTTCCTAGAATTTTTAAAATTGCAAAAATCTTGAAAACCATGCGACTTTTATTAAGGTCAAATTTTCATCACGTGATGCTCCTGACCAGTGGGGTTAGCATACATTTTGACAGCGACACTTTCGTTTCGGTCGAATGTGCTTGAACAGGCCAAAACGTTCATGTCCAACAAGGACCGGCCAGAGATAGCCCGGGGCCGAGAGGTCCGGCCCAACAATTTGCGGGAAAATTCTGTGTACTTGTCTTTGTCCGGCCAAGCAAATTGCTCGGCATTCTTGTGCAGGGCATGCCCGGTCCGAGAATGTCCGGCCCAACAATGTGCGGGCAAATTCTGTGTACTTGTCTTTGCCCGGCATAGCAAATTTGCACGCACATTGTTGGGCCGGACCTCTCGGCCCCGGGCTATCTCTGGCCGGTCCTTGTTGGACATGAACGTTTTGGCCTGTTCAAGGCCATTCGACCGAAACGAAAGTGTCGCTGTCAAAATATATGCTAACCCAGCTGGTCTATCTCTGGTTGCAAGGTTATCCATTACTTACTGGACACCCATGCCATATATGATAGTCTACGTACCTATATAGATACTAATATTATAAGGAGGTAAAATTTGTAAGTTTGTAAAGTTTAAATGTAAGGGGTAATCTCTGAAACTACTGATGCGATTCTGAAAATTCTTTCACGAATAGGAAGATACATTATCCCCGAATGCTATAGGTTATATTTTGTTCTGTTCGAAAATATCCACGGGCGAAGCCAGGGGGTGGAAATCTAGTAAGTATAATTACCGTTCCATAGTATCCAAATAAAGCAGATTTGTCCGGACCTGGACCAGCTACGCAAATTGGTTGTACGTAATCAGTCAATTGAAGACAGTAGTAAAGCTTCAAAACTGCAATATCAGCGTAATTATTCTTTGATGAGTAATGAGGGTGTCTTATTATATCTTTAGCCTGCAATTTAAAAAAAACATTTTTTTGTAAATAAATAAACCCTTTACAAGAAATTATTTACACTAAGGAGTTTTTTTATAATAAATTTCCGAAGCTTTACCGGCAGACGACAAAACTCAACTTATTTGTCTTGTAGTACCACGGGGACCGTTAAGGGCACTAGTACTACTTTTATCACAAAATACTTTACCTAAATGATGACATCACTTTGTCGTCTGTCTGCAAAACTTTGAAAATTAATTATGAAAGAATTGTTGCACAGAAAACAAAAATATTCAAATGAGTCTTTTAAAATAACTCAATATTTGAAATAAAAATATTTAAAACTTAGTTTTTACTTTACATGCCGAATTACGTAATTTATGATGTCACGCCTGAAAGATATAGCTATATATTAAGTTGTTAGTCTGCTAGACCATCTAGAAATAATAGCAAGTTATGTTACTTGTTGTTTTATAGGAAGCATGAATTTCGCCTTGAAATAATGCCTACCTTTCGGAACAATTTAAGTTTCATAACTTACGTGTGAAGATTGACATTCAGTACAATTGATATTAGTTAAATCAGTTACGCCAACATAAGCTTCCATGCGTCTGGCCTCCACTATAGAATTACGTTTCGTCACGCAATGCGCAACTAGAAAAAAATAAAATTAATCAATTTAGGTTTAAGTCACCGAACTTTAAATTACACTGTCATATTTACTTCTGTATATTATACAAGCGTTTATCGTTGAAATATCTTTAAAATAATAGTTTTCTACCCGGCTTATTGAAAAGTTGTTTATGCCAAATATATTTTCCTTGGAAAAAAGTAGAATATCTCCGGCCTTTCTATCTCTGTGCTTCGTTTTAACGTGAAAGAATAAACAAACAAACAAACAAACTTTCGCTATTATATAAGATTATCAATATAAATATCTACCTGTTATTACAACATTTCTTGCAATTAAAGATCCTCCACACAGGTACTTTGGGTTTTTATATTTGTTATCAAGCATAAATATTGCAACATGCCATGGCCATTGGGAAGGTTCAGCTTCCTCACTGTTTAGAAGTAAATTTAGAAAATTTCTTTTACGTTGACCACATTGAGGTTCATTGCTTGGAGCGTTTAAAGGCAAAATTTCAGGTTTTTTTGTCTAGAATAAAAATAAAAACTATTTTATCATTTAGACAAATCGACTATTCGGTTGTGTCGAGTCATTAAATAGACCGTTCATACTTGTTACATTTAAAATATTCTTAAAAATATCTTAAAATATGTACTTCTAGCAGACTTGTAGTGTTGAGAACCCTGGGACCATGATAAGTCATTTCCCGGGAATAGGTAGGTAATATAATTTGTAACCTACAATCGAAAATACTAAGACTCCTTCGTCTAAAGTGCTATAAACTACTACCTTAATTTGCTACATAATTGAACCTACGTCATTAAGTAAAACAAGAAAAATCTTTGTCAAATGCCAAAATATACGAGATGTAATTTTTTTTAAAAGCACCTGGTCAACTTTGCTTGTGCCACCATGATTTACTACCTTTATGCTTTATCAAACTGCTCAAATTCACGGATATAAGAGAGATGCTTCTAAAAATATATAGAATTGAAAAATAGTATTTACCTCTGCACCCGATGTACCAAAGTTACCGTTTATATTACAAACATTGTACCCATTTAATACGATGCTCTTTATAATTGGATATTTAGAATTTGCACCCGGTCTAACATCAAATACATAAGTTTTAATGCCTTCCAATGCAGTTATACCCCAAACTCGACTTGTCATTCCTCCTTCCTGTGTTTGCAACCCAAATCGGTTTAACGTCTGAAAAAAAATCCTTGATTTGACTTTATATTATTATACTCATAAAAATCTTAATACTGACAGGCAAAACCTGTGGACCTAGAGATTTGAGGTTTGGAAGGGCGCACTAAGGAGGATTTTTGGTGGTGTTAAAATATGAATGGAGAAAATTTGTGAATATACTCTTCAAAAAACAAACGTTTCATTATTTTTGAAAATTTGTTCATAAGGGGATGAAGTCGGGTGTACCTAAACGATGATGTAGAAAATCGTATGTTGTCTGTGATTTCGAAGATTTATCTAAAAAGTTTATTCTATAATGTTTAGACATTAAATAAAACTGTTTTTAGCTGTTTGTCTCTTATTTTATTTCTCTAGATTTTTGAAAGGACTTTGAAGATGGTGAGACCAGTATTAAAATAATACGGACAAAGCTAAAATTAAAAGTAAATACAAGTTACACTTATTTTATATAAAAAATGTCTTCATCGATGGCAATATTAAAAGTACATACAATCGCCGAACATGTATGAAAGGTATGATGAATATAAATGAAGCGAAAGAGGTTTGTTAGGACCGTAGCAAATAGCATTCGATTGTCTCTGCCTACCCCTCTTGGGATAAAAGGGGTGATGATAGATAGATATATATATACTTACATTTACTAAAGTAGTTTCTTCAAAATATGTTATTTGCACAACAGTTGGTTGAATAAGATTCGAATAAAACTGTAAATTAAGAAAGCAACGCCACAAATTGTCATTTATATTATCAAACTTTTGAAATCTAATAAAATTATCCATATTAGATCCACATGGTTTAAATATTGTTAACATGTTACCATAATTAACGCAAAATAATGATATTAATAAACTTAAATATTTCATTTTTGTATTTTACTTGTTAATTTGTGTTTCGACTGTGGTCTAACTGTCATGTCAGAGGGAAAACCCGACAGCGATAACCCTAAAGATATACTTATTTATTATTGTTACTCATTTATAGTATTGATATTATGGGTATAATATTTTTATGTTAGTTTATATAATTAACTATTGGTCAAGATTTTTTTTTAGATTTTATAATTTTTTTTTTAATAATATATATCATTTAAATTTTATTTGAGAAATAATATATAGAGATAGTATATCATTACAAACAAAAATCTAAAATATACATTAAAAATCTTAAAAACCTTAAATACCTTAAAACAAAAACCTTAAATACCTTAAAACTAAAAATAAAAAGAAAAAGGATGGAGGAATCAAAGATAGAATACCTCCTCCAGCTCTGAATAATTGTCAAGAAAAAATGGTCAAGATTGACAAAAATACTCTTGATACCTACTTTCCATACAATTACATAAATTCCAATGTTCTATCGAAAAAATAAAATTCTTAACAATTAATCAACTATGCACTTTTTGTTGTATTGTGAATTTGGTTAAATATATTATACAGCGTTAATACATAATATATAATACTAGATGACCAGTGCGAATACTTCGCACTCTCTCCAATAGATGGCGTCTTTTACAAAATAAATAAATTAGTCTAATTTCAAAAGGAACATTAAATTTTGATTTGTTTGTTTATTTTTCGTCATTAGAGGGAAAAATAATCTTCAAAATGGCGTATCTAACATTATTTGATAAAATTTGAATTGAATAAAGCAATCAACCAGATAATGCAAGTCTTAAATCTCTATAATCTTACCATAAGTTTGTCGCTATCATGAAGGCATTAAAACTTACATTAAATTGATGGTAAAATTATCATTGCTATATACAAAAAAGCAGGCGTTAGTATAAATATCATCGGCTTCTTTGTCTTGCTATAGATACTCTGGGGGCGCTAACACGTAAGTTAAATACTACAGTATTCAACAAATTATTTACATGCCCATTTTTTTGGAAATCTAGGGTAGTATGATAGGAGGTATATTTGAAATTGTACATGAAGCTTAACATATATGCTCTATAGAAACCATTTTCCGCCAAGTCAGCCTTGGCAATACCAGCAATCTAAATGGATTCAATCGGAGCAATTCATTTAAGAATGTAGGTTTGGTAACTGTTTGCGAATGCAAATAGACGTTTGGTGTCTTCACACGCTTTTACCTTTATTACTTTTGTAGGATATTTATGTGACCCTTACGAAGCTTTTCTTTTTTACTTACCATCTAAATTGTCCTGTTCTTTGTTAACAAACTAAAAAGAAGTGGTTATAATCAATTCTTCCAGAGATATTATGCGCGCGTCTTTATTTAAGGTACATTTCTAGTTCATGGTCTTTTTTTGACCTAACACTTTTGACACCAAAGAGTATATCATACTTCTCTTGGCACAGAAATGTTCTAAATTCAAAACCTTCGCCAAGCATTCCCTACTTCGATGGGCAGCTCTTTTTAACCGAACTTCAAAAGAAGGAGGAGGTTCTCAATTCGTCGGAATATTTTATTTTATTTGTTTATGTTGAAGATGCCTAGACCGATTTGGATTTTTTTTTTGTTTGAAAGGGTATACTTTCCAGGTAATCCCATGGTTATCAGGTCAGGATGTGATGAAAAAAAATAAAGAAAAATCCCTTCAAGAAAAAATCTTAAATTGAAAATTATCTCATCCATGACTTTTAATAGTGGTACATTTCTCACCAATTAAGACCTATTAAACATACTGTAGATGTTTGTTGTCGCTTGTTAAAACTTATTAGAACACATAAAACGCTATTTAAGGATTCATATTTGACTCAAGTGGTATTGAGGTCAACCCTCCGTTGACCTGAGAATGTTGTTTTATTGTTAGTAGAAATCTTTATGTCTAAATATTTTTATTGATATACACTGACGAGCATTATAAAAAACTACAAACTTATCATCAAATATTTCCGAAACCACGCCAGATAGCTTTTTGAAGTAAAAGGCAACATTCACTGTTTTCAGGATTATTTTTACTTCATGAAGCTAACTTGTTTAGAAAATTTTTAGATTTTTTTAGGCACTTTGCAAGTGGCTTTTTTATTGCTCGTCAGTGTAGTTATTTTAATTACGTAACGCAGCCAGTGTTTTGGGAACTATGTCACAGGGAGGGATTTTTGAAGAGGGCGTACTCTTTTTATAATATAGTTTTTAAATATATTATTTATTTATTATCTACTGTAAATTTTATGTATAAAAATGTCTTTTAATTAAAAATAAATGTAAAAAAAGTACTTAGTTTTTTCGTATTGTATATATTTTTTTAATTTATGCAAACTCTCTCTAAAATAAGCATACAATATCAAAGCAAAAGTATAGCAAAGATTATTTATTTATCAGATAACAACAGAAAAAAGTTAGTGAAATCTAATACTGTAATTTTCGATCCCGACCCGTCCACCCACTGGACTTTGCCACTGGTGGGTGGACGGGTAATTATTGTGTAATATTGAAAATTAGTTGTTTTTTTTTTAATTTTTTGAGATGTGACATAATAATTTTTTGTTTATGTCCTACCCTCCAACTCCAACTTAACAGAGCAGTCGTGGTCAATCATGGCGGTCCACAGCGCGACGCACCTTGTATTGACTCGACATGGTTAACTTTCTTAGGAAGAATAGTGCAGTGGTTTCCCCTTGCCTTTTGCACCAGGCGTTTTGAGACTATTTAGGTCTGCCTGAGCTCGCTGTAGCCTCTTCCAGCCAGTTTCCTAGCTAGGTGTATGGTCGCCAGAGCCTCGTTTGTTGTCTAGCAGAGGGTACCAAGCGTGCAGGTGAGGATGACATTTGGGGTCGGATAGATCTTATTCCGTTCTCCCCTTACCCTCCAACTAAGTATGTGTAAAAAATACGTTGAATCGTTGCTCCGTTTTGATTTGAAAGAAAGACAAGGATTCCACGTGACGCCTTTGTGATAAACGCACGCGTCCACCAGGACGTCATGGTGAATCCAGTTTAATCCCGCCCGCGCTGTAATAGTTGTGATTGGTCAGTGATTAATAGGACATAATATTGCGGCCGGTGGGAGCATTCTACCTACCGATTAATCGGCTTATTGTTACTGTGACGTCTATAATACTTGACATTGGCGGAATCATCAAAACCCTGATGGAGCCATTTTGAAAAAAAAAATAGAAATAGAAAGAAAGACAAACAAACAAACACACTGTCGCATTTATAATATTAGTAAGTATTTTTGTTTGTTCTTCTTTGACTTCAAAGCTTAGTAACGAATCGACTTCAATAGGCAAATTTTTATTCAGGAAAATAATATATAATTTGCCCGGAAAAAATATCATTGGAATCTATTTTGTGTAAATATTTTTAGACGGTTTTGAATTGAATGACATGTAAAGGCCCGCCACTAACCTCGCCGAATCGAATCCAAGATTATTTTTGGTTTACGGGTTGCCTTACAGCTCCCGAAACTGTGTTAAGGTTCCAGGGTACCCAGTGGAATACCAAGCTCCCTCGTTTAGACGATGGTATTTGTGAGGCTATATCTAACGAGTGGCTATGAAGATAAAATGGACGCAGCTTCATAGAAAATGTAGGTATAGGTGAATTCCGCCGATTCGATTTGCTGAGGCTAGGTAGACGCGAGCCTGTAGTATTTTTCAAGCGAATCATCTACCAAGAGAAATTATTAAAATGTATTGTTTATACTCGTAGTAGTTGTAGGTATTATCTACAAGAAGTGTAATGGAGTATGCATGACAAAATCTCTTGAAACTAAACAACAGCAATCTCTTACACTTCCTTGAAAAATATATCCCCATTTGTTGACTGCTGTCGTCTTAAGATTAAAGTTTAGCTGCACAAAATGTTTCGGAGACATCTCGAGAAAGTTTCGTCTTTGTCAACTATGAAGGCGGAGTGAACCAGAATGTTTGTCTTGGAGCATAATTTTGATCTTCCAAATAAACAGCTATTTTTAGTAATTAGTTCGTATGGATTCAATTGCTGTGGAAATGCGGTCTTTACGAAGAATGTGTGATATAAAGCTTATTGACCGCATACGGAACGATGTCATTAGAGAAGAATGCGGAGTGAAAGATGATGTTGTGACTAAAATAATGAAAAGTTGTTTGGACACGTTGAAAGTATGAAGGATGAATGAATTAATAAATCTTATAAAATAAAATTGTTTTGAGCATTAGATTTGAAGCCAGAGTGCAAGTGTTCATTCGACTACTTTTCATAGCACAAACGGCTATCTTTAGCACCACTTAATGCAGTACCAGTATCTCTGACCACATAAGTGTATAAAAGCCGCGATGATACGTGTTGTTCCAAAATCAACGCAATCAGCCTAAAGATTTACAATATATAGATAATTATTGGTATAATTACGTGGGTATATCTCAGTATAATGTATGAAGTGCTTCACAATGGAGTATACGTATAACCACTTAGACTTAATGATACTTCAATGCTATCACAGTTAATTACCTCCAATTGTACAAGATTAATGGTATAGGTAAATATTAGTTCCTGTACTCACTGATGATTATATTATAGTTAAATAATTATAGGTTTCGTTAATGAAGCGTAAAGAAGTTATGAGTTTGTCTGTCTATATATAAACTTTAAAACTTTCAACATTTCAATTGGTTATTGTTTTAGGGGATTAAATACCTCAGCAGAGCTTGCCATTCGTTAGGTAACTTCAAAGAGTACAAAATAAAGCTTAGTTTTCATTATTTTAGAAATGGTATTTTTGAATGACTTTATTGCAAAATTTTTAAATAATAGTTTATAAATTATTATTATTAGTTTTGCAAATGTAAAATAGGTTAAAATGTTAATTATTATGTAAAATTGTTAATATAACGTCTTTTAAAAAGACACGAAAAGTGACATTTCTATCTAAATATACCTCCACAGAACTGGCCAGTAAGGTATGACCTCACAAATATCATCGGCTAAAAGAGGAAGACTTTGTCTTCCGCTGGGCACCCTGGGACCCATAACACGGTTTCGGGAGTTGTAAGGCAACCCGAGACGAAAAATAAAAATTGCTCATTTGTCAAATTACATTCAACTGATGCAAAAATTCAGCCTTTGTATGGATTTACAAAATATTTTGGTAGACCCCCCTGATTGCTTCAAACGTGTCATTTGCAACCTTAAAAATATTTAACTCACAGTAGTATTTGAAGCATTTCATATCAACTTTTGATATGCTTTAACGAAATACTTTACAAATTCCATGGCTACAATATTTTCACTTTTAGGGGTGCGGTAAATATATTTTGAAACATATAGATTCTTATATAGATACCTCGTACCACTGTGTTAATTTCATTCCCGTGGGATGGTATGCTTTGATGTATCCAGACCCTTTTTTAGAGAATTTTTAGGGTTCCTTATGCCAATGCGGCGACGCGCAAGCAAAATAAAACACTTAGGTTGAATCAACGATGTCTTCCTGTCTGATAGATATAGCGTACAGCTTCTAATCTTAGCAATTAATATAAAACACATACTAAAATTTCTGACTGATTCATTATCGCCAAACCGAAACCGCTGAAGCTTTAACTATCTTTGAACAGTTGTAAGGATGGGGTAAAATGGGGTTAGAAAATATATTAAGGTGATGAATTGAGTGAGTGTTTTCGCCTTGCCAGAGACACAGTATATCAATTAGCCATATCATTATCACATTTTTTTAAAAATATTATTTCATTATTACAAAATCAAAAATAAAATAAATTACCTATACCTATCTATATAATGATTAAGCTATTTAATAACTATTGTTTTAATGGGATTTATTTCAAACTTACCAAAACATCGATGAAAAACCAACTTATTTTTTTTGTAAACATTGAGACCATTTTAATTAGTACGGAACCATGAATACGTAATCCTGAGTCGTACTTGAACATTTTTGATGTATATGAATAATTTTATTTGCAACCACTTTTCAACTCCATACCTTATTATATTTATTCATGGGGTTGTTAGGTAGGAAATGTATATTGGCTTAGTACCAGTGCCTTGCCCTAGGGTATCCATCGGAAGACAAGCATTCCTCATATAGTCGATGATCGTTTCATCTCTATATCTTAAAATTATTATTATAAAACGATATGTGGGTGTGTTACATTTATTATTTATCTATGAACACAGCATCATGGCGTTTTTTATACCTTGCGGTGTGGTCAGAGACAACAATAAGTCTCCACTTTTTGCCAACTGTTAAACAGAACAGGTGGCAAGCCTGTCGCTGAACTTAATGGACCAAATATGTCACTTCTTTGTAAATAAAAAAAAATGTATTGGCCACATATAAAATTAATACGATGTCAGCCTTTAGTAAATCATATATATATTGCTCATATTATGGCAAAATTAATGGGATAGGGTGGGGGAATATTCGAGGAGAAACGGACGAAGCAGGGGCTTCATCTAGTATCTAATAAAAACACCTTTACGTAGTTATGTATCAACGTTAAAGTCAATTATGGACAAAGCGCAATGTTCGCTCCATAGTCCATTTGTTATTTATTGTCAATTTGTATCCCCCAACCGCGGTATTCGTTAGTCTGAACAGTAATAAACTTATTACCTTCGTACATGGTGGTATGCCATTCATCTCTAATGTGTCTAGAAATACAGCTAGTATTAATAAATAATAACTAGATTCTACCAATATTTGAAATTTTGTAGGCAAACATTTTTGACTAAATGCTCGTCAGCCGTGCGAGCTTGACCGTATAGAGACAATAAAATTTCTCTACGTAGACAAAAATATCTCAGTTAGAAAGAGAAAAATATAATTTCCTATAGAGATAAAGCAAGATAAAAGGACACTCCACTTCGTCCTGCTTTCTCACTATAGGAAATGATATCTATCTCTTGTCTACGTAGAGAGATAGTTTCTATACGATGCTCGCACGGCAGGAGAAGATAGAAAATAAACATTTTTTCTAGGATTTTAGTGGAAACATGCCACAGAAAATGAAATTTAAATGTTGACAACTTCTGTCAGTTACAATATTCATGTATACCTAATTACATAATAAGTATAAAACAGCCAAATTAAAAAGTTCTGAATAGCTTGCTTTAAATTGTCTACTAAGTTATTTAGCCGTATTTCTATTATAGTAACATCTATCTATCTATCATCACGCTTTTTATCTCAAGGCGGAGACAATCGAATGCCATTTATTACGATCTTGACCTCTTTCGCTTCTTTTATATTCATCATACCTTTCATACATGCTCGGCGATTGTGTGTACTTTTATTATTCCCAGCGATTATATTTATTTTATATGTTCAATAAAAGTACACCTAGGTTGTCCTCTGCCAGTATAGTAACATATAAACTGTATTTGGAACCCATTAATATGTTCACCAAATTTCTACAATTTTGTGATTCTCTTACCTATATATACCTACTATTTTTCACAACCTAGGATTTGAATCTAGGTTTATCACAGACCACTGTTTAAAAGTTGTCTTGCTGTTACGTGCTGATACTGTCCAGACAGTCTGCGACATTAAAATTTAACAGGGATTCTAATTGGAAATGTTTAAATGATCTTGTACAAAATGTTATTTTAATCGGTTCATACTTTACGTGGTGCCGATGGTTTAATTTTTTTTAATTGTCGGTTCACACATTCCTCTTCCTTATTCTGCTTTTGATTATTATCTGAAAAAAGTCTTCATTTTCACTACTTATGTTAGTACACTAAGATACAGAATATCAACAGAACTGGCCAATCGTTAAGTATATAACCTCACAAAACCCAAGAAAGAGGCCTTCGTCTTCCGATAAGACGATTCCGAGAGTCGTAAGGCAGAAGATATAAAAAAATATAATAAAAATATGAACTATTATAAAAGTGAAAATTATCACTTTACCTGAGTTTACAAGTAAACAATAACAAGTAAACCTTCTCGTTGAAAGAGTTCCTATTTGCAATTGTTTCCTAGAGCATTTTCAAGAGATTAAAGTTAAGTATGGTAATATTTTTCAGTCGCTTGAGCTGAAAACTTTTCCTTTGTAAAGTTTCAAGTAAGTACACGGAGGGTGCAAGACTTTATCTGTACAGAACACACCAACGACGAATATGCGACAGTAACTTCACGTCTTTCTTGTAAATGATATAGGTTTTAGAAATCATCTTGCTTAGGTATTTATTATAAGTATTATACACTAGAAAGGCAAGAGTCTATTGTATTATATTTTTTTCGTATTACGACTCCATCAGGGTTTTGATGATTCCGCTAATGTCAAGTTTTGTATTTTTATTATTTCTTACTTTTCAGTGCAAATTTTTGAAGTGGGTACACTTTTTTTTAAAAGGTTTATTAACACCGAAGTTCATTTTGTGCTGCTCATTGAAGGTCTTGTGGTGCATCAGATCTTTAAATTTTTTGAACGTACATAGTTGGAGTACCCGGGAAAATTTCTCTTTTCTCTGGGAAAATGGAATTTATGATAAAATATAACTTAAATAAAACGGGCAGGGCGGGTCGTAGTTGGCACTAATTTGTTGAGCGATTATCCATCATATTTTCTTGAAATCTATAAAAAAAAAATTTTCGACTGAAGCACTTTTTCTTGAAAAACATTGTTTCTTAGCTTTTATGAACCCGCTCGAAATTCTGAATATGAGATCTTTACTAACAGTACTCGACTGTTTTCGTAATTATTCGAACTATTTCATAGCAAATACGTATTAAAATACATATAATATTTACCACGTGAACCCATATTGAATGCAAACTCACCTCAAATCCCAACAGCGACGGCACATTAAGAAAAGGTCGTTCAAACACGAGTTGAGTGTTTGCATAGTCCCCACAAGTAATTATATGACAAATATCGCGAAATTTGGCGTACATTCACTGCTATACAATTTCCCTTCACGACAATGTTAATTAAGTCTAATGCAAATAGAGATCCCGTCAAACAGCAAACAGATTTAATTAATACTTGAATTTCACAGAAACAGATATTTAGACGCCAAAGGATCGCATCGATAAAGTAACAAAGTTTGACATGATTTGCACTTAATTGGTATATTAATAGTTAAATTGTTTAACGGTTTTATTTATTTGTCTGAGGCGTCGGTGGTCGAGTGGGTAAAACGTCGGCTCACAACTGAGAAGTCGCGGGTTCGATCCCTACATCCGACCAATGGGTTTTTATAATAAAAAACTTATGTACATAATCCGACAAACCACACTTAGAGGCTTTTCCATCTAAATATATATCTCAACAGAACTAGCCACTCGTTAGGTATAGCCTCACAAATAACATCGGCTAAACGAGGGAGACTTGGTCTTCCGCTGGGTACCCTGGAACCGTAACACGGTTTCGGGAGCTGAACCCGTGAAGAAAGAAAAATAAATCTACTTATCCGACAAACCGTACAAAGAGGCTTTTCCATCTAAATATATATCTCAACAGAACTAGCCACTCGTTAGGTATAGCCTCACAAATAACATCGGCTAAACGCCCTGGAGACTTGGTCTTCCGCTGGGTACCCTGGAACCGTAACACGGTTTCGGGACTGAACCCGTGAAGAAAGAAAAATAAATCTACTTATCCGACAAACCGTACAAAGAGGCTTTTCCATCTACATACCCCAACAGAGCTGGCCACTCGTTACGTAGGTATATATGGCCTCAAAAAATTGGGATAAATGAGAAAACTTAAGGGTCCATATTATATTAGACACGTCTCAGGGTACCCAGCGTGTAGTCCATAGGTTGCCAAACGTTTTTACGCCGCAAACCCCCTTGCTAGATTTTTTATTTTCTGTAGACCCCTGTAGTACTTTTTCCTTGCCGACGTGAACTCCTCAGCAAGTGGTAATCGACCCCTGGGGGTCCATATAGACCACTTTGGGAAACGATGGTGTATAGTAATTACAAGCATTTCCTTTATTATTCATATAATTCCTAATTACACAGATCTCAAATTATTTACACAAAATCAGAAAACTGTTGCCATACACAAAATTCCTAAACCCCCTATCTATATACAATTTAAGCAATTTGCCGGAGTCAGTAAGTATCTTATAGTAAATCTTCCAAGTTACCTGTTCCGAATCTTGGACATTAATCAAGGCTGGACCCGTATCGGACACTGCTCCTTTGAAATACCAAGCAGCTGGGAAATTTATTGGTTCGAGGCCGGAATGGTACGTCTACGGACTGTCTACTTTTGGTTGGGATCTTAGCATTCTAAGAAGGATTGTGGGAAATAGGGATTTTCTTGGAAACTTCTGTCCTTGCAACTTGTGTTAGCAAAGGTGCATGCAGAATATAACTGTTTTTGTTATTTCTGCATTTTTAACATCAAAATTGAAACTAACAACAACAAAATCAATGTTATGTATAAAATAATCGATGTCAAAGATTAAAAAAAATGGGATAATAACTAGATGACCCGTTAGTTCAAGTTATCTCCAACAGATGGCGTCTTTTACAAAATACATAAATTAGTCTAATTGTAAAAGAAACATTTAATTTTGATTTGTTTGATTATTGTTCGTCATTAGAGAGGAAAAAAATGTTCAAAATGGTGTATCAAACATTAATTTTGATCCAAGTATTAAGGGATATATGGTGTACCGACAAAAAACAACCTTGAGAAATTTATTAAAATATATACCTAGAGCTATTTTAATACTTTTGTGGATAATTTCAATGCTATAAAATTAAATATAAATAACAAAAATTATATGAAAATTTTGAGACTCTAAGATTATAATTACTTAACTTCTTATTAAATATGATTTGCCTTTGACAACTATAGGATACCACGTAGGTACCAAACTATGACTCGAAAACGTAGAAAATTCAATAATTCTGGGAATCCAATTTCAGCGAAATCTATTCTATTATTTTCTTGATATTATGGCTCCTATGACTATGATGACTATGGTTTTGATGATTTCGCATACCTATGTCAAGTATTATAGACGTTATAGTATCAATATCAACTACGTAGTATCAACTACGAACGGACGGGATTAAACCAGATTCCCCATCATGTCATGACGGAACGCGTGCGTTGGTCATCATGACATGCCGTAGAATCCGTAGAAATGTTTATAGAAATGGATGAAGAAAGATTTCATATACTTATACGTAGTTTCTTATCCGACGTCACAGCTATAAAACGGAATCCTACGATCGTTAGTTAAATTAACTGACAAATGTCTGTCCTTAATAGAAGCGAAACGACTCTCACAAAGAAATCATCAATTAAACAGAGGATGGTAGTTACTGTCCCGTGTTAATTGAGTGCAACAAAATACGACGGCTAGACAGAGAGAACTTAAAAATACATTTTCTTTCTGAAATTGTTAGTTACGCGTCAGTTAACGTGAAAATGCTCCTTTCTTTTGTAACTAAATGATGATATAAGATCTAACAAGAGTTACAGAAAGATAAATTGTAGTTATTTTATATTTAAACAGGTTTAGTTAGTCAGGCAGAGAGTCCCGGGTTCGAATCTTCAGACTATGCAAATGTATGCGTTTGCCACAGAACATTAATAAGAAAGTAGCCACTTGTTACGTATAGTCTCACAAATACCATCGGCTAAAAGAGAGGAACTTGGTCCTCCGTTGCGTATCCTGGGACCGATAACAATATAGTAGTATAGTTAAATCCCACCAAAAACATAAATGTGAAAATGGGAGCCAAGTTCAATATTATGATAATTATGGTGTGGTTGCCGGCTTCACCGACAAAAGATTTGAGATCTAAATGGGTGCCAAGTTCTGTAGACGATCCTGAAATTCATCTATAAGAACGTATAACATTCTTTAGTAAATTTAAAACACAATTTCTTGTTCCCAGGGGATCTGTTTGGAAAAAAAATCCACATGGATCCCCCAGGGGATCCAAACGAGGGGAGCCAAGTGGACGGAGAGAGCATTTTTTTCTGCTACAACAATGTTTGCTATTTAAAAATATGACTTTTTAAATTTGAATAGTCGAATTATTCACACAAAGCAAATAACTTATGATCTATTGAATCTCAACATTTGACTTTGCTAGTTTTCACATACTAGTCAACTTATATTTAGCTAATCTTTAATCTCGCAAACTACTGAACCGATTCTAAAAATTCTTTCACAAATAAAAAGCTACGATATCCCTGAGTAATAAGGGCTATATTTTATTTTGTTCGAACGAAGCCGGGGGCGGCAAGCTAGTAACTTTATACTTTAAACTGCTATTGTAATTTGTAATTCACTCAAAACTTTAATATATTTTTTTTATATTTAATATTTCGTAACTTTGTTTGTACCTTCCACTTATTATTACTGTTCATTTTCATTTTTGTTGTTTTGGGGACTGAAATTGTAAAACTTTAAGAGAATGTGGAAGACAACTTAATTTTTTTATTACCTTATGTAGGTACTTATATAATATCTGTCTGTCTACTATTGTTATTTCTCCTTAATAAATAAAAAATAAACTCTAAGCCAAATTCTCAAAAAAATATACCTCAACAGAACTGGCCACTCGTTAAGTATAGCCTCACAAATACCATCGGCTAAACGAGGGAGACTTGGTCTTCCGCTGGGTACCCTGGAACCGTAAGACAGTGTCAGGAGCTGTAAGGCAACCCGTAAAGTAAGAAAAGAAAAATTTTACTTTGTATGTTCCTAAAATAAATTCAAAAGCAATTAAAATGTGTGATAATAGAGGAAGATCAACCAAAACATAGTTCAACGCTAATTAAGAGTCGGTACCAGAATAAGACAAAAGGCATCAAAAACAACACCTTATTTACAAATGACAATTAAACAAAACATGTAACTCAAACAAAGACGGAAGTGCTAACAGCCACGTCTTAAATCCAGACAATTTTCCTCACGTGGCATTTCTGCAATAATAGCGGGAGCAAACAATAAGGTGTTCACTTGCCGTCAGCAGGTTCTACAGTACAATAGCACAATAGAGCTTGAATAAGGCTCCACATGACGATGTCGCTCTACTAATTAATTCCTTTACGTATAGACGTACTGTCCTAAATTCCAAGTAAGTGACAAATTTATTAGCGGAAATTGATATCACTTTTGTACTGGAGAGTATGGAATTAGTGCATCGGTGCCAGAGTTGTTAAGACGTCTGGTATTAACTAGGCAGACCCCGGGTTCGATCCTGGATCCCGGCCATGCACCAATGGGTTTTTTAATTAAAAACTTATGTACATAATCCGACAAACCACACTTAGAGGCTTTTCCATCTAAATATATCTCAACAGAACTAGCCACTCGTTAGGTATAGCCCACAGATTTTCGATACTATAAGGATCTATGGTATAGCCTCACAATTACCATCGGTTAAACGAGGGAGACTTGGTCTTCCGCTGGGTACCCTGGAACCCTAACACGGTTTCGGGAGCTGTAAGGCAACCCGTGAAGAGATAGAGAAAGAGATGTATTCAACATTATTATTATATTATACCAACAAAAAAATCTACATATTCTGGTTGGTTCCATCCGCACTCGAGCCAAAAAACACAAGCTCTAAGTAATAAGTTAATATTAAGAACTTCTCGTGTTTAGGAGAGCACGTAAAATCGGCCTCGGCACTTCTAAAAATAATAAATACTTATTCCCATAGATAAAGTCCCCCGCAGCGCCTGTCTCTCTGTTTGTGCCCTTTTCACTCAGAAACTACTTGACGAATTTTATTGCAGTTTTCACGATTAGATGGGTTGATTAACAAGCAAGGTTTTCCAATATTAAACATGGACTTGTCATGTTTAGGAGCTGAGCATTAATAGTATTAGTGAATCAAGTCGGGGAAAATGTTAGCTCCTGTGTGTTTTCATAACATGTTCTGTCTAATCCGTCAGAGATATAACTAAATTATATAGGAAAGAATTGTGTAGAATAAAAATCGCTACAATATCTCTAATAGATATATACTTTCTACTTAGTAATAAGAGCATTTTATACCAATTAAAAGTATATTGTAACCATGTGAAGCCGGAGGCGGGGTAGCTAGTAATGTTATAAATGCGAAATGTTATAATTTGTTTGTTTGTTTACCTTTCATGTGAAAACAGAGCAACGGCTCGACGTGATTTTATGATTTTATTGCACAGTGATTGCTTGCTACTTTAGGATATTTTTTTATGTCACACTTCAAAAATTTCCACGAAAAACTAGTAGGTATGTATGTATTTGTATACCCTTAGATCTCATTTTGAATATTACTCTATTCCAATATGTATATTATACGCTTATACAAAGAATTTCTTGTGTCATGTCACCACAAACAAACGGGTCAATATGAAAAAAATAAGGATTCTAAGACAAGCCTTTTATAATAACACTTAACTTGATTGACGTTATATCAAAGCAAATAAAAGTTACTTTGCAGGGGAAATAAAATATGTAAATTAACATTTAATATGAAAATTCAGTACAAATAACATACAAATATAAAGAAATCCAGACTCCAGAGTAATATGTCAGATTTTCTTTTTACGCCTACGTGCACATTATCATCAGCAGACAGACGTGAATCTTATATCGAAGTGCTAAAAATATGAAGAAAATAAATGTTATATTTTCATTGACATGTACAAAGACGTAGGTATAAGTAGATATTACATGAGTTATAATTATTTACTTATGATTTTAGGAAGGAATTAGCACAGTTATTAGGGTTTTATACATCCGATGAAAAAAAATTAAATCTTTGTTTCACTAACACGTCAAACATGCCATTCATTCATATCATCATCAGAAACAACTTTTCGGATTTTATACGATTTCACCAATAGAAATAATGATTATCTAGGAAGGTTATAGGCTAGAATTTATCCTATATTGTACCCCCGTGCGAAGCCGGGAGCGGGGTCGCTAGTATTACATAAATCCGAAAGCGTGTTTGTTTGTCACAACAGAGCAAAAAATCGACGTGAAAGCCGGAGAGTGACATAGGCTAATTTTTATTCCGTAGATCCTTCAGGATAAATTCATATTTCACACTTCAACGGTGAGTTAGTATGAATAATTAAAATTAGACACAAAATTGAACAAAATTATTGAACATTCACATGTCTTACCTACATAACTTATCGAAGGATATACCTACCTACACCCTGCATCGTCTACGCGACCGTAAAATGAGTTGTTCGCGCGACTGCCCCGGCCTTCTGCCAACACCGAGATTTGGCAGTAAACATCTATTGTCTTGCTCGTAAAACGTCCAGAGATTTTGTTCGGAAATTGCAGACGTCTCTCTTACGTGACGCCCTCTTACAGTTGTTTTCATTACTTGAAACTATTGGAATGATTCCAATATTCCCCTGTGTAAAATGTTAAGTTACACTGGCGATTGATTTCAAATATTGATCGAAAATTAAAGATTCGTGTCTATACTACAACCATTTTAAAATGAATTATGAATTCGTAGTATAAATAGTATAAACAATGTTTACAGCGTTGCATTTTTAAAATTAAACAATCACTCTAGTCAAAATATGCTCATTTTTCGAAGGGCACCTAAATAAAATTATTGGGGAGTCACCGAAGGGTAAATCCTCACTTCTAAATATAAAATATATCAGCACTAGTTCCATTACATTGGCTACCTGGTCTTCTATTTATTTTATGATGAGGACAAGATTTGAGACGCAGTTAGTGCCGATCTATTAAAATCCTACAACGCCATCTCCTTGCACTCTTGACACGAAGTATGCATTATTATTTTAGTGGAAAGCCAAGAGCCTTATTTTTCTACATCCTCTAGAAATCCTCTACTACTTCTACTTTTATTTCCTTCTTTCGCATAATATTTGTACCCTGAAATACCATTTGGTCCCAATTCTCTTTTGTCTCCATCATTGCCTAAGTCATAGAATCCTTCCTTATCAAAGAGCTCTTCTCTTTCACTGTCGAACCCATTACATTGAATACATCCGTTTATATTGTCAGTTATCTAAATGTGGACATTGTTATCAGTGTCTTTGGCTACGTCGCAAGGTGGAGAACAGGAGTTAAATTCAAAAAATTCAAAATAGTAGTACATTTTCGTAAACGTCTACTATTTTCTTCTCGACAAGAGTAAGTAACCTAGTACCTGAATTATTTTCTTTTTAAGCACAATGTAAAAATTTTCCTGCAAATTTAAATATCCGACAAACTATACTAAGAGGTATTTTGTTCTTAAAATATCTCAACGGCTACTTGTTAGGTTGCCTCAAAATAATAGCCTAAATGAGGCAAACTTGTTGTAACCTGGGACCGGTAATACGATTCCTAAAAAATAGGAAAACATCAACTTTAATTTCGTTCCTTGTTTCAAATGGTTATTTCTTAATAAGGTATTATAATTAGTATTCAAAGTAATTCAGTTAATTCAAACTAAAATAAATTGTTTGAATTAACTGTATGTAATAGTTACCAGTGGTGAAATTTCATTTGCTTTGTCATACTTATTTACTTTCATTTTGATTTAGACACCTTTTTCGTAAAGAAACCAAATCGCTAAGCAAATTGATATATAATGTAAATGACTATTTCTGTTTAAATCACTCGTTAAAATGTGAACATCGTTACCAGTATTAGAGAGCAAGGCAAAAGGCATTGATGATACGCTAAAAAGAAGTGTAATTGGTACATACAACAATTAATTAAGCTACAGATATTAATTAAGATACGCAAATTTAATTAAAAACACAAGTTAAGCAGTTCAAGTTTCGTACAGCCAGTCATGCGATTAAGATGGATTCCATGTCAGGCCACGTGTTTATGTAAATATCCAACGATGGCAAATGAGATTAATTTGTAAGGAGTTGATGTAGAGAACAACTTGGTCGATTCGTGTTGCGACGGCAAATAAATTAACATAGATAGCCTACACGGTTACTTGAACTATGAATTATTGTTTTGTAGAGTTTGCAGTACTATAAAGGAATTAATTTATTTTAATAATCCGCTTATTTTGATTTATTGTATTAACTTTATGAATATTCAAAATTAGAGGATTTTTTTTCACAAAAGCTATTTTGTTTTAATTACCAACGAAAAAATCGCTACCTCTAAAATGTAATCTTTTTGTCTGTTTTAGAAATTCTTAATCTACATTTACTTACATACCTATGCCATTTTGTTACGATCCTGACATTGCTCTTTCACTTCGTTTATTTCATCATACCTTTGATACATGCTCGGCGATTGTGTGTACTTTTAATATTTTCATCGATCAATACATTTTTTATATCTATATATATAAAAATGAAACCCGTTTTCCGTTGTCACGACATAACATGAAAACGGCTGAACCGATTTAGCTGAAAATTGGCAGGGAGGTAGTTTAGAGCCAGGAGAAGGACATAGGATAGTGGTAGGGGTTGGAGTAGGGGTAGTTAAAATTATAAATTTTAATTGTGAATATATGGCGTCATCTTGAGTTTTACATGTGTACTAAAATGTATTTGCAAACGTCAATAGATGGCGCTGTATTATACTTTCTACCACGGAAATGTGTTAATGGGGTAGGTGTAGGGGTAGAGGTAAGGGTAGGAGTAGTTGTTTTCCACGGACGAAGGAAAGTAAATAGCAGGCAAGCCAACGTTTGGGCAGGACAACGTCTGCCGAGTCCGCTAGTGTTCAATAAAAGTACACCTAGGTCGTCCTCTGCCAGCATTTCCTTTCACTTCAACCATATAAACCTTTTTAGTCAATCTTTTATTCTTCATTCTTTCAACGTGTTTGGACAGCGTAAACTACTTTTCTTCATTTTAGTCACAACACGGCATCATCTTTCACTCCGCATTCTTTTCTAATAACATCGTTCCGGATGCGGTCAATACGCTTTATACCACACATTCTATTTTTTTATTCTTTCTTTTGTATCTGTCTTGGGATGAAAGGCGTGATGATAGATAGGTAGATCGATCCTTGCATATGCGTGAGCGCGGTTAAAAAATTGTCTACAGCTGTAGACGAATCTTTTAAATTATTTACTAGATTTACTTGATCATCATAATAGTTTTATTACCTGTTACAATATGACAGGAATCAATACTTAATCCACAAGATAAATTAAATTGTATGGAAAGCCTATTCATATTCACCTTTTAAAATTCCCTTCCTTAGTACCTAACATAATACAAAATACTTAAAAATCTGACATGCATCCCACGAGCATACATTTTCATTTTATAGAAGCAAAGACGTTCGTTCATAAGACACATTGAACGGTGAGAGTCTCACCGTGAGACGCTGGCAAAATCTGATACGATTCATTAGTGTAATAGCCTTTTAATATTTAAAGGTTTTGCTTTGATTGGAACCGTTGAAAGTGTCGCCGGAGACTCAAGGCCTGAAAGTCTTTGAAGACGTGGGAACATCATTTTTAGACCCATTCAATATTGTCCGGGCAATATACACTTTGCTTTTTGACAGATTTTTTTAAAAGATATAAGCATACGGTTATGTAAGGCAACAACCCAAAAGAAACACATCATTCCGGTCTTAATATCTTGTGGCGTGGCCAGGAAACAATGCCACACACACACAAACACACTGCCATATGCTTTAAAGTGCCGGGGACGGCGTAATCATTGTCAGCGTCTTCACACAAGATCTTGAAAATTTTTAGATTAATGAGAATAATTAATAGTTTATGGAAAAACTTAAAACACACATTTGTCAGTAACGCACACTTGCGCAAACCAAATAAGCCCAAAGTCGAAGGAGTTCCTGTGGCAACCTTCCGACTCTATCATCAGGACCTTGGACATAATCTAGGCTGATCCTAAGTAATTGTGATAATAAATCAAACGAGCCCAAACTCGATGAGGTTACGTCGTTTCGTTACAGAGTTCCACTATCCATCTCCTGGCACTATCATCAGATCAGATATATGGTACCAAATCATTGTATTGTAATCCGAATTTGTTTACATACAAATACATAGTTAGTTCGTTATTTACAGGTGAAACTAAATGGATCTGTGTGATGATACGACCTTATTTTCCTGGCCGCTTACAAGCTGGCCATCATAAATAGCATTTATTTTGATTTTAGAACACGATATTGTTCATTTTAATTCAATAGAACATTGTATGTTATTTTCAAATATTCGATGTGTGGAACCTAAATTAAAATTTTACTCATTCCTTCACAAACTGTTGACTTAGGCAGTACTCTGCCAATTGTAAAATTTATTATATTTCTATTTTATCAACTAAGTAAATAACTATATAAAATGTATTGAATCAATATTCAAGAACTAATATCTATGTTAATATAAAAGGAGCGCAAATAAGTATTGTAAGTATTTTTATCATACTTTGTATTGTGTTACTTCAATAGCTTAACGCCCTGTAGTAATGTGTAGTTCATTTTTATTACAGTGCGCTCCTTTGACGGCTCCTTCTCCTTACGGCTCCTTCTCCTTTTACGGCTCCTTTCTCCTTGCTCCTTCTCCTTTGACGGCTCCTTGATTCTGCTTACGGCTCCTTCTCCTTGGCTCCTTACGGATGCTTTTACTGGTTGTTCTTTTGCTGCTTGTTCTTCCTTGTTAATTCAACCAATAAACGAATGGTGAAAGTGTACTACGAGTTTTCCTGCTATACCTACCCATCTACTCGGCCTGGCTACCCCACCACCCGACAATGGCGCCCAACGTGATTAATATGCTGCAGGAAGAAGGAATAAAGAATAAAGAAGAAAGAATAACGAAGTAAGAGAACATAATATTTATCTTAATAGAAACTTTTATTTCAGGATTTGTAATGTCTATATAATCTTAATATATAACGTAATTCTATTTAAATTCAGTAGAATATTTCTTGGAGATGATGGTTCTGAATCAAGGTTATGTCGGCAAACCTTCGAGGTTGACAAGTCTGATGATCTTGGTCAGATTCCATTATTGAAGAGGATATTTTTTTTTTCAAAGGCAGTATTCTTGAATAATTTTACACTAAATTCACTTATTAATTTCCTAAATTCAGATTATATATTCACATTGAATGTATGGTTGTATGTGAGATTTTCATCATATATATTTGAAATCTATAGATTACTTCCCATAACTTAAACTTATACCATAAATGATATTAATTTAATTTCCATTATCATATCCCGTCAATTCAATATCTCTTAATAAAAAAAGGTTCTTTTTATAGTCGTAACTTTTTCAAGAAAAATAATATATATTAATTTTTCTTATAATTGCTATAATATCTATTTTTATCCTAAAAGTCTATCGTGATTACATAAAATAATACATAAATAAATATTATTTAATTCCAAAGTTTCATTAAATTTGCGATTTTTTTTATACATTTTTAAGATATCCAAAACAATTTGTCCATTCTTATTTTAATGATTTCTAATATTACATTACAGTTTACATAAGTAAGGCAATTAAAATATTTCCGAGAATAAATTTAATATATAATAATAAATTTCAAATAAATTAAATGATACACATAAAAGCACCTCGATATCAGAATTTGAACTCACTTGATTTTTCTTTGTTTTACACAATTTGTTTTGCTCGGCAATATTGCATTGGAATATTCGATTTTCAAATGTATCCTATATAATTTCTTTGTCATTGACAAGTTTTTAAATTTTGAATCGACGACGTTCGATTTTCATTCAATTTTCAATTGTTATTTACTATGAAGTCTATTTCATAGACATATGATTACGCTCTTATTACAACAAGGGGTAGTCATGTTGATTTAAATTCAAATATTATTTTATTTCATATACTTATATTATTAACTTTTCACTGGCTTTGCTCGTGGATAGTTTGAGTTAGCGCATACCTTAACGCATGCGTTGATTTTATTTCATAAATATTTTTTTCTCTTTCAATATGGAGGAGTTACACTTACTTAAACCAAGGATTTTTTTATATCTATATTATTTTATATTTTTCTTTATTTTATTTACAATTTATTAAATTGTATTTATAACCTTATGGTTACAAGGGAGGTTAAATTTATTTCAATTTCACAATTTGGTTGTAAACATCTAAGTAACTAAAACTTTTACATATTTACAAATTACAGGTTAAATATATAACCATGATTAATAATTACTATTTTCCTTATTTCATTCTCATCATTTCATTTATTGTAAATACTTGTAATTATTTAGAGCGGATTGCGACTCTTTAAAAAAGCCTTCGTCTATTATAAATATTATACCTAATATCTGTGGATGTATTTCCATGGGTGTTTATTAGAGCAAATTACGGCTCTTTAAATAAACATTCGTTTATTATTATTATATCTATGAATATCAGGGTATTCATGGGTGTCTTTTAGAGCGGATTGCGACTCGTTAAAAAAGCCTTCGTCTATTATTACTACTTATTATATCTGTGGATGTATTTCCCATGGGTGTTCGTATGAGCGGATTGCGACTCTTTAAACAAGCCTTCGACTATTGTATTATATATAAATAAACTTAAAACAGCGGATGGTAACTGTATAACTAAGCCCTTACTAAATTCGAGAACGTTTTTGAGTCATTCCTTATTAAATGGGAATTACTCTATATTATAAATGAGTTTACTGTACTTACTAATAACAGATTAAACAGATTAAATGATGATGAATGTTTGTGATTTGTGTGATTGTAGAAATCGTTTCTCTTGTAAAATAATTAGTTTTATTTATAATAAAACTTGTAAATTTATCTTTTCATTTCATTCATTAGTATATTTATATAAGTCTCATCATCAAACTTTATTTTATTAATTCTCTGAATAAAATCCTTCATTAAGGTCAGGATTTTTTCGGGGGAACCCCGGTATTGTGATGATACGACCTTATTTTCCTGGCCGCTTACAAGCTGGCCATCATAAATAGCATTTATTTTGATTTTAGAACACGATATTGTTCATTTTAATTCAATAGAACATTGTATGTTATTTTCAAATATTCGATGTGTGGAACCTAAATTAAAATTTTACTCATTCCTTCACAAACTGTTGACTTAGGCAGTACTCTGCCAATTGTAAAATTTATTATATTTCTATTTTATCAACTAAGTAAATAACTATATAAAATGTATTGAATCAATATTCAAGAACTAATATCTATGTTAATATAAAAGGAGCGCAAATAAGTATTGTAAGTATTTTTATCATACTTTGTATTGTGTTACTTCAATAGCTTAACGCCCTGTAGTAATGTGTAGTTCATTTTTATTACAGTGCGCTCCTTTGACGGCTCCTTCTCCTTACGGCTCCTTCTCCTTTTACGGCTCCTTTCTCCTTGCTCCTTCTCCTTTGACGGCTCCTTGATTCTGCTTACGGCTCCTTCTCCTTGGCTCCTTACGGATGCTTTTACTGGTTGTTCTTTTGCTGCTTGTTCTTCCTTGTTAATTCAACCAATAAACGAATGGTGAAAGTGTACTACGAGTTTTCCTGCTATACCTACCCATCTACTCGGCCTGGCTACCCCACCACCCGACATCTGTCACTGTCACTTTGGTCCAATTTGATCAATATCATTTTGGGGCGCCCTCGACTTTAATTATTAATAACAATACTATCTCGTCTATAAATATATACATACAGATAGTAAGCATTTTCCAAAGTTTGTGCTCTAGTGAAACAACTCATTGTAAAAATATTGCTCGCTTAAAAGGGTTCGCGGTTTGGAAATAATTAATTTTTACAGCTCATTTCTTTTTTGTTTGTTAACAGGAGTGTAAAATTGGGATGAAAACTCATGACTTTTTAAATTTATTAAAAATCCAAACTAAACACATATTTATTTATGTTAAAACGAAATGATATTTTCTAATACGGCCCCCTACAAGATAAATATTTTCTAAGTTGGTAAATAAAATAATAAATAATGCCCTTCGATAGTATGTACGATTTCCAAGGATTTCAGACTAAATTTCAGTCGTATTTCTATTTAAAAAATCTAAACTGTCAGAACATACCTACATACCTTCACGGTTGTTTACCGTAGGGGTAGAGCGTCCTTGCATACTTCTCTTACTTTATATACATCCATATTTATAGATACTTGTTTTCTATTCAATAGTTTTTTTAAGTTTTGCCGACAGACGATGGCGTCATCATTTAGGTAAAGTAGCCATTCTGCTCCATTTTTCAACTCCTTTGTATTACTTGTACTTAGTGCCAAGGGGCACATTGAGGGCCGTGGCACTACTTTTATCACAAACGAGTAGTACCACGGGACAGAAACGCTATTTCACTAAAATGATGACGTTATTTTGTCGCCTCTTGGCAAAACTTATTATAAAAAAAGTACAAGATAGAAAACAAAAATAATCAAATCAGTTTCTTAAAATAAACAACAAAAAACATATCTTACTTTTACTTTACATAGGTAGGTTCTGAATTATAGATTCGTCTTGGGAATTGAAATACATATTATTAAAATTAAGTAGGTACTTAACATTAACGAAAAACGGGCTACAAAATATAACATGTGTTAAGTGAAGGTTTTTCTCCTGGGAGATGTAGATTATCCAAATGAAGTATGAACTCCGCCGGGCAAGCGCCCCTTGGAGAGTGTATGCACCCCGTTATCCGGGAGAAAATATGAATATTTCAATACTGCAATTTCCGTTTGAACTAATACATACCTTATGAAAGCTGTCTTACGTGAAATTGATTCCAATAAAAGTAGGTATTGCATTTTTATTTATAGTTTTTGTTGATGGGGCATGCGCGATCTGAAAACTAACCCCCTTACTTATAAAGACTGTACAAAGTTATACAAAGCATTGTATATATATCTCTCTCTCTCATCAGACAAAACATCATATAACTTTGTAAGGTGGGAAAATGTAGAAACTTAGGATAGATAAGACAAGTAAAAATCGCGCATCGACTACATTCTTAAGCTATGGTAATTATTATATACCTAAGTATACCTACCCTATCGGTATCTTAGGTATGTCTTAAATCGTTCTGTGAAAACTACTTTGTTTATTTTTTTATTTGCAGTGCAGCAACGGACTTGCCAACTGTTCTGTATAATGTGGACAACTGTCAAAAAGTAGACACTGTTACTGGGGTCTCTGGCCATACCGAATAGTATAAAAACCGTGAAGATGAAATACAATTTGGAAATAAAATGTAAATTATATAATTTTTTAATATAATTATTTTAGGAATGAAAGAACAAGTCAATGTAGCAACCATTTTTAATAAAGAAGAATAACAGACAGACTACACTGAAACCCGATCAAATTAAGCGAACAGGTGTAATTAAGTAAAATCTTATTAAAAAAAATACCTATTACATAATATATATAATAAGTGCCTGCGCCACTTTAGATTATACACAATACGTTTGAAAATTCTAATAAATAGGAAAATGGAAACAGGGGTAATAAACAAAGGACACAAGAATAACGTTTCCAAACCAGATAAGTTCTGTAAAAAGCGTAGCCTGTTTCGTTACAGAATAAACGCTACGTTGTATCGGCAAAAGCATAATTTCCGGTACTGAAATATTTATACCACGGTGCGAGGTATTCTACACAAGAGCCTTTCAACGAGGAAGTAAGACTTGGTGCAACGTTATGTGAATAAATTTATATACTATATATGCATTGTCCACATAAACTTTAAAAACTAAATGAATTTAAGTTTTGATACAGCTAGTAATATAATGTATATACCTATATAAAATTCTCGTGTCACGGTGTTTGTAACCAAATTCCGCTGAAACGGCTGTAAACTATTTTTCACCCTCCTACCCCCACCCCCCATTTTTTAATCGCGATTTTAGTATTTTTATATGAACAATATCTAAAGTTAGTGGTAGGGGTAGGGGTAAGGGTAAGTAAGGGTAGGGGTAGTGTAGGCTAGCCAACTTTTGGGCAGGACAACGTCTGCCGGGTCCGCTAGTCGCTATATATAATTTCAGGAGAACATGTTTCCAAAAATTCATGAAATGATCACTATATAAATTAAATAAATATTACGAAAATATGTCTTTTAGCATATCTTGAAAATCCTATACTACAATCTATGAAGTCGTTAATAAAAAGAAAATATTTTGTTTCAGGAACTGAAGTCGCTGATGACCATAAAGCTGAAAAAACTGTAAGTATTAGCAAAGTTTTTAACATATTTTGAATTCAATTTCAATATTCATAAAGATTGGAATTTCCATGATGTTATATTATATATTTTATTATGTACTAGCAATCGCCACCAACTTGGCACGGGTACAATATGGGCATACAAAAATTTTAATACTACCTACATAAAAACGCTTATAACTACTGTAGATAATTTTATTCTACACAATTATTTCCTACATAATTTTGTTATATCTTTGACGGATTAGAACAGCATACGCCATCAAAACACGCTGGGGCAACCTTTTCCCCGACTTGATTCACTTATACTGTTAATGCTCAGCTCCTAAACATAATAGCTATATGTTTAATACTCGTAAACCTTAGCGGCGAATCAACCTATCTAATAGTTAAAACCGGAACAAATTCTGTTTAGTAGTTTTGCGTTAAAAGGTTACAGATAGACAGACATGACGCCATTATCTAAATATAAATAATTTAACATTTCTTGTGACACGCCCTTTCTTGTCCATTTCCCGGGATAAAAAAATAATGTTATATTTTGAGATTTAGTAACAAATATATTATATTGAATAAATCGCCTAAGTTAAACAGGATATCTGTCAATATTGGCAAGTGTCAGAAGATTACGTTTACCCGCAGCCCTACACCTTTAGAGTTCAGTTACAATATTGGTAGCGCCACCATACAACCAGTCCGAGTGGTGCGTGATCTCGGGGTGATGTTGGACGGTAAACTCTCGATGACTGACCACATAGACCATGTAACTAGCAGGGCATACAAAAATCTCGGCTTCCTTATGCGAACTTGCAAACCGCTTAAGGATCCACAATGTTTGAAAATAGTATATTGTGCGTATGTACGCAGTATCCTGGAGTATGCTAGCTGCATATGGAGTCCTCAGTACATAACATATTCGGATCAGGTCGAGAGGATCCAACTAAAATTCGTTAGGTACATGAATTACAAGACCCGTAAGGAGTATGTGGACTACGAAAGCGGATGTGAAGAACACGGACTCATAATGCTGCGCGATAGACGGACACTTCTCGACATGATGTTCCTGTACGATGTTATGAACGGCCGCGTCGACACTCCGCACCTGCTGGCCGAGCTCCGCTTTAGCACTCCCGCGCGACGCACTCGACACACGGATTTGTTCCAGTGCCGCCAGCATAGATCTAGGTACACCCAAAACACACTATTGACTCGCTGCGTTAGAACCTACAACAAATCCTTCGGCGATCTGGACTTTTATAATAATAAAACAATACAAACGAAGCTAACATCTAAGTCTTTTATATAAGAAAACTCGGGAGTAAAACTTCATAAATGGATAGGAAATTTACTTTTTTATATTAATCACTATGTTCAATGTTTTAGTATCCGCACAATACGGCTTCGAGCATAAAATACAGGTTGTCAATTTTATGAATATCTTTCGTTGTTTTTATATAGTGAAGCAGCTATAACATTTTTATAGCAAGAAACGAGGCATAAAAGAGTTTTAGTGCTAGAACATTGGCGAAACCATGGATGTAGTATGCTGGCGTTCTACTAGATTGGTAATGTCGCGATTAGAACGAGACCATTAAATTAATATATGCACATGTGTAATTCTGTGGATTTTTCATCTTATATGGCTTACATCCAAATGTATATTAAATACTAAATTATATTTTTAAACAGGATATTTTACACAAGTAAATTTTCCTTAAATTACTGCTGATGCTAGGCTGTCACAGTATTAAAAAAAATCTGTCTCGCTTTAACATACGCGTATATATATGCGTTTTCTCTTTTGTGTTGCCAATCTAGTAGAGCGCCCGAGCGACTATAATCTATGGGCGAAACCCATACTCACTGTTCGATGGCACGTATAACTTTACCAATATTTTGCATACTACAGCGTTTATGGTCTGACATATTGACAATAGTTCACTGTGAAGCTGTACTATTATTATTGCTTTACATTGTATTCAATTGTATAAAGTACCAATTTCATGCTTTATGGTTTACTACAATGTTTGAAGATATTATTGGTACTGCATTATGGATAACATAGAGACTACATTTTGTGATTTTGGTCTACTTATGTGATTATAGAAGATTTATAGAGAAATATATTTATTTAGAACTAGCTTTCTACCCCGGCAAAAAACTTGGAATGTGATATAATATTTATACGTAATTTCCGATGACTATCCGGCCTCCAACTACATGCTGCTTTCTGAGCACAAAAAGATATCTAACCTTTTAAATAAACAAACAAACACACTTTCGCATTTTATAATTTTAGTTAAGATATTTTGTCGTCAACTAAACTATAATGAATATCTCATTCGCCGTTGAATTTGAAGACGGTTGGTGTTAAATTAGGCTACAAAATTAAAATAGATTCCAAAGATCTTCTTTAGCCTGTTTAATGTTTGTAATTAATTGTCTATAGTAGTGAACTTTAGAGCTAGGTAGTTTCTAATTTGGCACCAACCGTTTTCAAATACAACGGCGAAACGAAATATTTAATTATTTCTTGCTTTTCAGTAAACAATGTTAGAATGTATTTTTTTTAAAGTTTGTTATTTTTTTCCTTTTATGTGATTTTGCTGTTAATATAATATCATTACAAAAATAAATCATCGAGCTATCAAAATTTCTGAAAAACTTCTCAATTAATTTTCACTAAAATAAAAATAGGAACAGTCTGAAAGCATTTCCTTTCAAATAAAAAAAATCCAAATAGGTTTATAAATAACGGAGTTCTGTGGTAACAAACATTAAAAACATCCACCGAATTGAGAACCTCTTCCTTTTTTTTAAATAAGAATTTTATCAACGACATCCTTAGTTCTGTGTTTTCCATTAATATTATCAAATATTTGCATTAGGGTTTCGGATTAATTTAGTATAAAAAATCTATTGCTCAACCATAATGCTTACCCAAACATATAACAATATTCGCAAGGCAAGCGCGAGGGGCGAACAACCCATATCCTTAATAAATTGCTGTAATGGAATCCATTTGGCAACTTGCTAAGTAGAACGCTGACTTAGCAGTTGACAGAATTTAACCTTCTTGAATGGAATGCCTCTTTTACATTTAAATATAACGACACTTAGTCTGTTGTCCAGTTGTTTGTCTGTCCAAATAAACGAATCTGTACGAATAAAATCCTTTCTGCGAATGAATAGGATTTTTTTTGGAACCAAGAAAAGTTACTTATAGGAGAGATAATCCAAAATTAAAACTAGCAATTTATAGGGTGATCGAGGTTATGACTTTATTGAGTCTGATGTCAATTATTATAACAGGAAATAGTTATTTATGCAACTTATACGTCGTGTAATTACTGCATTTTGATATTTTTAAATTTTGCGCTAGTTTACCCCGCCAAGTTAATGTTTGGTAAGCCATTTTAAAAATTAGTTTTCCCTCTAATGACGATAAATAATCAACAAATAAAAAAAATAAAAAAAAATATTTTCCTTTAAAATTAGACTTATTTATTTATTTTGTATAAAAAATATCATCTGTTGGAGATCAGTTGAACTAACGGTGCGAAGTATTCGCACAGGTCATCTAGTCTAAATAAATTTGTTAATTATATTAAGTAGGTACCTGTTTCGATTAGAACATATTTGCCCTTTACACTATATTTAAATTAATATCTTAAGATTGCGACAAAATAATTAACCGACTTCCAAAAAAAGAAGGAGAAGGTTCTGAATTCGGACCGTATGTTTTTTTTTATAAATAAAGAGGTAAAGTTTGTAAGTTTGGATGTAGGGGGTAACATCTTAAATTACTAAATTGATTGTAAACATTTTTTCATTCATTCTTTTAATCAATTAATTCTGTCATGAAACGATGATATAAGAGCCACTTTACGAGCAAGTGAATTGAAAAATAAATTACAAAACAGAGCATCCTTTTCGTAATTAATAATTACAATTGATCAACACTTTATTGTAATACAGTAACATTTTCTAAGTGGCAACAGTAATCATCGAAGCGGAAATGTCGCGACTTCCTGTTGAAGTAGCATTGTGAAGTGCTCAATTAGCACCCGCTCTTAAGGGAAACAGTGATATTGTCTGGGTAGCTCACTTAGAATCACTACCGAAAAATCTATACAAATAAATAAGTTGAAATGTCTGCCTGTCCTAAATGGATCTTTATGTAACTTTCAGGAATCCTAGTGGGTATTTAGACTTACATATATTCTGCTTTTTGTTTCATTACGGTATTTTAAAGAGATCCGAAGAAAAATTAAAAAAAACGAGCAAGCCTTACATTAATCGCATATTATGTGTAACATCTGACATCTCACTTTGGTAATAAGCAACATTAACATTATATCCTGAAAATATTAACACTTTATACACAACACTGTAGGTTAAGCGCACAGCTGATGCGTTCTCCTTCTCTATTTCCTTTTCTCTTTCTCGTCACACACACGTACACACCACCGCGCGCTCATTGGTCAAATCAAATAGCGCGCGCTTCCCAGGCTTCCTGTTACGCACTTCCGTCACTTTTCACGAAAGCGCTCCCACAGACTGCAGGTAAGTGAGAGGAAAGATTTACACATAAAAAAATCAGAGACAAGGCGCGTCAATGACATTTCACAGCAAAAAATATATGCCACGCCATGGTTTTACTACGAGTTTCATGCATTTTTTTTTTGTCATATTCACATAGAAATATAGATTCTAAACGCAGTCAGGTTAAAATAACTTTATTTCTGAATTTACGTCTGAATTTGTCAAATAATTAAATTACAATTTAGTAACCAAGTGACGTGAAAATGTTTCTATTTTGTTCGTTCATCTCAAAGTTTAACAAACCTTCCAGAAACTTAGCGTAAGGCTTCCATCTTAAAATAGATATATCTATTTATCTGTCATCACGCCTAGAAGTAAATGCAATACATTTTTTGAACCCGGTACATTCAGTCTCAAAGCCAACATTCCAACCACTGTGCTATAAATATTCTCATTTGTTTCGTTATCGACAAAGAATTCTGATGCTAAATAAGAATTTTTCGTGAATAAAAATGAAACCTATTCAGACTCGTATCTCATAAGCAGCCTAAAGTGTGTGTGGTACTTTTCCACAAAATAGGTAAATCAGTTTTCCTTTGAAGCTCCTCTCCACCATTGCGCACCCTACATTGCGTTAATTTCGCCCTCCTTCCCTCTGCCTTTGAACTCCTCAAGTCAATCGAAAAGTCGATCCCTTTGTTAAACATCACAAATGAAAAGTCTCTCTTGTGGAATGTTTTCTCTAAGTAATCTGTGGATTCGAAAGTGTTTTTAAGATTTAGCTCAAAATGGACAAAGGCCTGGAATTTTATTTAAAGAAATAGGTCCTTTGTTTAATTCAACCTTAATTTTGGTATTGTTGTGGCTGGAAAGGGAGGAGCTATTAAACAATTTCAATTTTCTTTTTAACATGAATTTATTGATTTTATTTGGTAATTAATATCTTGGAGCTGAATTTGAAACTAAAATTTTACATATTTTAAGTAATAGTGATATAATATTATATCATATTTTATATCAGAAAACACTTATTTATAAATATTATAAATTTGTTTTTTTTTCTAAATGCTGCAGGTGATGGACACTTTAACGTCAAATGTTATTATTCCAAATCAATAAACATGAATAATTTCAGCATCTTATATGTAAAAAATTAATGTTCTATGACCTATTTACATTATTACTCAGTTGAATTCACGTAGTTTATACCTATAAGAGTACGGAGATATACTAAAATAAAAATTACGTGTTTTTGCTTCGTCGTGGAAGAGTCAGTAATGAACATTTCCAGTATTAATTTTTCAGCATTGGTCATAATGTGTTATGACAATATAAGTATTAATAATATAAATTCATTGCAAATTATTGGTAATAGCGAGAATAAAGAAGGTTAGAACTTTTTTTTTCATTAAATTCCTTAAATGTCGATTTTCATGGAAATTTATTAATTTATTAATATTTCGATAATCGTCTATTACTGGATATATCGGTAAGTATAAGAAACCAATAAGGTCCCGCGTCAACTAGCCTCGCCGAAACGAATCCAAGTTTCTTTTTCTATGAAGATAATTTTCCTTAAAATTGTAAATATAGATAGGCGAATTTCGTCCATTCGATTCGCCGAAGCTAGTGGACGAGAGCCTTTAGCCCGAACCTGTAACGTATAAATGTAAAACAGAATTTTGTATGAATATGCCAAAAAAGATTGCTTGTGTATAGTTTAATTGCCTTGTTAACGATTTCACTAAGAAACACAGATTAATAGTAAGACCGTACTTAACATACTGATATTTTTAATCAAAATGGCCTAGCTTTATTAAACTCCAAATTTCGACAGCATCGTTCATCTAAAATACTTGTGCATTAATGGTGCCTCTACGCTACCTACTATATGTGATAACCCAAAATGGAACACCTCAGTTAGCTTAATCGTACCTCAATAGTCGAAAAGAATCACTATCTAATAAGAAAAAAAGTTTAGCAATATTTCCTTGTCGTTTGCTAAATTTACAGCTACAGGTAACGAAAGTGATCTTTTTCCAATAAATCTCTCACCTTTCGAGGATCCTCTTTAAGAAAAGGATACTTCTTTCGGGCCAAAGTTGTTATCGAAACACGTGGGACTTTACGATTTCGCTATTTTACGATTGAAGAAAAAGGATATTAGAGATGTAATGTCAGTGCCTTTGGTTATATATGATATAAAAATATCTTTAATTCTCATTTTGTAATCTCTCATTTCTAGACTCTCTAGTCCCGATGGACTTTATATGGGATATTTATGGTGTAAGGCGTAAGTTTTCCCTTAATTCATGAAAACTTAACTAAAAGCTTCTTTGACATATAATTAAAAGAGTTATTTAGCATTTTGAAAGAAAATATGAATTTATGTATCTAATCAAGATATGGATGTTTGTGGAGAAGAGTATATTCTGGTCCTGCACATGCCTGAATAAAATGACATGTAGGCGTATGCCATTATTATCTGAATCAATGCTATACAGCTTTTTTATTTGAAATATCAATTTCTTACGAAAATTGGATCGAATATCATCGGTTCGATACTAAGCGAATAATTTCCGGCTTTGAAATATTTATAACTTTAATCCAGCGAGCGCGGCTAAAATGCATAATGGAAGAGTATTACGAAGCTCGTATTCGTTTTAAAATGTTTTATTTCGATACGTGTTTGTATACGGGAATAAATTGTCTGCAAACGATAAGATTGTGGACATACCTTTTTTTTTAATATTCTACACTTTTGCATGTAATTGTGGTACTATTGAGAAATGTGGTACTAACGGTAACAAACGATAAAATTAGTTAGGATATATCACTGTGACTTTTTGAAATTATACATCTTTAGGCGCGTTATGAATAAAGAATGAGTACAATTTTACGATGAAACAAAAATCGAAAGTATGAAGTTGCCGAGAGTGAAATTTTACGATGCGCGCGCACTATGCAAGCCAAATTTTTATTATAAATTATTACCTATATTTAATTCTCAATTATAATAAGCCATTTTTTTTAATTTAATTATTTACTGGAATTCAGATTTTAGCAACTGTATTTTATGATCACGCAATTTTATTTCCATTACTTAATTATTTGCGTGCTAAATAAAATTAAACTAAGTAGGTACACATACAGTTTTTTTAAGGTGGTGACTTTTGTTGATTTCAGATTATAGTTTATTCTATCTTAAAATACCTCAAAAGCATTGGCCACTTGTTAGGTAAGCTCAAAATATATCATCCGATAAATGCTGAAGAATTATATTACTAAATTATATTATTTGCGAATATTTCATGATAAACTGGCTGTCAAATTAAGAGCAATAATTGAATACAGCTTCAAGTTGAGGACATCCGTTTAAACCACAGCGAGTTACAAATTAAATTCATAATAAGCTTCACGTGTCATAACTTTAAACCTAACAAGGAAACGAGCAAAACTTAACCGGATATTCGTACGTTGAGACATTAAGTAATCTTTCAGAACTTTGTCTTTTATTCATAGACTAGCGATACGAGACGGATTCGCCTGAGTTTTCTGTTTTACAGCAATATGTACGTGCGAAACCGTGTTATGGTGGGTTATGGGGGAACCCAGCGGAAGACCAAGTCCCTCTTTTTTAGTCAATGGTATTTGTGAGGCTATATACCTAACAAGTGGCCAGTTCTGTTGAGGTGTATTTAGATGGAAAGGCTCTAAGTGTGGCTTGTCGGATCATAACCCATTTGGGTACATGGCCGGAATTAAACCGTGGTCCGCCTTGTTAATACCTGACGTCTTAACCACTCGGCCACCGACGCACTGCATTATTTAATTTTTGAAGTTCTATTATTTTATTTCATGATTTTAGAAAGGATTAGGTAGCATATTTTATGAGATTACGCTAGTTGTACACATTTTCCAAACTTGATTGGCACGTACGTGAAAATATATCGGCCCCGGCTTCTGTGGAAATATTTGATTGGTTACTGCTCCGCTCCTTTGGGTGCTAGCGTGATGTTATATAGCCCATAACCCTCCTCAATAAACGGGCTATAAGATCGAACTGGTACTTTCTGAGATAAGCGCGTTCATATATACACACTCTTCAGCTTTGTATATTAGTATATAAGAAGTACTTATAGATATACGCGTCTGATGATAAAGGCTCCAGTGCAACGATAGGCTTGGCATCTGTCGTCTTTAAACCTGAGTTGAACTGATGTGATGATATTTACATAATTAAACTTAAAACTTTTATAAATGGCTTGTTTTATGTTTCTTCGTGAAAAGGTAATTTCCTTAACACAAATTTCAGTCTTAGAGTTATTTTCATGTGATAGTAAAAGGTTACGATGTACCAAAGTTATGTGAATACCTTTTACGGAAGTTAGATCTTTTAGAACTTTCAGTGAATAATTGGATAAGTTTGATGAAAGTGTTGACTGTAGTACACATCGTATTTTAACTGTTTTTGAAAAAAAATCCCAAATGGTATGATCTGTGGTAAAATCAACAAAATAAATAAAAATCTATACATGCGTGGGTATCCAGTATGGGGTAGGCAGAGACAATCTAGTGTAAGCGCGCGCTATTTGATTTGACGAATAAGCGCGAGCAGTGGTATAATTGGCCGTCAGATGGTACTAAACCATTTTCCGAGAGGTTGGTACTGTCAGCCAACAGTGTGTGCGTGTGTGTGTGACGAGAAAGAGAAAGGGAAATAGAGAAGGAGACGCATCAGCTGTGCGCTTAACCTACAGTGTTGTGTATAAAGTATTAATGTTTTCAGGATATAATGTTAATGTTGCTTATTACCAAGGTGAGATGTCATATGTTACACATCATAATAATATGCGACTACTGTAAGGCTAGCTCTATTTCTATATCTAAATTCGTTATTTCATTATGAGCGTAACATATTTCTTAATGAATTGTCTAACTTTTCCATCACCTATGTATTTAAATTCACAAAAATCGGTAAACAAAACACCAAAACGATCTATTGCGTTAAAAAACAATCAATAGCATGTTTATCACAAGCTTAACACCGATATAATTGATGGCACTTAACGTACACTCGCTCCACCCTAACGTCATGTCAAGAAAGTTAAACAAAATAAATTCTATTTAGAAAATAACAAAAGCCTCCGACCTAATTCCTTTTAACAAATTGCTGTAATCCATTTACGAAAGTGCTAAATTGGGCCACAAACACGAGACAACAATCAACAAGAAATATAACTAATGTAATTGTTTTATTTCTTATTTAACTGTTTTGCAAGCTTAACGTCATAATTTTGGATAAAGTTTAAGAATTTATGTTTTAATTTGCAGACGTTTATTAGATTCAATTCTTATGAGGGGCCAAAAAATCATTACAGAAATGTCTGGTTAGATAAGTAGGTACTACAAGTTCCACAAGTTTAAATCCCAAGTCGACCAAACTATAGGCATTTGTATCAAAAAATGTTTTCAATAAATCATAGCATAGGGTGTTCTATGTAAAAAATTGAAAACGATAATTTAATACATTATATAGTAAATTGGCGTTTCTACAATGCTGAAAAGCTCGTCTTCAAACAGTAAACTTAACATAATTTAAATATAATTCAAACCCGTTTAGCTGTTAAACAAACAAAGAAAATCACTGATTTAAAGCAATCAAATACAAAAAAAGGCGTTGACCACAAGTAAGTAGTTACAAAATGAAAGCCATAACTCTTCAAGAGCACAGTGAAACCATTTAGCGTTGTACAACGTTTAATGAGGCGCCGGCCTCAGGTAGAGAAATTAAAAGCATAAATCCTATTTAAGCGCTAAAGTCCAGAACATAATTACCATTCCTACTTCTAATTCATAGCCGCCTCAAGCTACGGTCACTAGGTCGGGGGAACTTCTGACCACAAAATGAGTTGAAGTGTGCATTCGAACAATTGTCGTTTAAATGAGCAGGGAATGTTTGAAGAGTCTCTTTGGCAGAATTAAATAGGTTTTATGCATGAGACGAATGAGCAAATTGGTTGTGTGTTCAAAAGGTCATGGCCACTTTCATTTGCTTAAGTCTGGTTGAATTCTCGCACTGGGTTTTGAACTTTTTCTTATAATATTCTATACAAATATTTAGTATTCTACAAAAATACTGTAATACACGAATGCTACTACCAATTTACTTTGATTCAAATTAAGATCAAGCTCTATCATTGCATACATAATCTCCAGAAAACTATGTGCCATACAGTCTATCTACATAATCAGAGACGTAGCGAGACGTTAATTACAATGTGTTTAGTGAATTGTCCAAATTACAAAATACCTACTTCTTAAATAGAAATTTCTGTTATTTTGGAAGTATTGCGAACATGCAGGTTCAGTTGCCTTCCAACAGTTATCTTCAAGAAAATTGAAGCATAGACTTTTCGCTCAATGATTGAACCCAAGACCTCCGGTTTCAATGAAAGCCCATTAAACTACAAAGAAACAATAGCAGTACCCACGTTATTAGTATATTATACACAATGACATCCGCGGACAAAATCTGGAGGGTCGTAGCGCCCTAGTCATTTTCCACTCGATAGAACCACACCGATTGAATACAAATTCGTTTATTTCCTCCGGAACCAAACTTATGACGAGCGTCATAAAATCGCCGTTACTGCGTTCAGTGATGCGGCCAAGTGTCCCGACACTTCATTTTTATCGTATTGTCAACTTATATGGACATTTTACTTTTATAACACCCTGTATACGAGTTTGGCCTAGTTTTAGGACGATGGGTGTTTAGTAGTGGTGGTCGTGATTGAGCTTTGTTGCTTAAATTCCGTTAACTTAAAAGTGTTTCTTTTCTTTGAATATCGATAAAAAATATCAAACATATTTTTTTACTGGTAAGGGATTCAAATGAGGTGAAAGAGGTGTGTCATTACTAAGGGAAAAGATGAAAACGCCTCTAAGTGTGGTTTGTCGGATTGTACATAAGATTTAAATAAAAAAAAACATTGGTACATGAGATTCGATCCATGCGCAGTCCGTGTATACCCACACCACTCAGCCACCGACGATATAAGTAGGAAATCCAGTTAAAAATATAAATGAAATTCAAAACGAAATATATCTTAATCATCCGGATAGGGTAACTGAGTGGAACGTAATGAGGTTGTACAGAGAAGCACTCTCAGCCACAATGAGGCTTATTAATCTGACAACAAAGGGATACGACACGTGACTGCTTCAGGCATACTAGGAATACACATTTGGAAATCTCACGTAGATTCTTCTACTAACGAAACATCTCTTCGTTGCTTAATTAAGAGTTTTAATCAGACTTTCTAAATACTTGTACATGTCTAAGTATCTTTTAGAATTTTTACTGTATTTATGTACTACCGGGCATCTCCTATGTTTCGGTCCGTATAACCGAAGGGTAGATAGTCTAACCTTCCTCAAAAATTGCAAAAATACAAAAAAAAATATTCAAAAAAGTTTTTGAGTCTATAGAACACGAAAAAAACAAACAAATATTATTTTTCATATTATATTAAATATAAAAAAAATATTGATCGAAGGCAATGTTAAAAGTACACACAATCGCCGAACATATACAGGATGGAAAAAATCAATGGGCCCTGAAGGGAAACCACTTTAAATTTCTTTATTTTTAAAAAGAATCAAAACTGCGGGAACCAACCAGCTAAAAATTCAAAAAATAAACCTGCCTATTTTATTCTACTAATCGATAGGATCAATGTTCAGCATTAAATCTCTCTTACATACATTTGGTCTTAAAAATAAAAAAGATCATGAAATCTAACATTAATTTTATTTTATCATTAATTAATAATACGAAGGACGCGTAAACATGAAAGATAACTATTACTTAGCAAGACATTGATACTTGAACTTTTTAAAATTAAAATTTTGTTACACTTTAATAATTTAACTGAAAAGTTGTTCGAAATGAGACCCCTCGTTCAGGATACACAAATTTAGTCTTTTTTTAAATTCACGTCGTGTAGCCTTCTGCAAAGTGTTGTGCTTTTGGTGAATGCTCCTAATAACATTTTCTATCTCGACTAACTAGATTTCATGGATATCTTGTACGACAGACGAGTGTAAGACCAAATGTTTATAAGAGAGATTTAATCCTGAACATTGATGCTATCGATTAGTAGAATGAAATAGAGAGGTTTATTTTTTGAATTTTTAGCTGGTTCGATTCCCGGGTAAATCAAGCGAAGATTTTCTTAAAATCTTTAAATGCAGTTTTGAAAAGCGAAAGAGCCATGTCAGGATCCGTAGCAAATGTCATTTGATTTTGTTTGCCCCTCTTGGAATAAAAGGTGTTATGATAGATAGATTATGTTCTGTGAAGTTTTATAAGATTTCAGCTGTCAAACATTGCTTTGAGGACAGGAAAAATACTTTTTGAAGAAAAATAAATGGATTGTTATAAACATTTTTACTCAATCAACTTTTGGGCTACCGAGTTCGGAGGCAAACTGAATTCGGTAGGTATCCGGACTTATACTGAAAATAATTAAATATGGAAATACTCTAGTCGAAGTAAAATCAACTGACTTGCAGTGCCATAGAATATAAAATTCAGTTCATTACAAAAGTTTCAAAATTGGGACATATTTTCAAAAATGTTGAAAGAGCCTTCTGAACGTTTCATACTAATGGGAACATGCAGTTACATTAATTTAATACAAAAGTGTACCTACGTAGAACTCTGAGAGTGGTATGCGGGCGTTTTTCATTTTTGTTCAAATACAGAGAACAATTAACGTGTAAGGAAAAAGTTATTTTCTAATAAATGAACTGTGTTAAAGTTACTTAGTACTTACTTTTTTAAATTACTGAAAATGAAATCACTAGAGTTCTATCTATATGGAATTTGAACTAACTGAAAGAAATACCTATAAGCATATTTAGGTATAGGTAATAATCCTACCATATCCTAAAATCCTAAGTTTAATTTGCGATGACGAGAGTAGCGACATTTTTTTTAATTAAACTCGATTTAAATAAACTTATTACTGTTGTCGTGACCGCAACGAAATTTAATTTGAAAACGACTTGAATTCCGCTGGCTATCCTGAGGCTGGTAACACGAAAGGTAGGTAACGAAAAGAATTACTGAGATAATAAATATTATAAACATTAAACTAGCCAGGGGGCTTAGACAATGACAAAACGAATAATAGAATGTAGAATAGATAACTTTAAATGTATGGGAACTGGGAACCGACTGAAATACAACCACGTGACCTAACTAAACTGTCCTTCACTCTGATGAAACCAAGGATTGTATACAAACTCCTTGAAGTATAAACTCCTTGTAGAAAACGAAGCGTAATTATGTCATTTTGTCTTCAATTAGCGGCTTTCGTTAACGCAAAGTTAGCGTCTGCCCATAAGATAACTAGATAAGATAAGTAGATAACTGTGAAAAAAATGGCTAAAGTTTTTGAGTTTTTTTTTCGGATTTCTTATTATTAAGGGGAAGTCAGTCATTAAAATCCAATTTTTAATCAAATTTTTCAGATAACCTGATCTATTTATGACACTAAAAAAAAAGTAAAATTATTTTATGTTGTAGGTATAACATTTTTTTAAACAAAAAATATCGCTTACGTTGTTTCTATCCTGCTCGCGTGCGCGCGATTCTAGATAAATGCGTTCTGCTTTTCATCACTCATTTTCCCATAGATAGTTAAAATGCATAAATTGAGCTTCATAAGGGCTGCGCATACTTTTCACATAATTATTATAATCTTTTATCTAAGATTTTATTTTTACAAAATCTTAGGATTTTATTGTATACTAGCGGACTCGCCAGACGTTGTCCTGCCCAAACGTTGGCTTGCCTGCTATTTACTTTCCTTCGTCCGTGGAAAACAACTACTCCTACCCCTACCTCTACCCCTACCCCTACCCCTACCCTACCCCTACCCCTACCTTTACCACTACCACTACCCCTATTTCTACTCCTACAATTCTACTCCTGCGATTTCCATACAAAATTACCTATTTATTATTTTTTATTTTTCAGCTGAACTTTAAGGTTTTTCCAATTTTTTTTCTTCTAAACCACCCCTGTGTTGTAACGAACAAAACAAAAAAAGAATTAGCCAAATCGGTCAAGCCGTTTTCATGTTATGTCGTGACAACGGAAAACGGGTTTCATTTTTATATATATAGATATCGCATAATAAAATGATTCCATGGAACCCTAAAAAGTCTGATAGTTTTATAATTGCGCCATCTACTGGTAATACGGCGAACTATTTCAAATGTTATATTTTACACTTCGTTTATTTGTAGGCTCATTTACAGTAATTTTTCAGTAACTCAGTAGATGTCGTCTTGTTCGTTTTTTAAACATTGTAGGGATTTTTAATTTTGTTGGCTCTGCCCTTGTTGAATCTTAGATTTATTAGTGAATCTATGTAGTGATTATATTCTCTTTGGTATCTATCTAATGTATAATAATATGTTCTCTTGTATATTGTATAGGTACCGGGACGGTTCTTGAGCGGTGGTCGTTAGATGAGCAAAACACAATTTTTGGGTCCGCTTGACGGTAGGTATGAGGTATTAATTTTACCAGCAGTAAAAAGCAATCATGAAAACAAACACCAATAAATCAATTGTAATAAATATACAAGTTATATTGCACTCGAATTACATATGCGCAAACATTCCCCCACTTTTTCGTCGAGCGCTCAACAACCGTCCCGGTACCTGTACCTAACTGGTATTTCTGAAATATCTTCAGAACCGTTCTAAATAATAGTTTTTGTCAATTTGTTTTCAAAAAAGCGGATGGTTCGCTTTTTCCTTGTAGTCATACTAGTTCGTCATACCAATATGACCACCAGGCCAGGATAGATATGTTCACCACATGCTCTTTGAATTTTTGGGGCAACTTTGCCCACGGGCTCACTTGAGTCCTTTAATTTTTTTTGTAGTTAACTCAACGGACTCAAAATTTTTATTTTTTTGAGATTCCAGAATATTTTAGTAGAGAATATTTAGGTTTTTTCCGTGGGGAAATAAAAATCAATATAAACATTTTGATGATGGAATTTATTTTTTAATATTTCAATAAACGGTTACAACGTGGACATAAAAATAAATCTGGTCACATGGTTAAATTCACATAACATCAATGATTTCTATTGTAACAATTTATTTTTTATCTTTAACGAAAATAATAATAATAATAATGGCTGAGTTGTACCTATTCGCTAGCTATATTATTACTCTAGATCATCAATATCAGGCTCAATATGAGCTATCAATAATCTCCACCGGTCCGTCCTAGGAAATTAATTTAAAGTATTTTTCCACAACAGTATGAGATTATGAGAGCACGGACGTGTACTATCACAGCAAGACCGGTGAAAACAAAAAATACACTACAATAGCATGCAAGTAACGTAACATTTAACAAACTAGGTCATTTTAATATAATTTTGCACATACAGAAATAAATCTTGAAGCGCTTGACATACTTTGCAGATAAATGAGACTCGAGTTTTGTATATAATATTCAAAATGCGATTCGTTACGTCACAAAATATAATTGTACCATTGTCAGTCTCACTCATACATATCTAAAATTGAATAATTATAAAATACTGCAATAGTCTTTCTGATGTTATACAAAACCGCTCGCTAATTGCGAACCAAAGTATACCTTTTCACGACAGTATTTTGATCGATTATCACTTACGAAAGCGATAGTGTCTATTTATAAGTTAGAAACCTACGAAATGCCCTAATTAGTCAAAATTACAATTAACAAGGCATCTATTAAAAAAAATAATTATTGGATTTTCGTCACTAGTATGCGCGACCGCATCTTCCTAACATTTGATTCAAATCATTAAATTAATTACTCTTACAATTTGACTATCACACACCTAGCACAGCATTCACAATTCTGCAACGGAATTACTCTCACAAACTTGAATGTTTCTTTTAATACTTATTAATACAATTCTAGACTTTAAATCACAAAATAGTGCTTTATTAATAAATTTTAAATTGGTCGTTTAGTTAAGACATTGGACGAAAGGATATGTCGGTGAGGCATCTAAGCCGTGCAGATGTTCATGTTTTGCCAATGTGAAATTGGTGTAACGATATGCACTTTTTATAAATAACAACCAATATAAGGCTCCATCATTACTAAAGTGGAATTAGCCGCCTAATATACATAGATTTGTTTTAGCTGCGGTTTTAATTCTGGTGGTATGGTATACACTTCTTGTTCTGGCTTCTTTTTCACCAGCCGCTTCCACCGTCCTCCGATGTTCTTACGTAAACTTCGGAAACTCGCACGCTCATTGCCGATAGGCTGCATTAGATTGTCCTGAAAGGAAAATAATAATATTATTAGTATTACTGGCGTGAATGGTTTGTTTTGATAATGCTAGGCTTGGAATTATTGCAAACAATTAAACCGGTGAATAGAGGACATCTTTATAATATTTAATCTGAGTTTATTGCCCGACAGGACAATCATTTTAAAGTGCCGTTATTGCACCGTGCAGACTCGTGATTTCTAAACGTTATACAATAACACTGAGCGTCTATTTTTGGAACAACCGCTGAGAAGCATGAAGAAGGTCATCCAGGTAGAGAAATTGTTGTTCCTTGGTTGGGGAGCTTGTTTAGGTAACTAAAGCAAAAACAAGGGTAGCGTTGCTTTACTGGACCTTCTCTCAAAATGATTTAATTTCATGTGGAATTTTAGATCTTAGAACAAGATATCTCTGAACAGGAAGTGTACACTAACGTTGCAAACTGATCGTAAAGGCCGCACGACATCGTGTGTGGCGAGCCTTGAATACCCTATTACAAAGACTTATTAACATTCGCGATCACATGCTTCCTGGTCGTTATTACGGCGCGACCAGCTGTCGATACGGGACAGGATACATCTGGCGCCATATTTAAATAACACATGGTTGCTAAACGAGGGATACAATCAGAGCGTAACATCGAGGTTGTATGTGGAAGGTTGGCATTATCAGAAGGCTTTCGGGGTAGGCGAGCGGTACGGAGCGTGTAGCCTCGGTCCCACGCCGCGATTGCAGAGAAAAGAAGGTCGGATTGTTACAACATGGCGTTCGTGTAGCCAGAGTCACTTTCTATTTGAAGCAGCGCGTGCGCGGGATATTTAAATGTATCATACATAAACGTGTGGTGTAATTTAAGTTAACTCTCTCAAGTCCCAGTAAAATGTGCCATATGGCGTGTGCAGATGTAGCGAATATAAGGTTATAGGACCCACCTGATCATGAGGATAGACGTAGGGCGGTGGCAGCGGCGGCGGGAACTGCCAGTGCGGCTGCTGTCTGAAGGCGAGCGAGTCCACAGGCTGCGCTGGCGCCGGGGTCAACACCTCCGCGGGATGCACCGATGCAGAGTGCTCCTCACGCTTGCGCAGCTTGCTGTGGACGATGCGGATAGCCATCATGGTACCGTTACTTCCGACCATCTTGAAGAACGACGTGACACAAAACACTGGGACGATCACAGGCGGTTCAGTCACAACACTCAGTACAGTACGGTTCGTATTCACAGCCGTATCGCGGTCCAATCGACGCGCGTAACTATAACTAATCAATAAATTAAACTATCACAGTATTTGTAGGGGGCTATTATTGCACATATCACTGTGTAGGAACGCGCGGCGATCGCGTAACGAGAGTTCGATCTGCGCGATGACTAGAATATGATTGTAAGTGGCGGCCCGGCAGGTGCCTAGCAAAGCGCTTGCTCGTGCCAAACGACCTCTACGGAGTACTCCATGCGTCTGAGTTGAAGTGGAGGGGCAAGCGGCGTATTTATAGGGCGGCCCTGAAGTAAGAGGCGGGGCGCGGGCTGAGGAAACATGACGCTTTCCGCGAAAAACTACGAAGCCGCGCGTGACGCGGGATGGCCCGCCAACGGTCTCCGAGTGCTAATTTGTATGGTAATACAGGTGGATCACCTTTATGGGAAATTACAAGAAGCAAAATTACTACAGGGAAAAATCCGTATTAAAAAGAGGAAATCCATAATGTAAAATGACTAAATGGGCCAACCCAATCACTTAAAATGTATACTTCGCGATATGTGAAAATTTCCCATTGGCATTATGCAATGTTGCGATTATATAAAGTTTGAAAGTACTTTACTGCATTATTACGAATTGTAATTAAGAGTCGGTACCTACCTAAACGGCTGTAAATACTTGTACTCTGAACCAGTGTTTTATTTCAACGTCGTAGCATCAAAATTTTTCAAATCTAAGCAAACGGTCCTTAAAAAACTAGAACTAATATGGTAATGGTATACAATGTGTTTTCCTAAAAACATGATAAAATTATGCGTCTTATGTAACTTAATAACATAGGCAGGGAAGAGAAAAATAAAGCATAAGGACAAGGAGTAAAACTGTAGGTGAAAATATCTTAGAATTAACCATTTATATTCCTAATTATTATAATAATAGAAGGATGTTAGTGTAACGGGAGATAAATATTTTGAACTCTGGTTGTCCTCTGGGGTACTCTTTTGTCTTATAGTCTCATAATTATGTTGATACACCTGCCTTAGTAATATTATATTCTTCTCATATTTTAAAATTATCGGTTGAATCGAGAATGTATACTGAAATTTCAATAGAAAGACGAGGAATACAACCTATACAACTAAGTTTACTACACCAAACCATTATTTTCGGTTCCAAAGTCCACAAAATGGAAGTGCTCATGTTTCAATGTGTCCATATGGATATAGCAATACTAGGTTTGCATATAACCGAGACCATAGATTAGAACCAATCCAAAGTTGCATCTCTTTCTGTGTCATATAATTACACATTTCTACGAAAGAGACGTATATACGCCAATAGCATGCGCCTTTAAAACGCAAAGTAGGGCTACAGGGCAAGGGAGAGAAGGAAAGTGCATTGCCCTTCGTAAGCACAAAGCTTAGTGGGGCTTTGACTCCATTAAGGTTTAGATAAAAAACCAGGTAGTTGAAATTCTAAATAGCATGAACTCAGTGCGTGATAACTTCTACAAGATCATTCACTCATAACATAACTAAATGATTATCTTATCTTCTGTATCTAGTCCAATATCATCGCTAAACGTAAGGAAGATCATCCATAATGCTGTCAAGTTTAAATCATTTTATTCTCTATATATCTTTTTCTCTTGGTACGAGAAGGTGTATCATATTTAAAAAGACAGACCACCGGAGTACCATTATGTATGCTATGATATTGTAACATCCATCTGTCAGATAGCATAACGATGTTATTTAATCTTGGGTTTAGGATGACTGCACCTATTGCTTGTTGCTAAGTTGTTGACATATTCTTAATGCATATGATTGAATACTGATCTGATTTCATCTTTTAGTTTAAGGAGTTGAAAATTGGTAAGTAATTATTTTTGGGAGAATTTCAAACAATAGTACTTTCTAAGATTGGTCCTTCTTAGTCGACTTGCAGGTACATTACATCGTTCTTAATGATATTTGGAGCGTTTTCTATATTTTAATTGATACATTCACTTAAAATTATTGTTTCATCATGTTCATTAGCACCAAACACACATATTTGCTAATGGAACTTTACAGATTGAGGCATGATGAAATTATGCCAAGTAACAGTCAGTAATACACCAATATCTCGCATGGAAGACATTGTTAAAGAAACAATTAAGATATTAAGTAGAAAAATAATGCTGACCCTATTTTACGTCAATTAGAGGCTATCATGTCAAATATTTTTTTGCAATGTGTAATAATTTTTCATATAATTATCTTAACATGCCTGTCTATAGTGTATAGTCTTTAAATAACTTTACTATAACAAACATGGAGTCAAATGCAATGCAGAACGCAGACTTGGATATTTTAAACAAATTTTATCGGATACTTTTTATGTGTATTTAATTATCCGTGTATGGACTCCATCAAACTATCGTAACAAATTATTTTTGTCGCTTTAATGAAATAATATACATATAAACTTCATACTTCATTATTTGTAATGAATTTATTACCATGGCGTCATAGGATTGCCACATATTTAATAAGAGGAACTTTTGTTGTTACAAATGTGACCGATCAATAGAGTCGTTTATGAACAGTAATTTAACATTCAACTATCATGAAGGGCATACAGTGACATGCACAGATATATGAAAATATAGGGTTAGAACTTGATTAATGAGAATTTTTATAATGGAATTGATGGAAAATTAAAATGTTATGCCTAGTGAAACTACAATAGGACTTTCACTACATGGAAAGTTTTAAATAAATTCCAATCATTGCGGCAAGTCGTTACAGACTTATCAGAATAAAGAAACCTTGCAGTGAATTGTGTAAAATTACATTACATTTCAAATTGAGGTCGTTCAATTTAGGTTAGCATATTATATATAACCTACAGCTATAACTGACTAACACGATTACATCATGTAAGATTCTGTTAAAGAAATAATTCTGACAATATTAGATGCTTTTATTTAAAGAGTGACAGCTCTACTACCCTGATTAAGTTCAGTGGCAGGCTTGTCACTTATTGAAGATTTAAGGTTATTTTTATACAAATTTGCTTGTCATACAACGTTGTGACCATGGTTGTGTTGTGACATCAATAGTAGGCACTCATAATCAGATGAAGGCTCATGTGATTGTTAAAGTTTGCATGTAGCAATAGGCAGATTGTTTCATATTATACATCAATGGATCATATTGAATAAATTATAACAGAAAATGTTGTATGAAACAAGCTCTAAGTTTCTACATCTGACACACAAACAATGCATTCATACATTTGTTTATGTACAGTGAAGTACAGATCGTCTGTGTTTACAATTTCGTCGACATGGCGGTTATATAAACGTTTGAAAGAAAGTCGCTAATGCCTGCACGTATGTTTAATCATTTCATCGTCGATTCATTTTACCTGTACATTATGTACCTACTGTACTAAAAGGAGTAGGTTGTAAGAATTATCATACAGAAAATCTATCACTTATATTATTATACTATTGAATAATATAGCAAACAGATGGGCATATTAAAATATATTCCTTCCTGATGCATTAATTATATTAGTTTGTGGTAGGTAATTATGAATTTTTATCGTTGTTTTACAGTTATAGAAGATGCGTTACACGTTTCGCATGAAGAACTCAAGAATATAAAGAGGAAGGTAGATCATATTAAAATTAAAATATTTGAGACAACTGTAAACTACGATAAATGTAAACTGAGACCAAAAGACGAACCAAAACCGTTAACTAAGTAACCGTAATTCCAAATGAAGGAAACATGAAAATGTAGGTTGAACTAAAATGCACTAGTCACTCTAAGTTCCGGGGATTAATACCGTGTCATTTATATACCACTAGAAAAACCTGTTACGCATTCTGCAAGTGATAGGAGTGTGTTTGCGTTTTAAAATACTTTCCACAAAAAAACCGGTTCATTAAAGTTGATTGTATTTAACCTCTTTTAATCATGATCTATGTTATAATGTCAAGTTACCAGTTCGTGGCAGTTATCTCTACTGACTACCAATTTGGTTATATAAATAAACCAGACTTTATGTAATTTCAGTGGTAGGGTTGACTGCTTTGGGTTCAGTGACAGGCTTGCCTTGTACATGATATGCTATTAAACTTATTTCTTTGGCTATTGGTTAAAAGGCATTGTACTGTCGACCTTGCAATGGAACATCAAGTTCCTGAACGTGAGCGTAGCAGGTTTTTTCTGCATCTTAGAGTGGTCTGACTCACCTTAAAATAGTTACATTCTAAAATAGTACGTCGACAGGTAATAATCAATCAGGAAACCCGGAAAATTCACCAAGCAATGACTCACACCGTTTAAGTAGCAATTAGAAAACAGTACTACAATCTATTCGAGTGGTTTACCTGCTTATTTATAGCAGACATTTCCTAGACAAGCAGATGGAAGTGTTAATCAATTGAGTCAGCAAAGCCATTCATATAAGAATAATATTCTGTCAATAAGTTAACCGCATATAAAGAGAAAAATTTATTATCAAAACAGTCAAGGAATTAGAACTCAAATTATGCAGCATTCATGTAAACTTACAAAGGAATATAGACCTTCATGTATCAGGTGAGTACAACAAAGGCGGTATGTGAATCAATTTCCTTGACTGAACAGTAAAATTTAGGAAAAAATAAAAAAAGCAAGCGGTAGAAATCCGTTATTTTCAAACTGTCACAGTTCTAAACCTACTAGTGGAACGAGGAGAATTTACCCGAACTCGTTGTGATTCCGCTCGCCACAGAGACAGACGATAGTTTTGTTGACTGAGAGCACAATCAGGGAGTTGTGCTCTAGCAGCAAGCCGACTTCACAGTTCTCCTCTTTACACTTCATCGCCTCCGCGGCGATGGCGAAGAGCATCGAACCTCGATCCACGGCTAATACCGCGTCTAGGCCCGCACGACCGACCCGACGGCGGCGGCGACCTGACTGCCGCACGCCTGCGATCGTCGGAGAAGGTGGCCGAACCCACCGCTCCCGTTACCTCGCTACGGGCCTGGCCCTCCCTACAATACGGATTAAAATGAGGAGTGTCTGCTTAAAAGGTGCTATATAGTGCATTTTAATACACAATTAATTAAAGGTATAAATGAGGTCTATGTTCATGGCGGTCAGGGAATGAGGTAAGTATGCGTGGTCAAATAACTTAGATCGGAGTTAAAGTTATTTTACCTGAGACTTCCTCGTCCCTCCCGAGTTCCTGACCACCAGGGAAGTGGAGATTACTTTTATATTTTCTAAATTTGCCATTAAAAATAATATGAATTTGACTGAATACTAGTCCTTTTCCACAGCTCCTTCTACATTCACATTATCACATTTATATCTATACAAAGTTTTAGTAAAATATTCACTATATCTAATGTTTTTAGAACTAACACGCTTCATTTAATAATTATTACACAGCTGTGAATGTCTTGAATTCAAATAACCTGGTTGAACGACGTTGTTATCTACTCGTCACGGTAAAACTGAAAACAGTTGGACGTCAACGGATGTCTGCCGGAGAATGTGGCATACTCGTACATGCAAAACAATAAATTACCAAGCCTTTCGGGACAATGATTGGACACCTACACAATATTCAACTCATATTGTATGAGGAAAATCATATATCTGTTTTAAAAATTTGATTATCACAACCTTTAAACAATGAGACGTGGTCACTGTCAGGTACTTTGAACACAATGACCTATAGCTGGCGAAATAGTATTGCAGCTTCAGGCTTCTAGAAATATTTCATGATCTGGTAATTAATAACTTTTGTCTATTAGGTACAAGTTAAATCCACATATTAAAAATAACCAAGTCCAAGTGGAATAAGAGGAAGAATACGGACTGCATTTTCCCATCAAATCGCGGCAGGTGTAGATCTTTATATTTTTAAATATAAATATAAATATTTTTGAATAATTGTCCGTCTTATTATTTGTCTCTCTAGCTAGCATTGATAGCATTGAGAATTATTTCCTACATCATTTTGTTATGTCTCTGCATGACGGATTAGACAGCATACACCATGAAAACTCGCTGGGGCTAACTTTTTCCCCCACTTGATTCACTTATACTGTTAATGCTCAGCTCCTATACATGATACCTATCTAATATTGAGAACCGCATCAAAATCCGTTCAGTAGTTTTTTCGTGATAAGGTCACAGACAGACGCGGCGGGGGACTTTGTTTTATAATATGTAGTGATATCAAAATAATACGCCGAAACCATGGGCAGTTTGTAGCAAATGCGATGATACCATTTCAATACATTCACACTAAAATTAGAAAGCCATTCTGTAAGTTAATATGAGTATTTGTGATGGTAATGGACAAAAGGTTGATTAGCTGTTGACGTCAAACTAGTATTGACACAGCTTAGGCGATGTTCGATGGGGGGCACGACAACATTTCATCAATACATCGTTATCGAAAAATATTATGTTATTCACAATCTATGAGAAACTAATGAAAGATAAGGGGAAAATGCAAAAGTAATGTTTTGAAAACAGGTGTATAAGTACATAGATAAAATACTGCGCGTAGATTTGAGCGCAGAACTTTAGACACTGCGTTTTAATTTGACGTATGGCGTAGATTAGCTTATTGACAATAATATTTAAATAAACGGAACATCACTATATTTTTTATTAGGGCAGGCAAGTATGTTTTATAACATCGATAACAATATGTTGTATGGAAGTATGTATGGGTGGAAGGAAATACTGGCCCGTTTATTTAAATTTTTCTCATGATTTTATAATTATTGTTTTATGGTAGCTAATTTTAAACAATTTTATATAGGTAACTAAAGTTTTACAATAGAACTACAGAATACACTTCCGATTTCCTCCCATTCTCACGATACTTAATAGACCGTATCGACAATATTCACAATAAGTAACCTCGCTAAAATACTGAATGTGCAAAAAATGCTTAACGTCCAACAATGCGGGTGGAGTAGGGTCATATGTTTATATTATTATAAAAAAATATCGGGCTAAGTTTATCCAACCCAGGGTACTAAAAAACTCACATATTATTCGATTCATTTTAATTTTAAGTCTTTAATATTTTTTTAGATTTCTGTCAGCATTCCTAAAGCTATTTTTTGTTTTAATATATTTTATGTACATTTGCCTAATATAGAGTAATTTTATTAGTGATGTAAGCTAAAATTATTTTAAAATTTGGTTAGTTTGTGTTACAAAATAATAATAAGTTAAAGAAATGTGGCTGTGGGTTGTTTAAATAAATAACTAATACATAAAATAAAGTCATGAACGATAGCAGTCTGATAAAAAGGAAACTGCGCATTTTGTTTGTGTTTTTGTACCTAAGAAGTAATTTCCGAAAACACTGAAATGTTTTTAAAAACACATTAATCCGGAATCAAATTGTTCTGTTTGGTTAAAAAACTTCGCATCTTTTTATACGAGATAAGATTAAGTCACATCCTATTCAATTAACGTAAAAACATAAATGTTATTTATTTTTTATTCAAAGTAATTGGACATAGTTAAGTACCTACAAGATGTACTTCAGTTTTTACTTAAAATATATTGCATTAATTGTATCTATGAAATTATTAGAAGAATTTTTATATCAATAATGACATCAACATTAAATTTTGTCAAATAGGTCTTCCTTCTTTAGCCGATATTTGTGAGGTTATACCTACCTGAGGGCTATACCTAATGAGTGACCAGCTCGACTGTATTGATATATTTATACTTTGATATTCATTCAAACAGAATAATTAAATCATTAGGACTTCCGCTACATTATTCCGCTGGGTACCCTGAGGCCGATTTAACGTTATAAAAATACCATAATGTCAGAAAACCGAGCAAAGAAATTCTAAAGAAATCAGTAAAAATCGAAAATAACAAGCATTGCGTGCTTAACTACAAGATAAAATCGCTGAAAAGCAAATAATTCGGTAGACTGAAAAACTAAACGTTTGCAAAAATATACAGGATGCTAATTGTGTATTGTAAAACGTAGTTTATGTATTTCACAGACATCGTCGGCGGGATTGGCTTTTAGCCAATTGTAACCACGAATACTAACTAAAGAGACGAACCTTGAATTGTGTCTCATTATTGCATAAAACTATCTCAGACCTTACTATAAATATGCGGAAAATGATGCAGACATAAACAGTAGTGAATGACACGATATATTTAGAACAAACAAACAATCGCGTGAGAGGCTGGAGATCTCTTCCTTATATCTTGCAATCATTCTACATACCTACTTGCTAAAATTGACTGATAATGTGATAGCCACTTTCGTAACATACCCATAAATAAAACTTGTGTCCAGAATTAGGTTCCAAACTGATAGTGGTGGTAATATTGTTGTCATATTTCAACTGATCTCCAATAGATGGCGTCTTTTACAAAATAAATAAATTAGCCTAATTTTAAAATAAACATTTAATTTTTATTTGTTTGTTTATTTTTCGTCGTTAGACGGAAAAGTAATCTTCAAAATTTAACTTTAATTTTGATACTGACAAAATAACACCTTTGAGACATAATATATATAGATATTTTGTATTATCTTTTCATGACCCGTGCGTAAATAAAATAGTGAGTCCACACAAACTCAGTTAAGTTGACTGATAATGTGACAGCCACCTCCAGTAATTTAGAAATATTTATATTTAAAAAAGTCAAAAAATCATGCTGTCTAGATGAGAAAGAACTGACGAGATACGAGAAAGGTATGACGTAAATGATGATATTGAGAGGAAACTAAAATGTATTCTACGTAACAGAAGTCTTGATATGGCCTGCATGCACATAAATGTATTAAGTATAAAAAGTAAGTATGTATGCAAAGAAATTTTAGCGAAGAAGTGTTGAATTTGTTTGGTTTATAAAATAATAGTGTAAATAAACAAAATCAAGGTTGGGTAGCCCATGTTTCTTGGTTAGCCAATATAAAAGACCTTGTTAATGAATTCTACTCTTAATCAAAACAAACATATGGAAACAAGTTGTTACGCATTAATATGTTGTCAGACGAGAATAAAATACAATCAATTATGTACCGACTACTAGCAAATAGCCATATTTATTTCAAGAATAAGAAATCTCATAGAAATGGCTGAAAATTAACCCTACCAAATGTTAGATAATGTGAGCCGAATACCTAAGTGCATTTTATGGATAATATGTACTTATTACTCATATTTTGGTTGACACTGTTTTAGTACTTGACCCTCTGTTTTATGAGGGGTCTAAAAGCCCAGAAGACTTTTTTTCCAAGTCGGTGACTGTATTTTTGTGACAACAAACCGCAAAATTTGTAGACCATAGATTAATATTGGTTCTCCATATCAAATTTCATCAAAATCAATGTTGACTAAATAAAGAAACATAGAAAATATGTACGTGTAAATAGTTAAAAGGAATAAATTGGAACTGTATCATATAAGCAATGGAATTATTAAATGATTTCAATTTACAAAAATTTTAGATCCTATTATAGTAGGTACCTATTACATAAGTACCTAATATAGTTTTAATTTGTCATGGTGAACATACGGAAAAGGCAATTAAAAGTGCAGACGAAGGACACAATAAATTACCTATACAGATTATATCTGGTATAAACGGACTTATTATTGGCCACTTTTGTGAATATATTATGAATAGAAGAGAGAAGCATAAGGCCCTTGAGTGTTGTAAACATATTTTATGATTTCCCGATGCGATAATATCTATAGATATTTAAAAGACAACTTAGAAAATATGTGTCTGTCCATCTGACACGTCCGATTTCCCGAGAAACTTGAATCTCTAATAATTTTGAGTTATTGTACTGTTTTTTAACTTAACAGAATAAATATATAGGAAGTTGTAGTTCTTATAGATTTCTAGTTCTCAACTTAATAAAAATATTTAGCGCTTAACGCTATTGACCGATTTATAATAAAAAATAAAAATAATCAGTTAATTTTTCAGTGCAATAAGAACTCGAAAATAACTTACATTTTCCTGAACATCTTCTTCAAAGATCTCTTAATTTTTACCAGCATCAAAAACATTTTGTATGTAAACTTAAAAATAATTAACAATTAAATAAACACTTATTACTAATATCACTATTATAATATATTTCAGAAAAAAATGTCATAATTGAAACCACTATGACCCTTTCTATGTTCAATACTGAATTTAAAGGGCAATAGAAGTTGTAACTACCCTCAATAATAAAAAATAACAAGGTAAGGTAAATTTTCCATAATGTAGCTACAGATTTTTCAATTCATGGAGTTTTTATAAAATTAATCAATAAATAGGTAGGTATACAAATAAGGTGTATGTTAATATAAATATTACATTAGGCTCCAATATTTATTGACCAAAATGGGAAACAAAAATTAGCAAGTTAGGCGATGTATTAGCTGAATATAAATATGGATGTTTATAGAATAATTCAGTTCAAAGCAGGTGTTACTGAAGAAAAGAGGATATTTTTAGAAAAATCTTCTTTATACCAATAATTAAAGTAGCAGTGTGTTATTTTAGGATATGAGCCGTATTTCAGTGTATATACATATTTGATATTCGTGTTTTTGAATATTTTTTTAGCAATTCTTGCATTTGTACTATTGATAAAGTATTTAAAAAAGGTTGACGCCCCTGTATGGCGTAGGAACAAATTAGCGTGAGTCGGACTCACACTTAGCCGATTTTATTATTTTGTAGACGTTTGTATGTATTGCCATTATTATAATCGAGCAAAAAACGCCGAATAAAACAAGTTTCTTGTATGGAGACATTGAGGACCCCTTTAATTTTTTATTCTATTTTATTTTTATTAGTTGTTGTTATAGCGGCCATAGTAATACTGAATGAATACTTCAAGTGTCTAGCTATTAGGGTATTATATTAAAATTATAGTAAGTAACAATTTAAAAGCATCTGGCATTTTGGTACGTATTCGTATACCTTGGCACAACTTTATTCTAATACTTCCATTCTGTTACCTTCAAATGCAATGATTACACATCTACCTTTCTTTGTGTTTTAAAAGCATCAAGGTTTGTATACGTACTTATAGTTGCATCATATACTCATAGCACAGTACTTTATATTGTAATACATATTTTAGTAAATCCATATTTATAACTTTTGTCCTTTGTCCCATACAAATTACATGCTTTACGACTTCTTAAATTAAGCGATTATGTCTCAGTTTCGAAATTAAAATATTTGACACAGTTGAATTTTTTAATATGAAAATCAGTTACACCTAGGTTTTATGAAGTCCTGAAAGTCATCAAATTCACGCGTATTTTCAACCGATTTTGCGACTCGAGTTCTCTTAATAATAATATACCTATTTACTAATGTACCATTTTCTCGAATTTATCCTATACATAATTTCACATACTTTATGAAAACATTAGCTACAACTTGCTATTTCTAATAGTTTTTGTATAATACTGAAAGAGCATGTCCATGCATTGTGTATTTTCGCAAGACAGATTTTTTGTGAAATCGTTCTTCTCATGTTTCTGATACGTGAATATCTATATATTTTATCTTAGCCTTGGCTACTTTATCCATTATTTTTGCAGTGTATCTCTCTAACAACTTTTAAAAGAGACAAAATAAGCTGCGCGGTTTACTGGGTTCATTGAGCTAACAAGCACACGTGTGGCTTAACAAACTGTGATGTAAGTATAATAGGTACTTAAGTTACGAAGAGTTGTGATAACTAGCTGATCCCAAATTTATATTAGACAGAATAATACAGGCAAAGCTGCAAGCAATTTTTAAATAAGCATTCAATAAGAAAATTAGCGGAAATTTATAATCATTAGTTACACATTGTCTTTCATGTCTGCGTACAAAAATATCATCAGTTAATGTCATTTTATGTCATTGAGCAAAACAAAAATTGCAAAGGTTAAAATAAGTAAACGACCTTAGAAGCAACGCCAACCAATTTCTCGTTTCTATTTCCAAACATTGTTGACCTGCGATAGATCCAATTGTCGTTAGAGGTCAATTTATGTGAAATTATTAGGGGCACATGAATATTAAAATATTTCGATTGTTACAGTGCAAATATGATATGAGTCATTGATCGATACATCAATCAGTTCAAGCCCAAAAGCTAACAAAACTTCTATAAAATCAATATTTTGTCTAAGTTCTAGAATAGAAATGAAAACAATCAAGATAAAATTATTACTGATCTTGAAATATTCGTTATGGGACAACATCATTTTTGCATTAAGTATATTTTGGCACCAGTTCTAAAGTGGTTTAATTTTAAATCTGTGAGCATCCATCATCACTGAACAAAAATCAATATGCCATGATATTTCTACATAACGAACAGTAAGAAGAAATATTAATTTATTCTTTTGTTTAACAAAATTTCTTTATTTTGGAAAATAAGTGTTGCCTAATATGTTGCTATCAGTACCTACCAGCGGCGAGGAGCCCATACAACCCGATTCCTTTCGGATTCCCTTTAGGAATTTGTAAATCTATACAGACTAACGACATTTTATAAAATAATATCATTACAAGCGTATTTTTTCAATCCAAACTTACTCTATAAGTAATTTTTTCTAAACACCTCTCGATATTCATTAGCAACATAAGTAAATAAGCCGATACAATACCGGCTTGCTCGCCCATACAACCTTACTTCAAACTAAGCAACTGTCTCTTTCATTTGTATTGAAATCCGCGCACGTTCCCTCTCGTTTTAGCACGCGCAAATAGACCACCAAATAAGCCGATGAATTCCGTGTTTTTACGAATGTAATCGGTAGGAATATTGTCTGCTAAACAGCGAGTTTAGATAGTTGCATGTTTACTTGCGTGTTTATTTAATTTTTAGAATTATAGTTTTGAATACAAGAGACTACTTAAATAAAAAAGAGTTTAGGTAATTTAAATCCCTTTACGATAAATTGCTATTGTCATTGGTCATTTCGGGTTATAGAAGAAAATTTTAGATCTCGTAGCATTAGTTGAGTGAGCTATTTTACGGCTTCCCTTCTGAAAATATTCACCCTTCGCCACTGGTACCTACTCATCCCCGATACTATCAACATAGCCATATGTGGACGATATATTTTTTGAATTTAGGCAAAATATTTTTTTCTTTTTTCACGGGTTGCCTTACAGCTCCCGAAACCGTGTTACGGTCCCAGGGTACCCAGCGGAAGACCCAGTCTCCCTCTTTTAGGCGCTGGTATTTGTGAGGCTATACCTAACGAGTGGCCAGTTCTGTTGAGGTATATATTTAGATGGAAAAACGTCTAAGTGTGGTTTGTCGGATTATGTACATAAGTTTTTAATTATAAAAAACTCATTGGTACATGGCCGGTATTAAGCAAAAAGCCGATTTTAAATCGATATAAGCCACTATAACCGCTTAAAGTTTCATCACAATACATTCATCCATTTCGTATCCTATTCTGAACAAACACAAGGACAATATATTTATGCTTAAAAACATAGTCGTAGCATATCTTAGTCACAGGGATAAGTTCATTTCAATTTAATTCATTTGTAGTAGTAGTAGTTCAAAAACTTAACAGATATAGTAAAGGAATTTCCTAGACGTAATTTTTTCTGTTCACAATAATTGGTGATGGTACTGATATTTCTCAATTAAAAAGATTTAACTGCTAAAGTGATAACGTTATTAATGATTCGACGCCGCATGGCAGAAAGAAGTCTTTGAAAGGTTTTTCAAATCAAACCTACGAAAGAGAGGAAGAGACTAAACGACACCAGAATAACTTAGCTTAGACAACACTTAAAACAAAGAAAACAATGAAAATGAACTTTCTAAACATGCAACTAATTAGTTAATTTCTTAAAACCAAAACAACAGTACTCTTTCTTGGCTTGTACCGGTTTTCAAATATAAATATTAAATTTTTCCACGTCTAGATGATTTCACTACAATTTAATATTTAGCTTCGTGATAATTGCAAGTATAATACGGCGTGTATTGTAACTTATTCTACACGTGTTAGTTTTCCACTACGCAGTTTACTTAGAGTAATATATTATTCATTACCTACTGATCAGGTCTATATTGTTAGATAGTTTAATATTGTACCAGGTAATAGGTAATAATTTATTTGGCAGAAAGAATAGAAGAGAAGAAAAATACGAATAACGTGATCAAAAATATGGAAAACGAAAGTATGTAGGACAGAGGATTGTGTATTAATATATATAAAATAATACAAATCAAAAGATCTATTGTGGTAATTTAAAATATTCTGGGACAACATGGATATACAATACGATTTAGATTTAAATATATATGAACCTTAAATTTTTGTATGTGATTATTTTTTTCATTTTAATCAATACCTAAATGATGAAACATCAGACCAGAATCCAAAAGTAAATAATGTTAAATGGTAATATTATTATGTAAATATTTAAGAATAATTTCAAATAAAATAATAAAGTTACTTACTTTATTGTAAGAGCCAATAAAACTATGATGAGAGCCACCAGCACCATGGCTATGACAACGCCGCATATCATGTAACTCGCATCATTTGGTGCATCTGAAACAATTAAAAACAATGTTAATAATTATGAAAATTATCAGCTTTTCTAGTTTCATTAATCAGAACCTCTGAACCCCTAAAGTTCTTTAAATGTGGTCATTCAGAAAAAAATGGAATAAAAATAACAATCTAAAATTAAATTAAGTATTTAGAAGATAATATTATTTATACAGATTTTCACAACAAAAACAGATTTCCATGTAAAAATACAAAATATTTTTTAAAGATTTGGTCGATCATGGGAATCGTTTTAAATATTTGTGCCCTGAAATTGATGCTTTAGATTTTATGCCCAGAGGAAAGTAGGTACTTAGAGCCCGATCTACTTTGCCCAGAGTGAAAATTGAAACCGGGAGCTAACTATTACGCTACTACAGAAAATAATTCAAACATGCATTACAAAGTCACCAGAAGTTGCCTGCGACTTCGTATGTACAACGTCTACACCCCATTTGACCCCCTTAGGGTAGTAAGCGTGATGTTAAATAGCCTATAACCTTCCTCAGGTATTGGGCTATCAAATGCAAAAATATTTTTTAAAATTCGACTACTAGTTTAGCGCGACAGAGATTAGCGCGTTCAAACAAAAAAAAACAAACCCTTCAACATTATTTTATCAAAGTCTTCAGCTTTATTATAAGTACCTATAGATATATTATAGTTCATGTGAAAGAAAGCACACGGCGCCAATTGAAAAGCATGGCTCGCCTACTTATTGTGATAACCTGAAAAAATTAAACCACCATCATGTTTTACTGTATCATCAGCACATAGTTTTCTCTCTTAATTTTGCTATGTAACAATTGAATAACGAAAAATAGTGTTGCAAAAGCACGTCGCCAAATAACCAACTCGTACCGCTTGAAACTGGTACATTGTTTCAACGGGCACTCGTTCCAATTCACGTCAATTGTACCGCTAGTCATATCCTTAATTTGCCATCATGTCGCTAAAAAACCAGGTGCCTTCATAAATGGCGGGTTAATTAGATCGTTTACAACAGGATGTTGATGCTAAAAAGTGTCGTTATAAAAAAATTAAGCGAAGATAAGACTTTATGACACTAATGTAAGTCTAGAAAACTTTTAATTATTTCCAAAGAGTAAAAATAGTGTAGCTAGAGCTACTAGTTCTTTACATACATTCACGCCTGACCGTCAATGGGGTAGAAGGACGAATAGTTTATTATTTAATGTAGAATATTGAATAATTTTCATTTTATAATAGAGGTTTTCCTCAACGCATGCTAATCCAATTCTCTCGTACGGTTTTACCACGGAATAAGTTCTTATTCTATGGTTTTTACTATAATATGTGGATATTTACCAATGATACACAGGATATTATCTTAGCAGTAGTGATCATATAATTAACAACATATTTTAACTTATAATTAATGATACAAGGGATAAATATTGCATATAATAACTGTTATTATTATCTAACAACATTAGAACTCAGATCTGATAAAACTTTAAGATAATTAATAGTACTAATAATAGATTTTTTTAAGATTTTTCTTATTGATAAATGAAAACAATGTTTTGCTAAGACGAAAATAGTAAAAAAAAACGTATTTTGAACATCGGTTTCGGTCCAAGCCAGCCTAATATGCGTAAAGTTAACAGTTACCCCGAATCATGCTATTTTGTAGAACAAGTTAATGAACTAGTGGGTTTGACGACTTCTTTATTTAAATATTGGAGGTACAATGACTTTGTATGTAGTCTAATGTAATTAATTATTTTGATAATTTATACAAAATTAGTTTTTTTAAATTATTTACATGGCAATAAGCCTTCGCATAATATTATTATCCCTATAAAATATTCTGCTACTCCACGATATTCATATCTCTTATAAATTCGATGTCCATATTCCATTTTCATTATAAAACCAAAGAAATACGAGTAGGTAAGTACTTACACACATTTTTTTTTATTTTGCGGTAATAATGAAAAATATTGTAGATAGCCAAAAATTTTGCATTATAAAATTTAATTATGCTGTAATTAAATACATTATGTAATTATAATTGTTATAATTTATATATCAGGCCGAATTTTAGTCAGCATTTCTTTACACGTGGCGCTAAGGCGGCGCCAAGAAAATTAAATGCCTACTTGGTAAATTATAATTTATTTTGGCTAAGTATTTGAAGATTACGTATACCTACATTGTGGTATACGGTTAAATCATTATTCTCCTCAACTTCATAATATTTCTTTATTTCGTATGAGCTTTCCTCGCCGGCTTCATCTGTGGTGCCCATATATTTTGAGTTCATACAAAAATTCCATAAAAAAGCACTTTAGTTTACCGATTTTTTTTGAGCAACTTTTCCAATTATTCTTTCTCTAAAAACCTTATTCGGACTATTACGAACTATAAAAAAAAATAACGTAAACATATAGGTATAATAACGTGATAAGTGATGCGCTAACCAACGAACAGCAATTAAATTTTATTTATAATATTAGCGAAGGTCGAACCTGGATGATGTCTTATCAGTTCGCACTAATTATACTAGCAGACACTGACAGATATAGGTAGAAATAGTTTACTTTTCTCCTCATAATATTCTTCAACTTTTTTGAATAATGTGTAACTTTTCTCGCCATCCCGCGGGCGTATGAAAGTTCAAATTCTTTGTACATTTTATAAAATTTATGTAATATTGATTGTAGGTTACACGTGAAAAATATTGAATATAAACGTTTCGCCATACCTTCAATAAAAATCACAAAGTCATGTTGATTTTCTTCAAATGTACCTATTGTTACGACAGGTGTACCATCTTGCCTAATTTTCTGCTTATCGTTTGAAAAGTCGTCGTTGGGTAATTACATAACTAATTTACAGATAAATTTATGTATACATATACGTTATTTAAATAGGTATATTTTCTAGATCCTTTCGATCATAGTAGGTACCTAAACAGAACAGCCCAGTTGTTAGGTATAGCCTCAGAAATACCATTGGCTAAATAGGGAATACTTGTCTTCCACCTGTCACTTATCATATAAGCAAAATTAGGGAGCTAAAAGAGGGAGACTTGGTCTTCCGCATGGTACCCTGGGACCGATAACACGGGAACTGTAAGGCATCCCGTGAAGAAAAAAATTTAAAAAAACACACATTTTCACGTATTTGACAACTATTATGGTTACTAAATCCTTGATTAGATCATGTATGGTAATGACAGTTGTTATTTAACCTTATTTATGTAAAGAGATGACTTTCAATGTGATAAAAGGTACAGGTTCCACATATTTTGTTTTTCCTTCAATAACCTAACAAAGAAGACAGACTATGGATATTAACGTGGTTTTTAGTATTGTGTGAAAATCAATTCCGGTCACGTTTTGATACAAAACAGAAAATATTCCTCCACGTGTTTAAACTGATATTTAAAAGTATTTAATGTTTGTTTATGGACTTTGTTATCACGTTTGTTACTAACAACCTATTGATAAAGCATAATTCTAAAAAGACTAGCTGAATGACAAAACCAGTTCATTTAATAAATTTGAATTTTGTTCTATTGAAATATTATATATATTATATAAATATATTAAAAAGTAGGTATTGTTTGAAATCACACAAAATTCAATGCTTCTGTGTGCATAAAAAAATGGGCAATATTTTAAAATTCTTTGTAACGTATTGGTTATTGTGTTTGATATTTTTAATTAATTTATTTGATTTAATGAATTTCCAATATCATAAATACCTTCTCCATATAAACTTTAACTATGCCAAATCTCATACTCCTCGGTGAAGCGCAACATGGTTAAAAAGGGTTAAGTACCTACAAAGTTTTGTCTTTATGTATTAGATAGATATTTTTATAATATAATAATGAATACAATTTAGAACAGTTTTAACCTCACAGTGAAAAAAAAAATACTAAAAATCGAAAGTGAAAAATAGATTCTAGATTTTGAAGTAACCGTTGTAACTAACACACGTGTCTCAGGAATATAATTGGTAAACGTTTTATATTTATTCAGATTAGTGGTTATTTGTCAATGAAAAATCAGCACAGGCCTATAGTCAATAATGTAAACTTCATTATTATTTTACTGACATATTGTCTTTTCACTATTACAATATCTTTGATCCTAACATTCTTGTAAATATATGAAAAGAATTTAGTACATAAAACCATAAAACATTTTTGAAAGGAAACCAAAAAGTATGAAATGTGACTAAAGCAAATTTAGATTTTACGTCACGTTACGTAGTTAGACGGTTGTCATCAGACATGCAATTCCATAGTATAGTTTATCTACCGATCTATGATAAATTTCCAAAATATAAAGAAGAATTTATATGTTTAGGTTCAGGTAGTAAAAAATTGCAAAAAACCAGTTGTAGTATTAACTAAAAGTTGTTTTCAATGGGTTTCCATTGCGTTCTATAAACAGTTTACTTTCACTTGTGAAGTCCAAAGTGCGTTTAACAATACGAGTGTGTATGGAAATGTGATCCAGTTTAACAGAGAAAGCTTTGCGATTTAAATTTCGAACACCACTTATTTGGGCAGAGAGGAGTCATGAGTCTTATTAGACTTCGCTCGGATGCATAAATGTTTTAATATAACGAATATCCTAATCCTAATTTCCTAACGAATATTATAAATGCATCAAAACAGAGCAACGGATCGATGTGATTTTTTTGTTCTTATAACATATTTCAAAAAGCTAGTTAAAAATAAATCATTAAAGACAGTCTTCATCAATACTTTCTGTCAATAGTACACTTTTTGTTACTAACAACCTTACACTTATATCTTAGTAATAAAGTGCAATGAAATCTGAGCCTTTTTTCATGAATAGTCGTTCAAATATCAAACTGCTAAATATGATTATTGTATTTCTTACCAATATCACCTTATTATTACTGCGAAGTGATAAACTACACCCACCTGTAGTGAAATATGAATCTCTCTCATAAGTAATTCATATTGATAGATTACCTAATGTTGAATTTCTCACGAAAAATACAACATAAGCATAATAATATGCGTTTGCCTAATTATAAAAGGAAAGGAGAAAGAACTTTTACTGTTTTGAAAGACGGTAATAAGATGGATCTGATTTCACATAGTACAAAAAGGAAACCAGATTAAAATTTGTGGTTTAAAAATTTAATAGGCTGCTAATGAATGTAGAATGGTAGTGTACGTAATTCGATGTAAAGTGAATCACAAGAAGAAAAACAAAGGATTGTTTGACTCTTACTGGAAGATAGAAAATAGGAGCCCGCTCCGATTGCAAATAATAAAATTAAAACTGCTGAACCGATATAGCATGGGTAAATGTATAGATAGACAGTCTACGTCTGCGCTATTCACTTTGAAACTAACATAGTCATTAGTTCAAATAAAACGTTGTTGCTAAGGGAACAAAAGATTTTTGTATGAGGGTATTTATATCTGACTGAATTAATGTGAAGTTGACGAAATTCTAACGGACGTATTCGAGAGCAGAAATATTGGCAAGAAATGGTAATGTTTATAAAATAATATTACAGTACGATCTAGTGTTCTATGAGTTTTGTCTTCATCTCAATAGTCAAATCTCAGAACAGATAAGATGATTGATTAATTAAATGATGCTGGCGACAGTTGTGAGTGTAATTTAAAATGCTGACTTAAAATGCGTCATCAATATCATATCCTATTAGGCTATTGCTATTAGATGGTAGACTATAGATATAACTAATATAGTTTCTGTTTTACACTCAGAATCTAATTTAAACAAGTTCCTGGTCGTGTGAACGACTTGAAGTATAAAAGACCGTTTGAAGGGCGACTCCTATATTTGCCAACCCGTCTGTATTACAATAAAATCAAAGGGAGCAACGATCAGCGGCGGGGAATGCACTCCCTGCCGTTTTAAATAGAATCCTGATTTATTTTTCATTTTATAAAGATGTATTTTTGCTGTTGCCATGCGAGTTTTCTACCTGAGTTTTGACTTTACACGAATATAGACAAAATGTAAGCCCTTATAAGAAATAGTTTAAAAACATAATGTGTTATAATTGAAATAGCATAGACAACCTTTATTGGTGATAATATCTTATCAAGATTGGGCCGGATTGGTACTAAGCATTGAGGTGAAAAAGTATGTATGTATTTACAAAAAGTATTTGTAAATTATAGTGGAAATTGGGATGTTATGTCTAATATTGGACATAACCTTAGTAAAAGACTATAAGCCATTAAATTAAATTTGCGTCCTGTTTAATTGTTGGAGGCTAAACTGAGTATCGTATGGAATTTGAAGAGTGTGACTGAAATAGATGTGTACAAAAATTTGCACTATGCTAATTTATATTGGCACCGTCGCGGCGAGTAGCAGTATTACCCGAAAACATTATTTTGGTAGAATATTTGTTAAATTTTGTTGTCAGTCAGTCAATTCTAAAAATACATCAATGGATAAAATTAGATTAAGTGTCAAGTAATACATTACACATTGGTTTCTAGTTCTATTTATACTGCTAGTGGGTACTGCTACTACACTTTGAGCTATTTTCTAGTAAATCTAAGTTTTAAGTATTGCGGTATTTTAGGTTTTAAGCATAGTTCATTATACCTCAATGGTTTTAAGTCGGTTTAAGTCACAGATAATTATCACCGTAATGTAATAATTAAAAAAATCTACTATTTTAGGTAAATAGATGAACCACAAATAATCACAAGTATGTATGAGTGCCTATGTACGTAATACCTGTACAATTGTACATGTAGGTAGGTAAACACTATGCCAACAAACACAATAGTAGTGATATAAAAATAAACTGGGCGCCGGTCTGGCGTTAACCGTTAAGTTTGAATCATCAACTCGAACACCAGTCCATATGATATCACAATATGATACCCATGAGTTATCATTCATTACTAATGTTGGAAACACAACTCTTGAATGAAGTATTAATAAAGACATGTATGTTTATAAAAAAACTAAAATACACGCATTTATCAGTAACGCACACTTGCGCAAACCAAATGAGCCTAAACTTGGGTTACATCGTTTCGTTACAGAGTTACTGTGGCCACCTTCCGGCTCCATAATCTAGGAACAGAGTACATGTGAAGACAAATCAAACGAGCCTAAACTCGATGGGGTTACGTCATCTCGTTACAGAGTTCCACCATCCACCTCCGCACCATCAGATTGATGGTACCAAATTATTGTACCTATTGTCATCCGAATTACATACACTTGCAAAGTTTCAAATCGATAGGACAATTAGAAGTTGGTTAAATTCGACTTCCAATATTTGTTTTTTCCCCGCTGAATCGCGATGCTGATTCGTTGAGCGAGGAAGGAGCCAGCCCTCTTGTCACCAGAAGAGATGATCAGTCGAGGGGATACATCTTTAATAAAATTTTTGGCATTTGAACCCCACGGACCTAGAGTTTCTACACCAAACGGCACAAATTTGTAGTTTTCAATAATTGAACTATATTTGCGCCGTTTGTTAGACTCTGCGATTTCCGCCGCAGCTCCCGCTTTGATTGCTGTTTCCCTGAGATGAGACGGGGCTAATGTGTCCATTACATTACATTACATTACATAACATACATTAGTTAGTTACAGGTGAAATTACAGTGGATAACGTCACTGACCATATGACTGTTATTTTTTAAATATGTATCTATGTTGCAGTAATGTTTGTTGTATGGTTGTTTGTTGTCCAGAATAAAATAAAATAAAACATTAGTTAAAGTGTATAAAAATCATCAAGATTTTATTACAAGATCACTTTACATTTTAAACTCGAATTTTAGAAACAAAATCTAAAAATAACAGATGGATGTAATCTTTTTGAAAATATATTTCTGGATGGAAAAATAATCATGAATTGAGGTGTTTAGTTTCAAATCAATCAACATTCAATGAGCATTTATAAACTACAACTGGGCCAACTTGAGTTGAACAATCATCACCATCGATTTAATTTCTGCTTGAGTCTTAATTTCAATATTTTTATGTATCAATTAAAAAAATCGGTTGCTTGTAGATTTGTTGAATCAATACCAACCCAACGAAGAAGAACTCAAAAAGAAAGCATTCGAAAGTATTGCTATTTTACATTTAAATAAAACGCAGAATAACTTTTATTCAATAATTCATCTTGGTATAAGTGTTTCACACTTAAAAAAAGCTATATTTCAAAATATCATTGCATATATTCGCCAAATAGGTACCTACTTGGCGATAAAGTTTACATCTTCCATTTGCCTTGGTAGTTAATGGTTGACATACCATTGATTGTTGACTTTATTATGTATATTATGGTCACTATCGGTTTTTTGGTAAAACGGAAATCCTGCAGCGAACAATAGAAAGTAAACTTTGACATGATAAATCATTACATCAAGTAAAAACCCACACATCATTTTGAAAGTGAATGAACGAGACAAAAAATTGGACACGAGAAAGTGCGAACTAAATGAAGTGAGAGCGAAACTAACTTTGAAGAGGTTTGAAGTACGAAAATTTGGGTTACATACACACTAAAATATTATTTTGCTATTGCAACTGTTTACGAAAATATGAAGTTTAGAAAATTGCATTGTACTGTTATAGAGGTGTGTGTGTTCTCGTTTTATTGAAATGATATAATCCTTATATTAATATTATTTTAAAAAGCTGTGTGCTTAATTTCAGGATTCTTAATACAGGCAATGATTGCCACAAATATAAATTAGATTTTAGCAAAGTAAAACAAAATCAAACGATCCAACCATAGTATATAAAATTCCTTTTAAAATATACTGAATAAAACCCATCAGGATTTAGGCCAGCCTATGAATGATTCACCACATTCGCTTATCATGGAGGTGGCTAAGTCATGTCAATCTTTACTTTGAATACATTAGTAGTTACTAGGCCAAACCTTTTTGTAAACACGATTATCACACTGAATAAATTTCCATCGAATATCACAGACAAATAACCATAGGCTACGCTAGGCTACGATGTATTAAATTAGACATCTCCCAGAATAAGTGCGAGCTAGATTTTATTACATGAAAGCGACTGCAAGTTCTTTCACTATTGTCTTTAAAATAGTGAAACTTCACGAAATGTTAGTTAATTAGTTTGTATGTAGAAACACTACAAACGAAACAAGTAACCTAAGAGACCTAGATTTCAACACTGTGCTTGTAGTTTACGTAATATAATTACGCAATTTAGATGTCCTAGATGTTAAAGAACTAAATTAAGCTTATTTTAACCTACATCTTTCTATTATTTCGAATATTTCATTTGTGTCTTAGAATACTTTTACCATTATTATTATATTCGTAGGAAAATTACCATTTGTTTTTTTTTTCAATGTGTCTTGCTTGATTAATTTGGCAGTTACTTTACGTAGTCACTAGTCGACCTCATAATGTTTTCCTAAGAATATGAGAGAGACTGAATCACCATTACTACTTGTTCCGTATTTTGCAATGACTTAATCTTACGACACGCTTTGTTTGTTGTTGTGTTGTGCTGGCTAAAATAACATCTTGTAGATACGTACACAACATTATAAGTTAACATTGTATAAATTATCGCTTCCTTGAGTAGTAAACAAAAATTGATGCACGGATTTCTTTATCCATTCTTATTTTTGTTTTTTGGATCCCAAAATCTTATCCCAATTAACACTGCGGCCAAAGCCCTAGTTTACAGCTAGTTTAAAAAATAGGCATTTAATGCGGCGCCATATTGCCGGTTCATAAATGAGGTCACTGCCTCGCATCCTTGGTGTCGCAGTCTCATTTACAAGTTGCAAGACAAAAATGTGATACAACTGGATTGGGTCAGTTGTAATGTTTGATATACCATTGATACTTGTATGGAGAATAACCTAATAGAATGTCTCCCAATGACGACCTCCATTGACTGATCTTTGTACTCGAAACTAATTTCCACTCGTCGAGTAAATATTTTTGATACATTATCATTAGAGTCCAAAGTAGTATCATGTGTAATAATAAAATGTATATAACCATTATCACACTGAAGTTGTTTTACAATAATTTAATATTATCTGCAGGACAATTCATTCTTTCGGCGCGAATCCCATTCAGAACACCAACGAAAGCCATTTTGGTTTCCTAAAAACTATGTCACCAGGTCACTCGTAGAACACATTAATTAAATGTAGCCTGAAAGACCTGAATTTTATATTTTTACATTTTCGTACCACATTCACGCCTTTCTCTCATGACTTAAGGTGAGGAGAAAAGACGGCAACCAAAAGCGGAATGCCTCGATCCAAAGTAAAGTAGAAATACCGTCAGTAGGTAGTTGTGGTGTTATCAGGGCATGAAATGACAGTTGAAACAACAATTTATCATGCTACCTCTCTGTTTAAAGCACGCCATATTGCGTTGTCTGTTGCGACATACAATCACAAAGTTGTAATGGAGTAATTTTGCAACAAACAACAACGTTTAATTTTTTTGTCTTTCCTAACACATATTACTTTGTTCCTAATTGATAACCAAACCTATCAAAGTGACAATGGGAATTTGTCTTCATTTAAATATTTTGCTTGGCCTGCAGATACAAAAGTTCTAGTGAATTAATAATGAAGAAATCCAAACAAAATTTTATTTCTTTCTTTCTTTCAAACTGATTCCAAAACAAGCGAGATTTCAAACAATGCCAGTTCGTAATACACGACCACATCTACATCTCGTGTATAAATATTTAGACCAGGATCTAAATACACTTGTTATAAACGTCAAGGGTATCAACAATTACGTTCAAGGTGTAAAACTAACAATCCAATATGACATAACATTACAACGTACTAATTGGCTAAATTCCGATCATTGCGATTAATTCGTAGGTAATAGATAACCTAAAAATAGAGTTATATTTCCTAACATGATTAGCCAAATTAAATTAATGTAAGAACTAATATCATTATCTTTAGTTTGTGATCGTATACAATATATTTTATAGGTATAAATTGCAATAAAAGTCAATCCTTGAACTTTAGACAACTGTAGTCAATAATATGTAATGGCCTGACTGTATATTGTTGAATTATTTAATATCAATAATATTTTTATATTCAGTAGTGGAACGTGAAGTGCATGTTGAGAATTGTTGTGTATTTCTTTCGGCAAGTTTTTCTGCGTACCTATCACTCATGTTTCTTAGATAATGCAGTGATAACTTCTAATTTTGGGTTATGGTACATTCAAGATGATTCATAAAAAGTGAAAGGGTATTTGAATTTGACATCGCGTAACATTGGATGAATCACATTTAAATGATGCATACAAAGTGAAACAATAGAAACGCACCAAAGTGTTTTCAATACTTTGATGTTATTTTACAATTCTGCCGTTGCATGTAAGGTACAAATGTAGGAAACAGATTGAAAAACCAAGGGCCTAATTTCTTGGAACGACACACTATGAATATGGATGTCAAGTTCAACCTAAGGTATTGGGGGCGACGAGGCGCTCATTGCGTTAAACGTACATTAGTCACGAGCTCCGATCACGATACAAAAGGTCAAAACTCCTCGAATATGGCAAGGTTTCTGCGAAACATTTGATTACTTTTTGTACCGGGATTTTTTTACTGCTGCTAAAATTATTAACCTTCCAAGTTCCGTGAAGAATTCATATTAATTGTGATTAGAGTTAGAAGGTAAATTTCATATATCTTTGGAAAAACAGCAGGTAGATTTTCATTTATATGATCATCTGGTGGTACTAGTATGAACTATTTTAGTCAGTTATCAATTCGTCGATAATGTTCTCCCTTTGTACATTCAAGTTCTGAGAATGTACTCATAGATTAGTTGTCATTGCAGATTAGTTGCTGCTAATATCAAATACTTGAACTGTTGTTTGTATATTGATTTTACTAGGACTTCATGAAACACAACAGTAATAAGTTCCTCTCTGACTTAGCAACTCAAAATTACTATCATGGCTTTTGAAACATGTGGCGTGGTTATCAAAGTCCACATTTAGCATAAATAACTTCAAAGTCTCTTATAACCAAATAATTATATACATATTTGTATTGATTATTAAATAAAATTATATAATATCTGTGTTAAATTAAATCCACATCAGTCTTAATCAATGTCTATGTAATAAATGATTGCATCGGAAGGTTACCGCAAGGTATCATGAAATTATTAGCTATACTATAAACTATGCCAAGGCGAAAAAGACATACCTACTACATATACTTAAACAGCCTTGGTTATGTCCATAAATTTATCGATTTTCTTTGCTTCAACATACTTGTCCGGGTTTCAATTGAATACAACTTTGATATTTTCTAAGTTTTCTTATAAGATCAATTTACTAATTAGTAGTGAAACGAAACGCAACGCGCGCCAACGAATTATGCTTTTAAACATTAAAATAGACTTAAAAAAAGCTTAAAGAATTTAATATTTTATTAAAGAATTTGCGAAGGGGATGCCAAAGAAACATAAATTATAAGCATTAAACATAATTTAAAATGATTACTTAAATTAGTGATGTGACTATTTTTAAATAAATATAGTCGGTTAAAAATCGAATTGATAAAATAAATCGGACCTTGTTTACGTAAATAGCTCGTTTGTTAGTACTCAAAGCTGGTAAAATGGTGTAAGTAATAAATAATAATTTGCCTCCATTTTGTTTCTAGCGTCCGTCGGTAAGATAAAAATGTGTTTATGTAAACATAATAAGTATTTTAAACAAATAATATTACATAATTCCGTAATTAAATTCTCATTCCGACATCATTTCAAAGTTAAAAAAATATTAAATTATTATTCCAATCGATTATAATAGTTCTAAGAAATAATCGATTATTGAATAAAGCACTTTAAATTCGTGTAGTGTACAACTGTACTACACGGTAATATTTTTTTTCAATAAGTGTCACAAACCCGCTCATAATAATGAATAGAATACAGTTAATGGCTTAATTTTGTGTTCTAATCTGGCACTAACAATATGAATTACTTATATACCAAATTTTTATTATAAGCATTATTAGCGCCTTCGTAAGATAGTGGTTGGTATACCACTTATTATGGCAGGCCAAGGTAATAAAACAGAGGCAGTTCACGAGTATAAGTAAGTACGAATGAACAAAGAAATTGCGCATTTGCTAGATAGAAACTACGTTTTAAATTTTTGATTATAAATTAGGTAACTAACCCAAGGATTTTATTGTTTAATACAATTGTTATATATTTCGATATCAAATATTTACAGAAGGGCTCATATCTAGATTCGATAAGGTCCTATAGCTTCAAACATGCACAATTAAAATTAAGTAAAACGAATTACAATTAAAACAGTTATTTTTATATAATATAATATTATAAAGACCATACTTATTATGATACTCGAATTTTTATTGTTTCCGATATATTTATCTTTTTAGTTTAGACACAAACAACAAACACTTCAGTATTCATAACATTGTGCAATTTCTTACGAATGTAACCTATCTAAAGTATTATATTACATAGATATTTGACTGACTGATAAAGGTTTTTTTTTCTTCCTTATTCAATTAAATTGTTTTGCTGTTTGTTGTGTCTATTGATTATCTAATCAATAGATTATTTTTATAATCGTTGTATACATTAAAATTAATCACTTTATAATAACATCTTTAAAACTGTTTTAGTAAGTAGATAACTATTTCAAGAATTCGTGAGAACTAAATTTAACTAGATTGTCAAGATTGCGATGAATAATTAATTGTTGATTTATGTAATCTAAAGACCCATATTAACTTTATAAAAATAAAAAAGCCCCAGAAATAATCTCTAGATAAAAAAAAATAATAAAATTTCCAGTGACACAAACTGGAGTTTTTTACAGTTGTTTTCTGTTAATCAGAGTATTCTACTCGTGTGTAACGTGTAACCCATAAAAGGGTACATTAGTGCTTCAGCACGCTTGTACTGTATGACAGGGCACGTGATCAAGGCGTGTTCCTCGTCTCCTAATAAAACACAATGACCAGTCTGATTACAGCAAAACTAATTTCAATACCAGGAAACCATGCATATAAACAATTTATAATATTATTATTAGTTGAAGTTTTAAATAATTAAAGCAAATAGTTTTTACAATCACAAAGTCACATGAAATTTGTAATGTTTTTTTAACCTGTAGACATTTATTTCTTATGAACTTTTAAACTAATTCTGCTGAAATAAAAATAATTGACACTAAACAAATCCACACTTTGAATGAACTAACCGTTAGCCATAGTTTTGGAAAATCACCAATCATTTTCCTGTTATCAAGATCCTCTTGTTTGATAGCTTTATCATCATCGTTGACTAAATGAGAATGACTTATGTCCTTACCATGGACGTTAGTAGGTATTATTTATTATTCTTATGCCCTGGGACCGATAACATGGACCTCGGAAGCCGTAATGGTATAAACTTTCAAGCATGTTTTATACAGGGAAAAGCAGAAGGATCCTTCATCATGCAATTCAAGTCTATTTTCTTGGCCACTTTAATGGCATCATTAACTTTATTTCAAACTATATACATTATACATACTATGTGGATGTTCTTTCATTCCGATATGATTCAGTATCACTTCTATATAATATTTTTTCTAGTGATCATTACATCACAAATCTATTCATTTATAATATAGAAGATAGGTTAATTGATCATTGATCGTACTTATCTTCACAGTAATCATAAATCCGTCTAACATTATGAAGATACGATAAAGTTCATATTTCATGATAACACCAATATATTATCTACAGAAGTCATATAGAGATGATTATTGTATTGGTTATCCAAAGTTCAAGTATAGTATATTACTGCAACGAATGTGTTCCATTTTAAACTATTGGAATAAACATTTGTAATTGTAGACTCTGTAAAGACGTTTTTGAAAATAATATCACCTAAATTAATAGCAATGTCTGGGCTGGCTTATTCCTCGCACAAAAAAATCGGTATTACTATACCAGCAAGGGAACGCAGCCAGCCTTAGAGATTTATTATTATTTTTTTATATTTATTAGCTATAGTTTTTTTTATATTAACGAATAAATCATTGTAAGTAAACTGCATTTATAGCGCAATAGTTGTAGCATTTTATTTTATTTTATTTATTTAGTTGTAGCATTATTTGAAACCGTAATATGAAGTGAAGTAACTCTCACTCAAGTCAAAATTCTAAGCACCAATTTTCTGTATCAGCAATCTCAGCCTTTGTATGGCAGTATTGCCGGCGTCGTAACTTTTTTAATTTTAAAATATAATAGTAAATAAGTAAGGACTTCTGTTTAAGAAGTTACAGTTATAGTCCGATTAGGTGCAGCAGACTTGCCACTTATTCTCCAAATAAATGCCCAAAATTCTCAACTCGTTAAATACTAGAAAATATAATATCGTTATGTTGCTTTCAATGTATCTGGCAACTCTACAAAGTTTAAAGATGAGGATATTCGGAAAAAAGTATGAACCTAGAAGAAACAAAGATCCCGGTTCGAATAGTTTAAATTTTTAAATACATATTATTTCAGGACACATTCTGAAAACAAGTTTGCAACAATAGAACCAAGACATATTAACACAATTCTACACAAGGCGCCTACTTTAAAGCTGATTCCACGAAGTAATCGAGTAATTTGGTATACAAATGTACCATGACATGCCTGAGATCTAGGCCATAGACTTAGAAATTTCAACGGCTAGAAACTAAAGTGGGTTGATGTATCCTTCAGATAGCGGTGACTTTATCAAAATGCGTTCATTTTGTTGGCACAAGGCGTTGGTGATTTACTAAGAAGTACTTGTATAAGCTATATTTTATTTTGTATAGTGTATGTTAGCGTCTAAAATAAATTTTGCCTGCTTATTTGGACATGTCAGGGAATGAGTTTTATATAAGCTCCTTGATGTCAGGTGACTTCAATAACAAGTCGATATATGACTTTGCTAATGACAGCTTATAAATGATCTTTATTGATATTGAGTCAGTTTTGTTTCAAGTTATTAGTTAAATTTATGATTAAACTGTATATAGGTTAAACGGTTGGGAGTTTTGATTGGATTTTTAGGGTTCCGTACCCAAAAGGGTAAAAACGGAAACTCTATTACTAAGACTCCGCTGTCCGTCCGTCCGTCTGTCTGTCTGTCCGTCCGTGTATCTCATGAACCGTGATAGTTAGACAGTTGAAATTTTCACAGATGATGTACATATTTCTGTTGCCGCTATAACAACAAATACTAAAAAACAGAATAAAATAAATATTTAAGGGGGCTCCCATACAAAAAACGCGTTTTTTTGCCGTTTTTATAGATAATGGTACGGAAGCCTTCGTGCGCAAGTCCGACTCGCACTTGGCCGGTTTTTTAGTTATAAGGCGAGATTATTGTTACTCATCGATGACTTGAACACCCTAAGTTTGCTTACAAATTGGTGCACTGCTTTATTTTATAAATTAACAATACCGCTCTCTCGCTCACTATACCTATTGTGGTGAACTATGACCGATATACATACAGAATATCCAAAGTTTCCTGCTTGATTTTAGAGGTAAACATTCCTTGTATGTAACTAATAAGCAATTTTATTTCAGCAATTATATAATTTGTGACAAATATGGCCAGTCAACGACAAAAATGGTAGATGATATCATGAAGAATTGATTACAAAAAATACATGTATTTTATGAGACGTATAATTGTAATAAGATTGTCTTTAAAAAATGTACTCAGTAGTTTGCCAACCTTCGCTCTTATGGGAAAAACTAAAAGTAACCAACCATTATCATCATATCTTAACAATTACAAATCTGTCATTGAAAGATAGCAGCTGTTTATCAAATTTAGTTATCTTCATTCAAAGAATTTTAGGGGAATTCCATTCATTTCGTAATTTAACAAAAATATTGTTAGAAAAACAAAACATTTACAAAGCACCTAAAGGTTCAAAAACACAAACACCTTGTAATATTATCACTAGAATTTGCCTGCGAAATCACATGGTTAGATTTCAATGTAACTATATGTGTGTTGCACCAGGATTAACAATTAAACAAGGCTCCTACTCATCAAAATAATTTTAAAAATAACCGACAGACAAGAATATATATTCATTTCCCTATCATACACATTAAATATAGAGTGCGCACTTGAGCGAACATTAACCTCTGTAATTTAGTGTATTTGAATACAATAAGGACATTTCCTCGAATCGCATTCGTTGCCCTGAATGTCAAGATAAAAAAAACTATTCATATAACTAGTGGTATTTACAAAAGAATGAGTATATAATCTACTTTACATTTTTATTCAATTCGTCAAACAAAGTATTTATTTGGAGTAGATACAAAAGTTGTTGTCGAAAAGTTTTACAATTAGGAACAACTGAAAGTCACTATTGTTTTTTTTTCTGAAAATGATTTACTTTTAGGGTCTGTTCATGTATAGTAATTTTATACTCTTGTAATGTTACTTTTTTTTCGTCAGTGGCCGAATGGTTAAGTCGTCTGGTATTAACTAGACCACGGGTTCTATCCCGGATCCCGACCATGTACCAATGGGTTTTTTATAATTAAAAACTTATGTACAAAATCCGACAAACCACACTTAGAGGATTTTCCATCGTTAGGTATAGCCTTACAATTACCATCGGCTAAAAGAGGGACATTTGGTCTTCCATTGGGTACCCTAGGACCGTAACACGGTTTCGGGAACTGTAGGGCGAAAATAGAAAAACTTATTTTTTGTAATTTAGAATTTCAGTCAGTCAGTTTTCCTGGATGAAAATCAAAATTATATTGTAACTAAAACCCGTTTAACCTTTACGGCATATCCTAGTTGCAAATTATTTTCAAAAATAAATATTTTTTATTCATATTAGTTCATTATTTCACGTTATTATTCTTTTTAGTATAGCTGTAGAAGATTTTATCATTTGCGGTTATATAAAAACTTAGTTGTATACCAGGTACCAGGTGTATAACCGGGCACTGAACCTAAGCCGACAAGGTAAACACCCTCGCGTGGTGAATGTTCTTGATTCTTAGGAATATCTCTGAGTGCATTTTTCATGTCCTGCTTTATAGGTTGCGTGCCAGAAATGAGGTCGTTAATATTGATGCCGAGGGATGATTTGTCATCTTGTTTTCTTTCTTTTATACACAATTTGTTGCATTATTAAATTAAAGACTTCAAAATATTATTATGAATGATATGAATGATAATCGATTTAACAAAAGTTAAAAATAGCCTTTATAGATGTTTAATTTATTATTTAACAATATTTAGGTGTAGCACATTTACCAAGATCGTTAAAGTTATAAAAAATCTATTAAATTAAACCAAAATAGATTAATTCGATATTTTTTCGTTAAAAACCATTAATGTTCTGTTTGTCAATTACAAAGTTAATAAATGAGTTTATTGATAGGTAATTCAACGAACGTACTACGACAATTGATTTTGATGACAAAACATCTCAAAACCAGAGAAATAGCCTCAAAAAATCGGCTGAATGAGGAACAATACGATAACCAGGCTCCTAGATGCATCTATGACTGAATGAAAAATATTCAACTCTAGGTTAGGAATCAAACGAAAGATTCGAAAGCTTCAAAACTTGACAAAATATCTAAATAAATATCGATAAGTTATACTACTATGACGTTATATTATAATATATGAAGTTATATTATTTCGTTCACGCATATAGTGTGTATATTTCGACGCGTTTGCCGTATGTTCACCATACGACGGGTGCGGCGCGCGACGAAACCGTTGAACATTGTAAAAAAATTCAAGGGCGTTAGTCAGAGACCCCTAGATTCTTGACCCCGTCGACCGCCATCAAACGTGATAACTTGGAATATTTATCTACTAAAATTTTTATAATAGTTTTTGTGTAACAATCGTGTATCCACCAGTAAATGGATTGCTTTTTGTAATAAAAAGCCGACATCCTGCTAATTTTCCTTATATCTCATAGACTTTTTTTTTTCACGGGTTGCCTTTCAGCTCCCGAAACCGTGTTATGGTTCCAGGGTACCCAGCGGAAGACCAAGTCTCCCTCGTTTACCCGATGGTATTTGTGAGACTATACCTCGTGGCTAGATCTGTTGAGGTATATTTAGATGAAAAAGTGTGGTAAGTTTTTTAATTAAAAAATAGTACATGGCCAGGATCCAGGATCGAACCCGTGGTTTGCCTAGTTAATACCAAATCTCATAGACATTTAAAGAAATATTTATGTTTCTTTATTAGAACATTCCTAAACATATATAATACAAAATACTACTAAAGAACGCACGCAACGCATCTGTCACGTTTTCATGGTTGTAAGGGCATTGGATACAATACAACAAGATACAACGAATAAAATTTTACATATAAAAATAAGAGCTTCGTACTTTTTATTCATCACGATTGTCTTACGACTTCCCGGAAACCGTGTCCCCGATTATAAGTTGTAAATTGCAAGAAACACTGTCGACGGAAGTTTTATTTCACTTTTTAATTCTTAAGTGTTTTATATTTTTATTTCAAAGATAAAGCCATTTTAAGAAACTAATTTCAATCTTTTTGTGTTCTATGCAATAGTTTTTTTTATTATTTTACCGCTAGACGAGAAAGTGACTCATCAGTTAGGTATAGTAGCGTTTCTATCCCGTGGTACTACTAAGTAGTTCTATGGCCCTCAACGTGCCCCACCCACTGTACCTACTACTTAATGAGTTGAGAAATGGGGCACTTTATCGTCTGTCGACAAAACTCTTCAAAAAAAATTAATAAAAATATTGTACCGATGTAACGAAAAAACTGATTTGGTTGCATATGCGTATGTACTTTTTCTTATGAAAACATAATTTTAAATCTAATAACAATGAAAAGTATTTTTTTACTTCATAACAAAAAGTGCATTAGATAAAAACCAAGATTGTTTTGTAAGCCTTTGTTGTGTTTAATAACAAAGGTAATTTAACAACAAATAATTGAATAATTAATTATCATAATCCGACAACGTAATTTCATTTAGAAGGAAGTGTCGATATATCCATTAGACATTACGTCAATTAATTGATTTTACATTCATGTTTATTTGTGAAATTAGGTATTATCAGTTATGAAGACACTATCTCTACAGATAAAATTGTATGAGATTACAAAAAGATGGTTTTTCGTATTTCATGTTTAGATTAATATTTGAAAAAAATATTATCCAGTCTTTGATTAAAATTATTGGGTCATCATTTAAAAATACATAGTACCTAAATTTTTAGACAAAGTTTTGCTTAACAACTTGTTTGTTAATTTTAAATTTAAATAGCTTTTTGCCCTGGCGTCCATACTAAGTTTCACATCCATCATACCCCCCTTAGGAGGTGGATTTAAAAAGAAATAGCCTGTGTTATTTCTTAGGATTCAAGTTTTCTCCATATCATTATTCATCAAAATCGGTTAAGTGATTTAGCCAGACAGAGAGTTACTTTCGCTTTTATGATATTAGTATGGAAATGCTCTAGGAGCTCAAAATATACTCTAGAGCTGTGGAGCGCCATTATAAGCGAAGTCAGTGCTAATCGGTAGTCTAAAATATGATCATAACTTAAACAGTATATAATAAGAACATTATTAAGCGTTTACACGTTGACTAACTCTATGAGTAAGTTATCTATTTATGGGTTTCTTAAAATACTGTTAATGATGATGAGATTTTTATTACGTAGATAATATTAAAATCAATTTCAACGCATACATTTTAATTCTTAAATAAGAAGCTAATGAAGAAAATAAGAGTAGTGATACTCTTAAGGGAGAAAGACATAAAGGTATGTACGTACTTAACGTAGTGAAGATAGCATGAATGTTATCATTGCCGAATTTAGGACTCATTTGGTAAGTACTTAGTAACAATTAACATTTGATAAATAAACAAATAAAACATTTAATCACTATAGGTATTAAGGAATTCCAAAGCAAAACAAAAAAAAAACACAGACAATTATGATTGATCAGTTTATTACATTTCTAAAGGAATTAATGAAATCCTTATAATTTATGAAGTACTTATAATATTGTTTACCTTTCTTTCACAAAGAGTGACCTTACTGCAAGATAATCCAATCAATCAATCAATGATCAAAAAGTGTACTATACTAATAGTAAATATAACTAATAGTGTTAATGGTATTACTGCTGCACAAAATCTTATCAACTATTGTGATAATTAAAAAGTTATAATAATTATTAAGAACGACATTAATAGTTGTAAACAATTATATAAATCTACAGCGTTCTCCTTCAGAATGTTTACCTCTTATTAAACTAACTCAGTTTGTTTACTATTTGGCGCCGAGATTTGAGGACATCGTTGAATTACTGCCAACTGCATATTTTGCCAAATGAAATAATAACTGCCCAGACGACTATACCTATATTTTATGCTCGCATTACGCTAAAAGTCTAAAGTCTTGAACTAAATTAAACTGTGTAATGATTGAGACTAAACACATGAAATATATTTGGCTGCTATGGTGAACTATCAATAAATGTATGTGATGCAGAGACTCTAAAAATATAGTAACCATTCTTTAAATTTCACCTGGAATTAAATCAATCAAAGTTTATAGAAGTAACTTCCAAAAGTGAAATACTTGCTAAAGACATAATAAAAACTTCACCTACTGTTACTTATAAGTTTTGAAGTTCTGATTTGATCTATCTGGACGAAATTTAGTATTATAGAAGATATTCTTGATTAGAAGCTAAATAAAATCTACTTCAAAGTTATTTATTCAATAAATCAACAATATTGTCTAATTGAGCTTTAAAACAAACGAACCGCATACTTGAAACCCCTCGTATATTATTTTTATTGCATAATGTATCTGATCTTAGTATGCAACAATTATAGATTATGCGCTAAATCTTACGTCAATTGACGTCATGTAACTCTTATGAAAAATGGGTCGAAGAAACACTTTCACCAATCTACGTCAAACGTATGGGAACACTCATTTTTGTGGGTCAAAAGTAAACATTAGAGCTTGCAAATATTTCAGAGGCCTTATGGTGTAACATATTTAGGTCACCTCGATTCTGAAATGTAATGGAAATTTAATTGGATAAACACTTGTTTTATGTTGATTTATAGGATGATCACTGCTACAATGCCGCCTACAGTAACACAAGTTATAATTATTTGTTAAAGTACAGGAAAATTAAAGACACGTATAGGAAAGAACCGATAAATAAAACTATCTATAATAATTTAATATAACAATAAATAACTTTCGCGTAAAGTACCTATTATAGAGTATAATAATTATGCTTATGTTTACAAAGCAACAATATGGTAATCCAACCTTAATTTTACATCATACTGATAGTAAACTGTGCTAAAGATAGACGAGCTAAAAATAATGTTATGGCCATAGAATAACGATACACTTGACTGCACTATAAAAAGTCCATTGATATCGACACGATTCCGTTTTGGCGAACGATGTGCGAATATATTTTGTAGTAAAAATAATGTCCTAGATTCGTTTTATGTGGAAGATAAAATTTTAGGAAAACAACCTATTATATGTCGATCTCTTAGTAAACCGCATCGTTACTGAGAATTTTATTACTTTTAAACTATCCTACTTTAAATTTTGAATTAAAATATGACTTTGGTGTTCGTTTAAAGACTGAAATCTTTTTCGAACTTCATTTATAAAATACATTTCTTCAATAGGACAGGCTTTGAATGAAAATTCACAGAAAGTGTGGGTCAATTTCAATTTACTGTTAGTCGATTTGTTGAATTATTTGCATTGTTGTCTGTGACGCTGTTAGCATTGCAAATGGGCATATAAATCTATACCTTTTCCGGAGAATAGGAACTTGTTATATACAAGGATTATACACAAAACGGAAACGAGCACACAAACAACTTCCTGGTTATCACTTCCTGTCTACGTCGTAAATTGATAGTTCCGATTTTAGATATTATAGGTATCTTCCATTTAGTGATACTACTGAAAGATAAAATTTTTAATTTAATTTGATTTGGACTCATGATTTGAAACACCTATGCGTACATTTTCAAGTTCCTCGTGTTTCAGTTTGCTTCGTATAAGCATAAGATCAATCAAATGATTATTCACATCTGAAATCACATCAATCATTATGATGATTTCGATTTCAATTTAAATGTGGATGTCATGTATTTTCCTCGTCTAGTTTAAAAATTTCTAAAGTTTCTGTGAAAATTACAAATCTCACATGAACATACTTTTGGCAGCTCAATTGAAAACTCGTGTTCTCGAAAGGTGTTTTGATTGTTTGCCAATATTAGTGCTATTGACAAATAAACTCTAATGCAATTCAGAATTTTCTATTCCCTGCAAAATTGATTTCAATCATTTCTGGATGAGATTTTAGCAGCACCATTATCAATCGTATCCGATACAAAGGAAGTTTACAAAGTTTACATCCCCAATGACAATAATATTTGAATAAATATTTACTCAAATTGTATCTATGCTAATGCCTGTCAATAAACCATATAAGATGAGTCGCTAAGTGGATTATAAAACTTTATCGTAGAAGTAAATATAAAGCAATAATTTTTGTCACCAAGTCTCCACCGACGACCTCCAAATGATATCGTTCGCAATAGGTTGGCAACAAAAGTACGATAATATTAAACACGCTATTGATTCAATTGGCGAATTACACGTACTAGCACCATGAACAGAAAACATATTATTTCGAAGAAAATGTTAAATCTTCGTTAGTTTTGTATTCAATAAATTAATTTTCAACAAAGTCATTACAGCTGCATTTTTTTAAATTACATTTAACTTCACCGTCCCCTGCAACTGATGATACGCGAAATGATGTGAAATCAGTAAAAATAATTGGAATTGGACTCTAGTGGTATAATTCTAAAAAGCTTGAAGTTTATTTAGATCCTATTAACATAGCGACTTATATGTAGGTACATATTTTTTTCTATATCGCCTGCTTTCCTAGTTTGCATCAGCCATCACCAGCTATATGTGTGTCGGTATATCATATGTTATAAACTTTTATTATAGTAATTGGTTTCTTTAAAATTAGGAGATCAGACTTATATTTATGAATTCCAAGAAAGAAAGACATATTATTTATAGTGACGTAAATAGGACGATCATGCCACGGTCTCTGACGACGTATGTATATAAAAATAAACTGTTTTACTATTTACGTTCAATGGTTAATAAACGTTTAGACTAGATAATTATCTTTTTAACATTACATAATTTTATTAATCTCATAGCTGCTGTAACATCAAAGAGTTGACTAATGATTTTAATGTTTGTAACACATTTGTAACGAATCTATGAGTTCAGGAAAATGAATTATAATAGTAACTGCACGCACAGCACGTATGCTTTAATTTCACTAAGACCTATTTCTAAATAAGTATTAAAATATTTATGTACTTCAGTTCACTGGAAAAAGCACAAATGTTGTTTTCAAACGAGATGAGGAAGGAAAACGGAGCAACATTCTCATAGAAATTAAGTCAAGACTGCTAATGCTTGTCATTTAGCGTATTTACTAGGACATGCGCTTGAGCATTTTCACACGCAAACCCTTCATAACAACTCCCATGATTGATGTTATTGTTACAGACACTAATTAAAAGGACAATGTACATTGGACAGTCATAAGTGGTTTAGAACCATAATGGTTATGAACAAACTATATTTTACAAATATGTGTATAAAAACCGTAATGCTGGGAATTTTAAATACAATCATAGTAATTAATGTTGCAAATTAATGTATATAGCATACAGGCGCGGTAATGATGATATTATGTATGTATATAATTATTATATCAGCAGAGACAATCGAATGTTACGATCCTGACATACCTCTCTTATATGTGCTTTTATATTTAGTATACCATTTGTGATTGTGTGCACTTTTAATATTGCCTTTAGTCCATATTTTTTTATATACACCACTATTAAAAGTACATCTAGCACTCTCTCCCAGCATTTGTTTTTGGTTCTGCCATATAAACCTTTTTAGTCAATCTTTCATCCTTCTTTCTTTCAATGTGTCGAAACCAGCGTAAACTAACTCTTCTTCATTTTAGTCGCTATACTTAGCTAATTCAGACCAAAAAGCTATGTATAAGTCCATTTTTTAAACGTTTCTACTGTCATTATTTTTTATTTAGTCGTAAAGCACACTTGCTCAGTATTTATTATACTTTTTTAAGTGACGAGAAATGTAAAACTAACAGTGAACGAAATTATTTTAGTTTTTATAATTATAACTCGCATATCGGTACTAGCGGTAAAGTAGGTATGTATCAGTCTATTTGTAAATTATTCTACATAAAATATATTGAAAAATTATAATCAGATGAATTCTGTGAAATCACTTTTGTTGTACCCATATTTTAGAACTATTAAGTGTACCTACTATTATTAAACATTCACCTGAAATATCTTGGAACAACCTTGATAAGAACGCAAATATATCTTATTTAAAACTTTCGCTTATTTACAATTTGCAAGACGGGCATCAAACCTTGGAATTGGTACAAATATTTTTGTAATGGCTTTTACTTGTATTATTTATTTAACCTTACAGGTTTTGCTATATTTGCTTTGGCTACGACCGTACCGCGCAAAATATTGGAATTGAAAATTATCAAAATAATACCTACTATTTTTAATACAATTGAAAATAAATATTAGGTAGCTCTTGATTTAGTCGTTTTAGACCAAAATAATACAGACACCTAGAAATTACAGATTCAATCTGCGTTAAATAATATTTTAGCTCTTTGTAACGCCATGTTGGTAGTTTTTTCTGTATTTTTTAAATAAAATGAGATGAAGGTTGTTTTATAGATATTACGAAATACAGCAAGTAGCTTCATTTAGATTTCTCTTAGCCTGCAATATAGTTTCACCTAGTATTGATCAGTATTATAGAAGTTCCGCAAACTCTAGTCTAACTGGTTCTAGACGGATGTGGCAGCTCAGAAGTTATTCTTAGGTTTAATTTACCTTCACAGTAACTAGCAAAACTGGTCCTTAGTTATTTTATGATCATTTTGACATTTCAATTAAAAGACTTTCGTTTTCTTTGAAAAGTGGAGTCATATCTCACTTTCGAATTATTCAAGCTTGTACTTAGAGATAACTTTGCTCTAGAAGCTGATGTTCCCGGGTTCAAAGACCAAGTGAAACAAAATATTTGTATGCAAAGTTCATTTATGTATTACCATTGCCTTTTACGATAATGCAAAAACAATTTCATCAGCATTAGTGATTTCGATAAAAGTATAATAAAACTAAATATATCAATGAATTATGGGTACATCATATAATTTGATATGATCCATATATGAGTCATAATCACCAGAGGTGACAAGGGAAAACAAATAATTTATTACGAAACTGTACTTTTTAGCGACGAGGAAGTCCTAATTTTATCCTTAAGACCTAAGTAGGTATAATAAAATTACTTTTAATTCCTAAAAACTTTTTTTTTTCCTAAAATATGTGCTGAAAATTTAATATGCTAAGAAGTAATTGATATTCAATAAACTTGTCATTTTGGGAAAGTTGTAATTTTAGACTTGAGGACTTTTAAATATATATCTATATGTTGGTATGTTTATACTACTAAAACGACATTAACATTCATATAAAAATATTATAATATACCAAACTAAATATCTTTTTCCCAGAAATATATCGCGCTTTTTTCAGCGGATCTCATGTGAGGTTTGCGAGATCGAAATATCGCCAGACTGTCTGCGACTGTCGCAAATTTAGCAGATCGTCACCACGGTAATATATTACTTCTGTCTAAATCGTTTTTCCAGTTTCCCTGGAATCAGCCAGATTATAACGGTCGACACAAAAAAGACAACTACATTGAGTAGAGAGAGAGAGAGTAGGGTTCCTTAGTCTGTGCTCCATCCCAAGATGTTGTAATTTGCAATACTGTTTAATTTTTTATTTCAGAAAGTGTATTTGTCTTAGCGCCCATTATAATTTTCATTAAAAGTGGAAATACTTATTCCAGATTTTTTGTAGTTTTATTTAAAAAGTTACGGGAAGGGGCAATTTGCAACTTTGAAATTGACTTTGAACCTTTATATATATTATATCGTAAACAAGCAGATTTTGTGTAAATTCACAAAAGAATCATATTAAATTAGAATATTTTGAGAGACTGGGACGGACCGAACGATCTTACAGGGGTTCTTTGTTCTTTCTTTATCCCGAAACTGTGTTATGGTTCCAGGGTACCCACTGGGTACTACCCAGCGGTAGACCAAGTTCCTTGTTTTACTACGAAACCCGAAAAAGAAGTCAAAAGTTAATTCCATATTTTCTCTAAGAATAATTATTGCTTAAATCGACTTCTCATGTACCTACATGAATTCGCTCGCTAAATGTGGACATTGTCATCAGTATATATGGTCACGACCCAAGGTTACATACGTGGTGATGAAATATTAAATAAATATAGTTAGAAATATGACGGTTTATTCATGCGAAAACAACTGACCAAATGAGAAACACACAGACTGCGTGTCTGCGATCAAGAGTGTTTATTTTCAGAACAAACCAATATGTTTATCAAATATATTTTTGATTTACGATCGAATAAACCTTGTACTAGTCTGGATTGTAGACGAAGTGGTAATAGTCTGAAGTATTGCACGAGTTGCGACATCTATCAACGTCGGATTAAAGTTGAAACGCAAGACGCAAGTTAATTATTATAATAATTTTAATAACATATAGTTTAAAAATGACCTAGATATTAACATATGAATTGGCACATACATAATTAGAAACAGACTGTTTAATTAATATGAATTAGTTACGAAATAAATTTTCAAAATCTATCCATTCAATTAATATCTAATATGAAAAAAATGTCAATTTCCCATTAATAATAATAATACTGATTGCACAGCAAAATACTTATCACAAAATATTATTATCGTATGGCACACTACCCCTAGGTGAAAGGTCGTACGGGATCTGCCCAGGGTGGGTTTATGTGCGGTTATAAAAAACCCTAACCTGCCAACACGTCGTACTTTCAATAATTTATTTGATGTAAAAATTATTAATTGATGTGCAACAGTCAATTCTGAAATTTATTGTAATTATTAGATTTATAGATGTAACATAACATATAGAAACTCTAGGTCCGTGGGCTTTAAATTCCAAAAAGTTTATTAAAGATCTGACTGATCATCTCCTCTGGTGACAGGGCTGGCTCTTTCCTCTCTCAACGAAATGCATCAAGTATATTTAGTTATTTTTAATGTTTAGATTTGAATTTAAAGATTTTTTAATTGTTGTGTGTAAAAAATTATAGATTATATATCTTTAAGAAATAAGAATATGTTCCACATTCGGCCGATGTCATTTCCGATCCTTTTGTTATCATTTTAAAAATATTTCACCGATTAATATTGGTGGAACCGCCATATTGAAAAAAAGAAGAAGAAGAAGATTTTAAAAATAATTAAAAAATTAATGATGGATATTTGTCGTCACAAACAAATATTGCTAAAATGTGCGTATAATCTACAAAGGCTTATTTACTTATTTCACTTTATCCACAAACCACAAGCCGCGAGCCACCAGGTCGACGCTCCAATAAAACATGAAGTTTAATTTTGTCGAGTGTTTACATGTGAAGACATATTCACTATCTTGGAAGTGTATATCCGCAGAAATATTTAATGTACAATTTTATTACCTAACTTAAGTTGAGTGCTTCAGCACTTAGGATTTTTAATTGTTTAATTTTGAATCCCAGGCCAAACGACCTGAAACCTACGAATCGATCTATAAATAAAATTTTAGTGTCGTAGTTAAAATTTAGCGAAATTTATTGTAGATAATTTTATTATACACAATTTTTTGGATTGGACAGCTTACTATATGAAAACGCGCTGGGGCTTACTTTATTTAATAATTTTAATTTAATTTAATTTTTGTAATAAATTTTTTAGATATTGGTTTGGCGGTATATCTGCAAAGCAGTAGTGATTTGAAATACACAAATTTTCGCTATATGACATGACCCTTCGCCTTAACCAACTTGATTCACTCAGCTCCTAAAGATTATCGGTCCATGTTTATTACTCGTAAACCTTTTCCGGTGAATTAACCTATATAATAGTGAAATCCGTTCAGTAGTTTAGTTAAAAAGACACAGACAGACAGACAGACGCAGCGGGCGACTTTATTTTTAACCAACTTAAAAAAAGGAGGAGGTCTCAATTCGGTTGCATTTTTTTAAATGTTTGTTACATTAGAACTCAGTCATTTATAAACCGATTTGGAAAATTCTTATAATTTGTTTTATTAAAAATTGGTTCAGTAGTTTTTCAGGAATTTTGAAAAAACTGATATTCAAGGCAATTTTTGTCATAACTCGATGAAATTGTATGCCATGCCGATCTCTTTTTTTTTTGTAAATATATTATTGATGTTCTTAACAGAAAAATCACAATAAATTAACTTCAAATATTAAAACAAAAAAAGCAAGGAATAATTAAATATTTCGTTTTGCCGTTGAATTTGAAGACGGTTGGTGCGAAATTAGAAACTACGTAGCTCTAAATGTCACTAATCAAAACAACTAATTTCAAACATAGATCTTCTTTAGAATCTATTTTAATTTTGTAGCCTAATTTGGACCAACAGACTTCAAATTCAACTGCGAAACGAAATATTTAATTATTTCTTGCTTTTTAACCGACTTCCAAAAAAAGAAGGAGAAGGTTCTCAATTCGGACCGTATTTTTTTTTTATGTATGTATGTACATCGATAACTCCGCCAATTGTGAACCGATTTTGATGGTTTCTTTTTTAATCGTCAGATAATTCTTCCGGATTGGTCCCATTTTTATCTCATAAAAATTGGTTCATTAGTTTTTCAGAAATTTTGAAAAAACTGACTTTATAAGTACATTTTTCTTGATATCTCGATAAAATATGTACCGATTTTGACAACTTATTTTTTTCAAGACATAATAATTTCTCGACATTATCTCACAGACATATGACGAAAATCGGTTCAGTAGTTTTTCAGAAATTCAGTAATTAATTTCTGTTTACGGCTGAAAATTATGTATCAGAAAAAGCCTTAGCAACGGTTGCTATTGACACGAAGTTGTCAATTTTCGTGACGATGGTCTAGCGGTTAAATGTAATGGGGTGCATAGGATGCACAAGCACATTAAATGGTTCAAATCACATCCACAGGGGTATTTTTTTTTAATTTTCCATCAATATTTTTTTAGTTGCGATATTATTCGTCTGTCAAGGCAGCAAAATCACTTAAAAGGGTAAAATAAACCTTTTAAAAAAAAGTGCACCGACTTCAAAAATTTGCACTGAAAAGTAAGAAATAATAAATATTTCGTCGTAGAATTTGAAGACGGTTGGTGCCAAATTAGAAACAACTTAGTTCCCAAATTCACTAATATAGACAATTCATTAGGAACCTACGATCATCAGTACATGCAAATATAGATAATATTGAACAGATCTTTATCTTCGTAGATATTTACTTAGTTTTGTATCCTAATTTGGCACCAACCGTCTTCAAATTCTACGACGAAATATTTATTATTTCTTACTTTTCAGTGCAAATTTTTGAAGTCGGTGCACTTTTTTTTAAAAGGTTTATCAGTAAACAATGTTTGAAGTCGGTACTACCATAGGATTTACTCAAAATGGAAATTAGGGCACACGTGGTTTGTGTTTAATATTATTAATCACTAAGGTGTCAGATGCATACAGTTACTAGGTCAACTATGGCGTCATTAGTGTCCTAAAAACAACTGCCAATGTACCGGAGAGTTATTTTCGTCTACTAGAACTCTTTTATAGAAACGCATCGTGCTGCAACAGAATAAAATAGATCAAAGAACGCATATGTTTGTATTAATGTCGTAATAACTGTCTCAGAAATGGCTTTATATTTAAATTATCTAATATGTTATTGTGTTACCACAACAATAAATCTGCTAATTTGTTTACATTTTTAAGGGGACGTTATATAATTGAATGCACGTCGTATTTTGTGGTATCCCAAACAAATATACTTCTTAAAAATTATATATTAATTATATTTATATCATTCTTTTTTTTAAAGTGAATGGTACAATGAGCCAGTCCGGCCGACACCTTACATGGGGATAGTAGGTTTAAGGACCCTCAGGAGCTGAGGCAGTGATTCTGACCTTCAATAGTGCAATGAGATTGATTCTACCAACGTTTCGGAAATGAATTACTAAGAAGAAACATCAAGAAACTTAGTAATTCCTATTTGACCGTTAACGTAGCTGACCCTAGGTAATTCGATCCCTCCCTATTTCTAGAGGGGTCGACTGTGTGAGAGGGGTCGACTCCGTGACTACTGAACGTATTTTATAGATTAGATAGATTGAGAAAGGTATAGATGTCGCAGCCGGATTGTAGAATCCAGCTGATTGTTGTAACAACGTGTTCAACAATGCGGCTCACGTTCAGCCTAATATGTTGAACATTTGCAATGTAAGGTGTATTGCTGTTGTAAATAAATAAATAAACTATTATTATTAATTCTGTGATAAATTTAATCTAACATAACATATTTATGATAAAGCGGCGGTTCAATAAGTCACGTGTAGCCATTAGCCACACTCAATTTAGCCACATTCAATACGCAAAACATTGTTACAACGTTTAGCAGTATTACAAAACGCCTAAACCATACTATGGTTATTTGTAATGCGCGGATTCTACATTGTCATATGGACGGGAAAAAGGCAATCGTTGATGACATTATAATACATTTGTTCTTGTTTTCACGTGAGAACCTGGTGAGTGTTACTAGTCATAAAATAAACTGAAACACAACATTGCATTGGAAAATCGATCTAACTGTTTCCAAGTCGCATATCCTAATTTCATTGAAACAAATTTTCAGGCTGAAATCTTGATAATAACTCATAGAGAGACGACAGGCAAACACTGAGAGCAAACAGGAAGCGAGACGGCCGATAACATACGTAGGTATACAGTGTAAGCAAAACGACCATCAAAATTCAGGAAGATCTAAAATACCTAATTTACATGGTCATATTTAGGAAACGTGGACTTTGTTATTGAATGTGTATGGCATAAGAGGCATGAAAGTAAGATAAATGCAGTGGAAATGCGGTTATTACGTAGAATATGTGATGTATTTCGGAATGATTTTGATAGAGAGGAATGCGGAGTGAAAGATGATATTGTGACTAATATGAAGAAAAGTAGTAGTTTACTCTGGTTTGATCACGTTGAAAGAATGAAGGATGAAAGATTAACAAGGGCGACTTAGGTGTAGGCACTGTTGAACAATGAACATATAAAAAAAATTGATTGAAGGCAATGTTAAAAGTGCAGACAACCACCGAGCGATTATGTATGATGAAGCGAAAGAGGTATTAAGTCAGGATCGTAGCAAATGGTATTCGATTGCCTCTGCCAACCCCTCTTGAGGTAAAAGGCGTGATGATAGATAGATGGAATTTAATATTTCAAACACTCTATTCGTAGAAAGCATGATTGATAGAGAAAATACGACTTTTAAACATGTAACTTTTGCTTTTGTATAACATTGCTGCGGAGAACTAATGACCATGGTCTGTTGTAGTTATAACAAGATAACCATATCACAACTTGAGTCACATGCGCATTTAATTTGAGCACGTTTTCAGTTTTGTAATGTAACAATGAAAAATATGTTTACTTCTTGAGCATGAGAATGATAAAGTAAATCATTTAAAAAACACAGTCTTTAATATAAAACAACTATAACCTACTTAATTGTTTCAATTTTACCAGGCAGCTCCGAGAATGGGTCAACAAAAGAGGTTCCAGATTGTGGAAGAAAAGGGAAGACAATTAGAAATCGCTGAACTATTTAAAAGAAGATTTTAGTCTCTACCTGCCTCGCTATGAATCAGCGTGAGTATACCCAGATTTCAAAACATGCTTTCACCTTACGAGCGTATCGATTTATTTTAAACGCAGTGCAGTTATTTTGAACGCAATTTGAGGGCGAAGAAGCGTAACGCCCTCAGACTTGACGGCTCGTTATGACGTCAATGGTGGCATTTGAGCCTTGGGCGGCGGGAACACTGTCGCAATGCGTTCGTCTTTATTTAATACATCTATTTCAGTAGACTTTAATTAATGTGTAGATTGTATGAAAATATGTATTGTTAAACCATTATCAACTATGTCAAGATCGTATCAAATCATTCGATTATCTCTCTACCTACTGGGAGAAGTTATGGTTGGTTATGGTTATTAAAGCAAGCCACTCACCATTGAGTGCGAGTGGGGGAGGGGCAAAAGGTACCCGTCATCGTTTAAAAAAATCTATTTGTTGTTGTAAAGCTACCATGGCAAGTTTGGTATAATTTTCGTATAAAACGATGTAGAATTCGTTTTTGTCTTTATTTTTTACATGTTTCATAGTAATTTCTGGAAATAAATGAAAACAATTTCAATGAGTCTCGAGCTAGGCTTAGCTCAAGGAACATCTGTGGTGAGTGGCTTGCTTTCATACCAAAATCAAAGGTCAAGCCATACTACCTCTCCTAGGATAGATAAGAAAGTGCTTGTTTGACTTCTGTTGAAATCTAGGAAGTATGTCAATCACGCAATAAGGGTTAAACGGATTTGATTTTTTTGGAAAAAAAATACTATTATTAGGTATAAAATAATAAAAAAATACCCAAAATAATTAATGATTTAGATGTAATTTAAAGTATAGTTTAATATTTATAATTTAAAATTAGTGTTTTTTTGTGAGAAATTGATATTTGTAGTCTCTGGAGAACAATGCTCATGACTGAAAGCTAAAACACTTTGTGGGAAAGAAACATTGTGTAATTACTAAACATTAAATCTCTTGTAAAACCGTTACGATTGTCTGCCCACAGGTTTTGAATGCATGCCACAAATCTCATTTGCACACTTTGTTTTGGTTTCGTTTATATTTTTACACGAATTTCAATTCTACAAGTGACTTAGAGAGAGTTGCATTTTGAATGCAAATTACAATAAGCACAATAAAGTATGTGCATGTCATCACAAATCACTAAAACAGTTTCCTCGAAATCGAACAGTGTCTGTTGAATGTCTGTGCCGCTCCAAAGTCATTTAAATTCGTATTTTCGTGGAGGTATTCATTTCCGTTCCATGTTCTATTGTTGTAAATTATATTATTTTTATTAGAGATGCTAACAATTAATTTATTAACGGTTCAATCCATGTACCAATAGGTTTTTATTATTATTTATGAAATTAATTTAACAAACTACAAATCAAGGCTTTTATTTATATATCTAAACTAGCTGTGCCTTCTGCTCCGCTTCTTTGGGTCGTAGCGTGATATTATGCCTATAACCTTTCTCAATAATTGGGCTATCAAATCGACTGGAGATTAGCACGTTAAAAGAAACAAACTCTTCAGCTTTATTATTAGTATTAGTATTAGGAACTGGCCACTCCTTAGGAATAGTTACATAGGAGGAAGTTATAAAAAAAAAATATAGAGAATCCAGAAATTAAAGCAATCGGTTAAAATCCCAATGGTAAAAGGTTAATAAAAGATACAGTATAAAAACTAAAAGAAGTCATCGAACTTTTTCGTTTGCATGCAAATCATGCCTAAAAAATACGTGCATGAAAATTCACGACAAAAATATAAGAACTTTTTTTAAAATAAACTGACATATCTGTGATCGATTACATGAATTACTAAATTTAGAATCAGTTTCAGTTAATATAGGCTCACCATAAAAACCTTTACATAACCTACATAATATAATTACGCCTGTGTCCTAGTAAGATAGGCAGGATTCTAATCCTTCTTACATCGCCTTATAGCTCCCTAAACCGTGTTACTGTTCAGGGTACCCAGCGGAAGACCAAGTCTCTCTCGTTTAGCCGATGGTATTTGTGAGGCTATACCTAACGAGTGGTCTATGATGATCTTCGACTATTTATTCCTATTGGCTACAATTTCCATGATTTTGACGTCTGTTCTATATATAGTTCATGTCTCTATTCAACCTTTACCGGAAATCTATACCGAATAGTACGTTCAATTATTATCTATTGTATCTATATAAATAATTCAAGGTTATATAATGTTACCCAGTTTCAAGGCTGAGGTTAAATTGTTGACGTCTCACATACGTCACTAACCTTAGTAGAACTTACTAGGTTTAGTATTGATCCATTCATTAGTAATTAATGGGGCAGGTAGCTGTCCTTGGTGCATAATTTAGATGTAAAGGTAAAAATTGGTAATGACCTATGGTAATTAGTTTTGAATATTTAAATAGAAGCATATCAAATGGTCCAAATTGGATTTTAATTGCTATTGGAACTGTAATTTTTTTTTCAGATACTTACATAAAAGTAAAAGCTATATAAACTGTCAATGAAATCATAAGTGCTAATGATATATCGACTAATCGGCCCCAAAATGATCAACTAGTTGTAGACCTAGTAACCGACTACAAAAGTGGCCGACTAATTGAAAATTTAAGAAGACGTAACGTATTTTGAGTTGTCATATATCAACAGTCATGAAAATTTACACACTGAATCTTAAAATTAAATGTCTGTTGAAATATAAAAGTCGATTCTAGGACCCCACTGCGGTCGGGTTATACTATCTTAAAATTTCAACGAGGGTGAAAAATAAAATTCAATGTATCCAAAGCAATAGTCATGAAATTTCAGGGAGTAGAACATATTATAGTAAGTTCTGGCGTACCATTTATTTCCAGTTTTCTGTACCATGACAAGTGCCCAATAGTCGGCTTTTTTGCCGACTAATCGCTGACTAGTCGCCGACTACAAAAGTGGTCGATTAGTCGGCTTTTCCGACTAGTCTGTAGATCCCTAATTAGTTTATTTCGCAATCGCCGTTCAAACACGGTTTTTTACATATCTCATACTGTGGAATATATTTTAAGTTTTTTTGTTCTTAATGAATATAAACAATAACAAAAGAGAAACAACAAAATCATATGACGGTTGAAACAATATTATTCCCTACTACGATTTAACCGTGACGACAAAGTCATCTCTATTTGTACCACAAAGTCTTGCAAAATTAAGAATGGCGTCTATTCAATTTAAAGCTCATTATTTTAAGGTAGTATTTAACATTTTCGGATTATAACTTGTGACGAAAACATACGTTTTCTGGCTCCGTGCGGTTTTCGCCTACGCGTCTGCTGACGCTGATATTTTGTTCGCAGACAATTTTTTTGGAGGCATAACTACGTATTAAAATTAATTCATCGATATCTTACTTTGTGTACGTAATATCGGTTGCCTTCCTCAATAAATATTAGTACTTTGCAAACCGTGTTTTTCTCTGAAAAGTTAGACGTATTTTGTATTTTAATATCACGGCACCCGGCCCTATTAACGTAGTCAATTTATCATAATCCATTCAGTCGTTTTGGAGTTAACTCCGAGCAAACATTGGAACAGACCTTCACGGCCTTTCACGGTCAGAGTCACCAGTAACAGTGTCCACTTGACGCCAGTTGTCCATATTGAACAGAACAGGTGGCAGGTCTGTTGCTGTACATAATGGACCTAGAAGTGTAATTTATTTAGCAGACGAAAATATCTGTTATTTTTAAAACGAGTACAAGTGGTAACATCCCCTGAAAAAAGGCGATGTAAAAGTTTATGTCATCATCATCAACATTTTAAGATCCACTCAAAGAGTACTTTGATCCACTCTATATCATTCATTTATATAACTTACCTAGTTATAAAATAATAATTACAATAAAATTGCTGTCATCTGTAATAAGAATAATATGTAAAAACTTATAACACCCTTCTGAGCTATTTTCGTCGGCGGTTAAAAATAAAACACCGGAAAACGGCTGAAAATGAATGTTCCTAGAAATAAAATCTATCTATCACTCCTAAAAACCATCAAAAACTCTACAATAGTTAGAAGTCGTTTTTGAGAACACCAGCTTCGCCCGTGAAAATTATTGATATAGTACATAATAATCCTGAAAGATTTGCGGTATAAAAAGTAGCCTACTTCATACTTCAACAAAAATATTGTCTTCCACTGGGTCCTAAAACACGATTCGCTGTAGGCTGGGCGTACGTGAAGGTATAAAAATATGTTTTGAATCATATTCGATTACCACTTAATTTAGCAAAAAATATTCATATATTTCAATTAAAAAAAACCTAATTGGAAATAACAGATTGGAATCAGATGTTTGTAAAGTTGTATCAATAAACTGACGAATGACGTCATTGAGTGCTAAAATTCTTTGACATAATATTACGAGAATTATTTTTTAATTTACTACATGGTTTCCTAGAAAATATTTTGCTCACAAAATACGCACGAAACATTACAGCGTAGTTAAAGACACTGGTCTGGTAACAATGTCTACATTTAGTGAGTTGACCATATTAAACACCAAATTGTCACTTCGTAAATATAAGTTGATGTGTATTAATTTTAGAAGAAGTTCAGACGCCAGCTTTTATAGTTGCACTCCGAAGCGCAATTAGTAGTTTTTGGCTGGATGATACAAATTCAAAATATCATGAAGATTCATCTTTATTGCTTACTCTAGCATTCCGTCCCGGCTTCACTTGTTAAAATGTGATTGAATAATTTATACCAAAGGATATTCAGGATAAAAAGTAATGAACACTCTCCGGTCAGTCAAACTATTCCTTTGTTTAAAAAAAATCACGTCAATCCGTTGCTCTGATTAGATATGAAAGAAGGACAAACAAACAAACAAACACACATTTTGCATTTATATTTGTATTTTATTACATACTAGCTTTCCACCCCGGCTTTACCCGTGGAGTCTATATTAACTTTTATCCCTTATTATGGTCTTGAGTTCATACAAAAAGCACTTTACATTTTTCCTGAATTTTCCAATCTTCTGGGCAGATTTTTATTTTTTTAAATATCCAAATCGGTCCAGCCGTTCTCAAGTGATACGATTACAAACGAACAGCACCTAATTTTTATTTAAGTATCTAGATTATGCTAGATACGTCTAGCGTCAAAAAAGTTTTATCTGAAAATAAATTCTGTCTACGTTCTAAAAATGACTAATTGGGGAAAAAACAAATACGTCGAACCTATTATTCCAATTTAAAATGTACCTGAGACCAATGTTTTGTTACATTGACGTCAAAGGCTTTTCAGGTTAAAATTAGTTCAGCTTTGTTAATGTCGAGAACAAAACATAAACACAAGATATGGTCGACCGAATCGATGTCACACAGTGAAATTAATTCTGATAATTAATGAGAATTTGAAATCTGAAGTCTGGATAAGGGCAAGTAAAGTAATGTAGCCAAATTATTTTTGATAATTTTATAGTATTTATATGTATTCAAAGTAGCTTCAATTAGAACAAAATAAAATATAGCACTCAGAGATCTGATAATGTAGCTTTCAGAATCGGATCAGTGGTTCCAGATTACCCTCCAGATACACACAAACTCACAAAATTCGAACTATCTCTTTATAATATTAGTATAATATAGATATTGACATATGTTTCATATTTCTGAAAAAAAAATAGCACTAAAAATCTAGTGGCCAAATACATGGAGCCGTGTAAAATTTTGTTTGGATAACTTCTGCAAATGTTATCTCATCAAAAACGAGGACGTAAAAATTTAAGCCCGTAAAAAGTTGTGAGATTGTTATATGAAAGCCTACCGTTTCATTCACAAATGAATCAATATGCACTTTCATGTAACTTTAGTTGCAGAATATTTTATAGCTTTTCTATTTCCCTGAATTCGTATATATATAAATTATTTTCAAAACACGTATTTCGGTTATAAATGGGGCAGATACCAGATACCTATTGAATAAATACTCATTGTCTAATCTAGACAAACAATTAGAGATGCGGATATTTTTACTATAAAAATAGATACAGTACCTACCTACTTATTCTTAAATATAAATTTAAAATATTGGTTTTGAAATCACGAAGATTGTCTCTACAATTTTAATAATTAATGACAACTGAATGAATCATAATAAAAAATACTAGAAGACCCGTGCGAGTTGTTGTCATAGTTAGGCATCTTTTACAAAATAAATAAATTAGTCTAATTTTAAAATAAACGATTAACTTTGAATTGTTTGTTTATTCCTAACATGAGTTTGAAAATAATGTTCAAAATGGTGGGAGATATTTTATACCGACAAAAAACACATTTGAGAAATAATACATACCTGGAGATTGTAATAACTTCAGTTTTTTTAATGACTAAACTAAACAGTCATCACCATTTTAGATCAACTTATCTAAATGGGGCTTTTCGTTAGTAACATTAAAATTCTTAACCCATTTGTAATACAACAATTATATACAGTTAACAGAATTTCTACGAAAAATTATGCGAAGAGTTAATACATGACTAATTATAGTTATTGTATACGAGAAGCGCAATTGTATATAATATGTTAGTCATCGTACAATACTTCCTGGTAACTCCTGGTACTCAGCCTTGAAAATGATCAAATGATCAGAAAGATAATGCAGAATTATATTAAATTTCTTACTTCTAAGTATATAGTATGTATGGATGGCAAGGGTGGGAGAGATTGACTAAAAAGGTTTGTATGGCAGAAAATGCTGGCACAAAACGACCTAGGTGTACTTTTATTAAACATATAAAAAATGTATTGATCGATGGAAATATTAAAAGCACACACAATCGCCGAGCATGTACGAAAGGTATGATGAATATAAAAGAAGCGAAAGAGGTATGTCAGGATCGTAACAAATGACATTGGATTGTCTCTGCCTACCCCTCTTGGGACAAAAGGCGTGATGACAGTTTCTTTTAGTTTTATTTCAGCGATCATTTTCATTCTCAGAATTGCAAATTAAATAGAAAGTATATCGAATATGCTATTTCGTGACCTCAGAAGCTTTTCTGGTTCGATTAAACATTGAAACTTAAGTATATTTTATGTCGAATATTTTCACCTAAATAGCGAAGAGATTTGGACCCAAAGCAATGTATATGTTAGGTTATAGAAGAAATTGTGCGGTATTATAAAAACCATAAAACAGATCGTGTAAACGAATTTAGGCCAGTGTGTCAAACATAACGTAATAAGAACAAAAATAGCCGAACGAAAATAGTTTAAAATTTTCAAGGGGAACTTGTCTATATTCAGAGAAAATCTGGCTCCCGAACCGGTGTTATCGGTCTTAGGGTATACCCAACGGAAGACCATATCTTTCTCTTTTAGCCGATGCTATTTGAGTTCTATTGAGGTATTTAGATGGAAGAACCTCTAAGTGTGGTTTGTCAGATTTATATTCATCAAGTAAGTTTTATTGTTAAGTTAAGTTAAGTAAATATAGTTTTACTTGCACATGCATACAATCATAATAATATAAAAAAAAACGTCGATAACTTTATCCCTGCCCTGCACTTTAAATTCTCGTAAAAGGCATAAGCGAAGCGATGTATGTAAAATGTTTGATACTAAATCCCGCCGAAACGGCTAAACAAGTTGTTATTCGCAAATTTAGGTAAAATCACTTTATTGCTGTTTCTGTAATGAGGTCTTGCTCCAGAAAACATGGCTTATCGTGCGGTTGTTAAATGCTCAGATGAAAGATTTTCCTGTTTCCAATCTCTTGTTTTACACAACTTTTAATTAATACCTCTGAAGATTTTACACAGGTCTGTATCGTAAAGATACAAAAAAATACGCGTTTCGCATTAAAGCTTTGGTATACAATTTGTACTACGTCGTATTCTTTCCAAGAAATTATTTTTGGCTTAACAATTAACGTTTGAAAGAACACAAACAGTTGAGGAAATACGTGCTCTAACAGAACTGAAGATAATACGTAGAAATATCCAAAGAAAATATTTTTATTTATTTATTAGCTTTCCGCCCCCGGCTTCACCTGTGGATATTTTCGAACAAAATAAAATATGGCCTATATTACGCAGGGATATCGTAGCTTCTGTTCAGTTATAGTTTGAGAGATTACCCCCTACATCCAAACTTACAAACTTTACCTCTTTTTAATATTAGTACGGTATAGATAATTATGTCAAAAGATTGTTTCTACGTTATAATTAAAAAAATATATTGAAATATCCTGACCTAAATTGGGAAGCTATCTAGAGCAGGGTTTCTAAGAAAGAAATGTAATACAAATTCTACTAATATTAGAATTATGAAAGTTTTCCTGCGACACCAGGGAATCGTACGCTACCGTCCCCAGTGTACCCAGCGGGAAGACAAGTCTTCATCATTTAGCAGATGATATTTTCTTAGGCTAACCAAGTAGTCAACTCCGTTCAGAAATGCGAAATGCGTTTTTTTCCTCTCTTCACGGGTTTTTCTATTTGTGAGGCTATACCTAACGAGTGGCCAGTTCTGTTGAGGTATATTTAGATGGAAAAGCCTCTAAGTGTGGTTTGTCGGAGTATGTACATAAGTTTTTAATTATAAACAATCCCATTGGTACATGACCGGCATCAAACCGTGGTCCGCGTAGTTAATACAAGACGTCTTAACCACTCGGCCATTGACGCACATTTGATGTTTTTACACGGCATATCATAATTACCCTAGAGTAGTTGGTTCATTATATTTTTTCAGCAGTATCACGCTCTTTATACTTTACTGCGCGGCTAGAGACACTGGTTACAAAGTCCACATTTAGAGAGTTGTCCATAATAAACTGTACTTACAGGCTACAGGTGGTAAGTTGACAAATATTTATTATTTTCTGAAGTCTTATTTTGAAAGAAAATTAATGCTTAGCGTTTTCATTTAGCTCAAATGAGGAATGAATCCGGGACTTAATTTTCAAGTACAATGAGCTATATACATTCAGTTTTCGTTTTAATTTATTATTCAGTGTTTATTTTAAACTTTCAATATGGAGGAGTACGATTTTATTAGTTCAATTTGTTCAATAAACATAATTTAAAATTATGAACTTGGCAGCAACAATTACATGGTTTTAGCGGTCCAGTACTTCTCTGGAAAGTTGCCAATGAAATAAAATAATTTTTAATAGCTACCATATGCGAAGGAAGTGTATTGGACGACCACTTAATACTATATTATTAATTCCTCTTTTATATTCAGACAAACGTATTGAGTGCTACTTTTTTTTATAGAAAAGACGACATGTAACTTTGATATGCTTTTTCACGCATCACATAATATTTTATAGAGGATAGGTATCTAACAAATCCCATCCGTTTTCTGTCTTTGTTTTAAAATATTTAACCACTGTTAACGGCGTCACATGCGTCATTAAACTAGATAATTTAAACAAAATATTTCAAAAAGTTTGGACACGTTGAAAGAATGAAGGATGAAAGATTGACTAAAAAGGTTTATATGCCTGAAGTGAAAGAAATATATAAAAAAATGTATTGATCGATGGCAATATTAAAAGTGCACACAATCGCCGAGCATGTATGAAAGGTATGATGAATATTCGATTGTCTCCGCCTACCATTCTTGGGATTAAAGACGTGATGATAGATAGATAGATAGTAAATGTTACGGTTTAGTAGTGGGTACCTACTTAAAAAGTCTACCAATTTAATAAAGCTCTGGCCTCAAAGTCTGCGTGGAGCGACATCCATTAGCGTTATTATGGACATGAATTTTAATTGAAATGCATTCTAGAATGTCATAGAGACATATTAGCTTGTTGTTGCAAGTGTACTTCATTTCCTACCCATTAAAAAAAAATTAACAACACTTTTATGACATAAACGTAGTAGGTAAATGAATAAATAAGCCAGCCAAATAATTAAAATTTATTTACCGAGGTTCTTTCAAAATGCTTTCAAAGTACGAGCAAGTTTTTTTATACAGGAAATTTTAAAACTAATTTACTCGGAGTAATAAATTATAAACTTACGTTAGATTAACTAGAATTTGTTTAGGCCTTATGTAATATTTACTGTCTACGTATAAACAAATTTCTTAGTAAAGATATGGGATTTTTGTCAAAAGAAAATAGGCAGTAGGTATTATTTTCATAATAATTAGAGACATTGTTTACTGCTCTTAAAATCCTTAGATAAAAATAATTCTTGGTAAGTATTTTTAATTATACGTATCTAGTTCAAATTATATTACATAGAAAATGGTGAACTTAACGAGGTATATTCTCAAAAACATCATCGGCTAAATGTGGAAGAATTCTCTTTCTAGGTTATTAACACGGTATAAATAAATGAACGTATAAAAATGCTTGTCAATAAAGATACACGCGATGTTTAACTCTTCCTCCATAGTCGGTCCCTCATTACTGAAGATCGTGACTCCGACTCATCAGCATCTTCCTCCAAAATGTGGTAATAGAGGTGTCCAGGTTTTCGGATACTCAAACCATTCGGACCATCGTTAGGGAATCCTCAAGCTTTTCCAAGTTGTATCTTGCATATATCTACTTTTATATACTTATATTCTTCATATATATTCAGTAAACACGTATACATGCATTATACCTCAATGTATACATGTGGAAAAATCCAAGACATGTTAAGAACAATCGTGTGTTCAGTCTCATGCGGCGGCTCGTGATTTAAATTATTTCTGTCACGCTAATAATACGTATACATAATTCGTTATGGTCGTCTTTTAAATGTCGTCACGATAATGTTATACCTATACCCGACATTGGCCACGGTTTTCTATTTTATTTTAATGCTTTTGTTAATTTTAGAATAACAAATCTGTATGAAAGGTATGATAAATATAAAAGAAGCGAAAGAGATAATATGTCAGGATCGTAGCAAATGGCATTCGATCGTCTCTGCCTACCCCTCTTGGGATAAAAAGCGTGATTATAGATAGATAGATAGATAGATTAATCTGCAGGGATGACAAGGCATTGGTGGTATAAAATCTTTAATACATATATATATATATATATATATATATAATATATAATATTTTAGTCAGTTGCAGGAAAGCCATGGCAATTTTCTATTAAAAAAAGGCAACTTAAAACTAAGAATAAACTTTTCACTTCTGGTTGCCGGCCAGAAATAAGCAACCAAAAATGCCCGATCCAGGCATACATGGAAGCCAGTACACTTTTTAAAAGTGAATTAAATTAGGTACCATCTATTTACATTAGAATAACAACACGGTACGGGTAGAAAAGTTGTTATTATCCCGGAAGAAAAAGTGCGAAAAAACGCGTGCACGTGAAAAAATCGGAGAATCAAACGAACGAACTTTTGCATTTTTTTATGTTGTAGTTTTACTATTTATTACAACATTTTTCTATATAATTATGAAGAGTTTAAATTAAGTAAGTATCTAATAAACGTAATTAATAGGTACTTACAATCTATTAATAATGTCAAAGGTTATGTAAGGACCAGGTAATTAGATTTCGTGCATCTTGACCATTTTTAATATCAACAGTATTAATGAACCCTGCTGCCTTATTCGGTCTTATTTTTATAGACATTTTGTCAAGTAGGTACTTAGTTTTTTTCGATTATAAACCATGAATAATTTAAATAATATTTTTTTAAATATGACAAAAGAATTTATATACCGAATTATATTAAGTAACGAAGTTACAATATCAGATAACTTTTGATCCGGCCGTCCAATTGTCTCTGTGCAGAAAAAAATAACGTCGATCCGTTCCTCCGTTTTGAAGTGAGAGAAGGACAAACAAACACACTTTCGAATTTATAATTTTGGTTAGTACAAAACGCTGAAAAATCGTAGAATCAGCAATACTCTACTCCATTTCGTAATTTTCCTAGAAAATCTGGATTGAGTTGTTAAATCTAGACCGACGCCTACGTGTGAGAATGGTTACTAAAATATGAGCACAAATCGGTTCAGTGATTTATGAACCTAGCTGAGAAGTTTAATGTCGGTTACAAAGAGTAAAGTTCAAAAGATAAAAGTAAATTAAAAATAATTTTGTACTTACCAACATGCGATAAGCCGGTGAGATCGGATTCTGAAATAAAGAAAAATAAATTAAATTAATATGGAAATAATTAAAATTTGTTTCCGTTATCAGAATGAATGGAAAATGGAATGATGAAGTCTCCCTCGTTTAACCGATGGTATTTGTGAGGCTATACCTAACGAGTGGCTAGTTCTATTGAGGTATATTTAGATGGAAAAGCCTCTAGGTGAGGTTTGTCGGATTATGTACATAATTTTTTAATTATAAAACTCATTGGTACATGGCCGGGATCCGGGATTGAACCTGTGGTCTACCAAGTTAAATACCAGACGTCTTAACCACTCGTTTACAAATGTTGCTGCCCTATCTAAAAAACTATACTGAAAATTGGTACCTTCAGTTACTAGTTACATTTTTCAGTGACTTAAGGGGGAGATCAGGTTGTTTTTGCCGCGGTCAGTCGTGACATGGCTGAGACGTGATCGTATGCACAATGCAGAATATCTAAGGTACGAATCTCGGTCAAAGTATTCGTATAAAAAATCAGGTCTTAAATAAACAGGATGTTCCATGTTTGTATCAAATCTGTAGGTTGAATAACATTTGAATAATAATTGTTGCGTCAATACACTGATATATTGCATTGTTTTTGGGTTTTAATATATTGAAGTTCACTATAGAAACAATGTTTTGTAAAAAAAATTCGGGGGCATGACGTCCGTTGTAATCTAAATCGTACAATATTCGCGTGACAAAAATATCATATGAGCACAATTTCTTGCAATACGTTATCATAAATATAAACATATTATTATGTAATAGAAACTTTATATAATCACGCATTCCTTATCATTTGGGGATGTGTATCACGAAATACAACATGTAACGAAAAAAAGAACAACGTAAAAGAATTGTCATTTTCAGAATGTTAATACAGTAATTTTAAACGTATTATCAAAGAGTCACGAACATAATAAATCGATGAAAATAAAATTATGAACACGCAATCATTTCTACCCATTTCTTATAGACATTATGTAGTTTGCAGACTTGTTAGAATAATCTAAACATTGCGACATTCAGTTGATTTTTTGGTTTCCGAACCCCTATTAATTAAAAACTCATATACATTGTCTGTCAGTCTGTCTATGTGTCCTCTGTTATGCGTATTTTCTCCGAATCTACTGGACTAAAAATGTAAAAACGGGCGTATAGCGTAAAATATAATCGAATTTCCATTTTGGGGGTTAATTTTAAGGAAAAATTAAATGAAAGGTCTCGTGAAGGTGACTAATCACAACTATCATAGCGCGGGCGGGATTAAACCGTATTCCCAATCATCTCATCCCTTCAGCATCATAATTAGTATAGATTCCAAACAAGCGAAGTCACGGGCATGTCAGTTCGTACAATTATTGAAATTTTATTATTGTTTCTATGATCCAATTGTTATCAAGAATAATAAAAACATAATATCGAATGACCACTGTTTTGATAAATTGACTATTTTACGCACAGTAGATTCGCAGGGGGCTTGATAACAAAGTAATTATAGATATTTTGTTACCAGCTGACGAAAGGTCAATCTAGTAATAATGTTGACATTCAGTGAGATCAACACGTATGAAATATCAGTGGAAATTATTGACATGTATAAATATTCTTGTTGTGTCTTGTGCTCACTAAATAATATTTACGTTTGGAAATTTTGAGCGGTTTATCTTTATTACTACCTCTAGCTACATATAGCCAATGAATTAACTCAGGACCCGGCTAAACTCAAATTTTATTTAGCTCCGGCTCAAAATTATTTTACTTTTCTATTTTGCTATTTCATACTGGTATTTTCAAACTTTATTTGGTCTGATTGTGTGCTACGACTTTATACCTTACCGTGTGGCTAGATATACTAGTAACAGTGTCCATATTTAGGCAATGATCTAGAAATGTCACTTCATTAACATATTAGATATTTTTTTATAATACTTACTTGAAACCATTTTCCTTATAGATATAAATGTTTAGTTATTTTTGATGTGTAATGTAACATTTTTCCTCTCGCTTTCCTGCAATGTATGAGAGTGATTTCGTGAAAGGGACGGAAGTGTGTAACAGGAAGCCGGGGAAACGCGCGCTATTAGGTTTGACCAATGAGCGCGCGCGGTGGTAGAGTTGGCCGTCAGATGATACCAACCCATTTTCCGAGAGGTTGGTACTGTCAGCCAATATTGTGTGCGTGTACTAAAGTGAGATGTCAGATGTTACACATCATTATGCGATACTGTAATACCCAGTTTGTTTTAATTTATTTAAGTATGTAGGTATTAATTATTATTTACAAATTTTCAAGATTTAAATAGGTAACTATTAAAAAATTGGGCAGGAAACAAGGCCCTAATTCGACATGGTTTTATGATAGTAGGTACCTACATAATTATAATAATATCCTACATTCATTGGTTTTATGATGTTCTTTTCTTCAACAATCTCGCCATCAGCTGAATATATCGATTTTTTTAATATTTTTTTTTAGCAATAAGGTTCAAATTGACTCTGTTATTATGGGAAAAATAAAAGGGCTGTTTTTAGGGGTTTTTCGGCAATTATTCCAATTTTTTTTTCTTCTAAAACCACCCCTGTGTTGTAACGAACAAAACAAAAAAAGAATTAGCCAAATCGGTCAAGCCGTTTTCATGTTATGTCGTGACATCGGAAAACGGGTTTCATTTTTATATATATAGATAGATATGTCACACAAATGTTATTTATTTGTATTGATAATTAGACAATGCATTTTATCATAATTATTTATTAAATAAAATAACATAATAATCATTTTATAAACAGCCATTTTATTTAAAGTTTATCCTAAGATTTAAAAAAGGTTTTAAAAATGTGCCCAGATTTAACTTAGGTACATAACAGATTATAATTATGTAGGTAGGTAGGTATTTTTAAAATTGGACATTGGATCTTTATTTATAATTGCATTGCCAGAAACATTAGGTAACATACATTATCTGTCACGTGAGTGGAAAGAAACGTGATTACAAAGAGAGATTGTTATTATAGATATTATATAATAAAATAGGTTTACTAAAAAATTAAATTCCCCAAATTGTTGATATGTTCGGTTTTATGGAATAAAGAAATTCCTATGCTAATTCAGTAGCTACCTAAATAGTTCATAATAAATATTGGATATAATATACAAATCCGTTAAGCCGTTCCGGTGTGGTGTTTCTGAGAGGAAGCTGAGTACCTACCAAACATACACATCGGTAAATTTATTTTCATTTTCTTGTATAACCATATAAAATAACATAGGTTTGGATTAGACAGCTAGGCTTCTATATCATTAGAAATAGGTAGGTAGATGGGTACTTCTTTTTTATGCCGCCTCAGTATGGAACAGCGATCTTAGAAAAGAGCAAAAACCAACACACAAGCCAAGAAAATATGATGCGAGAAATCGGAGTGACAAGAGCCTGTGGACAAAATCAATTATCAAAGATGTCCAAAAGAGATCCGCCAGTAAGGATTCGAACGCAGGCTCTCTCCGGACATGCTACTTGTTGGTACTGCCCACACGAAGACACCCCGGAATACACAGTGTATTGGAACTCGCTCTAGGAGAACCGCTCACCAAGGGTCTACCTCATGCTGAACAACAAAGAGAAGTGGCAGACAGTGGCTGCTTTTATCAAGTCGATTATGAAGTCTTAAGAGAGACGCGAGCGCGAAGAAGAAGCTAAGGCCCGAGAGAAGTGGTCATCGGTAATTACCTACACCTCAAGGTCTTCCGAAATCGTCTTGAATAGTTCCGGAAGGTCTACGTTCTGGTGGTGCAAAGGAGGAATGACCAGTAAGGGGCTGCAGGGCATCCATAAACGGATTTTTAGTTTGGTAGCTAACTAAATCAAATAGGTAGGTACCTACCGAAGTTCACTAGAAACCTCCCACTAATATTATAAACGCGAAAGTTTGTATGGATGTATGTATGTTTGTTACACAATCACGACAGTACCTACGGCTGAACGGATCTGGATGAAATTTGGCACAGAGATAGATTATAGTCTGGAATAGCAAATAGGCTACTTTTTATGTACCTATGTATGGTTCCCGTGGAATAGATTTGTTTTTGTTTTTTACTGGATCGACATGATTTTTTGCATAGTGGTACCTACTTTAGGGGTCAGAGAATGACATATACTACTTTTTATACCGCGAAAACGGGCGAGGGAGGGGCAAATTACAGCCACGGGACTATTTCTTTTTGGATCTAGGTATTTTCATAAACCTAGGCAGGCGTGCTAACTAGGTACGTGTAAGTATTGCCTACAATGACCTAAAACCCGTCATAATCTTATTACATGACTTCGCGACACGGTACCGTATCTGATACCCATTAGAAGTAAGTAAGTACCTACGTTTGAGTGACGTGTAGTTTTTACACTCGCTTATGCAACCTTGGGATTTCACTCAACCCTCACAAGTTTCTAACTTTCACAAGCCAAGCAAGAGCAACTGTATTGTAATAATGCATTACAAAACAATGAGTGATGGTAGAAAATAAAAATGTAGTATCAGTACCTACCTATTACTATGAAATTAGTACGCAATTAACTTTAAAATTTAGCTAACTACAATGTATGTAGTAATTAAAAGTGTCAAGGAAAACTTTAAAAAATATACAAGTGGCGCCATCTGTTAAATTTGTGAGTAAACTATAGAATCGCCCTCTAGTGGCAGTTTTATGAACTATTAAATATTGTGCTGCCATCTATGATCATTTAACTGTAACTAGAACGACGTTTCTTTGTGGCTGCAAAACAATTTGATACCATCTCTTGTGATACTGTGATGTGTCGACAGAGGGCGTTACAATTTAATTATGTCTTAGCTAGAGCGATACTAGCGCTATCTATCAGATTGAGATAGACACTATATTTTCTGTCAATTTGACCAAAACCATTTAGCAAATAATTAATTAAATTATAACATTTTTTCTTCTTGGGATGCCTAACAGCTTCCGAAACCGTGTTATTGGCTCCAGGGTACCCAGCGGAAGACCGAGTCCCCTCTTTTAGCCTCTTATACAGTTTATCCCCTGACACCAGATGGCGCCACATCCATAAAATTACAAAATCAATCAAATGTATGAGAAACGTCCAATGCTGTATATTTCGTAAAATTCAAATTGTTATGAAAATTAGACTAATAATAATAAGCTGAACTGAAGGACTGGCTCACGGACATGGCGAACTTATTATTTCGTTTTCTCCATTTGGCTACGGAACCCTAATAAATAAATAATTAAAGATAATAGTTCTTTTTACACTAACCTGTATCATTGAGTAAGCCATTGATGTCCGTCGTCGACCCATCGGCCGACATCGCTGTAACAAAAGAAAATTCTATTATTTTTTAAATTAATAAATAAAAATATCTAACCTATCTATTTATTAGGTACTACGAGAAATACTTTAACAATTCTTGTATACAATGTATGTATTACAGTCGCGGTCAAGAAAGCAAACGCACCCACATCCTAATGGGGTAGATATTTGCAGTTTTATCCCGATAGAGGGCGCTTTAGACGACGGTTCCGTCTTAAAGTTTTTAAATATTGTATGGCTACGTGACACATATAATTTTCTAAAGATCAAGTAGGTACCTACATTTTTTCTATTAACACAGGCTTTTTATCATTCTCAGGCGACTTCCGTTTCGATATAGCTCAATTGTTATACCTATTAAATACCAAAAGAAACCTATGTAAAAAATAACTAAAAAATTGACAGTTAACTGGGAACCGTCGCCTAAAGCGCCACCTACAATTAGCTTTCAGTTTTGTTCGCCATTGTTGGCACTTCTAAGATATAAAAAGTTTTTTTTTGTTTGTTTCTTTGTTTGTTCGTATTCTATAGACTCAAAAACTACTTGTCCGTTTTGAAAAAATATTTTTGCAATTGATAGCCCAATTCTTGGGGAAGGTGCTTATTTAACATTACGCTACCTACCCAAGGGGGTGAATTGTATTCCTAATACAACTCATATGAAATAGCGGGCAATGCTGCTAGTCATAAATAAAATATTTTTACGGTACCAAGTGCTTATAATATAAGCTCTTTTCTTTATGTGAAATATAAGTATTTTTAAAAGTATTTTTAAACAACCAATCAACTTATCTACTTATTGTTTTTATTGCGCCTGGTATTAAGCAAAAGTGGCTAGTCTATGAATGATTCCACGTGACGCCTTTGTGATATACGCACGCGTCCGCCAGGACGTCATGGGGAATCCAGTTTAATCCCGCCCGCGCTGTAATAGTTGTGATTAGCCAGTGATTAATAGGACATATTACGGCCGGCGGGAGCATTCTACCTACCGATCAATCGGCTTATTGTTACTGTGACGTCTATATTACTTGACATTGGCGGAATCATCAAAACCCTGATGGAGCCATTTTGAAAAAAAATAAAATAGAATAGTCTATGAATGAAGGTAACTACTGCAACGAGAATAGCAATCATCACAATCACTAAGAGACGATGCCTTCTCACGTTTCGCTTATATCACATCCAACCAAGTCCTAAATACAAGCGTATACCTTAATATACCTCAAGCATCTTGCAAATAACATGATATTTATATAAGTTTTTATATTTGTTTTCATTGAATTCTACCCATACATTACACATCCATAAGTATGTTTAAGTAGGCCTTTGTATGGACCATTTTGAAAAAGCAAAAAAACGAATGGCAATGACATTGCGATTGTTATACAATGACGTCAGCTAAGTAACTTTGAAATCTTTTGAATACTTTGTGTATTTTGGAACAATAAGTGTCAAAGTACTTGTTAGATTGGTTTAATCAAAATTCTACCTACATATTCTAAACTGGCTTTTTGTTAAAACTCTCGTAAAATTTTCCGTTTCATGAATGTTTTAGTCATCGAATTTTTACACGGATTTTTATGTTCTGATAACACCGGTCGACACAATTTTTGGGTTTGAGTTCAAAATATCAAATTTCAATTTCTCTTACGTAACTAATAAAGGAAAAAATAAATTTGCTTTTGTAGAAACCAGAGCCACCTGTTGCTCATACATACAATCAATTAAAATCTTCAAACTTACTTATCGGTGTAAATCAGACCAAAGCAAACTTTAAAAGCTAAAAATGGAAAGTGTTTTTCGATGTCTAGAATCAGAATTTATGCATTAGAACAGAAACAAAAAAAAATTTTTAATTGTCGACCTGTGTTATCTGACGTACACTTCTCAGATATATCTTAAAATGTTTTATATGGTGGAATGGTAAGCAAAGTGTTTTGCCTCGCACAGGTAAAAGCATGAATAATTTAAATTATTTTTTCGCATAAAATATTTGATTCCTGATACAGCTGTAAGTCCAATTTGCAAGAACTAAAAAAACAGCGAAAGCAAGGAATTATTCATAAGGAACTAAGGTAACACTATAGTTATTTCGTCTTTACATAATGTAATTTATTACTAAGTTGTTTTGCTTTTTGTAAAAAAAACGTCAATAAATTATGTTTCCATTCTCATAAAATATATCTAAAAGTTATAATAAAATATGTGTTATGTAGCATAAATCTTTACTTTTATTGAGCGATGCTATTTGAAAATGATTGACAATTACAGAAATATAAAGTGGATTTGCAATTATTTCAGAAAATGTAATTCAATTGAAGAAATTTTATTGATATGGACAGAATCCTAAGATAGACTTACGGTGGGGTTAGCGACATCTTTCGCTTTGACTCGAAGACCAAAAACGACGGTTCCGCAATAATGGCCAGCCAAGGAATGCCCGCACCGAGAATGTCTAACCTAAACACCACAGGAAGTTTTCCTGACTTCGCTTTGGGTGTAATTTTTTTTAATAGGTAGGTATAGAGTTATTTTAGGTCCTCATTAAAATAGAATTAAAATACCTATCTAAATTATGTTTCATCTTCGAAAAATCGAGCCTCTTCAAAATATTGAGATAAAATCGATAATCGCTGTAAAATTTCATTTCAGTTTACTATATAGCAATTTCGTGTATATCCTGAACAATTATCCATTATTAAACATATAAAAATAATAATAATTTAATAATACCATATAAATGTAGGCTTTGGTATTAATTTAAAAATCATGCGCAGGTAGCTACGTATATTACATGCAGAATATTTGCGGAAGATTGCGATAATCGTGATTGCTAGTTCATTACTGCTAAGTTGATTTATACCAATAAATCACGCTTTACATAAATAAAGTTCAATAATTTATATTATTACTTCATACCGGTAGCATTATAATTATTCATACATCAACATCTCCTTGGAAAATTATTTAACTAAAATAAAGTAGCTTTAGTCAATTATTTAATTCGCGATTTACTTTTCATAATATGTAGGTACTCAGAATGTAGAATAAACCAGAATCCGCATCCATTATTCTGACTACACTAACATAGAGTACCCGGTTGTTGTATTTATTGATAAAAAGACAAAAAAGAAAAAATATATAAGAATCTATCTATCATCACGCCTTTTATCCCAAGAGGGGTAGGCAGAGATAATCGAATGCCATTTGTTACGATCCTGACATACCTCTTTCGCTACTTTTATATTCATCATACTTTTCATACATGCTCGCAGCGATTGTGTGTACTTAAAGTAGTTTACGCTGATTTGAACACGTTGAAAGAATGAAGGATGAAAGATTGACAAAATAGTTTTATATGGCTCAAGTGTAGTGTTATTTTTTCAATATTATCTTATCTCTTGATAATAAGATTTTTCCCAAAATTGGTAAATCATGGCCAGATGTATGACTGCTGACGGGTGTGAAAAATCGCGTATTCTTTTACACATGACACTTTTGTCTGCCTGGAATCGACGGAAAAGAACAGACGGACTGACATAATGAATTTAAAAGACTTCTGTCTTCGAAATTTACCTACGAAACCCTAAAAAACCTTTATTTGAGGGTCATTGCTTTTCATGCCCATTGCACTGACTAATGGGTATGTTTGTTATTTTAACATTAATTTGTCAAACAACGTTGTAAGTGTGTTGGAATATTCCAGACTTAAAAATAACAATGTAACTTATCTTTTGTAAGATTTATTATGATAATAATACCTATCAGCAATAAATGGCGTCAATTATCAACAATATGACAAGTTTAATGCGTATATTGCATTAATAGGTGTAGATTAGCATGATTTTATTCAATTGTATAACACGATTTGTCTTGGACATATCAATGATAAGCATAGATAAATAATTTACAATAAATGCAAGGATTTGTTGCAAAAATAACTAAAAACTGATTTTTTTTAGATAATTTTCGACAAAACCTAATTTGCCGTATATTGGAGACGCCTCAAAACTTTTGTCCTATACAAAAACGGATTTCAGCAATTCAAGTATTGTACAAAACTTATTAAAAATATAGCAAGTTCTAGTTAATTGATCCGTAAAGTATATGAAATTATCTATATTCGATACGTAAAAAATATGTCAATATCAATATCAAAATTTCATGAAGGCCTAAAAGCCATGAATATATTTCTAATTTTTTTTCTAATTTTTCTCGATAAAGTCACCATAACCATATTTTATGACTTTTTTAGTCTTACTAATATTATAAATGCGAACGTGTTTTTTTTTTTTTTTTTTTTTTTTTTTTTTTTTTTTTTTTTTTCTTCACGGGTTGCTTTACAGCTCCTGAAACCGTGTTACGGTTCCAGGGTACCCAGCGGAAGACCTAGTCTTCCTCGTTTAGCCGATGGTATTTGTGAGGCTATATCTAACGAGTGGCTAGTTCTGTTGAGATATAGAGATGAGATATATGAGAGATAAAGGTGCGTCGGTGGCCGAGTGGGTAGGACGTCTGGTATTTACTAGACAGACCCCGAGTTCGATCCCGGATCCCGGCCATGTACCAATGGGTTTTTTAATTAAAAACTTATGTACATAATCCGACAAACCACACTTAGAGGCTTTTCCATCTAAATTGTTTATTTTTTGCCCTTCTTTTATGTCAAAACAGAGAAAAAGATCCACGTGATTTCTCTTGCTCAGAAATAGTTAAAAAAAAAAAAAATAGTTGGAGGCACGCGCGGGCGGAGAGTGACATACTCGTAGGCTACTTTTTATTCCGTAAAACCTTCGGCATAATTCATGACATATTTCAAAAATTTTCACATGCGAAGCTGGATCGGAAACCTAGTATACTATATAGAAGTCGACTTTAAAATCTACTCGTGTTCAGAACCTTGTCCATAACTAACAGGAGCTGAAAAAAGGTTTTCAAACCGATTATTTTGCAAATACATCAACTTCTTGAAAGATTTATTTACCTACTGCATAAGGAAATGGGATGCCAAATGATTATCATAAACTTCGCACCTCTTCCGGACTTGAAATAAGTAGGTATATCCGTGTACATCAGAAATACGATTACGCAAATGAGAGTTTTATACACCGAATCGTCCTTACAAGGAATCTTGCGTGACACTAAGGTTGTATTATTGATTTCGGCGGTAAATTATATACTTCACGAATATTAATTATATCTTTTCTTTTTTGATACATGATTACTGCATTTATTTGTAAAAGTCATGGTCTTTTTAGGTGTAAACCTATTATCGCTGATTTGTTTGCTTACCTCTATGGAAAACAGGCGTTCAGGCAACGTTTAAAAAGGTCAGAGGTCTGTTATTAGAATTATACTCAATGTACTTTAGACCACTTTTAATTGTCATTTCGTATTTCGTTGAATGAGAATTTTCTACGGTCCCTGGGTGCCCAGCGGAAGACCAAGGATTTTTCTTTTAGCCGATGGTATTTGTGAGGCTATACCTAACGAGTGGCTAGTTCTGTTAAGGTATATTTAAATGGAAAAGCATCTAAGTGTTGGTTTGTCGGATTATGTACATACGTTTTCAATTATAGAAACCTTATTGGTACATGGCCGGGATCGAACTTGTCTTAATTTAAGATATTTACCCCGCAAAGAAGTTACCTAAAAGATATATTATGTGCGAGCATACTTCAATCTATAAATATTTTTTATGATTTTATGGCGACATAAACACAATTTAGAAAACCTTGAACCTACTGACCATGATATAATAAACCATCGACCATTTATCCATACAATGGCGGCACGGTATCCTAAAGCCATTGTTACACTGTATTAATATGATATCTGAACATTAAGTCCATTTATGAAAATCGTAATGTTAATAATAGTCCGGTCTATATAAGGTTTCTTTTATATATGGAAACGCTGACAAACCCCTTTGTTTTATATTTTTTAATACATAATTATAAAGGGTTGAGTAATTTTATTCAAACGGAGAAAACGTTTAACTACCCCTAAATATCATTTAATTTCAATGAAATTTTAGTATGTTATTTACATAGTGAAAAACTACATCCGCAAGTTTTTCCTTTTTTGCTAGTTTTTCAATTTGGTATGTCAATAATATACCAAAACTTAGTTGAGTTCAAAATGGATTAAAATCCTTAAACACGGTAAAACTTATTTTCAGGAAAAAGTTACATTAGATACAAAACATTCTATAGTTTAGATAGGAATATCTAAAATATTTCAGACACAAAATGAAACTAAGTACTGAAACAAAAAAGTCATAGATAAATAATTTGGCTTTTAAAAAAAGTGTACCGACTTCAAAAAATATGCACTGAAAAGTGTGCTTTCCGAAAGTAAATGCACAAGTCACTATAAAAACCCAAATCGCTTCAAGTGTGCCTATAAAATTTGAAGAGTTCTCGATTTGGTTCCCATCAATCTGATGACTAGGGCCCGGATTAATATGTATTTACATATTTTTATTTGAAATTGTTTTCGTTCTTAATTATGGTTTCTACATAAAATATGTTATTTAGATCGTGAAAATTCAGGTTTTATTTTCCATATTTTTCCATATTTTAAATATAAATCCATATTCCACAAAATATCAATCAATTTATCCATATTTTCATCAGCGCTATGAGTTTCTTAAAAATTCTGGCAAAACGATACGATTCGTGCCCTACTCACTTGCAGAATTATGCAAATTTAAATATAGTCCAATCACATCCTGTGATGTTGAAAGATCATTCAGCCAGTACGAAGCATTATTTCGTCCAAACAGAAAAAGTTTCAATTTTGAAAATTAAAAAAAAACACGTGATTATTTAGTGCAATTAAAATGTTAGTGAAATGGAAGCTGAATAAAATTGTAATTTTTGATTTTTTGCAATTATTTTTATTTGAAATGTTGTTACTTTTTATTGTACTTAAATATTTTTTCCATATTTTAGTTTTTTCAGTCCATATTATATTTACATATTTAGAAATTTTTAATACATATTTATCCGGGCCCTATTGATAACCATAGGACCACCTGGAAAATATACCCTTTCAAACAAAATAAAAATACCCAGATCGCTTCAAGTGTGCCTATACAATTTGAAGAGTTCTCGATTTCTCCAGGATCCCATCATCAGATCCTGACTTGATGACTGTGGGACCACCTGTTCAAACAAAAAAAAATCCAAATCGATCCAGGCGTCTGCAAGTAATAGGGGAAATACATAAAAAAAATAAAGATTCCGACGAATTGAGAACCCCCTCCTTCTTTGTAAGTTCGGTTAATAAGTCAAATTATTCTCAAAATTAAGACAATTTTCATTCTATGTAGGTATGTATATAACTCGAATCGACCCTAATTCGTACATGCTCTCTCGCTAACTGTAGATATTTTGTCACTGAAAGTAGGTCGGATAAAAAGTACGGATGAAACATATATATAAAATTGTTGAACTAGTCTTTTTTTCATAAATTATTACTTGAAAATTATAATATATTTTTGTTATGCGCATGCATGATCCCCTTTATTTACATTTTTACTCTACGAGAAAAATATTGTTATTCGATCTAAGCTGGTTCATCACCACATGTAATGTAGGTACTTGTTGACGATTTGATATGTGAATGCATAGAAGCGTGTCAATCGTAACATCTCAATGCCAATGTTACAATAAAAGGACCTAATTCAGTAATGTTAATTACAAAAATAACACATTATCACGGCCTTTATATCATGCGGTGCGGCCAGAGACAACATCAGTAACAGTGTCTACTTTTTTCCATTATTAACAAAACAGATGGCATGCCTGTTGCTTCACCAAATGGACCTAGATGACGTCTTTCTTAATTATTATTATTATTATTAAGGGGCTGATAATCGTCAGCGTCCTTGACGATTTGATGTTTTAAGTCACGCCCTTTTTCCGACCTAGCCTGCGAGAGACTATCATAGTTAGAGAGACCACGCTTTTAGTTGCCGTCTGGCGTCTAATACTAGACTGTATGTGATCAGTAATTGTCGTCTGACACAGGACTGCATGTGATTATTTGTCTCCTAATACCATACATACTGTATGGGATTAGTTGTCGTTTAGTAATCTGTCAAAAAATATTTTATAAGATGTTGCTCCGTATTGACGTTAAAAAGGACAAATCAACAAACAAACAATCACTCTTTCACGTTTGTAATATTAGTAAGGAAGTAGGAATAACTACCTATTTACACGCTTGATGATAAAATGATGCTTTTTGCCCCGGCTTTGCTCGTGGAAATGTTTGAAATGTGACAAGCGAGCTCTGATATTTTATTAAAATTCAACATTATACTAGATTTCGACTAATTTTAGGGCTCTGAATTCGAATTTGATATCGATTTCGCAATTCAATATGACGACATCTGTCACTTTCGTAAAATTCGACATTATACCAGATTTCGACAAATTTTAGGGTTGTGAATTCGAATTTGGCATCGATTTCAAAATCGAATATGACGACATCTGTCAATTTCTTTAAATTCGACATTATACTAGATTTCGACTATTTTTAGGGTTCTGAATTCGAATATGATATCGATTTCACAATTAAATATGACATCTGTCATTTTCTTTAAATTCGACATGATACTAGATTTCGACTAGTTTTAGGGTTCTAAATTCGAATTTGATATCGATTTCACAATTCAATATGACGACATCTGACAACTTCTTAAAATTCGACATTATACTACACATTTCGACTAATTTTAGGGTTCTGAATTCGAATTTGATATCGAATTCAAAATTAAATATGACGACATCTGTCAATTTCGTAAAATTCGACATTATACTAGATTTCAACTAATTTTAGGGTTCTGAATTCGAATTTGATATCGATTTTACAATTAAATATAACGACATCTGTAAATTTCTTTAAATTCGACGTTATATTAGATTTCGACTAGTTTTAGGGTTCTGAATTCGAATTTGATATCGATTTCACAATTCAATATGACGACATCTGTCAACTTCTTAAAATTTGACGTTAATTTCAAAAGACATCTGTAATTTTTTTAAATTCGACATTATACTAAATTTCGACGAATTTTAAGGTTTCCTCTAACATTCATAACACATTAATATTGCACAAAATAGTGACTTTCTTTATAATAACAATAATTTCCATATAAATATGTGCTGCTCACATCAAAATTCCATAGTGAATGAATATTTTAAATTACCTGCATTTTATTCAAATCGTAAAAATATAAATCAAAACAAAATAAAATTCGCAACGTATGGGATTCGAATCGGCGACCTCAGCGTTTAGCAGCGCGGTGCCTCCCACCTAGCCACTTCGGCTTGAACTTGTTTAGTCGAAATTTGACATTGCATAGACATGTTAGTATTCACATTTTTAACCCATAACATAATATTCAAATAGTACTTTAATCTAAACATAAATGATGAACAAAATAAAAATATGTACAAATTTAGAAATTGTTAAAACTTAAATATCGTGAACATGTAGGTTCATTGGAGGGAAAATCTTTGTCAACTGTCGGTCTTGCAATTACATTCAGGTCTTGCTGTTGCAATACTATATTTTTATCTCCAATCGGTTCTCTTATTTGAAGCTTTCTGGTGAATCTAGGATCTACATTACCTTAAATTACAATACATTAAATTACATTACATTATTATTATAATATAACGTCAAGGTCAGGAACGTCATCGGTAGATTTAGAAAGAAGGGTAACATTTTCTTGAGTTTCTGCTAGTGACACATTGTTTAACCTGTAATAAAGTTTACAGTTATATGTAAAATTTCAAATTTTTTATAAACATTACACGACAAGTACAGGATGTAAAATAATAACTCCAAAAACAAGTGTGTTGTAAATCTATTAATTCTCATTTTTATGTATCGTACGAAGAAACTTACTCTGTCAATGAAAAATCTGACGTTTCAGTTGTTTCACACGTAGTATTTTCGTCCAACTGTTGTTTCTTCCTGATATAATAAAAAAATGTTTAATCACATACACTATACTTACTGTCTAGAACTCTAAAATTTGTCGAAATCTAGTATAATGTCGAATTTTAAGAAAATGAGAGATGTAGATATATTGAATTTTGAAATCGATGTCAAATGCGAATTCAGAACCCTAAAATTAGTCCAAATCTAGTATAATGTCGAATTTTAAGAAATTGACAGATGTCGTCATATTGAATTTTGAAATCGATATCAAATTCGAATTCAGAACCCTAAAATTAGTCGAAATCTAGTATAATGTCGAATTTTAAGAAATTGACAGATGTCGTCATATTGAATTTTGAAATCGATATCAAATTCGAATTTAGAACCCTAAAATTTGTCGAAATCTAGTATAATGTCGAATTTTAAGAAATTGACAGATGTCGTGATATTGAATTTTGAAATCGATATCAAATTCTAATTCAGAACCCTAAAACTAGTCGAAATCTAGTATAATGTCGAATTTTAAGAAATTGACAGATGTCGTCATATCGAATTTTGAAATCGATATCAAATTCGAATTTAGAACCCTAAAATTAGTCGAAATCTAGTATAATGTCGAATTTTAAGAAATTGACAGATGTCGTCATATTGAATTTTGAAATCGATATCAAATTCGAATTCAGAACCCTAAAACTAGTCGAAATCTAGTATAATGTCGAATTTTAAGAAATTGACAGATATCGTCATATTGAATTTTGAAATCGATATCAAATTCGAATTCAGAACCCTAAAATTAGTCGAAATCTAGTATAATGTCGAATTTTAAGAAATTGACAGATGTCGTCATATTGAATTTTGAAATCGATATCAAATTCGAACTCAGAACCCTAAAATTAGTCGAAATCTAGTATAATGTCGAATTTTAAGAAATTGACAGATGTCGTCATATCGAATTTTGAAATCGATATCAAATTCGAATTTAGAACCCTAAAATTAGTCGAAATCTAGTATAATGTCGAATTTTAAGAAATTGACAGATATCGTCATATTGAATTTTGAAATCGATATCAAATTCGAATTCAGAACCCTAAAACTAGTCGAAATCTAGTATAATGTCGAATTTTAAGAAATTGACAGATGTCGTCATATCGAATTTTGAAATCGATATCAAATTCGAATTTAGAACCCTAAAATTAGTCGAAATCTAGTATAATGTCGAATTTTAAGAAATTGACAGATATCGTCATATTGAATTTTGAAATCGATATCAAATTCGAATTCAGAACCCTAAAATTAGTCGAAATCTAGTAAAATGTCGAATTTTAAGAAATTGACAGAATTCGTGATATTGAATTTTGAAATCGATATCAAATTCGAATTCAGAACCCTAAAATTAGTCGAAATTTAGTATAATGTCGAATTAAAAATTTTGGCTGACCAGCGGCGTTGCGGCGTTGTCCAACCATGTAGAAGAGGTTCTATAATTCTACTTCTTTTACTTTTTTCACGTTTTGTGGAACAAGGGATTGACGTGATTTTTTGCACAGAGATAGTTGGAGATATAGATAATGACATAGGCTACTTTATATCCCAAAAATTCTTCGGGCTTGCCACTCTTTAAGTATTTCCACGACGAAGCCGGGGCGAATAGCTAGTATATCGTAATTTTATCATCAAGCTTGGATAATAGGTAGGTATTGTAATTTCCTTACTAATATTACAAATGCGAAAGAGTGTTTGTTTGTTTTTTCAAATCAATACGGAGCAACGGATTGACTTGATTTTTTGCACAGAGATAGTTGGAGATATAAATAATGACATGGGCTACTTTATATCCCAAAAATTCTTCGGGCTTGCCACTCTTTAAATATTTCCACGGCGAAGCCGGGGCGAATAGCTAGTAGGAGGGTCTATTATGTAAAACCAATACGTATGTAACATTGTTTATCGTAATTTTATCATCAAGCTTGGATAAAGGGTAGGTATTTTAACTTCCTTACTAGGTAATGTTTCAAATGCAAAATAGTGTTTATTTGTCCTTTTTTTAATTAATCTACGGATTGACTTGATTTTAATGACATATCCCACAAATCCTTCGGGCTTGTCACTTTTCAAATACTTCCACGCGCGAAGCCGGGGCGAAAAGCTAGTCTATCATAAGTTTTCCATCAAGCGTGCGTGGATAAAATATTACAAACGCGGAAGAGTGTTTGTTTGTCCTTTTTTTTCAAATCAATACGGAGCAACATGGGAGCAACGGATTGACGTGATATTTGCACAGAGATAATGACATGAGCTAATTTATATTTCGGAAGTCCTTGGGGCTGGCACATTTTAAATTTTTCTACGGGGGAAAAGCTAGTATATCATAATTTTATTTGCCTTGCAATGACTTCTGCAATATGTTTCCCGTACGCATTTTCTATGTATACCTACCTACCTACTTTGCTGTTTATTAACTTATTTCCAATACTGGAGTTAATTATTTAATATAATTACGCTCACAAAAAGCAACGCTGACTCCTAGACTAAAGTATACAAATAGCAACTTCCTTATGAAAATATTGCCTAATCGCTACGGTAATGTCATATATTAATAAAGTTTACCATTAATAAATTAAATTTGAGCCAAAAAATACACAAATAATACAAAAACTTGTGAGCGATCGAGTGGCCGCGACCGTCTAGCATCACGATTCAGCCGTCACTGCCGACAAGGCGAGTGTGAATAAAGAAGAGCTAAAGCGTTTCCGCTCAGAGTAGAAATCGTAAGCGCCATTTGACATAATCATTATTTTTTAAATAACTATACAATTTATTTGAATATACAAATGACAATTATATGGGTAATTGAATATTACAAAAACAAATTAAATGTCATAGTACTAAAATCACTAGTACCGCCGTTTTCTTTTTTTGAAAACTTTCAGAGACCACATTTTGGGATTATTTTCTATCGAGAGAAAATTGTGTAATCGCGTTTTCAGAATGACAATTATATCAATTATATCCTGTAGAATAATATATATTTTTTTCAATCTTGGAAATTGTCTTGTTTTTGCTAAAACATTCTTTAAATAATCGTATATAGGTGTTATCTGCCCCTTAAATTCGAAAAGATTAGAACTTGATGAACGGAATATTTGTATCAAAATAACGCATGCGCATAAACTTTCAAGCCCTGAGGCCTTACCAAAAATACAGGCAACCATGTCCGCATTTAGAGATTTGCCCATATTAAACAGTTCCAAGCCTGCTAGAGCTGAATATAAGTGCTTTCTTTATAGCTTGAGTGAAGTTTGAAACCTGGACCTCAATTTTCAAAATCAAAAATATTTATCGGAACTACAATAGAAAGCGGCGAGCTAGTAAGAGACGATCATAATTGTTTAAATCCATGAAAAATCCCCTTTCAATTCCAAACAATATTTTCCCGACAAACGTGCGTAAACTAAACCAAACATCAAAGCATTGAATCCCAGAGATCATATAGCGTGAACATCGGAACTACTCATAGTGAATGTCATGCTACGTTACAATTGCACGTGTCAATAACATATGTGTTTGTTTACCACTGTCCCTACAAAGGTCCTTCCTACTGTCATTTGATACATCCGTCTAAAATTCCATACCACAGACCGTTCAGTATAACTTTTTTATAATTAAAAACTTATGTACATAATCCGACAAACCGTACTCTAAACACTTTTCCATCTAAATAAACCTCAACAGAACTGGTCACTCGTTAGGTATAGCCTCACAAATACCATCGGCTAAAAGAGGGAGACTTTATCTTCCGCTTGGTACCCCGGGACCGGAAACACGGTTTCGGGAGTCTTGACGAGGTCCTCCCGTGTGATTCTGCACTGCAGTCAACCACACAGTCCATTACTGCTGACCACGCTACTATGGATGTTGGTTTCATACTGTATCGACCTCTGGTCTGGGAAGAGTCATGTGGCGGCTCATCACGTCATTGAATTCTGTATCGCGCTATTGAAAATATTTAATAGATTGGCATATATTCAACTTTCCATGCGACACGCGTTGGGGAGTATTCCTTTTTACTCACAGTCGCTGGATTGGTGTGTGTATTACAATTTATATAACATAAAGATGGACAAACAAACTAACACGTTTTCGAATTTATAATGTGCATATAATCTGGCAAGTTAAAAAACACGTAAATCGGACAAGTAGTTGTCGACAAGTATATTATAAGCACACTAACAGATAGACAGACAGAGCGACATTGCATTATATAATATTATGTAAGGATAAAGATTATCTTATCTTAGATCCTCTAATTAACTTTGATAAATATTTCAGAAAAATCATTAAAATCATTAAAATATCTAATATGTCTAAAGTCCCGGGGTCATTCGAAGGGCACGAAAAATAGGTGTCCGTGCACTTCATCTATAAAAATAATGCCTAGATTAGCTCACTGAATAAAGTTTGTCAACAAGTCGATGAGCATGTCTGGCCACCCCGCAAGATACATAGGCGATGATGATGTATTTTCTCATAATTAAAATTAATTCGGAAACGAATTATTGATATTGTTTCCGTGATTAAAAGTTAAGCAGCATTTCCAGCGCAAGAGATTTTTGTATTGATTATTTAATAACTAGCACTCAATTATGATATAATTTTAAAGCGCTAGGAAGTTTTTGTTTATTATTGGCAAAATTTAATACATATCACACTCACATCCGCATAAGCCTTTTACGGATACTTCCGTTCAAAAATCGGATCAGCTGCAATATGTCTTGACAATTTGCTTCCTGGTCCTTAAAATAAGCTGTATTGGTTTATTTTAGAAAGTTAAAAATAGATCTTATGAAATTAAAATCAAGGTTTAGACTAAATATAATGGTACCTACGTTGATGTATGAAAGTGAATCATGGGAAATCATGGAAGTAAAATTAATGCAATGGAGATAAGATCGTTGAGAAGATGTAATAACTACGATAGAGGAAAGGATGCTTAGATGGTTTAGATAAAAAAGTATATATAGAACGGCTGTGACTGGAAGAGTTGATCGAGGCGTCCCAGAAAGAAATTCACTGATCAAATTATTGACGTCATCTAAAAAAGGGGAAATAAGAAGCACCCGAAAACAAAGAGCATGCATGAAAATATGTATGAAATGAATAAAGCGAAAAAGGTGTGCCAAGATTGTAGCGAGTGGATCTTTGGTAGAGACCAACCCTACCCTACCCTAAGTGAATCAAGGTTAGGCCTCAATAAATATTGGTGAAATGAGGATGAGGTGATTATGTATTCTGCTGGGTACCCTGTGACACCCTTCTAGACACCCGTGATGGTATTTTTTTTTAAATAGCTTGTAACTGTAACATGGAAATATTTGTTTTATTATTCTGTATTTTGAAACACTTGTTTCTTTCCATAGAAAACAAGATCTGTGTTTCTTAGCAGTTAAAAAAACTTCAGGACATTATTGCATTCGTATACGTTTTAATGTACTGTACGAATGTGAACTGCATCACCCAAAATAATAATGCAAGTAAAATAACGCACTATATTTTTTTGTAAAACATTTGTAATAATGTCCACATTTAGTCAATACACTATAAGAGAATCGACTAATGGTGCATTTTGCTTAAACCATTGCTTATCCATGACGGCCCCACCGTTCGACACAGATTAAATTTTCTTGGTAATTTCAAATTTTATGTTCAAGAACGTATCATTAAACCGTAGTATCAATTCAAATCATGTTCTTATTTAATTAATCACTACTTTATGACACAATTCATGGCCGATTCAGAAAATAATTTACATAAACATATATACGTAATGTGCTACATATTATATCAGGTTGAAAGACCCGTGTTTAATACTTAAATCGTGATTATAATTTATTCTTCACGTGTACCTACTTAATTAACATTTGATTATCAAATAAATATTTATTACTAAATATATCACATAATTAAAAGGCTTAATAATAGCTTTTCTGAATATAAAATATTTTTGAGAGACGGGCTCAATAAAATTTGCTGCATAAGTAATAAAAATCTGTCATTATTCTCCAACAACAAGAAAAAAAATCATGAAACCATTTGGGCCAAAGAAATATTTAAAAAAATAAACAAACCCAAGCACATCTTCATGGCAGAGACACCAGTAACAGTGTTCACTTTTTGCCAGTTGGTATGGCAACCCTCTTGCTGCATATGTCACTTCGTTAATAGACGAAAGTAGGTATCTATTTTTTTTAAGAAGTGGGTTAAAGCACATATTCTTAAATAAAATTGGTGCTTAGGTGGTAGTATCAAGTCGACTCACTAATATTATAAATGCAATGCAAAAGTAATTCTGACACGGCTAAACAAATGAACCGATTTAGATTAAATTTGTGATGGAGAAAGCTTGACCCCTGGGGAAGGCTACTTTTTTTAAATTTGGACGAAAGTTAATATAGGCGCCACGGGCGAAGCCGGAGCGAACAGCTAGTAATAAATAAATTAAAAAAAAAGATTTATTTTATAGTAATAATACTAAATCTAAATATTTATATCGAGACTGCAGCCTATAGGTATGTGTTTGTATAAATCAGTCTATAAAATATTTTACAAAGAAAAAAAATTAAGGAGATACAGACTTCCCATAAAAAACTTAATAACACCTGTGAACCGAAGGTTAAACTTTTTACAAAAGATAAGTAGCTGGAGCTATAAAAACTATACAAGTCTATAAATCTAATAAGTTCCTAAGTATATAAAATAAATAAAATTAAATTGTCTGCCTGGGATTTCATAATACCTTACAACAAAAAAATGTCTAAGTGGAACGTGCTATAATTATTCGATAACTGTTTTAACTTTTTTTTAAATATTTGTCCAAAATGCTTAATTGTCCAAAGGCTTAATTAATTTTAATCAAACTTTTAACTACAATAGTGAATATTTTATTAGTATAAATAAAATCGAATATTTCTTTTTTTTCGATATACTTTTCATCCATTCGTGCGAAGTCGAGCGAAGCATAGGTAGCTATTGTTATCTATAATTTATTTTTAACGGTTCTATATTTAATTTTACAGAATCCGGTTTATCGGGAAATTTAAATTAAACTGGAGTTATAAAAACGGCTTCTGAATTACCTGTGGAAATACTGAAAATACCCTTTTTAATTTTCCTAATTGATTATTCCCGTCATATATCATCAAAATTGAAATAAATTGAGCATTTCAAGCAATATTTATAACACACAAAATGGCAAAAAAGTATAATTAAGTATCACTTAATATTATATAACATTGATACCTTACTTATTAGCATATCAAACCAGTTATATAGTTTTATTCGTTACTAACACACTATCAGTTAAATGTCCTCTGTTACTATGAGTCGAATGCAGTTCTTTTTTAATTTTCGAATAATTTAAAGTTAACCTAACTAAATATTTTTAACCGAACTTCAAAAGAAAGAGAGGTTCTCAATTCGTCGTAATCTTTTTTTATTTTTTTCTTCACGGGTTGCTTTACAGCTCCTAAAATGGTGCGTCGGTGGCCGAGTGGTTAAGACGTCTGGTATTTACTAGACAGACCCCGAGTTCGATCCCGGATCCCGGTCATGTACCAATGGGTTTTTAATTAAAAACTTATGTACATAATCCGACAAACCACACTTAGAGGCTTTTCCATCTAAATATTTTTTTTTATATGTATGTTCATTGTTCATTGATTACTTGAAGACGCCTGGACCGATTTTTTTTTGTTTCCAGGAGGTCCCGTTGTCATCAGGTCAGGATCTGATGATGAGATCCTGGAGAAATCGACAACTATTCAAATTTCACAGCGATTTGAGTATTTTTTATAGTGACTTGTGCAATGTGCATTTGCTTTCGGATAGCGCATTTTGGTTTTGAAGGCGGTTTTTTTTTCATCAGAAGTAGTCAACATTATTATATAGTAAAATATTAATATAAATACAATCTTATCTATTACAACCATGGAAAATTGCGTGAAAATAGCCAAAGATTAACTCACCAAGGTATTTGAATTTTATCACAAACATTAAAAAGAAAAGGAATGATAGTCTAGTGAAAACACTTAAAAAAATAATTTAATATATTATTTCATTACAAAATGAAAGTACTATGTTGATAACGCTACACGTCAATATATTATATTAAATAAAAAATAAAAATATCTAAAAGAATTATCGCACGTTGGAAATTCCTACTTGACATACTTTCACTTATCACTATTTTTTCTTAACCTTCTTAAACTAAATATACGCCCAAGTTCTTAGAAATTATATTATCCGTTATAAATTAATTAGCCAGTGTTTGTTTTAATTATTTTATTGCTTTCAAAACTGACTGAAAACTGAAACTGAATTTGGGGAAACATTAATAAGAAACCTGCATTCAGGATTTATGTCAATTAAAATAAAATTACAGTATTGATTAGGTATATCATAATAGTTGGCATTTTTGATATGAACCCAATTGATTTTTAATGTTATTAGTAATTTACGATAGACGTAAACTTCTCTAGTGGGTATATTTAGCAAAGTTGTCTGTAACAAACAAAACAGGTGGTAAACCTATTACTGCACTGGAACTAGATAGAACTAGTATTCCTAATTTCATGATAAACCAAACAACAAATTTACCAAAACATATAAAGGATTTTAACAAAAATGCAAAACTGTATTTGCTTGATATACATTGACGGACTACAATTTCTTGGTACTCCACAATATCCAAACCACTAAACGCTCAGGACTTGACAAATATTAGTTTTCAAAGCGGATAAGTATTTAAGAATAGCGGCTAATGGATATTATAATATTACCCGGATGTTTATTAGGTAAATATTTGTTTTCAATACGTTAAATTAAATTTTAGCCTTTTACAGATAGAAATAATGCAGATGACAAAATTCTAGAAAGTTAGTGTTTGTAAATTTTTTATTGCCATCATAAATAAAAAATAAATGCTGTTCATTGATAAGCGCATCATTTGAGAACGGCTGGACTGATTTGGGTTTTTTTAATGTTTGTAACAGTCTGAGTAACGTTTTTAGGGGAGGAAAAATTAAAAAATTAAAGTACTTTTTTCTGTAGGATTTTTGTATGAACCCATATCTAATAGGGTATGAACGTTCGGGCGAATCCGGGGCTGAAAGCTAGTTATAAAATAGATATACTGAGATTTTCTCATGAAGTAGCTACCTACATGAACTCACGACCCTTAGGTTAAAGGTAATTTAACTTTTTGAAAACGTAAAAGCTACGAGTATTTGACGAAGAAAACATAAACTTACCAGTTGCAGTTTTCAATTAATAGCATTTATTAAAACAATAAATTTAATTAAAAAGTCAATAAGGTCGAATCCAGGACGACTTAGTATAATAATGTCACAACTAAACTCAAATAAACAGGTTAATTCAATTCACAACTGGCCTTAAATAGATAACAAACGAGACTGTCACGATAACGTATAAATAAACAAGATTTCTTATTTACCGCGTCAGAATAATGTATTTTTCATCTCACGTGGTTTTATATCTTTGTGTATGAAATGATCTCAGGTATGTAATTTATCAAAAAACAAGTATAAAGATAAGCCGATTTATCTAAAACTAACTTTCCACCCCCGGATATTTTCAAACAAAATAAAATACAGCCTTTAGCACTTTTTTCAAAATCGGATCTGTATTTTGAGAGATTACCCCCTACATACAAACTTACAAACTTTACCTCTTTATAATATTAGTATCAATTTATTTTGTTCAGTTATCGGTTTTCACTTTTCAATAAGAATTTCATTATTGCTCTGAACCTACTTATCACCATATCCGATCAATACGATTCCTTTTTGTATAGAAAATAGTCTTTTGCTGAATACCCTGGGACCTAAAACACGATTCTTGGAACCCTAAGGCAACCCATGAAATAATATGACAATAACTCCCCAAACCCTAAATTTCGTTATCTATCTAAATCTTTATCTCAATGCCAAGTTTCACGGACGGGGAAATGACATACTTACTTATGGCAGTTTCTTCATTCAAACAAACACTCCAAGTTTTATCAAACGTTTGTATATTTTAAAGTACTTTTTTATATATCTCTAGGTATACATCTCAGAATACAAAACAAACCGCAATACGCATGCGCACTGAATAGTATAAAAGCGTTGTGTCAAAAAAATTTCGATTTTCCTCACCCGTCATACTTCTCGCCACGATTTACCAATTTTCGGGATAATTTATTATTATGAAGAGATAAGATAATATTAATAAAAAATAACACCTATTCTATGTTCTTATTCATCTATCTATCTATCTATCTATCATCACGCCTGTTATCCCAAGAGGGGTAGGCAGAGACAATCGAATGCCATTTGTTACGATCCTGATTCATCATACCTTTCATACATGCTCGGCGATTATTTATATTTATTATTTAATATAATTAAAATATTTCTTTTTTTTTTTCATTTTATTTTTCTAATATTGTTTTTTTATGAAAAAATACAACTAGACTATTTTAGTGTACCTACTAATTTTAGCCTGAGTTTTGAAGAATTTATGCGGTTTCTGATTTATTATCAAATCAATAACCACAAATTGGTAGAAATAAACCTTTCATCAATATATAACCTATGATTCATTATACAAATAAGTTTTTGTTTGTCTTGAACTTTGAACATCTATAGACATTCGCGCTTTCGGACTTCGCACTACGAAAAAAACGTATAAGTCAAACATTGAACTAGTACAAAAAGAATAGTTCCTAAACTATGGTATTTCCGCCATTAATTAATTTTTTTTTTCGAAGCTATATGTGTACGATCCGGTTGTAAGGTTCAAAATCCAATTTTTCTATAAAAAATTTACTGGTCTTAAAATAATTACGTTAATTTTTGCAAGGTTATACTAATTAGTAGGTATTCGATTTTGGTTAAAATCTATCTTGCATGTAACAAAATTAGTATATGGCTTATATTTTGATACGGTTTTCATAATTATGTGGAAAATATAATATGCAGTACCTATCTACAGAGTTAACTAGACTTTGAAACCATCCAACCGATTAAACCGGTTTAAATTCAAAGGCAAAAATTCGAAGATGGTTTTAGAAATAAAAGAAAATATTACTAAAAGTATAAAAAACATTTTTCATACACTTTTCCCGTACAAAAATTTTCAACCTCATCAAAGGGTCGCCACCCACACTCGCAAGTAAATTAAAAACATTAGTGTGAAGTTTGTATATTATTGTTACCTTGGGCGAAGTCGGGGCAAGCCGCTAGTGTACAATAAATTCATATCAGTATAGGTTTCTATCAACAACCTTATTAAGAAAAACGAAACGATTAATTAGATGCAGATCTTCCCATAGTTCCCATACATGAACATAAAATGTATATAAAAATATCTATACCTACTTTGTGCCTAGATTTCCGCCAGTGGACATTTTTTTAAATCTATACATACTAATAATAAAGCTGACGAATTTGTTTGTTTGTTTGAACGCGCTAAACATTGCAACAACCAGACGGATTTGAAAAATATATAACATCACGCTACGACCTAAAGGGGAGGAGCAGTAACCATTAACGCGGGTGCAACCGCAAGTCGCAGCAAGTGTGACATAAAAATTAGCCTCCGGGCCCTCCAACTATCCCTGTGCAAAAAATCATATCGCCAATCTGTTGTTCTGTGTTGGCATGAAAGAATATATGATGGCCACAACTGCAGCAGGATAGAGGGTGCGAAGAATATCTGGGTGCGATCCGGCTGCCACACGACGATGTTCTTGACTACGTATAATGTTAGAGCATTGCTTCATATAGCCAAAGTGGTGGGAATAAACTGGACGCAGAAGGCTCAGGACAGACAGGAATGGCGTGCATACAAGGAGACCTATACTCAACAGTGGGTGAATACGGGTTAAAGAAGAAGGTCACAATGTATGTCTAGACATTTTTTTTATAATGAGTATGCATTAAAAAATCTATGACCTTGCACAATTTAGCAATTGTGTTACTAGACTAAAAAAATCTGTATAATACATAGATATCTGCATTGAGTTTCCCCATAGAATACGAAAATAATGAAAACATACATCAAATTAGTTCTAAAAATAAATAAATTGTTGTTAAGCTGCCGGAACACCCTAAAGTAATAGACAACTAAGTCCGACTTTTGACCTTCAAGAGCTTTTTGGCAAATTGGTCATTTTGTTTGGTGCTGGGTGCGGACCGACATTGACACCGACCGACCCAACCCAAGGAAGGTGATTACCGATCGCGTGATATTTTCTTGACTTGAAACATGCCTTCTGACTGTTTTATGGTAAAACTAGATTTATTCATAGCTAGCTCTCTTTTATTTGTAATCAATGTTTTTTTTAGATAACTAGCAACTGGTAGAAAGTTTATTTATGAAAAAAAATTAAAAGTGTTAAAAGTTTGACTAAAAAGGTTTATATGGCTAAAGTGTAAGGAAACGCTGACAAAGGATGACCTAGGTGTACTTTTATTGAACATATAAAAAAGTATTCATCGATGAAAATATTAAAAGTACACACAATCGCCGAGCATGTATGAAAGGTATGATGAATATAAAAGAAGCGAAAGAGGTAATACATAATGTCAGGATCGTAGCAAATGGTATTCGATTGTCTCTGCCTACCCCTCTTGGGATAAAAGCGTGATGATAGATAAATAGATAGATAGAATATTAGTTAAGAACTTAGGAATAGGATTAAGATTAGAATTTTTCTATGATTTAGTTTTTCTATGGGGGCATTGGGTGCAAACATTTTACCCAACTTGATTTACAAATTTAACTTTCTGTTCCTTGTGGGTCAATCTATCTAATCGTGAAAACCAGAACAAAATATGTTTAGTAGGTAGTTCCAGAAATATCGCATAAACAGACAGGCCAGCATAGTCTTATTATGGTACTAGCAACTACGATGAATTGCATAATAATTTTTGTCAAAAAGCAACTTAACACGCAGCCAACAAATATGGCTAAGGGGCATAATAATTTCTGTCAAAAAGCAACTTAACACGCAGCCAACAAATATGGCTAAGGGGCATAATAATTTCTGTCAAAAAGCAACTTAACACGCAGCCAACAAATATGGCTAAGGGGCATAATAATTTCTGTCAAAAAGCAACTTAACACGCAGCCAACAAATATGGCTAAGGGGTAGCCCGTCTGTGGCTCCTCCTTAGTCTTAGTACCTACTCTATGCTTTCTCCTAAATAAAAAAGAACAATCTACCATATTTAAAAATCTCTTTTTGAGTGTTTTTGGCTGAATTATTTTTCAAGATTTCGGGATGAAGGTATAAGAAAAAGTTGAAGTTATTTTACCAAATTGCATAGTAACAGAAATATTGCCCTGATTGCCCTCTGAACCAAGTTAACCAAGGTTTAAAAATTATAGTGCGGTCTCATTTAAAGATGTGTGCGTGATGTGGTTGCAATTTCATTGCGAAAATTTATGAAGATAATTTTCTTTTCGACTTAATGACGGTAATCAAGACAGAACAATGATTTAATACCACGGTTTACATCGCCCCACAAAGTGTACAGTGTAAACTTGACTTACTAACTAGTTAAAAAGATTATAGTTAATTTTTTTAGAAGATTTTTTTATATAGGTAATTAATATGAAACTCGATAATATAAAAAAAACTGTTTTGAAATGAATCTGTATTATTAAAAAAAGATTATTTGATTTTTAAATTACATGCATTTCTGCATTTTTTCCTACTGCTTATATCTACTACACAAACAGACGAAGTTTTTTTAAGGCCTGTATCTTAATACATTTGCTTGTTTAATTTAGAGTGAATGACGTCAATATGAGCTTAGATAAATTACTATTTAATAACTTAAGAAGGATACTGATCCACTCATTAAAATTTGTATTTTTTCGCAAATACAAAACTATTTTTAAAACTATAGAGTCTGTTTTAGTTAACAAAAAAATATTTTATCAGCTTTTTGCTCCTCAATACGTTTATTCAAGCAATGAACCCAGGCAATCATATTTTACAAAATAAATAATCCTTCAAATAATAAATCTGAAGTTGAAAGCCTCTTAGAATACCGTTTTACTCATTAAGATTTAGAAAAAACTAAAATATTTCAATAACATTGAACGTAAGAATGACACTCGTAACCTATGTAACAACTTATTGGCAAAGAACACATTGCTAGAGTTTAAAAAGTTCATCGACCGCAAGTTCATCTGTTCACTTGTCACTTAGCAACATTTTTTTTCTAATGTTATAAAATTCTAACTCATATTAATACCTACGATTACTCGTAAAAAAATATCATCAAAAAAATCAGGGCTACAACCCTTTTCGTGCTTTTAAAAAAATACCTCACTTAAACATGAACTCACTAAATATACATTGTTGTCTCTGGCCACGACGCAAGGAATAAAGGTCGTATGTTTAGTTTAAAATGTCATTGAGGTCTTAGTTAGATACCAAGATTTTTTATTTACAAGTAAAAATTAATAAAAGTGTCAATTACCACCTATGAAAACTTGTCAATTTATTAAAATTTTGATAGATCTATAATATTATATATAGGACTTATATTTTCGCTGGGTAATCTGAAACCGGTAACACTTTTTTTTATAAATGGCAAAAGTACAGGTTAGGGGCGTCGGTGGTCTAGTGGGTAAAAAGTCGGCTCACTACTGAGAAGTTGAGGGTTCGATCCCCACATCCGACCAATGGGTTTTTATAATAAAAAAACTATGTAGGTACATTATCCGATAAACCGTACAAAGAGGCTTTTCCATCTACATACCTCAACAGAACTGGCCACTCGTTAGGTACCTACTGCCTCAAAAAATCTTCGGCTAAGTGACATGGGGTCAGCTACGGTTCCCGGGAGCTGTAAGGCAACCCGTGTAGATTTGGGATTTGGGCACATTTCTGCCAGTTTCAAGTATGCATACAATTTTAAAAGATTGTCTCGAGCGTAACCGGGTTCGCAACTTAGTGAGATGCTATTTTTCCACAAGGTCTTATTGTCAATACAGTTGCGTTGATAATAAAATTTCTTAAAATAGGAATCGTAATGATATTGACGGGATACGACGAATTGCCAATTGTAGTTTGTGATCATAAAATAAATTGGACATTACGACACCAAACCCTGTTTGTATTAGTGCAGTGACAACATGATGGGGCTTAATAGAACCTACGCTAGACGTATTGACTTTGAATCTTATAAATCTTATAAATATGCGAAAGTTTACCTGATTTGACCATTGGATTCTCCGCCATTGTAATGTCCTTAAGGTCCAAATAAAGTAAATGAAAGAAATTCCAATCATTGTCACAGATCTTATTGTGGATTGGATACGCTGAAAGAACTGACTGAAGCAAAAGGAAATGCTGACAGAGGGCGACCTAGATGTGCTATGGGATTCGATTGTCACTGCCTATCCCCCAAGGGTAAGGAACAACGGATTAGTAGATTATTTTTGGAGATATTTTACAAGTTTATCTACGTGTAATATTTTCACGCGTGAGAATCTGCAGAAAAGCTTTAGTAGGTACTAGTTATGCAATATCTTATTTAATAGTACACATAGGAATGTAAATAAAAAACTGTTTTACAATTCCGTACACGATGTGGATTGTAATTTATAAGTTCTTCGACAAAAAATAATGAATCTTAGCGTTTAAATTTAAAATGATGCTACTCATGGGTCTACATCAAGGAATGACGAATGAGCAAGCAGTGATTTTTTGTGGCCAAAAATCTGACCGTACTGCTAAGCCGGTTTCATGATGTCCATCTAAAAACTACAAGTCCTTATATTTGGTATTTGACGAAGGCTTCTGTTGAGTTCCTTTTATTCTATTTGAAATTTAGCCGGCATTGAACCGCAAGCCTATCAACTAAAATTATACAACTAGCAACCAGTCGCAAAATGCAAAAACTTAATCCAGTTGTATTCTAGTTGCTCGCAAATAAATTACGTTTCTAGTATGAATCACAGCGTCAATGTCAAGAAAATATATTTTATTTAAGTATTTTTTCAATTTCTTAGTTTACGGGTGGTTTTAAGTTTACTTTAATTTTGACAGAAAGCAGTTTCTAATTGTGTTTAACTATTTTTACAGTACGGTGGTACGGATATTCGTGTGCAAGTCCGACTCGCACTTGGCAGGTTTTTATATAAATTCTGATCAGTATAAAAATAGTGGGAGCTGAGTAATTTCAAATTTGTCACTAACCACTTCCAAAGTGTACGGTTTTTATGAGTTGGTATCTATTTATTTATTTAATAAATTTTACTTTTATTAAAGTCTGTTTATTATTTTGTATTGTTCTGTAAATTATTAAAATCCGTGAGAAAAACGGAGACCCATCTTGACGAGGAAAATTACACAAAGAAAATACACGAAGAAAAAATGTAAACGCGGTAATCGTGAACGTCATGAAATGACAATAAGTAGCCAAGTCGCGTATTATATACTTGTTTAATATTTTTTTTTATAATAATAATTTTTACACCTTGAAAATAACACTGTACAGTCAGGAACGAAAGTGAAAACTTTCAATATCATAAAACTAATGCATATGGTACTTACAATTTTTACGACAGGTTTAGCCTAGTGGTTAGAGTACCTACCTATGGAGTAAACAGACCCGGGTTTAAGCTCCAGGTCGAACTCACTTAATATATCCAGTAGTTTTCAAGTTTTGTTTTCTTATTTCTCAATAACTCTCTCTTTTCTTCTCTGCAGAAGTTACTAAACAGAAGTACTTTTTCTATATGGCGCAGTTGTTGATAAGTACAGCGTTTCTTTTTATCAACTTTCACGCTAAAAGAAAAGCAGATAGAGAACGTCGCTGAGAATGGCTTACTTCTTGTTGCACTTGTATTTTTAGAGGAACCTAACACTTGAAAAAAAACCTTGCCTATTCCGTGTCAAAATGGAGAAGTGTAACAAAAAAATATCTAAATAAAGAAAATTTTGATTGATTTATTTTTATTTTGTTGTAGTTGAAAGAAAAGCATATTACGAACCTCGCTGAGAGTGACTTCTTGTTGCACTCGTGTTTTTAGACTCCCAAACTAACACTCGGTGCAACAAGAAGTCGCTTTCTGCTCGAGTCAGTAATCTACTATTACTAGTTTAACCCCGTCTTAATAGGTGTGCGATCAAAACAGAATTAGTTGTGGTTAACAATAGTATGAGAAATTCTGACGTGCTAACATCAATCTTAAAAGGAGAACAATCGAATTTCTATGACAAAGCGGCACCACTAATACAAACCTACTTTATATACTTAACTTGGTACAGTGCCAAATAAATTGAAATTAATATAGAAAATTCTGTCTGTCCGAACACTGACACCTGCATGACATGCGTTGTAGGGGCCTTCCGATCTCATAATATCCTCATGATAACCTTGTTAAATATCATTGGGGAAATGAGGATATGACTAATGACTTCCGCTGGTTAGGTAGACCCATATTACCCTAAGGACGAGATATATGACCGCTGACAACATCTCTAATAAAACCAAGCGAAAACAAGGATTCCGATCTGCACAATGTATTAGGTAAGAGCATAATCTTGGTTTTATATCAATGGATATATTCATTTTTGGTTGTATGTTTTACTTTTCTCGATAAACAACTTCTAGTTATTATAAAACAATATCTACAAGCGTCAATTAACAATTTGGAAAATTTTTACTTTTATTAGTATAGTAGTGATCTACAGACTATGGATTTGGCCAATGGGCCAAGTTTAGCATCATGTATTTCCCGTTTACCATAGATTAAATAATAATTACTACGTAACGTTTACTGTATCATCATAAGTGCCGCATAGTCGGCAATCGGCATTCTTGCATTCTTATCGCCGACTACTTGCCGACTATAAAAGTGGGCGACAAGTTACCGATTAGTCGCCAACTAGTTGGTATAGATCCAAATTATTAGCCATATTGTTATTATGTTAGGGTAGGTACCTAGTACCTAGTGACATTCACGTGACGAACTTGTAAAAATCGGATAGGTTTTATGTTTTTATTGAAATTTTGTATTATTTAATTAACCATATTTGATCGACTACATTATTTAAGATCACCATTTTCTGTAAATAAATAAAAAACCGACAAAAAATACGATTCATTCGTCCACCAAAATGGCGCGGGGGAGTTTTTCTTCATAGAAATGTCACAAATCTCTAATTTTCGCATTCGGTCATAATGTGCCATTAATATGTTACATATAAATGTTAGATGCAAGGTAAAGTCTGCATGCATGACAGTTGACTGCACATCTGAAGGCTGAGGTTACTTGATTTATCTTATTAATTATTGTATTACACATGACATATAGAATTGCACTTGTTAGTGTAATTGTGGCCCAGTAAAGTTACTTAGAAGGTTTTTCTATGAGACACACCTCTAAACCAGATATGTATCAGAAAGATTTTAAAAGGATTGCTGTCTGGGCAAGGTTATATTATATTCTAGATTAAAATCGTAATTAATACAAGACAATATATTTGTGCCGTTTGCAGTAGAGAATTTTGGGTCCGTGGGGGCTGGGTGCAATTTGTCATTGTTGACAAGAGAGCTGGCTCTTTCTTCGCCCAGAGAATTAGCTATAAAGGGAGGAAATGCCCAGCATTCTTGCCACTATGCCACGCCGACCTAATTATTTTGATAATTATTTTTAAATAAGTTTGGGAAGGGCTTTCCAATCAAAGCGTTTTCTAATCAAGTTTACGGTCCCCTTAGACTCTCAATCACCTAAGTAAAGACAGCAAATTACGGAAACGCCTAGTTTTTAAGATAATTATAATTGAAAAAAAAAATCACTTGATATTGAAAACATAACCAGAAATATCATATATTTTAGGGTATATATTTAATTGTTATTTATACACGACCCTTACCTAAGCAATTACTCTTAAAAAACTTTTTTTCATACAAAACATATTTTATTTATATGTCTCAAGAAACTAAAAATCATTTGGAAGGTTCACCCCTGGATCACCCTACATTTATACTTCGCCCAAATTCATAATAATATCAGAATTATTCAAGTGACGCGTCGATTGGAAAACAGAGCCTAAATTTGTAAACTGTATACATAGAAAATCCTATATAAAAATGAATATGGAAAAGTCTGAAATTCAGACGATAATAAATATCCAATAATGACTGTAAAAAATACACTATCATAACCTTATTACCTCGATGTGGCAGGTAATTATTTGTACATTTTACATACCGAATTAAAACCCGAGGAACAGCTATTAGTGTAAAGACACTTCAAAATAAAGATTGCATTCGAACCCGGGACCGCTTAGTTTCAAATTTATAATAACTAGACCATACCAGTCATCATAACTTATAGACTGATAATGAAGTTCATGAGATCAAGGACAAAATACAATAAGTTCTTCCTGTTTATCCTTTGGTGATACTCGGACATTAATATACGTGAGGGCCTTGCTTTTCACGTATCACATTCCTGTCACGTTCGCAATCATCGTAGCTTAATATGGACCTTAGCTAAATCAATGAAACTAAATACATAGTCATTATTCATAAATATCCTTTGTTACTACGCTAATGTAGAAATAGGCTATGTGACAGATAGCATGTAAGACCTAAAGTTCTATCTACTAAGGTACTACTAAAATACTATATGTACCAATGGGTTTTTAGGGTTCTGTAGAAATCTGAAAGGAATCCTTATAAGATCGTTCAGTCCGTCCACCAGTTCGAATTTTATTTTTTTATATAAAGTTGAGATGAAAAAAAATTAACCGCAACCCATTGAGTGGGGTGTTATTAAAATATTAAGTTTTGTTTACGAAATTGGCAAAGTGGTCCTTCCGTAACTTTTTAAATAAAACTAAGTATCTACTATAAATCTGAAATTTGGAAATATGTTCAATAGAAATTATAACGGGCACCAGTACAAATAAACTTTCCGAAATAAAAAAAAATTAACATTATTGCAAATCCTTGGTTGGAGTAGAGGCTACGGTACCCTAATCTCTATGCAGCAGTTGTCCGGTTTTTATAATGACAAAATTTTAATCTGACAAGTCACACTTGAGAGGTTTTTCCATCCACGTTAACTCAACAGAACCACTCGATAGCTCCACAAATACCTTGGTCTTCCGCTGGGTATCCTGGGACCGATCACACGGTTCCGGGAGCCGTAAGGTAACCAAAAATATTTGGCAGTGGCCATAACTTAACACAATATTAACACGCAACAAACATACACAATTATATTTTTAGTTATTTTTTTTAGTTTTTCTTTCTTTTTTTTCTTAAGGGTCCTATATTGGGATTTTTTTTGGGAACTATTTCACTTAGATATATTGAATAAGTAACTATATGCTGAATTACAGTGACACAGGTGGAGTATTTACAGAGAAATTGGCAATAGTAATATCTCCATACAAATTCCCAGTATAGGTCCCTTAAGGAGACGCTTATGCATTATAGTTATACTAGTTAGACGTTTGTATGTATTGCCATTATTTCCATTTTTAATATCGAACAAAAAACGCCTAATAAGACACGTTTCTTGTATGGGGACCCCCTTCAATTTTTAACTTTATTTTATTTTATTGATGTTGTAGCAGCCATAGTAATACACACTCTGTGAAAATTTCAAGTGTCTTACGGTTCAAAAGATACAGCCCTGTCGTAGGCGGACTCACGGACGGACAGCACAGCCTTAGTAATAGAGTTTCCGTTGTCACCCTTTAGATACGGAACCCCAAAAGTAAACTAATTTCTACACATTCTTCATATGATCCTCAATTTCAAATATGTTTTCCTTATTTGTGAAGATTTTCGACTATACTACCCCATTTATAAATGCTCAAGTTTTCCTGATTAGCCGATGTTAATTGAGTTACTTTTCAGATGTTCTTAGTAATGATTGTCGTATTATGTAGATAAGGCTAAATAAACCCATTGATACATGGCCGCTGTATCAAAGTTAATTATTATTGATACTTGGAAAGTTTTTGAATCAGGACATGCAAGTTGGTAAACTTAATATAATGACTTTTTCTTGTACAATTATTAAATAAAGGAATTGTCCCAGACGAAGATCATTAGAAGACAATTTAGTTTTTCAAAATGACTCAGTAATGGTTCCTAGTTAAGATATTATCTGCCAGAGACGTGAATATAAATAAACACATCCATTTATATGTAACGTTTACGAAATCTATGAGATAAATATATCAATAATAAATATTCTTTGACTAAGGAGAGGTTTGTGTACGGCGATACGTGTTTGTACTTGTTGGTTATTTACCTTTTATTTTAATTTTTAAGGCTCCTATATCCATAATTTTTCTGGGATAAACTTTTCCCAATTTCTCCGTAAATAATCCACCAGTGTCACTGTATTTTAGCATATACTTTTTTTTAATTATATAAAAACATTAAATCAAATCTAAAGATTAAAAATAACTAAATAAACCAGGTCCGCGTGGAATAGTGGCAACTTCCCCGATGAATCGCGATGCGGATTCTATATATCTAAGTAAAATAGTTGTTATTTTGCAATGTCTTTTATTGAATAGGAAATATGGGTGGTTAAACTTTGCCCCCGTTATCTCTTTCATAAACTATAACAAAGCTATATATAGGCAAAAATATCACCCATGTTATCACCCATGTGTTATTTTTGCCTACGCATCATAAATAATCATATTTATATGGAAGAAATGAAGGTGTACTTTTATTGAAAATGCAAAAAAAAATATTGACAGAATTATAGATATGTTTAAACTACACACAATCGCCGAGCATGTATGGAAAGGTATGATAAATATAAAAGAAGCGAAAAGGTATGTCAGGATCGTAGCAAATGTTATTCGATTGTCTCTTCCTACCCCTGTTGTGATAAAAGGCGTGATGATAGATAGATAGAATATTCATCTACCTAATATGTTTACTGTTGTCATTTAAATAACAAATCAGTCATTAGAAAAATAATATTTTAACTACATAATAATGTCATTAGTTTCGTATGACACTTTACTACTACACTGTACAATTTTTTTTCCCGCACAATAACAACAATAAACAATTGGAAATTTCCATAAAACAATCATAGGGCGGGTCCACGACACTTCCCCCCCGGGGGTGCCCGCCCCCCCCCGGGGGTGCCCGCCTTGTCGTGGCGGGGGGGCTTAGTAACCGTGGTAGTGCTCGTCACACTATCCACGGTGAAGCTAAGCGGCACCCGAGGTGGAGCCGCTGCGCAGGGGTTCTGTGGATTTGGCAGGGCTCTTCGCGCATGCGGCTGGAGGCGGACGCCGGTGACGCTTGCGCTGCCGGTCGAAGCATGACCCGACTGCACTTTCCATCGCAGTCGGGTCGCCGCGGTCTCCGGTGGCGGTTGAGGGGGAAATCAGCCGCTGCTCAACCGGGGACCAAGGTGGAAGGCGCAGCAGTTTGTACTCGCTGCTGCGCCAGCTCTGGGTAAAACCAGAGCGAGATGGGGCCTTACGGCCACCCGGCGGCGGGTCGCGGAAGAATGCTAACGCGTCCCCGTGGCCCGCCGACTAACCGGCGAGATGGAGTACCGTGGGGTTTTAGTGGGTTAAAGTCCCACATAACCCGTTCCCTCACCCCCGAGGGCGCGGGTATGCATGATGCATTTCCCCACGTAAAAAAAAAAAAAAAAAAAAAAAAAAAAGGGTCCACGACACTTAAGGGGACTCTAAAGCAAAAACTAACGCAGTAAAGTCCATCACACCCATCAAGTGTTTGCTAAATAAATTCACATACTGTCAAAAACACTTGTTTAGTTGTTTTTATGACCAAATAAAGATAGAATTAGCAATGATATGTATAATTTCGTCTTTTTTAAAATCAATTTACACATGCATTTCGTCGTAGCATTCATTTACGACTGAAATCTAGCTTAACATCATGCCTCTTTCCCACATCGACATAGACAGTAAGAATGAACATGCACCTGGATTCATAGTGATACGACGATTTGATTTGATAAATGTCATGGCTTATTTTGTATTGTTAGTTTATAATCTTAACTTCATTCTAGTCTCAATTTTATACTAGTCCTCACTCGGAAACCGTCATCTTCAGCATTTATTTTACTATCAAGCTTCTTCAGCTACGCCAAAAGTTCAATAAACTTTTCAAAGAAAAAGCAATTTTTAACACACTGAAAAAGTGTGTTTGTTTCTTAGAGGGCCTGATTAAAAATTCAATAAAAATAATAATAAAAACCCCCGAGTTGGTGAGGAGTCGGGGTATGCTGCTGCTTCCAGATAATGTAGCAGCATCAGGTCAAGGTTATGTTATTGTAACATTATTGAAGTCACAGGACACTAAATTTCGAATCGATCAGACCAGTAAGTTGCTCACATCCATTCAACGACTAGAAAAGAGCTGATGATCTTCAAAAGAAACCAAATTAAAATTGGTTCATCCGTTTAGGAGCTATTATGCCACAGACAACCACACAGATACACGCGTTAAACTTATAACACCCGTCCTTTTCCGTCAAGGATTAAAAATATCCGCGGGCAAAGCCGGAGCGGAAATCCTTATCTAACTAAGATACGTAAAATATAGGAAATAGAGTATACGAGACAGACAGATAATTTTACGCTTCATATATATACAGACGACACGCAACGGCGGAGGTGACAACGAGAGAAATCCGCTCTCATCACGTGGTCAGTAAACAATAGACTCGGTGTACAAATGAGTCGGTGTAAATCCTATCCTTGGACTAAATCAGGTTTGACGTTCATTGGCAAGGACGCAGCTAAACAAACAAGCTATTTAGGAATAAAATGATACCGCCTCGGGTTAAGGCTTCTATATCCATAATTTTTCTGTTGTTCTGGCCAGTTCTGTTGAGGTATATTTAGATGGAAAAGCCTCTAAGTGTGGTTTGTCGGATATAAACAAACAAGCCATTTAGGAATAAAATTGTACCGCCTCGCGTTAAACAAATGTTTTAGTCGTCCAATTGGTATGGATCAACATTAATCTAAGCCAAAAGTTTTTTCTACAGGGGTTGCCTTACAGCTCCCTATACCGTGTTATCGGCCCAGGGTACCCAGCGGAAGACCGAGTCTTCTTCTTTTAGCCGATGGTATTTGTAAAGTTATACCTAACGAGTAGCCAGTTCTGCTGAGGTATATTTAGATGGAAAAACTTCTAAATGTGGTTTGTCTGATTATGTACTTACATAAACAAACAAGGTATTTAGGAATTAATGGATCAACATTTATCTGAGCCAAAACTTGTACTGCATAATATATACATTTTGTTTATATCAAACCCTTAAGGCGCTTAGTGTCCCCAACGTCCTTGACCATAGAAACGGTCACCGAGCAGCGCCCCGAAACACCTTCGAAATTGACATATGTATTTCGATATTATTTAAAGGAAAATGTTAATTGATTTAGATATACTTTGTTGTGTTTAAAGCACAACATGTTATTTATTTTTAGGCATGTAAATATTTCCAAACGTCATAGCCGTTTAAGAGCAGTAGACAATTAAAGCCAAAAAAAACCATTCCATTATTATTATTTTAAATATTGAAGTTTAGCTCTTACAAAAAGAAATTGTTTAGGATTTGTTGTACTAGAATTGATAATTAGTACATAATTTTTTCTAACATTTTAGTCCATCAGTAAACGAGCAGTAGTCTGTCGAAAATGCTCATTCCAGCGGATTTGAGGATACTAATCACCTTAAATCAAGAATCATGGAAAGTGGAGCTATATCCCTACCTATTAGATACAGACGCAAATTCTACTCGACAGATGATTAAACACAACGTATTGCTAATAATGTTTGTGCTACTATTTTTATAGGTGTATCTACACTTTCAATTAACTTTTTTGAAGTACCTTTTTGTCTTAGCTACCGCCTTCCTTTAATATATTAGGTATCGGTGTGAACTCAACCCTGAATCGATGGGACATTTCAGGCTTATTGACCAACTTGCTCTTTCTAACTGCTTAATTAATGTGCTATGTATGATTTAGTTAGATTAGATTGGATTAGTCTATCTAAATCGTTTAGATTAAATTACAAATTTCATACAAATTTATCTAAACTTATTTGGTTATAGAAATGGGTCTTTTATTAAAAAAATGGAGGAACCTATCTAAACTGATACTATAACGTAGTACATAATTGAGATCTTTTGTTTATCCTTTAAACGATTCGAAGTATTTTTTTGCAAAGAGATTATAAGAATTATGAGAAGAAAGTTATGCCCACAATTATCGGAAAAGATCTTCTTGGAACATTCGATAATTCTTTTATCCATGGGAGGTAGCATTTCAAGTAATTCTAAGAGAATATATATATATATTTTACAGGTGATTTTAATAACATAGAGTGCAGTTACGTAATTTCTCAACCCCTGCATATCACGTAGTTTGACGTCATATGTTATAAATGAATCGATTAAAGTAGTAGCATAGATGTAGTAGGTACCTTTAAAGGCCACGACTAAATAGCACAAATGCCACTTTGTAACCTTTGCTAGTGTCGATGGAATCTTACCCCGTAGCATAGCGTGAATTCTCGGTTATAATTTGTACTAGGTTTTGCTCTTGAATTCACATGAGTCTTTATCGGATTTTTTGTAGAACTTATAAAGAGGTCACTAGTTAGGTATAACCTCACAAATATCACTGACTTTGTCTTCATGGTTTCGGGGTGCCGTAAGAAAATAAGAATGAAAAAAATAATGTTGCGATATTGGAAATGTGAAGGACTTTTAGTACAAAGTACTTGAACTGATATCTGATTAACGACGATCTAAAAATCTTATTTCAAACAGAAGAAAATTCAATTTGTTTACATTTTACTACATTATAACACATCATTGCGATTTTCTGTGAATTCCCTCTAAATTTACCGATGTTTAAATTAATTTTTTGCATTTTATTTCAAAACTAATTTATCCGGTTTCACAAGTTTTTTTATTCTTAACAGTTCAAACAAGTAGCAGAACACCGGTAAATACCAGTTCGATTCCTATAATATACTATGAATTACTTAATGAAAAATATTGTGGCAAAATATGAATCCTTATACTATTATAAAATCATTTAAATTTTTCAATTCAACAGCTTACTTGAATATTATAACTAGTGGTAGCAAGGCCGTATTTAGAAATTTACTGCGGAATTGCAGGTGTGGGAGGGGCAGGGTTTGAACCCCGAAAACTAGATATGGCCTGAATATGTTATATTTATATTTTTGTAAAGTTGAGAGGATATGATTTTTTTAAATCAATGTAAGTTTACCCAAACTTTTTTTAGTTTATAGGCACTTCAAATATGTTATTTAAAAATATAGATGACCCGTGCGAATACTTCTCGCCGTTAGTTCAACTAATCTCCAACAGATTGCGTGCGTCTTTTACAAAATAAATAAATTTGTCTAATTTAAAAGAAAAAAAAAAAAAAAGAAAAAAAAATTTTTGACTTGTTTCGTCATTAGATGAAAAAATAATGTTCAAAATGGCGTATCAAACATTAACTTGAAAACCTACAAAAAACACCTTTGAGAAATAATATATGGAGACAATAAAATTGTATAGAAAAGTTGATGAAAATATCAATTTTCTCGATATTTGACCGAGATAAAATAAAAAGTAGAATGTCACTCTACGGCCCTCCAGCCAGCTTTGTGCAAACGTCAAACAACCACACTGCGCATTTATAATATTTCTCATAATTCAGATTTTTTTTTCAGTGAAAGGGATGTGGATGGAAATACTTACATACATAAATATGTATACTTTAATAGAATACAAAGTGCAACTCTATATGTAGGTATATAATACCTATAAATTGTTAATTAATTTTATGTATAAATTCTTTAAACAAGTACTTAGTATTACAATAATAGCTTATATGTAAACACATGTAAATAGCAACGTTAAACAAACTAATTTACCACTCGACAGTCAAGATTACAAGGTACAGTTTTATCAAAGTATTGAAGATAATGAAAATGTAAACACCAAAGAAAATTCACACAATATCATTGCTTAATATAAACTGTCGCGTCTAGATATAAATCTTAGTTGAATTTTAAGAGTTCCATTCGTTAAATGTGGAAACGATTTATTTCGACTTTTTAGGGTTGTGTAGATCAATTAAAAATTACTGAATTTTTATAATTTCGTCCTGTTAAAGAATTTTTAATTCGAATAAAACTTAATTTTGAGGTGCAATCATACAAACTTATAATTACAGATACGAGTAAAATATTATGTGTTTATTAACTATACATAATAATTTGAGTCACTATTTACAGCCTAACTTATGAGTATCTTGTTTAGTTTTTAAACCATATAGATTATAAATTAATTTAGATCAAATTAATACACAATTATGTTATAATAACACAAGAAACATATGTCTCTAAAATTTTATAAATTATTATTTACTAGATTTCCGCCACGTGGAAAAATTTTAGATTGTGACATAATTTATCCCGAAAGATTTCCAGAATAAAAAGTTAGCCTATGTCTTAATCCGGACCTTCAATTTCTGCGCAAAAAAATCCCCCCGGTTTCGCCCGTGATTTTTTTTAAATGTGTCATAAGAATTTATCCCAAAGGATTTCCAGGATAGAAGGTAACCTATGTCACTCTCAAGTCCACCATGAGCTGTTTTAAATATTGCCTGTAGTTGTTTCGAAATTTTAATATAAATAATATAAAAAAAATAATAAAAAATAAAATAAAAATATTTTGGGGACCATGGCACATGAACGGGTTCTGGAAGAGTTATTCTTTTTATAATTTGTATATATTAAATATATTACTTATTTATTTATTAATATAAATTAAATTTGTTAGAAATATATATTATTTCCTAAATTAATTGAGCAACCCGAGAAGAATTTAGAGTACTAATATAAAAATATACAAATAAATAAATTTAGACTTAGGTATATAGAAAATATGAACAAATTAATTATATACGGAAACATTTTCGTTCCTATCTGATGCACTTATCAAGTTTTCATCTTATTCATTAAGCCTATTGACAAGGACATAGTTTGTTCTAAACACTGCTTGTGATTGAAGATGTTAAACACTGTAACGACTTTATTTTTGCTCTAACGAAGGTTAGTAAGAGTAAACAATATGTTATTTTTTGGAAAGAGAGTAATAATTTGAAGGACTTTTAGTACACAGGATGAGATTTCAATATCACATGTTGTTTTCAAAGTGGAATATCTCATTCACAGGACACTAAAACATAAATAACAGTTTTTAAATTGTTGCTTGTCTATCTGGCAGACATAATGTTTGTCTAGAATGCACTAATAACCTTCAGGTATCATAGTGGGCATTTAGACTTTTTGAAATGAAAACTTCAGGAGGAAATCTTATGGATTCGCGACCTGTGTTCGCGACATGTTTTCGGCACAAGACCATAGATTGCACGGCCCGAGTATACTCGACTCGAGAATGTCTGAGCGGAATTTCGTGTACTTACTGGATTCCATGTATGCCTGGGTCGGGCATTTTTGACTGCGCATTTCTGGCCGGCAATTCTTCGGCCCGGACACATAGTATAATAAACCAATTTTCTTTAGGAATATTTGCTTTAATCGACTCCTCGTGCTTCGGACGGCACGTAAAACCCGTACTTCTACTTCTACAATATGTCTGTTAAAGAAGTGACATATTATCTAGGTCCATTAAGTGCAGCAACAGGTCTGTCACCTATTCTGTTCAGTATGGACAACTGGCAAAAAGTGGACACTTCCTGATGTCTCTTGCCACACCGCAAGGTATTAAGTCCGTGATAGATGACTGTGTTTGTTTTGTTTGTATTTTAATTTATCTAGATTGAGACTTGTCGCTTCGATGAGTGGATGATTCATAATGTTTATGATTGTAAACCAATATAAACAAAATCACATGCTTCATATTATTATTTGGTATATTGGTATATTAATATAGGATTAAGTATCAATTTAGTCATTATCTTTATCTTTCATAGGGCTTCCTACGTTCCTATATCTTTATTAATCCATTGTGTTTTAAATATATCTTAAATTCCTAATAGGTAAAGGACATATATTTTACGTACAATAAAACATACCGTCTTCAAAAGGGATGACATCTGTTGCCAGCTCCACGACCACTGACACTTCATACGTGTCGTTCTCCAGCTTTCTTCAACAAGTGTGCTAATAATCGAATCAGTCACAGAATACCCATACTGATTTTTACATCCTCTAGGACTTCATTCACTGATAAAATTCACTTCACAACAATTTACACTTTCAGTTATCTTAACTTGATATTAAGACGTCAAATGCAAATGTGCGTTTGACTAGAGTGACGAATAAATTGGTACAATTTAACTTGTTTCCTCTTTATTTGCTTTATATCAATTGTTCAGCGACTAAATTAAAAAAGTTCGATTCGATCAAGATATGCTTCAGTAAGTAGTGGTTTTGCTAAATATTTTACAAAATAATTTACATTTCCTATAGAGCAAATTCTAGTTGTTTATTTTAGAATAAAATATGGCATCTATTATAGATAATTATGTGGAAAATTAACTCGAATTCAAGGTGACTTTTAGATTTAAAATTATAATGTAGCTGCACTTTTTAAGCAAAGTACAAAATAATTTTCAACCTTATAAACAAATTTATGAAAAATAAAATTTCTTTCAACGATGTTTACGTTTGAAGCGCGTGACTTCAGTTTCAGGCAGTACAATGACGCGTGAAGGATCTAAACTCTTTCAAGCTACATGATATTTTAATCAGAGATGACATTGTATAAACACTTGTAAATATGTAACTTTTTGTTTAATCTTCGTAACTTTTACAAAAAAATATTCTAAAAATACATAGTAATTTTCCTTGAATCGTAAATACAAACGTGACAGATTAGTGCCTGTTTAAATTAAAATTTATGGAAAATATACAAATGTAATGGTCAATTATGTAAAAATTTGTTCCACATAAGAAGTTTTCGCATATTTAAACAAACGATGTAAATTATTTTGTATGACATATTAATGTAAGTATATACGAGCAGGTAGGTACCATAGACTTGTTCTAAGTGGTCGAGATCTCATCTTGAGTCGCAATCTCCATAACAATGATGGTAAAATTACACTAGTTTTCCGGATATCACTTTAGTCTGAATATTCAATAGTAGGAATTAGTAGCCACCGAACGGCCGTGTAATGAGGAAACAAGTCAACGTTACGCACGATAAACCGAAGGTTGGATCTAAAAGACACTTTTGTTATCGTTAATTTTTTAATCGATCACAAGACAGATCAGAAGAATCTAAGATTGACACGCGAGCAATATCAAGCTTGATAAGGCAGCGGTTAGCCTCTCACACACCGGCACATATCGAGATAAATGCTAAATGCATACTGTTAAAAGGTAAATGACAAGTTAGCGATAAGAGCGTACAAAACGACCGCAGGATTCTAGACTTCCGTCGCGTGCGGTGACGGCGCGGTTCCGAACGCGAATGCCGACCAGCGTGACAGCCTGCGGCTTTGTTTACTACGCTAATTATATTTTTGATCGAGATTTTCGCTCACGGAAAAGGGTAGTAGATCACCTGTTGAACGTAGGAAGTTCCTTTCAGGGCAGTTTTCCGTGCACTCGTTGCGTCCGATGTTTCAGGATTTTTGTAGAATGTATAAAGCGACTTGCATGTCTCGCGTAGACTACACTATGTTCATTATATTATAATGGTTTGAGTGATAAAGTATAAATGAAGAAAATAGACATTAAATTATTATTCCAATTATTACAAAACCAATATAACTAATTAGATATATATTTGTGTCGTTTGGAGTTGAGACACTGAGTCCATGGCTTTTTAAACATCTTGCCTCTGATCTCGTAAAAGTGTCGGGTATTAAAAGAGCTGGTACGTATTTAGGACAACGTATCAGCTTGGCGATACAAAGAGGGAATGCAGCTAGTGTTTTGGGAACCCTGCTGCAGGTCAGCGTACTTGAGAGGGTTTTTTATTTGTAAGTAGTTTTTAAATGTCTACTTACATGTTTTAATTGTAGTTGTTTTTAAAATAAATCTCTTTTCAATATATAACATAAAAGTTAATTTTTGATACTTAAGATCACAACATCTTGTTTTGATTTTTTTATACGTGTGCATAAACATTATTTCATTGATTTCATTCAAATGCCTTAATATTTTTTTCCTCTAAACCCTTTTAAGCATTAAGAAACATATTATATTATTTGTATAGATATAAGCACTATGATCGCTGAATTTCAGCCATTTCTGTTGCTATTCCGAACAAACATCTTGACGAACGGACAAAATTATAAAAATATCGTGTAAATAGCATATTATTATCACACTTGGGCAGATATTAAATGTAAAAAAATCGCAAAGTGTTTCTGAGAAACACTCGTCAAACGCTTCAGGCAGCCAATGTTCATACCATTTGCTTTCCAGACTCGGAACATCATCGCATGGTCGGAGCTCGGTAATCACATGATTGTTATATTTAAAGCAATTTTCGTAGCGGCCTTCGTTTGTGTTGCCGCATTAAGCGCAGTGATGGAACGAAATATTTACAGCAAATAAAGTCCATAAAAATTCAGAAGTTTGGAGCAAAGCAAAAATAATTAAAGCGAGGAGATTCCAGTTCAGCGCGCCCGAACCGAAACCGATTGTAATTATGTTAATGAAATGCTTCATCTCCGAGGCCGCGACACGAAGGTCGGTGTCGATGCAAAAAATCAAGCCAATAATCATAGAATAAATGCTAAACTTATTTATTAGTATCTTCGGCTTAACGGCGTTACACGCAATGATATCAGGTTATTGATACTTGCTTTTTATCACGGCCTTTAAACCTTGCAGCATGGACGGAGACATAAGTAACAATGTTCACATTTAGCAAGTTGTTCATATTAAAATGAACTTACTCCTAAAATCATGAATTTAATTTCGTTGGGATGATGACAACTAATGACAATTGTATATATATGGCAAAAATATTTATTCTTAATTCAATTTCAATGAGATTGTCTATTCTACATCATGTCATGGCGACTGACGCACACGTTCCGTCGTGAATTGATGAGGAATCCGATTCAATCCCGTCCACGCTGTGAGAGTTATGATTAGTCTGTGATTAATAAGACATATCACAGTCGGCGGGATCATCTTAGATACCGATTAATCGGCATATTTATACTTTAAATTTAAAGGCTATAATACTTGACATTAGCAAATCATCGATTAACATTGGTGGAGCCACAATAAAAGAAGAAGAAAAGAAGAAGAATAAGATTGTTGGATTAGGATTGACGTCAAGATCAAGTGTTACCGCCTGGTGGCTGAAAGTTACAAACATAAATGTTCAGAGGAAGTGCAGAAGAATTTTTATATTAATTTATGTTCGCACAATGATGTTGCCCTGAAAATCACATTTAAAATTTTACATTGTAATAAATAAAATATGTTAAGTGACGTTTTTTCATTCATCATTAAATTTTACATAATTATTCTTACATGGATTTGTTAGCAGCATAATCCATAAGATTGCGCTAATGGAAATGAAGAGAAATCCATTTTATTCCAGTACCTACTTTCATAGTACGAGCAACAAAAATCGTTGTTTTTATACACACAGACCGACCGAATTAGTAATTAATTGTCACGCATAGGTACCTACATAGGAATACAGGATGGCATCATTTATATTGTGCAACAGAGCAACAAGAATGGCTCACAACTTCTGTTTACTCTTAAGTAAACATATTATTACTACATATAGGTAATTTAATTTATTATAGTCTTAGATGATTCTTGATTCGCTTCAGTGAAAATGAAAGATTAAACTAAGCTGTTCTTATTCCGTTCTACGATTTTTTTTTGTAATCGGTCCCAGGGTACCGACTCCAACCGACTTCAAATTCAACGACGATTTTTTTTCTTGCTTTACATTGAACAATATTTGAAGAAGTAAGTAAGTTTTTTTAAAGTATGTTAATACCACATTATGAGCAATTCTCTAAATGTGTACCTTGATACCTACCTGGCCACATCGCTAGAATCGAATTATTCAGTAGGCTCTACTATAATAACACACTCCAAGGTTTCTACACGCCATTTAGTTTTAAGAGGCCAAAGGTGACAGCTGTCAAATATTATCACTGCTGCTGTAAACATCTTTAGGAGGATCCTCGACTAACTTAATCACTTTAAGACGACGGAAAATACCTGTTGGTGTAACTATTCTACCTTGGTCGAAAGGGAAAAGTAATCTGGAAAGATCTTCACGCGTCGCAGGTTCAGCGGAGTAATCGGAGTAATAATACATAGAAAACGCTCCTAAGTGAGAACCTTCTCCTTATTTTTCTTCGAAGTCGGTTAAAAAGTGTGTTTTGTTTTGTTATTCGTCATATGGGAAATCCTTGCTTATATTATGGTGATTGATGTTCAATCAAGAATATTAACTAAATCAATTTTTTTTTGTTGCTGTTGTTGTTTTTCCGACACTGTGAAGTTAAAAATAGGTACTTTACAATTTATATAAGTATTATTATGTATAAAGAAACATTGTAAGGTTGTTTGTGTCGAAAAGGGCCTAATTAATTTTCATTCCATATTATGATCTTGGGTTCACACAAAAATCCAATAGAAAAAAGAACTTTCAGTTATTCCCGAATTTTCCAGGCAACTTTTCCATTTTTTTCTTTCCAAAATAGCCAAATCGGTCCAGCCGTTCTACAATGTATCAATGAACAACATTTAATTTTTATTTATATAGATTCTGTGTATAGGAAATAGTAAATGGAACTTTTAAAATGAACTTTGCTCACATGATTTTCAATGTCATAGCGCAAAGTTGAATCGATGAGAATTGCGTTATGGCGTCAGTGTGCAAAAAATGTTGTGTGAGTTAGATAGTCATAATGTAACATAATTTTCTTACACAATGTACATAGACTGTCAGTTTGAAGATAGGTACTGCGTAGTGGTCTTTCATCTACAAAGTGGGGTTCGAAAGCCAGGGCGTGTAAAATGTATTTAAAAAATTGTATTATTGACATTGCGTAATCTCGGTATGTGGCATAAATTTGTAGGGATTACTCCCTACATTCGTAAAAATGCGACGGAAGTGAAATGTCAAATGGGACAGAAATAATCAAAAATTCGAAGGAAATGTGCAACCGGATGTAAGTACCTAATTCAAATTTAAAAAACATTTGAGGTTAGATCATCATAATTTAATTTTAAATTTTTCTTGACCTGAAATTAGGTTTTTATCATTTTCCCCTTTTCAGCGGATACTGTAAGACTTTTAACTTTTTGGTTTCGGTACATTTCAATTTCAATTAAATAACTTGATATTTTTTGATATAAGTATACCTACTTACTAGCATATTCAATCATAAGGGAAGTAGGCTTATTATAAGTCGTTCATATTATATAAGACATGTAAATGTGTATATTTAAATTGCAAAAATATATACGCCTTCCTTTATGTAATCATCACGAGTTTTCTTGTAAACCGACTATCAATTTAGCATATATTCATATAATAATAGCATATGTAAGTCACGTTTTCGTGACAGTGGAAATTATTGGTAGAATATCTAAGAAAAGGAGTCAATAGCGTAATTAGAGTGTTGGATGTGAAACCAGAAGGATCCGAGTTCAAATCTTTAACGAAAAAATGTTGGCGACACAAAGTAGTTTGTTGATTTACATATAATTTTCAAATATAGAATTTTATTACGTTTTGTGACATTTTAAGAAGAAAAATGTGTCAAGTAAAATGGTGTAATGGTGGATTTTTAACCGACTTCGAAAAAAAAAAGAAGGAGAAGGTTCTCAATTCGGAACGTATTTTTATTTTTTTTGTATGTATGTACATCGATTACTCCGCCAGTTGTGAACCGATTTTGATGGTTTCTTTTTTAATCGACAGATAATTCTTCCGAATTGGTCCCATTTTTATCTCATAAAAATTGGTTCTTGAGTTTTTCAGAAATTTTGAAAAAACTGACCTTATAAGTCAATTTTTCGTAATATCTCGATTAAATATGTACCGATTTTGACGACTTATTTTTTTAAGGATATAATAATTTCTTGACATTATCTCGCAGTCATATGACGAAAATCGGTTCAGTAATTTGTCTCTGTTTACTGCTGAAAATTATATCAGAGAAAAGCCTTTGCAACTTTCTAATTTGGCACCAACCGTCTTCAAATTCTACGACGAAATTTTTATTATTTCTTACTTTTCAGTGCAAATTTTTGAAGTCGGTACACTTTTTTTTAAAAGGTTTATTTATTTTGTTTATGTGCACTAATTTGTATTAAAAATGCAAGTAGGTATATGTTTCGACTGTTTCGAGTCATGCATGGCGGATGTTAATTTGCCTGTGACTCTGTGAGTGATGCGTGGTTGCCTTTAGTACTTTGGGGCCAAAATAATTATTGTATGTTCAAAATATATTTTTATGAATAAGAACGATTTATAAATAAAATTGTCATAGATTTTTATTATTCAGTTTTAATAAGAACCGGATTTTACAACTATGACAATCTGAGTCACGATTATGTTGCAAATTCTCTCAATAATAATAATTATGTAAATTTGAGGATTCCACGTCATACCAGGGCGAACATCGCACGCGCCCGTCGTGACGTGATGGGGAATAATAGATGGGGATAGTTGTGATTAGTCGTTGATTAATAAGACATATCACAGTCTGCGGGAACATCCTATCTACCGATTTATCGGCTATTGTTACTGTGACGTCCATAATACTTGACATTGGCAAATTATCGATTAACATTGATATCATTATAAAAGAAGAAGATGATTGATTCCATGTCACGCCTTGGTGAACAACGCACGCGCCCGCCGAGACGTGATCAGCTGTGATGGTTGTGATTAGTCGACGACTGAAAGACATATCACGGTCGGCGGGATTATCTTAAATACCGATTAATCGGCTTTAAACACTATAAAGTATATAACACTTGACATTGGCAGCTCACCGATGAACATTGGTGGAGCCATAATAAAGGAAAAAGAAGATGAAGATATTTTTATTATAAAAAACGCATTCGGTCGGGATCGAACGGTGATCAGCCTAGTTAATACCAGATGTCTTAAGCACTCGGCCACCGACGAACAAAATGTATGTACGTATAATCCGACAAACCACATTTAGAGGCTTTCCATACCTCAACAGAACTGGCCACTCGTTAGGTATAGCCTTACAAATACCATGGGCTAAAAGAGAATGACTTGGTTTTCCGCTGGGTACCCTGGGACCGATGACACGGTTTCGGGATCCGTAAGGCAACCCGAGAAAAAGAAAAAGGAGATAAAGCAGTACTACTTTTGTTTTTTTTATAATTTCACGGGTCACCGAATTACCGGCACCAAGACATGATACCTTGGCTATAACCTAGGGTACATATCCTAGAGCCGTTAAAATAATATCTTCACTACTCGTAAACATTCACCCACGGATTCAGATGTCTAAGAATAGATGTTCGTGTCAAAAGAAATTGATTGAAAAGATTACTAATTATTTAATAAGAAAGGGAGTCAAGATCACGATATTGAATCACGCAAACTTAAGACCTTGATGCAAAGGTACCTATTCAAAATTCTATAAATATAAAAGGAAACATAACGAGGGAGACTTGGTCTTCCGCTGGGTACCCTGGAACTGTAACACGATATCGGGAGCTGTAAGGATAGGATATCAGTCAGTCAGATTTAAATCCTAAGACGAAATTTGTCCCTACAGAGTTTATTATATACTAGCAGTTGGCCGCGACTTCGTACGCTTTGTATTATGAATAATGACGTAATTTATGTAAGTATTGCACGCAGGGAATACGATTTTCCATAGAAACGTTTCACCCCATACAAGAAATTACCCCCAAGAAATAAAGTGGTTTAAGCTTAGGTTTATTTAAATTAGGTACTAACTTTGCCAATTTTACTTTCAGACAAAAAGACCTGAAGACCACAAAGACAGTTTTTTCCTATCGTCACGGGTTGCCTTACAGCTTACGGCCCTAGGGTACCCAACTGAAGGCCAAGTCTATTAGCAGACGTGTTCCTATCTCTTCTAGAAAAAATACTCTAATTGTTTCGAGCAAAGAGGATCGTATTTGTCTATTAATGACAAATCTAGTTTGAAAGACGAGTTACATCATTACGCGCGGCTTATTTTGTCCATATCTCTTTAGAAAGATGTGAGCGAGATGGACTACTATTAAAATCGATAATCTAATCAAGGATAAGATAAGATAGAGTAATATTCACGTACCAGAAACATGAGTAAGATTTCTCAACAAAATCAGTATTTCGAAAAACAACGAAAAGGCTTTTCTTTGTTTTAAGAAAAACTATTACAATTATCAAAGTCTGTTAGTGTATTCTTAAAGTATGTGAAATGATGAAAGGAAAAATTGGAAAAGTTCCCGAGAAATTGGAAAATTCTTTTGGGAACTCAAGGGTATACAAGTTTATATGGGCTCCACGGGCGAAGTTGGGGTGAAAAACTAGTATAGAATAAAAAATACTAATAATAACAGATTTCATCTCACTCAATGCGCAATATGTTGTTTACTTGAATTGATAGTTAAATTAAATTTCCAAGAAAACCTAAGATAATAAATATTTTGTAAAATAAACCTTGATGGCACTAGTCTACCATTAAAATTTTCCTCTACGCGTGACGTGAATTCTTATTAAATTTGACGCTCGGTAAAGTCGCTTGCTCTACAAATGACTTTGTAGGGTTCAACCAATCTACGAGCAACAATCTTCAAGTAACTTTGTATCCCACCAAAAACATAAATGTGAAAATGTGAGCCAAGTTAAATATTTTAATAATTATGGTGTGGTTGTCGGCTCCACCGATAAAAGAAGTTTCAGATCTAAATGGGTGCCAAGTTCTGTAGACAATCCTGAAATTTATTTATAAGAACGTATAACATTCTTTAGTAAATTTAAAACACAATTTCTTTTAAATTTAAATATGACTTTTTAAATTTGAATAGTCGAATTATTTAAACACAGCAAATAATTTATGATATATTAAGCCTCAACATTTGACTTGGCTAGTTTTTACCAGCAAATCAAATATTTAGAAGAATAGAACCTTACAATATAGAAACAATAATTTGCATATGTCATAAAGATGATAAGTTGATTAGCTAAATATAAGTTGAGTAATCTCAGAAACTACCAGTTTTTGCGTTCAATAGCCTGTTTATTGAGGAAGGTTATATTAGGCTATAATATATGACGCTACGACCCAAAGGAGCTGATCAGTAACCATATGAACGTCAACCAATCAAACATTTTCACGGGCGAAGCCAGGGCGGAAAACTAGTTACAAATAAAACAAAATTCAAGTGCTAATAAAAAAATAACATTATATTAAAATTAAAATAGTTATTTTCAGATATTTTGTATGTCTGTCTTTCCCAGAATAAAGGCTCCGAAACGGTTCAATGAATTTTGATGAAAAATTCAGTGATCATAGTGGGAATATAATAAACTAGCTGTGCGATCGTAGCGTGATGTTATATAGCATATATAATTCCTCAATATTTTTGCAAATCAGACTGGTAGTTCCAGAGATCAGCGCATTCAAACAAACAAACAATCTTTCTAGCTTTATTATATATATAGATATACATATTTAATGGTTTCGTAGACACAATGTATTACGCAATATAATACGTTTAGAAAGACAAAATTTTATTTACTTGGGTACCCTGGAACTATAACCCGTGAAGAAAGAAAATAAAGAAGAAAAAAATACCGGTCCAAAGAATGTAGCCGATAAAAAGTTTAATTCAATAATGTGCAATTTAATATCAAGTTTTTTTAAATTCTGTTCGATAAAGTGTTTAACAGAATATTCCCTATTTCCCATATTTTTTCATTTAAAAAGGTGCAGCAATTATTGAGATGTCAAAATAATACCTACATTTAAAGGCCCATTACGGCCGTAATAGGACAAATTGAGCAATGATATCAAAACTTAGCATCTAGTCATATAATAATTTACAGCTACCATAAACTCTAGATCTACTGTTAGCCATGCGATTGCTTTTGATAACCACTTGCACGCTAAAGGTATATGGTCGCCCTTGACTTTTGGAATGTACCTACTAGGTCCCGCTAAAAATAACGAGAGAATAATTTTGGACACTTTTAAGAAAGTTATGGTGGTACATATAGATTTCCGGTTAAAGAAGGCTTAAGGTCATGGTTCATGCGTTAAAGGTAAAATAAAACTGTATCTTTGCTTTTTTACGCTGCAAAACATTTTCTATCTGAGGACGACGCAATGTAATGTTTAATTTGCTATTTTTAAAGTTTTAGTATGGCAACATTTATATTGTTACTCTTTATAGAAAGAGTATTTAGGTTTGATACTTTAGTTGATTTTAGTAATAGATTTTGTGCATTTAGTTGTACTTAATATTCTAAAATCAAATAAAGAATGAAATAAAATCAAATGTTGATTCCATTATGTCTGTCGAAGAATATTTGTAATCTGATTGCGACTTCACTACATAGTATAAAACAAAGTCGCTTTCTCTGTCCCTATGTATGCTTAAATCTTTAAAACTACGCAACGGATTTTGATGCGGTTTTTTTTAATAAATAGAGGGATTGAAGAGGAAGGTTTATATGTATAATAACATCCATTAAATAGTGGAGAAATACTGTTATTTTTGAGGTTTCTAATGTGATGTCGTAAATAATTACATTTTTCCGCTTACATTGCAAACGCAGGCTGAACCCTACGAGATTTATCAAAATAATGTACTAAGTATTAAACACATTGAAAAGGTCTACAGAAAACGCGATATGTCTATCTCTTATGGATATCCCACAATAACATTTTTTTGTCATCATTTACTTTGTTAGTAACACCATTTAAATAACTAAAGAACGGCTGTACCGATTTGGGTGAAAATTGGTGGGGGGGTAGCTTAGAGCCAGGGGACGGACATAGGATAGTAACGGTAGTGGTAGGGATTGGAGTAGGGGTAGTGGTAGTGGCAGTGGCAGTGGCAGCGGCAGCGGCAGCGGCAGCGGCAGCGGTAGTGGTAGTGGTAGTGGTAGTTGTTTTCCACGGACGAAGGAAAGTAAATAGCAGGCAAGCCAACGTTTGGGCAGGACAAAGTCTGCCGGGCCCGCTAGTAAATAATAAAAATGATCTGTAGAAAACTTTTATGGTGCCAATATATATAATTAATGGAGAATACAAATAAATTAACTTAACTTTGTTTGATTAATTTATTTTGTTTTATCAAAACTCTCAAGGCTTTCAGCAATCAATATTGATTTCAAAGCCCTATAACTAGAACTAGACCCTGAATAGGTCGAGCTGGCGAAAAGCGATTGGGACAGCCGACCCCAATTAAACATGGGATAAGGCCGGAGAAAGAAGAAAGAAGAAGTTTTATCAAAACAATATCCGCTTACTGAACTGAACATATCTATGTAATTTCATAGAGTATTGAGTGTATGGATGGAATTTTTACTTACCTAAAATTCTTTTAAAACCTAAATTAAATTAAAAGTATCAAGTCGAGTAATTCCGTTAAAGTCGGGTGTTCTCAGCGTTTTATTAGACTGACTCTAATATGCACATAACACATGGTTTTTTTTTTCAGGAATAAAATCTTAAATATTGTTTTATCTATCACAATTCCAAATGTGTTCAGCCGTTACTAACAAACATCCAAATAAAAGATTATGTTCGCTCCAGCTTTCATTTACCTTGAAGAATCTACTTAATTTTTCAACCAAATCAAACCAGGATATTATGAGTTGCTGCTTTGTAAATGATAGGTATATAAAAATTGCATCTACCTACCTAAGATAAATGCCAGTGTTATGCAAATCACAGTTACATCAATCAATTAAAATAATTGTATGCATTTAATTACACACAATACTCACCGCGCGGCGTTCATATTATCTTTGAAGATTGATCATGAGAAATATTACCTGGAACAAAAATTGCTTGGTTAGAGAGATTTCAGCGATAGACATACCACTGTAATAATTATTTTTATTTTCAGACAAAGAATCCATATTATATGTATAGTTAGTAGGTATAAAAAACCCCATTATAATGTCTGTTATATTTTTAGAAGAAGACGTGTTATGTGCCTTCCGAAGCACGAGTAGTCGATTAAAGCACGTATTCTTAAATAAATATTTGAACTGCTTTTTCAGTATCTCTGACCCATAGGCTGCTTGGGATGATGGGATATTTTATTTATTAAAATTAATTAACTTTTCGTAGGACAATCACCACTCTAGTAAAAAACTGACCACCATTTTTCTTGTGATTTAATAGATTTATTTTTCTTCGAAAAGGCACATAAAACTGGCGTTCACACTTCTGAAAAGCCCATTAGTACATTGTCAAGTGGTTGAATATCAAATGATATAACATACATACACATATTTTTTATATCTATTGATATAGAGCGTTGTCTTGTATCCGAGAGGTCCCTCGTGCTTCTTGCTTGCCAGCTGTTATGCTCAATACGGACAACTGGCAAAAAGCGGACACTGTTACCGGTGTCTCTGGCCACACCGCAAATTACAAAGGCCGTGAAGATGTGTGTGTGTGTGTGTGTAAATTTATATTTTAATATAAATATATAATATATATACACTAGTATGTGAGAAAATCGTGATATCGTACATTATAGTATATCAATAATACAAAATGGCTGTCAAATTAAATATTCAGGTAGTGGTTGAAAACATTGATTTTGCAAATTAACATTATCACAAAGTTACATGCGTGACAGACTCATTTATTTGTTTGTTGTCGTCATATTGTGTAAATTACAAAATATGTAAGTGTATTTGCAAAAACACGTTGTTCAACTCGCGCTAAGCAATAATTAAGTCAAGTATTTTTTGGGAAGACAAAATATTCCTCATTTAGCCGATGTTTTTTTGAGGCTATACGTAACGAGTGACCAGCCTAGCTCTGTTGAGGTATGTAGATGGAAAAGCCTCTTTGTACGGTTTGTCGGATAATGTAACATAGATTTTTTATTATAGGTATAAACCCATTGGTATACATGGTCGGATGTGGGGATCGAACACGCGACTTCTCAGACGACAATTTTATTTAGCTATAGGTAAATATGATATAATTATGTTCACAATGGGTCCATGGTCTGCTGAAATGAAAAAAGTCATGAAAGATTTAATTACACGTCTCTGTTGACCTAAAGGCTGGCCCTTACCTCGCAACGCAGCCAGTGTTTTGGGAACTACTTGAAGAGGTATTTATACTTTTTATAATATGTACCTATATACTAGATGATGCGTGCTAAGAATATTACCGTTGTGGTGTTGTTGTCATAGTTCAAATGATCTCCAATAGATGGCGTCTTTTACAAAATAAATAAATTAGTCTAATTAAAAAAAACATTTATTTTTGATTTGATTGTTTATTTTTCGTCATTAAAGGTAAAAATAATCTTCAAAATGGCACAACACCACCCATATGTCCTATTCAATAAAACTTATTGAAAAAATAACAGCTATTTAATTTAACTTAGATATATTAAATAAGTAACTATACCTATGCTAAAAATCAATGACGCAAGTGGATTATTTACAGAGAAATTGGAAATAGTTTATCCCAGAAAAATTATGGATATAGGAGCCTTAATACTACCTAGCTATTAAACGAGTGCATTTGTAGGTACCTTATTTATAAATCATTGATAAAGATAGTAATTTATTTTATTCTTCATAAATCAATTACATGTTATTGAGGATAAAATAAAGCAGAAGTTGATACTTACTGAATTCAAGACGATAATGTCATATCAAAATATTAAAAGGCAACATCATATCGACGACTAAGTTGACAAAATGGCTGGCTCCTTCCTCGCTCAACGAATCATCATTACAATCCAACGAGGAATCGTATATTGTATAGTATTATTGCCACTATTACACGCGGACCTGGTTTATATAGTTATTTTAATGTTTAAATTTAATTATAAAGTTTTTTTATTTTAGGGTAACTGTACCTGTTAATAGCCCTAATTTCTGTTAGCAACATTTTCTTTAATTGAGTTGTAATAAAAACTCTACAAGCGGTCATACTGACTTGTGACTAGACAATTTCAAGCAGTAAAAAATCTCTAAACTTTACTAAAAACAATAGGTAATTGTTAGTTATTTTCCACTAATTTGGTATCAATAATTTAATGCGTATCTCAATAGCAGCTTTTTATAAAATGTAACAAGACCTCCAACAACTAACTAAAACTAATTGCATAACAAAAAATGGATCAGACAATGGCATTGCAAGTTATTTTTATAACTATATCAAATTATCTAGGTACTTATTAAATAAAAAATATACTATAAATAATTCAATACTTATATTATTTTAAAACCTTTTGTAAAAAGTCAAGTTTATCTGTAATTATTTTGCAATAATTTATATGACGTTTAATTTTTTTCTTCTTCACGGGTTGCCTTACAGCTCCCGAAACCGTTCCAGGGTACCCAGCGGAAGACCAAGTCTCCCTCGTTTAGCCGATGGTATTTGTGAGGTTATACCTAACGAGTGGCTAGTTCTGTTAAGATATATTTAGATGGAAAAGCCTCTAAGTGTGGTTTGTCGGATTATGTACATAAGTTTTTAATATATAATTGGTACATGGCCGGGATCCGGGATCGAACCCGGGGTCTACCTAGTTAATACCAGACGTCTTAACCACTCGGCCACCGGTATGTTATGTCATAATGTTAGGATGTTTGTAAGTAATTATAGAAATCCGGATACTAAGATAAAAATAAGGGAAATAAAAAATATGTAAAGTACCTACCTAGTGGCACAGAATATATGTTAGTACGTACTTAAGCTAGCTAGTGGTTAGTGACCCTACCCAGGTCAAGGAAAAAGATGCAAGATTTGTTACAATTCAAGTTACCGCGCCGATCCCCGGCTTCGACACTGGAAATTCAAATGTGAAAACAACCTCTATTTTAGCCCATTTGGTCGTTTCGGTTTTAGTTGCAATATTATTATATTATGTTATGAAATATAGCTTCTAATAGTGAAATATTTTATCAAGTTTTCGAGTTTACTTACAAACAAACAAACGTACACGCTCATAGTTAATAAAAAAAAATTGGCGAAAAATTATCTTCTAATCTCACTTGGATACAGGCGTAAATATAAAGAAAGGCATGGTATAGAGTCAATGAAAATCGTAATTGAAAACTAATTAACGAGGGCATAAAAATTTAGATACGAAAAATGTAACAACACGAGCTTAGAAAATCAATCCTTTATGTTTACCATAAAATGTCGTTCACAATCACAATGGTATATTTGTAATACACTACGATAAAAGACTGTTTGATAATAAATTGCGCCAAAATTGGTATTGTTAATTGCTAGGCATCAAATGTAAACCTATTTTTATTACCTGTGACTTCGTCCGCTTGGAATTAAAAAACGAAGGTTTCGTACACTCAACAGTTTGACGCCCCTGTATTGCGTAGGAACTCACACTTGTTTTTTTTATTTGTTGTTTTACTTAAGAGTATGCATTATTAGTTATACAAGTTAGATACCATCAAAAGGGCTCTTGCGTCAATCCGGCAAGACGGCAAGAGACCCGATGGAATGACTCTGATTCCCTGGGAGCGAGGTCGGGCCCTTGTATGGGATGCTACGTGCGTGGACACATTAGCCCCGTCTCATCTCAGGGAAACAGCAATCAAAGCGGGAGCTGCGGCGGAAATCGCAGAGTCTAACAAACGGCGCAAATATAGTTCAATTATTGGAAACTACAAATTTGTGCCGTTTGGTGTAGAAACTCTAGGTCCGTGGGGTTCAAATGCCAAAAATTTTATTAAAGATGTATCCCCTCGACTGATCACCTCTTCTGGTGACAAGAGGGCTGGCTCCTTCCTCGCTCAACGAATCAGCATCGCGATTCAGCGGGGAAATGCAGCCAGTATTCTTGCCACTATTCCACGCGGACCTGGTTTATTTAGTTATTTTTAATCTTTAGATTTGATTTAAGGTTTTTATATTAATAAAAAGTTAGAAGGTATGTATTGCCATATTTGCCATTATTGCTACTATTATGATCGAGTAAAAAATGCCGAAAAACACGTTTCTTAATTTTTAACTTCATTTTATTTTTATTATTTGTTGCTATAGCGGCCATAGTAATACACACTCTGTGAAAATTTCAAGGTTATTAATAGGGTTTCCGTTTGCATCCTTTCGGTACGGAACCCTAAAAAAGAAAATAAGTTTATTCAGTTGCGCCTGATTTACTTTCCTGTTGAAATTGAGACGTAGGTATGCAAAATGCTAACGTGTATAATGTAGACCTACCTATCTAATAATACCTGTATAATATACTTGCTTATATCTACTAATATTATAAAGGGGTAATTTGTTTGTATGTAGGAGGTTATCTCTAGAAGTACTGAGTACTGAAACGATTCTAAAAATTATTTCACTAACTACGCTAAACGTTCAATAACAACAATATTTGTAACAACCAGAAAAAATCTACCAAATTGATGATCGATCTATTTCAAAAACTTCATAATATGCTTGCCTACTCGCAATTTAACTTCATAGAATAGTTTTTTCCCCGACAGAGGCGACATAGATGATGAAAATAATGGCCTTCGTAACGTAACGTAAGTACACCTTGCTGCCAATAGATGGTACTAGTTGTATAGTAAGTTACTTCGTCGGTAAAATTAGCAAAGACTGTATGTATGTTTGATCCCCAAATGACTCATTTACCCTTCTTCCTCGTGCCCCATATGATAAATATTTTGTTACTTTTTCCCCTCTGTCATTGATACTTATGTAAGTAAATAATTTTTTTTTTATTTGACGCTAAAAGTTTTATGAAAATTTGGAGTCTCTTTTGAACGAAACTAACTATAATAACTAAATAAACAGACTGAGAACATTTTTTAGGTATATAATTATACGAGTATAATAATATATATCATTTTGTAATTAAATATTTAAATATTTTGTGAAGAAAATTATATGTCATTTTACATAGACACAAGTTATTAATTTATCCAATTTGTAATTTCCACTTTGCTCACAACAGAGTTATAATAAAATCAATTAGAAATTCTTTTTGTCGCAATATTTTTCCGTACATACGGTGCGCAGTCGCTGACCAAACGCTTAACAAGATTGACCTAGGATCACTGTTAGGAAGTGAACGATTGTGTGTCATTTTCCTGTTGGCGAGAAGTTATAGTAGCTTGGCGGGTTTCTATAACAAACATAACGCTCTCCGTACGGCCTTGTTCAAGGCAGTCTGTATACCCAATGCGGGTATTCCGCTATGGCATTTTACAGTAGTAAAAAATCAATGCACTGAAAAGCGAGAAATAATGAAATGATATAACTATTTAAAAAAACCAACAGGCAGCCATTTTACTTCTGTCAAAAATATGACAAATGTCAATTAGATAATCCTAAAAAAATAAGTTTATTTATACAACATTTTCAACTCAAATTGTTGATAGGTAGTTATTATTATAAATTGGATTAAGCCATATTTTATATAAGCCAGATATAGTTTTTTAATGCAATAGCAGTGCTTGTTTTAAAAACTACGACTATTTAGAAACATAAATAATAAAAGTATGGCTCAATACCATTTAAAATAATAACTATCAGAAATTTTAGTTGAAAATGTTGTATAAATAAACTCATTTTTCTAGGATTAATTGAGATTTGCCATATTTTTGACAGAAATAAAATGGCCGCCTGCCAAGGACCCTACACTGCCTACACCATATTTCCTGAATTTAGCGTGTTTATAGAACACTAGCTTTCCGCCACCGGCTTCGCCCATGTATATTTTCGAAAAAATAAAATATAACCTTATAGCACTCAGAGATAATGTTAGTGAAAGAATTTTGAGGATCGGATCAGTAATTTCAGAGATTACCCCCTACATTCAAACTTACAAACTTGCAAATATATTTATGTTATGTCAGTATAAATAATTTATTTAACAATATAAATTTTTGAATATAACATCTTTCTAAAGAAACCGCAACCAAACCACAAATGACATTCATAGAGTCATAATGTCCCAATAAATTTTCCTCTTCCATCATAGTCACACGTTCAGTCAAAATAATAAAAGTGTTGCATGCACGCACATGTTGACTTGAATAACAAATTGTAGTTTAAATATCAAGTTTAAATGGGTACTTTGTTTGTAAAAACTATTTTAAATAACAAACAAATGCTAATATTGAACAAAACTTGTGACAAATTGTCAATTTAATGAATGTATTAATGTTTTAGTACATACCAAAGAAAACGTGGTACTTAAAAAACGAACGACCAAAGTCACAATCGTAAGAGGATTTACAATTATAATATTATAGGATCATATTAATAATCCTCATCAAACTTTTTATGAATTCTACAATTTCTGAACTATTTTACTTTTAATTTAGTTTTATTACTTTAACGAAGTTCTTGGGTAAATTTCAAGTCAGTCGTTTTCCGTAATTTTTCAGAATTACTTTTTTAGATATACCTACCATGTGAAGCCCTCTTTAATCCTAATTTAAAAGTTTTAGTTCCATATTTTACTTCAAGAAAAGACAATTGGCTGTGACAGACGGACAGACAAATTCAACAATTCCACATATTAGAAGTAGCATTCACTATGCAACCAACCATACGAGAAATTGATTTGGTAGTCAATGAGACACTGATATTCGAGGTCTTTCAAATATTTCGCAGGCAAGGATCCCGTCGTACATACATATAACAGAATCGTAATCGGATAGGTGGAAGACCTTTTAGATTTAAAACAAAGCTTTCAAGGTTAAGAACAAGAATAAGTTCTTAGTTCAGTGAGTAGATCAAGTGACATTTAGAACTGGATAAAATTAATCTTTTCTACGTCATGTCATGGATGTAATGTCATCAATATAAATTGGACTAGCTTATATAGCGAACGTCTCACATAGCAGATTGTCCCGGACTTGAATTCCAGATTAAGCAAAATATTTGCATGTATAAATGAATATATTGGTATTCGCTCTTGACCGCTTTTTAACATTTATTAAAACATGAAACTTTTACCTGAGATCATTATCAACTAGACTTAACTTGTCGTCAAAATCAGTCGTAATTTGATACTTGGCCTTTAACGTTGTAACTAAAATACGCCTTAATTTATCCACTTAAAGCTACCTTCCAAATAAATTCTAGATCTCTTTAAAATTCCTACTAACTAATCTACTTTAAAAGGTTAGGGCGTGGTATCTAATAGACATTCTCCTACAAATATCTGCAAATAAGATACACAATCGTTAAGTTAACAATGACATAAGAAATAAATTATCAAAATTACAAGTGTTCAGATAAGTTACACACATTGCGAAAGACCGTTTAGGTCATTTGAAGGCCCTTCATCACCTACAAATATTTTAAATAGACAAGGGAGATAGGCTAATACTTCTACCTATATACGCACAAAAGTCCCGCGTTTAGCTTTAAATAAAAACCGGCTTTTCTTATTTGGAGTAAGTATGCATTATTATTAAATGTATAATAGACGTTTGTATGTATTTCCTCTACCATTATTAAGATCGAGCCAGAAACGCCGAATAAACACGTTTATTGTATAGGGACCCCTTTAATTTTTAACTTTATTTTAATTTTATTATTTGTTATTATAGCGGCCATAGTTACGGTTCAAAAGATACAGCCCTGTGACAGACAGACAGGCAGCGGAGCCTTAGTAATAGGGTGTCCGTTGTCACCCTTTGGGTACGAACCCTAAAAACAAGGCAGGATATAAAATTGTGTTATGATATTCTAATACACATATAAACCTGGTGAAATGGTGTAATCAATTATATCTAAGACCAGACTTTCCGCTCCCAGCTCCGCCCGTGGATATATTAGAACAATATAAAATATAGCCTATGTCACTCAGGGATATCTAGCTTTTTCTTAGTGAAATATTCTTTAGAATCGAGTCAGTAGTTTTTGAGTTTATTCATTAAAACAAATATACAAAAAAAAAAATTTACCACTTTATAATAAAAGCAAACAAAAAACCATTAAATCATCCTATTTACAACAAAATCAAATTATTGTTAAACCAGGCTAATATACAGTTAATCGTATCATTATTTTGTCGCCTCTAAAACTATATATTTGTTGACACCAACATTCTTCCATTAAGCCTTCAGTCTTTTAACTCGTTTAATAATTCGATGAAATAAAATTATATGAATTAGATAGAAGATTTGGGCCGTGGCTAAAAATGAATGCCAATTTTCTTTAGATAGAAAATGAAATAGCACCAACTAATTTGATTAATTAAATTCATTTTATTTAGACATACCTAAATACTTTGTAAAGTTCAGAGAGGTAATCCTGAGTGAAGCAAAGGGAATATTTCGTATATCAGGTCATTCTTGGAAGCTATTAGTCTCTACCTACCCCAACAGTTTTAAGTACAGTTAACGTGTACTGTGTAACCCAGATTACATTTGTACAAGATCTTAAAATTATGATAATTTTGATAACATTTTTATATGGAAGCTTTGACAGAAAGGTATTGAAATTATCTGTCTAAATATCAAATACGCAAACATGAGCATCCAAGAGAAATTCTAGTATTAGAAATAGTAAAACCTTCGCACGGCTACAATATTGAATTTACAACAATTTGAATATGTCCACAATACGCTTCCCGAAGAGCAGATCAAATTGAAAACTGCAGGAGATAGATGGAAGGAAGTGGTAAGAGATAGGAAAATATGGAACAAGATAAAGGATACTTTTACCGTACTATGCGGACTAATATAACATTTGATATGAAAGTTACTGTAAATAGCAAAAAAAATAGATTAAGTAAGCATGTATTATAGTGATAATATATAAATAAAAATATAATAATAATAAAATATGCTCCCGCAGACTTTTTTTATAGATCATAAATTTTATTCTACATAATTATTTCATACATCATTTCGGATTAGACAGCATACGCCATGAAAACTCTCTGAAGCAAAAATTTTCCCCGACTTAATTCACTTATACTGTTAATGCTCAGCTCCTAAACATAATAAGTCCATGTTTAATACTCGTAGACCTTGGCAGTGAATCAACCGATCTAGTCAAAATCGCAATAAAATCCGTTCAGTTTTTGCGTGAAAAGGCACAGACAGACGCGGCAGGAGACCTTGTTTTATAATGTGTAATGATAATAACGAATACCTTTGTCTATATCGATTTCAAAGAGTGATACCTCTAACAATGAGCACACAGCAAGATTAGCAATTGTAATGTGAAACGCGTGTGCGACGACTGCAAAAGCCAATGGGGTAGGTCAGACACGAGAATTTACAATCAGTGTTGCGAAGCAGATTGTGTGCTACTAATTTTTTTAAAGACCAATAAAATTAGACACAATGTGTAAGGTATAGGTACCTATTCATACTTTTTGTAGAAAATACTGGCTGTATTTGTTGATACTGGCAAGTAATGTTTTAGACAGAGATTCAAATATTTGTATATTATATTAGAATCTCTGAAAAGTTCAAAACTGAAGGAGATCTGCATCAGCCACGCTGGAGCTATGTAGAGACTTTGATTGAATAAATAAATAAATAAATATAAAAACCCACTCTTATCATTGAAAGTATGTTGACATAATTATGTGACTCGCCATGCACTTGGTGGAAAGTGGCTATGGAAGTCACTTTTAATTGAGGTGACAATTTCAATTATTGAAAACTACTTTGTGACGTTTGGTGTAGAACCTCTAGGTCAGTGGGGTTCAAATGCCAAAAAGTTTATTAAAGATATATCCCCTCGACTGATCATCTCTTCTGGTGACAAGAGGGCTGGCTCCTTCCTCGCCCAACAAATCAGCATCGCGATTCAGCGGGGAAATTCAACCAGTATTCTTGCCACTATTCCAAGCGGACATGGTTTATTTAGTTATTTTTAATAGAGTTTAGATTAGATTTAAGGTTTTTATATTGTTATGTGTATTAACTTGTATAAGTAATAAGTGGCATAATGCACAATCCGTGCCACGCCAAAGCAAGTGTTTGGTGAGTGTGAATACTGATTTTCTACTGTCTACATAACACATCGTCTGAAACATTGTAAAGCCTTGGTATGACGAGATAAAATGTTTTAGAATCTCCAAGAAATGTATCCAATACATAGAAATGACATAGATTTGTCATAGCGCAGCGCGTGCGCATCCTAGATAATGGTTCATTTATTTGAGATACAATATAATATATAGATAATATTTAGGTATATTTTAGTAGTAGTATTTCTAAAGATTAAATTTAGTTATCTAATATCTATCTATCTATCATCACGCCTTTTATCCCAAGAGGGGTAAGCAGAGACAATCGAATGCCATTTGCTACGATCCTGACATACCTCTTTCGCTTCTTTTATATTCATCATACCTTTCATACATGCTCGGCGATTGTGTGTACTTTTAATATTATTATCTTCGATCACCATTTTTTTAATTGTTCAATAAAAGTACACCTAGGTCGTCCTCTGCCAACATTTCCTTTCACTTCAGCCATATAAACCTTTTTAGTCAATCTTTCATCCTTCATTCTTTCAACGTGTCCAAACCAGCGTAAACTACTTTTTAGTCACAACATCATCTTTCACTCCGCATTTTTCTCTAATGACATCGTTCCGAATGCGGTCAATAATAATTTTATATCACACATTCTACGTAAAGACCGCATTTCCACTGCATTTATCTTACTTTCATGCTTCTTATTCCATACCCAAGAACCCATGGAACTAAAACAGCATTTAGTAACGGTGCTTCTAAATTGCTTTGTATTTAATATTTAATAATTAATACATGTTGTTATATTTAATTACAAAAATATTTTATTACCTACTAGCATACGGTGAGCACTTTTTGTTGAAACAAATTACAATGTAATATTTTATTTTAATTACATCTAGCGGTATTCTGATACTAATGATTCTATTTTTAATAAACATGATTCCTTGTCGTTTTTTAGACGTTATTAACGGATATAACTTTTAGTTTTTACTTCGGATATTTTCATAAAAACCGCTATGCTGATAACATCTCCAAAATTGCGGGTTATGAGAAAAGTGCATCAATAAATAAGAAATCAAGTTAAAGTTAAAATAGTTATAAAAAAACTTAATTCTAAGTTTAAGATTAAGATTAAGAATTTTCAAAACTCAAGTAAAGTCTGTATTTGTCATAGAAACCCCATTTTCGTGTGCAGATACAGACTAAAATATTACATAGCTTTTTCAATCCTATGAAATAAAAATAACGGTGGACGCGTAGGGAAACACGTCGGCTCACAACTGAGAAGTCTCGGGTTAGAACCCCACATCCGACCATGTACCGATGGGTTTTTGTAATAAAAAAATCTGTGTACATTAAACCATACTCATTCGGTTATAGCCTCAAAAAATCATCGGCTAAATGAGGAAGATTTTGTCTTCCACTGGGTACCCTGGGGCCGGCAACGGTTCCGGAGCTGTAAGGTACCCGTGTAAAAAGAAAAAAAATTTCGTTATTCGAATTTTCTAACCTTTACGCAATCTTTACAAGTTTTAAGGCAATGTCAAAAAATATCTCAGCAAATTAATGATCTCTTAATTTATACTTAAAGAAATTGGTGGTCTAAATTACATTAGAAAACTTAATTCATCAATGTAAAAGTTAGACTGTGTAGAATCCATTCTTCTAGTGATGTACAACGGTCACTAACCAGTTATACGAGTTATAAAGCGAAAAATTTCGAGTATGCAATTAAATTTGCAGACACTTCGAACCAGTGAAAGCTGAATTGACGTAATACTTCTAAAATTATCTGTTCATAGACATCATGCGATGACAATAAATTTATAGTTGATAAAAACTGATATACCAAACAAAATAGATTTTCGCTTTTGATACAATCACGCAGTTTTTTTATTATAGTTATGCATTACGTTAAAGCCAAATAATCAAATGATCATTGTATTTTATACTAAAGATTTACACAGCACTATTTATTAATAGTTTTGTACGAATAGACACATGTACCTAAAAAAAATTAAAATGCGTTCTAACTAATATTCTATTCTATTCTATTTTTTTATAATATGGCTCCATCAGGGTTTTGATGATTCCGCCAATGTCAAGTGTTATAGACGTCACAGTAACAATTATGCCTATTTATCGGTAGCTAATCACTGACTAATCACAACTAACACAGCGCGGACGGAATTAAACTGGATCCTCCATCAAGTCACTGTGGGACGCATGCGTTGGTCGCCATGACATGACGTGGAATACATTCTAACTAATATTGTGAATGCGAAAGTGTGTTTGTTTGTTTGTCCTTCTTTCACATTAAAACAGAGCAGCGTCGACGTTTGCACAGAGGAAAAGATAGTTTGATTTCAGTTAATTATTTTTAAAATCCTTTAATAAATAAATTAGTTAACAATTACGATTTTCTAAAACTTTATATTTAAAAAATATACCTAATTATAAAATCACATAAATCAAAGCAGTAAAAGTATAGTGCAGCTGTTCCGGTCGCGTGTACCAAATGACCCGATGACATTCGCTTATGTCACAAACTTGGTAGAACCTCATCTAAGCAGGTGTTTCGTAAAAGGTTGCTACTTTAGTTTCTTAATAACCTAGCCTAGATTTTATGTCTACAAGTTAAACTGATTTAAATGAGGAAACGAGATTGGGTGGCCTAAAATAAATATTTTTTCTATATTACATAACACTATCTGCAAGATATTTGACTACATAATAGGTGGCAAATCTGTATGTGTCACTTCTTTAAAGATCTGTAATTTTTATAAAAAGTGCGGATGCCTTTTATATGTCCTCCGAAGCAAGATAAGTCGAAAAGAGTCGTGCCAGCATTTTCGGCACGAGTTTACTATTACAATTTACAATACAAATCATTTACAAGTCGACCGAATAAAATTAAAAATATTTAAGTGATTGTGGACATAAAACATTCCTCAAAACTGCATGAATACAAATATAAGGTATATATACGAGTCACTGACAAACCAATAAAGTTTCAATGCCGAATTTTGTAAATACAGCTGCTTTAACGTCGTAATGCAAATGATTCTAGAAGGCGAATCTATAAGTTCACCATTATTAATAATGACAATGATTCTATTGGTGCATGTGATATTTTAAATTATTTCAAAGGTCGCAAAAGGCCAAATGTAAGGATATTTTCAATAAATTAGCACACACGCATATAGTACTACAATACATTAGGAAGGAAGAAATACTTTTTGAGAAATAACCAAATTTTCAGCCTACAATTTGAAAAACAATTTTTATTGTTTCTCAATTCAAAAGGCAAAGTACCTATTTTATTTGAGAAAGAGTGTTTCGATAATAGTTAGGTAGGTACCTGTTGATAAGTGTTTTAAAAGAGACCGAAAATACAAAACGATTGGATAGTCAAGTACAAGCCAATATGAGTCTAATTGCATTCACATAAGGCAGTATTTTGTTTCTAACAATATATTTTTCCCATGGATTGATGGGATGAGTGGGAGGAGCTAAATTTCGTAAAAAATTGCAAAGTGAGACGAGCCTGGTAATGTCCATAACATTCAGGGGATGATTGTCTCTCTCTAGCCATGACGCAAGGCATATACACCGTGATGTTAAGACTCCATTTAATTTGATTTGTTTTTTGTCGCAATAAAAAAAATACAACCAATAACTTGTACATTTACAAAAAACTCTCCATACAAGATTTTCCTGTTTAGTCATGCATGCGGGTGCACTGATAATTACATAAAATTAAGTTGCTACACGCAATGCCCCATAGAATATTAATTAAACTCATATCACTAGGATTTTCGCACGTTCTCAATTAAATTTAATACTCTTATTGGTATTGCTAAGAGGTACATACTTCTATGTTAGAAAGAAGATAAAACCTGGGTTTTTTCTAAGTTATTTAGACTGTTAATGATTTCATCACAATATAAACTTAAAAAGTACTTGACTGGATACTGTAGTGTCTCTGACACCGCAATATTTATAGCAGGAGTCGTGAAGATGTATTTGTTTGTGTTTTTAACCGACTTCCAAAAAAAGAAGGAGAAGGTTCTCAATTCGGACCGTATTTTTATGTATGTATGTACGTCGATAACTCCGCGAATTGTGAACCGATTTTGATGGTTTCTTTTTTAATCGACAGATAACTCTTCCGGATTGGTCCCATTTTTATCTCATAAAAATTGGTTCATTAGTTTTTCAGAAATTTTGAAAAAACTGACTTTATAAGTACATTTTTCTTGATATCTCGATAAAATATGTACCGATTTTGACGACTTATTTTTTTAAGACATCATAATTTCTCGACATTATCTCACAGACATTTTTTCAGAAATTCAGTAATTAATTTCTGTTTACGGCTGAAAATTATGTATCATAAAAAGCCTTAGCAACGGTTGCTATTGACACGAAGTTGTCAATTTTCTTGACGATGGTGTAGCGGTTAAATATATTGGGGTGCATAGGATGCACAATCACATGGTTCAAATCACATCCACAGCGGTATTTTTTTTTAATTTTCCATCAATATTTTTTTAGTTGCGTTATTATTTGTCTCTCAAGGCAGCAAAATCACTTAAAAGGGTAAAATAAACCTTTTAAAAAAAAGTGCACCGACTTCAAAAATTTGCACTGAAAAGTAAGAAATAATAAAAATTTCGTCGTAGAATTTGAAGACGGTTGGTGCCAAATTAGAAACAACTTAGTTCCCAAATTCACTAATCTAGACAATTGGCCATGCTAACTTTTTGAATAGGAACGAAGATCTCGAAACCGTTTTGAGATATAAGCTTTCAGTACAATTTCTATTTATCAGATTTTAAATTAAGTCTATACTTTTTAAGATATTCAATAAAAAACAATAACCTTAATTTGACCGATGTATGACGTCATCGTAAGCAGTATGAAAAAAAATACCTTTGCCTACAAAAAAGGGTGATCGTCAATCTTTGAATGACATCTTTATAAATTTATATTTTACGTGTAATTATTTTCTTTGTTATTAGGACATTACGGGATGAGACACTATTTACTTGCCATTGTAAAAAACTATACACGAGTATATAAACAAGAGTAATTTTTAGGTTAGTCGACCTTGACTGACGTTTGCTTGACGTTAATTTGATTGACTGTCATTTTTTTTATGTGTAGTGGCCAAGATTATAATCCTGTTCCAAATTCTTGTGACGTCACGTTTACTTTTCGCGGGTAAAATTTGTAAAATATATTAAAAATAGACGCAATGAATAAAAAACAAAAATATCGAAATTAGTTTCTTAAAATGGGCTATATTTTCAAAATAAATTATAAAAAAAGTATATCATAAATATGTAGCATGGCCAATTCATTAGGAACCTACGATCATCAGTACATACAAACATAGATACTAATGAACAGATCTTCTTAGATATTTACTTAGTTTTGTATCCTAATTTGGCACCAACCGTCTTCAAATTCTACGACGAAATATTTATTATTTCTTACTTTTCAGTGCAAATTTTTGAAGTCGGTGCACTTTTTTTTAAAAGGTTTATTAACTATATACCTATAATACGTTCTTGCCTCTTATTTATTTTGTAATCAAATATCTTCAATTTGACACGCGTTTGTAATCCCGTTTGCACTAAAGATAAAATTCTATTCAACTAACCTTAGTGCCGCAATTATTTTTCTCATTGTGTGCACTACTGATTTATTAATTGCCAGTTTTCAGATCAAATACACAGAACACCGCCTGCAGTAAGAAATATGTTGTCTCCATTGACGCAAATCTTAACTTGAGGGTAGTTGTAGATTAATAAACGAATGAAAAATAGGGATGTCCATTATTGTCCGTAATTGATTGAAATTATTATTAAATTATTGAAAATATTATCCTAGCTAATTTTTTTTTAAGCGTGTTTGTTTGTCCTTATTTCTCAGAGCAACGGATTGACGTGATTTTATTGCACAGAGGGCGGAGAGTACCATGGCTACTTTATATCCCGTGAATAATATATTTCATAATAAATTCTCAAGTCACATTTCGATTCCACGTCACGCCTTGGTGAATAGCGCACACGCCCTGAGACGTGATAGGGAATCCAGTTTAATCCCATCCGCGCTTTGATAGCTGTGATTAGTCAGTAATTAATAGGACATATCACGGCTGTTAGTTACTGTAGTAGTTACTGTTAGTAACAATAGTTACTGTGACGTCTTTAATACTTGACATTGGCGGAAGCATCAAAACCCTGATGGAGCCATTTTGAAAAAAAAAAAGAATAGAATAGAAGTAATTTTTCAAAAAACTTCAGGGTTGAAGTTGGGGCGGAAACTAGTGAAAAACTAGACAAAATTCTAGTTCCTTTCTCAGTATACGTCTGAGACACACAATACATGACATAGGTTTGAAAGTATAATTATAAACTCGTGTAGGGACAGGCTGATGGTGATAGGCCAGGATATGCATCTCGATGTAGATAGGTAGGTAGATGTTGAGTCCAAACATGGTCCAAACTGGTCCAAACATGGTTCCCTGTAACGCACGGAGCACATAGGTATCAGAGACAGTTCATGCTCAGCACACTTGCGAGGGCAAGCACAATACAGCAAGTGTGCCTTGCAGCAGCATGCACTAACAATAAAGAAACAAATTGATGAAGAAGCAATGGTTAAGCAGCAATACATAGTTCTATGGTTGGGCAGGTAAGTGTACTAGTTCTAAAATAAGTAACTACAACCTAAGCACTAAATAGATATTATGAGCTGCACTTACCTAATTTGGGGATATTTTATATGGATTTTTCTACATTTTAAGTTAATTTACTATGTTAAATTTAGATGGATTCGGAGGATATTGGACTCATAAAAAAACTAAATAATCCAGGTCCGCGTGAAATAGTGACAAGAATGTTGGGCTAGTGTTGCCCAAAAGCAAGACCAAGACGAGACTTAGCCAGTCTTGGTCTTGGTCTTGCACTCCCAGTCATGGTGTCTTGCAGCAAGAGTCTCGCAAGTCTTGCAATTATCTATTAGCTTATTGCTATTTATTAAACACGACACGTTAGTTTAGATCTTAGAACAACTCAACAGAGTAGTTACATTTTAAGCTTACATTGACATAGACATAGTAAAGTCCAACCAAATTAATAAAATTAACTTGACAATATTTTAAAGACAATATCTATATATATAAAAATGAAACCTGTTTTCCGTTGTCACGACATAACATGAAAACGGCTGAACCGATTTGGCTGATTTTAGTCTTAAAATATTCCTAGATATCCAGGGAAGGTTTTAAAGGTGAGACAATTCGAATAATTGCCGAAAAACCCCTAAAAACAGCCCTTTTCTTTTTCCCATAATAACAGAGTCAATTTGAACCTTATTGCTATTCAATAAAGTTAATTTTAAATTAAAAGCACTCATTGTTGTCTATGCAATGTAGATGTGTTCCTAATGTCACCGCACAAATTTAAAATTGGAATATAAGTTGGAGAATCTAATGTCGCGTTCCGACACTCAACAAAAGTGATAATATCGCGAACGCGACCAAATTGAATAGTCACAAAATGTAATTTAAGTAATTTAATAGATCATTAGTAGTACTGATTTTCAGTTTGGTCGGCTTCGCGAAACTTAATTTTGCCTAGGAGTAGGGGTAGGAGTAGAGGTAGGAGTAGGGGTAGGTGTAGTGGTAGGGTAGGGTAGGGTAGGGTAGGGTAGGGTAGGGTAGGGTAGGGGTAGGGGTAGGGGTAGGGGTAGGGTAGGGTAGGGGTAGGGGTAGGAGTAGGAGTAGGAGTAGGGGTAGGGTAGGGTAGGGTAGGGGTAGGGGGTGGGGTAGGGGTAGGGGTAGGGTAGGGGTAGTGCAGGCAAGCCAACGTTTGGGCAGGACAACGTCTGCCGAGTCCGCTAGTAATATTATAAATCAAGTCAAGATATGAGACGTGTACAGAAACCGTGGTGTTCCTCAGGATTCCTGAGTCAGGAACGAGAGCGTATTGCATTGAATGAGCGAATCTATACATTGATGTAGGTACTCGACCTATTATTATGAACCTAATTTTTCGATTTTCGGTAACCTTTTAGCTTTAATTTTATTTTGTGGTACATTTTATCACATATCATTGTATTGGTAATATTTTGTTTATGTGTGATACTAGGAAACGTACATAAATATCGGTATTGAAACCAAAATACCTAGCTACTCAATAACGCCCAAATCTCAGATTGACTTAACTGCGAGACGCAAGAGTCTTGCAGGCTCAGTCTTGTTCTTGCTCAAATATTGCAGGGTCAGTCTTGGTCTTGGTCTTGCTACAATTAGGCGGTCAAGACCAAGACCGATTTTGGGCAACACTATGTTGGGCACATTTCCGTGCGGAATCTCGACGCTGATGTGGGAGGACATATCTATTTTTTATTTGGCATTGGATCCGAGAAAATCTTGCACAATCTTAGGTTATGAAATAGGCTCTAGTTAGATAATTTCATTTTCAATACTGGCACTCTAAGGACATCCGTCAAGGTACTCCACAAATTCCACGCAACTGTGAATCGAATTGAAATAATTGTTAGTCACTCACAGTACGCAAATGTACATATTAACAAAGAGCAAACTTGCGCAGTTCATAAACATTTTTACGTGGAGTTCAGTTATTGCAGAAAATTGCGTAAAATTTTGCATTTATTATAAGCAGTTAGCTCAGCCATTGTGAATGCTTTGAATCCCAAAAATACACTTTGTAATATTATAGTAGTTAGTGGTTTAGTCTAATGGTTATATTATATAAAAAATACTAGTTGTGCCTTGCGGTTGCACCCGCGTTAATAGTTACTGCTCCGCTCCTTTGGATCGTAGCTTGATATTATATAGCCTATAACCTTCCTCAAGAAGAATTTTTCAAATCAGACTGGTAGATATTAGGGAGATTAGCGCGTTCAAACCTGGTTCAAACAAATAAACAAACTCTTCAGCTTTATTAGTATAGTATAGATTAATTTCTGGCCCAGTTTCGCCCGTTGACATTTTAGAATGTGACATAAGAATTTATCCCGAAGGATATCCGGGGAAAAAGTAGTCCTCTAACTTGTGCAAAAAATCACGAGTTTAATTTTATTAAGTAATATCATCGATGAGTAATATTAGTTTAGACTTTTATTTGATGTTTATATTTAATTTTAAGGTTTTTCATATTGATCTGATTATGGGATAATTTCTTATAATTATGTCATTTGTTAAAAAATTAATGCATTAAACAAATATGTTGATGTTAAAGCTTGAAGATTAGTCATAAGCAGAACTTGTACCTTTTAAAAGTACCAGTATATTAAATTTTATTGCTTGAAAAGGGTCGACTTCTCATGTAGCCTTGAGACGTTATGATATCATAATAATAAGTTAAAATATTCCAGTAACAGATCAAAAATAAAATAACCTAGATTTTTCAAATTATCAAATAACTCTGAAAATTTTATTATACAGCCTTTATTGTAAGATTTGTAAGTGATTACCTTTACTTAGGATAGGCTCTGGTATTGTCTACATTTAAATTTTCCTTATAAATAAAATATTAATAATTCGGTATGTAAAGTAAAAGTTAAGGTATGCTGAATCCAAAACCGTTTCGAGATATTGGTTTAATAATCCGTATTTTTCAATTTATAGTTCTTAAAATCGTGAGATTGTCTTTATTTTTTCAAAAACAAATAGTTTAATTAACCTACATTTCACCTATGAATGACGTCATTATATCGGCTAAATAAAAGCAAAATATTTACTTGTCAACTTGTCAACCAATGTTACCCTGTTACTAGATATACTACTATTTCAGTAGTTTTTATAACTAATCTAGTTTATTATTTAGGAAGAATGTTTAAGCATTTTTTATGGTAGGATATTCTTTGACTTTTGTATCTATTTTGTATCACAACAACTATGCAGACTACGGTATAAAAGCCGTAAATATGTGTTTCTTTGTTGTTCTTTTAATGTTTTGTGTAGAAGTGGTAGGTTTTGGTAGATTTTGTAGGATTTAGAGACGGAAACACGATTGTTTGTTAAATGTCAAAGTCAAAGAACACAGATGTTCTTTTTTCTGTACCAACATATCAAAGGTATTGAAGTATTCAGCCGACAAAATGACGTCATCTGTGCCAAAATTTTGATAATTTATTATAAAAAAACCACTGTATAGAAATCAAAAATATTCAAATTAGTTTCTTAAAATAGCTTAGTCTTTAAAATAAAAATATAAAAATCGTACCTTAGCTTTTACTTTACCTACCGAATTGAATGGAGAGGAAGAATTCGCCATTTTTGATGCAATTTTGCTCAATTTTAGTTAAAAAGAAGTCTTATTTTGGAATTCCGTGTGAAAATGACAAAAGTTAAACAATGCGATTATTTCATAAATATGAAATGTTTGGAACATAAAAATCATTCAAATTTTCTTCTCGTTAGTCGAAGAGCAGGTTCACTTTGTGCGTTCACATGTCCACATGGTATATATATTGCAGTTTTGAGAAATTAATATATAGGTAGGTATGCTCTCGAAAATCCTCGAATCAGAATCGGACTTGACCGGTTTTTTTGCTTATGATTTCACGAATGAAACAAGTAATTTATTACTTTTACTTCAATGTAACAAAACCAGTTTGTCAACAAAATAGATATATAAATATTGCGTTATAATTTTAAGAACAAAATATAAGTGTCCCTTTAGAAACGACCAGGTGTTTGTTGGCCAATGCCTTGTTTGTTTTATAATATTTCGTAACAAATCAAGTATGTAAAAATACGAATATGATATCTTATACCACAGTCTTATACAATAAACAATAAGCATAATCCTCTTGAGGTAATGGAATTTGCATGTAGACACTAACTTATACATATCCATATTTATTGGCAAACTTTTATGTTACATATGCATAATTATCTTCGCATATACCTAAATATAAATTAAATGCTGTTTGTTGGTAAACGAATCACTTGAGAACGGCTGGACCGATTTGGTATTTTTCTTTAATTTTCGTAATAGTCCGAATAAGGTTTTTAGGGAAATAAATTTGGAAAAGCTTTAGAATTTAAATTTAGAAAATTCGGGAAAAATTTAAAGTGCTTTTTTGTATGAACTCAAGATCATAATAGGGGACGAAAGTTAATATGGGTACCAGGCGTGAAGCCAAGCCGGAAAGCTAGTAAATAATAATAATGAATTTCATCCGTGTTATGATTTTCAAGTAAAATCCTAAATAATAATACAAGTAACTATACTATAATTTATAATTAATGTAATCCGCGCCACGACAAACATATCCACATGAGTCTGTCTCTGAGGTCTGCCTTTAAATATTTCACGCTTTTTTTTGTACAAATTTCAAATTGCATTTGATTCCCAATATTATAATAAAAATTAAAAAAGATAATAATGTTAGGTAAGAAAGACATTAGATAGATTAGGTAGGTATGTATGTAGAACGCCGTTAACTTCTAAAAATAACAGACACTCCAGGTTCAAAATAACAGGTACATCAGTTAAAGAAGTGACAAATCTAGGTCTATTAAATGCAGCAACAGGCTTGCCACCTATTTAATATGGACAACCTCATGGACAACTCGCTAAAAGTGGACACTTACCTACTAGTGTCTCTGGCCATAAAGGTCGTGAAGGTGTGATTGTTATGTTTTGTCGATAACACAATGTTTAGACTATTGGATTTGAAACCTGTAGACGTCTCAAGTTAAAAAAGCCCAGCACCAATTTTCTTTAAGAATTTAAGTTAACTTAAACAAGTCGTGCTTCGGAAGGACGTAAAAGCGGCGGCGCCCACATTTGTCGCTGGAGTTTTTATACACAAGTATTTTTGCGTTGTCAAATAATAAAGTCTGGTGTCGTAACAAGGCTCTATGTAAACCAGTTAACTTTTACTATAAGAACTAGATGTAATACTTACTTATGCAGTCAAACAGAAATTTTGAGAAAAAAATATGTATGACAAAAATTTGAATTCTTTCACAGATGAACTTGAAATCGATATGTAACGATACAAGCTAATTAACAAAACCGTTTGGAACCGATTTGACCTTTAGTTATTTTCAACAAAGTAATTTGATAAAACATCGCTTAGACATACATATCCGCTTCCGATAACCCTTGTTTATGAAATTCTAAGTAAATAAGCAGTAATACTATCAGCTTCATAATAAAGTGACATGCACAAAAATTTTTATATTATTCTGAGTAATACGGTTATTTACGATGACATATTAGAAAACTTATGGAAATCAGTAATTTTCATGAAATAATCGTAGAAAATTCAGAAAATTATGTCATTTTTCACAAGCCAGCTTATACGAAAATTAGGTTTTCAAACTTTTACATGTCCCTTTTTCATATTTAAAATATTATAATAGACAAAATGGATCCAAACTAAAAAAAACACACGTCTATGAAAAATAAATAAAACTGAAAACTGTAAACCAAACTGAAATGATGTCATACTCCTAAATTAATCAGACAAGTGTTTTATCTATAAACAAACAGTTCATTCATCTTCATGTCTAGATTCATACGTGTTATCAAATATTGATAATAACTTACTTCCTAGAGATAGCCTTTGTTTTGGTATTTTGTTAACATTTTATGACATTATTTAATCCGTTGTAGGATTAACTAGGTATTTATTATCTAATACATAAAAATGAAATTATGTTTGTTGGTAAGCGCATCATGAATCATTGAGAACGGCTGGACCGATTTGGCTAATTTATTTTTTAAATGTTCGTAATAGTTGGAATCTGATTGAATAAGGTTTCTAGGGAAAGACGCATTGGAAAAGTTGCCCGGAAATTTGGAAAATTAAAAAGTTAAAATGGCCTCCACGGGCGATACAGGGGCGTAAAGCTAGTTTTTTTATTAAAAGTAATTAAATATCCTGTGTAAAGTGGGGAATAATAAAATATTTATTTACCACATCGAGTGGGCTATGTTACAGTACTATGAACAAAATAAGCACATCTTGTGTCCTTTATACCTTGCAGTGTAGCCAGAGACATTAGTAACAGTGTTCACTTTTTGCCAGATGTTCATATTAATCAGAATATATTAAAGTTGTTTTTATTGTTATACGCCGCATGCAGAGCAAAAAGGATTTTAATTAAAATATAAATATTACAGAATATATTATATGTATTAACCTAAAAATAGGCGGAGAAAGTCTATTAATTGTGTACTGCAAATTGCACTTTCCATGTTAAAGGTAAAGAAAAAGTTTATTAATTTTAATATTGACAATCTTTTTAACAGTAAATTCATGATAATTTAACATTAAATAGTTTTTAACAGACAGACAGGCACGGCGGGGGACTTTGTTTTATAATATGTAGTGATAATAGTAATAAACTTACTAAGAAAAATATATTACATTATTTCTAGTATTTACCTAATAAGTAATAATAATTTAGGATGATTGCTTACTCGAATAAATTAGTGTAATATCCGCTGCAATCTTCATGTAAGCTGGTTTTCTATTGCCTAAACTCACGAGTATAAGAATCCGGTCAAGTGCGAGGCGTACATATTCCAAGGGTTATTAATTAGAGATTATTCTATTATTTTTTGGTAGACTGTTTTGAGGTTATCTTTTAGACGTGGACTAGATTAGTTTAACTATATTTTAAATCAGATATGTATAGCTAGACCTACTTAAATTTTTATAGAAATTGCACATTACAAGGTTTTCGTCACAGTTTCAAAATATTTCTACAAGTTTACACCTATCCACGATATTTATTTAGACATTTTAGTAAAATGAAACAAAGATGTAGGTAAGGTTAGGCAAAAGGCAATCTATTGAGAAATTTCCATGACGTATTGATTATTTCTCAATCATGCGCATACTTGTAGGTTTAAATGTATAAAAATATCAAAATCGTGAGAAAAATAAATAAATGGACACATGGAAATAGAAGTGACAATAATTGTCTTAAAATGGACAACTGCCTTTATATATTGTTACAAATCGTATGATGGCCGCACTTTTTCAAAACCTACTTGATAAACTTCTGAAGGACCATCAAGTGGAGCGCAGACCACATACGCTTTTAATCCCTGTATCGGCCGCGTAAAACTTAGACTGGCATTTTGATCTCAAAATACTTCAAGATAATTTGCCACCCACTAAGTTTATATCTAAAAAATACACTTTCTGCCCCCGGTTCCGCCTGTGGATATATTAGAACAAAATAAAATATAGCCTATGTCACTCAGGGATATCGTAGCTTTTTATTAGTGAAAAAATTTATAGAATCAATTAATAAAAATAAAATTAAAATTTTACCTCTTTAAAATATTAGTAAAAGTATACTATATAAAACTGTCGTGTTGCTGACTGACTGACAATCAACATACAGCCTGAACCACTGAAGATATATATATATATATATAATTATATGAAAATTAGAAGGGTTATTATATTTTTTGAAGAGGTGTACTTAAAAATAGATTCTTTGGGAAATGGGATGTAAAAGTTGTATTCCTAATACAACACGTCCGAAGTCGTGGGCAACTGAAAGTCCTTAATAAATTTCATTGAGGCTTGTCCAAAAAGTTAAAATCCTTAAATCTGCACTGTAAAAAAAGATTAGTTTACTCAATTTTTATTGGTATCTAATAAAAATAATAAACTACATGCAAATGCAGTAACAATATTTCAATATTCAATCATTTACGGCTGATTGTCTGCCAAACCAGTTTTAATATCTAGAGATCATCGGACGTACCTTGACCTAATACACAGTCCTCAAATACTACAAAACAACATACAAGGGCATAACTTTGAACATCACTGAAGGTAAGTTAATATTTATATGAATATATTATTTACTCTCTTTTATGATATATACAATATGTAAAAAAAGAACCTTACATTAGTCGCAATAATGTGTAACATTTGACATCTCACCTTGGTAATAAGCAACATTAACACTAAATCCTGAAAACATTAACACTTCATACACATGATGCGTTCTTCTTCTTTATTTCCCTTTCTCTTTCTCGTCACACACACGCACACACTGTACCAACCTCTGGAAAATAGGCCAACTCTACCACCGCACGCGCTCATTGGTCAAATCAAATAGCGCGCGCTTCCCCGGCTTCCTGTTACACACTTCCGTCCCTTTTCACAAAATCGCTCCCACAGATTGCAGAAAAGCGAGAGGAGGGATGATACATTTAAAAAAACCTTGGCTGTATGTAATTATTCAGTATTGATATTTAATAACGTAAATGTTTAAAAAAAATGTTTAGGAAGAAATCTAATAATATAATCTAGTCTTAAGCTATATTTGCGTATAAACTGTAAATTTTAAGTTATTTTAGGGGAAATTTTAAATTTGTTTCAATACATTGTTAAATATTTTTTGAGTTTTAAGTAGACCATGAAAAACTCTTTAGAAAAAGGAGGTACAGGAAAACTCTTTGGTGACCTTTACTTATATATTACAATATTGACAATTATTATTTTTTATATTAATTATTATTTATTTAATCGTTTATTACAATATTGACAATTATTATTTTTCCTGTTAATTTACATAAATCAACTCAGATTCGTATTAGGATCCATTGATCAAACATAGTCGAAAGATGTAAAAAGTTGCGCTTGATGGATGGTCTTAGCATTATTTATATTAATAAATTGTTAAATGACTCTACGATATATTATTATATTTAGTTTAACTTTCAATTTTATCTACTTTGATATATTGCGACTTTCTTTAAAATCATGTTGTAATTAATTTGCTATTACAAATAAATCAATTAAACCAGAGATTGGCAACCGGCGAAAAATGTTGGTAAGCCGCATAAATATTTTTATATTTTATTTAATACTAGCTGATTGCCTGCTACTTCGTACGTGTTGTATTATACAATTCACCCCCTTAGCTAGGTAGCGTGATGTTAAATACCCTAGAACCTTCCCCAAGAATTGGGCTATCGAATGCAATATTTTTTTCAAATCGGTCCAGTAGTTGTTGAGTCTATATAATATTAACAAACAAATAAACAAACAAACAAATATTGATTTTTATATAAATAATATTTAAACTAAAACAAACAGATTAATTTTACATAGTATGCTATAAAATTGAGAACTCAGTCAAAATTTTGTAAATTTAGTATGAACGAAGATGATATTAACTGTCGTCATAGATTAAATAATAATTACTACGTTTGCTTAATTTTTAATAATTAATAATTGCTTTAGTTTTAATTTTATTGGTTAGCCAGGTTAATCCAGATCAACAGAACTAAAAAATGTTAAAATAGTTTGTACCTGTTAACGGACATTGCTTGCCCGGAAACTGGTTGGACAAATCACTAGCGTCATGTGCTCCATTGAAATGTTAATCTGAGACTCAAGTAAGTAATTGGTGATTTAAATAAGTAATTTGTTTTCTTTTGAGTAGCGTCCGTGTGAAAATTACCTAAGAGTTCTTTGTTTATTACAATAAACACACCATGACAGCCTCTATACCTTGCGATTGCAGAGACGTAACAATTACCGAATGAGCGTAATCCCGGTCACTTCTTTATGGACCTTAATGAGGACTTTAAACCCGATTTTAAGTCCAACGACATATCAATTAGAATTGTAACAATATTTATAAAAAAATATGCAGGTAGCAATTGTTTATTATGATTGTTTACATAATAAACAATTCTTTAAACAATTGTTCAAACAGATAGTAAAGTAAAAAATACTCTAGCTAGACTTTTATAATGGATGACGTATTGAAACTAAATCGTGACCGAACAATTTTGAGTCTTACGCAACGCAAGCAATAATTTTTTGTCGCTTGTTTTGTTGATGGACCTAAATTGACTAAAGCGTGACAATCATAATTCACCTGTAGCAGTTTTAATGCGATATTCTTGTGAAATATACACTATTGTTAACTGCTCAATGTTTTATTATTGTTAAGCGCATCTTAACAAGAGGATGTGAAATATTTTATTGATTCTGCAAATCGTTACATGCATACGTTATAATATTATACAATAATTATGAACCAAGTGTCCGATTAAATATATTTTAATAAACCATCTTCTTTTTTGTCCGTATTGAACAGAACAGGTAGCAAGCCCTTACTGGACCTAGATGTGTCACTTATTTAACAGACGTAAATATCTGTTATTTTTAGAAGTGAGCACGCCGGCTTTACGTGCACTCCAAAGCAAGAGGAGTCGATTAAAGCACATATTCTTAAAGAATATTGGTGCTTAGCATTTTTGGCATGAGTGCGAATTGAACCCTGGACCTCACGGTTTCAAGTCAGCGTTGACTTGTGGTTGACTACCAATTAGGCTATCGACTCGTTTTTATTATATTGTATATATAGGCAAATTATTAATAAGTAGGGCCGGATAGCATTATAAGTTTTAATAGCATATGAGTTAATGTGAGATTAATTAAATAATAACTGTCAAACCCATACATGATCAAGAGTTAATCTACGATTAGTAAACATAACGGTTGTCAAATACTTGAAAATCTATGATTTTCAGAAATTGGGCGAGATACGTTTTGATTACATGCGGCCGGGTACCAATTTTATAGAGAACTTTCAAAATGAAAACTTATTGTGAGCATGAAAATAAAAAGCCACAAATTTCCCTAGATCACAATTACTAGTTATACTATAGTTACTAAACTATAACAGACATTGCTCCTACTAAAACGGCTTATCTAGTACGGAATCCTAAGAATGAAAACAGCAAGCAATGTACGAACACAAATGTCAATAAACTTTAGGGATCACAAGACAGGTCTTATGCGTAGCCTTGGATTTAGTACTCAGTGCGATCTTGAATAGCAATTCAGTACATGATCGACTATAATAGGCGTAATGAATGACTTCACGATGCGTTAGTATATGCTTAATATTAAACATGGCAAAATCCGAGCTTTATATTTATATATTACTTATGTTTTTCGTTTGTGGCCTATCAAATGTTTAAGAAAATATAAATTACTAGCTTTTCGGCTTCGCCCGTGAAAATTTCTGGTTAATTGAGGTGTATGGATATATTATATCCTATAATTAATTATCTTATAAGTTGCCTTACAGCTCCCGAAACCGTGTTACGGTCCCAGGGTACCCAGCGGAAGACATTGTCTCCCTCTTTTAGCCAATGGTATTTGTGAGGCTATACCTAACGAGTGGCAAGTTCTGTTGAGGTATATTTAGATGGAAAACCGGCGCGTTGCCACACGGTCCACCGAAATGGACCACAGACTCGTCCAATTCTTGTAACAAATCGTTGTATTGTAGTTGATTTCGATGGCCGGAACGATCTGTCACACACACACATCCACACGCCTTTGTTTAATCGAATCTTGTGTGTCTGTGTGAGTGAGTGAATTGCATATGATGTTAGATCCTATGATTTACATTGCTAATGTGTGGCCTGTGTTTAATCTCGATCATAGGGCTGGCCGGACCGAAAATTTTCGGTGGGATACCGGATCAGTGCATGGGCTACTGGATTATGTACATAAGTTTTTAATGGCCGGGATCCGGGATCGAACCCGTGGTCTGCCTATTTGAAACCGATTTGAAAAAAAAATTACTGTTATACAAAGCTACATTATTTTGGTTAGACATAATATACTACCTATGTTTTCATATAAAAAAGTTAGATATAGCAAAAACGATAGAACTGGCTAAAACAGACAAAGCCGGAGTCTAAAAGGTAGTATGTAATAACTTGAATACGAGTACATGACCTTGGCATACGCACCTCAATCATTCTACACGCTATAAAAGAAAAAAATGTCTAAAAAAAGTCGCTCCAGTTACCCACAAGAGCTCATATTGTATTGTTATGTAAATCTGATATAACAACGAGTCACACGCCGTCTCCAGTATTGCTTGCACTTTCTAAATACTTTCACAGTCAATGTATTAACAATTGGGCAGTCCTGACGCAACGATCCGAAAAACTATTTTATTAATGTAGTCTAGAATGAATTTGAAAGGAAAACGGGAAACTTTCAGATAGCGAGCTCCCAAAGAAAATTATCCGTAACGTTTACAAATATACAGTAGATGCTTTTGTAGTATACAAAAATTATGGTCAAGTGCGAGTAGGATTTGCGCTCTGAAAGGGTTCTGTGCCATTACATGTTTTATTTATTTATTTTTATTTATTATAAATAGCCCAACAACACCTACGTCCACACATATGCATTGTACATTTTTATAACTTAGTAGACGCAGTGTCAATTATAGGGCTATTAACATTTTTATAACAACAACACAACATTGATAAGAAAAAAAAAGTAATTGAATAATAATAATAACACAAAAATACAATAATAATAATTTACACAAAAACAATTTCTAAACTAATAACTAGGTATTTACCACTAAGAACACTCAAAAAAATCGATTTTTCCAATCGTAGATTGGAAAGTGGCTCGAGAACCAAACACATCTAAGTCATGTCGCTTATGCATCTTGTTATACTGTCCGACCATACGGTTAAGAGGAGAGACCAGACCGAGGACCGTTTTCGATCTAGCTAGCAATCAATATTGTACCGCAATTACAAGTTTGTCTCGTAACGTAGAGATGTGACTCGCCATCCATTTGCTGATTTCTAGGTCACCGAGAAGTGCCCTATAAGTTTTGATAGGACTTCTTTTACTAAAACTTGAAATTTAAAGAGCAGTATGAAGATATATAATAGACCTTAGTATTCGTTTTTTTTTTTTCTGCGATAAGGAGCAAGGCACAGTACACGGTCATAATACAGAAAGACAGACGAGTGTTTTTATTGTACGGAAAAATAAATTAATTTGGAAAATTTGGAAATTTGGTTTTGTAGAGCGTGTACGTGACGTTGTGCGATAAAGACGGCACTCTACAAATCTGAAGTTTCTTTTTAAAGCTCGATGGGTATTATTTATTGAAGGGCTCATCTTATCTTTAGCCGCGTGCTATGGATTATAAGCACAGAAGAAACAATAGAACCTACTGATAACGTACAAAGTTCTACGAGGGTCTACAGAAAATAAAAAAATCTAGCAAGGAGGTCTACGGCGTAAAAACTTTTGGGAACCTCTGCTCTAGAGTTTAAATTATTTCAAGTATTAGCACTGGTCAAAACAATATGCTAATCTAAAATTGTAATTTGTAAAAATAATTTTAATAGAGGTTATTTTATTATCATGTAAATTATACAATTCGTCAATGTCATGTACAAGTATAATTTTATGCGAAAAGCTTTTGTTCAGTATATATTATAATCTATTTTTAAATTATACCTATTATAATTAAAAATAATTAAGATTTCTTATATAGAAATCTAAAAAAATATAGGTATATTATAATATAGTCAGTGGTCACGCAAGTAGAAGTTAGCCTTATTCATATAAAATTATAAATAAAATATTTGTCCTTGGAACTCAAACGACTGTCTTTTGCGTTACCTCTTTGAATTTCTAGCGCAAAGCCTGGGCCAGAGCCTCTACTACTACTGTAGAAGTTGAGATAAAATTGAAAAACACCGGGAACCGTATTACCAGCCCCAGGGTACCCAGTGAAAGACAAGTATACTTCATTTAGCAAATGTTATTTAGTGGTAGGGGCCGTCATCATTGAAAATGCCTTCAAGTAATACAAAGTATCACGTTCCGGTTCAGATAATGATTTATCCATCCAGTATACCCATATAACCGACAATTACACGCCCTGTTACAACACAGTTTCATGGACTCCCATAACCACTTTCCAACACGTGGAGGGCGAGTTACTTGTCGTGCTATCTATATAAAAATGCCATGATTTTAACAGCTTTTAATTTTTTTTTCTGCATTCTTCAAGGGTTGCATTACAGCTCTCAAAACAGTGTTAAGGTCCTAGGGTACCCAGCGAAAGACCAAGTCTCCCTCGTTTAGCCGATGGTATTTGTGACCTAGAAAAGCCTCTAAGTGTGGTTTGTCGGATTATGTATAGAAGATTTTAATAAAAAAAAAACCATTGGTACATGGCCTGGATCCGTGGTTTGTCTAGTTAATAACTCGGCCACCGACTAACATGTTTTATGCAAATCTTAACAAGTGACCTATTCATGGAGAGTTCAGATGTTCGATTCTACTTACAAATTCTAGTATAATATCTAGTAAGAAAATGGTTAGAGCGTTGGTTTTCAAAATAATGACGGGTCCATGAAATGCAGCCACATCTGATTAGTATAAACAACTTGCTACATGCGACGTGGATACAAGAGTGTGAATCTGCAAATTCGCAGCAAAAGTGTTACAAACAATGTGTTTTCCCTAAATCTAAGAAATAATTAGCAATATTTTACTTTTTATTTCATCGCAATCGGATTACTAAATTATTCAGTTTTGCGCTGGATGGCCTAGGGCCAATAATAAAAGAGTCGGCAATATTTCTTCAAAAATATTTTTTATTTAGCTTCGACGAAGGTACACATCTATTCAATATTTCAATTCTGATATTCCCACGATATAAGGCGACGCATCACAACGCAACGAACTCAGTTTTACGTGCGACTTATTTTGTCCTTTAGAAAGATGTAAGCGAGATGGAATGCTATTAAAATCGAGAAGATAACCAAGGATAAGATATGATAGACCAATATTCACGTACCAGAAACATGAGAAAATGCTATTTCTCAACAAAACCTGTCTTGCGATAATACAACGGACTTCGGCTGTATGAGTATCACGCAAAAGCTATTAGAAAAAGCAAGTTGTAATTATTGTTTTCTTAAAGTATATAAAATTATTAATGAAATAAATGAAATAAAATTTGTACATTAATTAATTAAATATTTAAAAAAAATGGAGTCGCAAAATCGCAAAAATTTCATAAAACGTATGTTTAACTGATTTTGAAAACTTTATTTGGTTTATATCATGTTTAATATATCAATCTTTAGAAAGAAATTTTAACTAACTAACTAGTCAATAAATATAGTTATCGCTTAATTTACATATAATTAGTACGGGACAAACGTTGTGAAGGGAGTTCTTAATAAAATATTCAAATAACCTAATCACAAATATTTGTCATATTATTTAGGAAGTGCATGTGCATACATTGTTTATAATACAACAGAATAATGCATCTAATTATGTGCGGCAGTAACCAACACAAACCATTTACTACCTACATTCCCACACTCCTACGTGTAAATATTATAATAATAATCATGTTTTGCTAGTAGAATACTCTAAAGTCGTCAATTGTGTCAAGCATTTTGAGCGTCGTACAAGCAACTTCGAAAAAATTAAAACAGAAAATATTTTGACTCAAACTTTACAGGCCATTATGCGGGATTCAAACATCGTATCGTCTCTAGGGCACTTAATAAAAATACTTCATAATCCGATAAATTTCGATCTTAAAAATACCTTAACAGAACTAACTGGTCATCCGTTAAGGGGAGGAACAAATAATTTCGGTTGATTTCTGAACTGAATTTTTTGTATGTTCATAACATACAATTTAGGCTATGAAAACTAGAGGATTTTATCTAGTATTGTGTAGGATGAAAACATGATTGGTGAAAATTTTCTCGATAACTTAAATTTTTGAAATCACCTCTTCAAAAACACATTTTTAGTCATACGACCATACTCTGAAGGGATTTACGTTTAATTTTTATACGAATCTGTAGGTAATCTCAGTACCTAGTATTGATTAAGAAGATGTTTCCCTGCATGTGATCGTTTTTTATAAATTATTTATTTGTAATGTGCCGCTTACGTCATTTATTCCGAGAAGCGGTACATCTTCTCACTTCTGCAGCAAGAACGGACAAAGCGGCGTCGTTGTCTTGCATGACGCGATCAGTTGCGCCCGAACCACTCATGCGCCCGAACCACGAGTTTAAGGCGTGGCTTACGATTAGGTATTTCTGAGTCGTTCCTCGTCTTAAATGAGGAAGCAGGGGATAATTACATAGTAAGTACTTGTCTATAATAAGATAAAATAATTATATTAAAAGTAATGACAATACACTTGAGTATGTAAGCCACACTATATTATATATTACACTTTTCATATAAGAAATGAGTCGTTTTGTAAATAATTCAAATTTTCAATCCATCTTTTCGATGACCGTAAATGCGTTTTAGCGAAAAAGGGTGTTCAGAGCAGGTTCTTAGATAGTTTAATGAAAATCGGCCAAGCAGTATCCAAGCAGGTTTCATCACAGCCTATGTAGAGATCTCGACTTCTATTAAATCTAGCGACTTAGAAGTCTAGACTATTTATGAGACCAACACCCCCCTATGAAAAAAAGTGTTATACCTAAGTGTTATTTTTAATAGTTTTACGAGGGGCACACCGACATGATCGGGAATTGAGACTGTGAGACCAAAAACAGCGATAACACCCTTATGATACACTCTACTATTATTATTAACTTTAGTAGGTATACAAAGGACGCAGCATTCTGAACATTAAACTTAAGTACAACCAAAAGAACACTGATATAAGAAAAAAACAAAGGTATGCACAAAAAATGAAGTGGAAATGGGCAGGACATGTCGCAAGAACTGATGACAGGTGGACAAGAAGAACAACCATATGGACGGCTCCGAGTGGAAATCGAGGAAGTGGACGACCGAAGGAAAGATGGGTTGATGAAGTGATTCTACCCAGAAGGGGTCCTTATAAACTTTTCAATAGGGTTCGTTTAGTTTTTTATTTTTTTTTATAATTGTATGTTACAGTACTTTTATATTAGATAATAAGGAATAAATAAAGCTTATCATTATTATGTTACTCTTAAATTCACTGACACAATATGGGGACATAGGTCCAACACGTGGAGGTCCTTTAGAATGTTCAATCTAAAGGGTTGTGACTAGCACCCGTCGGGACCTATCTCTAAATGCATCAGATACAATGCGCTCACAGACAGGCTGGCCTCCTATTGCTGAGATAAAAATAAATTAAAATTGGGCTATTGTTTTGGGGTGTTGAACGGATTGGTTTATCAAGTTTATTGGTTGAGACTACGGTCACCTGCCGGTATAATTCATCTCATGAAACGTAAAATTGGCAGGTGGTGAATCTACTAAATGGGCCTCCTAAAACAACCACCGTTTTTAAACTGGCAGTAAGACAGGTAACATTGATGAAGGCGGCTTGGGGTGTCGAGAGGTGTGACACCGGCTTTACATATAGCTTCCCCGTTAATACGCCTTTAGACACTTCCACCCCCGAGCATAATACGTAATATTATAACGACTCCACCCTGGACAGCCAATTAAAGCAAGCCAGGGGCGAGAGTCCTAGATCTAGCAGTGGGGACGCCTGCCTCAACCTACTCTCTGGAGCACTCAGGTTAGACGATGTCGTTACTCACCCACGGCTCGCCACAAGCCACCCTGCGCCTTTTATTACTATACAAAGGACCTATCTGCCTGGAAAAATGTGTACCTTATATGGATGTTTACATACATTCCATAGTCAAGTGCAATTCTCGATGTTGATATATCAGATATACTTTATTACGTGGAATTATTTTGTAAACATGTGCAATCGATATGGATTTGTCATACATGAATATTGATAATAATGGTTTATAATGAAATGAGAGTAAGTATATAATTATAATATTTGGTTTTACAAATACAGATATATTATTTAGATCAACTTTTAGTTACAAGAGAATAGTATGTTTTTTCAAATAACAAAAAATTTAATAAAAAGAATAATATTACTGGTGTCTCTGGCCACACCGCAAGGCCGTGAATGTGTGTTTGTGTTAAAAGTATAATATGAATGGATTTTTGTTTGTTTGTTTGTTTGTTTATGAGAATGAAACTCTAAAACTATTAAACCGATCTGAAAAAAAAAACATTTCACTTTTTTAATGTTACGTTATTCCAAGCAATTATTCATATCTAACAATAAATTTTGAACTCTTTTAGACACTAAATTTTTTTTAAATATAAACTGAAATATTGTTAGTTGATCTATCAATACTAATATTTTTAAAAGGGATAGAAGAAATTGCTTGTGAAAATTAAACTCTAAAACTACTGGACCGATCTGAAAAAGAAATCACTCTTTTAAAGTTAAATTATTTCAGAAGCATTCCTCATATTTAAACCGATGGTTTTTGAGCTATCTAACTTTTAGACACTTTGTCGGATTATTAAAAGTTTTTTATTTAAAAAACCCATAAATAAATAAATAATTATTTATTCCGTCAAGAATAATAATCGTAATTACCTCTGAACATACAAATGCAATACTTGATCCTTTGACGTCTGAAGCAAGTAATTAGATGGATTACTAGTTTATTGTTTCTTTGTTATCTTGAGACATCAACAAAGGTGGTATGGAAAATTATTATGAAACATGTTTTAGTATAAGATAATATGGGTTTTATAGATGTTAACTGCCTGTATATTTGACTAGAAACACACACATCTTCACGGTTTTTTATTTGCGATGTGGCCAGAGACATTAGGAACAGCCAGTAGGTCTTTAAAAAAATCAATAACATCCTTTCAACTAAAATAAATCAGTAGCGGTACTAAAAACTTCATAATTTAGCAAGATCCTGTTATTCATATTCTAATTTCCGTATGGTATTTCGCCACAGTTTCGCTAACTGCATAACAGACAGTCTAAACCGACTACGTAAACAAAAAAGGTGTCAAGACAAGGAACAATGACCTAACGAGATCTCTTACAAGTGTTTTGCGATTCTGACATAACACGTTATGTTTCTAAGCAAATGAAACGTTATGTAGGACATACTGAGACACTAATTAGAAATAACAACTCAAATGAATAATGGTTATACAGTAATCATTAATTATAATTCAAACAATTATTATAAAACAAATTTATTAAAAACATAAGATTTTTTATAAAAAAAAAACAAAACATATAATTGCGCTTTGAAGGTTCTGTCACAGAATATAACAAAAGCGAGTGCTATGGTTTGTGCTATAATAATTGCCTATTTGTCTATTACCTGCCTAACCCTTTTTCTCAGGATCGGTTAGAAAATTTGGAAAATCAAGCTATTTTTCTCTATTAATTAATGAAAATCGTTCATGAACTTTTTATTTCGGTTAAGTAGACACGAAGATTTTAATAAGTATAATTATTAGAAATAGGATTTCTTTTATTTACATGTAACTTTAAAATTTATCATGCATTTAGTACACCTTGAATTTCCATCATAATAATATTATAGAAGACTAGACTTTCCGTCCCCGGCTCCGCCCGTTGATATATTCGAACAATATAAAATATAGCCTATGTCACTCAGGGATACCGTAGCTTTCTATTAGAATTTATTTACTGTTTTTAGAATCGGTTCAGTAGTTTTTGAGTTTATTCATTACAAACCAAACATACAAAAAAGCAAATTTTACCTCTTTACTACAAATATCTACATTTGAAAGAATGAAGGATGAAAGATTACCTAAAAAGGTTTATATGGTTTAAAGGTGTATTTTATTGAACATATAAAAAAAATATTGATCGAAGGCAATATTAAAAGTACACACAATCGCCGAGCATGTATGAAAGGTATGATGAATATAAAAGAAGCGAAAGATGTATTGTCAGGATCGTAGCAAATGACATTCGATTGTCTCTGCGTACCGCTCTTGGGATAAAAGGCGTGCTGATAGAGAGATACATTATTTGTTATTTGAGTTCAAACCCAGGACTCTTCGTGAGTGGGATTAGTAACGACTATTAAGAATACCTGTCGTTAATAATTTCAACTCAAAACCTTACTATTGAACATACAATACAAGGCTCATATCAACTACCTACATATTTAAACCCGCGTAACTTTCAATTGTAAATATAAACAAAGTAATTTTAATTAATACCATGGAAATTTCTTATACGATAACAGCAAGTAGGTACATGCTACTATACAATTTTATGATCGTTTTAAATCCTAACTGTAAGTCCCTATAAATCAGCCGCATGGTATGTCATATAAATTGTACTACGCAAAACCTATTACGTTGTTAGAAAGATTTTGAAAATTATGTGCGCTATTCATTATTTAGATAATAATAATCGTAAAGAAGATTGATTTAGAATAATTTGAATAGAATTGTGTAGAATAAATTATCTACATAAAAATATGTAGTAGCATATATCTATCTCTAATAGATAGGTAGTTATCCGCATATTTACGTAGGTATTAAAATGGCTATATGTAGTGTAAATCCATATTGTGCCCGTGAAAGACAGCGTTGTGCGTCTGTCTGTAGGACTGTGTTATTGTGGGAAAACCACTGACCGGACTAGGATACGGTTGTTACGGAAAGTCACAGATCTAAGAATTTCAAATTTATATATTTTAATGGTTTTAATTAAACTTATTACAATTAAATTTACTATGATGGTTCTAGTAGATATGTTTTAATATTTATGTAGAGTTGCATGCATTTAACCTACATTGTGGGGTCATTACCATTAAATTGACTTGTTCATTTAGTAATAGGCGTTTAAAAAATTGCCAAGATCGCAAAAGTGATAACAAGATACATTATTACGAAATAATTAGGCGACTTTTGGCTTGAATGTCAGATGAAACTGGCATGATCTATGGTATGTAATATATGAAAATAATTAACCAAAATCTTTATATGGGGGAAGTGGGCAGTCGATGACAGAATTGCGAATCTTGGTATTTTGAAAGAAACGTGAAAGTTAATTTTGTTGAGTACGACTTGTTGACAATATTAGTAGGACATAAGACCTGTATTAAAAATATTAATGAAATACAGATTTGCTCGCATGACCTTAATTTCTTTTTTAAATAATTATTCCAAAATACTGAAATGTTTGAATTTTTGATTCGCAATTTCGAATTAGATACCTGATACTACTTATGAGGGGGGAAAAAGTACTGTGTTTGAAATCTTCCACAATTTTCATGTATATTTATTTTTTTGCATGGTTAGGTATTTCATGAGCCCTCCTCTGCCTTATATCGGGTTTTTTATTGTTCACAGGTTGCCTTATAGCTCTCCAACCCGTGTTACGGTCCCAGGGTACCCAGCGGAAGACCATGTCTCCCTCTTCTATACCTAACGAGTGGCCAGTTCTGTTGAGGTATGAGATGGAAAAGCCTCTAAGTGTTGTTTTTTTATAGTGGAATTACATTCGAAACCGTTTAGTTGCCTATTACTTATGACCAAAAACTAAACCAAAAACGAATAAAATCTTACTACCAACGCATTACCTTCATCTGAAAATGTCATACATCGATTATCGTACATTCACTTAATGGATATCGGCACTATACTGACATTTTTAAAAGTTGCCTAACACAACATCCTAAAGTGGTCTATTATTCATCATTACCACACATGATTAGTAGACATCCTTTAAAAGACTTTAGCCATTAATTTAATACCTAGATCTAAACTAGGTATAAGTATGTATTTCAAAAACAATAGGTAGGTACCTCGTTATTTTAACAAAATTTAATATTTTAATACATTTACCTTTTATGACAGTCCAATTCTAGCTAAATTTTATTATTTATACCCTGACTACATTTTAATATCTAATCGCTCTATTCAATCAGATCTGCGTAAGGCACTTTCAATAAAAATAAAAATAAAATTACTTTATAAGAATATTTACCAATAGTTTTAATTACACATGACGAAAAATATAATTAACCTACCATAAAAAGCCCCCAATATTTACAATCAATTAAAACTGTATGTTCAAATTATACTAACAATCAAACACTCAATCATAATACGAATGAATCAACTCCCATGACCCAGATTTAATAGTTAGGTATACAGGGCAACAATCTAATTCGGTTGACCTTAAGTGACGACAAAAAAATATACCAAACACAACCTTACACATTAAGTCATAAAACAGATATTAACTTGAGAGCTATTTATCAAAATATAATGAGGAAATTAGCCTAAAAACTAATGAGATATAAGTTATTAGTTAAATAATTATAAAATGTCGTTAAAGAAATCGTTGCCAAATGTTTTGTATACTTTAATTTGCATGAATCTTTGAAAGACGAAATCGAAAAATCTATTCGGATTGTAGTTTTTGAACAAATAAATTTCACTAAATACCAGGATGTAAAATAATATTTTTTGCTTAAAATGCAAAGTGATTCGACTAAAAACTAGTTAGACATTTTCTTATAATTAATTCTTAGTTCTAGTATCTTGTTTGTTCAGAAAAAACATCATGTGAGATAAGATTTATTAAAATATGAACATTTATTAAATATATGTTTTTATTAATTTTTTCTTTCTTTCGGTTGTAGGGTACCCAGCGGAAGACTAAGCCTCCCTCGTTTAGACTATGGTATTTGTGAGGCTATTATATATCGTAACGAGTTCTGTTGAGGTATATTTAGATAAAATCCTCTAAGTGTGGTTTGTCGGATTATGTACATAAGTTTTTATTTAAAAAAACCCATTGGTACATGGCTACTCGGCCACCGACGCTTTTTTTCTATTATTTTTATGTATCTAGGTACTATTATTTAACAATCATATATCTTTAACAACATATATTATGTACTGAGAAGTAAACAAGAACATACTTAAATAAATAACTACTTATATATATATATAACGGTTTTACTTTAACTTATTAATATTTTTCAGTCAGCGCATTTCTAAAGCTCTATGCATAAATTATTTTATCCTTCAAATACACACTTACCGTAGATTTTATTGATTGTTGGACCTTGATCCAAAAAACTTTTAAGAGTTACATTTGTTGTGATAATTATATTCATAATGATAAACAGTACCTAATAGTTAAATTATTTTCGCCTTCAAAGTAGATATGTACCTGGCGTAGTAGGCGTGAAAGTGTAGAGTACCTATTATTTTTATGTTTCTTTCATTCAATTTTCATACAATATGATGTCATTTTCTTGTTCACATAATAAATTTCCATTGGTTAAGATGAAATATTGACTAAAAGGGTAAAAGAAATGACTATGAAAATTATACTATAGGAGGCAAAAGATGCCAAGATCGTAACAAATGTCATTTTATTATCTCTGTGTTTATCCCTTCTGGGATAAGGAGCTTCGTCATTTCTTTAGCTTATTTCGACATGACTAAGTCATGACATTTTAACCGACTTCAAAAAAGGAGGAACTTCTCAATTCCACTGTATTTTTTTATGAACAGATTTTCGTGGTTTTTAAATTAATCGTCAGAGAATTCTTTTGGATCGGTCCCATTTTTGTTTTGGTGAAAATTGGTAAAGTAGCTCTTCATAATTCATAACTCTATAAAATGTATGCCGTTTTCGATGATTTTGTAATGATTCACTGAAATTCAAGAAATAATTAAATATTTCGTTGTTGAATTTGAAAACGGTTATTATCCAAAGTGTCACAAAACGTTCACTCAAAGAGGCATAGTATTTTAGAGGGATTAAAGAAATTAACACATTTTAAACATTTTAGGTCTCTAACGGCTCAACTATTTGCAGTTCCATAATAAATGTTTACGTTTTCTTTTATATCTTTCCAACAACGATGAGACTTCAGTCTACGGTATCTGTGAGGTGAATGATCTTTAATTCACATATGCAAAATTAAATCTAAATACCTAACAGTCATATTATTTATGTTTGCTTTTAGTGCTGACTTTACATATGACATACTTAAATAAAGTGTTTTGTTAAAAGCAATAATCCATTCCTCAGTTATAGATATACCAGCATTCCGCCCCCGGCTTCGCCCGCGACACGAGACTTTTATATATAAGATTTTAATATTGTCCACACGCGAAGCCGGGGTGGATAGCTAGTATAAACATATTAGAAATAGCTGTTTCCCACGACTTCTAATTTCAAAATGTTGACACTTCATACATAGCTTTTGTCATGTTCACCTCTGCCCACCCCGTTCCCGTCGTCATGCCGTGATAATAAAAAGTATCCTATGTTACTTCTAATACCTCCAAGAATATATGTGCAAAATTTCATGATGATCGGTTAAGTAGTTTTTGCGTGAAAGCGTAACAAACAAACTTACATTCGCATTTATATTAATAGGGATATTATTTGTGCAAGTAATATTGTGATGTTTAAACATCGTGGATATTGTTGTTCTGATCAACGGTCTTATTACGAAATTAGCAATTGAGACGAATTTAACAATAATTGCTGTCAAAACGAAACTAAACTTATAACTGAGCGCTCCTATCGAACAACTTAGGGGCCGTCTCCACGAGCGTGAGAATCGCTGCGATAGTCTCGCCGCCGTGCCATACAAACTCTATAGGCGATAGTATCGTCCTGTGGAAACGGCCCCCATAGTGTTTGTATCGAATTTGGTGGCACGGACGAGACTATCGCCGCGATTCTCTCGCTCGTGGAGATGGCTCCTAAGGAATTAAAAAAAGACAAATAAAACTGTTTTGATGCTATTGACACTTATTTTTACACTAGAAATATTGAGATCAACTAGGTGATTATATTTTGCGACCAGTTGCTATAGCGACCGAATTGCGCAAATTTTTAGCTGGTGCTTAAGTGATGATTTAATAAACTCAAGACCTACCAGACAGGTCAAGTGCATGTGATCTTTCAATAAAGAATCATTAAAGGTATACGACAAAGTAGGTATATCTAAGTGCCAATTTTTATTGGTAAGTATGAATTCAATAAGCTAAAATTTTCCCTAATAAAATAGGTAATTGTTTTATGTGAATCATATTAATATTTGTTGATTCGACTAATACCTACATACTTTTATAATATTATGCCATAGTGAAGAATTCGCTGATAAACGAAAAGGAAAATTATGAATTAACAACAAAGTGACAAATGCATTCATTCATTTATTGACCTATATAACTAAAAAAATGTACACAAATATATAATAGACAAGGATTCCGTCCACGGCTCCGCCCGTGGAGTTTTCGAAATATTAAAAATCTCAATAAACGGGCTATACAACTCAAAAAGAATTTTTCAAATCGAACTGTCAGTAGATTAACGCGTTCAGGACCGTTGCTCTCAGTCATCTTGTATCTGTCAAAAATATGGCAAATCTTAGTTAATTCTTGAAAGTTGAGTTTATTTATAGGTACCTACAACATTAAATATTTTTTAATTAAGAGTATTAATATGGTGTATTGCTTTTCACCAATATTTTATGATTAGCTTGCAACGCTATGCTTATGATATATTGACATTATAGATATATGTATTGGCTAGTGGTAATGCATATCTGTAACTCACGTGACTGATAATTATGATAAGGCAAACGTCTTCTGACCAAAAGATACAACATCATTGTTCTATTAAAACAAACACGTTATTGTCTTTCTATACATATATATTCTATGCATATAGCATACAGTATGTGTCTTACTTACTTTTGTATCTTAGTTGAGTAGGCAGATTAAGTTGTGTCTACACTATCCACCTAAGTGACTTGACAGTGACGTGACAACACGTGACACAGACGTAGCAAGTAGCATGACTCTGACGTGACACAGAGTGGACTAAACTATGTGACATTGGCGTGGCACAGACGTAGCAAATATCATGACTCTGACGTGACACAAAGTGAACCAATCTATGTGATGTGGCACAGACGTAGTAAGTCGCCTGACTCTGACATGACACAGGCTGGATAATTATATGTGACGCGGTAGTGACGTGGCACAGACGTAGCAAATAGCATGACTCTGACGTGACACAAAAAGAACCAATGTATGTGAAGTGGCATATACGTAACATGACTCTTGTGACACATACTGCATTACTGTAATTGAAAATTGGAAGTAAGCAGTCTATGCTGCTACCTAGAGGTAAAATATATAGAGGTATTAAAATTTTGGTTATACCTGACCTCTTATAATTTTTCTACAGAGTTGGTCAAGGACGCCCAAGAAGTTTCAGAGAGGGGTTTTCAAAAAGGGGAAAAATAAAAAGTACTCGTGATTGAAGAGCAAAAAAGGTCTTGCCAAGATCATTGGTATCTGTCTATCTAATATTATAAGAACTTCTTTACAATTCATAATTCTATTAAAATAGCTGAATGCTAATAGTTAGAGAGATAGCCAAACTGACCGTTATAGGGCGACTTGGGACACTGCCTACTATCGTAACTATAAGAATGCAGTAATTACCTACATACATTTTATTTAAAATACATCAGATAATATATAAATTAATAGGTACGTAACAATCTACATGTGTTATTGCATTTATATTCATTGCTAGAGAACCGCTTTGCTTTGATCCGTTGCTCCGTTCTGACAAATATTTTATCAATATAATATATTAGAAGCCGAAATTGATTTATTGGAAAGTACGAATTACTACAAATGAAAAATAAATAGCTTTTAACAAAAATAAAAATCTGTTGTTTCAAAAATCATGCACTGTAATAATGCAAGAAATAATGAAATATTTCGTAGGTAGGTACGTATTAGTTTCAAATCTTAAAAATAAAATTATATAAAACTAGCTTTCTCTTTGTCTGGTCTTGAGTTCATACAAGAATCCGAAGAAAAAAAAAACTTTCAGTTTCTCCACAATTTTCCGGGCTACTTTTCCCATTATTATTTACCTAAAAACCTGAATCTGACTATTACAAACAATTTAAAAAAATCAGTTCAGCCGTTCTCAAGAATATCAAGTAACGCGCCTGCCAACGAACACCATTTAATTTTTATTTATAAGAAGACTAAACAGATATTTCATATTCAAATCAAAAAAATCTCAAAACTACAAATTAAAAATTTCTTCCAGAGAGTCCGAATCCGCTGCCATCAATTTTTCCAAATGAAAACGAAATATAAATTTACGACCCGGCGCCGTCTTTTCACATGTAGAAAGGATTATAAATAATTAAATTTTCTCAAGTAAATGTGACATAAAAAGCAGCCAATATCACTTTCCGGTCCTCTAGCATTTACAATATTAGTAATATTAATTACTTTGAAGTCATTTTCATCTTGTTAACCATACGAAAAGCCAGAAATCTATAAATTAGCCACTAATGGCATTAACAATGATGAGCTTTACTAAAAGGCATAGGCAACCCATGGAGCTTTCATCATCATCATCATCATCTTTACTAAAAACTACAATCGTAAAATCGGTCACGTAGTATAATATGTAACATTGTAGCCGTGCAAAGACGTTTTTATAGCGGTAATCAATTAACCTCTATGTAGGAAGTCCGTGGCTGCATAGTGCATATCAATAACATTGCTCAGTCTCAGTTGACTATTACTAGCGATCCGTCCCGGCTCTGCCCGTTTAATTTTAACATCATCCCATTACACAACTCGTCAAATCTATATCTATACTAACACACAGCTATAGTAAGAAATATTTATATTAAAGGTTGCTCGGCGTTGCGTGATGTTTATATATACATCTTCTTTGTAAAACCGTAACAAAATTGGTCCAATAGTTTTTGAGTCTATGCTGGACAAAACTAATACCTGCATGTGTACCCTATAATAAGATGTGCTAAGGTATTCCTTGCTCCTTCACTCACTTTTCTCGGAATGAAACCGTGATGACAAAAAAAAGGCTAATACACGATGGGCAGACCAAATAAAATCGTTGACCGGTCTGCCGCTGTTTGATGCCATGAGGACTGCCCAGGACAAGTGATGATCTTTATCTCTTCATGACCTTGCAATGAAGATGTCGACTAACAAGAAGAAGTGATGCATTTAGAATGGAGATTTTTCAAAAAACTTTAGGTTTAGCTTTCATGTGTTCTGTATCAAGAGTTCTTGCTCCTTTCTTAAATCCTTGGAGATTTTTGATACAAACTTCAACACCTAATGTACCTCCTTAGGATCGAAATTCAAAGTTAAATTAACTACGTTTAAGTAGGTATTTTCCCTCAAACAGACAAACAGTTTTTTTTTATAGATACATGTCCACGGAACTGTGATGTAATGAAAACTTCTTTGCTTCATTTTTTATGTGTTTTCTTTTTTGTGTTCAGAAGTTCAATTGTTAGATCACAAACTTATTGGTTTTTTAAATCGCGGCACATGACTTGTTATTTAAATTGTATAACTTAAATTATGTGCACGATTTGAAAATTTAAGCTTTCGCCTTTGTCTGCTGTTTCGCCCGCGTGGATATTGTACCCAGCCTTTTTTTTGTTACTAGCTTTCCGCCCCGGCTTCGCCCGTGGAGACCACATTAACTTTCATCCCTATTCTTGAGTTCATACAAAAATCAGCAAAAGGCACTTTCAGTTTTTCTCGAATTTTCCAATTTCCCAGGCAACTTTTCAAATTTTTCTTTCCTTAAAAACCTTATTTAGACTTACGAATATTTAAGAAAACTGCCAAATCGGTCCAGTCGTTCTCAAGTGATGCACGTACCAACGAACAGCATTTAATTTTTATTTATAAAGTGCTAATGCTCTTTCACTCTCTCTTTTTCTGTTTTTATGTTCGGCGTCCTCCACAAAATTTGTTTTTTTTTTGCTATGTTGCTATTTTCAAATGAAAAAACTAACTAAATGTAATGACGAAATTAAATATGTTGCGTGGGGAAAATATTACAATTTTTTTGACTCATTTGGCTTACGTTTGTATTGAGTCAATGTGGTTTGAAAGTCATGTTTATAATTTTTCAAAATATTAATTCCGAGTCATTTTAATAAAATCACTATATAGAATTAAAAACATACGATATCAAAGTAAATTCAATAAAAACACACACAAGTAAGCGGCAATTGGCATTCAACAGGAACTCTTAAACCATATTAATTGTACTTCCTTGTACAACTACTGCAATAATGATGTTAAAATTAAAACCTGATTTCTGTAGTAATAAGTGTAATATGGTGTTAAGTTACGTAAAATAACATTTTAAATTTTTTTTTAAATATTGTTAACTAATCGGCGATGGTATGCTCTGAAGGCTAAACAAACTGAAAGTACAGAAATAAATAAAATTATCTCAATTTAGCATCAATGGTATTTGTTATTCCTGAAAAGCGGGATAGAAAGAGAGGAGCTCGGAATTTTTACAGCCATATTAATACTTATTTCTACGATGGCAGGGCAAATCTAATAAAGTTACTAACTTAGAATGATGTGTGTTTCTTTCTGTCTGTCTATGTCAAATATCAAAATGTATTTGAAGAATTGAGGTCAAAGGTTCCCTGCGGTTCCCAAAATCATGTATTCTAGGGTATCCATCGAAAGCGGTATTTAAAACTAGTTTTCCGCCTAGGTTTAGCCTGGGAAATTTTTTAAAATGTCACATAAAAGTTTATTCCGAAGGATTTCCGGGATAAAAAGTGACCTATGTCACACTCCGGCCCTCCAACTATTATCAAATATGTGCAAAAAATCACGTCGAGCCGTTGTTCTGTTTTGACGTGAAAGAAGGACAAACAAATACACTTTCGCTTTTATTTTTTTTAGTTATTTCCTACTTGTCGTCACTCACATAATTCGGTAAAAAGTAGATGGAATTTTTAACTTGTTGTAGCCTCGATAGGCATTCATACGGTTCACAATAGAAACATGAGTTTTGTAAACACGTAATTGAAATCAACTTATGTAACAAAGTAGTGTAAATTCATACTCCAATTATTGCTATTTAGAAAACCATGGCTTTTTGTTATCTCATATCCATTTTTAACTAAATTTTGATATGAGTTGTTTCTACGATGGTTTTGTAATAAATCTTGAGTAACAACTTGATTATAAATGAATTGTAAGCTTTAAGGTGCTTCATCACGGCATAATACCTTGCGGCGTGGTCAATAACAATATCGTATAAACATAACAGGTGGCTATCCCTTTCTGAACAAGGAGGGAACCGACTCTACATGCCCTTTAAAGCAAGAGAAATTGATTAAAAACTAACTTCACAAATTTCAAAGTAATGTTGTCAGCACAGTAGAAAATTGGATGAAGAAAAAATACATTACTGGTACAAAAATCTTAATATTTAAATTTAAACAGTCGGTTAGGTTATCATCGCTTCAAAGTATCTAGGTTTACCTAATTTAAAACCTTTTTTTAACAAAAATTAAAACAAATATGATAATAAAAAAAAATTCTCGCCTCTGGTGACCCCAGAGCCGATGCTTACTTCGCTCAAAGAATCAGTATAGCCGTGCAGCGAGGTAATGCCGCTAGCATCTTGGGCATCATGCCACAATGCGAACATTTAGAAAGGATATTTTTCATGACATAACAAATTTTTTTTAAATTCTTTCTTTGTTTTTTTAGTTGAAATTTTAGTTATTTTTAATTTATTGTTATGTTTAGATTAGTTTTAAGATTTTTATAATTACTTAGACTTACTTAGGTACTTAAAAAAAACTGAATGAAAATTATCAGGTACAGAAAAACCTTCATCAATCGAATTATATTTTCTATGGATCTCAGTCTTGAGCTAATATAAAATTTAAAAAAATTACATTATACAGAATTAATAGATTGCGAATTAGTTATCATTGTTTGATGGATCTTCCGTGTGAATACAATTAGCTTATTTATTTGTATATGAACGTATGTTTCCGTCTGCCTACAAATACACAACATAGGTACAATTTTAAAACTAGCAGTTATATTGGGAGTACAAGGTTTACACCTAGTTTCACCACGAAAAATCCTTTTTTAATGCACCTCTACCTACACCCCCCAAGGAATATACCTTCCAATTTTCAAATAAATTTTTCAGTGTTATAATAGACGTTATGTTTTTGCACAGATATAGTTGAAGGGCCGGATCGTGGTATAGAAAACCCTTGAGGATTTTTTTTATGCCACTTTAAAAAAAAATCATGGGCGAAATCGGGGCGTAAAGGTTATTATTAAAAGTAATGATGTTACATTAAATTTTACACTAATCAATTATCGTGAATCGTTCGGTAATGAAGTTTAAATATACCTAATTAGTCATCAATATTTTAATTAATATTTAATCATAATTACATGTCAAACCTATGTTTGACTGCATTTAAGCAACATAATCATCTAAAATATTACAAATTAAAAGAAATCCCCAGCACTTGTCTGTCTGTATGACTGAGCTAGTCTCGATAATTATGCATTTTCTAGACTTCTACAAGGTTTTATTACGAGTATGTGCATCAAGAAGTAATGAATTCAGTGCCCTTTTATTTAACATTATGTGTTTTTTTTTTTCAAATTATTTGTGTGGGGGCTGAATCGCTAGGAAAAAATATTTTGTATTTTAAAGATTTTCCTATCTACTCTATACATAGCGGTGTGGCCAGAGACCCCATAATAGTGTCCACTTTTTGCCAGTTGTCCTAATTGAAAGAAAAACAAGTGGCAAGCCTTTAAAATAAGTGAGGACCTCTACCTACCCTCCGAAGCACGAGGAGTCGATTAAAGGACGTGCCCGTGTTGATATTTTAAATTGTTATTCCCTTTAGTTTCTTAACCTCGTTTTGAAACGTCTCTCCCCTCCTATTCAAAGAGCGTTAGGTAGTTTTCAATTCATAGCAGAGTAATTGGAACTTAAAACAATCGTCTCAACTACATGATGCATTATTTACATTACAAACCTCAGTGATGCAATTGTCTCAATTCTAACAGCATTGTTTAAAAATCAATATGACATAGACAATTTTACTATTCAATAATATTATTTACATTTATTTCAGTATGTGATGTCTCTGTCTGCATTGACGAATATTTGTTCAGATGTTGAAATAAATATGCAAAGTAGTATAAGGACTTAATTTAGTTACGCCTTTCATATATGATTTACTAGCTATTGAATAGGGTTAAAATCAAATCATTACAGGTCGCAGGTATGCTATATGAATTTTCTAGATTAAAGTGTGTTGAAAGAATTAAAATTATGTTTTCAAGTTCCATCAGACATACATAATTAAATAATTTGTAAAATTTTCCATCTAATTAATGATTAGTAATGTATGCTATATTTAAAAGCAAATAATTGTTATTAGTTAAGCGAAGCAAGAATTGTAATCGAAAACCAAACGTGTATAAACTTTGCATATTTCTATAAACATATATATTTATGTATTTCTTATCTAACACCGGACAACATATCGAAGAGTGATGGCTGTGCCGTTGAAAGAGAAAACGCGGAGCATTTCTACTATGTTTGCACAAACATTTCGTGTGTTCGCGTCAGGCAGGTTCTAAAGTTGCTCTCGTAAGTGATTTAACCAAGTGAAAACTTCGTACGGAGCCACCGACGCATACACCTGCCGCGCAAACCTTGTGTGCACGCTCGCAGTTTTCAATAACCCCGGTTTTAAATCGCGTAATTATTAAAGTTCAAGATCTCTCTACGTCGCGTGATGGTTATCGAAACGAAACCGATACTCAAATATTGTGTTTATTCTAACGCATCGTCTGCAGTCATAACTCGAACTTTGAGCTGCGAGGTCTTAGCAAAATATTACATGCACTGAGTTCGTTTGTTTCCATTAGCACTGTCCGAGGCTTTAAGTAAACAACTTCATTGTGTTCTTTAGGAATGGAAATAATGAGTTTCTTTTAATGTAAAATTATCATTGTCTTTCATATGTAGACATTATAACATATATTGCAATGGTAACGATCAATAGTAGTATAAGTGTGGGAACTCACCTTGGTCGTGGGCATTCTGAAGATGATGTATGTGGTGCAGATGTGCATAATAATGATGATGGTGCAAGATGCACTCCAAGTCGGTGCAGTTCAACATGACGGGCGACGCGTCAAGCGCACTATCACAAACTTATTCACTGACACTACACTGCAAGCATTAGTCGATGTCACATCACGTTATCTCCCTGGAGACAGATAAGGCTGTCATCGGCATGGATGCTGGGCGCGGCTCTGAGCCGGCGCCGACGCGTCTACCAACTACCAAGCACGGACGACTTTCTGTTGCATTTTCCCTCGACTCACTCGTGTTTATTAAACCACTATATTACAAATAACACTCGATGATTTCACAGCTTGAATACGTGTTTTACAGCTTTTTTCGTTTCATTACAACCTTCGAAATATCGTCTGAATGGAATTTTTGCGCTTCAAGAAACGCCGGAAGAAGCCGTCCACTCCCCGATAAGGCGGTCGATTCGATAATTGGTGTCGGTGCGGCGATCGCGGCGACTGGTGCGTACGCGCAGCACAAATGGCGTACAAGTCGACACTGACTGCTGCTGACTGACGCCGGCGAACGTCAGGCGACCACCACGGACCTTACAAGATCTCGCGGGCGGGTGTCCTGGTTTACGCCTTGTCTTTAGATAACACGCTTATCATTTGAACTCTTGCCCTTAGTCGACACTCAAACAATACTCTTGTGTACTTTATAAAGTGTCATAACTTTTCCTGTTACCAATCTAAAACACTACCGTTTAAAATAAATTATGTCGAAATTCTCTTTTAAAATTACAAAACAAAAAGTACCCACGTATCAAAAACTAAAACAACAAAACTGTGGCAAACTTTAAGAGCCTTAAATGTCAAATTGTACTTGGATCTGACACTTGGATGTACAAAACGAACGCGAAAAAATATATAAACTAAATACAAGAGTAATTCCCCCAAGGTCGGGGAACTTGTTCGCCATGAATGCTACATATAAAACTAGAGGCACTTTCGACGTGATTAAACGACGTAGATAGATAGATGTCCTGATGGCTTACTTAAGTCCAAAACTGTGGGTACCAAAGCAAACGACAACACAATCATAATCTGTTATTGTATGTAATGTAATGCGAAATAAAAAAAAATTAAGTCCTAAATTGTGCGTTGAGCAATTTTTGGTAGAGGGAAATCTTATGGATTGATATGGTCTCAGAACAAATGCCGACCATGAATTGCCGGGCAGGTCGAATTAGTGTACTGACTTCCGCGTATGCCTGGGTCGGACATTTTTGGCTGAGCATTTCTGGCCGGCAATTCTCGGTCCAGACCGAGTTTTTTTTATTTAAAACTTCTTTAATCGCATTATTTTGAAGTGGAAACTTTATTCATAGTTTTAAGTTTTCACTTCTGTCGGCAGTCCCCGTGACTGCCCATGCCTTTCTTTAAAGTTCTGAAAACTTTGTTAAAACGCAGCATTTGAACTGCCCTTTACTTCCGATTTTTTTCCAATATTTCCTTTAATTGTATTATGTAATGTTTTAATTACTTATATATAATTATAAATGACCCAAGTCTTATAGATTCTCAGAAATGATTGTAAAAACTTCTTGACCGGTTTTATTATACTTAAATGTATTGCTCTAGTGGGATTTTCTATACAGCCACTTCGTGCATGGGATCACTACTTATTTATTTAATTATTAGCTTTACGCCCCGCCCCGGCTTCGCCCGTGGAATACTTTGAAATGTGGCATAAAAAAATCTGTTGTTGTTTTTAAAAATCCTAAAACACGTGTTTTAAGTATTATTTATATTGAAGAGTATTTGTACGCAGGGAATACGATTTTCCATACAAACGTTTACACCCCATTTCACCCCCTTAGGGTAGGTAGCGTGATGTTAAATAGCCTATAACCTTCCTCAAAAACTGGACTATCAAAATGCTAATTTTTTTTTTCTTTCTTCACGGGTTGCCTTACCTAGTCTCCCTCGTTTAGCCGATGGTATTTGTGAGGCTATATCTAACGAGTGGCTAGTTCTGTTGAGATATATTTAGATGGAAAAGCCTCTAAGTTGTGTAAGTAAGTTACCAAATGCAAAAATATTTATAAAATTTATAAATTTATAAACACGAACAAACAAACAAATGTTAGTTTTATATAATATTTCTGCCCCCGGCTTCGCACGTGTATATTTTCTAACAAAATAAAATATAGCCTATATACTCAGGGATAATGTATCTTTTAGAATTTTCAGAATCGGATAAGTGGCTCTACATACACACAAACTTACAAAAGTAGCACTCTCTTTTTATATAAAAAATCCTATAGGAAAAGCACTTCCAGTTTTTTCTGATTTTCCAATTTTTCTTTACGTAAAACATTATTATTACGAACATTTAAGAAAATTGCCTTATCGGTCCAGCAGCGTGCTCATGTGATGCGCTAACCAATGAACATCATTTAATTTTTATTTATATAAATATTCTTTTATGGTTTCTTTAATTTCAGAAAGTCCATTTAATTTTAGTTTTAAACATAAAATAGAGTCGTTAAGTTGGTTTAATTAAGTAAACTCCACCATCTAAGTCTGACTTATGACTGGTTATGACTGTATTGGTTTTTATATTAACTAGAGACCAGACCTTATTTTTCTTAAATTATACTTTACAAGAAAATTTGATACACGAATACCCTGAAAATTTGGAAATTATATTAATTTTTGTTCTGGTCTAAACTATACAGATACCGAATAAAAACAGATTATTTTTTTATGACTAGTTGTTTTTATATTTTTTTTTGTGCATCGGTGGCCGAGTGGTTAAGAACCAAGCGTTCGATTCCAGATTACATGTACCCATTTTTAATTAAAAACTTATGTACATAATCCGACAAACCACCCTTTAGGCTTTTCAATCTATAAATATACCTCAACAAAACTGCAGGTCATTCGTTAACAAATACCATCGGCTAAACGAGGGAGACTTGGTCTTCCTCTGTGTACCCTGGAAACTAATCTCTACATCCTTTTAAATCCATTTAGCCGTTACAGCGTGAGAGAATAACACATTTTCTTATTTACGTTATTAGTAAGAGAGTAACATCATTCAACATTACAGAGTGCATCGCCCATGTACAGTAGAAAGAAACTGGTAATTACAAGTAGTCTCTTATTTATTTCTTACGGAATCAACGATTTCCTTGGCATGCACACGTGCAAAGCTACCCATTTATGGCGGTCGTATTACCAAGTCGTAAAGTTGAATCCTTGTTATAAACCACAGCTGGCTTTCTCACTCTAAGAAAATAATGAAGTAGGTATACTTTAAAATAATGATATATCAACTAAATTGTGGAAATGGAGTTTTTTTAACTTGACTTGCCCTGGTTTCGCACGGGTAGAATCTTCATGTAGATCTGTTGCTCCGTTCTGACATTAAAAAAAAACAAACAAACAAACTACCAGTTTGAAAATTAAAAAGACAAATAACTAAGTTGTAAGTCAATATTCCGAGGCAAAAATGCTATAAGCACTTTTCTTTAGGGAATAGCAATGAAATGGTTAAAACACTTTTTGACTTGGCAGCTTTGTTAACGGACGTTTCTCTAAATGAGGACATCGTTACCAGTAACTCTGTCCACGCCGCGAACTACAAAGGACATTATAATGCGTAGGCATATAAGTTCAAAATTGTAAGTCAGTTCAAACACAAGTTCGGTAATTCTTTCTGTGCCTCTAGTGAGAAAGAGTATAACTCAAATTGTACCGTTTTTCGATTTTATGCTATTGATAATAAATGGTTACAATTCAATTATTAAAAAAAAGACATAGGCAGTCATGGGAACTACCAACAGAAGTGAAAACTTAAAACGATGAATAACAGTGGTTTTTAATTTATAAGTATAACGTATAATAGCGGCATCTAGCGCGCCCTTAAAAAAGTTTTCACTTAAAAATATCTCGGCCCTGACCGAGAATAGCCTCCAGGAAATACACGAATTCCTGACCAGACATTCTCGGGTCGAGCATACTCGGGCCGGGCAATCTTAAACTTGTGCCGTAAAACATGTCGCGAACACAGGTCGCGAAACTATAAGATTTCCCCCTACTAAAAATCGCTCAACGCACCTAATGAAGATTTCACTTCAATAAAGGACATACTTACAAATATAAAAAAATATATTTTACAGTAAATACAACTATTTTCAATTATAATTAATACTAAACAAATGTATGTACAAAAAATAATATAATAAATTGTTTCTCGACACTAAAAAGCTATTTCGAATTGTACCTTTTCTCACTAGAGGCACAGATTTTATCGTCAGCATCCTCTCATTTCACAATTATTACATTGATGCGGTCATATTTTAAGCGGTAACAGGAGTGTGTTCAAAAAACTCGTCAGTCCAGAATTTAGCCGAAGGCGGTGCGATTTTGCTTTGCGCTGTTCTTGGCTGGTCGAATGATTCTCACGGCCGATATCTGTAAATTTCTTTTTTCACAAATTATCTTGCCTCTTTATCGGCATTACTGGAGGTGCTCGTATAATGTTGGGATTTAAGTTTGTGGCGTTTATTCGTGAGGATTGTGTATGACCGACATTAAATGGTAAATTTTTAAGCATTTATGTCCAAAAATCGCGTCTAAAATTCGGTATGTAAGTTATTTTGAATATTATTGTTTTCTATGTTTTATTATAATATATTTTAAAAGTTTTGCCGACAGACAATAAAGTGACGTCGTCATTTAGGTAAAAGAGCCATTCTGCCCAATTTCTCAAATCATTCGTCCTACCTACTGGTAGTGCCACGGGGCACGTTAAAGACCGTGGTACTGCTTTTATCACAAATGAGTAGTACCAAGGTACAGAAATGCCACCTTACCTAAATTGTGACGTCACTATGTCGTCTGTTGGCAAAACTTTTAAACTATTCAAATTAGTTTCTTAAAATGACTTAATCTTACCGTAGTTTTTATTTTCTTCTTCTTCTTCTTTCTTCACGGGTTGCCTTACAGCTCCCGAACCCGAGTTACGGTCCCAAGGTACCCAGTGGAAGACCAAGGTCCCCCGAATTGTATTTGTTTGTTTGCTTGTTAGTCCTTCTTTCACGTCAAAACAAATCAATTAACGCATATCCGAAAATCCTTTGGGACAAAAATCATTATGTCACATTTCAAAATGTTTCATGCGCGAAGCCTGGGTGGAAAACTAGTAAGCTTATATTATTTTTACTAACACGAAAAGTCGAAATAAGTGGTGCTTAGCGTTTTTGGCTCAAATGTTATGAAAATTGACGAAGTAATAGGTTTTTTTCATTATTTCTTCACGGGTACACAGCGGAAGACCAAGTCTCCGAATTTTAGCCGATGGTATTTGTGAAGCCATATCTAACGAGTTCCGTTCTATCCAGTTCCGTTGAGGAATATTTAGATGGAAGCATCTAAGTGTAGTTTGTATAAGATTTTAATCTATACAAAACCCATTGGCCCACCGTAATATGTATGTTTATTATATTTGTATTTGCCTCAGTTTGATTATTTAATTTAATTTTACACATTTTGAAACGTCTTTTTTTGAGGCTAGATGAATACGGCCCAGTGTTTGTAACTTTCATGTTATATTACATTCCTATAATGTTTGTAAAGTGATCATTACGATTTTTAAACATGTGCAAGTGCATAAGTACTTGCTAAAGATGAGTATGTAATTAATTTTCTTCTGAATTTACCTCTATTATAGGCCTGGACAGTTTCAATTATTTGATTAGTGTCCAAATTTTGACAGTTGTCGATATTAAACAATTGGCAAGCCTGTGATGTGTCACTTCTTTAACAGATGTAGATATCTGTTATTTTAGAAGAAGTGCGTGCCCTCTTGAGAAGTCGTTTAAAATATTGAGTGAGAATTGAACCCGAGATCTGCCGACTGCAAGTCAACGCTCTACCAATTAGGTTATCGACTCCTTAGAATTACTTAAATCTGTAATTGAATATTATAATAAGGTGGTTAGATATTAGGCTTTAAACTTAATTATTTATACTTAATTCTTTATACTTAATTAATGGGTAAATTATCTGATTTAAAATTCTGCGTAATTCGTCATGTCAACTAATGCGAAAGTATTTTAGAAAGCATTTCACTTTGGTGAAAGATAATAGCTTCATCATCACACGTTCGTATAATAAATCCCCGTTTTGACACGATATTGCTTTCGGTCCAGCTTGTTAGTTACAAGTGAGAGATTCTGATATTTTCAAACTATTGTTAAGTGTTCATTTCTCAAGTGTCAAATGCAGTTTAGACATGCAATCTTAGATTTTCATTCGGTATTTATAAACTAGCTATAGGTTTCAGCTTCCCAATGTAAAGATCTATAATTTATAAAGCTGAGTTGTATCACAGGAACTACCAGTCTGATTTGAAATAAAAATTAAGAAAGGTTAAAGGCTGTATAACATCACGCTCCACCCCAAAGGAGCAGAGCAGCAACTATAAACGTAAACTAATAAAAAAACCACAGTTGAAGCCGGGGTGGAAATCTAGTTCTACCCACTATGATCGCTAAAACTTTCATCAAGGCCTTTTCTCAAAAATAATTTCATACAGACAGTTCTGAAACAGACAAAGTAGGATCATACAACATTTTATTTTGCTCATATCGTGTCGAAAGCATAAATATTAAAATCACAGACACATATATTACATAATCTTGTATAAACAATTTGTTTGTTTGTGCCTTATGTACCTAATCAAAAACTATTATATCAATTTTGTTACTGTTTATGTGTACGAGCAGGTTAAAATTCCAGGCGCAAAGTCGGGGCTAGTAATATAGATAGGTTGTTGATGAGAGAAATTTACTAAAAAGGTTTATATGGCTGAAGTGAAAGGAAATGCTGATGAAGGACTACATAGTTGTACTTTTATTGAACATATAAAAAATTTGATTGATGGAAATATTAAAAATACCTACACACAATCGCCGAGCATGTGATATGATGAATATAAAAGAAGCGAAAGAGATATTTCAGGATCGTAACAAATGGCATTCGATTGTCTCTGCCTACCCCCGGCCTACCCCTATTGGGATAAAAGGCGTGATGATAGATAGAGAGAATATTCGTTTCATCAAAAATGTTTGTTAAACAAGAAATGAAGAATAATGTTCAAATGACAATAATTGTATGAGTTGAAAGTCATAAAATTGTAGACAATATAAAGTATGTTTATTTCTTAGAGATATTGCGAGTCGTTCACAAATGTGTAATTTGTGATACAACCTACTTTCTCTGGTGCATCGGCCGTACAATGTCGGTGCAATTGTTATTTTAATTAACCCGATTTCGAACAGCAATTAGTTTAGACTTTCAACGAGAAAGGACTGTCTATCAGGCAAATAGAACCAAATTTTGTCACCAATAAAATAATAGGTACAGACATTAATGAGACTATATTAAGTGTTCTCGGGACATGATTTTAAAGTGAGTAAAAGGGAATACTCCCCAACGCGTGTCGCTGGATAGTTGTATATACAGTGGTGGACATATAATTAGGAACGGCTAATGTCTCGAGTAATGTTTATGCTTTGATTTGTATTATAGCATTAAAGAGTTGTATTTAAAATAAATTAAGAACATCATAACGGAGCCCTATCATTAGTGTATTTATCAACCTAACTTAGAAAATAATACGACTTTTCAAATTTATTTTTTTGTAACAAATCGTTTAAAAACTCATTTTGTGCAAGTTTTGGTGACTGGACAAATAATTAAGAACGGGAACAAAATCAAAACATCAGACATTATTTTTTCAATAAAATTTAATAAATTTAATAACATGGCTTAGGACGTATTAATATGTTTAAAAAATGTTAATTTAATATTTTGTAGGATAACCATTGTTGGCAATAACTGCACTGCAGCGACGAGGCATCGAGGCTATTAGATTTTCACAAGTTTGAATAGAAATCTCGTTCCACGATTGCACAAAAGCTTTATAAAGTTCGGTTAAATTACTTATTCTTTTAGCAGACACACTCTTCTTTACGGCATACCAAAGATTGTCAATGGGATTCAAATCTGGGCTATTTGCAGGCCAATCTAATATAGAGATAATATTTTCACTAAGATTTTTTTTAACTGAATGTGCAGTGTGCTTCGGATCGTTAACATGCTGAAATATCCAGACAACTGGTAATGTTTCCTCAGCGTATGGGATCATTGTTTCTTCTAATATTTCTTTATATTTAAACTGGTCTAGCATACCTTCGATTTTTCTGACAGGACCTACACCATGTCCAGAAAAACATCCCCAAACTATTATGTTTCCTCCTCCAACTACTTTTTTGTGAATCTCGGATTTTGTGCTTGGTTTGCAGGACGACGAACATACGATTTACCGTCTGAATCCAATCTATTTATCTTCGTTTCATCAGGAAACAATACATGTTTCTGATGTTTCCATTGGCTCTCCGTCCAATTACCATACTTTCGGGCGAAATCTAACCTCGCTCTTCGATGCTGCCTCGTGACGAGCGGTACTTTTCGAGCGAGTCTTCCAAATAATTTAGCTTCAACTAAGCGTCGACGTACCGTACGTGAGCATACACTTTGTTCGGGACCAAATACTTCATTTCTGATATTCTCAGAGCTTTTGAAGGGTCCACCTTCGCTGAACGAACAATCATGTAATCCTCACGAGATGTCGTTTTACGAGATTTAGGTTTGCATGGGATATCATCGGTGGTGTTAAACTTCTTAAAGTGATTAACAGCATTATAAACTTTCGTTTTAGAGCATTTCAAATAATTAGAAATCTTTCCATAAGACCAATCACGTTGAAATAGTGTCACCATTCTTTTTCGTGTGGATGAATCGCAACTTTCCTTCTGACCCATTATTTCTTTAATAATTATCAAACTTTAAAACTAGGAAAATTAACGAATAAGGACTCTCATTTACCGCGCAATCTAATAATACATTTATTTTTACTAAATTTTGAATTTACAACAAAACTATTTTGCGTTCTTAATTATTTGTCCAAAGGCCAGTGCGCACGGAATACAACCTGCTTTACTTATTATATTAAAAAATATAAAAAAGTTAAGATGTTTTGTATAATAATTATATCGATTTATACGTCGATAATATAATTATATTATGATGTGATTAAAAGTTATTATTGATAAATTAAAACAAAGATATGAAAAAACATATGTTTTTAGGATTGTTCGCTTGTTACCGTTCTTAATTATATGTCCACCACTGTATGTCAATCTATTATATATTTTCAATAGCGCGATACAGGTTTCAATATCAATATTGTGAGACAGCTGTAGCGATGCGACATCTATCGACGCGATGTGCCGCCACATGATACCCTTCCCAGAGGTCGATACAGTATGAAACCAACATCCTTGTAGCTTTTTTTTCCGAGGAGGGGAAATCCGTCATGGACACCCGGGTTCTGGGTAGTGCCGGACTTAAACCGGCTAAAACCCCTCCTCCTTTATCACTTTTTCTAGTCACATAAACAATACAATGACATCAGTAAATGGGAATACTCCCCAAAGTACACACTTTGTTCCCATTGTTGAGAAGTTGTATATATGCCAATCTATTAAATATTTTCAATAGCGCGACAGGGCATCTATCGACGCGATGTGCCGCCACAAAACATTATTCACTCATATGAAATTCTAGGTAAAGGTATAGTGAACATAATGAGTTTTAATTAGGATCGAAACTAAGAGACATTGTACTACAAGATAGCATTTATAGCATTAGAATAGCAATTATATTTAGTAGCGATAGCGACTGTAGCGACAATTTTACTGAAATTGAATTGTGTTTAAACACAAATTAAGAGACAAATTAAACACAATTCAATTTCAGTAAAATTGTCGTTTAGGATTTAAATTTGAAATTTAACTCAACTCAGATGGCAAACCTTATATCCTACGTTACGAGATAAAAAATAATTAGACGAAAGTTGACGAACCAAGATCATTTGGCCGATCACCTATTTAGGTACATAAGTTCTCGTTTGTAAATAAGAGTGTAATTTAAATTGTATATAACGGAAGGAAAATTAAATAGGAAGTTCCGTGACAATGTAGTTAGTATTCAGTGTATTCAGTACAATACAAATAAAGGTCGCAGGTTTACATTGATTACAAGTACAAGTTCAATGATATTGATGAATGCAACAATTTATAAATTTTTCTCTTTACGGATTGCCTTACAGCTCCCAAAACCGTGTTACGCTTCTAGGATACCCAGCGGAAGACCAAGTCTCCCTCGTTTAGCCGATGGTATTTGTGGGGCTATACCTAACGAGTGGCCAGTTCTGTTGAGGTATATTTGGATCGAAAAGCCTCTAAGTGTGGTTTGTCGGATGATGTACATAATTTTTTATTTATATTTATATTATATTATAGGTAGAATTTAATTGCAAATCAAAAAATCTACTTTTTGTATAATAAAAAATGTCCATTTCCCAATTAAAAATACTGATTGCATTGCAAAATACTTACCTCAAAATATTATTTATAGTTAACATTCATTTTTATATACAAGGTGGGGCAAAAGAGATCACCTATTGGAAAACGCTATAACTTTTGCAAATGGCGCCAAATGTCAATTCGGTCAAGGTGGCAAGCCTGTTGCTGCACATTCGCACAACGCATCATTTATGTAGAATTAAATAACTATTAAAGGTTTTGTAATACAATAATTTTTATTAAAATTCACAAATTTACATCTAACAAGGCACTTAATAACATTTATTTTTACAATAAGACTTGACCTAAATATTTTGAGATTCACAACGCATATTTCCTCTGATTACCACAATGCGAAACGAGATTTTACCTTCAACATAAAATTATGGCGCCTGAGATGAATTCACAAATATACGAATAACATGAAGGTTGGTCGTCACGGCAATTGTCGTCATAACAAATTATTATATATATAATAATTATATTATTATATATTAAATTTCATATTATTTATATCATTTTATTAGTTTTTTTTCGAAGATTTTCGGGATAAAAAATAGCCATCAATATCTGTTAAAAAAATCACGCCTATCCATTTCTCTGTTGTGGCCTTTTCTTCTTCACGGGTTACCTAACAGCTCCCAGGAACCGTAGCCGACCCCGGGCCCCGGGGTACCCATCGGAAGACAAAGTCTTCGTTATTTAGCCAATTATTTTTTGAGGCTATACCTACCTGCCAAACGAGTGCCATCTCTGTTAAGCTGTAGATGGAAAAGCCTCTTTGTACGGTTTGTCGGATACTGTACATAGATTTTTTATTATAAAAACCCATTAGTACATGGTCGGATGTGGGAATCGAACCCGTGACTTCTCAGTTGTGATCCGACGTCTTACCCAGGATATAGCTAATACAGAGAAGTCTTCCTTATTTGACCGATGACATAAATTATATGGGGCGATGTGGGACTAGGGGTGTTGACAGTGATATAAAATAAATACCTACACAATAATATTTTTTATATAGTTTATAACGTATAATCACTGAAAATGTTTATTAATTTGTTAAATAAGAAAAATCTTTAAATAATACTTCCGGTCACGCAAACGGGAAGTGCCGTCACTTCCATATAAATGTCAAATAACCAGAGACTACTAACTATATTATAATAACCGTCTGTCACTAAGTTATTTTCTTTTTATTATATTTATTTAAATGAAAATACAAATATAAAATTTTATAATCTTACAGCTAATTTTAAAGTATTTTCAAAAAATTGACAACACCCCTATTATTGACAATATTTTTGGTACAACAAGTTTTAAGTCAGACAATCGTTGTTTTAATTAACTTGTATAACTAATCTAGATACCTATAATAAACCTATGCACATTTTATTTTTTTCAAACATTTTTCTCCTGTCCCCGACCCTAGGGCGAATGGCGAAGGTTATGGTCGATCAACTGATTTGTTGAGGTTATGCGTTGATGATTAACATCATAATAACATAAACATAAATAGAACTTCTTCTGCGCATATTCGTACATTATCTCAAGGTTCAAATGTTCTGTTAGCGCCTACAAATATTTAAGTACTTATGTAAAAACAACTATTGCGCAAGTCCAACTTGCATTTGTCCGATAATATGAATTGTTTTCCACGAGATCTATTTTAAAACACTTCATCGATTACTTAGTTTCTGGCCACCTCAATAGAACACAGGCGTGATTATAAAATAGAATTAGAACTCAGTCAATGTAAACGTCTTGGAAAGTACAGAGACGTCACCAACCACTTTGCTAAGTGGGTTGGATTACCTCAGCGAGTGCATGATGTTTACGAAATAAACTCTCCTTAACAAGATCATTTTATTAACTGGACCAGTTCAATCGATATTAGCAGAAAATTATTTTGTATCCATACTTATGTAATTACATATTTCTCTGACGTCAGGTGTTTTTATAATTAAAAACTTATGTACATAATCCGACAAACCACACTAGAGGCTTTTCCATCTAAATATACCTCAACAGAACCAGGCCAGGCCAGCCACTCGTTAGAAAGAGCCTCACAAATACCATCGGCTAAAATAGGGAGACTTTAAAACACGGTTTCGGGAGATGAAAGACAATCCGTAAAGAATTTTTTTTTAAAGTTTTGATAGAACCTGTAGAGTAAACTACTAATACATGGCTGTTGTGCCATTGGGTTGTAATCATGGGGTGTAGTATCAGTGGTTCCTATCTGAAGTACTTCATAGTCTTGCAAGCAGAATAGAAACATTGAATTGAGAACCTCCTTTTTGAAGTCTTATTACCTTCTGTCCACTAAAATCCATTGAAAAAAAAATCAGTATTTTATGGATTTTTCTAATAACTCAAAGGGATTATTGCCTTATAGTTTAAAGGTTATAAACCATTTTAGAAAAGAGCTGAGACAAAAGGATTTCCGTTCAATGCACGGAACGCTAAAAATTAAATAAAGATGCTAAAAAATTATTTGATGTATAGTGTATACATGCGAAAGCACTACGACAGAATAATAATATTGTGTGTGTAGTAGGTATACCTATATGTACCAAACCATAATACCATCCAAACGAAGCTGATAATAAACATCAAAATTTTCTATAATTAAATTGGTAATTACTAGATAGAAATATTCACCAAAGTAATGTCAATCGGGTGTCTTTCTCTTTAACTTTAATAATGAAGTTGTTAAATACTAAAACTACAAAGCAACCAAATTTCATTTAATTAAAACGTTGTACGTTGACACTATCAATCAAGCCGAATTCAAAATTAATTACCATGTATGATGAAAGTATAAATATTCTTAGTCAACGAAACAATATTCATTACTAAAACTAACTTTAACAAAGAACTTTCTAAAGGGTTATAGGAATCTCACATAAAATGGATTCAGAAATATTTGAAAAATCAATCAATTCTGTAAACTATTTCTTCAAAATTTTCGGATTTGATCTCAACCGTCCTAATAAGAAAGGATTCGCTAATTTCTTATTAATTAACTATAAATATATTTTTAATTTTATTTGGGTTTTAACAGCACTTTATGGAGAATCATACTGGTTTTTGAAACAAGCCAAAAGCGGTACCAGTCTTGGTGATCTAACATTTATTGCACCTTGTGTTTTCTTCACACTAATATGTATAAATAAATCTCTGCAGCTTTTTTTTAATAAAAATTTAATTATATATTTTCTAAACTCGTTGAGAGATCTCAATGTGAAAAATGTAGAAGTTCACGCAGAAGGAAATAATAGAATTAAAAGCGTTTTAACTAAGTCCATGTCTTTTATGGTGGTAATAAAAAAAGTTATAATATTTTCCAATTGGACACTTGGTTTAATTTTCATAGTGAGTCCTCTGGTTGTGATGGCATACTTTTATTATAGAAATGGTAGCACTGACTTGATGTTACCGTTTATAATTGATTATCCGTTTAACCCAAACGACATTAAAATGTGGCCTATTGCTTATATTCATCAAATATGGGCAGGTGAGATTATTTAAAGAATTTGTTATTTTTTGTAATTTCACTGTAATATATTTCTGCTTATATCAGGTACCAATATTTAATTAATTTCAGCAATGTGTGCAGTCTTTTACAATATTGCATCTGACAGTCTGTTCATATTTTCTTGTTCATGCTTACAAATGCATTTTTCAATAATTCGTTATCGTCTGGAATTTTTGTTAATAAAACCAACATCAAATGAAACGGCACGACGACTTTTTACAAATGAAAGTCCAAAAAAAACAGCCTTCGACCATGACAGTATTATGGTTAATTTTCATAAAATTATAAGAGATCATCAAAAGTTAATTGAGTAAGTAAATAATGTATTTAGTTCCAGTGTTACGTCCTTTTTTTGGCTCTCGCCAAATAAAATTATAAATAAAATTGATCAGAATCTGTTAAAACTTGGCTGTTAAAAATAAGGGAATTATTGATTGAAAAATGCTCAACATGCGATACCTGATACCTACTTCGCCTGGTTACGGTTGGAACGCTAATCAAATATGCGAATTGCATATTATTCTTCGACAACATGAAATTCGAATTTCGCTTTGATAAATTTCAGTAATTTAATTAACAAAATATCTCACTAATTCACTATCCACGAAAGCTCCAGTCAATAATGAAAAGAGTGGTTATAAAATAAAAGTTTTCGTGACTCAGTCCAAATAATGTTATCGCTTGCAAAGTAAACGCCTAGTATTTTCGATATTTTGAATAACAATTCCATTTAATATTATTTTATTTTGTTTCAGTTTGGTCAAAATAATGAATGAATTTTATTCTGTGTCAATTCTGGTTAATTTCATAGCCAGCTCTTTTCTAATTTGCTTGACACTATTTCAAGTTTCAGTAAGTTATTCGTATTCTATAAAAATATTCATGGATTTGTTTCAATCAGATGGGGCAACAGCAAGAAAACTCAATTTTACAGTGTTTTTGAATATTTATGCTATGCCCGTGGGGTCCATTCCATACTAACGTTCATCCCCTATTATACCCCCTTAGGGAAGTGGATGAAAAAGTAGCCTATGTTCCCTTCCCTAGGGTTCAAGCTTTCTCTATATCAAACTTCATCAAAATCGGTTCAGTGGTTTAGCCGTGAAAGCGTAACAGACAAACAGTCATACTTTCGCATTTATAATACACAAATACGACAAACCACACGGAGGCTTATTGGCCTTCACAAATACCATCGGCTAAAAGAGGGAGACTTGATCTTCCGCTGGGTACCCTGGGACCGTAACACGGCTTCGGGAGCTGTAATGCTACCCGTGATAATATAATATTTTAATAATGCGTTTATTTTTTCATTTCAGACTGTAACCGATCTCTATTTATTTACATGTTTCTTCATATTTCTAGTCACAAGTCTTTCACAGATATTCCTTTTGTGTTATTTTGGGGACATGATTATTATATCGGTGAGTATAAAAAACTACTATAGATTTTCATATCGTAAAATAGCTGGAAGGAAAATTACAAAATATTCCAATCAGAAAAATAATCTTATGACATAAACAAAACAAACACATCTTTACGGACGTCATACCATGCGGTGTGGTCAAAGACACCAGTAACTCCATTTTTGCTAGTTCTTTAACAGACGTAAATATCTGTTATTTTTAGAAGAAGTACGGACGTCGACTTTTACATGCCCTCCGAAGAACGAAGAGTCGATTATATAAAGCACATATTCTTTAATTTCCCAGTTTCAAGTCAACACTTTACCAATTTCATTAGGCTATCAGGTGCCCACTCATTCGTCCAATTCTTGTAACGTACGGTCCGCCATCCGTTTTCAAATCGTTGTATTTGTGGTTGATTTCGATGGCCGGAACGATCTGTCACGCACACACTGATGTTTGACACTTTGTTTAATCGGATCTGTGAGTGAGTGAATTGCATGTGATGTATTATGTGTGGCCTGTGTTCAATCTCGATCATACGGTGGCCGGACCGAAAATTTTCGTTGAGTTACCGGACCAGTGCGTGGGCTACTTTATTAAATAATAAGAAACAAGGTATCCTGTGTCTGAAAAAAATCCATAAATTTATGTTCCAGAGTATGTCAGTTGGAGATGGAGTGTACAATAACCGATGGTACTTTATTGACAACAAATTGCAAAGAAAACTACTTTTTGTAATAGCCAGGTAAAGATATAATTTGGTTAACTTAGTCATAATAAAAATTCCCAGCTTTATAGACTTGCTGTCAAAAAACCATCCCTTCCAGTTATAATTTTAATTATACTACCTATCAAACTAGGATCGCGCTTCCTATCCTAATCTTAAAGGACAAGCTAAATTGTAAATAATTTTCCAAGTTGCGAGTACGAATCGCGCGCTGAGGGTTCCGTACCATTTTGTCGGTCAGAACTTTAAGATAGGATTTAGGTTTTCCTGTAAACTATAAGAAAATATCAAAATTTTAGACTCAGTAGTTTCGAAGGGGGGAGGGGGGGGGGACGGTCAATTTACATACATTTTCTTTAATATAGTTTAAACTGTACATTTTAAAATTACATTTGATATGTAACATGATGCACCTGAAAAAAAAAATGTTTTCCTCAAAATTAACCCTCAAAATCGAAATGCGATTTTTTACTCTATACGTCCGTGACTTGAAAATAAGCTGTGACAGATAAGTGTTTCCGTTTTGTTTCCGATGTTTGGAACCCCTAAAAAAGGTCAAATATCTACGCAGTAGGTAAATACTAAAAATAGACGACCATGTATGAAACGATGTATGTATGTGGATGAAGCAGTAGTATGGATAGATCGAGAGAAATTGAACTCCATCCTCTCTGCCTACCCGTTTGAGAAACAGGCGTGAAGGTATGTAGGTAGGTAGGATGTATCTATGTAAAGTTTTTACAAAATTTACATATTTATTTTTAATTATCTTGAAATATTTTCAGAGCCCAAAGGCCCAGTAAGTTAACTGCTTCTAAATTTAGTAACATAGATTTGAAGGCGTTTACTAAGGTTTGTACAATTCTCTACTAAAGCTATACAACTATTTTATATCTGCTTAAATATTTTGTTACATTTACAATTTGCGAACACAAAAGCTTACAATGATTTATTAGGACGATGCTCCCAGGGTTCGAAAAAAAAAATTCTCCAAGTTACAGGACTCTTTCTTAATTTTAACCCGTGCCGCCTTGTAATTTGAGTTTCCTATATAAATTAATATTGCGTTTCAGCATTGAATAAACATTTTCTTATTCCGGTCAAAGTAACTGTTCAAAAAATTTTAAACATAGCAGACCTATCATCGATGTAGACCAATAGATGATGAAAAACGAATTATACTAAAAATCTTCTAAAAAATAGCTACAAGGTTATAAGGTTGAAGTTTCAAGTTTTAGTTAGAATTAAAAATGATTTATTTTAAGCCAAAACCCTCATATCATACATATTATAAAACAAAGTCCCCCGCCGCGTCTGTCGTTCTGTGCCATTTTCACAAAAAAACTACTGAACGGACTATTAGATAGGTTGATTTATGGACCTATCATGCTTAGGAGTTGAGCATTAAAAGTATAAGTGAATCAAATCAAGGTAAAAGCTAGCCCGAGTGAGTTTTCATTTTCTTCAACGTTACGCTGGATTAATCTGAGCGGAATAAAATATACGTACACAGGACAATCCTTTTGTTTAAATATGCAATTATATCTAAAAGAATATGTCAAGATGTATTATTAACAACTTCATTATAATTGTTAACGTTGTACCTACCTACTTTTTTTTTCTTCACGGGTTGCCTTTACAGCTCCCGAAACCGTGTTACGGTTCCAGGGTACTCAGCGGAAGACCAAGTCTCTCTCCTTTATCCGATGGTATTTGCCATCTAACGAGTGGCCAGTGGAATAGCCTCTAAGTGTGGTTTGTCGGATTATATACATAGGTTTTTAATTAAAATTAACCCGTGGTCTGCTTAGTTAATACCAGACGTCTTAACCACTCGGCTACCGACGCACCTTGTATATACTTAGGGTAAGGTTGCTTAAGTCGTACCCCGGTAATATCTCGTCTGATACTTATAAATTGCACCATCTAGTGCCGTCAATCTGAACTATTTAGTCGAGTGAGCAAACGTAAACAAGTGGATGGCCGGCCGATTTCGTAAAGCAAAAATAATTAAAAAGTAAGTTTTTTTATACAGTTTTCATTAAAATTTTTTGACTCATTTGTAAGCTTTTTATGGCAGGAATGTGATCCTTACATTTTTTCTTTGTTAACATATACTTGTAATACTTATTTGGCAATTGTTTAGGCATACTCAAATGGTAGAACTCTTTTAGATTATGTCAGTGATTTTAGTTTTAAACTTAAAAGACCCAGTTGCTTAAGTCGTACCTGTGCAAAATTCCTTACTCGTACCGGTACGACTTGGGTGAAGAAAGCATGATCCAGTGTATAAAATGTAAAGGTTGGATACATGACTTATGTGCTCAGTGCTGGCGTTAAAAGTAAAATAAAGAAATATATTTGTGATATCTGTGTTCAATCTCAATAATTGTGTAAGCATTACTTTGTTTTTTAAGAGATTGTATTTTTATTTTCTATGTGTTAATTTATTTAGTAATTAGATCCGACTTAGTAACTAATAAGCAAAGAAAAATGTTTTAAGTTGATCTCAGACTGATAATTGTTTGTAATTTTTTAGTTATTCATGTGATCTCTGGTTATAAGTATATTTTTTTCTATATACTTTATTGTGTTCACTAAAGACTATTTTCTAAGTACGACTAAGGCTATAGGTGGTACGAATTAGGCGACTTGGCGCCTTAATCGTACCGAAGGTATATTTTTGAAAAACGTTAAAATACCTATTTTGATAAAAGATTTTTAAGTTTCTATGATTGTTAATTTAAAGGCATCTAAATAAAGATTCAGTAGATGCAGAAGATTTTGTTTTATTTCAATTGCACTGAATATTACAGTATTATTTCCTTAGGGGGTACGACGTAAGCAACCTTACCCTACTTATTTAACTTAACTATGATTTCATTTCGGTATTAATTTTTATTTCAGATTCTAAGTACATCGTGGTCATACTTCGCACTGCTACGAACTGTATACAGCCCAGATCACGACATTAATTAAAATTAATTTAACTACTTTAAACACTGGAACATTTTATAGTTACCATAACTTACTTTATATGCGTATCCAATTACGTAATTAAAATTATATACCCCGGTAAAAATATGTATAAAATGTAAACAAATATACTCTCCCACAAATTACACCCTTATGTATATAGACATTGATCGATTAAAAGGAGAACTAATCTGGAATACCCTAATTATAATATATTATATCCCAAAGAAATAAATTAGTCATCATATTAATCAAAACTGTATCTAAGTATGAATCATCGGATTATTATAGTTTGATCACTCTTTTCTATAGCCTGTTAGGTTAGGTTAGGTTAGGTTAGGTTAGGTTAAACAATTTTTATATTGTTTGGTGATTCAGTTTTAGTGACACTTTTATTATTTTGAAACCCAATATAATTTATTTATTTATTTATTATAAATAGCCCAACAACACCTACGTCCACACATATGCATTGTACATTTTTGTAACTTAGTAGACGCAGTGTCAATTATAGGGCTATTAAGATTTTTATAACAACAACACAACATTGATAAGAAAAAAAAAGTAATTGAATAATAATAATAATAACACAAAAAATACAATAATAATAGTAATTTACACGAAAACAATTTCTAAACTAATAACTAAGAACACTCAAAAAAAATCAATTTTTCCAATCGTGGTTTGGAAAGTGGCCCGAGAACCAAACACATCTAAGTCGTGTCGCTTATGCATCTTGTTATACTGTCCGACCATACGGTTAAGAGGAGAGACCAGACCGAGGACCGTTTTCGATCTAGCTAGCAGCAATTATTTGATGATTAATATTATTTCCAAGTAATTCCTAATTAATATTTAGGTAAGCGTTTCAATATTATTTGGTGATAAATTTAGGTGACAGATCTACTATTTTAAGAACATATATTATTTAATTAGGTCACTGAAAATGCATTTATTAGGTAATGGATAAAATCATACCCTATTAAAAGTACACACAATCGCCGAGAATGTATTTATCTAGATGAATACGATCCAGTGTTTGTAACTGTCATGTTATATTACATTCCTATAATGTTTGTAAAGTGATGATTACGATTTTTAAACATGTGCAAGTGCATAAGTACTTGCTAAAGATGAGTTAGTAATTAATTTTCTTCTGAATTTACCTCTAGGCGTGAACAGTTTCAATTTTTTTATAGTGTCCAAATTTTGGCAGTTGTCCATATTAAACAATTGGCAAGCCTGTGATTGTGCGTGCCCTCTTGAGAAGTCATTTAAAATATTGAGTGAGAATTGAACCCGAGACCTGCGCTCTACCAATTAGGCTATCTACTCCTCAGAAATAATTATTTATATCTGTAATTGAATATGATAATAAGGTGGTTAGGATAAGGCTTTAAACTTAATTATTTATACTTAATTCTTTATACTTAATTAATGGGTAAATTATCTGATTTAAAATTCTGCGTAATTCGTCATGTCAACTAAGGCGAAAGTATTTTAGAAAGCATTTCACTTTGGTGAAAGATAATAGCTTCATCATCACACGTTCGTATAATAAATCCCCGTTTTGACACGATATTGCTTTCGGTCCAGCTTGTTAGTTACAAGTGAGAGATTCTGATATTTTCAAACTATTGTTAAGTGTTCATTTCTCAAGTGTCAAATGCAGTTTAGACATGCAATCTTAGATTTTCTTTCGGTATTTATAAACTAGCTATAGGTTTCAGCTTCCCAATGTAAATATGAATTATTGAAATTTAATAATTTATACATGGACGTAAAAAAGACGCCGCTAAGACAAAAGTGAAGCAACCAAGTTATGCCAGTTTCATTGTAAATACGAGCCTCATTCGGTTATGCTGATCAGCCGTCATTAAAAAAAAATAAAAAATAATGCCGTCATGTGTAGTAAAATTATGCAAAAACAACTCCATTACTCATAAAAAAACTCAAGGAATCACATTTCATAGGTAAGTTAGTAATTTACCACTTATTCTACAATTTAAAGATATATTAGAGATTAATAAAATCGATAGCACGCATGCACGCTTGGTGCTTAACTTTTGTCTTAGCGGCGATCCGTCCTCTACTTTTTTACGTCCATGAATCTATAATTTATAAAGCTGAGCTATATCACAGGAACTACCAGTCTGATTTGAAATAAAAATTAAGGAAGGTTAAAGGCTGTATAACATCACGCTACAACCCTGCTCTAAACGTAAACTAATAAAAAAAACCACAGTTGAAGCCGGGGTGAAAATCTAGTACTACCCACTATGATCGCTAAAACTTTCATCAAGCCCTTTTCTCAAAAATAATTTCATACAGACAGTTCTGAAACAGACAAAGTAGGATCATACAACATTTTATTTTGCTCATATCGTGTCGAAAGCATATATATTGAAATCACAGAAACATATATTACATAATCTTGTATATACAATTTGTTTGTTTGCGCCTTATATACCTAATCAAAAACTATTATATCAATTTTGTTACTGTTGATTCACGAGGAAGGTTTATGTGTATGAGCAGCAACCAACAATCGCAATGTTCCTTGATTTGATTGATTTTTGGTATCAACGGAATCGGGTGCTCGCTGGTTAAAATTCCAGGCGCGAAGTCGGGGCTATATAGTATATAGATAGGTAATCTTTGATGAGATAAATTTACTAAAAAGGTTTATATGGCTGAAGTGAAAGGAAATGCTGACAGAGGACGGAGTAGGTGTACTTTTATTGAACATATAAAAAATTTGATCGATGGAAATGTTAAAAATACACAATCGCCGAGCATGTATGAAAGATAAATGATGAATATAAAAGAAGCTAAAGAGATATTTCAGGATCGTAACAAATGGCATTCGATTGTCTCTGCCTACCCCTATTGATATAAAAGGTATGATGATAGATAGAGAGAATATTCGTTTCATCAAAAATGTTTGTTAAACAAGAAATGAAGAATAATGTTCAAAAGACAATCATTTTATGAGTTGAAAGTCATAAAATTGTAGACAATATAAAGTATGTTTATTTCTTAGAGATATTGCGAGTCGTTCACAAATGTGTAATTTGTGATACAATCTACTTTTTCGGTGCATCGGCCGTACAATGTCGGTGCAATTGTTATTTTAATTAACCCGATTTCGAACAGCAATTAGTTGAAACTTTCAACGAGAAAGGAGTGTCAAATGATATATCTCAATATATCAGGCAAATAGGAACAAATTTTGTCACAAATAGAACACAGGCGTGATTATAAAATAGAATTAGAACTCAGTCAATGTAAACGTCTTGGAAAGTACTAGAGCTGGGTCGTTTCATATTTTACGTGAAACGGAACGTAACCCGTTTTATAAATCTACAAACTGCTTCGAAAAGCAGTGCCAAAAGAAACGGTTTTTTATTCCTAAGGCGTAAATCGTACATACTATATTCATTCATTCAAAAAACCCGTTGATTCGACAGTCTGTACAATATCAGTCTAATGTATACACTATACAGCGTTATGGTCCATTTTAAAAGAACAGCAAACCAGTTTCTTTTTCAAAACCGCCTCGGAAATATTTTTGGTAGATTTTTATTTTTATGGTTAGCATACATAGGACCCCTCGCTACATCTTTTATTTTGACCAGAATGAGGAAACTCAGAACAACTATTTTAGCTATTTATTGTTTGCATAGAAACTACTACATCGGTGATGAAAAAGGAATGCATGGCCCGAGAATGTCCAACACTAGAATGCCGAGCAAACTGCTGGGTCGGTCATTATGCTGTTGGACACACTCGGGCCGTGCATTCCTTCCCTGCCTGGCCCTGTATGGATTCGTCGGTTTGGCCTTTGAGTCGAAACGAAAGATGTCGCGGTTCTAAATATGATAACACGGAACCCCAAAGTATGTGTTATGCGTGCATGTATCTAATCTATACTAATATTATAACGAGGTATAGTTTATAAGATTTGATGTAAGGGAAATCTCTGAAACTACAGAATCAATTTTAAAAATTATTTGGTTGTACCTACGTACAGATGAATCGCCGAAACATGTTTTTTTTTTAAACTGATTTTCCTTCTGGCATAAAAGCGTTCGCTCGTTACATTACAAAAATCTGATTCTTGAAACGGTTAGTCAAAAAAACGACCAGCTCTAGAAAGTACAGAGACGTCACCAACCACTTTGCTAAGTGGGTTGGATTACCTCAGCGAGTGCGTGATGTTTACGAAATAAACTCTCCTTAACAAGATCATTTTATTAACTGGACCAGTTCAATCGATATTGGCAGAAAATATTTTGTATCCATACTTATGCAATTACATATTTCTCTGACGTCCGATTTATATCCCGGTCATGTACCAATGAGTTTTTTTAAATTAAAAACTTATGTCCATAATCCGACAAAACAACACTAGAGGCTTTTCCATCTAAATATACCTCAACAGAACCAGGCCAGGCCAGCCACTCGTTAGGTAGACCTTCACAAATACCATCGGCTAAAATGGGACACTTTAGAACACGGTTTCGGGAGATGAAAGGCAATTCGTAAAGAATTTTTAAAAAAAAGTTTTGATAGAACCTGTAGAGTAGTGTAGAGTAAACTACTTATACATGGCTGTTGTGGCATTGGGTTGTAATCATGGGGTGTAGACTGTAGTATCAGTGGTTCCTATCTGAAGCACTTCATAGTCTTGCAAGCAGAATAGAAACATTGAATTGAGAACCTCCTTTTTGAAGTCTGATAAAAAATAGTTTATTACATATCTGTCCACTAAAATCCATTGAAAAAAATCAATATTTTATGGATTTTTCTAAATACTCAAAGGGATTATTATTTAAATTTAAACTTATAGTTTAAACTTTGGTTATAAACCATTTTAGAAAAGAGCTGAGACAAAAGCATTTTTTTTTGTATTTCAATGCACAGAACCACCGACTTATACTTTACATAAGTCGGTGCACAGAACGCTAAAAATTAAATAAAGATGCTAAAATAATATTTGAAACTATAGGTACATGCGAAAGCACTACAACAGAATAATATTAACAATACTTTTGAAAGTGTCAATTATATTGAGTGTGAAGTATACCTATATGTACCTCTGTACAATAACACCATCCAAACATCAAAATTTTCAATAATTAAATTGATAATTACTAGATAGAAATATTCACCAAAGTAATGTCAATCGGGTGTCTTTCTCTTTAACTTTAATAATGAAGTTGTTAAATACTAAAACTACAAAGCAATCAAGTTTCATTTAATTAAAACGTTGTACGTTGACACTATCAATCAAGCCGAAGTCAAAATTAATTACCATGTATGATGAAAGTATAAATATTCTTAGTCAACGAAACAATATTCATTAGTAAGACTAACTTTAACGAAGAACTTTCTAAAGGGTTAGGAATCTCACATAAAATGGATTCAGAAATATTTGAAATATCAATCAATTCTGTAAACTATTTCTTCAAAATTATCGGATTTGATCTCAACCGTCCTAATAAGAAAGGCTTCGCTAATTTCTTATTAATTAACTATAAATATATTTTTAATTTTATTTGGGTTTTAACAGCACTTTATGGAGAATCATACTGGTTTTTGAAACAAGCCAAAAGCGGTACCAGTCTTGGTGATCTAACATTTATTGCACCTTGTGTTTTCTTCGCACTAATGAGTATAAATAAATCTCTGCAGCTTTTTTTTAATAAAAATTTAATTATATATTTTCTAAACTCGTTGAGAGATCTCAATGTGAAAAATGTAGAAGTTCACGCAGAAGGAAATAATAGAATTAAAAGCGTTTTAACTAAGTCCATGTCTTTTATGATAGTAATAAAAAAAGTTATAATATTTTCCAATTGGACACTTGGTTTAATTTTCATAGTGAGTCCTCTGGTTGTGATGGCATACTTTTATTATAGAAATGGTAGCACTGACTTGGTGTTACCGTTTATAATTGATTATCCGTTTAACCCAAACGACATTAAAATGTGGTCTATTGCTTATATTCATCAAATATGGGCAGGTGAGATTATTCAAAGAATTTGTTATTTTTTGTAATTTCACTGTAATATTTCTGCTTATATCAGGTACCAATATTTAATTAATTTCAGCAATGTGTCCAGTCTTTTTCAATATTGCATCTGACAGTCTGTTCATATTTTCTTGTTCATGCTTACAAATGCATTTTTCAATAATTCGTTATCGTCTGGAATTTTTGTTAATAAAACCAACATCAAATGAAACGGCACGACGACTTTTAACAAATGAAAGTCCAAAAAGAACAGCCTTCGACCATGACAGTATTATGGTTAATTTTCATAATATTATAAGAGATCATCAAAAGTTAATTGAGTAAGTAAATAATGTATTTAGTTCCAGTGTTACGTCCTTTTTTTGGCTCTCGCCAAATAAAATTGATCAGAATCTGTTAAAACTTGGCTGTTAAAAATAAGGGAATTATTGATTGAAAAATGCTCAACATGCGATACCTGATACCTACTTCGGCTGGTTACGGTTGGAACACTAATCAAATATGCGAATTGCATATTATTCTTCGACAACATGAAATTCGAATTTCGCTTTGATAAATTTCAGTAATTTAATTAACAAAATATCTCACTAATTCACTATCCACGAAAGTTCCAGTCAATAATGAAAAGAGTGGTTATAAAATAAAAGTTTTCGTTACTCAGTCCAAATAATATTATCGCTTGCAAAGTAAACGCCTAGTATTTTCGATATTTCGAATAACAATTCCATTAAATTTTTTTTTTCAGTTTGGTCAAAATAATGAATGAATTTTATTCTGTGTCAATTCTGGTTAATTTCATAGCCAGCTCTTTTCTAATTTGCTTGACACTATTTCAAGTTTCAGTAAGTTATTCGTATTCTTTAAAAATATTCATGGATTTGTTTCAATCAGATGGGGCAACATCAAGAAAACTCCATTTTACAGTGTTTTTGAATATTTATGCTATGCCTGCGGGGTCCATTCCATGCTAACGTTCATCCCCTATTATACCAACACCTTCTAACCCCCTTAGGCTGGGCCTTCACAAATACCATCGACTAAAAGAGGGAGACTTGGTCTTCCGCTGGGTACTCTGGGACCGTAACACGGTTTCGGGAGCTGTAATGCTATACCCGTGAAAATAGAATATTATAATATTGCGTTTATTTTTTCATTTCAGACTGTAACCGATCTCTATTTAGTTACATGTTTCTTCATATTTCTAGTCACAAGCCTTTCACAGATATTCCTTTTGTGTTATTTTGGGGACATGATTATTATATCGGTGAGTATAGAAAACTACTATAGATTTTCATACCGTAAAGAAAAATAATCAGAAAAATAATCTTATGACATAAACAAAACAAACACATCTTTACGAACGTTATACCATGCGGTGTGGTCAAAGACACCAGTAACTCCATTTTTGCTAGTTCTTTAACAGACGTAAATATCTGTTATTTTTAGAAAAAGTACGGACGTCGGCTTTTACAAGCCCTCCGAAGAACGAAGAGTCGATTATATAAAGCACATATTCTTTAATTTCCCAGTTTCAAGTCAACACTTTACCAATTTCATTAGGCTATCAACTTCTTAATCTTAAGGTGCCCATTCATTCGTCCAATCGTCGGCGCGCCGCCATATACGATACGGTCCGCCGCAATCGACCACAGACTCGTCCAATTCTTGTAACGTACGGTCCGTTATCCGTTTTCAAATCGTTGTATTTGTGGTTGATTTCGATGGCCGGAACGATCTGTCACGCACACACTGATGTTTGACACTTTGTTTAATCGGATCTGTGAGTGTGTGAATTGCATGTGATGTATTATGTGTGGCCTGTGTTCAATCTCGATCATACGGCGGCCGGACCGAAAATTTTCGTTGAGTTACCGGACCAGTGCGTGGGCTACTTTATTAAATAATAAGAAACAAGGTATCCTGTGTCTGAAAAAAATCCATAAATTTATGTTCCAGAGTATGTCAGTTGGAGATGGAGTGTACAATAACCGATGGTACTTTATTGACAACAAATTGCAAAGAAAACTACTTTTTGTAATAGCCAGGTAAAGATATAATTTGGTTAACTTAGTCATAATAAAAATTCGCAGCTTTATAGATAGAATGCGATTTTTTACTCTATACGTCCGTGACTTGCTGACGTGAAATAAGCTGTGACAGACCAGTAGATTCGAAGAAAATAAGCTGTGACATACCAGTAGATTCGAAGAAAATAAGCTGTGACAGACCAGTAGATTCGAAGAAAATAAACTGTGACAGACCAGTAGATTCGAAGAAAATAAGCTGTGACAGACCAGTAGATTCGAAGAAAATAAACTGTGACAGACCAGTAGATTCGAAGAAAATAAGCTGTGACAGACCAGTAGATTCGAAGAAAATAAGCTGTGACAGACCAGTAGATTCGAAGAAAATAAACTGTGACAGACCAGTAGATTCGAAGAAAATAAACTGTGACAGACCAGTAGATTCGAAGAAAATAAGCTGTGACAGACCAGTAGATTCGAAGAAAATAAGCTGTGACAGACCAGTAGATTCGAAGAAAATAAACTGTGACAGACCAGTAGATTCGAAGAAAATAAGCTGTGACAGACCAGTAGATTCGAAGAAAATAATCTGTGACAGACCAGTAGATTCGAAGAAAATAAGCTGTGACAGACCAGTAGATTCGAAGAAAATAAACTGTGACAGACCAGTAGATTCGAAGAAAATAAGCTGTGACAGACCAGTAGATTCGAAGAAAATAAGCTGTGACAGACCAGTAGATTCGAAGAAAATAAGCTGTGACAGACCAGTAGATTCGAAGAACATAAGCTGTGACAGACCAGTAGATTCGAAGAACATAAGCTGTGACAGACCAGTAGATTCGAAGAACATAAGCTGTGACAGACCAGTAGATTCGAAGAAAATAAGCTGTGACAGACCAGTAGATTCGAAGAAAATAAGCTGTGACAGACCAGTAGATTCGAAGAACATAAGCTGTGACAGACCAGTAGATTCGAAGAAAATAAGCTGTGACAGACCAGTAGATTCGAAGAACATAAGCTGTGACAGACGGACAGACAGACAGACACAATCATGAGTGATCCTATAAGTGTTTCCATTTTTTCATCGGAGATGTTTGGAACCCCTAAAAAAGGTCAAATATCTACGCAGTAGGTAAATACTAAAAATAGACGACCATGTATGAAACGATGTATGTATGTGGATGAAGCAGTAGTATGGATAGATCGAGAGAAATTGAACTCCATCCTCTCTGCCTACCCGTTTGAAAAACAGGCGTGAAGATATGTAGGTAGGTAGGATGTATTTATGTAAAGTTTTTACAAAATTTACATATTTATTTTTAATTATCTTGAAATATTTTCAGAGCCCAAAGGCCCAGTAACTTAACTGCTTCTAAATTTAGTAACATAGATTTGAAGGCGTTTACTAAGGTTTGTACAATTCTCTACTAAAGCTATACAACTATTTTATATCTGCTTAAATATTTTGTTACATTTACAATTTGCGAACACAAAAGCTTACAATGATTTATTAGGACGATGCTCCCAGGGTTCGAAAAAAAAAATTCTCCAAGTTACAGGACTCTTTCTTAATTTTAACCCGTGCCGCCTTGTAATTTGAGTTTCCTATATAAATTAATATTGAATAAACATTTTCTTACTCCGGTCAAAGCCTGTTTCAAAAATTTTAAACATAGCAGACCTATAGATGATGAAAAACTAATTATACTAAAAAATAGCTACAAGGTTGTAAGGTTGAAGTTTCAAGTTTTAGTTAGAATTAAAAATGATTTATTTTAAGCCAAAACCCGCAATCATACATATTATAAAACAAAGTCCCCCGCCGCGTCTGTCGTTCTGTGCCATTTTCACAAAAAACTACTGAACGGACTATTAGATAGGTTGATTCATGGACCTATCATGTTTAGGAGTTGAGCATTAAAAGTATAAGTGAATCAAATCGAGGTAAAAGCTAGCCCGAGTGAGTTTTTATTTTCTTCAACGTTACGCTGGATTAATCTGAGCGAAATAAAATATACGTTCACTACAATCCTTTTGTTTAAATATGCAATTATATCTGAAAGAATATGTCAAGATGTATTATTAACAACTTCATTATAATTGTTAATGTTGTACCTACCTTTTTTTCACGGGTTGCCTTTACAGCTCCCGAAACTGTGTTACGGTTCCAGCTTAGTGTACCCAGCGGAAGACCAAGTCTCTCTCGTTTATCCGATGGTATTTGCCATCTAACGAGTGGCCAGTGGAATAGCCTCTAAGTGTGGTTTGTCGGATTATATACATAGGTTTTTAATTAAAATTAACCCGTGGTCTGTCTTATCTCTTATTTAACTTAACTATGATTTTTATTTCGGTATTAATTTTTATTTCAGATTCTAAGTACATCGTGGTCATACTTCGCACTACTACGAACTGTATACAGCCCAGATCACGACATTAATTAAAATTAATTTAACTACTTTAAACACTGGAACATTTTATAGTTACCATAACTTACTTTATATGCGTATCCAATTACGTAATTAAAATTATATACCCCGGTGCATTAAAATATGTATAAAATGTAAACAAATATGCGAGTATATTTTTAAATTATTTATTTTATATTAAGTTTATCCCACAAATTACACCCTTATGTATATAGACATTGATCGATTGAAAGGAGAACTAATCTGGAATACCCTAATTATAATATATATCCCAAATAAATATATTAGTCATCATATTAATCAAAACTGTATCTAAGTATGAATCATCGGATTAATGTAAATATGTATCTTAAATTATAGTTTGATCACTCTTTTCTATAGCCTGTTAGGTTAGGTTAGGTTAAACAATTTTTATATTGTTTGGTGATGCAGTTTTAGTGACACTTTTATTATTTTGAAACCCATTATAATTATTTGATGATTGATATTATTTCCTAATTAATATTTAGTTAAGTATTTTAATATTATTTAGTGATTCAATTTAGGTGACAGATCTACTATTTTAGGAACAAATATTATTTATTAGGTCACTAAACATGCATTTATTAGGTAATTGATAAAATCGTACCCTATTAAAAGTACACACAATCGTCGAGAATGTATGAAAGGTATGATTAATATAAAAGAAGCGAAAGAGGTATGTCAGGATCGTAGGTACTATAGGTTATTACAGCATACGTTGTGTGAAAGCTGAGACTTTAATCTAGATCACGCATATGTTCACCTTAGGTCTAATAAGGCAGGGTTAGACTAAATCAATGACTTGGTTTAATCGAGGTTAGGTACATTGCAAACTTGTAGCTATGAAACACATCGCAGTTGTTAGAAAATTATTTTAGCAGCTGTTTGAATTGACTATGTATAAGTAAATTACCTACATGATTGCTTCGTTTTAATCTTTATTGTTTTAATAAACCCGTTTTATTGTATATATAATATATATGTATATAATGCATAGGAGTTGTAGAAAAGCTAATATTTATTATAAAACGAAAAAAAAATTGCTACAAGAAAAATATTGTGAATGTTCACTTAGGTAAGTGTGTGTCAAGTTTTCTTGAATAATAATTCTAAATTAATTTTGAATTATTTCTGACCATGAAGCCATCTAAATATACCTCAACAGAACTGGCCACTCGTCTGGTATACCTCACAAATACCATCGGCTAAACGAGGGAGACTTGGTCTTCCGCTGGGTACCCTGGAACCGTAACACGGTTTCGGGAGCTGTAAGGCAACCCGTGAAGATAGAAAAAAAACAAACGTACACATTTTCGCATCTAGAAACTTCTTTATATAATTTCTTTGCTCCGAGACCCCACGGACTCATGGTTCCAACCCCAAACGCCGCAAACGTTACTTATCTCTTGATAAATAAATCATAGTTTATTTTATTGTATTTAAATACTTAATTAAGCTGCACAGCTGCAGTTATTTAATAGAACTACCACCTTGATTTAGATTATTATTAGGTCAATAACGTATCTTTATCAATTTAATCTTACAACTAAAACCTTACTGTAAAAACAATTTATTCATTTGGATTACATTAATAGTAAACTAGCTTTTGCCAGCGACTTCGCGTTTACTGAAACTGGTTTAATGAAAAATTATGTGGTCGACTGAGCTTTCTTTAGAAAATGTATATGTTGGTAAATAAAACGCAGTATGAATGAAAACTCAACCTGAAAACCGCATAATAAAAAACTGAAAATGCCTTAACATTACAAAATCAGCGAAGAGTGAAAGAGTTTATTATTTTACTAAAAGCAATTTAAATATTATATCCGGAACGATGTCATTAGAGAAGAATGCGGAGTGAAAGATGATATTGTGACTAAAATAAAGAAAAGTAGTTTACGCTGGTTTGAACAGGTTAAAAGAATGAAGGATGAAAGATTGACTAAAAAGGTTTATATGGCTGAAGTTAAAGAAAATGCGGGCAGAGATCGACCTAGGTGTACTTTTATTGAACATATAAAAAATTTAAAAAGTACGCCGAGTATGTATGAAAGGTATGATGAGTATAAATAGATATATCGATTAAATATTTTATATCCTAAATGTAAGTAGATACCTAATGTATGTTTAACATATGCATATTACCATGCCATGACCTACGGTTGCCAGACGTGGACTCTAACAAAAAAAAATTAACAGACTAGAAACATGTCAACATGGTATGGAAAGAAGTATACTGAATATAAAGAGAAGAGATAAGCAAAAGTTGAGGACAATACCCAAGAGATGGAAAGAGGAAAAGGGGAATCAGCACAGCAGGTGGGAAGACTTGCTGGGACCATTTTGAGAAGGACAGCGATGGAGAGGAGATCTTGGAAGACTTCGGAGGAGGCCTATGCCGAAAGGCAAAGCGAATGAAAAGGTTACCAATGTCTGCTAAAATTTATGTTAAAATTATATAGTCAATCAAAAAAATAAAAAATAAAAAATTGTAAACCTTTAAATTCGGAAATAAATGCTTTTATTTTTATTATTATTATTAAATCTCCTGTCTGCTGAGTATGGTTAAGATGTTGACTAAACTCGGTAGACCATCGTGCGGAATTAGTCCATCTATTTTAATATTATAAATACCTGATAGTTGTGCTGATTTTTCCTGATATTTAATATGTATTGTGTATGTATTAATTTTTATTTTATATTATGTGTATGTATGCAATTAATATATGTACGAATATTTACAATACTTAGTCATGTATGTATATCCATTATGTACCTTCGCGTGTGTAGTTTAGTTTGTTAAGTTTTGTTTTATTTGATACGTTTTTGAAACTTATTTATTTTACCTTTATTGTAAATTACTGTTTTATTTTTAGTAAGTGTTGTTTGTATTAGAAATAAGATAAAATAAAATAAAATAAAAAATGTAAGTGGTAATTTATCAGCTAACACAAACAACAAGTAGACTTTCCTAGAGTTTTGAGAAAATATCTTTCAGAAATTAGACTTTAGGGATCGCTATAGAATATTTTTTTAAACAACAAATCGCTTTTTAGACTCTGTTTATACCTATGCCCTCCTACCACATTCGTTATTGTAAAACTGGTTATCGTTATCAATTGCTTTTACTTATATGCTAGGCGTTACAAACTCTATGCTTATCATAATTTGAAAACTAACTTTCCGCCCTGGCCTCGCACGTGGAGCCCATATAAACTTTCATGCCCTATTATGCTTTTGAGTTCATACAAAAATCGCATTGAAAGAAGCACTTTCAGTTTTTTCCTGAATTTTCCAATTTTCCGGCCAACTTTTCCAATTTTTCTTTGCCTAAAAATCTTATTCAGCCTATTATGAATATTAAAAAAATAGGTGCAGCCGTTCTCAAGTGATGCGCTTACCAACGAACAGCACTTAATTTTTATTTATATAGATAGATAAACACTTTACACAAAATGTTAATGTTTATTGTATAACATAACTTTTAACCCAGTTTTCTAGTCACGCCTCAAAACAAATATAGTTTTTATATGAAGAAAACACTCCATTACGACTCTGATTGATTGCAGCGTAGCCAGAGGTACAGTGAGGTTAGCAACCTTAGGACCGCGACATTCGGGAATGTCCATACTTTCTAGGGTTAGACATTCTCGGGCCGGGCAATCATTGGCTAGCCCATCGTTTTTGGCCTTCGAATCAAAACGAAAGATGTCGCGGTACTAAGTATGCTAACCCCACTGGTCGTAGGTACTGGTGACAATGTCCTCATTTGCCTGCAGACCCCGAAACAAATCTTGCCCCACTCTGAACCAATTCCTGGGTACGCCCATGTAAAGTGAATTTTTTGCCTTGACTTAAACTTTGCATGTCTTTTTATTGTAAAATTTTTAGTACTGCAAAATAAATGTAAAATAGGTTTAAAATATTAATTATTATGTAAAATTGATAATGCAACATCTTTTTAAGATTTTTAAATGACAACTTAATTAAAAAACCGGGCAAAAAAACACGTTTGTTGTATGGGAGCCCGCCTTAAATATTAATTTTATTTATTTTTAAGGTGAGTAATATAACTCAATATTCTGTGAATATTTCAAGCCTCTCTATCTGTTGCCGTTATCAATATCGAGCAAAAAAATCACGTTTGTTGTATGGGAGCCAGCCCCCTTAAAATTTATTTTATTCTGTTTTTCTAGTATTTGTTGTTATAGCGGCAACAAAAATACAGCATCTGTGATCAACTGTCTATCACGGTTCATGAGATACAGTCTGGTGACAGACGGACGGACAGCGGAGCGTTTCCGTTTTTACCCTTTGGGTACGGAACCCTAAAAAGACATGCAAATTATGTTTACCAAATAAGACAAGTCAAAAATCACTTTAGGTGGTAGTACTATAAAGACAATGGTTATAAAAGGAACACTAATAAATCTAGGGCAGCATCTGGCATACATTCGGTAGGTACTTAGTTTGTTCAGTTTCCAATAAAATTTAAATCAGAAGAATACATTGTATAAGCAAGGACGTACAAAAGGAGAGGACGGATCGCCGCTAAGAGAAAAGTGAAGCAACCAAGTTATGCCAGTTTCATTGTAAATACGAGCCTCACGCACACATTCTCGGTTATGCTGATCAGCCGCATTAAGAAAATAAAAAACAATGCCGACTTGGGTAGTAAAATTATGCAAAAACAACTCCATTACTCATAAAAAATCTCAAGGAATCACATTTCATAGGTAAGTTAGTAATTTACCACTTATTCTACAATTTAAAGATATATTAGAGATAAATAAAATCGGTAGCACACGCTTGGTGCTTCACTTTTGTCTTAGCGGCGATCCGTCCTCTACTTTTTTACGTCCATGATTGTAAGTATATTAACCAAGTTACAATATATTTAAATATGTGAAAACCCATCGTGACATAAAATCACCATGAAACACGACACTGATTGAGTCAATGCTAGTGTAAAGTAACATAACTACTCACAGTTCGAAGAAAACCTTATATGAAAATGATATTCTGCTTGGATTTTCTAATTTTATTTTTGTTGGTAAGCATTTTACTCCATTTAAAAATCTACGTTTTTTTATGACAAGCATAGATTACTTATAAATAAATAAATAAGTAAGTAAATAGAGATAAATAGATTCGAATGCAGGAGCGAATGCATTAGAGAAGTGGTGTTGGCGGTGTCTTCTGAGAATAAGATGGACCGCACATCGTCTCCATATAAAGCAGAGACTCTCATCTGTGGTACAGACGCGAAAACTAAAGTTCTTCGGCTATAGTTTTCGCAATGAAGACTCAATGGAGAGTCTAGTGGTACAAGGTCGAGTCGAAGGCAGGAGATCACCCGGTCGGTCCCCTATCAGATGGACTGATCTGATTAGATCTGTGACGAAGTATTCCATCAATGAATGTTCCCGTGAGGCTATGAACCGGTGGAGGGAAATCTCAAGAACGGCGGTTGTTCATAGACAGAAGGATTCGATGTCACGGCCCACCACAGAAACCTCGGTGAAGAAATTAAACTTTTATTGGGAACAAAACCACTTTTATTGGCAGCAAGGAGACCAGAATAAAACGTTGGCTACACCAATTATAGGTAAGACAAAAGAGCAAGCTTGTTAGCGCAATGAACTCAGTAAACCTTATAAAAGACAAACTTGGAATAGTATTGTTCGCTGATGACACCTCTTTATTATTTAAAGTTAACAGACGAAAAACAAACTATGACGATGTGAACAATGCTATCTCTCAAGTAGTTCAATGGTTTACGGCAAATAATTTACTACTTAACGAAAAAAAAACTAAATGCATTAAATTTGTTTTGCCTAATGTCAGAGAGGTACCCACAAATATAGTCGTAAGAAGTGAAATTGTAGACCTTGTAGAATCTACTGTATTCTTGGGCGTTACGTTGGACGCTAAATTGCAATGGGGTCCTCATATTGGTGGATTAGCGAAAAGGCTCAGCTCTGCTGCATATGCAGTTAAAAAAATTCGAGATATATCAGATATAAACACTGCTAGACTGGTATACTTTGGTTATTTTCACAGCCTGATGAGTTATGGCATTCTGCTGTGGGGAAACGCGGCGGATATAAATATTATTTTTGTTTTGCAGAAAAGAGCTGTTCGTTCAATTTACCAATTGGGACAAAGGGTGACTCTTAGAGATAAGTTCAGGGATTATGACATTTTAACCTTTCCGTCACAATACATATTAGAAAATGTTATTTACGTTAAAAAGAACATCGATGTTTTTAAGAGAAATAGAGACATACACAATATAAACACAAGAAACAAGGATAAACTTGTCAATTGTGTGAGTCGACTCCACAAAATAAATCAATCATTCAAGGGGCTATGTGTGCATTTTTACAATAAGGTCCCCTCTCATATACAAGATCTTTCTTTCTCTAATTTCAAAAATACAATTAAACTTAAATTAATGAAAAAAGCATACTACAGTATATCAGAATACTTGGATGATAAGCATCCATGGGCATAACAACAATTAAATTATATAAATTGATTTTAATTGACTAATCAAAAGTATGTAAAATTATCTATAGGATAAATACAAGAAAATGGTACATCCCTATTAATATAAATGCGAATGTAAGTTTGTTTGTTACGCTTTCACGCAAAAACTACTTAACCGATCATCATGAAATTTTGCACATATATTCTTGGAGGTATTAGAAGCAACATAGGATACTTTTTATTATCACGGCATGACGACGGGAACGGGTTGGGCAGAGGTGAACATGACAAAAGCTATGTATGAAGTGTCAACATTTTGAAATTAGAAGTCGTGGGAAACAGCTATTTCTAATATGTTTATACTAGCTATCCACCCCGGCTTCGCGTGTAGACAATATTAAAATCTAATATATAAAATTCTCCTGTCACAATGTTCGTTCCCATACTCCTCCGAAACGGCTTGACCGATCCTTATGAAATTTTGTATGCATATGCGTTAGGGTTGAGAATCGGCTACTATCTATTTTTCATCCCCCTAAATGTTAAGGGTGGTCCACCCCTAAATTTTTTTTTATATAGGGTTAGGGTTAGGGGTAGGGGTAGGGGTAGGAGTAGGGGTAGTGAGGGCAAGTCAACGTTTGGGCAGGACAACGTCTGCCGGGTCCGCTAGTTAATATATATATTAAGAGAACTCAGCTGCAAAATTGGTTGAAAATACGTGTGAAATTGATAACTTTCAGGACTTCATAAAACTTAGGTGTAACTATTTTCATATTTTTTTAAATTTATCAGTCAATTTTTTAGATAGCTATTTACATTTCGAAACTAAGACATAATTATATAGTTATTGCGTAATTTAAGAAGTCATGAAGCAAGTAAAGTTATGAGGCGTCTCCTAAGGAAGGATATGAGGCAAGCAAGAGAAAAAAGGGTCAAAGAACGACTAAGTTACCTTCATTATGATTAGATCCTAATTTAATGTAAATTGTAAACACACCTCATCATACGTGTTGATAAAAATATTTGCTGGTCCTTGAAATCTGAAGCAATAGGCACAAGTCCCTTATCAAGAAGTTATTATGTATTGCATCAAAGACAAAATATCTAAATTTTTCACAATATGTTTAATTTTACGTATCTCATTTCAAAATCTTTTTTTTTTACGTTGAGCTGATTTTTTAAATTTATTTTATTTACTTATCAAATAAAGTAGTCATAATTATAACTTAAGACAATTTAATTTCTGTTTTAAAAAACCGGCCAAGTGCGAATAGGACTCGCACACGAAGAGTTCCGTACCACCGTACAATATTTAACACTACATTTTTTTTAATAGTTTAATAAAAAAATTAGGGCGGGTCCGACTCGCACTAGGTCGATTTTTATTACTTGTATGCATTATAGTTATACTAGTTAGACGTTTGTATGTATTAATATTATTTTAACTTTATTCGAAAACTTCCATAATGCTCAATTTGTAGAAGGAAAATGTACTTGCACCTGTAAATTAACCTCCTTACCTAATACGCTGTACAAAATTATAATAATATCCTACAATATTTATCTCTCTCTGTCATATTAAATAACAGATTTGTGAGAGTGATACAAAACATTGCACAACTTTGTACAGCGTTTATTAGAAAAGGGTAAATTATTAAAATGTTGTGACCCACATTGTTTTCAATTTTTTTTATCTAACAATAAAACTAATTATGCAAAAAAAATAAATTAAGACTAAATAACTTTTAAAAACAATTATTATCAATAAGATTAGGTCCGCATGCCATAGTGGCAAGAATGCTAGCTGCATTTCCTCGCTGCATGCTATGCTGGGCGAAGAAAGAGCCAGCCCTCATGTCACCAGTGGCGACGATGATTTTTGGAGTGTCTTTTTTTTTTCACTCGGCCCCCACGGACCAAGAGTCTCTACTGAAAACGGCACAATACATTATTCAGGGAAAATAGAGTCCCTAAGCGTCTCTTGGGCTTCATCTTTTAGACTAGCTCATGTCAGAAACGTGATCTTAATAGATTAGGTTACGAATATTTTCCGAGGAAATTGTTATATTATTTTCACAGATTTCCCTCAAGATTTAATGTAATGTTTTATTAGTGCTTTTATTTCAACGCAAGTGAAGATAGGATTCCGCTAGGTTTTCTTAAATCGGATTAGAAAAGCAAACATCTCACATGTTTCTTAGAAATTTGTAGCAAATACTTAATATTAGATAGAGAAAATCTTTGTTAATATTGATATAGCATCAATAAGTCCTACACCAATATTTAACTAGAATCCCATGAACCATAATATAGGTATCTCTTATTGTTTCAATGTAAACTTTACAATTTGTAAATACAAGATAAGGATCACCTTCGCCGAAATGTGGAAGCCTATATATATTAGAAACTCATTATTTCATCTTAGATTCCGTGCAATATCTATCTAAAGAGCATCCGAGATTCCTTGTAACAAAATGAAGTTGATTTTTTTATTTTTCGCCGTAATTCTGGTGCGTATTTATTATTATTATGTATTTAGTTGTAAAGTACTACTATTTACTTGTCTATAATCACTAATACATAGAGGTATGTTCCTTCACGAAGCTTAACGTCCGTCCCATCCTGAAGCCCAATATAATTAATCTATCGTAGGTTGAGGCGATCGATTAAAATAAAATATCTATCAGTTTAAAATATTTAATAAACCTAAACAATCTTGGTCTACCTAAATAAATAAATATTTTCAGATATGTTTCACCAATGGGAGTCCTACAGAAAACGATCATTCATTAGTTTTACGCCAAAAAAGAGATATCGAAATTTACGGTAATACAAAGTAAGTATTTTTTTTAATTTAGTGCAACTTTTCACTTTTATAAAGAACAAAGTTTCCACCTATCCACTAGATGTGAAACATGAGACGTGTGCCATTGGTACGATATTTGCAGTATTAAATGTAGTAGTGAAAATATTTTAAATCGGTTATAGTGCCAGATATTTCCCAAAACACACACGAACTTTACTTCTTTGCAATACATAAGTATTAGCCTCTACCTAATGGAAATAATTCACATTTGAAGGACAAAATGGCAATAATATAATTTTTCTCATAACAGGAAACTCATCGAAGAACTAGTAGAAAACCTCCGTCTCGCTGGGAAGCAAGCAATTGACGCCATTGCCACATTTAGTAATGGTATTAGGGAGCAGATGGTACTGTTTGGACAGAAAGTTGAACAGAGATTGGAACTTCTAAGAGAAAGAGTAATAGGTGCTATTAACAATATTACTGAGAAGTTCCAAAATATATCTGGAGCAGTGAGGGAGTGTATTGAGGTAGTAATGAACAAAATATAAAATCATGTAACTTAATGCTCCCGAGAACTATATTACTAGGGCCCAGGGTACCCAGCAGAAGAGATTTGTCTACCTCATTTAGCGAAAGCCCAACACTGTACAAAGTAAAGGTACCTACATATAAGAAAAATCAGATTTAGAATCTCAGGTCGAGCAATAGTTTCAACGAGGCTTTTTAAAATAGTATGACGAGTTTACTATATCCAGTGTCGGTCATTAAAACTCAATAAACAAAGAATTTGAATTTTCCAATCGGTACTAATTGTATTCTCTAACATGTGACTGATAAGAATTGATTGATTGACTGATTAAAACTAGAACCCTCAACAACCAAATAGTTCTAAGTTCTAGTAGAACACCCAGTATTGCTAGATGGAGTAAAGGAAAAAGCTTTTTTCAACTGCAATATAACTTAATTTCAACATTAACCACTAACTTCTCCACAGACCCAAAAACATAATGCCAGCGCTTTACTGAACGAAACCCTGATAAAGACAACCGCCTGTGCTGATAACCAAATAGAACGAATCAGTGGATTAATGAACGAATTAGCCATCATGGCTGATGTGGCCGTCGCTGGTGCCAACAATGCTCTGGTAGAAATGCACAATTGTACAGAAGTGCATCAAGGGCAATTCTTTGCATTAGGAAGCTGTTTGAGTAGTGTTGTAGTCCAGACAGAAATAAAAGGTGCAGTGTTTGGAGCGCAGAGTGGTATACTGGTGAGTGCATTAAAATCAATTTTAATAATCGTTCGGTCTGAGACACGAGAGATACTGAATATTATCAATCAGTTACCCATATTAAAAAGACCGATGAAGCTACAGTTTAGATTTAGCATATTATTTTCAGAAGTAGATACATGGACGTCAACATCCAAAGCACTTATAAAAGTAATTAGAATAGGAACACGACAAAATATCCTGTGGCAGTTTATACCTACTGGTATTCATGTATAATTAGATTTTATGTAATCCTTTGTAATTCCTTAGTAACACGATACTTAAAAAGTAGACTTTGTTCAGAAAGAGAACCGTTATGAAATTAAGGGATTTTCTAATTGATTAGATTCAATATTTATTTATTTAGATTAAGGGTGCCATTAAAAATCGTATAGTGTTATGCGGGATTTACATGAGTCAATTATCGTTTTTGACATGGAAAAATCGACCATGTTAATCCCCCATTCCTTTTTGGTACGGCGTTGTACAGGCTACAACGATTCTCTTTCCAAACAGTGTATGTGATTTGCATATATTTTTTTGTGTTCACTAGCTCGCTAGGATCAACCTGGCCATGACGACTCTACCAGCAGCATTAGAAGTGTGCGCAGGAGTGCGATTGGTCGAAGCTGGCGCCCAAACTGCTCAGATAGTCATGCAAGTTGGGCGATGCTCAATATCGTCCGTTTTCTCAACAATCATTGAAAATTAATTCAAATTTAACGTTTTAATAATTCTATATTTATTTATTATTTAATGTAAGTATATTATTTTCATGTAGCGGAATTTACTTGCTAAGTATTACTAAGATTTGATTTTATTAAAATGTTTTATGAATTCGTTTTTTTATTTACTCTGTATCAATATTATAAACAGGTGGATGTGTGGGGGGGAGGGGGGAGGGGGGGGGGGGGTAATCGATTCTAAAAATTAGGTATTTCACTAATAGGAAGCTACGTTATCCACGAGGTCTATAATGGTATAATATACTCTAATCTATGGTCTATAATGTGTTGTATATTTAATGTATGGCGAATTCATTCTTTCCATTTTTCACATACTTGGGTGGCCATAGACGGACCGCTAAGGGCAGTCGATACCAACGGCACGAGAGCAGTCGTGTTGCGCTTGGAGTCAACTTCAACCCGAATGCTCCAAGCAGTCCTTGCGGTTGTTATGAAGTTGTGTGCGACCGCAATACGACTGCTCCCATTCAATCAGTTGCAGCATGGATTCAGACGAAGAAACACTACTTCTTGTGCCATTATTTGTATTGAAACTGCAAACCATCCAACAGCGACCGCGTGAAGCTGTTGGCACTGGCTGCTCAGGGCCGTCTCCACGAGCGAGAGAATCGCGGCGATAGTCTCGTCCGTACCACCAAATTCAATGGGCCAATCTCCACAGTGCGATACTATTGCTGATAGAGTTTGTATGGCACGGCGAGATTATCGCCGCGATTCTCACGCTCGTGGAGACGGCCACTTAGATAAAATAATACATATATGAAATACCACGGAAATGCCTATGTTTCATTTTAATAGAACTATTTTAATCAGACGAAATTGCATGCAAGTTTTCATCTAAGTAATATCTATTCTAAATTATTTATCGAAGTGATAAGATAGGTAGGTTAGGTACACAGCTAAAAAGTAAACTATGTATTTACAAAACAAATACAAGGTAGTAGCTATAATGAGTAAGGAATTCTGTGGTAAGCGTTACTTAGTGCAAATTGTTATCATCAAGGTAAATGTATTACAATAATTAATTGATATATTACAAATGACAATACATTATTTGATATCATTAATGTTACAAATTAATTACTCATCAACCAAAAAAATAATTATCGCCTTCAACAACCTGATTTTTAACACACTTAAAATATTTATCTATCATCACGTCTTTAATCCCAAGAGGGGTAGGCAGAGACAATCGAATGACATTTGTTACGATCCTGACATACCTCTTTCGCTTCTTTTATATTCATCACACCTTTCATACATACTCGGCGATTGTGTGTACTTTTAATACATTTTTTATAAGTTTAATAAAAGTACACCTAGGTGACGACCTACCATATTAACCTTTTTAGTCAATCTTTCATCCTTCATTCTTTCAACGTATCCAAACCAGCGTAAACTACTTTTCTTCATTTTAGTCACAACATCATCTTTCACTCCGCATTCTTCTCTAATGACATCGTTCCGGATGTAGTCAAAACGCTTTATATCACACATTCTACGTAAAGACAGCATTTCCACTGCATTTATCTTACTTTCATGCTCCTTATTCCATACCCAATAAAAATATTAAACCAAATAGATTATTAAACTATATTAAGATAATTTAAAGTTAGGTATATAAGGCGACAAATTGCTATATAAATAATTAGTTGAAGTCCATTTGTCGATATTGAATCATGAGGCTTCATATTTTCTTTGTTGCATTTTTGTTCTGCATTATTAATACGGTAAGTTACTTATACGTTTTTATTTTATTAATGTAAGAAATCGGCCAAGTGCGTACCGTACCACCGTACAATATTTAACACTAGAATATATTTTTTAAATAGTTTGCTCACTAGTCTCAATAGTCCCGACTCACAGATGACCGGTTTTTATTACTTGTTATTTCACCACCTTTAATTTTTATTATTTGATGTTAAAGCGGCCATAGTAAAACACACTCTGTGAAAATGTCAAGTGTCTCCTATAACAGTTCAAAGAATACAGCCCTGTGACAGACGAACGGACGGACAGACAGCGCGGCAGCCGTAATAGGGTTTCCTTTAGCACCCTTTGGCTGAAGGCTGAAAAAGTGAAAACATACCAGTCCCCAAAAATTGTATTAAGTACTTATACAAATAGGTACTTTTTGAAACTATTTTATTACTATTATTATATTAATATTCACGGTCACAATGCCCGGTCCATTGTAAGGCTTGCATGGTGACATAGGTCCAACACGTTAGAGGCCCTTTAGTTAGAGTGTGTTGTGGCTAGCACTCGTCGGGACCTATATATGAATGCATCAGAGACAGGTCCCAGAATATAATTATATTATTATTGTTGTACTTATTTGATTATAAGTCTTAATGTATGGAAGTGAATCTTGGATATAGAAGCATGCTAGTAAGATTAATGCTGTTGAGATATGTATCACTCAGAGATAGAGTGAGAAATGGTGATGTACCTACGTGAATAATATGGAGTGACTGATAGTGTTGTATATAAAATTGAAAGGGGAATGCTGAGATGGTTTGTACATGTTGAACGAATGTGTGATGAAAGAATGACGAAGCAAATATAAAGCTATAGTACCGAACGCATCAACAAGGAAAGGACGACCAAGACGAACTTTCATTAATCCAAAATCGGATGTCCTTAAAAAAGGTAAAATACGTACTAAAAATAGACGTGCATGTATGAAACGATGTATGGATGTGGATGAAGCAAGAGAAGTATGCAAAGACCGAGAGAAGTGGCGCCCCATACTCTCTGCCTACCTCTTTGGGAAACAGGCGTGAAGGTATGTAAGTATGTATGTAACGATTTTATTATAATTTTCTATCTCTGTGCAACAAATCGCGTCGATCCGTTACTCTGTTTTGACGTGAAAGAAGGACCGTTGGAGGGCCAGAGAGAGACAGCAGCTAGGTACTTTTTATCCTGGAAATCCTTCGACATAAAATCTCATAAAACAAACAAACAAGACACTGTCACATTTATAATATTACTTAGAATATTTTTGTACTACCTATATTGGTAAATTTTTATTATTCTATTTAAATATTTTTTTCAGAAACATTCCTTTGGTTTGTCTGTACCAAATGCAGAAATTCAAGACGCAGATGTAATTGAAACAATATTGAACGAATATGACGGTAGATTCAGCACATCTAAAGTTTGGCAGAACATAAAAGATGGTCTAAGTGCAGCTTGGGAAACCATAATGAAAACTAATAAAGAAATTATAGAAAAAATTGAAATACAAATTTATAAATTACGACCTAAAGGTGATGAGTTTTTAGAGAAGGCTAAAGAGCATTTGAACGAAATGCTAGAACATGTAAAAATACCATTGAATAAAATTGCTAGTAGATCGGAGGAAATGGCCGAACTTGTGACGAAATGTTATCAAGTAAGTGATCATTACATTTATTATACAGAAATAATGAATGAGGGACCACACTGGATTTAGTATTAGTTTATAACTTTGAGTAAGTATATACCTACCAAAGGAGGTGTGAAGCGAAAAATCACCGAACAATTTTTTCTGCCACTTTTGGCGCGGGGGGGGGAGTAGACGTCTAGTACTAACCCCTGTACTACTGTATTTGTATACTGTACTGTGCGACACAAAACGATACCAACGAAACCTAAGGTAACTTATTACTGCGCATTTAACTGGATAAAGAGCAAAAAATAGCCTGTCAATGCCCTCTCCTTAGGCTTAGTACTCTATGGTTTATAAGTATGAGAAAGTACAATCTCTACAAGATCTATTTGCTTTATTATCTATAGGTACTTAATACATATAAAAGAGATAAAAATTGTTTGTTTAAAATTTCTGGAACTACTTGACTGATCGAAAAATTGTTTCACTAACAGAAAACTACACTAAGTATCCCTGAGTAACATTTTAAGCTCAATTTTATTTCGATAAAAATATGTTTTAATTTCGAAATCTCAATATTTAATAAAGCGCCTACTAAATACCTATAGATAAAAAATGTCAGCAAACGTTGCCATTTTCATTCTCAGGCGTATTATGACGTGGGTAAAACTAGAGGCAAAAGCTAGTTGTGTCTTAAGTAGGCCACACATTGGTCCGACATCGCACCGAAAATTTCCCATTCCGGTCGCCAGGCAATCTAGGCGGACCATTTGTTACAAGAATTGGACGAGTCTGTGCTCGATTTCGGTGGACCGTACGGCGGCGCGCCGGCGATTGGACGAGTGGGCACCTTGAGATGAGCACTGAGCAGTCCTAGGGCTGACCGCGAGTATCTGTAAATTATATACCTATATAGGAGTTTAAGTAATCTGGGACTTCTGGGAGGATGTTGTTGGGTGTAGAGATGAATAATGGAGTAGAAAATCCCTTACTTACTTACAGGATAAAAGTGGAACCGCATATTGAAATAATAGGAAAAGCTTTCATGTGACTATAACTAATTCACACCGTTTTACAGCTAAAAAAAGTGAACTAATTCAGGTAGTCTTATTTTTTGTTTGACTGAGACTCTCAGTCGATTATCAAGTGATGCGGGTTGAAGCCAGTTGAAGCCGTAACTACCGTCTTTTAGGTATTACAAACTAGTTGTGCCCATAGAGTAACGCTGTGCCTTGCGGTTGTTATAACAGCTTGATGTTATAATTTTTGAAATCCGACTGGTAGTTCCAGATATTAGCGCGTTCAAACAAACAAAAAAAAACAAACTCTTCAGCCTTATTTTATTAGTAGATATGTACCTACTTATAGATTAAATCTATTCTATTGAAAATCAGGGGAAAACTGCATAACATGAATAGGTACTTAATAAAATTAATTCACCATTAATTTTTCAGCCACATGAACAAGAAATAGAAGACATAGAACCAGTTGCTTTAGACCAAATTAGAAAATGTATGTTCACCAGCATCAACAACAGAGACTCTGAATTAGAGAGAGTTGTATCAAGTGCAGCTGTCAATGAAACCGTGTTTTTAGAAAATGTGACGTCTAAATTAGATTCATGTGCAAATGATAAAGAAAACCTCGATCAATGTTTAACTAACGTGAACGAGTACATGAGTGACCAAATTGCTTTCAAAGATAGCATTGTTTTGAATAAGGTAAGTTTTTATTTTTAGGGTCCATACATGTGATGTAAAAACGGACACGAGAGTTACATTAATTTCTAAGGTAATCGTAGATTTTATACATGGCTAGTTTTTGTATTTTTTTTATAATTTTAAAAGATATTTAAAGAATATGTATACTTACGGAAATCTGAACTTACTTTAATATATTGTTCTACAATTAAACGATGCAGAATAATTTCATTAGCTTCTATAAAAGAGATGGAAAATTTCGAATCCACATAAATATTTTTCGAAAAATACAGATATAAAATGAAAACCACAACCAAAATTCCAAATATATTCAGTATTTCACGAGATCGGCGCAGTCAAGCCGGAAATTAAACAACGGTACAAATTATTCTTTTGTATGTGTCAAAACCGAAAACTTACTTGCTCTGTGCCAAAAACTTGGAAAGCGAGCAAACGAAACCCAGCGCATTTTTTATCGAGATTATCGAGAAACCAACTGAATTGGATGCGGTTATCTACATTTTTCATACAGACAGACACACTGGGACTTTAATTTGTTATATTAGAAGTTATTAAAACCGGTCAAATGCTAGTGTTTAATAAAATTTCTAGTTAGTATTGTACATTGAGTTCAGATTTTTTTGTAGAGTGGTTATTAATTTAACTTTACTTTTTCCAAATTCTATATAATTTTCTAAATTATCATATTTACAAATTCCGATATCTTCGAATGCTTAAGCTGTGAGACCAAGTTATATTTACCTACTAATTTTCTTTTCAGGTAAATGAAGCAAAACTTATAATATACAATATAATGGATAAAATGTTATTGTGCAACACAATGGGAGGTACCAATGCTTCAAAAAAAATATATGATAAAGAGAATGATATTATGAAATGTGTTGACCAAAAAGATAAAAACATCTAGGTAAATTGTAATACCTATCATTATTTTCTAAATTTAATAGTATATGGATTGAAAAATGATATGTTATTTTATATTTTATTTTGCATTATATACCTACTATTGTTTCAAGTTTTTTTTTGGTATTTCAACAGATATTTAGCAAAACAAATACTTTAATATGTATTAAGATTAAATATAAATAATATAAGTAGTATGTACACCAACATAGTATAAAAATAAGTATAGTATAAAAATAAACCTTTTATTGTGACTTTGAAGTATCATCGCGGACACATAGCATGCCGTCCTCCATCCACAGGTAAAGTAGCACCAGTAATATTACTTGCATCAGCACCAGCCAAAAATATAATAACAGAAGCCACTTCTTTAGGTTCACCAGCTCTACGAAGGGCATGCGTGTCGCTACATCTTCGCAAGAACTCTTCATATTGTTCTTCATTCATACCACCTTTCTTATGAAGACCAGTGGCAATTACACCAGGGTTGACAGCATTGACTCTGACACCTTTAGATCCCAACTCAAGTGCTACACATCTTGTGAACTGGTCTATAGCAGACTTTGACATGCAATAAGCAAGTACATTAGGAAATGATCGTATACCAGTAACACTAGACACATTGACAATACTCCCTTTAGTTTCAATAAGATGCGGAGTAGCTAACATTGTCAAATAATAAGGACCTCTCACATTAGTTGTCATAACTCGGTCATACTGGCTGAGTGAGGTACTTTCAATATTACCAGATTCTAAGACACCAGCATTATTAACTAAAACATCAAGTTTCTTAAATTGTTCTATTGTTTTATTGATCACAGTTTCAATATCTTTTTCTACATTCATGTCTGCTTGCAGTACTAGAGGATCAAGTTTGTGTGATGAATTATGTTTGCATTGTTCAGCAACTGCATTTAAATTATCCATATTGCGACCAGTTATTACTAGAATAGCATCCAACTTTGCGAATTCAAAGGCAGTTTCTGCTCCTATGCCAGAGCTAGCACCAGTTATCAATACTACTTTGTTCGCAAACATCTTTCTTGGAATCTGCAGTTATTTCTGTAATTAATAAATATTAGGTGTTACCAAATGTTACATTAGGTACCTACCTATACCTAGGTAAGTATATTATATATAATATAATGACCTCTGTACAATATCTACTTAAGTATTGGCAAAAAATTAAAAAATGTTTAGAAAATATTTAGTTTAAAAGGTTTTTTATGCATTGTTATTTTTATTTATTATGTTAAGAAATTTGTGAGTAGATTAATAATGTCTGAAGCACCGACCTATACTTTAAGTATAGGTCGGTGGTCTGAAGTGAAAAATATTATTTTGCCAATTTGGTACTCAAACCAAAATCAAGCAGTGCATATAAATAATACTTATTTACTCATTAAAAAGTTGTGATATACATACATACCGTTAAGCAATAGGATTGTAATACAGGATTGTAAGAAAATTTAAAATTCCTTGATAGATTTTAAGGTTAGAACCTGTGGTTAGAACCAATAAACAAACATATATATATATATATATATATATATATATATAACGAATGATAAAGGAAGGAGGATCTATTCTATTTACTATTTTTCTTTCTCAGTATGAGTTACTCTATGGATCTAATTCCGCTCTCTCTCTATCAAGGAAAATATGGAAAATGAGGTTCTATTTTAAATTAGATAACAATCAAAGAGAATATAATCACTGTAGAGATGTCACGTTATGTGTTTTAGTTAGAAAACGCAAAGTAGAATACATACTTTTCGACAACGTTTTCGATGTTGGATTTTATAATGATATACAATCTCTTTTATTGATTCACCTCCTTTTATATTTGTATTTAAAAAAGAAAAGTATATTTCATGCTTAGCTGTCTGTTATGATCTGATATGATCAATACATTAAAAAGAGAGTTCCTATCCTAGTTAATTTATTCGTATTATTTACTGCTACCATTTATCACAAATTAATAGGTTATGGGCCCAGCAGATAAAGTGGCTGTTTCTACAAACCCTAGTTTTATAAAACTAGAGGGTCGTAGAAACTACAATACATGGAAGTTTTCTATGGAAATGTACCTTATTGACTGGGACTTATGGGATTATGTAAACAGCCCTGCCGCAGTTGCAGTAGGTATGACTAAGGAAGAATTTAAAAAAAAAGATGCAAAAGCAAGATCTAAAATTTGTTTAATGTGTCAAGGGTCTATTTATCCAGTTGTTGCTGCTGCAAAGACTGCTCAAGATACGTGGTTGTGTCTAAAAAACGCCTATGCTGATAGTGGACTTATTAGAAGGTTAGCATTATTGAAAGTGTTATTTGGCGCTAAATTATGCAACTATACAAATATGGAAGCTTATATCAATGATGTAAGAGATACACAACAACAACAACTAGCTGGTATTAATGCGACCGTAGACGACGAGTTTGTCGGCGTAATTTTGCTTGCAGGATTGACAGATGTATACAATCCACTGGTTATGGCGCTGGAACATTCAAGTGTAAAAATTACTACAGATTCTGTTGCATCAGCTCTATTAAAGAAAGATCAACGAATTGAAGTGGTGCGTAGCATAAGTGATCAGGCAATGACTCTGTCTCAGGATGAAGAAAGGAAGAAAAAGTTCTGTAAATATTGTAAAAAGATAGGTCATGTAGTATCAGACTGTTGGAAAGCAAATAAAAATAGGGCTACAATGTCTACTAAACAGGATAATACAAACACATCACTTTATACACTTTCATCATGTTTTAATTCTTATTCTTACAGCTCATGTACTACTATTAATGATTGGTTTATTGATTCTGGAGCCACTATTCATATGACTCCAAGGAAAGATTGGTTTATTAAATATGATGAAACTACTAAAAAACCTATCTCTGTTGCTAATAATGAAACCATCTACAGTCATGGTGTAGGGAATGTGGCTATAAATATATCTGAAAAAGTACAGAATATTTCTGAGGTACTGTATGTACCAAATCTAGCTACAAATCTATTATCTTTTAATAGTTTAGTAAAAAACGGTTTTACAGTTGTTTTTTCTCATACAGGAGCAAATATATTATTGCGTGAGGGTTGTACTGTTACTGGAACTGTTATTGCCACAGCTAAAAATGTCAGTGGTATGTATAAACTAAATGTTAGCAACACGAAGACAGGTTCTTGTACAAATGAATCTCAGAATCATAGTAAAATGACACGTGCGACTGACTCTTTAATCTTATAGCATCAACGTCTTGGTCATCTTAATATACCATCTCTAAACATTTTAAAGACAATAATGTAGGTATTCATTATGCAGGTCGAGAAATGGATGATTATTGTCCTGCATGTCTGGAAGGGAAAATGGCAAAAAAGGTATTTAAATTCTCAATTTCTAGGGCTGGCAAGGTACTTGAACTGATTCATTCTGATTTGTGTGGACCGATGAGTTGTACTTCGTTTGGTGGTGCTCTATATCTTCTTACATTCACCGATGATATGACAAGAAAAACTTTTGGTTATTTATTAAAGTCTAAAGGTGAGGTAAAAGAAAAATTCATTGAATTTAAGAGACTAGTTGAAAATCAAACTGAAGAAAAGATTAAAATTTTTAGATCTGACAACGGAGGTGAATTTGTAAATAATCATATGGCCAGTATTTTTAAAACATATGGTATTATTCATCAAACCACTGTCCCTTATAATCCCCAACAAAATGGTGTAGCAGAACGTGTAAACAGAACTATTATTGAAAAAGCTCGTTCCATGTTACAATGTGCTCATCTTTCGAAATTATATTGGGGGGAGGCTGTCAATACAGCTATTTATCTTAAAAATAGGTCACCATCAAAAGCCTTGAATAACAGGGTTCCTGAAGAGTTGTGGACTGGAACTAAAGTAGATTTGTCACACCTGAGAGTATTTGGTTGTCAGGCTCATATGTTCATACCAAAAGAGAAACGTAATAAACTTGATCCAAAAACAGAGTTATGCATTTTCGTCGGTTATTCCACTGAAACCAAAGGTTATCGTTTGGTAAAAACTGATAATCCGCGAAAAATATTGATAGCTAGGGATGTATATTTTATGGAAGATAAGTTTACAGATAATGAAGATGTATGTACTGGTCCAATCACAAATATGAACTGGGAACAAACGAAGGGTTCTACAGTTGAAATAGTTCAAAATGATAATGAATTGAATTTACCAAATAATAATGATGTTTCTAATGATACAATTATTTCAAGTGATGTCACTGTTGATGATGATGTCTCTAATAAATATGATACAATTGTTAATATTGTTCCAAATGATGTCACTGTTGATGATGATGTCTCTAATAAATATGATACAATTGTTAATATTGTTCCAAATGATGTCACTGATGATGATGATGTCTCTAAAGATACAATTGTTAACATTACTTCTAAAGATGTTACTGATAATGAAAATTCAGATACAGATACTCAATTTTTCGAATGTATAAATCAATAAGATAATCGAGATGATTCATTTACTGAAAGACGATATCCATTAAGAACTAGGGTGCCTAAAAAATGGTCAGATGACTTTATATTGTATCAAGCCACTATTGACGATGAAGAACCATCTACATATAAAGAAACCATTAATAAAGATCAGTGGCAGGAAGCAATGAACACTGAATATAATTCTCTTATCAAACATGGAACATGGATACTTGTTGAGAAGCTTATTGATAGGAAAATTATTAAATGTAAATGGATTTAAAAAATTAAAAGAAATACAAATGGAGATATTGTTAAATACAAGGCGAGATTAGTTGCTAAAGGATTTACTCAAGTTTATGGCATTGATTATGATGAAACATTTGCTCCTGTTACCAGACTTTCTACAATAAGATTATTGTTAGCTTTTGCTGTAAAAAATGATCTAGATATGTATCATTTAGATGTTGAGACAGCATTCTTAAATGGTGATTTAGACGAGGAAATTTACATGGAACAACCCGAAGGATACAAAAAAGATAACAAAGTTTGTTTACTTAAAAAAGCGTTGTATGGGTTAAAACAGGCTCCTCGACAATGGAATAAAAAAGTATATGAAGCATTAAAAAAATATGGCTTGAATAGATCTCAGACTGAAAATTGTGTATATCACAAACAAGAGGGCGATAGTATTATTGTTGTTGCTGTATTTGTTGACGATTTTTTCATTTTTACAAATAATATAAAGTTAAAAGAAAGTTTTTTGAAATATTTACTTATTATGTATAGATTTTTCTTCGAACATTGCGAACTGAACGTACCAAATTTCGCAAAGAAAAACATGATTCAATCAAATCAAGTTATTTGAAAATTAATAAGTACGTACCTACACGATTTTTAAACACAAATTATTATTTAAACATAACGAAAATGTCTGTCTGTCTATGATGATATTAGGACGATTGTGCAGAATACGCTTGCATTAACTGTAATTAAGTTTTCAGCCTTCATATTGGGTATATTGAATAATATTATTTAGGTAATCTTTGTTTCTTTGTTTCATATAACTAGAGGGATTTATCACAAATTAATATTCGAAACTGTTTATTTTTAACAACGATCTAATTTTCAACACTGTTTAACAACTTACTGTCTATTCTCAATAACGAGTCCGCGTATTTACGTTCTATACAAGGCCAGTACGCAGCCATAGAAAACTGCTCGTGTATGATTTGGAATGCTATTATTCACATCTGTGATTACAATTATATACACGATTTTTGCGTTCTGGTCGCATATAGTTTGTAAAGCATGCAAGCGAAGGTTAGGTTTCAAACTGTACAGTGCCACTTACACCTGATCAAGGTTTCGTAAAGCTAGAAGGTATCTACATAATATAGATTTATGAATTAAGTACATTGTTATTTGAACATTATTGTTGAAATAAATTAAGTAAATAACTAAGACATCAAAAATACTTTTAATTAAACATAAAATTAAATAAAGATTTAGATTAAGATTATCAAATCCTGAGCTTTTCGTGTTTTTTCGACTTTATTAAACTGCTGCACTGTTTTATTACATACTTTAACTATTATGAAGATTATCGGTAAGGTACCACTTTTCGCCGGTGTTCACAAGTTTATAAGAAAATTGACATTGAAAAACTTAACCTCAAAATCTAAAATTTCGTGTTGGAGTAATTCTCAAAATAATTGTACATTCCCAAAGTTCATAGTGTCACAAGTACTACAAAGACAAAAAAGTCATGTAATAGATTTTTTTTTAAATGTAGGTAATAAACCATTTATTTATATTTTCATAAAAAATGTCAACACAGTGAATTTCCATAACTAAAATTTTATTTATAATATTTTTGTAAGTCATGATTTTTTCTCCGCATACAAATTGGCATTGTCACAATGCGCAAAGGACAACTTTGATACTTTCAAAAACACATTTTCTGCCATAAGTATTAATTTTGACCCTTGATTACATTTTATTGATGTAACATAAATGCAGAATATATACATTTGTTTTATAACAGCATAGTTTTACAAAGATATAAAGGTTTTAAAACATGTCACACTATTTTAACAATTTCGTTATACCGTCTTAGTAACGCTTCTATTTCATTGGTTTTGGCAATTTCTGAACGCAACTGTATGTGGTTGTATTGGCAACACTAACTGCTCTATGATTGGTCTATCAAAAACTGTCTAATGTCAATTATTTTCCGATAAAGTTCAACAGTAAACCTCGTGATAAAAATAGTGTTTACAATTTAGTAACGACGTATTTTGTTGCCAGTAAGTGCTTATTTTCTCATTTTTTAATGATGAACGCATAGATTTAATATTTATCTCTTGTTTCTCTTATTTTATAAAGTATAAACTAACGTTTACATATCACAAATTTGATTTGAGACTATTTTTCTTGTACCATTTCGTAACATTTCGTAACGTTACGAAGTTGTTTGGTCTAAAGCCGTATATACACAGATTTAACCGACTACGGAAAACGTTTACGAAAAGTAATGTTTATCACCAACATATTAAAGTTTATATACTTAGTTATTAAGTATTAAGAAAGACTTAAAACAAAGTATTCACTGTACATATTTAGTTGCAAGTCCGCCCGTTGAAAAAATTTTAAAACAAACACACTTTCTTAGTTATGATATTAGTAAGGATTTTGTTGTTAGTGTGTAATAAACTTTATGAAAACAATTTAGTAACAGTACTAACAATTTCGTGATACATTTTAGTAACAACAATTTCGTTACGTACAATTATTTTGACACGTTACGTTTAAGAATAAAGTATTAAGGTTTCCAGCGCTTCGGCGGCCTCTGCCGGCTTGCTCTTTGTTTTTACACCATCCGAACCACGCTCGTCGCTGCGATCCTCGCTAACCTATTTTGCGGTGTAAAAAAATTTCGATTGTGTCTGAAGACTTTTCACCGACCTGACGGTCACGGGAGGGGTTTCCGGGATTGGTGTCCTGGACAAAAGTTGCTCCTTGTGACGCCTTTCATCCTATGGTATCATAAAAAATGGGTGTTATATGGAGCACCTTATCGCGTATGTTTTGAAATCGAGTGCGCTGTCGCGCTATTCCGATTCATACACGATTAGTCCGCATTGCGTACTGACGCAGTATATTACGGAAACAGTCTATTTAGCGTCATCACTCCAAAATATACACGATTATTGCGTAATACTGATGTATAGTTTGGAAGACGTCAGTGAGAAATTTGTATACCAATCTATACGCGATTAGTTTCACACCCATGCGTACTAGCCTTGTATAGAACGGAAATAAGCAACGTGTCCGTTTTTCGATTGATGTTGTTCATTAACATTGTTCAATTGTATCATTTTCGTGCATATTCATGGCGACTGAATGCGATAAGTTAGTCAACAATGACAACAAAATGACCTTACCTTTAAGCTTTACCCATGCTTAGGACATAATTACTTATCTGACTGACGTGCACATGTCTGACTGAAGAAATAATTTGTTATTATTATTTTCTTAAGTAGGTAGTATCTATATGTGCAATCCTATCCTAATATTTACAAATTTAATCTATATTTTTAGTAAAATAAAAATATACCTAGTTACTAGTTTTTGTACATATTTCTATTAACATTTATACGTACCTACATTTTCTTATTGTACGTACAATCTTAATCTAATATTCTCAAATCAATATTTTTAGTAAAAGTATCTTAGATTTTTTTACAATTTTCTATCAGATTAAAAACACTACTATCAAAACAAACCAAAAAATTTTTAAGAAATTATGTAAGAAAAATAACCTAAATATACACTAGGATCAAACATTTTCAAATGTCAATAATTTGTAATTAATTAAATAAATATAACTATCTCTTTTAAACCCTCGCGTAACGGGTGGGTGCGATAGAGATGTATATTTTTTTTGGCCTTATTATTAAATTCTCTAGTTTTATAATTCGAGCGGGCTCTCGAGGTCGTGTGCCAACGAAACGAATTGCGGCAACGCTGTGTGCGACGCGCACCGCAACGCAACGTTCAACGTTGTAAAACAAAGAGAAAAAAATAGCCGATTTTGAAAAATAGGCTCTGCGTTTCTAGCACCGTCCCGCCTAAATGTGTGCCTACGATCATAGTCGATCGTTAAAGGAGACATCACACCTCTCCTTTGATTTGATAACGGTGGCTGAGTGGTTATGGTTATTATTAATATTTTTTTATATACCTACCTCAACAGAACTAGCCAGTCATTAGTTATAGCCTCACAAATACCATCGGCTAAAGTCTTGCGCTGGGTACCTTGGGACCGTAACACGGTTTCGGGAGTTGTAAGGCAACCCATGAAGAAAAAAGAAAAATTATGCCGTTGTCAAAGTCGCCCGTTTTGCGTTGTCGTTTAATCACAACGTTTCTATTCTTTATCTATTATATACCTATGCCCACCTCTAAAATGTACTGTCAGTCAAGTCAAAATCATTCATTGTGATTCATTCAATTATAAAGTACTCTTTGGAATTTTGGATCCTCTTTGTTTCATTGTGTCAAAGTCAACCACAGGCCTTTTACTTGCTGGGCACAGGCAACTGCAACGCAACTGTCTGTCAGTCAAGTCAAGTCTGTCAAGCGTCAAGCGAAGTTGGCGTAGCGTAGTTAGCATTTATTTTCTTTTCAATTTCATCAAATTTCATTTTCATCGAAGAATTGAAAAGTTTAAGAAGTAACAAATTTATTTTATACAGATACAAGCTATTTTGAATACCAAGAATGTTTTAAGCAATCGGGCTAATTTCCTTTTGTTATGATTTAAAGAAAATAATACAGCAATAACAAAATGTCTTCGGGTGCGTCCACTGCAAAAGAAGAATCTTTCAATGAATTCTACCATGAGGTAAGATATTATTATAAATATTCACAACATATTACAATATTTTGACATTTGAATGAATACCTACTCATGCAACTTGACTTGTTAGTACCACCTTAGATTTTATTATTATATATTATTGTATTTTAATTGGTTGGATTATAAAACAAATAACTTTCCAGAGATATGTGAGCACTGTTTTATCTACTTTTGTTTCGGTTAGTGAGTCTAACAGATGTGCAAAAGAAAGTGTGAGGGACACTAGCATGGAATAAATACAAAAGAATAGAGTTTGCTCTAACATTGATCCCCTTACCAAATCTACACCTAATGACTTATACTTATGATGCCAAAATATTCTAAATCCATAATGTAGGTACCTGCTGACCAAGAAATACAATTGGTGGTTTAACATGTTCATTGCCAGACACACAATATCATGTGGTTCGGCCCTTCACGCTATGGCCAAGTATACAATTTAGTGTTGTTAGTTGGTACATTTTTCTATATATGTCTTGGTGTGGAATTTCAGCCAAAATGTAATAGCTTGCGATATTAATGTTGGCCACTGGAGAGGGTATTGACTATTTGTAATTCTTAACTTTATGACTTACCACATTGTTCTAACTTAACATTTTTAGTAGGTACCTGCATTTCTTTTATCATTGTGTCATATGTTAAAATCCGCTTTCTAAACGTTTTCAGGTGAAGGAAATAGAGAAGAGAGACTCTGTTCTCACTCCAAAACAACAAATAGAAAGATTGCTACGTCCTGGCTCTAGTTATTTCAATTTGAACCCTTTTGAAGTTCTTCATGTGGATTGTGATGCTACAATTGATGAAATTAAGAAAAAATATAGGAGACTTTCTATTTTGGTCCATCCAGATAAGAACATGGTAGGTGTATTTTTATACATATTTAATTATATTATAGGTAATTTGTTGAATTTAAAACTAAATGAAGTGATAATTACATGGAATTTACACACTAATATTTTCTAGCAGTAAATAAACTTAAGACTAACCCTAATATAAACTTCATCTGTATATTTTTATTTGTAGCTTTTGTCTATGACGGTTATATTCCGTCAATATTTCCTTTTTATCCGCAGATGGAAAATTGATGCCATGGGAGATAGACATGCAGATCCTGTATTTGTAGGTAAGGAAGGAAAACTTCAAGCAAGTGTAGGATTGCAGAGACTAGTATGGACATAGTGGAAGTGACGGACATTATGACTATAATATGAACTCTTGTTTGTCACCTCCATTCATGGACTCCCATAGCCACTTTCCACCAAGTGGAGGGCGAGTCACATGTTGTGTTATCTGTAATAGTGAATGTATTTTATGGAATTCAAAGGCACTGACTTCAAATCAGAAGGAGATCCTCAATGTGTCTCAGATCTACATAGAGTGAGTGATTTTTAGTTTGGACCAAATTAGGATCAAGAAGTGGTTATAGGTCATTTGGAAAAGTATATTATTTTAAACAGAAAAAGGATTAACACAATTTCAAAAATAATGTATGGATGTGGATGAAGCTAGAAAAGTATGCATTAAGATAAGTGGCGGTCCATCGTCTCTGTCTACCCCTTTGGGAAACTGGGGTGAAAGGGATTTGTAGGTAAAAAGTCTGTTTTTCGGTACTTGTTTTATTTGGTAAACAATATTTACTTATCTTTATATTGTTCAATTTTTAAATATCTGCTTAAAAATCTGATTATTAGTTCTGCAAATGTAATATAGATTAAAAATATTTATTAATATGTAAAATTATTAATATAACTAGAGACCCGGCAGACGTTGTCCTGCCCAAACGTTGACTTGCCCGCACTACCCCTACCCCTACCCCTACCCTACCCCTACCCCTACCCTACCCCTACCCCTACCCTACCCCTACCCTACCCCTACCCCTACCCTACCCCTACCCCTACCCCTACTCCAACTCCTACGCCTACCCCTAACCTACCTATAAAAAAAAATAAAAAAAAATTTAGGGGTGGACCACCCTTAACATTTAGGGGGATGAAAAATAGATAGTAACCGATTCTCAACCCTAACGGATATGCATACAAAATTTCATAAGGATCGGTCAAGCCGTTTCGGAGGAGTATGGGAACGAACATTGTGACAGGAGAATTTTATATATTAGATGTCTTTTAAGAATTTTAAATGACCAATTTAAAAAAACATGGGAAGATGTATTACTAAATGAGACAAGTCTACAAATACTGACCATAATTTGTAGATGTATGTAAATCTGTAATTTTATTAACTAGACTAATTTGTTAATTTCGTTTCTTATTTACAGGATGACTTAGAAAGGGCCCAGCAGGCATTTGAAATTATAAACAAAGCATGGAAAACACTAGAGAATGAGGACACTAGGAAGAAATGTTTAGATGTTTATGAGGAGGCAAAAGAAAGGACGGACCATATGGTTAGTGTGATGTTAATAATTTTGTTTATTCTTAATTAAGATTATATTCTTTTTTTTTGTGGCGGAATCATCAGGGTTTGAGTATTCAAGTATTATAGACGTTATAGTATCACTATACCGATTAATCGTTAGCCAAGATGTTCCCGCCGACTGTGATATAGCGCGGACGGGATTAAACCAGATTCCCGTCATGTCACGACGGAACGCGTGCGTCGGTCGCCATGACGTGACGTAGAATCCTTTGTTAGGATTAATAACACTTTTTATTGTTTTTGTTTAAAGTGTCATAGAGTAATAGTTTTGATAACAAACCACAAGTTAATTAGGTAAATTTTTCTCTCAAATGACGAAAAATAATCAAACAAATCAAGACTAAACTAAATGTTTCTTTTTAAATTAGACTAATTTATGTATTTCGTAAAAGACGCCATCTGCTGGGGATTAGTTGAACTAACGGTCCGAACTTCTAGTCACTACATAGATTATTATAAATTAAAGTCTGTCTGTGACTTTTCATGCAAAAACTACTGAACGGATATTGTTCCTGTTTTCGCAATTAGATAGATTGATTCACTCGGGAAGGTTTACGAGTATTAAACGTGGATCTATCATGTGTAGGAGCTGACCATTAACAGTATAAGTTGGGGAAAAAATTGGCCCCAGTGAGTGGTGGTACGGTATGCTGTCTAATCCGTCAGAGATATAATAAAATGATGTAAGAAAGAATTGTATATTTGTAGAATTGGTAAATGGCCATCATAATCATCAGTTACTTTTCACCAATTTTTAAGTTAAATCATGTTCTAGGGAAACCTTAAACTTGAAAGTTCTAATATGTTTCAGATTGAGGAGAAAAGAAAAAAGCTCCGTAAGGATGGCAGGCAAGCTGAAGGAATTCCTGAAGATGATCCAGCCAAGTACAAACATGCCATATATGTCATGACTATGAAGGTATATTCAGAATCCTAAATAATATTGGTTTTCTTTCATGTCAAAACAGAGCAACGAATTGATGTGGTTTTTTTTTCATATACATAGATGCAGGGCCTGAAAGTGACATAGGCTACTTTTTAACCCAGGACATTAATTTTTTTTAGGTGGTTCGTGGTCCAGAAAACTTTGGGAACCACTGCGCTAGACTATGAGTCCTGAGATGTTTCACAGTTGCCCCATAGATATAAGAGTAGACTAGAATAACAATTGCGTGACTGTCAATAAGTTTGAAGTAATATTTTTCTAACGCAGAACTCGTCACTTGCCATAGGAATATCAGTCTCAGAGGGGTTAGAAACTAAACATCGTGAGTGCGTACGTACTCTCACAACACAATATGGCGTTCCCTAACTGATCGTGTTGTTGCACTTTTTGTGAGGAACCTATTCCCCATCCCATCCTGAACATGCATTAAGAAGCTTCAATAGGAACTTTCTGACTTTTGCTAATTTCTTTTTAAAATATACATACATATTTCAGCTTTTCGCGGACATGGAACGCAAACGTCGCCACCTTGAAGTGAGAGACATGGAGGAGAGGAAGAGAAAACGGGAAGCGGAGATAGAGACTGAGGAGCAGATGTCTATTGAGAAGGAGTGGGCCAAGAACTTTGAGGTATGTCTGCTCGACTACAATTTCTTTGGGTTTATGATTCTTAAATAGGTACAACTTACTACCATCAATCCATACTAACATTATAACTCTTGTCTGTCTGTTACGCTTTGACGATTTAGCAGATTTTGTGATAAGCAGTAAGCTTGAACTTTATGGAAGGACATAGGCTACTTTTTTCAAATCCACCCTCCTAAGGAGGTATTAATAAGGGATGAAAGTTAGTATGGGCCCCACGAGTGAAGGTGTTTTTATTTGTTTGTGTAAATGCAAATTCGCTCAAGTGCATTTCCTTCTGTTTTTGTAGGGTATCGCGTACATCCGATGAAAAGAAAACGGAACCCTTTAAATAGGATCACTCTTGTGTCTATTATTTTCTCCGAATGTACCGGACGAAAAGGTTGAAATTTGGTACTTATGTAGAGTTTGATGATCCAGTCACGGACGTATTGACTAAATAATCGAATTTTGATTTTATAAGAACAGTTTTATAATTTAAAAAATAATTACCAGTGCATCATGTGACATATCAAATTAAGGGCTCGTTATAAGAAATACAAATATGTAATTTTTATAATTTTAAAATGCATAGTTTAAATTATATTAAAGAAAATCCGAAACAAAAATTTATTTAAAGTAGGAAATATAAGGCCTGTCGTAGAGTTCTCACGGAAAGAAATGGTACTAAACCCTCTCCACGCGAGCTCGACTTGCTCTTGGCCAATTTTCGAATATACAAATCCTTCAATATATTTGTTGTATTTTAATACCTTATGTTTAATCATGTTTCAGGAATCTCGACAAACTCGCGTCGACAGTTGGAAGACTTTCCAATCCGGTGGCAGTAAAGAGAAAAAGAAGAAGAAAATAATGGGGTTTAAGCCACCTAAACCAAAACCGGAGAGCAGATAAAAATACTTTTATTAGATAGTTTAGCGTTAAGAATTTTGTCTGGGGAACTATGCAGAAGCAGAAAATACCAAATTTAATTTTACATTATCGAATTATTGAGTAATACACATAAGCAATATTAAATTATAAAAGATATTTTTATAAGGTTTCGATTATAGAGAGTATATATTTTTACAAAGTTTTAGCAAACAAGTAGGATCACATTGTTATTTCCTTTGGTTACGGGAGTCAATCAAGCTTGGAGCCATAAATATTATTTTTAGTTATTTTATGCGTCGTCTGCATAATTCAATGTATGGTGTGTATTTGTCAGACAAGACTACAATACTACTAAAATAAAATTATAATCAAATAAAAATAATGAGGCTGGTAACTATGTGGTTCAAGTTTCCTTGGGGTTTAATGTATAGATATGCATAATACCAGTCTACCAAATACATAATATTTAATTAAAGTTTTTCCACCCCAAACGGCACAAATAAGAAGCCGTAATATACAAAAAATCGGGAATACTGCTCTTAGTAAAGAAATTACTCCCAATGAAGACATAAAAAAAACCGAAATAAAAACAAAACAGTACCTACGTATTAGGGGGCATCCATTAATTACGTGAGCCATTTTTCTTCTAATTTAGACTCCTCCCTCTCCCTTGGTGAGATTGAGTGATATTTAGTGGGACCCTCCTTCCCTCTTACGTGAGATTTCCGCTAAAGTCTATAACATATTTTTTCTTTTAAAACTCTGTTTCTTTTTTACTTTGCTATTACTCTTAAAATATGAGATGTTTGAGCGGGCAAAATGGGACATTTCAAGAGAAGAAAAAAAACAATGTACCTGTATTCCTTTAAAGTTGACGTGAGATTTTTTATATAATTATACCAAATAATTTTAATAAATAAAAAAAAAATCATACTTATATAAAAAAAATCACAAAGATCCTCAAAAATAACGGAATCTTTACACTGAGATGAAAATGGCGGAAAAGAACACGGAGCATGTACTTCAAATACTTTTTTGTTTGGTTCCATTTATTCCTTTCCGGCAGACCACCATACAATATTCTTCTATTCTATAAGTCTTATGTTATTCATACTTTGAGTATTTAAGACTGGAGACGGGAAGAGCTAAATCACCGAACAATTTTTTCTGCCAATTTTGGCGGGAGGGGAGGTAAACGTCTAGTACTAGCCCCTGTACCACTGTATTTTTCTGTCGTTTTATTGTCGCAACGGATTTTACGTTATATGATGATTATGTTAAAATACAAACATAATAATTATAATTAATGATTGGAATCACTATGTTTCAGCAAGTTTGACGTCCTAGATCGCCTTTCCCATTTAAAACATCACAATTAACTATTTTCCTAGAGCTCTGTCTTGCGACACTAAACGATACCAACAAAATCTAAGGTTACTTATTACTGCGCACCTGGTCAGTTTAACTGGTCAAAGGGGGAAAAATTGGCGAAAGGGGAAGCCCGTCTATGGCCCCTCCATAGGCTTAGTACTCTATGTATTCATACAATTTAATATTATAATTATAAAATAATGGTGCCACAAAATTGGGATCCAACCCCCAAATGTATAAGAAACTACGCGTTTTAGTGCTTCTTAAATAGTATTTGGTTCCACAAATCCGGATGGCACCTAAATATCACATTGTATTTTTGACATTGCTTAATTTTATATCTATGATGTCTTTGGCGCCCCCTAAAATTTTCGTTTCTAGATTTTTTTAGTTTACGCCTAAATTAATGATAATTAATTTAAACTATGTTGTTACTGTTATTTGCAATTTAGATTTGTGGATTTTCATATTTCATAGTCATTCATATTTCTAATTGTATGGACAGATGCATAGTCAAACTGTATTATTGTCTTTATAGCATCACTTAGAAAATGCACAAATCCTTTTTGTATATAAGTTACTTGCTCAATAATTGTTTGTGTGAATTAAAGAGAAATTGCAATGTTCCATAAAAAATTTTGGTATTTTCTACATTTTAAATGAAAATGTGTACAAATTTGGTTCTTGATGTCTACAAAATTGTAGAATTACAATACATTAATCTGTATAGAATTACCTACATTATTTGTATTTTGATAGTAGTAAATAAATAATAGGATAATTAAACATTACATTTGTACTTGTCTAACCTTTAAAACAAAAATATATATTTAGGCCATTATTCATAAACGTATTTTAGCAACGTTTTTGTTAAAATGTGTTTTGTTTCTTTCTATTATTAGTAAAGACAGGTTTGTTAGAGAGTGACAAAACATATTTTTAACTAAAACGCTTCTAAAATGTGTTTATGAATATGGCCATTAGATTTTTAGTTACTTTAACTTCATTAAGTTGTTTGTATTACATGAGCTTTTAACATGGTGCTTATTTAAAAGTTTTGTACTACGCTCCGAATGAGTAGTAACTTATTTGGCGGTACTTTAAAGGATCAGCTTAGATGTGGTGGAGAACAAACAGCCTGGCGGATTTTAAATTTTTAAAGTATTTCAATAAAGTTCAGAATCGGGAACTCTAGCACCTCTGGATTGAAAATACTCCTTATTCAAACACGATCAATTGTTAACGTAAAATACGTCGCGCTGTTCTCCTTCAGGTCTGCTTTCTGCACTGATCCGCCTTCGATTGCATAGGCTGGTTTTCCACCCTGTGCGAGAAAAATCCAGCAATAGGATTGATCTACTGATCTACGGATTGCGAAGATAGGAAAATTAAGAAACCATATAATATAGTACTATTTGACTTCCTTTAAATTTTTTCATAATTTTCTTATGCTTTTCTATTTTTGATGAACAACACAATCAATATACTCTGTGATTATAATATTCTTACACATTATTACGAAGAAACAAAGAAGAAATGGTTTATTTAAATGGTGTTAATCTATCTATCATCACGCCTTTCATCCCAAGAGGGGTAGGCAGAGACAATCGAATGCCATTTGTTACGATCCTGACATATCTCTTTTGCTTCTTTTATATTCATCATACCTATCATACATGCTCGGCGATAGTGTGTACTTTTAATATTTCCATCGATCAACATATTTTTTATATGTTCAATAAAAGTACATCTAGGTTTTCCTTTCACTTCAGCCATATAAACCTTTTTAGTCAATCTTTCATCCTTCATTCATTCAACGTGTCCAAACCAGCGTAAACTACTTTTCTTCATTTTAGTCACAACATCATCTTTTACACCGCATTCTTCTCTAATGACATCGTTCCGGATGCGGTCAATTCGTTTATATCACACATTCTACGTAAAGACCGCATTTCCACTGCATTTATTTTACTTTCATGCTACTTATTCCATAGGTACCCAAGTCTCGCTTCCATAAGTAAGTGATGGAACTAAAACTGCATTATAATATGTAAGTATGTTCTTGTAAGTTGTTTATTTCTGCATATATACCATTAAATATCTCAAAAGTTAAAATTTATTACAGAGTACAACAATTTCGATTATTAGTGTATTTTTAGGGTTCCGAACATTTCCGATGAAAAAACGGAAACCCTTAAGGGTCCTATATTGGGAATTTTTCTGGGATAAACTATTCCAAATTTCTCTGTAAATAATCCACCTGTGTCACTGTAATTTAGCATATAGTTACTTATTGAATATATCTAAGTGAAATAGCTCTTATTTTTTCAATGGGTTTTATTGAATAGGAAATATGGGTAGTTTAACTTTGCCCCTGCTGTTTCTTTCATAATCTATCACAAAACTCTAAATTTTTTTTAAAGCGCTCTTATACCATTACCCTTCAATTATATATGTCGAATTTTTTGGTAGCTTATTGAAAATTTAAAATAATAATTATTTTATTATTTTTGCCAAATTTAAAAATCATTTTTTTATTTTGAATTTTCTATAAGCTACAAAAAAAAGCGATATATATAATTGAAGAATAATGGTATAAAAGCGCTTTAAAAAAAATTTAGAGTTTTGTGATAGATTATGAAAGAGACAGAAGGGGCAGAATAATCCTTTATTCTACCACCCATATTTCCTATTAAATAAAACCAATTGAAAAAATAACGACTATTTCACTTAGATATATTGAATAAGTAACTATATGCTAAATTACAGTGACACAGGTGGATTATTTACAGAGAAATTGGGAATAGTAATATCTCCATACAAATTCCCAGTATAGGACCCTTAAAGGATCACCCATGTGTGTCTGTCTGTCTGTCACAGCTTATTTTCTCCAAAATCTACTGGACGTAAAATGTTGATACTTGGTACATACTACTCTGTGTAAAAGTATCGGGAATATGTCAATAAAAAGACCCGCGTAAAAGAGGTTGTTTAAATTTTTTTACTGCATGTTGGTAGCACTACTGATTTACAGCGCAAAATTTGAACGGGATCTATCATTCAATTTGTTTAAAACTGCACTTTTTGTTGGTCATAGTTTTGTCTTCGGTGATTTTTACAATGGAAAATATTGTTGAACAAAGAGTGTGCCTTAAATTTTGTGTTTCGAATGATACTTATTTCATGTGGTGAATCGCTAAAAATGTTGCAAAAAACCTACGGCGAATCGTGCATGTCAAAAACAAGGGCATATGAATGGTATAAGGCTTTTAAAGAAGCCCAAAAAACCGCGGCAAAGTCGCTCCAAAATCAAGGTGATGCTGACAGTTTTTTTTTGACTACCGTGGTGTGGTTCACTCCGAATTCCTTCCAGAGGGACAGTGAATAAAGAATATTATTTAGGCGCGTTTGCGTGAGAGTATCCGCCGAAAACGTCCAGATTTGTGGCAATGATAATGCACCATCACACACAGCCATTATTGTGAAAGAGTTTTTAGCGAAAAATTCAACAAAAGTTCTCGACCAAGCACCGTATTCACCTGATATGGCTCCACCTGACTTTCCAAGTTAAGACGATACATTCAAATAAAATCATAGTTCGAGGGGCGTGGCCTAGCTGCATACGATACTCTAGCGCTACGTGATCGATTGGTCTCTCCGCTGAATCTCTCTCTGTCGCATTGAATAGAAACAAAAGAGAAGAGGCGCACGGAAGGTGCTTGGAACAAACGTCCTAAGTGACAAATCAAAAATAATTTATTTAAATTAAAGGAGTAGCTTTATTGGAAATCTAAATTAACATCTTACTTTAGTAATAGATGATACAAATTTGTACTTAATTTAATAAACAATACTTCATGTACTACTGAGAAATTTGGAAAGGAGACTATTTTCAGAGGCTACTTTGCAATTTTTTTCTATCGAGCAAAGTTTCTTAAAACATGTTTTATGATTAACAGATTATTATGAAATATGATTAATTATAACATGTAATTTTTTCTATATTTCTAAGAGCTTTAGGTTTCACTCAAAACGATTTGAAAAATATGATTTAATATGAAGGTAGCCTCTTAAAATTACCACTTCGAGGAAAACGTTTTGAGTCGATAGAAGCCATAAAAGAAAATTCGCTGAATGAGCTAAAGGCCATACCGCAAAAAGCCTACGATAAAATGTACGAGGACTGGGTGAAGCGGTGGAGATGTTGTATTGCAAGCAATGGGCCCTACTTTGAAGGTGATAAATTAAATTTAGATGAATAATTTGTATTTTTTGTTTTATTGAAAAAATCCCAATTTTCATGACCCAATCACGGACGCATAGCGTAAATAATCCGATCGATTTACGGTCACCGTCCCCACGAAACTACTGAGTCTAAAATTTTGTAGTACCTACATATAATGATAATAAAAAAAATTGTTTACGGGAAAACCTAAAAGAAAATTTTGCCTTAAAATTCTGACCGAAAAAAAGGTACAGAACCCTCAGGCGCGAGTCTACCGCAACGTATCCAAATTAATCTGGTAACATGGCCAGTGAAATTTAAATGTACCTACATCTACCTGCACTTTACTTCCATCTCCACCTGCCGCAACATCTCTCTTCTGAAAGTGACGGGTTCGCGGGACATTTTCCGTAACAACCTAAGAAGACTCGGCGTGGTTGCTGCCGGACATAAGGACGGGCACTGTAAGCGAAGAGAGAATTCATCTCAATCCACTAAAAGCACGTCAGAAACTCCTTAAAGAATATATTTTGCGCTCGGGAAAGAAAAAAAAAGCAAAAGTTTGGTAGGCGCTTTATTTAATCTTAAACACCAAAACATAATAGGTACCTATTTAGCTAATTTCTTTTACTGTTTTCTGCAATAAAACGTAGCCTATGTTAGTTTCAACTTAGTGTATTTGTATATAAAAATCACATCCATTCGTTGGTCCGTTTTAACATGAAAATAAATAAAGACAAAACTTTCGTAAGTATATAAGGTAAATATCAACCTTGATGCCTAATCAGGCATTCATCATCTGCATTGGCGACAAATGGAGCAATGCATCGATGTTACCAATGATTTTTAGCTAGTGTGGGTGGTTATTCACTGTGAGCACAGAAGAATTCTTGTATGGGCCCAGAAGGATTCTATCTGCTAACTAGGTTAAGACCTACATAAATATCTACCTACATTTTTATAACTTTATACTTAGAATGATTTACTCAATTCTAAGTAAAGTATGTCAAACTATCGACAGTTCTCTTACGAAAATATCGCTAGACGCAAAACTTTCAAGGTGGCCGAATTATTGCCTACAAACCTCTAGATTGAACAAACTTTTATCATTAATGTTTACTGTCTTCTATTTGAATGTAAGTACCTACCTAGAAAAAATAATTTTGTGCTGATTTTTTTAAAGTTTCCATTAGGTATAATCTACTGTGTAGGTACAGACAGGCGTGTGAAGCCGTGGGCAAGTGAACTAATGGAAAAAAAGAAGTTTCTTTAATACCTATTTGCTGTTGTAAATAATAGTTGAACTACTGGGAATAAAAAGTCTCAAGTTAAATGATCATAAAGTTATTTTTGTAGATTATACCTACATAGTCATAAGTTCTGTCACACAACAAAAATTTTGGAATTTACAATGCTGGTCACAAAAAAGTTTATTGAATTCGAATTTAGAATTTTTCATGAATATAAAAATGTGTACTTTTTAGAATTTTACTCATTTTTAAATATGGAGTGGACACTGAAAGAAGACCGTGTTGCGGTTATTGCGTTGCAGCGTTTCGGTTACGCGCCAATCAAATTTTTGACCTTATTGAAAAATTTTAATATAACCAATAGATTCGTTTATCGTACCATCAAACGATACAATGAAGACTCTAGTGTAGATGACCAGGGTCAAGAAGTGGTCGCCCTCGCTCTGTTAGGACTCCAGCAGTAATAAAAGCTGTGAGGGCGTGAATTCAAAGAAAACCCACGTCCCATACGTAAGCAAAAACTTTTGGCCCTTCAGATGGGTTTAAGCAGAACCACGGTAAAAGGGTGTTAAATGAAGACTTGGGGCTTCGGGCATATCGAAGAAAAACAGGACATCGTTTGAAAGCTCGTTTAATGGACCGAGATGTCGCGCTTTGTTAAGCGGTACGCGGGAAACAAGCATCAGGAAATTCTTTTTTCGGATGAAAAAAATTTTTATGTGGAAGATAGGTACAACAAACAAAATGATAAGGTGTACGCACACAGCAGTGAAGAAGCGAGCAACCGTGATCCGCGTGTCCAACGAGGCCATTTTCCATCCTCACTCATGGTTTGGTTGGGAGTCTCTTATTGGGGCTTAACTGAAGTACATTTTTGTGAGAAAGGCGTAAAAACAAATGCAGTTGTGTATCAAAATACAGTCCTCACGAACCTTGTGGGACCTGTTTCTCATACCATGTTCAATAACAGGCGCTGGGTATTCCAACAAGATTCTGCGCCAGCTCATAGAGCGTAAAGCACTCAAGACTGGCTGGCGGCGCGTGAAATTGATTTCATCCGGCACGAAGACTGGCCCTCCTCCAGTCCAGATTTGAGTTCGTTAGATTACAAGATATGGCAACATTTGGAGGAAAAGGCCTGCTCAACGCGTCATCCTGATTTGGAGTCACTCAAGGCATCCTTGATTAAGGCAGCCGCCGAAATTGACATGGACCTCGTTCGTGCTGCGATATACGACTGGCCGCGCAGGTTGAAGGCCTGTATTCAAAATCGCGGGGGTCATATTGAATAAACTTTATTAGAATAAGAATCTGTGTTTCCGGGCTATCTCTGGCCGGTCCTTGTTGGACATGAACGTTTTGGCCTGTTCAAGGCCATTCGACCGAAACGAAAGTGTCGCTGTCAAAATGTATGCTAACTCGGCTGACTAAGTAGATATGTACTACCTATATAAAAATGAATGGGTAGGTAATTGTATTGTACCGATTACTTGCTCAATACAGAAACAATGGGAACAAGTTAAAGTAGAGACTCATGAAATATTTCATATCAGTAATATTAGATAAAGGTTCATAGGTAGTAGTATATGAACCGGTAGCTAATTTGAGCGCTACGAGTGAGGCGAGGCGACGCACGGAGGGGCAACGCCTGACGCGCGTCACCTCGGTACAGTTGTGCTCAAAATTCTTATAATTTTTTTTTATTTCAGAATTATATTTTAAAAACAAAAAAAGTAAGAAAATGTTTATAAAAGAGAAAGTTTATTGAAATTATAAAGTATCAAAATTAAAAAGCAAATATAATTAAGACATGGGTTCCTCTTTAATTCTTTCTATGAAAAAATCGTGGGATGAACGAAAGACAGACGATGTTGCTTTGTTGGTGCTCGCGATGGGCACTTCGAAATATTCATCATCATCGCTGCTACCATTGTAATCATTCGAATCACTATCATCATCTTCGTCGTCATCGTCATCTTCATCATCAACGCGAATGATAAATGTTTCAGTCAACGCGTCCACCACATGATCATTTGCACGATATTCTTCTTCTATATCTTTTACCTTATTACATATAATTTGCCATTCCCTCTCACTCATCAAATTCGTCTTCTCTTTTACGAGTTCTGTCACGAGGTTGATGTTCCAACCAACGTTTTTAGTGGCCACATGTTCTTTGATATCCGACCATGCCATTTCCATAGGACTAAGATCCGGATGGTTAGGAGGCAAACGGAGGACGGTATGACCATTCTCTGCTAAAATCTTGTCAATATTATATTTTTTAACTTGATCTTTATGACGTTTAATCAAATCATATAACTCCGGTTTCAACATCCTTTCATCGTAATGTACGCTCTTTTCGGTCAACCAGGCGTGCATAACTGCTTTTCTTGCATTAGATGTTGGTGCAGAATCATATTGCTTGTTATGATATGATGCGTTATCAATAATGACCACTGTATTAGGTGCTAAGTTCGGTATCAAATGAGTTCTTAGCCATCGTTCATAAGCCTCATGGTTCAAGTTTTCACCAATTTTTGTGTCAGATTTGATCGCAAGTAGAGCATTCTGTACAAAACCTGTTTCACCACCGGCGTGCAGGATAACTAAACGCTGACCTTTTAATATAGGCTTTTTACCTGGTTTGTTGGAGTCGTCTGACCAAAAATACACTTGAGAGCTATCAATATACAACTCGTCGGTGAAAATAATAGGTCTTCCTTCTTCTCTGTATTTTTTTAAATTTTCAAGATATTTGATTCTTTGTAACCTGATATGAGTATTTTCTATTAGAACTTTTTTATTATTATCAGTTGATTTCCATTTAAAACCTAAATCTTTAATAACTCGTCGAAGACTACATTCAGATCCCTGAAAACGTACATAATTCTGTATTTTTTTTCGCAGTTTATCTATAGTAGGCAACTCGTTCTCAGTAATATGAAAGTTATGGATTAACCTTTTTATAACGCCCCTATCAAAGATATCCACGTCTGTGATGGGCTTTTGTTTATTCCTCTTTTTACCAGGAGTACGAAAATCTGACTCTTTTGCTTCTTGTACAATTCGTCTTACAGTACACACGGAAGTTTTCGTCGCCGCTGCAGTTCGTTTCATGCATTGTTTAATATTATCTATTTTTCCTTTGTCAGCCTCACTTTTCATAAAACAGTATGTGTTATAAACAATTTTTCTTTCTTTTCTATTTAAAACCATTTTTCAATATTCGTGATTAATAAAAATTCTTTGCGCGACTGTACTATAACGAACTAAACGTGGATTCAAAGCGACAAGCAAAACTCGACTGACGAATCAATGGCACAGTATCCTTGGTCAGTGACGTAGTAAATCCCCCGTCGTCCCTCACCTCATACCGCTGAATAGATCTACTGCGCATGTTGCCACCAGCGCTCATATTACCGGCCGGTAACACCCGACAAAATTAAATAGGTAGGTAAGTTGTTAAAGTTGTCATTCATTATCATTGAGGTATAATGTTCATAATCTTAGTTAGAAGTAGAGTTAGAAAATGTAAATCGACGCGGCAACTACACTGCACTGATTTACTATAGGTACTTACTTTTATATTCTATTTATACACTCATGGACAAATTTAGAGGAACGCAAAAAAAAAGTTTGATTTCTCCTGTTGTAATTATCGTGCGTACTAGCCACAAACATTGGTAAATGAATTAAAAAAAATAAAGTCGTGGAATGTTTTTTTTTCGAATTTCATTTGTTTTTATGTAATTATTGCGTCATACTGGGTTCATTCATACTGTGAAAAAAAATTCTAAACTTTTGAATTTGAGCTAAAATCTAGGTTTTGTTTAAATTTTTGCCTTGTCTGTCTTGTATCGTGTTAAGTGTGAATTGTTGTTGCAAATAAACTCAAAATGCCAGAACTAAACGCCACTGAAGTTGCTAAAGCTGTAACTTTAATAGAAATGGGGTACACCTACAAACATGTAGCCCAAACATTACGAGTATCAAAATCTGTGATACACCGAGTTGTCAAGAGGTATCGACAGACCGGACGGTATACGAGACTCGCAGGACAGGGACGGAAACGGAAGACTGTGGCCAGAAATGACCGGTTCATTGTAACCAGTGTACTTAGAAACCGGACCTTAACTTTTTCTGAGGTAAGAACGAGGCTCCAAGAAGTTCGAGGAGTTGTAGTAAGCACTAAAACTGTGAGAAGAAGACTGAAAGCTGCCGGAATAAATTCACACTTACCTGCCCGAGGTCCCCTTCTTGCCACATGCCATCGAGTAGCTCGAGTTAATTTTACTCGCAATCATGAAAATTGGAATGACGAAGCATGGAGTCAAGTTTTATTCACAGATGAGTCTAGATTCTGTCTGAAGCCAGATGATGGAAGGATTAAAGTGTGGAGACGCCCGGAAGAGAGATACGCTCAGTGCAACATCATTGGAAAAGAGGCATATATATGGTGGTGGGTCAGTTATGGTATGGGGAGGTATTTGTATGGGGGCACGTACGGAAGTCTATGTTGTTGAGAATGGGTCACTAACAGCGGCACGGTATATAACTGAGATTTTGGAAGAAATTGTAGTACCATTTGCCCCTTTAATAGGAGATGGATTTGTTTTTATGCATGATAATGCACGTCCTCATACTGCGGCCATAGTAATCGAATACCTTCGAGACGTTGAAATCAATGCTATGGGGTGGCCAGCGCGCTCGCCAGACTTAAATCCTATAGAGCATGTATGGGATAAGCTGGAGAGACAAATTAAGAAAAGAAATCCTGCCCCAGAAAATTTGAGAGATCTTAAAAATGCATTACAAGAAAAGATTTTATTCATAATTTGATTAAGGGTATGCCAAGGAGACTGAAAGCAGTTCGAAGAGCTAGAGAGGGCAACACTATGTACTGAGTATAGTCAAAGTTATAGCCTTTCATATAAAACTACAAAAATGTACAAAAGTACAAAAAGTTTATTTCCTGTAAAATTCATATTTTTTCTTAATTTGGTTAATTTTTGTCATTTAATAAATTCTTTTGTCAAAATTTTATTTTTAAATTAACGAATTATAAGCAAAATCCTAATTAATAAACTTATTTGTCACAAATATCTAAGATTTTTTGTTTTATACTTGCGTTCCTCTAAATTTGTCCATGAGTGTAGTTGAATGTGTATTGTCATTAAAAAAAATATTAAAAATTACCTAACTAATTATAAATAATAATTTGAAAACAGACAATATATTTTAATCCATGACACAACTTGTGTACTTATTAAGTAATTTTAATTTACCTATCAAACTTTTCTTGACGTGACAACAAAAAAACGCAGGCAAATCACCGAACGTGAAACTCCACAGTGAAACTCCGACCATTTCTTTATATAATAACATTAATAAAATCACCACATATCTGGAAGTACCACTCAAAGACATTAGCAAATCAAAAAAGTTGCCACCTAAAGCGAAGTCCATTTTCAGAAGTTTTGCCATAAAAATCAAGAAACTTTCACATAATTACGTAATAAAAGTTGGGAATCCTTTATCTGCAAATCTATTGGCAATGGAAAAAGAAAGAATATAGTAGGTAGGTACTAATTCATATTCAAGACTAGGTGATAATGAAAAAAATATGAATCATTTACATATTTTATAATATTTGGGTAAATTATAGGGGTAGAAAAGAAGAAAAAAGATCCTTCAGTCCAAACTTTCGAGTCCTCCATACTTAACCGGTTTTTATGAATAATTATTATTTTTTATTTTATTCAGTTAGGTAGGTACCATCCAATTTTCCATTCAAAAAAAGCTATGAACGAATACCTTGCTTTGGAGATATAAGACGGCGTCCACGTTTCTATTCAAAATTTGTTATAGATATCTAGCTCTAATGCTTGTCTTTTTAAATATAATATTTAGGCAGGTTCAGGTATTCTATCCAATTGGTATTGGAATCAAAATTAGGAACTAACAACAAAAAAATTCTACTTCGAAAATTCCTATCGTTGGATTACTCGATATGACGTCAATAAAGTCTACATAGCCCTTATGGAGATGAAGATAGGTACCTATATGTAACACTTTTACGATAATGATGAAAGGAACTATAAAAAGTTTTGCCCTATTTCCTATCCGTAAAAAATTACATTCACTCCAATATTCCACAAGTTTAGCTATAAATTTTGGTAGATATGTACCTATTCCTATAGCCCAATATTTTATATTAGTGGGTTTCTTGTGTAGTTGACTTTACAAAGTATTAAATTGGATTTTTGAGTTTGGTGTCTATTCGATCCTTAAAATAAAATGACGAATTTAACCTCTTTTGCAGTGCAGCATGGCCTGAAAGAGAACCATCATATAATAGCCTGGTCATCATATGATGGAAATTTTTAAGCAGATTTGTGTCACCTTTTTGTCAAATGTTTTATCGTTTTCCGTCCCTTTGGATTTTAGGGGTGAGATGGTTTTTATAAATTATCTCGCCGATTATCGATTAGTCGATAAAAGCTCTCATGAGCAAAGTTGCCTACTTACTAAATCCAGTCAAGTGCGTGTCGGGTCATGCATAGAGAATAGGGTTCCGTAGCAGAGACAACGATTAGGTGCCCGTTATAATTTTCGTTGAGAGTTTTTACTAAGTTTTCCTGATTTTAACAAGCTTTTATTAGCTTTACCTGTAACTAACTATGTATGGCGCCCATAGAGATGCTTTTTCACGCTTCGCAACATGGGGATGTTGTAACTTGTAGGAAGCAGGAAAGATCGACGCTGGAAGTTCATTCCACTTTTTGACAGTGCGACACAGGAACGAGTCACTGAACTTTTTAGTTCGTATGCAGAACGTGTCCACTGTGTGAGGATGAAATTTATGTCTTGTGCGAACCGTGCGGGTGCGAAAAGGGGATGGAGGGACGAGGTTGGGTCATTGATAATGCGAATCGCTCTTTTTTCAAACCGTTGAGGGCATCGAGGAGATACTGAGCGGAACCATCCTAGAGGTGAGAGCAATATTCAACGTAGGTACGAACGAACTTGGGTTTTGTAGAGCTGCAGTCTGAGCTTTGTTCAGTATTCCTAGTTTTTTTAGAAGCTGTTTTGTTGATGCCCTCAATGTATTATCTGTTATTAAGGTCAGAGCGGATGTGTGTAATTCGGATGACAATAAAATAATTTAGTACCGTCGATCTGATCTGATGATGGAGGCAGCAGGTGGATAGTGGAACTCTGTAACAAAACGACGTAATCCCATCGAGTTTGGGCTCTTTTGGATGAAACCTCATCATAACTATTTCAAAAGACCTTTTTAATGGCAATACACTCAATAGGGAACGGTACTTCCTTTTTTTTATTTTCTTGGGTTTCCTTTTTTTTTTCTTCACGGGTTGCCTTACATCTCCCGAAACTGTGTTACGATTCCAGGCTACCGAGCGGAAGACCAAGTCTCTCGTTTAGCCGATGGTATTTGTGAGGCTATAACTAACGAGTGGCCAGTTCTGGCGAGGTATATTTAAATGGGAAAGCCTTTAAGTGTGGTTTGTCGGATTATGTAGGTACTTACATACATAAGATTTTAATTAAATATTTAAATATGCCACTTTATACAGCTGAAAGTAAAGAAACACTTGAAGAACTGCTCTACAACCCTTAGCTTTATAGGCCTTTTAGGCGCATTATTATATCCTCTGAAATAATTATTTTTCGGAAAATGTCAGAGGGATAAAATTGCGGAGAATTTTGTTCTCTGCAACTTTGCTAATAGTTTTTATCGAAAAATCGATAACAAGGTTCCAGAACACCGTGGATTCCCTCAGCAAATGTGATGAGGTGGTGCGGGGCATCACGAACAATCATAGAGCCAAACGGAATCGTTACATTTCACAGCTCCCTGACTAATAGGTACTAAGATTTTTTTTAGATAGATAGATTTCGTTTCCGCATAGACTCCACATTTTAGCCATTTGTGGCAATTAATTATGTGCCCATTACTTATTATTAAACTTTATGGGACTATTGATAATTTTTTATTATTCTTTTTCTACTGTACAGATATCAAGGATACTTATTTTCTTACCTTATTTGGTGGTTTAGGAATACCTATTTAGGATTTGTAAGCCACTATTACCACACTGGCTTTGTCTTGATACAATCATTGAGGTACTATTTAGTTTTAGTGATAGGACAAGATCATTATGATAAGTGGATCTCGTGGATTCGGGGATTTTGTTTTTGTAATACACAGTGAAAGTTAGATGTAATAAGTACCTGTGTGTTTAGTTTATATAGGTATGTACCTACAGGCTACTTTACTTTGATTTCAGAGCTTCGTTTTTTTCCTAATACTTATTTGCATAAATACTTAGGGTAGGTTATGATAAATAAAACATCCTGATGAAATTTTGAAAACAATATCAAATTTAATACATAAATATAATTTATGTACTTCTACATACAATGTTTTCGTCTAGATATTTACATTGAAACACATATATTTACCTAAGTTTTTCTAAGTTCCTTTAACATTAAGCGACTGTAAATTAACGAAATAGGTTACGACGTAATCATAAAATCATTCAATATCCAAACATATAAAATAAACAAATTAAATGTACAAAACAAATTATAGAAAAAATTCATCTCGCATTACCTTAACAACTCGATTACTAAGAAGTAATCACGAATATCTACTATAAAATATATTACCTATCATTCGCTAGACCAAAACCCCATGAGCGCCAATAACAAATGGGATGTATAGCGTCACAATATTTGGAATCGATTAATTCATTAAATTCGATTACATTTAACATGACGCGTCACTTAATATTTAAATTCACATAATCTAACTGCCTTACAAATAAACATTGTTCATTTATTGTTTAATCGACAACATTTTCTTTTTTTTTTAATCACGTGTTTTTATTGTTTTAGTGAAAAATGTAAAAAATAAGACACGTATTTTTCGTGCAAAGATAGGCAAGAGGTTGCCTTAGTCAATCCTGGTCAGCATGACAATTAATTCAATAAAAAAACATGTCAAAAAATTCCCCAAAAATTAAATGTTGTCGCATGTGACATGATTTGTCACTTCCCAACGAATCTGACATTCAATAAGTAGTTGTTCATCTTAGATACTTATTAGTAAAGCCTTAAGAATGTAGTATCCGTGTACAACACGCTAGGCCTTAACGAAACAATTCGATTGACAAATAAGTATACAGGGGCCGTACCATAAGCTGTTAAAGAAGGGCTAAATTTGCGCTAAATTTTTCGTGCAAAGTGACATGTTTATCAACGATCGTAGTTTTTCAACTAATTTTGGATCGAATGTAAAGTTTAAGGTACGGCCCCAGACCGCAACTGAAGCTGTCTTTATAATTTTTGAAAGTCTAAATAGTAAAGTTAAATAAAAAAATGAAATAGTTATTCAAAATAGTTTTTAGAATAAATATTATTAACACAAAAGATATTGCAATTGTTAGAAATTAGATAACAATCAATTTATTATCAGCTTTTTAACACGATATTTAGAATCAGTTTCTTTGAAAACTTCTGAACTTCTTTATGAAAAAAAATTTACTTATTCGGACAAGAAAGAAATCATTTAAATCGGCACATAAAAATAAATACCAAGTTGTAAATTGTGATTAAAGAAATAATATTACCTATAAACTATAGTCCCTAAGTGCGCGGCACCTAAGAACATATCTGTGTTGCTAGCATCTCATTCTTGCGTCTCGTCTCATCGTGACGATGGGATTCTTGGAAAATATGACAGAGTTGTCAAAATCCCATTGAAGAGAACATTAGGATGACGAAAAAACTCATGCCAGCTCCCTCAGAGCTTTTTTATAGTTATTACTCAATTACCTATTACTTATACGACTGGGTCAACTTGAGTTGCGGCACTTGTACCTTAATTAATGTATACTTTACAATATCAACAACCAAGAAATACTCGCTAATGTCCTATAAGCTACATGGTTGCGAGGCAATCTGCACTCGCCTACACAAAATTACGTTTTACATTTTACAAAATATACTCGCGAACTTTTAATTTAATTTTCTGGTACGTATATTTGGCAATAAATTGTTAAGCCCAAGTGTATCTTGTCTCACAGCATCTATCTACAACAATGGACTTTTAGTCGCATATTACGTTACCTATCTAATTATTTTTTTAATAATTAATCACGCTGTGCCCTTAATAAAGGATCACGTACATCGGTTACAAATTCACAAACACTACTTTCAATAAATTGTGCATTTTACTCAATTGAAGCACATTTACAAATTATGTTTTATTTTATATATTTGTCTAAGCGAATCGTTGTTTCAGGGCTATACACAAAGTATTAACAGTTAAAATGCGAATATAGCACCAATATCAGCTGTGAATATGCGCATTACAGGCAGTGTACACGTCTGTAAAACAACAAGATGGACGCCAAAAATACAAGAAATTGACTTAAGTTACATTTGTAATTGATTAATTAATTGAACACTTATTGGCTAAATCTATCACAAATAGTCCACTGAGGTATTTCACTGAATGCATTCTGCTACGGACATGTCAGTCGTGGCTAACATCCATAATTCACTCGAGATTTTGTTCTGGCAGCTCATTTTAAATACAGAAGCGACACCAAATATACAACTACCTTGTGGTCTATATGAGTGGCGCTTATGAACATTAGCCTACTCACGTTTAAAACTATAGACATCATATTTTATACACTTAATCAACTAAACTAGGTATTTGTTGTGATTTTTCAGTGGTACTATTATATGTCTATATTTCCAAACTTTCATAGTAGCGTATAGTAATTGCTACCAACTTATCTTAGAAGTTCATTTACTTAACACGAACTGCAGTTTTATCTGGGACTAGACATTCTGACTATACGATAGTGTTGCTGGTGCTTTATATTGTTTCAAAAACAACTATTACATTCATTTGAGTGTTGCTATGGTCATCTATTTATAAAAAATATTCTTAAAATATATGAAATTTCTTATAGTATGTGTATGAGGTATTTTAAACAATACAAATGTTTTATGTTCATGGATTCTCTGACCCCAGTATCTGTAACTACATCTTTTACATGTTGAGCAAGTAAAATGTATTTCTTTTTGGCTATTTTATGGCGTTTGTATACAATATGTACATATTAAAGTTTTTAATAAAAATAAATAAAATAACTGGAATATACGACGTTATTTTTATTTATTTTTAAATAATTTAACAAGGCAACAGACACAAGACTTTCGTTTTAGGCACTGTTAAATTGGATTGGTTATAGGTACTTATTCACACTTATATTATATTCTGTTATTATATAAAATACGTATATAAATTCATGGCATACAGGCATAGCATACGGAGTATGGCATTTGTCACAATATCTATATAAAACATTTAAACCATTTTCCATAGACATTTATAGAAAATTCGAGTACACATTGGTTTTTTACTAGAATGGGTGTACCACCAATAAACTGCGTGAGACTTAGTAATTCTGCGTCCAAATAATTTATATACATACACATTTCATAGATTTCACAAAAATACAATTAATTTCAAAAGTATTAGGATTTTTGCGTTGTTTTGTCATTTAGAAGATTAATTTGCTGATATTATTCTAAAGAGGTAGAAATATCTGACGCAAACTATGTATTTAAAAAAAATCCAAAATTAATATTGACTATTTTTATACGAATATATTGATTGTTCAGGAATATAAATTTTAGTAAATTTTTTTCATGATAGATTTTTTAATCAATATATTTCGTAGATTTTCATATTTTCCTTCACTCTTCTTTGCATATTCAGGAAAAAACGCAGCTTATACCCGTGGTCGCTTTTACAAACAGACTGGGCACAGGAAACGATTTTCTGTCGACGATTTTTCTTTGCCACATTCATGTGGTGATTTTGATACCGTCTGTAAATAAAAAAACTTGGTTAGATTTTATAAAAAACGCTCTTCAAATATTAAGTTAAGAGGACATGGCACTCTATGTAGAGGGTCTCGGGTTCGATTCCCGGGTCAGTCTAGGAAATAATATTTTCTAATTGATATCGGTCTGGCTGGGTACTTATACACAGGAATTTTTATAGTAGGTATGTGGCTGGGTGTTGGATTGGAATGACTACATAATATTAAACAAAGTCCTCAGTCGAGTATGTCTGTCTGTGCCCTTTTTACGCAAAAACTCCTGAAGCGGTTTTAACTATTATATAGATTGATGCACCGTAAAGGTATACAAGTATTAAACATGGACCTGTCATGTTTAGGAGTTGAGCATTAACAGTATAATTAAATCAAGTTTTTATGGCGTATGCTGTCTAATCCGTCAGAGATATAACAAAATGATGTATGAAAGAATTGTGTAGAATAAAAATATCTACTAAAAAGTCAGCAGTAGCATATATCTATCTCTAATAGATAAATAGTTATAAGCATGTATTATAAAGTAATTGGGTTTTGTGTATTTCTATTAAAAAACTTATGTTATTTAGCTTAGCTTATTTCTAGTTTTCAATCTAGCTAAAAATTAAAAGAAACACTGATTGACTGATGACAAGTGTTCAAAGTGGTTATTTCTATTCTGAAGCTTTTTTCGTAAATTTATAATACAAAAATAGAAACACGCAAACTAAAACATTACAGAAATAATAATATTCGCAAGGACCAACGTAATTGATTCAGCTAGGGCGACAATAAAACCGTAGAACGTGTATACGTAATCTCGATGTAATTCTCACTGCTACTAGGGATGTGGATTATCAGCGTTTTTGGCGGTTGGTACCGATTTGCTGACTTCGAAGAGTGTAAATCGTAACCTGCCCGCCGTTGCGTCGCCAGTTGCCTCCCGCCCTACTCCCACCTGACTCTCACTAGTGATGTGCTGTGCTATCGATAGATTATAGAATAGGGATGTCCTAAATGACATTTTAACTATTGTCAATTAACATCAGGTAGGTTAGTTAAACTTGTAAATACTAGGAATGTGGAATATCAGCAATTTTGGTGGTTGGTACAGATTTAGTGACTTCGAAGAGGTCGGCAGTTGCTTTACTCCCATATGACTCTCACTAATGACGTGCTGTAATATCGATAGAATAGAGATATCCTAACTCCTAAGAAATTTTAAATATTGACAATTAATAGTGGTATTATTTTTTTCTTTTAACTAGGTAAGTATTTATCTGAAACTTAAGAAAATCTAGGAATAAGCTATAACAAACAACAAACACATCTTCACGGCCTTTATACGTTGTGGTGTGGCCAGAGACACCAGTAAATATATCCACTTTTTGCCAGTTGTTCATATCAAACAGAAAAACCTGCAATGCGCGAGTCGGACTCTATAAAAACGGCAAAAAAAACACGTTTGTTGTATGGAAGTCCCTTAAATATTTATTTTATTCTGTTTTTTAGTATTTGTTGTTATAGCGGCAACAGAAATACATCATCTGTGAAAATTTCAACTGTCTAACTATCACGGTTCATGAGATACAGCCTGGTGACAGACGGAGGGACAGACAGACGGACGGACAGCGGAGTCTTAGTAATAGGGTTTCTGATTTTACCCTTTGGGTACGGAACCCTAAAAATGGCAAGCCTGGGTAATACCTACTAAGCTAGAAAATAATCGATATTCGTAGCACATCACTAAACAGTGCCACTATAAATCTGCCACATATTCAGAGATGTATGAAAGTAACGAACTTTCTCTCGACATGAGTCATTGCCCAGAATAAGTGTGTCTGCGACATATATGCGATGGGTAATTGCCATACTTTATAAATAAAACCTCTATATCAATGTCTGCACTAAACGTAATATATACCTACTAATGTCCCAGAATACTACTAAAGCTTGAATTTTACTATTTTCTGTCTGAAATAATTATTTTGTAGTTGCATCTTTCTATATATCAACACTCATAAGGGATAGACAAGGACAGTACCTACATGTACACATATCTGTGCATGAGCTCCCCCACGATACTGATTTACCTACTCTTTCTACTCTATATTAAAATTATACCTACTAATAAATTTGGGATGAAATGAAAGCAAAGCAGCAAAAATTCTTGCATACGTATTCATTTTTAATACACATTATATCTGACAGTAGGTACCCATAATTTAATTATCGTTGAAAATTCGCAACTGTAAAGAAATGAGATGTATTAAGATTTGTGAATGAGTAATCTCATTTACCTTTGTTAAAACTAAAATTTAAAGCTATCTACTCCTTATAATCCAAAACTCTGGAATGGAAGTTAAATTCAGCCCACATTTATCAAAATTAATTTAAAATATTTAAATTAACATTTTAAAGTAAAGTTTTATGTAGGTACCTACCTAAGTACCTACTTACTGAATAGGTAAGTACTGAAAATTAATTTTCATTGTCGGTAAATATTTATATATTCGTTATCAGCTTTGCCTGTTTCCTTCCCTTTTGTCACATGCAAATAAAAAATTCAATATAATATTCATATAACTGAGGAAAATATATTATATCGCATTGGGATTCCCGTTCTATTGTTTATTTTAATAATACCTATCACAAATACCGGTCTACCGTGAGCTCTAACCAAGGGCATAGAGACTATCAAACTTAAAAACAGAATTCACTGTATTTTATAACCAACTTCGAAAAAAAGGAGAATGTTCTCAATTCGGACCGTATTTTTTATATATATTACACCGATTACCTACTCCACCAATTGTGATGATTTCTTTTTTATTCAACAATTCTCCCGGATATGTCGCATTTTTTTCACTCTGTAGATAATATATACAGAACTTAAATAATTAATTAGGTTTTTTATCATAATTTTACGAAACCTCTAAAAACACAGTTGTAAAGAAAATTGTAAAGAAAATTCGACACACTTAGGCTTTCGATCTCAAAAATAATGAGTGGTAGGTTCGACCCAAATTTCGTGAAACACTGGACAGGATTACTCGTTTCAGTGGACCGATCCCGACAGTGCATTTTGAGTTTCACTCATAATGTGAATAACTTTTATTTTATTTAATACATATAAACTAATACTAACTAACCAAAGAGATATTTGTTGTCCGATTAAAGCATATTTTTATTTATTTTTATAAAATACCTCATCAGAACAAGCCACTTGTTATGATGACCGGTAACACGGTTCCGAGAGTGTAAAGGTATAAAAACAGATATGTACAATGTACTCAATAACATACAATCAAACACAGTTTATGATTATCACTACATATTATAAAACAAAGTCCACTGCCGCGTCTGTTTTCACAATTAAATAAGCTGATTCACCTATACATGAACCTATGATGTTTAGGAGCTGAGCAAGTGAACATTAACAGTATAAGTGAATGTAGTCGGGAAAAAAGTTAGCCCCAATAAGTTTTAATGGCGTATTCTGCCTTATCCGTTAGAGATGTAACAAAATGGTGTAGGAAAGACTTGTGTGGAATAAAATTATCTACAAAAAAGTCTGCGGTAGCATATATCTATCTGTATTAGATAAGTAGTTATATGCGTATTTATGCAGGTGTAGACATGTTTCCCAAAAGCGGGACAAAATAGACCATTACCGGAACCATAATGTCTACAAGTCTGATTGTATACAGAGTCCTAAAAAATAATGTTGTTGCAAAATGAAGCATTCATTTTTATGAGGCGAAAGTGTGAAAATAAATCGAGTTTCGGATGTCACGGGTTATAAAGCATTGGCGACGATGGTTATAGACTTGTTCCGGGCGCGGGCGGAGAAATGAAGTAAATTTATTCACACGCAAAGGGGACAGTCGACCTCTTAAAGCTACGTTATTTAGGACACACTTCCGGCCTTTCTTTTTTCGCTGTACAAAAGGAGAATTTCAATTTCCACCAATAAACAAGAATTTTCAGAATATTTAAAAAAGAGAGGCTTTGGTACAAAGAATCCATTGAAATCTCAGAGTTCACATATATATTTCATGGTCTTGCTATTAAAGTTTTTAAATCAGTAATTTTAGCTTCTATAATAACTGGGAAGTCTATGGTCATTTCAGCAGTAGGTACCATAACAATAAACAAAATCCTTTTATAGTATAGGATGCACACTGCACAGTCATTTATGGATGATTTATATAATCCATAGGGGCGTCGGTGGTCTAGTGGGTTTTACATATCGGCTCACAACTGCTCGATCCTCACATCCGACCATGTACCAATGGTTTTTTTTATAATAAAAATCTATGTACATTGTACATTATCCGACAAACCGTACAAAGAGGCTATTTGTTACATACCTCAACAGAGCTGGCCGGTCACTCGTTAGGTATTTAGCCTTAAAAAATATTTGTCTTTCGCTGGGTACTGTAAGGCGACCCATGAAGTTTTTTTATATATATTCCATAAGAATAAGCTCAATATATTTACGTCAAATATATCTCTTAATTTCTTAGTAACAAATTTATGCCAATTCCGAGAACGAATCGTATCATTTAACTTATTATTTGCAGAAAAAATAGAACGACAATATTATAATCTATTCCAGTGTCTGGTTTTCGAGCTACGAAGGTTTTCCGGGTCCATTACGGATGTGATTAGTGATTTATAGTAAATAAAAGCGAAAATTAGGTCAAACGTTAAATTATGTTGATATTATTTATTTCCTGAATTAGATCATTTTGATTCCCTTTCGGCGCGCAGTACGAAAATTGAATTATTTTAAAATTTTGTACTTAGCAACGAATGACAAAGTGCTCAAGTCATTTGACGCAAGTTATATACCTACCTAGAAGGTAGTCGATAGCCTAATTGGTAGGACGGTGGACTTGAGACCGGAGGTCTCGGTTTCGAATCCTTTCCCCTGCCAAAATGCTAAGCACCAATTTTCTTTAAGAATAGGTATGTGCTTAAATCGACTCCTCGTGCTCCGGAGGGCACGTAAAGCCGTTGTATTCACCAACCCGCCTGCCAAGCGTGGTGACTATGGCAATTCCTCTCAATGAGCACCACTAAAAATGGTGCACTAGAGGGAGACCATGATCCAGCGTGGATCTTAAAAGGTTGATGATGATGATGATATACCTAGATAATAACTTCGAATAATAAGTGGTTAATATTTTTATACATATTGAAGGAATTAGGATACTCAAAAAATATTGCTACCTATGACCGTTATAGACTTTGAAAACATCTAACCGATGTGCCCCAAACCAAAAACGCTTTTCCAATAGGTAGGTACCTACAAAAAAATTCAACCTCATCAAAGGGTAGCGTTACTCGCAAATAAATTAAAAAGATTAGTATGAAGTTTGTATATAATTAATACCCCGGGCGAAGTCGGGGCAAGCCGGTAGAATAATATAATACATTTTGTTTTTTTTTTTCAAACTACATTGTGACGTCATTATTTAGGTCAAAGAGTCTTTCTGATTCATTTCCGAACTAATTTGTCTTACTGGTAGGTACCACGAAACGAGTAGCACGTGGGCAGTCAAGTCATGGGCCATGCTACTACTGGTATCACTGGCTCCTTTACCTACATGATGACGTCACCATGAAGTTACCTACATTGTTGTGTAAAAAACTACTGCTACGAAAACAGAGTGTGTAAAATAAAAAATCCAATAAAACAAACGTACTGCAGAATTAATAAATGAATATAGGTGCTGAAGTTAGATTTTGAATTACATACCTAAGTTATCCTGTAAATTAACCTACCTAATGGTCACCTAGGATGGTAAGTGATTATCTACTGACATAATAATCTATCCATACTATTCATATCTACTTATATTATATTAACGAAAGCAAGTGTCTGTCTGTTACGCTTTCACGGTTAAACCACTGAACCGATTTTCATGAATTTCGCTACGGAGGGAGCTCGAACCCTAGGGATACGAACACCTACTAATAAATAATATTTACTGAATTTATCAATCATACCTACCTACTGTGCATATTCTATGTACCTTTAGGTATTCCACCAATTAGGTCACAAAAATCTAGGCTTTTCACAGGCTTGTTGCATCAAAGGGGGTTGGTTGGGAGATTGCGGGGGCAGGGGAGAGGGGCACCTGTTGCATGAGGCGTGGCTTGAGATCACGCCCACCGCCCCTACACGTGGACTACAACTTTGTTTCAAAAGTTTGTAAACACGTGTCATGATGGAAAAGTAGAACTTATCCCGCGCGTGTTCGCGGCAAGCCTATCTGGATTTAAATGACAGATTTTTCAGTTTAATTCGAGTTAAAGCACCAGATCTTCATGGCATTTATGTCTTGCGGTGTGGCTCACCACCTATTACTAAATTATAAGATATCTGTAATCTCTGTGTATTCATTTATCAAAACACGAGAGTTGATGAAAAGTTGGCATTGATGAGGGAACCTTCGTTGTTTGCGAGTCATTTTCATCGTATTGATTAGGTATTCAATACTAAATTAAATTAAAAAATAGGTATAATTAATTAAACCACTTCTAAATCACCGGTTGATAAGAATACATGGTTAAATTTTAATAGTAGATAGGTACCTAACTACAACCTAACTAGGCACAATGCAAGACACTCTTCTTTCTCAGACCTCACCAGAAACAGGTTCAATTCTATACAATATATCTATCTTATGTGTAGAAACATATATAATGATTTGCCAAGCATATTAAAGGTTTTGCCACTTAATTTATTTAAAAGCAATAGCTTGTTAAAAATTGCTTTTGTTTATTAAAATAATATGACGCTATGTGTAAGTTATAAATGAATAATTTTGTAATTTCTTTGACTATTTATGGTGGGTACTTATTTAAATTTTTTTTTTTTTTTATTATTGTAGAATTGTTAAATATTATATTATTGTGACATAGGATAAAATATATTGTACGCCACATGTGAGGATATGTGAAACAATACATATATTTGAAATTGAATTCGAACTAAGCCTACCTATCATCCAAGTTGTATCTACTGACTTGAGTTTAGTAGGTATTCCATGTCATTTATTCATGCTTATTACAATGTATTTTAGATTTTTGTTGTAAAAAACCATTCCATTTCTTCCAACAATTGAGACTTCAAAACCCTAGCTAATCTAGTTGCCAGCTCCAAAATCTCCCGTATTCGATGAGGCAATAAAATCATAAAATCGTTAGCAGTTTGCAGGCGTGCTCGCCGCTCAGTCCCGACACTTACACGTAATCCAATTTGCGGTTGCCGACGCCAACGAAGAATGCTAAAGCCCTCCGCAACAAAATTATATCCAGTCGGCCCTTCAATGACTTTTCCACAACGCCCGACATTTTTGTCTATGATAAAATTATTCTAATTTCCATTACGTGAATAGGTGTGGGGATTTAGTTAACATCTAAATTCTACGAGTAATAATTTGATATAAGTTGTAGTAATGTGTGCTAATATGCGGAAAAAATTTAGAAGCCACCAAAATTGCAAAATAATCGTCATCAAATGCCGAAATGAAAAAAAATTTAGACAACAAAGTGTCTTCTTCATTCCTTGCTGACTCTGTGCTCCGAATTCAGTATGTAAAGTAAAAACTAAGGTTGGGTAAGGTTTTCTGGATTTTTATTTCAAAGATTACCTAAGCTATTTTAAGAAAGTACCTACCTAATTTTAATATTTTTATTTTTCTGCTATTATATATGCCCCATTTCTCAACTTATTCGTCTAACTGTAACTGTAACTTTTATCACAAACTAGTCATCTAAACAATGACGTCACCATGTCGTCTGTCGGCAAAACTATGAAAATTGATTATAAATAAAAACTACTGCATAGAAAACAAAAATATTCAACCTAGCTTATTAAGATAAAAATATAAAAAAATATACATTAGTTTTACATACCGAATTGGCACAGCTTTTGCCAGGACTTTAAAAACTTGGCACAAGGAAAGTTTTGGTAATATTTAAATATTAATCATTATAATTATGATTTATTTATAAATATAAATCGATATTAAAATTGCGTATCATACATTTTACTCGTATTGTATATTCTAATTTAGTCGAGATGTCGGCGGAAGTGGTAAAGGAAGCGGGTGTCACGTAAAACTCAAGAAAAATTGACAACCATAACCCAGTTGGCGCTCATTTAAATAACTGATCAAAGTCGCCGGCTAAACTGAAGTCAAACAATAAACGAGCTTCCAACTTATTCGATATGCCGCGGCTCATGGGCTGAATTTATATTAAACAACTTTGTGAAGCGCATTTTTATATTATGTACCGAATACAGTAGCAGAATATCTTCTACTGACGAAGAATAGCTTTCTGAAAATTTATGGGGTATTTTGGTTATATCTACATTCTAAAAAAGAGAGAGTCTTACAGTAGTCGCCCGAAGAAACATTATTTTAAAGCTGTATTTCTCTTTTTCCAGTTTCACGAAATTACTCCCTTTAAAATGTCACATACCGAGAGCTAAGATGTCACACATCGAAAATTCAATAGTTTTACTGAATTACTTTGAGTTCTGCAGTGATGGAATGTAGACTGTAGAGTCTTATTGCAAATTTTTATACTAGTCTTACAAGAAGTAATGTTCGTAAGTTCGGATGTAGAAAGTAATCTCCGAAACATCTCATCAGATTAAAAAAAATTTTCATCAATATTTAGAATGGCCTTCAGGACATAGGCTATATATTATCCCGTTAAAATAAAAAGGCATTTAATGGAGACCAATTTTTTATTATGTGAAAAAGCGAATATTAAAAATAGCAACGTCACTAAACATTGCTATTTTCTCTCTCAGGCGTTACGGTATATTCCACGCGGGTGAAACCGTGGGCAAAAGCTTGTTGATTATATATGTAAAATATTTTGAATTTGTGTCGATTTAGTGATAATAAATAGTAATAGAAATAATACAATTAATAATAATGAAGTTTATCAAACATATTATTCTTTTTATAATTTACGACTTATGACAGAGCACGGATTTCCCCGCTAAAACAAGAAATTTATACTAAGTTAGCATTTTAAAATACTTTTATGTTATACTGTGATACGATTTATGTTCATGATATTTAAAATTCTAATAAATGTATACTTTGAAAATATTTTACCTTCATTTCTTTATCAGATCTTTAATTTTCAAATAAAAATTCAAAAATAAATGTTTAATTCATCACTCATCAACGAAGTCATGCGGCAAATATTGAAAATACTTATAAGGAGGACATTGGAGGAAAAAAGAAAAAGCCGTAGAAAGAGCCGGTTTTATTAAGTAGAGGGTCCGAGGAGGGAATATAATGAATAAATTCCGTGTAAAGCGGGACTCCTAACGCAATTGAAAACTTTTAACAAGTGCCGAGAAATCGTGTGTAAAGGTGGGCCGAGTAATTACCTCTCTCTCTCCAGGCGGAATACGAAATGAGGGTGAAAATTTAAAGGTGTCGCCAATTTGCTGCTCTTTTATGAAAATCAGTTTGTTAATAAAAGTTGGTGTCGTGCGCGCCACCAAGATTATATTAAAATTCATTATTCGTTGATTGAAGGCGTTAGTTCTTAACAAATTATGAGGTTTAACTTTTCATTAAATTCTTTGATATAACTTATTCAATTAAACGTGTTTGACCGATAACAAAATTGAGAAGAAATTTATTTCTTAACGCAAAATAATTTTTAAGATCTCCCTAATTGTCGGTTAAGCGAGCAGCTAAATCACGTCGTGAAAGAACAAATTAAATAGCCGCCGTTCTTACCCCCCATTAACTTCCATCGCTCCGATGTCCAAGTATTAAAAAATTAACAAGATTTTTCTAACGCCAACTCACCGTCTGCGGGGGACGCATTCGTTCTTTTGTAACCCTTAAAAACAAGTCATTACCGACGGGTTTAATCTAGCGCTGAGTTCCCTGTATTTTTTCTGCCAGATCTTTTATTTAGGAGCGATCGACCAAGGGCTGAAGGGATTTTGAAATAATAGGTATGATTAATTACTTTAAACTTCCCTAACTAGCAGGAAAATTGGATCACCTCTTGCTGTATAATAATTTTATATTAGGAAAACTATAATCCGAATTTATTCTTTTCCAAAAAAGGAAAGAAAGGATTTGTCTACATTTGGTAGGTAAGTATTTCTTCACAAATACTTCGAGATATAATTTGTCATAAGGCGCGTACAAAGAAACATACATGAGTGACACACTTATCTTGTGATACAATGTCGTAAAGCTGAGGGCAAATTCGTTAAGCTCGCGCATTCTTAGAAATAATCATGTTTGTGAAAACGAGAAAAATTTCTCGTATATTTAATTTAAAAAATAATATAAAGCAATCCGGTATTGAAGTAAATATTTTTATTATATGGTTCCAATTACTTTATTTTAATGTTAGCTTAGCGAATTGAGGACTGGAATAGGCACCTTGAGCTTTTTCGGGAATTTCATAAGAAAAAATATCGTGGCGCCAAATTTCTTTTGACGGTACCTTACAAGGCTACTTATGAATAGCTTAACACTCTGTTGAGGGTAGATCTTATTAACGGAGGAGCATTTTTGTTCCGTTTGTACTATTTAATAAGGAAAATTGTACATTATGTTAACGTTTTTGTGAACTTTATTAGTAGTAGCGATCGTTTGAGCGACGGCAAAGTCGTATTTCAAGACATCTTTAATTATAAAAAAACGGATTTAAATATTTCAGTAACTGTATTTCATGACATTCATGAAGTTAAGCTAGATTGGGAAAGACGCCCACAAAAATTGATGCTATTCGCCTCAACTTATATTGGTGCGAGTTATAAAAATGTATCAACATATATGCCCATTTTATATATAAACGAGAAAATTTGTATGGATGTATGTTTGTTACTCAATCACGCCAGAACGGCTGAACGGATCTGGATGAAATTTGGCACAGAGATAGATTATAGTCTGTAATAGCTCATAGGTTACTTTTTATCCCGGGAAAATGTATGGTTCCCGTGGGATAGATTTGTTTTTGTTTTTCACGGGATCGACATGATTTTTTGCATAGTAATAGTTTAGGGGTGAGAAAACGGCATAATAATATACTACTTTTTATACCGCGAAAGCGGGCGTTGGAGGGGCAAATTACAGCTACGAAATTATTTCTTTTGGATCTATTTCCATGCGTGTGAAACCGCGGACAGAATTTAGGGGTCAGAGAATTACATAGGTTATTTTTTATACCGCGAAAGCGGGCGGGAGAGAGCAAATTATAGCCACGGGATTACTTCTTTTTGGATCTATTTCCACGCGGGTGACAGAAGCTTGTATTTATATGTATAACAAAATGCACAAATAGAAATATGAAATCTTCGTGATTTATGGCAAGGGGAAAATTCCCAGGATGCAAAAGTTTTTCCCAACCGTTACATTGACCCATGTTTGGTAACAGTAGGTAAATTAACGATAGACTAAACACCTAATTTTCATAACAGTGGGGTACTTAGGATCGCGAAATCTTTCGTTTCGACTCGAAAGTCAAAAACGACGGGTCCGCACCAATGTCCATAATGCCCGGTCCGAGAATGTCTGGGCCAATCCGTGTACTGTCTTTGCCCGACTCAGCAATTTGCTCGGCATTCTAGTGTTGGACATTCGGGGCAGGCATACCCCACAGAACCGCTAATAGTCGTCACTAAGTTCATTTGATACCAAATATGATACGGCGCAAACCTTCTTGTCTTTAAAAAAGTTCTCCATGACATAGTTGATAAAAATAGAAATATTAAAAATAATCTCTAACCTCTGGATCCTAAAAATCTGATAACCAGGGTCAACGTCCTTTAACAAAATAAGTACTAATACTCAAGTTCTGCAACTAAGTCAACAGTTTTGCAAACGCTTAGAGATCTCTACCTAATTTCGGAAGTTATTATGTACTTAACCAGAAAACTTTGTTTGAACCATCGAGATTGTACAGGGATTTATTGCCGTATTGTCTTTTAACGACTGGTGTATACATATACATGTTTGTAACCATGTAATAAATAATATAAATAATGATTTCAATTAATTGTTATAATATTAATTTTATAGTTAAACTCAGTTAAATTGATTTCTATCTCTATATATTGTTTTTTGGCGGTATGCCATATCTCCCTTAATACTTCATCAACATTAATATTTGATACGCCATTTTGAAGATTATTTCCCTCTCTCCAATGACGAAAAATAATCAAACAAATCAAAATTATGTATTTTGTAAAAGACGCCATCTGTTGGAGATTAGTTCGCACCATTGTTAAACTCAGTTAAATTCATTTCTATCAAACTTATATTGCCAATTGACTAAAACAAATTCATACGAGTATATCTACATGTTTTTTCTCTTAGACTTGATCCACTAATACTGTTACTGATCAGCTCCTAAACACTTACCACAAAATCAGTGTTTAGTTTAAGCATAGTTTTGCTTAGTCTTTCATATTGAGTGACAGATTTGTAAGAGAGTGATAAAATAGTTTAACTAAACACTTGTTACACACCGTTATGTGGTAAGGCTCGACAGGTCCTTGTTTAATACTCTTAAATTAACTACAAATTAAAAAAATCCGTTTAATAGTTCTTGCGTGAAATGGGCACACACGGACAGACAAACAGACAGACTTAGTTTTATAATATGCAGTGATAATAATAAAGACGTAACATGATATTTGCAGTAGAACTTTAGAAACTAAAGCAGGTGTAAAGGGTTTAAAAATAATAATTACAGTTAGTTATAATTAAATAAATAGTTACCTCAGTTTGTCTCGTCCGGTCTACGCAGCTGGTTCCCCTCCCAGTCCAAGAGTCCAAGCGTTCCACCCAGTCTAGTTGTATATAACTATCTATATCACAAGCTTCCACCTAGCTTACACTAAAGCCCTAACTAACACAATTGACACATCAACAACGGTAACGCCTAGGCCACATCACTTCAAATAAAAATCTAACATTAGTTAACAATTTAAGAAAAGAAAATAAATCCTTGACTACGCCAACATAACTGAAGTAAAGGAAAGGGAGACTTAAAACATTTAATGTTTATATTGTACCGATTTATCACTTTCCTAATTAACGTAGTATTTACAGTGTAGGAAGAGAAACTGACTGCCGCGGCAGCTACAACCTTTTAGTTCGGGATCTTTCGGAACATATAAATTATCTAACGTTTAATGAATATTTACATAAGTAATACCTAGTAAATGCAACTAAAATCAATGTAACACTTTCATATTTTCAGTTGGGTGAAACTTAATTTTAAATTTAGATAACAAACAAAAATAAAAACAACTTATTTAAATCACGTGTGATTTCTAAATGATTTCGCTATAAACTTAATATTCATTTTTACAATTATCTCACAACACAAATATTTTATTATATACATTTTGAGTTTAACGATGCGAGAGTGAAAATTAACCTATGTAGTAAATAGAATAAATTAAACGTATTTGATCTTATAGCCCGGGCCTAAAACTAAGACTCATGGAATAAAGTGAGAAGAATTATGATCCCGAACGGCGAGCGCTTGTTCAATGGACCCAGGAGGGGGCTGCGGAGTATGGTGTCCTTTGTGAAGGAGCACCGCTGGCTGGAACAGAAGTTGGCAAGGACGTCGGCACAGGCGGCGCGGGCGCTACAAATTGACTCTCAGCTTCCGCAGCCATAGCGCTCTGTTGTTGCGGAAAATTAAAGTCCAAGGAGCCGTCCATGCTCAACTCGTGCTTTATAACCTGAAATAAAATCTAAATTTACCTTAACAGAACCACTCGTTAGATATAGCCTTTCAAATACCATCGGCTAAAAAGGGAGACTTTGTCTTCAGCTGGGTAATCTGGAACTCATAATACGGTTTCGGGAGCCATAAGACAACTCGTGATGAAGAAGAAAAAGAAAGAAGAAAACTTCGACTTAGTTTTCAGTCAAGAATTTTTCAACAGAAGCCTATTTTCAACCAAAGAAAGTAGATAATTTCTCATTTCCGTAGTTTATTTTGATCGCTTGGTTAAAATGACTTACATAAGTTTACTAAACCGTGGTAATTTATCCATAAGAAATAGTTAAAATAAGACTAGAAACAATTTTGGGTTTAGGGATTAATCCAGTTTCCCAAATGTCTAGTTTAGTTGGCTTAATTTAATTTCCCCTAAGGAAATGTTTTCCTCGAACCAACATTTCCCCTATCTTACACAATAAAAAATCCTATGCTCACCTCATCAACATTACAATCAAAGCCATGTTCCAATGTTTCAATATTCAAATTTAAGTCTTCCGCCATCCCAGAATTAAGCGCACCCATTATTTGACCCATGACCGTAGTAGCTTCCATACAATTTGATTGGACCATTAACCCGCCGTTCATGAGTGCCACGTCAGATGTCGAAACCATGGTCTGAGGATTTTCTGAGGAATAAAACACGTGAGTGAGTTTTAAACAAAGTGATGTAACTTCATTACCGATGTTAGGCGAAAAAAAATATCTCAGGATCCCACGGAAGCGTAGTCATGGGATCCAAGTGGACGGAGGGGAATATTCTTCTTATGAGTTCCTGAATAGAAAAAATATATTGCTACTGAAACTGCTCTTTCAACCCAGATCCAGATCTAGGAAAATATTAAAGACTGTCCGCAGATCGTTTTACTCATCGGTATCATAGAGTAAGTAGCAATCACTATGTTCTTTAATAAGAGTCGGGACTGAAATACATTAAAATGAAACAAAGTTAGGACTGAAAGGTACTGCCAACCTAACAACATCGTACTATGGATTGGCATATAAATATTTGCTATCTCTGTCATCTGTATATGGCGTGAAAGAGATGGCGATACGACGCCATTAGTATTGGCTCATTTTTCCTAGCCCTAATTTTTTGTTCTAAGTTGCGCCAGCCTGATCGGTATGTCTAAAAATATGATGAAGTTTAGTGATTTTGACAAAAGTAAGATGCACTATTCCACAGGCCCGTTTTCCAAAAGATGTACCCTAACTTACCTGTTCCCAGGGAATTTTGTGGAAAACTCAAGTTATCCTTATTTCGTCAATGATATTTATGAAGGCTACTTGAATGGAGCTTGCCACTCATTGCGTATATAGCCTTAAGATATTAAAGATCTGAACGTGTCTTAAACGCACACATATGGACATCACGTTATTTTATTTTATAAGGACCTTTAGTGAGTGGTGATGATATGGTGCCGAGGTGTTGTATGTCAATATGCTGTACTGAAATTCTTTACCTACACTCACATTGATCTCAACCAATAAACTAAGATCGAATCTAACTTTACTCAAATAATGCGATAAGGAATAAAAAAATCCGTAATTACCTGTTTGCATAATATCAGCCGGGTCTGCTGGCGGTGGTGGTCTCACAAAATGGTCAAGCGCGTGTTGTTGTGGATGCGTCGGGTGTGCTGGATGGGCAGGGTGTGGATATAATGATGCACAATTACATCCACCAAGTGGATGCCGTGGACAACCTCCGTATCCACTATAACGATAACCTGCACCCACTGTGGACGATGATGATGTTGTTGGTACATACCTGCAACAATTTTAAAATTATTACTGATTAGAATTAGAATAGGATCGACATATTGTCTTATTTATTATTTCCAATGAAACTCAACTCACCGACCACTGCGACACAGGCTCGCCCAATGCAGGGTCGGGGTTTCATACAAAAAATTAAATTACGCCAATCACTGTTGGATTAACTTAGCTATGTTTTATAATGTCAATAAACTTTCTTTCTTAGTAAAGTTACTGTCTTGAAAAGATGTAAATCTTGGTTTTTTGTTAAAAATCTACTGAGAACAATGATAACTTATTTTTTTTGAATAAAAATACATATAAGTATTCATTTAAGATACTGCGCAATTCAAAAGATTTTTGAGTACTTACTATTACTACATAAGTAAGCAGACTGTGTGTTGGCAGTTAGTGGGAAAATCTCAAAATTACCGATCAATCGGCAACTTTACTATCACTTACCATTGGCAAAATCATATCATTTATACTTGGATTGACGCCATGACATAAGAATAGAAGAAGACTAGATTTACAGGGAGTTTTCTGGTTATAATTGGATATTTCTAATAAAGTTTAATAGATCTAAAACGATTATAAAATATTTTTCTATAAGTAATTAATTCTAATTTTTAGGACATGACGACTAATGAAAGCGAAGCGATAGAAGGGCAGTATATTTGAAGCGAGATCTTTTATAATGCTAAACTAGATAGCTTTCTACTAACATACTTACAAGATATACCCAGTTCAAATATGGCTAGAAAGTAAAAATATTATTAAATGTTACCTCGATCGATAACTACCAGGATTTATATAAAAATTGTAAGATTAAAAGAGACTCGAGCCCAGTACCTCTGATTTAGAGAAGTAACAAATAATAGCTTACGTGTTAAGGAATGGATCAGCACCACACAGCTTCATAGAGTCAGCAAGAGAGCCGGCAAGTTGTTCTGCTTGCGCGTAGTCCACTTGAGAAAATTCCGAAGCTGGTATGAAGTCACCCGCTGGCGTATAATCCGAACCCCAATCCGGTTCAGATTTAAGCAAAGATGGAATGGGTGACAATCTTCCACACGATGATGCGTTTGATGAAGCTCTTTGTCTGAAGTCTGGAGATAACTGGAAACCGCTGCTAACGCGCAAAGCAATAGCAAATAAAAATAAATATATAATTCTACTTTTGTAATTAAATTTTAAATGCCAAACTATTTTATTATTTTATTGATTGAGTTAACGACCTACTAAACAAGACGTCTAATACAGGGCAACACTAAAATAAAAATAATTTAATAGTTTAATTAGGCTAGGCCAATCAGTTTGCAGTTCTTCCAGCACTGTCTATACAGTTGACAGAAATTGATAGAATAGGTTACTTTATTTTAGTTTAAAAAATAATTCTGTATTAGATGTCTTTTGGTTAGTATGTCGTTGGTTGGATGAAGTTGCCGACTAAAGCTCTAAATCTAAATAAAAGTAATATATGGAAAGAGCGTACTATAGCTCCACTACGGGTAGTAAATTTGCTTATCGGCCCAAAGAACGCATGCAAATCTATGTCTACAAGGAGATTTGCTAACACACATTTTCTTATGCTAAATGAAGCGATCACCATAATGCTAGGCACAATGGTCAGCATAAAATACTTTTATTGCTACAAACTATGACAATGATGTTCAGCTATATATGCGCGTGTGGGTTGCTTATCGAAGCATTCTAGGACAAAGGATAAAAAATATCGACTGAGGCGTAATTCCAATAGTCGGATATAAAAATATTAATATATTTGTGAAATGACGAGACTCAACATTCGCATAACTCATCATCTAATGGCCGACAGTGATTTAAAACCTTTTATCATAAAGTAACAGAGTCGCAATAAGTCAGTTTTATTGGCTCGGTCAACGCATGCTTTATTTCGATAGGTTTATTGCGAAGTGTCAGTTTCATGGCCGCTATCTCTTTGTGGGTTGAACTATGAAAAATCTAATGGTCATCTAAATTTCTTATTAATGCTATAAAGGCTATGACTATTTCTTCAGCTTCAAATAAAATGCTCCAATAACTGACCTGTGTAGCGGTGAATCCGGGAACATATCGAGTCCTTCTGATACTGAACTACTTGGGCTAGGAGTTGCGTCTGCTGTAATGCCGTTACGAGCAGCATCAGCCTGAAATTTCATATAAAATGTATCTACTCTTTTACTTAGACATATTTCCGTCAAGGGAAATTAAAAGAAATTAATGACTTGTAAAAATCCGATAATTGTTTTTGGTTGTCTGTTACCAGCCCCAAGGTATCCAACATAGAAAACAATTCTTCCTCATTTAGCCGATGCTGTTGAGGTTTTGATATCTAAAAGCCTCTGAGTACGTTTGTTGGATTATGTTCACTAGATTTCAATTAAAAGAAATTAACCCATTGTTACATGGCCGATGAGGAATTTCGATTATTAGATTCTAATTATGTTATGATATGTTTTAATTCATTTCTTACCTTCTTTTTAACTCTTCCTCTTCTTTTCTCAAACTTGGAAGTCTCCATAGAGGCTGCACGTCTCCGCACGGACTTACCAGGCTTTGCATCAGGATTTATCATCCACCAGGACGACTTGCCTGTCCCTTCGTTTTGAACCCGCATGAACCGATTGTGCAGCGATAAGTTATGCCGAATAGAATTCTGGAAAGAGATAATACAAGAACATTAATTTTTGAATTAGTCTAATTACAAAATAAACATAAAGCTTGCTATACAAATAACATTTTTCGATCAGATTACGATGGATTAATATATTACCTACAGAGAATTAGCTATTCAATGCGCAGTGACTGCGAATTTTACGACGCACGCGGTAGAGGTCAAATCGGTTGCATTTTTACTGTTATTTTATTGGTGTCTTTAAACTAGTAAAATTGTTAAGGTCAGGCGCTTATGAGTTGGTTTGAGGTGAATTAGAGGTAAGTGTAGCTAAAAATAGATAACCATAAACTGCGAAAGACGCGGCAGATCCGGGCGAGGTCGGCTGACCGCGAAAATTCTATTTTAATTTCTTACCGCCCGCACCGTGAAAGTTAACGCAATAACGTGTCCTATCTCACACCGGGCAATAAAATCCCACAACTTTTACCCATCGAAGGAATAAAAGCGACCACATCCACGAATGAAGTTTAGCAATAAAAGACTCCATAAATAATTTCTTGTGCCCTATGAGAACTGCTGCTTGCGGATATGGTGTACGTTATGGTAATATCGTCGAGTGCCTGTAACACTTTCTAACTTGGAAACTAAAAAAATGTCGATTCACATTGATATGTTTTGCTACTTTTCGTCAATTTCGTCATACGTGACCGAGAGGAATTAATTCCTTTGATGTTTATTTCATGAATTATGAAGGTTTTACGATTTTCCATTGATACACAAGTTTAGAAAAATCAAGGTCTCATGAAAATTTAAATTCTCTCAATGACAGTATCCATTGATAACTTATAATGTAAATAATGAGCAGTTTTCTCTTGAAGTTAATAGGAAGTGTCTACCTCTGTTTGCTGAAGTCTGAAGGCATAATGCCAACAAACCTGAAGTTTATTAGGGCTGGGATTAACTCGAGCATTATCTGGTTATGTAAGACCGTAGATGGCAAGCATGTTAGTACATAAATCGCGTAAATGTGGACAAGTCCAGCTATTTGTCAAGCCTGGAAGCGCACGCAACAAATGGCCTGTCGACGCATTGATGGATTTGTCGCCACCAACTAAAATGTGACTTACTATATTATATCCGACAAGTTCGACTGTGAGCGATGCGATTATTTGTACGGCATGTGTACAAGAAACTGGTAGGAATGCTGATTGACTAGACTAGATAGTAGATTTCCTTATTTTATTATATTAACCTTGAGTCAGTAAGTTCAAAGCGCATTTATATCATCTAAATAAAACCGTCGTGTCGCTGACTGACTGACAATTAACGCACAGCCTAAACCACTGAAAATATAAATAGGAAATTTTAGAGGGCTGTAAAAAAGGATTTTTCCAAAATCCACCCCTGAAATTGGGGGTGTATACGTTGTATTTCAAACACAACGCGTACGAAGTCGCGAATAATCAATTTCTCACCAAAACATTATTATGTTTTATATATTATAATATAATTTTAATTAAACTTATTGATTATTCATGAATAAGATGCTTTAAAAATTAGAAATTACTCGTTCTCTAATAATAGTATCACATGGAATGAATGCATGATAAAGTCACATGCAGTTGATAAGAAAAATAATACAACTTTGATCCTTTTATATAAACATTCTGACACATGTATAATATTCTATTAGTAATTTATTATTATCGAATGACCTATAAAGAAGAGCAAATATAATCGAGATTTCTGCTGCCTTGACATCACGTACGCAATTCGTAGCTTTCCATGTAATTTACCTGTTTTCCTTTTTTTCTGCACAGTAGATATACATATATTTAAGTTTATGTGGTCGTATTTCTCTACGCATCACTGGAATTTAGTTAGGAAAAAGAAGCGCTTTTTAAGACACTGTGGTATATTTTGCTTCATGTGATTTTATATGGGTTTGAAATTGAATAGCTTGTAAAATATAACTAAATTCCTCCATCAATGACTTATGATAAAGATGTCTAAATGTTATGCATAATTTAATTGTGAAGTCCAAAGTCGAAATATGTAGATATAGTTTTCTTATTTTTAAAATATATTTTAAAAATTGATTAAAATGCATTTTTCAGTCGTTAAGATTTGAAAAAGTGAGAAATGTAAATATGTACAAAACTGAACAAAGTTTCAGAGAAATTCCGTGTGAAAATGAAAATCTATGCTAGATTTAAATTTTAAATTTCAATAATATTGAAAGCTCTCTGGCTCTTAAGAGAGAAAGTAGTGTATCGGATGAAGCGGCGGGTAGGGGCGTCCTTATATTCAAGAGCGTATACGGCAGGATCGGTGGCGCCACAAAACGTCGTACGGGGTGAATTAACCGTCTACGCCGCGTCGACATTCCCCTTTAATGCTCCAATGAATAGAACTTAAATTTTGTCGAATTTGTAACGCTAGTACGTATTTAATCACTAGTTTACTTTTAAAGTTTGACTTATGAGTCCTATTAAAAAAAATCAGAAACATAGACTCAAAACTTAAAAGGAATAATCAAAAGTTTTCTATATTATTACTTAGAAATCTTATAAGAAATATACTAATATCCATAAGTCATATTTTTATTTATGGTTAAAAATCGTTAAAAATAAATGAACTGATTTTTTATTTTTTTCTGTTTTCTTAAAACTTAGCAAAAGAAATATAATATTTACACTTATAAGCCCTAAAATGTAAATAATGGGTTAGGTATAGGTATTACAAAGGTGCCATGGGGTTTAAAGTAAGTACCCCTCGCCGTAACCCTGGTTTTTTAATAAAAATATTTGATTTTTATCTTTGATCTATATTTCAGTGGCGAAGCCATGGTCGGAAAGCTAGTCGTGTTATACAATTACTTCGCAAGGGGACGGCTTATGATTTTATGAGCGCGGATGTTTCCTGAAGCAACAATTTGAAACAATGAGCTGGAAAAGATTTGAGACATCGTCCATAGCAGTTACGGAGTGTCGCTCATGAATATTTGAAAAGACGGAATGGATTGTAATAATGTTGGCAAGTGATTTTCAATGAAATGGGTCTTGAATGAGATAAATTCTAGTGTTTTTTTTTTGTGTTAACATAGTTTAAGATGAAGTAGACCTCTAAACTGAATTTTAATGATGAATTTGTATTATATTATACAGCCAGTTCTGAAAATTAAATTATGAAATTTCTAGAAGGTGACATGTATCTAATTGGGTTTTAAATAAAATTCATAGACCTAAAAGATTCTGATTCCCGACAGGGTACCTACATGCATTTTGTAAAAAAATATGTAAGACATTAACACAAATTAACACAATACTTTTTTATATAGGAGATGGAAATTACTATGGACTCCAAATGCGACGCGGGAACGAACAGCTACTAAGATATAAGTCAATTGCTAATTGGATTTCAGGTAAAATATATTTGTATATTATGTTGTGTACATCTACTTTTTATCCCGGATAATCAAATTCAGAAATCAATAACCAATTTTCTGATTGAGAGACATAGGAATCGTTGATAGGTACTTATGAATGTCGTTATATTGGCTGCAAGCTTCCTCGATAAGTTTTTGGAACAGGCTATATCGTTCCAGATAATGCGTCATACAACAAAATGTATGCGCATAATCTCCTAGTGTGTATTAAATGAATGAAAACATTGCATTGGTACGGAGAGTGGAATGGAATTTTCTGTTTTTTCATAAATGTATGTTTCTTTGTAATTTGCGAAATGTTTAAGGTAGGTGAATTATTTTTCGGAATCAAAGTAGACCATAGAAGCCGCTCGAATGATCTTGATCACTCTGAGAAATATATTAAGTACTAGCCGTTGCCTGCGACTTCGTACGCGTTGTATTCAGAATACAACGTTTACACCCTATTTCACCTCCTTAGGGTAGGTAGAGTGATGCTATATAGTCTATAACCTTGTTCCAGAGATTAGCGCGTTCAAACAAACAAACAAACAAATCAGCTTTATTATTAGTATAGATAGATATAGATATAAAATTAATAGTTATTACTACTAATCATAGAGTATGGATTGATTAGATTAGATTTCATTACTCTACAATACTCTACCTAATTTGCATATTTAAGCGTAAGTATTTTCTAGCTGAATAATTGAACTAAGATATATCGTAATTTTTAGAATACCACGTGCATTTATTCATTCATGCATGGTTCGCCAGTTGCATTTTATTCTCCAATTCCTACTTCAGGGTTGGAAATTTATTCCTATAGCATTTGTATATGAAGTGTTGAAATAAAACCAAGGACAGAAAATAAGATTCTGTTCTTATTCAAATACACTAACACACTTTTCACACTTAATACCTTGCGGTGTGGCCAGAGGCACAGGTAACAGGGTCCACTTTTTGTTAGTTGTCCATATTGAACAGGTGGCAAGCCCGTCGATGTGTCACTTCTTTAACAGATGTAAATATCTGTTATTTTTTAGAAGAAGTACTAACTGTTACGATAACTATGTAATTTGTATATTGACATATATTTAAGTAGATAAGATCGTAGAAACGAGTAGAAGAGCTGATATTTTATAAATAGTACGAGTTTTAAACCTAAAAAGAGTATACAACAGTAAAATTATGATTAAAAACTACAACTCAGAATATTTTGAAAATATTAAATCCAGTCTGCGATTTCTTTCTGGCAATATCCGAGCGGTAGAAAGTAGTTTTATATTCAATAATCATGAAAATATAAAATTAAGCGTCGATATCATATTGGTCAAAATCACATGAATGAAACCGAAGGTCCCGTATTCAAAATTCATTGGAGCAAGCAAGTCTAAGAATCGACTTAGCGTAAAGCGTGTAAAAAAATCAGCACCAGATTTGCCTAGTCTCTGGGCACGCTGCATAGCAAAAAAAGCCGCTATAGTACATTTATATATCCTGACTATTATTATAAATGCGAAAGTGTGTTTTTTTGTTTGTTTGCCTTCATACACGTCAAAGCAGAACAACAAATCGACTTGTTTTTTTTTGCACAGAGGTACCTAGTTGGAGGGATAAATTCTTATACCATATTTCAAAAATTTTCACGGCCGAAACCGGGGCGGAAAGCTGCTTTATTATAAACTAGATTTCAGCCCCGAGCTTCACCCGTTAGAGGGCTGGATTAAAAAATAACCATCATCAAGAACCTCCTATCTATCAAATGCAAAAATATTTGATTAGCGCGATCAAACAAACAAACAAACAAACTCATCAGTTTTATTATTAGTATAGTATAGAAGATAGATATATAGAAGATAGGGAAAAAAAGTGTTGGTTCAGGTAAAAATAAATACTTTGCTCCATTCGTCACGTAAATGCGGAAAATCGTGAAGTGTATAATCAAATAATAAATAATTCAAATTATAGAATCGCTATTACACAATAGGGCCGGAGCCGAGTCCGTGACGTGACAAGGTCGTGAAATTTACTGAAGAAAATTCTCGCGGCGTGTCAACCGCGACTGACAAATTTAATTATTCAACTTACCGAAACGTTAGCAAGATGACTTTTCGTCGAGCCGATAACTAAGTACAAATAAATTCACTTAGAGGTGCCGAAGCAAAGTTTAACTTAATAAAACATTGAAATTTCCTAACTCGATTGTAACGCGGCCGGATTACGGATATGTCGTGTGCTCATTTGAATACGTCACTACTTTGACTTACTTATTCTAAATGAAGATGACTTGTCACGACGTCTTTGAAACTTGGAAATATAACAATCATTTACTAATGAAACTCAATAAAAAGTTAGCGTTGACAAATGAATAATTAATTTATAAGGTTACGGGATTTCAATTGTACGCATCTCAAAATTAGAGAAGTTAATTTACAGCTAATTGTACTTATTGTCTTTCTAGCTGCTGATATTCGTTCATTTACCACAATATTTACATATATACCTCATACATACAAAAAGATTTATTATAGAATTTTGGTGTCAAAATATGAAAAAAAAAGGTGTGTCGGTGTTAATTAGGGAGACCACGAGTTTGATCCCGGATCCCGGCCTACATGGGTTTTTAAAAATTAAAAACTTATGTACATAATCCGACAAAACACACTTAGAGACTTTTCCATCTCATACTTCGACCTGCCACTCTTTAGGTATAGCCTCACAAATACCATAGGCTAAAAGTGGGAGACTTGGTCTTCCGCAGGGTATCCTGTTTCGGGAGCTGTAAGGCAGAGCCCGTAAAGAAAAAAATATGTAAAGCATTTTAAGGGTGAATATTTTATGATGATTATATATCATATTACGAGAAATATTATATTGACCTTTTCACTGATCATTTTATTCTTTTTCTGTATCAATTTCTCAGTATGTTTTCGTATGCAGAAACATCTAATTCCAAATATATATTTCTATATACTAACATAATTAATATTTCCCAGTAATATCACATAGAACAAATAGTGGAAGATATATTCAGTAGTATATATTCAGTAGGCGTGAGCAGGGAGACCAATTCTCAGATTTATATCGACATTTCATATAAATCACAGTAATGTTCTAGCTAATGCTCCACGCCCTGACCTCGCTCTTCTGTTTTACTAGAGTCGTGTAAATTACTCTTCTATATTTAGAAGAGGAAGTTCAATTGTTTTCGGAAGATTTTTTTATAGAAAAATTATAAGACACACTATCACACCATTTTATAATTTGGTATTAATCAGAAAAGGCTAATATTTTCAGAAGTGAGGACGTTCCGGACCGTTGCATGAGAAGTTGATTTCAGCAAAAATTGGTGAAAAATGTTTCAATTAATTAAAATCGGTGTCAATTCGTTATCAAATCTATACTAATATTATAAAGAGGAAAGATTTGTATTTTTGTGTGTGTGTATGTTTGTAATGAATAAACTCAAAAACTACTGTGCCGATTTCAAAAATTCTTTCACCATTGGAAAGCTACATTAACCCTGAGTGACATAGGCTATATTCTATTTTCAAAAAAATTAGGGATCCTTACTAAAACTACAATAATGTAACCCAAGGTGTAAAAAAATGACCTAAGAAATTCCTTACATCGCGTGCGCTGCGAAAACTATTGATGATATAGAGGTAGGAGTAGAAGTAGGGGTAGGGGTAGGGGTGGGGGTAGAGTAGTGGTATATTTTATTTTGTTTGTAAATATCCACGGGCGAAGGCGGGGGACGGAATGCTAGTTGAATATATGGATGAACATTGAAATTATAAAAAATACCCTAGTATTGATTTAAAAAGGCGGATCTTCTGACCGATAACAAAGGTTAAGTAACGGCAGGGTCAGCTAAGGATGAGTGACTGCTTGAACTACGATATTTATTTTATAGTACAAATAATATTAAGCATGTACTGAATTTGAAAAATCTATCACCGACCGATAACTGAATCCATTAGAAATTAGAATTCTTATTAGAAAAATAAAAGGTATCATAACGCCAATTTATCGGTAGGAGGTAAGCAGTAATTACTCTGTAACGCATAAGGAAATAATGCTAAATGTCAAAAGTCATATAGGAAACTGAATTCAGATTGGATCAATCATTTATAATCTTTTAATGATCAATTAACAATTATTTATGATTACTAACTAATTATTGGGGGTACTGAAGAACGTTATCTTTAGGATCATGGTCGCATGGCAGGAAGGTCGTGTGTTTCTTATCATTAGCCTTGTTCTAATATATTAAAGATGGGGCCGTGGGGACCTGGAGCACATAGTCTGTTTATAGATATTAGTAAACGACTAGAAACCTCACATGACCAACGGGCTGGCTCTTACTTCGGTCAAAGAATAAGCATTGCCATCCAACGAGCTTGCAGGGTAGTCTCCCAGTAGATAGCGATTTACATGAATTTTTACTATTAATAAAATGTTGAATAAACAAAATTAAAGTTATTCGATGTTTCGTCTGGTCAGAGTTGGCGAATTAGAACAACGTTCAGAATGCATAATATAAATGTACAAATTGTAAGTATTGCATAATAACCGCTCACAATTAAAAAAAATAGCATAATTTTATTAAATAAAAAAATATTGATGTTTCCAAAGCGATCGTTAAGGTGACCACACATTCGTCCAATCCCCGGCCCGTCGCCGTACGGTCCACCGAAACCGACCACAGACTCGTCCAATTCTTGTAACGAACAGTCCGCCTAAATCATCCGGCGGCCGGGATGGGTAATTATCGGTGCGATGCCGGACCAATGTGTGGCCAAATTTAAACGTCAATACAATGGTACAATTAGTGATATTGATAAGATTTAATTAAAAACGCATCGCTTTTTCACAAAAAAATTAACTTATGGTACATTTTATATGAACTACTTGTGCGATCATGCTTATTATGATATACGAAAAATGCTAGTTCTTACTTTCTAATTATTCCTATAGACATACGGATGTCTGTGTCAATTCTGCAAATACAAAAATAAAAACTATATATTTTGTTAATACAGATAGATATATTAGAATACTGTATATTTGTATTATTTACCTACAAATATTGCCAGCCAACAGTTCAAAGATAAGCTTGGCCTTTCTTATCTAGCCTACTACGAACTATACAATCTTAAGTTAACATAACAGAGTTACGACTTTTTAAAATCGTTATTATTAAATTAATTCGGAATTTTGTATTGTCATTATAGTAATTAATATTTTTGTTGTTGTTTTTCTTGTACCCATTCAATACTAAAATTTGCATTTCTATGAAAACCACTTACTAATAAGTACTACTAAAAAGTTGATTTCTTAAAATTATTTGTTAGGTTATATCGTAACGGCTAAATTAATATGGATGACATTTGAATCTGTATAAAAATACACTTTAGAGGTAAGTTGATAACCTGAGAAATATTTTGAAGTATGTGGGCTTATTGGGCTTGCCATTTATTAGATATACTCAAAATGGCTTACTGCTTTTTTTACCTGGGTAGCCTAGGTTACCGGGTAACACTAAACATGTATACATGGTCTAAAATGCAATGACATTTAGCGTGGTTCACATTAGATTGACATTTTCTGTTCCCTCACAGTTGGCGCCCCTCCAATTTTCACTTTCAGTTATTCACGTGCGAGGATTTTTATCGCGCTCTTTAATTTTATAACGACATAAAAGCTGCGCTTGTTATATAAACAAAGGAGAATTGTGCTATGACATAATAATGATACAATAAACGATGCTTTTATATTTGGTACTTGTTTATGCGTTGGGTTACCCGCGCAAATACTTCATGATTCTACCATATTACATTCTCTATGATTCGATCTATCTATGCACAAATATATATAAATCCGTTCAGCAGTTACTGTGTGATGGACTTACAATATATAAAATTTCACAAATATATAAAACGGGGTGTTGGATTTCCGGAATAAAACTATTAGGCACTCCAGCTATCTCTGTCTAAAAAACACGTCGATGCGTTGCTTTTTTGCGGCGTATATATAATATATTAGTTAAAATTATAATAATGTCGTTTTGAAAAATTCCAACCGCGCGAATTTTGAAATGTGTACTATTTTTTGAAGTTATATAAATATAAAAAAATATAGGAGTGAAATTTTTGGTGCGCGGGGACGATGCAAGCCTATTTTTTTATTATGTTAAATAGACAATTTAGTACCTATATTTAATTCTCAACTAAAATAAGCAATTTCAAAAATTTAATTGAATTCAAATTTTAGCAACCGTATTTTTCCATTCATTATTTACGTGCTAAATAAACTTTTTTGCATTATGCCAAAAAAAGTCATCTCACGCGTGTACATAAGTACACACACAGTTTTTTTTTAACAAATAAACCTTCCAAGGACTAAAAAAAATGTGCCCATTTTTAGTTATATATTAATTATGTCAAGTAGGCAAGTATAAAAGTCTATGCAACTTTTAATGAGATACTTTCTTGGGTGCTTGTGTACATACAGAATTTCTGAAAATAATTTGTAAACGTGGGTGAATATGTATTGGGCAGTTGGCACAGGCCCAGCTCTAAAAGTGGCGAAATCCGCTCTTGACCCCACCTAAGATGAAGCAGCGTGGCCAATTAGTGCTACATTTTACACTCACACACTTGTTACTCTTTTGCCCTATCACTTTATCCCTGCTAATTAAAAGAGGGGTTCGAACTGTGAATATTTTTGAGTTCTACTAAAATTTATCTTAGGACCTAGGCTGATTCTTACAAAGCTCTACAACAATTGCGAGGCTAATAAAATTCATTGGGTTTATTTGACAGAATGCATCAGGAATTAAGTAAAAGGGGGAGTGAGATTAGGGATACCACAAACTTCATGGCTTCTAGATGTAAGTAATTTTAATTGCAAATGGATCCTGATGATAAACTTAATTCAAAAGCCTCACAAATTTTGCAAAATCTATTGTAAAACGAAACCTTTGTCAAATTTGTACAACGTATTTTAAATTAATTATTGTAAAATAAAAATGAAAGGATATATTCTGGAGTAACAAGGGAGAAACCAATTACGTCTAAGATCACAAGGATTCTTTCAATGCTCGATTACCCTTCAACTCAACGAGAGTGACTGTATAAAATTTCCTTCACTCAGGTTTCATTGTGGCGGCGAATGACGATGGAAAATTAAAACGTTCCTTTCTGTTCATATAATAACTATCGAATCCTAAGTGATCGCGAAAAAATGATTTAAGAATCCGAGGGGAGACTATTTTGACGGAGAGCTACGAAAACACCTTTTCAACTCTTAAGGGGGTAATTCGTGAATGGGACGAAGATGAGACGGTGGGTCTGAGATACCAACTAGCGCGGCAGTTTCTTAATGGTATTGTAGAAGACAGAAAAAATACCGGGTTTCCGTACAATAGCGCTCCCAAGTGCTGTTTGCAAGGAGCAAGATTAATTGTCGGCGGTGGACGCACTCGCGGCTTCATCGGCCCTTCTTGAAAAATTAATCATTTTTAACGCGTCATTGTTGCGCACTTCGCTCGCTTCCCACGCGTGAAAACTTTTCGCTAATTAAATAATGATTATGGTTCCGTTTGACAGATTGCTACCGAATTTGTCATGGAGACGTTTTCCAAATGGCACACGGTAAAATTTTTACAGTTTACAAATGATCGCGTGCACAAAGTTCGTCCCTGCAAGATTAATTGACGAGTTTCAGATATTTCTATATACGAACGAGACGGTGAATGAACCGCTAATTAAACCGGAGTTATATTTCTCAACGAAAGACGAGCAAGGAGAATTACAGAAAGCTTTCAGAAAAGTGTGATGTAATCTCTGCCGGCGTTTCCATAAACTTTACTTAATGGCGAAGTATCCGTGAAGTAACATATCGCAGATATAACAGCCCAAGTTGGCATATTTGTTACTCCCTCAGTCAGCATATTCGCGTGGAATGACCGCCAATTTATGTGGAAAGTTCTCGAACATGACCTATCTTGAGCAATAAAACTTTTCACTCGTCAAGCGGTGGGAATCTCTATCTGTTTCGTGAAAAGTATACATCCTAAGTAAATATGCCAGGTAAAAGTTTTCGTCGGTGCCGTGAAACTTTATGGCTTGAGAGAGCAATGTGTCAATTCGCGGAGTGAAATATGGGATCGCACGGTGTTTGCGGTGCGGAATGTGGCGGATCGACAGAGCAGTTTCCGCGGCGACTGAAAACCGCGTACGTAATCGTGCAACTCCTGTCCCCATATATCAAGCATGTGAATGTGCGACGTGCTGCGAAATGACGCTGAGCACGCTTCGGATTTTATCTTTCAACAACGTTTTAAGGCCTTGACAGATATCGGTAATAAAGATCGATTGTAGGTCATTCACAGCGAATTGTCCATCAAGAATCATGATTGACAAGTGATTAGAATTATAATATTATTTGCTTTTTATCGAGATAAAAAATCCAACAATTCCTTAATTATAAAAGGTAGTATGTCCTAATAAATTGCTTCCTGTAGATATTCAGAGCGCGCGTGTGATTTCGTTCAACGCTCGGATAAGGTAGTATCCACTTAGCGTATTCACTCACGTGAATTGCTAAAATTATTATCTAACCACCCTCTTTGTCTGGAATATTTTATTACTAACGTTTGCGTAAGAGAACAAACGAACGAACGTCTACTAAAAGTTTTGATATAATTGTGGCTTTATGATTTTCAATGGATATAGGCCTTTAGAAAAGCAATATTTCTAAATCAAAATATAGAGGTATAATAAGAAGGAGTAACTCATGTGTATCATTCAATAGAACCGTGATCAGGGAAATCATAGAAACGACTAATAAATAGGCGGAAAATGTATGCTGAAAATTATTTCCTGCTTGTAGATGTCCTACAATAAGAAGTGGAACACAGCTATAGACAAGCTGATGACATGTTTCTGTCAAAGATGTCTAAATAAATATGTGACTATATATTTTTGTATTAAATATCAGTATCTTTCGAAGCATACCGTTTTACCGTTAGAAATGATAGAGTCATCAACTCAAGATTATAATAATTAACACAAGATTAAAGCTCAGTTCACATTAGGTATCTAACAACGGAACAGGTTTTCGCGGTTTTGTCCCCAGAACAGGTTTCCAGACTTTAATGCCTAATCGCATGTGCAAAGTTGGTGATCTGTGTCGTTAGGTAGGCGTCCGTTCGTCGCGTCGCCAGGTACGTCAGTGGCGCCGCATGGGCTTCTACCAGATTAATGGATCATTGCCCCCACCACCCCTCTCGCGAAACGAAACTACTGTTCGACGACATTCGTTCTTCCTACGGGAGATATATTACTCTCACGCGTACCCACTTAACACTATTTCAGATTACTATCGATTTCAGTTAAAGAGTCAGTCGAGTAGCCTAGTTGTGTTTTTAGGTCTTTCTAGTTACATTTTAGTGTGTTTGTATGTCTATTACTATTATCTCTGGGCTTTGGAGATGTGTCACTTTATAATTGCTTCTTTAGATTTTTAGACTACTATTGATTTTAGTTAAAGAGTCAGTCGAGTAACCTAGTTGTGTTCTTAGGTCTTTTTAGTTACATTTTTGTGTGTTTGTATGTCTGTTACTATTATGTCTAGACATTAGATTTGAGTATCAGTTACAATTGGTTCTTTAGATTTTCAGATTATCTACTTTCGATTTCAGTTAAAAAGTCAGTAGAGTAGGTAACCTATTTATTGTTGTGTTCTTACGTGGTGTCTTTTTACAAGTTGATTACAACAAATCAGTTGGATATATGTCAGTTTATTAATTACTATCGATTTCAGTTAAAATATAACTTATTTTTTTATAGCTGGTCTCTTTTTAATTACATTTTTGTGATTGTATGTCTGTTCCTATTTTCTCTAAAACAGGTAGTCATTGGATATTTGTATATTTTATGAATTGGTTCTAAAACTTTCAAATTACTATCGATTTCAGTTAAATGGTAACCTATTTTTTATAAATAATGTCTTTTTAGTTACATTTGTGTGTGTTTATATTATGTCTGTTACTATTTTTCTCTAAAACAGCTAGACATTGGATATTCGTTAGTTTAGAACAAATTCTTGACAGACTTTCATTATCACGTTCAGAGAGTAACCTACTTTTGCATGCTTAGGAGGTGGTGTCCTTTGTGTGTGTTTGTATGTCTGTTACCATTTTACAGTTTAGGTTATAATCCATAATAAATCAGGTAGTTTTAAACTAGCACATTTATTTTTAAATTCACGATAAGATCCCTGAAATCTCTAAAGGCTGAAATCTATTACAGTTGTTACCCATAAATAATAACAGAAGAGAAAATCACAAGTCCAGTTGCAAAATCATCAGAAAGAAAAATGAAGTTATAAAAAAGAGTAGATACAAGATAATCTTATACCCGTTATTATCTCAACAAGTAGACTCAAGAAAGAAGTGAAAGAATTATTACATTTATGCTCGATAAAACACTTTGTAGAATATCGTAAATCAGGAAGACATCGAAAGTTGGCCGTGAAGCACTTAAAGTTTAACGTTCAATAATAACTAACGATGAAAAAATGGATACGGCCTTCCGTCCGCGAATAAAAAGTAATGTGGCAATTGTGACTCAAAGGGCTGCTAGAGAAGTTTTGAGGGATGCCGTAATGAGGCGCGCGGGACAATCGATAAATTTGAATGTTCTACGGCGCCGCCCATCGACTTGCAAGTTTTTTCGGCCGCGGGAGGGCGGGCGGAGCGCGACAAACTGACGCCGAGAAACTTATACGGTAGGGTTGTCGCGAGATTTTGTACTTTAGAAATAAATATTGAATAAATGTTGCTCTATTAGACATATAGGACGGTTTAAATGGAATAACAGCTACGAAATTTTATAGTGGTTTACATAAGACATGATTCTATATTTTGTTAATTTTCAATACAATCTATGTAAATATTGTGTCATACGGACGGACGGACGGACATGACGAAACTATGTCAAATCCGTAGTTTTGCTATTAAAAATAAATTTAAAAGTGCAGTAAATATTATATCTATTATAAAAACTTAATATCTCTGGATGAAAATCAACAGACTTCAAAAAAAGGAGGAGGTTCTCAATCCGGTTCATCCAATCATTTAAAAGCGAAAAATAAAACTTTATAAAAGTATACAGACTTCAAACATTGTTTACTTAAAACCAAGAAATAATTAAATATTTCGTTTCGCCGTTGAATTTGAAGACAGTTGATGTCAAATTAGAAACTACCTAGCTCTTAATTTCACAAATCTAGAAAATTAATTACAAACATAGATAACATTGAACAGATCTTCTTTAGAATCTATTTAAATTTTGTAGCCTAATTTGGCACTAACAGTCTTCAAATTCTACGGCGAAACGATATATTTAATTATTTCTTGCTTTTCAGTGTACAATGTTTGAAGTTGGTATACTTTTTTTTAAGTTAATTTTGTATTTAGATGATGTTTTACTTTGATCTAGAAACTGTGTAGTCCTTTTAAAAATCTTTTTCACACAAAAAAAAAACATTTAAAATAATAGTATCATTAATAAAGTATTTAAGGCCACATCTACAAAAACTTTAAAATATAATAGTAATCAATCAATATTTAAAATATCTATTAGCGCTTTTGTGAATATAGGTATTAATAAATTCTTAAGGCCAAAACATATATGTACGCAGTTATTGAAGAAAAGTCAGCATCTCAGCATACAAAAATATCACATAACCAAAAGACATAAAAAAATGTCAACCCTACGTTAAACAGGTAAAACTGTAGGCGAACGCGGAAGTGATAATCTTAAAAGTTAGATTGACATAGTTCTGTCGTATAAAAGTAGCAAAGTTACAATGTCAAGAATATAGCGACTGATTTATTGGGATCTGGCACGGGTTCAAATTGTAATTGGACGAAGTCTCACCGTTGAATATTTAAAAATCAGAAAGTTTCGGCTCATGAACTCGCTCTTGAAAAGTTGGGACGATTTTGTCCCAATGTTTATTTTTGAGGTATATAGAGGTAGATTATATGATATCATATTTATTTATGATATATCTATCTATATATATTATACAAAAGTCAATTGCCGTGCGTTAGTCTCGCAAAATCTCGAAAATGGCTCGACCGATTTGGATGAAATTTCTTGTGTATTTGAGTGGTTTAGATTCGGGTTTTAGGAATATTTTTTCATACGGGCGAAGCTGGGGGCGATAAGCTAGTTTATGATAAGTTTTGAGTATTAGGCATATTAAAAAAATCTTCTCAAGTTAATTTCATGAGGTGTGTGTAGAGTGGAGCTATTTTAAGATAATTAGTCAACTATGTTAATTAATTGTCGTTGAATAAAACTTTTGTAGAGAATTAAATAAATAAAATCATATAGAAACAAAAAAATATATACAAATTGGCCAAAATATATATATAGTTTAATTTGTGTAGTGTTCTGAGGGAGAACGATTACATCGACATGGGTTGCTAACTGGCACACTGGATAAAGTTTCATTGTGAATGGTCGTAGCAAACTTAGCACTCACGATAAATTAGAAGTTCCCTTCAAAGGAGAATGGATTAAAACTAGTTGCTGAAGTGCGGCCCTGGAAGCGAGGAAACTTTCAATTTTTATGACTAATTCAATTAAGACAAGATTTATATGTCTCCGTCGCACACGAACTTCACTTCATAGGAATGAGGAAGATGGTAATGGGTTCCAAAGTTAAGCCTTTGATGGCTAAGTTTTAGGCAAAGTAATTTATTAAGATCCCCTACTAAGTGACTAGTGCTATCAAACTATCATTTATTAAGCTAATCCAATTTGTAGTAGCTTATGCAATTTTCTGTAATGGTTATTGTCTAATTTGTGATTTTACGATAATTGAGAGAGATACTGAAAACTGAAAAGTTGCAATCGCAAGTTTCAATTAGCTAATAAGTTGAAAATTCGCGATATTCCTCTGAATTGTACGTTTGAAAAGTTTAGGAATGACTTTTTAAAACGTGTCTTGGAAAGTTCGAGCGACTGCTGACTAGGGACAGGCACCGAATCCCATTATCGATAGAGATCTCGCGACATCGGTAGTGGACAATAAAATGGTTCCATCATATCTAAAAGTTGCCCCATAATGAAGCGTATGGGGCGAATGGTTTACGACATACCCGGGCAAATCTTTATGGCTAGCGACCAATTTAGATAAAAGGAGAGAGTTTCTACGTTGAAACACCGGAGATAGCAGTCTTAACTATCGCCAAGTTAGCGGTAGTTAATCCGGGCAGACTTGCAAAATAAATCAAACAGTTGAAAGCAATAAATTCCACCTCTCACGGTAATAGGTGAAAACTATTACGTCCAGAGACCGTAATTTAGGTGATGGCCAGAAAAAATATGACCCGCTCTGAATATTGTACGGAATTATTTCAAACTTGTTAATTGGTTTTGTGCTTCACAAAAATAAATTGTTGCTGAAAACGTACCTTTATGACTAAAGCAAGTAATTTTTATGGTTCCTGATAATTCTTGAAAAATATATTAATTTTTTCATGTAAAATGCTAAGAAACTAGTAATATTCCATCTTCTTCTTATAAATAAAAATGAAATCCTGTTAGTTGGTTGGTGAGCGCAGAGAACGGCTGGACCGATTTGGTATTTTTTAATGTTCGTAATGCCCAAATCAAGTTTTTAAGGAAAGAAAAATTGGAAAAGTTGCCCAGTAAATTGGAAAATTCGGGAAAAATTACAGGATTTTTATGTGTACCTACTTATATGTATATTATTAAAGTTAATATCGGCTTCATGGACGAAGCCGGGGCGGAAAGCTAGTATAAAATAATTAGTTGTAGGTACATTTTTCATAATACCTGAAAAAACTTTTTTACGTCTTTTATCCCATTGTATCATATCCCATACAAAAACAATTCAAATTCAAATTCAAAAAAAACCTATTTATTACGTTTATGTAAGATTTTTTTTAAAGTAGACAAGGTGTGAAAGTGGACAAACTAAACCTGAAGATAGAAAAGATCTACTTTCGTTTAATTTTCATGCGATAGTTTTTACTCTAAACGCCTGGAATTAATGATGTAACTAAAATATCCTGTAAAACGGGACGGGGGAAGGGCTTGAAATATGTATAGTACAGGAAGGCTTATTTCGTTGCATCTCAGCATTGCATTCTCTGCAATCTCAGCGAGGGCGAAACCGCTAGTAAATTAATATTTAATAAACGTAGTAGAGGGTATGATAAGGAAATAGCGTTACAGTAAAATCGGGGATAGAAAATTTGAAATTCCATATCATTTGGGTGTTACCCCCTCCCCCTTACCCTTCCCACTATATTATCTAACGTTATCTGAAATGGAACTTTTCCGCCGGCGCGTGTCACTCGCTCGCCGAAGAGCATCGGCGCCAGACGTCTCTGTAGATACTCTGTGAATCTCTCCCCTTTCACAACTTTGCCACTTCGTACTTTCAAACTTGTATCTAATACTGAAACGTACTTCTCTATAATGAATCACAAATAATTATATCTCTTTTATTCCCCTTGGTCACAGAATATCTATAAATTACGTCTTTTGTTAGAATATAATAAGATGCCCTTCATCAAATTTGTTCAATACCAATTATATATTTCAGTAATTTCAGGTATACACCTATAGTAGGTTTAAATTTAAAATAGTTCTCGCTACTTCAATATAATATGTAATGTATAAGTGTCATATGTGCGAAAAATGTTCAAAATCAATGTAATCTTTTGAACCAACTTCTTACAATTTAATCTACTTTAACGAAGATATTTTCACCCTATTTCAGAAAAAATGGCTGTAATGTGATGTTTGTATATAATTATTTACAATACTATAACTGCATGAGTCCGTTTGGTGGATTTACCCAAGACGTTTCTTCGCAAAGTTTGTCTTCCTTGTCAATTACATATTTTTGTATTTACAAACCGTAGCATTTATACTGTTTTACATTGATCCTTTATTATGTCTTATCTTATAGAAAAAATCACTCAAATATAATCTACATTCGAATATAAAATACTTAGATTAGATAAGATTATAAAAGTACAAAATATACTTATCAATATATTAAATGAAACCCACTATAATTTTATTAGACAACCACCTAACTCGTAACACACATCAAATATTTAATCGATTATAAAAATGAGAATTTTCCATGGCTAATCTATTATTAGGTATGCGTATATTAGTATAATAATGTGTGCTCACAACGGAACTTGACAAGCAAATTACTAGTACATATAAAATTAATTAAAGATCCTCAACATAATAAGAAGTTTTAGGAAATTACACTAACATGAAATTATCTAGGTTGATATAGCTTCTCAAGCAGTTCGAAAATTCTCTTTGCTTACCTTGTTATCTCGTATCCGAAAAGTTTAAAACGCAGAAGCTATCGAAACCGAAACTTATTAACTCGACGTGATAGCCCCCGCGGACGTCGCCTCGGTAAAATGTTACAGGAAGGAAAAGTTTCGACAAAGTGCAAAAAGAATTCGACCTAAGTTTAAAAAGAGAGTGAGCTAAATGCGATTCCTGCGTTATAGATAGCATGGTTATGTTTGTCTACGCTTTATTGACGAAAATTCACTACGACATTACAAAGAGAGGTTTTAAAAGTTTACACAATCACAAAGCGAGTTTCAGATCGCGAATGCTCCGTATACCTGCTGGTCATAACAAGTTAGAACTTTTCGAAATATGGGAAATCTTTTTATTGTATTCGCCGGAGTAACGGAGGTAAACTGCTCCGAGTTTTATATTAATCTTTTTCTGTGTCAATTTTTATGGTAGTTCCAATTCACGCAACCGCAATCCGAAGGGAAATAAAAATAGGGATTCAGCACTAAATCTCAAATTGAATAAATTACGACTATTTGTCACAAACTAAGCATTCTATGAAAACAAAGGAGGAATTTAATTTTCCTTCTCAGGGACATTGTTAGAAAATAACCCCATTTCATATTTTATGTACATAATTACTTTGCTGACATAATTATAACCTTTTTGTAAATCTGAAAACATTATTTATAAATAATTATGCTAAAGATACAGAAGATAATTTTCGTGAAAAAATCATTGAAAATTCGGAAAAAACTAAATAAAAGATAGTATTCTATGTTTTGTTCTAGGATCTTGGTGTATGATGCTATACTAACAATCCTGCCATATCACTGATCACATGATCGTCAAGTTGAAACTTTGGAAGACAACCCCAACAACCATATGACATTCACTTCTGCTCTGTAAATAGTACCTATCAGACATACATCGCACAATTTAAACCGGTGGACCTAGAGATTTGAAACTTGGAAGAAATATTCCTTGACAGCAGAGGATGACTTAGGTGTACTTTTATTCTACATATAAAAAAGTTGATCGAAAGCAACGTTAAAAGTACACAAAGGTATAAAAGGTATAATTAATATAAAAAAACGCAAGAGGTATGTCAGAATTGAATGGCCTCTTGGGATAAAAGGCGTGATGATAGATCTTCCTTGGATATTCCTATGGGTGCACTAAGAAGGGTTTTTGAAATCCCATTCCTAAGGGGGTGAATTAAAGTAGTAAAATTTATATGGAGATACAGTTTGTTGATGGGAAATTCCATCGGGCACACGGCTAAACCTTATATAAAAATTACAATCTATACGTAAAATATACGATGAAAACCAAGGCTATTATGAAAGTTGGTATAAAATCGCGTGTTCGTTGCGCATCGTTTGCATGCATTACAAGATCAACCTGCCAGTGCCATTTTGTCGATTCCACATTCCACTGAGACTTCTAAGGTAAATTTTAATTTATTAGTCTGCAAAAGAACTTTGAATATAATTCATCATTTGTATTCGTTTTTTGGGGTTCTGTCAAAAGTAATTTAATTATTTATACGACATATACTCATGCATGTATATGGCTTTCTCCATTTTAGCAGTTTCTTTGAAACTGTGGAAATAAGAGAACAATTCAGTAAACACCGTGTTCTGTGTAGCCCTGCACACTACAAGTTTTTTAAATAGTGCAACCCCATATCCTTTTTTGTATATAACGATTTCCAACATAATTTTGTTAATATTATTATCTCCGACAGATTAGTCAGCAAGCGCCATGAAAACTCGCTGGACCTAACTTTTTCCTAAACTTGATTCACTTATACTTAATGCTCAGATAGGTCCATTTTTATTACTCGTAAGCCTTCCAGTTGAACCAACCTGTTTAATAATGTAAACTGCAACAAAATCCGTTTACTAGTTTTTGCCTGAAAAAGACAGATAGACGCGGTGGGCGACTTTGTTTTATTATATGTATTGAATTGATGACATAACCAATTCGACCTTATGGTGACTAATCTAAAAAAAATTGACCCATTTCTATAGGCTTTTCTAAAATATTTTTTTAAAGCGAACGTAGTAAAAACACCCTTATATATTTATATAATGCCAAATTTATAATACATTTTCTAGAGAATACTGGATCCTTGTAAAATATTCATATCACATGCAAATTGTCCGCAGACGAGTCCAAAATGTGCGTTGCATGTCATGGAAAATGCATTTGTAACTGCTCCCTTATGTTAATTGGTAGTATTACCAACGAACGAGTTGGCTTTCAACTTGAAGTGGCATTAAATATGGACGACCTGTCAGTTAGGGCTGCCGTTACCGATCATCAAAGCAAAATACTATATAAACTCTTATTCAAGGCAATGGCACGTCAAGCCGATGTTGGACAGGCAACCGGATGGCGAGTGGTAATCTGGGCCTTTGAGTGGTACAGAGTGCCCTGGTAGCGGCCAAAGTGACCCCAAATGGACAAGTTCGGCGATATGGGGGAGGGGCAAAATCGAAATTTTTTTGAAAAGGCAACCGGATAAAAATGCCGTAGCATCAAAGGAAATACCCTAATTATATAATAATTTTTTTTTGCCAGCCGAAACACGCGGGCCGTTCTTGCACTAGCGAGTACAAAAAAAAAAAAAAAAGTGAAAAGGCAACCGCTTCAAAATTAGTGAGCATACTTATTGACACCACCAAACGTTGGGAAAAAATTGCCATCCGATCCTGATGGGCAGTTTCGGAGAAACAACCCCTCAAAGTCGCCGAAAAACACTTTTTTTCGATTGTTTCAACAATTATTATAATTAAAAAAAAAATAATAAAAATTGTTCAAATCGGATGGCATTCGAAATTTATACTGCCCTAAGTACAAATAATGGTGTGTGTCAATGCCATCCAATTTCGATTAAATTAACCCCTATTTAGCCACCCCCCAAACCTCATGAAAATACCAATAATTCCATACGCTGCAAAAAATTAGGACAATGTGGGCAACAAGGGTTGGTGGGGGGGTTGTTGGGGCGGGAGGGGGGATTGTAATAGATAATGAGCATACACAGACCTTTTAAAAGTCCAAGCAGTCGTTAAATATTAATTGATAAGGATTTTCAACAATTTTTTGCAGCGTATGGAATTATTGGTATTTTCATGAGGTTTGGGAGGTGGCTAAAAAGGGGTTAATTTTTATATATTTTTTTTAATTATATTAATTGTTGAAACAATCGAAAAAAAGTGTTTTTCGGCGACTTTGAGGGGTTGTTTCTCCGAAACTGCCCTTCAGGATCGGATGGCAATTTTTTCCCCACGTTTGGTGGTGTCAATAAGTATGCTCACTAATTTTGAAGCGGTTGCCTTTTCACTTTTTTTTTTTTTTTTGTACTCGCTAGTGCAAGAACGGCCCGCGTGTTTCGGCTGGCAAAAAAAAATTATTATATAATTAGGGTATTTCCTTTGATGCTACGGCATTTTTATCCGGTTGCCTTTTCAAAAAAATTTCGATTTTGCCCCTCCCCCATGCTCACTAATTTTGAAGCGGTTGCCTTTTCACTTTTTTTTTTTTTGTACTCGCTAGTGCAAGAACGGCCCGCGTGTTCTGCTGGCAAAAAAAAAATGTTATATAATTAGGGTATTTCCTTTAATGCATTTTTATCCGGTTGCCTTTTCAAAAAATTTTCGATTTTGCCCCTCCCCCATATCGCCGAACCTGTCCATTTGGTGTCACTTTGGCCGCTACCAGGGGACTCTGTACCACTCAAAGGCCCAGATTACCACTCGCCATCCGGTTGCCTGTCCAACATCGGCTTGACGTGCCATTGCCTTGAATATCTTACTATAGTATTTGATCAAAGTACTTAACAGATATATTTTACTTTTAATGTTAAATAGCGGCAGAAAAAGATGTGTTATTATTATGAAATAACGGAACCTGAAACTGTTTTTTTAAAGATGTAATTGCTAGTATTCTTGAAAGGTTGATATTAATGAAGGTTTCCTGTCTTAGTACCTACATCAAAGGTGAAAAAAGGATTCATCCAAAAACGTTGGATTTAACAAAATAAATATTTTCCCTTTTCAGGATTTTAGCTAATTGAGTAAGCGTTTTGATGTACTTTTTAAATTGTTAATTTGTGAAAGTACTTCGCACTTTTTAATTTGGCTCAAATTGTAATAATTTTAATAATTATATTATTTTAAATTCAAATACATATAAAAAGAGAAGTCCTGACTCACTGACTCAACGTCCAGCCCAAACCCCGAAATTTTGCACAGAGGTTACTTTTATAATATATACAAGGAATAAGGAAGGATATTTCGAAATTAAACCCCTAAGGCGTTGAAATGGGGTTTAAACCTTTGTATGGATAATCGTATTCCTTGCCTGTATCAACTTGAAACTGATATAAATACTATTCAAACAAATAATAAAAAATGTGTTTTAGGATTTAAAAAACAACCCTTAACGGGGGCTGCAACGGGGTGTTGAAGTTTGTATAGGAAAAAATATCATAGCAGCCGACCTAAATATAAATTTTTTTTAAAAATCCCTTAAATAGTTCCTTTAAAAATTTTTATGGAGGACGGGTATACGTATTTACATAAATTAAGTCACTTTTCCTAATAGGTATAACGCGTACGAAGTCGCGGACAATCGCTAGTATAATAAATTGAAATGATATTTGTTTTAGGATCCTACCTACCTTAGAGATTCTAAAACTTGTGTATACCAAAGGAGGCGTCAAGTACTAGCCCCTGTACCACTGTATTTTTCTGTCGTTTTATTGTCGCAATGGATTTTACGTTGTATGATGATTATGCTAAAATACAAACATATTAATTATAAATAATGATTGGAAACACTATGTCCCTGCAAATTAGACGTCCTACATCGCCTTTCCCATTTAAAACTTCATACTATTTATCTAGAGCTCTGTCTCGCGACACAAAACGAAACCTAAGGTAACGTTTTACCGGGGCGCCCTGTCAGTTTAACTGCCCAAAAAGAAAAAAATTGGTGAAAGGGGGAGCTCGTCTATAGCCCCTCCATAGGCTTAGTACTCTATGCTTGTGCGAGATTCGTCTTACTTATTATATTTACTCGTATAGTAAATAATTTAATTTAGGAACTTATGCCTTTTTTAATTTAGAAAATAATATGTAGTTTGTTATATTTATTATATCTTCTAATATCATTATAATCATTAGATACATACAAATCGGTTATACTAACTGAATATTTAAAACATTTTGAAAATGCTGAAAGTGTCTTAGAATTTGCACTACATAATCTTGTGTATTTTGGAAAAAATCAAAACCATATTTACATCCTGTTTTTACGATTTCAGGATAGCATTTCTTTGAAATGAAAATAAATTAAAGGCAATAAAATTCCTTTGTGAAAATTTCATGTTCCTTTCACCTATGATTGAAGAAGCCATAATACTATATTTATAGTGATTCTCGTTATAGTTTCGCGAAAAAACTGACGGCCTTGACTCTCCGTCCTTACTTTAGTTCAGAAAAAATCCGGCTCTGGCACGTAGCATAACACGTTTAATATACCATTGTACAAGAATGTTGTGGCGTAGTTACGTACGAATACATGCATACAATATGCCACAAGCATTGTAATCATTTGCCAAAACATTTCATTTGTAATTCTTAAATTAGTAGCCTGCAACTTCGTTCACAATTAATAAAGTTATCTATATATTGATACCTGAAGACAAAGCTTTGTACCCCATTTTTTAACCATGTTGGTGAGTCACGGATATTATAAGATTTAATTGTGCACAAAATATATTATATTAAAATCAACCTGCTTTAGTTGTGATATACCTATATGAACTACTAGATTACTAGATTATATTATTTATTATTAACATATTAAATATGGTCTTGAGTTTATACAAAAATCCCATAGAAAAAGGCACAGTTTTTCCCGAATTTTCCAAGTTTCCGGGCAACTTCTCTAATTTTTTTTCCCTAAAAACCTTATTAAGACTATTACAACATTAAAAAAATAGGCAATTCGGTCCAGCCGTTTTGAAGTGATGCGCATTTAAGTTTTATTTATAAAGATTATAATATATATCCTAATTAATACTATAAAGTATAGAGTATAGAGTAAGGGATCTACGCGATTTTTTGCACATGGTTAGCTGGAGGAAATCCTTCTGGATAATTATTTATGTGACATTGAAAATATTTCCACGGGCGAAGCCGGGCGGAAAGCTATTATGTTTATATTAATATTATCATAACCTTCCCTAGTTTAATTCATATTCGTACAGACAGACGAATTTAATACATACTAGGTTTTTTTACACTCGAGTGGAAATATAATATCCCGTTACTATAAAATTAACTGTTTTGTTATCAAAATTAAATATAGCCTAGGGATAGTTTTCATTTCTATTAGTGAAATAATTTTAAGTATTCTTCGGGAACACTATTGCGATTTCCCTCCATCGGTTGACAGCTTCACGGGAACTTTCATTGATCGTTGTCAAATATCTAATCAGGTCAGTCCATCTCATCAGGATCATAGGAATCATAGGAATGTGTTACTTACAATAAACTTTTAACCTCATTATTGAAGAATCATGCTAAATTGAGATTTCGGATTCCGTAAACACTTCAAACAAGATATTTTCACGTTCTAAATATAAATACTACAGAAACATCTCATTTGTGAGCATTCAGGGAATTTAAAATTGAATATAAAACAAAATTAAGTAACATTTTATTACTTTTACTAGCGATATGACTCGGTTTCGCACGGGTTTCGTTTATATCGTTGTTTATATAGCATAATCGAAAGGAAAAGCTGGCAGAGGACGACGACTTAGTTGTAATTTTATTGAGCGTATTAAACATTTATTAATCGAAGGCAATGTTAAAAGTACACACAATCCCAGAGCATGTATAAAAGGTATGATGAATATAAAAGAGGTAGGTATGCCACGATAGTAACATATTTAGGCGCGTTGAGTGATTTTTGTAGAGGGAAATCTTATGGATTCGCGATCTGTGTTCGCGACAAAGACCATAGATATATTGCCCGGCTCGAGTATGCTCGACCATATAATATCCGGGCATCTTTGCTGCCCGGCATTTTTTTTTATTATAAAATCTCCATTATTTATATTGTTTTAGTATATTTAAAACCGTATCTTAGCTCTATCATGATGAAAATTATATTACATACTTATAGTCGCACTTTTTACGAATTTTAGTTCGTCGTAGAAGATATTCGACGTACCTATCTCGTGTCGAGGTTTCGTAGTGAAGAGCACTGGTCAAACACCTCTAGATTAGCTCACTCAAGGTTGCAGAGGTGACATTGCGTTCACACTGCGCGGGCGACGCTCTGACATTGCACCAAACCAAAACATTAATGTCGATATTAAAATTGACTATGTAAATTGTTATAATATCTATGACGTACGCATTTAAGGATAGTTATCATATTTTTGAAATTTAATCCACTTTTCAACAGTTGTTAAAACATGCTTTGTTTAAATTTCGATATAGGTTGCAAGGTTATCGCATATAAATTGCATCATTTTTTATATTTACATACGAAATGATGCATTAACTTTAATAAGGAAAGCGAGATGTTACAAGCCGAAAGCTGACAACAGTCGTTTACAACAACGATCTGAATATATGTAAACGGATAAACGGATAAATATGTAAATACATACGAAAGGAAGGGTAGAAAATCATCATAAATTGAATGAAATCCTATAAAGTAACATCAGCGCGTTCAAGTGATAAACAGCGAACATTTGAGATCTTGAAACGATTGTAAAAATCCAGGGAAACGTGGCAGGATATAGGTTATGGCGCGACTGCATAATAAGATCAAGTTAATGTGCTAACATTGGCTTTTACTGACATTTTTTAGAACCATTGTATAAGTTACGTATAATTTTGAAGTTTTTGATGTGTAATATCTTTCCTCTCGCTTTCCTGCAATCTGTGGGAGTGATTTAGTGAAAAGTAACAGGAAGTCGGAAAGCTATTTGATTTGACCAATGAGCGCGCACAGTGGTAGAGTTGGCCGTCAGATGGTACCAATCCATTTTCCAAAAGGTTGGTATTGTCAGCTAACAGTGTGTGCGTGTACCAAGGTAAGATGTCAGATGTTAAACATCACTGTAAGGCTCGCTCGTTTTTTATCATTTTACACTTAGTTTTATATAATACTAGCTTTGCCCGTGGAGCCCATATTAACTTTCATCCCCTATGATGGTCTTGAGTTCATACAAAAATCCCATAGAAAAAAACACTTTCAATTTTTCCCAAATTTTCCGGTCGACTTTTCGAATTTTTCGACTTTACGTTTCTTAAATTTTCATCTGAATTGCCAAATTTATTAGCGCCGGAGTCAATCATGCCTGGTTCTCTTGATAGAACCTAGCTGGTCACATAGACACTAGCGCCAACTGGTTATCGCGCATATAACTAAATGCTATAAGCAGTTGGAAATGTTGCCAGATTATTATTAATTCCTGTTAAGTGGAAAACTGTTTTAAGTGAAAAGTTGACATAACAGAAAAAGTTCAATATTTCAATTGAATTCAATTTCAACTTTTCGCAACAATATAATTCAGGTTCATGTTAACAACAAAACAAATATTTTCAGAGTCTACACATTTATTTATATAAAAATACAATAAATTATAATATGGGATTAAGCGTTCTGTATGTGGTAACACTGAGAAAAATGTCTGCCGTTGACCGATGCGCATGATCATATTTTCTTGTAGATTGTTTTTCTGGATTTTCAGAAGATTTTCTGTGTAAAATTGCTAAAAGTTTCTCCGTTAAAGATTATTGAGTTGAAATCTCAGTGTCGAGCCTACATTTTCGTTGTTTCACTATTGTTTTCAGATGCAGTGTTTGTTTATAAGTCATTGACTTATGTTCTACTTAAAAGTGCATTTTACTGTTTTTTACATACAAGATGTTTAAAAATTAAATAAAAAATGTTTGTAAAATTTATTATGCTGTTTTATTTCTATATTCATAATTTATTTATGCATAGATAGGATGTTAAATAAAATAGTAATAATAAAAGAATGTAATCGCGGGTTTACAAGGTGTAGGTAACACTTATGCCATACATTGGTATAGGTTGCACGGCGTAAGTTGAGCACAACAACACATCTACAGTCTACACACAATTTTTGTGTGTGAGGCGTGCGTGCGCCAAAAACACGTAATATTGTAACCGATATTGTAACCCAAAATTGCCAATAACCAAATCCGAAAATCGGTCCGTATATTTCTAAAATTCTATTAGTGTAAGTACTATATTGTGCTCATCTTACGTTGCGCGACCTATACCATGTGTAATGGCCAGGTGGCGCTAGTTTCCATACATCCCACAATATGCTCTGAGAGAACTGTCTATACCCCCCAAAGATACCCCCCTATATACTGTAGTCTTTGGAGTCAATATTTCTCCTAGCACCCGAAATGTATGCATGAAAGAAACGAAAGAGGTGGGCCAGGATCGTGGCGAATGCATTTCTTTAGTCTCTGCTTACCCTAAGGGAAATAAGGCGTGAGAATATTATTATTATTATTAGTATGTAGGTAAGATAGTTTTAATTTTGTAAGTAAATATTATGGATTTACAATTTTGTGTAAAATTATCAATTATTTTTCTCATCAAGAAATAAATTAGGTACGAACCTAACTTAATATTCAACTTACGAGTACCCATTTTCTCTTCCCCGTATAGACTCATTAACGATTCTGTCTCGGCCGAAAGATTTAATCGGATTTCTAACAGATGCACTCCATTGTTCCCTTGCTAGCCGCTTTGGAAATTTGATATAATTTTAACGGCCAAGTAGACTTTTTCATCGTACAACGTAGCATCCAAGGCAAATTGAATTTTTTGCTATGCCTCACCGAACTAATTCGACTAATGCGTTTACCGACCGGTGCATATGCTTTCAGTGTTCTGCCAATAAAACTACCCTATTAATAAACGACGGATTTAAGCTTCGATCTTTTTTATTATATTTGAAGTACTTACTTAAGAATTACCTACATTTTAGATTTAATTGTCATCACGCATTTTATTCCAGAAGAGTTAGGCAGAGACCTAACAGAGGCTACGACTACTCTTGCACGTAAATTGTATTTAGATGATTACTGAAACTGAATTTCTTTACTATGTAAAACTGGATGGATTACTGGATGGATTACTATGGTAATCATAAAGTAATTACACAAATAAGACACTAGGACATGCTCGTGTCCTTCCTTCTATGTCAATCAAAGAGATTTTTCTCGAAAATTATGCAATGTAGGAATTTTAAATTTGGCGCGCAAATATCACCAGTCAATTATTAGAAAAAAAAATCGTAGATAAAAAGAGTTGGTGTCCAAAGAAATAAAATTTATTTTAATGAATCGTTTGAGGTTGTTTTTAATTTTTTTATGACATACTTTAGTTTAAATTTGCTAAAAAAATAAACCGAAACTTTTACAATATTGATAAAATAAATCTCTCGACCTTTTGCTAGTTGAAAAACGTATTGGAATATTTTTGTTGTAATCAAAAAGATATAATCGTGTTCACAACTCCACATTAATTGTTATGAACAGCTATCGTGATAACACCCAGTCGATCTATATTGTCTGACCTGAAAGGCCACCTGTGTGCTCCCACGAACTTCAATACAAAATATTTCATTCGGTTTATTGATATTACCTAGTATTTTCTGTATTTAAGTTTATTTGTTCATTATTAAAATTCACAGCATAATTATAATTAATTATACACACTATCACAAGACTCTAATCACTATGCCCATTTATGAGAAATGCTCTAAAAATATATATTCATTAAATAACCAAGCAAATAAAATATAACTATCAAAAATACATTTCCTAAATAGGTAGTAACTTATGCTAAATTCTTTGGTTAAATTACTGAACTTTAAGATCTTGCTGTTTCTGGTCATAGGTAAAAGTTCCTGGAGTAAAATTTAGGAAACCTATCCGTACTTGTTATAAAATCATAATACATACTAGTAAGTAGTAGTATCGAAAGTAACTCTGTCTAAACCGCTGAACCGATTTTGATGAAATTTGATATTTGTCCTAGGGAACAACATAGGTAGCCTAAGTATAAAATTGGGGATGAAACTTAGAATGGGTCCCACGGGCAAAGTCCGGGGTGGAAATTTGCAAATATTGATCAGTGAATAAAATATCGTGATAAATACCTTGGAGAATTGGCATTTTATCTAAGTTGTAAATGTATAACAGAAATAAAGTTTTTACCTGTAACAAAAGTAAATTTTTAATTAATATATATATATAATAATAAGTTCTTATATTACCTATGGTCTTGAGTTCACAGAAATCCTTTTCAGTTTTTCCTGAATTTTCCAGTTTTCCGTTTTTTATTATATTATATTTTTTACTTTACTACAGTTACTGAATTAGCATAAAAAGTATAATTATGTATTATGAATTTAAAGATGTATCTGATGTATTACACATTATTATGTAGATAGGTATAGTATATCTATCTATCTATCTATCATCACGCCTTTCATCCCAAGAGGGGTAGGCAGGGACAATCGAATGCCATTTGTTACGATCCTGACATATCTCTTTTGCTTCTTTTATATTCATCATACCTTTCATACATGCTCGGCGATTGTATGTACTTTTAATATTTCCATTGATCAACATATTTTTTATATGTTCAATAAAAGTACATCTAGGTCGTCCTCTGCCAGCATTTCCTTTCACTTCAGCCATATAAACCTTTTTAGTCAATCTTTCATCCTTAATTCTTTCAACGTGTCCAAACCAGCGTAAAGCTACTTTTCTTCATTTTAGTCACAACATCATCTTTTACACCGTATTTTTCTCTAATGTCATCATTCCGGATGCAGTCAATACGTTTTATATCACACATTCTACGTAAAGACCGCATTTCCACTGCATTTATCTTACTTTCATGCTTCTTATTCCATACCCAAGTCTCGCTTCCATATGTAAGTGATGGAACTAAAACTGCATTATGTATGTTCATTTTACTTTTAGTTGTAAGTTGTTTATTTTTGCATACATTGTTTAGTCCACCAAATACCTTGCTTCTCGCTTTCACTCTCCTTTCAATTTCCTTGTCTATCTTTCCACTTCTTGTAAACATACTACCTAAATAAACATATTCATTCACTTGCTCTAATTTACATCCTTTCACACAAATGTTACACTCCGTCCTTTCATCATCCTTTTCAAATACTAATACTTTTGATTTCGAAATATTAATTTTCATGAATTTCTTCTCGCATTCCTCATTCAAAAGTGCAACCAGGTTTTGCAGCTCTTGCTCCGAAGATGCAATTAATACCGCATCATCGGCATATAAAAGACAGCAAAGTCTAGTAGGACCCATTTCTATCCCTAAGGAACATTGTTGTAATTTGGTCAAACAACTATCGAGATACAGATTGAACAGACAAGGTGACATTACACAGCCCTGTTTAACACCACAATGTATGTTAAACGGGGCTGAGCACTGTCCACCCACTCTAACAACGGCAGTACAGCCATCATATAATATCATAAAGGTATAGTATATGTATCTTAACATTTTACTAAGTACATTTAATTACTTCTTGGACACTATCCTGGAGTGCGAGACGACGTGGGATATTGTGGTGGACTTCATAAAGAAGACCATGACCCGAAAAGAAAACAGAAAAAGAAAATGAAAGATCACTTGACACCTGATACGATGTAATACTCTGAAGTTCCGGCCAGGTGTCATAATATATAAAGTGATAAAGGAGGAGGGGTTTTAGTAGAAATTTTAGTAAAAATTCCAGAAAGAACTAAAAGCTAAATTGCATGGCTAATGTAATTGAGTGGACACATTCTTATTCACTTATCTTCCACAAGAGGCATCAGTTATGGGTTGGAGTGAAGCCAACCGGCGAGCAGTCCAGACGTTTCCAAAAGTTTTGCATAAAACTTACTTCCAAACAGATTTTTGATGAATAAAATGTCGACACGGTAGAGCTTATAGGTTTTTTCTTCCTTTTTGAGTGGTAAAATTTATTGATGCAGAAATGTCTATGGCTTCCAAAAGCATTTGTCGTCGGATGCGCCAAGTTATCAAGTATGTCTGCTAAGTTGAAGTCTGGCTTTGAACTTTTATATTTAACTCTTGCACTTCTTATATTCGAGTAGTATTGAGTATTTATAAGTTGCAAGTAATTTAGGCAGTTTGTATATTGGATCACATACCTATGTATAAAATAATATTCAGTAATTTTTTTAGAGACTTATAAATATTATTTTATCTTTCTTCACCGGTTGCCTTACAGCTCCCGAAACCGTGTTACGGTCCCAAGGTACCGAGCGGAAGACCAAGTCTCCCTCGTTTAGCCGATGGTATTTTTGAGGCTATACCTAACGAGTGACCAGTTCTGTTGTGGTATATTTAGATGGAAAAGCCTCTAAGTGTGGTTTGTCGGATTATGTACATAAGTTTTTAATTAAAAACCCGTGGTCTGCCTAGTTAATACCAGACGACTTAACCACTCGGCCACTGACGCATTTAATCTGTTTTCTGCAAGTAAACTTTTATAAGAAGGCTGTAACTTTATGTAGACAGAATTTTATTTCTATATTAATTCATTGATTAGAGAAACTAACAGAAAATATAGATTAGATTATAGATTAGGTACGTAAATTTAAAACAATTATGGAAGTCAATTTATCATAAAATAATCATAGAGTTATAGACCTCCACAGCAATAACTGCCTAAAAAGATGTATTGCCTAATATTCAAAATCGTTTAATTTAACCTTGATATTTATTAACTTGGTGACAAAATCAATTATTGCTTTTGATTTATTGGAGGTACACATGTTAAATCACATTCAACAATTATTCATTGATTCACATAATGTAAGTGTTGTATTACCTACTATAAACATAACTCAATTCTTTGAATGGCTTTGTTAATAAATATAAAGCCAATAACTTTGATAAGGCAATATAAGATTGAATGTAACCTTGCCACTTCTATGAAAATAAACGGGATGATTGCACAATTCAGATTGAATGTTTTTGCATAAACCAGGTTAATGCTAGCAAACTGTAGGTTTTCTGCAGCTCGTGTTCTTCCTAAATCACTGCTCAGCACATTATTAATGTATTTACTATTCGTTCATCATTCTAATTATTATTATCTTGTAATGAAAGCGGTGCTTTTAAGTTTTAAAATTAAGTAGTTCCGAAAATTGATTTGTAAAATGTCATGTAAAAGTTATTTTTGTTTATTGTTAATTAGGTACTGAAGCTGACCTATCTGGATTAATAATAAATTACATAAATTATAATATAAAGAACTTATATAATCTAAATATAGACATAGAATAATTTTATTTCCAAAGTAGAATGTTAGATACAGATAGAAAATTACATCATCCGGGAAATAGGGTGGCAGAACAATTTTGTGCGGGCCCAAAGTGAAGGTCAGAAGACGCGTTAATAACTTCCGCGTTATGATTGTAATTATATGTATAGTTATTCGTACGAGGAAATTAGTGGCCCTTTGATGTACTTGGGTAGAGGAACACCTTGACGAGTTCTGGTTTGCGAGAGAGAGATCAAAAGGTACGGAGATGAAAATAAAATGAGATATTAAACGGCCTATTCATAGAAACTTTATAGTCAATTCGATAAAATATAAAAAAAATCTCAAAATAAAGTGACATAAAAATAAAAGACTGGAAGCTGGACAGAAAGAATAAAGGTGTTAATTAAAAATAATGATAAAATATCTTTACTAATAAAAATAGAAACGACATGAAGACCATTTTGGAAGTGAGAAGGGGAAAGACCTGAAACTACATTGATGACTTACACGATTACTACACCGACAAGAACCTACCCCTGAAATACGAAGAAGAAGAAGTGTTTTCACTTTATTTTAAGTGCAGTGATAGGCTTGAATATGGAAATCTCGTTTGTGGGCACTGTTACCAGTGTCTCAAAAAACTCTCATCGTTTCATATTTTCCCATAGACCTCTCCGTACTTAATATCACAACGTTATATTTCTGGAAATGCAGGTGAAGTCAAACCATTGGCATATACAATTACTGATCTGAGGTATTTTTTATGAGGTGTTACCGAGGAAGGTATTGCTTGTGAGCAGAGGCAAATTATACTATAATGATGAATACTGCCATGTTGTAGGTATATGTTTGTGAACTCCACGAAGGTTGTATAATATTAGTTGGTTCTATGTATCAATGAAGGTCAAAATGACATTAATTCATTAGGTGCTTATGTGACTACGTGACAAAATTCACATAGATACATTGTACTATATAAAATTATCTATCGCTGTTTTTTTTCTCACGCTCTGAATTTTGCCGCCCCTGGAAACTTGCTGCATTGATGAAGGATGTGGTGGATATTCTTTTCTACTTTTTCATAGCTCTATATATCCGCACTAGGTTTGCCTTTGGAATTTTTTAAATGTGACAAGAATTATCTATCCCGATGGCTTTCCGGGATAAAAAGAAGCCTAGATACTCAACTACATCTGTGCAAAAAATTACGTTGCTCTGTTTTTACATGAAAGAACAGGAAATAAGGACAAGCGTTTTTTTATAATGATCACAATATTGTGTTAGGTCATATTACGTTTTTCAGCAGATTGACTAGCTCGGTTTTTACATTGCGTAATGCACTTATATCATTAGAATCTGTTATCTACAAAAGGCGCGAAGCTTCCATGGCAAGGCCGCAGAGCACGTGGCCGCGAATAGCCTGTTGCTATCCCCCCTCTTCATTCCTCACTTCCACTTCAGCGCGACGTTGCCAGATCGCTCCGTAGTGCTAAAGATATGTACACATTGAAACTGAATTTATAATCTTGACGAATTGTTGTTGCCAAATTATTAGCAAGATATCAAATGCGTCTATCAGCATGAATTTCAAAAACATTTGGCGTACACTGATCAATATCGCTGCAGATTAACAAAATATTTATTTAGACTATGGGACACCATTGGTGTATTATTTTTTAATGTGAACTTATTAATTAATCATCTTTATCTTCATGGCCTTTTATATACTGCGGTGTGGCCAGAGACATCAACATAAATTTTCACAATTTAAGGTTTATTTTATATTTTTCACCCGAATAATAAAAACGGTAACACTTCATAGAAAATTGCTGCTTATCGAGTGAGAATTTACTTCTAATTCCAACTATCACTCTAACTAACTAAATGTTTAGAAGTGTGTTCCTTAGGCGCCCTCCACACCCATGATAGTGACGTAGCAAGTAGCATGACTCTGACTTGACACAGACTGGACTATTATCTATTTGACTTGGCAGTGACGTGCAACAGACGTGACTTGGAAGTAGATAGAATATGTATTGTATACCACAGAGATTAAATACATATATTGTAAGTCACGTCATATAGGTGGGCATGCATACTTCATGCGGTAACATTCTATCTAACATCCTTTAATTTAAACTTTTACTATGTCCATTTGGATCACAAAGCGATGGAAAAGCATGCAATATATTTTATTTACCTCTACAATTTCGATACGGACAAAGCTACGAGCAATTGCTTGTGAAGACCATCATAAAAAATTATGTATCTGTGAGTGGACGCACGACAGAAATATGTTGTTTTAAATTAAATTAAATTTTAAATTAACCAGCGATAAGATAAGTCTGGTATGACTCCCTATTCAGAAAACTAAATAAACAAATAAACACATATTCACAGATACAGTATCCACTTTTTACCAGTTGCCCATATTAAACAGAACAAGCCTGTTGCTACACTTAATGAACCTAGATGTGTGAGATGTGTCACTTCTTTAACAGATTTGTTATTTTTAGAAGAAGTGCAACTCAAAATACTTTTCGCTATAAGTCAGTCAGTCGACAATGTGAACAATCCTTTAGCGCCACGAAAATCGCGGGGACGATAGAGCGATGATGGTATGCGGATTTGCGTCGTACGGTAGCAGAGTGGCGAGTGTTGGTTTACAAATGAGGCCGTGTTCAGTTCGAGGTCAAAGTTATAGTATACCAAGTGATAATCAATGCTTGAATAAACTGATAGCGACCGACCAATAAGAGTGCTATTATCACATTTATCTATTAACTTATAAAATCGCTTGTGAATTTTTACCTATACAATTTTAATATGAATTATATGTCGTGATACGGAGAAGTGGAACGATCTACGTGACGATTGCGACTCCTCGTTGCAGTGGTTGCTTTCACTCATAGACTAATATGTAATATAATATCACGCATCACTCCAAAAATCGGCGTCGCCACTGTTGAGCTGGCTATGCCACACGGACCTGATTGATAATTGCTTTTAAAATTTATTTATTCTTAATTTTAAAAATTTTAGCTAAATTAGCCTTTTTTATTTTTAGATTAATAAGTTCGTAAAAATATAAAATAAAATTATTTTACTATCATATTTCTGTATCCTCATGTCTAGATTTGGATACAACTTTAGTTTTTAAATTTCGATAAAATCCGTCAAGCCATTTCATTGTAGGTACAAAGAAGATAAGGAAATGATAAAGGAATTGCAAAGTAGGTAATTTCTGCTTGGAATTCAATGAGTATGTAATTTTTTCTCATGATTTTCATATATTTTTAATATTGGCAGTGGAAAATATCAAAATACTAATTGTATGCTATTGCGTTGTTGGATGTTTTAAATATATCTTTTAGTGACCTCTGTCAGCGTAGATAATGGTATTATTATACACAATAAGACACTACGTGGGGTATTTTTATGTGACTGCTTTTTCAGAAATAACTTATAAATTCTAGAAGAGCCCTAGATCCATAATTTGTATGGGGATATTACTATTCCCAATTTCTCTGCAAATAATCCACTGGTGTCACTGTAATTTAGCATATAGTTACTTATTTAATATATCTAAGTGAAATACTAATTATTTTTTCAATTGGTTTTATTGAATAGGAAATATGAGTATTAAAATATTTTGCCCCTGTTTTCATGCTTTTAAATTTTTTTAAAGCGCTGTTTAACGTCTTGCGTTTTTTTGTAGCTATTTGAAAATTCGAAATAAAAATCATTTTATGATTTTTAAGTTGGTCAAAAATAATAAAATAATTATTATTTTGAATTTTCAATAAGCTACAAAAAACCCAAGACGTTTAATTGAAGAGTAATGGTATAACAGCGCTTTTAAAAAAATTAAGAGCTTTGTGATATATTATGAAAGAGAAAACGGGGCAAAGTTTAACCACCCATATTTCCTATTAAAAAAATTCATTGAAAAAATAACAGCTATTTCACTTAGATATATTCAAAAAGTATCTATATTCTAAATTACAGTGACATAGGTAAATTATTTACAGAGAAATTGGGAATAGTTTATCCCAGAAAAATTCGGAAATCGGATCTCGTTTCCTATGATTTATTCACTTTTTTTAATAATATTCTCATTTTAAAGTTATTAATAATACTTTATAGTAATGTAATCTATCAAATTTTTTTTCCGCTGAGCATAAATAATTTGCTTTGGAGGGCACGCAAAAGAAGTGACAGCTCTTGCAACCTCAATATGGGTAATGGACTGTAAAATATACATTTAAAAATATTATGTCTTACTTCTGTCAGAAAAACCTACAAACGAAAGCGATTTATTTACTAAATGATAAATTAACAAAATTAATATTGCGGTCAAATAAAATTCCAGTGAACACCAATTGTGATTGTTGACGATGACAACTGACAACAAACGAATTATTTATTAAATTCTAGTTGCGATCACGCGATGTACCCATCACGATAAAAGTGCATTGATTTTTTATTTATAAATTCCAAATACAGCGAAAGCTCTGTTTAAAATATCTTGTTTTATATTAGGTGAATGGTTGTTCTTATACGAGTCACTCTTTATAATGTTGACATAGTGTCAATAATAGTAGTATTATTGACACTATGTCAACATTATAAAGAGTGACTCGTATAAGAACAACCATTTCTTAGTAAGGGCGTTAGTTTATAGTAGTATAAACTAACGCCCTTACTAAGAAACATTGTATACAAAATTATTCAATGTTTTGTGTCCCTTTGATAAAAAGGTTATTACATACAAGTATTTTCAGCAACATATATTTGACTTGAATGAAAGTGAAAGATTGACTAAAAAGCAGAAGCGAAAAGAAATGCTGGCAGAGGACGGCCTATAGGTGCAATTTTATTGAACATTATCAAAATGAAAGTACACACAATCGCAGGTATGTCAGGATCGTACATCTTTCGCTTCTTTTATATTTGTCATACTTGTGTCACTGGTAAAAATATCCACATTTAGTAGCTTCTATAAAGACAACTTTACCAAATATACATCTTTAAAAAAATATTAAGTACGGAAAACTTTTTAAATATCAATAATTTCTCAACAATTTTAAAACAAATTTTCAGAAATTATGAAAAAAGTAGGACCTAATGTGATATTAAAAAAATCACAGAAATCACTTATAACAAAATTTGAAATTAGTTTTTCAAGAATTTTCAGGAACTCACATCTGACCAACCTGTCTGTCAAATGTGCCGAAAGCACGAGAATTCAAGTTGAATCTATTCCTTGCGGTATCGACACTATTAATGATATGAAGGCTAATGAAATATAATAGAAGCAATGGAAATAATTCAAACTAAATAATAAATTTTCATAAAAAACCTCGTACCAAGCCCCAGCAATGTAGTAATAATAAATAATTCACGTAAGAGTCAAGCCTCCTATCTAATATTGTCTCGATCATTGTTTACAAACACAGGCAGCCATGTTGGCAAATTTTCATGACCTTGCACGACTGACTAGTTATGTTATATAAATGAAAATTCATGTGGGCTGTGAAATATTAATTTGTAAAAATGCTTTGATTTTTGTTAGCTCTTTTTCTAGTTTTATTTTATTTTAAGTGTTTTATTTTATTAAATGTTCATATTGACTTTGATGCCCACGTTGGCCTATTTCATATACAGTGCCATGGGCCATGTCACATTCGCCATCTCTACAAAGATTACCCATGAAACCCATATGTTGGGCTTGATATTAAAGACTAATTGAGCTAAATTTATACAATTTCTCATACCTCATACCTAAAGCATTCGTTATTTTTTGCAGTTATTAAAGTGCGGTGACAGATTTGCCACCTGCACAGCTAAATGGACCCTGAGTAGCCTCGCAATTCTGCGCAGTTTCCTCGCATCGTTCTGCTGGAAAGCCAGCCTTATGCTATAATTCCAGGCTAAGCCTTAATATGAAATATAGCCACAGTACAATTTATTCAGATGAACGATTTCTAAACCATATGTGTGGCCTGTAATTTATTTTAATTTATGAAACAAAACGAACATTGAACAGTAACACATATTTAAAATAAATTGTTTCCACGAAGGTCTCCGTTTCACACCGCATACTTAAACATTTACATAATACATTACACGTGTTTTCATGAGCCCTTAAGTAGTTTCAAAGAAGGTAATGATATTGGGGAATCGTTAGAAATAAATCAGTCACGCCTAATAAATCTTCTTTCAAGGACTCGAGTAGGTGTACTGAAAAAAGGAAAGATGCCTACACAGTAGCCGTAACTGCGTAGTAAAACAGCTTAAACGTAATATATTTAGGTAAAAGTACCTATTAAATTGATAAATAAGAGAGAAATTTGAGCATTTTGTAAGTACGCTTTCATCTGCTCTAATAAACACTCGTGAAACATGGGTATATTCAAAACAACATAGATAGGGTAGCTAGGTAACCTATTATATTTGTTGATATATCTTGATAAATCTAAACCTATTCCCACCTACCTAGCGTTTAGAAGTTCAGAAAAAAGTAATATACTCTCTGGGGTTCTAGGAATATGTCCCATGACCTGATGGTTCCTTCCTTGCCACTACTCCAAGCGGTCCAAGTTTACCGGACGAAGTATTCCATCAATGAATGTTCCCGTGAGCCTGTCAACAGGAGCCGGTGGAGTGGATGATATTTGACCTACATTTTGTATTTGAATATAATTTAAACAACCGCTAAACCTATTTCGTCACTAATTATATTTTCAGGAAAAGTCATAGAGTACCTACTTACATTAATAAGTTACTGTAGGTTTTCGTTGGTATCGTTTTGTGATGCGAGACAGAGATCTAGAAAAATTGTATTGTTCTTAAATATGATAGGTGATCTAGGACGTCTAATTTGCGGAAATCTCCATATACTCAGAGGGAAAAGTAGGTTTGATTGGAACTGGATTAGCCGTTATGACCATCATGCATAACTTCTTTGGTTCAAAACCTGGAACTCCGTTTTCAATTCAACACTGAACAATATAATTCAATAAACTTTCGCAATATTAAGTGCATATAACTCAACTAACCTTACGAATTCCTAGCACACCATCACGGCCTTTATACCTTACGTTGTGGCCAGAGACAGTGTCCACTTTTTGCCAGTTGTCCATATAAGAAATGCGGAAGCCGGCTGTTAGTGCCCTCCGAAACACGAGGAGACGATTAAAGAACATATTCTTAAAGAAAATTGGTGCTTAGCATTTTTTTTGGACGAGTGGCAATTGAACTCGGGACTTATGAATTCCCATAAAATACTAACATTATAATATGTGTACTATATAAACAGGTTGTCCTAAATACGTCACATCAAGGCAAGCGTCGCGTCGCACGTGGTTTCGTCGTCATGACAACACATCGAGTCCTCCTTCAACCTTGTCTACCTCCCTTCTCATTCCAAACCATCCCAAAAATATATTCGTAGATATAAGACGGCTAACTTTTTCATGGGCCGAACGTTTTTGGTAATTATGAAATTAGAGAATGGATTTAAAATATTCATAGGTTTCCTCATTTTCAATTAGTTCTTGCTTTGATGGCGAACCTTTAAAGGAAAAGTAATGAAAGACTTTTCTCAGTATTTTTTTTTGCAAAATTTTGACTGGGTTTGTTTGTAAATTGTAAGAAGTAGTAAATTCTTAAAACTACAGGACATAATGAAAATGAAAATATATATCATTGTTATGAAACTTTAGCATTTCAAAAATTTTCACGGGGAGACCTTCAAGATTCCTTCAGCTTCAGAGATTCTTTCATCACATTGAACAAAGAATCATAATCCAAACTATTATTGTAAATGCGAATGTGTGTTAGTTTGTCCTTCTGTCACATCAAACGCAAAGTAATTAATTGACGTGATTATTTTGCACAGAGATAATTGGAGGGCCTGAGAGTGTCATAGGCTATTTTTTATCTCGGAAATCCTTCAGGATAATCTCTTATGTCACATTTTAATAATTTCGACAGGTGAAGTCGAGGTAGAAAGCTATCTAATATATAAAATCAATATTTGTTTGATCGTTCGTATTCTATAGACTCTAAAACTACTGCACCCATTTAAAAAATATTTTTGCATTTGATAGCCCAATTTTCGGGGAAGGTTTTATATTTTCATATTAATAATCATCACGTTACCTACCCAAGGGGGTGAATTGTTTGCATAAATGTATGTATATTTGTTACTCAATCACGCCAGAACGGCTGAACGGATCTGGATGAAATTTGGTATCTCTATCTATTTTAGTCTGGAATATCATAGGCTATTTTTTATCCCGGAAAAATGTATGGTTCCCGTGGGATAGATTTGTTTTTGTTTTTCACGAGATGAACATGATTTTTTGCATAGCTAGTGATACTTTAGGGTCAGAGAATGACATATACTACTTTTTATACCGCGAAAGCGGACGGGGAAGGGCAAATTACAGCCACGGGATTATTTCTTTTTGGATCTATTTCCACGCGGGTGAAACAGCGGACAGCAGCTTGTCTACAATAAATGTGTGTCTATTGGTCTATACCTATATTTGGTCTATATTTGGAGTTGTGTGGAATCGTGGACAGCTTAATTATACCACGTTTTCATATTACACAATCCACGAGTAATTATGAACTTTGAACTATGACATTTCCCCGGTGGTTCTATTAATATTTATTGCTATGGTCTAGTGGTAGCAAAAAGTTAAACAGTCTCAAGTTCGAGTTGTGCAAGTTATTTGTGTGAAAACATATTTGGTTTATTTTGATATTCTAGCTTTTGCCCCTAGTTTCACCCGCAAAGTAATAAAGTATGTATTTTGAGAGTCTACCTCATTCCAAAACTGTCGATATGCCGCCACATATAATTAAAATTTCATCGAAATTCCTTCAGCTTTCATAATGTATATTAGTAGTATAAAATCTTTATGTATTCTTACGCAAAATTATGTTAATGTGAATGAAAAGTTGTAAGTTCTTGGAATTATGACGGAAAAATACGGGCCCGGGCGAGGCTTGTGGGTGGAAGCAATAGCGCATGCGCCACTTGTTGCGTCCACACTCCACGTGGCGATGGGTGGTATTCGCTCGGGGGCATCTAACCAAAATCCACCAACTGAGTTTTGAAAGCGATCTATATTGTTAAAAAAATTATTGTCTAAACGTCAATTTGTCAAAATCATACATGATCTAGAGTTAATCCACGATTAGTAAACATAACAGTTTGTCAAATACGTGAAAATGTATGAATTTTGACAGTTGTTATTTGAGTAATATCTGCTTAACTTTGAATAGACTTTAACAAATTGGGCGTTGAGGATCGCTATCAAAAGTTTTTTTGGGGAAATTATATATTTTTTTTCATTTTGGTAGATTTTGCTAATATGCACCAGGGGTGGGAATATAGGTGCGACAACACCTGATGTATTGAAGGACTTTCGTATCAAGTGTGCTTTTATTTGGTTCTAAATATTGTGTAGCCTTGATATAACCTTTGGTGTCTTATCTTCAATAATGTTTGGAGCGATAAATATTTTGTTTAGGCATGTATGGATGGATGATATTCTGTTTGTTATTATGTGGATTTGAACTCTGTTTAACCGCAATGATTTTTGGAAAACACTTTTTTATGGATACAGATAACCTAGATTTTTTATAGTTAAATAAATAACCGAAACCCTCAGAAAGAAAAAATGTTGATATGTGCACGGAAAATATCATTCCCGCGAGAAAATTTAATCATTAACTAATTATCAACCAATTTGTCCACATTTAGCAAGTTATCTAGGCCCACTTGGGCGGGTCACTAGGAAAAAAATTGTAATGACAGATTTTTTATTGATTTATGTGACAATAATAATATAATTCTAAATCCGCTTGATGAACAGCCTAAACTACAAAGTCCACGTTAGAGTGGTGAATGAAGAAGATAAAATAAAACATACATAGATAAAAGTATTCACTATATTGGCCTCAGTAATTTTCCACGTTTCGCTTGAAGGACTTTAGGCTATTTTAAGTGGGTTTTAGATACGAGTGAGTGATAATTTTTTTGATCTTAGACTATCTTTTCACTTTTAAATTTACTTCTAAATTTAAAATAATACACCATCACGGCCTTTATATTTTATAACGTGGACAGAAACTGTGGTAACAATGTACACCTTTATTGAGTAAGTATACCACAGACTATAACCTACCTAAATTTTACTTCGTCCACAGATGTCAGAAATGGTTAGTAGAGTATATTTTACGTGTCTCAAAGCACTAGAGGTCAATTAAACAATAAGTATTTTTTTAAGAGAACCCTTAACTAGTAAATACAGATACCTAAGAGAAGGAGTCAAAGAAACCTTCTGACCAGTGTTTTTTTTCTTTCTTAGCGGGTTGCGTTACAGCTCCCGAAACCGTCCCAAGGTAGGTAACCAGCGGAAGACCAAGTCTCCCTCTATTAGCCGATGGTATTTGTGAGGCTATACCTAACGAGTGGCCAATTCTGTTAAAGGTATATTACATATGTTTTTAAGACTTGGGTACCCTGGGCCGGTAACACAACCCGCGAAGATATAAAAATAAATATAAATGGCAAAATATAATATAAAGAACCATGATCAACAGAGCGTTTTCCTAGTCAATGCAGGTCGGCGACCCTGTTGTGCGTCAGTAACACTTAATAAAGAGCGGAGAGAAAATAAACGGTTGATAACTGCACGTGTACTATAGTATTGGTGCAAGGGCCGGTGAATGGACCCGCGGGCCTAAATGGGCTGCTAGGAAATTTTTGTTCTTTGAAAAGCAATGCTGTTTGTAGAAAATATTTATTTATTCAAAAGCATAGTGTAGGATTATGTTCAGAAGTTTATTTCATTTGTTCGCATAACTTCACTTCATCCATTCCCAAAACATAGTTTTATTTTTAAATTAGTTTAGCTGAATATCAATATAACTTTGTTTCTAATTTTTTTAGGAAAATTTATTTACCTTAGGTTTCTAATATAATTTTGGTCACTGCGCCCAAAATGTCGATTGTTTTGGACATCATGGGCTATCATGTGTCAAGAGTGCCGGGTGTATGTCTCGCCGCCATCATCCGAAGGGCCTCATATCATGATACATTGGGATCATCTCATATTAAAGGTACATCAGCGACATCCGCAAACGGCGTAAATATGGTTTCATAGGACAATTATAAATATTTGGGCTGTTTGGACTTGAAACAAAGGGCCCATGGGGTCCCGAAGAACGTTAGCTTTTTAACAACTTATCTCTGATCTCATAAAAGTGTCGTGTGATCGAAGAGCTGGTACGTATCTAGGACAAAGAAGGAACTGACTTAACACGATTTCATTAAAAGGTAAATGTTGTTAGCTAAATTATATCTTAATTTCAAATATTATTTACCCACTACCACTAGGTATGATCACTGAAAATGTTATCAAAATTAATTCAGGCTCGATTGTAAAAATATTTTTCCAAATAATCCTCACACACACGACAGGTAAACATTGTAATTCGCCTAAACTGATTTGAAACAAAGTCGTACAGAATTAATACAAAAAAACGATGATGGGGGTGGCTTAGACTACTATATCGAAGGGGTGAGAAAAGACTTCATGCTTTAATAATAATTATTTTAATATCTTGTAACATTATTTAATTCCTTGACAGTACCTATGTAATTTTATTTTGAAACAGGCGATACAAAGAGGGAATGCAGCTAGTGTTTTGGGAACCCTGCCGCAGGACAGCGACATGGGGTTTTTTATTTGTAAGTAGTTTTTAAATGTCTATCTATCTTTTAAAATTAGAATTGGCGTTGCCTGTTACAAAATAAAATTACATAGGTACTGTAGAAATTCTCGGGATAAAAAATTAGCCCATGTCATTCTTCGGCCCTCCAACTATCTCTGTACAAAAAATCACATCAATCCATTGCTCTGTTGTGGCGTGAAAGAAGGACAAACAAACAAACAAACTTTCGCATTTATAATATTAGTTAGGATATAGAAAAATGTTAATGAGGCAGAAATAGGTAGGTTATTAATAATTATTATATTGAGAGGTGTTGAGAAATTAATAGTATTTTTCATTCCCAGAAAGAATTCGAGAACCACTTTATTTCTATTTACACAAACCTGGCACTCTATTGCTTCGTTTTGTTTGGAAAAAGTAGAATTTTAAATCGACAATATACCTAAGAATAATAAAGTGTAAAGACTTAAGTAAATTTCCGAATAGATAAAAGCATAAATAAAACAAGATAAGTACCTACCTATATTTTAGTAAAATTATAAGCAGCTTTGTTTATATTTTATCTAATTAAGTAATAAAAGTTGATAACACCTTCAAATGTGAAATTTAGTCAAAACGATATTTGTTATAATTTCGATAAGGATTCGTTTCTATTATGTAATAGTTAAAAATATTAGCAAAGGTATTTGACTATTTACCTAATTATTTCGTTGATAAAATTCAAACGATAGGATCACAACAAAAACGTAAACAGCGACTTTTTTTTTTTTCAAAATCTATACTTTTTATAGTTATAGACGTTTGTATGTTTTGGCATTATTAAGATCGAGCAAAAAATTCCGGAAAACGTTTCTTGGGTCCCTCTTTAATTTTTAACTTTATTATATTTTGTTATAGCGGCCATAAATTTCAAATGTCTACCTATTACGGTTCAAACTTTAAAATTACCAAAATATAAATATTAAAAATAACTACATAAACCGGGTCCGTGTGGAATATAGTGCCAAGAATACTTGCTGCATTTCCCCGCTGAATCTCGATGATGGTTCGTTGAGCAATGAAATAGTAGATAATATACTTACATAATTATTTATAAGTAACTAAAATTCGATATTTACTCCCTTTTGAAAGCTATTAACTATTAAACACCTGCCTGGACTCTATAGATTTCCTATTATTTTGCCTACAAGGGTTTCTTTTCACGCAATAAACGCTATATTTATAATACCCACTTCACATAGTAAAGTTTTACACTTGGTTGACAATTCTTTTATAAATAGTTGTCTTGTCATACCGGTTGTGTAACTTACATTTAAGATCACCTGCAATACAATTTTAAGAAAAGAAAATAGCACGAAACACCGCATTTGTACATTTGCGTAGATGCGAACGTATTTGGTTATAATAATAATAAAATTTGTTATAAAATAATCAATTTATTGAGTTGTCCAATGCAGTGCAACTGGTTTCTACAAGGTTGTCATATATATGCTAGGGTGGATCAACTTTCTTACAAAAATACAGGATCATAAAAAATAATTTATATTATTAACATGTGGTTTAAAAAAAATTAAGCTCATTTTGTCAATTGGTTTTGTATAAAATTCCAAAAATATTTTAAGCATCAGTTTAGCATGCTGTACATCAAGTAGGTACCTACACTTACAATAAAAGAATGTTTATTTATGACAACATAATTTTTTTTCTACGATACGCTTATGTCAAAAGAGACTAAGGACCTCCAAATGACCGATCCTGACATACTCACATATATCTTAGAGTTATTACATGTATTTTCTTATCCAGATCTTAAAGGTTTGTTCATTATTTTTGCCTGCGAACTGCTTTTCATGAATCATGGTCGTTTTCTCAGTTTTTTTCTTCTTAACATGTTGCCTTACAACTTCCGTTTACCGAATTACTGATATTACATTGAGAAATCAAAATCAATCATTTTTTATAGCGTAATACTTGCTAAAATACATCCAGTAGTTTAAGAAATTACTTATATTACACCACTGTTTCTCAAAGTGGGCGATAACGCCCCCTTCTATGCGCTGTAGAAAAAATGGGGGGGGGGGGGCGATGGTTTAGGGGGGCGATGGCTGATTTGTAATTTCATCTATTTAATATTGCACGAAGCGGTGGAGGTAGTGCTTTATTATCGGTTTGTCAAAAATCATTGTTAAAAATCATCAGATTCATCCTTCACATTAAAATTGATTATGTTTGTTTTAATTTTAACAAAAGATACTCTTAATATTATAAAGTTGCGTTATAATTTGCTCTCACGGGTACAAAAAAAGTCTCCTTTAGAATGTAAGTTTAAACTCCAAACTAACATAGCACACTATAATTAAATTAAAGTAATGTATGTCACTGTGATTTTTAAGATGTGGTAAAGTAAAAAAAATTTGGGGGGCTCTAAAATATAATTGATTTTGAAAGTGGGCGGTAGACAAAATAAGTTTGAGAACCTCTGTATTACACAATTATTTATGAAAAATAAAATGTGCTAAAACTAATCCAATAAAATCTGATAATATCAACTCCAACAAAAGAAATCCTAATATAGTTTCGTGTTTGACGTACACAGTGTCAGTTAAGAAATATTATATGTGTGCTCATTAATATAAATTACTAATAATAAATTATCATATAACATCTAATATTAAATGGTGTCATAGACGCAAAGAGGAAAATTTTGGATAACCTAATGCAAATAATTGTATCTGCAAGGCCACTAATGTCAGACGACCAATAGACGGGCAATGTCAGTAAAATGTCATAGTTTATGGCTAAATGCTCTTGCGCAGAGTTCATGGTCGTCATTCGCACGTAGATTGTGCTCGCCTACGTAGCTTAGTGCAAACTGATTATTACGTCGTCATTTCTAGATTTTCAATATTCTATTAAGACTTTTATGGTTAGCTTTTGCTATTTGAAGTAAGAAAATTCAGTCAGTGCAGAGGTTGAGGTCCTTTAGGTTAGATTAGGTTATTTATATATCCTTCACAATAATTATAAAATAAGTAGCATTATTATTATTTTATGTATTTCATATCTTCAACAGTTCTTATCAAATGTACTACTGGGAGGATTTTATCTTAATTTTGTGTTATCATACATACACTTCAAAGTGCATATAATCTGAAGTCGATAAGTTGAAGCAAATTGTCAGTATTATAATATTCTAAATATAAATTTATAGGTTTAGTGGTCCCACATACGAAGCAACTTGGTGCCGGGTTCTGCGCAAAAAAACGCAACTTTCTGGATATTTTTTTCGTAGCACAACAAGTGATTCCATTTCGATTCAAACATCTCTATTTATTTTTCTTTTAATGTGCAATTCACAATCCTGAAATTTCTCTTTCTTTGTTTAAAATAATGATATTTTCACACAAGGTTGTCGATTATGAGTGCATACATTTAAGGTTGTTTGTATTTTTTTAAATAAAAGTAGTAGGTAAAGCAATTTTACCTTAAATTGTTGCTGATTCATATAAATAACACTTCAATCCAATTAAAGCAAATTGTGCATTAAATTCTGTAAATTAAGCATGTTGCAAGGGGACAAGAAAAATCAAAAGTCATAAAAAAGCTTGACCAATATGGCTTGACTGTTCCGATATACATTCCTATACTTTCAAGGTTTGTCAATTTACCAATAAAATGGTTAACGTAAGGACGACACCTTTTACTCTTGTACTCAATAATCGTGACCAGGAAATTACCTATGGTAAGAAAAATAAACCGGCCAAGTCGTATTGCGCATTTACTGTAATTTACATTAAAACTATGCAAACTTATTTCCAATTATGTTTTTCAAATTTCAAATTTAGGATTCAATCTAAAAATTGACATACACTGCAAATGATGGCCTAAAATAAATTGATTTGTAGATGGGTTCTTATTAATTAAAAATCCGACAAACCACACTTAGAGGTTTATCCATCTAAATATACCTCAATAGAACTGGCCACTCGTTAGGTATAGCCTAAAAATACCGTCGGCTAAACGAAGGAGACGTGGTTTTGGGAGCTGTAAGGCAAAAAAGTGAATAGAGAGAAAAAGTAAGTTATTATAAGAAGCGGAAAATTTGTGGCCTCAGGATTTCCACACAGTGAATAAATAAAATGTCGTATATTTATTTGCGGATCTTAATACAAATGGAAGTCAATTGACCACAATTATGTGAAGTTAGGAATTCTTAGAGCCTGCCTACGCCCTTGAGACGTGGGTGTCATATTTCTAAGTAAAATACATAAATATCTATAACCAATACTAATGATTAATGCTAAAGGTCACTCATCAAACATATATAGAATTTGCATGGATTTTTTGTTTTATCCAGGATTAGATCATACTATGGCGAAAATGAAAACTTATATGAAAACTTTGTTGTTTAATAGCGACGTGACTAGGAAATCATACAAAGTACCTATCTATGAGATGAAAACACTAGGTAAGATAATAATATCAAATTTCTAATAAAGTTTTCAGAAGTTTGCATGTATTGGGTGTACTATTACATAGTATTTTGTTGATATCCCATTGCGAATCAAAATAAATACTGAGCTTGAAAATAATTAATGTCGGAAGTCATTAGAAATCATCAAATAAGCGGAAAAAGGCTTCGAATGTCACTTATTATTGAACAAAAAATAGTTTATAAAAAACTAAAAAACACGCTTTTGTCAGTAACGTACACTTGTGCAACCCAAATGAGCCCAAACTCAATGGGGTTACGCCGTTTCGTTAAAAAGTTCCTGTGGCCAGCTTTCGGCTTCATCATCAGGACCCTGGACATCATATAGGAACAGAGAACTTGTGAAGACAAATCAATTGAACCCAAACTCGATTTCGTTATCGTTCCACTATCCACTTCCTGGCTCCATCATCAGATCAGATAGATGGTATCAAATTATTGTATCGTCATCCGAATTACATACACTTGCCTCAAATCGATACCTACGACAATTTAGAAAATGGTTAAATTCGGCTACCAAGATTTGTTTACATACATACTTAGTTACAGGTGAATGTAAAAATTTAAATGCGGCATCTAGTCCATTTTATGATGGGTTTCAAGGGTGAGTAAATGTGAGTATACTTAAGGTCTAAAATGTAGTGCGTTCTGTCACATACAATATAATACTTTAAGTGTAAATATTTTGAGTTAGCACTTGTCCAAAGCTTCTATGTACCTCAATATAATTTAGGCGCGAATTGTTGTGATCCTTTGATTCCGATACAATTTTAAAAGGCCATTCCACCGCGAGCTATTTTCTAGTCACTCAATTTATCCTAGCCACACAGCATGATGTTTTTATCGAGAACTATAATAGGTACCTAGCTTTTCTGATTTGTAGCTTGAAAACAGCCTTGATTATAAGAAAAAAAATTACACGTGTCAATCGTATACCAACAATACACACTATATTTCTTCGAACTTCTAAGTATTACAGTGAAATTTGAGATATATTACGCGCAAGGAACGACAACATTCATCGGAAACTACAAGCGTCAGATTACTAGTGGCGCGAACATACTTAAAACGATAAGAAGCACTTGTTGAAGTATAGAAATGTTGAATCACTGAAATAAGATCGAAACATGGTCCGTAGTTCCGCACGAGTACTATATTGTGACGTGGGAACACAACAACACTTGTAGGTCATATTATCATGACTTTTATGCACAGGAGTAAAGGCAAAACTAAGAAACTTTCCCTACGATACGTATCGTTCTAATTTCATTCATTATTCGTGGATCAAAGATTTAAATAACGATAAGACATTTATCGGTAAAGTAGCCTATATTACTCTCGGGGTTTCCAACGTTGATAATAAAGGTAAAAAATTCCCTAGAAGTTATTGAGAAGAGGTAGACAGACCGACAGACCACAAGATGTTCAAAAAAGATCCGAATTTTGGTTTTATCACTTACCTACGACAGACAGACAATAATTGCGACCATATTTTTATACATATTTTGACTAAGGAACCCTACATCATCTTATACAGAGGCGATACATTTAATTGTCCTAATAAAACAATAAGTGATGCTTATAAAAGCTCAGCGTGAGTCAATGTAGTTGTAAATAGTATTGAATCTTGTTTTATTGGTTCATCATAAACACTGGGTAATTGTTATGTAAGATTCGATCATCTCTTATTATATCATCATGCCTGTTGCCTTGAGGTAGGCAGATAGTATGGAGCATCATTTCCACCGATCCTTTCATACAATATTCTTTTACTAGGTACTGTTGCCGCCGACTTTTTACGCGTTGTATTGAGAATAGTGACGCAAAAAGATTTCCCTTAATTTAATTGTTTACCCCCTTAGTTGCCCCGTTAGTCAAAAGTTCGAAAATGTATGGGTACCTGATATTCCCGTCCCCGTGATTTTTCCGGGATAAAAAGTAGCCTTTGTCACATTCCAGGTCATGATATATCCGTGTGCAGAATTCTACACATATCCATCTATTACTTTTTGTGTGATTGACTGTCAAACATCCAAACATACAAACTTTCACATTTATGATATTAATAATAGGATCAAAGGGTTACATTTTTTAAGATTTAAATGATTGATTTCTACTGCTATAGCTTTCTGGCCTGGCTTCGCAACTTCCGTTTTATTTTCAAATATTGCTAAATCTTTCGCCCTAATTTTATTTCCTTTAAATATAGCTGAAGCTACCTAATAATGTAGTTTCATAAAGATAGTGAAACATTGGAGACTAGTATAGATCTAACCATTGCATATTTTATTTAATATTTTGTACTTGACCTTTTTAAGGTCATCAATTATTTGATTTAGAAAATTTACGTCTCCTTTTATTCCCTTATCACACAGTATCACGACTTTACATTTATTTGATTGATCAGCCTTTCAAAAAATCGTTTCTTTAGTTGATAATTCGGCAATTATTTTGGAAAATTCAGCACGTGTTGATTTCTAATTAGATTTTGTCTTCAAGTTTTTTAAAATTAAATGGAAAAACTAATATGTACTTGTCTTTAACTTGCCTATTATTCGTAACGTAACCTCTACTGTAAAGTGGAATTAAAACAGATAAAATTCCTGCATTATGTAATTTGAATTGCTGAGCAGCATTATTACCCAATGCCAGTCGGTCATTGTAGCGACCTTCTGTTTCCAACCATAAATATAGCATAGATTGCTGTCAACGTATAATGACCTTGGTAGACCAACCAATAAATGCGGAAATGTACGTCGTCTTAGCGTATCAATGATGGAAATGAGGCATTTAATTTCAGTATAGCAGTACAAGTTTCAGTTGGATTCAACTCACAAATTGCGTATTATTAGTGAGTTTGGCAACGTCGCTCAAGTTTCAATAGTGCTATCTCAGTCTAATGTACGGTAACGACCATCTTTGTCCTGCTTTTGTGGACATTTATAGTCTGAGATGGGACGAGATGATTTTGTGTCATCGCTCGACTGGTTGGTATGAGGATATTAAAATTTTATAATGGCTTTTAAGTTAATTTGCTCTTAACATCTTTTTTTGAACAGTGGTACGTAATAATGATAATTATTGGTAGTTCAAAGGCTTCGAATATTGTTTTTAATTGAATTTATGATGATTAGATCTTATCAGACTAATTACTAAGACACCTTTCGTTCTCAAAATACCTCAAAAGAAGTGACCACTTGTTGGGTAGCCTCAAAAATATCATCGGATAATGAGGACAACTTATATCTAAGTAATGGTATTTTATTTTTCTGTCGTTGGTTATCGGATACGTAATGACTGCTAAGGGCCAGAAGAACCTTATAAAATTGGAGTGATTTTCACCTTTAATTCTGAAAATTTGATACACTAATCAAAGAAAAAGAAGGAATTTCCTTTTTTATATTTGAATTTTCTGGAGAATTGGTTGAAGCAATTTCGGCATCGCCAGAGATTGCATCCCGTTTTCCCGTTTCAGTTGGATTTCTGCCGTTGTTTTAGTTGAAAAATGCTAAACCAGTTATAAAATTGGTGCAGCAGTGGTTTTCCGCTGGGAGTAGATCTACCAAAAAGTACAGTTGTCTAAGATAAGGAATTTTCTTGTTTGAGATTTTGTAGACAATTGGAGCAATTTCGCCATAGCCAGAGATAGCATCTATTTTCCCGCGGTTCCATCGCAAAATTCCTGTCGGTATTTTATTTAGAAAAATTCAGTATAAAATGAGTGTAGCAGTGAGTTTTCATTAGGAAACTACCAAAATTGTACAGTTACTCGTATCTAAGAGAAGGCATTTTCGTATTTGAATTTTGTAGAGAAATATGGCAATTTCGGCATCGCCAGAGATTCAGATTCATGCCCCACTTTCTCGGTTGGATTGTAAAAATGATTTATAAAATTGATGCAGCAGTGATATTTCATTGGGAATAGATCCACAAGTGTCTAAGAGAAGAAATTTGTGTTTGAATTTTGTAGAGAATTGGAGCAATTTCGGCATCGCCAGAGATTGTGTCCCACTTTCCCGCCATCGCAAACCGGCCGGCGTCACATGGCACACGCACTCCACCGATGAACTCGAGAAAGCTGCCTCGATCACCGTTTGTAGTTATGTTCTTTTTTATTAACTGGCACCTACTCTCTGCGGAATTTAGTCATGGAAAATTTACAGTTTGCCTCTTACGCACGCACTAAATCTACATAATTAGGTAGGTGCCCACACTTTGCACTTCCGAGACAGAACTTTAACGAAATGGGAATCCAGCAGTAATATTTTGAATCAGTAATTTTAATATAATATGTCTTGGTGTGGCTAGGTCATATGCCTATTTCAAGCCAAATTAATGTAAATACGCAGTGAAAGTATTTATTTGTTTAGTGTTTATTAATTGTAGTAATGTAGCATAAAATAGCATTGTAGTAAAATGTATGATTTTTAAGTCACATCTGTTGGTTACATTTTTCCCACAACAAGTAGGTACTTGTACCTACACTAAATTGCTGAGTAAAATAACTTTCCAAAATTTAATTTAAAAAAGCATACTAATCAAAAAATTCAAGTTTTGTATTTCGTCAAAAATTTTCATACTTATACTGTCCCAGTAAAAAAAATAACGCCAACTACAATAGTCCCTGAAAGTCTTTTTAAACATTCAGTTCAATAACAGACCTGCTAAATTATGCAGGCATGTCAGTTGAACGTAATTTGCCGGTCAATTTTTAATGAGTTGAACGCTAATAGGTATGTCATCTTGCGGTACCACTAAATAAATGGTTGCTGTTCTTATTAAGCCCTGTTATAAGATATCGCACATAAAATTATCAAATTATCCAACTAATAACTATGGTCTAGCAATAAAATACATAAATGTCAGTTAGGAGGAAAACTTTATTTACCTTCTAGATATTAATGTATACCCAGCTATAATAACCACAATGAGTGATTAATTTGAACAAGAATAAGTATTACCTATTCTTCTGCATAACCTGTCTTCGTATATTTAAATATTGCTTGTTTCGTACATTGACAGAGGAAACTTAATTATTTCATTAAATATAGGAAGTTACATACGATTCACACATAGACTTGAAAATCTCGATGCAAATTTTTTAAATCTATATAATAATAAAGCTGAAGTGTTTGTTTGTTTGAACGCGCTAATAAAATTTGAAAAATTATTTTTGAAGATTATTATAGGCTATTTAACTGACTACCCTAAGGGGAGGAATGGGGTGTAACTACGAAGTCGCCGGCAACTGCTAGTAATTGGATGAAATTTGGAATTAAAAATGATATTTATGAGTTGGGAGATTCTAGATTACAACTGCTGGAAGTATTTCTTTACCCCATGCAACATAGTAAATTACTTAAAAAAGCATCCAGAAACGCCTGAATGGATTTTAATGAATGGCCGAGCGGTTAAGACCTCTGGTATTAACTAGGCAGACCACGGGTTCGATCCCGGATCCCGGCCATGTACCAATGGGTTTTTTAATTAAAAACTTATGTACATAATCTGACAATGCTTTTCCATCTAAATATACCTCAACAGAACTAGCCACTCGTTAGGTATGGCCTCACAAATACGGCTAAAAAGGGAGACATGGTCTTCCGTTGGGTACCCTGGAACCGTAACACGGTTTCGGGAGCTGTAAGGCAACACGTGAAGAAAGAAAAAAACTTACTATTTAAATTTAGAATCTGCTTTATGTTTAATATCTATATTTTGAAGAGTTTTGTAGATGCGAATATATAGCATATATATTTTTAAATCCCACGTAAATCTGGTATATTCATTTGTATACAATTTTGACGCAGTTAATAAAAATTAGTGTCACTGGTCAGTAGTTTGGCCATTGACTGTCGTGGAGGCTGGCGCCATCGAAGGCCGGTTGCCTTTCCATTACGTCCACTTAATTAACATACTATAAACGTTCAAACTGACCAACGTAATCTTCTTTCAACGGTTTTCCTTGTACATTGGTACCTATATAACATGTATTATTTATACCTTAGCCAGAGTGAACGCCTTAAAAAGCGATAGCTCCGGTTTTTTTTTTATTTTTCCGAGTGAATTAGGTATTCTAGCGATAAAAAGTAGCTTATGTCACTTTTCGGTCCTCTAGCTATCTAAAACAATCAAGCCGATCCGTTGCTCCGTTTTGATAGGAGGACAATTAGGAAAATCGGTAAATAGCCTTTTTAAGCTTAATAGTTTTATATAGGTCTGTAAATTTTCTAAGTAAATAAATAAATAAACGCATCGGGTCGGTTGTCTAGCTATAACCTTTATAGATTTATTTTTCTTTCTTTACGGGTTGCCATAAGGCTCCCGAAACCGTGTAATCGGTCCCAGGGTACCCATCTGAAGACAAAATCTTCCTATCTTAGCCGATGGTATTTGTGAGGATATTACCTAACGAGAGACCAGTTCTGTTGATGTATGAAATGAAAAAGCCTCTTAAGTGTCGTTTGTCGGATTATGTACATACGTTTTTAATTATAAAAACATGGCTGGGATCGTCTTAACCAGACGCAACTACTTTTCAAATAAATTTTAAATTAATGCTGAAAACCATACACCAATGTTCCATTTCAAATACCTCAACAGAATTAAGTAGACTGAAAAAATATCAATGAATTAAGAAATAAAAGAATTGTATATCCAATAACTGATCCAGTCTCCATGTACCAACTTTAAAATACATACTATAATTTAAACTTGTCAGGGTTCTTATACAATTTAAAATAAGATTGTCACAACAAAAACCAAGAGGATCTGTATACTTAAGCTTTTGAAAAATACCTACTCTACTATGTCGCGCAACATCACAAATAGTATGAATCACAATGTACTAAATCCATGGTATACTTAGGTTTTTGTGGTGATAATCATATACCTACAAAAAATCTGCCAAAAAATACATTATTTAAAGTTGGTATATGGAGAAGTGCTTGAAAACTTTGTAATTTGGACTTCCAAATTCTTTAAACCAATTAATTATTTAATTAAGAGCAAGCTTATAACCAATGATAAGATAAGATAGGTCAAGATTAACGTACCAGAAACATGAAAAAGAACGATTTAAAAAAAACGGTCTTCCGAAAATACATAAAACTGACATAATGCTCTTCCAGTATTATACAAAAACTATTAGAAAGAGCAAGTTGTAGTTAATGTTTTCATAAAGTATGTGAAATGATCTATAGGATAATTACAAGAAAATGGTACTTTCGTAAATATATTAAGAGTCGAGTCGCAAATTCGGTTGAAATTACGCGTGAAATTGATGACTTTCAGGGCTTCATAAAACTAAGGTGTAACAATGGGTGTAACTGATTTTATTTTTTATTTATACTGTGTCAAATATATTTAACTTTCAAAATCTATATACATTTTGAAACTAACGTAATTTAAGAAGCCGTGAAGCATGTAATTTGTATGGGACAAAAGATAATAAGGCGTCTCCTTGAGTTAATTTTGGGCGAATGAATGAACAATTGATATAATTTTCTTCCAAAACTTTACACGCTAGTATAGTATGATAAAATAATACACTTAGCTATCAAATGCGTCACAATTGACTCTATTGAACTCTACGTAGCTTCGTAAATATTTATGTGTAACGTATGGAATATCATGAACACCCAAATTTATGTTTATTTAGACATTTTACAAACTTAGTCGAAATGCAAAATTTTATTAAAATATAGATTGTTTACAAATTTCATTATATTTTCGCTTAAACGACATTAAATCTACTTGTATGTAACATTGGTTTTGTTGGTACGGAATATTTGTTAGATTCATTCACATATTTCATACAAGGTAATATAACGTCACACAATATTTTCATATTTAAAATCGACTTTTCTTAATGATTCTCAAATATTTTCTGGTTTGTGGGAAAATTATATAATTTTTTTGTAACTGGTGATCATAATTTCAACCACATGTATGACACCACATGCTAACGTAAACAAAGTCAATGAATTGTTATTGAAAGTAGAACTTATATGTATGTATACGATATTCGCACACATCTGTTTAGCAATATTTTTATTTCAAACCTTATGAAAACTCACCAACTCTCCTATTATTTTATACATTGCAACAATGGTATAAATTATCAATACTAAAAAAGAACAGGTAGCAAATTTGCTAGATCTGTATTAATTTATATTAATTGCATGTACAACCGGGATGATATTATCTATATTATAATATTCTTAAATAAATACTTTTTTGAATGCCTCAAAAAAACAGGCTAAATGTGGAAAAATTGTTGGAGCTTGTAGCACTGTCTCGAGAGCATTTAAAACTGCATTGTCAGTGAACTTTTGTAACTAAATATAAAAATACTTAACCAATTTTAATAATTATATATGCCTTTTTAAATATAGGTGCGGAAATTCTCCATTCAGTCACCTTGTAAATGATCGGTCATCTAAAAGACGAAGGCTCAGTACTTAGTAGATATTAATAATGTATGTAAACAATCGGTATATTTGCGTACAAAATACATCACGTGCATGCCACTTACTAGTCGTATCCAATATCAGTTACTAGAATTTGTATTCTCGTTTGAACAGTTGAGGCATATTCTAAAATTAGGATAAAGGATTTCAGCAAAATTGTTTCATGAAAAACAATACTCGAAAATGAAGTTCTTGTTAAATTTGAAAATAAATCTAAATGGAAATAACTCTGAGACTTCAAATTTATAAGAATATCTGGGAAAGCGGGATATGAATAAATAACTTTGTTTAGATTTTTTTCTGTTTGTTGTCTATCTCTATTATTAAATGGATTGTGGATATTGACAAGAATTTCAAATTAAATAGTGGTTGGAGATCCTTCCCAAACAAACAGTTCTGGGTGCGAATCCCACGTCTAAAAAACGTTAACAGACTTTTTAAATAAATTGTAACTTCCGTGAATGCTACTTGATGCTGAGTTTATTTTAATTTATTTAGAAATGGCGAGTTATTTACGAGAGGTTAAAATAACACTGAACAATCTTCACATTGTTCCTGTGATTTATAAAGTTAACCCATAAAATTGTTAACATTTTAACTCTACTCAAGTGTTAAGTCGATAAGTTAAGTTCTTAGTTTTGTCAAATAGGTAGTAATCCAAGAAATGTTACAAATCGACGGTAACAATTTCTGCGTTTAGCTAGTGGCCCTTATTAAATGACATTGGTTTGTCTGAAAATTTAAAATTTCGGATAGAAGTCCCATTTTAACTTTCATTTCAACTCTTTAGGGGTAGATATTCAGAACACTGAGTGATCCATCAATCAATCAAAATATCATTTATTTCGTAGGTACAAAAAGCACAATTCAAATAAAAAAAATCACATTCCTAAAAACACAATTTATAAATACACTATTATGTCCATGGACACTTGTCATCTAATTTATTGTACTTTTAATTTTATAAATAGGATGAATAAAATGTATAATTAACGTATACAAAATTAGTTCCACAATATTTTTTGCATCCTACAAACATAATATCCCCTTTACTCCTTCTAAAATAAAAAGTGCATCCGGCCCTCCAACTACCTATGCGCAAAAAAAATCACGTCGATAGAAGAAGAAACAAACTTTTAAACAATTTTATTCTCAAATGAAAATTGAATATATATAAATTTAAGATATGAAAACAATTTAAAGTTTAATATAAACTTCATAAGCGCTAGCCCGCCTTCGGAATGCTCAGGGCGGGCGGTGACGCGCTGTGACGCGATGCAGCCGTTCACTTGTTATGTCAGTGGAGTAAACAATATTACTGTTTGTAAACACGACGCAACGTAAACAAAACCACGTTGCCACAGATACTTACACAGAGAAATATATAGAGTGCCTTCGTTTAATTGGATATATAATTGTACTGGATTTAGTGAAAATAACAATAAAAAATATTAGAAAAAGGAGTTAATTTATATTAACATCTGGTACTAATTAGGCAGATCACGGGTTTGATCCCGGATCCCCGCCAATGGGTTTTTTAATTAAAAACTTATATACACAATCCGACAAACCACACTAGAGGCTTTTCCATCTAAATATACCTCAACAGAACTGGCCACTCGTTAAGTATAGCCTCACAAATACCATCGGCTAAACGAGGGAGACTCGGTCTATCGCTGGGTATCCTGGAACCGTAACACGATTTCGGGAGTTGTAAACCAACCCGTGAAGAAAGAAAGAAAAAAAATGTTAAGCAACCAATTTTCTTTAAGAATATGATGTGTTTTAATCTATTTCATGTAATTATGCAGCAACAGACTTGCCACCTATTTAATATGGACAACTGGAAAAAAGTGGACACTGGCCACACCGCAAGATATGAAGATGTGTTATGTATTTTATGATCAATAGTGAGTGGTGTATTTAGGCAAATTTGACCTTAAAGAATAGTAATAAAGCTGAAATTGGTACACATGTATTATTTCCTGAAACGCACTCTACTAACAGAATCAGATGTGAATGTTACTCCTCTGTTCGACCTTTCCAATTCAGTGGGATTAAATATAAGGTCATCGTGACCAAATGCGCATAATATTTTTTTTTGCTTTCACGGGTGCATTAACTGACTATATTTTATATTTTTTCAGTCTACTGTTGAGATATTTTAAAGTGCTGGTTTCAGAGGTACTTATTGTTCCTTATAACTCTTTCTGATATATTAACGGTCCAAAAATATATTCACCTAACGTTACTGTGAATAAATTATCAACTGCTTATGTGATCTGTGGCTTGTATGTCAATGGAGTCGAGTGTTTCTAAGAACAACGCTCTCGTAACAATTAGTCGAACTTGACACTAAGTAGGCAAGCAATGTGCACGGTCGCCGACCTCACGAAATATGCGCAGTTTTATTAATTAAAATACATGTGTAGCATCGCATGCCTTAATAAATATGTTCTAGATAAGAAGTCGTAGATAGATTTTAGAATCTTAATTAATCAGAAATAAGGTAAGTACTTAGTTTAGCTAAAAATAAAAGTAAAATAAGACTAAATATATAAAAAATAAAAAGATTAGGTCCGCGTGGCTTATTTCCGTACCATTCCGTTTTCCGTGCGCACTTTAAGATATAGGATTTTTGTTTAGGCTTTCCTGTAAACTATGAGTGAGGTGCTATACTTCCCAATTTTTCTATTTTCTTTGATATCATTTTAAACTATGCATTTTAAAATTATAAAAACACATTTTTTATTTTTTTTTCATTTCTCCCCTAAAATAAAAATTTGATTATATTTACGCTAAACGTATGGACGGGAATCATGGGATTGGGTCATCAAAATATCAACTTTTTTCGTCCAGTTTTGGAGAAAATAAGCTGTGACAAACTGACAGACAGACACAAGAGTGATCCTATAATGGTTCCATTTTTTCATCGAATGTACGGAATCCTAAAAATAGTACATCTAATTTATCTTCTAATTGTTACAATTCTTTGAAAGATCTCTCATAATAATTGCAAGCATTAAAGCCTAGTTTAATTACTTACTTAATTATTGTAACAATTTGTAAAAGTTGAAGTTCTAAATTAGTTTAGTAAGTAATTTTATAAAATCCCTTGAAACTAATTTTATTTTTTATTTTAAAAATTAAAATTGTACATAGAATTTGAAGAAGGTTTCACTTGGTGGAAAGTGGCTATGGGAGTCTATGAATGGAAGTGACAAACAAAAGTTCATATAGTTATAACACAGTGGTTATGCACGAGCCAAGGCAAGTGTGTTTGGTGGGTATATTATTATATATATATGTTCATGATATATCAATACCGGTTTAAACCGGGAGGTCCAGGGTTCAATTTCCACTCGTTAAAAAAATGCTAAGCACCAATTTTCTTTAAGGCACCTATATCCACAATTTTTCTAGGATAAACTATTCACAATTTCTCTGTATATAATCCACCTGTGTCACTGTAATTGACAATGTAATTTTCTAGGTTTTTTTTGTATAGGAAATAAACTTTGCTCCCGTTTTCTCTTTCATAATCTATCACATTTTGTATAGGAAATAAACTTTGCTCCCGTTTTCTCTTTCATAATCTATCACATTTTGTATAGGAAATAAACTTTGCTCCCGTTTTCTCTTTCATAATCTATCACATTTTGTATAGGAAATAAACTTTGCTCCCGTTTTCTCTTTCATAATCTATCACATTTTGTATAGGAAATAAACTTTGCTCCCGTTTTCTCTTTCATAATCTATCACATTTTGTATAGGAAATAAACTTTGCTCCCGTTTTCTCTTTCATAATCTATCACATTTTGTATAGGAAATAAACTTTGCTCCCGTTTTCTCTTTCATAATCTATCACATTTTGTATAGGAAATAAACTTTGCTCCCGTTTTCTCTTTCATAATCTATCACATTTTGTATAGGAAATAAACTTTGCTCCCGTTTTCTCTTTCATAATCTATCACATTTTGTATAGGAAATAAACTTTGCTCCCGTTTTCTCTTTCATAATCTATCACATTTTGTATAGGAAATAAACTTTGCTCCCGTTTTCTCTTTCATAATCTATCACATTTTGTATAGGAAATAAACTTTGCTCCCGTTTTCTCTTTCATAATCTATCACATTTTGTATAGGAAATAAACTTTGCTCCCGTTTTCTCTTTCATAATCTATCACATTTTGTATAGGAAATAAACTTTGCTCCCGTTTTCTCTTTCATAATCTATCACATTTTGTATAGGAAATAAACTTTGCTCCCGTTTTCTCTTTCATAATCTATCACATTTTGTATAGGAAATAAACTTTGCTCCCGTTTTCTCTTTCATAATCTATCACATTTTGTATAGGAAATAAACTTTGCTCCCGTTTTCTCTTTCATAATCTATCACAAAGATCACACATATTTTTTTTAAAGCTCTGTTATACCATTTCTCTTCAATTAAAAGTCTTGCGTTGTTTTGTAGCTTATTGAAAATTCAAAATAATAATTATTTTATTATTTTTGACCAATTAAAAAAATCATAAAATATTTTTTATTTTGAATTTTCACTATGCTTTGTGATAGATTATGAAAGAGAAAACATGGGCAACATAATTCTTTATTTTCCACCCATATTATTTCCTATTCAATAAAACCAATTAAAAAAATAACGATTATTTCACTTAGATATATTGAATAAGTAACTATATGATAAATTACATTGACACAGGTGGATTATTTACAGAGAAATTGGGAATAGTAATATCCCCATACAAATTATGGAAATAGGACCCTTAAGAAAGCGTGCTTAATCGACTCCTCGTGCTTCGGATGACAAGTAAAGCCGGCGTCCGCACTGTGTTGTGTGTGTGTGTGCGTGTGTGTTGAGCGACGGCCCTTACCGTTAGTATCTTATAAAGTCTACTCTTTTGTAAATGAGAACCTGAATTTTTGTATTTGTAAAAAGTTTAAAGAAAATCTATCCATAGACCAATACGAAAGACTTGAAATGTCTTAGGAATCAACTTGTTATATTCTGAAGTTTATTTATTATAGTTATTCAAATATCGCATTGGATTTACTCTTAACTCTTTGAAGACTTTATTTTAAGGTTGATTGAAATAAAAAAATGTATACTTAAAGATGCTGGCTGTACAAATATTTAGCAAGGTCATCATTCCACTAGTCAAAAAAAAGTATAATTTTATAAAATCGGGCCACGTCCGCTGTAGTAATTTCGAGTTTCATAATTAATATTCTCTTGGTGGCGTCTAATTGAAGAAGGTCGCGGCTTTACGACTCGAGTACTACTATTAACGCTGACTTATGATCTTCGGACGAATTTAGTTCTATAATTGGATCCGCTTTAGGTGGAGCCGTTTTATTTCGCTGTTCTCTTAAAATAATCCGCTGCAAATATTTCAGTAATTATAAATAAAACAATTTCTTGAGAACTTATTTAACGATTAGATATACTTGTTTGACACAGTTTAGGCATATTAAATTTCTGAGATTGAATTACCATCTTATCTTCGTGTTGTGAAGATATCTTTATGGAAAATAACTGAAGTGATACTAAAACTGGAGGTCCCTCGATTAGTTTGTTTGACCTATATTACATTATTAAATAGCAAACCGTTACAAATACAAGCTTTATTATTTGAACCAGCATTTTGGTTAACATTAATTTTAAACATAAATCTTAAATTAGTAGTTTCAAAGGCATTTAGAAGGCATTTTACCAATTGCGTCTCAACATTGTGGCCAAATTTTAGCATATATATATACCAGTAGAATTAGTCTATATAGGCGCTATTTTGAATTTCAAACCGGTCGGACTAGACGTGCGGCGTGGCGATACGCGCTCTCGTGGAATTTTTTAGTAGAAACCATTTTGCAGCTCGACGGCCTCTCTTCATACGTGATGTGATGTGGCCACGTGAAATAATAATTACACAAAGACGCATGCACTATTTATGCGGTTGTAGTCTAGTGGTTAAGCGGCAATCTTAAAGGTCAGATTAAAGATGGGTTGCCGCTTTTCTTAAGAAACCTTGAAAGCAGTAACTGGCAGAATATTTTTTTATCTTTAAGTATTGAATAACCAATATTCAATTTTATATGTTTTATATGAGAATGAGTTTCCGTATAAGCTTGAAGTGGAATCCGCGATGGCGCGACTCACTTTACTAAATCCAATACATTTTTATTCATGAAACGATTGACATTTGTATGTTAATTCGCGGCGTAGGTCCCGCCTCCGAGGATGAAATATTGAAATATAACCCAAAGAACGGGAATATATCAAGCGGGCTTGCTCGATATTAATCCATTGGCCACCCTGAGGCGAACTGGCTGGAATTCAAATAAATCCGTCCCGTGACAAACAAGAGGTATAAATCAATCAGAGCAAGGTGTCGTGCACCCTATATTGCAGTGCTGTGGTTCTTCCAACCGCTACAATTCTAATATTTCCTAAACTACATTTCATTCAAACAAGCGACGATAACACCCCCGCCTCCCTTTTTACAAAACTCTGAATTTATTGACAATACTTTGTTGAGTTATTGCTTTACAGTTGAAACGAAATTTCAATATTTATACAAAAAATAATCAAAAAGTTGAGATCCGACGGAGAAAAAGTAATTTATTTTAGTAGGTACCTACTGCAAATGAATTCGCCATAAATTTAATAAAAGAAGTAATTTAATGTGCAGCTTACTAAATTTACAGTATCTACTTAGAAAAGATTTATAATAATTTTTTTATTACAATTAATTTCTAACTCTAACTGTAAACGAATTTTTCAACTACATCCTTTAATACTTAGAATCAGAGCCTTCTTTTCTTACCTAATTATAAGAAAAGTCATGAATTCCTAGAAGAAAACCACAAGATGAGATATAAATTTCTACTAAGTCAAACTGGTCATGCACTAGGACCTCTTCTTATCATTATGTAACGACGGTATCAATACCACCAAATTTGATAACTGATAATAAAAAATACAAACAAAATAAATTATACAACATTCATTTCACGGTTTCCTTGCAATATATAGAACTGTTTTTTGTAAAACACGCAATGTATTTAGAACAATTTTAATATTGTTATAAGCTATAAATATCGTTATACATCACACCGATCACGCCCACGTTGCCAGCTCGCTGATAAGATAGGACTCAAATTATTATTATGCTAAACACTTACTATGTATTTAATATTACTTGTGATAAGTAAACGAACGTTTTTTGAACTACTTTTAACTTTAGGAAGTCTAGAGGTTACAAATTAATCAATAACATATACTGCACAGTGCACATATCATTGCTCACCTGATATTATTAACATAGCTATATTAATGTTTATAGTACTAATACTTATTATTAAATTATTTATCTTTTTAGGATTCCGTACATCTCCGAAGAAAAAACGGAAACCATTATAGGATCATTCTTGTGTCTGTCTGTCCGTCTGTCACAGCTAATTTTCTCCGAGTCTACTGGACGAAAAACATCATCATGTGACTCGTTATTAGGAATACAAAAAAAATACATAGTTTATTATAGCGAAAATTGACTGAGTACTAAGTCTGTTTTTTTTAAATCGGGCCTTTCTTATAGTTTACAGGAAAATCTAAACGAAAATCCTGTCCCAAAGTTCTGACCGAAAAAAATGTACCGAATCCTCAGCGCACTTGGGCAATTTTTTTATTTAACTTTAGGAAGTCTAGAGGTTATAAATTCATTCACTGCACATATTTATCATTGCTCACCCGATCGATATGTTATATTATATTAATGTTTATCTACTCTTATATCGTAAAATTTCTATTACAAAATCGAATTATACTTCATAATGATATGTTTTACATACACGCGTCTCTAATATGTCGACCTTCGATACTATAATGTATTATAGTACCGAAGTTTTCATACAAAAACGATATCGTAATGTATTTTTTTTTATGCAGAAAGGGCAAAGGATATGTGTTATGCAGCCACATTAAACTCTATGAAAATATCGGCACTCCCATGTGGGAGTCACTTGACAGTTAACGCGCATGCGCAGAAAGTAGGTAACCGCGATTTGCCGACAATTTGTCGATTAAGAAAAATATCTTGGTTCAATTTGTTTTGTACTATTGCATGGGATTAGATAAAGTAGTGTATGAAAGGGCACATAACTTGGAATTAAAACACTCGTGGATGCTATTCGTGGATGAATTCCACTTGTGTTTTAATTACCCCTATTATGATCCCGTATCATAAACTACTATTATAATACTAATCCTTATTATTCAATTACATATTTAAATCTTTAAATCCCTAGTGAAAATAAAGTCACCACTTTAATAGCTGAAACTGTTATCAAAATCAGTTTGACTGTTTCTGAGCCTAACGACAACAGTTTCAAAGTCAAAAAGACATATTTAAATTCATTACTTTATTTTACTTTTTTTTTATTCTTCACGGGTTGTCTTACAGCTCCCGGGAACCGTTGCCGTCCCCAGGGTACCCAGTGGAAGACAAAGTCATCCTCATTTAGCCAATGATTTTTTGAGGCTATACCTAACGAGTGGCCAACTCTGTTGAGGTATATAAATGGAAAAGTACGGTTTGTCGGATAATGTACATGGATTTTTTATTATAAAAAACCTATTGGTGGTCGGTCGGATGTAGGAATCGTACCCGCGACTTTTCAGTTGCAATTCGACGTCTTACCCCTCGACGACGACGGTTTAATTTAGTTTATATACTAGCGAACCCGGCTTCACTCAGCATTCATACTCATAACAACCTAATACTGCCACAAGCGTACTAAAAATACAGTTGATTGAGACGGAGAAGCAGTCAACGTATTTTAACCATTTTGACTTATTGTTATTGTAAATTAATATTATTTTTGTGTTTTGTGTTTAATATAAAGTTTGTGATATAATTCAATCAAGTCATACGCATCGATGAAATTTTGATTAGAATTACAGGAATTTATTATTATTTTATATATTATTATATTCGAGGATATAAAATGAGAAGACGTCAGTGATTTCCACTTAAACGTTATCTTGTGAATGAGGTTAGTAGGTTAGAATTGCTACTCAACTAGTCTCTTATGAATCGAACTAAAGTTTAATTAATGTTGGTAATATTAGACGTGGTACTACGTTGATATCTAATAAAGATGTGCTTATCCAAACTCGTTAAGTCATTATGGTTTGATAATTAATTAAATAATTAAATGCAATTAAAACGTTCCCGAATTGAGTACCTTCTCAAAAAATAGTTAGGATTTTCTGCTAGATTTGGTATAAATTAGCTAGATCTTGAATTATTATTCTAATATAAAATTTTGTTTGTTTTACTCTAAAACGGAGGCACCGAATCGACTTAATTTTTTGCACATTATATTATAGCTGGATGGCCGGAGAGTGATATACCTATGCTACTTTTTATTAAGTATTTTTTTTAAACAACCGGAGCAAAATATTTCCAATGCATTTTGAAAACAAACAAATTACTAAATATTTGTCGACATACTAGATAGGTACTAAATGAAGTTTAGTTATCACATTATTATAAAATATTAGGTATTATAATACTTGTGTTGTATATAAATAAATCTTAATATAAATAAATCATCCGTCATATAGGTTATCTACGCAACTCGTACTCAGTGAGTTAATGTGGCCGTAACATTGAGGAAGATCTTATATGGAATTTTCCAGTTAATAAGAAATTATATTACTTTTTATAAATTTATTTAGTTATTATTCTCGTTCTATCATTCATAGAAATATAACACACATTGAAACTTTAGCAATATTAAGATAATATCTATTCAATCAAGATTATGATAACAATAATTATGATAACAACAGTTACGTAGAAGAAACAAAAATTACATAATTTAATATTTAATGAGCTCACCCAGAAAAAAAAATATCGAACAGGTATAATCTGTAATACAGCCATTGCACTGACAAATACAACCTCTTTGCACTGATAATATGTTTGACCTCTTTGCATTGTAGCTATATTACTGTTTATAATACTAATCTTTCGTACATCTCCGATGAAAAAATGGAATGCCTTATAGGATCAATCTTGTGTCAGTATGTCTGTCCGTCTGTCACAGCTTATTTTCTCCGAATGTACTGGACGACAAAAGGTATACTTTGGTACTATATATAGAGTTTCAAGACCCAATCACGGACGTAGGTATAGCGTAAATTAATGGAATTTCGATTTTAGGGGAAAAATTTATAACGAAAAATTTTTTTTTCTCTTCTCACTCTCTCTCTCTCTTTCTTCACGGGTTCAGCTCCCGAAACCGTGTTACGGTTCCAGGGTACCCAGCGGAAGACAAAGTCTCCCTCGTTTAGCCGATGGTATTTGTGAGGCTATACCTAACGAGTGGCTAGTTCTGTTGAGATATATATTTAGATGGAAAAGCCTCTAAGTGTGGTTTGTCGGATTATGTACATAAGTTTTTAATTTAAAAAACCCATTTTTTTTTCATGTGCATTTATAAGAATTTTTTTATTTAATATTTTTATAATGCATAGTTTATATTATATTAAAGAAAATATACCCCCCCCTATATCTCCAAAGCTACAAAGTCTAAATAAAAATAGGTAATATAGGGCCTTTCTTATAGTTTACATCAAAACCTAAATGACTTTAAGAATTCCGACCGAAAAAATGGTACGGAACCCTCAGTGCGCGAGTCGTACTCGCAACTTGGCTAATTATTTAATGTATTATTTTAAAATAATACAAAAGTTGTATGTAACTATACAAAATTAGCTATTAAAACACACGTGTGATCCTATTATGACACACGCCTGATGTGGTTAATTTTAACACACACTCCTGTTTCAATAACCACAATTATATAACTGTTGCATAAACTATTTATACAATTGCAATTTTTCGTACTCAATCATTTTGCTAGTATTTCCAGAAATTCTAGCCTATCTAGTAAGGACACATAGATGAGATTCTGCTTGGAGACATAACGGTGCTATATAACGGTAGAAGCCATTTGTTATTCAGCCGGACGCACTGCGACATCAATCCAGTGAATACATATTTTTGACTTAATAGTGGCTGATCGAGTTATATCGGTGTCTAAAGTCTAGAACTTTGTAATCTTTGGAATTATTGGCATAACTCCTTCATACCATGCGAAAAATCATTATAAAAATCTTTGCAATCGAAAATATGTGCGATTAGGCGATTAAATAATTGGTATATTCAGGGATGTTCGCCATTTGCTCTTCTGTTTAGCTTGTGTCAAGGCAGTGAGCGATAAAATTTATAAACAAGTTTAAATACATTTTATTATTATATTCACAATAGATTGGCGTCATTCAGAATATAGAAGTTGCTTGAGAACCTTTATCTAATAAGAGTTGGTCCAACAGGTTACTATAATATCTCGTCACGACAGGTTCTTGGGGATTTTTCCTCTAAAGAAAACTAATTTATTTTATATATTGGCAATTTCACTATCATATTTACATATTCATTCAAATTTTGTATGTAAGTCACTCCAATCATTGAAGAAGCCTACTACGCTATTTTGGATACATTTAAAGAATTAAAAATTGACGAAATATTGGTAGAATTAAAAGAAATATAAAGGCCGTGTGCCCTTGAACTCATCAAACACTTAATGATTGAGGGAAATAATGAGAGGTATGATAAAATTTGATTATGAAAAGAAATAAGTCAGGATCGTATCAAATGACATTCGATTATAGCAATGAAGCCTAGAATGTGTCGAATTCTTTCATGACAACGTTAATTATTAAGTTAATGTTAGAACAGCTGTGCTATGTGATAGTGGACTGTATGGTCCTAAATATAAAGATGATACTCCTTCGATACATAACAGGTGTCTGAATGGGTATTGTATGCGTAAACGTTAATCAACGCCGCAAGGTCATTGGTGTAGTTCTTCCACATCTTTATATTAAGAGGTTCAAACATATTAAATCATTATCCTATTTTAGTTTAAATTAATTTTATACATAGCTATTTCATACTCAACGGGAAAACCACTGTCAACTTTCAACGTCATAAACGATAACTTATAACTTTTTAAATAACCAGTAGCCAATTAATAGCGTGAAATAAACAATTTACATAAAAGTGTAATTTAATACATAATTTATTTCTATTAATTACTTATAACGTGTGTTTCAGGCTTTTTAAAAGTGTGTGTGTCGCTTTTCTTGTGCCAAATTGATAGTTTTTTTGTTGGTTTTATAGCTTTAGCGTGGCCACTAGAATGCGAAGGCGTGTCATCGTGTGACCGCATTAGTTCGCTACCGGTACTATAACTATCCATACGATTCGATATGAATTTGTACTACACTGTTCATTGATGCTTTAACTCGCAAACTATTTCATATCTTCTAACTAACCAAGAAGTGTATAACGTTCTTGGATATATATTTAAAATATCTTAACATCGATTAGATTTTCTTAATAACATTTTTATTATCATTTATATCGGGCGCGTCACAACACGGATTGCGATAACCACTTGCCACTGCGCAGTTCTGCCAATATGCGTAGTGGTTCTAAGAAATGATCCCCTACGTTGAATTCTAATAAAACTCTATGCTAAATCGTTATTTGCTTTGTAAGTTAGCTTCTAAGGACACTAATGGAATTTATATGTCAATATTAATTTGCGTAAATGTTCTACGCCTACGTTTTTAAATGCCTGAAAGTTACACCATTTTTATTTAACTGCATACTGACTTTAATTTCACAGAGAATCAGTCTAATATTAGAACATTCCACTGCGTACTAAAAATCATTTCTCCCGCCAATTTTGGCGTATTTTCTGTAAACTTGGCATATTTCTTAAAATTCTGCATTGTATCCCCTGTTAAAACTTTTTTACATCATTTTTTTACAATTAAGGCGGTACCTACTGGTTACCGAAAAAATTTAGAACGTAGTAGGACGATGCGTGCTTGCTAGCAGTTAATTGCCAACTTGACACATCGGTGGCATTGAACGCAACACACACGTCATCAAAATGTACGATGCCGTACCACGCAACATTACATATTTTACTATAAAGTAACATAAACCATAAACCGAGCCATGAATGGCCATCGCGTGAAGTTATTGTATTATTTTAGGAGTACAGACACACGCACCAGCGCTTATATCAACAAACTAAATTTGCAAACATCTAAATTTGAAGGTAACTGTACTCTATCTGTGTTGCCAATGCTTGTGAACCACGTTTCTTTATTGTTGTAATGAATTAGAATGAATTATGATAAAAATATTTTGCTTACATTCGCTATCAGTCATATTCATGATAATTTTGTAAGTAGGTCCCGCAAATTTAAATCTGCATAGTTTAGAAGTATATTTCAAAGACTAGCGTCATATTCATGATAATAATAATTGCATGTTTCTATTTTGAAAGTAGTTTTTTTTTAGAATTCTGAATGTCTGTAGCAAGTAGGTAGGTATGTGATGGCGTAACGCAACGTCGAAGTGGACACCTCAGCCGATGGCCTGAAGCCAAATGATTAACAGTAAACTGCCGAGCTAAACAGACCCGAGAACTCCCGGTCAATTTACGATAAGAGAAGAAAACACAGTGATAGCAACACTGTATTTACACAATACTTGTGAACTTTAATTTAAACCTGAATTATCTAATCTATAAATGTACCTCTATTAGAGAATTTGGAAAAATTAAAATTTTCCACCAGTCTATATTATCAGTTGCAACTCTAAAAGTGATAACAGCTTTGAAGGACCAGCACAAGTTATTTTGTCATCATATTGCCATCGCTTATTGTCGAATCTATTTCAATAGGAATTTGACAGCACCTTTGTCGCTGTTGTTGTCATTGTACCTTAGAATCCATAAAATAGGTTAAAAACTCGATGATAGGTCGAGACAAAATAAATGTGCTTTCCTTAGCTGCCACGTCTTCTTTGATTTTAAAGAATATTAAAGTATAAATCTTACCTTCCATCCAGCGGAGGAGTTGCTATCACCCTTATCCTTAAAATATGGCACATTTTGAACCATCCACTCATAGATCTGGGACAACGTAAGACGATTATCCTGAGCTGAAGTGATGGCTTGTGTTATGAGATCTGCATACGATAGGTTTCCCCAGGCATTGCGTCTGGAAGAATTCTTTTTTGTGGCGACGGATGCCGGAGAAGGTAGCGCGTGCCCTCCTAGAAGGAAATTGGAATTTAGTTAAGAGTTCAGATTAAACAGATTCATATTTGCATATACCTAGTTGTACCACATTTTTGACTGATATCTACATACCTGCCTATAATATGTTTCTTTCATAGATATTGGTGACAGAGGAAATACTAGAAATTCTGTAATTTTAAAAAGACAAAAAGGGCATAGGTTTTGCACAAAATATAGGTAGATATCTGCTTATATTTTCGAGAAATTGAAAAAGTTAACGACCGCTTAGGATTGTGGGTATACAATTATGTCGTCGTCTTGGTACCCATTTCTTCAGGATAGGTTTATTATAGTAAGATTTAGACAATACCAAGAATACAAATAACAAAAAATAAAATTACCTATTAATCGTACTTACATCGAAATAATATGTTTCAACCCCGAAGGTCTTTGCAATGAAAACGTTACTTATCTAGTTGGAAGAAAGCCACATAGTGCTCTCCCGGTGGTGAGAAGATGAATGTTTGTAGAGATATTGAATGGAAAAATTTCTGAGTGTAATACGAGAATTTGGTTTATTCTATACCTACTTAATGCAAGTACTTATATCAAAGTAGGTATATTCTAAGTATTACGGTTTAGGATACAATTTAAAATATTTGTAAAAATAACTTTTCTAAAGATCTGTAAATCTAGAATCTAGTTAAATAACTTAAGAACCTACCATTACAGTTTTGTAAAGTTTGTCGCAGCTGAAAGTTGGCACAGTTTATTTATTTTTTACTTTAATGATTATGTCATAAAAATATAAAACCTAAATAAAAATACCCAGTGATATCATTTTATTTTATAAACAAAATCATTCACACATGGTAGATATAGTTGTAAACAAGTGCTTAATTTTTTAGGTTTAACACGAATAACTACATAATTTATCCTCAAACTACTACAATCTGACAATAATAACTCCTAAGGATTTTTTTATTTTATGAAATAATACCTACCTACTTCAGAACTTAGTACCTAGGTATAACTGACTGAAAATTATAATTGTTTAGGCTAATGTTATTGTACCTAAGCCACTCCCAATGCCTGTGTTTGTATTTTTTTTGTTTTGTGGTTTGTACCCCAAAATCTACTCAATGTATGCAAGAAAACATTAGGTATCTAAAATTACAACATTAACCATTAATTTCATTGATGGTTCTATCTTGAAATTAAGTAAGAAATTTGTAATAAACTATATATTTCTCATTTTTACTTATAATATATATAATATTTTATCAGTGTGTTGGCTTGACACTTACCTACATACCTACTTTTATACCCACTTTACTATCTTCTAAAGTTTTCTATAATGAATAGGCAAATGTTTACACGAAAACATGTGTCGTATCAAAATAAAAAGGGACATCGTAAACAAACGATAATTATGTAATACCTTGCTAGTAGTCTAAAATAAATGTTCTATTGCTGAAAATTCTGCTGAAATTTTCAAAACAATTTTCATGCAAAGAAAAATAGCAGTTCTTTCAGGTTTACCTCAAGGACACGTGATTATTGTTATCGAATAACACTTTAAATCTATTGAAATTATTATGATAAATAATTAGGTATGACAACTGTTTTTTAATTTCTTCATATTGTTATTATTATGTTATACCTACTGCCAAGCATAACATTTCCATGAATTTTATTTGATAACGATGACTGATTATAAGAGAATAATAATAATACAAAATGATCGTACCACTAATAAATACCTACCTATGAGAGATAAAGAGTAAGCAATTTTTTTTTATATATAAAAAAATGGCGGAATGACTGCGTAGTAGGTAATTACCTGCTAGGTTCTGGTTGGAGTTTTTCTTGGAGCCAGTGTCGCGGTCGTCACATGGCTCGACGTAGTTGTCCGGCCTGGGTAGCGGCCACGTGTTAGACCGCGCGCGAGTTTGCGGTTCGAACCCTACATCGGTCAATTCTCCTAAAGGCTCCAATTCTAGACCTCCATCCAAGCCCGGGATCCCGCTTTGCGAAGACCACGGACTTTGGTAACCTCCTCTCTGCATCGACATGATTCCGCTAGTTCACCGTGCAGGCATTTCGTCGCCCGAAGCCCGAGAGGCGATTTTCGCGCTAAATATACACGCGACGGGCGGAGGCGGGGCGCGACCACGTGAGCGACTACGCGCCGATTTTCCAATTCATCAAGCGATAACCTTGTAACGTGGCCGGCTCCCGGAGATCGTCCGCGACGTTAATATGGGTCCAGAAGGGGCTATAGGACGCGACGACACTCTCACAGTTCACGGCACAACCGAGTCGGTACGCGCGGGTCGCCGGCTGAAAACTGAGAAAAGTCGGAAAGTCCACGCGGCGCTATAACTGCGTAATAAGATTGTGAGGACGAGCGAGCACAAGACGTTACGTATAGCGGCCGGTCGCACGTACACTGAACTGAATCTGAACCGAGAAGTATGGGAGGCGAGGGAAGGGCGAGGTAGCTGATAGCGCGGCCCACTAGCAGCCGAGCGAGCCGGCTTGCTTCACGGATTTCAGCGACAGAAGCGCGGGAAAACTCACAAATACGAAGCTACGGACTTATCATTTACATTGAATGACATTATTTCCGTGGAAAATGCGCTCACGGTTAGAAAGAGTTAATGTATTCCTGAAAAGTTGACCTCGTAAACAATAGTAGACTTCTGAAATATAGAAAATGTTTCATTGGTTGTTTACAGTGTGCTCTTTTAACTTTTTACACAGTCTGTTTTTATGGAATTCATATTGAAAGTAATTTTGGAATAATGGTTCCTGCGCCTAAAAGGCTTTTTCCTGAAACGAAATATTAAATTTTAGTAAAATTTTTAATGCATGTTATTATTTGAAATATGTTGATAAAGATCATCTTTTCAAAATTCCTTAAAAGCTACTGTACCAATTTTCAGGAAAAATTAACAACTGAATTTCTGAAAATGTGAATATGTCTCTACAATCTGACAAAATTATAAGTGAAAATATGTAAAGATATTCAATGAAAATTATTACAACAGTTTTTCAGGAATTCAGTAGGTTTTTTTTCATGAAACATGGTTCAGTAGTTATTGAAGAATTCTGATTACTGTACAAATATGTAACGATTTTAATGTATTTCATAGATATTTCATAAGAGATTTTTCAGTAGATTTCAGGAGTTTGTTTCCTGGTTTCGGAGCACTCAGATCCAATTTGAATTATTATTTTTGTCTAATTCAGGTGGTCACGATAAAACATCGATATAAGGGTTTGTTTGTTAGAACTCCCAGTAGGATTTGAAAAGGAAATGTTTTTTTGCATTTGATAGCCCAATTCTTGAGAAATGTTATAGGCTATATAACATCACGCTACGGTCAAAAGGAGTGGAGCAGTAACTATTAACGCGGGTGCAACCTCAAGGCATAGATAGTCTAATATAGATTTCATTTAGTCTCGTAATTTTTAAAAACCTCTAAGTAAATCAGCATTGCGATTCAACATGGAAATGCACTATTCCATGTGGATCTGGTTTATTTAGTTATTTTTTGTTTAAATATCATTTTAAGTTTTATTACTTTGTTATGTGTGAATAAAGCTTTGTTATAGGTACTTATCTACGTAGAAAGTGGTTCAGCAGTTCCTGAAAAAAAAAGATAAATAATTATCAATAAATAGCTTTTGCTTTCAGATGGCAAGATTGTGAAGGTCAATAATTTTTCCATACGAAAATATGTTGCAAATTGTATCTAAGAAAATATATTGATTAGAAAGTAGACATCTATTCATCATTACATAACATTTATTCTCCATTAGAAATGATTCAAACAATATTTATATAAGGTCGTTTCAAAACTATCTGCATGCGACATTGAACCTGTTATAAACATTCTTCTAAGACATTAGGTAGACAATATTACATAAATTAAATAATTATTATGAAATTGAATACCTAATGTTTATTTTTTATCGGTTTTTTCAAACGCTTAGGGGAAAAATATGTTGACCAAGTTACAATTTTTATTAGAAATTGACAAATACTTTTTGATGATTGCTTTTGGTGATTCTAACCAACGGTCTTGGGTTCTAATCCTAGATCTATAGCAAAATATTTGCTGTATTCACAAATATATGTAGTTCAGAATACGGAACCAAAAAATTAAATAGGTATGTCTTGTTTCAAGTTTCTATTATAAGTGGGGAATTTAATGTGCTATTTAGAATAACCTCTTATGGTAGTGACTGAAATTTTGTGAAACTAAAAAAACCGGAGTCGGGCTCGCATACCAATGATTCCGTACATTCAATAGTAGTTTGACGAGTACGACTCACACTTGGCCGGTTTTTATTATTTTGTTGTTTTACTTAAGAGTATGCATTATAGTTATACTAGTTAGACGTTTGTCTGTGTTGCCATTATTGCGTTGCAAATAAGCCGAATAAAACACATTTCCCCCTTTTTTTATTTTTTATTTTTATTATTTGTTGCTATAGCGGCTATATAGTAATGCCTACACACTCTGTGAAAATTTCCAAGTGTCTCCTATTACGGTTTAAAAGATACAACCCTGTGACAGGGGGACGGACGAACGGACAGCGGAGCCTTATAGTAGATACCTAATAGGGTTTCCGTTGTTACCCTTTGGGCACGGAACCCTAAAAACACTTTCATTGCATTTGGTATCCACTACCCATTCAAATTCAAAATTCAAATTCAAAATAGTTCTTAATATCTACGTTTGTGATTAAAAATAAAAGAAGTATGCCAGTTTCAAGTTTCTAAGTGTGGAAATTAATGTGCTATTTAGAATTAACCTTTTGGTTCTGACATATTATAAAAATTTAAAAAAAACGTGGACATTTGTATACATGCTCATTTTCATTGCATTTGGTAGCCACGGTTCTGAATATCTACTTATAGCCCGATTACCTGAGAAGTTGACCCTGACAATAATTCGCCCGTCGTTAATACTTTGCAGTTCGATAAAGTCGAGTATGTAGATTACGAATGTCGAAGAATCCAAATATTTTTTTTCTGGAATGAAAATAACCAATTTCATCCCTAAAGTTTATAATTGCAGATATCTCCAGATAGAAAAGTCCTACGGCCAAAGTTTCTTCCCAACATATCATTGTCTGTTATTGAAGTACAAGTATGTAAAGATATCCGGACTTATTTCTTTCAGGAAATACACAAATGAAAGGTATGTATAAAGTTGGTCGGTGATACTTTGCAGTTCGATAAAATTGAGTATGTAGATTACGAATGTTGAAGAATCCAAATAATTATATGAGACAAAAAAAAAATGACAAGTTTCAGGTTTCTAAGTTTGTACCTTACCGTACGAAAAAGAATGCAGTCACACTGAAACCGAAATAATTTAAACTATATAAAATAACTCATGATCAAGGTGATAATTCTTGTTCATATACAATACAATCTTTATATAGATTAATTTTTCTACATAAATACATTGTACCTATACAGATATATTATAAGCAAAAATTTACCACAGCAAGTGTTAAGGATTACAAGTGTGTTACAGATATCATTGATATAAAAGATTCAATTTAAGATAATTCAAGATAATATTGAATGAAAGTCATATACTTATATGTATTATGTTTTTATCTTATCTCCGCAATAGAATGAACAAAGAGTATCTTTAAGTTGGTACACATTTTTTAAATGAAACAGATTATTATAACACTGGCACGAATATCGTAAACATTTATAATTTTCAATGGTTTGCATTTATTATGATGTAATTTAATTTATAGAGGTAGATTTCAACGGTCCTCTATGAAAATTTTAGATTTGAAAATTTTAGAAAATTGAACACAATGGTTTCAAACATAAACATCTGTGAATGTGTGTGTGTATACAAACAATTTTTTTGTCGTGTTTCGGTAAATTTTGACCTAAGAATTTATTGAGAGTTTATCGGTCTAGCGAGCAGATTCAAATTTATTGAAAAAAAATTTAAAATAAAATTGCATACCTCTTAAACTGCTCCTGTCTCGAAATATCAAAGTCTTGATGATCTCTTTCAATCACTGCAAAGAACGGTTAACTCTTTTAATTAATTTATAAGATATCAAGCTAAAAAATTTCAGTATAAAAATTTTACACATAGCAGCAAAATTTAGTGTTATCAACCACCTTTTTTATATCTCAGCGAAATACAACTATTCTATACTATTATCTATACTAATTTCCATCTCCTTAGGATGGATTTAAAAAAGAATCCTTTGTTCTTTCCTAGGGTTCAAGCTTTCTCCGTATTATCAAAATGGAGTCAGTGGTTTAGCGATGAAAGCATAACAGAAATACAGAGTTACTTTCGCATTTATAATATTAGTATTAGTATGGGTATATTTTCGATTTACATAGCAAATATTTTATTTTTGTTATCAAAGTAATGACATGTTTTATCAGCCTATAATGGTAAGATAAAAACTATTCTCGGTAAAAGTACTCGGTATCTATATTTTAGTTTTAAATATAGAGGTACATAAATTTAAATATAAATTTAAAAAAACCCTATATTTTTTTGATTTCCATACAATATATTATTTATTTAGGTAACAATAACTTAATAAACATATAGGTACCTCTCTTAAATTTTAAATAGTTAAATTCGTAAACAAATATACCTTTTATATTCTGCGGTATGGCCAGAGGGCAAGGGACATTCAGGGGCTGTCATTCTTAAAATTTAATGTAAATAACTATAGCTCGTCGGCGCGGGTCGCTAGTGTTCTACAATATTTTTTCTATAATCTGTATTAAGCCTTGTCCTTGAGAATTGAAGCAAGCTTAATTGCTACCCTTGTAGTCGTATTTTGTGAAATTTCCTTCCCCTCTCATTTATTGGTAGGGCGGCGATGAAAAACTAAATTCGTTCAAAGTAACAATTAGACACTTAGAACGGACATTAGGAAAGATTAACTGGAAACAGGTGTTACTTTTCTCGTATGATACTAAATTGTACTAAAGACTTAGATATCTGTATTATGTAGGTATACATTATAATGGTAATAATTTAAAACATCATATAACTTGAAGATGAGTTAGTTAACTGATTTTATAAATTACCTACTTTAAAATGGTAAAAAAAAGATGTGGAAAGATGGACAAGGAAATTGAAAGGAGAGTAAAAGCTGGAAGCAAGACAGGTATATGGTGGACTAAACAATGTATTCAGAAATACACAACTTACAACTAAAAGTAAAATTAATATACATGATGCTGTTTTAGTCCCATCACTTACTTATGGAAGCGAAACTTGTATATGGAATAAGAGGCATGAAAGTAAGGTAAATGCAGTGGAAATGCGGTCTTTACGTAGGATGTGTGATATAAAGCGCATCAGGACGATGTCATTAGAGAAGAATGAGGAGTTAAACATGATGTTGTGACTAAAATAAAGAAATTAGTTTACGCTAGTTTGGACACGTTGAAAGAATGAAGGATAAACGATTGACAAAAAAGGTTTATATGACAGAAGTGAAAGGAAATGCTGGCAGAGGACGACCTAGATGTACTTTTATTGAACATTTAGAAAATGTATTGATCGATGGCAATATTAAAAGTACCTACAAACAATCGCCAAGCATGTATGAAAGGTATGATGAATATAAAAGAAGCGAAATAGATAATGTCAGGATCGTAACAAATGACATTCGATTATCTCTGCCTACCCCTCTTGGGTTAAAAGGCGTGATGATAGATAGAATGATGACATTGTGTCTAAACTTGAAAGCAAATAATGTCACCATTGAAATCTAATAAATAATGGAATTTAAAGTAAGTACATTCAGATTTTAAGTATGGCGGCAGGATTAATTATTTAGGTGCCAATGATTGACTAAAGACTAAATATGAGCGCCACTTCTGAAGTATAATTTTACGTCAGAGCTAAAAATAGCCGCTCTATATCATAAAATATTTCCACATAAAATAGGAAGAATGATGACTTGATTTAAATAAAAATGTTTTATTTATTATGCTTCGATAAATATTCATGCGGCTAACCTTTTTCAACAAGGTACCTACGACAAGTATCTAAATGTTGGAGCAGTCCTTCGTTGATAGCCGTCAAGTGATATCTTATATAATTATGTATTACAGTAAAAATGAGGAAATTCTCAAAAACAATCTATCTATCTTTCATCACACGCCTTTTATCCCAAGAGGGATAGGCACAGACAATCGAATGCCATTTGCTACGATCCTGACATATAAATCTTACGCTTCTTTTATATTCATCATACATTTCATACATGCTCGGCGATTATTGTCTTATAAATAAAAATGAAATGCTGTAGCGCATCACTTGAGAACGGCTGGACAGATTTGACAATTTTTTTTAAAAGTTAGTTTTTAGGGAAAGAAAAATTGGAAAATAATCCCGGAAAATTGGAAAAATCGAGAAAAACTGAAACTTTTTTTTATGGGATTTTTGTATTGTGGTGGTTATTATATGAAGTAAAGTCAAAAATATAAGTAAATATTTTTGGGCGGTGATAGATAGAAACGTTTTTTACAATTTCTGAACGGAACCCTAAAACCTTTGTATTTTGTGGAAATCGTTTTCCTCTTCGCACTTACCAACGCCTAAACAACATTTAAATTAAATATATTACCTACATTGCCTTTGAATTTAATAAATATTATTATATATGAAGTATAATAATCTGAATTAAAACATCGGTAGAAATTATTACAATCAGTAGTAAATATACTTTCAATCTACATTATTGCTAATCGTATACTGATAATATGAAATTAGATAATGTATCGTGTGCATTTTAGTGTGCATGTCGTAAAGATGTATAAGGTAGGTATATAAAATTATAATTTCTTCCAGAAAAGAGCACTTTTAGTCTTTCCCTAATTTTCCAATTTACTGGACAACATTTTATTATTCACACTATAACAAACTTTAAAAAATATATTAGCCAAATCGGTCCAGTCATTCTGAAGTGATACGCTTATGAACGAACAACATTTAAATTATATTTAAGTTAATCCACTTCGCTTTGATTATAGACCGTCTATAATATGGAATATATATATTGTGAATTTTTAACGATTTTCACTTTGAAATTTCCAAAAACAAATCGTATTTAGTTTGAATTAATTTTTTAATCTTCTTCTATATATTTTTGAAATTTTTGTTAAATTATATTTTCCTTAACAATTTAGCGTTTGTTTGTTGTGTTTATATCATTACATTATATTACTTTATTACCTACCTTTAAAAAAGGAAGTAATCATTACATTCAATTCAAATGTTATCTAATATCATCTGTATGTATAAATATAAGGGGGGTAAGGGGGAGAACGGAATAAGATCTATCCGACCCCAAATGTCATCCTCACCTGCACGCTTTATACCCTCTGCTAGACAACAAACGAGACTCTGGCGACCGAGCAATGGCGGTATAACCATACCAGCTATGCAACTAGCTGGAAGAGGCTACAGCGAGCCTGAAGACCTAAATAGTCTCAAAATGTCTGGTGCAGAAGGCAAGGGGAAACCACTGCACTATTCTTCCCAAGAAAGTTGACCATGGCGAGTCAGTACAAGGTGCGTCGCGCTGTGGACCGCCATGATTGACTACGACTGCTCTGTCAATAACACCACGACTGAGAAGAAGAAGGTATAAGATAACAACTAATTCTTACTTTACAATATGCTATGAATGTTATTGACTTACTAGCTTTCCGCCCCCGGCTTCGCCTGTGGATATATTCGAATAAAATAAATATAGCCTATGCCACTTAGGCACATCGTAGCTGTCTATTCTTGAAAGAATTAGTTTAGAAGAATTAGAAGAGTAGTTTGAGAGATTACCCCCTTACATCCAAATTTATTTACCTCTTTATAATATTAGTATAGACTAGCTTGTGCCCGTGACTCCGTCCGCGTAGAATTAGGAACAATGATAAAATTTTGAGTTTTTCTATTTTTTTTTTCATATGGCCAATCTATGTGTTACTGAATAGTTTTTTTAAACATCATTTCTCTATCTCTAATAGTTCAGGGTTTCTCAAACTTTTGGCTCCACGAACCCCTGTTAAAGTTTCCAGGTGACAGCAAACCCGATAACTAATTAACCCCCCAAAGAAAATAATAAAAGTAACTGTTAACAAAAATAAGGGTTTTATTTCAGTAAAAGGTAACAAATACAGTGCCAAAAGAAATAACTTTTTAATATTAATGTGATGGGTGGGCTTGTTTCTTGTCGCGAATTGAGTCAAAGTATGTTGTTGCAAAGGGTAAAAGGAAATTCACCGCTTTGCGCGCTGGCTTTGCGCGAGAGTCCGGGATACTCTTCTTGTAGCAGCGCAAAAATCTATCAAAGACGGCTCTGTGAAGTTGGCACCCCCAAATTCGATTTTTCAGTTTTTTTTCATCAGGTTCGTTTGTCCATCATTAGTCCACATTTGTCCACCAAAAATTTATCTGGACAAAGAGTTTTTCTATTTTATTTTTTTTCATATGGCCTATCTATGTCTTACTGAATAGTTTTTTTAAACATCATTTCTCTATCTCTAATAGTTCAGGGTTTCTCAAACTTTTGGCTCCACGAACCCCTGTTAAAGTTTCCAGGTGACAGCGAACCCCATAACTAATTACCCCCCCCCCCCCCCCCAAAGAAAATAATAAAAGTAACTGTTAACAAAAATAAGGGTTTTATTTCAGTAAAAGGTAACAAATACAGTGCCAAAAGAAATAACTTTTTAATATTAATGTGATGGGTGGGCTTGTTTCTTGTCGCAAATTGAGTCAAAGTATGTAGTTGTAAGTTGTTAGTAAAAGAAATTTCACCGCTTTGCGTGAGAGTCCGGGATACTCTTCTTGTCTAGCAGCGCAAAAATCTATCAAAGACAGCTCTGTGAAGTTGGCACCCCCAAATTCGATTTTTCAGTTTTTTTTCATCAGGTTCGTTTGTCCATCGTTGGTCCACATTTGTCCACCAAAAATTATTTAGATATATATATATATAAACTTCAACACCTTGTTGCACCCCTCCTTAAGGGTTGTTTTAAAAATTGCTAAAACACGTGTTTCATTACCTATTTGTTTTGAAGAGTATTTGTACCATCAGTTTAGATTTAGATATAGAAAATATACCAACAGCTAACGCCATCTTTTACAATATTGTAGTAATAATATCTCAGACGCTTCTACGAAGTAGAAAACATGAGTTTACAGTTTCGAGTTCGAGGGCTGGCTATGTAGGATGGCAGCACTAGTCATTCTAAAATATTTACGTTTCCTACATACAACCAACAGATGGCGCTTTTATGAAATCCTGTGTTACTGATTTTCACAAGTTTGAAAAACTTTCATACTTGAAATCAATACAAATAATTATTATTTAAATATAATATTTTTTCAGTAAATCAATTAATTAATGTAATATAAATAATGGTTTGTAAAGATATGTGTTTTTTGGGAAATTCCAAACACTAAGGTTTTCAGTGAAAAAGCTCTAAGTTCGTAGAAGGCTTTCAGGATCTGTTCAGTCGCATAGGAACACTCGAACCGTGAACTTCTGTCTGGGGTTAAATATTCCCGCGACTTTATTGTTTGAACAAAGGATAATTACCGCAGAAAATCTTGAGAGAAAAGCGATTTATTTTATTAGATACTTGTCAAATCCCTTATAATATATTATTTTTGGTTGTTGTTTTTTTACTTTTTCGTTTACTCGTGGAATAAAAAAACTTTAAAACTATTACATAATCAGTGCGAATTTTGTTTAGTCGTCAGAAGAAAAGAATGATCGGTAAGTAACTTTCAATGAACTATCCTTTGTTTATTCACAGGTTCTTAAATATTTTTTAATTAAATTTAATTTCATTGAGTTTAAAGTTAACGAATTTGATTTACATAAGTAAGACATAAAATAGTAATTTAAATGAATGTAGATTTATCTTTATTTTATCATAATTAGGTACTTTCCGACAGTAACTGATTCTGGTTTTGATTAAATTTTCTTTATAAATTGTGATAGGATTTCCATTTTCCACGATACTTATTACAATTACGAACAACGAAGAACCATTATATTTATTTTTATAACTAATCAATATCATAATGATGTGTGACGAAGTGGCACACACTATGTCATATATTATTTATTTTCACTATGACCTGAAAATTAGCAGACGAAACAATACATTTTTTTCAGTATCCCGACAAGGCCCAAAATATTTTTAGAGACAGAAAAAGTTATTTTAAACATTACATAGCGGGTTTTACACTCGGTTGCAATTGGAAATTATTATGTGGAAAAGATATGAAAAACATTTCTTTGTTGATTTTAGCTTATTAAGTTTAAAAATAACATTGAAATGGTTTGTTTTTAGGGTTTTTTTGTTATAAACTGAAAATAATAAAATTCTTATGATGAAAATTCGTAAAGTTGGTAGTAGTAGAAATATGCTTATGTAGGTAATCTAATTGGCAAGGAATACAAATAATTAAAATTGCCAACTGATTATCCTTTCTTAGGGCTGTAGACTTATTTGCAGAATCTAAAATATTGTTAAAATTGTGCTAAGGTAGTTTTGCTCGAATAAATAAAATCTATTGGGCCCAGCAATTTCAAAGGGAATATAGAGGAAATGTGATTATAAACGTAAAATTTATTGTATACTAGCGGTCGACCCTGCGTTGTGACCCGTGCTCCCTTCATTGTTCAGCCTTCTAACTATAAACTTAGATAGATAGATTTACAGTTCTGCATTATAATTATAAGAAAAAAAAAATGTTTATATTATTGGGTAAAATTAAAGTAGATATTTAGGTATATAATTTCATTACTCATATATAAAACAAAGTCCCCCGCCGCGTCTGTCTGTCTGTGAACTTTTTACGCAAGAACTACTGAACGGATTTTGATGCGGTTTTCACGAGTAGAGAGGTTAATTCACGAGTACTAAACATGGATCTATCATGTTTAGGAACTGAGAATTAACAGTATAAGTGAATCAAGTCTGGGTTTTCATATATTATGTTGTCCAAACCCAAACCGTCAGAGAATAGAATAAAATGATCAAAAAAATATGCGGTAGCATAACTGTCTCTAATATATAAGTAGATAAGCGTATAATTTATGTAGGTATTTAAATTGCTGTATACCCAATAATACCCATATTACAACCATGACGTGTCTTTAGTACTTCCAAATTAAAATCACCTCGATGGAACTCGCTATTAGAGAAAAGACGAGGATGACAGACCTGAGCAGTTAGTAGTTTTCCTCAAGTAAATTTTTCATTATATTTGTTCTCATATCAAGGGGTCTATGCTTATACGTATTATTTCGAATATTATGAGATTTTAAAAGTTAAAAATACCAAATAGCAAAATGAATGAAATTTTGAATCTCAAAAACCGCTTGGATTATTTATTAGAAAGTAGGACACCCGTGCTAGGCAAAAGTCGTTTAAGTAACAAAGAGATACGCTAGGAAAACCTCGACAAACTGTTCTGACAGTTTTCCAATGCAGCAATTACCAACTAACTTCCAAGTTAGCGTAAATTCTCGTTACACTGCGCCCCGAGCACGTATCTAAATGTGTCTTTCGACGCGTAGGTATTATATTTTGAAGAATTTTGAATTTTATAATCTGTTCAGAAGATCCTGAAATGCACCATTTCCACATCCGTCTATAGAAATAAAAAAAATCGGCCAAGTGCGTATCGGGCCACGCATACAGAATACAATATATACCAAATTTTTTTACTTTTTAAATTATTTTACTACTTTAGTATCTAACTGTGATTTCGATTCTGCCCGAATTCTCAATACTGTCTGTACTTGGTACTTGGTGTTCGGCTCTTTCTTCACAAGTCGACGTCAGAAAGCGCCTATTTTACGTGTGGTGGGAACTACAATCACTCTTCCCATGCCAGCTCCTCTAAAAACCCCAGCAGACCTCCAATGTTGTCGCAGGCTCCAGCGTTCTAATGGAACCGAGGTGTTTCACTCTATAGACGAGCACACCCTCACACTCCAAGAGTATTTGAGCAGTCGTTTCTTCAGTCAACATGCAAGACCTGCATAACGGACTTTCTGTAATACCAATGTTATATAAGTGTTTGTTAAAAGGACCATGACCATGACCATGGGTTGAGTCACTGATCTTAGTTTGATTCTTTTTAGTTTCAAGATATTTTGTGAGAGTCTTGTATTTACTTATATTGCTAGAGCTGGCCCAGTCTGTCTACGTTTAATAAGATTATACCATTCGAGATCATGCATGCATTTTGTTCTCTGTTCTGAGTTGCGAAGCAAGCCAGCCGCTAGGCAGGGGCACTAGGCCTCAAGGCCAATCGCAGACATGCTTGCACATTAGTATTCTGTCATTTGTGGACTCTGCTAGTGGCAATGATGTGTGTGGGGTACCAGTGTGTTTGACCAAGTTCTAGACAAACAATTCTGTCTGTTTCTCCGGCCTAATCTTAAAACCGTTGAATGGAGTTTGACTTGATTTTCACAAGAGGACTATGCTTGAGGCACTTTTTATTACAAAAATATTTAAGGTTCCTACGTAAAAAACTTAAAACTCTTGAAATTCCGTAATTATGCTGTTGCAACTAAACAATTATTTGGCAGACTTCGAGGTCATATGACGCTGAAAGTGTCATGAGAATTAATTTAGCCGTTTGGGAGCATATTTTGGACAAATTCTAAGAACAGGGTTAATAATATCGTGTATATAGCATATTCATTTTGAAATGGTAGGCAGGCGCATCAATTTTTTTTACTGCTACTATTAGCAGAGTTTTCCTTTCAAGGCACTGCTCATAACACAGTCGTTCAAACCCTACTCAAATGTTGTATCTACTAAGTGGTTCTTGTTATACCCTGATGTTTTCACTGTGAGCTAAGTCGGAAAATGTTAAACAGGTAGGTACTTTGTTTGATGGGCGCTTCAGGTGATTGTGTTACTTAAGTAGTATTATATTTCTTATATGTTACTGTGGTTTGACTTACTTAGTTAATGAGCTGAATGTCAGAATATATTTTCTTTTTATTTCTACTGTTAAGTGTACTATGTTTTTTTATGTCCTACCTTTGAGGGTGATAAGATAGTCCATTTTTTATGAATTACTAAGTATTTTGAAATAAATGAAAAAATAAAAAAGAAAGAGGGGCTAACAAACAAACACACTTTCGCATTTATCTATCTATCATCACCCCTTTCATCCCAAGAGGGGTAGGCAGAGACAATCGAATGCCATTTGCTATACGATCCTTACATATCACTTTAGCTTCTTTTCTATTCATCATACCGTTTATACATGCTCGGAGATTGTGTATTAATACATTATTTATATGTTTAATAAAAGTACACCTAGGTTGTCCTCTGAAAGCATTTCCTTTTACTTTTTTTACTACGATTAAAAAAAATATAGATGAGCGAAATTTATTATAGACATAAAAAAACTGAATATCAGTATTCAGTTAATCAGTTTCAGTTTATCAGTAATACAGTATCAGATCAGACAGTGGTTTTGCTTATAATGTTATAAATCTGAATAGAAATAGAGATAACTTTTACAATTTGTATGCAAATGCTTTCATTTTGCCTTATTTACCTTTATTAATTATATTACTTACTTCATGTTGTGTCAGTTAACATTTTCATAATAAAATCAAAGCAGCCATTTGCTCTCATGTGGAAAAGCTTTCAAAGTAATTAGTGGTAATAGATACATTTATATATTCGTAAGTAGGTATCTATGACATTTCCAGTGAATACCTTTTATAAAACCAATTACAAACGCAGGTGTGGTTTTATTGAATAATGAATAAAAATGTACAACCAATAAAATTAATTTTGGTTTGTGTGAAAGCATGTTGTACAAAAAATCGGGGTGGCTATTATCATCACTTCACTATGATAAAACAAAGTTCGCTGACCTTTTCACTCAAAAACTACTAAACCGATTTAGTTGCGATTTTTACTATTAGATAGGTAGATTCAACGGGAAGATTTTCAAGTATTAAACATGGGCCTATCATCTTTAGGAGCTGAGCAATAACAGTATAAATAACTCAAGTATAACAAGTGTTATACCTGTAGCGGACATATCCATAAAGGTATATTGTCCGACAGACGTTAGTTACATGTAAACGCTCCCGACAGCAAGTCGCATGCATAGCGTCGTAATTCACTTGGTTATTTCTATAATACTGCCTAGCAAGCAGGTCTATGTCAATATAGTAGAGTGAACACAATTATATTTTATTGGAGAGTGACCCAATTAGAGACCTACTGCCACGATACACTGAGGGTTAGAAAGTGTTCTACGTTCAAAATAATAATAAATTTTCAATAAGCTACAAAACGCGATGTATATAATTGAAGGTTAATGATATAACAGCGCTTTAAAAAAAATAGAGCTTTGTGATAGATTATGAAAGAGAAAACGGGGGGCAAAGTTTAACCACCCATATTTACTATTCAATTAAATCCATTGAAAAAATAGAATAATATTTGCTAAATTACAGTGACACAGTCATGTGGATTATTTACAGAGAAATTGGGAATAGTTAATTCCGGATATAGGAGCCTTAAGACGCTGGATAGAGCCAAAGACCTTGAGAGATGGCACCGCCCCCACGCGGGTACACATACACACCAAACGACGTGGCTGCCACTAATAATATAGCATCAGGCTGCAGTCGGTACTGTCGGTACACGAGCGCTTACGCACACACGCGTGCAGTGCGTACCTACATAAAATCTCGAAAATGAGAATAAAGGAACTTGCTGAAAATTTGATTAAAAAATAGAACAGATACGATAGTATATTGCTAGATAAAAAATCTGTCAAAAAATCAGAATCATTGCATGCATTTTAGTACTGTTTCTAGACAGTAAAATATTTTTTTAGAGGTAGGTACATTCGTGATTTTTTCTATCGAATTTGTATTATGTTTTGAACACAGTATCTTAATAACGCATAACCTCAAGAATATCATAGGTATATTTTTTTGATTATGGTCACTGCAGTGGATTATGTACTTTTACGGATCATAAAACTCGCATTAACATAAACTTACAATCTTACAAATTGTACATTTTTAACCGAACTTCAAAAATAGGAGGAGCCTTTTATGGTTTTTTTATGTAATTTTATTTTTTTTTGTCTTCATCAGATATTATAATATTAGTATAGAAATAGACTATGAAACGTGCAGCAGCTATTCAATAAAATACTCCTATGGCCAAATATCGCAAAAGTTATATTCTTTAATAAATATGCGTTGGGCACTTTTCTTGCTAAGTGACTAGAGACGTTCAATAAAAAGCCTGTCATGTCAATGTTTCTTAGGTACCTACATAAGATTATCGATTGCACCGAGCGATATGATGGATAATGGACCTAAGAAGTAGGTCTTCCCAATCACTTTTTAGCTGTACCTACTCTTTATATTAACCCAGAATATACTTGTACTTATCCCCACCACCCATAGGGCCTAGATCGTCTGGGGAAATTTTCGGTGCGATGCCGGACCATGGTGGACCCGTGGACCGATTGGACGAATGAGTGGACCTTTAGCGAACGCAAATTGCAGTGGACTATAGGACCCACAGTGTTCATAATACCTCGAAAGTGGGCGGGGGAGGGTTAAATTACAGCTACGGGATTCTTTTTGGATTCTTTTTTTTTATCTGTTTCCACGATTACCTCAAGTAGAGTGTCCGGCGAACACTGTGAGAGTACTTATAACACTAGTCTAATTCTTCTTCTTCTTTTATTGTGGTTCCACCAATGTCAATAGGGTAACACTATGCAAAAATCATGTCGATCCCGTGAAAACAAAAACAAATCTTATCCCACGGGAACCATACATTTTTCCGGGATAAAAGTAGCCTATGTTCTATTCCGGACTATAATCTATCTCTGGGCCAAATTTCATCAAGATCTGTTCAGCCGTTCTGGCGTAATTGAAACATCCACACATACATCCATACAAACGCGTTTATAATATGGCGTGGGATATGCCGATTAATCGGTATCTAAAATGATCCCGCCGACTGTGATATGTCTTATAAATCACAGACTAATCACAACTATCACAGCGCGGGCGGGATTATACCGGATTCCCCATCATATCACGGCGGAACGCATGCGTCGATCGCCATGACATGACGTAGAATCTCTAGTCCAATTGTACAATCCAATGTCTCCCAATTTCCAATGTCCGTCAGTTCAGTAGCTACTGTGAAAAACGGGACATTGTGAATCTACTTTCGTCCCTTCAGTCGTTTCGGGATGATTGAGCAACAAACACACAATTATTTACATGTAATATTTAAGTAGAATGAACGTAATACGACGACGGGTCCAAACCAAATTAGTTTGTGAAAATATAGACCAATTCTTTACCAAATTAGCACATTTTACGCAGCACGGAACTGTGAGAAGATTAGAGTTTTTTTTATGATGAGTTACGGTCTGTAGACAATAGATTTAGCATTTCCATTATGTAAATTTTTCTAGGATTTTTTTTCACCTTTCCATCATTTTATGTTTATTTTACTCACAACATAATAATTATATAAACTAATATTGTTCTGCAGTCAATTTCGTCTTGTGTTTGTACCACAGAACATTATAAAAAAAGTAGAAGTAGCATATTTATATAAGAACCGGTGTAATTGTTGTAGTTAAATGTGGTATATTATGCTATCTTTAAACAAAATATTAATACTGACACAAAATTTCTATTTTTCTTTGGGCTATATTTAACAGAAAATTCTAAAGATTTGCGGAAATCATACCTATATGTGTGGTTACACGGGAACGCCTACTTGCTACTTCTATTGTTCCATATAATGTTCTGTGGTAATGTACACTACATAATTCCCAATAAGCTAGGTCAACACAAATCAGTCTCGGTCGAATTCATTTATACAAATAATTAGAAAGACAAAGCTACGAGTCGGCTAGGTACATCTACTCGTATATATCGTCGGTTGGCAAGTAAAGGCAACCTTAGACTAATAAAATTACTAAATTGCTCCTCTCGCCTCGGAAGAGCCTCCTGGAGTTCGCCTCAACGCCTTCAAATTTACCTGAAAATGTTTATTAATTCAATTTCGACTATTTTTTGAAGCGTCAGGCTTTGTTTTCATTAAAAGCTTTATAAGCCTAAACAGATACCTTTACTAAATATTTAGAGTAAATTTTGTGTTTATATTCAATTACTTTTAACCGAACTTCAAAACATAAGGAGGAGGTTCTCAATTCGTCGGAATCTTTTTTTTTTATGTATGTTCCCCGATTACTTGAAGACGCCTGGACCGATTTGGATTTTTTTTTATTTGAAAGGGTATACTTCACAGGTGATCCCAAATTTTTTTAGTGAAAATTGATTCCGTAGTTTTTTAGAAATTTTGGAAAAAACTGACTTTATAAGTACATTTTTCTTAATATCTCGATGAAATATGTACACCCATTTTGACGACTTATTTTTTTAAGGATATAGTAGTTTTTCGACATTATCTTACAGACATAATGACGAAAATCGGTTTAGTAGATTTTCAGAAATACAGTAATTTATCTCTGTTTACGGCTGAAAATTATGTATCAGAGAAAAGCCTTAGCAATGGTTGCTATTACTTGCTATTGACACGAAGTTGTCAATTTTAATATCGACGGTGGTCTAACGGCTAAAGGTATGGTATGGTGCAGCTCAGGATGCAAAAGGTTCAAATCCCATCCACAGCAGTATTTTTTCAATTTTTTTTATTTACGTTATTATTTGTCTCTCAGGGCAGGAAAATCACTTAAAAGGGAAAAATAAATAGTTTTCAAATTCTACGACGCTACACTTTTTTTTTAAAGTTAATTTATATAATTAAAGGTTTGTAAATGTGTAAATTAATAAAATCAATATTTGTTTGTTTATTTCTTTGTTTGTTCGTATTCTGTAGACTCAAAAACTACATGACCGATTAAAAAAAATATTTTTGTATTTGAGAGCCTAATTCTCGGAGAAGGTTATAGCTTATTAATAACTATAGGCTATTTAACATCACGCTGGCTGTCCAAAGGGGTGAATTGTATTCCTAATACTACGAGTACAAAGTAGCGAGCAATCAGCTAGTAAAATATAAATAACAGATATCTGTTAAAGAAGTGACTTATAGACTACCTGTATTTTATATGTGTCCCTGGTATAAAGTCAGTGAAGTTATTTTCGTTGCTGTGTTGTAAGATTTGCACGAGCTACCTATCGAGTATTATATTTCTTCAGTATAAAGCTGGAGTCCTACTGCCCGTCGGCCTGGATAGGCGCAAGCCCATCAAAAAACACTAGCGTTAGGTCAGGCCTCCATCGGAAGTATAGCATATGAGTTGAATTAAGTATATGCCATATAATTTCCAGGCCGCGCCGCCGGTGGGCTTACCATACTTAGGACCGCGACATATTTCGTTTCAAAATTGTTGGGTCGGGCAAAGATAGTAGGTACACGGGTTTGCTCGGACATTGCAATGTGGACATTCTCGGTCCGTGCATTACTTGGCTGGCCACGGATCTGTCGATTTTGGCCCACGGGAACTGTTCGACACAGGCCGCGAGAGGCCTCAACAGGCATGGTAACGTCCGGCGCTACCTGTCAGTTATGTCAGTTGGAACCCAGCTTTATACCTTGCCGTGTTGCTAGAGACACTGATATAGCGATGTTTATACAAGCCTCATGAAGTATCTAATATTTTTAAGAGTGGACGCCGTCTTTGCGTTCTCTCCACACTAGACGTCGATTAAATCGGTAATTATTTTTGAATCTTGGACCTCTGGTTTCAAATCCAATTATGGTCGCTCGAGACAATAATCTCAGAACAAATAATATTATATTTTCAATCATCCCCTAGGAACAACAAGTTATCTCCACCTTTTAAATTGCAAGTATAAAATTACCGAAGTATCGCCTAGACAACAATATAAGCTAACCAACCAATTTCATAGCCATGAATATGTAAATCGCTATTAACAATGAAAATGTGAAATGTAAGATTAAATTAGTTGAATGTAAATTTGAATTTCCTAACAAATTAAAGAGACAACCAGTCACGGAGTTGATACTTTGCGTCGTGGCCAGAGACTCTACTAACAAACAATATTCACATTTATGTATGTAGTAACGAAAAAAAAATTCTAGATTTATTTTATTTCCAACATTTCGTTGGCTAAAACGAACTTTTTTGTTACTTAGCCTCGAATTTCTGAGTCTAGATAGAAAAAATATATAGATGTTCCTGGGTACGAATTTTGTTTTCATGCTCTAATTTGCTTTTTACAAATTAACACACTAGCTGCTGTGCCCGCGAATTCAAGCGCAAATATCTACAAATCCTATTAATAAAATGAATACTACAAATTTTAGTAGGTGTTTTATTGCGAGACACACTTTAAAATTAGGTACTTTTTTATTTTTCAACCGATTTAAATGAAACAATCACTAAATATTAGTCCAATCTTATTACATGCCTACAAAAATCACATCCAAATTGGTTCTGCCGTTGTGGATATTATCGTGCACAAACGCACAGTGGCACAATCTTTATATTTTTCTCTTTGTATTTGAGTTAGGTAATGAATTGTTTTGCATAAATCCGAACAGAGAAGTTAATGGACCAGTACTGTACCGACCACAGTTGATATATAATGCACACTCTAGCGGTCGACTTTTCGACATGAAGCATTCATACTGGGCGTGTAACCCTTAAGTATACTTAATAATGGTCAAACCCCTTTCTACTCAAAGTTCTGTGTTTGTATGAACCTCGCTTTCAAAACGAAGCCTTTATTGCATAAAGTTATGCTCGCGTCCTTATCAAGATTAAAATTAAGTAGGGGGAATATAGGTATAAACTTTTTTTTTAAATTATTTTCTTTTTCATTATTAAGTACGTCGGTGAGTGGTTAAGACGTCTGATATAAACTAGGCAGACCACGGGTTCGATCGCCGATCCCGGTCATGTACCAATGGGTTTTTTAATTAAAAACTTATGTACATAATCCGACAAACCGCACTTAGAGGCTTTTCTATCTCAACATAACAGGCCACTCGTTGTTAGATATAGCCTCACAAATACCATCGGCTATATAACACTGGAATCATAACACGGCAACCGTCAAAAAAAAAACTTACGTAAAAAGTTTTCAAGCCAAAAAATAATTTAATCTAATAGTGCAAGCGAAATAAGATAAAATTCCATTCCCAAAGACTTTTTTTTTAAATTTTTAGGTCAATTTATTCAAGGCGACCAAAGTTAAAACAAAAGTAATGGAGAAATATTTTTGACCCTCCATCATCGTAAGGTCCATACTAAATTAGACCATATTTGGATGGATCAGAATCATATCAGAATATAGGTATTATACATAGCTGCCACGTTCAAATTAATTATAACCGTTTAATTCGAATACATAAAAGGTAAATATTAAACTAAATGTTAGTGCTTATCATTCATTGTGGCACTATATTTACGTTGTACGGTCGCCCAGCGGATTTCACGGCTTAAATCGCTCCCGACGGAGTGCTTTGCTATGTCCTTCTACACATATATTCGCCACAAAGTAATTCACATATAGCGTATTATATCTCTATTCTGAAAATGCAGTTGAGCTTTCTTTATATTTACTTGTAATATTTTCTACAATTCTGTATCCAATGATCCGAACTGACTTGATATTAAAACCCATCGCATAATTTAATTGTCAGAAAAGCCTAAAAAATCTATCAAATGCTGTTCGTTGGTAGGCGCATAATTAGATTATTTTTTTAAATGTTAATATTCGAAAAGTTGCCCGGAAAAATCATTTGCTACGGATTTTTGTATATAGGGAATGAAAGTTAATATGGGATCCAGATACAAGCTCGAATCTATATTTAAATTAGGGTATATGTATACTTAGGTTTTTTTATACTTTCACAGGTGCTGGAAGGACTTTTCTTTTGAAATATTTAATTCTTGGTAGCGCTAAAACGCGTCATAAAATATTTAAGTAGGTATATACAAAAAATACGGCTCAAAAAAATAAAATAAAAATTGTGTTAGATAACTTCGGTGAACGTTAGAGTTGGTACAGTTTGGACAACTACATTTTATCCGATTTTAGTGAACGTTTGCGGGAATTCTGCTTTGCAGAGTGTCGCATCGCATCGGGCTCTGCAAATATCCGCTCTGCATACACGTATTATACACATACACCTAGATGCAGAGAATATACAATGTCATTTTGACCCATTTGATCGCACCTACCTACATTCTCAAAGGTTGTGGTTTTTAGGGTTGTGTACCCAAAGGGTGCCAACGGAAACCCTATTACCAAGGCTCCACTTTCCGTCCCTCCGTCTGTCCTTCTGTCTGTCACAGGGCTGTATCTTTTGAACCGTATTAGGTAGACACTTGAAATTTTCACAGAGTGTGTTACTTTTGTGAAAGTGTTGTAATAACAAATAATAAAATTAAAATAACGAGGGTCCCACAAGAAACGTTTGGCGTTTTTTGCTCGATCTTAATAATGGCAATACCTACATACAAACGTTTAACTACCTATATTGCATACAGAAATAATAATAAAAAACCGGCCAAGTGCAAGTCGGACTCGCGCACGAAGGGTTCCGTACCATTATCTATAAAAACGACAAAAAAAAAAAAAAAAAAAAAAAAAAAAAAAAAAAAAAAAAAAAAAAAAAAAACACGTTTGTTTTTATTTTAATTTAATTATTTATTTTTAAAGTTAATTTTCAATATAGATACAATAAGAGCAAAAACGACCAAAAAATCACGTTTGTTGTATGGGAGCACCCTTAAATATTTATTTTATTCTGTTTTTTAATATTTTTTGTTATAGCGGCAACAGAAATACATCATCTGTGAAAATTTCAACTGTCTAACTATCACAGTTCATGAGATACAGCCTGGTGACAGACAGACGGACGGACGGACTGCGGAGCCTTAGTAATAGGGTTAGTAAAAACCGGACTCGTGCTATATTTTTTACTAAACTATTTTTATTGTGCGGTGGTAGTGGTACGGAAACCTTCGTGTGCGAAACTCGTACACTTGTTTTTTTTTTCTAATGTCATATCTAGACACACGGCAGTATGTCAGCTAAGTTTGCATAGAAATAAATTTACTTTTAAAAAAAAGTGTACCGACTTCAAAAATTTGCACTGAAAAGTAAGAAATAATAAATATTTCGTCGTATAATTTGAAGACGGTTGGTGCCAAGTTAGGATACAAAGTAATAAAAGAAGATAAAGATCTGTTCAATATTATCTATGTTTGTACTGATGATCGTAGGTTCCTAATGAATTGTCTAGATTTGTGAATTTGGGAACTAAGTTTTTTCTAATTTGGCACCAACCGTCTTCAAATTCTACGACGAAATATTTATTATTTCTTACTTTTCAGTGCAAATTTTTGAAGTCGGTACACTTTTTTTTAAAAGTAAATTTATTTTTCCCTTTTAAGTGATTTTGCTGCCCTGAGAGACAAATAATAACGCAAATAAAAAAAATTGATGGAAAAATAAAAACTGCTGTGGATGGGATTTGAACCATAGCATCCTGAGCTGCACCATACCATACCATACCTTTAGCCGTTAGACCACCGTCGATACAAAAATTGACAACTTCGTGGCAATAGCAACCGTTGCTAAGGCTTTTCTCTGATACATAATTTTCAGCCGAAAACAGAGACAAATTACTGAATTTCTGAAAAACTACTAAACCGATTTTCGTCATTATGTCTGTAAGATAATGTCGAAAGATTATTATATCCTTAAAAAATAAGTCTTCAGAATGGGTACATATTTCATCGAGATATTAAGAAAAATGTACTTATAAAGTCAGTTTTTTCAAAATTTCTAAAAAACTACTGAACCAATTTTTATTAAAAAAAAATGGGACCACCTGTGAAGTATACCCTTTCAAACAAAAAAAAATTTTCTAAATCGGTCCAGGCGTCTTCAAGTAATCGGGGAACATACCTACATAAACAAAAAAAAAGATTCCGACGAATTGTAAACCTCCTCCTTCTGTTTTGAAGTTCGGTTAAAAATATATTTTGTTGTTTACAACCTCCCAAATAACTTAAAATCCTTAGTATTGAAAATAAAAATAAACATAAATTTCAAATATACATTAAATTAAATATATATTTGTTATAGGAACTCCTCTATAGTGCCGAGAACACTAATTGCGTTACCTCTTTGAATTTCTAGCGCAACCCCTTGCCATTCTTGAGATATTAACGTCCGAAAATCCATTATTCCATTGCATATGAGAAGTATGATTATTTATAAAGAAGGTGAAAGAGATGTTAGGATAGTAGCAAATGACATTCGATTATCTCTGCCGAGTCCTCACGGAGTAAAAGGCGTGATGATAATTATGATCCTACTTGATATATGATCTGGATTGGATGAGGTGATTGATCAAATTACTTATGTTCAAATAGTTCTCATGTCTTAAAATAAACGACTTCGAATGAGCGTTTGAAAGAGAAATTTTGCTTCGCAATTTACATAGATATAAGAAAAGTATTTTATATGACTCGCTACAGGAAGCGATTTGAAGTGAATTTTCCGTTACAAAAGTTCTCGATCAGCGGTTCCGTTTCCTTCAAAGAACTTTTCTTTCTATCGACATTTCCGGAGAAAGCGAGTGTCTATTGACAGAGCACAAAGATGTGTGCCCCATCAATGGATGGGGCATTCGATTGATTTGTGATGTTTCCAATATTGTATTGTTTAACTTTGGGATCGACTACATCTTCGTCTTTTTTCAGTTTGTAATTTTAGAGATGACAGTAAAAATTGACAGAAATATTAAAGACATTTTTAAGGTTCCGTACCATTCTAATTTCATTATATCAGTAGGCGTCTAGGTTAGTTTTGTATATATACTAATAATAGAGCTGAATAGTTTATTTGTACCATGTACCAATGAGTTTTTTTATTTAAAACTTATGTACATAATCCGACAGAGGCTTTTCCATCTGAATATACCTCAACAACTATCAGTCGGATTTGAAGAATAGGCATGATGACTAAAAAAATCTAATTAGTCCGTCAGTTAGATTATCAGAAAATATTGGACACGTATTTCTTCTTTTGTCAATTTAAACAAAAAATGATGAAGATATAGCCCGCTAAAGTTCCGCGTGACGTCACATTTGAGTACACTTTTGACCTAGAAGTGACGTCACCGGCCCCCACTCCCAAACTTTGACGGGCTTTATCTCTGTAATTTTTTGTTTGATTGACAAAAGAAAAAATACGTGTTCAATATTTTTTGATAATCTAAATGTCGGACTAAATAGAATAATATTTTGTTTACCCTGTCATCTTCCCTATTATTAATGAAGAAATATTAAGAAGGTTATAGACTATTGTAACGAATAGGTACTTAAATCGCACAAATAAATACCTAAACACATCAAGGTCGATAGACGTCTCTAGAAACATCCAGAGAGAATCAAAGTACAAACGAAAATGGACCGTATGTGCCTAGCCATAGGTACCAAAATCGGGCGCGGTCTGTGTGTAGGTATTTGGCGCCGAGTCGCATCGAGCCGCGTCTACAACTTTGTACAACAATCTCGGCGTTTCTCGAATGTTCGGTGGGCAATATAAACAGAGGATCGTCGCCGGGAGAACACAGTGCGAATCAGAGCGATCAAAGCGAAACAGTGAAGTGGAATTTAGTGCGACTAAGTGTTATTTTAGTGTTTTCATTTATGTAACTGTATTTTTGTGGTGTTGAAGTAAAGTTTGTTTATTTAATCGGTATTTTAAATCTCTTCGAACCCCAGCTCGTAACAAATTGGTGTCAGGAGTGTGGGATTCAAAAATGCCGATTACACCACGTGACTCGTCGTCATCACGGCGACCCAAAACACGACAAACTACTGCTGGACATCACGGCGAGGAGGTCGACGAGGCTGCTGCTGCTGGAGCCGCTGCTGGTGCTGCTGGGAATACTGCTGGTGGTGCCGGAGCTGCTGCTGGAGCCGCTGCTGCTGCTGCTGGGACTGCTGCTGTTGGTGCTGGAGCTGCTGCTGGAGTTGATACGGGTGCTGCGGGTTCTGCGGGTGCTCCCCAGGCATTCGATATGGGGATGCTGGTTCGGCTGATGGAGGAGCAGGCCCGACGTCAGGAGGAGCAGGCCCGACGACAGGAGGAGCAGACTCGGCAGCTATTGGAGGAGCAGGCCCGACGTCAGGAGGAGCAGGCCAGACGACAAGAGGAGGAGGCCAGACTTCGGGAGGAGCAGACTTGCCGGCTGTTGAAGGAGCAGTCTGCTAGCCTTAAGGAGCTGCTTTCAGAATCACTGGGAAAGGTGACTATGGAGGTGAAGCAGCTACAGAGGGTTACAGACATGCACGAGGAGAGAATCGAAGACCTCGACATCCGTTACGAAGACCTCCAACAGCATTGCAAGGAAATACAGACTAGGATGAGCAGAGAACTGGATGCAAGACTTAACGACCGCTACGGAGAGTTGGACAGCCGATGCGAGGGGCTCCAGAATGAAGTAAGGAAACTGAAGCTGACCGCTCCTGTTTCTGGAGGCGCCGTCGTCTCTGGCCCCCGAGTCAAGGTGCCGCCGTACGACGGGACTACGTCCTGGACAGCGTACAAATTGCAGTTCCAAACGGTCGCCTCTGCCAACGGCTGGACAGACGAGCAATCTCTGACCGCCTTGACAGTGGCTTTAAGAGGCCGCGCACTGTCTGTTTTGGAAGCCTCTCCAGACAGCTGCACCACGTACGGGAACCTGATCGAGGCAATGGACTCCAGGTACGGCGACAAACACCTGGAGCACGTCTACCGAGCGCAGCTGAGGGACAGGACGCAACATGCTGGTGAGAATCTGCAACAATGGGCTCTGGAGATCGAGAAGATCGTGAGGAAGGCGTACCCATCTGCCGGACAAGAGTTCATTGCTGCGAACCTCGTTCAAGCATTCATCGACGGCATCCGCAGCATGGAGGTCAGAGCTGCAGTTCGACTGGGCCACCACAGCGCCCTGAAAGATGCACTCGCCCATGCTCTAGAGGTGGAAGCCGTGAGACAGGAGCCTCGTTCTCAGCGATTGCGACAAGTGGCGGAGGAGGCCACTCCAACAACGACACCTGTAGCAGAGAGGCGTAGTTACTTACCCCGCTGCTTCCACTGCCACAAGCTGGGGCACCTTAAAGCTAGCTGCCCAGCGCTTAAACGACAAGGCACGGATCAACGAGTGCCGAAACGGGACGTCGGAGCTGATGTCCGTGCCGTAACTACGGAGCTTCCGGGAAACGAGTAACAGCCAGAGCCGCGGGGCGGGTACTGGCTGCTCGTGACACAGCCCCAAAAGTTACCATCCGACAAGTTTTCGACGGGAACAGTCTGGTGATCGCCGGCGAGGTCAACGGGACGCCATGTGAGATGACGATCGACACAGGAGCAACGCGAACGGTTGTGAGACCTCAGTTGTTGGGACGATCTACGAGCAGAACCAGACGTTCATCTTCCTGTCTGAAACTCTTCACGGCAACCGGTCAGCCATACGACGAGCTGCCGGTGACACTCAAGGTGGGTGACGGGGAGTACCCACACACCGTCATCGTGGCCGACATTATAGACGACTGCATTCTCGGACTCGACTTTATGAAGCGGTTCCAGTTTGGCATCGACTTGCGCAACGGTGTACTGCAGTGCGGCCAGGAACAGGTATTTTTGAAAGGTGGTTATGCTGGCTATGTGCGCTGTGCCAAGGACGTCAAACTGAACCCATATTCGGAGACGCTTGTCCATGTGGAGTTACCAACTAATGGGGACCCCTCCAATACGAGGTGCTCTATCATCGACCACCTGGAACGTTCTAAACATAAAGGCTGGTTACTCACTCCAACTTTAGTAAACAGCCAGAGTGGACAAGCTGTAGTAAGGGTGACCAACTTCAATGGCGCTCCTGTCACTCTTAATAAGGATCAAGTCGTGGCGAAGTGCGACGAGGCGAATTGGATGCGGAGCTGCACCCAGGGGAAGCTGTCGACGATGAAAAATAACAGTGCAAACCCCTTGGAACTCGTCGATATTTCAAAGAAGGACTTGTCAATCTCCGAGTACAAAAGAGCGAAGGAGATGCTCACTCGTTACATTGACATCTTTAGTGACAGAGATGGGCATCTCGGCAGGACGTCATTGGTGAAACACACCATCAACACAGGCAACGAGTTACCTATACGTCAACGTGCTCGACGAATCCCGGTAAGAAGAGAAGCCGAAGTACAGTGCATGCTGGAAGACATGAAGAAGGCTAATGTCATCGAACCTTCTTTGAGCCCATGGTGTTCTCCGGTTGTGCTAGTTAAGAAGAAGGATGGCAGCACTCGCTTCTGTGTGGATTATCGTCGACTGAACGACGTAACCAGAAAGGACAGCTACCCTCTACCCCGGATTGACGACACCTTGGACAAGTTGAGTGGAAACCAGTGGTTCTCAACACTGGATTTGAAGAGTGGATACTGGCAAGTAGAGATCGATCCCAAGGACAAGGAAAATACTGCTTTCTCGACCGGAAATGGACTGTGGCAGTTCAACGTCATGCCTTTCGGGTTATGCAATGCTCCCGCAACGTTCGAAAGGCTGATGGAAGTTGTGCTTGCGGATCTCGTTGGAAAAGCTTGCCTAGTCTACCTGGATGACGTCATCATCATGGGACGCGACTTCAACGAGCACCTGGGGAATTTAGAAAGAGTGTTTGCCAAGTTGAAGCTCGCGAACCTGAAATTTCATGCCAAGAAGTGTAGCTTCTTCAAGAAACGTGTGAATTACCTCGGGCATGTAATTACAAAGGATGGCGTAGAAACCGACCCTGTCAAGACAGTAGCTGTACGAGAATGGCCCACCCCGCGGAACAAAACAGATGTTCGGGCGTTTCTTGGTCTGTGCTCATACTACCGCCGCTTCGTATACGACTTCGCGGGAGTAGCCAAGCCCCTACATCGGCTGACGGAGGACAAGAGTTCGTTTCAATGGACTGAGGACTGTGAGAAGTCGTTCCAGGAACTGAAACAACGGCTGTGTGAAACACCTGTATTGGGCTACCCGGACCAAGTCGGCGAGTTTGTGGTGGACACAGACGCAAGCAACATCGCCATTGGAGGTGTGCTGTCACAACGGAAGGGGGACAAGGAAGTTGTGATAGCGTATTTCAGCAAGGCTCTGTCAAAACCAGAAAGGAACTACTGTGTAACCAGACGCGAACTTCTGGCCGTAGTGAAGACAGTACGACACTTCAACAAGTATCTCATCGGAAGGAAGTTCAAGCTACGGACAGACCATGCGGCGTTGAAATGGTTACTTCAATTCAAGGATCCCGAAGGACAAGTCGCTCGGTGGATCGAGCAGTTACAAGAATTCGATTTCACGATCGAACATCGACGAGGACGGACGCATGGCAACGCTGACGCACTGTCACGCAGGCCGTGCCCTGAAGATTGTAAACACTGCTCGAGGCGTGAAATCAGCGATTCTGTCATCAAAGTGATTACGACTAACAACCTTAGTGACGAATGGGCGAATGAGAGAACGAGAGACGAGCAACTCAAGGATAACAACTTGGCGCCGATAATGGAATGGAAGACGCAGAATGTTCCAAGGCCCGGCTGGAATGTTGTATCCGCCATGAGTTCCACCACGAAAAGCTACTGGGCTCAGTGGGAAAGTCTAGTGCTGCACAACGGGTTGCTGTACCGCAAGTGGGAGTCGCCAAGTCGACAGGAGACATTGATGCAGCTGGTCGTGCCTAGGTCAAAGGTGCGCGCAGTGCTTGAGTCCGTGCACGATGGATCCTCGGGAGGACATCTGGGCATGAATCGAACCCTGGCGAAAATCAGGAAACGATTTTATTGGGTTCATTGCCGGCAAGATGTCGAGGATTGGTGTCGCAAGTGCACAGTATGTGCGGCCGTGAAGGGACCTACGACACGTACGAGGGGACGTATGCAGCTGTACAATGTTGGCGCTCCATGGGAACGAATTGCGGTGGACGTTGCTGGACCGTTCCCGGTCACTGAAGATGGGAACAAGTACTTTATGGTCGTGATGGACTACTTCACGAAGTGGCCGGAGGTCTTCGCAATTCCCAACCAGGAAGCGACAACAGTGGCGACTAAGTTGGTCAACAAAGTATTCTGCAGGTTCGGGCTACCATTGGAGATATATTCTGATCAAGGGCGTAACTTTGAGTCGCAGTTGTTCCAGGAAGTATGCCGTCTCCTGGGAATAAATAAAACGAGGACTACGGCGTATCACCCACAGTCCGACGGAATGGTTGAAAGGTTCAACCGCACTTTGGAGACTCATTTAGCGAAACTGGTTGAGGATCACCAGAGGGACTGGGACCGATATATTCCCTTGTTCTTGCTCTCATATCGATCCGCAGAGCATGAAAGCATAAAGGTGACTCCTGCTTATGCCAACTTTGGGAGAGAACTCCGACTACCAGTTGATCTCCTGACCGGCGGACCTCCGGATGCGCCGCAACCTGTAAGTGACTACGTATCGAACCTGAAAAACAAGATGTGCGACATACATGACCAGATTCGTCAGAGCAGTCTTGTGGCCAGTACAAAGATGAAGACCAGGTACGATAGAAACTTCAATAGTAACGGTTTTGACGAGGGATCGTTGGTGTGGCTGCACAACCCGAAACGCCGAAAAGGCAAATCTCCCAAGCTGCAGAACCGCTGGGAAGGCCCGTATAAGGTCATCACGAGGATCAATGACGTGACCTATCGGATCCAACGATGCCCGCGTGGACAGTTAAAGGTTGTCCATATTGATCGACTGGCTCCTTACAAAGGCTCGAATATTGCTCGGGACGAGCAAGTCTAAGCGGGGGGCAGTGTAACGAATAGGTACTTAAATCGCACAAATAAATACCTAAACACATCAAGGTCGATAGACGTCTCTAGAAACATCCAGAGAGAATCAAAGTACAAACGAAAATGGACCGTATGTGCCTAGCCATAGGTACCAAAATCGGGCGCGGTCTGTGTGTAGGTATTTGGCGCCGAGTCGCATCGAGCCGCGTCTACAACTTTGTACAACAATCTCGGCGTTTCTCGAATGTTCGGTGGGCAATATAAACAGAGGATCGTCGCCGGGAGAACATAGTGCGAATCAGAGCGATCAAAGCGAAACAGTGAAGTGGAATTTAGTGCGACTAAGTGTTATTTTAGTGTTTTCATTTATGTAACTGTATTTTTGTGGTGTTGAAGTAAAGTTTGTTTATTTAATCGGTATTTTAAATCTCTTCGAACCCCAGCTCGTAACACTATATAACATCATGCTACGACCTAAATGGGCGGAGCAGTAACCCATAGAGTAAGTAGCAAACACTATGTTCTTTAATAAGAGTCGGGACTGCCATACATTAAAATGAAACAAAGTTAGGGCTGAAAGGTACTACCAACCTAACAACATCGTACTGTGGATTGGTAAATAAATATTTGCTATCTCTGTCATCTGTATATGGCGTGAAAGAGATGGCGATACGACGCCATTAGTATTGGCTCATTTTTCCTAGCCCTAATATTTTGTTCTATGTTGCGCCAGCCTGCAGTAACCATTAAAGCGGGTGTAACCGCAAGGCACAGCTATAGTAATTTTATATAAAACTTTTGTTTCAATAGAGGGGCTCGATAATAATATTAAGAAAGAAAAAATCTAAGGGTGTGGTTGCAGGTGGTTTTATTAATGTTAAAAGTTTATAACTCAGTCATATTTCCAATAATGACAAGTCGCAGAAACATAAAAGCCATAGGTACAATTTTCTAGTCAAATTAAGATAATATTGAGAAATGGGTAACTATTTTTTGTTTACAGCATTAGATATAAGTCTTTAAATATACCTACTGAAGAAGTTATTAAGGGTTTTTATGGATTGTTGTTAATTGTACATCAATTTATAATTCATTAATTAAATAACTTTTAGATCAAATAAATTATTGAAATTACGACCCTGTTGGCACGTAGAAGTAGATTACGGTTTTTTATAACCGCACATAAACTCACCCTGGGCAGAACCCGTACAATCTTTCATGTAGGGGTAGTGCAATACGATAATAATATTTTAAGTTAAGTATGTTGCTGTGCAATCAGTACCTATTTTTGATGGAAAATGGGCATTTTTATTATACAAAAAATTTCCACTAAATGTTATTTTGCATGATACGGAAATTATTTGCGCTGAGCTTACGTTATTTCTAAGTAAAGCCTTTTTTAAATTTGACCCGCTGTAACTTTTAATTAAATCTTTAATATAATGTATCATCAGCCCAACAGAACAACTACGTTTTCGCCCTAAATTTCAAAATTCTAGTCCATAGGTGAGCCGAACTACAAAATAAATACGAATTGTATCTAGATATTGATGCGAATAGACGGCGATATCGACAACGGTAGACTGAAACACACGACCAATATCAGACAGGCTCATATTCACGAACAAAACAACAATATTGTTCAATTAACGCCATGTTCACCACGCGTTTAGTAATTTGTAAATGCAAATTTAGTTTGTTACTAAAATTTATGCCGAGGAATTCACGAGCAGATCTAAATAGGTTTCTGTGCAGTGTACTGGATATACAGAGTACAGCTGCGAGTTGATATTAATCAAATTAAAGCTACCTAATAAAATGGCATAACAATGTGGTTTCAACATCATCTCTATTACATATTATAAAACTTACCTGTGACATTCTTACGCAAAAACTACTCAACGGATTTTGTTGCGGTCTTCACTATTATTCACCAGGAAGGTTTACAATATATTAAACATGGACATATCATGTTTAGGAGTTAAGTATTAACAGTGGGTATAAGTGAATTATGTCGGGGCTGAATAATCCGTCAGAGATAAGAGAATGAAAATAGGAATGAAGCGTATTTATGTAGGTTTCAAATTCTTGTAAAGCCGGGAGCGGGGCCGCCAGTATCATTTAAAATACGAGAGTGTATTTGTTTGACCTTGTTTCACTTTGAAACGAAACAACAGGTCGACTGATTTTTTTTACTGGGATAGTTGGAGGGGAGAGCAGTGATACATAGGATACTTTTTGTACCGAAAAACTATACGAGGGATGTGCTTGATATTAGTTGGTATTTTGTAGAAATGTAGACTTTGCTTTTCTCAGGCGCAAATATTTATACAGATTATTTCCTTTTTTAAGGTTCGGTATCCATAGGGTGGCAACGGAACGTCTGTATGTTTTGAACCGTAAAGGTAGATACTTTAAATCTTTACAGAGTGTGTATTACTATGGCCGCTATAACAGAAAGTACTAAAAATAAATAAACTCTTCTGCTGCTCTAAGCAGGCATTTAAAAATAAAATTATTCGATCAATAATTGATAAATAAAAAACAAAAATGAAATAGTATTAAACAAAATGATAGGTGTAATACACAACCCCTAACCCCACTTCTCCAAACACACACACACACACACATGCATTGAGATATAGTAATTATATTGTACAATTAACTTAGAAAACTTTTAATTGTCTTACGGATTACACCTACATATTTAATACCAATTTTTTGTATAGCTGTAAGTTTCTTTTTATAAATAAATAAATAAATAAAATAAAGTTAAAAATTAAATGGGGACCATACAAGAAACGTGTTTTATTCGGCGTTTTTTACTCGATATTGAAACCGCGCGGAAAAGAGAGTTACTGAGCAACTACAAGTCACGCCGCAAGACATGAAGGCCGTGATAGTTTATTTTTGTGTTATATCTTTGAACCATTTCCACGCAGGCGGAACTGAGGTCAAAAATGATATGATGATTCCACTCGGGAATCCTATGAACAAATCCTACAGTGTTTGTATTGAAAGATCCCTGTATTATATTAACATAATTCATTGTATGGATAAACATTATTATGTTCTTGGATTTGGTAGCCGCGGTATACGGGTGAATTTATTAGCATACGTGTTTCTTAGAGGAATTGTATCTACTTATATACTGACTTTCAGAAAACGTGGCATAGCTGGTAAATTATTACTTTAGAGTCTAAACTCTAATGTTTTAAGAAATTTTACAAATCGTATGGTACTTAATCAAACGAGTGATTTAATGTCATTTGACTATAGTAAATTAGTTTCCACCCTGGCTTCACCGGGGAAATTAAGGAAGGTGTCATAACATCTGAAATTATTTCCGCTATAAAAATAACGTCGATAAATTGCTCGGTTCTGGCGTGAAAGAAGGACAAACAAACAAACAAACAAACAAAAAGCACACTTTCGCATTTGAACACATTGCCGTGTTTTTCTTAGACACGATAGACAGAGATAGATAGATGGAGGGTCGCGGAAAGTGACAAAATGCTACTTAAAAACTCATTTCCTCGCAATATTTTTATTAACTTTACAAAAACATAACGGCTCCCGGAGCCGAGTTACCGGCCCCTGTGTACGCAGCGGAAGATGAAGGTTTCCTCCTTTAACCGATGGCAAATTGTTATTTTAACCTACAGAGAGCTATGGAAATGAACTAAAATACGAACATGCATATTTTGACAGCTGTCATCCGAAATTAAGATCTCATTGAGACCTTTAATCGATTAAATAATAAAGCCACTACCAGTTTGGCCATTTTAAATTTTGATCTTAAATCGTGATAATGGTGATGATGATGATGAAAGTTTCACGGGTTGCCTTACAGCGCAAGGGAACCGTTGCCGGCCCCAGGGTACCCAGCGGAAGACAAAGTCATCCTCAGTTAGCCGATCATTTTTTTAGGCTGTACCTAACGATTGGCCAGCTCTGTTGAAGTATGTAGATGGAAAAGCCTATTTGTACGGTTTGTCAGATAATGTACATAGATTTTTTATTATATAAACCCATTGGTACATGGTCGTAATGTGGGGATCGAATTATTTTATTTTAGAGATTTTTTATTAATTTTCAACATACATAATATTTAATTGTAGACCTCGTCAAATACAAACCTACAATTTCCGGAGATATCGCACTTTTGCTGAAGCGATCGACAAAACATTTTTAATGTTAAAACAGCATAAATCATAAATACGTAGATGAAAATTTTCTAAAAATAGTTGAATTTTCCCACGAAATATCCCACTTCATGAAATCTGTGAAGGTTAAAATGTTTTCCGGCGCGACGCGATAGCAAAATACTCTACAATGATTGATGACTCAAAGCGATTACACTACCGCTTGACACGGTGTACTTTCAAGCTCGTCAGCTTCCGTCCTCAATTTATTATACCTAACATCAATTAATGATTTTTAGGTTACATAATATTGAAACTAAGTTTTAAAGTAATTTCAGTTTAGAGTAACAAAAAGTTTTAAACACAACGAATTAATTTATAACACAAAAAGTTTGTAATTTTGTAAGTTTTTATGTAAGGGGTAATAAACTACTGAACCGATTCTAAAAAATCTTTCACGAATAGAAAGTTACGATATCCCTCAGTGACATGGGCTATATTTTATGTTGTTCAATAATATCCACGGGCGAAGCCGGGGTCAAAAAGCTATATTAAATATAATAGATGACAAGCCTGTCGCTGCAAAACTATACGATAAGAATTTTTATCCTTTGTTTCATTTTGTAAGATCTACATATTATCCAACGACATCTATTCATGAGATAGGTAAAAAAATCTTTTTTTGACACCCTTTTCATTGTTCCTTTTCCATTTTGAGTTATTACTGTAAAAATATTGTTTCAATAAGTGCAGCTAAAATTTCGTAAAATTTTAATTTACCAAAAAGCGAAAGGTACCTTATAGGTTTTGATGTTGCGTTTTGAATAATAATATAACTATAGACTTTAATATGATAGTGTTGTATATAAAATTGAAAGGGGAATGCTGAGATGGTTTGGACATGTTGAACGAATGTGTAATGAAAGAATGACTAAACAAATCCGAAAGGAACAACAAGAAAAGAACGACCAAGACGAACTTTCATTGATGAAATATCTGATGTCCTTAAAAAAGGTCAAATACGTAGTACTAAAAATAGACGTGAATGCATGATGATGAATGGATGTAGATGAAGCAAGAAAAGTAAAGATCGAGAAAAGTGGCGCTCCATACTCTTTGCCTACCCCTTTGGGAAAGAGGCGTGAATGTATGTATGTAGACCAAAAACACAAAGCTAACTATAAACCTCTCACAAGAAGCTATACATTAAATAAACGATCATGTACAGATTATATCGATGTTAGTACAGTATCGGGTCGTGCCATGCTACGGACTTCGTAGCAAGAGATAAAGCTGATCGATGTAGCGAGGGTAAGCCTTGATTAGAAGCATGCGACAGCTATCTATCTAGTATGGCAAGTGGCAAGATAATCGCATACACTACATAGATACCTACAGTGTCATAGAAATTCCTTGAGAGCGTATGTTCGACCTAAATAAGAAAATTTTACCAAAGTAGTAGTTAGGTAGGATAGGTAGTTTCATCTACCACTTGTCGTAAGCCCTCTTTGAACATGGTTGTTTTAATGCATACCTACAGGAAATAATTAGACAAGTTGGGAGTATGACTTGCGTGCAGAGGGTTCCGTATCATTTTTTCGGTCAGAACTTTAATATAGAATTTTTGTTTAGGTTTTCCTGTGAACTATAAGAAAGGCCCTATATTTCCTATTTTTTCAACATTTTAGACTAGGTAATTGCAGGCCAGAAATTCGGATCAATAATATACGCCCATGCATACGTTGAAGCCAGTACACGAATTCTTGTCCGAAATCCATAGTGTTGTGTCGAAAACATGTAGCGAACACAGGTACCAAATCCATAAGATTTCCCCTATCAAAAATCGCTCAACGCGCTTAGAGAAGTTTTGTTGAATATTGATCATCGATCTTTCGTTTTATAATATTAGTGAGGATTAGGGCATTACAGACTTGTGCAGATCTGCATCACTGCAACCAAAATTGTGATCTTAGGTATTGTTATTGTGATCTCCTTTAAGTGATATAATTCACGGCAGATACGTAATCCGTTTTGAAGTAATTATTTGTACTGCAGCTGGCCCTAAAATATCCTACTAGATGTGTATTTTTGTGTTAGAGGTCCACATTCACATAAAATGTGTAATGCAGTTTCCTCTTCTATATGACAGAATCTAAAATTAACCAATGAGAATTCTGGTTTACATTATGAAAATGAATTCGACTGAGTGAGCTAAGTTTTGGTATACTTACTTAATAAGAAAGTGACTTTGAGAGTAAGTGTTGATATAATATGTACAAAAGGCCTCAATTGTAGGCATCTATTTCGCTTGCATACATATATTAACATTCAATACAAACCGGATTGCAAAGCCGTGTTAGGTACAGAGTGTGCTCAAATGAACAATTTGACACGAACGTGTTCTCTTGTGCATAAGTCCATAGATGGCTCCTTCAATAACTAAAAATTATGTAAACAATCATCTAACATGATTGTTGGTATTTTTGGCACCAGTGTTCTGTGCACTTTATGATTTGGAGTAAATTTTTAGGGAGTAATTTCTTGAAATGTCACGGAAACGTGTAATAAACGGAAGTAAAGAAATTAAAATTCGAATATTCATATGATTAGAATATTTCAGTTTCAATATTTATTGCCATGTACCAATGTGTTTTTTTATAATTAAAACTTATGTAAATATTCCAACAAACCACACGTAGAGAAGTGGCCACTCGTTAGGTATAGCCTCACAAATACCATCGTCTAAAAGAGGGAGACTTGGTCTTCCGCTTGGTACCTGGGACCAATAACTCGGTTTCGCTGCAAGGCAACCCGTGTAGAGAGAGAGACTTATTTGATTTTTTAAGGTTCTTTTGATGTAACACATCAATGGCGACTAGTGTAAGATTCGTCCTTTTTTTTATTTGAAATTAACTTTCCGCACCGGCTTTGCCCGTGGAGCACATATTACCTTTCATCCCCTATTGCTCTTGGTCATACAAAAATCATGCAGAAAAAGAAATTTCAGTTTTTTTTAATTTTCAAATTTCCAGACAACTTTTAAATTTTTTCTTATTCAGACTATTATGTAAATTTAAAAAAAATGCCAAATTATTTCCAAAATATATAAGTAAATAAAATTTGGACTGTCACTGTTTATATATTAGGCAGTAGGTGACAAGTAATGTTAAGTAGAAAACTGTGGCGAGGCAGTCGTCACAGACCCGACCCTACTGGGAAATCTAACTCACAGAACTTGCTGCCACCTACTCCGATTTACAAACTGAGCAGAGAAATTCAATCAATCTCTATGTAAAAGTGATTATTCGTTTATGTTTTGGTTTATTGTTTGCTTAGTCATTACAACTCTTCTTCTAAATAAGGGCCCTATATCCATAATTTGTATAGAGATATTACTATTAAAAAAAAATACGATTTTTTAATTTGGCAAAAATAATAAAATTATTATTATTTTAAATTTTCAATTATATTTCTCAATATATATAATTAAAGGGTAATGGTTAACAGCGCTTTAAAAAAATTAGAGTTTTGTGATAGATTATGAAAGAGACAGGAGGGGCAACGTTAAACCACACATATTTCCTATTCAATAAAACCAATTGAAAAAATAAGTGCTATTTCACTTAGATATATTCAATAAGTAACTATATGCTAAATTATAGTGACACAGGTGGATTATTAACAGAGAAATTGGGAAAAGTTTATCCCAGAAAAATTCCCAAAACTTTCAGAATCAGTTAAACATAAGTTTAACGAAGCTATAAAAATCCTCAATTTTTCGCGTGTTTTTAACCGACTTTACGACTCATATTCTTTTAATTTAGTTATTAACTAGCATATCGCCCCCGGCTTCGCCCGTGGATATTTACGAACAAAATAAAATATACCCTTAAAGTAGCTAGATTTCGAGATTTTTTGACAAACAATTTTTTTCACTTTCGTAAAAAATATTTTTTTTTTAATAAAAAGTATCCTATGTTACTTCTAATACCTCCAAGAATATATGTGCAAAATTTCATGATGATCGGTTAAGTAGTTTTTGCGTGAAAGCGTAACAAACAAACTTACATTCGCATTTATATTAATAGGGATGTACAAAATTTATTTCGTTTATTTCATAGACAATTTCATATATTTTAAGATAAAATTAACTACAACTTACCTTTTTTATAATTTTTAGTATAATACTCATACAGCCGAAGTCCATTTCGTGTATTATCGCAAGACAGGATTTGTTGAGAAATCGTACTTTCTTATGTTTCTGGTACGTGAATATTGGTCTATCTTATCTTATCAATTTTAATAGAATTCCACCTCGCTTACATCTTTCTAAAGAGATATGGACAAAATAAGTCGCGCGTAAAACTGAGTTTGGTAAGACTTCAGAAAGTAGGTATTACGAAAAACTTTAAAAAAACTATCATTACATACCTACTGTATCATACTACTATGATCCTGACGTACCTCTTTTATATTAATTACACCTAACCTTGTAACGGTTAGGGGTAGATGGGGTACCCTAAGAGTCACAAAGAAACTCGGTTCAGTAGTTTTCGGTTACAGTGCCTGGATGGCCCAGTCGGAGAGGTGAGACTCTTTTAGTGACGATGACGAAGATGATGGGGTAGGGCTAAAGGCATCTCAGGGTCGTACAGTGTCTGGCTGTGCACTACTACTACCTAGGGCTATAGGTAACCTAAATCTGTGGGATAGACTGATGGAACTGTGGTTCTCTGAAGGAGGTAAATAAGAACAATGCGGGTAACATTGCAATGATAAAGTATATTAAATTGATCTTAGTATCTAATCTATCTATCTAACTTAACTAAACACACGTAATAACCAACTTAACTAAACTAACTACCTACAATCTAAATACCTAACTAAGTTATCTATATATACAACATGGCATGATCGTTATGAGCTAGCTAGTTGTTGGGAGTTTGTTTCGGTCCGCGTAGGGCTTCATTGGCTTCGTTGATAGTGCGCGGTAGCAACAGAGTTCAAGAGAGACATAGTTAAAGGAACAATGGTACCAGTACTGTAGAAGTGCAGGTGTAGGTAGATGCGTAAGTCCGCACTCGACCTGAACAGCGACCCGTTCCCGGCGGATCTTCCTGTCGCTCCTTGCAGCTGGTTGCTCGAGGTCTCGTCTCTTTCTGTCCTGCTAAGGCTCCAGCTCAATGATCAAGGTCCAGGGATGGTGACAGTGCAGAGTCCCTCTCCTTAGCTCCATGACTACGATCAGCTGGACTTGGCCGAAGTCTCCATAGCGGAGGCGTGTGTGCTCCTCCGTGGCGGTGTTACGACCTCTTTTACATGGCGGAGGCGTCTGCCCTCCTCGGTTGCGGTTTCACCAAAAGCCCATTACATGGCGGACACGACTGCTCTCTTCAGCGGTGGTTTTACGAAAAGCCAATTACATGGCGGACACGACTGCTCTCTTCAGCGGTGGTTTTACGAAAAGCAATGAGTATTCGTGGCTAGCACTCAGGCAACCCCCCGCTTCTTCGTTCCGTTCTCTGCATAATTCTTATCTGTTTGGCGGAGTTACCAGATTACAAAATGTCTTCACTGGCAAATATTTGTACTCACGACCAAATCAATCATATCTATTATAACTCTCATCAAGTTCCTTTATGTGTTTATCTCTCTTCCTTTAAATCTCCATAATGTTCGTCTTCATCTCTGCATTGTAAGTTGATCTCTTGATATGCTGCGTTCCGTTGCTTGGACCGAATTAAAAATTATTTATTTATTTATGGTTAGTTCCTAAGTCTACCAAGAGATGGCGCCTTGCCTTTCTTTACATTATTTGCAAGAACCTATTGTGATATCGTCTACGATTATCCTACGGCTTTTATAAATAAAAATGTAACAGTAAGCGAGCCTGCGAGTACTGTTATAACCTATAAATAGATACATTGGCTAAATGAGTTGTCTTCCGCTAAGTACCCTGGTGACTTCACCTATGATCAAAAAATATTGACGTATTATTTACATAAAATAAGGTATCATTTGATCAGTAACCACAGCGCACTCGATGCTTCTAACAAATTATTCTTCAGTTTCGTTTCAATCAAATATTTTATAACCTTAACTTCCGCAAACTAAACGTTTTAAACCTTTTAAGAAAATGTTAGCAATATCATTACTCTACAGTAACAGTTCTACACCAAAGTTGGAGCTCCCGTCAAAAAGGCTTTCAAACTTTTGTCTAAGCAAATAAATTATGTACGTCAGTTAATTGGTTTTATGCTTCGAGTTTAATTGTTTCCTGGTTTGTTGATTTGTAGTTTGTAATTGCAGACATTGTATCCTTAACCGTAAGCCCGTAAGGATTCTGTTTACTTTGACGACCTAGATTACACAATAGTTTTGGGAGCACAAACGATGTAACCTGGCGTTCGTGCCTACAAAAGGGGTGTGGGTGGTATCACTATGTACATATTATAAAACAAAGTCTAGCCGCGTCTGTCTGTCTGTGCCCTTTTCACGCAAACGTCTGAATGGATTTTGTTGCGTTTCAACTATTAGATAGGTAGATTCACCGGGAAGGTTTACGAGAATGGACCTATCATGTTTAGGAGCTGAGAATAAACAGTATAGGTGAAACAAGTCGGGGAAAAAGTTGATCCCAGAGAGTTTTCATGACGCCTAATACGTCAAAGAAGTGCGTAGAATAAAATCATCTACAAAAAAGTTCGCTGCAAAAGTTCTACCTCTAATACATAAGAAGTTATAAGCGTGTAGGTATATGTAAATAATGAAATTGTTGTAAACCCATATTTTACCCTGCTTTCTAGTAGAATAATTGAATGTCCTATACATTGCCTGAAAAAATCACCATTTTTCAAGATGGCAAATATGTACCAGAAAAAGAACAATATAAAAAAGGTCTCTATTACAAAATCGAAATTTACTTCATAATGATATATTTTATATACACGCGTCTGTAATATGTCAAACTTCGATACTGTAATGTATTACAGTACCGAAGTTTTCATACAAAAACGATATCGTAATGTTTTGTTTTTTTTTTTAATGCAGAAAGGGTAGAGGATATATCTTATACAGCCACATTAAACTCTATGAAAATATCGACACGCGCATGTGCGAGTCATTTGACAGTTAACTCAGTAGGTAATTTGCCGCCAATTTGTCGATTAATAAATTGGTCAATTATTTAAAATACCTATTCCATGGGATTAGATAAAGTAGTGTATGAACGGGCACATAACTTGGAACATATACCGTGTTCATTAATATCCTCAATCTAAAATCCAAAAAGACGGCATGTACCTACGTCTTCTGAAAATGTTACCCCCATTTGCCACCTGTCCTCAAAAATATGGGGACCTATCTAAATATGACACTGTAATAAATAAATGTTGTTAAACGCGAAAGTGTGTTTGTTTGTTTGCCTTTCTTTCATGTCAAAACAAAGCAACGGACCAACTTGATTTTTTGTTCAGAGATAGTTGGAGGACAAAACAGTGACATCTAGGCTACTTCTTATCCCGGAAATCTTTCGGAATAAATTCTTAAAGGTTATTATGAATTGTGAATTGAAAATACCCCTGTTTGAAAGTAAATTTAATTTCAGATAACTCGCACTGGGTTTCTATAAGTTTCGCATTCAATCAAAGTGCATTCAAATAAATACGGCACAAACACTGTCTACTTGTGAGTAGAGTATTATTAGTTTCAAAAGTTGAAGCTAGCAACCTTGATAGCTTTCGATATTACTAACTAAATCAACAAACTTCTCTACTTCTCGTGTAGCTCAATATTTGTAATTATACCAACTCCAGCATATAACTTGGGTGTCTTTTACAGGTTGAAATACACATAAAAATATGCCAGTGGGGTAGGCAGTTACTAGAAACTTCCATAGGTATATTACGATTCTGAATAACATCTTTTGGCTTTAATCTATTCTATTCTATTTTTTTTTTCAAAATGTCTCCATCAGGGTTTTGATGATGCCAATATCAAGTATTATATAGACGTCACAGTAACAATAAGCCGAAAATCGGTAGGTATAGGATGCTCCCGCCGACCGTGATATGTCCTATTAATCACTGACTAATCACAACTATCACAGCGCGGACGGGATTAAACTGGATTCCCCATAACGTCTCAATCAATTGGAAAAAGTTTCAAAACATAAAAAAAATACTACTTCAGGCTTACGGATAACTGACAGCGCATACTGACAGACTATTAAAAATAATCGTATATCAGTTTTACATGAAAAATAAATCGCACGGGTTTAGATTTTCGCAATTCACGCTTTAATATCAGCTGCAAAATGTGATACCGGCAACATATGGTGATCCACAAATATGTGATATCATATAGATATGAAGGGTTTCACCGACTATCAATGCGGCATCTCCACTCAATCCGTGTAATAGGTTCTAAATTGCTTTGATCGCTGTTCCGGAAGGTTAATGAATTCTCACGCTCCAGTTATCCTTACGGCTGAGCGATGTCCGCCACACTTGTCTAACTAATATTAACTTTATCATTTATAATGTTATTTAAAAGGTCTGTCGGGTCATAGGCATAGTGGAGGTGACAAACATAAATATGAACCCTTTGTCATTTCTTGCCCATGGTACATGACCGGATGACCGGACTGCAGCGGGTAAAAAAAATTAACAGTGTTACAGTTAACTGGAACATTTCTTTTTCTGTGAACCGTGGTACAGTTGACTGGACCAGAGATTTTTTTTTTTAACTATAGTACTGTAATAAAATAGTGGACCGAATGTACAGTACATTCATGGACTTCCAGTTTAACATTAAGTGGATGGAGAGTCACATGTAGCGCTATCTATATAAAGAAACAGCTGGTCACTCTTTAGGTATAGTCTCACAAATTCGGTTAGGTATGTAACACGATGATCTCATTGAGCCATATATAAGGAGAAATATTTTGTATGAAATACCTTTTATTTACGTTTTTTTTTATTTTTTTTTAGCGGAATCCCATGCCTACTGTTCTTTGTTTTTTGAAAGGGAAACATCAGATAAGCTAAAATTATTCGCTGCTACACAACTTTCGTAAATAAACTTCGCATGAAGCGGTGAAGATTTTTTTATATCAGCCAGCATTTTAGTTTTGAAAATGTACAAGAAACGTATTTTTGTCAGACATAAATATTTACTCAATATTTCCAACCAAGATATAGATTTATAAGATGTCAGAATATGAGAAATTCACATTCACTGATATACAACATGTAATTTCGCAACCACTATGCGAATAATCACAACTGTGCCTTTTGTTGAAATTTTGTTTACAAGTTGCTTGTAATTTTCTGCTAACTCTTACTTCGTAGGTAAGGTAATGGATATTTTAATTCTAGTATGTAGGCATTTTAGACTTTATCATATTAGAAAATATTAAACCAACACTCTAAAGGCATGTATATGCACATCTTTAGATATGTCACCATACTGTTTCGTATAGAGAGGCGTTCCCCAAAATCCACTGCATTATTAGGTTTAGATAAAACAAAATCTCCTATTTCTAGAACTAACACAATTATTTTTATAGGTATTTGGCATAACCACGAGAATACAGTGGCGATGTGTTCAAGTGGCATTGGTCGTGGCCGATAGTATTACGGGGCCGCGCCGCACCCGCGTCGCGCAAATCGCGCGCCTCCAGCCATGGTGCGCTCAGATAAGAAGTCCCCTCACAAGACCGACTCGCAGAAGTGTAAGTACTATATTTATTGTTTCTAGAAAATTTTGCAGGCATCAAGCAAATTTATGGATGTATTCAAAAAACTAAAAAATGAAGGGAATAAATTGTGAACGACAGTTCGTTTGTATGCGTTGGATAAAATTTGTGCACTTTATATCAGGCATATTATTTCGGTGCTGATATTTTGACACATATCTAACTACATATATATTTTTTTCAGTGGAGAGGAAATCCTTAGAGAAACCCCAAAATATAACAGAAACCAGAAAGAAAACTGATTTCTTTAGTTGTCTCATAGGACTATGCTATTTATAATGATATATCAATACATGCAATATTAGCATGCAATCTTACTTGTCTGTAACCACCGAAGTTGGAGATTATCTGCTACAAAACTTATAAACTAAACTTTTCTATCCATTAATTTTCGAGTTATTTGAATAATACGGAAATTTATTGTAAATAGGAACAATGCCCTATTTAAAAAGCAACACGCTTTTTTGTAATTTTTTGACATATTTAATTTTTATTGCCATATTGACTGTGGCCAAGACAACACAGTTATTTTGCCTACCTTTTTCGAATTATATAAAATTAAATTAAAAATTTAATGCTAAATAAACAATAAATATACTTATTATATATTATAATAATTAAGGTATAAATATTTATATTTTTCCGGGCATTATGAACACTACGATTTTTAGTGTGGTAACATTGTTAGTTTATCAATCAATCAAAAGTATGAGAAGGGTGGGTAGAACGACAAACGGGGAAATTTGGGTTTGAGGTTATTTTCACGGTTGTTTAGTATTGTTATCGATTTAATTACGGAGTTATAGATATTATCTCGTTCTTTTCTGTGTTACATCTAATGTTGGTTGTTCTTATAAAAGTGTACAAGTGTCGAGTTACCTGTGATCTGATTACGAAATAAAGGTACGTCTATATTCATTAATTTCATGTAACTTAAAATTACTAGAAGGAATTTCAATAGTGCTCGTCCCTACCTTCTAATTTAGCGTGATGTTATTTTATTATTCATATAAGATTTACTCACGAAAATATTCATCATATAAAATTTTTCAGCGTCAAATATTTATGAAACAACTTCTTTTACCCACTGTTGCGTGGAATTGCGGAACTAGTAAGAAACTTTTTAGAATACTCTTGCATGACGAGGTATATTTTACCTTGTGAAATTATATTTAGTTTATCTTTATGTACTAAATCGATGTTACTCTGTATACATAATGTATGTAATCGTGAATTTCTTATCATACCCGTGCACTCTTGTTGTATCCCAATTTAGTAGCGCTGCTATCAGGGGATTTACGCAATCTATTCTTAGGGCCACATTAGAATATTGTAAAGGTCATCTTTGTTCTCTACAAACGATTTCATATCTTTCTTTTTTTTCTAAAGGTAGTATACATTATAGTGGGTAAAATATTTCAAATTCGAAGATTTTTTCATTCGTCATCTTAGTTCAAATAATTAATTTTAGGTCACTAATAATAATCAATACTAATCATTGATTAAATGACGATGTCCAGACTAGGGTAAAAATTCAAGCCACAAAACTTTTGTAAAACTTTTTCTACCAATATCCCTAATGATTTCGCACATTACCTATATTCTGTTTATCGCTGTAATCTCCCACAAACGACATCTCTGAACTTCCCGATACTCATAGAGCGTGTCATTAAATCGACTTCTCGGTTGCTTTTGAATTTTTAACTACGTTCGCACTTAATATGCATTAACTCTCCGAGCTTCCTTCCTTTTAAGTGCCTCTAAACTGGAAACCGGGTTATACTCTTGGCTAAACTAGCTGAAATGCTCGTAGTCTACTTTGAGTATTCTAAAAGCTTTTGAATATGCATTTGTTTATAAAATTCAGAGTTTGGCCTCAAACTAGGGGTAGCTATGGTAGAAATATGACAGTAGGTGAATTTCTCTCCACAGTCGGTCTCTTATTACTGAGGATCTTACTTATTACTTCTTATGTTCCTCCATCGGCTGCCATCCTCTGACTGATGAAGGGCTGTGGTAATATTTAGCGCTTCCCTTCACCCTGCCCATCACCACAAGCGTTTCAATGTTGTTCCCTTCTTTTCGTGTTTACTAAGTAGGTACAAATGACATTGTTTACTATCTACAAAAGATTTTTTCAAAATTCAACGGAAAATAGAAAAAAAAATTTGATCGTATTTACTGAATCTTAGTATAAATTACTCTGTAAAGAAACACGTATTTTATTGTTTCTAAAAATTTTATAGTTGCTAAATACAATATCTAAAACTGGGGTAGGTATGGACGGACAACTATTAGCGAGCGTTCACTATGCTATGCCGGGCGAGATGTTGTTCACGCTTTGCTTAATTAAAGAACCGAATGTAATGAGGTTACAAACAAGGAGGAACGCAGATCACTTTACAAATTAGTTTCACTGCAATTTTCTTCCTTCTGCTATTTCTACTGAAAACAGTGCTGAAAATTACATACTTTTATGTATAGTTAACGCAAAGAGAGTTGAGTCAAACAGTACTCACACAGACTCATTTTTGCCAAATTATATAATGTACCAGTGGGTTTTTTAATTAAAAACTTATGTACATAATCCGACAAACCACACTTAGAGGCTTTTCTATCTAAATATACCTCAACAGAACTGGTCACTCACAAATACCATCGGTTAAACGAGGGAGACTTGGTCTTCCGTTGGGTACCCTGGAAACGTAACACGGTTACGGGAGCTGTAAGGGAACTCGTGAAGAAAAAAAAGTATTCTAAGGATTTTTTTTATTTTGTTCTATTACATCAGCTGCGAGTGTGTGCCTTTTACATTGTTTGCCTGAAGTCTCCCTATCCCTATGATAAATATACCTGTCCACATTTATCTACTATATGTATTTAAATTATAAGAGGTTTTCTCTTAACTATATAAATAAAAATTAAATGCTGTTCTTTGGTAAGCGCATCACTAGAGAACGGCTGGACCGATTTGGCTACTTTTTTAAGAGGATCGTGTAGCCCAGCGTACGCAGCGAAATAGGTATTTAGAAAATCATATTCTGTCTCAAGCGCGCTCTTCCCACGGGCATCAGTGCGACAGAGAACACTGCAGCTCGTGAGTGTTCGTAGGTATGTTCTTCGTTGAAAATTGCGTTTTGGGGGAAAACGATTTACACCTACTAAACTATAACGAAACCTTATAATTTTGGTGTCAAACGTTTTAGCAGATTATAAACTACGTACGTACGTTTTGCTTTTTTTGAAATTTTGCTTGGTTTCTCAAATACAGACGGTTTATTACGAGCAAGTTATGAACCAAAAAAACCGAGATTTGAGGGGCTTATAACTTTTGACCTATTACGAATTTTGAAAAAAGGAAAAAATACGTACGTAGTTTTTCATTATGTCAGTAACATATTACAAAATCGTTAAAATTAAATAATATTTAGGGGTAGTAAAACGTTTTCTCCGTTTGTATGGACATGGACGCGGTACACTATACTCTTAATGTTCGTAAAATTTTGAATAAGGTTTTTAAGGAAAGAAAAATTGGAAAAGTTGCCTGGAAAGTTCGGTAAAAACTGAAAGTGTTTTTTTCTATGGGATTTTTGTATGAACTCTAGACCATAATAGGGCATGAAAGTTTATATGGGCTCCACGGGCAAAACCAGGGCGCAGAGTAAGTAAAAAATAATAATCCCTATTGTTAGGAGCGGAGAAATAAATGGTTTCATTATCGCACAAGTCTGTGAAACCAATTACGAGACTTCACTTTTTCTCATAGTACCACTCCCTTGATATCCTGGTGCCTTATTACGCTACGTCACGTTGACTTTGCTGTACAATAAAGATATTGTTCTTAATTGAGTTGAGACCTATATACTCGTTGGTTTCCATTAAAGTTATTATTAATTAAATATGAGTTAAAGATTAGTATTTAAGTAAGTTTGTTTGTTTGTATAAGAAGAAAATTCGAAAGCTACTGAACTGATTTGAAAAAATATTTAGAATATAGATGCTTTATTACAGCTTATATGTTTTATTATAATTATAAAAAAAGTGTACCGACTTCAAAAATTATGCACTGAAAAGTGTGCTAACCGAAAGCAAATTCACCAGTAACTATAAAAAATACCCAAATGGCTTCAAGTGTGCCTATAAAATTTGAAGAGTTCTCGATTTCTCCAGGATCCCATCATCAGATCCTGACCTGATGACCATGGGTCCACCTGGAAAGTATACGCTTTTAAACAAAAAAAAATCCAAATCGGTCCAGGCGTCTTCAAGTAATCGGGGAACATACATAAAATATTCCGACGAATTGAGAACCTCCAGCTTTTTTTGAAGTCGGTTAAAAATTAAGTTTAGGTTTCATAAAATATATTGTTATATTATTGCATTTTTAATATTTTTACTGGCGAAGTCCCGGGTTTCAGTCCAAAATCGAATCGAATGTTAGGGTATACGAAAATAATTGATTTATTTCTTAGAGGCACAGAATATTACTAGGATAAAGGGCTAAATATGTTCGACCTTTTACTGAAGCTGGAAAAACAGTGACGGTATTTAATTAAAAAAGTATATAAATTATTTAATGGGGGCATTGTTTGAGGTCGTGGCCTAAATTTAGTAGATTAAAGTGATTTTCTTCTAAAATGTGGTCCTTCTGGGGTTGGGTATTTCCAAAAGAATTTTGTCTGAACCCGTAAAAAGACAATGTCTTCAAAGGAATGTCTTGAAACACAAATAAGTGCTTTGTTGGACACGTTATGCCGCAACACCTGCACTTTTTCTGAAAATAGCTGATAAGGTAGTCCTACTAAGTTCAACATCAGACTTGCCACCTGTGCTGTATGGCCATGCTAACTTTTTGAACAGGAACGAAGATCTCGAAATCGTTTCGAGATATAAGCTTTTAATACAATTTCTATATATCAGATTTTAAATTAAGTCTATACTTTTTAAGATATTCAATAAAAAACAATACCCTTAATTTGACCTATGTATGACGTCATCATAAGCGGTATGAAAAAAATACCTTTGCCTACAAAAAAGGGTAATCGTCAATCTTTGAGTGACAACTTTATAAATTTATATTTCACGTGTGATTATTTTCTTTGTTATTAGGACATGACGGGATGAAACACTATTTACTTGCCATTGTAAAAGCTATTAACAACTTAATAATTATAAACACGAGTATATAAACAAGAGTAATTTTTAGGTTAGTCGACCTTGACTTGACGTTTGCTTGACGTTAATTTTATTGGCTGTCACTTTTTATGTGTAGTGGCCAAGATTATAATTCTGTTCCACTTCTTGTAACGTCGCGTTTACTTTTCGCGGGTAAAATTTGTAAAATATATTAAAAATAGACGCAAATGGAAACAAAAAATATCGAAATCACTTTCTTAAAATGGGCTATATTTTTAAAATAAATTATAAAAAAAGTATATCATAAATATGTAGCATGGCCCATTCCCTAAATGTGGATATATTCTACAATATGAAGTAAATTTATGGTAGGCTGGTTTAGTGATAGAGGCAAATGTCCATAAATTGGGCGGTTGTCGATTGGGCGGTTATTCCCATATGCAATATAAATAATAACGTGTGTACTTTATAGCGAATAGTTATTTGGTAATCCCACAGGATAGGATGTAAATGAGAGCATTGTGAATATTAATAGGACTCCTATTGTGCATTAATAGAGCTCAATAGCTAGCAAGTCATATTGTATTCATCATTCATGTCTATTGGCATAATATTAGGGGTATAGGTATGGTTTTTCTATGGTCAGTTCCTCTCAACTTTCTATTCTATTTTTTTTAAATATGGCTCCATCAGGGTTTTGATAATTCCGCCAATGTCAAGTATTATAGACGTCACAGTAACAATAGCCGATTAATCGGTAGGTAAGATGTTCCCGCCGACCGTGATATGCCGTTTTAATCACTGACTAATTACAACTGTCACAGCGCGGACGGGATTCCCCATCATGTCATGACGAGACGCGTGCAATATTTTAACATACAGATATACCTTTTTTCTGGAGATAAAGAGAATAATTCTTTGTACTGGTAAAACTAAAATTTTATTGCTTAATTGGCGTAGTTATTTGGTCATTTTCTTTCAAGTTTTTTTATTCATTGTTTCCCTCAATAATTTTAACAGTACATATTTATAATACAGTAAACCAAAACCAAACTAGCAAATAAAAGTTAAGTTTCTGAACAAAACAAATTGTTGAAATTGCTTTCTTGTGAACAGTCTCTCTTGGCTGCTTCGTACAGTAAAAGGAAAATAACTTTAATTCCCACTTTGAAGTTTTTAACTTTTATCTAAAATGATGATGATGATCTAAAACTAAAATCATATATTTACTTGTTTATATGCGTCAATATGTATTGTTAAATTTTTAATGAATTACAATAGTTTAATTACCATTTAAGTATTAACTTGGAAACCCTTTGCGTCTATCTGAAGGTCCTTAGATATCCACAGGTATATTTGTTCAGACACGATTCCGAAACCGCGGAATTCATAATGATGGTGATTAACAATTTTATGCTTTTATTTTCTTCACGAGTTGCCTTACAACCCCCGAATCCATGTTATCGGAACCCAGCCTTTAGCCGATTGTATTTGTGAGGCTATACCTAACAAGTGGCTAGTTCTGTTGAGGTATATTTAGATGGAAAAGCCTTTAAGTGTAGTTTGACGGATTATGTGCACAAAAAATAATAACACATCGAAGTTAATATCAAACGTCTTAAGCACTTGGCCACCGACGCACCTTTTTTATTAATATGCTCTTGGTTTCATATCGATATTAAAAGTTTACGAATATAAAAATTAAATAAGATATCGTTATTTAAAAATAAAATCCTATTTAAATCGCTATCCATAAAATGAAAAGGTAAAATTTTCTCAAATATTACAAATTTAGAGAATAGCTAGCGGACGAAGCGCCGTAGAATGTTTTCCTGAATTGAGCCGGAGGATAAATTACTTTATTACATTCGAAATAGTGAGGGCCCAAAGGCTTCTCGAGGAAATATTTCTATTTCAAGTTTTTCAATTAGAGCCATTGGAGGACTGTTACGATTCCAAACTTTATTTTCATGGATTAAGTTCAGAAGTAACAATTATGTATGAATGGTTGGTAATTTTATTTTATAACTAAACTTCTCCTCTCAAGTCTACCTGCGATCTGCGCCGAAGTATTATAATGATCAACCTAGGTAAAGCCTTGTGGGGCAATTGCTTTTCAAATATAGTATTTTAATGTACACTAATATTATAAAGAGATAAAGTTTGTTTGTAAGATTTAATGTAGGGGGTAATCTCTGATCAGTAGATCCAATTCTGAAAATTATTTCACTAATATGAAGCTATATTATCCCTGAGTGCCATAGGCAACGGGCTAAGCCGGAGACGGAAAATTATTATATAATATTCAGCTTAGTAAAAAAACACGATTAGTTAAAATTATCCTCGATAATTCCAAAGTCTGCCATGATTTTTCACATTTTCAACGGACACTTTAAAATATCAAGGTTTTTAAATTCAAAAGTCTGGTGAAGCGCGGTGTTATATATATATATTTTTTTATTTGGCAAGGGATTTTCGTTTGGTTGATAAAGTACCTTGTAACACTATATAACTTTCTTGTCCGTTCATAAATATGGCATGGACTATGAATAGGTATAATAGGTTTATTAGGATGCAAAAAGTAAATTAGCCTTCCCGGGAAAACTCACTTCCGCCCCACAATGTATAGTTCACTTCGATTCAGTCGTTTCTTCGTGATTGAGTAGAAATGTCCGAGTTTTACTTAAGTTAACAGACTACTTCTTGCTCTCAAACTAGACCTTTCCTAAAATCAACGCAAGGTATACAGAAATGGCTGAAATTTCAGGGTTTTATCCCAAATTTGTTTATCACATAAAATACACTATGTTGCAAAAAAAACGAGCACTTAAGATATATTGTAGTATATATTTAAATAAATTATATATATGTATTCTATCCACTAATAATGAGCATTCTAAATTTAAATTTCTACGTTTTATGACAAATATTCTCTAATTTTGTATTTAAAACGCCAACTAAACGCGGGATTTTTTTCTCAATATTATCGTCAATTGTGTTATTATTAACAAAATATTCCTTAGTTTCACGACTTTATTGATGAACAGAAGTAATGCACAAGTGCACTAGTTTCATTACGATATGGACAACACAATATTAGCTAGTAAAGTCGTCACTCTTCTCAATGTAGGTTTAGACTAATGTTATGTGGCACGGCGGCTTGGAATTACACGTTCTAAAGTTCAATGGATTTGCAAGAGGTTCCAAGAGACTGATTCTCTCTGTAGAAAGCCTGGTTCTGGCAGAAAAAGATGTACGGAGCAGAGGGATGATCGATTCCTTGTCAGTCAAGCTCTTAGAAATCGACGAAAATCTTACAATTATCTAAAAACCACCTACAAGAAGTGAGATTGGTTAGTAAATGGACTGTACGGAAGACACTTATCGAAGCAGACATACATTCTCACAGACCCGCTAGAGGACCAAAATTACTCCGTGGGCATCGCGTAGCAAGACTAAGATTTGGGCAAAATTTGTTACTATGGACAATTGAGTATTGGGGTAGGGTTCTGTTTTCCGATGAGGCCCGTATATGTCTACATGGTGAAGACAGACGTCGGAGAGTACTGAGAAGACAAGGTGAACGTTATGCCGACGTGTACTTTGAAGAGGTAACACCATACGGTGGGGGATCCTTAATGTTCTAGGCAGGAATAACTTCTGAAGCTCGTACGGAGTTAGTTTTTTGCCAAATGGGGCACTTAATGTACTTACTTACTTACATAACGAGATATAGCGATATATCTCAGAAATTCTCGTTCCACATGTGCAACCTGCATTGGTTGTTATGGGAGACAGGTCCATTTTATGGATGATAATGCTCGTCCTCATCGTGCCGTTGCAGTATCCGCATATATGGAGGAGGTTGGGATTCCTCGATTGGATTGGCCAGCGAGGAGTCCCGACCTCAACCTTATAGAGCATCTATGGGACGTACTAAAACGCCGGGTACGAGCTGTAACTCCAGCTCCACAAAATCTCACAGAGTTAAAAACTGTGATTCAGGCTCAATGGGAACTGATACCACAATAAACCATAAGAAACCTGATCGGGAGTATGAGAAAAAGAATGGCAGCTGTCATAACTGCGAGAGGTGGTCATACTCGATATTGATTTTTGTGTAGGTTCATTTAAAAAAGATTAATTAAAAAAATAATTTTAGTTTAATTTGTCACTTCAAAATTACTTAATAAAATGGTTTTTCATTTTTTTATTCAATTTACCTCAGATTTCTACTTGTGATGATTAAAAAATGTAGAAATTCGATTATAATATGTTGAAACATCATAAATAATAATTATTGAAACATTATTAACTTCAAAATATAATGATAACCAATTAAGTTTTAAGTGCTCGTTTTTTTGCAACATAGTGTATATAGAAAATACTACAAAACCACTTACTAAACGTAAATAACATTATTTTGTAGAAATGTGGGCAAACAATTACAGATTAATTTATGTATGAGGCTTCAACCGTACGTCAGCCGGTCGCCCCGTCATGAAAGAAAACTTCGCATATGAACTTCATTATTTATAAAATTCTTAGCGTCGACATCTCAATTCGCGCTGGAGCTTCAACGACCACGTAAAGCCAACGTTCGCATTTCTTCTGAACATAATAGTTTTTAGGGTTCACGAAAACCTTATAGGATCTTGTGTGTGTTTGTCTGTCCGTCTGTTACAGCTTATTTCCTCCGAATCTATATGACGAAAAAAGTCCATTTGGTACATTTGTAGAGGTTGATGACCCAATCACGGGCGTGTAGCCCTGTGTAGTCTAATTTCGATTTTAAGGATTAATTTTGGATGAATTATTTAAAAGTGAAAAAGATTTTTTTTCATATCAAATGAAAGGCTCGTTATATGAAATACAAATATATTTTTTACATTATTTTTAAATGCATGTTTAAATTATATTTAAGAAAATATATACGAAAATTGACCCTCCCCCCTCTTTTATCCCCGAAACTAAGATTTTGAAAAAAAAATGGAATATAAGGCCTCGCAACTTGGCCTACAGACTTGCCATCTGCACTGTTGGTCAACTTGCTAAATGTGGACATTGTTACTACTAAGTGCCACTTAGTACAAACATAACCTAAGCTTTTAATATTGTAAATATTAATAATCATCTCAAAATTCGTATTCCTATTTCCATGTTTTTTTAATGAGATTACACTAATTGGCGAAAAAAAAGAATTTTAGAGCATGCCTGGAAAATATGGATCGTCCGCTTTCTATAGCTTACTGAGCCTTCACTTAGATGTCGAATTACATCGCGTTCACTGCCTTATATCCACTGCAGCACAAATACAAAACTGTCAATTAGTGCTAACATGACTTCCAAATAAATTTAAAAGGGAAAGTGTAAGTTTTGTGTTCAGCTCATGGATGACATTATTTATTGACATCAAAATATTATCGTAGCTGGGTACCCTGGGACTGTAACACGGTATCGGGAGCTGTAAGGCAACCGGTAAAGTAAGAAAGAAAAAACCCAGCGGTAGACCAAGTCTTCCTCGTTTAGCCGATGGTATTTGTGAGGCTATACCTATCGAGTGGCTAGTTCTGTTGAGATATATTTAGATGGAAATTTGTCGGAATGTACCTACATAAGTTTTTAATTAAAAAACCCATTGCTACATGGCCGGGATCCGGGATCGAACCCGTGGTCTGCCTAGTTAATACCAGACGTCTTAACCACTCGGCCACCGACGCACCAAGAAAATAATGTAGTACTTAAATTGGTATTATTCCATATTAGAAGCAAACAAAATGAAGACTTTTTAGTAAAAGCACATAATAAGTGATAATTTGGCCTCAAACTGGAATAATATATATTTTCCATTTATAATATTCTGTTTCAGTTTTTATAAGTTTTGGTCACAAGTAAAAAATAGTGTTATTTATAATATTTTATTTATGCATTTTTATATAAGAAAGCTGCACCAAAAGTTGGCATCAAAGGTTGTTTTGACATTTCAGAAATTACCACGGGCGAAGCATATAAGCAAAATCTACCAACAAAGGTTTGAAAGCGATCTCTGATTTTGCCTAAAATATTTTGTTAGCAATATCTAACGCCCAATTTCTGAATATGTAGTCAAAGTTAATCAGAGATTAGTTCTTCTTCTTTTATTATTAATGTTAGTCGGTGATTTGCCAATGTCAAGTATTATAGCCTTTGTTTAGCCGGTAATTAAGATGATCCCGCCGACCGTGATTAATCTATTAATCACTGACTAATCACAACTATCACAGCGCGGACGGGATTAAACTAGATTACCCATCATGTCACGACGGGACGCGTACGTTGGTTACGACATGACGTAGAATCAGAGATTAGTTAAATAACAACTTTTCACTTATTTGACAACTGTTATGTTTAGTATCATGACAAATGTTGACATATGGACGGATCCTTTGGGCTATATTTCCATTGGTCAAAATGCTAATTATCAAATTTTTGAGCATTTAAAAACAAATGTTTTTGTAGTTGCGTCTTGCCTGTCTCTTTAGAATTTGGGCGCTAGAAATTGCAATCAAAAGATTTTATACAAAATCAGAGATCGCTTTCTAAACTCAATTGGTAGATTTTGCTATATGCTGGGGCGGAAACCTAGAATTAATATAATTTGCATCACCTACCTCATACTACGAGGAGGTATATAATGGAATCTACTTCAAGTCTGACTTCAAACTTATGAAGTGCTGAAATCAAACAGGATACCTCTAACATGAGAAATTGTTTCGCTAATTTTGTTTGACTGAATTATGGTATCTGCAACTCTTGTCAAAGGTAAATTAAATTATCAAAGTTGAAATTCAGCGTGGCAGTGCTTGCAACTCTAACAGTTGATTAATTTTAGTTTCAAATTCAAATAGCCGCCAAACCACACTAGTGGATTTTCCATATAAATTATACCTCAACAGAACTAGCCTCAGAAAATCTTCAAATTTTGTAAAATGTCTAGGTAAATGAAAAACAAATAGAATTGAATATAGTGTACCAGCATCATAGAGTACTAAACCTATGGAGGGGCCATAGAGGGGTCCCCCTTTCGCCAATTTTTTCCCCTTTGACCAGTTATACTGACCAGGTGCGCAGTAATAAGTTACCTTAGATTTCGTTGGTATCGTTTTGTGTCGCGAGACAGAGCTCTAGGAAAATAGTTAATTGTGCTGTTTTAAACGGGAAAGGCGATCTAGGACGTCAAACTTAGTGTTTCCAATCATTAATTATAATTATTATGTTTGTATTTTAACATAATCATCATATAACGTAAAATCCGTCAGAAAAATACAGTGGTACAGGGGCTAGTACTAGGCGTTTACCCCCCCCCCCCCCCCGCCCGCCAAAAGTGGCAGAAAAAATTGTTCGGTGATTTATACCCTTCACGTCTCCTTTGGTAAATACTCAAAGACCAGCAAATATTTTAGATTCTATGATTCTATGTTATGTCCTAGATCTAGATTATTTCAAAAATATACTGTTACAATATACAATATACAATTACATCCTACTATTTTAAAATTAAATATAACTAAGTATACTAGGTCCGCGCGTGGAACAGTGGCAAGAATACTGGCTGAATTTCCCCACTGAATCGCGATGCTGATTCGTTGAGCTAGGAAGAAGATTTCACCATTGGAGATGATCAGCCGTGGTAATGGACCTAGAGTTCCTACGCCAAACAGAACACATTTGTAGTTTTCTATAATTGAACTATTTTTAAAACTTTTTCATCCCGGAAAACATAGGTTTTTGAAAATCTTACGATTCTACAATTTCAGTAACAATGAGTTTGCATCGTCAGATATTCTAATTATGTCTCTACAGCCATGCGCTACGGAAAGCATTTTCTTTGTTTCCTTTCCACGCGAGTGAAACCGCGAGCAAAAGCTAGTATTAAATAAAAGTTTTCACTTCTTGAATACATAAGATAAAGACCTAGATATTAAATATAAATATATTGAGATATCCTTTTATGAAATAATTATTGTTACAAAAGCTATACAATAAGCTATAACCTTGCTAAAATGTCAGAAGCAGGTACTTGGGGTTATTTCCATTTCTAAAAATTTTAACTTGCATCAATTAAATTATTTTGAAAGTATGTACTATTGACATTTGAAATACTCAATTTTTTTTTACAATATATATATATATAGATATATTAGATAGTATATAAGAAAACCCGCTGTTTGTCCGAGAGCTTTATACTAACTCTTATCCTCTATTATATCCCTTAAGAGGGTGGATTTAAAAAAAAGTATGTCCTTCCTTAGGGTTCAAGCTTTCTCCGTATCAAATTTTATCAAAATCGGTTCAGTGATTTAACGGTGACAGACAGATATAGTTACTTTCGCATTTATAATATTAGTATAGATTTTGACCACTTTTAAAGGCATAGGCATATGGCGTTATAATAACGGTCGATAATTACGGAATACGAATTTTGAAGTAGCATACAATTTTAAACATAGCTGCGTTTTTGCACTGCAATAAAAATATGGCAAATATCGCCGATATTCTGAGAACAACGCGCCTTTGTGGTTAGGCGCCATTTTTAATTTCATGATCCTTAACATTAACATTTCTTGCAAGTTTTTGGCAAGTGTTCTTTGTTATCTAGATACAAATCGGGAACAACCCCTGAAGTCTCTCATTAATGCGCCACCACCTCCGTGCCCCGCGTCGTTCCATAATAACATTTTTCTTCACGCCTCAACAATATAACAACACAATGCAAAAATCTCACATTCATAAGGCGCAAGCTGTCTGCTTATTGCTTGTAACTTTGAAAATATTTTCAGCTAGCTTTTGCCTCGGCTTTGCCCGTGGAGCCCATATTAACTGTCATCCCCTTATGTTCATACAGAAATATTAAAAAAAACATACTTTCAGTTTTTCCCGAATTTTCTAATTTTCCGGGCCTTTTTTCCATATTTTTTCTTTCCCTAAAAACGTTATTCAAACTATTACGAACATTTTTAAAAAAGTAGCCAAATTAGTCCAGACATTCTCATGTGATGCGTTTACCAACGAACAGCATTTAATACTATAACCGCCCATTTCCTTACAAACGAAGAAAACGTTTTACTATCCGTAAATATTATTTAATTTCAACGAAATTTTGGTGTGTTATTTAATATAATATTATATTATATTTAATTGTTTACACACAATAATATAGAAATCTTAAAATGTAATATACATAAATAAAGTAATGTCCACGTGGAATAGTGAGAAGAATACTGGCTCTATTTCTCTTCTGATTCACGACGCTGATTCATTGAGCGAGGAAAGAGCCAGCCTTCTAGTCACCAGATATATCATGAGGCTGAAGTTTGCCGACCGATTTGCCGACGAGCAGAAACTAATATTTTGGGGATATTAACTTTAATACATTTTTTCTATAATTGAATTATATTTGAGCCGTATGTTATATACCATATTGAGAAAGTCATTCTAAAAGCAGTGAGACATGTCTCTTTGTATTCGTGTAGTAGTGCTTCTCAAGCACATTGATATCCTCTTTAAAATAAACCTACTCGTAGCAACGAGTATTTTCAAAGTAAAGCTGGTCACTTGAGCCAAATTGAATCTCATTCCCAAAAGATGCACTAAAGGCAATACGGAACAGAATTTGTATTATATCAAACAAAAAACAAACACATCTTCACTACTTTTTTACATTGCAGTGTGGCCAGAGATACCAGTAACAGTGTCCACTTTTTGCCAGTTGTTCATATTGTGGCAAGCCTGTTGCTACTTTTTTCTTTTCTTTTGTATGTTTAATTGACTTTAACAGACGTAAATATCTGTTATTTTATAAGAAGTGTGAACGCCGGCTGAACGTGCCCTCCGAAGCACGAGGAGTCGATTAAAGCACATATTCTTAAAGAAAATTAGGCTATCGACTAAACTTGTATTCTTTGTTTTTTATCGTTGTTCAGTTCAAATTACGGCTTATAGAAGCGTATTAAAAACACCTGAATTTTCGGGTTCTCATTGACACTTTTATCTTAGAACTTTGTGCATATTTTGTGTCGCGGTTTTTAATCCTTAATATTTTTTATTTTTCTCTTTTAAATCAAACTACACGAACTTAAATTTAACAATGTCTCCCGCCGCGTCTGTCTGTCTGTCTGTGACCTTTTCTCGCAAAACCTCCTGAACGGATTTTTATTGCGGTTTTTCACTATTATATAGGTTGAGGATTCTCCGGGAAGGTTTACAAGTATTAAATGTGGACTTATCATCTTTAGGAGCTGAGCATTACCAGTACAAGTGAATAAAAAAACTTAGCCCCGTCAGAGATATAACAAAATGTTATAGGAAAGAATTGTGTAAAATAAAATTATCTACATAAAAATCGGCGGCGGTACCTTATATCCATCTATAAGTAATTATATGCGTGGGTAAATAAATTGTTGTAAACCCATTTTGTACTCGTGCAGTGTCGCTAGTTGTCTTGGTAGGGGGGATTTTATTTTGCGGAGGGGGGCGGTTGAGGGGTTGATAAGAACCAGCCTTCAAATGAAAACCGCATCGAGATCAGCCCATCCAGACATAGGCTTCAAACTTATAAGACCCCTTTTTTTCACTGGTGTTAAAAATGAGAACTTTCAAGTTCTAGAATTCTAGATCAACCATAAAAAACTTTCTAAATACCGTCTCGTAAAACAGATTTAATTGATTCATTAAAAAAACATCGAGAAAAGTTAGTCAAATACACTAGTATGTAATACGTTTTTCCTCTCCACTCGGATCATCCGAATAACAAAGCTCTAACAAAAAGTTTTAAATTGAATCCATTTCAATTTATCTCATAGGGGTATGTTTACACATATAGCAGGTACAATGGGATACATTTACAAAATAAATCATTCACCTGACCTCTCATGACCTTATTTCAATATACAAAACAATACAACATTAAAATTTTATTGATCCATAATTGTACTGCATACTAAGATTTCCGCCCAGGCGTCGCATCGAAAAAATAACAAGTTAGTTATTATTATAAATAATAAAATAACTAGCCACTCGTTAGGCATCGGCTAAACGAGGGAAACTTGGTCTTCCGCTGGGTACCCTGGGACAGTAACATGGTTTCGGGAGCTGTAAGGCAACCCATGAAGAAAAAAAAAACAAGTTAGGTGCTTAGTACATAATATTAGCATAACTTACCCTAACGTTATTTAAAAAAACATGGTCCGTATTAATTAGGAATCTAATATCTTCATAATAGTAAATCATTTTTTTAAATCGGTCCAGTACTTTTCCAGTATACTTAGTTATGCAATCTTTTTATAAGCGACTAGCTTTCCGCCCCGGCTTCGCCCGTGGATATGTTCGAACAAAATAAAATATAACCTATAGCACTTAGGGATAATGTAGCTTGACTTTTTTTAATCGGTTCATTAGTTTGAGAGATCACCCAAAACTTACAAATTTTACCTCTTTATAATTTGGTCAGAAACTTTAGATTTCTTTTCGTTTCCACATTAGTCTATGATTAAGTATACTGCATGTATTATAACACCTGGGTAAATAGCACCACGGCAATGGTAGCAATGTCCACGTTTAGTTAGTTACCTGAATACACTTTATGGAAAAGAAAGACATTAGTCAACGCAAACAACCGACTTCCATCGTTTAAAAATCGGTCATCTACTTACGCTCCTGAAAAACAGTAATTTTCAAGAAATCGGTTTACTATTAAAATACTAAGTACTTAGTGGGCGTAATTAAAGTCGAGGGACTTTTGAACTGGGTTAATTACTTTTAACACTCTGCAGGATGGCTAAGCAAGAGAAGTTGCAATTGTGAATAATTTTGTTTCGCACAATGACAAATTTAATTATAAAGATCTCGGTGGATCCATTTTCCATTACCCGCTGGATGTACTGACTTATTCCAATCTAAAAATAGAATCCGCCCTTTTCAGAATTTTATTTATTAAGTGAGCTTATGAATACCTTACCGCCTTATGTAAAACAAAATTAATGTTTTTAGCATATTAAAATTGTATAATCTCTGCTGTTGGCTTCGCCCGTGTCATTCGAAAGTTCCGGAGTTTGAAAAAACTTGAGTTATAAGTTAGCAATTTTGTGCTTTTTGATTTCTTCGAGAAATGGCTCAGAATACAGAACAAACCAAAAGCTCAATGTTATCTATGTTTCTATGTTTGTAATTAATTGTCTAGATTAGTGAATCTCTAACTTATTTTCTTTAGAATCAATTTTAAGTTTGTAACCTAATTTGGCATCAACCGGCTTCAAATTCAACGGCGAAACGAAATATTTAATTATTTCTTGCTTTTCAGTCAATATACATTTATATAGGTATATTTTAAAAAAAAGTTAATTTATAGTGTATACTATTTTTAGCCTCTATTAGATATGCGGATTTTGGTTAATTCTGTATACTTAGAGAAAAGGTAAGGTAAGTGAGAGGGGTGATCTATTAGTAAACAAAAACAGAATTTTTATTAAAATACACAGTCTTTGTCGATATTGAAAATATCGAACTTTAGCGACTGGTGGTCGGCTTAACAGGCTTAATTTGAAATTAAATCAATTTAATTTCGGTTACTCACACAAAGAGCTATCAATCTACTGGGGATTTATTGTGTAAAACTTGTCATGTAACAGAATATGGGATTAAGGGTATTTGTAGGCATTTTTTAATTCTTAAAAACATGACCTCATTTAATTTTCCTTGCAACTCGTGATTTCGTCGATTTTGAACGATTGTTTCTGAAGTTATAAATGGAAAAAATAGTTTACACTTTACAAAACTAAACATAACAGAGAGTTTTTATATTTATCAATCAATTTCAATGAAACTTTAAGTAGGCAAGTATATGTCACTTTGTTAGATAGAAGCTAAGCTGCTTTTGAAATAGATCGGTCGTCAAGTAGGTGGTATATATATATACTTATATAAAGTATATTGTGTGATATAAAGCGTATTAATCGCATCCGGAACGATGTCATTAGAGAAGAATGCGGAGTAAAAGATGATGTTGTGACTAAAATGAAGAAAAGTAGTTTACACTGGTTTGGGTACGTTGAAAGAATGAAGGATGAAAGATTGACTAAAAAGGTATATATGGCTGAAGTGAAAGAAAATGCTGGCGGAGGACGACCTAGGTAGGTATACTTAATGTTTTAATCGATGACAATATTAAAAGTACGAGCTTGTATGAAAGGTATGATGAATATAAAAAAGCAAAAGAGGTCAGGATGTCAGGATCGTAGCAAATGGCTGTCTACCTCTCTTGGGATAAAAGGCGTGGTGATACATAGATGGCTAGATCAATTAGGTGTTTTTTTCCGGTTGTCACCAAAGTTGCTATATTATGTTACGGAGCAATTTTTTTTAATTTAATAATATAGCCTTTATTACTCAGGAATAGTGTTGCTTTCTATTAGTGAAATATTTTTTAGAATTGTTTCATTAGCTTCAGAGATAACCGCCTTCATACCTACAATTTTGGACTATCGGATGGCTAAGCGCTTTCTACTAAGAGGCTTTTTGATCTCAAAATACCTAACTGAGTTTACTGCCACTGGTTAGGGAACAACCCACAATAGGTGTAATATTAATTAACCAATGAGGATAACTTGTAACTTCCACTGGTTTTTAGGAGCCGTTTTAAACAACTGCAAGCAAAATTGTGTCAAGTCAAAATGGGTTTATTGCAGTGTAATAGTAGGAATTAGAGTTTAATGGTACATACAGATGTGGATACACCAGTTCTAATAGCGCACAAACCGCTGCCTTCCTCGTTACGGACGTCACAGCCGGTCGACCCTGTTTATCCGCGAAAATTATCGCAAAATGCAATTTAAACTTAGCAAGTTTATTTGTGTTTCCAACGATAATTTCATTTCATGTAACCGCCTACCAAGTTTGTAACTTGGAGAATTTGATACTGATTTCATGTAAAACCACCATTTACCATAAACCATCACGGTGTATACCTAGTGGGGTGGCAAGAAACACAAACAATGTCCATATCTATATAAATATAAATTAAATTTTGTGAAAATTTAAAAGCTTTGTGATAGATGATGGAGGCGAAGTTTTACCACCCTATTTCCTATTAAATAAAAGCCATTGAAAAATTTACAGCTATTTCACTTAAATATATTGAATAAGTAACTATATACTAAATTACAATGACACAGGCTGGATTATTTACAGAGAAATTGGGAATATGTTGTTCCATAAAAATTATGGATATAGGAGACTTAATGTTCGTAATAATCTGAATAAGGTTTTTAGGGAAAGAAAAATTGAAAAATATGCCCGGAAAATTCGGGAAAACTGAAAGTGCATTTTTCTATGGGATTTTTGTATGAACTCGAGAATAATAGGGGATGAAAGTTAATATGATAAGTTAATATGGTCTGTAAATTAATATTTGTGTGAATTTAACAATATGGCGATTTCTAATATCGGTCTAAGAACTCTTCGACATATTATATACCTACGTGATATATACTCGTATCACAAAAAATTATCTCTCCTGCTTTTCCACACCGATTTTATTTTTTAGGGTTCCGTCCAATGTCTGTTGTTTTTTTCAGTAGAGCGTTGATAGCCCAGTTCAAATCTCACTCGAGCTAAAAATGCTAAGAATCAATGCCCTTAAATCGGCTTCTCGAGCTTTGAAGGGCAGTTCTTCTAAATATGACAGATACTTAATATAAAGGTCCTCGCTAAAAATTGTTACTGGTGTGGCCATACCGCAAGGTATAAAGGGCATGATGATATTGTGTTAGTTTGTTTTTTGTTCCCAGTACCATTATTTACCTATAGACTTTTTGGCACGGTGATTTGCCCGCATCTATTCCCACTAAAAGAACTTTATAAAAGTAATTTGAAACATTTTCTTTTTGTTTTAGGTATGAGTAGGTGCTGAATTTGAATTATTTGAAAATAAATTAAATAATTATTTTTATAATTCCCATATACCTACATATTTCAATTTTTTTTTTACAACGGTGAATATTATTTTAAGAAAATCACCTCAATACTGAAAATTTATATAATATACACCTTGCAGTGTGGCCAGAGACACTATTATAGTATCAGTGTCCACTTTTTGCCAGTTATCCATATTGAACAAACAAGTCTGTTGCTGCATTTAATGATATGAACTTTGCCATCGGCTTTACGTATACGGTATATGTAAGAAATCTGAATATTAACTTTTTTTAATTAATATCAACAGGCTAATTAAAACTTTAATCCAGTACCTATAATATATCAATTTGAACAGCAATATTTTCTGACGTGGCAATTAATTTCATGTCAGTTAGGAAATAAATAGTCACTTATTAAACTTCAGAGCGCGAAACATGAATACAATCGGAGTTTTGACATAAAATCGATAGTACTTCAACTTTGAGATTGGTTGATAAATTGCTGATTAAAGTAATGATTAATTGTTACCAAATTGTACCTAGTTGTATATTTGGGCCATTTATATGTCCCTATGCGTCGTGGTCAGTTGTCCTTCCTCTCAGTTGTAGGACCCTTGGCAGAGCAACCATGATCAATCATGGCGGTCCACAGCGCGACGCACAACCTTGGGCCATGTCTCTCTCGCCGAGGCCTTCCTTGGTCGGTCTAGCGTAAATGATAACGTCTTCGCGATCTGCTAGCATCAACTCTACCCTGCACAACCAGTTTCTGTATGGACTACTCGTCTCGTCCAAAGAATTGAACGACAATCGACAGTCTCCCTTTGACATGAAGTTCTTGGAGGATGGAAACATTTGTGCGGTGCTGGGTCCAAGATATGACCAGTTGGCCATTAAAGTAGAAAAACGCAACAAGTTTTACAGCTGCCAGGTGTAGGTACAAAAAATACCTGCAAGTGACTACCTTTCCGCTTCGACCGAACAATATAACAAAGATTCAATCGACTTGTCTTGCGTCGGAGGTTAGGTAAAGACGGCGTCCTCTTCTTTTAAAAATAACAATCTTCTATCTGTTGAAATGACACATCTAGTTCCGTTAATTACAGCAACAGGCTTGCCATCTGTAATATTTAATATGGACAACTAGAAAAAAAATAACACTGTTTCTGGCACCACTCCGCAAAGTATAAAGCCGTGAAGATGTGTGTATGTTTGTGTGTATGTTTTACAATAACTTAAGATCTCCTATTTCTATCTGAAATAATGTACCTACCTAGTGTTTCATATCAGTATAATATTTCTTTAAACGAGTACAGTAGTTTTTGTTAATATTATAATGCTAAAGTAGACGATTTGAAGTTCCTACCGCGATTCGTCTTTTATTAGACAGGGTAGACAATAGAGAAAATATATTACAAAAAATACGTAAGTTTTGTTTTAATGGCAGAATGATAAGGTCGCGTTTCATGAAAACAGAAACAATGTTTAAAAGGGACTTTGCAATGTCAAAAATTTCTCCTCACTCACCACTTTGCGAGAAATGCTTTGTGACAGTACTTGAAACGCTGGTATTTAGACCTCCCGACCATACAAGAATTCGGACTTAGCCTCAAAGGCATAACAAACTTTTAATATGCACACAAAACAGATTATTCACAATCTTACATACATATTTCTTAGGTGCCTTGTTGGTTAGGGGAAATTATGTATCGTATGATATGAGAGAGTGGTGATGTATCAAAGAAAATTGATGTAAAAGAAGCAAGTTCGATCTGTAAGGATCGAGGGAACGAGTTTTCCATACTATAAGCTTACCCATAGAGAATACAGGCTTATGTTTGTAGTAAACGCCTGAATTTTGTGTCATGCTATTATTAAAATTCAGGCGCTATAATATTTTTTTTTAATAAATTTTCTAATTTAAATTGTTACATCATGAAATTTTAGTAACAAATATGCAGATTTCCCATTTATAATTATTAGCAAGATATCTAAAATTGATTATAATTAACTAGGTACTTACCTACCTACCTACAATTAACCTGGGTATAATTGGCGTGATGATAGATAGACCTACCTACAAGAATATAAGCACTCTATATAATAACCAAGCAGATATCAAATACATTGAAAAATTGAAAATGTATTATGACGGACCGACCCTTGTCCTGTCTTTTCAGTTATATCTAGGTAATAAGATAAAGACAATATAGAATAATACACAAGTAAACTCTATTCTATTTTTTCATGTTATGACTCCATCAGGGTTTTGATGATTCCGCCAATGTCAAGTATTATCTATAGACATAGCATCAACCGACTGGGATATGTTCTAATTATACACACTAATCACAACTAAAATAGCGCGGACGGGATTAAACTTTATTATCCATCATGTCACGACGGAACACGTGCGTTGGTCGCCTGGACATGACGTAGAATCCCAAGTAAACTCAAAAAATGTAATACCTTTTTACTTTATAATTTTCTGTATTGGTTCTGGAAATATCATTGGAATATTTTTTTTAAATATTAATAATCCCTATCACGACTGTAACAATTACTCTTTAATTCTGCCAAAATTAAATTAGAATGTCGGTTTGATATTAGATTCTAACTAATTTTAATGTAGCTTAAAATAAAATTATATCTACTAAATGGCGTATATAAATATAAAAATATTTGTTTTGTAATAAAATTTATGTACAAAATAGCAGTAAATAAAATACGTAACTTTTTACGGGTAGAAATAAAAGTAGGTATACATTCACTTAGGATCGTAAAGGAGAGCGCAAAATGGCTACGATATGGAACACCGCTCCCGGTTGTGCTATTAATGAAAATGTTTATGGTCATTTTATTGTGAAAGAATTTCAAACACCTTTTCTTTGGGACTGCATGATTTATATTGGTAATATTACACGTTAAAATGGGAAAAACAAACTGAACGGATAGTCGCTTCTGTATCTTACATATCTAATCATTGCCCAATAACTATTATAGTTATTATATGTACCCGGTTATTGTATTTCTTGATAAAAAGACAATACAAAGATAAGAAAAATGACATCGGCTAAAAGAAGGAGACTTGGTCTTCCGCTGGGTACCTCGGGACCGTAACACGGTTTCATGAAACCCGTGAAAAACAAATAAAAGGTGTTATTTTATCTCAAGATAATAAAAAAAATTCCCAAAATCGCGTATTATTTTGGACACATGACTCTTTTATACATATGCGTACTCTGGTTTGTTCTGTATTCTGAGAAATAATCAAATATATTTTAATATACATTATTTAGTCCAGCAATATAGTGAGCTATCTCCGTGGGGAAAAACAATGATCATTACAGCATAATTATATAACAAAGTTACAAATGTATTTTAAACCGATTTTTCTCATTCGTTAGTTCCCCCTAGTTTGTTAAGTACCTACAATCGAATGTATGAGGTATCTTCTAGCACTTGTCTGCCTAGTTTTCGTCTTTCGAGTATGAAAATTACCCTGCACATTATTATAGTCTATATCTGAATATAGTATATATAATTACGCTTGTAGAGTAAAAAATATACATCCTAATAAACTTGCAAATTCATATTTACATGTAAATAAATCGAGCTATTATATATACTGATATGCTTTCCCCAAAAATAAATAACCGGAAAAACCGATTTTGAACTTTTGGACATAAATATGAGAAGGCTAAGGGATCTAAATCGTTTACAAACATCGATCAAGTGTTTTCAAATACAGCGTAATTGAAAACGTTCTATCACTTCAAGATCCTTCCACCTGTGAGCTATTGTCTGCTTTTCAGCAAACTTACACGTGAAAATAGCTCTTTATAAAGATTTACAGTGAAAATTTTTTCTTATATTTTCTTTGAATTTTACAGAAACAGAAGTTTTAGGAAATGTTCACAGATATTGTCTGCAGGAAAATTTTATTCAATTCCAGAAATCTTGATAAGTGCCTTGTATTGTATTGAAGGAAAAAAGGAGCTGTCGGAAACATGCTGTACTTAATTTGGAAATAAAATAAAATTTAAAGCTCTTTTAAATTCCTATATTTTTATATAGATATCTAGAATATATAATGAGCATAAACAAAATTCATTCAATAATTTTAAAGCCTATTCTGAACAAACATTTAGACCAATTTTTTCTTCACAGGCTGCCTTACCGCTCCCGAAACCGTGTTACGGTTCCAGGGTACCCAGCGGAAGACTAAGGCTCCCTCGTTTAGCCGATGGTATTTATGATGATTAATATAAAATACCCATTGGTATATGACCGGGATCTAGACATAAAGACAAAAAATCTATAATTAGATATTTATCGTGTAAATAAAACATTCAAATTAGATGTTGGTGTCAATTTTTTTAAATCACAGACTAACATTACAATTTTAAAATTAATACTGTAAATTGTATTTTTTCCATTTAACAAGGTATTACAATTATTAAATATATGTAAATAATTAACTAAAATATATACACAATTTATACATTATGTTAATTTACATCGTAACAAACAAGTAACGAAACGGACACTTCATTCCTAAATGTCACTAAACTTCATGATTCCTTTTTATGCCAACTTGTTGCTTTACTGGGAACTATAACCTAGAACTGGCACGATTCCAGAAATCACTTTATCGTGGAACAATGAGTGGAATAATCTGGAAGGTTTCCATAATATTATTTCCTCTATTAGTAATAAAATTGGACCAAAGAGTTTTATAAGGCACTTGACAACTTTATATTCTAATAAAGTTATTAATTCGTCTAAATATAATTATATTTCAAATAATTTCTTAAACAAGTACAATATAGATTATTAAAAATTAAACTATATCTAAACTAAAACAAATAAAAAAAGGATTTATATAACTTAGATTATAAGAATACCCTACTGCAAGGGTAGGGTTCCCATCACGCAAGCTGCATTTCCACGTTGAATGGCAACGCTGAGCCTTTGTGCGAGAAAACAGCCCGCGCGAGGGTCCCCCGTCGTCACCCGTTGACGCTTGCTCAGCTCCATGTAGAGCCTTTGAGCGCCCGAACCCCACGGAACTAGTGTCTCAACACCAAAAGCCACGAACTCGTATTGTGTGTTGAGACAACTATATTTTTTTTAATTTTAATTCGTTCTCGGGCCTCTGCCGCCGTACCTGCTTTCTTAATAGTTGCTGGAAGTTGGTCATAGCAAGTGTATTAGCGCAATTGGCATCCCATATCAAAGCTCGACCCATCTTCAAGGGTATAAGAGACATCCCATCAGGGCGTTTGCCATCGTCGCGTATTATTCGTGGCTCAAGTGTCGCGGGGACGTTGACGCTGATGAGGGCTCTTTTGAGGATGTCATTGATAGCGGCGTGGCGGGAGAAGCGGCCAGCACCATAAGAACATGTAAGTCCGTGGTAACCGAGGCGGTCTACATTGGCTCCACAGGAAGCACAACAGTGTTCTATACAAAATATACAAATTTCGGCACCTAGACGAAGACCAATTGCTATGCGTAATGTGCTGGGATCGATGAAAGTGCCGGTATTAGGAGATGGGTAGGCATGGAGCCAGTGTCCAGATGCCGCCGGTCTGGACACTGCCAACAGCCTGGCGTGGGCTCTGCCTGTGGAGGAGTCTATAAGATTGTTCATTGTAGCGAGAGATGAGATATTATCCCAGGCCCTTTGATTTTTGGGCTCGGTCCAGCTAGCCAACTATTCTTAGCTTCGATCAAGCATGCGATCTCGTAGTTTGAATCCACAGGGGATTTTAGAATTTTACCTACAAGATCGTAAATGCTGTGAATCGAAGATAAGAAAGCAAGTAAAGCTATGCTGGAAATTTTGCGGGTTCCCAAGCCACCGTACCTAATTGGTAAAGAGGCTTGGGTCCATGCCTGTTCGCTAAGTCTAATATTGATTATAGATTAAATTTGTATTTTTACATATTCATCGATTTGTGAAACGAGTTTACAAATTTCCAAATAGGGCAACAACGGAGCAAGTAGGTAAGAAAATTTGGCAACGGATAGGCAAAATTTGAGTATGAAAAGCGCAGAATGACTGCTGATTTTAACAAGTCGGTCCGAGTATTCGTGAAATTCTAAATATAATTGAATGTCCATAATGGTATTGTTTGATGGTCCGGAGGGATTGTGTATGTTCACTTATATTATACTTCTAAATTATTTACATACTTTACGTCATTTAAATATATTTTTTGGAAATACCTAATAGGTTTATTTAAATTCAAAATAAACTACATAAAAATTAATACTGCTTAATCAAAGAACTAAAAGAATTATTGGAGAATTATACTAAACATATTTGAATTCTGTCTCTCTAGACCAGGTAAATTCGTAATTTTTTTTGCCACATAGCTTATTCAAAATTTGCTATTGAAAAAAATCTATCAATTTAATACTGATCAATGTACCTCCATTAAAAATGCTGTCGTAATTTTAGCTCATTATACAAGCCTTCAATTTAAATATTCATAACTTCACCAAGTTACTTTCTTAAATAATTTAGTTACAAAAAAAACATTGATATGAAACACAGTCCACAATTTGCCTAATTAAGTTTTCATCACAATGTTGTATTGTTCATAAAATTGCCTAGCAGCCTTAAGAGCACTCACAATGAATTTTTCATCACATGGATTATCATCAAAGAAGAATGCACCACATTTTAAAGCTTCAGAGCATCGTTCGTTTATTTTATTATCCTTACAACATCCAAGAATTGCGCGTGCACATGGTGATAGCACCACTTCTGGATTCTCAGTTACTCCATTTCTTGAATTTAAAATGAAGTTTAAATCGCTATAAGTTAATTTTCCTTGTATATTTGGCTTGGATTTTTTTGTAATTCCTTTGATGTCAATATGTGCTCCTAATGTCAGAGAGCTTAAGGCGCATAGACTTACAGCGACGTAGAGGTATAATTGTTGAGGTTCCATATCTGAAATGATACAACATATAGTTGATATTAATTCATTGCAATCAAGCAATAAACACAGCAACAAGTGATTGAAACGTGAAAAGGCTTGAAAAGCCGGCCTCTGCAATTCTTCGAAAAATAATATTTACATCATCTATTTAAAAAGTGATAGTTTCATTAGGTGCCACTTTGCCACCTGTCCTATTTAATATGGACAAAAAAACAATGAATATGACCACGCCGCAAGGCATAAGAAATTGAGCTGGGAATCAGTGAAAATCATTGAACAAGCACAATTTCTTGCCATTGTCTAACAGTAATTATATGTTCGATCACAGAGCCTTTCCCTATTATTGATGTAATCAAAGACTTGCAAGTATCTCAATCGTGGTAGTATTTATTCAAATACTCGTTCTATAGTAATTTAATTGAGATAAGCGGTCTGTCACGTGTGTTGCCTCGACTTCTACTTGGTTTTCCCAGTGATCAAGGATAACAGCAACCGGTCATCCACACGAATGTTTAAAAATTGTCAACATAATCAAAACAATTTGCACTTTAATGCATCATATATAGAGTTCCAAATAAAACAACTGTAAATTACTTTGTCTATGCAAAAATTACAATGTAAAACCAAGGACGTTTTTATTATGAACTGCTCAATAATTTTGTATGTACGTCTTTGACCTAATCTAAAATTACAGGTAATTATAAAGTCATCATTTATACATTATTTTTTTGATGAAACAAATGTTAAAATATTTTGTACATTTAGTCTCTTTATTAAGATTTTAATACAATACATTCATGTTTAACGCGGTGTTGATAATAAATCAAACCCGTCATAAGAATATTTGTTAAGCCAAGCAATAATTTTATTATAAATAAACATACAATTTGAAAATACAAAGAAAATATACGCTCGTCTATTGGTTATCGTACTTGCAATCATAAAATTATCTTACAAAAGCACTGAAGCTAGAAGTATATATAATTTTGAAAATTACCTGTTTCAATCGTAGTACCTCTTTATTTCAAATTGCAGTCAGTTTATTTGCCGATAACATACAAACAATCTTGCTAATTACTTTAGAACTTGGTTCACAGTTATCTTAGAGAATATAATTAAAGAAACGTCCGTCCCACGTCAATATTTGCAGTCATCTGGATTGAACATAAAAGATACGTACTATATATTTACCTTGTATCTTGTGGAGTCCAATATTTTCGCGACCGCAGAGTTCAGAATTGATGAACTTGATTCTTATTTGATATAAGTGTATTTTCCCCGGAACGTCGTCGTCGAGATCTTTTGCAACGGTTAGTGCGTCACAAAATTTGTATTTTATTATTTACTAAGAACACGTGCTAATCAAGTCAGGAAAGTACATTAAGATAAATTTTAAGAAATCAATCGTTGTCCCTGCTCATGTATCAAAAATGAAAAAAAAACTTCGTAAAACATAGTTTTTATTACATATCGTAGTACAAAAAATATATACTTACAGAACTTTTTAATTACAAAAAGATATGGACGATACAAGTAGGAACTAAGAGGAGGCAAATAAATAATCGTTCTACAGCACTAGTCACGCATCACTGAATTACGTTTTAATAACTCGAGTATCATGTCCTTTGGCCATAGAAACGTTGAAATCGTTCAATCACTCTGACAATTACGAGTGGATCACAAGGGTTGCCATACGACGTGGTGTCAGGACAACCTTGACCGACGAAACAGTCGTACGTGACCCGAGGTTGATGACAGCAGCTTAATACAGCACCATCACAAACACTGGGTCTTGAAAGAGGATTAAATGTAGTACTGGTTGCAGGCCTTTGCGTTGTAGTAACTGTCGGCTGATCTGATGGTCTTGTAGTTGTTGATGTCGGCCTATTTATTGGCCTAACAGTCGCAGCGAATGCCGGTCTAAATGTAGTTGCACCACCAGCTTGATTGCTCCCATGTTCGACAGGTGGGGCTGGTCTATTAACAGGAGCAATTGGTGGAACGGGTTCGAAAGAAATAGGCCTTCTTCCATCATCCTCGTAATCTATATCCTTCACAGTAGGTCTTGCTGATTCATCTACTACAATACCCCAGTTTTGATTAGTATCCTCCATTGCTGGAAATCGATTATTTAAACCTGGTGTTGTGTTGATCACTTGTGGTGTTTGAGGACTTGGCGTAGAAGGGGAACATGCACATCCAGAAGCTGGTACAAATATGACTGGGAAGAAAAATGGGAATTGTGGAAGATTTTGGGAAAATGCCGGTTGTCGCACTGAGCTTGAGAAATCTTGAAGCCGTCTATAAATTTGTGAAAAAGGATCTTCATAAGAACCGGATAATGGGTTTTGTTGGTTTGGATAGATTATTGAGTTTACAGGTGGGAAACCATATCCATAGTAATTGAACCATCTTTTATGTCGTTGGCCGGTGGTTGTTTCATTCGATTTACTTTCAACGTGTAAATCTAATTGTTCGGCTTCATCTTTTGATATTTGCTGTAGATTTTCTAATTTACTGCTTTCACGTGGTGCTGAACTGACCCGCCCCAATTCAAGGACCGCTAACGCCAATATGATTCGCGAATACATCTGAAACAAGAAAATAAATTGATTGAAATAAGTTTTCTTGAATGTCATATATCTTTATTCGAATGCTAGCTTTCCACGCTGGCTTCACTCGTGGATTTTTTTAATATGACATGAGAATTTTATTCCGAAGCATTTCAAAGATAAAAATTAGCCTAATTACTAGGTCCTCGAACTATCTCTGTGCAAAACAATCAAGTCGATCCGTTGCTCTGTTTTGAAATAAAGACAAACAAACACAGTATTATATTAGTTAGAATAGTAGAGGATTGTGTAAAAAAAATACAACGGTGTACCTACCTAAATGTTTGAAAAATCTTTTAACGACGAAAACACCCTTATGAAACTTAATTCTTTAATATTAAATAATAGAAAAGTCTAAATAAACAGTATAACAAATTATTATTTTATATATATTAAAATATTATATAATATATATCTACATACAAAGTTTAAATATAATAAAATTAAAAATGAAACACAGGGAACCCATGAGTGGCTCTCTAATCATGAATATGTAGTGATACATACTCATAAGTAGAAAACCTTCTCGATTTTTTTTATTATTTATTATTATTTATATTTTTTTCATTTCAAATATCGAAAGTAAGAAATGTTTCCTTGTCCAACGAATGTATATCCTTGTACATTAATATAATTCTAATAATTAGCTTTCAGCCCCCGCTTCGCCTTTGGGTATTTTCGAACAAAAAAAAATATAACTCGGGGATATTCGAAATATTTTAGAATCGGATCAGTAGTTTGAGAGATTAATTACTCCCTACATCCAAACTTAAAACTTACAAATTTACAAAACCTCTTTATATTATTAGTACAGGTTTATAATTAGGTGCCAAATATTTAGATTCTTATTAAAGGCAAAGTGGGGCTAAATATATGGTTTTTATAAGTTGCGCGTGTCTCTTTTTAGTAAATACTCGCAACTTTCGCCGAAAATATAGACTTTCCTAAATAAAAAATACATTATTAAAGGTTTGCACATGAGAGACTTTTTAACCGACTTCCAAAAAAAGAAGGAGAAGGTTCTCAATTCGGACCGTATTATTTTTTTTTTTTTTATGTATGTATGTACATCGATAACTCCGCCAATTGTGAACCGATTTTGATGGTTTCTTTTTTAATCGACAGATAATTCTTCCGGATTGGTCCCATTTTTATCTCATAAAAATTGGTTCATTAGTTTTTCAGAAATTTTGAAAAAACTGACTTTATAAGTACATTTTTCTTGATATCTCGATAAAATATGTACCGTTTTTGACAACTTATTTTTTTCAAGACAATAATTTCTCGACATTATCTCACAGACATATGACGAAAATCGATTCAGTAGTTTTTCAGAAATTCAGTAATTAATTTCTGTTTACGGCTGAAATTATGTATCAGAAAAAGCCTTAGCAACGGTTGCTATTGACACGAAGTTGTCAATTTTCGTGACGATGGTCTAGCGATTAAATGTAATGGGGTGCATAGGATGCACAAGCACATTACATGGTTCAAATCACATCCACAGGGGTATTTTTTTTTTAATTTTCCATCAATATTTTTTTAGTTGCGTTATTATTTGTCTCTCAAGGCAGCAAAATCACTTAAAAGGGTAAAATAAACCTTTTAAAAAAAAGTGCACCGACTTCAAAAATTTGCACTGAAAAGTAAGAAATAATAAAAATTTCGTCGTAGAATTTGAAGACGGTTGGTGCCAAATTAGGATACAAAATTAAGTAAACATCTAAGAACATAAATATCTGTTCAATATTATATATTATGTTTGTACTGATGATCGTAGGTTCCTAATAAATTATCTAGATTAGTGAATTTGGGTACCTACTAAGTTATTTCTAATTTGGCACCAACCGTCTTCAAATTCTACGACGAAATTTTTATTATTTCTTACTTTTCAGTGCAAATTTTTGAAGTCGGTACACTTTTTTTTAAAAGGTTTATATCAAAATGGAAAACGCAAAAACATTTTCTGTCATATTATTGCACTTTGAGAGCCTCCAACAGATACAAATATGCGTTAAAAATTCAGTTCTGGACATTAATTCATAATTAAATCAATAAAAATAATAAATTTCACACAGCATGACTGGAACATTATGGAAATATAAATTACTTGTATTTTAATTATTCTTCACGGGTTTACCTTACAGCTCCCGGGAACCGTTGCCGGCCCCATGGTACCCAGTGGAACCCAAGAAGACAAAGTCTTCCTCATTTAGCCAATGATTTCTTTAGAATATATATGCTCAGCTCTGATGAGGTATGTAGATGGAAAAGCCTCTTTGTATGGTTTGACGGATAATGTAGGTACATAGATTTCTTTACATAGATCTTTTAATTATCGACTGTCAATTAATCCTATAATACGTGTCAATAATTAAAATGTTATTAACTTCAGTTAAACCTCGGAGTTAAACGTTCTTGGTTGTTTATAATATTCGTCACGCAATTTAGCATGTTAGGTTATATTATAAAAGTAGATTTGTTAAAATAGGTATCTGAATTTAGTTCATAAGAAAATATTATTATAATTATGCCATAACAAAATATATTTATTTGGTACTTTAGACTCTGCCTGTGGCTTCGACCTTGTGAAAACGGTATACTCTATGAAAATGTTAATATTATAAATTTCAATGCATAAATGTGTTCGTTTACTAAATAGCTTCGTATTATCAGTTGTTTTATATACTTGCTGCAGTTTAGTAGGCGCTAATATCACCAAGGCGGGATCATACATTTTCGCTCTATCCACCGAATTCGCAATATTCCTGATTTTTGTTCAGACCTTTTGTTGAGATAAAGGTGATAAGACCGGGGGACAGGAATGAAATGGTTTTTTTTCCACGGGTTACCTTACAGCTTTCGAAACCGTGTTACGGTTCTAGGGTACGCGCGGAAGACCAAGTCTCCATCGTTTAGCTGATGGTATTTGTGAGACTATACCTAACGAGTGGCCAGTTCTGTTGAGGTATATTTAGATGGAAAAGCCTCTAAGTGTGGTTTGTTTAACACTCGAAAAAACATAGGCTGTTGGGGTGGCTGTCTTTGCATTTGCCTTCCATTAAAAAAAAATTGTCGACGCAAATGACGTTTTGACGGGCTTTGTTTGTCCGGAAAAAATATTTTTAAAATAATTAAAGAAAATATTGATTAGTTAATTTTTTTATTGTAGTTGAAAGAAAAGTAGATTACGAACCTCGCTGAGAGTCACTTATGGTTGCACTCGTGTTTTTAACTAACTAACCCTCGGTGCAACAATAAGTCACTTTCTGCTCGTATATTATTTACCAATTTACTCCTTGAAATTAATCCTTATAGGTAGGTACCTTATCGAAATTCTACTTTTTAACTTTCATGCCTTAAATTGAGTCACCACATTCTATTCCTGTGGCAATTATTAATATGATGCCATACTATAAGTGTATTTATATTTCATATGATTCAATAACTTTTATCCTTGTGTGAAATGTGTGTAAATAGTTATTTAGCCATTTATCCATACCTCGCTATTATACAAGTCGTGTTAACGCCACTTTAACTCTATAGGTCAAAGCAAAGCAGTTAAACAATTTAAATTTATGTAATTTAAATTAGCAATAGGTTTCACATGGTTTTTATGGTTATTTTTTAACCCAAGGTTATCATTCAACGGAGAAATAAGATATCTATTTTCCCGTAGTAAAAAATAGTATTGTGTCACCGTCTTCGGCCGTCCAACTCTTACAACAAATCACATCGATTATAGACAGAGCAATGTGTTGATGTGAAACAAAGACAAACAAACAAACACACTTTAGCATTTAAATTTACTTGCTTTCCGTTCCGGCTTTGTCCGTGGATTTTTTTGGATTTGACATGAAATTTTATTCTGAAGGTTTTGTGGGATAAAAAGTAGTCCTGTAAGTCCTGTAGGTCAGAGGATAGTCGCTGCTTTATTCCGAGTTCTTGGCGTATGGAGTCGTTGGAACGGAATTATGTTCATGATATCCCAAGCATTCTTCTCCAGCATCACATTTCGAGAGCGTCTATTCTCTTCATCTCGTCTTAACGCAGGGTCTACGTCTCAGCGGCGTAGAGGAATATTGGGAACACAATTGCTCTATTTTTTTTCCGATTTCGGGAGAGGCAATTTTTATGTGGATTTACTTATCTTCGAGAAAATTTCAAGTTTTATTTTTAGTTTGTTATCTATACTTGCATTTGAATATCTGCCTTAAAAATTGGATAAAAACACAAACAAATATTTCGCGATCTTCTAAATTGTTCCAAATGAATCAGGGGGGCAATTGTACATATATTTATTTATTTATTAATTATATGTTTGCCTGGCACACGTTATAATAAGTTTTTTGACTATTAACACTTATTTGAACATACAATAGTATTTTAGTTGTTAAACCGCGCCTCATATCATATGAACGGCAGGTAGACGCAATTGAATGTCATGTCCTGAAACACGTACTTCGCCTCTTCTAAATTCATAACATCTCTCATTAATTGCTCTTGAGCGCTTTGCATTAACTTTTATTTTTGCACCCGCGTTTAAGGTTACTGCTCAACTCCTTTAGGTCGTAGCGTGATGTTATATAGCCTATATATAACCTTCCTCAAAAATTGGGCTATCAAATTTCAAATCCGACCAGCTTTATTATTATTTAACGTAATAATACGTAGGTTAAATGGCATGCCAATGGTTTAATTCACGGCATTTTTCACGTAAATTTTAAGTAATTTTTCCGTAATATGTTAATCATCTATGTAAATATACCTTGAGGATATTTTGTAGAATTATTGAGGACAATTTACGTAATGCACGCGAATATTACCTCATCGACGATTGATTTTTTTATCACATAATATGTATACATTGTCATAGGTCAGTTTTAAATAAAACATCCATCTAAACTAAATAAATCTGGACCATCGCCCTCTTTAAAAGAAAAAAAATGTCTACTCAACACTATAAGTAACTTTATATGAAACTTGGTGATTGCCCGGGACTTGTATGCGTTGTATTAGGAATACAATTCACCCCTTTGGGTAGGTAGTGTGATGTTACCAAATATTATTTTTTATATATTAGATAATATAATTTTAGAACATACGAACATACATAATGCTGTTTTAGTTCCATCACTTACTTATGGAAGCGAGACTTGGGTATAAAATAAGAGGCATGAAAGTAAAACAAATGCAGTGGAAATGCGGTCTTTACGTAGAATGTGTGATATAAAGCGTATTGACCGCATCCGGAACGATGTCATTAGAGAATAATGCGGAGTAAAAGATGATGTTGTGACAAAAATGAAGAAAAGTAGTTTACGCTGGGTTGAAAGAATGAAAAATAAAAGATTGACTAAAAAGGTTTATATGGCTGAAGTGAAATGAAATGCTGGCAGAGGACGACCTAGATGTACTTTTATTGAACATATAAAAAATATCTTGATCGATGGAAATATTAAAAGTACACACAATCGCCGAGCATGCGTATGAAAAGTATGATGAATATAAAAGAAGCAAAAGAGATATGTCAGGAACGTAACAAATGGCATTCGATTGGGTAGGCCCCTCTTGGGATGAAAGGCGTGATGATAGATAGATTGATAATTTTAGTAGAAATTAACGCCCCCCATTTGTGTCTGAATCCGTTATTTCCCCCATGGAAGGGGGCCGCCGTTCATCCATCTAAATCTATATTAATCTTTAAAACTGGAACAAATCCGTTCACTAATTACGGAGATTATCGCGTATATGGACAGACGCGGCAGAGGACTTTGTTTTATAACTCATTAGCTTTTCGCCTGTAGATATTTTAGAACAAAATAAAATATAGCCTAGCCTCAGGGATTTTTACAGCTATTTTTGCCTTACAGCTCCCGAACCGTTCCACGGTTCCAGGGTACACAGCGGAAGACCAAAGTCTCCCTCGTTTAGCCGATGGTGTTTGTGAGGCTATAGGTAACAACTGGCCAGTTCTGTTGAGGTATATTTAGACGGAAAAGCATCTAAGTGTGGTTTTTCGGATTATGTAGTATAAGTTTTTAATAAAAAAAACCATTTCCAAAACCCGAGAACCGGGATCGAACCCTTGGTCTTGCGTATCCCAAAGAGTGCCACCGACGCACTCAGGGATATAGCTTTCAATTCGTTAAAGAGTTTTTAGAATCAATTCAGTAGTTTATTTGGGAAACAAACCGTATACAGAATAACAAATTTCAGACACAACATTAATAATACATATTAACCAACAAGGTTTCCACACATTAATTACACAAATAGGTAAACAAACACATTATAAAATACAGAATAAAAGACACGAGAATTCAAAAAATTAAAACATAACTTAAAAAACAAAATAAACCCGTTAAAAAATAAAGCTACGAGTAATAGTTACTGGTTTAGGTAAATAACATTTTTAATCCTTTACATAATATCCGGAATTTAATTTAAAACGTAGCGGTATTTTATTTGGTCGGTTTGTAGGTTTTTATAGTTACACGAGTTAGGTTAACGGCAGAGCCTTGTTATATACTAATTGCGGAAGTACATTTTACAACCTAATTTGCGTATGACTGCTAATTTTGTACCAAGTTAAAACCGTACGTAATTTAGAAATAAGTATATAAAATTGAATTGTCTGCCTGTCCAATATTGGCCAATGGACTTTGAGAAACTTTCAAGGATTATAGTGGCTGCTCGTTTTATTTTGATATTTTGAAGGGTTCTCAGGGCAGATCTCATGCACCACATGACCTTCAAAGAGCATTTGATATGAACTTCGATGTACGAGTATATTTTGACAGCTGACATCCGAAACGAAGATCTCATCAGGACTTTTCATTTTGGTAAAGACATGACTAGTCTACTAGGGTCAGTGGTTTTTGAGATATGGCCATTTTAAATTTTTATTTTAAAATCGTCATAACTCCAAAAAATATCTCTATCATCACGCCTTTTATGGGCTAAAGGAGGGGTAGGCAAAGACAATCGAATGCCATTTGTTACGATCCTGAGATACCTCTTTCATTTCTTTTATATTCATCATACATGCTCGGCGATTATGTGTACCAACTTTTAATATTTCCATCGATCAATACAATTTTTATATGTTTAATAAAAGTACATCTAGGTCGTCCTCTGCCAGCATTTCATTTCACTTCAGCCATATAAACCTTTTTAGTCAATCTTTCATACTTCATTCTTTCAACGTGTCCAAAGCAGTGTAAACTTCGCATTCTTCTCTATTGACAAAAAATATTTATTTTTTTAAAGTTCAAAAAACATCCCGAGATATAATAACTTTTCTGAATGTATGTAGAATATTTTTTAATATCAAAATAAGACTAGATTTAGAGTCCATAAGGTACCCCGAAAAAATGCCATTTTAAACCCTATTTATTTTGATGTATTTAAAAAAAATATTTATATTGTAGACCTCAATCATCATTCTACAATTGACCTATAACTTCCGGAGATATCGGCATGTTGCACTTTTGCTGAAAAACGACTATTTCAGCGATATCGAAATTTCACAGGCGAAACTGGGCAGAAAGTTAGTTTTTCCAAATATTTGTAAACTTGTAAAGTGGTTTAGCAAGTATTTTGAAAGTTTGGCCAAAGTTTCACTTTCACTGTGTTTGTCACTAGGATAATAAGCTTACGAAAGTCTTCTCGTCTTCTTATGTAAAGTATGTCATTTAGCAACGGTTAGGCTGTACGTTCAAACAAAAATATATATTTTAATATTAATGAGCCATTTGTAATATAATGGTCGGTATTATAATTTTGATTGGAACACCAGCAAGAACCATTTTTATTTGCTTAATTTACCATATCATATTATTATTTTTAAAGTAATAACTTTTAAGGAAAAGTAACCTGTGCGAATACTTCGCACCTTTAGTTCAAGTGATTTTCAACAGATGGCGGCTTTTAAAACTATTATCTCATTTTAAAAGTACCATTTATTTTTTATTTCTTTGTTTATTTTTCGTCATTAGAGTGAAAAATAATCTACAAAATGGCGTATCTAACATTAACTTTGATACAGTATTAAGGGAGATATTGGATACCAACAAAACTTTTGAGAAATAATATATAGAGATAATTAAAATGTGTAATAAGTACATTAATTTTAATTACCGTATTATTTAACATTACAATAAAATTATATAATTTAAATCTGTAAAAAAATTATTGATACACTTATTATGTTTAATTTAAATTACCGTATAATAGTAATTATTAAATAAAATTACTATATTTTTACTTAAGTTTGAAACCACGACTACCTTATAAGATTATCTAATCCAGTTTAGGTACTTCGGTCGACGGCATTGCTTAGGTAACCGTTAAGGAAAAATAAAACACCACAAACATTATCAACACAAAATAACTATGTACATGTTTTTACTTAAAATACTGGGATTTTTTTATTTATTAGCACACATTTGATATATTATTACCTAAAGAAATTATTTTCACAAAAAAAAATTCGCCCGTGGAGCCCATATTAATTTTCATCCCCTACTATGGTCCTAAGTTCATACAAAAATCCCAAAAAAAATCATTTTCAGTTTTTACCCTAAAATCCTTATTCTGACTATTTTGCTATTTTTATCGAAATGTTCGTATTTCATATTGTCATTAATAGCAATATAAAAAAGCCACTAAATTATCATGAAATATTTCTGAAACCACGCCAGATAGCTTTTTGACGTAAAAAGCAACATTCAAGTGTATTTAATAACGGTTAAAAGTCACCCAATGGAAACAAAACGAATTTAATTAAATGTGTTAAACAATGTAAAAACAAAATAGCGCCTTTTCGCAAGTGGCTTTTTTATATTCAGTGTACCTATTATTTACTGTAAAATACGAATAAAAAAATATTACTTCCTTGAAGTAAATTTCGCTGTGTAGTACGCAATTAGAAGCTTTTAATATACCTACTTACATACAAAAAGTGAACCATTAATAAGCTTTTTAAATTAGTAATTTACTAATAACAACAATAATATAATAAAAACTTAATAAAATACACATTCTACACATACCTTAGTTAACATAGTGATATCCACATAAACTTTAAATAAGTCCGTATTTATAAATAATTATTTATTTAACAATTAACTAATTTCACTTAAATCACATCACATAAACATTTTGTACAGTTCGTTTCAAAATAATGTTTAACATTTTTATTTTGTATTAACGGAGATGATGCACAAGCTGATGTCTTATAGAGACTAACCTCAGTCACTCAAGAGACCCGTTTATTATACGGACGTTTGATTCACGTTTGCCATCTGCATACAATGAATGCTTTGCAATTATGTTTTTGATGTGCCTTTTTGTTGGAGTGAATGAATAGTGACTATGTGTGAACATGCTCATGAAATTCTAGGCGTGTATAATAAAACATAATTATACGAATCTGTAAGGTTCTACAGTAACTACAACAGAAACAAAAACAAACACACCATTAAAGGCCTTTGCGACATGGCCAGAGACAGAAGTATCAATGTTCACATTTAGCTACATATTAAAACAGAACAGGTGGCGAGCTTGCTGTGCCCTCCTGTATTATAGTAGTAAGTAGTACCTACACCTATATTAAACTCTCAGAATCCAGAACAAATCAGAATACGCAAGCACACTGAACAGTATAAAAGCGTCATGTTGGACACGATTTACAAATTTTGGAATATTTTCTTATTATCAAGAGATAGGATAATATTAATAAAAAATAACACCTATTATTCAATGTTCTTATTCATTTTTCTTATATTGTCTTTTTATCAAGAAATACAACAACTTTATTTAAGTGTACTGTTTTTAGCTTCACTTTGAAGTATTTATGAAAATTCCGTACACTGAGGTTAGACCACGTTTAAATAAAAAAAATGTTTATTACCTATTTTTAAATCGTTGATTTATAATTGCGCTTGTAATCCTGAAATTAGAGTTAGCTATATATTTATCCAAAACTTATGTTTATACTTTTCCTCTTTTGTATTGTATGTGCCTTTGGGTCGTAACATGATGTTATATAGCCTATAACCTTCCGCAAGAATTGTGTAATCAAAATAATTTCAAGAATATTAATTGTTCAAATTCTAGAGATTAGCGCGTTCAAACAAACAAAATCTTCAGCTTTATTATTAGTATAGATTTAACTGACAAAACGGTAGGAAATAAAATTAAAATAAATAATTTTGGAGTGAATTGTGGACAACTGGACATTGGATAACGAGGTTAACGTACCACAATGTATTGTGTCCAAAACTGTAGTAAGAAGAGGGGATAACGGTAATTTTTTATACAAATAATTTTTAAGCTATTTTCCATCATATTTTTTAAACCGATATTTATAAATAAATAATAAATAGACATGCAAACTTTGTATACCAAATACAAGTACAGAAAAACTGACTTTTGTTATTTCTCTGTAAATACATTGGATTGATAATGCACAAAAAGTTATTAACCGAATTCCAAAAAAAGATGGAGAAGGTTCTCAATTACTCCGCCAGTTGTGAAATGATTTTGATGGTTTCCTTTTAAATCGACAGATAATTCTTCCGGATTGGTCCCATTTTTATCTCATAAAAATTGGTTCATTAGTTTTTCAGAAATTCTGAAAACTGACCTTATAAGTCAATTTTTCGTAATATCTCGATGAAATATGTGCCGATTTTGACGACTTATTTTTTTAAGGATATAATAATTTCTCGACATTATCTCACAGTCATCGGTTATCGGTGAAAATCGGAGAGAAAAGCCTTAGCAACGGTTGCTATTGACACGAAGTTGTCAATTTTCGTATCGAAGATGGTCTATCGGCTAATATGGGGTGCAGCGCAGGATGCACATTGCACATGATTCAAATCCCATCCACCGCAGTATTTTTTTAATTCTCCATCAATTTTTTTTAGTTGCGTTATTATTTGTTTCTCAGGGCAGCAAAATCACTTAAAAGGGAGAAATAAACCTTTTAAAAAAAGTGTACCGACTTCAAAAGTTTGCACTGAAAAGTAAGAAATAATAAAAAAAATCGTCGTAGAATTTGAAGACGGTTGGTGCCAAATTAGAAATAACTTAGTAGGTACTCAAATTCACTAATCTAGATAATTCATTAGGGACCTACGATGATCAGTACAAACATAGACAATATTGAACAGATCTTTATCTCCTTAGATGTTTATTTAATTTTGTATCCTAATTTGGCACCAACCGTCTTCAAATTCTACGACGAATTTTATTTATTATTTTCATTGCAAACTTTTGAAGTCGGTACACTTTTTTTTAAAAGGTTTATTTTCGTTATACGCTCGCAGTATAACGATACTAACCAATCAAAGTTTGCATGTCTTTTTATTATTTATTTATAAATAACGGTTTAAAAAATATGATGAAAAATAGGTTAAAAATTATTTGTAAAAAAAATTAATATAACGTCGTAAAACTCGCAGCAAAATCGTTTTTTGCCGCGAGCGTGAGTAAAAGTGATTCAAATTTCGAAAACCACCACACAATTACTCGGCGCTGAAAAAAAATAAACTGGGCGATGGTTCGTTTAGAAAATTATTTTGGTCTAGCAATTTAACTCATAGGCTCAAAATTTTGTATTTATTGAAATTTAAGTTTATAAATAAATTGTACTATTCCCTTGTAGATACTCGCTACGCTCGTGATTCAATTCTAGCATACTTCGCTAGTTCGTGATTTAAAATCAGCACTTGCAACAAAAAATAAATAACTATTTTATATGTTCAATAAAAGTACACCTAGGTCGTCCTCTGCCAGCATTTCCTTTCACTTCAGCCATATAAATCTTTTTAGTATCTTTCATCATTATTTACTAAATACCACAATACTAGAAGAACTGTGTACTGACTGAAACTAATTCACACTGAAACCTAAGTTAAAGTTCCTTTCATTCTATTCCGCTCATGCAATGAAATGTGAAATCAAGATGCCTCAGCTTCGATATCCGTATACCCAACGTATTACCATTTCAATACAATTCGTTGCATCTCAGCCGAGAAAGACTAATCTCATTTGCATTCAATACAACTTGCATTGACTGTCTCCACGAAATAAATCTCTATTTAAGCTCTTTATTGTACAGACAATAAGATACTTTCCTCTGTGAGTACAGCAGCTGCTCTCAATTTACTTTGGGATTTCCGAACAATTACTCTCTCTTTAATAGTATCTTTCTTACATATATATTCTTACGTATTAGAATGTGTGAATATATTCTAAAACTGTTTTAATTCACGAAAATGGAATTAATTCATTAAAAAATCAGTTTTTTCGATACGAAATGTACTTATAAATTTCCCTTACAACGTTTGTCCCATACTAATTACATGTTATAATATGTAAATTACGTGGTAACTATATTTCTTTGGTTTGAATTTAAAATTGTTTTCTAATTATTGATATATTAAACATTATATACCTATATGACATAAAATTTTCAAAATCAGTTACACATAACTATTATGAGTACCTTAAAGTCATCAATTTTTCGCGTATTTTTAACCGATTTTGCGACTCTTTTCGTCGATTCTTAACCATATTAAATATTTGAATAAGGAATTGTGGTGAAAACGGCCATAATTCTTTTAATATTAATTTTTATTTCTTTTATTTAATATATTTTAAGAAACTTTAACTTGCTTTTTTAATAGTTTTTGTATAATACTCATACAACCGACGTCTGTTTCGTGGATTATCCCAAGACAGGTTTTGTTGAGAAATCGTACTTTCTCATATTTCTGGTACGTGAATCTTGGTCTTTAATATCTTATCATATTTATTTTAATAGCATTTCATCTTTCCAAAGACATATCGACAAACAAAGCGTCACCGAATAAGGAACAATGACATTATTGGCTACTGCTCCGCTCCTAAAAGACTAAGCGATTTTTTTAAACACATAAACCATCTTGTGAATCGGTCCAGGAGTTTTTGAGTCTACATCAATTTTTAGGGTTCTAAACATCTCCCGAAACGAAAAATCTTATAGGATCTCTCATGTGTCTGTCCGTCCGTCAGTCACAGCTTATTTTCTCCGAATCTACTGGACGAAAAATTTTGAAACTTGATACGTAATATAGTTTCATGGCCCATCTAATTTGAATTTTGGGAAAAAAATATCAATGTAAAAAAAATGTTTCATGTGACATATCAAATGAAAAGGCTCATTTTATGTAATACATCTATAGTTAAAATTATGTCAAAGAAAATATACGAAAATTGTAAATTGTATCGTTCGGACGCATCAAAAAGATTCAAGAAGTAGGTAAATTGCATTTAGCTTATCACTAGTACAAATCTACTAAATATATTCGAAATAAATGATACGAATCAGGTTGCGTAAATAAACTTGCAACAAGCCGCTTATTTATTGTAGTCGAGGAAAATGTTAAATCCAACTTAAAGGTTTCTTAAGGTATTTGCGGTCAATGTGATGCTTGCGATAGCATGTCATCTTTGATAAGGTTTCGTCAAATTAAACGCAATACACGTCAAATTATATGGTAATAATTGCATCATCTAATAAAGCTTACTTAACATCATAGAGGTTTTTATATGTATCAAAGCCTGTAACTTATTTTTTTAAATGGTTTGGACACGTTGAAAGAATGAAGGATGAAAGATTGACTAAAAGGTTTATATGGCTGAACTGAAAGGAAAATGTTGGCAGATGAGGACCTAGGTGTACTTTATTAAACATTTGATCAATGGAAATATTAAAAGTACACACAATCGCCGAGCATGTATGAAAGGTATAATGAATATAAAAGAAGCGAAAGAGGTATGTCAGGATCGTAACAAATGGCATTCGATTGTATCTGCCAGAGGGGTTCTCTTGGGAATAAAGGAGTGATGATACATAGATAGATAATATTCCTGTTTATTTTTCTGATGTCCACAGTTGAGTGTGATAATTATTGTACTAGTTTTTACGCGCGGTTTTACCCGCATGGAAATATGTAGAACAAAATAAATAAGCAATTTTACGTCTGAGAAAAAAAAAAGTGAAAGTTTCTATAAAACTAAAATATTTAGTAGACACTAAAACACATCTAGCTTTTGTCTTTTTATCTGGGATAAAACGAGACTATTATAGTAATTCTCCATTTTTTTATGTAATTAATGACATACATGTTAATAAAAACCGGTCAAGTGCGAGTCGGACTCGCACACGAAGGGTTCCGTACAGTACAATTTTGTCGTGAAAGAAGAACAAACAAACATTTTGTATTTATAATCTTTGTTAGGATTTTATACTCAAATTTATATTCAAATATTATAACAAATTACTTATTTTCCGCGTTTGCAGTGGAAACAATGGGTCCATGGTCATCCGAAATGAAAATATTCTTGAAAAATTTAGGTACGAGACTAGTCCACGCCTAAAGGCTGGCTCTTACCTCGCTCAAAAGATCAGGTAACGCAGCCAGTGTTTTGGGAACCATGCCACAGCGAGGGGTTCTGGAAGAGGTATTCTTTTTATAATTTGTATATATAATTTTTAAATATATCTAGGTATTATTTATGTATTACTAATCATTTTAGTTAAGATTTGAATAATGGTTTTGAAAATAAAATAAAATGTAACAGATAAAAAAAATAAGTCATAAATATAAAATAAATGGTTTTATACCACATTCCTCGTTTCATGATGAAATTAGTGCTAATCATTGATTTTAGATTTATTTAGATTAATTTTTTCTCTGATAGAAGTCGTAATTTTAATTGTAAATGTATATATTATTGAATATTGGAGGACATAGGACTTGGAGAACGAGTTTATAAAACGTGTCCAAGTATTTGACGTCAGTTACTAATTATACACATTTATGTATATGAAATAAAACCATAAATTCTTAAACATTAAACAACATTAGGTACCTACTCATAGTAACATTAAATGTTATCCCAATTTTAAATTTAAGTTTTATGTAATTAATTACATCCTTACATGTTAATAAAATCCGGGCAAGTGCGAGTCGGACTCGCACACGAAGGATGCCGTTTGTACACTCAATAGTATAATAAATAAAAATAAATTTATTTCTCTCACATCAATTAAAACTTAAATATTGACACTTAAAAGTATTTACTAGGTGAGAGCTGGTGCCTGTAGTAGGACAAAAAGCCTGTATCTCAGGCCACCAGGTTCCCTCTCCGGTCTGCAATACGAAGTCATACATATAAGCTAATAACATAGATTAAATAATAATTACTAATGATTACATATATATGGTTATATTAACAAAGAAATGTGAAATTTGTGAAAATAGTTTCTAAATAAATTCTGCTATAAGGTATTATACAATCACAATGTTAATATACTACACTGATTAGTGACTCTGTTTCATAATAAGTTCTGTTCTGCAGCCACTCCACCACCAAACGTCTACAGTTATGATAATTTAAATTATATATATTAATGTCTTTATTAGCCAAGTTATATATATAAAAACCAAGAAAGCAGGGTAGTTAGCACAGATTTTGACAGCGACACTTTCGTTTCGGTCGAATGGCCTTGAACAGGCCAAAACGTTCATGTCCAACAAGGACCGGCCAGAGATAGCCCGGGGCCGAGAGGTCCGGCCCAACAATGTGCGTGCAAATTTGCTATGCCGGGCAAAGACAAGTACACAGAATTTGCCCGCACATTGTTGGGCCGGACATTCTCGGACCGGGTATGTCCTGCACAAGAATGCCGAGCAATTTGCTTGGCCGGACAAAGACAAGTACACGGAATTTGCCCGCACATTGTTGGGCCGGACCTCTCGGCCCCGGGCTATCTCTGGCCGGTCCTTGTTGGACATGAACGTTTTGGCCTGTTCAAGGCCATTCGACCGAAACGAAAGTGTCGCTGTCAAAATGTATGCTAACTCGGCTGAACTGACGCTGTACTGAACCTTATAGATGGAGATATTAGTAAAGGAGTTCTTCTAAACAAGTTAGTTGTGGGATTATAAGAATCAGTCAGCACTAATCAGACCAAGTATGACGCCCCTGTTTGGCGCAGGAACAAATTACCGCAAGTCCGACTCACACTTGGCTGTTTTTTTTATTTGCTGTTTTACTACTAGTTAGACGTTTGCTTGTATTATTTCCATTATTAAGATCGAGCAAAAAACAAGAACTTTAGGCTACTTCAAGCATTGACCAGAACAACTATACCAGCCGTGCCCTGTCGTTTCTAACAAGGTGGCGTCGGATTCCCTTCTCTCTGGTTATATCCGGCCCTATTGCAAAATACACAGGCCACTGCCTAATCAGTTACTATATTTATTCAAGGCAATGGCACGTCAAGCCGGTATTGGACAGGCAACCGGATGGCGAGTGGTAATCTGGACCTTTGAGTGGTAGCGGTCAAAGTGACCCCAAATGGACAGGGGCGGCGATATGGGGGTGGGGCAAAATCGATTTTTTTTTTGAAAAGGCAACCGGATAAAAATGCGGTAGCATTAAAGGAAATACCCTAATTATATAATAAAATTTTGTTGCCAGCCGAAACACGCGGGCCGTTCTTGCACTAGCGAGTAAAAAAAAAAAGTGAAAAGGCAACCGCTTCAAAATTAGTGAGCATACTTATTGACACCACCAAACATTGGGAAAAAATTGCCATCCGATCCTGATGGGCAGGGTAAATGTGGGCAACAATGGTTGGTGGGGGGTTGTTGGGGCGGGAGGGGGGATTTTAATAGATAATGAGCATACACAGACCTTTTAAAAGTCCAAGCAGTCGTTAAATATTAATTGAAATAGATTTTCAACAATTTTTTGCAGTGTATGGAATTATTGGTATTTTCATGAGGTTTGGGGGGTGGCTAAATAGGGGTTAATTTAATCGAAATCGGATGGCATTGATACACACCATTATTTGTATTTAGGACAGTATAAATTTCGAATGCCATCCGATTTGAACAATTTTTATTTAATTTTTTAAAATTATTGTTAAAACAATCGACAAAAAGGGGTTTCGGCGACTTTGAGGGGTTGTTTCTCCGAAACTGCCCATCAGGATCGGATGGCAATTTTTTCCCAATGTTTGGTGGTATCAATAAGTATGCTCACTAATTTTGAAGCGGTTGCCTTTTCACTTTTTTTTTTTTACTCGCTTGTGCAAGAACGGCCCGCGTGTTTCGGCTGGCAACAAAATTTTATTATATAATTAGGGTATTTCCTTTAATGCTACCGCATTTTTATCCGGTTGCCTTTTCAAAAAAAAATCGATTTTGCCCCACCCCCATATCGCCGCCCCTGTCCATTTGGGGTCACTTTGGCCGCTACCAGGGGACTCTGTACCACTCAAAGGTCCAGATTACCACTCGCCATCCGGTTGCCTGTCCAATATCGGCTTGACGTGCCATTGCCTTGAATATATGCACTAATCAGACCAAGTATGACGCCCCTGTTTGGCGCAGGAACAAATTAACGCAAGTAAGACTCACACTTGGCTGTTTTTTTATTATTTGCTGTTTTACTACTAGTTAGACGTTTGCATGTATTATTTCCATTATTAAGATCGAGCAAAAAACAAGAACTTTAGGCTACTTCAAGCATTGACCAGAACAACTATACCAGCCGTGCCCTGTCGTTTCTAACAAGGTGGCGTCGGATTCCCTTCTCTCTGGTTATATCCGGCCCTATTGCAAAATACACAGGCCACTGCCTAATCAGTTACTATATTATTAAAATCGTAAAATACCTTTTGTTTGTTTGTCTCTATGTATGTCTGTGTGTGTGTGTGTTTGAGCATGCTTATCTCCAACATTACTGAACCAATTTATAGTCCTAACTTTGGTATTTTTCCTAGGCGTTCTATTATGTGTATAGGTAGGTACCTACGTATATTTGCGCGTATGAAATCGCGGGCACAGCAGCTAATTTCATAATATACAGGAAAACTTAAAGTGCCTATAAAGGTGATGAGAGGTTTAGTTCACAAATGAAAGATGAAGGATTTTTTTTTTGAAACTGTTATGCATGATGATGGAATTATGTTTTTCGAGCATTGAATCCCACTAATATTATAAACGCGATAGTTTGTATGGATGTATGTGTGGATGATTGTTACTCAATCACGCCAGAACGGTGGAACGGACCTGGATGAAATTTGGCAGAGATAGATTTAATATTGCACGCCTCACAACGCGAAACGGTGGAGGTAGTGCTTTATTATCGGTTTGTCAAAACCAGTCTGGAATATCACATAGGCTACTTTTTACCCCTAAAAATGTATGGTTCCCGTGGGATAGATTTGTTTTGTTTTTCACGGGATCGACATAATTTTTTGCATAGTGATAGTTTTGGGGTCAGAGAATAACATACCTATACTACTTTTTATACCGCGAAAGAGGGCGGGGGAGGGGTAAATTACAGCCACGAGATTATTTTTTATGGATCCATTTCCATGCGGGTGAAACCGCGGACGGAAGCTAGTAATTTTATAAAAGAGTAGACCCAGAATATTATAATTCGAAGCTTCAAAATTACTTAATGGTAACAAACTGACAACGTTTCATATTTTATGGACTGGTTTTGGGAAATATAATCCTTATTTACTTTGATATTAGGATAGACTGCTAAATTTATATTCCTTACATCACCGAATCAGTAACTTCTTGTTTTTTAGGAATGTTACTATTACGTAACTAAGTTAATGGCGTGGATGAAACTTTTAACCAATGCTAATATCTCAATCTGATTGAGTCACCTATGGGTATGTGTGAAAATGCGTAGGCCATAAAACCTGACAGTATCAAGACTGTACGTACTAAGTAAGAATCACGAATTCGTAGAAACTTGATAAACATGTTCACAAAACACATAAAATACAAACACAAGTTTCTATGTTCTCCCAGCAAGCACTTTACCTACTTGTTTTCGAATTTTCAGATCACTGTCTTATTATAACAATAGATAATATACAATACATAACCTACACAACGACATTTCTCCCTTTAAGGGCCGTTGGTCAAAGTCATCTTATAACTGTCAAAAATATGGCAAATCTCAGTTAATGCTGGAAAGTTGAGATTATTTATACAACATTTTCTAGTTTTCAAAACGCAAAAGCAATGCTCGTTAAACACTACGGCTATTTAAAACCCTAAATAATAAAAATATGGCTTAATCCAACTTAAAATAATAACTATCAACAGTGTGGGATGGAAATGTTATATAAATATTTTTGACATTTATAAGATGACCTAGACCAACGGCCCTTAATTAAACTTTGGGATATGTTTTGGAACAATGTGGAACAGTCTATCTATATATCTCTGTATTTCATAATGAAAAACGTGGGGTTCTTTTAGCGAAACGCGAAATTTTTGTGGTTTGTGGTGGTTTAATAAGTACACTTACAAGCATAAATCTGAAAGTATGAATGTTTGTTTCCCAATAACGCCGATTGTACGGGCTCTAATACTTATATTTTACTAGCATGGCCTGTGGAAATTTTTGAATAGTGAAAACAACCTGTGTTATAGCCTGTTTTTTCAAACATTGTTGTAACTTAAATTACTGTAAGTACCCTATATTATTACTGAAGGATAGTGTAGCTTTCAATTAGTGAAATAATTTATAGAATCAGTTCAGTAGGCCAGACATAATCAGAGATTTCCTTCTACATATAAGCCAACAAATATTTTTTACTTAATTTAAATGTACAAAATAAAAATTAAAAATAAAAGTATAGACTTTAGATTGATTACATTAATCTCGGTCGGAGCCACATAAATTTAAATAATTAAGAAATTAATAGAAGCGCATAGAAAATGGACCATTTGATGGTATTTAGGTATTCGCTATTACAATGAACTCATGCTAAAATGGGTTTATCCCAGCTTGGTAAATAGAACAGAGCAATAATAGCCGCGTTCTGGATCTCATTGCATACGCATCTTAATGCATACATATTGCATAATTTACTATGCTTTGTACTTTCAATGAATATAGGTATTATGATATTTTATGAAGAATGTACTACACTCAGCCGAATTTATTCTTTGTATAGGGCCTAATTTCTGGTTGACAATTCATAGCATCTTTGCGAAATAAAGTTATTCAGAGATTAATTAATTAATTTCAATATTTTTAAATGAATTTTTAATATAAAAGCGACTTTCTGTAACTAGTACATTCCGTAGGGTTTCCCCACAAATATCTGCTGTAGTATGTTACTCACTTTTCTGAAACCAAAATATAAGTTTATATCCATATTAACAAAAGTAACGGCATTAATTCTTGGAACTGCTCGACATAAAATCGTCATCATGACGCAGCTGGTGTCTACGGAGGGTGTGACACGACAGGAAAGTAGTTTTACGCAGCCATGATTCACTTGGGATAGCCTCTGTAGAAAATTGTTCTATTATCCGTATATTTCATCCTGATATGTATCTTATTGCGGTTTATGGTTTCTAATTTTGTATGTTTGTTACTCAATCTAGTATTTATGTCAGCTAAAATTTGCGCCTAATTATTATCGACCCAGCAACAATCATTTGCGCGACAGCTATTCGGTTACTTCAATCGCTATAGCAACCAGTCGCAAATTGCAAATACCTAAACTCTGATTATTCATTAGATGGACTAAAATGACAGCTACAATCGACCTTTTTTTTTTAATGTTGCCACTGTGGAGCATAGTGTTGTTATGACTCATTCATAAGATTAATGAATGAGTCACTTAGTGATTGATTAAACCGTTCGCGTTGTGATATGAATTCTCGATAGTATAATTTTTATTATTACAAGCTTTTATTTAACTTGCAATGTATGCATGTAATATGTAAGTATGTATTTTGTAACTATGTATTTTACCGATGTTCAATTGAACTGAAATTTTAAATACGTATGTAAGTCGGATGACAATGCAATATTATGCTGTCATTGAGATGATCTGATGATAGAGCTGGAAGGTGGCCACAGGAACTCTGTAATAAAACACCGCAATCCCATCGAGTTTGGGCTTATTTAATATGTCTTGACAAGTACTCTGATCGTAGATGCTGCCAAGGTTCTAAAGATGGAGCTGAAAGGTGGCCACAGGGACTCCTAAACTAAAACTGTTAAATTTCAGTTCAATTGAATGCCGGGAAGTGGGTCAAAATTCACTTGCAAGATTTGACCCAAACATACATACATACGTTGCAAGTTAAATAAAAGCTTGTAAAAACAATTAAATGTACAACGCAAATTCACAGTTATATTATAAGAATTTGTTATAAAAAAGTTTGACTCACTCGATTATTTGTCGTTCACTTAGGAACAACACTATTTTTATATTACGATAAAGCGGCAACCCACCAAATGTCATTTTAGTCCATCTAATTAAAAATCAGACTATAACCCATTTTTATTTGTTCACAACTAAGATTTTGTAAGACGATGCGTGGCCTCTACGTCTTACAAAATCTTAAGTTTACAAGTACATACCAATTATAATACGAAAATAAATGTTAATGTCAAAAAAAAAATTATTTACGCATTTTAATCCTTGTCCCTAGCGAGGTTGTAATTTAGTTTCGTTTTGAGATTTGACAGAAATGATTGTCCAATTCGGTCGCAGTTTCTACATATCCTTGCAATGAGAATGTGAGTAGATAGGTGTATCTAAGTTTGACTTGTTTAAAAAACGGAAGCACAGTTTCTGAAGCTGATTATTTATTCTCTTTGTTCATTCATAAAGTCCTAGGCAAACATACAATAATTAACATTGCCATAGACCTATTTATTTTATTATGTGTGTCTGTCTTTATGTTTTTTTAATTTAAGTAGTTTTTATCATGAATAATGTATTATATTGTGAACTTAGCCTAACAAGCTGTAATCAATTCTATCTATCTATCTATGCTGTCTATCTATCATCACGCCTTTCATCCCAAGAGGGGTAGGCAGAGACAATCGAATGTCATTTGTTTCGATCCTGACATATCTCTTTTGCTTCTTTTATATTCATCATACCTTTCATACATGCTCGGCGATTGTGTGTACTTTTAATATTTCCATCGATCAACATATTTTTTATATATTCAATAAAAGTACATCTAGGTCGTCCTCTGCCAGCATTTCTTTTCACTTCTTTTTTTTTCTATGTTGGCAATATTGCTATTTAATAAAAAAAGAGTTGACAGAGATGGGCAATGGCGGGATAAATAAAAATTGTGATTACGTGAATACTTATAGAAAAATAGCAGATTCAGTGATTCGGATTTTTTATGCTTAACTAGCTTTCCGCCCCGACTTCGCCCGTGGAGCTTATATTCATACAAAAATTCCATAGAAAAAAGCACTTTCAGTTTTTCCTGATATTTCCATATTTCCGGGCAACTTTTCCAATATTTTTTTCTCCTAAAACACCTGATTCGGACTATTACGAAAATTTAAAAAAAATATGATAGATTTCAATTTCATACTCGTATCCCCTCAATATGTTTAGTAGGTACATGCTAAACCACAGCAATAAAATATTCTTTTGACATTTCTTTAACTTTGATGACACCATTCTTGTATTTTTCTGAGAATTTTTCTATTTTCAATATTCCCAACAAAGAAATTCAAAGGAAAAAAATATCTATCAGTATAAACACCAAAATGAGTCAGTCACGTATGGCGCATTTGCAGTTGTGTAAATAATGTTCAACTAAATTAAGTGCATAATGAACGCTGTGACCTGTTTACAGAATAATGGCAATTATTTTTTTATTGACACTAAATTTAATTTTATCGTTATTGGATTCTAACATATACATATTAGTTGAGAACCTACTAGGAATAATAAAATTGTCATTCTACTTTTAAGTAGATTTTTATAGTTGAATAAGTACCAAACCAATGTCCACATTTTGCGAGTTACCCATATCACTCTATCTGTCAGTCTGACACCTTTTGACGCAAAAACTGCTGAATGGATTTTGTTGCAGTTTCACTAATAGATAGGTTGATTGACCGGTAAGGGATTCACTATGTCAGTGAATCGAGTCTGAAAAAAAGTTAGCCCCATCGCCTTTCATGGCATATGCCCCATAATCCGTCATGAGATATAACATAATGAGTTAGAAAAAAATATAAGTATCTACAAAAAAGTCAGTGGTTGTATCTCTTATACAGATCTCTAATAAGATCAGTCTCTAATAGATGAGTAGTTATGGTACGTATTCAATTTGTTGTAAACTAATATTGTACTAGTTTATCATAATAATGATAATATGGACCCATATTAGAAAATTTTGAATATTTAATAGAATTTACTCACTCACTTCTAACATCGAATACCAATCCTTTTTTTGTTCTAATTAGCATAAATTAGCGTCCCAAGTTCGTATTCCAGATCGGACAAAATATTTATTTCAAAAAATGCAGGATTTTCCTTGAGTTACGAGTCATACTGTTTGTTTTCGTTTAACATTCAAAGCGATTATAAAAATAATGCCAAATTTTATCGAAATAAAACTATATTTTTCATGTACCTACAGCGGAAATGAAATGTTTTGTGTTCATCCATTGGAAATTTATATGAGCTCTAAAATAAATTTATATTTTTTTCAACAAACAGACCGCTTTTCATTTTGTGAAAATTTGCGGTTCACTGCACCTCATACTTATTGATATTAATTTTTTCTTTTGTAAAAATATATAAACGAAAGCCGTATAATTTTATTGAATCGTATAGAATTTATGTTATGATGTGGAACAGTCTAAATGAAAAAAAAATATTAAAAAAAAGTCGACTCTTTGTGCAGAAGAGGTTTTAATTTTTTTCTGCCCCTTTTAGGTTTCGGATTTTTCTATTAAATGAAGCCGTGTGAGGGAAATTACTTATTTTTATATTTTTTCTTTTTCGTCCTCGCCTCTTCCCGTTACACGGGGTCCGGCTTTTCTAATCTTGAGGCGCCATAATATTCTCAGTTATAGTTATTTTTTTAATTTGAGCCCAAGTAATATCTTGTGATTCCACCATTAAAAGGTTCCATTTTCTAACACCTATTCAACAACACCTCACTTTTAGGTAATTAAACGCTGAAAACTATAATTACCTTTTATGATCCAATATTTTTTTCACGACGATTATCAGCAGTTAGATGTGATCATGAGCTGGTAAAAAATCTCAATAATAACTTCAGTTTTCTTTGAGAAATCCGGCGGCAGATTTGAAATAGACGCGGACGGTGGATAAAGAAAATCGGTGCTAGTGTTATAATATATTATGTGGTGAGGATTAAACCCAGGACATCCACTTTCAAGTCCAACGCTCTAACCATTGCGCTATAGCAGTATTTAGTACCAGTGAGATTTATGCGAATATTTTAGTAGGTAGATATGCAACTCGCGTGCACTTATGCGTCACATAGAACATCCGCTGTAAAGATAAGTTAAAATATAAACTAATGTATCCCGCCAGTTTCTTTCCGCTACTGCACTTTGTTTATTTATTCGTTTTTAAGTTGAACGAATTTGCGTCGACAGTATTTCCCACAAGTAAAACTGGCAGACTTACAGACTTAAATATTGTACGAAGTACATCTACCTAAGAGGAAGGTTGACAGTATGATAAAATATGTTATAGCTTTTATTAATCTCTGTATATTATTTCTCAAGGGTGTTTTTTTGTGGGTACGCCATTTTAAAGATTATTTCCCCCTCTAATGACGAAAAATAAACAAACAAATTAAAATTAAATGTTTCTTTTAAAATTTATGTATTTGTAAAAGACACCATCTAACGGTGCCAAGTTTTGAGATGTTGTTGTATGAGTAACAAATGCGTTTTTGTTGTATTTAGAAGTAGCGACCCCGACCGGATTCGCCTGGGTACAATTAATGCTACAATAATTTGTAAATATGAATGGATGTACTGTTTTTTGTAGAATTATTTCTTATGTGATTTTGTTATTATTATGTCTAACTAATTAGTTAGCCTAAGAACTCTCTGACGGCAATTTTTTGGTTCTCGTAATTAGCGTAGCCATACAGACAAATGACCAGCGACTTTCTTTTACAATATATAGCGAGTGTGAATCACAGTTTCTGAATCATTTTGGTCTTCCCATTAGATAACTGAAGCTGCAAATTGCAAGCACACAACAAAGTTTAGATAATAATATATTTTTTCAAGTGAAATCTATAGTGTTTAATTTAAAATTAATTTCGTTGTGATGGCGGCTAACTAGTCTAACATGACGCTATGTTTCAAAGGAGCTAACCAAAAATTTCCACAGCGAAGGAAAGCTCGTATTTTTACATCCGAATCAAATTAAATTAAATTCAAATTTATTTATTGTTTCACATAGCATTTGCAATTTAATCCAATTGCTAATTTTGCAATTCCAATCCAAATTCAATTGATTTGCAATTTAATCCATAATGTTTCTCCATAATACCTACAATTTCTATGCATATAATTTGCCCTGTATGTAAAATAGATTCATTCGCTTAAGTTTTATAGGTCAGTACATAAGATAAGTTGTCGTGCCTTCTATAATATTAATGTGCGACCGCCATTAAAGTAATGTTTCTGCTATAGTGTGATAGGATATGTTAACTCACCATTTTATACCCCGCTATTTCACTAAATTATTATTATTAGACCTTTGCCTATGGCTCCGTGATAATTTTGGAAATTAATTTAACGAAGTTTGTCTGTCGAAGATAAAATAATTCCTGCACTTGAAATCTATATAATATTAAATAAAAATTTAATGCTGTATATGGTAAGCTCATCAATTTGTCGGATATCTGGCTATTTTTTTTAACTATAACGTAACGTAATAGTCTGACTGAATAAGGTTTTTACGGAAAAGACATGGAAAAGTTGCCCGGAAAATTGGTAAATTCGGGAAAAATGAAAGTGCTTTTTTCTATAAGATTTTTGTATGAACTCAAGACCGTAATAGGGGATAGAAGTTAGTTAAAAATAAATATAATTTGGCATCTGAATTTATTACATATTAGCCCCGTCTCATCTCAGGGAAACAGTAATCAAAGCGGGAGCTGCGGCGGAAATCACAGAGTCTAACAAACGGCTCAAATATAGTTCAATTATTGAAAACTACAAATTTGTGCCGTTTGGTGTAGAAACTCTAGGTCCGTGGGGTTCAAATGCCAAAAAATTTATTAAAGATGTATCCCCTCGACTGATCATCTCTTCTGGTGATAAGAGGGCTGGCTCCTTCCTCACTCAACGAATCAGCATCGCGATTCAGCGGGGAAATGCAGCCAGTATTCTTGCCACTATTCCACGCGGACCTGGTTTATTTAGTTATTTTTAATCTTTAGATTTGATTTAAGGTTTTTATATTAATAAAAAAAATGTAAAAAAGTAAGTTGCATCTGAATTAAATATCCTTGAATAATAATATGCTTATTTCTATAATAAAATAAATAAATTAAATGTACCTAAGTGAGTGCAATAACTGTTACATTCTTCAACTCATCATACGATATGAAAGAATTAATTAATATTACTAGATGGGTCATCAAAATTTCGCACCATTAGTTCAAGTGATCTCCAACAGATGGCGTCTTGTACAAAATACATAAACTAGTCTAATTTTAAAAGAAACATTTAATTTTAATTTATTTGATTATTTTCCGTCATTAGAAGAAAAAATAATCTTTAAAATGACGTATCAAACAATAATTTTGATAAAGTGTTAAGGGAGATTTGGCGTCAAAAAAACACCCTTGAGAAATAATGTATAGAGATTATGTCAGAAATTATTTTTGCAAAGTATCTTATCAATGTGCACCAAAATGTACTGGCCTTATTATGGTGTGATTTATCTTTTTCATTAACATTTTAGCGTCGTGAGTATACTCTAAACGTTATCTTTGTAGGGCAAACCTTAATATCGGTTTTTCCGATCGGTGTAGTGACATAAATTACTCTTATACCAAAAGATGTATATGGAAGCAGTATTTCATGTAGTTTTATTGAGGAAATTACTAGAGACTTAAGTAAACAATTTTTCAAACATTACTATTAACTAACTATTAAACACTAACATATTACCTCATTTGCTGTATTCCGTTTTCCGATTTTACAAAACATCTTTTATCAGTTTAATATGAGGACAGCAGGGGGGGGGTACCACGGGACCACCATACTACTAGGGGTAGGGCGAGGGGTACGGTGGGTCCGTCATGGGTAGAAAGACAATTTTTTTCTATCCACGCCTTTTTCTTCGTCACAAAAATGAGCCTATAATAAGCTAACTAACCCAGTATATTAATTAGCAATATTAGCAAAGTACAGTCATTAGTGCGTCGGTAGCCGAGTGGTTAAGACGACCGGACCACGGTTCATACCAATGTGTTTTTATAATTAAAAACTTATGTACATAATCCGACAAATCACACTTAGAGGCTTTTTCATCTAAATATACCTCATCAGAACTCCACCACTCGTTGGTATAGCCTCATAAATACCATCGGTTAAAAAGGGAGACTTCGAGGTTTTCCGCTGGGTACCCTGGGAAAAACTGGTTGTGCAGGGCAGATTCGATGGCGGCAGATCGCGAGGACGTTCTCCCTTGCGCTGGACCGATCAAATAAGGTCTTTAACTAACACCTCCTTGAATGACTGTGCAAGGCAGGCCTCGGCGAGAGAGACATGGCGCAAGGTTGTGCGTCGCGCTCTAGACCGCCATGATTGACCACGACTGCTCTATCAAGAGCACTACGACTGGAAAGAAGACCCTGGGACCATAACAACTGAAACCGGGAGCTGTAAGGCAACCCGTGAAAAAAGAAGATAAAAAAATAGTACAGTCAATATCAAAAGTATTGTATGATATTAGAGGATTCTATTCTTGTTACAAGGAAATAAGGTTTATTGAAATTGTTCACTTATATATTTTTTTTGGTTACAGTGTGACTAAGTAACTTTGATTGTGCTGTCTGTATGTTCGGACCTAATAATACAAACTTTTCTTTCTTTTTGTATGAAACTAAAATTGGCACACTTAATTTGTCTATTTTTCTTATGCCTTTCTTTAAAATTTGAAAAAAAAAACATATTTGAACAACTTTTTACCTTCCAGATTTTTTCCTTCAATTCAATACAAATTGATCGATTAATGAAATAAATAACAAAAGTACGCACCTGACTAAAAAAACGAAAAGTACTAAACTTCAGACAAAAAGATATAATAGTCCACAAAGAAAGTAAGTCCTTACTTACAGAAAAGTAGGCTGCCATAGAATCCCTAGTTAAATAAAAGATTCCGTTTAATAGACCGTAGGCCAAGTGCGTTGAACTCAAACTATGATATAATAAAGTGACTGGCATTTTCAAGTTAATTCATTTTTTATATTGTCACCAGCAGCCGTTTGAAACTAGCAAATATACTATCCATTGACTTCAAATACTAATGTATCGTTAAACACATTAAATATAATTGAAGTCTAACTGTAATTAACTCATTAGAAAACGTTTCTAAAATTGACTGTTATTACAAAAGTCATCAATACCAAAAAATTGTTTAATAGAGAGCGTTGCTATAATTGGGGTATTGTCATTGTCATTTTTTTTTAATTTTCTCTACCTCACCCTATTGGTTTCACTTTGATATCTGACTGTATTAATTATAAAAAAATCTTTAAAATGTGGGAATATTTATAGAGTATCTGAAATTTGTGATTTTTTAAACCCTTGAGTCCAAGATTTGCATGAGGAAATGATTTGTAAAGAACAAACCTGATTTGCAACGGAGTATCGTATTCATTAGCTCTCTTTGCTTTTGTAGCGAATAGGAATCGCGAACAATACATTGTAAAAAATAATTACGAACATAAAAACTATAATTTGTTTAGAAAAAATATTATATTTATTATTTAACAATATAATTTCATCATCCATCATTTTTTTATAACAATCATTAGCAAATGACATCCATATTAATATTGTAACATCGTTACATACACATTAAATGCTTTTTATATATAAATTCGAGGCCAAGATTCGAAGAACATATAAAAGCTAAAATATGTTCTTGCTCGACTGAATATAGTGACGTTGTGAATTTGGAACTCGATTGTAAGTTATCTATACATACGCTGTTTACACAAGATACACAACATTAAACACAATAACATATATACTATGGCAACGAGAAACTGAAGTACAGTCTCTATATAAATATTTCAATAGGTGAAACATGCTATAGTGACAGTGAAATTTTGCAAAGAAACTTAACGAAATATAAAATTAATAGTTTGAAAAGCATTGCATGGAACACGTCAATGAAAGAAAATAAAATTAAAGCAACGCTTACACATATTCTTACATCTATTGCTTAAAGAACTAACTCCTAATAGCGGCAGGATAGTAATTTTAATACTGATAGTGACTACATTGGCGTAATTGACTTCAGTACCTAATTTCTAGATAGGTGAATAAGCTTTGGAGAAACTTTCGAGTATAGATGATACCGAATTTGGATTGCACACAGCACCTCCTGCGAACGCTTGCTTACAACCAAGAGTTGAGAAACACCTGTACTGTTCAGTTTTACTGTCGGTGGGTTTGCAGCAAGACAGGACAGCCGCGTCGCAGACAGACGGCACACGAGGTACTGTACGTCCTTGTTGAACCGATGAAAACGGCACCCGCGTTGATACTTCCTGAATGACAAAATTATTTCCGGTTTAAACACTGACTTTACAACCAAATTTGTATGAAGGCTATTTTTGGTTGTTTAATTAGGCTTCATTGATTTTGTTCAGCTAATTAATTGCTTAATTATTATGTATTTTGTCAGCCGTTTAGGATTTTAACAATATATTAGGCAAAACTAATATTAATATCACATTTAAATATTTGCCTTTGGTCATTAAATAGTATGTTTAGGAATTTTAAGTGGACGCACCTTCATTGAATGTTTTTAAGTTATAGTTTGGAATAGACAATACAGTTACAATATTCAGTGGTATTAGTTTCATATTAAATACAAGTTGGACTATAAGCAGCAAAACATAAAGTGTTACTGGTTAATTTAGAGAATATATTTACTTATTAAACCTTGCTTGCTGCTTGACTACTTCCATGTTCAACGTTTGGTTGTTTTCTGCTCAAAGGGTGTTCAGCTTTAACAGGAGTAAAAGATATTGGTCGAGTGTTGTCATCTTCATAATCGACATCCGGAGTTTTTCCTTTTTCCTTATCTTCGAATCCCCAATTTTGATTAGGGTCTTCCATGATTGGCCATCGGTTAGAAATATCTGGTACCTCGGGCTTTTTGTTCGGCTTACATTCGCAAATTTGCGGCACCGGTACATGTATGGGATAAGGTACGTAAATAGGTTGAGGTGGAAGGACTGCTGCGGGTCGTTTAACGTACGCCGAGATTTCTTCCAAAAGACGATATATTTGCGGAAGATATTCCTGATTTTTGTTATCGTAATCCCTTCTGTTGTGTTCGTAGAATGGCTGATCTGGCGGTGGATAATTATATCCGTAGTTCATTTGCCACCGCTTGCGTCTGTGTCTTGCAGGATTGGATGCGTCGCTGCGTTTCTTATGTGCAGTGTCGTCGATCTTCAACGAATGGTCGTCCTGCTCTATTTCGTCAGACGGCCGTTCCCCATGTTGTCGTGCACTGACTACCACAAAGCAGATTAAAATACCGTACAGCACGGATTGAGAAAATTTCATCTGAAAAAGAAAGTTGGGCCATATTATAACACAGTACCAAATCTATAATATTATTGTGTGTATTGTCAATGATATATTAAGATCAAATATGAACACTTGGGGTCTTGCCAAAATTACAGAAATATAATATGACGAAATAAAGTCAAGCCTTGACTGCGATACATAAATTTTTTATATTCCGATTTTCCATACTTAGATCGATTCTAGGTAAACAAAATCGACCTAGGTAATAACATTATACCCGATTTAATAATTAAGTAAGTAGCAAGCTTTCTAGCTCTTATCAACATTCAACAACAGTAATTAAATGAGATCACGACCGCTAATTGAATATATTTACTGCAATCTGACTCACATTTAAAAAACAATTACAAAATGCTAAGTATAGATGACATTTAGATACCAGTAGGTATGTAGGTACCTATTTAAATAAGCAACTCATACTACACTTCTCTTAACTTTAAAAGAAAACGTGTGCAGAATAATTCAGAACCCACCTTGAAATAACAACGATCTGTCTGGGTCAAAGTAAAAAAGCAATTCAAAACTACAGTTACGTCAATGAAGAAAATTAGTTTTCCACTGCAAGTAAATGACACTGGTTTTAATGGAACCGGTTATTAATATTATTTGTTATTAACAATTCGTTTTACTGTTTTTGCAATACAAGTAGGTTAAAGCATGCACGCAATCCGAACACGACGCGATTCAATACAGAACTGAGGAAGGACGGTCTATACCAGCTACTAAACGGGGCCACGACCGTGGCAATGACTGCGCCCGCACATATTTCTCGACCACACAGTAATGATATAAATCGTTTAAATCTGTCAACCAAATTTACACTTTAACATCATTATACAAAGTCCAATTTTAAATAAACACTTAATTGTAAACAAAATAATACCTTTTTCTTATCATAAACGTGGATATTTCTTTGACGTATGCTCCAAAACACTTCGGAAGGATGCGTCAATGAATTCGGGTATGTTCTATACACCTGAGTAAATATTCAATAGATATCTAGATTTCGACTTATCATCGACAAAAAAGGCTTGAAGTCCAATGTTGTCTTCCTGGTACTGCAGACAATTCATACATTGTCTTGTGTATGAGTCATGTGTGGCCTACCTACACGTATTTTATGAGTTAAAAATTTCCTATGTTGTGTGAATTATCTGTATTACCTTCCCATAATACGTTTACATGCGATCATCGTATGTTTTAACCGACCACAAAATGAAGGAGATTCTTCATTTGTCATAATATTAATCAATGTGTATAACTTTTGCTTTTTCCCCTAAATTGTGTCATTGATTGTATAATGCATACTGTTATTATTATAATATTATACACAGTTATATATTTTAATTGAAGTTTCTGGGTAACTTTTTATTGATTTTTGATTTTTCGTGGTGTCCAAGTTTACAGTTGCAGTGTTTTTATGTGTTTTATTGCTACTAGTAATTTGTTAAATATTTGTCCACTATTCTTCAGACAGATTAATTATAATTACATTATGTTATTTTCCTTAGTCTTCACTTTTCGTTTCCCCCTTCCTATCGATTTTACACATGGATTTTTCTATCCTTCTTTTACGACATCAATTTCGTAGCCTCGGATCATCCTGAGCCACATTATTAAATTCCCTGCTGTGAAGTTAATCAATTTTAGAGTTAGATTTCCACCTTGTGCTATACAAATAATTTCGAAGGCTTTCATTCCTTGAACGCAACAATAAAAACTTTCTGTGAACCGGTTGAGAATTCCCAGTTACCAGTTTCCAAAAGAATGGATAGGGAAAGTATTGTAAAAAGTAAAGACGTTTTTATTAAAACTTTAAAGGTTCTGTGTTCTAGTATTAAGGTCATATGACCCAAATACCTACGTGTTTTAAGTACAAGTACTTTGACGTTTCTTTAAAAGAATGAACTTGAAAAAAATACGTGTATAGTATTGGATATTCCGTGGTAATAGCGTACAGATTGACCAAATTGTCCATAAAACAGAACGAGTTTATTTATATTTGCTCACGTTCAAATTATTTGGGTTGCGTTCATAACGAAACCTCTCATCTACTATTGTCATATAAGTGCTATTGACTTGAAAGTTGAAAGACGCAGTTGTAGAAGTCATTTATTTGTCCGCTTCTCGAATTTCTTGATATTACATTGAATGAACTAGGAAGCCAAAGATATTTTTCCAATTTTGAGTAGCATTACGTTTTGACTTATACCCTAAAATGTTAGGAGATATAAGTAAGTTATCAAGCTATAGATTATAGATGAATATATTGCAAGATGTGATGCCTTTAACTTTCCAAATATGTGATTAAAAAATTTGGAAAACATCAAGTGAATACTTTCACTAAATATTATTTTGAATAATGATATTACCAAGTTTTTAGACAACCACAAATTTTCAGTTAACGACAGTTAAGTAAGATTGATACTCGAAGTCATAGGTCTTTTAATTACTTATTTAGCTATTGTTGAATCACGAAGGAAAACATTTTGGTACTATATGGATGAAACCATAAGTTGATGTGTCCGACACGCACTTGGCCGGTTCTTATAATTTATTATAGGATCGGTATTTAATTATTCCAAAAAAAATAATAAAATTTAAATGGCTATCGAATCCGGGACGGATTTGAAAACCCAAGCAGTTTTACAAAAAAAGATCAACTTAAAAATAATATAGTAATTTCTATATCAACCTCAAGTTTTTATCACGCAAGTGCCTAAAGACCATATAGGCTATAGTTAGCTAATAGTTAAGTATATATAATATACTCACTCGGGCATCTGTTCATATTCTATTTTCATAAATAGAAGTACATTCATTACCATTAACTGACGGGTGATGGACAGGCGAAACTAATGTAATTCACACCGTCCACATAACGTCCGTCCAACGACCTATGAAAGTAAACATCATCTAGTTCTTTCTTGAAGCAAGCAATGCTCTTCTATAAAAAGTTCTGATTAAAAATGCCTTGATAAAATGCCTAAAAATTAAGTTACGTCAAGGGATTGTTCAAATTAAGCAAAAGAGTTTTAATTAATTTTCAGGGTAGTACAAATTTCCGTTCGGTTCCATTTTTCAGTGATACAAATAGCTTTTTAATAAACATAAAATCTGCACGTTGATAGATTGCGCATCGCAATGCAATGTTATTAAGTATATGTTTTGTGTGACAAAACTAAATACCAAGCTGTCAATGAGGATATTATAAAATCAAATATATTTGTATCAAAATGCATTAATGTTTTCATTGATTATGTGATATGTACTTTTTCGTTCAAATTACAATAAAACGTGTTTTTCAGTTTGGTAGTATTTAGTCTGAAAAATTGTTCTAAGTTTTTATTCCAAATTGAACTGTCAATCAGTTCTTCACACCTAATCCAAATATTAAAGGTTATTCAGATCTTACACAACATACAATTTCTATTTCATATACCTACGCTTTATAAACAATCATCAAACGACCTAAGAAACTTGACCTCAGTAGCACCGTAATGTAATTAATTAACGTTAAAAATTACCAAAAATATGCTGTTAAAATTCACATACTAATTCGTAAAAATTACAAAACAAATATGTATAAGAATGTTGTTCACACAATATGTGGTTACTTAACAATAACATGCAACATTCAAAGCATAAGGCCATGAAATAAAATATGGAAACATGACACAATATCCACAACAGAAACTAGGAGTTCTATGTAATCTGTTAATATTTACTTTGTAGAATGATATCCATGAGGTTCTGCACTATTTTGCGTCTGAAATGATTTTTTTGCGGATCCTGAAATGAAATTCTCAGCAAAAGCAGAATGCATTTTGGAATTAAATTACTTTTCACATCATAAAAATAAAGTTCTCTGCGTACATTCTCTGTATGACTGCCATAATCTCAAGAACTACTGAATTGGATGCGATTTCCACTGTTGCAAACTGCACTTTTTGAGGATTGTGTATTAAATACATTGGCATAATCTCATAGGCAGCGACATCCGCTAAAAACTTCAAACGGCATAAATAAATAATAGGACAAGGATACATATTTGTGCCGTTTGGAGTTGAGACATTTGAGACAATCGATGGGCCCATGTGGTCCCGAATCACGTAAGCTTTTAAAACATCTTGCCTCTGATCTCATAAAAGAATCGTCTGGTCGAAGAGCTGGTACGTATCTAGGACAAGGTATTAGCTTTGCGATACAAAGAGGGAATACAGCCAGTGTTTTGGGAACCCTGCCCCAGGACAGCGATCTTGAGGGTGTTTTTATTTGTAAGTAGTTTTTAAATGTATATTTATATATTTTATTATTATTAGTCAAAAATAATCATTTATAAGGTAGGAATCAAGACAAAAGGTTGCTTTACCTAAGATTATTACAAAAAATTACCTTGTTGAAAAATACAAATAGATACTATTTAATAAAAATTTCAACGAAACGATCTCTAAAAAAAATTGACGTGGGATTTATTATATATGTTTTTTGTGTCATTTACTTGTTTGTCATAAAAATAATCTGCAAAATAGGCTCTTTTTGCCGTCGAGTTGCGGAGAACGAGCCGATCACCAAGTACCAAATAAGTAGATACAACGTTGTGTTTTAAATATTTTCTGTAGTTTGTGCCGATTAATTAAAGTAAAAATACAAGAGTGCAAATTACTTAACGCACTTGCTTATGAAAAGCTGGATTTCTGCATTTCTTCTTTATTTTATTTGCTAAGGTATTATTAGAAGTTTCTCGTCAAGCATTCATATTTAACTACAGACATAATTAAGGTGGATCTGAATTGCATTTCTGCTTGCATAACTTTTCTTGGACGACGACGTCCCCTCCTTATCTTTTCAGGCTTGTTTCATTAAAATCCAGGTGCCATAACGAGTTTGTATGACAAAGGAGTTTCGTGAAATTCATCCTTTACAAAACAGTTTGCTTTATTTGTGGCATCGACCGCAGCGACCGCGACGTTCAGTTACTAAACAACTACTTACCTTTTTTTTTTAAGATTTTATTAAAATCAATGTACTTAGACGTTGGGTGTTTGAAAATCGTATAATTTATCACTGCTCACTCGATAACATTCTCGTCTTCAATCCACAAAAAATTTGAAGCAAGTATTTTTTATTTCGAAAATTTCCACGTTCGAACCTGGGGTGGAAAACTAGTACTAGCAATAGGCCACCTGGCCAGCTTCAAAGTAAATTTTGAAAGCAATTTAGTTTTAAGAATTTTAAAACCAAAAAATATACTAGGGTCATAAATAATTTACAGTATCTAAAAGCGAAATTGTTATTACTAAATAATTTAAACTAAATAATCTAAGAATGTTTTGCCATTAACAGGTTTTCGTCCATCGCCATGGAAGTTTGTTTATAGGTCAATCGAATCTTGTTGAAAACCTTGACTAGATTCATAACATTACAGATTCAATTAATCTCTGAATAAAGTTTCATCAACGAGGCGAAAAATATACTGACTGAAGTGTCGTTTTTGCATTAGCATTGTTAATTTAGTATAATCAAAGTTTATTATTTTTAAAATTAAATTATTCATCTAGATTTCCGCCTCCGACTTCACCCGTGGAAATTTCAGTAGTTCCAGAGGTTAAACAAATACACTGCCTCTTTTATATTTTTCTATATAAAATTTAGTGTAGATACTATCTCTCATAATTGTATTGACACATTGGCAGGTACATCAATTCAAAACGGGCTTTACGTGCCCTCCAAAGAAGAAGAAAATTAAATTAAATCATGTACATGAAAAGATTGCATATAAAGTTTAATTAAGTAACTAAGTCCTTGGTAACTTTTTATGTATTTGGTATACTTACCTATAGCTGTAAAATCTAAATTGTAACTGTGCGAAACCGGGTCCAATCGCTAGTAGATAGATAAAATAGAATAAGACACTATATCGAAATACTTTTCTTTAAGATGGAAGGTTGATTTTGAAAATCTTATTACGCAAAATTAACAGAAGTGCAAGTTTCGACTTAATAAACAAGAAGATTAACGGTATCCACGTCTTCCCTTCTTCCGCTGATTGAAACCAGACTTTGATCTTAATTTAATTTACAACAAACTGCTCAAGAATTTGAATAAAATATTCAATTAATTTAATTGTATTTACTTTCATTTACTAGTGAAATTATACTGTGGTTTTAGCTAAACAAACATGGTAGCTTTTCTGTGGTAGCTTTAGGGCAAATATTTAGCAAAGAAAATTATCAAAATAATGCAGAGCTAAGTTTTCCCAAGTAACCATGGAAATACCCAAGGACAAATACATTTCTATGACACTTCGATGACATTGTATTTATTTAAAAAAGCTGCTGTTGAAATTTGTTGTGAAGGAAAATCCGCCTATTCTTTGGCCAACAAACGCACAACGAATTTTCAACGAAAGTTGAATCTTGGAAAAAGTTTTTATATGTTTACCACATGACTATTACCTATTATAGAGATCAGTAGCCAATATATAGCGAAAACGGAGCCTTTATAAATGTCATGTCCGTCCGATCGTATGTCACAGGCATGTATATATTTACGCATTTATCATATAATTTAGCGAAAGGTATCTTATGTGAACCGCCATAGAATGTTGGTATACAATAGTAAAAATCAAAAAGTCGTTAATAATAGCAAAATCCAGTAATATGTTTTTGAGTAAATATGTGCCATGTACCAATGTTTTTTTTTTATTAAAAACTTATTTACATAATCCGACAAACCACACTAAATATACCTCAACAGAACTTGTTAGGATAGCCTAACAAAAGTTTAGTTTTAGGTTTTTAATACCATCTGCTAAACGAGGGAGACTTGGCTTAATGCAACCCGTGAAGAAAAAAAAAGAAAAAATATATACATAAGTTAGTTAGCATAGGCAGGTTAGCATAGGCAGGTATGCCCAAAAATATGTGAGAACACACCATCAAAGGAGCCCTCATCTCCAACCAAAAAAAATATTTGTAATTCGTAGTATAAGGTAAAAAAAAGACAATAACCAGACATTTCTAATTTTTGAAAAAAAACTGTAAAATTTAAATCGGAAATCTCAGTTCGCGAGTTGAAATCGCACTTGACCGGCTTTTATTTATTTTATTTATAAATGTATTCTCAATTCAATTAGGATGAGTAGTTAAATTCAAATGTTCCTGGTTATGGCCATGAACAGGATTTCCTATGACGCCACTTCTCAAGTAATGATCTCACAGCAGTTCAAGTATCCAACGTATAGGTTCGTGACCCTTACAATATTAATATAGATGTTATCATGATCATGATTTTGTATAATTAAGTACCTATTCACTCGTGGTTTGTGGTTTTATTGTTTAACTCTACAATTGATCAGGTAGGTTTATTATTCTTGAGTGCATGGTATACTTCAAATGATGTAACAAACAACAATGAAGGTAAATTAAGTACCTACGAGTATATTATAAGTATCTCATCAAAAATAAATGTAAAAATTAAAGCCAAGTCTCTCGACTCGACGGTATCTTAAATGGACCCAAGTCTAGCGTTTTACTCATATAACTCCTCATAACTGAAATTGCAAATTGCAGAATATTATGCCACTTTTCAATTCATCATAAAACTATAAGTTGTAGTACCAAGCACGTAGGTAGGGGGAGGGTCCAGTGGGTCCGGAGCCGGACCCCCCCCCCCGAAATCCGTCACCGACACTTTTTGAAATTAAGAATTTAAAAAAGTAGGTAATTACTATCTAACCCTATCAAGTTAGCAAGTCTGGGCGGAATGTATCATACCTAATAACAAAAGCTCCAAAATCTGTACCTAAATCGTTTCAAAAGCATGGTTGTACCACAGGGATCAGGGAGTTATGATAATTTAGCGCAATTTCCAAAAGTGGCAAAGTATTCTGCAGCAACTACACGAAAGTTATGATGGATATTAAGGATTTGTGAATGAAACGTTAGACTTGGGTCAATATTCTTTTAACGGGCTAATATTGCGAGGCTTGGCTTTAATTTTACCAATATTTCTTAATATGATATAGCTGAGTGTTGACGGTATGAAGTAGTTTTGATAACAAAAAGAGTTTGTGTATTTTATATATTTTGTTTTCTTTTTAAAAATGTTTTGACAGTAGAGTTTGTTTTGGTTTTTTGAGTTGTAAGAAAAAATTTGCAATATACGAGCTAATAATGTAATATTTTATTATTTTATTGAGTAAAAAACCTACACTACAATACCCAGTCGGTTACACTGAGGATGAAACTACTTATTTTTATAACTAAATATATATACATAAAAATATATTAAAAGTTATGTCGCTATATTAAAAAGCTCGTTACCAAAACTAATCACACTCTCTCGCCATACCAATTTCCACAAACAATGAATTCTACCTCTATTCATGTATTAGAGTGTAACAAGGGCGTTAAGCTACAATAACGGGCGACGAAAAGTGGAACAAATGGGACATTGTAAAGTAAAATGAGTCCGAATAACCGCGCTGGCTATAGAAAAAACCCGGCTACATGAAAAAGCTCTCAGTGGCAGGAGATCGCTTGAATGGAGCGATCATACAGATGCTAGGTTTCAGAAATTCAGAATTACGAATCAACTTAATGCGATGATAACCTTTTACTTTCTTGTGAAAGCGGTGGAATTTCAGGTTTTCAGGCCAAAATAGTTTCGTCATGGCTGCCACTTTCCACCAAGTGTATGGTGAATCACATGACGTGCTTTTATATAAAAATATATATTAACCTAACGATCCAGATTTCTCCTATGTACAAATTTAGTTTTACGCTGAAAAGTTTTTACTATGTGATTTAAACTGTAAACACTGTAAATCAGATACTTCTACACTATTATTTTCTACTATGTTTCCCGCCCGGCTTCGCTCGTGGAGCCCATATTAGCTTTCAACCCCTAAATATGGTCTTGACTTCATACAAAAATCTGGTAGTCAAAAACACTTTCAGTTTTTCCTAATTTTCCAATTTTCTGAGCAACTTTTCCAATATACAGCATTTAATTTTTATTTAATTATAATGCTTAAAAAACTTGCTAAATGTGGACTTTCTTATGAGTGTCTATGGCCAAGTATTAAAGGGTCATGATAGTGTGTTTTCACGTTTAAATATTTTGTACCCATTTGCTTCGTTCGTACCATCGATGGTTCGTACATATAGTAGGTAAACCTTGTAATCCATCTTCTTTCGTTTACGTCAAACCTTTGAGTGCCGAACGGAATGGACGTTGACAGTAAGAGCTCTTCTCGTCTTTGGTCTTGTTTACTTAGTGTTAGCGAATAATGAGCGATACCCAGTTCGTATGGCACCATCGAGACTTATCGATTTTATTTGGCCTCAAATCGCGATATCACTTGTCAAAGTTACTTCGGAGACAATTCTACTAGTTTAACTTTCACAGCAATAGAGACGCAATAGAGACCAATTATTTAAAGAGATTGAATGAGTGAGGGAGAGGCAAATATAATTTCAATCACATTTTAAATGATGATGATGGTAATGGATATTTCTTGGTTATAGTCGTTATATGGCATCAAGACTGTTAAGGAAGTAATCTCAAAGTTAACGAATTTGTTCACTCCCAAACATCCTGGAAAGGACGCTGATGAAGCCAGAAGCCTGTGCTAGAGACTTGTAAATATCTAAATTCAACCCAATTATTATTGAATGTCTTTTTTGTGAAAAAAAATAACTTGGTAAAATGATTTTGATAGGTATGAAATTAGTCGTATCTGTGTGAGAGAGAGGCAAACAGATGTTTAATTTTCTTTAATTATTAGCATTACCTTGCGTTTCTGTTGCTATGATAGTCAATTTTTACCTAATGACAATTAAAAAAATATTATTTTAAGATTAGAAATCTTAATATAGTGCATCTTGATAATAAGTCTAAGCAATCTGCCCCGCAATCTTATTGTCTATAGAATGTAGTTAGAGCTGGTACGCTGGCATTTCAGCGAAGTAGCTTTTTAGAAATTACCCGTGTGTGTGCATCTCTGCGAACATTCCAAAAGTTCTACAAAGACCTAAGAACATTTTAAAGATATTATTATAATAGATCCAAAGAAACAATGCCTTTTGAGTCATTTCATCTAAAACAAAAAAAAAGAAGAAAGCAAATATTATAAAGCTATAGTACCGAAAAGACCAATAAGTAAAGGACGACCAAGACGAACTTTCATTAATAAAATATCTGAAATATTTTTTTTATAGTTTTCTTGTTAATTAGGGTTGCAAACATTTCCGATGAAAAAACGGAAATCCTTATAGGATCACTGTCTGTCTGTCAAATGTGAAAAATGTTGAAATTTGGTACATATATAGAGTTTCATGACCCAATCACGGACATCTAGCGTAAATCATTCGATGAAATTTCGTTGTGGGAGAAAATTAAAACGTAAAAAAAATATTTTTTAAGTTATAATTGGTATAATTGTTACAATTAAGGCTCGTTATACAATTTTTTTTTATAATTTTAAAATGCATAGTTCAAATTATAATTGACCTCCGAACCTGTTGAGTCTTTAATTTTGAAAAAACTTGGGAATATAGGACCTTTCTTATAGTTTACAGTAAAACCTAAACGAAAATCCTTTCTTAAAGTTCAGACCGAAAAAATGATATGGAACCATGAGCTCGCGAATCGTACTCTTATATAAATAATTTATTTGGTAACTATGAATTAAACATTTTTCTTAGTTTGAATATTTTCACACCTTCAAGGCCTTTATACCTTGCGGTTTGGCCAGAGACACCACTATATTTTATTTATCTTTAAATGCGCTCACGCGAAGTCTGTCTCTAGTATTAAATTATGTGTGGAAGTTTTCTAAAAACATAAATCTGCCTCATACTTTAATTTATACACGAGAAACGTATAAAGCTTTTAGCGCGCTAGACCTCTTAAAATATGACTTATGAGTGTTCAAATGAAATAACTGCATTTATATTTTTAGTTAGGAGCAAAATAATAAACACATAATCTTTCATTTATTATGAAAGCTCAAGGGAAAAAGCCATGAAGTTAGGCGCCGCAGATATTCTAAAGATGCGCTATCATAGAGATTAAAATTCCGCCCAAGAAAATTGATCCAATCAAGTAGCAGTTGATAAAGTTTGCAAACTTGATGGAAAACAATTCGGCCAACTATTAAAGTTCTAAAGCCTTGAGTTTTCGATAGCAAAAGTTTTAAAAGGCATGGCTTAGCATGAGGTTCGCTTATTTGCTTTATGCAATATCTAAACTTATCTGCTTAAAGCTCGGATATCCTATACATAGGTATTTGTTTGTAATACATAATACTATAATTTTATATCAGTACTAGATTTCTGCACCGGCTTCGCTCGTAAAAAAATCACGACAATCCGTTGCTCTGTTTTGACGTGAAAGAAGGACAAACAAACAAACACATATTCGCATTTATAATATTAGTGAGGATATTTCACGCCCCGTCATGGTTTTATGGAACGAAAAGTACATAATTATATTGCCACTATTCCACGCGGACCCGGTTTATTTAGTTATTTTTAATCTTTAGATTTGATTTAAGGTTTTTATATTAAAATTACATTATTCTGGAATATATGGTAGGTCAAGAAACCTTTGAATCTAATTTTTTGCATTTGCCTGTATTTTAGGCTTATAATTTACCGAACAGAGTATTATATCAAACTAGCTTTCCGACCCCGGCTTCGACCGTAGATATTTAGATATTTTCGTACAAAATATAGCCTATAAAACTCAAGGATATCTTAGCATTCTATTAGTGAAAGAATTTTTAGAATCTGTTCAGTACTTTAAGAGATTACACCTTACATCCAAACTTTCAAACTTTCCCTCTTTATAATATTAGTATAGATTTAAATATTTAAATCCATCACAGTGCGTTATGCAATGCAATATTATATATTATTATAGATATGATAATGAGGTTAGTTGCTATCTTGTTGTCGATCGCACAACATTCACAGATTTTTCAGTCAGTCAACGGTATTAGATTAAATTTGACCGATATAATTTTTTTAATGGTCAAGGAAAAGTTGCCATGGATAAATAAGTAAATATCGTACATATTTATTTACATTTTTTTTATTATTTTAATGAGCATATCAATATAGTACTAATGTAGTATGGCATTTAAAATTTACCTCTTAAATATTGACAATTGTACAAATAAGATAAATTTTAAATATAAAAAACCCCTATTCAAGAAACGTTAATTTAAAAAAAAATATAATATGAGTTATTTTAAATTACTCACTGTTCCCGAAGTTTTACCCAAGTGGATTTCTGCATTTATTCAAAAACTGTTCTTAGTGAAATGTCACAAGTCTTAGTGGCAAATTCACTCACCAAGCCTGTCATCATGACCAATGCCCAAAAAGATGACGATCAATTATAGAGGAAAACAAAGCACATTTTAACTAAAACATTGCGCAACCTTTTTTATATACAAAATACAACATAAATTCATAATAAATACTGGATCAGAGAGACAAAGGCTTAATTATACCTATCGCATTTATAACGCCTACACTACATTTTTTGCGTCGGGGGTTCAAAACTAGTATGATATGTGTTAATGAGACTCTCTTGAACTCGTAACCTCTACTCGACTCGGAAGGTTTTATAATGACCCTGGTAAAAACGTTGAATAAATATACTTAAACTACTAAAAATAAAGACTTGGTAAATTTTAAAATAAACCTCATTCTCGACTTCGTACGGTTTGTTAATGCTCCTTTATGTAATATTATAGATTTCAAATCTACGTTGTATTGTATTATATGTCTTTATATCTATCATCACGCCTTTTATCCCAAGAGGTGTATGCAGAGGCAATCGAATGCTATTTGCTATGGTCCTGAATGCTATTTGCTATGGTCCTGAATGCCATTCGCTTCTTTTATATTCATCATACCTTTTATACATGCTCGGCGATTGTATGTACTTTTAATATTGCCATCGGTCAATACATTTTTTATATGTTCAATAAAAATACACCTAGGTCGTCCTCTGACAGAATTTCTTTTCACTTCAGCCATATAAGCCTTTTATAGTATTATGTAGGTAACCATTACAATTGAAATCCATTTATAAATGCGAAACTTGTTACTCTGTCTTTCAGGGCTAAACAACGGAACCGATTTCAATGCAATTTGATATGGAGAAAACTTGAACCCTAAGGAAGGACATATGCTACTTTTTTTAATCCACCATGTTTAATAGGCGATGACAGGCAGTACGGGCTTTAAGGACAAAGCCGAGGCGAATAGTTATATAATTATAGAATAGTCATAATATAATAGTCAAACCCACATCCTATCTCGATATTAGAGCAGAGACCGACTTGCGATGGGAAAAACAATAAGATAAGCCTGTAACAATTTGAGTTGACAGCAAAAATAGCTATGGTTTATACTGAAATTCTATATTTTCTCTGAAGAAACTTCTATTTCCTTCAATATAAAAAACGGTGTTAATTCAGTTGGAGATTCCTACCCATCGAAGGCTTCGTTGCGGTTTTCTCACTTTTCTAAAAGTAGAAATTGTAGAGAGTGGACATTAAATCTAGATTTTATTACCTAGGTACTGACTGTGGTGTTAGCATACCGCGTCATCTTTCGTTTTGACTCGAATGCCAAAAACGACGGTTCGGAACCAATGACCAGCTAATGAATGTCCAACTAGAATATCGAGAAAATTGCAGGGTCGAGCAAAGACAGTACACGGATTTGTCCACCCTTATTACATAACTTATTCGAATTCGTAATGTTTTCTACAAGTTCGAGCCACTTATCGTTTCAAGGCACTCTGCAGAAGACAACAGAAGCCGATGATATTTGAAGCTTTACAACTTTTCTTTAAAATACTTCAGGTTCAACCAAAGAAGCCAGTGGTCGTGACTTCCCGTAGTTGTATATTAGACGGAGATAAAACAACAATTATAATTCCGTACAATTCTTATATGTGAATGTTAATACTTTACCCGACCTTAATATTAACTGAAACCACAAAAGTAATTTCAATTCTTCATTCCGATATAATAACTCAATCACGCTGAACTTATTCGCTCGTCAAACCGTAAAATTCAAAATTATGGATACGAAAATGAGTTTACATTCTTTGTGCAGATTTGTGCACAAGTTATAATTTGTTTCCAATCTTTTCATAAAAAAAATACTTACTTGGATTTGCGGTGATCAACGGTCGTCTTCAAAACTATGTAACTCTGAATTAAACAAAGTCTTCGGATTTCTTTGCGGTTTTCATTATTTGATAGATTGCTTCACCAGAAAGGTTTACGAGTATTAAACATGGACCTATCATGTTTAGGTGCTGAGCATTTTCTTCACGGGTTGGCTTACAGCTCCTTTAAACGTGTTATCGGTCCCAGTCTCTCTCTTTTAGCCGATGGTATTTTAAGGCTATACCTAATTACTGGCCAGTTCTGTTGAGGTATATTTAGATCGATAATCCTCTAAGTAGGTATATAATTATGTAAAAATTTAAAAACTCAAATAAGAATTTCCTAGTATTTTGGGAGACTCGAGAGGTTAATCAAAGTGTGTTTGTTGTTTGTTGTATTTGTTACATAGTATTAAACAAAGCGAAATTAATTTAGATTAATTTTGATACAAATGTACCAGGTAACATGTAAGGTACCAAACCAAAAGTCAACAAAACAGTATAATAAGAATAAAGGGCAACATCGTGACTTTTTAAAAGCTAACGAATAAGAAATTGTCATTTTCAAATGTCAAAACCCAGAGATTGTCGTCTTCTCGTTTGGATTAACATTTATTTCGGCTTTAATATTCCTCTTGATACTGTACTGTGCCTTTAGTACGGCCACTTTTACCATATCTCATGAATATTTTTAAAACTTCAGTATCCGTTGCTATCAAAAATGTAAAACTAATAGGGTTGTGCTCGCCGTTCTCATTTTAGATAAGTTGGTATCATTTTCGGAATTATCTTTATTTCTATCTATCTATCTATCTATCATCACGCCTTTCATCCCAAGAGGGGTAGGCAGAGACAATCGAATGCCATTTGTTACGATCCTGACATATCTCTTTTGCTTCTTTTATATTCATCTTACCTTTCATACATGCTCGGCGATTGTGTGTACTTTTAATATTTCCTTCGATCAACATATTTTTTATATGTTCAATAAAAGTACATCTAGGTCGTCCTTTGCTAGCATTTCCTTTCACTTCAGCCATATAAACCTTTTTAGTCAATCTTTCATCCTTCATTCTTTCAACGTGTCCAAACCAGCGTAAACTACTTTTCTTCATTTTTGTCACAACATCATCTTTTACTCCGCATTCTTCTCTAATGACATCGTTCCGGATGCGGTCGATACGCTTTATATCACACATTCTACGTAAAGACCGCATTTCCACTGCATTTATTTTACTTTCATGCCTCTTATTCCATACCCAAGTCTCGCTTCCATAAGTAAGTGATGGAACTAAAACAGCATTATGGATGTTCATTTTACTTTTAGTTGTAAGTTGTGTATTTCTGCATACATTGTTTAGTCCACCAAATACCTTGCTTCCCGCTTTCACTCTCCTTTCAATTTCTTTGTCTATCTTTCCACTTCTTGTAATTTTTAATTAACACTTTCTTTATTTAATACTACAAATATTATAACTAGATCAAAGTTTATTCGTATGTAGGGGGTAATCTCTGTAACTAGTGTACTTTCACTAATCGAAAGCTACAAGGTTTTATTTTGATAAAAATAAATGTATTTATTTATTTAAAAGGTTTGCCAACAGATATTACAATTTCTATTGTATTTTAAATTATATTACATTAAAATTATGTAGTATAATTGCATATCTAATTATAGACAATCACATCATGCGCCATAATTAAATTAAACAAATTGTAATTATAATAAATATAAAAATGTCTCAGACTTTATCATTTTGTAATTTAACATTTTAGAAAAAAATACATTATCGGGAATCACTTTGTTTATCCAGAATATCAAAATATGAATTTAAATTGATGGACGCATTTTATGTAGTGTGTTCATCTCTTTAATTAGTCCTTAATTTGCCAACATATTCAATTACTAATAATGCTTTCATTTTTAAATTAATAATGTTATATTTACCTTAGTATATAGGTACGTCATATTAATAAGGATATTTGAAAATTACCGAACTAAGCATTTTATAAATAAAACATTACTAGCTTTCCGCTTTATTTTTGATTGGTTGACCTTAAGGGCCGTTGGTCAAGGTCATCTTATAGGTAACTGTCATCAACTATGTGGGATGGAAATGCTGTATAAATAAACTCACCTTTCCAGGATTAACGGAGATTTGCGATATTTTAGACAGATACAAGGTGATTGAGAGGCACGGTCCTTAATCGGACTTGTAGTTCTAGATATTAGCACGTCCAAATATACAAATAAGCAAACATACAAACTCTTCAGCCGTATATATTAGTATAGATTAATACTTATCTACCTGAAACGTGTTTCATGATATTTACAATGTGTCATTCATATGTCACGGTGTCGTAATTACTTCCTATGATGAATAATAATATAGATCAAGTACTAAGTGCTGTGTGAACAGCTAATATAATATGAACTTCCATGTTTAGTTATACTGAATAGGATTTCATACATTTTTTCTCTATTCTTTGATTTTTTTCTTCATGTATTGCCTTACAGCTCCTCAAACCATCGGCTAAAAGAGGAAGACTTGGTCTTCCGCTGGATACCATGGGACCGATGACACGGTTTCGGGAGCTGTAACGTAACTCGTAAAGAAAAGTTGCCCGATAAATTGTAAAATTTGGGAAAAACTGAAAATGTTTTTTTGTATGAACTCAAGACCATAATAGGGGATTAAAGTCAATATGGACTCCACGGGAGAAGCCGGGGCGATCTATTTCTAAATCTAGTTCAAAATAAATTAAGGATTTTCTAATTGTATAATTATTTTCCAAATATTTTTTTTCATTACTGTAGAAATCCTAACTAATATTATAAATGCAAAAGTGTGTTTGTTTGTTTATTTGTTTACCTATCTTTTTTACACGTCAACACAGAGCAACGGATAGACGCGATATTTTTGCACAGAAGGGCCGAAGAGGGCTACTTTTAACCCGGAAATCCATAGGAAAAAATCCTGTCACATTTCAAAAAAATCCACAGGCGAAGCCAGGGTGGAAAGCTAGTCTTCTTATATGTTGTATTGTCGAAGCAACGTCTTCTGATAATGTCACTAAGCATTGAATCAAAAAAGTCACGGTAAAACCAAAGACCTATTCCATTAAATCCTTTCAAATCGTCTAGATATTTTAAAGTGCTTCAATCATATGTCAAGGATTATGTTTTATTTAATTGAAGCACATTTTTTGTTATCCTTTTTTTTCTGATTAATATATTTATTGCTGCGTAGTTACTTGAAATAAAAATATGTATCAGTCATCTGGCTGTAAAACGATTAGTGTTGCATCACGACATTACAATCACTTTTATTATTATTGTTAATTATTATTATCACTATATAATATTATAAAACAATGTCCCCCCCCCCCCGCGTCTGTTTGTCTGCGTACTATCGAAGGTTGATTCACTGGGAAGGTTTACATGTATTAAATATGAACCTGTCATATTTTGGAGCTGAGTAATCAAGTCGGAGAGAAAGTTAGCTCCAGCGAGTTTTCATGGCGTATGCTAATCCGTCAGAGATATAACAAAATGATGTAGAAACTAATTGTGTACAATATAATGGGGGCTACAAAAAAGTCCGCGGTAGCATATATCTATCTCTAATAGATAAGTAGGTATTCAAATTGCTGTAAACCCATATTGAACCCATGCGAAACTAAAAATAATATGACAAAATATGAAAAAAAAAAAAGGTCATGACATACTCATATTGGTCAGAAAGCAATTAATTTATCCTAACTAATATTATAAAAGTGCGTTTCATGACAAAAAATCGACGTAAATATTTGCTCACAGATTTTATTTTGCTGGAGGGCCGGACAGTGACATTGTTACTATTTATTCCGGGAAAATATCTTACTCCCCCGGGAAAATTTAATATACATAAATAGCTTTTATACCCGTGCGAAGGGATCTATTTACATATAAATTCATATGTAATCCAAAAAACCTTTAAAATATGTGACACCGTAAACCATTGAAGAGTTTCTTTGACCAAGGTCCGTCACCATCATCAGTTCAGCTCAGTTATGTCATAACCTTAATATTGTAAGTAAGTATAAGTTAATACCTCATCTGGAAGTGAGTAAAAAATCAGCCATCTACAAGATTACCAGGCCAAGGCAATAAAAATCATTAAAAAATCTAAACTTTTTCCGAGGTGCAAGGCTGTAATATTCATGCCGCTCCTCGCCGTTTGCAAAATTAAATATTCCCTATACCTTACGTTTTATCTTTATAACAAATACAACCCAAATTAACAAATTTCGTAAATTTTCATTTGAAGGAAATATAATAAACCTACCTGAAAAATATATTTGTAACTATATACAGGATTAAAGCATTAAGTGTGCGAAGTAGCAATTACAGACCTAATCGATACAAAATATACTAAATAATTAATATGAGTAATTAAAAGTTTAATTATACTTATAATGACATGAACAAAGCGATGACATAATTATTGAAAATTACCTGTACATAAATATCGATAATTTAATTAATCTTTGATTGCAAAGTTCTTTGTTTTCTTTTGAGCCAAGTAGTTGACAGTCATTTACTCAATTATACAACGATTTATTTAATTATAATTGTTAAATAAGAATTAATTGAAAAAACTCCGCGGTGTTTTGATCGTGGCATATGGGTGGTCCTTTTAGCATCTGCCTTTCTGAGTACTATTAACATTTGGAATACTGCAAAGTGTAATTTCTGCTATAAAATCTATATTAGGCTTTACTATCTATACCTCAACAGAACTGGCCACTCGTTACGTATAGCCTCACAGATACCATCGGCTAAAAGAGGGAGACTTGGTCTTCCGCTGGGCATCCTGGGACTGTAACACGGTTTCGGGAGCTGTAAGGCGACCCGTGAAGAAATATAAATAGTAGGGGAAAAGATAGTAGAAGGTAAAAAGGATTCTATAGGCTGAAACTGCCCCTCGGGTTCAAAAATGCTAAGCGCCAATTTTCTCTAAGAATGTGCTTCAGTCGACTTCTCGTGGTTCGTCCGCCCTTCTTCAAAGAATTGACACATCTAGGTCCATTAAATGGTCTCTGGCCAAACCAAACATTTGGTGCAGTGTTTGTGACTTGTCTTTATGGTAACTCGCTAAATGTAGACATTGCCATCAGTGTCCCTATACTGGCCATAAAGGCAAGGACTCAGCAGAAGGCAGCTCACCGCCAAAACCACTTTGAGCAGCTGAAGAAATTTGCGCAGGCTTGGTTGCTAACATAACATGATGGCAACATAACAGCGTAGATGGCCTGTTGTGTGCTGTAGCCAACCCCAGAAGAGGAAGTGGCAAAAGGGACAGGTTATACGTTTCTGAGTACATATCATTTGTACCATTTCCGCGTTTCGGTCCGTATAACCTGACGGTTGGAGGGTGGCCATAAAGGCATGAAGTCCTTAATAGCGACGGCCCATACTCATTATGTTGTTATTAGGAAAAATAATATACTTTAGCAGTCGCTCTTTGAAATTCATTATGAAACTTCCTTTACAACTCACAATAAACTCAAAATGAGTCATTTACATATATACAGCACAACATTGCCAGATGTTACTCGACACTCATAACTCATAAAGTGTTTTGTATTTAAAATGTAGAGCAAATTATTGTTGAAGACTCCACTTAAGAGGTGGAAATTCCAGGTCGTAACCTAACTACGTCTAACATTGAATTTATAGTTAAAACGACGCTTAACATTAGGTTTTCTGTAATGGTTCTAGCAATTAGTCATGGTACATACGAGTAAAAGAATATAAAAATAAATAAATAAATATTTAGTGTTGATGACTTAATATTAAAGCAAAAAATCCTCATCAAACAATGTCCACCAACTACACGATTTATTTGTTAAAAACCCACACAAAGTTTTGTATGTGGTACAAAAAAAAATTCTTAAAAATCCGGTCAAGTTCAAGTCACTTTTTCCATAAAATTAAAAGATTAATTTTGTTCTTCGGAGATAAAAGATAATAAAAAAGACTTTTCTTCTATCTATCTATTATCACGCCTTTTATCCCAAGAGGGATAGGCAGAGACAATCGAATGGCATTTGTTACTATCCTGACATACCTTTTTCGCTTCTTTTATATTCATCATACCTTTCATGCATGCTCTTTCATTCATAAGACTTTTCAATGATACATTATCACTACCACTACATATTATAAAACAAACCCCCCGCAACGACTGTCTGTCTGTCTGTCTGGTGTGCTATTTTGTCCATATAACTCAGAGGTTTTCAAACGTTTATACGCCCTAGACCCGCTTGTTAGATTTTTGAAGTGAAAATTTTTATTTAGGCGCGTTGAAGGAGACCATGGATTGCCCGGCCCGAGGATGTCAAGGCAAGAATTCGTGTACATATGCCTAGGTCGGGCATTTTGACTGCGCATTTCTAGCCGGCAATTCTTCGGTCCGGACTAGATGGCATTATATACTTATACATTAAAACCACTGTTATTCATAGTTAATCGACCACTGGGAGTCCATATGGACCACTTTGGGAAACGAACTGATCTAATTTTGTTCTGGTTTTCAGGAGAGAAAGGTTTATGTGTATGATGCCCTCGTGTAGTCGACAGTATTTTATTGAAAATCCTGCCTAATTCGTTAATAATACTTTTAAAAAAAATATTTTTGTCATGTGTTACCTTACAGCTACCGAAATCATGTTTACTAATTGAAATTAATCATAGTTAAAAATCTAATCTAAAAACTTTGCGGGTAATGACAAAATCATGTATTTCCATTAGTGTGTTGCACGCTTGAGCGTATCAAATCACTTGTTAACAAAATCTGCTTAATAGTAGCTGATGTCATCTCCAATTGTTCATTTGTCGTGGCCATGTTCACATATACTAAATTATTCCTCATTGAAGTAGGGTCAAGGCCTTTCATTTCAGACTCATTTAAGCGAAAGGCTCTTAGAAAATGGCAGAATAATTCTAATAATATTGCAGGAAGTTAGAGTTAGCTGTAGATAATAAAAAAAAACTGAATTTGATGTTATTTGAGTACCAATATGACATAATTATTAGTAGGATCTAATCGGTCCAGCGCCCAATCTTTCTAGTAAATGAGAAAATTGTAAAATTAATTTCACTAAATTTCAAACAAAATGTATTAACTTAACGATTGCTCAACTGTCTAATGCGCTAAATTATGACTCTAAAATTTTGCAGGAGTCAGGCACGTAACTGCCGTTCCTTGGTGCTTTCTCAATCTGTTTGTGGTTTTCATACAGACAGACAGAAAACATTACAGTTAATTTTATATATGTGGCGACTTTGAGTATTTACCAAAGGAGACGTGAAGGGTGTAAATGACCGGACAATTTTTTCTGCCACTTTTGGCGGGGGGGGGGGGGGGTAAACGCCTAGTACTAGCCCCTGTACCACTGTATTTTTCTGTCGTTTTATTGTCGCAACGGATTTTACGTTATATGATGATTATGTTAAAATACAGACATAATAATTATAATTAATGATTGGAAACACTAAGTTTGACGCCCTAGATCGCCTTTCCCGTTTAAAACATCACAATTAACTTTTTCCTAGAGCTCTGTCTCGCGACACAAAACGATGCCAACTAAATCTAAGGTAACTTATTACTGCGCACCTGGTCAGTATAACTGGTCAAAGAGGAAAAAATTTGCGAAAGGGGGAGCCCGTCAATGGCCCCTCCATAGGCTTAGTACTCTATGGTGGCGACACATCGCGTCGATAGATGTCGCATCCTTACTGTCTAACAATATTTCAACTGAAACCTGTATCGCGCTATTGAAAATATTTATTAGTTTGGCATATATACAACTTTCCAACGACACGCGTTGTAAAGTATTCCTTTTACTCACATTCGTTGGATTGTTGTTTATAGCTATTTCTATATATTATGTTACATACTATAAAGAAAGACTGCTTCGTTTCTACGATTAAATTTTTATTTCAAGACTGTATTTTACGTATGCTTATATTGCCTTAATTAAATGCGCAAGACACGCTTTAAATACTAAAACCCTCTTTACTTCATTGTAAATAAAAGGTCGTTATCCCTTGAAACTGTACCTTCGTAGATGCCCAAATAATTGCGAACCTTAACTTAGAAAATATACATTAATAAAGACGGGAGGGAAATTTCCACGACATTTTCTGCCCCTTATCCTTTATTTGGGCATCTTTCTGTGACACTTAAATATCGCACAGTTTTACTTTAATGACCTGTAAGTCGGCTGTCGGTCGTTACGCAACCTAAATAGTCGATTAAACTTATTGTTTCGTTAAAATATAGATTGTGTATAACCTTCTCTCTTTTTGGTGATATTTAATTAAATAACGTGCCTCATATCGTTTGACCCATGCTAATTACATGCTGAAACTATATGTAAATTACACGATAACTTGGGGTCGAAATTAAAATTGCTTGATAAGAAGAAAATAAAATCAGATACCTACACATATGTTTTAAGAAGCCCTGAAAGTCCTTAAAGCGTATTTTAACCAACTTTGCGACTCTAATTCTTTTAATGTATTTCGTAGACGTACATCGTTTATTTCATACATAATTTCATATTTTTTAAAAAACATTAACTAGAACTTTCTTTTTTTAATATAATTTGTATAATACTCTCGTGTATTATCGCAAGACAGGTTTTGTTGAGAAATATACTTTCTCATGTTTCTGGTACGTGAATCTTGGACTAGCTTATCTTATCCTTGGTTACCTTATCGATTTTAATAGTAGTCCATCTCGCACACGTCTTTCTGAAGAGACATGGACAAAATAAATCGCGCGTACACTTTGCTCGCACTTAGGCCACCAACTAGATTATGTTATTTACATAATTTATTTTTAAGTTTGTAATTTTTCTGTAATTTTCAAACTTTTTATTAATTGGAAATGAATTATTAAAATTAATTTTATTTACAACATTATTAAAACTATTGTGACATACTCGTATAATAAATAATACGTTTTGTTTTATTTTATTAATTTTGATATGTAGGTTTTTGTGGGATACCATTATCTTTTTCTGTCATATATTCTTCTCCGAACTAGGTCTTTAAATAGTACGGTGAAAAGTTTCAACTTGATAAAGCCATACAGAAAGACAAATTTACGCCTCAGTTATTCCTTTTAATTTCTAATTGGGTTGTAAAAGAGTTTTATTAGCTTTATTTCAGTAGTAGAATAATGAAGGTCAGTACAAAAGGAATATTGAATAGATTATCTAATTTAGCAATTTTTCACAAATGAATCCTCTTTATACGAAAGAAAAATGAATTTTCCCCAGAATACTGTACAGCCGGTTTATGAAAATACGGTCGCGGAAACGGAGTCATGAATTTTTCATCGCAAGTTGACCATCATTACCATATTGCTTTTACCCTAAAATTTTTCTAGATAGTGAGATGTTGTACGAAAATTGTACCAAGTTTTCTAGGCATATTTTCGTTAAACTATTAACTTTATACAAAAAAGAATGTAACTGAAAATAAAATTAAAGTATCCAAGTGCACTTTTGAGTATCTCAGGATCTTTTATTTAGAATTGACTGACATGATGGATTCAGGTGGAGGAAAAAGTGTACTAGGAGTCCAATGGATACAAGTGGACGGAGCGATAAAACTCATCGTTTCAATTTAGTGCCTGTAGTAACAAGTAGACTACTTAAGAATGTAGAAATGAAGCCAGAAAAATAGTCTACATTTCTATATGTTTACACAAAGGAAACTATAAAAAATATTTCGCCTTTAACTAATAAAAATCACATAGCTACCAAGCACTCACGTTCTCAGATAACGTACTCATAGTATGTAAAACAATAAATAAAATATTGAAGAGGAAATAGTCTTCACTCGAAATGTTATGTGAGCTCTAAAAGAAATTCCCTATCGCGAAGAAAGAAAATCCAATAATATTGTCCAATAAAGGATACGTAACTCAGTAAAATGTTACAATCATGGCAAAAGCCACAAAGAAATCTTTTTTTCATAAGTATAACTTACTCCTTAACCTGGATATCTTTTATTATCTTCTTTAATATATATAATTTTTGTGTACGTGTGTATCTCACTGAATTCCTTCTAAACAAATGGACCGATTTCGATTTTTTTTTGTGTGTGTTTGAGTGGGTCATGAGTTTGCAGTCATGTGACCGGAAGTATGAATTAAAGATTTTTTTCATTTACATATTAAAAAAAGATTTGACTTGTGAAATATCTTCTGAGGCGTCCTCAACCTACTCTTTATGATGGCAAGTAGCCATTATCCATTATTTCCATAATTTTAGGATGTATTAATTAAATAAAGCGGATAAAACCCATAATAACGAATTGAAAGATGTCTGTCTGCTCGAACAATTAAACATTTTAGATATTAATTGAGTGCAAATTAACTTACTAGCCGGTCAAGGTGACTGTAAACAATTACATCCCAAATGTTTTAGTGCCTATTGAAAGTGGCTATCTAGATCTGACCACAGTGAATGGTTAAACTGGATAGACAATGGCCATTGGCCTCAAAAACAATGCCAAAATTGCAACAATCATTTCATCCGGCTTACAATCTGTTACATCTTTATAAACATTGCTATTTTGCGTTTCCGAGCGTGTTATTTTCTAAATTAGGACTCTATCATTATTGATGCACATAATATAAAACCTGGCTTTAAGTGTTGGCGAATGGTATTTTATTTCATACTAGCAGTTGCCCGCGACTTCATTCATTTGATCATTCAAAATAATTTCTTAGTGCACCTCCACACCCCTTAATACACCTTCCAATGATCATATTTATTTCTTTAGTGATTTATATGCTTTGCGTTGATTGTCAGTCAGTCAGTAAGCGACACGACAGTTTTATATATTTAGATAGTCATAGTATTTCATTGTCTTTTTAAGCGAACTTCAAAAGAACGAGGAGGTTCTCATATCGTCGAAATCTTTTGTTTTTTTTATGTATGTTCCCCGATTACTTGAAGACGCCTGGACCGATTTGCATTTTTTTGTGTTTAAAAGGGTATACTTTCCAGGTGGCCCCATGGTCATCTGGTCAAGATCTGGTGTTGGGATCCTGGAGAAATCGAGAACTCTTCAAATTTTGTAGGCACACTTGAAGCGATTTGGGTATTTTTTTTATAGTGACTTGTTCGGAAAGCACACTTTTCAGTGCATAATTTTTGAAGTCGGTACATTTTTTTAAAAGGCAATTATGTAGCTAGTAACATTTCTGCTGAACATATTTAATTATGGCGATATGGTTATGGAATGTTTTATACATAATAAAATTAATGTGGCAAACTATAACAACAACTAAATATTATGTATTAACCTTTCCTTGAAGCGCCTAAAGGATAATACTAGCTGGTAATTATTGTAGTCGTTGTAGGCGACATAACAAAATACTCGTAAAACAACAAGCAACAAAATCAAGTCCGTATTTTAAAGTCGGTTCTACTATTTTAAGTTTTTTTTTAAAGAATATTGTTGTAGATTTCCAATTTTAAGAGGACTAAATTCCAATTCAGTTAATCATTGTCCAAATTTAACAAGTCCCACGGTACCCTAGTTTTATTCAACTAATATTGTAATCCTCGTTGCAATACCAGACGGTGGAAAAGTAATTTAATTTATGACGTCATTGTGTATACTCGACCCAGTTGGAAAAAAACTTTATATCACGTACAAACTATATTACTTTATGTGATCACGTAGTCTGTAATAGGTACGAAAATTGCCTACGAAGATAGTAAACACTTTTTGTCAAAATCTTCTCGTAGGTCGAGCAAAGTACAAGTTGTAGAAGAAAATAACCAGTCAAGAGCATGGCGGGTCATGCTTACTATAGGGTTCAGACTTCAGTTAGTGTTACTCTACAATCGATATTATATAGCTTAATCTTGAGAACGGCTAGACCGATTTGGCAATATTTTTTTAATGTTCGTAATATAAGGTTTTAGGGAAATAAAAATTGGAAAAGTTGCCCGGAAAATTGGAAAATTCACTGTAAGTGCTCTTTTCTATTAGATATTTGTATGAACTCAATACATAGAGTACTAAGCCTATGGAGGGGCCATAGACGGGCTCCCCCTTTCGCCAATTTGTTCCCCTTTGACCAGTTAAACTGACCAGGTGCGCAGTAATAAGAAACTTACCTTAGATTTCGTTGGTATCGTTTTGTGTCGCGAGACAGAGCTCTAGGAACATAGTTAATTGTAATGTTGACGTTGTAATAATGACGACGGGAAAAGACCCCGTGGGAGCGGGGTCGACCGTTGGTTTGGGATGCAACATGCGCTGACACCTTCGCCGCCTGCCACATATCCGCAACTTCCAGAGATGCCGGAGCCGCAGCCCTACATGCCGAGAACACAAAAAAGAGCAAATACTCATGCCTCTCAGCGGACCATTTTGAATTCCTGGCGTTTGCGGTGGAGACTCTGGGTGCGTGGTCACCGGACGCTAGAGTTTTTGCAAATAAAATCGGGAAAATACTTCTAACGGAGACCGGCGATCCACGCTCCAAAGCCTTTTTCATACAACGCATAGCGCTAGAAATTCAAAAGGGTAACGCGCTATATGTTCTAGGCACTATGGCAGCGGATTCGGACTCTCTGGAGGAAATTTTTAATTTGTAGTTTTGAGATTTTTAAATTATTAAGTATCTGTTGCGACAATAAAACGACAGAAAAATACAGTGGTACAGGGGCTAGTACTAGACGTTTTGGAGTACATTCCTAATCTAAATATACATCAACAGAACTGGCCACTCGTTAGGTATAGCCTCACAAATACCATCGGCTAAAAGAGGGAGACTTGGTCTTCCGCTGGGTACCTTGGGACCGTAATACGGTTTCGGGAGCTGTAGAAAAAGAAAAAAATATATAATGATGTAACTAGCTAGATGATTGCCTAGCCTTCGTACGCATTATATTAGGAATACAATTCACCCCCTTGGGTAGGTAGCCTATAACCCGATATTACCCGAGAATTGGGCTATCAAATGCAACAGAATTTTACAAATCGGTCTAGTAGTTTTTGAGTCTATAACATAAACAAAGAAACAACAAAACAAACAAACAAATATTGATTTTTTTATACATATCAGATTTGAAAAACTGTGTTTAAGAAACATTTTCGTTACGCGTAAGGTGTAACTCTTTCTAAGAAATACAGATGATAAGAAGTACATACTTACAACATTATATTAAATTTGCATTCATTTCCCAGGGTCACATAGAGTATTGCATGGGTTTAGGCAAGATAAAGAAGTTTCACTTACGTGTATACACTAATTTAATACACGAACCGATTATTTTATGTAAAATGTCCACTAGCGAAGCCGGGACGAAAAACTAGTCTAAAATATAGTCTACATACGCTTACATTTTCATCAACATAATAGTAATTGAATATTAACAAACATTAAATAAATGGGATTCCATTCTGCTCATCCGAATTCACATACATAATCATTAATTTACTGCCCCTTCCGTTTATTTCATAGATCAAAATAAACTTGTTCGAAATGCAATCCGTCGAATGAAAATACAAAATGACAAAGACCGCAATGTACGGTACACATACACATTTTACACTGCAATAATCCGATTTTCATAATGGATTTGGAATTTTCGTTCCATTTTGCAAATGGTTTTCATGAATTTCAGCATTACAAAATATGCATATGCCCTGGGAAATGTTATTGGCCTTTAGAATAATGTAATATTTTTATATTTCATTAGAGAAAATAGTACAAATATTATCTTCTCGTCTCGTATTCATTCTTAGACATTCTCGTATCAAACTAAATTATAAAATGGTGCTTCTTATTTTTAGAAAAGATTGAATCAGATCTAGATTGAGAAATGATACAACGATCTCGGGGGATGCTTCAAAATTGTGATTTATTTATTTTATTCATGCTTAAAATTACGCAGAAACATTCTCATTATTCAGATCCATTAATTACTAAATAACATCCAATGAGGAAAAGCAATCACCAGATCCATCATGATGGATCTACTGAGATCGATTGGTTCTATTTTCTGTCACACTGTCCTTAAAAAACTAATGTAATATTATTTGCCTTACGTCACCTGGAAACCGTGTTATCAAACAAGTCTTCCACATTTAGCTGATGGTATTTTTGAGGCTACAGTGAATGGCCAGGTATTTTGAGGCATAGGTACATACAGTCTCGTGTGACCTTTTATACTTAGTATTCAATAGTGTTCACTGTTCAATCAGCTTAATTGTTCAATATTACAAATGTTTTACGAGTATTGATGAGAAAGCCACACACAAATCGGAATTACGTGACACGCAACTACAATTTTATAGGCAGTCGTATTGGCATTTATTTTATTTGACAACAGTCCTGTCACCATATTATATTTAAATAGCTTTCCACCCCGGCTTCGGCCGTGGAAATGTTTGAAATGTGACATCAAAAATTATCCCCAAGGCTTTCCGGGATAAAAAGTAGCTTATGTTCCCGGTCATCCAACTATCTCTGTCGGTCCGTTGCTATGTTTTGAAGTGAAAAAAGGACAAACAAACATTTGCATTTATGATATTAGTTGGAAAGTTATCTATCTATCTACCATCACACCCTTTATCCCAGGATGCAGATACAATAGAATATCATTAGCTACGATTCTACACTTCTCATACAGCTTTTAATATGACATAGACTTTATGAGATAGTTGGTGTCCATAGGACCCAATCTTCCTTTATTAGCCGATGTCATTTTTGAGGCTACTAAGAAGTAGCTATATCCAACATATTTTAGTACAGTTTGTCCAATTATATGTATATATAACTAGCGACCCCTCCCCCGGCTTCGCACGGGTAGAATATGGGTTTACATTGTAAACTTGACAACAATTTGAATACCTATATAATTCTTTCCTATGTCATTTTGTTATGTCTCTGACGGATTAGACATCATATGCGATGAAAACTCACTGGGGCAAACTTTTTTTCCGATTCGATTCAGTTATGCTGTTAATGCTTAGCTCCTAAACATGATCCGTTCCACACAATCCGTTTATTACTTTGTGCGTAAAAAGGGCACAGACAAACAGACAGTTGAGATAGACAGTCGGGGTACATCGTTTTATAATATAGTCGATCCTTCACTTAAAAGGAATAAACAAGTAAAATTCGTGTGTTCGTAAAATAATACAATTATATTGAAGTCATATTGTGCCAGAGATGAATTGTTTTAATTTTGAGTACAGTCTGCGTCAAGGGCAATTATCGCTAACTTGAACGCAGCGCCGAGTTAATTGGTTTTGCCGGAACGACAGCCAATAGCACAGTAGTGGGTGAGGTATTCCTATTGTGAAGCCGGCACTATTACAGTGGAATCTCGACTAAAATAAAAAACTCGTTAGCTGGAGTTTTAGAATAGAATGTTATTTAATTATATTGCATCTATATAGCCTTTGTCCTTGTATGAAGAATACGTAGAAAGTAAAATTTCCTCTGACTATAATCTTCTTATAAATATAAATTAAATGATGTTCGTTGGTAAGCGCATCACTTCAGAACTAATTTCGCTAATATTTTTAAAATGTTCGTATAGATAAAGTTTTTAGAAAAAGACATACCTACTGAAAAAGTATGCCTAAAATTTTGAAAAATTCTGGAAAAACTGAAAGTGCTTTATTCTATGGGATTTTTGGAAGAAAGTTAATATGGGCTCCACGGGCAAACCCAGTGCGGAATGCTAGTAATGAATAAAGATGCAAATATGCCAAGTTCCAATGCAAATTATGTATGCAAGTCCATATATTATGAAGAAAATTTCATGTATATCCGTATCACCTCAAGGAATCAAAATAGAATAAACCATACCCAACTTCTCATTTAAATGAGGCGAAAAAATTGTGGCATGTGAAATTGTGGACATCTTTGGTTTCTACCTACCTGAAGGAAATAAGGCGTGAGCATAAGTTTGTATGAATTTACCTTAGATTTTGTCAAAGAATTTCGTTATTTTTTCTCTAAAACACAAAAGCTAAACCACAACAAGACCATAAGTCACGTGTCTTGTACAAAAAACTCCCTTGAAATGTCATATCACAAATCAATACACGTCCAACATTGGTATCCGTAAGGAATTATGGCTTGTTTGAGCAGCGTCGACGTAATTGGTTTCTGTGAGACCTACAGCGACTTGAAGAAAATATTGACGGAACTGTCAGAGCCATGAGGGACGCTTCGAGCTTTCCAATAATTTTATATAATACCCAATGACGTCCCACAGACTGTCACGTTTCGCTTTTTATATCTAAATATCATCTATTTCTGTTTTTTTTTGTTTATTATTAATTTTACCGCTGGAAGTTAGTAAAAATGGCTTTTAAAGATGTTTCAAAGTTTGAAATAAACAGGGTGGTGCTGGACATGACATCATATGTTCAGGCTGAGTGGAACTATATTTTAGAAAACTTAGAAATACTTGTCCCAAAACAACACTATAAATAGAATTTCATAAATGAGTGCAAGGGCATAGCACCATCAAATAGCTCTATCGCTTTTCATGTTCAAATGTGCACCTAATTCGAAGGATTTCTATACTCGTGACCAGCCCCAGCCCCGGCTTTGCACGTGCAGCAAATTTGTTTATCAAAAATACCATTTTCCCTGGATAGATCTTCATGCAAAAAAACACGTTGTTCCGTTTTGGCGTAAAAGAAGGACAAACAAATAAGCAAACACACTTTCGCTTATAATATTAGTTAAAATAGTTAGAATTAAATGCGACTGGCAATGGTAAATGACAATATATTTTTGAGTAGATATGTATCTACTATATTATCATATTTTATAACGTCATCACTAAGTAAGTTGTTAATAAGCTAGAACAACGCTCTACGGAAATTCTACTCAACCGCACGTTTGATGCATGCTAAATTATGCAAATCCTTTTACTGTACGTACGTATTGCATTAATTTTTGCTATATAGCTAGGTAGGTACTCTTTCTTCGCGCAATTTCCTGAATCTGGCACTCGGGTGCTTTGGAATTTTCAATATCGCCTGTTGGTTCGAAAATTTATAACGTTCTAAGTGCTATTTCCTAGAAATCCGGTGAATATTGGATAGTCTGCGTTGTATCGTTTATTTACTAAAACGTTTGTTCAATGTACCTATAATTTTTTCAGACTTACGTGGTTTAAAAATTAGAAGGGAGGACACATTATTAATAAGTTTCGGAACTTTTATAGAATCTACAGCGTATGTTTTCGATTTAACGATTCACATAATTATTATTTCTTTAGTTGAAAAAATTGACGTGATAAAAGCCTGTGACATAGGAACGGACGGACATAACGAATTTATAAGGGCTCCGTTTTCGCCATTTATCTATAAAATCCTAAAAATTAAGTTCAATTAATGTTCTTGTAAAGTTTACAAGGACCGCACAATTTTAATTTTTAGACGTTCACATTTTAGTACAACGCATTGGTTTTCATGTAAATGTATGCAAATAACTGACCTGAAATTCAGGGGGTTGTCTCTTGCCCACTTCACTGTGTTGCATCGAAAGCTTTATCTTGTAATCAGAGATTTGTACTAACAAATTGCAAGCTTTGATTTCGTTCTTTGTATAGTTCTAGAAGAGTCTACGAGTAAAGTTATTTTTGCCATTATTTGTAATGAATATGATCCCACAAAGTATGCTAATAATTATAGTAACGAATCCTACAATGGGATTAAACAGGATTGTGAAATATCGGGTATAGATCATAACTAAAAGCCACGTCTGTTCATAATATTTACCGGATATTAATAATTTATTATGATGCAAATTCGGAGAGTTGGATTCTAGTTCTAGCGATAGAGAAATGAGCACGAACTCTGCAGTGTAACAAAATATATTTGATTTGCTCACACTTCTTACCAGATAGCCTCCCTAATACAGTAAGATCTTCATAAAATAATTTGAGACATTTTTTATAAGTTTCAAGCACAATAGTTTACTGAATTATTATCACTTAAGTATGAAAGAACACTGGTTTTTGTTAAAGCTCTTAAGATTTCTTAGTGCTTAAGTTCTCAGATTTTTTCCTTCTTTTGTAATTAATTACTTCTATCTCCACCACATTTCCTAGACAATAGAAGAGAAATGGAACAATGTCAACATCGGCGGAGAAAAGCTCCTAGAACTACGTAAACGATAAAAGTTTTGATAAAGAAAGCGAGATATATTGCACATAAAACGAACTTTTACGACAACCCTTATGCAAGAATGTGCTTTGAAATTTACAGTGTGGGATTTGGTGATTCACCTGACTTACTACTTGTCGATCTGTTGACTATGAAATCGATAATATTACCTAAACTACGATAAATCCTCAAGGTTATACCGAAACGTTAATAAATTATTCTAAGACAATTTTAGGAAACCTAATCTATCTATCATGACGCCTTCCCTCCCAAGAGGGGTAGGCAGAAACAATCGAATGTCATTTGTTACGATCCTGACATACATGCTCGGCGATTGTGTGTACTTTTAATATTTCCATCGATCAATACATTTTTATATGTTTAATAAAAGTACACCTAGGTCGTCCTCTGCCAGCATTCCCTTTCACTTCAGCCATATAAATCTTTTTAGTGAGTCTTTCATCCTTCATTCTTTCAAACTCTTTAAATCTGTCTGCATTAAGGAATTGAACCTTGGACGTTCGACAATTATTTTTATTTTTAATGTTGACAACGGCCTTACGTGTCTTCCGAAGCACGATAACTCTATAGCTCCGTTCAAAATTATTAATCTTGTCTAATTTTAAAAGTAATATTATAACTATACCTCAACTATTCTCATTCGATGTGCCTGCATCAGATTTGCGTTTCTAATTCTCACCACATTTAGAATTTACATATATGCATATGTATTGCGTAAAATGATCAAAGGTTCCTGAATGTTAACGAGAGTAACCTTAGTGAGAGATGTAGCCTTATTTAGATAGGTCAATGGACTCAAATTGAGGCCAACGCAATCATCCGTTTTTCTATTATTCTTTTATATTAATATTTTAACACGCTTATTATATTATTAGCTTGACATAACTTCCTAACAATGTTAACATTTTGCAAATATTGTTTTAACCGACTTCGAAAGAAGGTCCCATTTTTTCTCATAAAATGGGTTTACTGGTTTTTCAGGAACTTTGAAAAGTAATTTTTACTCAATATCTCGATGAAATATACCTATTTTTAAGAATTTTATTTTTTAAGAATATAATAATTTCTCGACATTATCTCACAGACATATGACGTAAATCAGTTCAGTAGTTTTTCAGAAATTCAGTAATGAGACAAATTCTGTTTACGGCTGAAAATTACATATCAGAAAAAAGCCTTAGCAACGCTTGCTATTGACACGAAGTTGTTTTTTTTGTACAGTCATAGCTAGAAGACCTGAGAGTGACATAGTATCCAACGTAAAATTTCAGAAATTTCAAATGACGAAGTCGCGGCGGATATCTAGCAATAAATAAATAAACCTTTCATAAATCCAAGATCTTAGAGTGGAAATAAAAAAAAAATTAAAGCAATTAGCATAAAATTTTATTGTGCATTTCATTAAGAATCATATCATTTGAAATGTTGTTTTGATAATATAGTCAGACATGCTTGTCCGTATCTAAATTATATGTCGGCTATATCATCAACAAAACAAAGATCACGAGAATCGTGAGCACTGTCTGCTATTGTATTCGCTAATTGCAAGGTTCCTTTTTTCCCAATACTAAAGATTTATTCTATTCTGCAATCACGTCTCTTTTTAGGGTTCCATACATACAATGGAAAACGCAACCATTATAGGATCACTGTAGTGTTTGTCTGTCCGTCCGTGACGAAAACAGTTGATACCTTCTTAGGTTATATACTTTGGTGACCCAATAACGGACGTAAATAAACGAATTCTGATTTTGGGGCTTAATTAGATAATTAAAAAACAGCGAATTTAATCAAATTGAGCATCACCCTCTTGTCTTCGAAACCACTGAGCCTAAAATTTTAAAAATAGAATATATTATTATAAGAAACCTCGAACCTTGAAAATCTTAGTGTGCTTGTCCAATTTGCACTTGGCTGATTTTTTGTAATAGTGGTAATTACGATGAAGCACGTGTCGTCTTTCTGTCCCTTATTGCAATATTTCTCAGATCAGCCAGAAATTTAACTAAAACGAGTACAAATCTTTGTGCACTGTGCTATTTTTGCGAATAATTTTTCACTCCTGGTTTTGGATTAAAAGTTTTTTATGCGCTTTTCCTAAAAAAAATTTATTCTCCCACGGTAAAAGCTTTGTTATTGAAAAGTAAAATCTACCTAGTAGTTTCTAAGTCTCGATCATAAAAATCGGAAACTTTGAAAAACATAATATAGGGAAAGAAGGCGAGTTCAAAATTGATGTGAGTTAAAAAATACAGTATTATCGGCCAAAGAAATCCAAAGGAATAAGAAAATTAATTATGTAACGTAAGTCTCATATCAAACCCAGTTTATATAGCAGCTCGTTTAGCAAGGACTCAATAGCGTAGTTAAAGAAGCCGTTAAAAGTAACATTACTAGGTACTTTGAGCTAACATAACCTAGGCAATCTTGTAAGATGGGACCTAAAACTCGATAAAAGCTACAAGCATGAACTCATTTTTAATACGAACCTCCCCATATAGGATGAGAAAGCTCCCCCGATTCGTATCTGTAGCAGTTACCCCAGATTCTTTCGTCACTTTGACGGAGATATTGGTTTCAAGATGAGTGTTAGAGCTTTATAAGATTGCTGAGAATGAGTTTAGACGCGCAATGTGGAAGCCAAATTTAATATTTTAGAATATTTTTATACGGGCACATTACTATTTCCTATACCCCAGCATGTAGGGTATTTTAATATCACTTTCAAGATGATATAGCGGTTGTATCTTTGTTGTACCTTTTGGCGAAAATTATATTGAGCTTTTTGAGATTTTATGAAGAGTTGATTGGTTGGCAGAAGAATTACAGTAACATTGTGAAAATTTTCAACATAATAACCACTTCTAATGAAGAAAAAAGAAGTCGGACTCCCACGAAGGGTTATGTACCATTATCTATAAAAACGGCAAAAAAATCACGTTTGTTGTATTCTGTGAATATTTCAAGCGTCTAACTGTTGCCGTTATCAATATCGAGCAAAAACGAGTAAAAAAAATACGTTTATTTATTGTATGGGAGCCCCCTTAAATATTTATTTTATTCTGTTTTTTTAGTATTTGTTGTTATAGCGGCAACAGAAATACATCATCTGAGAAAATTTCAACTGTGTAACTATCACGGTTCATGAGATACAGCCTGGTGACAGACGGACGGACAGCGGAGCCTTAGAGTAATAGGGTTTCCGTTTTTACCCTTTGGGTACGGAACCCTAAAAAGGCCTTCAAAACCAAAATGTGCTTTCCGAAAGCAAATGCACAAGTCACTATAAAAAAATACCCATTCTCGATTTCTCCAGGATCCCATCATCAAAAAACATTTTTGCAAATCGGTCGAATAATCGGGGAACATACATGAAAAAATTATTCAGACGAATTGAGAACCTCCTCCTTCTTTAGAAGTTCAGTTAAAAAGCGCCAACAGGTTCGTAGCAAATGAGCATAATAAGTATGTATTTTACAAATTCGAATCGAGTTTATCATCGAGACTGAATTGTAATCTTTTACTTTGTATACAAAATTAGAGAGAACAGATGGTAGTATTACGTTATAAAATTTTGTAAATGTGCGACTTGCGAGTAAATACAGAGTGTGCAGGAAAGAAGGTTAATTAGATTTCCCATGAACAGATGAGGCACGACACGACATTCCCTCACGAGATCGCCCCGTCACGATCTATCTTTATATAGGTATATGTGTTAATATTAATAAGCCAATATTGTGGGAAGTAGATTAATTTATATGCATTAATATATTTTTTACTTAAATTTGTTTTAAGCCCTCGCCCATAGCTTTATTTTCAATTTTGACATACAAATATATATTTTATGTAATGAGTAGACATATTTTGTATTATATTATGCAATAATTATTCGGGTGGTTGTTTTTGATTAAGAATATCTTTGAATCTATACAAATCTATTGAAGTCACTCTCTGTAATATCAAAATTAATACTAATATCTTTCAAATCGATCTGTCTGTCTGAATTCTTGTTTTAAATATAGGCTTCGAAATAGCGAATAACGATTTTTTTTTTTTTATCAGTTTAACTGGTCAAAGGGAAAAAAAATGGCGAAAGGGGGAGCCCGTCTATGGCCCCTCCATATGCTTAGTACTCTAAGATTGATATACGTTATACTGTACGACTATTTATTATTTTCCTGGGTATTTTCCAAGCATTTCACATTCATAGCCTCTACAATGTATTGCTTACAAATTAATTTTGGTTTATTTATATATTTTTAATGTTTGTATTAGATTTAAGGTTTTTATATAATGTAAATAATTTAAATTAATAAGAAGCAACCTTTGATTTATGTAACAAGAAAAAACTACATATATTTAACAAGTTGATGATATAAGATGGGCAGAGCACTGAGCAGTGATATCATAATCTTCTTTTTTAATTGGAAAAACAGACCAACGCATAGAAGTAATTTTTTTCTCAGAGATAGTTTGAAGGGCACACTTCAAAAATTTCCACATGCGAAGGCGGGGCGGAAAACTAGTAAGATATATTTAATTAGTCACAGATCTTAGTCATATTCTATTCAAAATCATAACACACCCTTTTGATTAGCTCACAACTGATTCAACTCATTGGAAATTGGCATATGATCTACCTACGCGTAAGCATTATAGGAGTTCTTATATATTGATAATTAAATATTGGTATCATGAAAAATCATGGATGTGGACAAAGCCAGGACAAGATAGCCAGAAGATATTTTCTCCTAAAACATAATCTTAGAAGAGAAATAAAATTCTAAATATTAAAAAGAAATTGTAATTTTATTTTCCATCTAACCAGTCTAAATAAATAATTAACGACATTGCGTACAATTTTCTATTTTGTTGTCGTAAAATTGGAAGCCAATAAGCTTTTTTAAACCAGGATATTTTTAAATAAAGGACGAGATGCATTCACGCTCACTGTTTTATTTATTAGCACATTTACTTTTACGGTTATTTCCGCTTCTGTGAGCTTGTTTCGTTTATTTCGTAGTTCGATCATATTTAACATTTGATTGCTTTTATATTTCAACGTAGATAGATAGATGCTATTCCGATCTAGAAGATTTTGCCATCAATATGCCTTGACTACCTTATTTCTCATAGTAATTCAGTAATTTTTTTTTTCTTTATGGGTTGTCGGTCTCAGGGTACCCAGCGGAAGATCAAGTCTTGCTCTTTTAGCCGATAGTATTTGTGAGGTATATTTAGATGGGAAAGCCTTTTAAAGAATGTATTGATCGATGACAATATAGGTTTTAAAGTTATCTTAAATAGGTACTATATTACAAAAATAAAATAAAATTACAAATAAAAAAATTCATGTAAATCGCTATCTACTGGGAGAGTACCCAACAGACTGGCTGCATTATACCTCGTTGGATGGCAATGCTTATTCTTTGACCGAAATAAGAGCCAGCCCGTTGGTCATGTGAACGTTCTATTAGTCGTTTACTAATATCTATAAACAGACTGGTGCCCACGGTCCCATCGTTTCCTCTCCAAACGCCTCAAATATGTATTCTTTCGGAAGAGACGCATATTTGCGACGTTTGGCCATTTCAGCATTGTAAGATGAGACGGTTCGAGAGTATCTACACATGTAGCATCCCATACTAGTGACCGCCCCATCTTCCATGGTGCAAGTGTCATGCCATCTGGTCTCTTGCCATCATGACGTGCCAAACCGTTTGGTTCTAAAACGGCTGACACATTGCTGCTAACGAGAGCCCGACGGATGATATCGTTTAAACTAGCGTGTCTTGGTATGCGGCCAGCACTGCGACTACATGATAAACCGTGGTGACCTAGTTGATCTACATGCTCTCCGCAGTGACAGCGATGAGCAACATTTACAGTTGCCCCTAATCTTAATGCTACAGAAATTCTAAATGTAGTGCGTTCTAATAACGTTCCAACCTTAAGTGACGGTAACGCCTGTAGCCACAATCCAGACTCCCATTTAGAAACAGCTAAGATACGAGCTCGTTCTGCATCACTGGATGACGTATGAAGTAAACTATTCCGTACCAGTGTGCAGAGCGGTTCGTCCCACTGTCTCTGTGAAGATGTATCTTTGGGTAAGTCTGAGTTAGGGCATGACTCAATCCACTTGTTTTTAGCCTCAGTAAATTCAGAAATATCGGAGAGTTCTGTTTGTCCCAATGATAAATATAGAATTTTCTTTGATAGTATTTCCGTACTATTTACTGAGGATAAAAATGGCCGGCAATGAAACACTAGAATTTTTACGTATTCCCAGACCCCCAAACCTTATTGGTAAAGAAGCCTGGGTCCAAATTCGATTCGAAAAATCTATGTTAAATTTTTAAAGTATTTTTGACGTACCTACTTAAGTATTTCAGTGAATCATTTCATTGGGTAAAATTTCCACTATTTGGTACAAAAACGTAACAGAACTGCCTATTCGTCAGGTATCTTCAAAAGTATCATTGATTGGCTAAGAGGTGTAAAAAGCCGGCCAAGTGCGATTCGGACTCGCATACGAATGGATCCATACACTCAATAGTGTCCAAGTCGAATTCACACTTGGCAGGCTTTTATTATTTGTGAGCAAGCCTGTTTGCGCAATGAACTCAGTAAACCGCGCGGATTATTTTGTCGATATCTCTTTAAAAAGTTGTTAGAGAGATACACTGCAAAAAGAATCGATAAAATTACCAAGTATATGATAAGACAGGCCAAGATTCAAGTACTAGAAACATGAGAAAGAACAATTTCACAAAAAATCGGTCTTGCAAAAATACACAAAACGGACATATACTCTTCCAGTATTATACGAAAACTATTAGAAATAGCAAGTTGTAGTTAATGTTTTCATAAATTATGTGAAAATGTCTATAGGATAAACACGAGAAAGTGGTACATTAGTAAATATATTAAGAGAAGTCGAGTCGTAAAATCGATTGAAAATATGACTGATTGAATTATGACTTTGAGGACTTCATAAAACTTAACTATAGTCAAGCCATTTTAATTATTTTTTTTATTCACCTGTGTCAAATGGCGTAATTTGAGAAGTATTGAAGCGTATGCGACAAAAGTTTCGTACATTTCTTGTATGGGGTCCTTTTAATTTTATCAACTTCTTTTTATTATTTGTTGTTATAGCGGCTATAGTAAAACGATTACGATTCCTGTGACAGACGGACGGATGGTCGGACAGCGGAGCCTTAGTAATAGGGTTTCCGTTCGCACCCTTTGGTACTGTACCCTAAATAATACTCTGAATATGAAATTTCCTTTAATAAGTTATCTGCCCTAACCTTCACGACCTTTATACTTTGCGATGTGGCCAGAGACACCAGTAACAATGTCCACTTTTTGCTGGTTGTGAACACTGAACAAGTGGCAAACCTGTTGATGCATTGGACTAGATGTGTCTATATTCAATATATATTTTTGTACTTTTATTAATGTGTATATTTGTTAATTAGCCGCAAGGTTATAAGGAGATACGTTGAGACTTAATTTTGTGTCGCCAAGCCAAAGCCGTAAACTGCTCCATAAAACCGCACTCTCATCAGAGCCTGCTCTTAAACCATAATGAAAAATATAAAAATTGAGATGGGTTCAGAATGACGGAGTTATGTCGAGAAGCAAGATATTTTTATGTGGATTTACTGTGTTGGTTGTAGTAAATAACTGTCAGTTTGAAAGATTTTACATAATGCAGTAGTATTTTTTTATAAGAATATAAACGCTAAATTGTGTTTGTTTATTTGTTCTACTTTCGTGTCAAAACGGAGCCACGGATGGAAGTGATTTTATTGCACATTGACTTTAACACAAATCTAAATATTATATACCTTTGATAAGCTTGTAGAAATGAAATTTCATTATCGAAGAGATAGGTATTATTATTAAAAAAAAAATTCTAAAAGTAGGTGAATTTACTAATGACGTGGTATTAAAATTGAATACAGCAATTTAGCCATTAGGCGACAAAACATTAACAAGCCCTATTATTATTTTTAGGAAATGCGTGATTATGAAATAATTTGATTCGAATTATATATACACATCCATCACTTCAATCTCTAAATATAGAACTAAGCATTCTGCTTGCGGAATGAATAGTATAACTTCAGTATAAGAGCGTCATGTTTTCAAAAAATACGCAATTTTCCGCACCCGTCAACGTTTCGCCACGATTACCAATTTTCTTATTATCAAGAGATAATATTAATAAAAAATAAGGAGGAATTCAGTGACATACACACGTACAGAAGAATTACTATAGAAAGTGAGTATAATATAGTAATGCCCCATAATTTATTTTATACAATTCATTAATTATTGCCCTCTTCCATTTGCCAGAAGGAAGAAGAGTTTCGACATCAACTAAAAGAAATACCAAATGTCAGATGTATTTACAATCGATGAACCCATGTGCCATTATTTTATCTATACAGGTTTAGAGAAACAAAATAAAATTATTAAGTATAATTGTTTTTTATTGGTTGACGTTTCTGATTACTGCTCCGCTACTTTGGGTCGTAGTGTCATATTTAGTCTAAAACCTTTTTAAAAAAATGGGCTAGTTTTTTTTTATCGGACTAGCATATCTTATATTCTAATAATCAAACTCTGGAACTAATGGGTTTGAAAAGTTCTTTTTGCATTTGATAGCTCAGTTGTTAAAGAAGGTTATTTGCTAAATAACATCACGCTACGACCCAAAGGAGCGGAACAGTAACTATTGACGCTGGTGCAACCGCAAGGCACAGCTATAGTAGTTCATAAAATTTGTGCGTTCAAATATACAATCCCTTTATTATATTAATACAAGTAGAATTGTAGATTATTGACAAAGTAGTAATAGTCCGGAGGGGAATATTCAAAATTTAACAGTCTAACTCTGCGTCTGACGTTAAAAAAGCTGTTTTGTTATAAAGACAGATTGCGTTTTAGTAAACTTTTTTAAATTGTGGGCAGTTGGAAAGGTTGTTTGTTCAAATTAGAAAAGTTTCCTTTTTTGAAATAAGCGCGACTTATGTTTGTTTCCTCTGTTTCTGTTTACTTAATTTCAGAAACTTAGTTAATTCGTTTGTGCTGTATAATTTGATTATTTTAACATTTGTGTGTGGTTGAAAATGGAAATCCTTTGTTTAGCCTGTACTGTTTGCAATTTTTAATCAAGAAATTAAATTAAATTAACCCACATCTCGTTTAGTAAATAAATACAAAATGTATCTTATTTTACCAATTTAGTAAGCAAACATAGAATTCTCATCTGTCGTGAAAGTATTTATTAAACAGAAATAACTCCAATTACAATCCTCCATAATATAATTGATTCACCTAAAGCTTTGGAATCAAAAAAACTTTATTTATTTCATGATTTTTGAATTTTTAAATAAAATATATCTATTACTATAGATATCTAGTACCCCAGTTAAAATGCTCTGTATATTCACATTGACTTATTCGCAATAATTTGCTCGCCGTTTGCAGAACAGTAGCGAACACGACACGGACACATGACAGATGATAAATAGCTTAAAGCTTCTCTAGCAATTTGGTAATAGGATAACGTTAGTGAACTAGTGAATTTGTGAATGCCATAAGTTCGTAATAATAGCATCGGCTTAAAGAAGGAGACTTGGTCTTCTGCTGGGTACCAAGCGGCAAGAAAAAAAAACGTAATAAGTATTACAATTAAAAGATAAATAAAATTAGTAATGCATGCTAAAATACTACCAAAATCCAGCTTTAAAGTACCTACAGAGCACGTCAAAAACCGGCTGCCATATCATCTCAACCAATAAATTCATGAATGAATCCAACTCATTCAACCTATGCGACACGTGAAATCATTCAGAAGGTTTTATTTTATTTTTTGTATTTAAAGGTAATAGAGAATGAAGATAACGAATGTGAATTAAAAAGTACAAGAGTTAAAAATAATCCAAGAGAATCTACATTCTACATATCGTCCCCTTACTGCAAAAAGCTGTTGTCTACAAAAAGATAGTTTTGAGAAAAATCAATTTAAAGGTTTGCATAAAGAAATGGCTATTAAAAACCTGTACAAACTGCAATGTTTGTTTGTTTTTATTTAGGTATGACATTAAATGATAGGATAGTAGGAAAAATGTAACAATATTCTGAAAAATAGTAGGTAAATATAAAGATTTTCTGAAAGAAGTGCTGCAAATAAAGGGTTTTGGCTGTAGATAATTTATTCATTTGAATATTAAGTGTCCTTATCACTACATATTATACAACAAAGTTCCCAGTCTGTGCCCACTTTACGCCAAAACTACTAAACCGATTTTCCAAAGGTTTTCACGAATAGATAGATTCATTCAAAAAGAAAGTTATAAAGTACAGAATATGGCACTAACAATAATAAAAATAATGCAATAACCGTATAAGTGAATAACAAGACTGCTGAAAAGTCACAGTGAACTTAATCTAAATCTAGAGTGATTTTATCTTCATAAAGCCTAACCCTATGACTTCATCTTTGGATCAATACAAATCACACTAGACCATATTTTATTCTTCATCGCTAGTTTCCGCTGCTGCTACGTCCGGTATACGATCCACAATAACTTCATTACAGTTTAAAGAATTAAACCAGCCGTGGTACTCGTCGGGGATAACACCCTTTTCGCAGAGACTAACTAAATCTTTCTTCTTGGCTGCACTGATTGGCAAAGGTTTGTCATGTAATTGAATTAATGAGGGGATTCTGAATCCTTCCTCAGGTACAGGTTCTACTGAGTTAGGATTAGATTTTCGGCTAGCTGTCCTCGTACGAGGGCCAGATTGCACACTTCGAGATGTTTGTACAGAATATTTAGTGTCAAGAGTTATAAATTCATCAGACATGTCGTAATTGAAGTATATTTTTGATCATACTTTATATATTTCATTTTCTTGATTTTTAACCAATTGACTTGGTTTCCCTCACTATCTCATTCTTCATCATAACTTCTGCCACAGCCTTCAGGTTGAAAAATTCATCATATTTAAATTGTTTTACGTGGTAAGGTCTTTACCCTTTTTCCTCCGACTTTGTAGAATCCTTTTGATCTAGCTTTTTTGAAAATGTTTATCCAATCTGTTATTGAATAAATTTAATGACAGCATGTTTCTTTGCAGTTTCAATGCTCCCGACTCTAAAAATTTATGTTCAATTACTTGAATAAGAAAATAGTATTAACGGCCCAAAGCAAAATCGCTGCCACATATTGATTTCGATTCTGGCCACTGCACGCGTCTGAGAATAAAGAAATTTCTGTCACATTGCTAGGGACGCATTCTGATAAATAACGAAGCTTGTTGCGCAAGTTATACGGTTTTGCCTGTATGACTTTGCATCGAACAAAGATAAAATGCTACAGCGAAAATCAACTATATTGTATTTTGTTTATTTTGGCTGTAGGAGATTGTTTTTTTCTTAAACAGATATAAACCACCAAAAAATGTTAAAAGATTTTTAAATATATTTGCTGATGATAACATAAATAATTTTCATTACATACTTACTACAAATACCGAGTATAAACATTTAGTCTGTTTTTGCAGTTATTGAATTATAACTGGTATTCAAACTTAACGTGGCAAAATCACTTAAACAGAGATATAATGTTTAAAAATAGGGCAATATATTAAAAAAAACTTTATTATACAGCTTTTGTCTGTTTATGTTGTCATAATATTTATTTTAAGTTACCTTAAGAAAAAGCTAAATCGGCAACGGAGCGTGACATTAAAACGGGTATAGAGCTTATAAATGTGATTCCAATGGTATCAAAAAGTCATTTTGGGCTTAAACGCACTTATTTGGTTTTGGAATTAAGGGGGCGATATCTCTATTTAGATTTACTTCATCAAATTGTTAAGTTTTCTACTTATATATTTCAACTTGATCTGACTAACGATCACAAAATAAAACAAAAAAGAAGTTTTTGAATAATGTACTCTAAATAAGATACTTTATTAATTTGTGATTATCTTGGCAATGAATAAATGCATTTCAATTATTTAAAAGGATAATTATAGTGTTATTTCTACAGTAGTTTCAATGCATATCGCCTCCTTCTCATTACAAATTAATAATACTTGCCATACTACAGTACCAGGATCGTGCCAAGGTGTTCGAATTAAATGATCAATTAGGTCAAAATCTATTCCTTCAAACTTGTACGTTTTCTGTAAAATTATACATCATTAGCCGTAACTCCGTTAGGTCAACCAGTCGGGCTAACTGCAACTAAATTGTCAAATTAACCCAATGAATACGTTTCAAAATAATCAATCAAACGTTTTAAACTTAAAATATTTTTTGGATTGTTACCAGTTACATACTTTATCTAGACATTGTGAAGCAGACATTGTAGACCTATAAATTTGAATGGATTTTTGCAATAATATAAAGATTCAGCAGTTAAAGAATGCTAATGATACGGAACCCTAAAAATTAGGAAACACACAATTTACTAACCTTAGCTGCTCTACAAGTAGCTTTGTTATACTTAACATCAACATTTAATTGTTTAAGCATTTTATAACCAAACGTTACTAGTGGAGAACGGCAAGTAATCGCTAACACAACGCGAGAAATCCGCTTGTCATCAATTAAAGAATAGAGAGTCACAAAAATCTGTAACATAAATGTAAATGTTATAGAAATTAATCCTTATATTATCTAGTTTATTACATAAATATTTGACAGGGGAGGTGAGGCCTGTAAATAAAATTAAGAGTAAGGGACCAATGCACTTTACAAGATTTCGTTTTTTACTAGGCAAAAATTATACCAATTTTAATATTATGTTTTCCTCTAGAGCATTACTACAGGAACGGAAGGGATTTTCAATCCAAGACTTGACAGAATTTTCCAGAATTAATTCAAATAAACAATCTTTTTAAACTTACCATACATTTCGATGTATCACCTATTATAGTGGCATTCCCTCTTAGAAGAGTTCTGTTACCTATTTTATAAATGCGATAATAATACTTCAGCGGTATTTCATTTTCATTTGCATATGGCCATTTACCCGTTTGACATTTGGAAATACTTAATAAACTTGCAATATATGAATCCTAAAATTTAAATAGATATATTATAATAAAAACATTCATATCAGGTCACAGTATAAAAATAATACTTACAGAAAATGTTAAATTTAAAATTATTATAAATGAAATAAAACTGATAATTTCAAATAGAGATCTCATCCTAAAATATTTAGTGACAGATATGAAATGATGACTAAATGATATAGAATTATGTTTCAATAATGTACATTAAAATACTCATACATTATAATGACCACAGAATGATAATATCAGTACCTACTCGTATAAAATTATAAATGCATATTAAAATGGCAGACGCCTAACCTAAGGTAAATAAGGCGAGAGCATATGTAAGCAAATGACTTAACAGCCTTAAGAGCAAGCTTGTTAGCGCAATGAATTCAGTAAACCGCGCGGCTTATTTTTTCGATATTTCTTTAAAAAGTTGTTAGAAAGATACACTGCAAAAATAATCGATAAGATAAGATAGGCCAAGATTCAAGTACCAGACACATGAGAAAGAACGATTTCACAAAAAATCGGTCATTTCATAATTAAATATTTCATTGATCTGCGGTTGTATATTTATTCTATGGATAAACCTATATGCAGTTGTAAACATATTATTATAATTAAGAATGGCCAATATTATGAGTAATGTTTGTGCTATGATTTATATTATATAGTAATTAAATGCAATTAAACATACATAATTAATCTTTTATTTATCTTCACAATCGATCATCCATCAAAATACACACAAGTCAAAACAAACAGATTTGACGTTTATATTTTATGGCAATAAAGAGTTTTAAGTAGAAAGGAGGATATATCAGTTCCTCCCTTCTAAATGATCTTCCCTCTCATAAGGTGCATGACAACTTAATATCTGGTCCACATGTCTTCGACACCTTCGGCCATCGTCCACTTCCACTTCATAATGTAACTCTCCGAATTTCTTTAATATTGTTCCAAATATCCATTTGCATCTACCAGCGTATGATCTAACTTGTACTCTCTCTCCCACTCTAAATTGTCTTGTCAATTTACTCTCTTCCTTTATTATGAATTCTTTCTTTTCAGAAGTTTTCTTGTTATCCATCATCAGATCCAGTCTAGTTCTTATATTACGACCAAACATAAGATTATAAGCATTGTCACCTGTGGAATTCTGTGCTTTACGAAGTTGCATTAAGATTCTACTTAATCTTAGGTTCAAATCTACTTTTTCAGAAGTAGTCGTTTGTAAAGCTCGTTTGATAGTCTGAACAAATCGTTCTGCTTGTCCGTTCGTAGCAGGATGATATGGAGCTGAAGTCTTGTGAATAATTCCATTAGATTTTAAAAAGTTTTCAAAAATATTTGATGTAAATTGAGGTCCATTATCGGATACAAGAGTAATAGGTAATCCGAATATTGTAAACATACGCCTTAATTCTCTAATACACCAGTCAGATGTGGTGTTCTTCGTAGGTATAGCATCAATCCACTTCGTGTAAGCATCTACAATTATAAGATAGTTCAGACCATCAATAGGCCCAGCAAAATCAATATGGATTCTTTGCCAAGCATTTTGTGGTAATTCCCATGGATGTATTTTCACTTTTATAGGTTCATTTCTTGTCAAACAACATTCTTTACATGATTTAATCATCTCCTCAATGTCTCTATCAATGTTCTTCCAATAACAGTAACTTCTTGCTAATCCTTTCATTTTTGTCATACCCAAGTGTCCTATGTGCAGTTCTTTCAGTACCTCTGATTTCAATGTTCCTGGAATTATAATTCTATTACCTCTGAATATGCAATTATCTTGTAGAGTGAATTCGTTGTCATTATAACCAATTTGTTGTAAACTCTCACCCTTTTCTAATTTCTTTAGTATCTTGTTTAGTTCTTCGTCTTTACTTGTTTCTATAGTTATCCTCTCTTTGGTAACTGGCATAGTTTCAATTTGTCCGATTTGAAATAATTCATATTGGTCTCTGTAATTTTTTATTGCTTCATCAACAGGAAAACGAGACAAAAAATCTGCATTAGAATGTTCAGTAGTTCTTTTGTAAACAATCTCATAGTCAAAACCTGATAAATAGTGGGCGTAGTGAAACATTCTAGTCGCTGTAATTGCAGGAAGATCTTTGCTAGGGTTAAAAATGGATACAAGTGGCTTATGATCTGTGATAAGTGTAAACTTCCTTCCGTAGCAATATGGATAGAACTTATGTAAACCCCAGTATATACCTGTAGCTTCCTTGTCAATCTGGCTATATCTCTGTTCACTTTTTGTAAGCGTTCTTGAAGCAAAACAAATTGGTCTCTCTGTACCATCAGGCATTCTGTGCGACAATACTGCTCCAAGACCAACAGAAGAAGCGTCTGTAGCTATTATTAATGGCAATTTTGAAGAAAAATGAATCAGTGTACGTTCACTTATTATTTCCTTTTTAACATTCTTAAAGCTTTGTTCACATTCATTGTTCCAAGTAAATTTTTCACTATTATGTAGTAATTTGTTCAAAGGATGTATAATAGTAGCTAAAGCCGGTATAAATTTGTTGTAGTAATTAGCTAATCCTAGAAATACCCGTAGTTCATGTATATTTTCTGGTCTTTTCGCATTAGTTATAGCTTTACATTTGTCTTGGTTTTTGTGTAAGCCATTCTCATCAATGACATGACCTAGATATATTATACTTCTTTTAAAAAATTTACATTTTTCTTTATTTAATCTTAGGTTATGTGTTCTCAGAATCTCCATTACTTGTCGTAGCCTCTGTGTTGCAATCTCTAATGTAGGTCCTTGTATTATAATATCATCTAGAAAACATTGTACTCCTTGTAACTGGTTGAATAATTTGTCCATAAACTTTTGCCACAATCCTGGTGCTATCTTCACACCAAACATTAATCGATTTACTTTGTACAATCCTTTTTGAGTATTAATTGTCTGTAAAAGGGCACTCTCTTCATCCATTACCATGTGTAAATAAGCCTGAGTAAGATCTAACGTGCAAAAATATTTTCCACCGTTCATTTTAACAAATATGTCTTCAATTCTTGGTATTGGGTGTCTCTCATCTTTAATACATCTGTTTAGTGTTACCTTGTAGTCGGCACAAAGTCTGACTTCCCCGTTAGGCTTCAATATTGGTACTACGGGTGTTCCCCAGTCAGAATCTTCTACCTTAGTCAAAACATTCAGTTTCTCTAACCTTTCTATCTCTTTTTCAACTTTTTCTTCCAATGCGTAAGGAACTCTTCTAGCCTTATGAAAAATAGGTGCACTTCCTTCTACTAAATCAATATGTCCTCTATAGTTCGGTATCTCTCCAATATTATTGTTAAAAATTTCGTTAAATTCTTGTAAAAAATTATCTAGTTTTATAGTTTTATTGTCAATTTTCAGTGTATTTACTTCATTTATGTTTAATTTAGTTTCTCGTATCCATTCACGTCCAAAAATTGGATCAACGTTACTATTTATGATATATAATTTACCATAGTATTTTTCTGAGTTCACCATGTATGTTACATAAACAGCGCCGTATGGTTTAATTCTTTCACCAGTATAAGTTCTGAGATCAATATTAGTTTTGAATATTTTGTTCGTTATGTTCATTTGTTTAAAATCCAACAGTGAAATTGTACTCAATGATGCGCCTGTGTCGTACTCCATTTTTATCGTTCTTCCACCTATTTCTACTGTTACCATAAACTTATCATTCATATTTGTTTGTATTATATTAATTTCATTATTCGTTTCTACTCTTTCACTTTCATTTTCGTTATCAACAGAAATACAATTTTGGTTGTCTACTCGATTTATTCTTTTCAAACAAACTCTATCAATATGACCTTTTAGGTTACAGTAGTTGCAAATCACGTCCTTTAGTTTACATGTATGCGCTCTATGTCTCTTATCTCCACATCTGTAACATTGTTCTGCCGGTATTCGGTATGTTTTCGGTTTTCTAGTGTTAAATCCGCTAGTTCTAGGTAAGTATTGACTTTCTTTCTGTACTTGTAAAACGGATTCTTTATATGTTGTAATCTGTGCTTCGTTTTGGGACATATCAGTGCTTATTGCGAGTTCTACTATTTCTTTGTAAGTTAATTTCCTATTTTCTTGTAAAATTCTGGTTCTTATTTTATCGTCAACTAGTCCTCTAATAAACTGAAGTTGTAAAAATGAATCCGATGTTGACTTTCCACAATCACAATAAAATTCACATTCGTTCGCAAGTTTCTTTAATTGTCTATTGTATTCAAAAATACTCTCTTCCCGACTCTGTGTCCTATTTATAAAATTATGCTGTCTCGCCCATAAACTAGGTAAAGGATCTAAAAAATCTTGTAATATCTTTACAATTTCAGTAAATGATTTTTCTAATGGGTTCTCAGGACTACATAAATCACATAATATTTGATACATCTCAGGTGTGATTGAGGTAAGTAGTGTACCCACCTTGATATTTGAGTCATCTGTACAGCCTTGTAGATTCATGTAAACTTCTAATCGTTTGATATAATTTTTAAATGTTTCATTAGTTTGATATGGTTGAAAAATAACATGTGGTTTATTTATGGTTGCAGTATGAATTTGGGTAGTACTTGCCGTATTAATAGAATTCGTAGTTGTCAACTGACACATGTCTCTTACTTTTAACTTTAGTTTCAAGAATTCCTCTTCTATTTCATCACGGTTAATGCATTCCTGTTCTAAGTTAGATTCATCGAGTATCTCTTCGATGGCATCCTGATTCACGATATAACGGCTGTGTAAATTTTCTATATTAGTTAGTCTGAGTGTAGCCTCATCCTTATTTAGGTTTGTCAACGTCTCAATTCTTTTACCTTGTAAGGTAAGTTGAGCCTTAATTGATGCACGTGCTTGTTTTAATTTCTTCATATGTGCTTCCATTTCTCGTCGCCAATTATTATATAGTAATTAAATGCAATTAAACATACATAATTAATCTTTTATTTATCTTCACAATCGATCATCCATCAAAATACACACAAGTCAAAACAAACAGATTTGACGTTTATATTTTATGGCACTAAAGAGTTTTAAGTAGAAAGGAGGATATATCAATTTATATGACAATTTTAAAGACTTTAGTATATTTGTAATGATTTAAGAACATCAAAACAAAGGTATTTATTTACGGAACAATCAGTGTGTTTCCAATGCTAAAATAACCAAATAACTGATAATGTTTCTTCAGCGTAATAGGGCGTTTGCTTTCCCCATTACTTCCATTAATTTCATTAGGTCTAACATGTTTTAAAATTGTATTTCCAACTAAATAAACACCATGTTCCTCTGAACATCTAGACATCTCCTTTTATGTTTCATTCTTTATGCTTACTTTATTTAATGGAAACATACTTTATTTTATGACGATATGTGGATAGATAAATTAATTGACTTTAGACAGTTATTAGTATGCAGGTACATCGTTCTGCGAAGCGAGGAATATGTCTATGAACATGGTGTTTGATCCGAAATAAAAAAAGACATTTCAGACCCATTAAAATTTATGGAAATAATGATGGAAATAATGCCAATTTACACTGAAGAAACTGTTATGACTAAAACTCAAACACAATTGATTTCTTTTAGCTTATATTTATCTACAACTTAAACTAATGACACACCTTAGGTATACAATAATTAATCTAAAACTAAACTTATCTTGTATGTACCTACATATGAGGGCGCCAGGAGGGATTCTACTAATTGTCGGGACCCTGCCAAGCCGGGTGTCTACGGCCGGGCCCTCAGTACTACGTATAAGCTCAGTCTACGTGGCACTACCAGTAACCGATTCTGATTTATTAACTGCTCACGCGTTACTGACCAATTATTTATTTTAGTATCTTATTTACTACTTACTGTACTGAACTTACTTACTACTTACCTACTTCAACCATAGAATACTAAGACTAAGGAATGAGGGGACATAGACGCCCCCATCCCTCCCCCGCCAATTTTGCCCATAAGATTGACCATAAAGATATTAATATAAGTTTCATTTAACGGGCCCTTGATACTTAAATTAAATTTTTATGTTTATGTTTTTTTTTAGCAGCAGTCGGGGTTTTTTTTTAATTATTTTATTTTTGTGTATTGAAAATATGTGTAATAAAATAAGTTATAAAATAAAAGATAAATGAAATATACCTGTATAAAATTAATAATGTCGGCTATAGTAGGAGCAAAATCCAGCTTGAAAGCACGCCAAAATCAGCAGAATGCAAAGAAACCGGCCGCGAACTATCGAGTCGATCATTGAGTCTGAATTTAAAATTACAAACTATGCGACAAGTCAGGTTCTGAAATCATTCACGACAATCCCTCGACTGTGTAATGTGCATACTCACCCTCGATTTTCTTTATATATGATGTAGGTATCTGTTATCTTTAGAAGAAGTGCCAACGTGCCCTCCGAACCACGAGAAGCACATATTCGTAAATCAAATCGGTGTTTAGTATTTTTGCCACGAGTGAGATTTGAACCCCCGGTTTCAAGACCATATCACTCAATAAAATGTCTACTCCTATGGATTATTTTACATCCGTTATTTATAATAATCTTTAATTATATATAATTTTTATTATTGAGTGATATGGTCTTGAAACCGGGGGTTCAAATCTCACTCGTGGCAAAAATGCTAAGCACCGATTTGATTTACGAATATGTGCTTCTCGTGGTTCGGAGGGCACGTTGGCACTTCTTCTAAAGATAACAGATACTTGCGTCTGTTAAAAAAGTGACACATCTAGGTCCATTAAGGGGCCATCTCCACGAGCGAGAGAATCGCGGCGATAGTCTCGTCCGTGCCGATGGTCCGTGCCACCAAATTCGATACAAACTCTATGCGGGCCGTCTCCACAGGGCGATACTATCGCCTATAGAGTTTGTATGGGATGGCGAGACTATCGCCGCGATTCTCACGCTCGTGGAGACGGCCCCTAAGTGAAGCAACATACAACTTTAAAATAATATACGTGATATAATTATTTTAATATCCATAGGTTAGATACCTACTCTATATCTTCTTAGCTCAACCTCATCAAATTGTTAAGTTTCCTATTTATCTATTTTGATCGGGCTAACAAACAATAACAAAATAAAACATAAAATAGTTTTATGGACAATTTTTTACTCTTATATGTCTCTTGGTTTTTATTTTTAATTTGAAATTAATAAATGCATTTCAATTACACTATCGTGTTATTTCATAAGTAGCTTCCAGGTATAGAACATCCTTCATAGTATAAATAAATAATTCTTGCCACACTATAATACAGGGATCATATCACGGTGAACGAATTAAATGATCAATTTGGTCTATACTATAGACTCTATAGGAATAGATCCTTCGAAAACTACAACAATTCTGATATGTTTTTATCATCGGTGGTTCATTTATCTTTGTTATCTAAATAAATCTTTTAATTTACGATTTTCGAGCATTCTGAATTTTTCACGTACATAATTATAGATTTATCTTTAGTCTTTCCCCTAGATTCTAGACCCTAGAGCATTATATCAAGAACAGAAAATATTTTCAAACCAAGACTAGACGGATTTTTTCTAGAATTATTCCAATAAACAATGTTTTTAAACTTACCATACATTTCGATGTATCCTATTCCAGAGACATTTCCTCTTAAAAGAGTTCTACTATATATTTCATAATTCAATTTCATTTGTATATGGCAATCTATCCGTTTGACATGTATAGAAACACTTAATTAATATGCAACATACCAATCAAAGTGTATAAATGTTACTATAAAAGCTCGAAGTTCGGTAAGCCCTAAGATTTCCCAGTCAAACCTTAGATTTACCAAGCAGTAACAAAAATCCGAACTGTTTTAACCGACTTCAAAAAAAGGATGAGGAGGTTCTCAATTCGTCGGAATCTTTTATATTTTTTTTATGTATGTTCCCCGATTACTTACTTGAAGACGCCTAGACCGATTTTTATTTTTTCCAGGTGATCCCACGGTCATCAGGTCAGGATCTGATGATGGGATCCTCAGATGTGCCTATAAAATTTGAAGAGTTCTCGATTTCTCCATGATCCCATCATCAGATCCCGACCTGATGACCGGATCATGAGAAATCGAGAACTCTTCAAATTTTATAGGCACTTTTGAAGCGATTCGGGTTTTTTTATAGTGACTTGTGCATTTGTTTTTGGAAAGCACACGTTTCAGTGCATAATTTTTTAAGTCGGTACACTTTATTTTAAAAGGTAATTACGTAATATTCGTTGCTCAGTGTGCTCATCAGGAGTACTTTGTAATTCTAAAATGCCACAATACCTTGCCATGTTGTAATGAGTAAAATACCTTTAAAGGTTATGGATCCTATGATTAATAATAACAAATTTAATAATAATGATGAATTGACTCTATTTACGTTATTCCATTTTCATTTAGCAGTATTTTAAGCAAAGCATTGCTGTTTTTTTTTATTACGCCTTTTTAAATTTTAGTCACGCCTGTTTCCGAAAGGAGTAGGCAGAAACCAAGAATTTAGATTTGCTACGATCCTGACATATCTCTTTCGGTTCATTCATTTTCAACATATTCTTCATACATGCTCGACGGTTTAGGGTACTTCTGACCTGACCTTTCTCGAGGACGCTTCCGATTTCATTTATTAATGTAGTAAAATTAATAATGTCCTCTAAAATATTACCAAAATCCAGCTTAAAAATAAGTACCTGCTGGGCACGCCAGAATCCGTAAAAAGTAAGCACACCGGCCGCGAACTATAGAATAAATCAAAGAAATCCTTTTGAAAGAAAAACGTTTTGAAATATTTTACGTCAATTCTCGACTAGTATGCAAGCCATCACAGTCATTCTCGATTTTTCGTACATATATTAATGCAGTTAGCTATCATATACTTAAATAACGGAAAATCATAATTAAAAGACTTAAAAATGATATCCACAATCTACATATGACTACTTAGCTCAAATTCATCAAATTGCTAAGTTTCCTACTTACCTACTTCAACCATAGAGTACTAAGATTAAGGAGGGTGGGGCCATAGATCGACTCCCGGGAATTTTCTAGTCTTTTCCGCCAAGGATGTCTAATTTGCGAGAAATAGTGGAAGTAAAAGTCGTTGCGACAATTAAACAGAAAAATACAGTGCTCTATCTCTAACCCTTTTTTATTTTATAAATGCATTTCAATTACTTAAAGATTAACTAAGGTGTTATTTCTAAAAAAGCTTCCTCGCATGCCACCTCCTTCTCATTACAAACTAATGATCCTTGCCATATCATAGTACCAGGATCGTGCCACGGTTGTCGAAACATATGATCAATTAGGTCCAAATCTAATCCCTGTAACTTGTATGTTTTCTGTAAAAAAATCACAATTAAATATATTACTAGATTTCCGCTCCCGGCTACGCCCGTGGTTATTTTCGAATAAAATGAAATTGAAAAAATCCTAGAACCCGATTGCAGCGCCACCTATTGGGTCCGATTGTGAATGCAAACAATCCTGGGACCCACTCAAACACACACAAAAAGAATCATCAAAATCGGTCCAGCCGTTTAGGAAGAGTTCAGTATTAGAATAGAAGTATTATATAATATAAAGATTAGCCGTGACTCCGTTACATATATTTCAAAATTAAATAGATTAAACGTCTTAAATGGGTCTGTTTTACAAACAGTCCGGCTAACTGCAACTAAGTTCAACTTTATCAAGACATTGTATTTTATTAACTTGAATGTATTTTTGCAATAATATAAAGATTCAGCCTTTTCATGCTAATGATACGGAACCCTAAAGTTAGGAAACACACAATGTACTAACCTTAGCTGCTCTACAATTAGCTTTGTTATATTTTAAATCAACATTAAGTTGTTTAAGCATTCTACAACCAAGCATTATTAGTGGAGAACCGCAAGTAATCGCTAACTCGAGTCGAGATATCCGCTTGTCATTAATTAAAGAATAGAGAGTCATAAACGCCTGTAATATAGATGTAAATTTAAAAATTAATCCTTTGGGTACTTTTAGGGTATGAATGCATAGACTACTAAGACAAAGGAGGCACCATAGACGGTATCCACTCTTCTCCAATTTGAATATAAATACTAATTTGTTTTTCTGTTAATGTTGAACATAAACGCTACCAACATCAGCAATTTTACTTTTTTAGTTAAACTGTTATTAAATTCTTAACCAAACAAGGTAAAAGCCAAAAATGCATTAAAGAGGAAATTGATGCTGTTTACGGGGAATCTGGCCCTTCGGTATCTACTATCCAAAAGTGGTCGAGTGAGTTTAAACGTGGGAGAGAGAACATCGATGAAGACCCTCGCGCCGGCCGGCCTGTCGAAGCCTCTTCACGGGAAAATGTTGAAAAAGTGGAGAAAATTATATTGGAAGACAGTCGAGTAAAATTAAATCTATAGCTGAGACTCTTGGCCTTTCTACTGGTACCGTATATAATGTAATTCATAACCAACTTCACATGTCAAAGGTGACCGCGAGATGGGTGCCGCGAATGCTGATGCCGCCTCAGAAACTAGCGCGCGTGGAATGCTGTTCACAATTTTTGAAGCTGTGTGGAAACAATCCAGACGCAGTGATCGAAAGAATTGTTACTGGAGATGAAACGTGGGTTCACCATTATGACCCTGAGAGCAGGCAAGAGTCGAGGCCGTGGCATATTAGAGGATCAGCACATCACAAGAAATTCAAGGTCGTTCCTTCGGCTGAAAAGGTCATGGCCACCATATTTTGGAATTATCAGGGTGCTTGTATTGTTAATACACTACAAGGATAAAGGTGTCAATATCACGGGAACTATGCCAATATTCTATGGCAATTAAGAGCAGCCATTAAAGAAAAAAGGAGGGGGAAATTGGCTAGAGGTGTGCTGCTTTTGCATGATAATGCTTCTGTCCATACTACTCATATTGCTAAGACTACTGTGCGCGACTGTGGGTTAGAAACCATTTACCACCCACCTTATAGTCCAAACCTAGCCCCCTGTGATTATTTCTTATTCTCTAACCTAAAAAAAGATCTCCGAGGAAATCGATATGCTGACGATGAAGCACTGAAGGCCGCTGTGACCGAGCATTTTGAGGACAAAAATGAAACCTACTTTTATAACGGTTTAAAAAATTAATTGATCGATCTAATAAATGCATTGTGATAAAAGGGGACTATATTGAAAAATAATAAAAACTATACATCTGCATATCTTTGTTTTCATAGAACTTATTGAACGCCCCTCGTATATACTATGTTTTATTCCTCTAGCTAGAGCATGACTTCAAGAATGGAAGGGATTTTCAATCCAAGACTCGATGGATTTTTTCAGAATGAATTCAAATAAACAATGTTTTTAAACTTACCTTACATTTCGATGTATCACCTATTACAGAAACATTCCCTCTTACAAGAGTTTTGTTACCTACTTTATATAAGTCATAATAATACTTCACCGGTATATCATTTCCGTATGGCCATTTATACGTTTGACATTTTTTAACACTTAATAAATTTGCAATATATGAATCCTAAAATTGAATTTGAGGATGTATGCCACAGTTGGTGTAAAATAAATAATATTAAAAAAAATATCATTGCAATGTATAAAAAGAATACTTACCGAAGATTTAAAATTTAAAATTATTATAAATGAAATAAAACTGGTAATTTTAAATAGAGGTCTCATCATATAATATTTAGTGACAAATATGAAATGATGACTAAACGATATAGAATTATGTTTCAATAATGTACATTAAAATACTCATACATTATAATGACCACAGAATGATAATATCAGTACTGTACTTGTATAATTATAAATGCATATGGAGTGAATTCAGACAACATTGATGATCAACCTTCATAATAGGTAAACCACTGAGAAAGTAGCACTCCCATGGTCCGCGCGGGTGAGAGGGGCGGGCGTGATTCTGCCATACACGATACGAAGTTGCACGCGATATATCTGTTGTCGACGCGATCCACCTCAAACATTTCAGGGTTCAAGCCCGAGGTAAATCGCGTCGACAACAGACACATCGCGCGAAACCTCGCATCATGTATAGCAGAATCACGCCCGCCCCTCACCCCTCATGGACATGGGAGTGCTACTTTCTCAGCGGTTCACCTATACTTGAGCTTGTCAATAACTAACTTTAACCTTATCTATTGTTAAACCTTACTGCTCTGCGTCCTGCGTCCTTACAAAATTTGTACTACAAATACTTTGATGGCCAGTTTCTAGGCAAGACCAACTTCACTGTCTGAAACCGAGCATGTTCCCACGTCGTATGCAAGTTTCAGGACAAAATAAACCTCACTGCGCTGCATCTGTGCAAGTTCATTCGTTAAGCAGTTTCACGATAGATGCAACCTCAATGCTCTGCATTCATGCAAATACTTTGTTGGAGAGCTTCAAGGCAAGATCAACTTCACTGTTCAAAACCGAACATGTTCCCACGTCGTAGGCAAGTTTCAGCACAAAATAAACCTCAATGCGCTGCATCCGTGCAAATACTTCGTTGGGTAGTTTTTGGGCAATTGCAACCTCACCGCACAGCACTCCAACTTGTATTGGTGACCTAGCTACTTGAAGCTAAATTAGACATTTACCATAATATACCAGAATTCACAATATGATCGCTGAAAGTTTCATCAACATTAATTCAATCGCTTTGGCGCTTGTATCCATTTAGACAGAAAAAAGTTATAGAAATCAGTTGTTAGATATTGATATTAGTTTTGGTTCAAACACTTCCATTTTCGACTTCAAAAAAAAGGCGTTTCTCAATTCGACCGGATGTAGGTATATTTATTTTTTTATGTGTGTTCTTCGTCGTTTATGAATCGATTTTGATGATTTCTTTTTTAATCGACAGATAATTCTTCCGGATTGGTCCCATTTTTATCTCAGTTCCTCTGTTGGTTCCTTAGTTTTTCAGTAATTTTGAAAAAACTGACTTTATAAGTAAATTTTTCATAATATCTCGATGAAATATGTACCGATATTGACGACTTATTTTTTTAAGGATTTAAGATTTATTAGGATTAATTAATTAGGATATAATTAATTACAGACGTATGATGAAAATCGGTTCAGTTTTTTCAGAAATTCAGTAATTTGCCTCTATTTACGGCTGAAAATTATATCGGAGAAAAGCCTTAAACCTTACTGCTCTGCGTCCTGCGTCCTTACAAAATTTGTACTACAAATACTTTGATGGCCAGTTTCTAGGCAAGACCAACTTCACTGTCTGAAACCGAGCATGTTCCCACGTCGTATGCAAGTTTCAGGACAAAATAAACCTCACTGCGCTGCATCTGTGCAAGTTCATTCGTTAAGCAGTTTCACGATAGATGCAACCTCAATGCTCTGCATTCATGCAAATACTTTGTTGGAGAGCTTCAAGGCAAGATCAACTTCACTGTTCAAAACCGAACATGTTCCCACGTCGTAGGCAAGTTTCAGCACAAAATAAACCTCAATGCGCTGCATCCGTGCAAATACTTCGTTGGGTAGTTTTTGGGCAATTGCAACCTCACCGCACAGCACTCCAACTTGTATTGGTGACCTAGCTACTTGAAGCTAAATTAGACATTTACCATAATATACCAGAATTCACAATATGATCGCTGAAAGTTTCATCAACATTAATTCAATCGCTTTGGCGCTTGTATCCATTTAGACAGAAAAAAGTTATAGAAATCAGTTGTTAGATATTGATATTAGTTTTGGTTCAAACACTTCCATTTTCGACTTCAAAAAAAAGGCGTTTCTCAATTCGACCGGATGTAGGTATATTTATTTTTTTATGTGTGTTCTTCGTCGTTTATGAATCGATTTTGATGATTTCTTTTTTAATCGACAGATAATTCTTCCGGATTGGTCCCATTTTTATCTCAGTTCCTCTGTTGGTTCCTTAGTTTTTCAGTAATTTTGAAAAAACTGACTTTATAAGTAAATTTTTCATAATATCTCGATGAAATATGTACCGATATTGACGACTTATTTTTTTAAGGATTTAAGATTTATTAGGATTAATTAATTAGGATATAATTAATTACAGACGTATGATGAAAATCGGTTCAGTTTTTTCAGAAATTCAGTAATTTGCCTCTATTTACGGCTGAAAATTATATCGGAGAAAAGCCTTAGCAACGGTTGCTATTGACACGAAGTTGTCAATTTTCGTATCGACGGTGGTCCAGCGGTTAAAGGTAATGGGGTGCAGCACATGATGCACATGGTTCAAATCCCATCCACAGCTGTTTTTTTTCCATCAATATTTTTTTATTTGCGTTATTATTTGTCTTTTATGGTAGCAAAATCACTTAACAAATTTACTTTAAAAAAAAGTGTACAGACTTCAAAATTTTGCAAAAGTAAGAAGTAATAAATATTTCGTCGTAGAATTTAAAGACGGTTGGTGCCAAATTAAAAACAACTTCCCAAATTCACAAATCTAGACAATTCATTAGGAACCTACGATTATCAGTACAACAAACATATATACCTACTATTGAACAGATATTTATCTTCTTAGATGTTTACTTAATTTTGTATCCTAATTTGGCACCAACCGTCTTCAAATTCTACGACGAAATATTTATTATTTCTTACTTTTCAGTGCAAAATTTTGAATTTGGTACACTTTTTTTTAAAGTAAATTTTATATTTATTTGTATAAATAATCACAATTAGATTATTACAAAAATATTTCTTGAACCACCAATATTCAGGTCTGTGATGTGATGACTTACAAGACTTTTTCAAAAAAATCTAAGACGATATATTTGCACAGGTTGTGGAGGAAATGGAATTTCTCACGAAAATACGGTCGGGCCAAGTTTGCGATACACTTCGGCTTCTAGGCGCGATAAAGCTGATATTTACCGTAACTAATTCGTATATTGTTGGAATTAATTTTGACTTCCATAATAGATAACTAAATATCGCAACCGTATCTCAATCGAAGAAGTCAACATAATATGCATTTAAAAAGTTATATGAAAACTTGTTTATAAATTTAGTCCTGAACACAATTAATAGTTATTATCAGTGGACAAGTTCTGCAAACGAACGGAGAAATTTGGTGATACCATTAAGAAACGCACTAATGTCGTCACGGCGATATTTCCTGCAACACTCGTACGTAGGATCGTAGTATCATTCAATCGAATAAGATCATGCGGTCTTTTCTAAAAAACTATGATGCTATTCAATATTTATTCATTCACTATAAAATGGTCTTTCTTGCATAAAAAGTGCAGGCAGGCTTCTCGCCACCTGCACTTTTTATTAATTATCTATTTAACCTAATTAATACACTATTTCTTGTAAACTTGGTGAAAACAGCCGATTTTCACAATTATTATAGACATGAGTTTTCCATGTTTCCAACTTTATTTGTGAGAAAGTGCCTCTACACAGGAATCTTTTGTTCGTGGGTTTAGTCATGCTTAGTTGCCAATGGGCGCTTTTTCATTTACCGGCACGGCACCGGCAACGGCACAATATACCGATGTAGCATTTCCAAGAATTATCGTATCGAAATCGCTTATTATTAAATAAATTTAATTAAATGTTATCGATATATTTGAAAAGCATCGTTATATTTGAAAAGTATCACTAATTGATGTAGATATATCGAAGAAAATATCGATATTCAACACACACCTTCAAGGCATTTATACCTTGCGGTATAGCCAGAGACACCATCAGTGTTCACTTTTTGCCGGTTGTCCATATTGAACAGAACAGGTGGCAAACCTGTTGCTGCACTTAACTAGTAATGTCACTTCTTCGATAGACGTAAATATGTGTTATTTTTAGAATATCGATAAATATTCAATGTATCGGTTAGATTTAAATATCTTAATTTCGCCACGCCCAGCACAGCATTTACAGCATCACTTTTCCAAATTGTTTAGTGGTTTTAATTTTCCTGAACCCGAAAATAAAACTTCCTTTCATTTTAATCTGTTGTGTATATGACGTTATTATTGGGAGGTAAATTGTTTTTCAGTTCTTTTTATACCATCCTATTGTTAACAATGGAGATTGATTTGATGGAATTTTAAGAACTCTGTAAAGTGGAAGGTTTTGATATCAATTTTCCGGAGAATTTACACCATATTTTCCTTTTGAATAAATCCTTTATAGGTACGTTTCATATAAATCTTTCACAATTTGTAGTAGACATTATTGTAGTCAAGTTTGTAAGTTTGGATGTAGGTAGGGGGTCATCTATGTAACTACTCATCCGATTCTGAAAATTCTTTCACTAATAGGAATTTGTACATACATTATCCCTGTGTGATATAGGCTATATTTTATTTTGTATTAAAATATCCAAGAGCGAAGTCGGGGGCGGAAAGCTATGATCCATATGAATTATTTAGAAAAGATCTAGTCAAAAAGATAGGAAGCTACAAACATGAACAAAATAAGTCGCGCGTTTTACCGAGTTCGATGCGTCGCCTAAGTAAATTATTCTGAAAGTAATGAGATAAATTAAATATAATACCACAATACATAGGTACTTAATAAAATATTTATTAATCCTTTTACATAATTTAAGGTGGCTCTATTTCTAACATGGCTTCCAAGCATATTACGGTTTTTTTGTTAGCAATGTAAGATCCTTGCCAAATAATAGTTCCATAAGCGTGCCATGTTGTAGGAATTAAGTGTTCAATTTTATCTATATCCAATCCTTTGAATGTGTATGTCTTCTGTAATAATAAAAAAAATTAGAAATTTTTACCATTTTGCTTTTAACAGATCAAATGCAATACTATATATTTTGTGTACCTATTTCTTTATTATTACTAAAATACTGATTAACGCAGTAAAAGCGGATTTAGATGCGAGACAACTTTTTCTGTTTACCCTACTACCCTACTAACTACTAACCTTAGCTGCGGCACAAGTAGCTCTGTTATACTTAAAATCAACTTTTACTTGTTTCAGCATTCTTATACCCACATTTAATAAAGGAGAGTGACAAGTCAAATTTGTCATTTCTAGACGAAGAATCCTTTTGTTATCAATCATTGAATAGAGTTTTGCAAATCCCTGAAAATTATAATTATTGATATTTATTTGTATTTTGTTAAAAAAAGGAATACAATTAATACTAAACCTATTTAGGTGATCTTTAACTAAAACCACTAATCGACATTACTTAATTTATTTAAATAACAGAAATGCAGAGGTTCCGAGTTTAATCCTCTAGGCCCAATAGCGTCTGGTTTGCCACCTCTCCTGTTTTAATATGGGCATCTTGGTAAATGTGGTCATGGCTATCTGAAAGCCAAGCCGCAAAGCCTGTGATAATGTGGCAAGGTTGTTGTTGTAAATAATACGCAGCCCGATTTAGATTACGTTGATAGGGATCAATATCAATGATTGATGTTAAGAAATGTTAATATATCTAAAAATTACACTTACCAAAAACTTAGAAGTATCACCAGTAATGCTGAGATTTCCTTTAATGAGTGATATGTTATTAACCTTGTAGATTTCATAGTATACCTTCATTGACCTTTCGTTCTCATTTTCATAAGGCCAATCTACTTGTTCACAACCAGAAATACTCTTTAAATTAGCATTATACGAACACTAAAATAAGAAAAACTGAAATAAGATTACTGAAAACTTTATTAAAATTATTTTCAAAATTTATGACAATCATATTTAATAATATTACAATATAGTAACAAATAGATACCCTTGATAAACACTTCAACTTAAAAAACTGATTCTCTACTCTACGAATCAGCATCAGGAAAATGCAACCAGTACTCGCGCCTCTTACTACGTAATAGATGTCGCACAGGTCGCACTGCTTTGATGTTGAAGAAACCCCACGATATATTTAAGCGGTACCGTCAAAGCAGAGCTGGAATGTTTTCGTCATAACGGAAAAAGACGAAAAATTGTTAGTAGTATATACTTACATCGATTAAAAGTAGAAAATTCAGAAGAAATAGAAACAAAATAATTATTGTTTTTATAGCAATCATAACTTCCACTTACATATCCAACAGAGTTTAGCAACAGTCAACAAATGATTAACAATGATCAAAAGTCGATTTTACTTAATGATGTTGTTGCTGTAGCAATTATGACGTTAAACGATAAAATCTCTCATATAATTACAATTTTAGTCTGTTTATTTAAATACTCGTATATATTCAAATTATATTTGTAAACAAATTTGCTTTCCATTATTACAATCATCGAATAAACAAAATGTAAAAAGCAATCCACAAATCCTCATCAATATCCGTTCAGTAAAAACTCATTTTCACGAGTTTTCAATATGATATGGAAACTAAAAAAAACAATTTATTTTGTACCATGTACCACGCCATGTACCAATGGGTTTTTATAATTAAAAACTTACGTACATAATCCGACAAAACACATTCAGAGGCTTTTTCATCTAAATATATCTCAACAGAACTAGCCACTCGTTAGGTAGGTATAGCCTCACAAATATCATCGGCAAAACGAGGGAGCCTTAGTCTTCCGCCTGGAACCGTAACACGGTTTCGGGAGCTGTAAGGCAAACCGTGAAGAGGGAAGAAGAATAAGAACATTTTCAATAGATATTTATTGTAAACTGCCACAGTAAAGAACATAATATTTATCCATTCAAAATTTACAAAATCAAAATGTATTTTTATTCGTATTCAGTAATGATTTTCTGATTACACACAATTTGTATATGCTTGTAGTGGTTTTAAATAGGTAAAGGTTAAAAATCGTATACGTTTAAATTGTTTTTGACATTATTTTCTGATGTAAAAGAGTTTGCTGATTTGACACATTTATTGACGCGCTCGTGGCACTTTGATATCACACTCTCCATGGACATGTGGACAGTATTTTTCTTTATTTTATCTCGGAACCCTACAAGATAACAATGAAATATTATTCTAAGTCTAAGTACCCACTATGATTCCAGTAAGTTTCATGAAATCTATTGGGCAAACATTGGGACAGACAGAAATGTCAATTTTATTTACTTGTATAGATCAGTTCTCTAGTTCCACAATAAGATTAGATAACTAAATAGACAATGTAGATGTAACTGAGAAACTTCAAACATGATAGTGCACTCAAACAGCGGCAGTTTTCCGGGACCGGATCAACCTAGTTCTAGAGCTCTTCCAACCAACCCTCTACTTGTTACAATGTAGGAGATAAGCTGCCAATGAAAGTTAAAACTAGAATATACAGTATTATTGGAAATATAACGAACTAGCTTTCTGCTCAAGCTTCGCTCGTGAAATTTTTTATTGGTTTACCTTTCTGGTTACTGCTCCGGTCTTTTGGGTCGTAGCGTGATGTTATGTAGACTAATAACGATAAACCTTTTAAAAAAAAGTGCACCGACTTCAAAAATTTGCACTGAAAAGTAAGAAATAATAAAAAATTCGTCGTAGAATTTGAAGACGGTTGGTGCCAAATTAGGATACAAAACTAAGTAAATATCTAAGAAGATAAAGATCTGTTCAATATTATCTATGTTTGTATGTACTGATGATCGTAGGTTCCTAATGAATGGACAACATTACATTTTTTGTAAGGTACCAAAATTCGAAAACCGTTTGGAGATTACATGCTAGAAAGCTTATTTTTCATTTTTTTTATTTTTTATATCCTTTAATTTTCGAGTTATTTTAAAAATACTGAAATATTGAAAATTAAGGATTAATAGGTGCCCTAATCTGTGCTAACCCTCTAATTTAAAAATACTAATGTCTGTGGCAGAGTTGAACTCAGGTGTTGCCCTCTATTAATTTTACCCATTTTTATTCCATTTAAAGCTAAATTAATAATTATTCTTTAAATATAATTATAAAAATACTTCTTTTATATAATATTTTTTGGAAGTTTTGCTAGTTTCAAATGGGCTATCACAGGAAATATATTTACGAGTGAAACCGCGGACAAAAGCTAGTATTATTATATACATTATGAATAATGTTGTAGGCGATTTGAGTTCCGGCTACGGCAACACCTATTTGGAACACGGTATATTATACTCTTTGCATTTCTATAACGTATACTCTGTGGCTTGACTGACACTATCTGTCACTTTCTTTGGGTGACAGTTTATATTTCTTAATTTTAGTCCTAGCTATGGTTTTTAGTTTATAAGTCCTCAGAATTTATAAAAATTCACAATTAAATTAAAAATATAAAAACTCAACCAAAAATAAAATAGAAAAATACGTGTAACTTATTTTTTAATATATTTTTAATTAAAGTAATAAAAATGGGTGATTAAAAAAATGAAATGTTGTCCATTGTCTAGATTAGTGAATTTGGGAACTAAGTTGTTTCTAATTTGGCACCAACCGTCTTCAAATTCTACGACGAATCTTTTATTATTTCTTACTTTTCAGTGCAAATTTTTGAAGTCGGTGCACTTTTTTTTAAAAGGTTTATTTTACCCTTTTAAGTGATTTTGCTGCCTTGAGAGACAAATAATAACGCAACTATAAAAATACTAATGAAAAATTAAAAAACAAAACGCTGTGGATGTGATTTGAACCATGTGCTTGTGCATCCTATGACTCCCCATTACATTTAACCGCTAGACTATCGTCACGAAAATTGACAACTTCGTGTCAATAGCAACCGTTGCTAAAGCTTTTTCTGATACATAATTTTCAGCCGTAAACAGAAATTAATTACTGAATTTCTGAAAAACTACTGAACCGATTTTCGTCATATGTCTGTGAGATAATGTCGAGAAATTATAATGTCTTAAAAAAATAAGTTGTCAAAATCGGTACTTATTTTATCGAGATATCAAGAAAAATGTACTTTTAAAGTCAGTTTTTTCAAAATTTCTGAAAAACTAATGAACCAATTTTTATGAGAGAAAAATGGGACCAATCCGGAAGAATTATCTGTCGATTAAAAAAGAAACCATGAAAATCGGTTCACAATTGGCGGAGTTATCGATGTACATACATACATAAAAAAAAAAAAAACGGTCCGAATTGAGAACCTTCTCCTTCTTTTTTTGGAAGTCGGTTAAAAATAGAACACCTGAAGACCCGAAAATGAATGCATGCAAGATTCTAAAAATATATGATCTACAGTTCCCACAATTTTCTACTGAAAATTATGAAATACTGAAATAATTTATAAAAAACTCATTGGTACATGGCCTGGATCCGGGATCGAACCCGTGTCTGCCTAGTTAATACCAGACGTCTTAACTACTCGGCCACCGACGCAGAATGAAATCCTAAACATATAAATAACGAATGTTAATTTCTTTTGTTGCAGCGAGTACCAACCTAGTGGGAAAGTTCACACAGAGCGTCCGGCGCATCGTGCAAGATGTCAAAGATGAAGGCACTGCTAGTAAGTTTACCATTTATTCATATTTCACAAAGTTCGACAACCTATTTTCTTTGATATGTTACAAACTGTTGAGACTCAACAAAACCGTGACATGTATGATATGCTTTCATAAACTACATATCTTTTATGAAAACGATATTTTGTAAAGGTACAGTCACAGACTGTGTGTGTTTTATGTTTGAGAAATTTATTAATTATTAAGGTATGATTGTAAACCAAAAACTTTATATTGACTACATGTTTAGCCTAGCCTAGCCTTATTTTCACATAAATATTACGAATCCATGCGCAATTCTGTCGATGATTCTTCTGTTCCAATTATATGTAAGTAACGCTATCTTAGACTATGTATTTATTATTCTTAGACTTGTTACTCAGTAACAAATAACATTTGGTTTAGATGCCTAAAATGTCCTGTATTGTGTAAAATGTCCGGAAAAGCAGGACGGGGAGGTGGAACTATGACATTAATTAGTAGGTAACATTTCAAATTATACTACACCAAGCCTCCGTGTTAGAAACTAGCTGACCGCTCCCCGGCTAGCACGGTTAGAAAACTTTTCAATAAAAAAAACATTTTTCCGACATAAAAAGTAACATTTATGTCAGTCTCCGGCTCTCAAAATCACGTTGATCCGTTGTTTCGCATTTATAATTTTATCTAGGATTAGGATTACAATGAGACTAGCAAATTCAGGCCCGCGAGCATGACCACGGAGAATATCTCACTGCGAAGATAAAATCTCATGTAGTTAGAAAGTAGTAGCGTCGCGGAAACCGGTCCTTTTTGTCTTCCTTTATCTCTATAGAACTTTACATCTTTCTCTTTCTACCTGAGATTCAGTCTTCTCAGTCTTCTTGGTCAACCTCGAGGGGGCAGGTGTCTATGTAGAACGAGTATGCAGACAAGCAATTTTTAACTTGAAAGATTTGCATATTTCCGTATTTGTTGTTTTAAATGAATTATCTCAATCTTTATTAGCCAAGAATATTTAAATCTAAGTTAGTTTTATTAAGAGCACAATTACAAGTAACCCAAACACACTGTGAATGTTAACGAGTGCGGGCCCATTGATTAGTGTGGGCCGACCTTCGTGAGAGTAGTCCAATTCATTACAAAGGCTTTCATCCTGACCACTAGTAAAGGGCTAAATTATTATGTCGATATTTTTTCTGAAGGTGATAAAATTTAAGATAAAATATTTAATGGGGGCATTGTTTGCAAGGTTTGAACGGAATAGATCTTACCTTCTGGGTTATGATTCGAATGGGCTTGTTTTATGTATTCATTCAGTATATTTGACTTACGCTCAAAAATTATATAATAGGAAAAATAAAACACAAATTGCAAATAATCCTAGGCAGAGACATTTGCTACGATTCACATCACGCCTTTGTGAATAACGCACGCGCCCGCCAAGACGTGATGTGGAATCCATTTTAATCCTGTCGCGTGCTGTGATGGTTGTGATTAGTCGACGACTAATAAGACATATCACGGTCGACGGGATTATCTTAAATACCGATTTATCGGCTATAAACAGTAAACACTTTAAAGGCTATAATACTTGACATTGGTAAATCATCGATGAACATTGGTGGGGCCATAATAAAAGAAAAAGAAGAAGAAGAAGACATTTGCTACGATCATGACATACTTCTTTCGCCACCTTTATATTCATCACACCTCTTATTGTGGGATTGTGTGTACTTCTAACGTTGCCCCTCAATCAATAATTTCCTATGTGTTCAATAAAAATGGCGCACTCTGCCAGCATTTCCTTTTACTTCAGTTCAGCCATGTAAACGCAATCACTGTTTCATCCTTCATTCTTTCATTTTAGCCAGCGTATACGTCGTTATATATCGTCTTTCAATCAGACAATAGTTTTCGGATGAGATATATGAATGAATATGAATAATATATGAATGAGATTACCCTTCCCTAATAAAAAAAAAACATGTATTGGATCGCGAGTCTCAATCGCACATGACCTGCAACTATTTTTTTAAGCTGCATATGTTGTACTTCCAAAATACACCTATCTTTCTATAAATACAAGTGCATGTAAACATCGACTAAATGTTTCGCATCACTAACAGAATATTTCAGTTTCTGTTCACGTATACTATCACTAATTTACAATTTGTGTCTTCAGCTTGTACGCAAGCGGTAAATGTGGGACATTCACTATATTAAATTAAACGCACTTCCAAATTTATATACCCACATTTTATGTCTGTGCCAATTACAAGCTTCTGCTCGCGGTTTCACTTGCGTCGTCTTTTTGGAGATGAAATGAAATGTTTAAGTAAGAATATTAAAACATTCACAATTATAATATTACTAGATATCTACGCATTTTCTACGAACTCTGGCTTCATAATACTCAGTACTTTCATCTCCGAAGTACACATATGGCTAAAATGTACCATTATAAAAATGTAACCTTTTTTCCTTCTTAATTTTGGTCTAAATATTATTAAGTTCTAAAAATAATTGTCAGGGCAATAAAATGATTAGGACACTACTACGCAAAAACTAGTGAACGGATTTTGTTGTGGTTTTTACTAGTTGATTCAACGGGAAGGTTTACGAGTATTAAACATTGACCTATCATCTGTATAAGATGAAAAAAAAAACAATTTGAATATATACGTACCTAAATACGCTCATAACTACTTATCTATTAGAGATAGATATATACTACCGCGGACGTTTTTGTAGATCATTTATTCTACACAATTCTTTTCTACATCATTTGCTTATATCTTTGACGAATTAGACAGAATACACCATGAAAACTCGCTGGGTCTAACTTTTTTCTCGACTTGATTCACCTATAGCTCCCGAAACCGTGTACGGTCCCAGGGTACCCATTGGAAGACCAAGTCTCCCTCTTTTAGCCGATGGTACTTGTGAGGCTATACCTAACGAGTGGCCAGTTCTGTTGAAGTATATTTAGATGGAAAAGCCTTTAGGGTTCAAATTGTTGTAAATACAATATGTACCCGTGCGAATATTCATTATTTTTATTCCTAATATTGCTAATCTACACTCTAAGTTTCATGATATTCTTATTTTTCTAAAAAAAAATATTTTACTTCCACCAGGTGGTCAAACGAAGGAAGAGGTGATAGAAACTAACGAGCGGCTGAGAGCGGTAAGGGTGCGTCTTGATGAAAACTACGACACGGCAAAAAAGGCCCTCGTCACTCTGATGGCTCGGTACAGTGACTCAAAGGCACAAAGAAACGTTTTCACCCGCTACCCTTTACTCAAGGCCATGATAAAGGTGAAACTTTATATTACTTCTATATTATTTACAGTACGGTCAATTACTTCTACAAAAAATAAGGTACAAGGCGCGGTTTGGACACTATAGCAATTTTAGTTTTAAACATATAATAATTTATTAGTTACGATTAATGTCCTAATGAACGGTTTCATCGCATGACGTTTATTTCATATGTGTTGTCAGATTTTTGTTCAGAAATTTTAGAACGTAATTCAAATATATTTTCTAGGATGTACTTCAATGTGAAAAGTGATATAAGTAAATATGAGATTTAAATTACATTAATTCCGCGCGAAAAAAAATTATATATATATAAATACATATCTATACTAACATTAGAAAGAGGTAAGCTCTTAAACTACAGAACCAATTCGAAAAATTATTTCACGAATATATAGCTACGATGTCATAGCATAGACTATATTTTATTTTGATCGAAAATATCCACGGGCGAATCCGGGGTCGGAAATCCTTGCCAAAAAAAACGAGTATTTATATGCATTTTCACAACTGTATATAAGCATGCATTATACATGTAAATGTTATTGAACTGTGACTCAGATCAATCTCTGTAATCGGAAGTAAATTTCCGGTTGCGCGTTTGACTGAGATTTGGTTCTCGATTACTGGAAGGATCTAACAATTTTTATATCACTCCGGGCCATCGACTCACGTTTTTCATCTGAATGACTTCTTCTCGATGTGATTTTGTCGACCAATCTACTGAAAATGCGCTTTCCTAGCTTAGTTACTTTGTGATAGGAATAAGATTTATATTTTATTTTCTAGAAGATTTTTCGAACTGTGTTTGTTTCACGGATTTAGGTGCCTAAGCAAGGACTTAGTACCTATATACCTATTCGGCACTAATCTTATAATTTCGTTTATATTTTTCTATGAGATTACGTCAGAATAATGAAACCTCACAGACTTTCTTATTTAAAAATCTACCTACGCTAAAACTCATAATAAGCTTTGAATAGGCATTTTTCTGCCATTCATCCGAATTTTTCGCTTACTTAATTTGATATCTTTTGGAGTCATCAAAATGGTTATTACCTTTACGGCCGTATGAAATGAGACTTTCATTTTTTTTCTCTAGCTTAAATAACAATATTACCCTTATGCGGTCTTTACTTTTTATGAAGATATTTACTGTTTGTGTTATCTTCTATATGCACAAGAATATTGGAAGGCCACCTAACGAATGGCCAGTTCTGTAGCCTCTTAGTAGAATATATATGAACATAAATATTTTATAATGTAAATAGTGAAGTGAAAATGTGTGTACACAATTTTTCTAAATAATATTTTTACAAAAGTGTGATGAAATCAGTATTCAATACATGCTGTCAAAATATGTTAAACCTTCTCATCTTTCACTGCTCTTATTTTAATATCTATATAATTATATTTGTTATTATAGAAGATGTTTTAACTCAACTCATAGCTAAGACTAAGAACCTCTAAAAATCTTTAAGGTTCATCTTCAGTAGTTTTTGATGTCATCTCGGACAAAAGAAGAGACGGAATTGTAATTAAAAATAGGACATGACTTTCTGACGTTATGTAAGGTCGTTCGTGATGTTTCTTTAGTATGGGCGGAAATGTCGAAGCTACAAAGTATTCAGAGACAGTGTCTTATATTACTTATTCAAAGAATCTCACACGTTGTTTGAAAACTTCAACTTATAATGGATATCAATTTGTTAGGACCATGAACGTTGGTTGGTAGATGATTTGTCGGTTTTTGATAATGGTTATATTGGCAAACTTGTTTCCATTCATTTTAAATACCTAGTACAACAAAATATTTTTATAAATTATTTCAGCCACGACGTTTGTATTTTAGGAGACGTATATCAAGACACCAGACTAAATAGGGTAAATTAAAATAATCCTATCCTACATATATTATAAAAAGTGTTTTTTAGTTTTTTTCAAAATGCAGCAACAGATTGACGTGATTTTTGCAGCGTGATAGAGGGCATGAGTGACATAATTGTAACATTTAGGTACAATTCAAATTCTACAAACCATTCGTTAGAGCAATTAAATACCTACATCAGTTTCTAAACGCATATGCCTAGCAGTATTTTACACGAGTAAACTCCCATCCAAATGGCCTAGGAAAATTATTAGATAAAACTAGCCTAAGTGAGTTAGCAATTTCACAAGTAACTACGTGCTTCGCAAATTTCCTTCTTATTGCAAACTGATCACGTACAACATAGGTCCGCATTCACAGCAATGGTTGCAAAAAACGTTTTGAAATTGTTTAACCTTTGGGCAACTTTTTACCGTCCTTTAGTAGTCCAATAAATTTTAACCAGAAATAAATTGAAGCCGGGCAGAATCTCAGTAAATCATAAATATTTTTACACAACTCGCACTTGTCAAGTTTTTTTTAAGTACATATATTTAATTTTCCGTTTTAAGGAGTAGTATAGCATTTATTGACGATAAGCTGAGGAATCCATAAATCTGACTATAATGGTTTTTCTTCTTCTTTATTTAAGAGCAAGGCTCTTGTCGGTGGAGTAATCCTAATCGCCACTCTTCTTTATTCTGCGTTCCTAATTTGACTTTCTGTTACGACACTATGTTATCTTTTTCTTTCACTGCGTCTTGGTCTTCCCCAACCTTTCTTCCCTTTGTCCTTCAATAATGTTCTTTATAAAATTATCGTGTCGTTCGCATCACAACACATTATCTTTTACTTTTTTCCACTGTGGGCAGCAATTTTCCCACGATCGTCAATTCCCGTTAATTTTATCTATCCAACCGATTCTTTCTATTCTTCTCTAGCACCACATCTCATGCAAAAGCTTACAAATTTATGTCTATCTTTTTGGGTCAAGATTTATGTTTGACAGCCATAGTAATAATAATCAGTAATTAAGATTTTATACTCATTCACCCTGTCTGAAATCAAGACAAGAATTTTCTGTTAGAAACCATAACCAGTACTCTAATATGCAGACAGATCACGTACACGTAGGTCTGAATTCCCAACGAGGGCTACGAAAAGCGCCGTGTTATTATTTTGTGTGCCTAGATTATTTTATGAGGCTGTTTTTTATGCAGACAATGTTTAATGTCTTGAGTCGTTAAGGCCAAAGTTTTATACCGAGGAATATTGCATAACTTTACTGATCTGTTTATACTTACCTACCCACTTAAGTAATATTTGAGCTGCTATAATTAAACTGATTCTAATGTATTCAATAAGTGTAGCCCTTTTAGTATCCTCACTGATATTGTAAATGCGAAAGTGTGTGTGTGTTTGTGTTTGTTAGATGTGATTTTACACAGGTTTTAATTACTTTGGAATAAAATTGATTGTATAAAATTGAATAAAATTAAGTATGTACGAGCTGAGGGTTTCATACCATTTTTTCGGTCAGAACTTTAAAACAGGTAGACTATAAGAAAGGCCCTATAATCCCTATTTTTTTCAAAATTTTAGACCCAGTAGTTTCGGATATAAAGACTGTCAATTTTCGAATAATTTCTTTAATATAATCTAAACTACGCATGAAGCTCTAAAAAAATTTTTTTTTCGATTTAAATATTCCTCCAAAATCGAAATTCGATTACTTACGCAATACGTCCGTGATTGGCTCATCAAACTCTATATATATGTAGTTTCAACTTTATTCGTCCAGTAGATTTGGAGATAATAAGTTGTGACAGACGGAATTTTTCGTTTTTTTATCGGAGATTTACGGAACCCTGAACAAAATCAGTATTTGCTAAATGAGGAAGACTTGGCTCTCACTGGGAGGGAACATGGGTTGCTATGGAGTCCAAGTATAAAATATTGAATAAGTACATTGATAGCAAACACTTGAACATAAATCATCTTTCTTGTCAAAGCAAATAATGATCTCAGAAAATGACAAACGATACACTCGGTCTCTCCCATTTTTCATAAGGTGTGACTGTCTATATCCTGGGTTCCTAACCTGGGGGTAATTACCCCCGCGGGGGTAAAACAGCTATTGTGCGGGGGTTATAACTAAGGCTGGGAATTGATAAATAATAAATTTTATAATTAACAATTTAAAAATAATCATTTTTGAGCATTTTAATATTATTATTAAAGATTTTGTATTAGCATATAGGTACATAATTGTTTTCTTTGATAAAATTTATAAAGGGGGTAAAATAAATTTTCCTAATAGGCCATAGGGGTATCAAGATGAAAAGGTTAGGAACCACTGGTCTATATGATGCGGTACCATTATGAACAATACATATACCTACGTGACTAGAGTTTAGACATTTAGAGAAAACGTTCTTTGAATACTAAATAATATTTACAGTAAATAAAATATTTAAATTTATTTTTATCATCGATACTCTTTAACAAGATAAAACAAATGTAAATACATCTAAAGTTCGCTGAAATTTAATTCAGTCGTTCCGAAGACTATTCTGGACAAAGTTTCAGATAGATAGACAGACAAAAATCGAATTATTTATGGCTTACATTAATAGGATGTATAGAGCTAAATGCGAGTTTTATGATGCGTAAAAGTACATGATCCACTGCAGTGACCATAATCAAAAAAATATATGATATTCTTGAGGTTATGCGTTATTAAGATACTGTGTTCAAAACATAATACAACTATATTGATTCGATAGAAAAAAATCACGAATGTAAAAAAACATTTTACTGTCTAGAAACAGTACTAAAATGCATGCAATGATTCTGATTTTTTGACAGATTTTTTATCTAGCAATATACTATCGTAATACTCTTCTATTTTTAATAACCCACCAGTGGGAAAGTCCAGTGGGTGGACGGGTCGGTATCGAAATTTTCAGCAAGTTCCTTTATTCTCATTTTCGAGATTTTATGTACGCACTGCACGCGTGTGTGCGTAAGCGCTCGTGTACCGACAGTACCGGCTGCAGCCTGATGCTATATTATTAGTGGCAGCCACGTCGTTTGGTGTGTATGTGTACCCGCGTGGGGGGCGGTGCCATCTCTCAAGGTCGTTGGCTCTATCCAGCGTCTTAAATCATAATTTAACGCTTCATAATGTTTTAAAACTTTTTTTTTTCTTTCTTCGCGGGTTACTTTACAGCTCCCGAAACCATGTTACCAGTCTACCAGTCTCCCTCATTTAGCCGATGGTATTTGTGAGGCTATATACCTAACAAGTGGCCAGTTCTGTTGAGGTATATTTAAATGGATAAGCCTTTAAGTGTGGTTTGTCGGATTATGTACATAAGCTTTTATAATTAAAAAATCCATTTATACGTGACCGGGATTCGGGATCGAACCTGTGATCTGCTTAGTTAATACTCTGGTATTAACCACTCGGCTACCGACACACAAACTTAAACTCTATTAAGTTGCCTGAAACAATTACCTAATCTTTTGCTCGACTTGGGTTCGAACCTCACTAACTTTAGCATATTTCTACCATCTATGACAAGAAATAGTTTCTACGAAATACTTGCTTACTACAAATCTGGAAATCAGTTCAAAAATTCTTATGAAAAATCTTTTTCTTCTATCTCAACTACATTTTTATGGTTCAGCAGACGTTATAAATCTTCGTAGAAGGCAATCTATGATAATACGTCATGAAAATTGGATTGTGATCCAAAGTTCTGTTCATAAATCCTTTCATTTTGAGTTGAGATATTAAATTTCATACTTAGTGTAAAGCTGTTGTAATAGATGTATTTAGTTTCAACTTTCATTCACATTTGCGCTTCATGATTTATTAACAACACAATATGTTCACTATTTCCTAGATATTTCAAATATAATGTATCTTGTTATCCTATCTAAGTTTATAAATTCAATCTAATGCTACATTCTATGTTATTGTATGTTTCATACTCAATAACGTGGTAACGGATATCAGATATAATTTGATTCAGGTGTACATTTTTCTGGGTTATACTTTTCTCTAAGTCCTACACTTCAGGCAGCGACATGCTTACCTTCTATCTATCTATCATCAAGCCTTTTATATCCCAATAGGAAAAGAAAAGTCAATCCAATCCAATTTTTTACGATCCTGATATACGTCTTTTATCTCATTTGCATACTTCATACCTTTCATACAAGACTAAGGCTTCAAACATTGCCCTCAATCATCAAGTTTTTAATGTGTTTAATAAAAGTACGTCGAGGACTCCCTCTGCCTGCATTTCTTGTCACTTCTTCTATGTATATCCTTTTTGTCAATAATTCATTACATCTTTTCAATATCCTATCTTCATTAACTTGGGCAATTTCAGGCTAATGTGAACATTGCTACTAATGTTTATGACTACGCTGTTACTGTACGCAGGTGCTTCTATCTATTAACAAATCCAAAAGTTGTTGGCATACACTCGAAGTCTTGCATGTCTCTATATATAAAAGTGAGATATAACCTTAAGGTGCCCACTCAATCGTCCAATCGCCGGCGCGCCACAATACGGTCCACCGAAATCGACCACACACTCGCCATCCGTTTTCAAATCGTTTTATTTGTGGTTGATTTCGATGGCCGGAACGATCTGTCACACACACACATCCACCGCTGATAGTTTGACACTTTGTTTAATCGAATCTTGTGTGTCTGTGTGAGTAAGTGAATTGCATGTGATCTAAATCCAAAGTCTAAATCGTATCATTTACATCTCTATTGTGTGATCTGTGTTCAATCTCGATCATACGGCTGGCCGGACCGAAAATTTTCGGTGAGATACCGGACCAGTGCGTGGGTTACTTTAGAGTCCGTCATTAAGTCTTCCAACATAATCCCGTAAATGAATATTGAATAACTTTGTATATAAACCCGGCCAACACTTTACACGACATAACCCTTGTCATGATACTTTTCTATTATTTAAATATGGAGCATTTAAATATCAGCTATGCGGATAAAGTTAAGCAAAGTTACCGTCGGGTTGGATGTCCGGACACCCGATATTCTACGGAAGAGAGGAAGTTAAAAGTTGTGGTACAGCCACCGTGACTCGTGAAATTCATACTCCACAAAGCGCGTGGCTGGAGTTAGTTTAAATAATTGTATCATAGACTAGAAACAGATGTAACTTGGCTGTGTGCCAGCACTCGGTTGGTTTCGCACAATTGTCTGGGTATTATTTACAGACCTCTACATAGTTTAATAAGAGACCTTTCGATCTCATAATACCTGAACTTCAAAAAATCTCATCGGCTAAAAGGCGGCTGGTGCACCCGGTTTGAAGTCAAGCCAAGGTGGACAGTGTAACGGCTAACATAGAGTCTTCGATGAGGTAGATTTATTTTCAGTTGTACTTGGGTAACATGGTCCCGGCCTTAAAGTATAGTCTTCTTTAAACCGAGGCTCCAGGTTCCATCCTCATTCAAACCAAAACAGCTATGCACCAATTTTCTTTCGAATTCGGATGGCGGCGTCTGAAATTCTCCTGAAAATAATCACTACTTACTTCTCCTCTGTTATCTTTGACATGGGTAAGTTTGTAAATATGGTGGATATTGTGTTTCTGGCCACGTCGCAAGTTTAAAAACCATGATGGTGTGTTGTGTTTCTTTACATTCCTCTTAAGCAGCTAAAATCCAAAAAAATAACCCAATAGAAGTCGACAAAGCATCCAAGTAAAAAATTTCAAATAAAAAGATAATTTGGGGATTTTTTTAACGATAAACCGCTGCCGCTCTTCATCACTTTGCATTAAATTTATAAAACTTTAAATCTAGAGAGGGCGAGAGAATGCTCAGTAATACCATCAAAATATTATGAAAGCACTATGGTAACTTTATACTAATTTATCGATTTTGTCTATTACATACTTATATTGTCTATCTATCCATCTATCTCTATTTGTTTCTCTCTAAAGTTTTTTTATTTGTCTTATCATCACGTTTTTATCCCATTTATATTCATCATACCTTTCATACATGCTCGGCGATTGTGTGTACTTTTAATATTTCCATCGATCAATATACATTTTTATATGTTTTTTAATGTATATACCTAGGTCGTCCTCTGCCAGCATTTCCTTTCACTTCAGCCATATAAACATTTTTAGTCAATCTTTCATCGTTTATTCTTTCAACGTGTCCAAACAATTTTTTTTTATTTGTATACAAATTATAGCATTAAACTATTTTGTCTTTGCCATCGTGTAAAATTCAGGAATCCAGAACTCATATAAGTAAGTAAAGAAGTGATGATATAGCAAACGTGTTATACAAAACAGAAAGAACTCCCATAATGGAATTACACAACTTTGTAAACAGCTATTTGGGAACCTTCATAAAACCTAAAACCATGTGAAGGTCTGAAAATTTACATAGAAGGAGGATATTGCGTGAACGGCTTCTGTGATATTGGAGAAACGGGAAAAAGGCTTTGTTTAAATATTAAGCCATTGTGACTCGTGACATCTATTTATCTTTAGTATACTAATAATATAAATGCAAAAGTGTGTTTGTTAGTTTCATAAAATAAAATTAACTGTCTAAAAACCGACTAAAAATACCGAATCACAATATCTGCTATTCTCGAATATTCACGTAATCACAATTTTTATTTATCCCGTTGCCCATCTCTGTCAACTTGGCAATTTTTTTTCCTTCTTCACAGCTCCCGAAACCGTGTTACGATTCCAAGGTACCCAGCAGAAGACCAAGTCTCCTTCGTTTAGCCGATGGTATTTGTGAGGCTATACCTAACGAGTGGCTAGTTCTGTTGAGATATATTTAGATGGAAAAGCCTCTAAATGTGGTTTGTCGGATTATGTAGGTACATAAGTTTTTAATTAAATGGCAATATTTGCAATAGCAATAAATTACAGCTTGCAGGCTAATCTCAATTTTGTCATCACAATATAATACATATTTCATGATAAGAAAGACATAATTAAATAATAAAATAAAAATGTTGATGATGATGAAAGCTTCACGGGTTACAGATCCCCGAAACCATTGCCGGCCCCATGATACCCAGCTGAAGACAAAGTTTTCCTGGGTTAGCCGATGAATGTTGAGGCTATACCTAACGATTGGCCACCTCTATTTGAGGTATGTAGATAGAAAAGCCTCTTTGTACGGTTTGTCGGATAATGTACATAGATTTTTTATAATAAACATGGTCGTAATGTGGGGATCGAAACCGCGACTTCTCAGTTGTGATCCGACGTCTTACCCACTCGACCACCGACACCCATTTATCCCAGAAAAATTATTGCCACCTGTTCTGTTAATAATATGGACAACTAGTTAAATGTGAAGTGTGGCTCTAGTCACCCCACAAGGTATAATGGCCGTGATGGTTGATAGAGCATGTAACTTGTCATGTAATTCGGTTGAACAAAGGAATTCTGCAATCGTTAAAGTTCGATCGGGGAATGATTGATGGATTCGTGATTCGGTCTACCTTGCACCGTGATGTTATCAGAAGAACACTTGGGTCGAGTCACGTTTTGTTTTCGCTTTGTTTTTATTTTGAAAACGACTACAAAATATCTATTGGCAACCTTGTTTCCTGAGCAAAAAAATGCGCGTTGCTAATATTAAACAGCATAGGTGGCAAGCCTGACACTTCATTTCAAGGTACTACAAATTGGAAGAAGTACTGACAGCAGATTTATACACCCTTCGTAGCACGAGAAGTCGATAAAACACGAAAATTAAAGACTTGTCTTTTCAGTATAGGTAATGCTGTAACTTTTGTGAGCATTAACCCATAAATAATACCCAAGTGTACAGAGTAATTTTACAAAGAACTTTTAGAATAAGTTGAAAGAATTGTTTTATTTCTAATAAGACTTCCAGTCAGTTATTTCCCTTTCACAGTAAAGTTTTACCCCTAGAGGCGTATTACCTTTCTAAATAAAAGTAAAAAGTTTTAAAGACATCAATATAATGTAAATAAAACGATTTAGGAATTCCACAACATGGTTTCCATTTTATTAAAACATGGCATGCCCCGACTTCGCCCGGGGTAACAATAATATATACATAAGATATAATATAAAATATATGTTACTCAGTTATAATATAGCATTCTACTGGTGAAATATTTTTTTAAATCGGTCCAGCAGTTTTTGAGTTTTATCATTACAAACAAACATACAAATCTTTTCTCTTTTACTATAAATATAGACTAGCTTGCCTTGCTTCGCCCGTGGATATATTTATGCAGAATATTAACCCTTCGCTTTTCGATTAATCCCCGTTACCACAAAACTGCGTTTAACCAGTGTTTAGTTTAAGTACGACAGATTTGTAAGTGAGTGATAAAACATAGTTTAGCTAAAGATTTGTTACACACTGTTTTTTGGTAAGGCCCCATATATTCCATACCCTGACTTTAATTTATCAAAACTTATTTTATGTCGAGTTTGAATAATGTAGTGAAATACTTTTTTAAATCGGTTTTATAATACTTATATAAAATGTGACAAACATACAAATAAACTCACACAGGGATTCGCATAAATAAATGTCGCGTAGTTTTTAGCAATAAAATAAAATAAAGGATTGTGGATGAACCAAACTTTTGGCGTCTGCCACTATAAAATTTATATTGCATTGAAAACTCGCTCAGAACTATTTAGGGAACGTTGATATGTCAACTGATACAAACTTAATGACAAGGCAGTGCTAATTGTTGTTGGAGAATGCGCTCGTATATGTATTCTAAGGTGGTAAGGCCCCTAACATCTTAACCCTCTCAAAATAAGATAAATGCAGTGGAAATGCGGTCTTTACGTAGAATGTGTGATGTTACGTATTGACCGCATTCGGAACGATGTCATTAGAGAAGAATGGAGAGTGAAAGATGATGTTGTGACTAAAATAAAGAAAACTAGTTTACGCTAGTTCGGACAAGAATTAAGGATAAAAGATTAACTAAAAAGGTTTATATGGCTGAAGTGATAGGAAATGCTGGCAAAGAACCACCTAGGTGTACTTTTATTGAACATAATTATATCAATACGATCGATGAAAATATTAAAAGTACACACAATCGCCGTGCATGTATGACAGGTATGATGAATATAAAAGAAGCGAAAGAGGTATGTCAGGATCGTAACAAATGGCATTCAATTGTCTCTGCCTACCCCTAATTGAGATTATTTTTTTGTATAATGATAAAATGGTCTCCACGAGCAGTTTAATAATATTAATTCGAAGACATAATCATGTGATTGTAAGACTTGTAACCTAATTTTAATTTGCAGCATTTAAGCCATGTAAAGAGAGAAATAACCATTTATTGAGACAAGATAGTCCGCAAGGACTGTGGTCTTTATCAGTACAGTACAAGAGGTTGGCGCTTCTCCAAAACAAACTTTTCCACTTTTATACAAGACTGAACCAGGACCGAATGCCCCTTGGGTCAGGCTTAGCTACAGTACTATTTAGACAGCACTCGCTACTTCCTTATATTAAAAAATGTTAACGAAGTTTTTTAATTTATTTTAATACTAGATTTTCGCCCGTGGAGCCCATATTAACTTTCATCGCCCATATGGTCTTGAGTTCATACAAAAATCCCTTAGAAAGGAGCACTAAGTTTTTCCGAATTTTCCCATTTTTCCCGGCAACTTTTAAAATTTTTCTTTCCCTAAAATCCTTATTCAGACTATTACGAACATTTAAAAAAAATAGCCAAATCGGTCCAGCCGTTCTCAAGTGATGCGCTTACCAACGAACAGTATATTTTTAACGACTTCAAAAAAAAAGACGTTGAGTAATTCGACCGTATATTTTTTTTTTTTTTTTTATGTGTGTTCGCGGATAACTTCGTCGTTTATGAACCGATTTTGATGATTTCTTTTTTAATCGACAGATAATTCTTCCGGATTGGTCCCATTTTTATGTCATAAAAATTGGTTCATTAGTTTTTCAGTAATTTTGAAAAAAATGACTTTATAAGTAAATTATCAGTATCTCAATGAAATATGTACCGATTTTGACGACTTATTTTTTTAAGGATATAATAATTTCTCGACATTATCTCACAGACATATAACAAAAATCGGATCAGTAGTTTTTCAGAAATTCAGTAATTTGTCTCTGTTTACGGCTGAAAATTATGTATCAGAGAAAAGCCTTAGCAACGGTTGCTATTGACACGAAGTTGTAAATTTTTGTATCGACGGTGGTCTAACAGTTGAAGGTATGGCATAGTATGGTGCAGCTCAGGATGCAAATGGTTCAAATCCTATCCACAGCAGCATATTTTTTTTATTTTTCCATTATTTTTTTTTATTTGCGTTATTTTTGTCTCTCAAGGCAGCAAAATCACTTAAAAGGGAAAAATAAATTAACTTTAAAAAAAAAGTGTACCGCCTTCAAAAATTTGCACTGAAAAGTAAGAAATAATAAATATTTCGTCGTAGAATTTGAAGACGGTTGGTGCCAAATTAAAAACAACTTACTTCCCAAATTCACTAATCTAGACAATTCATTAGGAACCTACGATCATCAGTACAAACATAAATATATAATATTGAACAGATATTTATCTTCAGATGTTTACTTAATTTTGTATCCTAATTTGGCACCAACCGTCTTCAAATTCTACGACGAAATATTTATTATTTCTTACTTTTCAGTGCAAATTTTTGAAGGCGGTACACTTTTTTTTAAAGTTAATTTATATAATATAGGTAGGTACATTACAATCATACCATACATAACATGGTACTATTATTAAAATGTTAACCTTATAAAATTAAAAAAACACTAGATGACCCTTACTTCAACTGTTCTCCAAGAGATGACGTCTGTTACAAAATAAGTTAGTCTATATTAAAAAAACAATTAATTTTGATTTGTTTGTTTATTTTTCGTCATTAGAGGGAAAATCTTCAAAATGGCGTATCTAACATTAACTTTGATACAGTATTAAGGGAGATATTTGAAACCGACAAAAAACACCTTTGAGAAAATAATATTGTATAGAGATATCTAATACCTCATTATCGATAAATAATAAAACGACCAATAGAGAGATCAAAATACACTTTAGGGTTTTACACATAAATGTTTTTTTATTTTACTTTTGAATATATAAAAGGAATTGGAAAAAATATCTGTTAGCTAGGTTTATCTATCACATTGCCGACATTTTGTTCTAACGGGATTGGGTTGACATGTCTTAGTGATTGGTTTAGTGAAATCGCAAATGATAACAATGCAAACCCTATTATTTTAAATTATTTCTATAACTGGTACTTGTCGAGATAAGCACAGCCATACAGATTTTTGCTTATAACCGCAAAAAGCTAGGTAGCTCATAAAAAGCTCTAAAGCTATTCTTGATAATACGCCAAATAATTCGGCTTATTAAATAAATATATTTTTGAACAAAATTCCAGGACGTAATCCGATTAGAGACCCAGTACTGGGCTCTCGTGGAAATCCCGCGCCAAGAAAAAGCTGAAACAGTTCCAGCGTTTGTACTTCGTGCTTGTGCTATAATGGAGAAAACACAGAAGTCTGGTGAAGGTGTCAAAACGTCAACCAAATTGGCTGAAGAAGCTGCGGACAGGCGTGAGAGAATAGAACGACTAAATGGTAATTTCTAGATCGTTTTATGTATTTCTGGTTTACGTATGCATGGTGTGGTTTCTTAAAATCTTTCTCTATTTTTTTTCTCTCTCTTCACGGGTTGCCTTGCAGCTCCCGAAACCGTGTTATCAGTTCCAGAATACCCAGCGGAAGACTAAGTTTCCCTCTTTTATCCGATGGTACTTGTGAGGCTATACCTAACCCAAGCTGCCCTGTTAACAACCGTCAATCACAGCATCGTAACATGTAATTCACTCTCAGTTCAAACATTAAGGTATTACTAAAAGTTTACGAATTCTCGAATTTTAAAAGAAATCTTTGTAGAATTAAACCCATAATTATATAATGTACTCTTATCTATTGGTGAAAACCGTATCAAAATCGGTCCAGCAGTTTTTAAATATATGAGGCAGAGACAGACTGACAGATAAACCAACAATGCCGTCGGTCTACACAAGTGTTTGTTAATTTTATGCATAAGCTACAACTTTCATTAGTTAAATGTTACCAAAATTCATCTGGTTTCCACTAACAGAACTGGCCTGAAGCCAACTAAGGGGTTTCTCGCCTTTGTAATATCGTGATACGAGAAAATTTTCTTACCACTCGTCCGACCATTTCTATAGAGAAAACGTGCTGATCTAATTGCGTTTCCGTTCTTTGCAAAACTCGTTACTCTGTGCGGGGTTGGTAAGTATAGGCATTGTTTCGTATATTAAGTATATTGTAATAGGATACGGCCTTCTGAAAATTCAGCATTCAGAAATTATTAAAACAAATCTACTTTAGTCCGATTCCCAATATTTACCTGGTTTTTATGGTTCCCTAAATATTAATGGGTCTTTCTGTCCGCATGTAGTGGCATGAATAATTAAAAAATTACTGAAGATTATCTTATATAGTTATTTCTTATTTAAAAAAATCGTCTTTATTCTTGGCACCTTTCCATTATATCCGAAAACCTTTCCCAGGAAACGTTAAAGGCTACAGTTAGTGGAAACAAGTTAAAATCCATTTAGTCATTTCAAAAAAAAATTTTTCTTTCTTTTTTCTTCACGGTATTACGGTCCCAAGGTACACAGACCAAGTCTTCCTCTTTTAGCCGATGGTATTTGTGAGGCTATACCCAACGAGTGGCCAGTTCTGTTAAGATATGAGACATGGAGATGGATAGAGGCTTATAAGTGGGGTTTGTCGGATTATGTACATATGAAAAAAATGTTATAGTCCAACTATTTATAAACAATGTTTGGGATTAACGAAGGTAAAGGTACAACCTTACAATAAGTTCCCGTCTGTTAATAGAGTATAGTTTATTATTGAGCATTTTAAACTTCTTTGTATCCTGAGACTGGTTCCAAACTGCGGAAGCTCAACTTTTCACCACCTTTTTAATGATGTTCATATTTACATTTCAACAGATATGACCACATCTCAGATTGAAGCGGAGAACACACAGATGACTAACGACTTATATCGGTTGTTGAAGAAGTACACCGGGCTAAGGAACCTTATTCGGGAGCTAAAGGTATGTACGACTAAATTATTTATGACTAAAATAACTTAGCTACCTTTGCATTTTATTTTTCTCTGGTGATGTAAATAATTTCTGAACAAATGTGCAAATTGTATATTATTATGTTTTGAAAATTAATGCCAATTATATATACCTAAATGGGATAGTGCCATTTACACCAAATTTAAGCATAGATTGGCAGAATAGGTTGATTTCAAAATGGCTGAATGAGTTTTAATGAAACGTTCAGCGATTATAGTGGATCATAATTTACAAATAATATAATATATTATAATAATATTATTCCTTATTTGGGAGAACTACAAGAAAATTATCACAAATGTTCAAACACAGCGGCATGCTATTTATTGGCCATTATAAGCGAAGCCATAATAATATGACGATTCTATGAATGCACGGACTGGTTCAATTTAAAAACAAATTAAGTAATAAATTGTTATCTAATACAATTTCAGTCGGATTATGGCAGTTCCAAAGTGTACCCAATGTTCCCTCGATACACAATGCTGAAGGATATGATCAAAGACATCATGCATGACCCTGACTATATGGAGGTGTGTCATGAAGTTGATCCATAGCGCGGGGTGCGCAAGTAAACGAGGACTGCCTTTTCTTTAGAAGCTGGCGATGAGGCGCTTGAGACTGGGTATGGACTTTTCTAAAATAGTTATCAATGTCTTCTGTGTTGCCATTTTCGGCTAAATGAAAAAGCTTATCTTCCGCTTTTCTGGAATATGGAAAAAAATGTGTTAGAAACAACTTCACTAATTACATCGATTTAATTTATTTATTTCAAAATGCATTTTATTTTATGTGCCAGCCAATATATTATTATATATCTATCTAATAATTCTTGCCCCTTTACTATAATAATATACGTTGTACAAAGTTATACAATATTTTGTCTCCGTTTCATACTGAATGATAGATTTATTAGAGAGAGACAAACAAACAAAGAGGAGTTAGAGTCGTAGCATTTATACCTACATCGAAACGTAAACTATTCTGGTTTTTTAACTAGAGTGAATATTACCTTGTGTTGTGGCCAGAGAATACCAGTTGTTGTCAGTGGACTTATTGAACTATTAAATCTGTCATCTATTATTTTTAGAAGAAGTGCGGCAGTGCCCTCCGAAGCACAAGAAGTCGATTAAAGCACACATTATTCATATATGTTTCAGTTAAATATCAGGGTGTAGTTGAAGGCAACATTGGGACGTAAAATGAAAATTTTTGGATTGAAGGATCAGCGCCTACGTCGGGCAGAGTGGCGAGTACTCGGTTATTTTGCGCACATTAAGTTGACTGTATTATTGGACAATACTTTAGTTTTAAGTTTAGTTAAGGCAGTGTGTACTCGTCCTAATGTATGGGCATTTTAACAGTTTCCTTATCTTATGAATATCCGTTTATTACATGTGTAGTGATTTTATTTAAATTTATATCATATCTTACATAATATCAATACCTACAATTTTGAATAAAATAAATTTTAATGTCTGTCTATGAAATAACTCATGTACCTAATTATAATGTAGTCGGATGGTAGTAAAATTACAAGCCAGCTTATGTTTGAAAAAAAAACATATCACAATACATATACATATACAAATGTTCTAAATTGTAACGCTCATTGTAACTGAATAAAATTATTATCAATGTTTATTTATGCCATGGTCCATATCTACTTTGAAACATACATAATCAAATATTTACTACTATATAAAATAATTGTATGCGCGTATTAATGTCTACTATTGCCTAAATATCAATAGACAAAATATTCACAAAGTCTGTACATATATTTAAACTATTTCTTGTAGATCTTGTAGTTGACAATATATGTCATGTTATACTAAATATATACTTACTCCTTTAACTCTGTTGATGTCTAACCAAATTTAAAGCCATTGTATGTGTTCAATCTTAAAATAGATTTAGTGGCGCATATAAATATTATACCAAATATCAAAGAAATCATAAAATTAATGTTTGTGATGTAGATGTTATATGTTAATGGTAAAGTTATTTACTCTTTGAACCCTACTCTCAAAGGGGAATAAGAAATTAGGATAAGGTTTTGAAAATTTGCAGTGCAATATGGAATTCAGACATGTAAATGAAAATATCATACCTAAGTATTAAGGATAAAAATATATTAAATATAATCTCTTGTTAGATAATTATTGTAGGTATTTATGATGTAATAAAATATGAAAAACATGAAAGCGAATAGTGAGTGAGGAAATAGAATAGAAAACTCTGGCATTTTTATCTTAATCTAATTACTTATATTTATTAGAAATTATTTAGATATTCTATTATGTATTCTTAGTTAAATAGGAAACCATAGTTGCTTATTTAATTATTAAAGTGGTAAAGTAGATCACTTGCTTTTATTTGCTTCATCAATTTTAGAACATATCTGTAGATTTTGTCACATGGTAGGTATATTTATAATATGTTTATAAGTACTTCAACATGTCAGAAATATTGATATTCATTCATATATTTGGATATAATCCATTCATTATAATGTACTGGTACCTAGTTAAATGTTGTTATCTACAAATAATATTCAAGTTATTATATCGCTGGCTTATGACATTATCATGTAAGCTTTTTGTGTAAAACGCATTTATATTGGTTATAATATAGAATATTTAGAAGAGTTAATCTTGATACCATTACATAAATATCTTCGTACACTTTTAGAAGTTAACTTTAAGTAGGTATAGGTAATATATTAGCTCCCAGATGTATGAAATTAAATGTTTGAATGTCGGCATTGCTTGAACGTTACAGTCTACTAATTAAATTGCTTCAAATATCACATTAAAATCTATACAAACACTATCTACGAAATAGACATTAATAAATACTTTTTTATTTATCTACGGATCCCTTTATGATATCAAAATACAACAGATTTTAAGTCTAAGTACCCACTATAAGCCTGAAAGTGTCATCAAATCCATTGAGCCGTTTCGGAGCTTATTCTAAACAAATTTTAGTACTTTTTAAAATCAAAGTTATAAATTATTGATTTTTCTAGCGATCAAATGCAAAATTTTCAATAAGTAGGTAATTATAACCGAAATTTGCCTAGCATAGGTACTTAATGTTAATAGGCTTCTCATTTACATAAGTAAGTATTTATATTTCATTATACTCGTATCTATACACGTTTAGATACTCTACATAATATTCACGCCTGTATTACCTACACTATTGTAATTTCTCTCAGCTTTTAAGTTATAATCTTATTAATGTAGTAAATATAATGTTAGAATGTACCTATGAAATGAATGTCATTGATTATACATATTAATATGAGTAAATGTTCCCATATCTATGTTAAGAAGGTAGATAGCTGTTGTATTTGAAATTATATTATATTGATGCGGTGATTATATAACATAATGCTTTGTTACATGAAATGTAATAATATTTATTGTGCAATAATGTATGTTTGAGTTTTATTTTATCAAATTAAACCACAGCTGAAACTGAAACCAATATAAATTTCTAATATAGGTATTAATGTTTGTATGTACGTAATACAATACAAGTCATAATACTGGAGGAAAGCAAGCTTATGTACTTAGGTACGAAGGTACCTACACACAAAATTTTGCAGCAGCAACGAAAGCTACTTCCCCTCTGTTTTCGATGGTGCCGATCACAAATTTCGTGTTCAAATTTCTTTTTACGGATGGCAACACTGGCAACCCCCCCAAACTACCCCTTCTTACGTATTTTGCAATATGGCTATAAATGCAAGCGTCGTTTCAGAGAAAGTTAATCATAGTCTGGTCTGAGTTACGGTGAAGGTGGTAGTTACCCTTGGCAACTTCCAGGGGGTGGAAATATTTTTTTTACCTATCACAATAATAGCTATGATTTTATAGAATTCTCGAAAATGGGGGTTAGTCAATGATATATTATATATATATATATATATATATATAATATTAGTTATATATAAGGTTAGTACCTAAGTTTAGTGGCTGCAATAAAATTATAGAATACTACCGCGGTTTTGGGTTGAAAAGGGTTATAAATAAATAAATGGGAAATTTTTTTCGTGTTTGCCATCCTCGAAAACAATGTTTCCTCGCAAAAAGAATCTTTTTTCCACCCCCTGTAAGTTGTCAGGGGTGAATATCATCCTTCACCGTGACACTAATTTTCCAATATAAATTGCCCGCAGTACCTACCTAAAAAGATTTGCACCCTCGAAAACAGTAGAGGAAGTGAGTGTCGTAGCTGCAGCAAAATTTTGTAGAAATAATAAAAATTTCCGCTTGCTTTCTTAAACCTAGTGTTTTTGGAAATTTGGAAATGATAGCCCTAATATTATACCTAAAACATTTAATCCTTAGGTACTCTCTTATTAGCAGTGAATAGAGATGCCTCAAAACCTTTTATCCCAGGAGGGGTAGCCAGAGACAATCAAATGCCATTTATTAAGATCCTGACATACCTCTTTCGCTTCTTTTTTTCATAATTCATTTTGATAATTCATTATTTCATACATGCTCGGCGATTGTGTGTAGGAAGGTATATTATATAGGAGCATTGCCTTGTTAGTCAATATTTAATCCTTCATTCTTTCAACGTGTCTAAATCAGTGTAAACTGCTTTCTTCGTTATACTTACATCATCTTTCAATCTGCATTCTTCTCTAATCGAAAAAGTCTTCTTTAAGTCTTTAAAGCGACATCTATCGCTATTTATAGTCAACTATTATCTCCTCAGAGGGTTGGAAAATGCGAAGTGAATTTGTTTACCTTTGACGTCAACAGATGGCAGCACAGCACATTTATGTAGTATGACCAGACTTAAAAATGAAACGGTTATAGGTATAATTCATTTCGTTTTAAAAATATTTAAGCAAACATAGCTGTTTAGAATATTTTTTGTTTTCTCTCTGAATGAAGTTAAGTAATAAATAAATAACTAAACCCAAAAATTCAAAGTATTTGTTCTGTCTGAGTATTAGAAATTCATCATTATAATAATAACATTGACGATAATAATATTGGTGATAGTGAACATTATTTATTTATCTATATATATAAAAATGAAACCCGTTTTCCGTTGTCACGACATAACATGAAAACGGCTTGACCGATTTGGCTAATTCTTTTTTTTGTAGTTTTCTAATACTCTGTACAAGGTTCTTACGGAAACAAATATTAAGAAGATCTCTCAGAAAGATTGAAAAATATACATTTAATTTTGCATATTTTAAAAAACGCGCGTAACGAATGTCAACGTCATTCAATTTGACACCACATCGATAACCCCGCTAACAAATGTCAACGTCATTCAATTTAAAACAAAAAAATCTGTGGTAATCTGTGACAACACATCCATAACCGTGCTAACAATAATTTTATTATGTTTTTGATAAAGTTCGTTTTGTTTTAAAGACTAAGAAGTTTTTTGTTTGCTAATAAGTGTTTGTTAATCACGGTAAGTTCACTTCATATCGATTTTTGGTAACTTTTGTTGACTACACAATCTATATATATAAAAATGTAGGGGTAGGGGTAGGGTAGGGGTAGGGGTAGGGGTAGGGGTAGGGGTAGGGGTAGGGGTAGGGGTAGGGGTAGGGGTAGGGGTAGGGGTAGGGGTAGGGGTAGGGGTAGGGGTAGGGGTAGGGGTAGGGGTAGGGGTAGGGGTAGGGGTAGGGGTAGGGGTAGGGGTAGTTGTTTTCCACGGACGAAGGAAAGTAAATAGCAGGCAAGCCAACGTTTGGGCAGGACAACGTCTGCCGAGTCCGCTAGTTAGTAATAAAACTTAAGTCACGCTAATAAAAGGGATCGTTACATATGAGCAAGAAATGATAAATCACGAGATAGGTGTATTGTGAATGATAATGTTTTAATAATTTAAAGGGAATGTTGAGATAACAGAGGCAAGACAAAAATGTAAAGCAGTAATATGAATGATAGCAAAACGCCGAAGATTTTTTAAGGCATATAAGTAGGTTTTAATGATGTTTAAAAAACGGGTTTCTTAATCCACGCCAAGATGAAACAAGCAAACATTGACTATGAATTTGAATTGAAATGAATGACTTATAGCTTATAGGGACGCACCACGAAAAATGGTATTGAATCTAGGGAAGGTGGTAATCCATCATGTCTACTTATATTTTAATTATATTTGCTCCATTATTTTACTTAAGCTATTGTAAAAATAATCATAGTTATGGGAGATCGTCTCAAACTCAATGCCGTATTAACCTATACGCTAATTACGCCGAAGCGTAGGACGGCATTTGTCGGAAGGGCGGCGGCGTAGACTGACAAAAATACGAGACACTTTTTTATTTTTTATAAAATTTTATATATGGGTAAAACTAATTACTCATGTGGCAACCCCAAGTTTGACATTCACTCAGAATTTTTGAATTTCATTCGGCCGGTTACCGCGTATGGTGTAGGATGTGTTTATACTGTCATAAAAATGGCGGGCTTTCGGAAATTTAAAAAGTTTGAATGAAACTTTAAAACTATTTGTATTACTTTGTAAAGTATAATGGACTGGTGATAAATATGCATTAAAACAAAATAACAACCGATAATTCAATTAGAATGTTGGTGAGTTCAAAGTGGCGGTTACCTGTCGTTTTTTGTGCGGTGTTGCCTTGGTAGCCCGGATATTGGAAGATGCCCTTTGTGGCTCGTTCTGTGGAGCCACGGTGGCTGTCTCGTCGTGCCAATCGAGAAGATGATGGTGACAGATTAGGCGGTCAAGAGTTGCAAGCAGTTACAAACCGCACTCTCAGCAATGCGCTCAGACAGCTTGCTTCATTGGTTTTATTGGCAGAAGATGTGTTCGGGGAGCTCACATCACAACTTCATACAGTTTCCGAAAGGTCCAGCGCAGCGCGGATCAAAATCGAGAGGCTAACTCTATTGGTTGACCAATATGACCCGAAGAAAGTACCAGTCCGTAAGTACCTACACTTTATCATTTTCACAAAGTTAGAAAGTAAAACTAAGAATACTCACATAACCTGAACAACCTCTTCTTCGTCTTCTTCTCTTATTGTGCCTTCACCAATGTTAAACGATGAATTGCCATTGTCAAGTATTATAGCCTTTATAGTATAGTGTATATGCCGAGATGATCTCGCCGACTGTGAAATGCCCTATTAATCACTGACTAATCACAACTAACTATCATCATTTCACGACGGAACGCGTGCATTGGTCGCCATGACGTCATGTAGGACCTATCTCTATTCAAATTGAAGTCACCAAATCACTACAGTGAAGTTTTATTAATCCTGCCATTGCCATTTGATGCGCATGCAACTTCTTAAAAAGGGAGACGCGCGGATAGCCTAAAATGTGTATACTACATATATATATATCTATATTCTCTCTCATGTAACGAAATGTGCCTAAACGTGAGGCGTCCCTGAAATTTCACTTACCGCCTAAGAAGGTTCACTTCAAAAGTGTTTTCATGAATATCAGGGTTTCTGTTTTCCCGTCATCTGTGGTAGACCTACATAATACCTACCTCCCTACATTGCATCCTGCGAAATGCATCCATATCGCAGTAGGTACTGAATAACAACGTCGAATTGGCAATTTGACATGAACCTAAATTACCTATTATTTAATAACTTGTATAGTGCATAAAATAATGTAGCATACCTAGGTACTACCTGAACGTATTTTTAAATTTAACGACATCTAATTCACCTGTTCCTACCTGGTTGCGAGCAGCGGACGTAGTTACCTACCAAGCAATGATACTTATGAGTGGGTACGGTGCCTAAGCTAAGCAGCTGTAATCCCCTCACCTATTCAATAAGGGTATTCTTAAGACATCTCATTACGTGCGTCGGCTGAATGTACAAAAACGTTCCCGAGTGATGCATTACTGGGCGAACGCTATCTAAAAACCAGTTCGGGACGGCCGATGGGAAAAAACTTGAGATTCCGATGCGAACCACAAAAACTCCAAAGATAATTTTAAGCTCATCCATCGAGCACTAAAATGCTGCGCTTCTTATGGTTAACACACGGACGCTAAGATAATTGCTCTTTTATCGTTTGGATAGACGTCGGATGTGAACAGACTTGCATTGTTTTGTACGGTATAATAATGTAGGTATATATAGGTATATGATTTAGCAAACGTACCTACATAAGTCTGTAGGTAGATATATTATATACTCTCTATTTTCTATAGGTGATATATTTTTACCAAAAATAAAAATATTGAATGTGACTAGGTATAATAGGCCAGGGTACCCAGCGGAAGACCAAGCCTCCCTCTTTTATAATATATACCTACTATGTTTGACTAGTGGCCTGTGGGCTTAGACAATGTACCTACAACTAAACGAATAGAATAGTTAACGCATGGGACCGATTGAACTACAACCACGTGACCTAACGAAACTGTCGTTCACTCTGACACAACCAAGGAGTTTATATACCTATTTATTATAAATTATACAAACACCCTGAAGTATAAACTCCTTGTAGAAAACGAAGCGTAATTATGTCATTTTGTCTTTAATTAGCGTCTTTCGTGAACGCAAAGTTAGCGTACTACGCTGAAAAAAAGGTTAAGTTGGCTCTAAGGGGGCAGATCTGCGACGATAAATCCTCAGTTTTTGTATTACCCACGTAATGTGTCTTCTCTATAATATGATCCATGCTTCTAAATTTATGTTTAATGTCTTATCATGCACACCGCGAATTGTGACGATGGATTTTTATTCTTTACAGAAGTTTAAATATATGGTAACCTAACTTACGTACGACGTATTTCTGATAAACTTTCCACATTTGCGTAACAATTACAGAGTTCGTTAACCGATAATGCCATTATGTATCATCTTTTTATAAAATAACTTAAGGCAGTTTTGTAAGAGTTACCTAATTAAGTAACTGATAGATAAACGTAAGATGTTTGTTGATACATTTTTAAGATAACCTTAAGTTAACTAACACAGTTTCACATGAACTACACCGGTAGTTCCGCAAGTAATTTACTATCCAAAGTGTGCCAACAGGACTCTATAATAATTATCTGTTTTTCCCATCTGTCACAAATAACACAAGATTCACAAGGCATAATTCGAGCGGGATCACCGGAGGTCCGTTTTATAAATATATTACTTACTTACAGAATTTCTAATAAACTACTGCACTTACTTATTTTCATCATATTATTTCTGTGAGATAATGTCAAGAAATTATTATATCGGTACAGTGTTTAATCGAGATATTAGAAAAAAATAGGTTTTTACGGCTAAACGGCTTAACCGATTTTGATGAGTTTGGTACGGGGGGATGCCTTGAACAGTGAGGAAGAATAAATGCTACTTAGGTCCAACATTTTGGTGAGTGGTGACCCCTGACATTGAGCAAGTGGCGGTAGAATACCTAAGTCGATTTTTTCACAAATCTAATCTTCAAATAATGAAAACGTTTCAAAAATTGCTGAACAACGGATCCCAGTGCACGAGTATGTCCCACACTTGACCGTTTATACAAAATTCTCTCATTTCTTGTTTATTAATTAACTTAATTACTAACACTACGTAAAACAAACATCACAAGTCGTAAACTTTAGGTGGTCTTGGTCTAGAGACTCTTGAGAGAGTAAATAAAAAATACATCTCCAATAAATAGAAGACCTTTCATCTAGGTGGCAAAGTTCTATTCTTGATTTATGTCCCTCGTGAGAATACTTTAATTCCTGGAATATCCTTTGAAATTACACTTATTTGAATCATAGTCTCTATGTCTATGCATTTAAAGTTTATTTTACGATAATTTTAATAACGTGTAAATGCCATACAAAGTAGCATCCTTTATTGTTGGCATAAACCACTTTAAAGATTACAATTATTTTCACTTAAGCTTTGTTTATTTGGTTCCCGTGACTTGGTGGTCCTTCAAATTTCCTGTAAGTCGACATTAAGACATACTTAGTCATCCGTTCAGCCACTGATAATACCTAAAGTACCCATAAAATAAAGATAGTGGGTATGATTTCATACTTATTAAAAATAATTATAGTGGAGGATGTAATGCTTATGTAATGTCAATATAAATCAGAGTTAAAGCTATTACGTAGGTACTTACGAGAAATTATAGATTATTTTATCAAAAGCCCGCATCACACAACCACACACAACTCTACCGGTATGTCTGTACTCTCTGTAGGTACAAATAAATAAAACCTGAGTGTCCGATTGTGATTTCAAACTGTTTCATATATTTAATGTTTTTAAAATTTTTTTTATCCAAAAAATCTTAGATCCAAATCTGCTAAATTTTTGATGTCTTTTCATAATTTTCATCTCAGAATCTTACTGACTAAACACTTGAAACACAGGTCCAGTCGTTCTCAAGTAATGCGCTTAACGACAAACAGCATTTAATTTTTATTTATATCAAATCAAATTAAATTAAATATTTTATTTGCAAGAATACTTACAATATATACTTACAACTTAAGATTATGGTCAGTATATGGACATGTAGGTATTCAACCTGCAAGCAGGTGTGCAAACATTAATTAGATATAGGTACGTAGATACATATTTTGACTCTAAAACATTGGTTATAAAATCTACATTATTACAATAAATTTCCGCAATTTTTATCAAGTTTTGTGATGTATTTTGACATGTATTCACTTATTCCATAAAAGCAATGATCGAGGAGCCTGCATTTTGTCAATTTAGATTTAAAGTCATTTCCATTTAATAATTTAATGTCATTAGGCAGATTATTATAGATACTACTTAGATTACTTTTAAGACCTTATAATCTAGAGTTTTAAAACAAGAATTTATTTTATCAGAAATCTTCATAACAACCTACGTATTGAATGAACCAAAGCGTGAATGTTAACATTCCATCCTTCATAAACATTTTAAGAGAACAATGTATGTAATATTTTATCTCATTGAACAGCAAGATAACAGAGCTCATCTCGTGTCTTCTGTCTGCCCCGTCGATCACAATAAGTATCTCGTTAGCTGCATACGGGCTTAGACAGCCCTTCTCACGGCATGGTAAACACAAGTACAAAGTCAAGTTATCTACCTACCTCTAGCGACTTTTGTCGGTTCACAAAATTAATTATCGATTGTGTACCTACCGTTTTGTCTGTGCGTCAGTTACAGCTGATTTTCTCATGAACGGTATGTACGTCTTACTTAATTTCCTATTTGAAATTTGTAGGAAAACAATCTGCTCGCGAGTCTTTTTTGTTTGAATTGAATTAAATATGAATGAATTACCTAAATTATGAACCTACAATTGAATATCATGTCATTCGGGGAAATTGATTGTACGAAAAACTTAAAAATACAATTCGCTAAAATATGGTGCTCATGCGTTACTCATATTTCGACATCGTTTGTCACAGCCTAATATGGTATTGTTTTGTACCTACAAGAATATGTATCTAGTCACTTTGTATTAAGCAATTGGCCATGCTACATATTTATAATATACTTTTTTTATAATTTATTTTGAAAATATAGCCCATTTTAAGAAACTAATTTCGATATTTTTGTTTTTTATCTATTGTGTCTATTTTTAATATACTTTACAAATTTTACCCGTGAAAAGTAAACGTGACGTCACAAGATTTTGGAACAGGATTATAATCTTGGCCACTACACATAAAAAGTGATAGTCAATCAAATTAACGTCAAGCAAACGTCAGTCTAGGTCGACTAACCTAAAAATTACTCTTGTTTATTATACTCGTGTTTATAATTATTTAAATTGAATAGTTTTTTACAATGACAAGTAAATAGTGTTTCATCCCGTCATGCCCTAATAACAAAGAAAATAATTACACGTAAAATATAAATTTATAAAGATGTCATTCAAAGATTGACGATTACCCTTTTTTGTAGGCAAAGGTATTATTTTTTCATACTGCTTATGATGACGTCATACATCGGTCAAATTAAGGTTATTGTTTTTTATTGAATATCTTAAAAAGTATAGTCTTAATTTAAAATCTGATAAATAGAAATTGTACTGAAAGCTTATATCTCGAAACGGTTTCGAGATCTTCGTTCATGTTCAAAAAGTTAGCATGGCCAATTCTACATTCAAGTAACGTGAGAAGTCCAGGCTTAAGCAAACGGCTTAGAGCGCTTACCAAGCTAGAACTTGATACAATTACGGTTGAGCAACTTTAATACCTTGTTAGTCTGTTTGCGTTAATGCTTTTCCTATCGATAGATGATTAAAATTAAAGAATTAGGTATAAAAAAAAATCAAATAATTTGAGTTTATTATTGTCGAAACAAACAACAATACCTACGTATAAATTTGTCCAGCTGTTTCCCACGTTCTCGAAGAAATATGACACCTTTTCGTTATACCTTTTAAAAAAACCCTTTCAAAACAGTAAAGGCAATAATAATTGCACAATAGTATTTCTGTTGCAGCCCCAGACAACCGTAATAAACTATAATTGCACTTAACCATATCTAAATTAAATATAGTATAATCATAAAATCGCTTTCTTTAAAATATTCTTCTACAAATACTTGCTTATCATATTCTACAAATAGAAAAGGAACAAAAAACCCCACTTGAATCCCCTCCACTTCTGGTCTCGCACTACGACGCCACCATTGTGGGAATTTTAAACAAACAGGGAAGCCCAAAAAGTTTTTATGCAGCAGTTCTTAGAAAGTGGCCAGACATCCTATACCTGCTTTTAATATTATTTATTAGTATTTTTCCCAAGAACCTAGGTTCTAGGTTCTATTCTACTAATTACCTTAGACATGTAAGTACATACTTATAACAATGTTTGACAGCTGCACAAATAATAACAAATCTTTTCGGCTTATAAATATTCATATGAATGCATTCTACAAACGCAAACATACTTCGTTCATTCTCACGGCCATCGAAACCGTAAAGTAAATATAATACCTACCTACATATTGTCATATTCATTTACGAGTACGTTTTAATTTAATGCTTATATTTTCAAGAAATATCAACAAAAAAAATTGTCGAAATCAACAAAAGCGCGTTTTTGCATTTGGTTATAATATAAAATACTTACTCTCCTATATTTAACCGTATTTTAAATATATTAAAAGCCAAAATCTTAATGATGACGGAATTTGTGTCTTGTATTGCCCGTACTCTGCTTACTTTATTGGTTTTTCCCACAGGTTTTTCCCGACTGTCCAAGCAGGAATCCAGCTCTGTCGCGACACTAACTGCTAGACCAAACCCCATTGTTGCAATTTGCAAGTACTTAGGTAGGTAATACAATTTAGACAGCCCATTCAGACATTCCATCTTGCAGTCTGTCTACGTACTTATGTGCAGGGCCACTATAATTAGCGTCGACTCGTAAAGGTCATTGTCACCTAACTGATTTAAATAGACAATCGTCTGTAACCACAGGTTTCACGCCTTCCGTCTTGCCGGCTTAGATGAGCCTAATAAAGTATTGTACTTTACTGTTATTGTTTCTAAAATGTTAAGGAGAGTGTTAAATGAAATGTTTTACTAAGGGAGCATCCATTAATATATTTTTTATTATCTGTATAGCAATGTAAAGTAATCCTTTATAGTTGACGTGAGATTTCAATTATACCCCCTTCAGTTTAAGTGAGATTTGATGAGAATACATTTTCGCATTTCAAAAAAATCTCCGAGTGAAGCGAATACATATACGAAAATAGCTAATCCCGTATTGGTAATTGAACCCCACGTATTGTGTATCGTAAATTAATGACAAATTCCCTTCGTTAAGCTCATATTCACAATTCTCAGAATCGATCAGTATAGCTACTTGCAGGGTGCACCGATGCGAATGACTTAATATTTAGGCCATACATTTCGCAATAAATTTTATGTGCCCCCTTCCAACTGACTTGACCATATGTTGCAGAGTTAATAAAATTTTGAAATAACTCATATTGTTCGTTAATGTGCTGTTTTAGGAAACATTGCGTACCGGATGCGTGTAAAGTTTTCTTGCGTCTTTCTGATACATAGATGTTTCAAAAAATATACGATTTTAGATATTTAGATCCATGTCTTACAGAAGCTACAAGTGTTCCTTTTAATTTAATTTATTTTACTTTTAACCAGCCAAGTTCATCTGACTTAGGTTACAGGAACACAGGATTCAGGATCATGCAGACATGAAAAAGATAGACAGGAACTTTGCTTTAATATTATTTTTAGAGATTATGTATCTATTTTTCTACCGCAACGGCTATTATTAGAATCGAGTAATGTTTTATTGATGAGATTTTGATGTCACGGGGGCCAATACTCCCAATATCAAACTAAATTTATTATGGTTCATAAATCATTAAAAGTTAATCCGATCAAGTTTTCCCTCTTGGTAGTATTGTTCATAACCGTAACATAGCTTTAATCTTTTAAAGCTACTTAGGCTACATTATCTTTGCTTACAGATATCCATCCATTCTCCTAGGGTTTTATGGATCTACTAAACTAGAGGTCCAGGATTCGAATCCTAGTCGGAGCAAATATTTTTACACTCCCATACTAATGATCATGATCTTCTCATTCGAAAGCTACTTGAATAGAAATTTGATTTAGGAAATCGAGGCCTTGCCCTAAAATGTAAATATTCTGAAGGAATCCGAAACAGCTGAAGAAGTATACAAATTTAAGAATGATGTGCAGAGTAAAAGTGAAAATTATAGGTTTTTCACGATCGTAGTATGAGGTAGTCAGTTTCTGCCTGCCCCAGAGTGCCCCAGCAGCGGAGATTAACATTACAAACATTGTTTTTAATCATAAACATTGATGTCTTACAAATATTAAAATAAATAGGAACTAAACATTTCCGCTTTATTTCCTGTGTCACGAACACACCTATCGTTGAACGTTAGAGGAAGCCCCTTAAAACATGGGGGAACAACGACAGCTGATCGGATGTGTTGCCCTTTGGGCCTTTTTAACCACAACTTTTTAAGGGAAGGAAGGAAGTCGTGATTTAAATTAATGTCTCAAATGTGTCTAAGTAGGTAAATACAATATAATTCGTATATCTGCCGTGTTTTCTTAGAATTCACATTGAATACCTCATTGCCTTATGCCTAGATTAGAAACATTTCATGCCGACTTTCTAGCTAGACCGTTCCTATCAGCTTACAGTTTTATTGCTGTTGCAAGAATTTTAATAAGTTTCCAATACAGTAACATAAAACTAGTTGATATTTTTTTTCTTTCTTCACGGGTTGCCTTATAGCTTCCGAAACCGTGTTACGATGGTATTTGTGAGGCTATATACCTAACGAGTGGCCAGTTCTGTCGAGGTATATTTAGATGGAAATGCCTCGAAGTGTGATTTGTCGGATTATGTACATAAGTTTAAAAAAATAATTATATTTAATACCAGACGTCTTAACCACTCGGCCACCGGTGCATCACTAGTTGGTATTATTATTTCAAATGCTTACTAAAGATATACATGTAGGTAGGTACCCTAAATTCAGTATAACTGTGAGTTCCTGATATTTTTATTGTTATATCGAGCCCATTGTCTGAGCTTACGAAATATCCGCGTTTTTTACCCGATCAAAGGGAGAAATCGCCGGCAACACCGGTATTGTGAATATTATTCAGTACAATGGCCGACGCATGCGCAGCATGTGATCCATTGGCTGCGAGATCGATTGTTCGCGAGATTCAGCATATAGTTTTATTCAAATACCAACTTTCAGACAAAAGTTTTGCAAGTCAATGTTAACCTACCTTTGTCGAATTGTTTACTTCCATTTAGCTTGTTTCCGGTTCATTTTAAACCATACTGAAATATTTAAGTACAATGAAGGAACCACAGTACAAAACCAACTTAAATAATAAATAATCTAATCTTGAACATTACAAGTTTCAGAGGCCGGTCAACGGTAAAACAGTTCTTTGACAATGTGATTCGATGGTTGTGCAAACAATAGCTAAAAGTAAATTATCTCTCAGTGGACCGATTTTGATGAAATAAGGACTGCAGGCTTAAAATTGCCAAATATATGTCTGATAAGTTCAGAAGCTTTTACGTGACATTCACTCTCACCACATATCACGTTTTCACAAATATCTCAAATATAATCCTTAAAGTCTAATAGATTCCATAGATATAGTAGGATAGGTATCTCAAGGAGAAGTTTGAACAGATTCGATTAAATCAGTGAAAATTTGTAGTTCAATAACAAAGCTTTCTCGGGTTTAGCTTTAGGGTGTTTTAGGTCACGTGTCTGCAATTATTAATGTACTAACAGAGGAACTTTGTGATATTAGAAAGCACGTGGCGGCGGCGTCATATCGACGCGTGCCTTGTTTCTGTTTTGTGGCTTCTGCAAATAGCGTTTATGGCGTTCCGAACTACAAACTTACGATTGTAAGGAAGGAGTTAGATGTGATTGCTCTGGACGTTTCTGGGATACGCCCAGTCTAATATTTAATTTCTATAAGTAATGAAGAAATATTATGCCAACAACAATCTTTAGAGACGGACAGATCTCTTAGTTTTTATCTCATCTTGTCTCATATAAATTTTTGTTTATTTCCACAATGCCCTACCATATACTAAGTTTAAAGTGCACTTAAAAAGCTCATTCCAACACAGTGAAAGCACATTAAGAAAATATTATCTTTCCGTTGAACAAAACGTAATTCAATAAGTACAAATGAACATGTGCATTAAATCTGGCCGCAGTTATTAAAAGCAGTGTTTCTATTAATGATCCATTACGTAGAACACATGAGCTTCATATATACGTGGGAATGACTACAGAAGAGGAAACAAATTTAATAATAGAAGTTTAAGATGGAAGATATTTTTAAACGATTTTTATTTATTTTTTCATAATCCTGCAACAAAAAAATCGATCTGCATACAAACAAAGAGCCATTAAAAAGTAGAACGAAGTAAAGCAAGCGAAGCGTGAAATTGCACACTATATTGTATGCAACTTAGGAATATTCTGTAAAAGCAGTGCGGCTGGGGAAAAATGTCTGGAACGTAAGTATTTGGGCAGAAGCACAGAAGACAGACTCGAAATCAAATACGGCAGCTATGCCTAAATAATATAATAGTATATAATAATATAATATAATAAAAAAATCTTAAAACTTCAAATATAAGAAACTGGTTGTTTAATTAAATGCTTTCTATAAGATGGATACCCACCAATTTGTCAGAACTAATTTGAAAGAGAAATGAGCATTTCCTTACCAATCTCTAAGGTATTCTGATTATACCGATAAGACCTTTGTTGTAATTTCCCTTCCTTTTAACATTTTTCTTCAAACTTTGGTTGTAAATCATGAACTTTGTAAAAGTTTTCTCTTCCTATCGCCCAGTGCCTACTGATGTGCTTTCTACTTTATCGTTCACGGTACGTCAAGTATCCTTTATAATGTTATACCTTAAATAACTTTTTCAGAATACTTTTGGCAAATTCTTTGGCTTTTCATCATATGGACATTCTTTGTAATTTTGTTGAGACCGCATTCATTCATGGAATATTACTTTCAATTGTAGCTACTTTACTTTTGTATGCGGGTTAAATTTTAGCTAATCTTCAAACTTATTAAATTTATACTTTCTTATAAATTACTCCTTTCCTTACTGGCTTCTGGCACAGTCACATCAACAAATAATATAAATGTTCCAACTGATCACATTTTTCTTTTAGAATATAGTCGAAGCGCGTCCGCATGTGAGTGACGTCGTACTCGCGTCTGTCGTCAGTATTTCACGACGGCATTGTGTCAGTGTATATATTATTTATTGTCTTATATTTATTATCTTCTTCATATTATCTCAGGCAATGATAGGGTCATAAGAATTAAGAGAGTTTAAAATATACTATAAAAATGCAATCATTACCCATAAAATTTCATAGGTTCAGGTTAGGTTCTATTCGTAGTCTGTATGTATACAGATACACACACATGATCACACATCCTTTATGATCTATCAATAGTTATCGTGCTACGTTCTAACTCATAAAACGTGGTACTTTACGTGACAGTAATTTCACTAGAATTTTGATACTTCTTTCATGTTCTCACCGCATTTCAGTGCAGCCAAGTTTTATATCTTTTTGATAACGGAATATGCGATTTGCCATACACCTGCTAGAAATTGAAGTAGATGACAATAATTGACCGAATCTAAATAAAAATATTGTATGCAGCGTAAAGCTCATCCTTCCTCATTTAGCCAATGACATTTTATTGAGGATACGTCAGAATCATACATCGTTAATCTGACATTGATAAAGTACCTTACTAATTTTACGCGTAATTAACAGATTTGAAAGCTGATATCCAGTACCAGGGTTTGAGTCCTATCTAGGGCATAGCCTCACAAACCATCGGCTAAAAGGTGGCAAGTAATTTACTCGGTCATCTATAAATTAAGTAAAGTTTGCATTGTAGACTGATTGTAAACTCCTTTACAACAAACAAACACCACCTTACATGAAACCGGATAATAAATGCTTGTTTAGATCATGTGTGTTGACAAAGGCATTAAAAGGGTCGAAAGGATTACATTTACACTCCAAAAGCCTTATTAATTTTATATACATCCTAAAATATTTATAAGCATATGTAATGACACAGTAAAGTGAAAATGGACAACTAATTCATTATGTAGGTACAGTCTATTAAAATTACTGGAATCTGCTGCCAAACAAAATATTAAAAATTGCTTAATTGACATGCAGCCAAATAAAGTTCATGGTTTAAATACTGCCTTAATTTTGAATGGATTTATCAGATTTATGGTAGGGTTAGATTTGACTACAGTCAGAATTTACTCATCAAAAGATTTACATCTACCAAAGGATGGATATTTTTGGCTTTTTAGGCGGTCAGGACCAGGGTCAGTTGCAAGTAATTTTGTGCACAAGACAGAAAAAATATACAATATTACCTTACAATTTATTAACTTTTAATATACATAGTTATTATGAATGAATTTGGTTCGATGCAACATGCAACTGCACCGATGATACCGATGCATAATACTAATATTGTAAACATTGAAAGCATAATGTTCGTCCACATTACTATGCAGCGTGACGAAGCTCGCAGTTCGATTGTTAAGATATCTATCGCACACAATATTTAAAAGGTGAATGTCATTCCCGTATACGCCTCATTAGAGATGCGGTCGAGGTAACTGCGAGTCACGTCCATAGAGCTTGTATGGACAAAACGAGAATCTCTCAAAGTATCGACACTCATCCATATTGCAGATACTTGTGCTGTCCGATCAGTTCATTTATATTGCAAGCGGGCTGTCTGCACGGACGTTCTCACAATGTTTGAAGTTGTTTGACGTAAAAACTACAATGTAGATTCTACTCAGTCTGCATTATAGTGCTTTGTATACTTGTAAATGACTGAATAAGAATACACATTTTCCAGTAGTTTATCACAACAAAGTGCATGAATATCATAAGTGAAGTAACGCAACATCGCTTTGGGAACCATGCCATAGAGAGGGTTTTCAAAATAGGTTATTTAATAATTTTAATTGACAAAAACTACATGTTCTGTTCTCAATTTATTAATTAAATGCAAGTATTAGAACTTGAAATTAATAAAATGCAATTTACGATTTGTCATACTACTAATTGCATGTGCATGGACTGCGACAATTACTCGATGTCCCAATCGCAATTGCTAAATAAGTTAAAACGTAGATGAATCGCCGTATGCCTAACAGGTTGTACTGTCACTGACAAAGGAAAATAAAGGTAAAATAGCGTGAGATTGCAAATGTATGGTTTAGATAAGGGCAGCACGTCCGCCCCGTAATGGCCGCAGTAAATGTCATGAAACATGATACACAGGCACATTTTAATAAAATTTTAAAAAGCCCATACTGTTTCTATTGCTTGTTATCAAAGGGTCAAGGCACAACATTAAAAAGCTATCATATAGCTGTTTGCGACTCGCAATTTAAAAGTCCATTTCCACTTGGAACTTGGTTGTAATTTCCAGTTGATGAAAGATTAGGTACTTTATTTATTTTTATTGAAAAATACTCCTTTTTTAGGATTCCGCTGAAAACGAATAATACCTTGTCATGATATTTTGTAATCATAAATGCGCATTGTTTGACCTATCCATTAATTTATCTGTCTCGTGTACATAATAGATACAGTCGCATTCAAAAAGCCTTATTATCATCATATCATAGATCAAAGTGCAGGTTGTATTTGACTAGATTTTCCCAGGTTACAATAATTTGTACACACAATCCCGCATCAGGTACTATGGATGGAGTATGGAGTTTATAAATGACCTTCCTGATAAATTAGGCAGCATATTTATTCCATTGATTCTTCTATTTGATTCACTAATACCGTTAATTCTCAGCTCCTATAAGTTATAGTGCAATTTTTAATGTAGATAAACATTCCTCGAGAAATACAGATCACACGAGTGAAAACCACATCGAAATCCAAATCTCAGTGGTTCTAGCGATTACCGCAGCAGAGTTCTAAAACTAAGCTGTCTCTGACTGTACACGATTTATCTCATAGTTAGCACCGACACGTGAAGTTACTTTAACGGTGAACGAACTCTTGTCACTGTACACCTTATGCAGTTACTGGTTTTGGCAGACGATTTTTATGTAGCCCGCACGCATAATATCCTCTTATGGTGTGAAACTCGAATAACAACCTCTTGCCAAATTCATTCATGCAACCGCACTGTAAAAGGATAATTATTTCGAAACTTATTTAATGGCTATTCGTCTTGACGTTTTTAGTAAATCGGTTCCTTTGTGAATGTGGAAATGCAGTCCCTTATTTAGAGTCATATCAAAGGAAAGGTGGCAGAATTAACTTTGGTTTAATTTTAAAATAAAACCTTTTCGAGGTGAAATCAATAGCAGATTAAGTATAATACGATCGTATGAAATTAAGCTGTTTCAGTGGCTATTTTAAAGAAACATTGAAGCAGACAGACAAAAACTCTAAAAGCAGCATGCACGCAGAACATGAAATTGGCACCCATACTGTAGTACTAGTTATTATTCTATGCCCATTCATACTACGGAGCGGGGTAGAGAAAAAAATATATATGACACTGAGACAATTTTATATGTTTTGTTTACTTAGCTACCTCATAATGTTTTAAAACTATGTGTTAATTTATACGTTTAATCCAGTGAAGGCAGCTGCTTTAACAATCAGTGCAGCTTACAGACCAAATTATCAAAAGCTATAAAACGAGTCCCGACAGAAGGGTGCTCACCCCTCAACTAAGGTAGTCGCATGTCCGATGTTATTATTTTACAGACAAGGTGTCCTCGATCGATTTCTTTTTCGTACCGCTAAAAACCGTTATTCCAGTTTTGTGATTTAAATTTTGTGGGACGTAAAGTAGTTGATCACGAACTGTAAAAGTTGCATCTAATATGCCTTTATATCTTGCGGCGTGCCAAGACATTGGTGACAATGACAACACAGATCCTTTATACTAAGAAAATCTGTGGGTGACAATATCTGCATTTATAACCATATTATACAGAACAGGTGCCAAACATTGCTGAACATTTTCAAATAGTTGTCATTCCAAAATTCCAACATTTTCAACTGTGCTCAAGCATTTTTACATCTCAGTTTGTAATCTCTAGAACTACTGTACCTGAAATTATCTTTCGGTTAAAAACATACAGGTTATTTTTCACATTCAAAACACTTTCACGGACAAAGCCGGGTTTTATATTTTTTAAAAGCTTCCGCAATCTCCACAATTATTTAGGTACCTACTTATATTAAAGTTAAAAGCCGACTGACTATTGAAAGTGTGCAACATACCATAAAAAGACGTTTTAATCGTTCCAAACATTCTGGACTCTGGGACCGGGTACAGAAACCGGCCGACATTGTGTCGCGACCGTTACCTCACCCACCTGCCACTAGCCAGTGTCGTAGTTATGCTCATTGAACCGAAACAGACATACGTTACCCTTCTAGTAGTTCCGCAATGTACCCTACTTCGCACATTTGCTAAAACGAAGTTAATTATTCAACTTTAGAATTAGGTGCATACTTTGTAATTTATAAAATTCATTGGTTAAGGTCCAAATTCCTTTCCTTTTTTCTACAGATACAACTTCTATTGCAAGAACCTTGGTTTGATATTTTTTACACCTTCACTAGTGCCTTATGGTAACCGTGGTAATCTTCCTTATTTTACTAATAATATAATATTTTTGAGGCTTATACAAGTGGCCAGTTCTGTTGAGGTTTTTTAAGTTTAAAATGCCTCTTAGTAATAAAAAAACTGTGATAACTAATTTGAAGTTGTGTAAGATGAACTCGTGCCGCAATAATAAACTATGGTTTATTACTTTCATGTACCTACATAAATAAAGTCGTAATGCATTCATAATTAAACCAATAACAGCGAAGCGATGCGACAATTTATTGTGAAATAAATAATCGTGAGATCGGTCGTGGGGTCGCGGCCCGATTTGCTATAAATTTTATTGCAATAATTACAAAGATTATCATTTATCACTTTCTTCCAAGGCATAATACTGTTAATGTAAAAACCCACATCGGCCATCTATCAATGAGTTTTTACATGCTGAAAAACAATTAATGATAAATAGGCATTTCAATCCCAAAATACCTTAACAGAGTAGGGTATGACCTATCGTTAGATATGCTTAAGCATAACATCAGCTAAGTAATGAAGACTTAGCTTCTGCTGGGTACCCTGGGACCAAGAACACGATTCTTTGAAGCCATAAGGCACCCTTGATGGATACAAACTGAACACTAGGTTTAGGTCAAATTCAACAAAATTCAAATGAGAGTGACATGGAAACTATTAGAAGCAAGCATAAAAGTTGATAGAGCCAAGCAACCAAAACTAGAATAATAAAATCTATCTTGTTTTGGTACATACATAATGTATTAGTCATTGTATGTACTTATATAGAATAAACTTTGTTTGCATACGACCCAGATCTCATAACTACAGATATAAAGTTACATAAAGTCGAGATTAATACGAACTGATTATATTTCATTTGCATTCGAATTGAAACTACATATTTGCACACTAGCAACTACGAGTATTCAGTTACTATTAAAGAGTTTCCACTGTTTTTTATGGTGGAGTTGTCGCATACGCATTTAGGGCAATTTCGATCAAATTAGTTGATTCAAATATGTAGTAGATATAATATAGATAATCAACCAGCATTATCCCATACTATATCTCGACCAGGCGACCACACTAATGTTCGCTTCATCATACTTAAATTAAATATATACCAAAATATGTACCAATTTAAGGTACCTCCATTCCATTGCTATACCAAATTAACCTCAACGCGAACTCTTTTGTGAAACTACAGATTACTTAATAGTGGTGTTAACACACTCTAGTTTTTTTTCTGTAAGGTAAAGTGGCAACCCTTTGAACTTGGATCATAGAACATCATAAATATGAAACTTTCTCCCAAACTATGAGTTGTGTAAACCATTCTCTTTCCACTTAACTTTTAATTAGCATTCTGACTCGCATGTTTGAAGTAAAGAACGCGGTATCTTTCCCTGGTTACTTGGCATGTCAAAGTCTTCCGTATGTGTTTCAAAATTAAATCAATTAGGCAACTTTAAAGATAGCAGTTGGATCTTGTTTCGAGATAACACTAAACTTTCCAAGGGTTGAAAGATCATCATGACTACTACTACCTTTTACCCGTGGTTTCCCACATGTGGAAATGTAATAAAGGCTTTCTTATGGCTGTAATAGAATAGATTCCCGTTTTACTTATTAAACATCCAAAAAATCGATGTCGACATTTGCATTTATTAAGTTACGGATGTCCAAGGTCACAAGTAAGAAAGATAAAATATATAGTCTGTGTTTGTTTGTGTATATTTTCCAAAAAATCCAAAATTATGTAGGAACCAAAATCAATACATTCGAATCATACCTTGCACAGAACGGGCCGCTTGATAAAAGCTTTCTTTAGGAAATGAAACGAAATGAAGATTTAAAGGCGTAACCAACTCGACAGTTTCTTGATTGACAGACAGGCTGTCTTGTTGCTGACTCTACCTCATTAAGGATATAATAGATGGCATGGCATACTACGACACTCTTGATTCTTTCATCGCATTTTGGAGATCTTGCTTCGAAGTTTTAATTATACAATATAGGATAGTATCAACACACGCCATCACGGCCCTTATAAATTGCTGAATGGCCAGAAACACTATAATAACTTTATGTCGATGCACTTAACGTTCTCTTTTACATGATATTTACCTTAGAAATTAATCTATTTTGGCTCAAGTGAGAATTGAATGGGCACTGATTTTAAGTCCAACGCTCCTTTGATGATGTTATAAAACCTGAAAAAAAAAATTCTTTTAGTTATTGGCTCCTTGAAGTGTTTAAATATTCTTTTTTTCTGGAGAGAAGGGGAAAACAATCACGGACACCAGCTGTCCTAGCGATGGGTAATGTCTTCGGTAATGTAAATGTAACACTTCTTTTCTTTTTTGGCTTCTTGACCTTATTCTAGAATAACTCAACATCATTTGCAACAAATTCTCATAACTTTAGATTCCCTTATACTATGCGAGGGGTGTGTAAAAGCATTGAGCAGAAGATTATCGACGATGACACGGCGCCAACCGCAGCTTGACTTATTGTCATGTAAATAAGTTTTGATCACGTACAATACGGCGTGGGAGAGACGGTGGGCGATCGGCCCTTGTGCCAGAATATAAACAATCTTACCCAAACTTACCCTGAACATAGTACACGTCCTCTGCCCCTACGTGACTACAAATATTTACTGTATTCTCGAACATCCTAACTGCATTTTGGTCACAGGATTTGATCCAAAATTTGTAGCCAAATTCCGGTTCACACATGACATGATATTGTGATATCTGTCTGGGAATTTTACTTGGCTCATTCGCTTCTAATCTCAAAATGTCCTTAGTCTGTGACTTGTGGTTCAAATGATTGTTTTTTTTATTCCAAACTCAATAACAGCCTTATATTTAACAATTTCTACCAAAATTGTTGAGTACAAAATGCTATTTTCCTTTTATGTCTATTTGATATCTTGTCTCAACACACATTTCCTCATTAAGAACAACAACAAACACGAGACACAAAAGAAGGAAGCATTACGTGTAAACGATATTAGTCTGTTAGTATGTGCATCCCAGCTCTCTCCAGGGCGTAGGTGTTGGATTTCTTGACTCGGCGTGTGTCAGAGAAAGCAAACAACGAACCTGCTTTCCACATAATGCTATATGCGACACTCCACGTTTATGAACCAAATATTAATTATGTTTTATACTTACTAAAGAAGCCTGGAATGTTGACCTAGTTACCATTACTTATTTTTTATATTACCTACGAATTAGGCAGTGTATTCCGTTAGTGCGCTGGTGACAAACTTTTTCTCCACTAATACCATTAAGGCTCAGCTCCTATACAAGATACAGCAACTTTTACACAAATAACAAACAACATTCCTCGAAATTATGCAGATCGTAGCAGTGAAAACCGCATCCAAATTTGTTCAGTGGTGCTCGATATTAGAGCTGTCGGAACCGATGACTTTCTTTTGTGATTGGTCGTAAATTATGAGGTTCAATAGCTTTATCTTCCTTGATTGATTGAATGACCCCTTCATTTCACTGAACTCAATAATTTGGTCCAATTTGCAACGGGATTTTAATTCAAGAAGTGACAAGACAACAATATTTTCGGAAATTGAATAATCCTACAATTGTTACATCGTACATGTTGTATAACATTATATCAGAAGTTAATTCATTATTCAGATTTGGTTTCTTTCTTAGAATAATAGTGGATAAGTAAACAATTTAAAAGATAACTTGACGTTATCAATTTGATAACAGTCTTATCAACAAATTTAACAATATAACATGTACGCTTGCTTGTATTGTAACTTTGTAACGTATCAATGGATACTTGGAATTTTCTAAACTTCAATCTATATGTTAGACAATCCGACTAAAAAGTCTTTTGGTCACAATATTATTATATAGCTTAATAAAACTAGTGTCTGGTTAGGTAGCCAAATGGGAGATTCGTGAAGATCAGCAGGCAGGTTGACTACCTTGTCGCCGCTAACACGGAAACCCGTGAAAAAAAATGTGATTGCTTGAAATATCTTTGTCAGTGGTTTATGCTATTGGTTTTATAGGAATGCCTGAAGTACAGTTATGCGTAGGCGACCGATCCTCAGTGCACTGGTGAGATTCAAGTTCAAGATGACGAACATTTCCGACACGCCCACATTCTCACTTCATTTAAACCCTATAATTTAGCCAAGATACACACAGTTGCTTCGGAAAACATTATAAATTCTAGTTAGGATGATTATAGTCTAGTTCTCTGTCCTAGTTTATAGTGATTCTTTAGGATATATATGGTTTACCTGCATAATTTCCTGAGCAGCTATATTTTTAGATTCCTAGTTTATGACTAAAACTCAATTAATCCAAAAATTCACATCAATAATAACGTAAAATATGCCAAGTGACAAGTCTAGCTTATACAGGCAGGCTCCCGGATGTTTCAACTTTATCTTACTTGATAGCAACGGTCAACTGGCATCGATGTTTATAGCGGATTAGACTGTGCTATTCTTGGAACCGAATTACTTTTTTTTATAACCACAAAAATATCTTGTTCACATGGTCTCGATTCTCGATGATTTCATTAGCTTAATTTTCATTAATTGAGGAACCAAGTCAAAAATTCTTAATTGAAGGAGCTGTTTTCGTCGTGTCGTATGACTACATGAATATAACTGAAGTAAATATTTAAGTTTACTATACACTACCACTCTTATTAATAAACTCGAAGTAGCGACGTATAACTAAACTGTATTTCGTCTCCGTCTAACAAATCTGCAATTCATATAGACGGAGACGAAACACAGTTTAGTTACTACGTCGCTACTTCGAGTTTATTAATAAGAGTTTACAAGATTTACAAGTTATTTATATCAGTAGATTAAGTAGTACGTGCTTCACCGCATGCCCTCCCTATTATATAAATAAGACATGCGAGTGTTGCTCCAAGTAATTACACTAAGAACGACAAAGTATTACATGTGTAAGGTGTGAACAGAAGGGACACAACAGCTCCAAATATAGGAATATTTATTTTCGGAAACACTTCTATGTGCATTTGACAGTTTCTTTTTGAACATTTCCTATTAGAATTTGTAGGATCAGGAGGTTAAACTCGACATGATTTCTTTAATATTTAACTGTTCTTGAGTTTAAAAAATAACCAAAAACGTTTTTAGGTTGCTTTGATATTTTGTATATTAAAGTAGATGTTTGACCTCAATTTCATCCGCATCAAACCACTTTGAAATAAACAAACGATTATAACAGATGAAGGTTATAAAGCTCACTCAGTTTAGTGATCGTTAACTTGGAATTTCAAACTTCAATCTTACAGAGTGAAATTTCGACAAATCGCAGTATTATTTGTGTATGGAAGAACAATTTTGCATAGGAAACATTAAAACATTTGAAAAGTTTTTCAATTTACATTCAGTGATGAAGTATAAATTGCTATTGCCGATGTTTCAATCAAGCTATTATTTGAAAGCTCTCTTACGAAACAACAAAATTTATTGGAATACGCCTTCGGGACAAGAAAAACTGGTATCGAAGCGTCCTAACGTTTAGAAACAAGCGACGTGACGGGTTAAGTGTCGAATTTTTATCCCAACCAACTTCGAGCGAGCGTCCGATATAGAAGCAAGATAGGTCTTCAAGACAATAACAATTCATTTACTACTTTATATGTATTGAAATAAAGTTTGAAGTGAAAAAAGCTTAATGCGAAGGTTTCAATCAAACGCGGCATATAGACAAAAAAGAATAACGTCTATACGCCTACGACTTGCTCTATCATCCAATATGAACTTGACCTCGAAGACACGTTCTAAACTAGTTGACTTTTTGTCCCAAATCAAATACGATCTTTAGTTACCATTACATAATATTAAAAAGCGTGAAATAACAACGATAATACATTCTGAATTGCTTCAAGTTTACTTTGTAGTTTCTTTTATTATCGAAATCACAAATTAACTTCTGTTCCTCCTGACATTTAATATCCTAGCCACTTCAAAGGTAGTAAGTCCCAAGTACCGTTAAGCGTACGAAGTTTTTACGATGTCGCCATGCCTACTGTTTTACACCCTCGCTAAGAAAATATATTTGAATTGTGACATTTGATACTCGGTAGCTTTATTTATGAAATCCGTAATGTAGAATGAAAATAACCCCTCTTTTGTGGCTTATAATACGCAGCTTATGTTACTGAAAAATTAATAAGTTAATCAACGGATCCAACGGGAAAACCGTAAATTGTTTTCCAGTGGTGCTTCCATTCCATTTCTCGCATCACATACGATATCTATCATCGCGCCTTTTACGCTAGGAGGTTTAAACAATCATTTGCTACGGATCCTTCATAGTCATCAAACCTTTTATACTTGCTCGTCCATTATAAGTCCTTAGAACTTTGCCAATTTAATTGACAAATTGATACGATTTTCCTTCGTCATCTGTTTTAGGAATAATTTTGATCCGGTATTTAACACAGGTCTTCAATGATGCATTTTTTGTCTATAACGTATTACATGTTGATCTTTTGACATACAAAAGCAATAAATTGTCTCTACGTAAGCCTATAATATAAGAATCATGAATTTGAAAAGCACAAAATCATAGTGTCTCCTGGATATCAGAAGGGAAATAAATGTCAGAGTAAGAAGATCATACTCCATCTAAATAACAGCTTCAGGCAATGCTATATTAAATAACAGGGTATTTGCCGCCACATAATCCTCACACCAATAATAATGGGCTAAAGCTTAGCGCATGATGGAAACCAGATTCAGTAAACGAAATGCTTATGGTATTCAGTCGAGTGAATTGAAATAATCGTAAAATTGAGAATATATGTAGAGAGTGCGAACCAATGAAACTACGCTCAAAGATCAATTTATTTGATGCAAGCTAGTCTAGCCATAACATTTTTCTTATCTTAGCCATACCTCGACAGCATGTCTACTCGTAGATATCATTTATGACTCATTGGAGATTAGCGCAACACTCAGTCTTTAATTGATAACAATCGATTGTCCAGCTTCGTCTTGTTTTATTGTGGAATAAATATTATTGAAAATATATCTGCTTGTGTGGATATGTGCAGATATGTAAGTCGTGTGACCTTAGTGTATCTTGTCCTGGTCCTGTTTAACTCCAAATTCTATCAAAATCAGTTCACCCGTTTCATATTTAGGTATAACGTTAAGATAATGTGTGAATATTGTGCGTAATTCTTATCCAACATTATAATGTATCTGTTAGTTAGCCATACTAACTCAAAATTTAACTTTGAGAAAGTTAAAGATTCTGTATTTATCTATATCTACAAGTGTTTGATTACGAAATAAAATATATTATAGTTATCACGTCCAAGTTAACAACCTACCTCTCATAGAATCTTTAATTGCATAGTATTATAAAGTTTTATCGTTAGACGCGTTCTTCTAAGGTGGTAGTTAAAAATATTTACTGGTTAAGCCCGCATCGATATTTACGACATCTAGCAGACAAGACACCGTTCACTTAAATCACATACCTAAGTTATTTTTAACATGCAATAAAAATTGAACAGCCCACCTCTCCGAATATAAATATTAACTAGCGATGCTAACCATCCGGAAAATAAACATCCTACCCTTAGAAAATGGGGACCGAAACTGACGCTAGCACATGAGAGGTGTGAAAGAGATTTGACGCTGGCGGGCAGAGTGCGTGTTATTGAATTCAAGTTGTGATTGGAAAAGTTCAGTTTGAAATTTAATTTTTCTGCAAGTATATTTAGGTGATGTCATTTGGTTACAATAAATTGCTATCGCCTATATTCGAGGAGACGTTGTTTGGTATTTCTAAGTCTACGATTGTTTCTACATATGTGTGGTTTTGTTGTTCAGAACAAAGACTGCTTTGGCTATTCATAGAATCCTTTAGGATTTTCTCATAGAACGCCTATTCCACGTTGATCCATTTAATTTGAAATAGATCATAGAAATATCAAGTGGGATTCGAACGCACCTCAGATCTGAAGTTTGCCATTCGTTAAGTAGTTTGTTTCTCAGCATAATTTTCGAAATGAGGTTCACTTATATAAGCCAAGAGGACGTAATTCACCGACAGGCACTTCTCTTCTTCCTACAAACGATATTTTTCTTCATTTTTCCTTTAATTAAAACCTATATTACGGTATGTCTATAAAAGAAGCGTGTTTATAAATTTCTCAACCAAATGCATCGCCTGGCGAGTGTTGATTAAAGTTTTCAAAGTTTGCTTATGTGGCTAACCAATGGTATTTATAAAATGTTGAAGTTTAACACACTGTTAATCTCAAAGAATTTAATATAATGCTTTGATCTATGTAAAAAGCTTTTTTAATGCTATAATTGCTATATTATTGTCTATCTATCTATCTATCATCACGCTTTTTATCTCAAGAGGGATAGGCAGATACAATCGAATGCCATTTGTTACGATCCTAACATACCTCTTTCGATTCTTTTATATTCGTCATACCTTTCATACATGCTCGGCGATTGTGTGTACTTTTAATATTTCTATCGATATTAGGTATATATCTACATTATTGTAAATTCTACTAAAAGGCGTTTAGATCTCAAATTAGAAACAGAAAGAAAAAACTGGACAAGTAGGTATACCTACCCTGATATTTTTCCTTGTGATATTTTTGTCTATATTATTAGTAGCAAGATAAAACCCGCCCAGATTTTTCTGACAGCGAATAACATTCTGCTTTTATTTTTATTATACTTTTTAGATAAACCACTGGGCCATATGCCATATCCACAACAATAAAAATAATTCGCCCATATGGATGATAATTCGCCGCGTATTATTATCTCGTCCCCTCGAAATTTAACAGTTATTTTCTGTAATAAAAAGTTCTCTTGTATATGAACAAGCGAATACGTAGCGTTACATCTGCGTCATTTTGTATAATTTGTGTGTTGAATACGGACACCGTGAAGCAAATAATCCCAAAGTTGATGCAAAAGATTAATACCTAGCTGTGGAAAAAAGATAAAATATGGAGGAAGCCGTAGCTTGTAGGTAGAGAATCTTAGTATATTTATTCATACCCCAAATTTATATTTACAACTAATCACTAAGAAACTTACGAAATTAATACATCTGAGTTAGTCGAGCACTCAAAAGAGCAAGGCAATGTCAGGTCAGGTCGTAGCCAGTGGAAGCTTTGGTATCTCTGCCTATCCCAAATGGAATCGGGAATAACTTATTTTATAAAACTAACACTACTGCTGATATTGACAAAACACAAGATGCTCTTCAAAAATCAATGTCAGTACCTACAGAAAGTTTCATGTAATATCGTCACTTTTCATAAATCAACATAACACATTGTGTATTATCAACAGTTGCATCAATGATACATTGAGGCAATGTGGTCATTGCCCCAGTTTATTGAATTTCTGAATGAGCAGCTGATGGCCTCAACACGATGATCACTGACCGTGTGCCCAGATAACAATGCGCTTATCTGTTTGCATTTCGCTAACAAAATTATTCCCTGGAGTCTATTTGAACTACGAACTAACATAGAATGTTGGTGTCAATGGTATATTTATTTATTTTTCATTATCGCTGGAACAGCTGAAATCTTCAAAATGTATTCTTTTTAAATCAAATATAAGACTGAGAAATAAAAAGTCTTTAGTTCCATTATTATTTTCATAATAACGCTGGAACAGCCATGGTTTTTACCGCTTTTGTTGTTATTGTCGTCAAAAAGGTTAAATGTAGAGTTTAAATTAATTATTTCAAATCTTTCTGAATTCCCTAGCTGCAGGCGAACAAATTTTAAATTGTATTTTCTTGTTCAAACTGAAAGTTCATTAATTAATTAGTTATTTTTGTAGATTGTTACAGAAACTCTCGATTTTAAAAGCTGATATTGTCTAAAATAATTATTTGTAGTGTGTTTTTAATTAAAATTATTCTACTAAATATTTCGACAACTAGTTTGCATGTTAAAACAGGGTGTTTAATTACACATTTGCTCCCTCAAGGCCTCCCACTGTTCCTAATTTCCCATTTCGTACACTCAAAAAATACAATTTTACGGTTTATTAAAACTATGAGTTTAGGTGTTCTTTAGTATGCACATAAATTACTCGTAATGTTTTCGTGACGGCACCGAAAATACCCATCGTCTGTCCACATTTTGTTATATTTAATAGTCATCATCAAGGAAGCAAGGAAATTATCATTTGATGGCGTTATGCAGCATCAGAAAGCTTATATTTTATTTTAACTGTTACCTTTATGTGATGACTCTATGTTATTATTTAAGTGTGCATCGGCGGCCGGTTAAGACGTTTTCGATGAGACGGTTCGATCCCTGCCATGTACCAATGGGATTTTTATAATTAAAAACTTATGTACTACATAATCCGACAAACCACACTTAGAGGCTTTTCCATTTAAATATACCTCAACAGATCTGGCCACTCGTTAGGTATAGCCTCACAAATACCATCGGCTAAAAGAGGGAGATTTGTTCTTCCGCTGGGTACCTTTGGAGTCCTAGGACCGATAACACGGTTTCTTTGGTGTAGACAGAGAGGATAGACTCCACCACTTCCCTCGTTTCCACACATAGTTTTATACATGCACAAATACTGCACGTGCTAAGTTTAACAATTTTGCAAAAGTACAATGAACGTAATCATGCATTTAATTTATTGTAAACCACAGTGTGACGAATTTTGATGTAATTTAATGCGTCGGGCGGTACATTAGAGGGCGCATATTATCACTAGTATCACAGTGATGCTCGAATGAGTTTTTAATATGTGCCAGATGTTCGTAAATAATAAAACACCCCTTTAAAGTAGATTACGTCTCCGCTCGTGCTACAGTTTATTAGTTCAAAAAATTCCTACCTTTTTTCGAGGATAAATATTCGATGATGGAATTTTAATATGCTTCACACTATGCTTGCGGCTCTTATATACAAGCTGGATGTGCAGTAAAATCTGATCCATCTTTATAAATAGTTCTTCAAATTCTTTTTATTTCTCACGAAAAAAAATGTTTTGATTGGGAAAGCATTAAGAGATAATTTAATGTCACGTCAATGCGACATTTAGTCCTAAAACAGGACATGTATTTCACTACAGGTGTATTAAACTTGAATCTAAGCTTGTTAGACGCCTTGATATACCAGTTCTTCGAACTTTTATAACTTTTCATATGACCTTTATTTAAAAAAACCGGCCAAGTGCGAGTGGTCTCGCTCACGAAACCTTAAATTTTGGTGTCAAACGTTTTAGCAGTTTATAATCTACGTATACGTACGTTTTCCTTTTTTTGAAATTTTGCTTTGTTTCTCAAATACAGACGATTTATTACCAGCAAGTTATGAACCAAAAAAACCGAGATTTGAGGGTCTTATAACTTTGACCTATTACGAATTTTGAAAAAAGGAAAAAATACGTACGTAGTTTTTCATTGTCAGTAACATATTACAATATCGTTAAAATTAAATAATATTTAGGGGTAGTAAAACGTTTTCTCCGTTTGTATGGACATGGTCGCGGTACACTACACCCTTAAATATTAATTATATTTTAATTTAATTATTTATTTATTTTTAAAGTGAATATATAACTAAATATGTATTCTGTGAATATTTCAAGCGTCTACCTGTTGCCGTTATCAGTATCGAGCAAAAACGAGCAAAAAAAATCACGTTTGTTTAAGTATTTATTTTATTTTGTTTTTTAGTATTTGTTGTTATAGCGGCAACAGAAATGCAACATCTGTGAAAATTTCAACTGTCTAACTATCACGGTTCATGAGATACAGCCTGGTGACAGACAAACGGACGGACATAGGGTTTCCGTTTTTTTACCATTCGGGTACGGAACCCTAAAAGTGCCCAAAGACTTCTCACTACGTTAGTGTGTCATCACGAAATGTAATAGAAATGTTAAAAATTCGTAGAATAGCAAACATCTGTGTAAAATTTTAACATCTGCTAGCTAAAACTGACACGGCTTCACTATGTGACCTACAACATGACATCCATTCATCGTTATCTATGAGCCCTCGTGTTTAATTAGATCCTATTCACTTATCGTCATTGCATTCGTAATAATCGAAATGCATTTTCACGCTTAACGAACCGAGGAGATGTAATTGCAGGTAATTTTAATTACTATCATGTCTATTCTATCATTGCTATCTGACGTTTACTAATTATTTCTCGATTGAATTTAATTATAAGGGCAGGAGCGTTCCTCGCACAAAGGATCAGTATGGCAATACAGCGAGGAAATGCAGCCAGCGTTCTGGGCACGCTTCCGTACGGCAGCAGTATGGAAAAATGTCTAAATTATATTTAATATTTTAATGTTTAGATTAGATTTAAGATTTTAAGTTTTATAAGAAGTTTGTTATATAATAAATAAATCTAGTAAAAATTATTTCATTAATTAAAAACAGGAAAGTATTGCTGAACATTTTGGTGTGACTTGAAGTCTAGTGCCTTAATTTCCTATGACCTATGAATTTTCCATCTAATCTAATCTATTGACCATTTAAATTAATGAAAATTTCGATTCATTTATTTTCATTTCGTTAAAAGTGAAATTAACTCTCGAATTTAATATTTCCACTACATAATTTCATGGTTTTTAGTCTTACCCAATCGTAAATCATACGAATTGTTCTCGCATGACTCCACACTCGAATTTGTAACCGTTTTTCAATTATTCGTTATTGACCACAATGCCTGTTCTTATTGGTCTTTTCGTTCTCGAAAACAATTAGTACTGGGCTCTAATAAATACTATTTCAATGAAAAGTGAACCCTATGTATATTTGCTGTAAGTTTGATTTTCTTTGAAGAATAACTATTGTACGGACCCTTCTGATTGCTTGCGTTTTACTAGAAATTTAAAACAATGTACAGTCCTAATAAATAAATAACTAATATTCAATTTATGTAATTGTGGTTTATCTATATTTATTATTAAGAAGAATAAATTTGTTTTAAATACATATGCTTATTTTTATGTTTTTTCTGTTTCAGGTAAGTTTCATTAGTTTAGTACTACTTATAATTTATAATATATAAACATATCAATGTTTAAAAGTGTAAGTACAACTTTAAAATAATTTGTTGTGTAAATTCTTTTATTAGTAGTTCAAATTTAATAAGGCATTCATAGAATCTAATCCAGAATTTACTTTGGAAAACGATCTATGGTAGGTATTCAGACTTGATTATAAGCTGCCGATAGATATTTCCAAGGCGTGATATAGTAAACATAACTATGTTGTCTGTAAATAATATTGTTCAGTTATCTAAAATTCACATCTAGTGCAGTCACGATAGTCGGCACAAGAAAGGCGCTCAAAGGAAGTGCTTATTTATCTGTTTGTACGGAAAGATGAGCCGATTCACGAGTAAACATAAAACTTCTTTTGAATTACCTCAGTTTAACTTCGAAGTGGATTTTTAAGAAACGACACTTTCTTCTTGTTTATATTTTGATAAAATTACAAGTAGTTTGGTTTGAACGTCAATATAATGATCATACCTGAATTGAATAGTCCCCCTACTTTTGCCATGTAGTAAATTAAACTCTGAACTGGTCAATCATAGCTAGCCTAAAAAATATCGACTATATGTAAAAGGATTATCTTCCTCGGGTACTCTGTGGCCGGTAACACGGCTCTCGGCATCTAGACATCTAGACACTTAGAATTAAAAGATTGAAGTTTGAACTAACCAAAACCATGCAGATTCTTAAAATACCAGTTTATACAACTTTTTACGTCGCGTTTATCTTGAGCAAGAGAATTAAATTACAGGACGTGAAAATTGGTTCAGCAATATTGTATTAGAACAAAAACGTTTGTTAAACTACGGCCATTAAGTCCATAATTTGAGTTTGGAAGAATATCATTATCCACTCGCCCTACGGAAGAAAGGGAAATCAAAGAACATTTATTTTAATTTAAAAACCTTTTTAGACACGACCTTTCGTACTCTCCTTACTTCGTCGATCTTCCTTTGCATTCGCGGCGCGTTCGTATTTTGATGGCCGAATTTGTCGGGTTTAATTAAAGACCTTTATCGATGGACCCTACATTGGCATCGCAATGTTTTATTAGGAAACAAATTGCTTCCTTGTTCGTTAGCTAGAGCACGATTTCTACAATATTCTCTACATTCTATATACAGAGTCCACGACTCTGTCACCTATTAATGACTGCTATCGTAAACCTTCCTTCGATGAAACGATTCGTACATACAACTAACTTTAATCTGTATTTACTAAGTCATTTCATGCTTTTGTATAACGTTAATATATAAGATGACATTAATTAATAAAATTTCATCATACGCCCGGCCCAGCTAAAGACAATTATTTCTCATTTAGCCTATATTTTAGGCTAACAAACTTGGTTATTTTCAGATCGAAAGGCTTCTTAGCACAAACCGTCACACACTACTTATGCCATATTCTGTCAATTTTTCATTTCTCATTTTAGGTCACCTGACCACCGCATAATAACTACCATTTAAAATCCCTTCATATGCACCTTTCATCCAAATTCGTTCAGTAACCTTTGTTGTATGGTGGTAGAAACCGTACTAAAATCAATTTATTGAGGTCGAAAAGTTTATATAAATTGTGGTTTCTTTCTCTTTCTAATATGACCTCTATAATTTTAAATTCGTCTATGTAAATTCAAAATGCTCAATAGTTAAACCCATTTAAGTCTGGCAGGCTCTCTCGGTAAACAAGGGCGGAGGCGCCATTGACGTCTCGTTGGTAATTTTTCGGTCCCAATGTCCTTTTCCTGGGTCCTTACGACCAATAAACAAGATATAGGAGAATCTTCGTGGAGAACTTATCTTATACGCTCATTAAGGGAGGGCATTTTATTTTATGTTGCACGGTCAAAACTTTGTTACGCAACCGTATCAAAAGTGAAATGTAAACATTAGATCGGTATAGACATTTTTGTTGACTCTGACGAAAACATATTTTTATTTTCTTTTACATACAAAAACAGACTGCTAAAGTAGATAACATGACACTTCAAGGATTGTTAAAAAAATCGTCCAAAGTAATTAGAATTGTAATAAAGTTTCTAGCAGTTTCGAAGCCAATTCTGGTCAAACAGGCAAATGTTCAAAAAATATAAACATTTTGTTTATTCTTAAATATCATGTAAAACGAGCTTATTTTTGAATATTTTTTTTAGTCACGAATGTATAATGTTCTTTATTCTGTCACTTCAATATTTTCCTTATTTGTGTTGGCTGGGAAAACAACAGTTTGAAAACTATCTCAACACCTTGTAAATTTTTTTAAACATACATAAAACAGAGTCATAAAAAGAAACAGCGCCGTATAAATATGTCAGTAGTTTTCGGCAGTGTCGCCGTAGAGACTAGCATTGTAGAAAATTAATTAACTCTGACCGTCCATTCATTCCACTAGTCATCGCACAGTAATTAATTTTAAAAAGCTTGCCACTAATTTAAAGGAATATCTCTTGACAGCCTTTTTAGCCGTGGAATGGAAACTCGTAAAGATAATGTATGAATATATAAACAGTTCATTTATTTTGTTATTTTATTAGAATTTGACTTTTACTGAAATTTCGAAAGAAATTGCCTTTCTTCTACTACCAAGATCTCAATCAGATTCTTGCACACATTTGTTTCGCATTATTTTAGTGCATAGCTTCTTTCTAATTCGCATGTTTGTAGTAAGTAGTAACAGCTATGTCCTTATTGTCCATATTATCCATCCATCAGAAGTCTATTTTACACGATGTAGAGAAAAAATTGAGAAAACTAAATAACGTATTCTACCTAGTATTATTCTTTCAAAATCTGTACCTACTGATAAATAAAATTGCAATTTGTCTATCTACAGTGATTTCAAAATTAAAACATTTGTCTAATTGAGATCCTATTTACATGATGCTGAAGCATAAATAACGGTTTTTAGAATTTTTGCCTGCCTGCCTGTCCGTATGGCTTTCTGTCTCAATGCTTGTTCTGAATATGAATGGCTGAATGGATTTTTATGAAACTTTCATTGATCATAGTGGTATTTAGAATTCGCTATTTATTTTATCTCGATATTTTAAAAGGTTCCAAGGTTACGGGCTGTTTTAATGGGATCGGCTGAAGTCAGGGCGGAAAGATAGTTTTAAATATAGTGTTACAAAAAATATCAAGAGATATTGTCCGCGACGTATTAGGGTAACAATGTGATACATCCCGTTCGCAAAGTGCCCTCAAGCCAGTACAATGTCGTAGCGGATAGCGGGCACATCCGACTCTACTTTACAGCTTCCGCCTCTTAGAGGATCTTCAGAAACTATCATTAGTGTATTTGTCAGTTTTGTAACATGGCTGTGATCCAGATCCAGAAATTCTACCTTGCCACTTTTTTTAGTTCCAGGCTCACCCAGTGGGAGAAAAATAAGTTTTCCTTATTTAGCCGAGGATATTTTTGCAGTGCATTTTCTGTTTAATATAATATTTATGCAACTCGATAAATGCGTATATTGTTACCAACAGTGCTTCTGGCTGGCTACACCGCAAGTTATAAATGGTACTAATTTTATGCCAACGAAACAGAAAGACGCCAATTAAAAATTCAAACCGACCGTAAAATTCCCACCAATAAATCAGAGTTATATTATCCTAATTTCTTTATACTAACATGTTGTCGATATTGTCATTTAAATATTTAGTTGGCATTACAATGTAGAGGTTTGTATTGTACCAAAATATAAAAGGAAATGCTCATTTGTGTATTCCCACTCGTTGACTTCCAACGACCTCCATTTCTACGGTACTTGACCGAGGGTTCAATTATGTACATTATATTCTACTCCGGTATCCAACAAAAAGGATTTTCCAATTATAATATCTCCTTGAATTAATGAGAGGCGCAAGTGATAAACCACATCTCATTTCCATCATTAGATTCAGTCGTTAAGATAAATTTTCTTCGTAAATTATGAATACTTGTTCCCTTATCTAATTTTCCACACCCATTATACTAAATGTCGCTATTTCATTTAAATATTAATTTATTTTAAGCTTTTATTTCACACAACTTCTGAAATATGTATAAAAAAATCTGGGAAATGGGGAAAAATAACAATTCATACACCTATTTCTTGGAAACCTTAACATCGGCTTCCTCTACATCTACATAATCCCGAATAACTCTAGCGTGTAACCAAAGCGTTAACCGTAAATCTATAAATCTCTCTCATTGTGTTCGTCATAGCAACGTGACAATAGAGAGGAAGTGTGTGTGCACTCAAATCGGGGTACGCAATCCCTTCAATTTGTTATCGTTGACAAATCGTTTCTCTAAGCCGACCTATTCGTGATTAGCTATTGTGAATTACTTAGCTTATTTGTCAACAATTAAAGTGGACAATTAAATTAAGTCTTTCAGTTTTCACAGTTTTTCAAGTGACTCTTTCTTTCTCCAGAGCTTAAGACCATGCAGATTCTTAAAATACCAGATCCTCAAAATACCAGTATCCTAAATATTAGTTTCTCAAAATAACAGAAGTATATTTTTTTAATCAATGTCACGCTTTGAACAGTGGCGCCTTTTTGGGCTGTATCAAAATAATATATTTATCATAGCAACGGGCGCTTGATTAATTTACGCATTAAATTAAATACAAGCAACGGTACCTACTAAATACTAATCTTTTACCAAGCGTTCTTAGACAAGGAACCATTAATTTCCGATGAACTGTTCAGCTAAAGAATGTCTGCAAGGAAACAAAAGTGTCAACTTAAAGTGTTGGCAAGACACCACCCCTATTGTCACAACTTAGAACAATAGTACGATAACTTACCTTCGAGAAAGCTCTACTTGACAGCAGTAATGTCTTACGGCCTATTTCATAGATGTTATTATGGAAATCTAAGGGATATATAAAGAAAAAAAATCATCGAAAATGTCACCATTCTAGTACTTGGAGGCTATTGAAGATTATTTCATCTGTTTCGATATGATAAAGTGGATTTTTTCTTACTATATGTAGTTGTTTTCTTTCTACTGGTTATTTCCTTTTTTCTGCGAAATCTTTGATGAGGCCCTGGTATTTAATATAATAATTTATTAACAAAACAAATACCATAATCTAATATGAACTTTTGTAACCGGGCGGTTTCCAACAAACAAGTAACCAAGTTTGAAAACTTTGTTCAAGACTTTATTCATTCATTAGTATTCTAATATGATATGAAACGTGGTAGATCAATCTAAAACTTCATTTAATATGTACGGATTCAAAACTTCAATATCCACCAAAACAACATTCCATACTTCATGCAAATTTATTTTGGTTCATGAATTTAATTTATTGACATGTCTACAAGTCACGTTTGGTTTTCTCAGTAAATCATAACATAGCAAGTTATTGTTAGCAGAGAATGAGCACGAACGTCTATATTTCACTTAACAAAATGATAAAAGTTTTCAGAAAGCTCGTACATTTAGTTTCTTTGTTTTAACCGCTTGATGCATGTCGACCGCCCAAAGCGCAGCGTTCCAGTAGACGTGACCTACCTGTTTACAAAACAATCTGCATACGGCGTCCTCAAATGGCACGTTTTTGCCCTCTTACGATGATTACGAAATCCCACATTGCACTGCAAGTTGCATTCTTATCTGGACCATTCTCATATTTACACTTAAAGGGCAAGAAACTTGTTTTCTTCATGAAAAGATGTTGATCAATTGCTTCATGGTTTGAAGGTCAAATCTCAATAAAAATTTTGATAAACTTTCGAGTTAAAATTCAAAACCGCCTTACATTTAACATAGAGGTATGAATGGCATTCCTTTTGTAAGGAAATTAAATCGCATAAAATTCGACATGGGTTGAATTACTAAACGAAAATCAATATTGACGACGCGTTATGAGAATGTATGATGTTCGGTTCACCTGAACACATGGTGGTGTTAACAATAGCCAGTATTGTAAAGTGCTAATACAATTTATAACCGAGTATGAAACGCTTTTAACTTCCTTTTGAGGGGAAATTAGCTAATATGACATCTGCTTTTGTGTAACTGGTATTTCTTTCGTTATCACCTGCTTTACAAACACACCTTCTCATGCTTATCTGTACTAATAATAAAGCTGGAGAGGTTTGTTTGTTTGAACGCGCTAATCTATGGAACTACCAGTCGGATTTGAAAACATAAATTTGCGTTTGATAGCCAAATTCTTGAAGAAAGAGCGGTAAAATTAAATGTTTTTCGTAGCGCATCACTTGAGAATGGCTGGTCCGATTTGGCTATTTTTTAATGTGCGTAATAGGCTGAATAAGGTTTTTAGGAAGTAGCCCGGAAAATTGGAAAAGTCGGGAAAAAGCTAGTTATGAATATTTGTGGTGTAGAAATTATTGAAAACTACTTAGTATGCGTTATTTGGTGCCTATTACCACAGAATAGACTTAGTACTACTGTACTATCATCACCTTGACTAAACTCAGAATTATACCTATATTATAGGAGTCGATAGCCTATTGGTACCTATTGTCTTGAAACCGGGAAGTCCCGGGTTCAATTCTAGTCGTTCAAAAAAAATGCTAAGCACAAATTTTCTTTAATCGACTCCTCGCGCTTTGGAGGGCAGGTATTTCATCTAATAATAACAGATATTTATATAACTCGGGATTCGACGCGTATTTTACTGAAATTCAGATATCAATTATGTGAAATGTATGAAGTAATAACACACTATTTACACAACAAATAGTGAAGTACAAAAATGATAAGATAACCTAAATAATTACTAATGATAACAATTTGATTTGAATGAAGGTTTTCTTATCTCTTACTTAATTTTGCAAAATGAGGTCATATTAAAGTGCATAACCACTTTGACTTTGCTCTATTATTTTAAAATTTAAAAAACACTTTTAATTTAATTGTTTTCCAGTACAAGTCGAGTCCATATCGTTTTAAAGGGTGCCAACGGAAACGGATTACTAAGCGGAGTGTCTTCTGTATCTTTTGAGCCGTAACAGTTAGACACTTAAATTTTTCAAAGAGTTTGTATTACTAAGGAAGGTCGCAATAACAACAAGTAACAAAAATAAAATTAAGTTAAAAATTAAAGGGGACCCCATTCAAGAAACGTGTTTTTTCGGCGTTTATTTCTCCATCTTAATAATGGCAATACAACCGTCTAACTAGTATAACTTTGTAAAACAATAAATAATAAAAACTTGCCAAGTGTGAGTCGGAAAAATGCAGTGCTAAATATTGTACTGTGCGGGTGGTACCTGCGGCGGGATACCATCGCGTGTAAGTCCGAACCGCGCTTTGCCGGTTTTTATTGTTTGTTAAATGGAGGAGAAATTTACGGTTTTTGTTATCTCAGAAGTAAACTACCAAATTAATTAAATATTTCTATGTGCGATTAAGTCATTATTAAATGAACTTGTTGTTGAACTTTAGAGTGTAAAGGAATTCATTCATACAGAAAAGTTGTTATGATAATGTTTTATTTTATTCTATTTTAAATTATTTGAGTTGGGGCCTCATTTATAGGATTATGTTTCTACACAACAATTTTAGAAGTTCTAAAAGATTGTAGTCACAATTTTGTCAAAATAACGATTATTTATTAATGAAATGAAACTGTGGAGACCTGGCTGGTACACTTTCCTACGTTTACTTTATAATATTATATTTTGATATTTTGCACGTCATCTTGGTTTTGACGTTACTTCATGTAAACATAATTCAATGAATATATATGAGTATTTCAAGAATATTTCAGCGTTTAACTATTACATTCCTGCAACTCTACATTGGTGACCCCGACGTGATGTTCTTAAGGGCTCTGTGAAAAACAATCAGACTATTAAATTTGATGACATATGCAAACGGGCTTTCGAAGACTGCAAAAGAGGTCTCTGCAATGCTGCAACTCTGGCCCATCCTGACAGCAGCGCTAAGCTTGCTCTTGTCACTGACGCGTCTAGTACTGCCATAGGTGGAGTTTTACAGCAGTTTAAAAATGGATTTTGGCAGCCTTTAGCATTCTTTTCACGTAAGCTTTCTCCATCGCAGATTAAGTATAGCCCTTACGATCGTGAATTGCTTGCTATATACAAATCAATTCAATACTTCCGGCATATGTTAGAGGCTCAGGTTTTTACAGTTTTTACAGACCATAAACCTATCTCATTTGTGTTTCAAGCAAATAGAGACAAATTTTCACCCAGACAATTCCGTTACCTCGACTATATTTCCCAGTTTACATCAGACATTCAACATATTTCGGGAAAGGATAATGTAGTCGCAGATACCCTTTCCAGGATTGAAGAGTTGACCTCCAAGGCTATTGACTATGATGTGCTTGCTCATGCTCAATCTAACGATCCTGAATTAAACCTTTTATTATCAGGGGGTTCATCACTCAAATTTGTTAAACTTCCTATTTCAGGATCTTCCTCATTCATTTATTGCGATGTGAGCTCTTCTACTCCTCGACCTTTTATCGTCAAAGCATTACGCCGTCAAGTATTTGATGCCATTCATTCTCTATCTCATCCAGGAACAAATGTCACAGTTAATCTTTTGGTACAAAGATTTGTCTGGCCTGGCATACGGAAAGATTGCCGAGAGTGGTGCCGTAGCTGTTTAGCTTGTCAACGTGCTAAAGTAACACGGCACGTGTCTTCTCCTTTGGGCGTTTTTCAATTACCTCCTGCCCGTTTTCTCCATGTTCACACCGATCTTATAGGTCCTCTTCCCATTTCAAACGGTTTTCGTTATGCTCTCACGGTTATCGATAGATTTACTCGTTGGCCTGAGGTCATACCACTCACCGATATCACGGCGGCTTCCACTGCCAATGCATTTTTGACAGGTTGGATTTCCCGTTTTGGTTGCCCGGTCAGCATCACTACTGACCGTGGTAAACAATTTGACAGCTCTACGTTCAAAAATTTAACCCAGCTAATTGGCTCGCAACATAAGATGACAACAGCATATCATCCAGCTTCCAATGGTTTAGTTGAGCGCTTGCACAGACAATTGAAAGCTGCCATAATGTGCAACGCAGACTCCAGTTGGACAGAATCTCTCCCTTTGGTTCTCCTCGGTATAAGAAGCGCCTGGAAATCAGACTTACAGTCATCTGTAGCCGAACTTGTTTATGGCGAACCATTGCGCCTTCCTGGCGAATTTTTTCATTCGAATTCTAACACTATATTAGACATGCAAGACTACGTATCAAGGTTACGCTCCTTCGCTAATAAACTAAAGCCTATCCCTACAATACATCATACTTCTAAAACAGTTTTTGTTTTCAAGGAACTGGCAACTTCAGACTTCGTGTTTCTTCGTCAAGACGGAGTCCGTCCAGCCCTGCATCCACCATATTCTGGACCTCATAAAGTCCTAAAGCGAGGTCAAAAATATTTTCGTATTCTCCTTAATAACAAGGATACCACCGTTTCGGTAGATAGGTTGAAACCAGCTTTCATGATGTTGGAAAAAGATCTTGAAACCAATGTTCCTCAGTCTCCTACTCTACCCGCAGCCGCTATACCCGAACCTCTACGCATTACTCGCTCTGGACGCCACGTCCGGTTTCCACCTCACTTACGCCCGTAGTCACGGTCTCGGTGGGGGAGTGATGTGGAGACCTGGCTGGTACACTTTCCTACGTTTACTTTATAATATTATATTTTGATATTTTGCACGTCATCTTGGTTTTGACGTTACTTCATGTAAACATAATTCAATGAATATATATGAGTATTTCAAGAATATTTCAGCGTTTAACTATTACATTCCTGCAACTCTACAAAACTGCTTTCCATAGAAAACCCTTTTAAAAAGGAAAAGGTCCAGATTAAGAACGAACGAGTTTCAGAGTAAGCTAACATTTAGATACGAGTAATAACCAAGTTGATACGGACTTTGTTTTGAAAGTACTAGGTACTAAGCGACCTTGGAGTTAGCCAAATAGTTTGTTGACCTTGGTCCAACCACGATGATTTTAGTCACGCTACTTGTACTGGTTACCGGAAAACCGAGCTTGTCCGTAATTTATCTACTAGGTAACTAGATCTCTGTGCATTCAGAATGAAAATATATTAGAGTAGCAACTTTATTAGAACGCAATAAGGTTGATAATATAACCAAGTGGAGAGGTTAAGGTTTTCTTTCTGACTCTACATTTATCTATTCAATACATGCAAACGCTTTTAACTTGAGAATAACTTACCATATTGATATAGTTACATCTAGGTAGTTTTATAGCGAGATATTTTTTTAAATCTATAAAAATACCGAAATCCACATCATGTAGTGTACGAAGCAACAGCTAATATTTATTGTCAATTTTATTTGTATTCATAGAATTAGCACATAAGCTTCAAATTAACCTTTTGCTTTTTTATTTAAAAAATTAAGGCATTTAATGAAATAGGGGAAATCCACTGTCGGAGTCTGAACTCTGTGATTGGGTCTTAGAAATCGACTCTCAATAGCCTCAATGTTAGTGCATATCCATTTATGGAATCCTATTACCGGAATAACAAGTCGGAGGTCGTCATAATATAACTTAATATTTGAATCTCTTTTTACTAATAAACAATAGTGAAACTTTGGGTAGGTATTATTGTTCAAGTAAGCCCTGTAACTAGATTAATGAATACCTAGGTACCCATATGGAGAGCCGAAATAAATTATGTGCTAATTGTTGTTTTTATATCTGAGTTTTTAAGACATTTGTTTCAGGAAAAACAAAATTATAGAAAAACTTGTTAGAAACAAAATTCATAACTACTTATTTTAAAGAAAAAAATACCTATATATTTCTGTTTTATTTTGTCATTGTATTGGCCACAGTCCACACCGTTATTTCATAATTTTCAACATGGTTTCACAAGCTGTACCTGAATTGCAAGATATTCCCTCTACAAGTATATTAGGTACTATCTACTGTGCGTGCACATTAATATCTACACACCACACCGCATATATTTAAGTATTACGCCTATATAGACAAGGTTATCTGGAACACACACTTTATTTATTTATGATCTTGTAATATGATGAAGTCAGTTTACACAAAAAGTTAATTTACGACGCCCACCGGTTAGAAAATTAAAATCAGATTTTTAGTACTCGTAAAACTTGGTAATTACAATATATTTTTAATTGGATTTTTCAAAATATGTACTCACAATCTACATTAGGTAATACATAATTTGTAAGTATATGTACCTATAAATGTCTTCTTTATTTTTCAATTTATTTTCAAAAAGGTGCGGTGGCCGAGTGGTTAAGACGTCTGGTATTAACTTAGGCAGACTACGGGTTCGATATCGAATCCCAGCCATGTACCAATGGGTTTTTTTTTTATTAAAAACGTATGTACCAGCATCTAAATATTCCTCAACAGAACTGGCCACTCGTTAGGTATAGCCTCACAAATACCATCGGCTAAACGAGGGAGACTTGGTCTTCCGCTGGGTACCCTGGAACTGCAACACGGTTTCGAAATACTTACAGCAACCTGCAAAGAAAAACAAATACTAAATCATTTTTTAACAACATTGGTGGTTATGCTAGTTATGCCAAGAAATTGGAACAAAATAATTTTTCATAGTGCCATTAATTTAATATGATGTCAATCAAATCTTGTAAATTGAAGATTTCATTATTTAATCGAGCTAGGCATTTCCAATATCGCATCGTGCAATTTCTTCACCGGCTTTTGAATCGTCTGTTATGTTTTGTATCTACCAGAGGTTGTTTCATATTAAAATGTGAGATTAACCTAAATATTTGGTAGATTATCCTTATAAAATGAGACATATCCCGTTGTTTGTACACTTAGAGGCGACAGTGTTTTCGCACCTTTATTTAGAGTAGCTGCAGGTTGCACAAAAATCTTTTATATAAAATTTTCAAAGTTCTCATATTTGAAATAACAAGTAATTTCGTAGTGTTTAAGGGTTCATACCTAACAAAAACGTTTAAACTGTATTTTGATAGAAACTATGAATTTGTACCATTATTATTATAATTTAATTTATTTTAGATGCAAGGACTTTTTAAAATTCCCTATCTTGAAAAGTAGATAGGTACATATTATTCTCATTAAGACAGTGTTCGTTGTAAATTGGTCCACTTCCTACATTCGTTTAGTTTCCTGCACAAACAATTATCTTCTTGACATATGACCCGTTTCTTTGTGCATTTGGTCGAGTGCTTACGCAATGTTCTTCATACATATACAGAGTTCATATATATTTCACTATAAAATTAATTAGGCACATACAATATCTTCATTGTGCTCATGTATTGTGCCTTCACTTATAAATATAGGTATTTGCGTAACATAAAAAATAAAACTGTAGTTAGGATTGTGTAGATTTCTAGAAATGTCTTATATCTACTCTTTTTAATTACGACCCTCCCCGCGTCCCATTTTCTGGGTTGATTGAGTAACTTTTGAACTTGTATTCCTTGAAAATAAATATTACTTCTTAAAAATATTGTGTGAGATCTGTGGAAAATTTAATTTCACAGTTTTCCGGCTTCAGTTCACTTGTCAAACAATGCCTTGCTACAGGCGCTAGACGACGAAACGTGCTCATGTTTACTTTCAATTAGACTTTCTGATTCAATATGGATTTAATAAATAATATTATTTTTGTTTAGACATCAGTTATTTTTGTTTCAATAATAAAATATTACAGACCAAATTTTAACATTTTTAACAGAATGTGGCACTGGCAACTGTGGCAAGTCCATGAATGATGTTTTAATTTTTATTCAAGTGGTCGACCGAGCTTCGGAAAAGTTAGATCTTTGGCGTTTTGACAAATACACTTATGACGTTATAAGCACATTATTTGAGAACGGCTGGACCGATTTGTTATTTTTTTAAATGTTCTTAGTAGTACTTAGTTACTACTAAGGCTTAGTAGAATTAGATTGTTAGGAAAAAAAAAAAGTTGTCCGGAAAATCAGAAAATTCGGGGAAAAATGAAAGTGCTCTTTCTATGGGTTTTTTGTATAGTAATAATAATAAATCTTTATAAATAAAAAACCATAATATCTTAATATGGGCTCCACGGGCGAAGCCGGGGGCGATGGCCAAAAAAGAAACACTATTGTTATAATAAAATAATAAAAAAATAACACGGTTTCGGGAGCTGTAAGGCAACCCGTGAAGAAAGAAAAAAAAAAAATAAAAAAAAAAAAAAGAAAGATTTTTTTTTTCATAAAACATATCAAAACTGATAGAGCCGTTTTGGCAGTGCATTCAGTTTTCAATACGTCAGAATATTGACCAGATTAAATATTATTTTGAGTTTCCCCAATACATTTACTGCCATCGATATCAGACGACAACAAGTATGGAATGGAAAAATATGTAAAGCAATATTCTTCAATCATCCTTCAACAATTTTCAATCCACAAGTAAATAGTAATAAGAATGAACATTTTGTTCTTTCATTGAGAAGTGGCCCTGCGGCTACAACGGGTCGTGTGGCTTCGTTAATTCAATCACGACTACAAATTAACTGGTGGCCGGGTCGACCACACGAATGAACTATTGTAACATAGGTCCCAAGTAGGTAGGTACCAATGTGGCTACAAACCAGAATAATATAATTTAATTGTTCAAGCCGAAGTGGATGCAATCAAGTTTTATTTAACTCTATAATTAACTTATTACTACTATTATTATCTCACATATGTTTCTAATACTTTAGTAGTAGCTCCATTAGTACGCACTTTTTCCATGAATACAATCCTTATTCCTTGCGTCGGAGTCTAAAAAATGAGTAAAGCTGGGTCTGCCCGAATTTCCGAAAATAATAGATTATGTGCTTTTAAGAAATTACAGCTGTAGACGCGTTTTAAGTGCAGCGACAGACTTACCTGTTTTGTTTAATATGTACAACTCCCTAAATGTGGACATTGGTTCAGGATTACCGGCCTGATTATCCATCAGCGAAGCAAATCATTCTCATGTAGATTTATTAAATGCTATGACTCGTTGCTAGTTAGTTTGAAATCCTAAAGCCTTTTAGTACAATCGGTCACCCATCCATAAACATATATTTCTATGTGTTTTAACTTGTACTTACTTTTCATAGCTCCCTTAATTTAATAATATGCAATATAAACAGTATATGGGCAGGAAGAGAGCAGAATTCATTTGTTAAACACGCTTGTTTCACTTCAAGTGGGCATGGCGGTGGAACAAAAGAGCTTTTGGTTCGACAGCTCTTGACATGGAAAGGCTTTTTTGCCGTCCGAGATAAGAGAACGGGTGCGGGGCTCTCAACCGATAGTACGGTGACACAGGATTGACGACTATTGGTCCCTGGCTGAACAAAACACTCTGCTTCTAAAAGCCTTCTAAAAACATACGATGCTATGTAATTTATAATATATACTAACTATATGCCTTGACTTTTCACAGGTTCATTATCTCGTCGAAATAGGAACAAAGCAGATTATAAACTTCAAAATTCATTCAACCATTTCTTAGCCTATTGAGGATAAACATTCAGACAGACAAAAATCTAAAAACATTAAATCATACATTTAATTATTGTACCACTATATTACCACAACTGCGTGACCACAGAACTTATTTTTAGTCTAATATTTCTTATAAGAGGGATACGAACCCAGGACTGTCACTATCCACTAGGTTAAAATAAACGAATGAGATTTTTTAATAGCTATGCAGCATTTATTACGCAAAGAACTAGGACATTTATAAAAAAAAATTTCGATAAAAAATAACTGAATGCCATCCATTCCGCAACGTTTCCCTCCCAAATTGGAGTATAGAAAAATCAAAAACATTTCTCAAGGCTTCTGCCTCCGCGAGCATGCCGTCGGCTATGGCTGACAAATTGCAATCTCAGTGAGGAAACGAGCAGAAATTCAATTTATAGAAATACTGTTGAATTTTCAATTCAGGCAGTCAACAGCAGATGTTATGTTATGGCTAATAAACGTTTACATATTCATACATTTATACTGTAACATAACCCTAATGAAATTTGATGAAATATTTCCTTTATCCCATTCCTGTTTTCTGAACAATAAGTACATACCTTATTATTACATATTTTTAACCGACTTCCAAAAAAAGAAGGAGAAGGTTCTCAATTCGGACCGTATTTTTTTTTTTTTTTTTTTTTTTTATGTATGTATGTACGTCGATAACTCCGCCAATTGTGAACCGATTTTGATGGTTTCTTTTTTAATCGTCAGATAATTCTTCCGGATTGGTCCCATTTTTATCTCATAAAAATTGGTTCATTAGTTTTTCAGAAATTTTGAAAAAACTGACTTTATAAGTACATTTTTCTTGATATCTCGATAAAATATGTACCGATTTTGACCACTTATTTTTTTCAAGATATAATAATTTCTCGACATTATCTCACAGACATATGACGAAAATCGGTTCAGTAGTTTTTCAGGAATTCAGTAATTAATTTCTGTTTACGGCTGAAAATTATGTATCAGAAAAAGCCTTAGCAACGGTTGCTATTGACACGAAGTTGTCAATTTTCGTGACGATGGTCTAGCGGTTAAATGTGCATTACATGGTTCAAATCACATCCACAGGGGTATTTTTTTTTAATTTTCCATCAATATTTTTTTAGTTGCGTTATTATTTGTCTCTCAAGGCAGCAAAATCACTTAAAAGGGTAAAATAAACCTTTTAAAAAAAAGTGCACCGACTTCAAAAATTTGCACTGAAAAGTAAGAAATAATAAATATTTCGTCGTAGAATTTGAAGACGGTTGGTGCCAAATTAGAAACAACTTAGTTCCCAAATTCACTAATATAGACAATTCATTAGGAACCTACGATCATTAGTAGGTACATACAAACATAGATAATATTTAACAGATCTTTATCTTCTTAGATATTTACTTAGTTTTGTATCCTAATTTGGCACCAACCGTCTTCAAATTCTACGACGAAATATTTATTATTTCTTACTTTTCAGTGCAAATTTTTGAAGTCGGTGCACTTTTTTTTAAAAGGTTTATTAAGTCTCAGTAAGTTTGATTGATGTTGTGGATTTTTAGGCTGAATATACGGAATAACCCAAATCAAAGGCATTCTAGGAAAAGAAAATACTTTTAAATAGAGGTAATGGGAAGGGAGATCTTAAGCCCGCCCTACCTATCCCATTAACATCGTATGTTTATGTACTTGTATAAATATAATTCTTATTATGTAAATTATAGACAAAGTTATGGAACCCGTGTTTAATAATTACAATGAGAGCTTTACCATTTTTTCTGCACTTTACTGCTTTATGAAGGAAGCAATCAACCGTGTTCAATGACGCGTGTAATACCAGAGCAGCACGTCATCAATTAGTATGTTCAATTAATTTATATACCGGACAAGTTCATATTATTTTCTTTAAAAAGTTGATATTATAGTATATTATAAGATATTGAATTGAAGTGTTATTAGTATAGAAAACTTGAAAGGCCACACAAACGGAAAGGGCGATTGTACCCTGAAGCCAGTCATGGCATATAACTCATTGCTTCCAATGCGGCTTCTTTAAAGTTGTTGCACTTGAATCCGGTATAGAACAATTCATATAGGTATATTATTTTTGTTCCTCTTACCTCGCAGAATGTACCTACCTAAATGCAAATAATAAAATTAGCGTAACTTTGATTTCTATTATTAACACTCACATGTTGTGTTGATGTATGGTACATCGTAGATTCAGTAGTTGAGAATTGCCCATAAATTGAGTCGCACCTTAGCACGTACCCTGCAATCTTTCTTATGTCATACCGCATATAAGTATGATAGTTTTAGTCCATAATGCCATCAGTCATTGTAAATTTTCCACACGGGTAAAGACGCTGGCTAACCTTACCTATCGTAGGTGCATTAAATATCCCAAAGGTGTATTTCGAGTTTCATATAATAAGTTTAATCTTCCGTCTTAACATATAACTCCATCCACTGCACCATCATCTGCCACATTCTGACAGTCAGCAATTAACGGTCAACTTTGTTCATTTAAATTTAATGCTTCAAGTAACAACTACATCGTGCTCGACCGCTATATGCCGGAAGAGGTTCAACCGCACCTCTGTCAAGTATGCGAACTCTGGATCGACGGGTCCTTACCCGTTCATGCCATTGAACATGGCTACCTCAGTGCCATTAACGTACTTGCATTAATCAACATCATCTCGTCAAATAGCTATAGCGTTAGCTAACAATGGGTAAGATTAGAACTTGAATTTATAACAGAACATTTCGAGACATAATAGGTATGTACTTATTATTTTGTATCCCAACTAGGATACCCTGTCTATAGATGTCCATAAACAGAGATCTGGGATTCGAACCAAGAACCATCTGCTTAACTTTGAATGCTTTTCAATCATTTCAATTAGGTTCAGCAAAATAAACCTACACTTGTCATAACTCACCATCTCTGAAGCCATAAAATACAAACATAAAAACTAATTCGACATCATTAAAAGATCATAGACTTTACACCATAAAATTATCGACATAAAAGCTTTCACTTTACTGTTTAATACATGCAGTGTATGGTTTCTGCAATTACGCAAAACGTACGCATTGGCTTATCTTATCACTAGATGCCGTTGTAAGGCTTTAATGAGGTGCAGACCAGTCTGGAGGTACCGCTAAGAGTAACACTGCGTTTACAATGTCATCGGTTATCCCCCTTCTGACTTCGACTTTTACTCCGTTAATCGTATGTGCAATCAGCGACCCACTTCTTCAACAATGTAATTGCCGACAAGGAAGCAATTAATGAATACATTCATGAAGAGTATGAGTTGACCAACTTTTAATTGCTCAAGTGCTTGTTCATTTGATGTGGATTGTTTTAGGGTCATAGATGAATCAGTGCTATCATGCTTAAATAGTTTTTTTCACGCTATGTCTGTCTTATTTGGAAGAAAATGTATTTCCGTAATATAAAATTGTGAAAACAGTTATGCCTCGTTTCAATCATTGCTGTCACCTTTCCAACCACTCCAGTAATACATAAATCGTTCGTCATTCCGTCTTTTCCCGATTTGGTAAAACAACTTCTTGTTACTCGGCTATTTATTTCACATTGTTACTCTGACGAAATGTTCTTATTCTTGATACGGTAAATGTGTCAGTTTCTACTCTACATTGAATTGTGAAAAGTAAATGCCCAGTAATTTTGTTTTAGTTATATGATAACATCTATCTAGGTACTCATGTAATAAAAAGATTTTGTGGTGCACACCAAATGGCACCAGAGCGTAACACAAATAGGTTAACAACCTTGATGTATGCGGTGGGTGATTTTACTGGAAGTATTGCACACATTTCAGATTATGTCGAAATCGAAATACAAATAAAATGAATGAATGGCTAACGTTTATATTGTCGTTAACTTTTAGAGCGGTTTGGAATTCAAACAAACTACAGTGGAATAAGATTAGTACTAAACAATAAAATTACTATAAAGTGGTATTAAAAAAATGGCCTGATAAGTCTCTAGAAAACTTAGCTAGGCGTATGTTCACATAATGTAGATATGTTCCTGTCAAAACCTTTGTGATTTCTAACATCTACACGTACAAGTAAAATTTAGTCTTCAGGTTAACCAAACGCCATATTTTTCATTGGTTTATTTTTGAAGGAAACGATTTTTTTTCATGTTCTAAAAGCACAACAGCTTCCGTTATTTATCTGTCAACAATTTCATAATCTCCTCTCTCGAGATGTTGCACAGCTAGTCTTTGTTTTACATATTATAAAGAAGGCCGCAATCTCTTAAACACGTGCGCTCTATATAAACAAATCACCTTTTTAATTAACTTGCAAAGTAAACTCAACTGACGGTATTGGGTCGATCATAGGAAACTATTTTAAGGCATTTCAAATTTTAAATTTACCAGCACATTTGAAACCTTTTTATTTATATTACGAAATAGTTTCTTTCGAAAGAATATGCGAACTATCTCGCGAATTAAGATATATGTTGCCAGGAAGTAAATGGCACCTGTTAAAATATCTCAATTCTCAAGTATTGTTTTAAACTTTAGTTTCTTGAAACAACAAATTGCCTGTCTAATAAAAAGGTGTCAAAAATTCCGAAGTCCGGATTCGGACGCTCCTAAGCTTTTTTCACTTTTCCCATAGATTTTTTTAAATTAGACATTTATATTTTTTACATATCCACAAAATGTTTTATTTTACTGTGTGATCTATTAATGTTTTATCTAGTAGTTTTGCAGTTGTGTAACTAGACTTTAAACTGCGATCGTGTTTTAAAATAAAAAGTATTAGATGATCCAACAGTCTCCTACTATTGTTTGAAAATGATGGATGTCTTAGTTAGCCTAGAGCTCGAAGCGGCTTTTCAAAGCAAAGCACCTTCGCTTCAGAACTAGCTAAGTGGCTGTTTGCAATAGACACCCGCTAATGCACTCTCGCGCAACTATGGACCTGTAAATAATGTTTGCATTGCATTGTAACTATCGGAATATTCCAAAAATAGTTTTAAGATCCTACTGTCAACTCATAGGTTACTAAAACTATCTTCAACTCTTTCGACTCCCGGGATCCTCATTTAGCCGATGATATACATTACTTAGCTACCTAACGATTAGTACATTTTGTCAGTATTTCCACTTCAGTATATGGCTCTTATTTTCAGAGGTGCGGTCGTCGGCTTTACATGCTCTCCGAAATAACGACTCCCAAAAAAAGTTTCTGCTTAGCATTTTCGCCTCGAGTTGAATAAATTAGATTTGGTATCTCTACCCACTTAAATTTTGCACTGCTACAGTGCCTCGGATACACCATAGGAATTTGAGCACCCGTATAGGTGGAAATATAATCTTGATTTATGTACGTCATAAGTTTATTGGCCCTACCAACTTTGAAGTAAATCCCTCGTGCCCGACTACAAAATTGATACGAGAACGCTTGTCATAATAAAGCATTTCAGATTCTACAACGCATGATATATTACTTAACTACCTCCCACGATTAATTTACTGTCAACGAAACATATGTTATTTTTAACCGACTTCCAAAAAAAGAAGGAGGAGGTTCTCAATTCGGACCGTATTTTTTTTTTTTTTTTTTTTATGTATGTATGTACATCGATAACTCCGCCAATTGTGAACCGATTTTCATGGTTTCTTTTTTAATCGACAGATAATTCTTCCGGATTGGTCCCATTTTTCTCTCATAAAAATTGGTTCATTAGTTTTTCAGAAATTTTGAAAAAACTGACTTTAAAAGTACATTTTTCTTGATAGCTCGATAAAATAAGTACCGATTTTGACAACTTATTTTTTTTAAGACATTATAATTTCTCGACATTATCTCACAGACATATGATGAAAATCGGTTCAGTAGTTTTTCAGAAATTCAGTAATTAATTTCTGTTTACGGCTGAAAATTATGTATCAGAAAAAGCCTTAGCAATGGTTGCTATTGACACGAAGTTGTCAATTTTCGTGACGATGGTCTAGCGGTTAAATGTAATGGGGAGTCATAGGATGCACAAGCACATGGTTCAAATCACATCCACAGCGTACAATATTGAACAGATCTTTATCTTCTTAGATATTTACTTAGTTTTGTATCCTAATTTGGCACCAACCGTCTTCAAATTCTACGACGAAATTTTTATTATTTCTTACTTTTCAGTGCAAATTTTTGAAGTCGGTGCACTTTTTTTTAAAAGGTTTATAATAGTATAGGTTACTAACGATTGTAGTTTTATGTTGTACTAGCATTCCGCCCCCGGCTTCGCCCGTGGACATTTACGAACAAAATAAAATATACCCTATAATTCGTATCTAATTGTAGCTGACCGAAATGAATAATATTCGATCTCTTTGGCTGTATAAAGAGTTCCTTTTTAAGAAGATTTTGATTTGACACATTCTTTACTTTATATTTGATAGCTGTTTCCCACGACTTCTAATTTCAAAATGTTGGCAAACATATACACTTCATACACTGCCCACCCCGTTCCCGTCGTCATGCCGTGATAATAAAAAGTATCCTATGTTACTTCTAATACCTCCAAGAATATATGTACAAAATTTCATGATGATCGGTTAAGTAGTTTTTGCGTGAAAGCGTAACAAACAAACTTACATTCGCATTTATATTAATAGGGATTCGTCGTGTGCCAATTTAATCATATTTTTTCTATTTTCATTATTTATCCATCTTTCTCATTTTAAGTTTGTACCATAGATTAAATTATAAATATAATTTTATTAAATTTGGAAAACATGGGATTTCCACTTGGTAATATAGAAAATCGTACGGAAACAGTATTGCGTCACTCGTCATATTATCTCTTTAGTGTGGATACAATTTCAATGGCAGTTTGACAGCGCCGTCATCGGTCAATTTTATAAGGTTCCTATAGAAAAATGCTCGATTCATTGCAAGAAACTATTACCAGCAGTCAGCCAAAGTATGTGTATCTACTTGTTTACAATACGTTTACTTTAAAACTTAGTAGCGTTTTCCTTCTTTCTGTATCTTGTTATATACTTCTGCAAGGCGTATGGGTCCCGTGGGATACCTTCGACATACGATGTAAAACTTCTGATACGACACACGTAATCTTATCCTCAAATCACGGGATGATGTATAGATGTTAATGTAGTATTTTACACTGTCTCTAGGTAGAGTTTTTACGAGGTCGTTTCATGTGCTCTTGACATAACGCCGTAACAGTTGAACGCTTTCAGTAGGATATATACTTCGGATACGTATAGGGTATGCAGAAAGATGGAGCAACGCAATTCCATCAAGTCATGCATATTCCTAGTACTGCGTATTTAACGAAATTTTATTGGTAGAGTGGGAAATACGTCGGGCTCACAACTGAGAAGGCGCGGGATCGATCCCCACATCCGACATGGTACATGACAAATGGGTTTTTATCTATGTACATTATCCGACAAACCGCCACTCGTTAGGTATAGCCTCAAAAAATCATCGCCTAAATGAGGAAGACTTTGTCTTCCACTGGGCACCCGTGAAGAATAAAAAAATAATAGGTATTGAAAATGTTTCGTTTCGCAATCACTGATGATGGATGTTTGGCTAACCTTTCATCGCAACCAAACCATCCCTGTATACTCTCTTTCGGTTTTATCACCTTTTTGTAATACATAATTCCTTCATCTAGGTTTTCTAAATCAAACACTTGATTTATACATATTTAACTCGCTGGCATACTTGTGTTTTATTACATAGTACCGCGTGCGTCTAGGTTTACGCAGGCAGTGCACTATGCTATATTAATTGACGTATCGACTTCCGAGATGCTGGAGGTTAGTGACCTGCCGCACCTCGTGGGATGCTGCTAGTCTGCCGTGCATAGGCGCCTGCGTCTGCGCATACCTACTGTCACTACGTATTTTGAAATAAAATTATTGAGAGAGCCAAATTCCATCCTTGCGACTGATGATTGCCACTGCAGGCGGTAGCAAATGTATTGAAAATAAAAAATATGGACATCATTCTAAAAAAAAAAAGTAAAGCATTTTAATTAAAAATGCTTTTATTGAAAAGCGAAGTAAAAAAAGGACAACATAAGTGATCAGTTGTGATCACAAACTTTCGATCGAAGGGGTATGAGGTATGAGACATAAATCCTACAGTGTTTTAAATTGTGATAATGAAAATTGATTAAAAGAAATGATAATCGCAAGCTTTCGATCTAAATTCTGAAGCTTGTACTACATTGTTTTAAATTGTGATTTAATGTAAATATTGAAACCTGTAGGTATCTGTTATACAAAAGCAAGAACAACTGCATTTAAAAGAAGTCATAAGTGATCACAAACGATCGAAATGGTGTAATTCTGAAATCCTACATTGTTTTTAAGTTATAACAATGCATAGAAGTAGGATTTGTTTAATAATAATGTTGTCGTTTATCGCCTTTACTAATATCTAGGCCATATCATAGCACCACTGCATGGTGTGTACTGTGTGTGCATACAATACACCGCCTACGGTTGTGCAAACCGCACTGCATAGATTCGCTTGCATATCGCGACTAGCCCCGCCCGCTTATTGTACTAGGTATGTGTATTTTGAAATTTATAACTTGAACACTAACGAGTGAACGGTGGGAGATATTATCGCACTACCTGTGGCTTCTGACCAGTTAAACACCGCCAGCTATTTCGTAAATTTTATTGTACAAGCTACTGATTTCAGTTAATTATTTTGCGCCTTATAAGCCAAAACGTTTAAGTTACCCTAGGGGAAATCCACATCCGGCTATATAAAACTCCTCCATTGTAGTGGTTTCATCGTAGTACTTCAGCCAAAAGCAAAGTGGCTTTGTTTCTTTAATTGCTCTTACGATTCTCGATTTCGCGTTCCTCTTTCCTTTTGTTGTAGGTGCTTCTTTAGTGAGATCACCGCGTTCCCCTTCTCTTTACTTTCCTTCATCACGTCAGTCATATTGTCCTTGCGAAGATGAAATCCTATCTTTTCGTAAAATTTATTTACTGCCAAATCAATGTGTAGGTTTAGGGAATGAAACCGTACTAACATAACAAGTTTCTCGGAGAATAATAGGTGTCGTTGCTAAACACGATGTTTCCGGCCTTTAGTTTATCACTAACAAAAGAAAGCAAATAATCTATTCAATAGATATACATTTTAGTCGTCTTACTCTAGTTATTAGCAACGGTTAAGCAGAGTACAGCAAGGTCAGTCCACGGATGGCTTATGCTAAAAGTGGCTTTTCGATCGACGCAACCTTTTTTCATCAATTGGCTAAATGTCGTCTGCCTGGGTATTTTCTTATTTATTTTCAAATGTTAATTTCGTCTAGGCATCAGAAAATCTAGATTTAGCACTAGTTTTTTTATAAAAAAATATTAAACTACGCCATCTATACCACAACATGTGAATAACCTTACACAGTGCGGCTAAACATCAAATATTTTAAGACTAATTTCATCTGAAAATTTTTTTTATGTTTAACTTCATCACCTACGAATTTGTTTGTAATTTTCAGTTTGGCTAATGTTTCGTTAGACCCGAGGGTTGAGCTCCCTCTACTTAATTATAATTCATTGCTTTTACTTCATATTAAAATGTTATTTACATCTTTATCACTGCGATTTTAGTACCCAAATGGAGGAAATTTTCACTTAATGGCCGTCTCTTAATGATTATAATAATATAATATAGGCGAAAAATTTACAATTTCTGGTGCCAGAAAATGAAGTGCGAAATAAACTAAATATTAGAACCATATAGGTACCTACGGTACGTAGGTACAGATGCTGAATTAAATAAATATTTACAATGAACGAAAATTGTCTGCATTTAGTATTCTCTCCAAACCAAACATTTCTCTTAAACAAATTCAGGACCCTGGATTACTGCGGCTTAAAGCCACTGTCCACCAACGCTGTCGTCACAAATCCCCAAAAAATTGCATTGCTCATTTGACATTACGAAAAAAGAAAGTAATATCCCATAATCTAGCTGGGTAAGCGACGGCGTTGATGGGACGATTTGTCGAAAGACACGCGTATAAAATACCCCAAGCTTGTGAATATATTGCGAGCGTAGATCCTCTGTTTTGTTTGGCTCAATTTATGGTTATAAAGACGGACGGATCATCTGCGAAAATGATGTAGAGCGTTCTGCAAAAATTACACAGGCGTGTAAAGCTTGCTTTATGACTTTGGCGGCAATAAGTAAATCAAATTTTATGGGATTGCCATACATCATCATCAGGCCTTGAAATATGTTATTATACAAACGAGTTTATTTGACTCCCGTAAGTTTCTAGAATCAATAACCACCTTATGGATACTAAAAGCATGAAAGTATACACAATCGCCGAGCATGTTTGAAAGGTATGATGAATATAAATACAAGAGAAAACAGAAACCAAATTATCACACGCTCATGACCCGAAACAAATGTTTGCCCCTTGATTCGTGGCATAATAAGAAAGATACACCTTTGCTTTAACCTCAATAATTTAAATGCGCGATAAACATACTCAATTAATAAGATCTTTATTGTTATATCTGCAACAAAAAATTTTATAATTAGCAGTTTGTAGTAATAATTAAATAGTAGACATTGCGGAAAAAGCTCAACAAGTGCAGTTCGCTATGCACCCTTCCCATAACTTCACGATACAGTTAATTGCGCTGCAGTTATCATATTTTTTCCTTACTTGCTTGCTGCAAGTCGTCCTGTAATCATCTCTGAACCGGTTGTCTGCTCTTCCTGCTATAATCCTTTAAGGAGTTGATAGATTCTATGTAATGCCCATATTTTTTATCGCCCTTAAAGCATGTAAGCAAGAATCTTTGCTTTTTAATTACACTATTAAATAGAGATAAGATCGTCACGGGCCACCTTTTATCATGTTTTTATTTGACACTTGATCGGCTAAATAGATTTGATTGAACTGAGACTTCTACTCGATGTTTTTTAACCGAACCTAAGAAACATTAAATTTTCCAAAGATCGTCGTTTATTAGTAGTAGTGGCATATACTACTCATTTTTTAAAGTCGTCTATGGTGGAGCACTTTCAGTAAATCTGAACTCTATAGCTATTCTAAGTATGTATCTGTAAAGAAACATTTTGGCAGCGATTCAAATTTTATTAAAATCGCTCTGTTCAAGGATGCCGTAAGAAGTGTTTTTTATTTATATAAAATTTAAAATATATAATGTAAATTTTAAGGATTATAATTTTTCATGTGTACCTAATTAACTGTAACGGTTTCCCACGGTATGTCTCGCTGCATATAGTACTAACCTGTGGCAACAACTATGTGTGATGTGATCAGCGAACTTAGGATGTGATTCTTTAGGAAAGGGCAAACTATCAAGAGTGAAAGAAAAATGAAAAAAGTGAAAAAAAAAGTAGAATCTCAATCCTTCCATTTCCTTCTATTTTATAGGCCTCTAATAAAGTCTAATCTATATATATATAATAGTGGACTCGATCTTGTTGTACCAGTTTCCACATTTTGATTAAAATATGTTTCCAGGCCATAAATCGTTCAAAAGATATAAATCCCAAAAGTAAAGTAAATATAATGTCTTCATATGGAACATGTAAAAACACTACACATTATATTGAATTATCGGCTCGTTACGTCCCGACCGCCAACCCTGGGTCAGTTCATCCAGAATTCAGAAGGCGAGCGTCAGCTGCGCGCGTGATTTATACTCAGTACGTACACCCCTCCTTACAACATTCGCGATATACAATAGCATGATATTTTTCTATTACGGCTCATTAGTCCGTGATCGACTCCGTAATCGACTGTCTATAATTGACTAAACCCATAAATCCTGATCATCCACCCCGCAAATTGCTGCGATTTACCTGACGTTAATATTCTACCAAGGAAATGGGAGTAACTTGTATAAAATCCGTCTCATTTCTTAAGTCCATGTGTATTTTCTTAAGTTGCTACGCAGTTATAGGAAGTTTAATATATTTTTAAATATTAATAAATTGTGTACCAATAACAAAGGCAACGAAATCACAGACAAATTACTATAAAATCAAATCTGCATATTTTAATATAAATATTGTGTGCTCGACACGGAACCGTTTGCTTCGTAGAAGACTTGATGTACTACGTAGATTAGGGTAGACCTTTCATCAAATAAAGTCAAATGTTTATTTGAATGATATTATGAAAGAGTTACTAAAACTCATATTGTAAGTAGACTACGCTAGTGAACCTGAACCTTGCCCTCAAACGTAAAATAAAATAAAGGCCACAACTTCCTAACTAAATCTATTCACACAAATAAACATCATTTAAAAACCTGTTTGCATCATTGCAATATGCATGGTCCAACTTCTCTACAACTCGATGATTGTTTTATTGGAATTCCTTTTGAGATAGGTCTGTAATGCATGATGTTTGCAATCCTATCATCATAGAAGAGCGTGTGTCAGTAAGTTTTGCGTGATAACTTTAATCCGACATGACGCGACGGGTGGCGGCCCGCCTCAGTACTATCTTATTATCTCTGGATGTCGGCGTTATGGAAGCATTGACTATGAAAAAGTGCTTTTATTAAGTTGACGTTGATACCCAACTGCAATTAAGTTTATCCCTTTGAATGAGCATGACGTTGTCGATTGTTCGCTTGATCAAATTGATTAAAGTATACCTGAGCCTTGTTAGGAATGCCTGATATACTACAACCAAGTAGAATACCTTGAAAATCTTTATATACCCTTACGTCAGATAAACGAGCCACGGAAGCCAGGATACGACTAAAAGAAATACTAAAAGGAATTGCTTACTAAAGAAATGGCATTCAAACATTTTCTTCTCAAGGGTAATGCGCCTCCCGAAGGCCGTTCACCACACTAGCTACCGCCGCTCAATAAATCCTCTTAGCGATGGTTCTATAACGATATTTATCGCTCCTACATCCCGCTTCCAATAATTAAACACATGCCGACGAACCAACGGGTTCTGTCGGTGAAATAATGAATGCATTCTGTGCACTACACGGCTTCGGTGATATACCTAACAGTCGATATTGTGCATACATCTAGTCCAACGCAAATACGTTCAAGGTTTATCTATAGGTTCTAATAATTAAGAAATATCTGAACATTCATATATATGCTCTGCAAACAAGTTGCTAGATATTTTGTCGGAGTTTCTACATTATGTACGACAAGTACACTACAACAGGGTTGTATAAGAACGCAACATGTGTAAAGCCTAGTTTGGCAAGCCTCCATTCTACTTTATCTAGCTGAAACTGCTGAGAGCTGTCCAAGTATTTTACGGTAATTTTAAGACATGACTCCCGAAATTGTATGTACCTACTAGGCTATTTGAATGCATATTCGTGGCTTTCTATAAATCTCATAACAAAACACAAAATATCTTCACCAGTAACAAATGTAATGTGCGTGCATCAAACCGCAACATTCTCCAAATGTAGTACCCAATCGTACATGTATTGCATATTGATTAAGTTTGTATTCGCAGGAAAACCAAGTTCTTTTGAAAATTTCGAAGCCATTACCCCCCGGTCGACATTCCCTTCGTTTACCGTATCGCAGGAAAAATGTGCTGGGACCCGACTTCCAATATACTGGCATCACGTAACTACTTATTTCCTAGAATGAAAATACGATAAAATATTCTGTTTTGACACAGTATTTTTTCACACAACAATTTTCGGACATTGGTGTTGATTAAGGTTGAAATTTTAATCATTTCACGCACGTGTTTTGCCAGAACTTTCCAAATGTGGGAAAATAAATTTTCATGAAACTCCAAATTAAATAAACACAAGCTGCGTGCGCCACAATTCATACTATACGTCAGGGAATAGGTAGGTCCTGGTGATATATTGGGGATAGTATCTTGTTGGTATGTAAAGTCAGTATTACTGCAAGCACGTTTAATGGCTGTTCAGTCTAACCAAACCAATTTATGAGTATGAAAGTGACAATTTGTCGCGCGCATTCAAAGAGGTAGGGTTTAAAATTTGTGGTGGTGATCTATAAAAGTAAAAAAATATTAATTTTTACATAATCTTTCAAGGCTTTGATTTGATTAATTTTACGAAAGGAAAGGTTTAGTATAAAGTTTTCATTCTGCTATATTTAATTTATTATACGTGTGAAAAGTGTAGTAAGTACTTAAAAGCTCGTTTTCTAAAAAAAGATGAAGACCATATTGTGTGCGATGCCGCTACTAACAGCAGTTGATTCAAAAGAGAAAGAAGGCTATGCTAGTTTACGTTTCTAAATAATTTTTAATTCAATTATGCTTTTATCCTAAGGACAACGGCCTATCCGCCATAATGACTAACAGAGTCACTAAAGGAGGGTTGTATCTTTACATGTCCCTGCGCTCAGCAAAACACCTTCATTAATCCACGACCCTTTCTCTCTTCGTCCTTTATAACATCTTCATCGTCTTATCCAAAGTTTAGCTTAGTATACTTATACACATTACTATATGCATATACTAGCATTTACCAGAAACTTTGCCTGGTTTATTTCGGAATTATTACTGAACTTAGTAGATACCATGGCATTGGTTTGGCTGGTGCTAGTAGAACCGAATATTATTGATAATTGTAATTATAATGAGCGTTGTCAGGTAACTTTCAGCGTTTATCCGTTGGAGGTCAGGATTGGTTAGTTTTAACCGTCAAACACCTAATTCTATCTACTTACTAACCGCGGCCGCATACAGTTATAGTTTTAGGTTTGAAAGAAATACAAAAAATGGAACGACTATTATTAATATTAGTAGAGAATAGAGATATATCTTGTCGGTAAAGCGAATGTTGCAATACTGTTGATATCAGCAATTCATAAAGCAGGGGTGCTCCTAGGACTTTCCTCATAAAAACAAGTGGTGATATTTTGTTTGGTGAATATTTTATTTTACTGACTCGGAAGAGCGTAGAGTATTCTCGAGTGTCTCGTTTATAGAATACGATCGGCATTGTGCTCTCGTATTTAAATTTAAAAGATTACTAGGAAGGATAAGATTTAGCTACTAGCAACGGGTATTTCTAGACATATGCACTAAATTACATTGCGTATCTGCTATTTCAATGCGTTTGTTTATAACCAACAGCATAATCTGATCATCGCACCTTTACACTATAAGAAATATTAAAAATCGTCCAAGAAAACCCTGTTAAAATATTTCCAATAAAAGTAATTAAAGAAATGAAACGAATTTCCAATCGTCACAAATCTTGTTATTGGTGGGCCATCTTTCGACCACTGATTCTTTTAAAAAAGTTTCCTTACCTAATAAATCGTCATGGACGATTGCGTGTGAATTACTTCCGTTCGGGTCTATAGAAGTTTCTATCATGGTAAATTTTGCCAAGTTACCCATATATTACGTTTTCTTTCGTCCTTTTGTACTATTACGTTTTATGATTTCAGAAATTGACATTTCCAAGTATCTTCTCTGACAAATTAAAGCTGATGACCGTGTAAGGTTAGAGGCTACGAATAAGAAAAGTATTTGTGGTCGCAGGTTAGAGGCCTCATAATTTTCGTTTTCTCACTATTGTCTATCACGTCTATATATAACACCTTATCGTGATTGTTATATATTTCACGCCCCTTCTCCGCCCCGTTTTAGAGGGGGATGATAAGGGACCCCATTGTAAATTGAAACGTATTTGATTCAATAACAAAATATTTAAATGTTTACATGCCAAAAACTTCCTTCTAGGTAGTGAATATCAATAAGAATGTAAGCTTATAATTCTATGAATTTTCTGAGAATTATGGTGGTTTTCAAAACCTGTTTTCTCTCCACGCTCCACATTAAACATACTTAATGCCACATCCCTGATAGTCTCGCGCCGTGATTCTATACAAGTCGTGACCTTAGAGAACCTTGCCTTCAGCGAAATCATCGCAACCTGTACGCGTATTTGCGTTCTCTGAACTTGATTTTATTTTGCTGTAGGCAGAAATTCTCAATGACTTCGCATTAAGTTACTAGCTTTATTTTTACTGACTGAATTAATTTGGATAAATTTTAAAATAACTTAATATACAAACGGGTACTGAAGGAATGCATGTATCTAGAATTAATTTCGACTTATATACATTATTTGTCGCTCGGTTTTCATTGATTTTTATACGCGATTCCTAAGAAAATCGGTTGGGCTGGTGTTTTTTCTTTATCGAAAAACAGTAGTGATTCCATATTCCATAAATCCAGCACATAGTGACATTGTATACAAGTTTAAGTTACTACCACCCACCTCGTGGACTCCCCAAGCGACGCCGGTCTTAAACTCACAAGGGAGTCGAGCCAAGGCCGCCTTACAATGGACTTCACTTGCATTTCTTATTGCTTATCGAATACCATTCAATCTTCTATCTGTTTTATATGGAACAAGTTTCACTCAGCAATTCAATTCACGACAAGGTTTATCCGGTTGTGGCGAAATAAAGAGTACTTGAAGTTATACTACTTTGTAAATTATCAATTTTCCTTTTAATATTGTGTGTGTGTCACAATCTTATTATTCCATCCTTTACGGTGTTAGTACATCGACTCTGCGTATACCTTTGCGATACGATTTTCGAACTCATATTATGCCTTACTCAAATTAGTGCAATTTCGCTACTGTCATGTTAGCGCAATTCTCTGCATCGGTTTGCTAACAGTGTATTATGAAAACCGTACTCATCAATCGCTTTTAAGTACGTCTCGAACTAAAAGCGTTCCACGTGTCACTTCATTTTATGCTATGTCTATAATAGATGCATTGCGTGAACTCGTGTGCATAAGCTAGGACAAACACTAGACGTTTGGTATCCGACATGGCACGATTTATGTCGCCCGCGAGTTCTAACGACTGATACTTATGGAATGCACCTCCGAGACGTTAGCGCTTGTAACCGCATGCGGTCGCCGGATATCTAACCATGAATCCTTTGCGAAACATGTACTTGGATTAGGTAATATATAAGTATTTATTTCTATAGATAGTGGTAACTCACAAGCTCCCGGCCGGCGTGGTAGAAAACAGATATACCCTACGTAAACACTCCATAACTCATACATTTATTGGTTTGCATTTTTTCTAAGAGATTTTCAGGATACAATCCTTTTATTTTTATGGGTGAAAGTTGTAATATATCACGCTGCAGTGATTTTGATAACATTTTACAAATTTTCTTTAACATTAACACTGGAGCTTAATTAATACATAATATTAGCAAGCATACGGGAATTTTATTTTATAACTTCTATACCTAGGCCAAAGCCCTGTTAAAAACGAGTGCATTACTAGATAATCTAGATAACTTGCTGATAATTACCTATAGTTGGCTCAGTCACGATATCTGATAAATGAACACGACTCTATCTATACAATACATGGCAATAACTCACTTCAACCGTAATATAGAAAAGCAAAACAAGCGACCCTGTGTTGTTAATACGAATAACGCCCAAATCAAATCCGCCCATTCGTCTCTTTCAAGCCTAGATTTTTCTTAAAATTTTATTTTTTTGTTTCAGCTGAGGGAAGCCTGTCGGATTTTGCTTTACGCAAAGTGCACTACACGGCTAGTATACCTCTTAAAAAGGAACTGTTCACACCTGCCACGAGGTAACTATGAATATCTTCTAGTATTTTCAATGAAATAATAGTGGATATATCAGTAATTGAAAATTAACTTTTAGTAACCAAATAAGTTTGAAAGATGGAGTGAGACATAATGTGATAAGAAAACAATGTGGACTAAAAGAACATGTAGTAAATAAGATAGAGAAAGGGATGCTTAGATGGTTTGATCATATGGAAATAATGGATAATAAGAGACTTACGAAATGTATATATAAATATACATATAACAGATGTGACTGGAAGAGTTGATCTAGGGCGTCACCAGGGAAGAAAGTCACTGATTAAATTAGTGACATTTAAAAAAATAGGGAAGTAAAAAGACACGAGTCGAAGCGCATGCATGATTTTAAATGATTAGAATAAAGCGAAAGAGTTGTGCCAGGATCGTGGCTAGTGGTGTCGGGTTGTGGGGTAGCCAGGCCGGGTAGGTATCGCAGGAAAACTCGTAGTAAACTTTCACCATTCGTTTATTGGTCGAATTAACAAGGAAGGAACAAGCAGCAAAAGAACAACCAGTAAAAGCATCCGTAAGGAGCCAAGGAGCCGTCAAAGGAGAAGGAGCAAGGAGCAAGGAGCAAGGAGCGCACTGTAATAAAAATGAACTACACATTACTACAGGGCGTTAAGCTATTGAAGTAACACAATACAAAGTATGATAAAAATACTTACAATACTTATTTGCGCTCCTTTTATATTAACATAGATATTAGTTCTTGAATATTGATTCAATACATTTTATATAGTTATTTACTTAGTTGATAAAATAGAAATATAATAAATTTTACAATTGGCAGAGTACTGCCTAAGTCAACAGTTTGTGAAGGAATGAGTAAAATTTTAATTTAGGTTCCACACATCGAATATTTGAAAATAACATACAATGTTCTATTGAATTAAAATGAACAATATCGTGTTCTAAAATCAAAATAAATGCTATTTATGATGGCCAGCTTGTAAGCGGCCAGGAAAATAAGGTCGTATCATCACAATACCGGGGTTCCCCCGAAAAAATCCTGACCTTAATGAAGGATTTTATTCAGAGAATTAATAAAATAAAGTTTGATGATGAGACTTATATAAAAATACTAATGAATGAAATGAAAAGATACATTTACAAGTTTTATTATAAATAAAACTAATTATTTTACAAGAGAAACGATTTCCACAATCACACAAATCACAAACATTCATCTTCATTTAATCTGTTTAATCTGTTATTAGTAAGTACAGTAAACTCATTTATAATATAGAGTAATTCCCATTTAATAAGGAATGACTCAAAAACGTTCTCGAATTTAGTAAGGGCTTAGTTATACAGTTACCATCCGCTGTTTTAAGTTTATTTATATATAATACAATAGACGAAGGCTTGTTTAAAGAGTCGCAATCCGCTCATACGAACACCCATGGGAAATACATCCACAGATATAATAAGTAGTAATAATAGACGAAGGCTTTTTTAACGAGTCGCAATCCGCTCTAAAAGACACCCATGAATACCCTGATATTCATAGATATAATAATAATAAACGAATGTTTATTTAAAGAGCCGTAATTTGCTCTAATAAACCCCCATGGAAATATATCCACAGATAGTAGGTATAATATTTATAATAGACGAAGGCTTTTTTAAAGAGTCGCAATCCGCTCTAAATAATTACAAGTATTTACAATAAATGAAATGATGAGAATGAAATAAGGAAAATAGTAATTATTAATCATGGTTATATATTCAACCTGTAATTTGTAAATATGTAAAAGTTTTAGTTACTTAGATGTTTACAACCAAATTGTGAAATTGAAATAAATTTAACCTCCCTTGTAACCATAAGGTTATAAATAAAATTTAATAAATTGTAAATAAAATAAAGAAAAATGTAAAATAATATAGATATAAAAAATTCCTTGGTTTAAGTAAGTGTAACTCCTCCATATTGAAAGAGAAAAAAAAAATTTATGAAATAAAATCAACGCATGCGTTAAGGTATGCGCTAACCCAAACTATCAACGAGCAAAGCCAGTGAAAAGCTAATAATATAAGTACATGAAATAAAATAATATTTAAATTTAAATCAACATGACTACCCCTAGTTGTAATAAGAGCGTAATCATATGTCTATGAAATAGACTTCATAGTAAATAACAATTGAAAATTGAAAGAAAATCGAACGTCGTCGATTCAAAATTTAAAAATTTGTCAATGACAAAGAAATTATATAGGATACATTTGAAAATCGAATATTCCAATGCTATATTGCCGAGCAAAACAAATTGTGTAAAACAAAGAAAAATCAAGTGAGTTCAAATTCTGATATCGAGGTGCTTTTATATGTATCATAATTTATTTGAAATTTATTATTATATATTAAATTTATTCTCGGAAATATTTTAATTGCCTTACTTATGTAAACTGTAGTGTGATATTAGAAATCATTAAAGTAAGAATGGACAAATTGTTTTGGATATTTTAAAAATGTATTAAAAAAAATCGCAATTAATGAAATTTTTGAATTAAATAATATTTATTTATGTATTATTTTATGGAATCACGATAGACTTTTAGAATAAAAATAGATATTTTAGCAATTATAAGAAAAATTAATATATATTATTTATCTTGAAAAAGTTACGACTATAAAAAGAACCTTTTTCTATTAAGAAATATTGAATTGACGGGATAATATAACGGAAATTAAATTAATTATTAATAAATTTAAGTTATGGGAAGTAATCTATAGATTTCAAATATTTATGATGAAAATCTCACATACAACCATACATTCAATGTGAATATATAATCTGAATTTACGAAATTAATAAGTAAATGAATTTAATGTAAAATTATTCAAGAATACTGCCTCCGTATAGAAATTAAAAAATACCCTCTTCAATAATGGAAACTGACCAAGATCATCAGACTTGTCAACCTCTAAGGTTTGCCGACATAACCTTGATTCAGAACCATCATCTCCAAGAAATATTTTACTGAATTTAAATAGAATTACGCTATATATTAAGATTATATAGACATTACATATCCTGAAATAAAAGTTTGTATTAAAATAAATATTACGTTCTCTTACTTCGTTATTCTTTCTTCTTTATTCCTTCTTCCTGCAGCATTTTAATCACGTTTGGGCGCCATTGTCGGGTTGTGGGGTAGCCAGGCCGGGTAGGTATCGCAGGAAAACTCGTAGTAAACTTTCACCATTCGTTTATTGGTCGAATTAACAAGGAAGGAACAAGCAGCAAAAGAACAACCAGTAAAAGCATCCGTAAGGAGCCAAGGAGCCGTCAAAGGAGAAGGAGCAAGGAGCAAGGAGCAAGGAGCGCACTGTAATAAAAATGAACTACACATTACTACAGGGCGTTAAGCTATTGAAGTAACACAATACAAAGTATGATAAAAATACTTACAATACTTATTTGCGCTCCTTTTATATTAACATAGATATTAGTTCTTGAATATTGATTCAATACATTTTATATAGTTATTTACTTAGTTGATAAAATAGAAATATAATAAATTTTACAATTGGCAGAGTACTGCCTAAGTCAACAGTTTGTGAAGGAATGAGTAAAATTTTAATTTAGGTTCCACACATCGAATATTTGAAAATAACATACAATGTTCTATTGAATTAAAATGAACAATATCGTGTTCTAAAATCAAAATAAATGCTATTTATGATGGCCAGCTTGTAAGCGGCCAGGAAAATAAGGTCGTATCATCACAGTGGATATCTTTGGTCTCTGCCTACCCTAAGAATATTGGGCGTTTTAATATAAACAAAATGAAAGTTTGTCTATTAATGCAAACCAAACATATTACAGATCTTATTAACTTCATTAAAAAATATGGGAATAATAGTGCTTTGTTTAGCGATTGATTCGTCCGTAATTTATCATGAAGGTATACATTAACCTATCTATACTTTCAAGGATAAGAATTGTGGAATATTATTGGAGATTATTGCTTCAAATAATAATCATTGCCTGTTTTCAGACCGCCATGCTTGCAGCAACTCTACGAGAAAGCATCCGCGGACAAATTGTCGGCATCTGTCTTAGACGAACTAAGGAAAGATTCTCAACATTCCCCGTACTTACTTTGCACACCTGTTTTAAGCTCAAAACGAAGAAAGATTTTCAAGAAAGTAGATGTAGATATAGAAACACATATTGTAAGTACATTCCACAACTTTTTAGAAAATTTGATATCTAGAGATACCTTATTGTTGGATTTGAAATAAAAATTATTAAAGATATTGACTTTTTGGAGTAGATTATTCCACTATTCCAACTATTATAAACTATTTCATTGTATTCCTTGAAATACATCAATTCAGTATTTTAATCGCAAATTCACGAGTACGTCAAAAACAATCAGAAAGATAATATAAATTGGTTAATTGTCTCAATTCCAGCCATCAATTGTCGAGCATCTCCGGAAATGGACATCGAAGGAAGCAATCGGAGACGTTACTGCACTTCCCGATTCTTCCATTCGTATAACAAGTGGAGTGACGCTCACCCCTGACGAGTTATCAGAGTGCGGGTCTGGTGACGATGAACCTATTGACCATAGACTGCCGAGTCCTGAAGAACAACTCAAAGTCATAGCTTCAAAGTAAGTAATTAGCTAAGACAAAAGTAATGTATTGTTGTTTATTACAATAACCTTGTACGAACGGTACGAATCGAAACCAATTTTCATTAAATTTTTCGGTTAGTTAGATTCCAATAACATAGAACTGGTGCACCGATAATATGATAATTCTTGGAGCTTGCAGCTGAATAAAAGATAATCTAAATTGTAAATGGGCTAACTCATCGACGAGTCTGTTTTATCAATTTCAGGTTCCCGCCACTGCTGGTAGCTATAGACACGTCGGGAAAATTCTTCGACAGAATGTGCAGTTCTAGGAAGTCTCTAATCCACTTCCCGGTGGATGGAAATGTTACTGGAGAAACGGACACGGTTAAAAGGAGAACGCGAAGCAGAAAACCACGCGGTAAAAGACGCAACACAATTTCTGGCACAGATCAGAAAGAGCTTAGAGAGGCTATTGCTGGGTAAGCTTCTAGTTGCACAGTACACTCGCCAATTGTACTAAATTGTCTTTTTGTCGTTACTGTATTGGAATATTTGGAATCATAAATACTATAATTCATCATTCAAATAAACAAAAAAAGATAATTTAGTCTGATAAAATAACATATAATTTCTTTAACTCAATTACATTTTCAAGCACATCGTTGTTGCTTTAAAGTCATAATGTTAATTATTTCCCGCACATAACTTTTATCTTAAAACATTACATAGCTTATGTGAATACAATATTTAAAACTATCAATTGTCATTATTTATTAAATATTGTACAAGTTGTACAATACAAAGAGTTAATTTAAATTAATTAACTGAATAGGTACTTGTACATACTGTGTACTACTTTTTATGTATTTACCTAGCTCGAAATAGTGGCAATTGACACAGCACTTATCATCACTAATAGTGCAATATTGACAGCTTTGTGATTAATAGAATACTTATCTAATAAAACATTTATCTTACGAGACTTCAATACTTGTCTCAGTTCTATAGTTTTGCCTTTAGTGTGTGACTAATGCTTTGCTTGGTTTGTTTTATCGTAGCGATGCACCAAGTGCCGTCGACATTGAAGACGTTGAAGAGACAGTTGTGGCCAGATCGCATTCCAGTGATTTATTAAAGAAAAGTCCAATTGACCCTATAATCAAAAAAGGGCATTTCAATTCTCTCAAACAATGGAGCAAAAATCGACTACGCAGGATGAGTAGATCTCCTAGTGCCAGTAGAGATAGTTTTAAAGAATCATTAAAAACTGAAAAATCTAAAGACTCGAAACCAACTTTGACCCTAGAGAAAGAAAATGATACACAAGAAACAGTAACGCTAAGGAAAAAGAAACCAGTTGAGAATGAGAGACGACTGACACATCAGCGATGTGCATCTTATTCATCTTCAGAAAAGAGCATTGGAATTCCCAGCAATGCACTAACTACAACAACTGCCACAGTTAATATCGGTGTTAAATTGCGCAGTAGTTCGACGCAGCGACGCTTGCGACGGTCAGCTATTGGCAAAGAAGAATTACATTCATCGAGCGGTAATTGGTCAGCCAGCTCTGAATCTGGTAGAACTAGCATTGGCTCTGAAATTACCACTACGACTATTCCACCTAAAAGTACAACATCGGCTGCAACTTCGAATAATTCATTAAACTTCCATAACCATGGCCCACCTAGTTCAATAATTAGTCGGCGTAGATTCTTAAATACATCTGGTTCTGGAAGTGTGACAAGCGAAGGTACTCTCACACCAGATATAATTAACGATTTGCATGAAGATATGGAAACCAGTTCTGAATTCTCTTGTGACACTGAAGGATATTACACTTCATTTCATATGGACTCTGGTTTGAAAACATTGAAAGAAGAAGAGTTATCTCCTAGCACTCCTATGCATACCAGTAATGCGTTATCAAATTCTTCAAACAGTCAAAATATGACTGCGGAAAATGAATATGAACTTTTTGGCAAAGGTTCAACGAGTACAACTACTAGCTCTGCGGGAACTGTGTGCACAACACTAATGGCAGCAGGCAGCGACAGATCGTTAGTTCTTGGACCTACAGTACCTGAAAGGAAAAGTTCACTTTCTAAAATGAATCGCATCCGTGGTAACATACACAGTGCCAACGCTAGTTTAGATAGAAGTTTGAAATCATCCTTTTCAAAAAGTCCGTTCAATACTATTCGATACAATACAATGCGGTCTTTTACAGATAAAGCTTTTTACAATAATTCCTCACCTGATATCAATGAGATTCCAACATCTACAATAACAATAACAAGAAATGTTGGAAATCACAGAGAAATGACGGCTGTCGCTGAGATACACACGGATGCAGAAATAGAAAGTGCAAAGAAAAGTACAGGAACAAGTTCTCCAGATTCTGGACACAATACTTCAAGTTCTCCAATCGAGGATTCAGTGTCAAGTGCACACGGCAAAAATAGTTTATCAGAACAAGATTATTCAGAATCTTCCGATTTAGAAGGAACAGATAGAATCGAACGAATCAGATACAAAACAACTATAAACAGTTCCAGAATTCCTTCTCTTTGTGTTATTACTCCATCCAATTCAGACGACGAAAGTTTTATAAGTATCAAAGATGGGGATATCCGAAAATCACAGGAAACTACAAAGTTCCATTTAGAAGGAAAACTAGAAAAGAGAAGTGCCAGTAGGCCTAAATTAGATTTACCTGTCTCTGAAATCAAGGAAGTTAAAAGTCAGACTGATGTTAATAAAACATCTAATAAATTTCAAGGTCAAATAAACTTAAAAAATCCATTGCAACCGTTCAATAATTTAATGTGTAAACTGAAAGGTGTATTACCAAGTAAATTGTCAATGAAAAAATCTCCGGGACCAAAAGAAACGGAATTGCCTGAGAATTTGTATGACGCTGGAGACTATGTTACAATAGCAGATGTGAAAAATAATAATCAAAAAATAAATTTGAATAGAGGCGTCTATGGCAATAATGATATTGTAAGGAAGAATTTACAAACTGTTTTGTCTGGTAAATTACAAGAAACAGAATATGTGTCATTGAATGAATTACCTAATTGTCTAAATGAAACTAAAGATTTTCTTGACCAAGCTGTGGAAGAAATACAAACTCCAGGATTAGACGAAATGCATAAGAAAGGAGCAAAGGTTACTCTTGATTCAGAGGGTCACGTCGTTTATTCGTCAGATACTTTGAAGAGAAGAAAAGGCGCACATACTACCTTCGAGCCGGGTCCATTTGTACAAGAAATCGCATCAACTACATCTATAATACAAAGAGAAACTGCAGATATTGTACGAATAACTCCTGACGAGACTGATTTTCCATATGAACCATCTCAACCTTCTAGCAAACCTACTTCACCGCAGTTAGGAAAAGTCATTATCAAAGCTCCAAATGAACCGAATGGCGTAATTACTAAGGAATTTATAACCATGCCTCCTCCTAAACCTAGCACTGTTATAACTGCAACTCCCATAACTGAAACTCTTCCGAGCTTGACAATGCAACAACCTGCATTATCTACTAATAAACAACAAGGCCTACCAAGAATTGTAGATGCAATAACAAGAAGTGGTGCATATGTAAATATACATGACGCGGATGGTATCAGCTTGTCACCATCGAAAGATGATTCAACAGGTAAGCCAGATATTTTATCAAAAGTCATTACTAGTAATAACTTTTTAAATTCAATGCAAGATGTAGATGAATATAGTACATATGGTAAGGATATTGTACCGTTTGTCCCTAATTTTCAAACTACTAAAATGTTAGAAGCGAAAAATCTAAGTTCACCAACTGCAGGGGCTAGGGTTAGTGATTTACTAAAAATATTTTCTGCCAATATAAATGGTGATAATATTAACATTAATCGTGACATAGTCAATAAAGCAGATATATTAATTAATTCTAAAGTTAAGCGTAGTGATAGCTACAAGCTTGCGAATTCACCTTTACTTCCAATCAAAAAAATACTAAAATTGGATAGTTTCAGCAATAACAAATCAAAAAAGATAAACTCTTTAGAATTAATTCAAGACGAAATAACAGCTAGTCTGTTAATGGATCAAATAAATTATCCATCAACAGTTTCTCCTAAACTAGGTTGCAGAGATATTTCTTCATCTAACAACCTTAATATGGAAAATGACAAATTTGATGCTAAATTGTCTGCTTTAACATTAAGTCCATTTACTACCCCTTTACCTAAAAGACATACAGTTGCCTTTGTCCCAGATTGTAGGGATACCTCATTGGATGTTTTGACAGCAATACTAGATTCTGACCCAGATGAAGTTTGTACTTTACATTCACCTCCCACTTGTCCTTTATCACCAAGTAAAGTAACACTGCCTTCAGATTGCTCTATGCATCGTGCTAGAATATTATCTCTTTCTGAATCTGACTATGGTACGGAAATTTGGTGAACAATTATTATTATAGTTTTAAACATTCTTTAAAAGTAATCAATTAGTGAATATTTATTTATTTGTTATTATTAATTGTTAATATTGACATATTTTTATTTTTACTAATTTAGTTTTAAAATCTGTCCGTAGGAGTAGTTATTCTACCGTCCAATTTTGACTATTTAAATGTCTTCCATAATATAGTAAGCGTAGGCATAAAGTTCTGTGATAATTTAACAATTAATTATCTAGGTATACCTATTTTTAAGTTAATTTGGCTACTTAGTAGGTAATCAAATTAGTTTCCATATTGTGCCAACTTTATAATATGCATGGTGGTTTTATCACCTTAATATGCACAACTGCTTTGTGTTTTATTTTATGTGTATTGCATGGTGTGATAATAATGAGTGTTGTAAATAATATTATATTTTAAAATAATGCACTTACTTTCATTTTATATTTCCTACACAATTCACCACAAACTTTAACTAAGTTCACATCCCATTACCTAAGGTGTTGCAAATATTAAGGCCTCTTAATAAATTATATAAGCACCTTTAATGTTTGCACAGGACCACTTTACCAACTAATTTTAAAAAGTCTGAATACTTATTTCTCAAACTGGGATACAACCTGTTGATAATAAATAATTAATCAGTGACTAATCCCGACTTAATTATATTAATTAAAACTAATATTTTATTAACAAGATCATCCACAGATAAGACGCTCATAACAATGGCTATTCTATTAGTTCTAATGTTTATTAAACATTTTTCTCTCATAATATTAATATCATTACCAAATTGTTTAGCAAATGTATATAAGCGTCTTTCCAGCTTATCTGGCATATTTGTAACATACACCTGAAAATCAAATGTGATAAGTTTGATAAAATTATCACACTTTATGTCACATTCACCGCTTTGCACAAAGGAGAGTAATCTATGACTTCATTGTCATGTACCTATATTATCTACTTCAAAGGTAAATTTATGTTGCTTATAGGCATGCTTATAAATTCAAGTTACTCAAATTAACACCAACAAACATTATCTACTAATATTACTTTTATTATTAAACATAACATTTCTAACATATAAACTTTTTATTTGTTTTACTGCATGGGTTATTTATTATCAACAGTTGTTTATCTCTACAAAACATATCTATGTTGGCTTTATATTTCTATTAATTAGTAAACTTTTATAAATGTATGTGTTATATTTTAGAAATATATATTTTTATTACATGTAAGTGTATTTTACTGGTGGTAGATGGATTATGTGTCATGTGTATTTGATTAGGTAGTTGAAATTAAGGTCGCACGCCTATTATGGTTTTTATGAATGCTATTGCCGTACTGAATATAGATTTAGCGTAATCTGTAGTTTCATTGCAACAACAATGAAATGAGTCAATAAATTGTCTGTTATATTTTTCAGGCTATCGACATTTCAATGCTGACAAGCCCCTGCATCCTGTCCAACAAAGTGTTATTCAAGATCGGACTACTTTAGTAAGCTTGCCACCTTCACATTTACAAATGCAACGAACTGCCAACCTTACAGGACGCCATGATGTCATTAACTATCACAATCCATCAATGAATCAACACCAGCAACCAATTTTCTGGACTTTACCTAAGAGAAATGCGGAAGCACCAGATTCGTCTAGATTTCCAGAAATGCGCACTAACAGTTATCGTCCAACCAAACACGTAACTTCAGACTTTGATGACAAATATGCTACTCGTGATAACATACATCCAAGTGTAAAACATGAAGACTCTATTAGAGTATCTCCAATTGATCCAAGAAATTCCGGGTCATTTAAGTCATCAACGCCTTCGAACAAGGAGAATGTTGTAGATCTTAGCACAAAACTTTTGTCACCAGTGAAGTCCTGCATGACAAACGAGGAATTGTATGCTGTCATTCATAAAAGTAAAAAGAAGCTAAACATTAAAGACCCATCTGATAGATCGGCTTCGCCAGCTTTGTCATCTATTAGTCTTTCACCCGTCGGTTCAGAAATATCTTTAGTAACTAAGGGATCGCTAAAACAACCAGAATCGGGATATCTTATGGATCCGAGAAGTAGAAATAGTTGGGCATATTCTAATGAAAAACCAGTAATATCCTTACATGGGACAATTCCACGTAGACATCATTCTACAAAAACTGAATCATGTGCTGACCGTTATGGCCCAATACCTCAGACGTCAAGGTTAGATTTTAAGAAATTATTGCTACAACACAGTGTTAAACTGAATACTGTAACTCCTCAAACCCGTCCTAATAAACTATCTGCTGTAGAACAACTAAAACTGTCTAGAGAAAAAAATCCATCGACACCTGCAATCCCAATAGCCAACACGTCGAATATAAATATATTAGATCTGAGTGGTTCACCAAAAACGTATAATCATAGAAAATTTTTCAAAACGAATCCACCACCAGCATCACCTGGGAGAGCAAATACATTAATTAAGGAACACAAAGCAACACCTAAAATACTTCTTTCTCCTAAATCCCAATGGCGATTTTCTAGCCCGAGATCTGATGTGTTGTCTTCGCCAATACCTGAAGCCAATAATGAAGACGACCACTCGAACAGTTCTGGTGACAAAACCGATTCACCTAACAGTACTTCATCTAAGCCTATACTTACGAATAATCACTTTGGTGCACGGAGAAACTTAATACCGATAAATGAAAATGTATTTGAGAGTGATTCTAATTTTGTTGCCAACATTGATCACGGAGTGTTCCCATTAGGCATTGATAGTTCTAAGGAGCACACTAAATCAAGAGCAGAGATTTTGCAAGCTAGACGTGCTCAATTTTTCAATACTTCTCCAGAATCTTCGCCGCCGAGATTCACTTCATTTAAAAGCTCTCCGACACCTGGTTCACCTTCCCGTGTTCAAGAAATTTCAAATGAAGGCAAGACATCGCCTACTTTGGAAACAGCTTTATGACATGATGACTGATTTATATTGATTACTGATAAGTAATAAGGAATAAAGCTCATTTTAAAGCTACATATTCATAGTCGCCCTTTACAAAATCTGGATAGAACACTCATTAAATAAAGGTATACTACGCGTATTTGTTATTAAACTATCGCAAATTAAATGAACATGAATCAGATTCTTTACGCCATTTCATGGCTGCATTCAGGGTTGACGATTTTGAGTTTGAGGAAATATTATGAATTTAACAAATATAATGCGGTCCTGACTTAAATTGTCAGAAAAGTTATGTTCAGCATGGAATTAATATGAATGTCCCACCTATAACTACATATTATAATTTACACTAACACCTGAACAATGCCATTGTCACGACAGTCTCACTCCCTATTTGACTTCATGTTCGACTATTGATTTTCTCTTAGGCAGGCTTTTTCAATCAAACAATCAAAGGCTGTGTCGCCTATCTAGGCTCCTCAATGAGTCTAATCAATATCTTGCTGAAATCCGGTTTTTTAAAGTTTTCCACACAAGTTGAGTGAGTTAAGTTGTATTGGTTGTGGGAACAGGTGCATAGACGAATTCCATAGTGAACAAAGTAAAGAAAATTATGCCTAGAAGCATGACTGCAAACGCAAATGAAGTTTATTCTGCAAATAACCACATATTATTTGATATTTTTTTAAGATTTGATTGTCAAGTAATTAATAACATACAATCGATTTCCTATATTACATAGGTAGGCTTTCTTATAGTTATTGATTCGTGGAAGCTTTAATCTAGTCTTTTCATGCTGATGGTTTATAGGTATAATTTTAAACCTATGCGATTTTTTTATTTGTAAGTGTAAGTAAGTTTAGAAAAGTAAGTAATTTTAGTCCTTGAAATGTGGTCTTGTGGGGCCAATTTCTTTTCCTTTTAATATTTGTACAGTGTTAATACTACTTAAGTGTGTATAATTAGAAATTAAGTATTTATTGAATGCATAATGCATATTAGGAGGTGATTTGAAGTTTTATAAAAGTTTTTAACTTATTACAAATTAATAAAATAAAATATTATGTTGCCATTACCTCTTGTCATTTATTGTTACCTATTTAAATAATACGTAGGTACTAAGCGGAAATCCGCTTCGTAAACAATTAAAACGGTGATTCATTGGTGTCGGAATTGGATGGATTATCCATAGAGTAAGTAGCAATCACTATGTTCTTTAATACGATTATCCGTCTGGGACTAGAGGAAGAAGGTCGTCTTTCCGGCAGTAAAAAAATATGAAAAATCTTTTAATTCGAACAACATGATACATAATTTGTTAGTAAAAATCAATGATATAACGTCATGTATATTTACAATGTACATATTTATCTTATAATAAAATAACACACGACACACTTCTGTGTGCAGCCGAACCCAATGCCCTAAGATAGGAAAATCCCATCTAGTAGTATATTCCTTGATCCCATCTGTCGCCTATCGAGTTCAACCGTGCGAGTTGTACCACTGTATTTTTCTGTCGTTTTATTGTCGCAACGGATTTTACGTTATATGATGATTATGTTAAAATACAAACATAATAATTATAATTAATTATTGGAAACACTAAGTTTGACGCCCTAGATTGCCTTTCCCGTTTAAAACATCACAATTAACTATTTTCCTAGAGCTCCGTCAAACAAAACGATACCAACGAAATCTAAGGTAACTTATTACTGCGGTTACGCGCACGTCAGTAGAACTGGTCAAAGGGGAAAAATTGGCGAATGGGGAGCCCGTTTATGGGCTATGGCCCCTCCATAGGTTTAGTACTCTATGTCTTAAAGGCCGATTTAGACTATCCTAACGCACTCTACTAACCACTAGAATGGTTAGTAGAGTGCGTTAGGATAGTACATTAGTTGAAACATGTACGTTCCACTCGCCTTTCAACTAGAATCAAATAGAATCGCTTTTTATTTTTGTTTCAAGTTACACCCTCCCGCGTCCGCTCAACCCCCCGCGCGTTCCTGACTCGCTACTCGCTGTAGTCTAAACGGTCAGTTTTAGTAACTTGCACAAGTTGACAAGGAGACTTATGTGTGCTTTTCCTACAAATTGGCAAAAGCGATTCTATTTGATTCTAGTTGAAAGGCGAGTGGAACGTACTAGTACGAGTACTGGAAACTACCGTTTACATGTTTCAACTAATGTACTATCCTAACGCACTCTACTAACCACTAGAACCGTCTAAATCGGCCTGTAGACAGAGAAACCAATAGACAACTGGTTGGCGTGGCCACATGAGATAGAACGGTAGTAGGATGACTAGCTGTCAAAAGGAGGACTATCTGTCTTAGTGCTTGCTAAGTGCTAAACAACAATAACCGGCACGCTACATGAGACAAAAAATTACATCGTCCTGTCTCCCTTCTTTACAAGTCGTATGCATAAACTGTTCTTGCGTGAAGGAGATGGAAGCTAACAATTTGTCTATTAGTTTCTCTGTCTACGGTCGTACACAGTCATCTTGTATCTGCCAAAAATATGGCAAATCTCAGTTAATCCTGAAAAGGTGACTTTATTTATCATTTTTATTATTTATGGTTCTAAATAGCCGTAGTTTTTAAAACGAGCATTGCTTTTGCGTTTTAAAAACTATGGCTAAGTATTTAGAATTCATAATAATGAGATTGCCACTCGTACCCCCTCAAGTAGGTACGACTTACGCTCACTTTAGTCCGCGTACCAAACGGCTTTCTAGAACTTGTGTACAAAAGGATGGATACCTAGGTACAGTGAGTTGTTATATAACAACTTACTGCCTAGGTATATAGAATAAAATTATAGATGTAGGTAGGTAGGAAGGTAGGTACTTTGCTTAACTTGGCGGGAGCACTCGAGTGAAGTCGAGTGTACCGAGAGTGTTTCACTAAAAACTACCTAAGACCTATTAAGTTAAGAGTCACCATAATCACAGGAGTTCCATGCACAGGAGTGTACCAAAGAGGACATAATATAATCACTACGCTTTATAAGAGTGTACTCTGGTAAATAATCCACTCGCCCTTGTTGAGGCACTGAGAAGCAATAGCGTAAAGATAAGTTTTACTAAAGTTGGTAGGTTATACTTCTACTGAACAAGCACTCGTTTGGCTGCATACTTTGAGACCTCTTTTGACTTAAAACCAAAAAACAGTGTTGCCAAAATCTTTGAACGAATGGAACTGGAAATGTCAAACCAGAGAGTAGTATATTCCTTGTGTCAAACTATTTCATTCAATAAAAACAAACTGCAAGAAATCGTCGGTGTGTTAAGTCACGTCATTTTCTAAAGCGCGCAAAATAAATATTATCTAAAATCTTCGGAAATAATTATACAAGTTCTGGTCCCTCCACGGGCGAGAACTTGAACATCTTCGTTATGGTGCATGTTCGGAATTGTTGTGCTTCTAAATACAGTTCTTAAAAGAAAATCTTATGTCTCACTGAAAACAGAGAATTTTCATGAAAAATGGTTTTCGAATCAATTGTAGTGGACGTGCTTAATAGGTTCTTAGGTGCCTATGTGGAAAATTTAAACAGATCCCAATTGAAACTTGGTATTTGGGGCGGTAAGTTTTTTTATAGTAGGGTTATATATTATGATGTCATACCCTCAAATACAATAATATTGCAGCAGTAAACGTTTTATTTTACCAATATCTTTAATGAATTTTAGGTGATGTTGTGTTGGAAAATTTGGTACTGAAGCAGAATGCTTTAGAAGAGCTTGACATCCCAGTACAAACTGTTTATGGCCATTTAGGTGAGTAATTTTACACAATTTTATTAGGTGTTTGCACATTATATTGTAAAAGTTATCATATGCTTATAACAAACAAACAAAGATAATATTTAAAAAAATTATGTGATTTTGTATTGTGCCAATCAATAAAAATGATTGCTATGATAATTCTAAATAGCTTTTTAAAATGTATAGAAGGACTTTCCAATAAAAGCGTTTTCTAATTAGTTTAAAAAATATTTTTTTCATACAAAAATATAGGTATTATAATATTTTTTATGTATAATTATGTCTCAATCAACTAAAAACCATTTGCAATGTTTAAACTGAACTCCCTGTAAGTATATCTTCACACTTTACCTAAATTAGTAAAAATAGTTCACCTAGTATTTATAAACAAATTGGGTGAATAATCAAGTTAACATCTTCAGACCCTTGTAAAGTTGTAATGTAACCCACTTGTTTTTTTTACATTTTTAAATAAAAGTACTTATTAATGTTATATTTTTTTAAACTTATTTAATTTAATTTTGTGTATATTATAACCTAATGTTCATTATTGAAGAAAATACAAACAAAATCTTCCAGGAACTAAATTTAAGGAATTAAATTTTTAGACAGGGTGGCAATAGTTTATGTTGGGTTTTAATTCAAAATACTGTGCTTATAAACATTTTTTTAATTTATGACTAGCTCCGCTCCTTTGAGTCCTAGTGTGATGTTATATAGACTATAACCTTCCTCACAAATTGGGCTATCAAATGCAAAAAATATTTTCCAGTGATTAGTGCATTCAACAAACAAACAAACAAACAAACTCTTCAGCTTTGTTATTACTATATATTATAAGTAATCCATCAGGCAAATGTTAAGTTACATACCATGCTACCTGTAAAAAACATAAAGGAATAATTCCAGAGTATATTTCCCAAGTTCTATTTTTGCTAACACTAACCTACTCAATTACAAGGTTATCAAACCACTTAACATGCACTCCTCATAGACAGTCTATAATTGCCACTCAGTAACATATAAAGTGACATCATGCCCTCAAAACCAAATGACTCTAAAAATCTGTCTGTGGTTGTAGAGCTACATACAGAGAGACCGAGGTCATAAGTTGACCTCCAATACTGATATGAAATAATATATGCCTAGAATGATTCATTATGATTTTTTATAAATACTCTCCAACTTAATTAATATGTATAATAAAAATATTTAGCTGCTTTAAGATTCTTCACTAAACTCTCATTTTAGTAAAATAAACATTATTGATTATGTAGGTATAATGAACAGATATTTTTGGTACCGAGGTCAGTGGTCATTTTATACTGATTAAAAAAAATGTACTTAAATTAAACTTAATTCTGTATTATTTTGCATTATATAAAACTACTAGCAGTTGCCAGCGACTTCGTACGCGTTGTATTAGGAATATAACGTTTACACCCCATTTCACCCCCTTAGGGTAGGTAATCAAGAATTGGGCTATCAAATGCGATAAGAATTTTTCAAATCCAACTGATAGTTCCTGAGTTAGCACATTCAAACAAAAAAACTCTTAAGCTTTATTATTAGTTACTATAGATAGATGTATGAAATAAAAAGCATAATAGTTTTGTCCTGATGGTATCAAAAAATTACATGTGTTTGTCTTGGGGACATGAGTTTATTATCCATGTATATTCCTTTGTTATGTGTATACTAGTATTAATACTAAACTATTACAGAGAGAGAGTGTTAGTTTGTTTTGTAAGAAGTTAACTCAAATATCCTATTATAACTGAATATTATTTAGGCTACATTATTCCAGAGGGACCTAGGCTATGATTTATCTAAAAAAAGTTAGCGCTCTGTTAGAGGTTTCACATTTCAAAAATCTCCACTGGCAAAGTGGCAAAGGATTGCCTCAGACATTTCTTTTACATTTACATTATGAGTCAGCTTAGTTAGTGGATTTGATAATGGAGTTATCAATCATAATAAACAACACATGATAATCTAGATTACCTACCCATTTTGATAACAAGATTAAATAGACATAGCAATTACCTAGTACAGATTTTTCTATGCCTAGTTTAAAACCATTTTTTTTAATTTTAGTCTTATTTGGTGAATCCATAAATGCTTGTGACTGATACCACTGATAATAGTCTCTATGTGATAGTAAAAAAAAAATTGGGCTAACATATTGTGTCTAGCATGAGGTGTTATCACATTGTTTCCCCTCACTGAATTGGTCCTTGGAAACAACTTTCACATTTCACAATATTCTGAAGTCATAATCACTACATATCTGTAGTCCTGTCTGTCTGTGACCTTTTCACGTGAAAACTAGTGAACGGATTTTGATCAAGCTTTCACCATTAGATAGCTTGATTCACAAGGAAGCTGAACATTAACAGTATTAGTGATTCAAGTCGGGACAAAAGCTCGCTCCACCGCGTTTCCAATGCGTATGCTGTCTAATCCATCAGAGATATAACAAAATGATGTAGGAAATAAATGATCTACAAAAAAGTTCGCGGTATATCTATCTCTAATATATAAGTAGTAACAAGCATATTTGTGCAGGTATTACAATTATTATAAACCAACATAGTACCCTTGCGAAGTCTATTTACTATACAATAGGCATGATGACTAAAAAATTCTAATTAGTCCGTCAGTTAGATTATCAGAAAATATTGGCCACGTATTTTTTCTTTTGTCAATTAAACAAAAAATTATGAAGATATAGCCCGCTAAAATTCCGCGTGACGTCACAGTTGAGTACACTTTTGACCTAGAAGTGACGTCACCGGCTCACACTTTGACAGGCTTTATCTCTGTAATTTTTTGTTTGATTGACAAAAGAAAAAATACGTGTCCAATATTTTTTGATAATCTAAATGTTGGACTAAATAGAATAATATTTTGTTTACCCTGTCATCTTCCCTATTGCTGAACAAAACAGAAATTTTAAGTTCCATTGTTCCATTAACTATACCTAACTACTTGTTTGCTGCATATTAAAAAAAACTTTCATGCATTAAACTGAAAATTCCTCTCTTTTTAGGTCCATGTTTTGCGGTCTTAATAATATGTGTAATTGCAGGCAAACTCGTACTAAAGATACCATGGAAAAATTTATACGGGTCATCTGTGGAAGCCACCGTGGAGAGATTGTTTCTTATAGTGAACCCTATAGCTGAGGTCAAGTATGATGCGGAGAAGGAAGAAAAGATGGCTCTGGCTACCAAGAACGCACAACTAATAAGAGTTGAGATTGCTAAGAAACAAGAGGAACAGAAAGGTAAAGTAGATCCACTCTTCTGCTGATGTAGCAATTTCTTCAACTCTTAATAAGAACTGCTATTTCTAATCTGTTTAGCGTTCAATTGTCATCTAACTCCTGAATTCATAAGACAAGTTCAATGACTACTAAGTGATGCATCTAAATGTATGTACCAATGTAGGTACCAATATTTTGCAGGCCTGCCTTACTATTGAATGGTTTTATAAAAGTTTGTGCTACTTACTACACATCTAGCTAGACAGATGATAAGAATGACTTATATACGACTTTATGTTTTAAACTGTTTTATGGACATCAGACTCGTAATAAACATTGGGTTTTCGGCGGCAATGTGTGATGGAAATCAAAGAAACGCTGATTGCCTGTTGTAAAAAAATTCACGTGTCGTATAGTCCATTCAAATACATATCAAACTTGCCAGCTCTTGATTATATACCTATAGTTAATTATATTTTTGACATACATACATAAATGCGTATGATATTCCACTTGTTAGTAAAAGTCAATAAAAAAAACAATATTTGCTCTTGCTTCATCAAGAACAAAAGGACAGGTGTGAACTAGCTGTTCGCCCTGGCTTCGCCCGTGGGGCCCATACTCATTTTCATCCCCCATTAGACTCAGAGGGGTGGATTTCAAAAAAAGTAGCCTGGTCCTTCCCTAGGGTTCAAGCTTACTCTGTATCAAGTTTTTGGCTATACGTCCGTGATTGGGACATCAATCAAACTCTATCACTCTTATTAATAAACTCGAAGTAGCGACGTAGTAACTAAACTGTGTTTCGTCTCCGTCTATCATAATGCATTGCAGATTTGTTAGACGGAGACGAAATAGGTATATGTACAAGTTTCTACTGTTTTCGTCCAGTAGATTCGGAGAAAATAAGCTGTGACAGACAGACACTAGCTAGACTAGAGTGATCATATAAGAGTCTCCGTTTTTTCATCGGAGATGCACGAAACCCTAAAAGTCTAAATGTATAGTGTGTATTAAATTTGTCCAGCTTAAGTAAACTAAGTACATAATTGGAAATAAGTAATCTAAATTGAAACACACCTTTCACCCAATTAATTCCGTTCACTACTAAATAATAATATGAGTTGGATGAGTATGTGACGTTTCCACTGTATTTAAGCAGCTATGACAAAGACAATAAGTCCATTAAAGAAGCCCAGGATCGCCAATACAGCAAAAATAATTTTCTTAAAAAAAATCTCTCGAATACATACGAGTATCTATCTATCCATAAGATTAACAAGTATGACACATCAATAGACATATTATTAATGCATATTTTTAACATATCCCTAGACACTCATTTTCCTGCAGTAAAATACTTGAAACTCCAGACTTATTTCACAATAATTTTCAGATGAAAATAAATTAGACGAGACCTTTGTCGAGAAATTAGTGACACAAATCATCAAGAATGTCCAGTTGACGATAAAGGATATACACATTAGGTACGAAGACACGGTAACCAATCCAAAGGCGCCGTTTTCGTTCGGAATCACACTACACAATCTATCAGTACAAACTACAGATGAAAATTGGAGAAAAGCTGTCATACAAGAAGCTGTCACGAAAATTTTTAAGGTAGGTATTTAAACAAATGCCTTTCTAGAAAGTTTTAAATTTTGTCTCTTTCCCTCTATTATATTTAAAGACGTATTTGTCAGAGAAAGACAAAACATTGTGTAACGTTTTTAGTGTTTAAAAAAAAACATCTGGTGGACCCGAGCTTTATAAACTTGTTGCCATTATCCAACACACAAAATAACTTGTCGACGTTTGTGAAATGAACTCATTTGGTTTAATTTTAAACGAGAATTCATTTTTAGTTATTTTATTGTGCCACTAACTAATATTATTATACAATGTCTAATGAAATTTAGTACATAGCTATATATTATCTAAATAATATAAGGTCCAATATACCAAGGCCTCACACCAGCAAAGTACTTTAAGTGTTTCACAATATTCATAAATGTTTATTCACATTGTAGATATTTATGTAGTATCTACCGTAATAGGTAGGTATAAAAGACAGAGTTCCCGAGCGTGTCTGTCTGTCTGTCTTTGAAATTTGAATGTTAAATGTATGCATTTTAACCTCTTGTTTTGATTATAGATAATTTTCATATTTTTTCTTCTTCATGTGTTGCTTTACAGCTACCGAAACCGTGTATACGGTCCAGAGTACCCAGCGGAAGACCAAGTCTCCCTCGTTTAGCCGATGGTATTTGTGAGGCCATATACCTAACGAGTGGCCAGTTCTGTTGAGGTATATTTAGATGGCAAAGCCTCTAAGTGCGGTTTGTCGGATTATGTACATAAGTTTTTTAATTAAAAACCCATTGGTACATGGCCGGGATCTGGGATCGATCATATTTTTACCCAAATATATTTAGGCTTTTCGTTGTGGTTATGTCATGCCCATCTTCGAGCACATTAAAATAATCGATTCACTAATACGTTACGTACATATTATATTATGTGTTTTTTGTCTATAGATTCTAGATTTGGAAGGTCTAGCAATCTATTGGAACGCAAGAACGGAGCTTTATTCAAAACTAGACCCAAAAGATATTATTAATAAACTTCAAAATGAAATAGCAACGAAGTCTGGAAAACCGGATTTTTATCAATATGGTAATGAATAAAATGATATACATACTTCCATATTAGCATACATTGCTCATCGCATCGCATACCTACGCTGTGATAATGATACGCGTTACATATTTTCATACATTACGTAATGGAGAAATTTGCAAATGGTAATGTTTTTGAAGTAAAAACTTCTTTAGGCGCGTTGAGTGATATTTGGTAAGGGAAAAGGCCGGCCATGAATTGCCTGGTCGGAGAATGTGCGGGCAGGAATTCGTGTAATAGCTTCCAATTGCTGGGTCGGGCATCTTTGGCTTTGGATTGCTGGCCGGCAATTCTCGGTCCGATTTATTTGAAGTGAAAAATGCTCGCTAGATATAAGTTTAAACCCACTGTTATTCATAGTTTTAAGTTTTCATTATAAATGACCATGAATTAATTATAAACAATGAAAGCTAAACGACCTTTACATACTGAAAATATCTCCTTATGCTTAACACAACACTATTTGAAAAATGACAGACAGACACGAATCTATACCAATATTATAAAGAGGAAAGATTTGTATTTTTGTATGTTTGTTACGAATAAACTCAAACACTACTGGACGGATTTTGGTCATTCTTTCACCATTAGAATGCTGCATTATCCTTGAGTAACATAGGCTATATACCATCACGGCATGACGACGGGAACGGGGAGGGCAGAGGTGAACATGACAAAAGCTATGTATGAAGTGTATGTTTGCCAACATTCTAAAATAGACACGTACGAAGTCGTGGGAAACAGGGTAGGGGTAGGTGTAGGGGTAGGGGTCGGGGTAGGGGTCGGGGTAGGGTTAGGGTTAGGGGTAGGGGTAAGGGTAGGGGTAGTGCAGGCAAGTCATTATCTATGAGTGCTGTAGGGTATATTTTATTTTATTCGAAAATATCCACGGGCGAAGCCGGGGGCGGACAGCTAGTAATATAAGTATATTATAAGAAGTGTGTTTGTTTGATCTTCTTTCACGTCAAAGGAAAGCAAAACGGTTAGGCGTAATTTTTTGTACTGAGATAGTTTGAGGCCTGGAAAGTGACATTTTGTCCCTAGAAATTATCTCATTTCATGATAAGAAATTGAATACACTTAGCATGGGCTAAGCTTGCTTCTAAAACAGATTTTTAACTATGTTTTTTCACTTTTAGCGCTTGGTCCAATTAACGCCACAGCAAAACTAAAGCTAAATCCTAAACCCGAAATCGACACACCCAAGTTTAGCATACCTAAGGTGATATTAACATTGCATATGGAACAGCTGTCTGTGAGCCTTACCAAGAATCAATATCAAGATATTATGTTACTGGCCGACTCAATGGATAGAATGAGTAAAGGCGCGCCCTATAGGTCAGTGGTAATGTGTTTGTATTGCTTTGTAAATTATATGTTTGTCTATTGTAAATCTTAGTTCACTAGCTATAATTAATAATGTTACGCAATTAACGCAAGAGCACAAAACATACTAATTGTGCCTAATAGTATATCAGATATGCTAAAAGTACCCTGGGCTTGATTACATGCTGTCATTGGCCACTGGGGTAGCCATAAAAGGTCCCATGTGTTTGTTATTAGTTTCAAATTAGTTTAAAAACATATTCAGCCTTACGACGTTATTTATTTTTTCGTGATTTTCAGGCTGGCTTACAAAGTTTCTATAAATTGATTTTAATTAAGTCGAAGGGATTTCAGAAAATAAATAAACAAATACAGTCTTTCTTTTTCATTTTGACTCGAGCGAAGGCCAGCCAAAGAACGCCCGACCCGAAAATGTCCAAACCTACAATGTCCAGACAAATCCGTGTACTGTCTTTGCCCGACCCAGCAATTTGCTCAGCATTCTAGTGTTGGACATTTTAGGGCTGGGCATTCCTTAGCTGGCCATTAGTGCGAGGACCCGTGGTTTTTGGCCTTCCTTCGAGTCAAAACGAAAACCTCTCTGCTTATATATTCTTCATTCTGCTTTTTGCATATTATGAACACTAAAAGCTGAACTTGTCAACTATTGTTTACCTTAAAACCACCTATACTTTGACGTCAAAGAATATGATAAAATTGACGCTAAAATGTTCTAAAGTGTATGACCAAGTAATATACTGTCTAATTACATACCCATTGCCCCGCAAACTCCGCCATAAAGAGCTTACAACTTACAACGTTGATATTATTTCTCAAGGTGCTTTTTTGTTGGTACGTCATATCTTCCTTGATACTTCATCAAAATTAGTATTTGATACGCTATTTTGAAGATTATTGACAAAATATGACTCTATTTGACCAAATGACAAAAAATAATCAAGGAAATGAAAATTTAATGTTTCTTTTAAAATTAGACTAATTTATGTATTTTGTAAAAGACACCATCTGTTGGAGATCACTTTAACTAACGTTGCGTAGTATTCGAACGGGTCATCTAGTCTATTTGTAATTCTTAACTTTATGGTGTTGAGGTTTTTTGAATATGTATTAATATAATTTCAGGAAATACCGTCCAGAGCTAAACTGCTATCGAGGCCATTATAAGAAATGGTGGCAGTTCGCTTACCAATGCGTACTAGAGGAGCAAGTGCGCAGACGGCGAAGAAATTGGGATTGGACGCATATGCTGGATCATAGGAACATATGTAAAGAATATGCCGATGCTTACCAGTGTAAACTAAGTAATGGGAAAGTGTCTGCCAATCAACAGAAGACGTTGGAAAAGGGGGAGGCTCGTTTGGATTTGTTGAATTTGGTCGTTATACGGCAAAGGATTGAGATGGAGGTGAGCTTACTACTGCAATGTGTTGACAGTTCTCATGTTAAAATGCTCCTCGACTATGAATAATAAAAATATTTTCGTTTTTTACGTCCCACTGAATACTCACCATATACAAAATATCTTCTTTTGATGTGTGACATATTAGCTCTCGCATAGTTTCGTGAAATGGAACGGAAATACGTAATCGGAATCGATTTTCTTGAGGTTTTACAGATATTACACAATATTGGCGACTATACTGTAAGACTCGCTATTATTTCCGTCTTCATATTGTATATGACTACATTTATTAAAATAAAGTCCTCCGCCGCGTCGGTCTGTCTGTCTGTCTATGCCCTTTTCACGCAAAAACTACTGAACGGATTTTGTGATTGACGTTAATTCACCGGGAAGGTTTACAAGTATTAAACATGGACCGATCATGTTTAGGAGCTGAGCATGAACAGTATTAGTAAATCAAGTCGGGGAATACGTTAGCTCCGGCGAGTTCCCATGGCATATGCTGTCTGATTCGTCAGAGATATAACAAAATGATGTAGGAATTAAATGTGTAGAATAAAAAGAACTTCAAAAATGTCTGCGTAGCATATATCTATAATAGATAAGTAGTTATAAGCGAATTTATTTAGGTATTCAAATTGTTGTAAACCTATATTGTACTGTTTTTCGGCATTACCATTACCATATTATTCCGCCCTGGCTTCGCTTGTGGAAATTTTTGAAATTTTGACACGAATTTTGAAAGGATTTCCAGGATAAAAAGTAGACTATGTCGCATATGCTCTCGCTAAGGCCCTTGAACTATCTCTGTGCAAAATAATCACGTCGATCGTCTTAGCGTAAAATAAGGACAAACAAACAAAGATACAATCACACCTTTGCATTTATAATATTACTTAGGATTATTCATAGACGAATTAGAAGCAAAGATTACCAACTAAATATTGTTTCCAGGTTGAAAGATTGGGTAAGCTGGAGTCGGAGGCTAGGAAGTCACGCGGCTGGTTCGGCTCGTGGTGGGGTAGTGGTAGCAGTTCTAAAGATGACGAGTTGACAGAAGGCACCGCTATTAGTAAGTATACATCGTACAATGAACCGGCTCAAAATGTAGAAAAAAAATTAAGCAACACTGAAAACAATGGGGCGAGTTGTTGTATACAAATTTTACAAAAAAAATCTCTAGTACAAATTATGAATGAAAAATGACATTTGTATTTATTGCGTAAACCATATTTTTTCCTATTTAACAAACTGGACGTGTTCATATGGTGACGTGACGTTGAAATCAAAATGCAGGAGTCGAAGCCCGAGGTTGCCGGCCTATTGTGTCGTCCTTTGCTAGGCTAAAGCACGACGCGTGAGATTTTGTCTACCGAACGTAGAGAACTGAAGAACGATACTCTTTGCCCTGTTTTGTCTTTTTTTCTCTTTCTAACAGAGACAAAATCTCCGGCGTTGGAGCGCATACTGCATATCAAGTTCTTTGAATATCTTTGACTCGTAGATTATTAAGACAATAAGAGTCAGGCCAAAACTGCTACATACCAAGTTTCTTTAAGAAAAACTACTTTAAGTTTTATGTAGTTCTCATGCTTCCATTGACTAAATGTGGACATTGTTACTAGTGTCTCTTGCCACAATATAAAATTAAACTAGCTTTTCGCCCATGGATTTTTTTTCAAATGTGACAAAGTGACAAACATTTCCGGGATAAAAGTAGCATATGCCACACTCCGACCCTCCAACTATCGATCCGTGGCTCTGTTTTGACGTGAAGTAAGGACAAACAAACAAACAAACACATTTTTGTATTTATAATATTAGGATTTAGATACTTGGGATACGATTATTTCCAACCATCTAAGACATCCAATTATTGAATTAAGTGTAAATATATATTTTTTAAATTTTTAGTGAAAAAATTCGAAAAAGCCATGACCTCAGAGGAAAAGGCTAAGTTGTTCCGCGCCATCGACTATCAAGAGAATACTGCCCCGTTACATTTGCCCGTCGAGTACGTCGCTGTAGAGACACAATTCCTATTGGACAGATTGCAAGTTTCACTCAATGACAAATCTGAAATACTCAAAGCGAGCGTTGATAACGTTAGTGTGGGATTGTTGCAACGGCCCAGCGCAAACGCTATCAGGTAATTCTTTATAATATTTTCATAAACCGTGCGAACAATGTACCTGAGTAATTCTCAAAATAATTGTACATTCCCAAAGTTCATAGTGTCACAAGTACTACAAAGACAAAAAAGTCATGTAGTAATAGATTTTTTTAAATGTAGGTATTTTCATAAAAAATGTCAACACAGTGAATTTCCATAATTGAAATTTTGTTTATAATATTTTTTCTCCCCATACAAATTGGCATTGTCACAATGCGCAAAGGACAACTTTGATACTTTCAAAAACACGTTTTCTGCAATAAAGTATTAATTTTGACCCTTGATTACATTTTATTTATGTAACATAAATCCAGAATATATACATTTGTTTTATAACAGCATAGTTTTACAAAAATATAAAGGTGTCACACTATTTTAACAATTTCGTTATACCCTCTTAAGCCTATTTTGGCTGCAGTTGTACAGCTCTGTATAAGACTGAAATAGAAATAATAATAATACGTTTCTATTTCATTGGTTTTGGCAATTTCTGAACGCAACACTGACTGCTCTATGATTGATCTATCAAAAACTGTCTAATGTCAATTATTTCCCGATAAAGTTGATTTTCAACAGCAAACCTCGTGATAAAAATAGTGTTTACAATTTAGTAACGACGTATTTTGTTGCCAGTAAGTGCTTATTTTCTCATTTTTAATGATTAACGCATAGATTTAATATTTATCTCGTTGTTTCTGTTATTTTATAAAGTATAAACTAACGTTAACATATCACAAATTTGATTTCTTAAGATTTCGTAACGTTACGAACTTGTTTGGTCTAAAGCCGTATACACAGTTTTAACCGACTACGGAAAACGTTTACGAAAAGTAATGTTTATCACCAACATATTAAAGTTTATATAGTGATTAAGTATTAAGAAAGACTTAAAATAAAGTGTTCCTGTGTACATAGTTTGTTGCAAGTCCGCCCGTTGAAAAAATTTAAAAACAAACACACTTTCGTAGTTATAATATTAGTAAGGATTTTGTTGTTAGCATGTAATAAACTTTTAAAAACAATTTAGTAACAGTACTAACAATTTCGTGACACATTTTAGTAACAACAATTTTGTTATGTACAATTATTTTGAGAAAAACTCACCTATGAAATTTCTTAACCTACCCGTGGCTAATAGTTTTTTTGTTATGAGGAGCGGTCTACCTATGCTGTTTTGTTTAAAATAAAAATAAAGCGTAGGAAGACCGTACCGCGCACCAGCGTATGCGCAGTAAACTGCTTATATGTAAAATTCCCGTTAAATTTGTTACTAATTTTGCTATGTCAGGTATGCAGGAGCTAGGTAAACTTTTTCTTTATCAAATTAAATGCAAATCCGTTCAGCCACAGCCAAAAGAGGAGTGGGAAAGAGCTTGGCATTCATTACAGCCGCGACAAGGCTTAATAATAAATAAATGCATTATTGTCATAATATTAATATCTAAATATACCTCAACAGAACTGGCTACTCGTTATATATAGCCTCACAAATACCACCGTCTAAAAGAGGGAGACTTGGTCTTCCGCTGGGTACCCTGGGACCGCAACACGGTTTTGGGAGCTGTACGGCAACCCGTGAAGATAGAAAAAAAATTATATTTTAAGCAGTATCCTCTTTTCTTGCCAGGGTCGATGTACAAATGAAGGCATTTGGCGTTACTGGCGTCCTGCAAGACGAATATATACCACATATAGTGACGTCTAAAGAGGTCACGACAAATGTCAACTTACTTAATGTCACTTTTGAAACCAACCCACTGGGTAAGTAGATTTTTACTATAGCCTTCTTGCCTGTTTTGTTATTCTCTCTCTCTCTCTCTCTCTCTCTCTCATTCATGAAGAAGACTGTTTGCAATAGTTGTAGTCCATATGCCACAAGTTTTACATTTGTTTGAGATGTTTCCATACGTTATTAACTAGTGACCCGCCCCGGCTTCGAACGGATAAAAAATTGTATATAAAAAAATCCATTTTCCTGGGATAAAAAGTATTTACACTATGTCACTATCCGGCCTTCCACATTGATCCGTTGCGTTGATCAGTTTTGGCGTGAAAAAAGGACAAACAAATCAAATCATTTATTTGTCTGTTTTACAATTATCATTTTAAATAACAATAACGGAACCCGTTCTTGGCTATACAAATATTTAGTTATGGCACAGAAGATATAATAGGTAATAGGTAGGTAGTTACATATTTTTCGCTTTATGATTAAGTACATGTTTACAGAGAAAAATAACAAGATCTTACAACAATAGTTAAAATGTTAATTTCATAAAAAAAAAACAAATACACTTTTTCGCATTTATAATATTATTTAGGAACTTACGATATATAATTCAATGCACGACTCTAAGCAAATTAGGAATCGACATATACAGATAAAACACCTTAAAAAAGTTCCAGGCTTGAAAGAGCGGTATAGTTATTAAAATTTATCAAGAAGTAATCTGCGTTTTAAGGGCCCTATCCCCATAATTTTTCTGGTATAAACTATTCCAAATTTCTCTGTAAATAATCCACATGTGTCACTGTAATTTAGCATATAGATACTTATTGAATATATCTAAGTAAAATAGTTGTTATTTTCTCAATGGATTTTTTGGAATAGGAAATATGGGTGGTTAAACTTTGCCTCCATTTTCTCTTTCATAATATATCACAAAGCTCCTTAATTTTTTTTAAAGCACTGTTATACCATTACCCTTCAATTAAACGTCTTGGGGTTTTTTTGTAGCTTATTGAAAATTCAAAATAATAATTTCATTATTTTTGACCAATTAAAAAAATCATAAAATATTTTTTAATTTGAATTTTCAATAAGCTACTAAAAACGCGAGACGTTTAATTGAAGGGTAATGTGAAACCGCGCTTTTAAACAAATTAAGGCTGGGTTACCCCAAATTCACCGTTTTTTGAACCAATTTTTAATAGGCAAATGTCGATTGTTTTGAAATAAAAAAAATATGTGATATAGTTCAACATATGCTCTATATATTTGTACAGTTAAAAACATGAAACTTTTAATATCGCTCGATCATAAAAAAAATGGAAAACAGGTCTAAACTTCGTTTGTTTTTCCAGTTTTATTCCAAATCTAACAAAGATTATGTCAAAATTTTTATATATATATTATCGTTTTACTGATTAAGATCGTATTGTACAGTTATATTTTTGTAAATAAATAGGTTTTTTTAAACAATGACTAAAAGCGTAATATATATAGAAAACGCTCCGCGCGCGTCTTGCCAGAAGCCTGCCGGGCGTTGTCGAGGTCGGACCTGTGTCGCTTTTGCCGCTCCCCGCACTTGGCTACTGTATTGCAACCGGTTTATTATTTTTTGACAAAAACATGGGAAATTAAATAAATAAGAAAAATATATTACATAATTTGAATTCTCGTAAGACCAAGTAAACAATCATGTATTTTTTTCATAATTTATAATGTTCTCTTATCTATAACGTCACAGTATAGACATTATCACATTACAGTAGAGAAACTATTCATATACCTAGATTATGTTAATAACTATTTATAACTTTTGAATCTAATTATTTTAGTGCATCAAAGCATCGATCAAACAATGGAACCTATGAACTTGTTCCATGTATCGATGAAGAGTAAGTGTAATGCTACATGTAATCAAAATTACTCTAAAAATTTTTAAAACAAACTAAGAAATAATGAAACTACATGATCACAGTTTTTTTTTCTTAAGGGCCTTTAAGAGTAAATCGTACTTTTGGATCAAAAACTGTACTATTTGAACAGTATAATTTCCGTGAAGCACTTGAAGAAATTCCCTGTTATTTAGCCACTTTATAGATAATATTGTTATCTAAAAAATTAAGAAAACTTTTAAATTAATAAAGAATTTTTGAATTATAACAAGATAATTGAGACGGCTTTTCTCAATTTCGCTTTCATCATCAAGTTTCAAACTTATAATATCTGAAATCACTTGCCGATCTCACAATAATAAAATATTAGACTATAAATATTCTCAGGAAAATAGTTATCAATAAATATATTAATATTTTGCTTCTTATCTTCAGAAATTAAAAAAACACAATGATATTAATAAAAAAAGTAAAAATTATAGCCCATAAAATTGTTATTTTCTCTATAAATCACACTTCATTTTAAATGATAATTATTTATTGTAATAGAACAACATTGTAATTTTGTAATATTTTTTAAATATTTTTAAAAAGTGCTATTAAAATCAGCGCGTGATTATTTTGAAATTGAACCTTTATCATACTGAGGACCAAAATTGATTAGTCCAGTCCGACTATAATGATAGAAAATACATTATTTACGCACACAAACACATGCAGTCCATGCAGGTGGACATAAAAAAAACTCACAAACTGTAGTCTTTAACCCTGAATGTGGTGGGTTTTCAGGAAGTAAACATTTAATATAAAATTTAACCAACTTAGGGTTTTCCAGAAATTATCATCTCTTTCAATCTGTTTTGTTGATAGAGGTTCTTTTGCTCCTGCCCAGATTTCAAGAAGACACACTTGCCTCTCAGTAACGTGAAGTTGCTCTTGTTTTTACTCTTTTTATTTACTGTACATACTGGTGTTCGTGTTTCTATTATATTTAATTATTTGTATTTTGTTTTCTACAAGCGTATCATCGCCTACTAATCCGTCAGGAGTTGCTCCAATATATGAATAAGTTTTGTCTATGAACAATCCACAAGACTCAACATTTACGTTTTCTTGCCCTTGTATTTGGTAATATCAATTACTTTTTTTATTTAGTGTTTCTATAAGAAATCAATAAAAACTTATTGTTTATCGCTATCCATTACTTTTATTTTATACCTGTTTAGATCCCAAAACCCCACCATTTAAAAGTAAACAATCAACTTTGCCTTTTAAAAATTTAATAGGAAAAAGTTACATAACGGCATAGTTTATTTACAAAACTTTATCTTTAAATGAATATAAGTACATATATATCAAGTTTTCCTACTGCATATTTTTTACTGTGACGCGCGACGCCACGAATCTAGCGGCTCGGGGTAATGTGAGTTCAAACGCGCTGCGCAAGCGCGATGTTATTTACGCAAGGGTTGAGAGAGCGCTAAATGCCTACCGCGGTCGGATAACAGGCCCTTAAGAGCTTTGTGATAGATTATGATAGAGAAAACAGGGGCAAAATATTCCTATATTTTACTACTCATATTTCCTATTCAAAATAACCAATTGAAAAAATAACGACTATTTCACTTAGATATATTGAATAAATAACTATATGCTAAATTACAGTGACATAGGTGGATTATTTACATAGAAATTGGGAATAGTAATATCCCCATAGAAATTATCGGGATAGGGCCCTTAATGAGCAAAAGAAACGAAACCTCCTAAAATGTGTGAAATATCAAAATCATATTCATGTTTTACAGATAAATTGTGCGATCAACGAGTGACGTTAACAGCGCGCCCGTTGCAAATAGTATACGACGCTCAAACTGTTATTCAAATCGTCAACGTGTTTAAACCACCTTCGGAATCTACTGCTTTAACAACGTAAGTCTTCGTTTTATTTCAATTTATAAGATGACATGGACTTGTTTACATTAATCAGTGTGCACTTAGCAATTAATTGCATTGCATTATTTTACTACTGAAAGCAAGATACTCTCAGTTTGAACATATTTCAGAAATTTCTAATTGATTTCGATGCAATCCAAGTAAAATAATATATTACAGCCACGAGCTACGGGAACGTTTTATTTATTTAATTTCCAAAAGTAATACAGCTATCTATACAAATAAAAATAAATGATACGGCTCAATGGATTTTGATGAAACTTTCATGGATCATAGTATAAGGCTGTGTTAATAGGGTCAGGAGAGCAGTGATATCAAAGTTGTACGCGACGAAAAGCTAGTGTTGTAATATATTTGTATATGTCAGGTTACAAGCTGCGGCGGAGAACAAGTTTTCGGACCTCAAGGAGAAATCTGCTCTCGGTATGCAGCACGCCGTTGACCAACACACGTTTATGGATATCGACATTGATTTGCCGTCCTCCTACATTATTATACCGCATTCGGGAGTTTATAACAAGTAAGTATTTCAATAATTTGCTACGGTGGCCTAGTGGTTAAAGCGTCTTAATACCTACCACAGTTCAGTCTCGGCCATGTACCAATGGGGGTTTTAATTAAAAACATGTACATAATCCGACAAACCACAATGAGAGACTTTTCCATCTAAATATAGCTCATCAGAACTGGCCACTCGTTAGGTATAGCCTCAAAAATACCGGACCGGTAACACTGTTCTGAGAATCGTAAAAGGCACTTTAGACTATTTTAAAAATCTGTCTGTTAGGCGTAGGTCGCAATCCTAGCTAGTATTATAAATGCGAAAGTGTCCTTTCACGTCAAAACAGAGAAACGGATCGACGTGGTTTTTTCCACAGAGATAGCATAGGGAGACATAGGCTACTTTTTATCCCGGGAAAATATATCTTCCTCTGGGTAAATTAAATTTTTCAATAATAACTTTTATACATGCGCATATAATCACAATTGTACATCACAACTAATATGTAATCATATAAATAAACCCAAAATAGCCGTGACAATTTACATACATTCAAGCGAATCACTTATTGATAACATTAGCTTGTGAAATGTTATTTCTGGTATTGTTTGATAAGTAGCTTTGTTGCACTTGAACTTAGCCATTTGAAAAGGCGTATTAATCGACATAATAGGTAACCGCCCTGACTTGGCACGAGTAGAAAAGTAGTTTATGAAATCATAAATTTTCCCGGAATTAAATGTATTTCAAGTCAATCCGTTGCTCCGTTTTGACATGAAAGAAGGACTCTTGTACAATATAACAGATTTTGGATAAAAACTGATCTTATTAATGTGGTGACGACACGCGTTAAGACCGCAGTTATGTGAGTGACACACATGCACATTGTTTTCATTCATTATGTCTTTCAGTTTCTGAAATGCACGACTCTTGACAAATCTTACCGAAACTTGAAAGTGTTATTTATATAACCTTTTTGAAATAACTTAAAATCTATTTGAACTACACACTTGTGATTTTGCATGTCGTAAGCCCCAACAGATTAGCTAGAATCCTAAATTTGAATGAACCTCTTTCATGCATGAGATATTGACGTCCGAAGATCACTATTTAGTCAGTCGACTCACTCATCAAAATTCTAGACTACTTCCAGGTGAGTTAATAACTTGAAATTGGTACGTCATTGGACATATGCAAAGGAAAAAATAAAACAGTGCAAATTATGCGTTCCAACCCCAAAAAAGTAGTTAGTCCAGATTTTTATGACAATACACCTACAATACACATACTAATATAATAAAATGTTTCAGCAAAGAGGCCTGTGTGGTAGTAAAACTTGGTGCTATAAAAGTGAAGTCTCTGCCACGCACGCAGCAGTCGTTGGATGTCCACAAGCTGTACAAGGAAGGGCTGGCCAGCGAACAAATATTGAAAGAGATCACGCAATATACGTACGATGTGCTGTCATTGGAACTTACTGAAATGCAGGTAATGATCGCAATCGAATATTAATCAATATTATAAATGCAAAGTGTCTCAAAACTACGTCATTTTTTATTTTGCATAGAGATCCTAGAGAGGCTACTTTCTATCCTGGGAAATTAAATCATTTCTTGGAAAAAAAAATTGGAATCTTTGATATAATCTTTTGTCTACCCTAGCGATGCCTACGGGGACGATTCGATAGTATATGATATGATAAAGGAAAACTTATGAGGCTAAACTCCTTTTTGGATTGGTCTTTTTTGAGGGGTGTTGAACTATCTAATTTCTAGCTGTATTAGAGGAGGCCGCCGAGATTTCTACACGGGCTCTTATCGATGCTGCACAGACAAAGGTTTCAAACTTACAATACTCTTCATTTTACAAGTCGGGAGTTAAAAACAACTTGTTTCAGGTCGTAATAGCAACAGAGAACGAAGACTGGCTTGAAGCGATCGGCTCAAACCAGGCGTCGCCTTTACATCTACTACAACCCACCAACCTCATGTTGGAAATACACAAATGCCTAATCACGGATGATCCGCGAATGCCTAAAATTAAAATTAGGGGAATGCTGCAACAAATTGCTATTAGTGCTTCCGAAGATAGGTGAGTTATTTAGCCATTACTGCCTAGAACTTGTGTCCTTCAAGCGAAAGGTGAAAAAGTATTTCTGCATATTGAAAGTGGGGATTATGACACTCGAGTGTGGTCATAGAATCTCCACCATTGCTTATAACACCAGGCTTAACAAAATGTCGGTAACATGATACGTAAAATATAATTTTTAAGTAAAAAAAACTGAGTAAGAATATTATTTAAGTGCTGCAGCAAATTGTGCTTAATTTGTGATGTCATCGATGGATGTGGCGGACCCGAAATATGAATGAATGTCTTTAAAAGTTGACCTCTAAAAAGATTATGCGTATTTGAAAAATCTTTCTAATACAATAAAACATTGCATTTTAAAACTAATTCGAGTTTAGGTAGATAGACTGTACTTATTTTCTGTATATTAAATGAAGTTTTTTTTTAGATTACTGACATTGCTAGAGATAATAGTCAGTATACCGCTACCCACGAGCCCGGAGTCTGCACAATTGAAGGTAAACTAATAACAAATTAGGTTAAATCATCTTAGTCGCTACGGTCTTGGCAGACGTCGTCACTTCAGCATTTGTGGCGTGCTTGAGAATGCGTTGCCTCTTCTCCCTGACAGCTGCCCTTCTGGTGCACTCGCTTAAAGGAACCTTCATTGCAGGCCTCGCTTGGTCTGTTAATCTTATAAGAAGCTTATTAGGCAAATACATTAGCTTTCCGACCCAGCCCGTGTTTTTTTTTATTGGTTGACCTTTATGGTTACTGCTTCGCTCCTTTGGCTCGTAACGTAATGTAGCATATAACCTTCCTCAGTAATCGGGATATTTACCGCAAAATAAATCGGACTGGTAGTTCCTGAGATTAGCGCGTTCAAACTTAACATAAATTCTTCAGCTTTATAATATTAGTATAGATAGATTATTATTAATATAATTATTTTGCGGGACCGTTTGCGCATCGTAAATGCAAATAAAGAAATCAGCTGTATATATTACCGGTTATTTTGTTTTATTTTAAGTTATACTTTTGTTTACATAAATTTAAGGTAACGGCGAGCCAAATGGTTTACATTATGACTGGCCACGAAATAACCGATTCTACTGGCGAAGGATTTGGTGTGGTAAAATACACAATAGTTTTGTAGCTGTCAATAATTTAACTTTTAGTTCACGTAATCATATCATAAGACGCGCTGTATGTACTTTGGGGATCATTTCAGTTTTAAAAAAACATTAATATTAAATTAGATTCGATTCATCTTTTTAAACACTGGAAAGTAAGCAACGTAGTTTGTCTTTTAATTTCATTTAAATTATAGGTGACATTTGAAGTCACACTGAGGTTTTCTTTTTATTCACTTATTGAACTACCTACCTAGTTATTAATTTTGTCAGAACAGAATAACATCCTCGAACAACTAAGCAGCAATTTGTATACTAACTGTAAGTTCTGTTGCAGCCAAACGAATCCAAAGGATCAAGTCTCTCATTATTGAAATATCTCGATCCGGCTGAGAAACAGAAGAGAGATTCAGTGCGTGCAAACAAAAGGGTCGACGAGCATGCCCCGCAACTTACTGAAGTTGAAGCTTTCTTCATTATGAAAGGCACTTATTTCTTAATTGTTTATGAAAAATTCAATTTTCTTTGGGTAATATGATATGTTGCCTGGAAAAAAGTAGCCTATGTCACTTTTCAGTCCTCTAAAAGTCTTTGTGCAGATCACGTCGAACCGTTGCTCCGTTTTGACGTGAAAAATGACATACAAACAAACACTTTCGTATTTATAATAATAGTTTTTTGATGCACACAGTCGACAGACGCTATTATGAACTTATTATATGTATAATCCGACAAACTGTAGCTTTTCGATCTCAAAACCTTTTAAACTTATAAAGCGATTCTCGTTTACATGTATTGAACTAAACTATTTTTAATTGAATGTAAATTTGTACGGCCCCTTGCCACTCGTTACGCAGCCTCAAAATAGGCAAAATATTAAAAAAATTCGTCATGTATTATCCTGGCTATATTAAGACATGTAGTTTCTTTACAAGATTATTTTCATACAATTACGGGAAGTATAATTTGTATATACATTTCTATTTTTAACAATAATATAAATATTGTTTTCAGAATTCACTCTGAGCGTAAATAGAAAATCGAAACACGAAACATACGACAAGATGTTGGTGTTCTCGCTGAAGTTGCTCGAGTTAAAGGCGACACAGAAGACGTTCACTTTGGAAACCACAGTCAAACTCGGTTCAGTAACTTTAACACATCACCGGCCACATTATGACTTGTTGAATATTATTGATACGCCAACTACGTTTGACAAGGCTAATGAATATCTCTTCATAGTGACGTACTTGAATGTGAGTTTAGCTTTTTGTAAAGAAAATAAAATTGTACCTTATTGTTAAATGCTGTTCACGGCCCGTATTATTTTGATAGCCATGAATTTAAGATGTCGAGATAAAAGAAAGAGTCTTTTATTTGTTCGTATTACTTTATAATTTCTGTACTAACTTATGCATTATCGAATGTGATTATAAAACTAAAAATGTCTTCAAACAGGTGGATAAGAAATGTCCAGATTTCCGAGGACTTTATGGATCAGTGGAGCAAACGATCGAGTTGGACTTTACAACTTTAAGATTGTTGCTACACCTTGAAAGTTTACAAGATATCTTCTTGATAGTTGGAGAGTATAAGGTATTATTTATTATACTTATATGTATTATACAATGTAAAAGAACAACCAAAATAACCTATCTGAAGAAATTTTTTTAGAATGTTACATTGATTTTTCTATATTTCGATACATTAATTCATAATTTTAGATAACACCATGATTGCCGGATGATTATAATAAATTATTATTTTAATTTTTAGTTACGATTGCAAAATGTACGCGGCTCCGTAGATAGAATTGCGGACGCAGGGCAACTTGCAACAATCGTGGAAGACGAAGAGTTGCAGGATGATAAAACTAAAGGTACGAATTACTAAATTTAACGCAACAAAAGTTTTTATGCTCGAGTAATATTGGTCATTTTGTCACACAGACTTAATTAAATTATTTTCAATTTTATTATTTACTTTGATGATTTTAACGACCGAGCACTGAGAAAACGCTATTGCACGTGGCCTGATTAGCTGAATCATTGATGTAATTATTAGGTTCAATATATCAATATTTGTTCAATTATATTGGCCAATCACAAGTGACTGTTAGGGAAAAGTAACAAAATACTTTGTATGTTCACAGCAAGTGTAATAAAAACCGGGAAAGCCAAGCAAGTGGAGAGTATACAGCTGAAAGTCAACATCAAGATCGGAGAAGTTGGTATTCGATTTGAAACTATTAAGCGGCCTTTGTCGAACATTCAGGTTCAGGGGATGAGGGCCGGACTTGTATTGAAGCATTCTTACACTCAAGTCGATTGTACTGTGTCCACTATTAAGGTTACGGATTTGAATGTGGCCACCATGCATCAAGAGGTGATTGTTAAAATATTTAATTCTGTTAAATTACTATACTGTTATGTGCTTTTTCATCAAAACATCTATATCTATTGCGTGATTCCAAAAAATATAATGATTAAAAATAATCTTCAAGGTGCTCTGTGTATGTGTATTGTATACTGCAGACCATTCCATGCAGGCCAGAAAAATAGTACATATAGTTGAATTAGGCGGGAAATATCAATAAATGCATGCATTAATATAATAATAAATTATCAAATAAGCAGTGTCAAAATTACAGAAAAAAAAATCAATATAAGAAATCGGCTAAATGATGTTTCCGCAGGGTACACACATGGGCCTGGGCCTGAGCCGGAACATCCCAGGACCCATAAGAAATAAAGCATTATGGAAATATGCAAAATTAGCATAATTATGTACTGAATTATTCTAAATTGTTATTTCAGATATTGAAAGTATTGGGTGGTGATATAATTCAAGTACGTGTGGTCATATACAACTTGGACCAGTACCCTAATGTTAGTGATCATAACATATCGATAGACGCGCAAATAAATTGCTTGCGTATTGTTTTCCTCAATTGGTACATCACTTCTATGTTGGTAAGTTTAAGGACAAAGTTCAATGAATTCCATCGGTATTTTTGACTAGTATGCCAATCAAATTAGGATCACCTCTTTTAATACATTGATTGATCAATGCAAATACTTGGTATAGGCTTTATAGTTTTTGGGGATAAAGCGTCTATCAGAGTATTGCGAAATTTGAAGAACTAATTTGTATCGTGTATATAACCTATAATTAAGTACATTATTTTTTAGGAATTTCTAAACAACTTCCAAGACGCTCAAGAAGCAATTATAGAGGCCTCTTCTGTAGCTGCCGACGCGGCCAGGGCTAACGTTCAGAACGCCTATGCAAATTCTACAAAGGTTTTACTGAAAGTAAGGCTTGCAGCTCCTATAATCTTCATACCGGAGAACTCGAAGAGTCACAACGCTGTGCTTATAGATCTTGGCCGAATGAATTTGAGTAATAAATTTATTGATTTGAAAGTGCCTGTAAGTATTTTGTTATGTAACACTTTAGGTCTCGGTATGTGGCATTAATTTGTAGGAAGTAATTTCGTGAAATGGGACGGAAATGTATAATGTCAATAGGAACGGAATTGTGTAAAGACATTCGAATTGAGGTTCCTTAAGACTCGCTTTTTTTTAAATAAATAACATTGAGAACGAAATAAGTTTGGTGGTGATTCGTTAGAGCACTATGGACTGTCCCTAGCTTTTCCTCCTTACGGGAGTTATAAGGATTTCGGGAACTAGCCACAATAATAATAAATTAATATATTACTCCATATTGTTTTATTTCAATTTTAATGTAGATTTAATGATATTTACATCAGGAAAGATATAAAATAAAGGATGTTAGATTTAGGACAATAATAGTATTAGAAGAAAAAGGAGTATAGGAATAGGAAAGGAGCATGCTGGAAAATAAAAATGAAATAAATGAGTAATGATTTCCAGGATATGATATGATCTAAACACAATACAACTTAATTAGTACTTACAAATATTATGCTCCTTTATAATATAATAATATGTTATATCACAGCTTATTTGTAATTTGTTCAATTTATTAAAATTATTGACATTATGAAATAGGTGTGCTACTTAGCAATGCTAAAACGGAATTGACTAAAAATGGAAAAAATTAACAAATTGCAGACACTGTTCCAAATTCAGATTAATTTGAAAAAATCTTAAATTATAGGTAGTCAGTAACTTATTTCGTAAGGAGGTTAACAACTATTCAAACCTCATTAAGAAAATGGTCTCATTTATTAGCTAAATAAGCACAACGTTACAGGATGCCAAACTTTAATATTACTCGAATCGCATCATGCATAACTCTTAAAGGTCATCTTTTATTATTTTTTTGCAGGATTCTTCAAACAAAGTAACCATGGACGAGTTGACGTTAGATTTGGAAGACATGAAGGTATCTTGTGTCAATCTCACAGAAAGAGGTCAAGAAATTAATTTGGAACGAAATTTGCTCAGACCAACAAGTTTCAAATTGTTAGTGAAACGAAGCCTATCGACTTGGTACCATCCACTGCCGGATTTGGATGTGTCTGGGAGAATGAAAACTATTTCCGTAAGAAATTTTGTTTTAAATTTATTTCTAAATAAAGAAAATGAAGTTTTAAAGCGATTGTGACTCATGGGCCTTATTTGACAGTTTAGTTGCAGTTAGTCTCACTAGAAAATCTACTTATTATGAACACATTTACATTACATTATCTTGTTAAGAGGTTGTTCCTTAGTAAATATATTCTTTAATAAATTTGAAAATATTTCAGATTACTGTAGGCCACAGTGACTACAAGAGCATTATGAATATACTGAATCAAAACCTCAAAGAAGGTCAAACAATTCAAGAAGAACCTAAAATCCAGCAAAGCGCCAGCAAAGTCATCTCGAAGCCTGTAACGAAATCCACATACAAACTACAATCGAAAACGACATTTACGGTGGCGCAAACGGAAGAGAAACCGAGAACAACGATCAAGTTTGCTTTTACTATGGATAGTTTTGTTATAGACTTGATGACAGCCGTCAATGTATGTATTCTTTTTTTGATCAATATTTACTTTTTATTGGGACTACATGACATTTAGTTTAAATATACAACTTCGTATTTAAAATAAGAATGCATTTTTTTGTTAGTTAACTTTAATAGAAAAATATCAATTTTAAAATCCAAGATGGCGGAATCGGTGATTCTGTAAAAAACTAACACTTAGCGACCCGCCCCAGCTTCGCACCTGTAGAAAAGTTATCCCGCTGGAATGAGATTTGTTCCGGCATAAAAATTACGTCAATCCGTTGCTCTGTTTGGACGTGAAAGATGAACAAGGAAACAAAGTATAGAAGTATTCGTCATTTATGTGATTTTTTTGTAAAATAATAATATTGTAGTTGTATTATATACTTGTTTTTTTCTAACGTCTATAATTATTTCAGACCAATACCACATTATTCGGGAAAGATATTGAACTAGCCCGGTTTTGCCTGGCACTTCTTTCCGTGAAAGGAAGAATGTATTCCGACAACTCGATGCATATGTCATTGTTGCTTGTGGATTGCACACTGGATGACACTAGACCTTCAAGAGGGGCTAAAATTACAAGGTAAAGCGTCCATCATCATCATCATCATCAACCTTTTAAGATCCACTGCTGGATCATGGTCTCCCTCTAGTGCACCATTTTTAGTGGTGCTCATTGAGAGGAATTGCCATAGTCACCACACTTGGCAGGCGGGTTGGGGACCGGACGCCGGCTTTACGTGCCCTCCGGAGCATGAGGAGTCGATTTAAGCACATATTCTTAAAGAAAATTGGTGCTTAGCATTTTGGCAGGGGGTAGGATTCGAACCCGGGACCTCCGGTTTCAAGTCCACCGTCCTACCAATTAGGCTATCGACTACCTAGTTTTAGTTTACATGGTAAAGCGTCCATTGAGTGGTAACGACTGGCACCCTTGAATATTGCTTCGATACGCATTTTTCTAAAAATTAGAGATACTTCAAATTAAAAAGTGACAGCTCTAGTCCTATTAAGTGCAGCGACAGGCTAACCTGTTCTGTTTATTATACCCAACTCCCTAAATGTGGGGGAAGTTACACTTTTTAATAGTGACATCAAACTTTTCCGTTTAAGTAAGTATTGAAACCATTGTAAAAAATCCTAGATAAGCTTCCACCATGAATTTCCAATTTTAAATATTTTTTTTTGAAAAATTTACAGATATTTGGAAAGAAGACGACATCACAGTGAAGATGTGGATAGTGACGCGGTTGTTGACAAGAGCGACAGAGTAAGGAGTATGATCGACGTCACTTATACTATGAAGAATAACGACACCTTTAGTATGTAACATTTTTGTATATCATTTTAAATATATCAAAGATTATGTTCAATAGTGCTAAAACGTTCAATAAGTTCTCAATAACGACTTCATAACTTATAGAACGATGGATCCTACTTTAAACGTCTAATAGGCAGAAAACATGGCGGATTTTAGACGAACAGCTGATTTTTTATTTACGCTCGTGGTGCCACGGTGTATTAGTAGCTTCTTTACTCATGTAGTAATAGGATATTACAGGTATTAAACGTGTACCTATTATGTTTAGGAGCAGCGTTAAAGTTTTAAACTTATAATGACCTATAAAAAAATCCGTGGTAGCATACAGTAGCATAATATCTTACGTAAGAATTCATATTCACTTGTTGTAAACCCATACTATAATCTGTACCCGTGCGAAGCCGGGGGCGGGGTCGCTAAAACGTAATAATAATAAAATATCCTTTGTTTATGTGATAGCACTCACGCCGTATAGCAAGCCGCAAGGTGTGACCACAGAGTACCTGCAGATTTGATAGAAAACATGTGTTTATTGGGCGTTTTGTCTATGGATTCTACAGAACGACAACATAATAATGTTAAACTTGTCTTATAAAGTCATTTTTGTTATGAAAGGTTTATTGAGCGTTTATGAATAGAGAATTTTATAAAACGTTCAATAGGCTTATTGAACGTTTTAACTATTGAAGGTTATAAACCTCTAATAGCGGATTTTTATGAATAAGACTGTTAGAGATTACCCCCTACATCCAAACTTACAAACAAATTTTACCTGTGATAATATTAGTGTAAACTGTAAAGTGTATTCCAGGAGCCAAGAGCTATCGCGCGGCAATACTATTTGTGTGTATGTGTCGCTATGAGTGGCAAGAGGTTTACGATGTATTTACAACCATTGGTTCGTCATAGGGCGTCATTCCGAACTCTGTTCTAATAAATTTATGCGAAGTTTCAAGTTTACATGGTTTAAAAATAATTTTATAACTTAAAATACCTTCTTACTTCGCTCAAAGGAACCGTACATATTTAACCAATCGTTTTGGGAACCACCAATTGTTTGGGAGAACAGTTTTTATAATGTTTACCTATTTTAATAATAGTATTCATTTTTGTAAAAGTATTGTGGACATAAGTATGATATATAATACTAGCGGACCCGGCAGACGTTGTCCTGCCCAAACATTGGCTTGCCTGCACTACCCCTACCCCTACCACTACCACTAACTTTGGATATTGTTCATACAAAAATACTAAAATCGCGATAAAAAAAATTGGGGTGGGGGTAGAAGGGTGACAAATAGTTTACGCCCTATTCTCAGACCTAAAAAAATCGGTCAAGCCGTTTGGTTTTTTGTGTTTTGAGTTTGGTTACAAACACTGTGACTCGAGAATTTTATATTATATAGATGAACATTCATACATAACAATAAAGTATTTTTTCTCTTTCAGTTGATATGCGTATATTCAGTTTCAATTTGATCCTCGCGATGGATTTCCTTAATAAAATAGTGGAGTTCATGACAGTTGGTCTAGCGCAGTCACCCGCGGCCAAAGATCCAGACGAAATAAAACCGGTTAGGTCACAACAAACTCTGGAAAAATCGTCTGAGGTATGTATTTGAGTAATTATTTCATTCTACATTTCTCGAATAAGGTTTATATGTCAACACTCTCTCATGGAATATTCTGTAATTTTAAGGTTATTTTTTTATATATTTAAAACTAGTGCATGCATTAAAATCCGGGTTAGGTCATTAGTATGTTGTGATTGTATGTTTTATAATTTGTCAACAGCAAATGAAGAAACAGTCCGTAAGTGTAGCGACGACCTCTACAGAGCCTCAAAAGATGACCATGATGACCGTCAACATTAAAATTGAACAACCTGACATCATACTTGTGGAGTCTCTGGAACACAAACAATGTGCCGCTTTGATTATGAATGTACGTATACTCTTTCCTATACTAATATTATAAAGAGTGAGTTTGTATGTTTGTTTATAAGCTATTTTTTTTAAATTTTATTAAAAGAAAGTTGAAAGGCTTTTGATATTTATGTTGTCAGTCTTGTTTGTAGATTCCGTATGCTATATGTTCTCATTTACATTTACACATATTACGTAGTCTTTCACAGCATATTAACAAAATTATGCTTTTCTTTTTAAAATATTTTTTTTGACTTCAATCCTCACCCCAAAGCAAGAAATGCTAAGCACTAATCAACTTCTCGTGCATTAGATGTCTAAAATACAGTAGCACGCTTCGCATTTGTCATTAACAATTGGTTAAATTTGAACATTGTTACTAGCGTAAAGGTGCGGGGCTATTTTTCAGATGGAGGCCCGCTTCAAACTGCGTCAAACATCCGAGCGGATGGTGGCAGACGGTGGTATATCGGGTTTACAAATTGTTGTTCGCACACTCGGCGAGCCGACCGATCTGTCGCCGCGTTACCTACTTGCGCCTACCCACGTCAGTGTTGCGGTCGCTCAACCGCCAGGGTCCGGCATGCATGTCGATGTTGCCATCTCTGATATCGCTATTAATATCTCGCCAGGTAATCTGAGTTTATACATGTTATGTTACATATGACCCATTTGGTTAGCGTGCACAATAACAAAGATATGTCGATTACAATAGTTGCGCTGAAGCATGGTGCGGGTGCAGCTCATGACGGCTGTCAGTTTGACTTGGCTAGTGTGGTGATATTGTACAATCTATTTTTTTAAAGTCTATAAAAATGTGAAATCCTATTTTATTCCAAATAATTGTTAATGTAACCAAGTACACTATTATTGCCGTACAATAATATTTAAAATCCCGACAGTTATAGGTTGATGCAAAATATGAGTTCTAAAATAGCAAGACATAATATTTTTCAGTGCAGCGCCATCTATCAATAACAATAAAAGCAACACTTTTTTTTCAATATCATGTGTTATGTCTATTACAGACATAATTGGTCTCCTAAGTCGCGCGTTGCACACGATGACACGCCGTGAAGAAGACGACATTCAAAAAAGTAGCAAAGCGATATTCTACAATAAATTGTGGGATGTACAACCATTTAATCCATACTCCTACTGGTTCTTGAAGACAGGTAAAGTGCAAATTCAATATACCTACAAATATCTAACGTAGCATACATTCTTCAACAAAAAAAAATATACGAAAATTGTAACTTATAAAATATAAAAACTCTTTGATTTTAATTATCCCTTTTATTATAAACTAGAAGACCCGTCTTCGCACCGTTAGTTCAAGTGATCACCAACAGATGGCGTCTTTTACAAAATACATGAAATAGTCTAATTAAAAAAAAAACTTTAATTATGTTTTGAGTTCGATTATTTTTCGTTATCAGAGTGTAAAATAACCTTCAAAATGGCGTATCAAACATTTATTTTATTGAAGTATTGAGAAATAATTTATAGAGATGCTAAAGTGTGTTGTTTGTTTGTTCTTCTTTCACGCCACAACAGAGCAACGGATCGACATGATATTTTGCACAGCGATAGCTGGAGAGTGATATAAGTTACTACCGGAAATCTTTGGGATATATTTATGTCGCATTTCCAAAAAGTTCCACGGGATGGTACGCTCATTATTCATAATTTTAACAATTACAGAGGAAGCAGAAGAAGCAATAATGGCTGTAGGTATAAACGAGGAAGTTGAGACTGAGAAACCTCCTCCAATGGGAGAGATATGTTTAATTTCGAGCCCATCTATTATTCTGTCACAAGAAATGGAAATTGGTACGGATACCATACCGGTTTTAGTGCTGCAGGCTTCTTTTAATGCTCAAGTCAAAGATTGGAGTTCGAATGTAAGTTTAAATTTCCTCGCTCAATTAATTTTTAGATGTAATCTTTGGATATTTTTTTAAATATTCGTCATAATTAAATGAGGTTAGGCACATAGCCTTACACGGCTCTTTAATTATTTATACTGTGAAAGTGTGTTTGTTTGTTTGTCTTTCACGTAAAAACTGAGCAAATGGATCGCCGTGATATTTTTTTGTCTTAACTGGGAAGTGACATGACGTTTTTATCAAACGTTATTGAATTTTTTGTAGACAAAATTTCGGCTCGGCTTGTGTATGAATATTATAATTATGTATTCAATCAAAACAAAAAATATATTTTCAGATATATGTGGATTCTACATGGGCTATGCAAATGTCCTACTATAATATAGCTAGAGCAGTTTGGGAACCCTTGATCGAACCTGTGGAGGTGCTCAAAGAATCGCAGTACAAACATGTTCCTTGGGAACTAAAAATCGAGGCAAGTAATTTTGTTATGGGACTCCATTGGTGCTAAATATTTTAAGTTATTTATATGTGCAATATTATTTATTTGTAAGCAACATACATAAATCTAACTACCGTATGTGTAGTAATTACCAAACAATTGTGTCGTTGTGAATTGGTGAAAGTGATGAGTTGTGATAATGCTCAGAGAGATCGAGAGAGCAATATGTACCCTGGCTTCAAATAACACATTTAAAAATAAGGAGCCAAATCTTGGGTTGAGTCACACAAAATTCCTACGGCAAACGAAGCAAGTACTTTCAAGTCGAACTTAGGTTTAGCTTCACCCTAAAGTCGGTTGTATTCAGGCATAAAATTCGTACTGTTGACACCGAAATGTTCTAAAATAAAAACCTACTGACGATGGGATACACTTTGTTCTAAATTCACACCTTCACCTCGTATATTTCGCCCCGATGACGGCTTGAAACATTTACATAGTTCATATGGCTACCGCTATATCTGAACCTAATTATTTACAGGTTGTCATGCGTCCACCGGACGGCGGAACTACAATAGACACGACGGATGAGGCGGCGAACGTGCAAGCTGTAGCCATCAGACAAGCGAATAAAACTATTACTGTATCCAGTAGCGATCCGTTAGATGTCACAATCACTAGTACTGGGATCGAGGTTGGTTCCTTGTGATTTTTTTCTAGTAACTTGAGCCTAAATTACGCTTTTAAATCTTCAGATTTCATAATATCTATAGAATATCAAGACTCGCAATATAATAATCTTATTTACATTACACAACCTAAGACTCTTTTCCTTATTTGTAAGTAATTTTCCTTATTTCTTTTGTATTTTTAAAACGTTTTTACTTAATATGTCTGTCTTTACAGGTGTTAACTCAACTTATGAGTTCATTTGGTGCTGCAGTCTCTGAAACGGACACGTCTACTATGTCAAAATCCAAAACTGAGGTACAATTTGTTTTTCTCTTGTATTTTTACTACTACTTTATTGGACTGTAGATATATAACACTCACGTGCAAATGGTAAAATCGTGACTATAGAGACTTGGATTAAGGGCAGTTTCAATGATTAGTTTTGTTTTAACAGCATTTCTCTATCTGTTATGATCAGACATTCCATGTCTGATAATTCTCCGGTATAAAAAATTGCCTATGTTTTAATCCAGGACATAAACTAATAATTATCCTCCAATAATTCTTTTAGCCTTTGAGGCGTGATTGAGCAACAAACATCCAACACTTTCGCATTTGTAATATTAGTAAAATTTTGATACTATAATGTATATTTTACAGAACACTGTGACCAAATATTATGGAGCACCATACGTTCTACACAACTGTACGGGATTAACAGCTAAATTGATGTTGAGGGACAACCTTGACTTTTCCGTGTTTCTGAAAAAGGAGCCCTCTGTCTTTACCGATTACAGGCAAGTGATTTTAATTTGCAGTCCTAAAGTTTAATGAAGCTGAATAATGCGACAGTACGTAGCCTTTTTACCATTACCTACTATTTGTAGATATTGCGCAAATGTAGATTTCAGACGTGATTTGACATATAGTTATTTAACATATTTGGTTGCTACAAGATCCTTGTTACATGTTACGTGTCACTAGTAGCAAGCCAGTGGCATGTCAGGACATACCGGTGCCACGACACGCTTATGGACTCTGCTTCATAAATTTCTATAAAATACTAAGAAGAATCTCAAGTTGTGGTCAAACTGTCAAATCACTTACAAGATCACGCGTCACGTCACACACTTAAAGTTGCCTTACAACCACAAAGAAGACGTGTATTTATTTAGACACACCCACACCAGCTCATGCGTTAGTTTAGAGAGCAGTGTCATATTGTCGGAAACTAATTATGTAAATGTTAAAAAATTTAGTGAGGTTGTAATCGAGCCTGGCGCAAGTGTACCTCTTCAACTGAAACGTGGTGGACTGAACGTGCTCAAACTTAACGAAACTCCGCCGCAACTTAATTTGCTCGTTAAGGTTAGTTTCATATTGTACCATTTTTTTTTCTGTCGTACCCACTCCCTGGTTCGAATCCCGGATAGAGGAAAATATTTTTATTGAGGAACTCTGATTTGTGAGATTTTTTTATAATGTCGTGGCATATAAAGATACAAGCATTGAGATATATGTAACTGTGTGGTTTAGCTTTGTGAGTAGGTACTAGCTAAGCCATTAGCAAGTTCACGTGCTTAGACCTGCGCTCTATACAATTTACTTGCGAGACCTCCCCATTTCTAGCGCTCGGCATGGCTTAACTTATTTGGGGCGATCTGTACTATCAGGTTCCGAAACGTACCTACAGTTAAATATTATTCTATATATCTAAACTAGCTTTCGTCTGTTGAATTTTTTTATTGCGACAAGAATTTTATTTATCCTGAAGGATTTCCGGGGTTAAAAGTATAATAGTTAGGATAGGATTAATAAATCAAATTATTAGATTGTAGAATTAGAAGAGGAGGTCCAAGTACCAGTGGAGCGTGCGGATAAGCGTTATTTCCCGCTGAGTAGGAAGGGGTCCATGACCATGTTGGACCGCAACTTTACTCACGCCTCGGCCTCGGAGCCTCGTGGTCTTATATCTGATGTGGTGATGCAAGATGGCGCTATGCAGATCTATCTACGTAGTATTGTGCAGGTAAGTGATAGGTGTAGTTAGCTTAGCGATAAAAATATGTCTCACTTTGAGTTAATCTAAGTGACGTAACACAGAGTGGACCAATCTATGTGACGTGGTAATCGGCACACGCGTGACTTGATATATTATGTATTAAGGTAAAAAAAAACTTTGGTTGCAAAAAAATCTTCTTATGTGTCTCTAGTTGCACGCCAGTGACATGACCCGTCATACTGGTGTCACGTCACGCTAATGGACGCTGCTTTATAAATTTCTTTAGGATATTGAAAGGAGTGGCAAATTATGTGCCAGATATCTTTTATCGCAATGTTTTTCGACTTATGTCTTCAATTCGATCATGTTGCCTGAATGGGTAGTGTTGTTTTTATACTAGATTGATAACGATGCGAAAACAAAAGGACGAATCCGCACATCTGGAGACACGTGTTTCAGTGTTTTATTTAAGTATCCAATCAAATGCTTCCGGCCGCTGGTAGCCGTCCTATTTTTATTTTATGTTAATTTGATTTAACATGATTCACAATAAAATTGTTATCTCTATTACAGGTAACAAATAACCTTACAGTCAATGTTTTGGTGTACTACATGACTCTTAGCGGAAACGAAGTGCGTTTACTTGGGGACGTTAAACCGGGCGGAGTTTTGAGACTACCTCTACAAGCTGTTCATACGCCCACCGCAGAAATATTCTTCTCTGTCGAAGGTATACTTAGTAGGGCCTAATCTTGGAACCAGGAGATCGTAGAAATTTGGTAAACAATGCGTTCTAATTACAGTATATATATGTTACCAATAATAGAAATAACGTAGACAATTTAAAGAACTTATTAAGGACTGGCGAACTATTAAATTTGCCCAGTTTATAACTTATGGGTAATTATAGAAATGTATTGTGGTAACGATGATAGACGTTGTCAACATTTGAATTTCATGTTCTTCGTCCTCTAAAATCAATGAAAAATGTTGCAACCACCTGAATGTTTGTTTACAAAATTTCTATCTTCTCCTGACGCTTACTTTAGCTGTATTACATATTATATTATTTATTCGGCATTTTTTGTGTTTTGTATGATTTTAATATATTCGAAGAGCATGAAAAGATGAATGAGTTTGAATTAGATGAAACAAGTAACTCTGTCTATTCTAAAGGAATTATGACGTATATTTGTAATTTTTTATTTAATGTTATTTGTTATTTGCAGGTTTCACAGTGTCCGTATCGCCGTTCATTTGGAGAGAACTTCAGCAAGAAGTTACGATTTCGAAGTTGTTGCATTGTGATTCTAAAGATAAACATAGTGGCGAAAGGTTTTACCTTAGGGTATGTTTGTTTCTTATTATTTAATTATTAAAGTAGCGCTGCGGCTTCGCAAGTGGTTTTTTTTTGTGACAAAAATTCGAAGGATTTTCGGGAAAAAAGTAGCAACACTCTCCGCCCCTCCAACTTCGTCGTCTTCTCAGTCGTAGTAAGAAATATTTTTTATTAGGAAGAATGTTGCAGTAGTCCCCTTGCCTTCTGCACCAGACATTTTGAGTCTATTTAGGTCTTCAGGCTCGCTGTAGTCTCCTCCAGCCAGTTGCCTAGCTAGGTGTATGGTTATACCGCCATTGCTCGGTCGCCAGAGCCTCGTTTGTTGTTTATGCAAAAATATCACTTCGATCCGTGCTCAAATAAACACACTTTTGCATTTATAATATTAGTTAGGATTATTGAATTAAGTGGTGGTAAGTAAGTATATTTTTTACTCTAAATAGTGAAGATTTTGCTAATATTATGTGAAAGAGATAAAGTAATGTTGCCGAATTATTGGAAATGATATGGTCCCGCCACAAACTATGCTTTGATTGACAATAATTGCAATAGCGTCGGTTTAAACTGGATTCCGCATCACGCGTCCCTGACGAAGGCCGTCGATCACCGCAACTGACTTAAAAATAATTTTAATTTCAGGTTCTCGGTAAAATGGAGCAAGTATTCCTCGAGAACACCAACAGGCACACATTTACATCGTCCTGTTACGACCTAGTGTTGAAGCCGGCTGTCAAGTTGCAGAATTGTTTACCTGTCGAGATAATCGTGTCGCAGCTTGGTCTTAAGAGAACGCAGAGGTTCAATTCGGGGGAGATGTTCCAACTTTCACATTTGGCACCCAATAAAGCGTCTGTTGTCATTACGGTAAGTTTTATTATTGACTAGCTTTCCGACCCGGCTTCGCCCGTACAAATTTTTGATTAGTTGACGTTCATGGTTACTGCTCCGCTCCTTTGGGTCGTAGCGTGATATTATATAGCCTTCCCTTCATTAATAAACGGGCTATTTAACGAAAAAATTAGCTTAGGTTAGGGTTTTCTGAGGTTAGCGCGCTCAAACTATACAACCGGCTTCAGGGTTCCTTACTGGAAGACAATACTTTCTTAATTAACCGATGACATTCTTGAGTCTGTTAAAGAATTTGAGAATAAAAGAACTTTTTGGCACATATTATTATTAGCTTTAGATAATAATTACATTTTGTTATATTTGACATCAAATGTTAAAATAATGAAATTCAGTAAGATAGTTGTAATTATTACAGATAGAAAACTACTTGGATAAATGCTGGGTGTGTACGAAAAATCTGCCCGATATGGAGACAGAGCTTTCAGTTTGGTCCTTCGAATCGCATGACAGTCCGCAACCTATAACACTTGACCTCGGTATGCAGAGTATGGTAATAGATGGGACTCAAATTTTATCTCTCTATTGCCCCTTCTGGATGATGAATAAGACTGGCCTCAACTTGTCGTATAGGGTGAGTATGCCAATATTCTGAATTATCAATTTTATTTAACAATCTAGTATGGTATGTAAAAGTCTGTATTCCGTAGTTACTAATGTAGAATTGAGATGATAATATATATGTGTATGTGATTTGGAATTAATATAACACGGATACAGAAGATCAAAATATATAAAGGAGTTGGATTGCCGTTGAAATTATGTTTAATTATATTTTAAGGAAACGAAACATTTACATACGTGACAATCAAACATACACTAGGTATACTTTTTTATGATGCATTTTTTTATAAACCTATAGGTATGTCTATTCAGAATAATAAAAAATGTCTGTAAACTATTCACGTGATTGCAGAAGTCAAAGAAACCAGAAAAAGAGAACAGCACCCCCAATAAGGTATATCTATAAACACTTTGGCACTTTTGTACTAATGTTTTATTTTAATTTTGCCTTTTGGTGTTAGTAGGTTAACGGTTGCTGAATATATATATAAAAAAAATTATATCGTATATTTTTCTAAAATATGGAGCATGCTTTAAATTTTATTTTATGCAGTTCAAATTCTAATGTTATTGTTTTTCTTAATGATTATTTTTGCTTATGATACAGCATGCTCAGTGGGGTCATACCAATAATTACGTATCACTCGCCAAATGGCATTTTAAATGTTACTTTCTTGACTGTTACTTTTATGTCATATGTGTTCCAAAAAGTCGTATGTGTTAGTACTTATAATTTAACTTTCAAAATATTGTGTAACTAATTAATTAACGAAAATGGCGGAATGACTGTATTGGTATTTTAGATATTACATTGATATTGCAGATCAATGAATCGTCTTGCTGTTGTAAAGTATTTAGAAATTCTACCCCTGCGACGGTAAGTTTAGAGACAATTGAAAGATTGTGTAAAAACACGGAATCGGTGTTATGTCCACTAATTTAGTAACGGCACAGGCATTATGTCGGCACGATGTAAAATCATTTGGGTTAGTCCTTTAGGGAAAGGATTATTGGTGGGACAATATTTTGTGACGTACACAGACTTCTGTGGTTGTGACTGAATCGTGTTATCCAGTTGAAATTAGTTTCTACTACTTCTGCAAAATTAAAATTATAAATTCGCAAGCATACGCATTATAAATGGTTATTATTTGATAGTTTTGCCCGCACTATTTGTTGACAGCTTGCTTCAAGGCTTTTTGATGTTTATAGGCATTTCATAAATCATTTGACTGGATGACCTCGATTTTGTTTTTGTTCATAAATGGATGTAAGGTTACATATATACACAACTTAACTGAATGATAACAATAAAATTGTAAATTATATTTAAAAAATAATTTAATATATACTTATTAGGTTTTCAATGTCGGACATTTTAGTTATAATTTATGTTTGGTTGGATTATTGGTGGCCCCTACTGAACCCGTAAGGTACATAATTCCTAAGGTAACAAACTTTATTATACATACAAAAATACATAAATACACAATTAACAGGAGTTATTATATGTATGGAAACATTTTTGCTTCTAACACTATATTTAATCAATTATTAAAATTATATAATTATTTACTTACTTGCTTGTTCACTTAATACAAATACAATCAGTGATAGTTGATTTATTTACAGTAAAAAATCTAATCTAACTTTTGTGAGCTATTCAAAGTCAAGTTCATCACTAATTGTTTTTAATCAGGTACCTAATGGTACAATCATATTCTGGCGACCGGTATTCTCTTCAGAAACGTGAGTTATAATTGTACATTATGATACAAGTGTGCTATGTTGATTATTATGTAAGAGGCGGTATTGTCAGCGCGAGCCACAAGGCGAGCGCGATATGAAAGCTGAGTATGTAATGACCAATGCACACGCGTTTCATACGACGTTTTTCAACACACTTGCGAGGAAAAAAACAAACTTCATTGAGTCAATTTTATGTATTTTTCGCCACTTGAAGTCGACATTTTTGATAATTAACCACAACACAGCGAAAATGTTAACAAATATTTACGGCGCATGTTTTGTTTTTTCCCGTGTCGCGCTAGCTATGCGCGCGCAGGTGACAGATAAAGTAGATAAAAGCAAGGGTAACTTCGCCAAACAGCCAACAAAGTCGTGGTTAAAAATTAAAAACTGTATTATGCGGTTAAATTAAGAACGCTTTGTGGACACATACAATTTGCAATCTTGTCCGAATTTAACTTCATTGGGTTATATTATAACACTAATTGTGCTGTTATGTAAAGAAAAAAGCACGCATGGGTCTAATAGATAGTTAGATAATAAGACTCACGTTACGAGCAAGTGTCTTGAAATAGTATATTGTGTAACAAGTGTACGAAGTTGTAAATTATAGTCGAGGCAGAAAGTATAAGTCGTTTTTACAGAGGCGAGATTGTAAGTACCATCGCTCATGTGTTTCATACGACGTTTTTCAATACATTTGCGATGAAAAAATTAAATATATTGATAAAATATGAATTTTCCAATAATAATGGCGAGCTTTTTTTCACAAGTGCTAGAGTAGAAGTACAGATTATGTTCTTTTTTAGTTTAGATTAATTTAATTTGCTAAGAAATATATATAATTTAATGAAATAAAATGTTTGTTTATTATATTTTTTATAATCTGTTAAAAAATGTTTTTCATTCATTCAGTCAAAACTCTGCCATTTTATGTAGTATATTAAAGGAAATAGCACAAGGGCTGTAATGTACCTATAATGAAAAAAAGCACAATGTGCTACTTTGTCTGTCAGAAAACGGTGATATAGCAACTTTACGAGCAAGTGTATTGAAAAATAACTGTAGTATAATATCTAAATATTTTGTATTTTTTTTAACTAGAAAAAATATTATAGTGTGATTTTCTTATTGTGACGTTTTGAATTTAACTGGCAACATATAGTTTCCCAAAGAGAATACTTAGTTTGCATTTTAGACTAAAATTTAGAGGTAATAGTCTAGCATTCTCACCTGCATGTGGCTGCTGTTAACTACATTGAACCATTGTAAAGAAATATTAAATATTGTCTACGATGTTTTTTAGATTTTATTAAGAAAGTTATGATTCAGAATTGTTATAATTTTATTATATTTACGCGGCCAAAATTACATTAATGGTATCTATTTTCTTTATAATTTTAAATAAGTAGTTTAAAACCATTAAAATGCTTAATAGTTTTATTGTAAAGTTTAATTTTCACTTTCTACCTTGCTTTTCATTTAACAACTTCGTAAACTTGCTTCATGGATAACATTATAATATTATCTACATGGTTTAATCATGCTTATGTATTCATCTAATATATAGTGCAGGTATAAATAAGTTTCTTAGGATTTTATAATTTTGGTCTTCATTTATTAACTAGCATTTTATTATTTTGTTGCCTTCAAGTTAATCTAACAAATGGTTAAAACATTATCCGATAAGATTTTTTTACTGAAATTACTTTTATTATGTAATTTAAAAAAAAAAAGATAAAAAAATCTCGAGGCGCCGCGGATTAATTCGATGTTTGTTATATACATAGCATAAAATTAACACGAAGAAAATTTTAAATATTTCAGAATTTGGAAGATGTAAGCAACATTATTGAACACCCAGCCGACTTTAAGGAGCCAATACTGTTTTCGTTCCGGGCGAAGAATTTCTTTGGTAAAAAGAAGGCTTCAATCAGAGTGGAAACTGGAGAGTGGTCAGACAAGTTTTCTCTTGACGTACCTGGCAGCTCCGGCGTCATCAATTGTAAACACGAAGATAGAAATTACCAGGTTAGTATATTTAGAATGATTCGCCAATTGTGATGACCTTTCTTAATTCACAAAATGTACTTAGATAAAAATATATATGTAAATTTCCCCAACTAAACAACACTGACACGCTACCCATGAAACTAAAGTTACATTATTGGACATTTTTAATTTCATTGCATCCACTTTTCTTGAACAAATATTTCTGTAGGATAAAGGCGATTTCAGGGTTTGGGGAAGCTAGCTGCAAAGCAACAGAAGCATAGAAAAAAAAATTGATGTTAATTTTTTTGTGTAATTTATTTTGCAGGTGGCTATAACGAATCAATTGACTTTCAATAGTTTAACAAAAATGGTGGTCTTCACACCATTCTTCCTGATCATAAATGAAGCGCCGTTCCCAATACAATACCAAGAACTTCACCGACCCGGCGACCCTTGGCAAGAAGTAAGTAAATTAAACTAATTGAATATACGCCGAAATTACTTATTTGATTAAGAAGTAGTGAAATCTTTAAATTGTTATAGCACATTTACATTCGCGCGCGAGCGGCGAGACGAGCCGCGAAACACGCGTGTGTAAACGTGCGCTCGTGGCTTGTCTCGCGGCCCAAAAAAAACCGCGGCGGGTCGCTAGGAATATGTATTGGTAAACTAATCAACCCCACTTCGTATTCCTATAGGAACTTTAGTCAATATAAAAAAAATTTGTAGACTTTCTATATTAATGTTTATAAATTATTTTATAAGTATGAATTAATTTATTACAGATTGAAGAAACTTCATGTGCTCCTCTATGGCCTGTGGTTAACCGGGAAGAGAAGTTACTCCGCCTCAGAGTGTCGGGCTCCACGGATCAATCTGCGCCCTTCTTGTACACAGAACAGCATACGTCTACGTTAAAACTTACCAACGAGGTAACATTATTCATTAATCAGACATTGTCAATTGTCAAATCTTTAACAGCTCCGACCGCGTAGATTTGGTGATAACAAACAAGACTTCTCGTAGCTACCTCATCTAATCGCAAGACAAATGTGGAACTGGTTAGAGTTTGCGTCGCGCTTCATCGGACGTAATGAGTACTTTTATTTTATGGAAATTAGCGATAGTTGCAATTCGTAACCATTAAACTAAATTGTAAGTCGTTTAATGTGAAAGTTATTTCCATTGTCTCTGGTTGGAACGCAGGATATAAATGCCGCGATGTCGTATCCGAATCACTTCTTCAGGTTGTTGTCCATATTAAACAGAACAAGTGGTAAGCCTGTAAGCCTGTTGCTACACTTAATGAACCTAGATGTGTCACTTCTATCTTCACGTAGGTATCTGTTTTTTTAGAAGTGCCCTCCGAATTTATAATAAGGTTGAATTTAATATAAATTGCAGTATGGCGGTCTGAACATTGAGGTACAGTTGACAGAAGGCGGCACCTACATTTCTATTCGACAATATCGCGACGGACACGCGCCTGCCTTGCTGGTTAACTGCACACCACACACGGTCACGTACTACGAGAAGGAAAACGTCAATGTCAGGTATTGTATTGAAACGAGTGCCAATTTCTCTAATTAAAATATTGATAGTGGATAAGCAAGATAAAGGACTAATCAGTTTCCCGATGACTTAAAATGCGATTTAGATTTGCCATTGTACGATTATATGTGTGAATGAGAGGAAAATAGATGTTCGATCTTACTCTTTAAGTAATCGGCATTTTTTTGTTATTATCAAAATTAAATTTAGCATTTTTTCTCTGTTCATGTTGTGTAAAATAAGAACTATTCATTCACGTCTACATTTGTCCAAAACTTTGAACTTCTCGTTTTTAAAATATAGCTCAAAATCACTTTATTGATTGGAGACATTTTGTGAGCAAGTTATTGAAGTTTGAAATATTTTTAATATTAGAAATAATTTATTTTTAGTTAATATTGTTTTAGTTAGCTATCAAATATTCTTAAATATTCCAGACAAGCTTCTGTCCGCGTGGAAATAGATCCAAAAAGAAATAATCCCGTGGCTGTAATTTGCCCCTCCCCCGCCCGCTTTCGCGGTATAAAAAGTAATATGTCATTCTCTGACCCCTAAACTACCACTATGCAAAAAATCATGTCGATCTCCTGAAAAACAAAACAAATCTATCCCACGGGAACCATACATTTCTCGGGATAAAAAGTAGCCTATGTGCTATTCCAGACTGTGGCAAATTTCATCCAGATCCGTTCAGCCGTTCTGGCGTGATTGAGTAACAAACATACATACATCCATACACACTTTCGCGTTTATAATATTAGTGGGATTCTTGAAACTAATAGTAGTGGTTTATTATTCTTGTAGGAAATTACAATCGATGAATCGCGTGTTGTACACTTGGGAAAATCCAGCTGGTCCCCGAGTTATCATATTCGAGGCGTACAAGAGGCAAGAAGTTGAAAATGATCTTCGGAAAGATGGAATCGGGGAGTTCCTGTAAGTATTAGTGAAACTTAGTAAATTTATATTTAAGCTATTTACATACATACCTTCACGCCTGTTTTCCAAAAGGGTAGACAGAGAGTATGGAGCTGTCTCGGTCTTTGCATACTTCTCTTGCTTCATCCACATATACTTTCATACATGCATGTCCATTTTTTAACCTATTTAAAAAAACAGATTTTCGTCCTAAATAAAAACATTAGACGTACAACATCACTTGTTTTCCTGAATTGAGGTATTTCTAATTATATTCAGAAATTCTAAAAAGGTGGTTACAAATCTAAGATTTTAGAATAAATATCAACCGAATGCTAACTTAATATAATAAATGCGAAAGTGTGTCTTCTTTGACGTCAAAACAGAACAACGGATCAACATGTTTTTTTTGCACAGAGATAGCTGGAGACCCGACGAGTGACATTTATTTATCCTTGATACCTATAAATAAAATTATAATTTCACATTTCAAAAAAATCCACGGGGGAAGCCGGGAGGAAATCTAGTGTAATATATGACAATAATGTAATATAATTTGTGATGCTTGAAATCATACGCCTATGACAATAGAGATGAAGTTTTAACAGTTACATTGAACGTGTGAGAAATTCCATTTAAAAATGTTGCCATCAATTTTAGGATCAACGATTCTCAAAAAGTATACTGGGTGTCGTTCCTCGATGGTCTACAGCGAGTGATCTTGTTCACGGACGACTACATTTTGGCGAGCGGCGCGCACACGATCGGTGAAGCTGAACAGATGGACGGGGAAATTATATTGTCTATGCAGGGATTGGGCTTGTCGCTGGTGAATGACCACGAACATCTTGAGATTATATATATGAGCATATCAAAGTAAGTAATAATTTCTAATACCTCACTGACAGACAACGCACACTGCACAGTCTATACCGGTGGAGCTAGAGATTTGAAATTTAGAGGAAATAATTCTGGAGTACTCTAGGGGTGCAATAAGCAGGGATTTTTAGAAATTTCATCCCTGTAGTGGTGAAAAAGTTTTTTTAAAGTTACGATGTTGACACTTTATAAATATGCTCTTAAAATTAAATAAATCTTATAAGGGGTGGAATAGTTGTTGATGGGAAATCGCACTTAAAAATATACTGACAGACACATAAACTGCATCATTGTTGTATGAAAGTACTTTGATGCAGTTTCCGTGACTGTACATCAATAAACAGAATATGCCATTCTGGTAGTATAATATAAAAATTAATTACAGCTCTGGAATCATCTGGGAGCAATGTAAGATGGGTGCCCGCCGTTACAAGAGAGTAGGGGAGCCTAGATGTACTTTGTTAGAAGAATCATACCAACGTTACTTGATAGAACAGTCTGTCACTGAAGATCCGGTGCCTTCAAGGGTTATGATTGACGAAAAATGTGAGGTAAGATTTTGGGAAGTCACAGGATTATAATTATTTCACGTTAAGGATTAACTACAATAAATAAACAAACAAAAAAAAGTACAAAATAACAAAAAAAAAACAATAAACATATTTAAAAAAACCTATTGGAATAAGTAACTTGGTTAAAATTATTACGTATAAAATTATTTATAAGAAATATGTCTATCTAGTTCTTGTAAAAATATTGGGGAATAACCCAAAAAATAATAAAATAAACAGAAATCCCAGGTCGACGATAAATAAAAGCGTCTGCATACAATTCCATACATTTTGCTTTTCTATTGTATCGTGATGATAATAAACGTACCGTGCCGTGCGACGATATTAATTATTAATGTAGAAAACAAGATCTATTTTGGGTCACGTTGCTTGCACGGTCGTCATACTTTTACAGGTGGACTTCATACAAATGCGTCAACTGAAACCTTCGGCGCGTCTGCTCCGTCGAACATTGGAGGCTGGCGTGTGGGCACTGTACGGCTGGACGCCGCATTGTGTGAGACTCCACGCAAGACTGCATCGCCTGCAGATTGATCAGCAACTACCGCTGCCGACCTTCCCTGTTATATTGGCGCCGGTCCCTCCACCGCGGAGTGTGGTTAATGAAAGTCATTGTGGTTTGTACATACATGTGAAAGATACATTTCTAAAGCAATACCAGCAATCAAGAAAACAATAATTGTTTACAAGCTTACAAGACAAATGTGTTTGCGAGTAAAAGGAATATGTCTTCCATTATTTTACTCCACCACTTTCACTGCCATTCTTTAAGTAATGGGTTGTTTACATTTTTTTCTTGTTTTGCTAGCATAATAACTTTATTTAACTAGATGCTTAACTGTCAAGTGGTTGACATACAGATATTTTAAGAATTTTCTTAAAATTCAGTATAGCATGCTTCTCAGCGGCCCAAGTCTACTCTCTAAGGTATTGAACCTTTATCTGCGGTTGTTAAATTAATTGGAGGCCGCATAGGCCTTTAAAAACACTCACCACTTGATAGATGGCCTCAATAAATATCATCGGCTCTACGGGGACATACGTGCAATATACTCTACCTTAATATAATAATAATATGTATTGAAAATATGCAAAATGATTATATAACAGGTATCAAGCCATTCTTGGAGCTATCGATCGTAGAACGCATCATGGAACACAGTTTAGTGAGACAGTACAAATATTACAAGTTGCTGGTACAAGAATTCCACGTTAAGATGGATATGGGGCTGATCAACGCGCTAATGGGCATGTTTCCGCAACGTGTTCTCACGGAACAGGAAGCGGTTAGTATTCTTAGGGTTCTGTTCAAAAGGTTCCAGAAGAAAACCCTAGCCATTGGTGTCTTTGTACGACATTATACTTCAAACATCAAAATTTATTGTGTAACTTTTTCATTTAAATTAAATCACAGACATAATGTTAGTAAAGTAAGTTCATGTAAATTAAAGAAATAGTTAATATTAGATAGTGATTCTTTCATGTTTATATTTTATTGAAAGAAATAAAATGCGTTCGCCAATGTCAAATGTGAAAGATATAGAAGTAATATTGTCGATTGATCTGTTATGTCCCACAAATTATTTGTAATAATCTTTGAAATTATTTCAACATTGTAGCTGGACGCTTTCCAAGCGGACTTGGACAGGGCGCGACAATCCATCGACAAGTTGGCTGCGCAGGAAGCTGCCTTGGATCCCAAGAACTTTTACGACAACTTGCATTTGTCGCCAATTAAGGTTCGTAATTTTTCGTACTTAAAAACTCTAGACATCTAGAAAAATATTGCCGCATTTTTCTTCGTGTCCCTTTCGCTATTATGTAAAAAAAATTATATAATTTTTAAAATAAATTATGACTTTGACAAACACACAAATATAAAAGAAGCGAAAGAGGTATGCCAGGATCCTAAAGGATAAATTTACATCCACTAGCTGTCAAATAGGGCTTTTTAAATCTCTGATTATATTTTTTTTATGATATAGGTACATGTATCGTTCTCGCTTGGTGGATCAGCGCAACTTCCCACGTTTGTTGGTACTATACTGCAGAGCATCGGCGTCACTCTCACAGACATGAATGATGTTGTGTTTAAGTAAGATATTTTGCTTTTTATTTGTACCTTATAATTTTAACGAAATAATTTTGATGAAAATACAATTGTGCTTTATTATTTAAAAAAAATTAGAACGCAGCTATATTTATAGAAAAGACAAATACCTCGATTTAAAAGCACGTAAAAGGGGTTTCGTTTCGAATCGTAACAATTTAATATTTAAATTTGTAATAATAATTCTAAATGAATTAAACAAAATCGTAATATTTCTCATGTTCTGCTCATAATTTTACAATAATATTAAATGCAAAATATAAACTAATACTTTAATTACTAATTGCTAAGCACCAACTTTCTTTACGAATATGTGCTATAATTGACTCCTCGTGCTTCGGAGGGCACGCAAAGCCGGCCGGCGTCCGAACTTCTTCTAAAAATAACAGATATTTACGCCTGTTAAAGAAGTGACACATCTAGGTCCATTAAATGCAGCAACAGGCTTGCCATCTGTTCTGTTTAATATGAAGATGTGTTAGTTTTATAGTAATATAAATTGTTCAATCAGGTTGTCCTACTATGAGAAGAACTATGAATTCCTGTCACAAAAAGAACTCTTCGGTCAAGTACAAAGCCACTACACGGGGCAGGCATTGAAGCAGCTTTATGTTTTAGTGCTGGGTTTGGATGTACTAGGAAACCCGTACGGTTTAGTTATTGGCCTGAAGAAGGGTGTTGAAGATCTCTTCTATGAACCGTTCCAGGTAAAAAAATATTGTTACAAATAATACTTGTTGTGTGCTATTAAAAGAAGTGTAAAAAATATTTATTTTTCAATAAGTGAGTTGAGTATTAACATATTTTTATTTAAAATTAGTATAGGCTATGATCGGATGGCTTCGGGTTTTTAGAGCATCGTCCCTGTCTTCGTACACGAAGCTAAAACCTCGAAGTAGCGACGAAGGACCCAATGTTAAAACACTTTTTTATATATTATGACTGAGTCACTGATCCATATTCTTTATGTTTCATATACATTTTCTGTGTCAATTTTCATTATGATTCTATATTAAAGAAACTTAACCATCAATTTTACAGGGAGCTATCCAAGGGCCTGGCGAATTCGCCGAAGGTTTAGTCATCGGCGTGCGGTCCTTAGTCGGTCACACTGTCGGCGGCGCGGCGGGCGCTATGTCCCGTATAACCGGAGCTATGGGACACGGCTTGGCCGCGCTCTCGTTGGACAAAGACTACCAAAGACGCAGACGCGACAACTTCAATAAACCGCCGGCTAATCTACAGGAAGGTCTTGCGAGGAGCGGCAAGGGACTTGTTATGGTATGAAGAGTTATTTTGATTGTCAGTAGAAAAGGATTTTTTCCGTTTTTGTGTATCTTCAAGGGTTGCTATACGGCTCCCGGAAAACCCAGGATGTACAGCTGAAGACAAATCTTCCTCCTTTAGGCGATGGAATTTTTGAGGCTACCTAGCAAATGGTGGTCTAACAAACGATCTCTTAGTACGATTGTTGGATCGTGTACATAAGTTTTTTTATTGACAAATCCTATTGGTACATGGTCATCGCGCTTATAAATCCATACGCGTTGCCAAAATATAAATTAGGAAGCAAGATTTATTGATTTGCATTATTTAGTTGAAATGTCAAAATCCTCTGAAAACAGAATCTATCTGATGTTCTCTTCAAAAAATCAGTTTGCTTTATATAATAACAAATATTGTATTTAAAACCAATACTACTTGTACAAAACAGGGAGTCGTGGACGGTGTCACGGGTGTATTTACGAAGCCCATAGAGGGCGCTCGCGATGAAGGCGCCTCGGGATTCTTCAAGGGGCTCGGTATGGGTGCAGTAGGATTAGTGGCGCGGCCTACCGCCGGAGTGGTGGACTTTGCCTCCGGTTCCTTCGATGCTGTCAAGAGGTGATCGGCGTGACTTTGAATGCCTGCATTAATTACTGCTACTGCTGCTCTAGTGTCTTGGTTGTTTACGTTGGGAATTTACTTCAAAATTGTTGCCAATTTATGTGATTCTAATGTAGATATCAAAATTTTGCATGATCCTCTTGACATCATTGATTTTTAGCACCTTTTTCCCTTTATATTTTTCTTTTAAAAACATAAATATACATACAATATAAATATCTACCACAGGGTGTATTCGGTGGTTTGATCGGTATTGTCAAGAGACCAATAAAAGGCGCCAAGGACGCGGGCGCTGAAGGTTTCATCAAGGGTCTGGGGGTAGGAGCTTTGGGAGTGGTCGTACAACCAGTGGCCGGAGTAATGGATTTCACATACGGTTTATTCAGTTCAATCAAAAGGTGAATTTTGTTCATGATTTACAATATTTATATAGTTGGAAAATCGTATACCTACATATCTCATTAGGTTGGCAACAATTTATTTATTTGGGTTTTGCTTTTCCATGATTGTAACGCAGCAGCAGCAGCAGCAGTAGTTTTGATTTCATATTATGTAATATTTTAGTTATTATATAAAATAGGTATTATTTAGTGATCACTGTTTATTATAATTATTGTTAAAAATTACGTACTGTTCAGTGTGCCCAGCAGCCAAATAGACTGGTGCCAAAGCGCTTTTGAGAGTCCAAAAATCTGAAAAATTCTTAGCAGTATAGGAATGACGGGAAAATTTAGGATACATTATACATAACTGGAAGGAGCGTGGAGGTGCGAAAATGTGTGTTTTAGGGGTGAAACGCGGTTTTTCACGATTTCTGGGAAAAGTCGACCTATCGAAAAAAGTTAAATGTGTAAGTTGTAGGTACTTAAAAGATCTACAACTTTTATTCCTTAACAAAATGGAGAAAATCGCTAAAAACCGGATTTTTAATTTTTATCATTCACAAAAATTATCCCATTTTGATGAAATCTAGTGAAAATGTACATTTTTATATTTTAAATAAGCTGCAATTTTTTTTCAAACCATTAAATATTTTGATTTTTATTTTGTACGAATTTAATTGAAAAAAGGCCTAATTTTCAATCAAAATTTTATTGATTTTTTAAATTTTCAGGATGGCTTTTTTTTTCGTTGAGACCTCTACTTTAAGATGGTGTAAAAATTGTATATGGTTACAATTGAAAAACATCGATAAAATCCAATTTTTGAATATCGATTTTTCCCTAAACTTTACTTATTTTTATCTTCCTTTGTACTGATGTTCTGAAAGTTATGCAAAACTTGAAATTTAATGTTATATAATATATAAGGGAACTATGTAACAGTTTCAAGTTCAGACTGCTGCCAAGAAATCGAAAAAATACATTTTTAGACAGGAAAAATTTTAGTTGTTATTATTTTTTATTATTAAATTAAAAATTACTTTATTACGGTACAAATCTAATATATAAAATTCTCCTGTCACAATGTTCGTTCCCATACTCCTCCGAAACGGCTTGACCGATCCTTATGAAATTTTGTATGCATATCCGTTAGGGTTGAGAATCGGCTACTATCTATTTTTCATCCCCCTAAATGTTAAGGGTGGTCCACCCCTAATTTTTTTTTATATAGGGTTAGGGGTAGGGGTAGGGGTAGGGAAAGAGGTAGGGGTAGTGCGGGCAAGTCAACGTTTGGGCAGGACAACGTCTGCCGGGTCCGCTAGTTAGTATATAAAAGTGAGCATTTTATCCCATGCTTTCGACAACCACATCCTCTACTATCGCAAGCAGTTTCACAGCTGCAGCAGTTAGATTTAAGCAAACTTTCAGGAATTAATTCCTTTTTTTAGTATATTTAGGTATTATTCAGGATATGTGGTTTTTCCACCCCAATCTGTAGCTTTCAGTTTGCCTAAAATTTTTATTTTTTCCTCGATTTCTTGGTTGAAATAAATGTTTATACAATTGTTTTCAGCAGTCCGAACTTGAAACTGTTACATAAAGTTCCCTATTTATATAACATTAAATTTCAAGATTTGCATGACTTTCAGAACGTCAGTACAAAGAAAGATAAAGAGTAAGTAAAGTTCAAGATATTCAAAAATTGGAATTTTATCGATGTTTTTCCATTGTAACCATATAACTTTTTTACACCATCTTAAATTAGGGGTCTCAACGACAAAAAAGCCGTCCTGAAAATTTAAAAAATCAAAATTTTGCCCGTCAACTTTTTTGATATAAAAATGGGTCTTTTTTTTAATAAAATTGGTAGAAAAAAAAATTTAATGCCTTAAAAAAATTGCATCTTATTTAAAACATAAATGTAAATTTTTACCAAATTTTATCAAAATCGGATAATATTTGTTTTTTAGCGATTTTGTCCATTTTTTTAAGGTTAGGTAAAAAAAATATAGTTCAAATAAAAGTTGTAGATTTTGTTAAGTTCCTACAACTTTTTTTACATTTAACTTTTTTCGATGGAGGTCGACTATAAAACCGCGTTTCACCCCTAAAACACACATTTTCGCACCCCCACCCCCCCCTCCGGTCATCTGCTGCGGTTCAATCGATTTTTCCCCGTTTATGTATAAATTTATCCTAAATTTTCCCGCCATCCCTATACTGCTAAGATTTTTTTTCCTCAAAAATAATCGGCACTGGTCTAAAAAAAAAACAATCGTATCTTACATTATCAACAACCGATGATGGTTTTGGCAAATTCCCATTGAAATTGGCACAACAACGATAAGGCTAAATAATAAAGTCAGATTATCTTCAAAACCAATATTTAGCCGTTAGCCAGACTAAAATTCAATTCCTATATTGGTGATCCCGTATGAACACAGCCTGTGCAAGCCACATCTACATGACCCCGCAATGCCCAGCATCCTACTTCCACTTCCTTACCAGTCCCTCCGGTATGACATCAGGTCATCCCCGCATCACGACAGCTGATTCCGCCCCAAGTGCAGTCAACCAGTGGCACAGTCTATCGCAGCTATACAACACAATCCCAACATGGATGTTGGTTTCATACTGCATCGACCTCTGGTCTCGGAACGGAGTCATGTGGCGGCACATCGATACTGAAATCTGAAATATTTCATAAATTGTCATAAAATATATACAACCTTCCAGCGATACGCCTTGGGGAGTATTCTCTTTTACCTTTCAGTCGTTGAAGTCTTGTATATTGCAATTCCTATAATCTTAAATTAAATTTGTTTATACATATGAACAACATTTTGACACGTTTTTCCACTACATCCGAACATTTTACAGAGCCGCGGATTTGTCTTAAATTAAATTTGTTTATACATATGAACAACATTTTGACACGTTTTTCCACTACATCCGAACATTTTACAGAGCCGCGGATTTGTCCGAGGAGGTAACCAAGCGTCGCCCCGCACGCTACATGCCCCAAGACTGCGGTGTCCGTCCGTACTCCAGACTCCACGCTGAAGGTTACAAAATGCTCTTCGAGCTTGAAAAGGTGCACAACTCATTTTCACGCACCCATTTATGTTTTTTACTAATATTATAAATGTTATTGAGTCATTACGGCCGCCTCAACCTCCCAGACTATCCAGCTGAACACATATAAGTGTTCATAATGTTTTAGGTTAACTTTCAAGATTATTTAACCTTAACCGCTAAACGAGTAGGAAAGTTGTTTATAAAGAAAAAAATTTTTTCCGGACTTTTTTGACAGAAATAAAATGGCGCATTCGGTATGTGCCCTGTAATATTTTTTTTATTTATATTTTGTCCTCTATAGTCCGTTCTCCTATGAAAGAAAAGAAACAGACAACATTATACTTGTACATTTAAGAATTAAAATATATTTCAGGGCAAGTACTTGACAACAGACTTATACGAGGCTCACGTGTGGGTGTTACCCAACAAGGTGGCCGTCATGTGTACTGACAAGAGGATACTCTATCTGGAGAAGAATAACGTGTTCGGTGGTTGGCAGGTCAGTATTATGGAGTACTATTTATAGAGAGAATCCGATATTTTCAATCCCATTATTGTAATGAAATTGTACTATCTTTTCGCACCCGGCTTCGTCCATGGAGATTTTTTAAATGGAAGCGTTAGCATAATATGTTTAAATCTAATAAATGTTACAGATAATGTGGACGTACTTGTGGAACGACCTGCCAAGTATGCCGACCGCAACGAACAAGGGCGTGCACATACCAATAGCCAAGAAAAAGGTTCTAGGCATGTTCCCTAGCAGCACGTCGACACGACTCATCGTACTATTCGACGAGCAACAGAAGAAATTCTTAATGGCCCAGTGTGAACGTCTAATTAACGCAGCCCGTTGACATAAGGAAGTAGAAAGAACACCACTGCATGAAGAGTTGCTGGATTTCTTTCTACTATTTTTCGATATGCGCACTGCGTTGCTTAGTCTCGCGTACTACTTTAACTTGCACCACTTTTCCCCGAACGGGTTTCTCTGAACTCTTCGCTTAGTGCTTATCTTAAGTGTTTATTTTTCTGACTTTTTAGCTAGCTTGTGATTGGATTGTGGATTGTGTTGATTGACAAATTTATTCTCGTATGTATTTGTAAAATGTAAGTGAAGTTGGCAACGGATTGCGCGCTATTTGGTGTTAGTTTAGTGGTTTTGATTTTGAATATTTTGCACGCGTAAATACAATTATTTATTACTATTAATTGCAGAGCCTATTTTCTTATATGAAAATCTTTTAAATATACAGTCTATATTTATTAATAAAAACATCACTGCCATAAAATACTAATGGATGAACCAATTAGAAGCATTTTCATACTGTTTTTGTTGTCTTTCCTCTGATGTCTATTTATCATTTAAAATGGCAAGGATTGTTGTTTATTTATTGTAAAATATTTTCCAGTTCATTTTGAAATTGTTAAGTTTGTCGTACATTTAAATTACGAAGTGTTAGAAAATCAATTTTAAGTTTTTATTATGAAAGTTTATTTTCAGCATTTCACAGTTTAATATGCATTTATTGTCGTCATTTAAAATACCAGTGCCTTAACCACGGTCATGCATTATACGGTTTATCGTACAATTTTGTGTGTACTATGTTCATATTGACATAGTTTATAATAATATCTACAAGTCTACTTATCACTACTAAATAATGTCCTTAGAATTTGACTTATCGGCCTTGGATTGTTTTTATTTTTGTTTTGTAATTGTTATTTGATATATGTAGTATACTATATGCAAATTCGTTCAAGGAATTGTTAATTTGTAAATGAAAACATAACCCGTTACGAACTATAGTGATTACCAGAAATGTTTTATAAATAAGAGTCTTGTAATGCAAGTTGGTTTTGTATATTTTGCTTGTTGCACAAGTTACTAATGCTGTTGTTGAGTATCGACATGATATTATTATAGCTTATATTTACGATTTTCTTTGTAATAAATGTAATGCAAATTGAGTGTTTTATTATTTAATAGGTAAAATATGTCTACCCAAATGTTTGAAAAATTTTACCCCAAACATAATGTAATAATTATAACACCCGTGGTGAAAATGTAAGTGTGGCCTAGGTTTATCTCAATTTGTATATTAATCGGTGTGGAGCGTTCTCTAGCCACGTGATACTTCCTGGCTCAACTTATTTGACGCAAGTTATACACATTCTAAAAAGAACCCCACAGATAACTGGGGTTAGCCCAGGACAAATATTTATATTCAATTACAACAACATTACAATTATTCAATTCAATATTCAATTACAATTTATTACAACCTGAAAAACAAATTTACCTACACATTTTTTATCTTCACTGATTGCCTTACAGCTCCAGAAACCGTGTTATCGATCCCAAGGTACCCATCTCTTTTAACAGGTATTTGTAACGTTAACAAGTGGCCGGCTCTGTTGAGGTACATTTAGATGGAAAAGCTTCGTATGTGTGGTTTGTCGGATTATGTACAATATACATAAGCCCATTGTAGTCCGAGTTCGATCCCGGATCCCGGCCATGTACCAATGGGTTTTTTAATTAAAAACTTATGTACATAATCCGACAAACCACACTTAGAGGCTTTTCCATCTAAAAAATATATCTCAACAGAACTAGCCACTCGTTAGATATAGCCTCACAAATACCATCGGCTAATCGAGGGAGACTAGGTCTTCCGCTGGGTACCCTGGAACCGTAACACGGTTTCGGGATGTGTAAGGCAACCCGTGAAGAAAAAAAAAAAAAAAAAAAAAAAATAGTACATGGCCGGGATCAAACCGTGGTCCGCCTAGTGAATACCAGACGTCTTAAACCACTCGGCCACATGCAGAAAATACAGAGTAGGTATGGGGAAATTCTTATTTTTTTGTGAACTTCAGCTATTTTGTCTGAAAACATAATTGGGATGGTTTGTTTATTGATCAAAAATGTTTTCATTGTAAATTGATGTGCGCAAAATCTACAACTGTGGCAATCTTCGATAGCAAGTAGTTTTATTCCCGTGGCATAGTACGCAATAATGCTAAATGTGTGTGTCAATCGATAGTTTCCTATGATCTTTAGATCTTTTATTATGTATTTCTACGTCATATATCCTATTAAACTTGTAATAGAAAATGTATATCAACGAGTGGGTATTAGAGACAATAATCATAAATCCATCAACCCGTTTGATTGCCTTCCCATCGCACGCTGTTTGCTAACGATAAATCACATGACGACGTAAAAATAATATCACGTTACCATCTCTGAACAAATTGTGCACCGTTTTATGTGGGTGTTTTAATTTGATTTTGAATTAAGTGCATATAGGCCACTAGGTAACTACTTATGTATGCCATATTCATAAACACATTTTAGAAGCGTTTTAGTTAAAATATGTTTTGTCACTCTCTAACAAACCTTGTATTTACTAATAATAGAAAGAAACAAAACACATTTTAACAAAAACGTTGCTAAATCACGTTTATGATTAATGGCCATAGAAAATATACATAAAAGGTAAGCAATTTGATCAACTACTCCTCGTGCTTCGGAGGGCCGTAAAGTTGTTTGTACTTATTCAGATATCAGTAAGTAATTTAGTAGATACCTAAGCTCTTTCTGGGGGGCAAGGGGGAGAACGGAATAAGATTATCCGACCCCAAATTCCATCCTTACGCGTGGTACCCTCTGAGACAACAAACGAGGCTCTGGCGACCGAGCACTGGCTGTATAGCCATACACCTAGCTAGGCAACTGTCTGGAAGAAGAAGACAAGGGGAAACCACTGCACTATTAATCCGAAGAAAGTTCATGGCGAATCAATACAAGGTGCGTCGCGCTGTGGACCGCCTAAGCTTGATTGACCACGACTGCTGTCAAGAGCACTATGGCTGAGAAGAAAGAAGCTCTTTCAGTGGCTACTGTAGTTTCGTATGTAAAAACTTGCCACCTGCAATGCTCTGGACACTGTAAGGTATAAAAAAAGTCATGATGTTACCATATCTAGTAACGGAAAATTTAAACACATGTTGACATACAGACAGTTAATGGGTACCTACATAGGCGTCAATATATAAAATTCGAACAGTCAAAACCGAAAAAGCCATAAACTTGAAACAGCCGAACAGAAATCATAAAGGCGTTTATTTTCTAACAATAAAACGGTTATTACGGAATGATGGCCTACGTCTTCTACTAACGGCATCCTAAGATTTACGAACATCTCAATTTTAGTGCAGTTCTAATTTCACTTAATATTCACATTAATGAACTCTTTAATGTACTACAGAGTTGTTAAGAGCTGGGGGAATCGCAAAAATATATACCTCTTTGAATGAGTCATTATATTGTGTTATTTGTCTTCCGTTCTCTGCCTCTAATCTATACAAAAATGTTTAAATGTTAGAGTTTCATTAATAAAAAACCTTTTAATAGAAGTAACATAATGTACCTACTTATATAATTTACCGATCTGAAATGTTTTACATATGTTTGAATTGTTTAAATGTAAGCCTTTAAACTTCTGAAATATCTTTATGAAAATAAGTTTTTGATGTGTAACATCTTAGCTCTCGGTTTGTGACATTTGTAGGGAGGAGTTTTGCGACGAAAGTGTGTAATAGGCCTATAGTTTGAGCACAGTAGGTATACTGTGGTTGGAGCTTGTGCTGCAGCGTGTTAGCCTTTCTAAATACCAATATAAATTTAGGTTACTGAGGTTAGATGTTAGGTAAACGTATACCAATGGCGACTACTGGCTGGACCCATTCATTCTTCACATTAAAATTAGGGTAGGTAAATTCTAATGTGATTAATATAATATTAAAAGCCTTTTTATTCCATACTAAAGTTTCGCAACACAAAAAATTAAATGTTCAAAAAACCGTTCTAGGTACATAACAGACAGCATTGTATGCAACAAAAACCCCCTGAGAGTCCGACGGCCGACGCTAACAAGAGAGACTTATGAGTGACACCTGTTACTATTGTGCCTGCTCTGTGCTCATATAAGTTCTTTATGACGTCATAGCTTGTTATGAGGACTATAAAGAAATCTACTCTATGTGAAGGGGAAAATGGAAATTGTTTGTGATTGTTTGATAAATTAATGACTTACCAAGCAAAGGACGCCTAAATTAGGTACTATTTTTGCGTATACCTATATTAAAATAACCCCTCCGTCTACTTGAATCCCCTGCTGAAATCCTCTGGGGGATTCAATTGGGTAGGTATTTTGTCCACTCCCCTCGGGATCATGGATTTTCCAAATTATTTGAAAATACGTAGCAGGAGTAGCAAATGCTACGGACACGCGCCTCTACGGGCACCGCATCTGGTCGAAAAAAAAATCATGGGTGTACCACGTTACCGTCATGGTTGATACGGGGGTGTCAAAAGAAACAGATGTGGTCGGAACTGAGTAAAGTTAAGTAAATGTATAACACCGATTTAACTGATGGCAAGGCAAAATCTGTTTGCCTTGCATTAGACGTCTTTTGGTCTTTTGGAAAATTCAGGGGAAACAACCTTGAAAAGTACTGAAATAATTTTCATGTAAAAGGTGGGTAATTGGGACGACTGTAAGGTCTATCGATCATTAAAGAAATCATCCAAATTGACGGACATAATGCATTTGAAGAATATATTTTTCTTTACAAAGTCGCTTAAAAGGGCAAATTTCGTTACACTTTTTAACACATCTTCTTCTAAAAATAACAGATAAATACGTCTGTTAAAGAAGTGACACATCTAGGTCCATTAGGTGCCACCTATTCTGTTCAATATGGACAACTGGCTAAAAGTGGACACTGTTACTGGTGTCTCTGGCCACACCGCAAGGTATAAAGGCCGTAAAGGTGTGTTTTTGTTTGACATTTTCTTTATGTTGTATTTATTAGGAATGGGCGATAACACATACCATTTCCTCTTTACATTCATTCTAATAGGAATTACCTAGTGATGTGCCGGATATCCGTATCCGCGGATATCCGAGGGAGAAGAAAGATCCGTAACCGTTAGTTTTTGGCGGATCTTTTACCTTATTAATTTTCAATTCATAGATGAAATTTTATATTTATAGGTAATTAGGTAGCAATGAAAAACTGTTATTTCTTAAAATCGTATCTGTTATAAGAGTTAACTCTTAAAGAGGTCAATAACTTTTGTCCATAAGAGATTGTCTCTTTCCAAAGGTCGATGTGCAATATTTACCGCCGCGTACTCTAAGAAAGTTAAGATCCTTATCCGTATCCGTATTCGCGGATCTTGAGACCAAATATCCGTATTCAGATCCGTATCCGCGGATATACATTTTTAACGATCCGGCACATCAGTAATAGGAATATAAGGTACCTAATCTCGAACCAATTAAAATCGTAGTTAAGCAAACATTCATATGCAAACGTGCATATTACCTACTAAGCACAGTAAGCAACTACTTAAAGTTAGATTGTTACAATGCAGTTTAAATTTAGCAATTTACAAATGACATAATTATTACAGTTTCCTACAATAAAAGACTCTATTCTCAATTCAAAGTCGCTTTAAAACTAGCACTTTAGAATATTATAAAAATTTGTAGTCCTTTTACAAGTCTAATTACACCTGTTATATGTAAATTAGATTAGAGAACTATTCAAACCATTGAGCATTAATTGCTGAAGGTTTTGCTTTGAAGTTATTTTGCTTCATGGCTACGGTTCCTGTCGATATTATTGTACAATACAGCTTACTTATATAAATAGAAATGTCATTGTGTCTAGTTTCATGTATTAGTAACGTATGTACCTAAGCTTGAATAAGTTTAATGAACCGGGTACTACCTACGTTTTGTAGATAATTAAATTTAAACACAATGATTTCTACACTTATTCCCTATTCCATGAGAGCAAACCGGCGGTAAACTTTTTCTGGTGTCATGTCCGTACCAAAGCATTATTTTTAATATAAACTTTTCAGTAGATCATATCAGAGGTAATTGCGATTTTGCCTCATTTGATTTTCCGTTTCTCTGACAATTCGGTAAGTAAAGTAAATACTAAGGTGTGCTTCTTATTTCAAATATTAAGTTATTAGTGGAACCATACAAGTAAATGAAGACAAAACTGTGAGTTACCCTTCCTACATATCCTTGTCCCTATCCAAAGTGTCACCATATTTATTTTATTTTCATAAAAGCAAAATTTATATCACTAGTCCCAAAAGTACAATTCTCATCAAAACAGGTAAAGTAGCGTTCCTATCCCGTGGTACTACTCGTTTATGATAAAAGTAATACCACGGCCCGTGACTTGCCCCGTGGTACTACAGTTGAGAAATGGGGCAGAATGGCTACTTTACCTAAATGATGACGTTATTATGTCGTATGTGGGAAAAATTTATGATAAAAACTACTGAATAGAAAATGAGAGGGTCATCGGTGGTCGAGTGGATAAAACGTCGGCTCACAACTAAGAAGTCGCGGGTTCGATCCCCACATCCGACCATTTATAATATAAAATCTATGTACATTATCCAACAAACCGTACAAAGAGGCTTTTCCACCTATATACCTCAACAGAGCTAGCCACTCGTTAGGTATATCTTCAAAAAATCTACGGTTAAGTGAGGAAGACTTTGCCTTCCGCTGGGTACCCTGGGGCCGGCAATAGTTCCCGGGAGCTATAAGGCAACCCATTTTTTTTAAATAAAAATATAAAAAGCATACATTAGGTTTTATTTTACGTACCGAATTATAATCTAATATAATATAATATAATACAATGTAACAGAGTTCGGTAGATAAATAATAACCTTTTTCTTATAGTACCTACATGTAAACACCTACCCAGGTAGGTACTAGGATGACCTTTAATACACACGCACCGTGCGAAACTCCCAATGAACTGTAATAGAATTTTGTACCTTAATTATAATAACATGGCAAAGGTCCTATGTGAATTTAGAACATATTGTTTAATTGAGTGAATAACTGTAGAAGATACGAATGCCCGAGCAAAGTGAATTTGTTTAGGTTCCAAAAATTAAATGAATTGAATTCATTTATAGAATTATAATGTAAATTTTGCGGTCAATTTGTTTAGTACCAATTAATCATTTGTTAGCTTAGGTCCTAGAGAAACTTGAGAATACTTGACAACTATAGTTCTAAGAAATTAGTGTTTCTGTGATAACTTTCAGTGATGCTCATAAATAATATTTTATAGAATAGTTACATGTGCGTCGGTGGCTGAGTGGTTAAGACGTCTGGAATTAACTAGGCAGACCACGGGTTCGATCCCGGATCGCGGCCATGTACAAATGGGTTTTTTATAATTAAAACTTATGTTCATAATCCGACAAACCACACTTAGAGGCTTTTTCATCTAAATATACCTCAACAGAACTGGCCACTCGTTAGGTATAGCCTTATAAATAACATCGGCTAAATGAGGGAGACTTGGTCTTCCGCTGGCTACTCTGGGACCGTAACATAACGTTGTCTGGGCAAAAAAGTGGGCCGTAGTCGGGTACAAGTGGCGCCCGATTTAAGTCGGTCGTCTGAATAGGGCCCTAAATATTAGTTTTTAAAATATGATAAAATTCGAATCCCGACCCGTCCACCCACTGGACTTTCCCACTGGTGGGTGGACGGGTTCGAATGAGTTGGCTACGTTTTCTATGAAAGAGTTGGTAGCATTGTCACTGGAGAATCCGGTTTAATCCCGCCCGCGGTGTGATATTTGTGATTAAGGTAAATCATCGATTAACATTGGTGAAGCCACATTAAAAGAAGAAGAAGGAGAATAATTATATATTATTATACCTTTATTCATCAAACTCATTAAACTAAATAATTCGATTTATATTTCAAAGTTCAAATTTGCATCTTAATTACGTAGATGTTAATAACACTTAATGAAACACAAGATATTAAATTTACAAAATTGATAAAATATTTTAGCGATTTCAACACAAACGGGAGCATAAATTAGGGCACGAAGTCATTAAAACTTCGTACGATCTGAACTCGTCTTTTGTAATTGCTCCTATAACAAATTGTTTGTAGGTGATAAAATAAATACGAAAAATTTTCACGGGTTGCCTTAACAGCTCCTGGGAATCATTGCCGGCCCCAGGGTACCCAGCCAAAGATTTTTTTAACGAGTGGGCCAGCTCTGTTGAGCTATGTAGATGGAAAAGCTCTTTGTACGGTTTGTCGGATAATGTACATATATTTTTTTTTATTATAAAAAACCCATTGGTACATGTGGGGATCGAACCCGCGACTTCTCAGTTGTGAGCCGACGTTTTACCCACTCGACCATCGACGCCCCATAATAATAAATAAATACTATTTGTTACCTATTCTCCCACGATGTCAATAATTTCCTAGAGAAATCATTACTTTTTCCCTCATTCACATTTTTATTTCTTACTAGCTTTTCGCCTCGGCTTCGCTCGTGGAGCCCATATTATTTTCAACCCCTATTATGGTCTTGAGTGCCTACATACAAAAATCCCATAGAAAATAGCCCTTTCAGTTTTCCCGTATTTTCCAATTTACCGGGAAACTTTTCCAATTTTTATTTGCCTGAAAACCTTATTCAGACTACTATAAACATTTAAAAAAAAATTTGCCAAATATGTCCAGCCCTTCTCAAATGATGCGCTTACCAACATTAAATTGCTTTTGTAAAAAACAAGCATGCACTCGACAAAATGACGTCATTACCATTCTACCCCATTTTTCAATTAATTTGTCTAACTGTACCAGTACTACCGTGTTTGATACTAATTTTATCATAAAATAGTAGTATCACGGAACAAAATCGCTACTTTACCTAAATGATGAATGTCACTATGTCGTCTGTCAGCAAAACTTTGAAAATTTAATATGAAAAAACTTCTGCATAGAAAACAAACATATTCAAATCACTTTTTAATAATAATATAAAAAATATAGGTACCTTAGTTTATACTTTAACATGCCGAATTAAATAAAAAAAGGATAGGTATATGAAATACATAATATTATATTGTTGATATACCATGGATATTTCTAGATTTCAGCTTAGTCGGTGCATTTTGGTTGATATTTGCGTCAACAAGTGTGCCCCAGCTATAACACAAACCATTTTATAGAACAATGAAATGAATAGAGTTAGTTTGGTTTTAGATATTATTTATATTATAATACTGTGCCTTGCGGTTGCATTAATAGTTACTTCTCTCTTATATAAATTTCCTCAAGAACTGGGCTATCAAATGCAAAAATATGTTTTCAAAATCCGACTGGTAGTTCCAGAGATTAGCGCGTCAAACAAACAAACTCTTCAGTTTTATGTTTAGAATAGATTTCTAAACTGCCTTATTCCCATCTTCTAATATTGAGACAGTTTGGAAAGGCATACTGCAAAGAAAGATGAAATAATTTGGAGGTGGCCTTTGCCAAGGAGCACGCAGATGGTTATCGATTTAGTTTAAAATTCAATGTAAAGGTAACATACTTGTCTTGCGATGTGGCCATAGACGTCAGTAACAGTGTCCACTTTTAGACAGTTGTCCACATTAAACAATCCTGTTGCTGTACTTAATGTACCTAGAATATGTGTCACTTCTTTAACAGACGTAAGTATTTGTAATTTTTTAGGAGCTGCTTTACTTGCCCTCCGAAAGAAAGTACTATATTATTAAAATACCTCAATACATATATTCACCCTTTCATTTGATGTCTAAATACTTAGATATTTTGAATCCTATTCTATGATTTTCTTAGTCTAAAGGTCGGTATTCTACGTAATATCGCAACGTTACATGGCGACACGCGCTCTGTGCAATTTGTTCCTGTTACGATGAAAACGACCCTCCTACGTTGTAGTGTATGTGACTTCTGCATACCATACGAAATAAATTGTCAAATATATTATTGTCGTATTGCTCATTCGTACTATCTAAAACTACATTTTGAGTAAAATCATATTTAATAGGTGTTCTTATCGTGATTTATTTTAGTAATACGTTAATAAGATAAGTATGTTAGTTTTAATTAAATTAGGGGAAAATGTTAACTTTTTATTTTATATTTTAGCGTCCTTATTCTGAGTAGACTCATCATTTTTTTTTAAATATATAGTTGCATTTTTATACATTTTTTATGCATATCTTTTGATTGCCATATCTAGGAAACGAATTTAAGATCTAATAAACCTTTTAAAAGAAAGTGTACCGACTTCAAAAATTTGCACTGTAAAGTAAGAAATAATAAATATTTCGACGTAGAATTTGAAGACGGTTGGTGCCAAATTAGGAATTAGGATACATATTCATATAAGTTTCTACGCTAGACCACCGTCGATACGAAAATTGACAACTTCGTGTCAAAAGCAAATGCTTTTCTTTGATATAAACAGAGGCAAATTACTGAATTTATGAAAACTACTAAACCGATTTTCGTCATATGTCTGTGAGATAATATCAAAAAATTATTATATCATTAAAAAAATAAGTTGTCAAAATTGGTACATATTTCAACGAGATATTAAGAAAAAATTACTTTTAAACTCAAGTTTCTTCAAATTTTCTGAAAAACTAATGAACCTATTTAATAACAAAATGGGACCAATTCGGAAGAATTATCTGTCGATTAAAAATGAAATCATCAAAATCGGTACACAACTGGCGGAGTAATCGATGTACATAAAAAAAACCTTTTTTTGGAAGTCTGTTAAAAACGGAATAAAATATTTAAAGAAATCTGAGTAAAGACAATAATTAGATGACCGTAGTCTCAACCAATAAACTAGATAAACCGATCCAATTAACACCCCAAAATAATAACCCACATTTTAATTTAATTTTATCTCTCCAATAGTCCAGGCACCTGACGGGGCCTGTCTCTGAGCGCATTGTCTCTGATGCATTCAGAGATAGGTCCCTACAGGTGCTAGTCACAACACTTTAGAATAAACACTATAATGGGCCTCTACGTGTTGGACCTATGTCCCCATGCAAGCCATACAAAGAACCAGGCATTTTGCCCGTCAACTTCAGAGAAAGTACCTACATTATAGATGTACTATTTAAATTACGTGTTAATTTTACTGTCTTATTATGTTTTCTCAATTTCGAAATCGACCCTGGATCGCTTAGATTTGAAAATGAATTTTATAGGAAAAATTTTCGACGAACAATTTACTTACAAATTTTAACAACATATTTCTTTGAATATATTTACCGAAAACAGTTACAAAATAAATTGAATAACGTTCATTCTAAGTACCTATGGTGCAATATTGATAAAGGTTGTTTTATGCATTCTATAGTGGCTTACCTGTCATTTGCTGAGAACACAGAGGCGTCTTATATTTGTTAGGTCGACAATATACTCGGTCAACCAGCTTTTTTTATATAGACCGATCTTAGTATGCTCTGAATAATTTGAATTGAAATCATATCTAATTTATTTTTATAGTTAAATAAAAAAGCGAGACTTGGGTATGGAATAAGAAACATGAAAGTAAGATAAATGCAGTGGAAATGCGGTCTTTACGTAGAATGTGTGATATAAAGCGTATTGACCGTATCCGGAACGATGTCATTAGAGAAGAATGCGGATTGAAAGATGATGTTGTGACTAAAATGAAGAAAAGTAGTTTACGCTGGTTTGGACACGTTGAAAGAATGAAGGATGAAAGATTGTCTAAAAAGTTTTATATGGCTAAAGTGAAAGGATATGCTGGCAGAGGACGACCTAGGTGTACTTTTATTGAACATATAAATTTATCTTTAGTAAACAAAACTTAACTTCACGTTTTTTTTATAATAATTTTATTGTAATCATCTTTATACCAATCTGTTACGGACGGCGACGATGTACATAATTAAAGTTATATATTTTTGGTGGTTTTATTATAAATAGCATATGATTGTAGCAGGCATACAGACTATATGTTAAATTAAGAAAGTAATATTTTTGAATTTGAAAAGTGAACAAATAAAATAAGAATCTCTTGAAATGACAAGGAAAATAATTGGCGATCCGCAGAGCAGTTCTCAAATACAGTTCGAGTTAATAAGTTGTGTTCATGATATTCCTTATATTCAGGATACCTATTCACTAATTTCCTTGGCATCTCACGATTCAGTTAAACACGATTACGCCTTTAATTTCATCCCCACCGGCACAGCAACCCACGCACCAGATACAAAGGCTGAACTTCTGTAAGTCAGGAGTTCGGCCTCCCTGTAAATCACACAATCCTTTTTATTTATAAACAATTCGTTATTTAATCAAGTCTTCTGAGGCTACTTGTTGTACGAGTACTTAGCCAGTCGTGTTGAGGTATTTTGAGAGGCATTTGTCCAAATTAAAATTTCCAAAATAAAACCTCAACATGTGTATACAACTTAATATTCTAGCTCAATAACATAACCTCATCTCGTAGAACAGCAAGTAGATTATCGGGAGTGTTAGAGGCAGGCTACAGAACGCACGCTCCACTGGCCACGTCTATTTATAGGGAGAGTAACTGACGCTTCATTTTCTTACCGCTCATCACAGAATTTTAGATTTTATTGCTATTTCTGAGACTATATTGTGAAATCTGTCACATTCAGATTTATTGTTTATAATTTGCTATTGATATCGTCTAGTAGTTAGGTCGTCAGATTTCGATTGCACAGTATATTTTTGTATCAATAATTTAATTAGGTATTTGTGGGTAAGTAGTGAACGCGTTTAATAATTAATCTAAAATGAGATAATTATTTAATAAAAATATCTTTGATTTGTATCTAGAAAACTAATTCTATTTTATCTATATACTTAAAATAATAAAAATATATTAATTTGCAGGAAACACAATATATACATTATACAACCTAAATATAAGAGTTGTTCATTTCAGCTAGGCAAGGTAGAAAGTATCAGAGAATAGGGCGCATTCAAGGTAGCAGACCCATATCATGTCATAATTGCTCTTTTCTTTACTTGACGGAAATTTTAAAATGTATCATCTATCTATCTTCACGCCTTTCATCCCAAGAGGGGTAGACAGAGACAATCGAATGCCATTTGTTACGATCCTGACATACCTCTTTCGCTTGTTTTATATTCATCATACCTTTCATACATGCTCAGCGATTGTGTGTACTTTAATATTTCCATCGATCAATACATTTTACTTTAAAATAGACTTTGAAAATTAACTCCCTAAGATGGGCAACGTTCGAAGCACTAACAATTACGGGCATGTATAAGAAGTATCACTACATATTATTAAACAAAGTCTGGGACCTTTTCAAGCAAAAACTGCTAAACTGATTTTGTTGCGGTCTTCACTATTAGATAATTTGATTCATCGGGAAGGTTTACGAGTGTTAAATATGGACGTATCATGTTTAGGAGCTGAGCATTAACATTATTTGTGAATCAAGTCTGAATAAAAGTTGGCCCCGGCGAGTTTTCATGGCGTATGCTGTCTAATCCGTCAGAGATATAACAAATGATGTAGGAAAGAATTATGTAGAATAAAATGTAGAAAAAAAGTCGCTAGTGATGAATATAGTAAGCTTTTCTTCGCGATATCTATATTCACCCCTTTGAGGAAAAAAAATTATAAAAAATAAGGGTTGTTATGCAATTTAACAAGGTATTCAAATGTTAGCAGAAGGGTGACAGGGTGTGGGCGTCCTGCTTGTTGCGGCATCTACACCATTTTACGATCTACGGGAAAGTTATATCTCACAAAAGGTCTATTACATAAACGGTGACATCTGAGGATAATATAATGCTATACTAATACAATTATTTTGTATGTTATTTTGTAATTAGTTTGTATATCATGTATAATGCCTAAATTGATGAACCGATTTTTGAGTTTATTTTTAAATGAATAATATTATTCTATGATTCATCAAATTTTTAAAAGGTTTTTCAGTAAATACTTTTACATAGCAATTCAAATTAAAAAAAATTATTATTTTACTGGCTTAGTTTCAGCAAAGTAGTAATGCCATTTTAAAATAATCTAATAAACATAATTTAGTCTAATATTTTCCAAAAACATTAACTCCTAAGTCATCTAATTTGTTTAAATTATTAAATTATTATATAAAATATTTCATAAACGAAAACTGTCTTTAAATATTACCTATACCTACCTAAAGTTCAAATGTCATCCCAACACTCTTCTCAAAATTACAAAATTGATATTTGTCTGACATAACAAATACCTACCTATCAAGAATTCCATTATTTGCTTTAGGGTGTAGATATCGGATGACAGATGGATTAAGTTACAGGAAAATAACCAGTGACCTGTTTTATATATAATAGAACAATGAGATCATAACATTCGCGACTTTTCCATTATTAAAAGGTGGCAGGTAAGCTTCCAGAAGGACAATTCCATGTCACTATTCACTTATGGATAATATAAAAACAAAAACAAACACATGTTTGGTCAGTTTTGTCACCAATGACCACGTTTAGCGAGTTGCCTATTTCAATTGCAAATCCTGTATTCGATTTCAATAAAATTGTTGCTTATGTCGCTAACACAGAATTTTAGGATTAGAATTAAAATCTACGTCCAGATTATGTTGGTTAATACAAACGAGAAACGATATCTCGGGCGCCTTTGTATCATGTTACTCGGTATGGCTATTTAAAATACAAACATTCTTTTCAAAATAGTTTCTACCAATAAGTGGTTGAAAAACTGAAGGCTCTTTACATACGACGACATTTTTACACTACACGAACATTACATATCGAATTCTATCTTCACTGTTTCTATGTCACCGTAATGAGTGCAGAATATTTATTTCCGTGTACTCATCTATATTCTATCTATACTATTAATAAAGCTGAAGAGTTTATTTGTTTGTTTGAACGCGCTTATCTCTGAAACTACCAGGATTTGAAAAAATATTTTTGCATTGCATAGCCCAATTCTTGAGGAAGGTTATAGGGTATATAAAATCACGCTACGACACAAAGGAGCGAAGCATGTGCAGTAACTATTAACGCGGGTGCAACAACCGCAAGGCACAGCTAGTTATTAATTTTCTTTCTTTTTTTCTTATAAATCTTTGATTATAAAAGGTGGCCACACATTCGTCCAATCCCCGGCGCGTCGCCGTACGGTCCACCGTAACCGACCACAAACTCGTCCAATTCTGTAATTTTTGTCGAATAACGAAATTCGTCTAGGCGATCATCCGAAGGCCGGTACAGTGTGTGGCCTATATTTTCTAGTACGATATGTATTACGTGTGAAAAAGTCATGTTGATTTTAAAATGTATTTGTCGTAAACATGTTGTGTTCGTGTCTGAAAGAGACTTAAAGTGAAAATATTTAATATAATTTTTAATGCAGATTTATACTGAGTAAAATATATTTCAAGAGACAATATTCTACGGGCATGAATGAGAGGTATAATAAATAAAGTGTATGCGACAGAAATATGTCAGGATCATATCAAATCTAGTACTTAACTTTCCATTGCTTACTCCTCCGGGAATAAAGGGCGTGATGATAATATATTTATATATATGGTATAACTATAATTATTATGTTTATACTAGTAACTAATTTTGAGGTACAGAAAATCAATAATTTATATTATACATTAAACGCCTATACTCGACCTACATTATTAAATATCATGTAATAATAGGGTGAAACTTTAGCTCTAAGTATTTGGATCGATTGTTAATTATTATCCTAATATCCATTTTAAAACACTCTGTATATTACTTAAATTTTTCATTTATTATCATTATTTTTTAATATTTTTTGTACCTGTGAAAATACTTCTTATGAAAATACAAAAATGACTACGTAAGTTCTGTTTTATTAATCATCTCGCTAACTGTGGACCATACCAATAACCAGTGTTATGATGTGTTGTTATAATAGCTTCAAATAAAAGTAATAACAATACTTTGTAGAAACAAGTGGGAATTTGAAGCCTAGGAAGGTGTGAGTATATTAAATATAGCCGTGCCCTGTGGTTGCACTCGCGTTATGGTTAATGGTTACTGCTCTGCTCCTTTGGGTCGTTGCGTGATGTTATTAGTTTCAGAGATTAGTGTGTTCAAACAAAGAAACAAACAAACAAACTCTTTAGCTTTATTATACAAATCTTGTTTTCAATCCCCTTATTATTCGACGAAATAAAATACAAGGAGAATTTCAAGTAACTTTGTTATGAAGAATGATAAAGGCACGAGTGGAAATTTGTTAAAATTGGAAAAAGTCCGTAACCAGTTGAAAGACTTGTTATAAAAGTTGCTTGAAGGATATCGATTATTTATTAGATATATTTTTTTGGTTCAATTTAGATAATTTTATTATATTATATCTTTACCTCTTACGTCATTGTACTTAAATGTTTTAAGACATGTATGAAAAAACACTGGGGGTCGAATCGAAAAATAAATATATTTTCTGAAAGCTAAACTTATTTTCTTTGAAAACCAAGAGCATCCAATAGAGAAACAAAAATTACAATAATTCATTTCCCTCATTTTGAAAAGAAAGAGTACAATAGAAATGCGTAGGTATTTATCTTTTGTTGAAGTCTACTCTGGCAAAATAATTCTAACACAATTATTTTCTTCACGCGATATTTTTTTTGGTTTCCTGCTACGGTATTCTGAATGTTTTCTATCATTTTGACATTACACTTAACAATACATAATACACATGTTACAATTACCCTAAGTGTGAAGGTTTTGATAAGGATTCTATAAAGGATAAAACGTATAAAGTATGATGTATGAAAGGTATGATGAATATAAAAGAGATATGTCAGGATCGTAACAAATGGCATTCGATTGTCTCTGCCTACCCCTCATGGGATGAAAGGCGTGATGATAGATAGACAGCATAGATATAAAGTTCCCGAAATTGTTGTAATTTTCAGTGATTTTTGTGAATTACATAAACATTTTAGATTTTAGTCTTCAATATTTAAATTAAAATTAAATTAGTTCTGCGTAAAATATCATATAAATAGCTTCATCTACATTGATTCTGCGTTTCATCTCATACATCTATCCTAATATTTGTTTGTAAGTTTATATGTATGGTGCAAATATAGTTCAATTAATTGAAAACTACAAATTTGTGCCGTTTTGTGTAGAAACTCTAGGTTAAAATGCTAAAATTTTGAAAAGCGAAGCCGGGGGTAGAAAAGTAGTAGAAAATAATTCCATTTATTATTTAAATGCAGCGGTCTAATATTTTTTTTATATATAAGTAAATGTTTTATTGAAAGATTTTCCGATGCATAAGAAACCATTCGTCTGTTGAAGACAGATAACAAGAAAATTGTGTGAATTGAAACTCTACTTTCAAATTCAGTAGCTAAACAAAATATGATGATGATATATGTACTCATACGAGTAAATTGGAAATTAGTTCATAGTAAGTATGTGATTTGGAAGATATGAGAGACCGTTAACAAGGGTTAAGCATTGTTAGGTTAGTTTAAAGTCTAAGGGTATGCTATATGACTTATATCATTTGATGCATATTCTGGGGGCCACGGTCCATACGTGATGTATGGAGAAGTGGTTGTACTTTTTTATTTTATTGTTAAATTAAACTGATATGGATGAAATCTTTGGCAAATAAAAAAAAATCTAATTTCTGAAAACACCGCTTACTGGATTACATTAGGACTTATCAACGATCACACATGATTGATGAGAATTTATCTACCGCATTTTTTCGCCTAAAACGATTTAAATATTCGAGTAAATTGTCCCTTACTAAAAAAGAAAGAATATTATTCTGGAAAAGCCTCTAAGTGTGGTTTGTCAGATTATGTACAGTACGACCAAATAAATAATGCGCATAGAAATCTTCGTCATACTTCGTATTTCCTACAAAAACCGAATCATATCACATAAGGTGCCTAAATATTACACTTTCATTTTAAACCTTATCACATTGAAGTTTAGAGTTTAAGTTAATTTAAAAGACGTGAGAGCATGAGTTGAGTCATTCATTCATTGAGTCTTGACAGCTGTCGGATTCTGAACTGTGTTTTTAATATCATCTTGAACCCTAATTTCTTTCACATAAGGTTTAAAGTGCAAGTAAAATAATTAGGGCAACTGCGTTTTGTGATTCGGTTTTAGTCAGAAATACGAAGTATGGCGAAGATTTCTATGCGCATTATTTCTCTGGTCGTACTGTACATAAGTTTTTAATTATAAAAAACCCATTGGTACATGGCCGGAATCTAATTATACCTCAACATAATCAATTATGGTCAGCTACTCATTAGGTATTGCCTCAATAATACCATCGGCTAAAAGAGGAAGACTTGGTCTTCGGCTTCATAGTCGTACCCTGGGATCGGTATTACGGTTTCGGGAGCGGCAAGGCAACTAAAAAGAAAAAAAAGCAATAGCAATGTAAACTTTGCTTATCTCTTTCTCAGATGCAAAATATTTTTATATTATTATTTATTTTGTCAGTTCTATTTCCACTGAAAAACGCTATAATTAAATTCACGAATTGCAAGATTTTGTTTGTTGGTATTGAAAATTACTTCTAATATAAACATAAAATTCCTGTGTCACAAGTTAGTTGCCATACTCCTCCGAAACGGCTTTACCGATTTTTATGATTTTATTTGTGTATGGCCCACAGTCAGTCGTAATCTATTTTTCATATCCCTAAGTGATACGGGTAGGGGTAGGGGTAGGGGTAGGAGTAGTGCAGGCAGGTCAACGTTTGGGCAGGACAACTTTTACTCAATAATCTGTAAGTTGTTCAAAATATTTTTATCAGGTATTTCTATTTGTATAGAAAATAGTAGGTAGGTATTACCAAAATATCGTGGTATTTTTATTTCAATTCAGTAATATTAATAAATTTTAAACTAAACTACTGAACCGATTTCAAGAAATATTTCATTGATGTGAATCTACATTATTTCCGATGAATATATATACTATGTTTTATTTAAAAAGAAGTTAGGACTCCGTAAGATCAACAATATTTGCATCTATTACCGAAAAATAATTACTGAAATAGAGATTATTTTCACATTTAAAAAATACCACGGGCGAAGCCGCATCGAAAAGATAGTAAGTAAATAAACTGCATCGAAAAATATGTCTCAAATAAAGTTCAAAGATATTTCGCTTTACGAATTCTAGTTGGTGCTACGAAATTTCCTCTACTACGCAATTTAGGAAGTTTTTGCAGTTATTATGTGATAATGTAATTATTTATTATTTCTTTTTTAATTCTTTTTAAAAATACGTTTTTCTTTTACCTGCCAAACTAAGTACAATAAAATAATACTCTCTTATGTAGGAATGGTAAGATGAATATAAAAGAGGCGAAAGAGGTATGCCAGGATCGTAGCAAATTCTATTGTCTCTGTCTACACCTCTTGGCATAAAAGGTGTGATGATAAATAGATATTATCTTATTATATCCTATATATATGAAATCCTTTAGTTCTGGGATTATGTAAAAACCACGTAAATGTCTGAAAATAAGTATTTATACATTTTAATGACGCAAGTTAACAATTGCTAGGCTATCAATAGCATTCTATGTTTGTTATAATGTCATTAATAACTCTTATTGATGTGTTTGTATTGAATCAGTGATGATGATCGTTTATCGCACACTTGACTTTCAAACGAGACCGCTATTCATTAAGTTATACTGTACATATATTTATCTGCGCGAATCGAATTATTTCTGTCATTAACCGTAGCATATTTTTCTTTCTAATTGATTAGGAATCTGGTCCCATACCATGAGTAATTTTGTTTAAATTAATTTTCAAAGAATTTTCCACTCACGTCAATGAATGCATTACGTCATTATATAAAAGGCAAAGTTCTGGCTGATTCACTGATTCATCATCGCCCAGGGATAGAAATTTAAAATTGGTAGAGGGTTTTTATTTTATATTGTAAGCATCGAAGAAGAGATTTCTCGAAATTAATCCCCTAAGGAGATATTAAAATGTATATGGGGAAATATTGTTTTATAACCATGGCAATCATATAATATTCTACAATAAAAATAATTCAAAAACTATTTCAGCATTCTCTTCTTAATTTCAATTAAACGCAAATTGAAACTTGGCATTTGAAACAATTTCATAAAACAGTAAGTATTTTCGCTTTTTCAAAATTCAACTCATAAGGGGAAAACGGTTGCAAGAATTCGTATGAAAAAAGCATTTTTTTTATATTTCGTAAATTTCCACAGTGAATATTATATAAGTACGATAGATTTAGAATATACATTTAGAAAAGGACGAGAAACTCAACAAGTTATTAAATACAATAAAAATAAATCCTAAATTTTTTCATTGTTAGGTAACAATATAAATGTCTGATATTTGAAGGAGTGTCATAGATTATGTAAGCAGACACAAAACTCCTTTTACAAATGGAAATTGAATAGGCGTACATAATTCAATATTTTTGGAATATATTTTTGTCGTAAAAGGAAAATGGCATTTGTTGGAATTAGAACAAATATATTGAAACGTTCTCCTGGGAAATAGCTTTTTTAACCCACTTCCAAAAAAGAAGAAGTAGGTTCTCAATTCGGATCGTATTTTATTTTTTATTTTTTTATGTACCTATGTATGAACATAGATTACTCCGCCAGTTGTGAACCGATTTTGATGTTTATTTTTTATGCCACAGATAATTCTTCAGATAAGTCCTATTTTTTTCTCATAAAAATTGGTTCTAAAGTTTTACAGACATTTTGAAGAAACTGAATTTTTAAGTAAATATCTATGTACCGATTTTGACGACTTATTTTTTCAAAGATATAATAATTTCTCGAAATTATCTCACAGACATTTGACAAAAATAGGTTCTTCAGAAATTCAGTAATTTTAGAGGTTTACGGCTGAAAATTATATTTCAGAGAAAAGCCTTAGCAACTGTTGCTATTGATACAAAGTTGTACATTTTCGTATCGACTGTGGTTTATGGATCAAATCCCATGGTATTTTTTTAATTTTCCATCAGTTGTTTGTGTTATTATTTGTCTCTCAGGGCAGCAAAATAAAATAAATGATTAATATTTCGTCGTAGAATTTGAAGGCAGTTGGTACCAAATTAAAAACAACTTAGTTCCCAAATTCACTAATCTAAACAATTAATAAGGAACCTACGATCATTAGTACAAACAGAATATTAAACAGATCTTTATGTCCCTAGATGTTTACTTAATTTTGTATCCTAATTTGGCACCAACCGTCTTCAAATTCTACGACGAAATAATAATTATTTCTTACTTTTCAGTGCACAATTTTTGAAGTAGGTACAATTTTTTAAAAAGGATTATTGTATAATAGCTTTATATAAATCTTATTTTGATAATGATGCGAGATTTATATGAAACAAGAATTACTTCATATTATGCCAGTTAATTGCATTTCTCTATATAAAAAGTATTGTATAAAAGAGTACCTACATAATAAAAACATCACAGATGTGAAGTATTAAATTTTATTCGACATCACAAAGTATACGAGGTTGTCAAAAGGGGTTAGTTGGTCGTTATACAACTATTTATACTCGTATCTAACTTCTTTGTTTTAGATTCTATTACATAGTATTAAAAAAGTTATTTGTCTAAGGTGTAATATTGTTTTTAATTTTGTTTATATTATGTGTATCAAACGTGATACTTGCTCGTAGCCTTTTTAGAAGTTCTACGAAATTTATAAGGTTAGTAGTTAATTATAAAAAAATGTGTGAAGTCACTGGTATAAATAAAAAATCGGCCAAGTTTGAGTCAAACTCGCACACGAACTGTTCCGTATCGTACAAAATAGTTTAGTAAAAGTCACACTTGGCCGGGTTTTATTATTTGTTGTTTTACTTAAGAGTGTGCATTATAGTTATAGTTATACTAGTTAGACGGTTGTATGTATTACCATTATTAAGATCCAACAAAAAACGCTGAAAAACACATTACGGTTCAAAAGACAGCGGAGGCTTAGTAATTCCATTGCCACCCTTTGAGTACGGAAAAAGGTTCTTGTTTTTGGATTTCCGTACCACAAACTGTAAAAAAAATGCCTAGTGCGTGTCGAGTCACTATTCTCTGCTCTAATCCAGGATGTTGAAATATTGCTTATTTTGTATTTAGCAGTCTTTTTTTCGGTGCCCGTTTTAATTTTTATTAAGTGTATGTAAATACTAAGAGCAGTTTGGGTCCATATACCATTTTAAAACTATGCTTTTTTGCAGTTTTTGATGTGCAGTTTTAGAGATATCGTACAGTAACATAATTTCCCTAGTGGAAAGCGGGTACCAAAGGTAAGTTTAAAAATTTGTATACCTTAAGACGGAAGTTTAAGAAACTAAAAAAATTATAAAAAATATAATTAGTATGAATATGGATGAGCAAGAAATATATCTCCTTAATCCATCCATATCAAGTGGTCTAATGAAAAGTTGTTAGCAATTCAATTTTGTTGTCATAAATGAAAAACTTTTCCAGGAAATTGGAAACGACGACATACTTGCTTGCCCCTATATCGTATTGATTTCATTCTTACAGAGTAACACGTATTTTTACCCGACTACGGCAAAAGACGTATGTATGTATGTTCATCTGTTCCCTCGTATCTCCTAAACTAGGTACTCGTCATCTACAAATGAGGTATCGTTAGCTTTGTCTTAGCGGTCCAGTTGACATAAGATATATAACGTGATAATAATTCAAAAGTTGGGTATAAAATGAAAGGTTGTGATGTGTAGATTCCGATTGTATAAATAAATGTACCAGCGCAGCGTCTACACAATATCTAATTGTAGAAGGTTGTAGACGCCAAAATAAGTTAAATGAAATGAAGTTAACAAACTAAAAAGTTTAAAATTATAATTCCTCTTTTGCTTTGTAAAGCCGTAGTCACACGGAGTATCTCAACCAAATTATTTCTGGTTTAGTTTGTTTACTTCATTTTATTAGTATTAATATGATTTAAATTGAATTGACTGTGTTTTCAATAATACCAATTTATTACTAATGTTATAAAGAGGTTTTTGATTTTTTGTTTGTAATGAATATACTCAAAAAATACTGAACCGATTCTAAAAAATTTTAACTAATAGAAAGCTACGATATCCCTGAGTGACATAAGGCTATATTTTATATTGTTCGATATATCCACGGGCGGAGCCGGGAGTGGAAATATTTAATAAACTCAAAAACTAATGAAAATAGAAAGCTACGATATCCCTGAGTGACAAGGTTATATTTTATATTGTTCAAATATATCCACGGGGCGGAAATCTACAATAAATGGGAACATGCTGTCACTTATCCAATAAAAGTATTTATTATTTTCAGTATATATTAAAGTGCAGATGTAGGCTTTACTTGCCATCCAAAACACGAAAAGTGGACAATTTTTAGCTTTATTGGCTCAAATGAGGTTTAAACTCGGAACTTCCGGTTTCAAGTACAACTCCATTACGCGTTTATTATATTAACGTCGTTTTTAAATTACCTACAAAAAATCGTAGTCGACACTCAGTTTAACTTCTTTTAGAAATCTAAGCTCTCGTAGCCATTGAATGTTTTTGGTCTCTGCTTACCCGAAGAGAATTAAGGCATGATCTATGTAACACAGGGAGAAAATGACCATAAGTAATTTTGTAAAGTTAGCAACAGTTTTCTGTATGTCACAGTACAGGGCTGATTGATACCGCGCACCGCCCAACGTACCCCAACCGGGCGGTAGGCGGGGCGGAATCCTATATAAGGCTTGCATTCCTCAAAAGTTTGTTATTAAATGCGCGCGATCATATCAGTGGAGACATCATAGTCTCTATAGTCAATCGCGATTGTTAATTGTACTGTTAGTTGTGTTGCGGCGGATAAAGGTAAGATTTGTATTGTTCATTTGGTACTTTTAAAATTATTTACAGATTTTTTGGAATATTAATAAAAAATAAATAATACGAATTTATATTTGATGATAAAAAAATGCACAGTATTTTTTCTAAATCAGTATTTCAGCATAAATATCATAAGTAGTGAACTCCGATATTAATTAACTAACTCACAATAAATAAAAGGGTAACAAAAATTTTAAATTCAAGCGCTGTAAGTTAAAAATAATAAGGGAGATAAAATTTACAAGAAATTATCAAACTTTTCACAATTCAAAATTGAGTAAAACGTCAAAATAATGCTAATTTGTTGACGAGGAAAAAATTTCGTAAGCCTAACACATTTATTCCAGGTCAACGGTCATGTTTAGTAAACCTCTACGTGTATTCGTAGGAAGACTGGTTATTTTGTATTATGGCAGGCAATTACAATTTTTAATGAGCTCTAAAAAAAAGTAGCTGTTCTAAGTCATTCCGAAAGTAATTAGAGGTGAAAAATATATGACAATCGAATGTAACTTTAAAAGCCTTGAAATAAATTGTACTAATTTTATTTTTTTTTGCTCGGGTTGTATTACGGCTCCCGGCTCCCGAAACTGTGTTATCGGTCCCATGATATCAAGCAGAAGACCAAGTCGTCCTATATTGGGAATTTTTCTGGGATAAACTATTCCCAATTTCTCTGTAAATAATCCACCTGTGTCACTGTAATTTAGCATATAGTTACTTATTGAATATATCTAAGTGAAATAGCTCTTATTTTTTCAATGGGTTTTATTGAATAGGAAATATGGGTAGTTTAACTTTGCCCCTGCTGTCTCTTTCATAATTTATCACAAAACTCTAAATTTTTTTAAAAGCGCTGTTATATCATTACCCTTCAATTATATATGTCGAATTTTTTGGTAGCTTATTGAAAATTTAAAATAATAAATATTTTATTATTTTTGGCAAATTAAAAAATCATAAAATATTTTTTTTATGAATTTTCAATAAGCTACAAAAAAAAGCGATTTATATAATTGAAGACTAATGGTATAAGAGCGCTTTAAAAAAATTTTAGAGTTTTGTGATAGATTATGAAAGAGACAGAAGGGGCAGAATAATCCTTTATTCTACCACCCATATTTCCTATTAAATAAAACCAATTGAAAAAATAACGACTATTTCACTTAGATATATTGAATAAGTAACTATATGCTAAATTACAGTGACACAGGTGGAGTATTTACAGAGAAATTGGGAATAGTAATATCTCCATACAAATTCCCAGTATAGGACCCTTAAGCTGAGTGGCTAGTTCTGTTAAGCTATATTTAGATGGCAATATACTTTTAGGGTTCCGTTGAAAGTGAACTCTTATGGTGAGATTTTAGTGATGTATGTCATCGCAGCTGTTTTTCAGTACGTACTCCTATATAATTTGTAGCTTTCGACTTAATTTTGTCCGCATTTATATCAAAAATTAATAACTCAAGACAATATTTTCCGGGATTAAAAAACATTTTATAATAAAAATAATCCAAGAAATGTGAAATAATTCGTACCTAGTACTAATAGACATTTAGTTGACCGATTTTCTATTTTGTATTGAAGTTAAAAGTGGTACATTTCAAAATAATTAAATGAATTCCAACTGCAATCAACGAATTATATACAAAAGAAATATCTGATCTATATTAGAAACTACGAAATTTAAATGGGTATCCATGACTGGCAGAGTATTTTTGTGATAGATATGTAAATAGATGCCATAACAATATTAAGACCATACATGGATTATAAAATATATATAATTTTTTTTGCGTAAGAACTCCAAAGATATGTTTAATTTGATGTTTTCCCCACTACTGTATTTGAGTGAATATTCAAATGAGATATTATAATAAAAACATGATACGGATTTAGTATATTCATGAATATAATATATTTAGCCAAGTTTCCATATCGTTGACTTTTTTTATAATATGACATATTTATTAGTCTTAAGTTAAATGTCAATTAAAAGACGGCTATATCCTATACAGCCAACAATCAATCTTTGTTTATCCTGTAATTAATAACTGACTAAAAACAAGTACAAAACGTTTGTATAAAACTAGCTGATGCCCGCGACTTCGCCTTCGTAGCCCATCGTAATGATCTCTATATATTATTATTCAAATGTGTTTTTTGTCAGTATCAAATGTGTCTCCCTGTGTCAAAATAAGGTGGTAAGCCATTTTGAAAATTATTTTTCCTTCTAATGACAAAAAGTAAACAAACAAATCAACATTAAATGTTTCTTTTAAAATTAGACTAACTTATTTATTTTGTAAAAGACGCCATCTGTTGGATATCGGTTGAATTAACGGTGTGAAGTATTCGCACGGGCTATCTAGTTACTTTATATTATTTGATCTCTGATTATATTGTCATTAAACACAGCTTAAGGCGACGCATCACAGCGCAACGAACTCAGTTTTACGCGCAGCCTATTTTGTCCATATCTCTTTAGAAAGCTGTGAGCGAAATGGACTACTATTAAAATCGATAAGGTAACCAAGGATAAGATAAGATAGACCAATATTCACGTACCAGAAACATGGGAAAGTAAGATTTCTCAACAAAATCGGTATTTCGAAAAACACGAAAAGGACTTCGGATTTTCTATGTTTTTACAAAAACTATTAGAATTGTCAAAGTCAAGTTAGTGCATTCTTAAAGTATGTTAAATTATCTATCTTTTAATATCTAGAAAATTGAAAATCTGGAGTCGCAAACTTGGCGGAAATACGCGTGAAATTGAGTATTTTTAAGGCTTCATAAAACTTAGGTGTAACTAATTTTGAAAATCAATTTTAATTTCGAGCCTAGCATATACAGTTTTCGCGTAAAACTGGAAAAACGAAACATCTGATTTGTATGGGACAAAAATCATGAGGCGTCTCCTTAAAATGATATCTGAGTTCTGACATATCACAAAAAAAATTAAAAATCAGCATCTCGATATCACGATTTCTATACCCGTATATAACGAGAGTCTCCTGTCGCGTTTTGCTGTGCTTCTGTCAGTAAAGGCTAATCTCAGAAACTAGTGCAGGGTTTTTGAAGCTGTTTTCACTAATAGTCAGACTTATTCACCAGGACCTATCATGTTTAGGAGCTGAGCATTAACAGTATTAGTAAATCATTTATGCGGCGTGTGCTTTATCTGTCAAAAAATATCATAATAATCATATAGGAAAGGATTGTGTAGAATAAATTATCTACAAAAAGTCCACGGTAGCATATCTTTAATAAATAGAAATAGAATATGCTTACTTATAATTTTAATTACACGTATTGATCTCAAATAATAATTCAAACCCATATTTTACCCATGCGAAACCGGGGGCAGGTCATTGAGGTATAAATGGGGCAGGTTGAGTTATTTATATGAGAGGAATACTTAGATCAACTACGCAGGCGGCTGTATAATTGTAAAGAATCATTTTTTTTTAAAGTCGGGTTTTGCTAGGTATTGTAGTTGATTATAAACTGGCTTTATCAAAATCTCAAAAAAAAACTCTCAGCAATGCAATACAAAATTTGATTTTACCCAGTAAGTACACATCGATTAAAAATGTTAATAAAACTATTTCAAAACCTAGCAACGCGTTTTGCTAGGTTTATGAAAATGTGACTCAAACTTCAGTATGCCGTAGTGCATGCCGTTTTTGACGAGTTTTTGTTTGAAAGTTCCAATCATGCAAGTAATGAATGGACAAAAGACAAGTTTACTTATTTTCATTAATAATTACTGCTTTGAAGAATATACATATCGAATATTTAATGTATTTAACAATTTAATTATTATTAATTAATACCACACAGCAAGAGGTATTAAGAAAAGTATAAAAGATGGGATTCTGTCAAAGTTACTTCCGCTAGTGAGAGACAGTGAGAGAACTTACTATTTTTTGAAATTGTTAAGTGCACTATTTAGAAAATTTTAAATAAAACAATTAAGCACATGTCAAGCCAAAGATCTAACGCAACTTTTGATCTAACTCCCAACAAGCTGAATATCATAGTTTCTTTGTGGAACGACTTCAAAGTGACGTAGCCGTTTTATTGCTCTCCTGTAAAATTTATTTTCTGATCTTTAGTAGGTTTTGAAATTTCACATTGTGGTCTACGGGTCCGAAATAATGAAAAACTTCTGTACTAATAATAAAGAGTTTGTTTGTTTGAACACGCTAATCTGTGGAACTACCAGTCGGATTCTTTTTGCATTTGATAGCCCAATTCTTGAAGAGCGGACACCAGAAGAGGTAACTATTAACGCGGTTGCACAGCTAATAAAATAATGACTAACTAAATTAATTATAAAATTAATGCATGTGATGAGATATAAATATACTAAATTTTTGTTTAAGATAATGGGGCTAATATGGGGCTGATACACTTTTATAATGTCTCAAAATCTAAAACAATATTAACAACTTTTCTGAAAATAAAGATTTATTTCTTATTATTTACCTATTTATTGATTACTAGCTGTTCGCCCCGGCTTCCCACATGGAGCCCAATATAACTTTTATTCCATATTATACCCCCTAAGTTTTTTCCTTCCCTAAGGTTCAAGCTCTCTCCGGTCATCAAGATCGGTACAGTGGTTTACCCGTGAAAGAATAACAGACAGAAATGATACTTTCGCATTTATAATATTAGTATGGATAGACAACTGCTTCGTTTAATGGGATTTTGTCAACTAAAATAAATCTTTTAATGGCTAAAATTTTTTACCCCTCCTCGACCCGTTGTGATGATACGACCTCATTTTCCTGGCCGCTTACAAGCTGGCCATCATAAATAGCATTTATTTTGATTTTAGAACACGATATTGTTCATTTTAATTCAATAGAACATTGTATGTTATTTTCAAATATTCAATGTGTGGAACCTAAATTAAAATTTTACTCATTCCTTAGTTAATTTAGGTTCCACACATCGGATATTTGAAAATAACATACAATGTTCTATTGAATTAAAATGAACAATATCGTGTTCTAAAATCAAAATATATGCTATTTATGATGGCCAGCTTGTAAGCGGCCAGGAAAATAAGGTCGTATCATCACACCGTATTACAGGGATAGAGTGCTAAATACCAATGTGTCAATTCAGTTTATCTATGTAAGCAGTATAAAATAAAGGAGAATGGCAATCGCCTGAAAAAACTGTTTATATATGTTCAATTCATTAACTATTCCGAAAAGAATTTATGTTGATAATTAACACTTGGACCTTTTGTTGAAAGTAGAAAAATCTACCTCATAGCCTCATATTTTTTGGTGCCAAATAACTCAAAGAGTTGTTTAATTTTCAAATTTACTTAAACCGCCATTTCCACCCTTTGCCCGAAGTAAATAATATTAAAAAAGTTACGTTTTCTAATTTATTGCCAACATTTTCTTCTTAAAGGTTAATAGGTAAACTTGATCTGGAAACGGCCTTAAATAAATTAAGAAACCCAGACATTTAAAATGTTTAGTAAATTTCACGCCGACGTAAATTAAGAAAAATTTACAGTTTTTTTTACCAGAACTTAGAACTTTTAATCTTAATTTACTACCTATACAATTAAAATGCTACTATCTGTCAATATTATTATAACACGACTTTTCCTTAGTAACAAGATATGAATAATTATTTTTCTTTTGTTATAGTTATGGTAAAAGAAATGAACCAGAAAATAATTCTAGAAAGTTTCATCGAAGTTTTATCTACTTTGTATATAAATTTTGTCGCGTTATAGCTTCCTTCTTCGGTATATTTTGCTTTCATGTTTCTATTTATTTTTGTGTTCAATGATATATTTTGATAATATTTTTAAAACTACATTGAAAATTGAGCTTAATACCCAACAAAAGATATAAAAAATAAAGCAATAAACATACCTACTTTATGTGGTTTAATTATATCGGTGACATAACCCTCCTTTTACCAAAATATGCTATTGTAATAAATTAAACTCCCCTTTGATATATATTGACTTGTTAATAAACCTGCAGGAAATAATAATTTGACAAGAAATGACAATTCATTTATTAATGCTATCCTAAAATGAATATTAAATTTTCCATTGGAAACAGAGTTAAAAGCACTTGTAATGGTTCATGATATTTAGCGAACAAAGCAGCAGTTAAAACTGATGTCTGAATACTTTGTCTCAATTGTGGCTGATTGATTTAATTTGATTTTGATAATGATGAAATTTTTGGCTTCGAAATGGTAAATATTTAGAATAATTTGTTTGTTTGCTCGATGATATATATTTGTACTAAAGAATTTGTACCATAATTTGAGTAGACGAGTATGAGCAAAAGTAATAGGAAAGCTAAAGATGATCTCTAGTATTAATAATGATATAATGTCTAAGTGATTTGAGTCACTTACATAATCTGAAAATCCTACAATATTAATTCCTATTATAATTTAGTCTCATGTAACTATGGCGGAACAAGACAGTGACACACGCAGACGTTTTATAACTGCGTCAAACGATCCGAGTATTTTATGTAAAATATTCGTCGCGAGGTGACTATTAATTGTAAAATAAAATCACACGTAAGCTTGATAACAATCGTACTTTACAAAACGAGTAAACTATGTTTTATGGGCATCAAATATGATTTATTATCAAAAAAATATTACAGAAATTTTTAGGGTTCTGTGCATCCGTTGAAAAAACGAAACCCTTATAGGATCACTCTTGTGTCTGTCTGTCTGTTTGTCACAGCTTATTTTTCAGAATCTATTGGACGAAAACAGTTGAAAATTGGTACATAACATATTATGTAGAGTTTGATGACCCATATTTGGGTTTATTTAGAATTTCGATTTTGGGGTTAATTTTAGGGGAAAAATTTAAAAGTAAAAAACTTTTTTTAATGCATCATGTGACATATCAAATGAAGGGGCTCGTTATAAGAAATACAATTATTTGTTTAAATTTTAAAATGCATAATTTAAATTAAAGAAAATATACGAATTACGGATTAATAAGTATTTAAAATTGGAGGTAAATAAATCGAATTTCCGAACAAACTGAGAATTTAATGCGCGTACGCATACATAACATTGCTGTTAAATAATACGAAATATTAATTTTAAAGCCACATTTTATTAACTATGCCGAACCACGCAGAGTCCTAATTGCCTATCGGTTTGCTACGCTTGCTTGAGTAGACAGATAAGGACACTGAAGAATCGGAAGTTCTATTGAATATACAACAATTATTATCCCTTTTCATTTCTAAAAGGACATTTCACAATCCATAATAATATATGCTAATATTATAAATGCAAAAATAACTCTGTCTGTCTGTTACGTTTTCACGGCTAAACCACTGAACTGATTTTGATGAAATTTGACATGGAGAAAGTTTGAACCCCATGAAATAACATTTCTTTTAAGGATAGGGAACGAAGTTAGAATGGGCCCCTCGGGCAAAGCCGAGGTGAAAAGCTAGACATTTATCAAAGTTTTAGGGACATGAAGTTTATTTCGATGCAGTACCACGTTTTCTTTGACATTACAATGAAATTTTATTGAACATATAAAAAATGTATTGATCGATGGAAATAATAAAAGTACACACAATCGCCGAGCATGTATGAAAGGTATGATGAATATAAAAGAAGCGAAATAGGTATGTCAGGATCGTAACAAATAGCATTCGATTGTCTCTGCCTAGATAGATAGATAGATTATTGACAATTAATTGAACTATTTCCTTAGCTTTCTAATCATCAAAAATACAAGAGAAGCCTTGAGTAACAGCTATTTTAAAATAATATTTCTGTAAGTCTGTTATTGTCTTAATACCAAGATTCTCAGGGTATGCGTTCAGAATGTTTATGTCCAGGATTAAGGGCATTTAATTATTTGAAGGCAGTCAGTTCGCGGCGCGGGTGCTCAGAAATGTCTCCGAGCGTAATAGCTTGATATTTTTGGATTATTTTTTGAAATGCGGATTTTATATAAGATACCTGTTTCTGTTTTGAGATTCGATTTTAAAATTTCCTGCACTTTAATAATATGTACTGTGATGATACGACCTTATTTTCCTGGCCGCTTACAAGCTGGCCATCATGAATAGCATTTGTTTTGATTTTGGAACACGATATTGTTCATTTTAATTCAATAGAACATTGTATGGAACCTAAATTAAAAATTTACTCATTCCTTCACAAACTGTTGACTTAGGCAGTACTCTGCCAATTGTAAAATTTATTATATTTCTATTTTATTAACTAAGTAAATAACTATATAAAATGTATTGAATCAATATTCAAGAACTAATATCTATGTTAATATAAAAGGAGCGCAAATAAGTATTGTAAGTATTTTTATCATACTTTGTATTGTGTTACTTCAACTTACTTACTTGGCTCCTTACGGATGCTTTTACTGGTTGTTCTTTTGCTGCTTGTTCCTTCCTTGTTAATTCGACCAATAAACGAATGGTGAAAGTTTACTACGAGTTTTCCTGCGATACCTACCCGGCCTGGCTACCCCACAACCCGACAATGGCGCCCAAACGTGATTAAAATGCTGCAGGAAGAAGGAATAAAGAAGAAAGAATAACGAAGTAAGAGAACGTAATATTTATTTTAATACAAACTTTTATTTCAGGATATGTAATGTCTATATAATCTTAATATATAGCGTAATTCTATTTAAATTCAGTAAAATATTTCTTGGAGATGATGGTTCTGAATCAAGGTTATGTCGGCAAACCTTAGAGGTTGACAAGTCTGATGATCTTGGTCAGTTTCCATTATTGAAGAGGGTATTTTTTAATTTCTATACGGAGGCAGTATTCTTGAATAATTTTACATTAAATTCATTTACTTATTAATTTCGTAAATTCAGATTATATATTCACATTGAATGTATGGTTGTATGTGAGATTTTCATCATAAATATTTGAAATCTATAGATTACTTCCCATAACTTAAATTTATTAATAATTAAATTAATTTCCGTTATATTATCCCGTCAATTCAATATTTCTTAATAGAAAAAGGTTCTTTTTATAGTCGTAACTTTTTCAAGATAAATAATATATATTAATTTTTCTTATAATTGCTAAAATATCTATTTTTATTCTAAAAGTCTATCGTGATTCCATAAAATAATACATAAATAAATATTATTTAATTCAAAAATTTCATTAATTGCGATTTTTTTTAATACATTTTTAAAATATCCAAAACAATTTGTCCATTCTTACTTTAATGATTTCTAATATCACACTACAGTTTACATAAGTAAGGCAATTAAAATATTTCCGAGAATAAATTTAATATATAATAATAAATTTCAAATAAATTATGATACATATAAAAGCACCTCGATATCAGAATTTGAACTCACTTGATTTTTCTTTGTTTTACACAATTTGTTTTGCTCGGCAATATAGCATTGGAATATTCGATTTTCAAATGTATCCTATATAATTTCTTTGTCATTGACAAATTTTTAAATTTTGAATCGACGACGTTCGATTTTCTTTCAATTTTCAATTGTTATTTACTATGAAGTCTATTTCATAGACATATGATTACGCTCTTATTACAACTAGGGGTAGTCATGTTGATTTAAATTTAAATATTATTTTATTTCATGTACTTATATTATTAGCTTTTCACTGGCTTTGCTCGTTGATAGTTTGGGTTAGCGCATACCTTAACGCATGCGTTGATTTTATTTCATAATATTTTTTTTCTCTTTCAATATGGATGAGTTACACTTACTTAAACCGAGGAATTTTTTATATCTATATTATTTTACATTTTACTTTATTTTATTTACAATTTATTAAATTTTATTTATAACCTTATGGTTACAAGGGAGGTTAAATTTATTTCAATTTCACAATTTGGTTGTAAACATCTAAGTAACTAAAACTTTTACATATTTACAAATTACAGGTTAGATATATAACCATGATTAATAATTACTATTTTCCTTATTTCATTCTCATCATTTCATTTATTGTAAATACTTGTAATTATTTAGAGCGGATTGCGTCTCTTTAAAAAAGCCTTCGTCTATTATAAATATTATACCTAATATCTGTGGATGTATTTCCATGGGTGTTTATTAGAGCAAACTACGGCTCTTTAAATAAACATTTGTTTATTATTATTATATCTATGAATATCAGGGTATTCATGGGTGTCTTTTAGAGCGGATTGCGACTCGTTAAAAAAGCCTTCGTCTATTATTTCTACTTATTATATCTGTGGATGTATTTCCCATGGGTGTTCGTATGAGCGGATTGCGACTCTTTAAACAAGCCTTCGTCTATTGTATTATATATAAATAAACTTAAAACAGCGGATGGTAACTGTATAACTAAGCCCTTACTAAATTCGAGAACGTTTTTGAGTCATTCCTTATTAAATGGGAATTACTCTATATTATAAATGAGTTTACTGTACTTACTAATAACAGATTAAACAGATTAAATGAAGATGAATGTTTGTGATTTGTGTGATTGTGGAAATCGTTTCTCTTGTAAAATAATTAGTTTTATTTATAATAAAACTTGTAAATTTATCTTTTCATTTCATTCATTAGTATTTTTATATAAGTCTCATCATCAAACTTTATTTTATTAATTCTCTGAATAAAATCCTTCATTAAGGTCAGGATTTTTTCGGGGGAACCCCGGTATTGTGATGATACGACCTTATTTTCCTGGCCGCTTACAAGCTGGCCATCATGAATAGCATTTGTTTTGATTTTGGAACACGATATTGTTCATTTTAATTCAATAGAACATTGTATGGAACCTAAATTAAAAATTTACTCATTCCTTCACAAACTGTTGACTTAGGCAGTACTCTGCCAATTGTAAAATTTATTATATTTCTATTTTATTAACTAAGTAAATAACTATATAAAATGTATTGAATCAATATTCAAGAACTAATATCTATGTTAATATAAAAGGAGCGCAAATAAGTATTTTCATTTTTATTACAGTGCGCTCCTTGCTCCTTCTCCTTTGACGGCTCCTTGGCTCCTTACGGATGCTTTTACTGGTTGTTCTTTTGCTGCTTGTTCCTTCCTTGTTAATTCGACCAATAAACGAATGGTGAAAGTTTACTACGAGTTTTCCTGCGATACCTACCCGGCCTGGCTACCCCACAACCCGACAGTACTTATTACGAGACAAACTTAAAAAATAATTTAAATTCACATATTTTGTTACATCAAGTTATATTAAGTCAGCACAGAAATAGACATAAAATAAGTCACATCTCTATTCTTAATCCCCATTTTTTTTAATAAAGCAAAAAATGTGCTCCTATTGAAGGGAAACTATATGAATTTCGTTGCGCACTGAACTGAACCCTTCTGTTATTTGTTATTTATTTGTTAAGTAATTCAAGGCTGTTCTTACTACGATAAAGTCTAACATTATCTCATGGGAAACATGTTCACACATGAATAGTTACAAATCTCATCCAGAAGTGAAGTTTGTTGAAGTGTGAAAGACATTCCCAGGAATATACCGGTTAGAAATTATAAGTTAGTAAATCGAAATACTAATTACGATTTATTTATTCGGTATGGTATGAATTTGTGTTTTTTCATGCCAGGTTTTGAATGGGATTTGAGAACAATAATATTATTGTGAATATTGAAACAAATAAGTAGTAGTATGTAATTGAATACCATACCGAATAAATAAATCCTAATTAGTATTTCGATTTACTAACTAACTAAAGAAAAAAAACATCCTACAAATATTATCTGGTATAAAAAAAATAAAAATAAACCGAAATAAATATTGATTCACGATTGTATTTCATTAAAATGAACATTATTGATATTGACGTGTGTTTTTCACATTTTATTTCACGTAGCGAACATAAAAAGCAGATCCCGGCCATGACCATTAATTACACTTACAAGCTTTTCCATCTAAATAAACCTCACCAGAACTGGCCATATGTTACGTAGTCTTCAAATACCACCAGCTAAAAGAGGGAGGCTTCGTTTCGGGAGCTATAAGGCAACCAGTGAAAAGAAAAAAAACTATGTTATACTGCAACGATCAAAAGTTCCAATATTCAAAAAATTTCCTAAACCTATATGTGTTTTTTCGTGTTGAGAAAGTGTGAGAATTATATGTCAAAACATTTTCTGGTTCATGAAATCATTAATCCAAAAAGTTATCAGGTAGTCATATTTATAGAAATATTTTTTCTAAGTAAGTATGCAAAAAAAAGGATGCTTATTCAAAGAATCGGATTGGAATTAAGTATTTCAAAATATCACGTTAAAAATAATAATATTTTGGCGACAGCTTTTGATTTGATATTTTTTGTATTAAATTAACTAATTAGAGAAATGTCATATTACGAAAGCGAGGGTTGGAGTTTGACCTTTTATCTTTGTACAGTGTAAAAACGCTCGTTAACCATAAAGCTTCTTTCACGTCAACACTGAAAACCCTTGTTAAGTTTATTGTCGCTCACATTATCTTCAATTTATAGAAAATCCAATACCATCAATTACCTACATAAAATATAGAAAAAAATATTAACTTAAAAAAAAAATTAATTACAACACTTTTTGTATCAATTAAATCAAAATTATATTATCTATTTGAACGTTCTACTAACACCACTTTAGAAAAAATCGTCTGAAATCAATCTTATCCCCATTTAAATAAGTTTCCGAGATCACAAGTCAATAAAAATATACTTTAATATTTTATTTTAATAAATTATTACATTTTTAATAAAATAATATACAGAAAGATTGTCATAAATTGTCACCGACAGATACAACTGCCATCACGATTTTATTTTATAACTTGTAGGTGCCTTCGCAAGCAGACATACCTAGATAGTTCCATTACGTTATTACTAGACTAACGTAAGCGCAGATGACACTGCAGTACCTTTGAGAACTTATATAAAGTGTTCTAGATAATTGAAAAATTGTAGAGTAAAGTTTCTTTGTAAAAGTCTTGCACACTCAATCTACTGAACGCAGTGTTTGCTGGTCGCCTCAACGTCTTCATTTATGAAATGGATCGTCTTGTTTGCCCAACTGTTGAATCTTCTACTTCTAACATCAAAAGAAATAGCCGGTTATTTAATTTTCACATTTTAAAAATCTCATTCTTTGATCTCTGGACTTCGCTTAAATTTATCTAAAATATAAATTATTCATAACATAGCTTTCGGAAGTGTCTTTAAGTGGATTAAGGATTTTTACTTTAGTAAATCACTTTGTTTACAGTGTATCATATTAACTAAATAAATTTATAAAATCTATATTTGATGTCATTAAAAATTATAACGTTAGTTCCACGACGCGATAGACTCCAAAACGTTTCATATCAATTCAACCCTTGAAATCATATATTATTTTTATAAATCAAATGTGTAGTGGCTGTAACCTCAATATACTTCAGTCTCGATGATTGCTAAAGCAAAGTTTCATAAAAGATATTTTCCATTTTTCGATTGAACGCTGTAGAAGGACGTTGCATTTATTTCTTAAACCACAAAGTAAGAAATCTTAATATCCCCTGATACTAGTTCTTTCGTGATTTCATCTTTCATTTTAGTTTTATTTGCGAGGAAGCGCGCTTTTAGCATTTTTGATTTTTAATGTAAATGTTGAATTTTTTTTCTATCTAAATATTTAATGAAGTTTATAAGAAAGAAGTATTCAAATTTAGTTTTGTAGAGTAGAAATTTCTTTGAATTATTTCATTTCAAGAGTTACACAGTCTCCCACATTCCTGTGACAACTTGTAAAATAGTTCAAACCTTAAAGTCAAAATTAAATTTCTTCGCCGTTACAAAGTGTGTCTCATTTATTCATTCTTCTTCAAAATAATGGATTTAAATGTTCTGTTTGGAGTTTCTACATAGGTTTAAAGCGAAATTCTAAGAATTTCTCAAATTACGTATATTTATGGTTTAAAATTTATTCAATTTCTATTGCTATTTTGGCATTGATTAATGACATGATAATGTCATGTTCAGCCAGAAAATTAACTTTACCAATGAGATTAGCATACTTAGGACACCGCGTCATCAAATGCCCGGCCCGAGAATGTCGAATCCTAGAAGGATTGGGAAAAGACAGTACACGTTTAATTTTATTTGCGAATTTTCAGGCTAACATTTTTTTCTTCAAAAACCTAATTAAATCAGTTTTACTTTTATGACGTTAATAATTAAACATTTTAAGAGTTAAGAAAAACAAATTAATTGGAAAAGTTTGCTTGTTATAAGCTTATTGTTAGAGTAGATTATTTATTTTTAAATGTCAATCTTGTTTCGATACTATGATCATAAATAATTTAAACCAATTTCAAAAAGGCTTCGTTCTTCGGCTTTCGTATTGATTCGCTTCGAAACATTTTTTTTTACATTATCAATATGTTTTATAAAACAAAGACCGCTATTAGATAGGTTGATTCACCAGCAAGTTTTACAAGTATTAAACATCGACCTATTATGTTTAGGAGCTGAGCATTAACAGTATGTGAATCAAGTCGGGGGGAAAAGTTAGCCCCAGGGAGATTTCATTGCGTATGTTGTCTAATCCATCAGAGATATAGCAAAATGATATAGGTAAGAATTGTGTAGAATAAAATTATCAATAAAAAAGTCCGCGGTGGCATATATATATCTCTAATATATAAGTAGTAATAAACGCATTTGTGTAGGAATTCAAATTGTTGTAAACCAATATTATTCCTACATATAAATGAAATTGAAGTATCTGTCTGTGATATCTGGCAAAATTAATGTAGGCCTAAAGTAGGCCACATTGATCCGGCATCGCACCGAAAATTTGCCATTCCGGCCACCGTACGATCTAAGCGGACCGTTCGTTACAAGAATTGAACGAGTCTGTGGTCGGTTTCGGTGGACCGTACGGCGGCGCGCCGGTGTATTCGAATTTTTGTTTGTCTATCTGTCAGTCCATCTGTCTGACTGTTCCAATGTATCTCCGGAATAAACTCCGAAACGGCTGAATTTCATAGTGAGTATTTAGGCTGAATCGGATTTTTGTTTTATAAAGTACCTATATAAAAAAAATGTATAGCCGAAGGATCGGGCGAAGCTGTGGGAAGTCTCTAGTATTAGACATACCTACTTACAATATTGTACCTTTAACGATTTGAAGCACGGGTTTCTAAATTCTGAAGATAATAAAAGTAGAGCTTTATGTCGACATTATGCACTTCTGTTTGGTGTCTTATTTCACAATTTTATAGTCGCGGTGAAACAACGAAAATACATTTCTCGTTGCTCGTCAAATGCACTTAAAATCCTTTTATCCAAATTGTAATGGATGAACGACAACTCGTAAATATGAAATTCGCTCTAGAATAAAATAATTACAATCTTTTGAATTTATGTAGCTATTAGCTGCGTAAAACTTCGGCCCTGGACATTTTTCCTATTTTCAAACTTCATTCAGACTATTACGACCATTTAAAAATATTACCAACGAACAGCTTTTAATTTTTAACCGACCGTTAAAAGAAGAGTTCTTAATTCGGCGGAATCTTTTATTTTTTTTACTTATGTTCCCCGATTACTTGAAGAAGATTTTTTTTTTGTTTGAAAGAGTATACTTTCCAGGTGGTCTCATGGTCATCAGGTCAGAATCTGATGATGGGGTTCTAGAGAAATCGACAACTCTTCAAATTTTATAGGCACACTTGAAGCGATTTGGGTACTTTTTTATAGTGACTTGTGCATTTGCTTTCAGTTCCTAATTTTTGAAGTCGGTACACTTTTTTTAAATAATTTATATAGTTGAACAACTATTTAGTTTTAGTTTCTTGACTCCATCTATCTTATTGCATATCTAGGAAACTGCAGATTTGTTAGGCGAAACATATTTTTGTAGTTTTATTGGTGAGGCGGTAATTTTATAACAGTGGCTTCTTTTTTGGGATGAAAAGAACTTTTGATTTACTATTTTTTATAATTTTTGAATTCGAATACATTCAGCAAGTAGGTACGGCGTGAGAAAATAGCAAACACTATAGTAATAAATACAATTTAACTAAATATATACACAAATAGTTGAAATGTATACAAATCAATTGCTCGACTGTTAAAATCGTGGGTCTTCTAACTACGTGCCAGCACTTAGTAGGTAAATACAGTGTCATCAATGTATACTGTGTAATTTCTTTTTATCAGTTCAAATCACACCTTTCACAGTAATTATATAGCCATTATTTTGTATTTTGTATTATAAATAGACATTTGTATTTTGTTTAAATATTTTGTAATGGTGAAATTAACGAACTAAGTATATATTTAACTTTACTATTATTTTTGCGATTATGACTGATTGGTGAAATAAAAGTAACTTAGAGACAAGATAGCCAAATATTATTAGCATTTTATATCAATGACTCGTACGTTTTGCAAGCGATTTTATTTGTTAAATTTTTGACTCAATATTATACACCAAAATGAGAACAAAACTTTAAATTGGAGATATCTTTGTGCTTTTTTTCTATCCAAAATTATTATATTTTTCACCTTGTTCTTTGGACCTTGTAAAATGTATAGAAAGAATAACACATTCATTTGAGCAGAGGCGTTAAGGACAGAGCCGCAGTCAAATGTCAGTATTTGATAAACTCAAAGTGACTCAAAGTATTAAAATATTAATATAATTAATTAAAATAATTTGAAGAACACCTACTTCCTTTATGCAAATATTTTGTTAACGAACTTTCACAGAAAAGGAAAAACAACTCAGTAGATTGTTTTCTTTGATTTATTAAAGTCCGTTGTAGGCTCCTTACGTGCCGTCACGTTAATTTGGGGGCCTATCGTGACACTGTTTATGTTTCGCTTTTAAAACGACCTTCGGTTTTCTGTAACTTGTTGTGTAATAGTAGGTACCTACTTCTATAGAGGCCACAGCATTTTTTAATTGTAGGTAGGTACTAGTTTTCAGAATATATGTAATTATTACCTACATACCTATGTATTTAAACTCCAAAAATTGTCGTCGCCAGGGCTGGCTCTTTCTTCACCCAGAGAATCAGCATAGCTACATAGCGAGAAAATGCAGCCAGCATTCTTGGCCCTATGGCACGCTGATCTAATCTTTTTGATAATTGTTTTTAAAATTTATATACTTAGTCTTAATTTTTAATTTTTAGCTAAATTAAAATTAAATAAGTTTTTAAATTGTAAACAATCACATTACAGTTCAAAATGTAAATAAATAAAAATAGCTACTTTTCCGTGGCCCGATTTTGATTGAATTAGTTTGATTTTAAGCTCCGCTTGCGTTGAGTTTACTGAGAAATATCTATAAAATTTCTTGCTGTTATGAACCAGAGTTTTATTAGACCAATTTATTTATTCGCAGCTTGATGAAAAAACAATTAGGCACAATATTTCAACGGATTTATTTGTATCAAAAGGTGTAATTGTAGATGTAAATTTTTGGGACATGTAGGTTGTAGGCGGCTAATCAAATTTTTAACTTCCTTTCAAATACGCTAACGAACGGTTCTATCGGATATGTAACAGGATGAGATCCCTTGGTCACCAATATTCATCTACTTATTTACATCATAAAATGTATCGCGTTGTCTATATGAACGCTTATCTTTATACTTTTTTTATGTATCTGTATATGTCACTGAACCCTCCTAAACGGCAAGACCGATTTTGATGTTTATTATTGTGTGTGATTGAGTGGGTCCCTGGATGGTTTAGATTAACAATTGATCCCGGTAGGTGGCGCTGCAATAGAGGTCTATATTTTTTTTCATTTCATTTTATTCGAAAATATCCACGAGCGAAGCCGGGGGCGGAAACTTATAAACTTTAATATGATATGATTTTTTTAAATCAGCTATTAAAATAATCCATAATACCTACCACACACTGTGTGGTGCGACTTCATATATAAACAGTTGTATACTACAAAAAGAACGCAGGAGGACTTTATATCATTTCCATATACAAATTAAATTATTTGTCCATAATCCTCGTATTCACAAGAGACAATGAAAAGCTCGTTTGACCACCCCACAAGAATAAACTTGTTTCACAAATGTAATTCAATTCGTAGAATTTATTGCATTATCATTAAACAGCTCTCAGAGTTTGGTGTTTTCCGTTTCAGTACAATTGGCTTCGTTAAAAGTTACAAATTAGTTTTTAGACTTGAGTATTCGCCTCTAACTAACCGACGTCAACGATTTTATGAACCTAACCATGTTTTTATTTACTCAGAGTGAATAATTGAAGAAGTTTGTTTCTGTCAATTAATATGCAACGATGATACTTTATTTTATAAAGTCTCTTTTTAAAATAATGGCTTCAGGTGTTTGAGCCCTTCATTAAGTTTTAATTAAACATTAATCAACTCTTATTTTAATTAAGCAGAAGAAAATACTGAACGTGTTGTTTTTTTAACTGTCTGAACATTTTAATAAAGTTTTAAAGAAAATAAGACATCACAAAAGAGCATTAGTTAAAATGACTACTTAACATTCTGATTTTTGATAAAATAGCACAGGATTTTTTTTCACATATTGTCATTACTTACTTTGCGTTCTATTGAGTCCATTAGAGAATTAGGAACGACCGATTTAACAATATACTTATTTCGTTTACTTACGAGTATAGGATGTTCCAATATGCCACGGTATTTGAAGCCTCGCTACAATTAGATTTTCGCAAACACGCCACCAGCAAGTTAACACCGTATTAAGTATGTTACACTCTACAATGTAATTATATCTAAACTCTAGGGAGAGAATAGGTTGTACTGTAAAAAGGCAGAATAAAGATTACCATGGCTAAAAGAGGGAGACTTGGTCTTCCACTGGGTACCCTGGGACTGTCATGGATTAATTTAACTTATTTTGATAAGTCTTTGATTTTTTAAATTAATAAATCTAAATGCGATAGAATTTTGTACTGTAATATTTATCAATATAATTTAAAGCCATTGAAATTAACTACCTAGTCGCTTAGTAAATTCTTCCATCCAACTCAAGGCATTTTTAGTACAATATAATATTCTTGACTAGAATACAAATATCTCATTTAGATATAACTTTTCAATGATTTTAAGGTCAGATCTATAAAACAAATATATAAATATTTTATGTATGTATAGATACAATTGTATAAATAAACTTTAAATCAGCTAGTTGAATCTTTTATTTTTATATTCATAATCAAATACACAGTACTAAAAACAGTCGTGCATGTATGAAACGATGTATGGATGTGGATGAAGCAAGAGATCGAAAGAAGTGGCGCTCCATACTCTCTGCCTACCCCTTTGGGAAACAGGCGTGAAGGTGTATATTCATAATTACAATACAACAAGGCATAAAACGATGTAGTACCTAATCAACAATATAAATAATTAGCTTTCTGCCCCGGACTTCGCCCGTGGATATTTTTGAACAAAATAAAATATAATAATAATTTATTATTCTTCCCTGTTTATAATGATAGAATTACTTAGCTTTAAATTAAGTAGCTTGTTTTAAATTAAAATATACCTACGCACCTATACTTACCTACTAAAAATAATGCCAATAATATGATCGGATATTATAATATCCGAATCTTAATAGACATTGTGTACCTATTTAAATCGGTGAACATGAGGCATTTAAGAATGATTGAAACATAAACACAGACGGACAGAGAGGTATTCGCGTTGAGAAGAATCGGCAGCTCTACAGTTTCAGTAAATTCGTGTTCACCTCTAATTATCCAAGTTTGATGAAAATTGAAGCGGAACTCTCGCTCGCCTTACCTAACAACATCGCACGCACGGTCGCTTGATAATGCCGCACTCGGTTCAAATTGGAGTTATCCTCGAAATGTTCAGAATATTGCGTTGGTGTACAGTAAAATATGAATAGGGTTCCATTAGCAAAAAAGATTTTATGAAACACTAGCTTTCCGCTCTGACTTCGTCGTGAAAATATTTAAAATATTTCCCGGATTAAAAGTAGCTTTGTCTATGTAAAAAATTATGTTGATGTGTTAAAATTAGGATGCAATTTCCCATTAGAAGTTTTTACTTCAATAATTCTGATATTATAATCATTACCACAAAATACTTTAGTGACTACGGTTGAGTTTTACTGGTAAGACTAATAGTAAGTCTATTGGGGTGAGAATTCCCACTGGTAACACTATCCGGTAAGACTACTGGAAACAGCCCGGATTTTACTTATTATTGGAATAATATAACTTTATAAAAGTGAAATAAATCGACAAACATATTATTATGTATGGATATGAATGACGCAAAAGGGATGTGTCAGGATCGTTGCGAGATATATCTTGGAACTATGCCTACTCTAAAATATTAAGGTGTGATCATTTTAAATTATGATAAACCAGGTTATTTAAAAAAAAAATCAATTAAGTATAACTAAAAGTATAAGGTGGTAGTGTAATATTTAAATGACAAAAGATCTGGTGTTAAAATTTATTTTGATTTTAATTTGTTTAACGTTTCTCATAATCTAAAAGTATGAAATCAACTTGATATTAAAATGCAAAAAAGTTTTAACGATTTTTAGTTTACATGTAAGTAAATCATTTACAATATTGATAAATATACAGATACCTACCTTTCGGTGCGAAATTTAACAATGAAAATATTTATGTGACTTACTTGAATTATGAAATTGAGTAATCAACTTTGAAAGCTGGCGAGAAACGGCAGGAATATATAAATAAAGGCGTTATTACGGATCGAAGCTCTCGAGTTGCTATACAAATATTTAAGAAGAAGGGAAAGTTGTCTGCTCATATTAATTTTCTGATATATAAAATAAATACATTATCATAAATGATTGCATGTTTTTCTTATAAAATAATAATACAAACTGGAATCTGCTAACTAAAATTATCTTCAATTTGATTTAAACTTTATATAAATATTTAATGATGTCTAATTCACTGTATGAGTGTAACTTCAATTTACAATTATAAATGTTAATTTTTCGTCACAATTTCTTATTATAAAGTTGACTTCTATTTTGATATATTTAATTAAAATCAAATGTGTATTGTATTTATTATATAATTAATAAAATAACGTTTTCTTTCTTTACAGATATTCACGAATTAAGATCACAATATAAAATCAAAGGTAAGAGATGCATCATTATAAAGTTGAGAATTAAAAAAAAATACAGTTACATAAGATATTATTAGAAATTTGTCACAAATACCATCAGCTAAACGAGGGAGACTTGGTCTTCCACTAACCAGGGTAACCACCCTGGAACCGTAACACGGTTTCCGGAGTTGTAAGGCAACCCGTGAAAATAGAAAAAAAATCACTGTTACTGTCTACTTTTACAAAAAATTATGTCTTTCTAATTTATTATGAGCTATTTATGTTGTATGACGATTATGAGAATGTGTTAATTTATTATTGATTTTATTTATTAGATTTAAATGTTATTTTAGACCTATTACATCACAGGTCACTTGTGTAGGTTAAAAAATCAATTTAAAGTTAATCCTGGACAGTATTCGTGACTCTTTACATTAACTCGGGAGTGTGTGTCACTGGATTAAGGCGTGGTTTCTATTCGTTACTTTAAAATCGTCAATTTTGTTGTAGTTTTTCTCATAAAGTAGCAAATATATTATGACTTCACTATCATCAGACTTTAAACCAATATACTTTTTTAATTGTCACCTGCCCTGACTTTAACAGAATAAAACCAGCGGCATTTTCTTAGATTACAACGTAATCATAATTTAAATTCAACTTTGTCAACTGAAGTTTGGACAGATGCTGCATTACCGTCATATTGATTATTGTAAATAAAATTTTGATTATATAAATCCATTTTACCGCACGCGCTGTTTATTTGTGGTCGCAATACAATCGAGTTATTTTGTAAGTATTTGATATTCATAGGATAGGCAGAAATGAGATATTCTCTATATTGACCACATTCGTAACGATGTCGTTATGCGGAGTGAAAGATGATGTTGAGGTTCAAAGTAGTTTACGTTGGTTTGGACACGAATGGTTTGAAGGAATTCAAGATGTAAGATTGAGTAAAAAGTTTTATAAGGCAGAAGTGAAAGGAAATGCTGACAGGGAACTACCTAGGTGTACCTACTTATATTGAACATATAAAATAAAATATTGATTGAAGGCACACACAAATGGTATACGATTGTCTCTGTCTACCCCTTTTGGGATTCAAAGCGTGATGATAGATAGATTTTCTCTTTTATGGGCAGTCAATTTTTTTATAATAATAATTATGTTCTTCGTGTGTACACATTATTTGTGATAGATATGTACCTCGCTGTGAATATGTCCTAAAATATTTCTTTAATTTTGCGGGCATTTATTCGACCTTCTTCTGCCAATATTGGAGCTTACATTATCTAGCTGTGATTTGTATTTGTATTAAAATACATATTTTTAAGAATTTCATCAAAACCGCCGTTAGTAAATAACTTTCCATTTGATACCATAACAAATAATATTAATTAGTAAAATATTACGTAATGTATTATATATGAAACCTTACAAACAATTCAATTGTTACATTGACCTTGTATATTCAAGGTTATGTACATATTGGTTACGTTAGAGGGGTCAGGTATTTGCTAGGGTCTTAAATAAACATGATCTTAATAGCGCACCTCCTTGAGATTTCTTTTTACCATTGTGTAGCCGGGGGAAGAAAAGATCGGGTGGCTTAAGATGTCTACTTTTCTCGATGATAGGAATAGATACATAGGTATTTTATGTATGATAGACCAAATATTACCAGGAATAAGGGTAATTGGATATAGTGGACACTGTTAGTGGTGTCTCTACCCACACTGCAAGGTAAAAAGTCCGTGAAGGTGTGCGTAATAAGTAGATTATTTTTATAAAAGAAAAGTAAATTGAAATATTTTAGCCTACTTGACAAGGCCTGTTAATTTATTCGCATATTTATTTCGTTTTATACAAATACTTAAGTACAGCAGAGTTTTTTACATTATTAAATACATTGCTTAGGTAATTTTTTCTCAATTATGAATTTTAAATTTTGTATATATGTATAATCATGACATCATGTCATAGTCAGGCCTAGCGGTTGTAACCTAATCATAAATAATACGGCCCCAGGTTCGAAGTAGTTACGAGCAAAGTAATACGTGCATGTATCCTCAGAATAAATCGTAGAAAAGTATCAGAAAGTATTTTCTCTCTACTCAATAAGAAAACTCTTTTGGGAGATATCCAAAGGCAAATATATCGAATGTTATGCAACTAACTATAGACTGTCTCATAATGTAGATTTTCTTATAAAAAGCAATTAGGATCCATTCTTAGAACATAATTTACATCTTTGTAAAAGTAAATCTTATATGTTAGAGATTTTTTTTAAAGACAAAATATTTGTTTTTCCTTTGACGTTAAAACGATTTTTGCACAGAGTGACAAGGCGCTATATTATCGCGGGAAAATTCTTAATATAATCTTTGTTAAAAAAAATTGCCAACCCGTGCGAAGCCGGGGCGGATTGCTAGTATTAAATAAGTTAGAGTTTCTTTATGAAATCTTTGAACATCTAAGGAATAGTACGAGTAAGTTCGCAGAGCAGCAACTAGAACTTAAGTATTTCAGCGTAACCCACAATACAGATCCGCTTTACAAAATCCGAATTAATTCCTGAAATTATTACTTGTGTAGTATTTTACGTAATCATATACACATATCACGCCATAGCGGCTAAATTAATTTGGAGCCCATTGAGACCACTATGAGACCACCCGAATATTATTTTCAAAAATAAAAATAACAATTTTTCATATAACTAACTAACTAATGAGTGAACTCTCAATTACTGCCAAAGCCATTCATGGTGATTTATTTTGATTGGTCGTATCGAAGGTGCCAATTTAGCGAACAGCGTTGTTTTTATAGTCACGTGCGTTTTATTGTGGCTGGGAATTTGCCCTTTTAGATATTTCTTATTCTATTTTCTCTTTATTTTTGGACACATATGTGTCTTTATGGTATCGCTCAAAGATATTTAGTTTAGACCAAAGACGTTAAATTCGAGTTGTTTGAATTAGCCCTTACCTATGCAACTATAATTATAAAGAGAGCGAGTGAAATTGTTTGTTTATTTGCTTGTAAAAAATAAACTTCCGATTTGAAAAAATCCTTTCTTATTTAGCCAGATTCCTCCATTATCCAGAGCTTAAACTATGATGGCCGAAAGTGAGCGAGTGAAATTGTTTGTTTATTTGCTTGTAAAAAATAAACTTCCGATTTGAAAAAATCCTTTCTTATTTAGCCAGATTCCTACATTATCCAGAGCTTAAACTATGATGGCGGAAAGTGAGCGAGTGAAATTGTTTGTTTATTTGCTTGTAAAAAATAAACTTCCGATTTGAAAAAATCCTTTCTTATTTAGCCAGATTCCTACATTATCCAGAGCTTAAACTATGATGGCGGAAAGTGAGCGAGTGAAATTGTTTGTTTATTTGCTTGTAAAAAATAAACTTCCGATTTGAAAAAATCCTTTCGCATTTAGCCAGATTCCTACATTATCCAGAGCTTAAACTATGATGGCGGAAAGTGAGCGAGTGAAATTGTTTGTTTATTTGCTTGTAAAAAATAAACTTCCGATTTGAAAAAATCCTTTCGCATTTAGCCAGATTCCTACATTATCCAGAGCTTAAACTATGATGGCGGAAAGTGAGCGAGTGAAATTGTTTGTTTATTTGCTTGTAAAAAATAAACTTCCGATTTGAAAAAAATCTTTCTTATTTAGCCAGATTCCTACATTATCCAGAGCTTAAACTATGATGGCGGAAAGTGAGCGAGTGAAATTGTTTGTTTATTTGCTTGTAAAAAATAAACTTCCGATTTGAAAAAATCCTTTCTTATTTAGCCAGATTCCTACATTATCCAGAGCTTAAACTATGATGGCGGAAAGTGAGCGAGTGAAATTGTTTGTTTATTTGCTTGTAAAAAATAAACTTCCGATTTGAAAAAATCCTTTCTTATTTAGCCAGATTCCTACATTATCCAGAGCTTAAACTATGATGGCGGAAAGTGAGCGAGTGAAATTGTTTGTTTATTTGCTTGTAAAAAATAAACTTCCGATTTGAAAAAATCCTTTCGCATTTAGCCAGATTCCTACATTATCCAGAGCTTAAACTATGATGGCGGAAAGTGAGCGAGTGAAATTGTTTGTTTATTTGCTTGTAAAAAATAAACTTCCGATTTGAAAAAATCCTTTCGCATTTAGCCAGATTCCTACATTATCCAGAGCTTAAACTATGATGGCGGAAAGTGGGCAAACACACATTTTTTTAAAGATCGTTTTCATTGATTTAATTTTTAAATAAATTTTATATAATTTGAAGAGATAGACATAATAACTATGTTGCCTTGGCCAAACCTGGTCAGTATGGCAATAAACAAGACAATCTACCAAACAAATGTCAAAATACGTGTTATTACTTTTCTAAATATGACCGAGCAAAGCATAGCCGCATTAATCATATCTTTAGTCAATCTACCATATTTTTAAAATAACTCGAAAATTGATAGATAAAAAATAATAGTTATGTATATAAGCTTTGAAGCAGATAATCTCTAAACGGTTTTCGAATTTTGGTACCTTATCAAAAATGAAATGTTGTCTATTCTGGTATGTGGGGTACCGTACTCAGAACCTTCAGTTTATCAGAGAGTAGGTATCACAGTATTTCTATAATAAAATATAAATTGTAACTTTTCTCAACCGTTCTTGTTGTTAACGTAAAAGTTTACAGGAATCTACAACTTGTCTTAACCCAACATAAATTTGATCTAAACGAGAATGAAAATTACATTAACGAACCCTCATTTCATTTGAATCACTACCCTAAATCACACCTACAAACTGAGATATACAAGAAAGAAATCTGTAGATGTTCTATTTATATTTTTATATACTTTTCTTGTGTTTGTTTGAAATCTAATATATAAAATTCCCGTGTCACAAGTTAGTTGCCATAGTCCTCCGAAACGGCTTGACCGATTTTTATGAAATTTTTGTGTATATTCGGTTTTCATACCCCTAAGTGATAAGGGTAAGGGTAGGGGTAGGCGTAGTGCAGGCAAGCCAACGTTTGGGCAGGACAACGTCTGCCGGGTCCGCTAGTGTATTAATAAATATGCTACAACCGAATGAGCAATAACTTGTATGGATACAAAAAGTATAACAACTGACTTTATATCTTGCTATGTGGCTTAGCACATTGATATTAACAGGACAGGTGACAAGTATGTATAGCTGCTCCAAAAAAGTGCGGAATTCTTTACGTGACCTGTGAAGCACATTATTTCCATCTATACTAATGTTATAAAGAGGTAAAGTTTGTAAGTTTGGATGTAGGAGTAATCTCTCAAAATACAGAACCGATTCTAAAAATTCTTTCAAGAATAGAAAGCTACTATACAGGCTTATTTTGTTAGAAAATATCCATATCCAAATTTAAAGGGCTGAAAATTTATCAGAGATGAAGCTTGAAAAAAATAGCATCTCAATGTTCATAAGGAAAAATATAATCCAAAAGGGAACATCCATATTGGCTCAGACAAGTTGTTCACATTAGCGGGTCGGGAGAGTAATTTAGTTAGGAAAATTTAATTCTAACACCGAGCGGGGTTGAACCACAAGATCGTGGTAGCTTCACGCGGTAAGGTGTCCATAACTTTTCAACAAACATTTTGTAGAATGAGTGTCTAAATATCTTCATCAATCATAGCTGTAATTTAAATCGTACTCATAAATTGCAGCAACAATGATTTTTTACTTCCCAACTTCGGAGATGAAACGCAAATTGGATAACGCCTTGCTAACTTGCAAATGCTGTGTAATTTGTAAATGTTTTCGAAATTGTTGTTTAAAATATTTTATGAAATATTTTGGTTTATGAATATTACTTATACCTATCAGATGATTCTATTTTTGTAACTAGGCGGAAAAAATAACTTGATTTTAAAGCGAAACATCAAAAAGTATATCTATGGAATAGCTATTCCGACCAAATCGTAAGAGTTGTAGACATCAGTGTCTGCCTATCTGTCAGTATGTTTCTCAGTAACTACTATTGATATGAAAGTTGACACGGATTCCACGTCATGTCATGGCGACCAACGGAAGCGCCCGCCGTGACGTGATGGGGAATCCAGTTTAATCCGCTCTGTGATGGTTGTGATTAGTCAGTGATTAATACGACATATCACAGTCGGCGGGAACACCTTTACTACCGATTAATCGGCTATTGTTACTGTGACGTCTATAATACTTGACATTGGCAAATCATCGATTGATCGAGCCATTATAAAATAAAATGAAGAAGAAGAAAGTTGACACAGTTGAAAGTCAGTTGGCTATTTTTATAAGAATTCCACGACACGCCTTGGTGGAAAGCGCACGCGCCGCGAAGACGTGTTGGGGAATCCAGTTTAATCCCGTCCGTGCTGTGATGGTTGTGATTAGTCAGTGATTAATAGGACATATCGCGGCCGGCGGGAGCATTCTACCTACCGATTATCGGCTTATTGTTACTGTGACGTCTATATTACTTGACATTGGCGGAATCATCAAAACCCTGATGGAGCCATTTTGAAAAAAAATAGAATAGAATATTTTTATAAAAATGAAATAAGGGGCAAATTGATAACTTGAATGAAAATGTATAAGTAGGTGTTAGGGTTCCGTCCAAATTATCAATTCAGGACATACTAATCCATGGGCGAGTTAATTGGGAACATAAAATAGACCTACAATTCCTTATATAAATTAATTGATATCAACTGTATAGCACTGTACTGGTGAATAATTATTATTGGAATATAGAAATGAAAAGAGTACGTACCAATTACGCCTGTTCTTCTCGATTCAACCAGCTGGCCAATCTGTGTATAGTGTCTGCCGACGTGGAGCCTTTATTGCACGCTAGATCACACACTTTTAGGACAATTATATATTTAGTCAATTTATTTTTATTTTAACGTCGCGCACAACTTCTCGACGCGACACCAATATCGGTAGTACAGGTGTGGGTAGATGGAAAACGGACCGAAAGGTATATTCACCAAAAAGTATCTAGCATACAGTAGTACTACAGGAAAGGCTGACTAGCGATTTTACAGATTTTTTCAAATTCTACTATTCTAATATCAGAGGCAGGAAAATTCGGTAAAAAATGTGCGAGCCTTTCCCATATTAAATCTAATGCGGCCGTAAGAAGACAAATGTAATTCAATAGGTACGTAGTTCAATTTCATATGGTTCTGTTGGCTTACATATGAACTTCGTTAGTAACAATGTTCCTGGACACGCCGCAGGGTATATTTTATTATGATAATTTTGTTAAACAACTAGGTAGCTACAAGAGTTATTTTTAAGTTAAAGTACATTTTGAAATTTGCACAATATATCACAGGAATGTGACAGATTATTTAATGAGATCCCCGTGTTTAAGATTAATTGTTCAGAGTTTAAAGAAAACAAAATGTGGCAAAAGTAAACAAAGCTTTTTTGAAACAAGTTTACATATTAAGGTAACCTTTTGTAGTTAAATTTAAAAAAAATATTATGTACAACAAAAATCCATTACTTTAAAACACTCATCGTTGTTTTAAATTCCTAAATATAACAAAATTTAAAATACATGAGTGTGTTTTATTAAATTTGTACAAAGAATAAACGCAAATTCTTTAATGTATAAGACGGCACAAACCACGGCGTAGTTTTATTGTTTTAAAAAGGTTTATGAAATAAATTCAGTTACAGCATACTGTATACAGTTGCAGAAATGTTGACATGTATTTTTGATTCGTCCAGATAGGCCGGCAACGGTTCCCGGGATCTGTAAGGCAATCCGTGAAGAAGAAGAATTCATACATGATTTCACATAGTCGTCCATTTATTTTGACAATTAAATTAATTTAAAAACGATACAAAAAATGCCCATCTTAGCCAATTAAAGTATTTTTTAAGAAATTAGTCAAGCAAACAGATAAACAGATGCAAGAGTGATTCTTTATAAGATCAATTCCCCTTTAATTTGAGGTACGGAATCTTAAAAGCTTCACATTAGACCTAATTTACAGAGGCATAAACTAGCCTGTATAAAGTTTCCTGTAAAAAAGGCAAAGAGTTTTCTAGTTATGTCCAAGTCCGTCCAGCGCGCGTTTCCGGACGCACGTAGCTTCCCTTTTAGATACGAGAAACATTCAAAATGAAACGTAAAAAAGTAACAAGATTGAAACGGAAGTGTTCATGCAAGTGTGTTGATGAAACTTTTCATTGCTAACAAGGAAATTAAAAGAGTATTTACTGTACATAATATGTTCATACATTTATCTACACGGACTTAAAACATCCCAAGCAGTTTTTCGTAACAAAAAGTTTTGTAGTTTTTTCCGTAGTCCATGAAAAATACAACTTAGCTTAAAAGAAAGTGAAAGAAAACCCTCTTCGTGCCGTGCTATTTAATATTCCCAAATATATTTTTTATTTATTTATTGCTACACGGCGCGGCGTGATTTTATACAAGATTCATCAAAAAAAAAAAAATTCTGGACAGAAAGACAAAAATTCTAAAGACAAATTATTTATGTTGTAAATAGCATTCTTCCATTATTCTATTATGATAATGATAATAATTTTTAAATACAAGCAGACACTTCAAATTTATTACTAGATTATAATAATAAGTGGAAATATAAATAAGATTAAATATATTTTAAATGTAAATGTAAGGAAGAAATATCTGTTAAATATTCAAATGTACAGAAAAATATTCGACTGGATAAAATTTATGTTCATCCAATAACTAACTTGACAATTTTGGGTATATTTTGCTGTACCTACTTTCAATTTACGTTATAACCAAGCTTATAAGCTCCTTCATCCAATTTCAAGACGATTTGAATTACATGAATGCAAGATACCAATTCTGAATTATTACAACTATACTCAAATAATATTATAATATCAATATAGAAATAAAATTTAAGTGACTGTCTGTGATTTTAAAATGAATTTACACAATATTTTTAAGCTTTTATAAATATTTTTCGATTCTGTCTGTCGAAATTGGATATGATCATAGTGAGTGTTTGGACATAAGTCTGCACTTTGTTATACATTTGAAGATAAAATATTGATATAGAGAAAGCTTGAACAAGGTAGTACGGGACCCACGGGCGGAGCCAGGGCGGATAGCTAGTCTTTCATAAAATAGCTTGCAAATTATTTGCCTACTTTCGTCTATACAACACAAGTTTAGTCTCTGTTTATAAAACAAGATAATGGAATACAGTTTTGAAACACAGTAGATATTATTATAAAAGTGATACATAACAGGTATTGTGAATCTGAAAAAAGAGATTATCTTGCGATATTGTCCTTTTTCGTCGTATAATCCTAACAAACGGGGTTCCTCTGAAATTGGATCCTTTTCTTACTAAACACCTTTGTGCTTACAATCAGAACTAAATCGTTTTGTATTTCATGTTATTTAATATTATGTTTTAAAGGTCACAATTTTTTGATATTCCATAGTCCAATTTGTTTCATCGAAATACTAACTTACTAAGTTTTAGTCTTGATCCATTCTTTATTAGATGCTACCCACGGCTTCTTCCGTATTATTTTGATATAACTGCTCATTCAATATAAACTCATTCATATAGTTATTATTTTTGAAATCACAGACAAAATTGAATTTTATATATTTGTTTCTAAGATTGCCGTCTCGAGTTCTATTAGTATACAAAAAAAAAATTATTTCGTACTGAGATAAAACTTATATACATTTGGATAAAATAAAATAAAATTGACAATCAATAAACATAAGTTGGAACAACTTTTGAGATCATTTAGATTTTGTTTGTTTTATTTGTTTGTCCTTCCTACTCGATACAACGGCAACGAATCGACGTGATTTTTGTACAGAGATAGTTGGAGGGCCGGAGTGTGACATTTTTTTATCACGGAAATATTGGGATACATTTTAATTACACATTTAAAAATTTTCCAATGGCGAAGCCGGGGCGGAGACTAGCTCTAACTAAAAAGTTAACTAAAAGCTAAAAATTGTCAGTGAACGAGTACGAAAATAATAAAATCATATATTTCAGTAAATTTATTTTTGGTAAATCGATCAACAAATATCGTGGTAGCATATCGACATTATAGTGCAGACGAGTAGCCATTCATCGCACGACTTTGATCCATGAAGCGTTAAATTAGAGCGCCCTGTTGCAACCAACCGTTTGGGTACACGAAATTTAGAATTTTGTAAAATGCTTACAGATATATTCGTTTATTATTTATATAAACTCGTATTGAGATACGTTTATATTATTATTAGTGAAATATATTTGACTAGCTTTCCATTCCCGGATTCGCCTGTGGATTTAAAACAAATGTGACACTGAAAGATTTCTTGAATGAAAAGTAGCTTCACGTCGTTGTGTTGATCTATTTTGACATGGAAGAAGGACAAACACTTTCGCATTTATAATTTATTGTTAGGGTTATTGGTCCGAGGGTAAACAGCGGAAGACAAATCTTCTTTATTCAGCTGATGATATTTTCAGGCATTTCTTATGAAAAGCTTAACTTACGTGAAAATCAAGACCTTTCTACGAACGCACTATAACGACTTTAGTATCTTACTGCATGGCCAGAGACAATGGTACCTTTAGCGACAGAGCAAGTATATCGCTGCACCAATTAATATTTATAACAAAATATGCAAGCCTTTTTCACTTAATTGGTTCGGTGCAAGTTCATTAATCCTACTATTCTTCTTCTCATTCGTAGTGCTCTTGACAGAGCAGTCGTGGTCAATCATGGCGGACCACAGCGCGACGCACCTTATATTTACCTTACCTTGTTTAACTTTCTTGGGATGGATAGTGCAGTGGTTTCCCCTTGCCTTCTGCACCAGACATTTTGAAACTATTTAGGTCTTCAGGCTCGCTGTAGTCTCTTCCAGCCAGTTGTCTAGCTAGGTGTATGGTTATACCGTCATTGCTCGGTCGCCAGAGCCTCGTTTGTTGTCTAGCAGAGGGTACGAAGCGTGCAGGTGAGGATGACATTTGGGGTCGGATAGATCTTATTCCGTTCTCCCCTCTACTATAACCCTACTTAAATCCGGGATAAAACTGTAATGATGTAAGTAGGTATAGATAAATAAACTACGAAAGATTTTTTATATTCAGACAGATTCATACAATTTTAAATATAACATGCTTGCCAACTATTATGAGAAGCGAAGTCAGTTCTTGAAGATATAACGGAAATTCGTATTGCTACTCGGGAAGATACAGGCGCTCCTTCTATTCGAACTTTGCTTGTTATAATAATGAAATATGTTGTGTTCAGTCTAGTTTATAAATCTAAGCGCTAAGGCTAAGTACCTGTATAGAAACTAGTGTGTAGTTTTTTAACGTTTGTCTGTCTGGAACCGACTCAGAAATGGCAAATGATTTAATGGTAACTTTTATAGCAAATAATGAAGGCTTACCCGGCTAAGTCTCAAAAACACAGAGAATTACTTCCCATATATACTGTATTGTATTGTATTAGGGAACTAAAGGAACACGTGTAGGAAGTCTGCCAAACTGCATCTTGTATCGTGTCGTTCACTAACAATGATACTTGTTATATCTACGGACAAGATTCAATACAACTACTTTGGGATATAGATTCTAAACCTACGAGTATTGAAAACTTTGACAAAGTTTAGTTAAGTTATATGGATTAGAAGATCGAGAAGGAATAAGATATTTTCCCGGGATAAAAAGAAGCTTGTCTTCCTACTCCGACGTCTTTTATTTTATCAAAGAAGAGTTTAAAATGCAATGTGTTTCTTCATTTTCTTAAGCGCACACAACTGGTTCGCTATTTCTGTTGCGACAAGCAGTCAAGTGACGGCGGTTTTTTTTTCATTTACCGTCAGTTGGCGAACCTATCGTTCTATTTCGACATATACATTTTTTCCTTTACATATTTTAAACTAAAATCTACACGGAAATTTTTAAAACCATGCTAAAATCATAATAAGCGTGTTAACTTGCACTCTATGACGGAGAGTGATTATGTTAAATAGATGCAAAACTGACAGTCTTTTATGTTTAACTGTCTTAGAATAGCAAGTGGCGAGAAACTGTTTGAATAAGCTTCGGTGCTGAAACAACCATAATTTTGTTTACCAAAATACTTTGTCGGTAGTGTTTAAAGATTTACCAAATAAGCCATAAAGCTAAGCACTACTCTTTTTTAAGAACTAACTTTCCGAGCCGGTTTTGCCTGTGAAATTTTGATTTCACTGTTTGGCCGATTTTTATTGACACAGCCATAATAATATGTGGGTATTCTAATGTTAAATACCCACACTACAATACCTGTAAGATTCATCAAAATACATTGAGCCATTTCGCAGTTTATTTTGGCCAGGCATTGTGACAACATTTCTAAAACCGTAATTCATTCTTCAGCAATATTCAGTAAATAGCATATTCAGTTTAGATATTGGTATATTATTGGTATTAATTTTGAAATCACAGACAAATTGTGTGTTACATTAAGTAATATAGCATTACTTAATATTTTATCGAATTCTCAAACTTCGGAATGCAAGTAACACGTCCGCTCTTCGGAAAAACTGAAGATATTATTAGACGTCCAATAATGTGTATGCTTGCCACAATATCCGGGCAACATCGTTTCCTCAAGTAGGTACCTCTACCTAACCTAATAATACATCTACCTACAACTGACTTACTGACAGAAAACGCACAACCTAAACCGGTGAACTTTAGAGATTTGGGAATAAATAGTCCTTGAGTATCCATTTTACTTTTACCCACCCATAGAAATAAAATAATACATTTTTATATTTTAAAATTCATCTCATAAGTTGGAGGATTTTAGATGGGCTAATATTTATAGAAAGATGGAGACAGTCCTTATTTATCTCAAAAACTATAGTTAATGAACTTTTTTACTAATAATAGGTATTATCTAAATAAAAGTATGACCCAAGCTTGTGGCATAGTTCGCTACAGTTGTCACTCTGAAGTGATTTATGTAAAAACGTTTCTGTCTGGCAATCTCAATTTATGTATTCAGAAGTCATTGAATTCGTAGAATAGTTGGTAGATTCAAATATAATATACCTATATGCAAGATTTAAATATGAGGTTTAATTATTGTATGAAAGATTGACTAAAAAGGTTTATATGGCTGAAGTGAAAGGAAATGCTGGCAGAGGACGACCTAGGTGTACTTTTAATGAAAATATAAAAATGTATTGATCAATTTAAAAACTAAAATTGCCAAACTTTATTTTTGGTCAAGCGCGTACTTTTCCCAAAAAAACAAAATTCTGAAAAAATATTTTTAGTCCAGTCTAGTTTCGTAATAAGTAATTCAGGTATGGAAGGAAAAAATCGTGACGGCAAAGGATCGTCAAATTTAATGATTATATTTTCATAGAGTTCTCGGTTAAAAGAAAGACTCATTGAAGCAAGTAATAAAAATTGCAATTTTTTTTTTAAAAATAACTTTACGATCAATTATATTTTATTGACGAATGACAAGCTTCTTATTACACATCTACTCATTTGTTATGCGATCCGTTTTTAATAAACAAAGTAAGTAAACGGTGCTTTAGAAGAAAGTAACTAAGTAAAATTTTAGATACGAAAGTGCGTTTGTTTGTTTGTCCTTCATCCTTCAAGTCAAAACAGAGCAACGGATCGATGTATTTTTTTTGCACGGGCGAAGCCAGGGCCTAAAGCTAGTATCTTATAAAATATTAATCGATTGTTCATGCCAATGAAGATTATTGTAAAATTAGGATCGCCACATCTGTATACGCTCGCTCAAAATTACGGCTGGATTATCCGAAGGTCGCGGAAGCATGACCCTGTGAAAAAGGGTTCGTATAGGGATAAAACGATGAGTCTGTAGCCTCTGTCATATCATGTCTACTCTTAATAATATTCATTCTCTCAATATAATAACTCTTTTAATGTCTATTATCTATATATCTAACTAAAATATCTGACATCTCACCTTGGTACACTGTTGGCTGACAGTACCAACCTCTCGGAAAATGGGTTGGTACCATCTGACGGCTAACACTACCACCGCGCGTGCTGGCTGCTTCCAGAAGATGTAGTAGCATCAGGTCAAGGTTAGCAGGTTGTTGTAATATCATTGATGTCACAAGATACTAAATTTCGAATCGATCAGACCAGTAAGTTGGTCACAAAATTCCCAGTGGGTAGAGCTATCCACTTTACCCACCGGCCCTGCATGTGGTTAGTGTTCAACGGTCGTCATCAATGCAGCGTTATGCGGAATCCAACTCTATTTTTGTAAATATTTATTCAAGCATCGTAAATTTTATTGTCCAATCAATCGAACACATAACTTTATTTCTTTCACTCTTAATTCTCATTAGTATTTGATGTACGTCATTTCATTAGCATAACAATGGATAGTTATTTAGAATTTCATAAAGGACTTAACGCTTAGTTATACCCAGAACTTTGTGGAAGGGTAAGATTTGGGCCAAACAGAATCTATATTATCCTTGTATCAAATTTAATTGAATTAAAATGACTACATATTAGAAGACCAGCTTTTAAGTTTCTCATTTTAATAGATATATACATCTAGATTATTTATACTAAAGTTTGTATGGTTATCAAGACGCTTGAACGGATTTGAATAATAAGTATTTGGTACTAGGTTATAGGTGGTAATAGGTTATGTCAATGAAGAAATAGGTTATGAAATATTATATTGCAGCCAATGTAGAACTTAATTCTTACTAGTCGGGCGAAGCCTCGGGTAAAGAAAAACCTAGATTGTTAGTTATGATGGTATTTATAACTTGTCTACTACGAAATGAGTGTCAAATTTAATTCAGTGGTTTTCAGCGAAGAGGGACGACTAAATGTAATTTAAGCGAGATTTTCAACGAAAAGTAATTTTTCGTTTAATGAATATTTGCACTTTCATTAGCTATTCCATTTTTTATTTTACGCAAAGTAAGAAATTCTTTCATTTCTCTCTGTAGAGTGTTTACAGCGAAACAAAGGCGCTTTATAACGACAGCATACCAGGTTATTATAAAAGTAGGATTTACACTATGAATGTAGTTTTATTTTCTTTCACTCGTCAGTTCTATGAACAGACATTATGGTTATAAAATATTTAACTTTTACAAAGGATATTTTTCTCTGAAAATAAAGACTACATGTTTTTACAACTTGGATCTAAATTATTATAATTCAGGTTGAACTTAAATGTGCCAGTTACATTTGTTCAAAATATTTAATTTATCATATTCGGCAGATTGGAAAGTACACAAAGTTAATTTAATAATCGCCAATAAATCTATTATCATGCATTTTCAAATAATTAATTATGTCTAATTTTTACGACATCTAAGCGACATGGCAATGTAATTTGCACCCAATAGATGGCGTAGATACAACATTTTTCCGAGTAAACCTCGGACGTCTACTGGATGTCATTAATTAACTATGGTTTAAAAAAAATCTCTAACCAACATATTTTACGGTACTAATTTCGTAAATAAACCAAGAAGTCATTGGCTTCCTTTTCAGAAAAAGCAACTCACGCCAGCCTCAGTTCATTGATCCTTACGATGAAAATTTCAGCTTTTTTAATAACGAAGCGCTTACGGTATCTCGCGTGGAGGTACTAATATTTCTGCGTGACTCCGTGTGACACGCGGGTCATGATAACCCTGTGATTGATGATATCGCAGCTTCTAACTAACAATATACCCATAACACGTCACATCGTAGATGGATGTACAAGCCTACTTGTTGAATTCCAGGATATTATATTAAATCCAACCTTTTCAGAAACTCGTTAAGTAAAGCTGAGATCAAACTATCTCATATTTTATACAAACTTTATAGAATATTACAAGCTTCACTAAATTGGTTTATTTTTTGCGTTCCGAGTTTCCATAAATTTGAAGAGTATTATTTTTCTGTGTTGAAATTTTAATTCTCGTAAATTAAGGAATAGTAGTTTATGAAACGGTTTCATAATAGGGGTAATTAAAATACAAGTGGATTTTTTTAATAGCATCCACGAGTGTTTTAATTCCAAGTTATGTGCCCGTTCATACACTACTTTATCTAATCACATGCAATTTCCTTTCACTTCAGCCATATAAACCTTTTTAGCCAATCTTTTATCCTTCATTCTTTCAACGTGTTTGAACCAGCGTAACTACTTTTCTTCGTTTTAGTCGCAACATCATCTTTCATTCCGCATTCTTCCCTAATGACATCGTTCCAGATGCGGTCAATACGCTTTATATTTATGTGTGATTTTAAAATGAAATCTGTGTATGTAAAAGCATATTTTTGTCGCTTTGTAGGCTCCGAAACGGCTACATTAATTTTGACGAAACTTTTAGCTATCATATCTTTTATCGATATATTAAAAAAAAACTTAAACACTATTTAACACCTACGCTCGTTCATCTGATCCAAATAATTCTTAGATACTTTTTGTAAAATTTTAAACTTCTGTAATTAAACTGTATGCAGTATCCATTTCACGTGTTGGATTCCCTAAATTATACACGTCTTACCTACGTCAAGAATTATTTCATTATATACTTGGAAGTTTTGGAACCTCAGCTCACAATACAACACCTACTAAAATTTTACGTCACAATTTTTCTTAAAGAAAGTATAGAACTCAGTTCCCTTATAATATATCAGGTTGATGTACTGTTAGCAAATACGGATTCAATTTGTTGACAAAAATATTTATTTGGACAATTTTTAATGAAAAGAACTTATTTGTCACTTATCTACGTTTAGGACATTATCTTATTTTTTATTATTTTATTTATTTATTATTATTTAAGGACTTATCAGGACAGGGCAGCGAATAGACACTGATTCTATGTTCCATAACTTAATTATTCGTAATAATATAAATGCAGTGAAATAGGAATATGGAGTATGGATTATGGAATATGATGTCACGAGTAAAATTAAGAAAAGTAGTTTGCACTGGATTAGATACCGAAGGATTCCTTAATCCTTAAAATAATTTACATGACAGAAATGACAAGAAATATCGGCAGAGGGCCCTCTGGGTGTACTTCACGGATTTACAATATAGTTTTCTATTCCGGATTTGCCTATGAAAACTTTTGGACTTTTGCAAAAAAAAACAACTATCCAATTTTAGTTTCAAATATTGCAAATAATTACCATATATAGTTAAGAAATTTTCAAATTCGTCAAGTCCTTTTCGAGTTTACTTCTTACATATAAACTCATATTCTCTCATTCGAACATTTTTTTTTTCTTCCTTCCCTTATACCCCTAAATTGCGATGACGACAACAGTCAACACTGACAATGTTATTTAAATCAAATAGTATATTAGACTACATATTTAATCACACTTCAATTTCAATAAAATTGTCTCTACTATTACTCAGGATTTTAGCATTAGAATTGAAATCAAGAATTACTCGCCAGGATCGTAGCAAATTATATTTTAATTGTCTCTGCCTACCTCTCATAATAAAACCAAATACGTAGATGAAAATTAATTGAAACGTTCTGATTTATGGAATATAAATTTTACTATTCAAAATATGCAAGTCTGGACTAACTTTTGATGAATTTCAGGAAGCTTTCAACTTAAAGTTTTAAGCTTAATGTATTTGTATTATGTTAACATCATAGTTAAGTTACATTGTTTTGTGTTTTCACCCACAAAGCTAATGGTTCTAGGTTGAAGACTTAAATTATTTTTAAAGTATATTTACAAGCTAACACTTGTAAGTAATAAGTGTGTCTAGAATGGTACTATATAATATCTGTTCGACTGATCATCTCTTCTGGTGACAAGAGGGCTGGCTTCTTCCTCGCTCAACGAATCAGCATCGCGATTCAGCGGGGTAATGCAGCCACTATTCCACGCGGACCTGGTTTATTTAATAATTTTTAATGTTTAGATTAATTTTAAGGTTTTTATATTGTTATGTGAAAATATTTAATTTAGGAAAATGTCATGTTATCTAAAAATACTTTCTCTAAAAACTAGGTATATATTTACAAAACATGTGCTCCAATATATTTAATCTCTCAAACAAAAACATGTAACAAACTAATTATAGTTTACGATATTTATTAATTATTTTGTTTCAGAGCTATGGTGCGAAATTATGCGATGAAGTTAGCGCTTTGCGGACTGGCGGCTATTTGCTGTCTGCCTGCCACGCGGGCTCAGGCGCTACAGCCACAGTATGACAGTAAGTTTATTTAATCCTAATATAATATTATTAAATTAAATGCGAAAGTGTGGATGCCTGTGTGTTTGTTTCTCAATCACGCCTCATCGACTAAACGAATTTTGATGAAAATTGGAAGATGTATAATTTATTTACTCGGTTAAACATATTTTTATCTCGAAAAATAGGACAAGGGACAAAGGACAAGAAAATCAAAATTAAATACAATTTAATGATATGAATTTCACTAAACATTGCATCTTTCTCAGGCGTAACGGGAATTTTACAGCTACTACAGAATAAAAATAAAATAAAGTAAATACTTCCTAATTTCCTAATTTTTGTATAAATTTATTGAAACAGAATATTTTTTATTAAGAGTTTGCCGACATCTCGCAAAAATTTGAATAAAATTTTCACCCATAAAATATTTCCATGCTTCGAAATCAGCCCTCAGACAAAAAAAATACATAATAGAGAAAATGTGTTCAGTGAATATAACATCTGCCATAACATAATAAATAACAAGCAGGTATAAACGGACATATAGCATACACAGGCTATTCCAGTCAAATACATAAATTTATTGGAAAAAATATGTTCAGAATCTTTACAAAAGGGAAAAGGAATTGCTTAAGTTAGAGTATAATAGACGTAATCTGGCCGCCCAAGATGTGACATTACGGTAACAAGGGCTGCTACGACTTGGAAGGGACTATAGTTTGGGCGAATAAGATAGTACACATTTGTAAATACTAAAGATTATTTTTTAGCACTTAAAGATTTTACGTTATGAAGATAATTTTCAGTGGTCGAGTGGGTAAAACGTCGGCTCACAACTGCGAAGTCGCGGGTTCGATTCCCACATCCGACCATGTACTAATGGGGTTTTTATAATAAAAATCTATGTCCATTATCCGACAAACCGTACAAAGAGGCTTCTCCATCTGCATACCTCAACAGAGCTGACCGGCTGGTTTGGTATAGCCTCAAAAAATCTTCGGCTAAGTGAGAAAGACTTTGTCTTCCGCTGGGTACCCTGGGGCCGGCAACGATTCCCGGGAGCTGTAAGACAACCCGTGTAGATTTTTTCCCCCTTAAATTAAGCAAAAATATAAGACCTATGTCTATTCAGACATCTAATTTTCTTATCCTTTTCCTTCGGCTGTCTACGAAATGGAGCTTCATAACTAATTTTATAAGAACTCACGACATCTTTAGTATTAAACGTAATAGGCGATGTCGCAGAGGTTTTTCTCGAAAACTAAAATTTGGCATAATATGACGCCAGTAAAGAAAAAAATATAGATCGAAATGGGTGCCCCCATTTTTCAAAGAAAAGGTGTGAGGCATCACTTGAAAGAGCTACGTCTAAGGGTTCTAACAAAATAATTTCTTTATTTGATATAAGTACAAACAACACTCTTGAAAGTTATGGAAAATAAGGTAGTATGTTTGTAATTATATATGCTTTCAAAAGTTTCCTTTATGAAATAAAAAATAATATAAAACTTATAGAAATGGGTTATACGTAATATTGGAGCAACCACCCGTGTGGCGAGTAGCGACTGTCCCCGACAGTACCCGTCATCTTGAAAGACATATATTTCTTCTACCTGCAGCTGCCTATTGAAAATCTATTCACGACTCAATCAATGGATATTTATTGACTCGATATTTTTCTAAATTACATTTCTTATAATTCTACGATTTCACCAGTGGTTGTAGGAAGTAAAACTCAATTACCTAACTAGGAAATACCCTGTGACTAGCTTGTGTTGATCAACTTCCTTATTGATTTTAATGTTTTATTTCACTTTATTCGTATACAATGTGTCGATATTTTCATATAAAGACGTAACATTCTTGTTTATTATTGTTTGTTATTTCTTACTTTTCAATGAAAATATTTTTCTTCGTCTTATTGGTGTAGATAGTTAAAAACTTCTTATATTATTACATTCATAGATTTCAATTTAGTTCTAATTTCACTTAGTCTTTATAATGCTCGAAACTGGCCCGAAAGAGTAAAAGTATATTGGTAAAAAGATTTTTTTTAGTTCCTCAAATAAAATTTTAATAATATAATTTAACAATAATAATAATCTCAAAACTACAAATTAAAAATGTCTTCCAAAGAGTCCGAATCCGCTGCCATAGTGCCTAGAACACATAGCGCGTTACCTTTTGAATTTCTAGCGCTATGCGTTGTATGAAAAAGGCTTTGGAGCGTGGATCGCCGGTCTCCGTTAGAAGTATTTTCCCGATTTTATTTGCAAAAACTATAGCGTCCGGTGACCACGAACCCAGAGTCTCCACCGCAAAGGCCAGAAATTCAAATTGATCCGGTTGCTCTTTTTTGTGTTATCGGCATGTAGGGCTGCGGTTGCGGTCTCTGGAAGTTGCAGATATGTGGCAGGCGGCGAAGGTGTCAGCGCATGTTGCATCCCAAACCAACGGTCGACCCCGCTCCCACGGCACCAAACTCATACCTACAAAACATACATACAAAAAAAGATATATTATGACATGGTGCCATTGAATGTAGAGCAAAAGGTATCTGATACACGCAACATATTATCTTCTTTCCACAAAAATAAACAAGTATTCAAAAGACTTTGAAAAAAGACATACGACGATTTTCTTTGTCAATATCTGGTATACTAAAAGGAAAATATTAACTACCTCTATCTTTTGATTCAGTGTTTCATATACTTTGCAAACTTACTCTTTTTTTACTGGTTGCCGTATGGTTGGCTTATCGATACCTGGGTAGGAAGCGGAAGAGCAAGTCTTCATCTTTTAGCCAATGGTAATTGTGAGGCCATACCTAACGAGTGGCTAGATCTGTTGAGGTATAATTTAGATGGAAAAGTCTCTAAGTGTGTTTTATCAGATTACAACATAAGTTTTTACGTGGTCAGCCTGGTTATTACAAGACGTCTTAACCACTCAGCTACCGTCGCATCTAATTTTTTTTTATTTTTTAATATATAAATTATAACTCATGATTTTAAGTTCCTAATTTCTTAGTGAACAAGCATGGTTTTGTTTGCATTACGCGCTACTTATATTATAAATAAGTTATAAATTAGGATAAACGTATATCAAAACTCGGAAACATTAAAAAGTCTAGATAAGAGATTAATAACGTAATTTTGAAATTTAAGTATAAATTTTCTTTATAATATTTATTACAACACAAATTCGTGCGTAAGAAACCTTTGAAGAAATGTTTTTCAAAACGAAAACTCTCTTTCGTATTGTTTAATTCGCTCCAGTTAGAAACATTAATTTTATTGTATAGAAATGTTTCCAGGGGAACCCTCTGGTACTTAACAAACCTATTCTAGGGTTCCATGGCTAAATGCCAAAAACCAAACCCTATTACATAGTTTTGTTTATATCTATGCCCTAATAATTGAATTCTCACAGACAGATTTTGTAGTTCTATTACGAAAATATTTTTAGGATTAGAAGGTAATGAATCACGTAAAATTAAAAAGACATTGATTCAATAATATACGAAAAAAGAATAGTTTTGGCTCCAGAACCTTAACAACTACTTAGATAATGATATTACAACTGCATTATAGTTAGCAGTTAAAGTAATAGATTTTATTCTCTATTAACTAAGTATCTACGAGGCTGACAAGTTAAAATGTAAATGAAACAATTGTCTACAGAAACGTTGCCATTTGTTGCGAAAATAAAATTAAGATAAGACATTTTCTCATCCCTTTTAAAGTGAGTATCGTTAGTGTAACTGTTGTGATATTGAAACAAACAGAATAATCTATCTAATTTGACGAAACAAGTATATTGGAACTAGATACTATTCATATTTGGAAATTCATCACCTAAGGCGCTGAAAGGGTGTATTAGAAAACACTTTTCAAACTTAGCATAAATATTCTTCGATATAAGTACCTAAATAAATACGTATTTCAGCATTTTCCAAAATTCAACGCCAAAGAGGGGTTATTTAAGTTTGTATGGGAATTATATTTATTTAGACAAAACTTAAAACTTGGTGCTTTTCGACACAATCAATGAAACACGTATTACACCGTTTTTCAAAATTTAACCCATAAGTGGAAAAAGTTTGTTTGGGAAAACTTAATTTTTATACATACATATTTTGAAAATTTCCATGGGCAAAGGCGAGGGCGGAAATCCAGTTGTAATCCAAGCTTATAGCCTATATACCCATTATGTTCCCTGAAAGTTTCATTAAAATTCATTTAGCCGTGTTGTAGTCTATACACATAAGGGTTGACAGACGATGGAGCAATTATTTCCTCAAACCAAGCATTTTTTTTTTTCATGGATTGCCTTATGGCCCCCCCAAACCGTGTTATCGATCCCATGGTCTTCCTCTTTTAGCCGATGGTAATTATGAGGCTATAGGTACCTAATGAGTGGCCAGTTCTGTTGAGGTATATTTAGATGGAAAAGCCTCTAAGTGTGGTTTGTCTGATTATGTACATAAGTTTTTAATTATAAAAAACTCAATGGTACATGAGCGGGATCGAACCGTAGTCTGCCTAGTTAATTTTTCTTTTACTTTATAAGCTTATATAACGCTAAGTTTTGGTTTCCTCACATATAACATTCCCGCTATTTGTTGGTCGTTGTAACACGATAAAACCGACCAATCAACAAAACCTTACAAGTTAATATCGGGTTATGGGTTCTGACACCTAATAGTAAACGTGACAATTGCCCAAAGTTTGGATTTACTGCGCTGCAATACCACAGTGTTTACCTCGCCTGCATCGACCACATTTGTTTACAAATCAAATTATCAGCTACATTGATTATAGTAAGCTACTAGCAATAGCTTGGCATGGGTTTTTTTTAATTATAAATTAATTCGAGATTAGCATTTGTAAATAATCTACCATGATCGATGAAAATTTTATCAAAATTCTTTAGCAGACATACAAAAAAAAAAGTTTTTACAACTCACAGGGTTTGGGAAAATTACAAAAACTTGTGCGAAATCGGTGCCTATCAAGATGCTTCCCACCTCGATCGGGCTTGGCCAGTTGGTCATGTCAATTTAGTATAGCAATGCGTTCTCGAGAAGTACCAGTAACTACATAAAAACTCGTATAATTTATCTGAATACACGTAAAATGAAAAGATAGTTTGACTTGAAACTGGAGGTCCCGAGTTCAATCTTCACTTGGTATAAATAAGCTAATCATCAATTTTCTTTATGATTTCGTGTTTCGGAGGGCAACTTCTTCTTGGGCAACTCGCTAAATGTGAACATTGTACCTAGTATATTTAGCCACGGCGCAAGGTTTAAGTAAGTATATGCCATGATTTTTTTAAACAAGTACCTAACTTATTTGTATAATTTCAGCTGCAGCGGCCGAGGCAGCTACCGGTTGGGATGCGTTGGGCGGATTGTACGCATTGTTAGCACAACATGATGCGTTAGGTGGTCATGCACTTGCACGGAAATCTGTACGATCACCTTCCCGCCGCCTGCGATTTGGACGCCGATCTGACCCTGATATGCCACCACAAGCACCTGTTAGTATTTAGCAGTAGCACTTTTGATTATATACTTTGATTCTGTCAGAAAACGTCAAATATGGTGCGTCGGTGGAAGAGTGGTTAAGTTGTTTGGTATATTAACTTGTACAAATGGTTTTTTTTATAATTAAAAACAGAAGTCCACAAACTACACTTAGAAGCTTTTCCATTTAAATATACCTCAAATTGGCTAAAAGAGGGAGACTTGGTCTTCCGCTGGATATCATGGGACCGTACACGGTTTCGGGAGCTGTAATGATGAAAAAATGAAAAAATGATGAAAGTAGTGATGATGAAAAAATAGGAGTTAAATAATAATAACAAAAATTAATTGAAAAAAAATCAGTTTTCCAATTCGGAAGAATTATCTCTCTATAACAAAAGAAACCACCAAAATCTATTCACAATCAGCAAAGATATCGCGCAACATAAACACCAAAACAACTTGCACAACATCTATACTAACATTATAAAGAAAGAGTGTGAGTTTCTTTGTAAGAAGTTAACTCGAAATTACTGGACCGATTTGCAAAACTTCTTCACTGTTATGTATGTGGGTTCCATAATATATAGCAATAGCTGTAACTAAAACAAGAGGGTTGCCATTTTTTTTTGCAGTTCAAAAATTTCCATGGGCAAAGCCGGGACAATACATAAAGGGTGGGGTTAGCATACTTAGGACAGCAACATCTTTCGTTTCGACTCGAAGTCCAAAAACGACGAGTCCGCACCAATGTCCAGCCAAGGAATGCTCGGCCGAAGAATGTCCAACACTAGATTGCCTGTCATCGAAAATCACACACGTTTTCAAAGAAGCACGGCGACAGTAATATGTTTCAAGAGGCTACCTTTCATATATTTATATCTAATGAAAAAAATTGAGATACCTAATCTGTAATCATGTTATTTGTGTGCAAGTTTAATAAAATTGATTTAACAAAAATAATATTATACATACTTCTATCAAAGACGAGATAGCTCTAGGGCTTGCGTCATTTATTCTCTTTAAAATATGGATAAATTGTTAAATGTGAACACTGTTACTGGGATCTTTGGCCATGCTACAAGATATACATAATATATTTCCTGTTCGCAGTTGGATGAGATAGAAGAGTTGTTATCACTCCGGGAGACCCGCACGCCAGTCCGTCTTCGTTTCGGTCGTCGCTCCGATGAACGTGTTGTACCACATATTTTCCCTCAAGAAGTAAGTGAAAGCTTGAAATACTTTTTTCCTTCGCAAAAGGTCCAAAATAAAAAATATATCCAGTATTTTTCTGGAAACAGTAAAACAGGAATATTCTTATTCGAAATTTTGATAAAAAAATGTCTACGAAGACGGGGAGGGTCGCTAGTGTGTAATAAATACAAAGGAGGCGAAAGTGATATATCGGAATCGTATCAAATGACATCTATCTATATATCTATCATCACGCCTTTCATCCCAATAGAGGTATGCAGAGACAATCGAATGCCATTTGTTACGATCCTGACATACCCCTTTCGCTTCTTTTATACATGCTTGAATTGAGAACTTTTAATATTTCCATCGGTCAATACATTTTTTATATGTTCAATAAAAGTATACCTAGGTCGTTCTCTGCCAGCATATCCTTTCACTTCAGCCATATAAACCTTTACATCAATTCGTTTCAATCAAGTCTTCATGATTGATTGAACGATTGATTGATTTTGTAAAGTAGTTGTAACTGAACATTCCTACCTAAGTAATAAGTTGATTATTTTTTACGTTTCGTCAAATTTGATACCCTGAGCCTTCCTTTTGGAAGCGAGTAAAATATCGATATTATTAGGTTTTATTGCTCAACCTCATAAACTTAAGTAGATTACTTGACATAAAATCCACTAATGAAGTCATATATTTGTTACACACTATTCCATGTTTTACGATAATTTGGGAAGTTGACCACAGCGGGCTCCAGCCACTCAGATCTCTATCAAAGCCTTTTAAGAGAAACATTAAGCAATGTTAATACTAATAAAATAAATACTACACAAATACAATTAGACTTAATGTAAATAACATTAGAAGGTAAATGAAAGTGCGTCAATAGCTCAGTGGAAAGCGAAGGTCCCGGGATAGATATGCAGTTAGCATCAATTTTTCTGAAATTCTGAAATAAATAGATTCTATTTTAGAAGTGACAGCTTTAATCCCAATTGAACATAACAGCTATTAGTGGACATTGTTACCTGGGCCTCTAGCGATATAAAGATCAGAGTTTGGTTGCCTATTACGTATGATTGCTGCATTCAATTTAAAATTGGGTATGCATTACACAACCTATATGAATGTGAATTTCATTTGAAAAATATATCTCTACCTGGGAGAACATTTGCTTAGCGCAGATGCAATACAAAAGTCTTGCTACCAAACGCCTGCTGCAATTCATAAAGGAATAGCGATTTGCAGTGAATTAGGTATTGCAATTAGCCTATGTTGGCTGCGTCCGTTATAATTAGCCTATCAGTTATATGCCCCCCCAGATAGTCCTGTTAATAATAATTGAGTACCTAACAAGCAACTGAAAAAAAAGTGAATAGATATAATCTGAGAATGCACAGTGCACTTCAGGTGGATTACTCTTGAGGTAATCTACAATTTCAAATTTTAAAATCCTGAACCTTATTTCGTTGCAGTACCGACAATAATGTTGAACGAACGAAAATACAAATCTATTTCAACAAAATTAACTGTAGCTACTGCCGCTGTAATTTTAGGATTTGAAATTGAAATAAGAGTTCCTATTCTACACTTTATATTATTATTTTTGATTTAGTTATTTATTAAAGGTTTAAGCAATTATTAATTCTACTCCGAATTCTAGTCGTAAAATGATATTTTCCTATGTCGCTTTATGACGTGACAAATGGTAAGAGAAACATAATAAATCAATGTTGTTGGTGCCCTATTTTTCATTTTCCGTATTTCCACCAATAAGCTTGTAAAAATATTGTTTAAAAATACATATGTAATTCTTTGTTTGAATTTTATAGCCTGAATTAGTCTCTAAATTTTAAATTTAGTTATACTTTTTGATACCATGTTGACGTACCTATACATACCTACCTATTCCTAAAATTTTTTTTTTAACAAAACCTAATAAGTATGTCCAGACTAATATTCCATTGACATTTCCAACCGATACAGGCCATGTGTTTGTCTGAGAGGAAGATTTTTAAAATTTATCTAACAAATCCTTCATCCATCGTAGTACAAGCACATTGCTTCCGGGAATAATCCGGGAAGACGGCAAGAGATCCGATGGAATGACTCTGATTCCCTGGGAGCGAGGACGGGCCCTTGTATGGGGTGCTACGTGCATCCAATGGACACATTAGCTCCGTCTCATCTCAGGGAAACAGTAATCAAAGCGGGAGCTGCGGCGATAATCGCAGAGTCTAACAAATGGCGCAAATATAGCTAAAGCACACTACAAATTTGTGTCTTTTGGTGTAGATTCTACTGTAGAATGCCAAAAAGTTTATTAAATCTATATGCCCTCGACTGATCATCTCCTCTGGTGACAAGAGGGCTGGCTCCTTCCTCGCTCAACGAATCAGCATCGCAATTCAGCGGCGAAATTCTTGTCACTATTCTAAGCAGACTGGTTTGTTTAGTTTTTTTAATGTTTAGATTAATTTTAAAGTGTTTACTGTTTATATTGTTATATGTTTTTGAATTTTTGAAAAATTGAAGCCCATATGGTAATGAACTTTATACGGTTTTTTGAGGATATTATAACATTCTACTAATAAATAGGTAGGTACTCTAAGATTTATCTAAGCTCTAAATCTATGCATAGAAAGTTGCAGGCATTATTATATTATTTAATTTTGTACGTATTGGATACATTCATATGGCTTCCAATTTATAAGTTCCCAAGAACATAAAGGATAACAGTTTATTCTAGGTTTTTATTATGCGGCTACTGTAACATCGGCTATTATTTACTCTGTTGGGTGTGCAATTTGTTACTATCCGTATGTAAATCGACTGCTCTATGAAATTATATCAGAGTATATGTCAATTTCTCGTTCCATGAAATATTGTTTCTTTTTAACCTTTTCTAAAAATGTAAATTAAAAACAATTAAAATTAATATAACTAAATGATTCGCATCTCCAATCTCAATCGTGCTGATTTTGACCGAGGAAAGAGCCTGGTTTTTTCTCTCGATGGCGTAGGGAATAAATTGCTTGGCATTGAAACCTCAATATCATATAAATTGTTAACAATCTATCTATTATCACGCCTTTCATCCAAAGAGGGGTAGGTAGAGACAATCGAATGGCATTTATTACGATCCTGACATTTTAAAAGTACACACAATCGCAGAGCATATATGAAAGGTATGATGAATATAAAAGAAGCGAATGAGATAAATTGTTAACAATTTTTTAAAATTCTGTCCATTGTAATCTATCCACTCCATCATTTCAACTTATTAAAAATTTCGTTAAAAGCCACGTGAAAGGAGACTAAAGTTTCACTAGAGATGGGCAAAATTTTAAAATCCTCCTCAATTGAGCAAACATCCCTTAATAAACTGATTTTTTTTTCAGGAACAAGATCGCGCTGCACGGGCGCCCTCAATGCGTCTACGATTTGGTCGCCGATCTGACAACAACATGTTCATGTTGCCATTCGAGGTATGGTGTAATTTTCTAAATCAAATCATCCTTCTCCTCTCTTCTGATTAATTAGCATTGCTCTACGAAGAACAAAACCGTTAAGGTGCCCACTCATTCGTCCAATCGCCGGCGCGCCGCCATACCGTCCGCCGAAATCGACCACAGACTAGTCCAATTCTTGTAACGTACGGTTCGCCATCCGTTTTCAAATCGTTGTATTTGTGGTTGATTTCGATGGCCGGAACGATCTGTCACGCACACACGGATGTTTGACACTTTGTTTAATCCTGAGTGAATTGCATGTGATCTAAACCGTATGATTTACATCGCTAATGTGTGACATGTGTTCAATCACGATCATACGGCGGCCGGACCGAAAATTTTCAGTGAGATACCGGCCCAGTACGTGAGCTACTTTACGGCCGTTCTATCTTGCGACGTAGCAAGATATCCTTTATTTTTCTTAACGGGTTGTTTTATGGCTCCCAGAACCATGTTAACGGCCCCAGAGTACCCAGCAGAAGACCAAGTGTTCCTCGTTTCTAAATTATTATTTATTCCTTTTTATTTATAATTTATAATTTATTATATATTAATTAGATATTATTATTTTCCAGTCAACTCTGCCTAAGGACGTGAAACTGAGCGGTTCTTCCGAGGACGACAACAGGCAACAAGAATAAGATCAAAATGGACATATCTCGTCGTAGCTTATCCGGTACTTAATTAAATTCAAAATAATTATCACTCGATGTAATAAATTTCAGTAATTTACGTGTTAATCCATAAATAATATCAATTTTAGATTATATACATATATAGCGACAGTATAAGCTATGTGTATATATATATATGAAATATAACATTTCTAGATTCAATGTTGTTAATGGGCTTAAATAATAAATATTTTGTTTCCTAAGCTGCATATTATCTGTGATTAATTAGTTATTTCTTTCTCATAATATTTTCTTCTCATTTTATGTTTACTTTGGTAAACAGCTTCAAAAGCTTAATCTATTGCTAATTTAATTAATATTTAAATACTTCTCCAGTTCCTTCTATCCAAAAACTATCAGTATTTCCTTAGTATTTTAATAATTGTGAAGAATCAAGCATTGTTTGAGCTGGGTGATGCGAGATGCTTCGCTGGAATATGTTATTCAATTTTTAGCTTCAAATATGTAATTCCTTAAACTTTTAGAAAAATATCTTATTTATTATAATGATGTTATTTATATTTAGTCTAAGTGTAGCAAACTATGTTTAATTTTGTATAGATAAATTATAGTGCAATTGACGAGTTGAAATATAAAATTAATATCAAAAAATTATGAGTTTCATTTATGCTATACCTAATTCGCCTGCCTCTGTAATCGCAGTAGGGAACAATGTCGTCTAGGTGGCAAAACTATTTTCTTTGAAAATATTATACCGAAACACATGTTATCTGAAACGTTCATAATAGGATTGGTATTTAGTTAGTTCAACTGCAGATCTCCAACAGAAAAAATAAACAAATTAGTCCAATTTTAAAAGAAACATTTAATTTTGATTTGTTTGTTTATTTTTCGCCATTAGAGGGAAAAATAATCTTCAAAATGGCGTATCAAACATTAACTTTGATACAGTATTAAGGATTACATAAAAATGTAGCTTCAATGTGTACCTATAATTTAGTAATTGAGAGGGGAGCTGGCTCAATGAAGCTAAGTAAGTATATGTGACGTATGAAAAGAGAATTAGACCTTAATATAAAAATAATATAATACATTTTAAATACCAAGACTCAAACCATCATCATCCCCCTGTCGCTGGATCTAATGGGAAGTATTGCCCTACAAATCACGAGAAATTTATTATAGCATCTTATAAAATTGGAGCAGGTCTCAACTCCAGCACTGTATTGAATCCTATGCTGTAAAATTCGACGCCAGAAAGCCCTGAAGCCACCCGTTTGGAATTTCTAATAGAATCGAATAGGCAACGAGCAACAAATACTTATCGTTAGGTAGTATATAAATATATATATTTGGAGAGTGGTGAAAATTGTATCTGCGATGAATTTAAATAGACAGTAATATGTTCATTATTATGTTTTAATTAGACATGATGATTTTATTTATTAGATAATTAGTAGTTTTAAATTTTTACAGCTATATAAAAAACCTTAAATTTAAATATAGCTAAGTAAACTTGGTCCGTGTGGAATTGTGGCAAGAATACTGGCTGCGTTTCCCTGCTGAATCGCGATGCTGATTCGTTGAGCGAGGAAAGAGCCAGCGCTCCTGTTACAAAAGGAGACAACCTAGAGTTTCTACACCAAACGGCACAAATTTGTAGTTTTCTATAATTGAACTATTTTGCGCCGTTTGTTAGACTCTGCGAATTGCCTAGCTCCCGCATTGAATACTGTTTCCTTGAGATGAGACGGGGCTAATGTGTCCATACACGTGACATCCCATACAAGGGCCTTACCTCGCTCCCAAGGAATAAAAGTCATTCCTTCGGGTCTCTTGCCGTCTTCCTAAATACATTATTGAATGTGTTCTGATATGTGCTGTAAGAATTTGTCTGTGGCGCGGCCACAGAATAGAATAAATATCGGTGTTGTGGGCGCGAAGCGATCACACAGGGTTCAAATTCGTTATTTGATTTAGAAATAGAATAGATTTCATTACAAAGTCTAGCCGTGAGCACAGCCAAGTTGGATAGAGATGAACCGTGGGAAGAATAGTAATAGGTTGTTATATTTTATTGTAAATAATCAGTCGACTGCGGTAGGCTGAATGTGTAATCCAAGCCACCGGCTGGCAGCAATGTTTACGACAACAAATGTCACAGAGGGATTGGTGGGCGTAATGTAAACAGAGCTACGAGCCGTTGGTGAATTTAAAAAGTCTGTGATCATGTTGAAGGTGGAAGAAAAGAAAATCAAGGGAGAACAGACCGAGACCGCGAGCAGGGTGGACGTGGACTCAGGGCGTAGCGCGGGTGCGCGTCGCCGGAGCAATGGTCGGCGTGAGGGCCGAGAGCCTGTCGCCGAGGCGCAACAGCGCCATACCTCCATGGACGCCGGGACTGCGAGGCAGGGCGTGCAGTCAACATGAGGGGCTGCGAAGATCAAAGGGCCAGCCACGCCAGGGGCGGGCCTGGACCAGCATCTCTGGGCGCGCGACCTACCGTCGCGCCGCCCGACTCCAAGATGGCGCGAGAGGCGTCGGTCGGGCCGTTGAAGACTATCAACGGGCCCGGGGCTCCACAGACAGAACCACGGCCGACACTACTTCACTAACGCCTGGAAGAAGATGAAGAACTGTGACAGGACAATGTAGCTTGCCAGTCGGATGGAAATTAGGAACAAGTGTTGTGACTAAATATATAGTGTGTGAAAATAGATCGTGGGTTCATATTTATACTCCTGGTAGGATCCTGCAGTGGCAACATGTAGGTAGGCCCGACCCCCCTGTAGAGCTGAACTAGCCCGGTATCTCACTTCTCTTTCTATCTCTTCTTCTAATCTCACCCCCTATCTTCTTTTTGTGATGTTTAGGAGCCCTAGGGCTCCCAAAACGTTACAGTGCATAAGGATCACGTGGTACATTTGGCATGAAAGTAAGTATAACGCCGCGTCTGTCTGTCTGTTCGTGATTTTCTCCGTAACTGCTGAATAGATTGTGTTCACGACTGGATAGATTGATTTACAAGGAAGGTTTAATGTATTAAAAATACTCTATAACTTATTAATACCTATATATGCTCTGTATAGCTGAGCATAAACTGTATTAGTGAATGAATCTGGGGCAAAGTGTTCTATAATGAAATAAGCAATACATATACTCAAGGGAGGATCCAATAACTGCTTCCACAGCTTGCAACTATGTATATTTGTATTACTATTTTGTTTATAAAAGATCTAAAAATTTTTACTCTAAACTGCTCTGAAACACTTGAGACGAGACCCGAGGGCCCCAAAAAAAATAAATCTGGGTACCCTGTGACCGATAATATGGGGTTTCGGGAGCCGTAAGGCAACTGTGAAGAATAAGGAGTAACAAAAGCAATTTGTTTAACTGTCTGTCAATCTGTCACTGACTAAGTTATTTTATCTAATCGGTGACCATGAATTTGTTGATTTGCAAGATGTGGCGCGTCATTATTATTTTCGCGGGAATTTGAAAAATAAAATTAAAACATGATTTCTTAAATGAATTAGATATAATAAATTTTACAGATATAATTTAAAAGTATTTCCAAAAATTTTTTTTGGAATTACTTTTAACCCCTATTGTAAGAAGTAAAATCTAAAACTACTGGTACTATTTGAATTCTGTAATCAAGCTATATTATTTCAGATGGACATAGACTATGTCCTTTGAGTATTTACCAAAGTAAAGTAAAAGTAAACCCCTAGTACTAGCCCCTGTACCACTGTATTTTTCTGTCGTTTTATTGTCGCAACGGATTTTACGTTATGTGATGATTATTATTACGCGCACCTGGTCAGTATAACTGGTCATAGGGGAAAAAATTGGCGAAAGGGGAAGCCCGTCTATGGCCCCTCCATAGGCTTAGTACTCTATGACTATGTCTTATTAAAAATAAAATTCCGTAAGATATAACAATATTTGAACCGACGCCGCGCCGGGCAGATTTTTCAACACTTTTTATCTTAAAAAAAACGGAACGCCGCTCTTGGACATTCGTCTATCCCTTGGACGGTTTTCTGGAAAACGACGTGATTAAGGAATTTGGCATTTACTAAAATAATATTGCGGTGACGAGTACATTGAATTGTTGCGACTGCCAAGGTGTTTTACTAAAAAATGCAAACAATTTTTACATATTTTAATAATTGTCCGAAATATGATGTTACTTGAATGCTGCCATCTTCATACTAAACAACCTGTTTAGGTCTACCATTACCAATATAATGTATTTATTAAAATATTATTCATTTATATAACTACCGCTATAGATACCCACTCAATGTACCACGGACGCTGAAACAGATTTTCCAATAGATTTAGAGAGTACCTACCTGTAATAAAATGACGTAACTATTTTAGTCGCTGGCTTAAGGCATAAGTGATAACGCAACTTTAATTCACATTCTTTGTTCCTCGAGAAATGTAGATTGTAACAGGGATGCGGTATATCCAAATCCGTTTAGTGGTTTTCGAGATTAGACAGACAGAACTCTATTTTATATTATTTAGTAATGTTTATCTTATTGATTTTTATCTCACTTTCACATATTTACCTTTACACGACATACATCATTCACTCCTGTTTCTCAAAAGGGTAGGCAGAAAGTATGGAGCGCTACTTTTCTCTATTTTTGTATAACAATCTACATCTATACATATTATAAGTTAATGTATTCATATAAATTTTGATGATAGGTTGAATAAGAAGTTCTGTGGTTGAATACAATATGTTAATACTTTGAAAGTCTAACTTTGTTGTTTCTTTCTCAAGTTTATGCAGTGTATCAGTATAATAAAATATGGTTTAGAAACTGCAAGATTTTAAAATGTTTTCCTTGCTTTCAACTTTTGTTTTCCTACTTCGTTAATGAAAATGCGAAGTAAATATGCTTAAGGCATCAATTTTCATTTGGCATTTCATTAGTAACGTAATGTAGCTTTATTATAGCTTTATGTAATTATATCTTTCTTATATAAGTCATGAAGGATATTTTGAAAATTGCCTAATTCAAGACTCCCTGTTTTAGCCGATGGTATTTGTGAGGTAAAACATTCTATTTAGATCGAAAAGCCTCTAATTTTGTCCGATTATGTACATAGATTTCTAACTATAAAAAAAGTCATTGGTACATGGCCAGGATCGAACCACTCAGCCACATATTTTTTTACAAACTCGTTTTTGGGGAAAAAAATACTATCACAGCAATTATACCTATTATGCAGAGCAGTGTCACAATTCCAATATTAAACAGAATAAGTGATCACTTAACTAAAATGTACAATAATAAACAAATTATATATTTAAAAACTATATATTGTACAAATTATAAAAAGAATACCTACCTCTTTCAGAACCCCTCTCCCTGTGGTATGGTTCCCAAAACACTGGCTGCGTTACCTTGCTGAATAATTAAACTGATTCTTTGAGCGTGGTAAGAGCCAGGCTTTAGGGCACCCGAGGTCTGGACTAGTCTTGTACCCATTATTTCAACTGCAAGTGCCGAAAATAAGTAAATTGTTATAATATTTGAATATTTTCGGCACTTGAGCAGTTGAGCGTGTTCTGCCGCCGCGCCCGCTCTTAATTTTGTATATACTGTATGTGAGATGCTCCCAGTGTATCAACACAAACACAGCAACAGGTAGTAATAATAACAATAGTTACAGATAGCGATGTTCAGGACCTACGTTTGGTGACCTACATTTGCTGACATTTTTTAAGACAGATCTTAACTTTTATAAGTGAAGTCATAAGTTAGTATTTAAATGAAGTATCAAAACCCTAAACAAAAAAAAACAAAACATGCTTTCTATTCAATTTAAACAAACTATAACATTTCCCTCGTTACATCCTAGTATTGTTCGAAATTAATGATAGACATAAAATTTAACCATCACACTGCATCTTATTGTTGACCTTCATAATTTTAATCACTCCGCAAATAATCTTGCCGACGTTTGCGCAGCAGTAAAACTATTTACGTAGTTCAGGAAGAACCGGTAATCAAACCTGTGCATTTTGTTCAGGGGCTTGGAAATTATTAAGTCATTGTTTTTTTAATAACCCTGTATCAATGTAATGTCTGCTGAAAGTATTACCTACCTTAATTAAAAAGAAAAACGTTTAAGTTCGAAAGAAGTGCTGATGGTTCTGTAGAGAAATCAAACATGGTTCAAAGTGAGTTCAAACCCCTGAAATACAGACTTTTTTAAATTGTTAAGTGTAAAATAATCAGGCATCGCCATTTTTTTTTTGATAATTTAATGTCGCTGGCTTTATTATTACGCGATAAGGGATGAATATCTAAGTAAAACCAATAGGGATTTTATCATTTAAGGCAAGAAACCCTAAACCCTTTTTAATGCCTATATTATTATTATTTTCCGAGCCGTAATTACAAAAACCGATTTCTGGTTTATTCAGGGGATTTCAATGGAGTTGTTAGAATTTAAAAATAACGACTGGCTGATAAAGTATTTTCCCATAGTTTTCAAGGGCGGGGAACACATTATTTTGTTGTCTACTCCTCACAAACAACCCTTACCTTTTACATCATAGCTTTAATTCAATTTAAATTTTCACTAGAAATTTGAGTATGATACTTTTGATAGAGAAAATGTCATATGCACTTTTAATAATTAGATCAGAAGAGTTTTGCATCCGCCCACAAGCGCTGCAAATTTCATGATAACCCTGAGCCGAATACCTACATCGGCAAACACCTGCTCTATGTCTATTTCGGTTTAGAATTTTGTAAATATATTTAAAAATCTACTGCTGCTCACGGGTTTGCTTGTATTGTTTTATTTGAACAACAATTTATTTATTTATTACCTATTTGTAAATTTCAGTAATTTTCAAAGTTTAGTCAGTCATTTTGGAGCCCATTCTGGACAAAGATTGAAGACTGATTGAAGATTTTTCTTTGGAACTATTATTTATATATAAAGGAAGTTGATGATTTACAAAAGCAAATCAAAATCGGTAAAAGAATGGAAGAAGTTGTAGTAATATAAAAAATACTTTTCTCACAGTTCTTGTCAACTAATTTCAATGAACTAAGACTTGACTAAGATCCAAATCAAGATCTTCATGGAATATATTTTTGTCGTCTAATATAAGTATAAATCGAGTCAATAACCTGTTTAACATTGTAACCACACTTAGAAATTGGCTGTAAAGTGAAACGGTGTCTGGAGCTACGGTCGTGTATCTTTAACTAAAAATAATTTTCGTAAATAACTCCAGAATAAAAGTGTAAAGAATTCGGATCGAGGTGAGATTTTGTTCATTCGCTGGACGTTGTTGGTAGAGACAAGGTAGAAAAATTTGTTTGAAAAAAGTTCTGATTATAACTGTACAGTGTCGTACGTAATACAGTTTAAGGCCAAGGTATTCTTGTCAAGGATTTGTTAGAACGGTATGTTTTCTATTTACCTATCCAATGTTTTTTAATATTCATATTTTATTAGTTAACTCCAAAACTACTGAACTGATTTGAAAAAATAAATAAATTGTATTATTATTGTATAATTGTAAATATTATAGAGCAATGTTTACAAGCAAAACCAGAGATAAAATACTGAACCGGTTAAAATAGGGATTTCCACGGGCGAAGCTGCAGTGGAGAGCTACCCAGGCTATATATTTTTACAAATTCATTAAAAATTGCGTGAAAGGTTACCATTATTCATTAGCTAGGAACAAAATGTCAGATTAGTTAGTATATTAAATAATTTCTCTAACTGTCGTTAAAACACAAAACCAAAATTGCAAATTTCGTTAACGAAATGAAATTGTTCGTTCAACAATTAAATAAATTGAGTCTATTGTTCTTATATAAACTTATTATGACTTATCAAAGTTTGATTAAACGATGTTTTGTAAGATTTCTCTGAAATGTTGCAGGTGTCATATAGTCGCGACCGTGGGCGGCAGACTTTGGCGGACGGAGATTTAGTTAGAGTTGTGCCACGCACCCGCTCGCACGAACCTCGCCGCACAAGGTACAAAATCTAAAACCACGGAAATCGCTTATCTCGAAATAGATCAGAAAATGCTTAAATCGCCGCCATAACGCCTGTATCATATAACATTAGCACTAATAAACATTCTCGCTTACATTCCTGTTTTTTATTATTTTCGCTAATTACCTTGCGACCTCGACACCTGCGTCTAGCTTCACCTCGGACAAGGTACCCGTTTTCGTTTACAAAAATAATTTGCCATGACTTCATGCGACTGAAATAACATCTCGCGCTTGTACAACACTCGTACACTAATATTTTACACATTACTAGAAAATTAACATTTATAAAATGAATGACTAAGGTAAATTTTCATCCAAATAGAATCAGCCGTTACGATGTGATAACTTGTATTATTAACACTATAATCACAATGGCATCTACACAAATAAATAAAATAGAAGTCATTGATGTCTATGTGCATTTATATTTTCATTCTTATATTTGTTTAATCTCGATATCAAGATAAAAATTACTATAATAGATATTTTATTTAGGTACTAATGAATCCGGTGTGGCCTATTGCTAATTTTAAAATAAAATATTTCTATTCTTACATCTCGTCATTGTCTTTATAGTTTTGTTTTATCCGAATGAACTATTTCACCTTGGTGACGGTAATGACAGCCTTGTTGCTTTTAATTTACTCCGATGATCTTAATTTTAGAGTACTTAATTTAATTTACGACCTTAAAACTGATGTTTTGAATAATTTTATTGTATCACTGACATACGAGTGTGTGTGTCTTATTATTACTATTACTATTTTCTTACATAATTTATTTACCTATAATATATTATTTATGAATACTGACATTAAATATGGACGAAATTATTTGATGTATTTTTTTTCGTGCACATGAATTACATGCACATGCATGAGTAATTGCAACTGAATTAATTATTGTGTAAAAGTTAAATATTGAGCAATAAAATTTATATTTAGCAATAGTTATATATTCGCATACAAAACAATATTAATAGTGATAGATAATAGTGAAACGATATTATTATTCTAATTTAGAATTTAGACAAAATTTTATTTTGAAAAATAAATTAGGTAGGAGTTTCTTGAGGATAAAAATAAAAATTTAAAAAGAATTTTAAGAAATTACAATGTAGATATTTAATAAGAAAACAAAATAACATTGTTATAAATGTGTTCGTTATTGAATATTTTCCAACAATCGTCTATGTGTGCGATACTTGTGTATTCTTAAAATACTAAAAATAAGTACGCAAATATATTTATTACGTATGAGAGAGGAGTTCCAGAACCAAAATAGCGAAGTGTTTTGTGTTTAACATTCACAACTGTAATTTATACTTCAGATAATACGTCTTCTTTATAGCGCATACTGGTTTATAAGATTTGCCCAAACATTTTCTTTGAAATTAAAGACTGAAAATTACGAATTTCTTAATTAGTATTTTCTATTTATTAGTAAATTGTTATTAAGTTTACTAATTGGCAAAAACGTAAATAAAAACAACATTATTATCAGGAATATTAAAAAGATACTATTATAGGAAAGCCCACAGGCGGAAAATATAAATTATTTCGGCAATTATTTTTTGATATTATTATTAGTTGTAAAGTTGCGGTATTTGAGATCTAAGTTCATGATATCCTTAGTCTCACAGCTACAGAGCCATTAGAACCACTTATACTAGCTTATAGTCACGGCTTAGCCGGTAGAAATTTATGAATTGCTAAAAAATAACAAAATAAATATTGTAAATCTTTAAGAACTCTAACTTTCTTTTAAAAACATCCTAAATCCAACGGAATAATGAAATTTTATAACAATGAAAGAATGTTTCTAATCAGTTCATTAGTGCGAAATGCGAAAATCACTGAATAATTTTTGTACCGGTGTAATTTTTACCGGAAATAAAGTATCTATCATCACGCCTTTTATAACAATATGGGTAGGCAGAGACAATCGAATGCCATTTGTTACGATCCTGACATATACCTCTTTCGCTTTTTTATATTCATCATACCTTTCATATATGCTCGGCGATTGTGTGTACCTACTTTTAATATTTCCATCGATCAATACTTTTTATATGTTCCAGCATTTCCTTTCACTTCAGCCATATAAACCATTTTAGTCAATCTTTCATCCTTCATTCTTTCAACGTGTCCAAACATCATTTTTCACTCCACATTCTTCTCTAAAGACATCGTTCCGGCTGCGGTCAATACGCTTATATCACTTTTCGTTCGGAAATAAAGTACATAGGTACATAGTACGAACAAAACAACAATAATATCTGCCCACATTCCGGTTACTGACTCAAGCGTCTACCCCATTCATACATCTTCTGAATGAGTGCTGATTGCAATAAAGCAGAACTAAAGTGTTAGTTCAACTCGGGTCCTATCATTTTCTGGTATTTTATCCGAATTGGGTCAGTAGTTTTTACGTGATTCGACAACAAACATATTCACTTATAAATATTAGTAGGTAAATTTATAATGTAAGGAAAGAAGTGATGAAAACAATATTGAGATTGTGGATAGATATTGGATTTGTATGGATAAAAACAACCACGCGCCATATTGGCTAAACACACGATTTATTTTAAAAAAATTAAAAAGAGATGCAATACTCATTTTATGATTATCGCACAAAAAATAAAGAACTTTAGGTTAAGGTTAACTGAATTTTTTATCATGTAAATTCTTTTCGCACCATTTTTTTTAATTTGTCGAAGTGTCATTATTTTGAAATTTTGGCTCATATTTTAAATTTTTTTTTTCCTTGAGCACTAAGTATAAATAACAGACAGACATTCAGTTTTCTATACTAGTTAAGATAGAACGATATCTAATTTAAGAGCAGACGATGACAAACTTCGAATGAGATCTTCCGCGTCATTTCGCAATCACAAGAACCACAAATAAATATGTACACTGCTAAATGTTCGCCGAGTTTGCGCAAACATTTTCTTTTCATTCTCCCATTTTACCTTTAAAAATTGGTGTTATTGTAAAAATATCCATTCGTTCCTTGTTATTGCAACTAAATTGAAATTACCAAATTCGATATAAATGGTAAACAAAAACAATTTATTTAGTCACAAACAATAAGAAAACATCTTTTATTTTAGAGTGAAATTGAGACGTATTGCATGCCACGAAGAAGAGAAGACAAGTCTTTAGTTCTATCTATCTGATCCATCATCACACCGTTTATCCCAAGAGGGGCTGGTAGAGACAATCGAATGCCATTTGCTACAATCCTGACATATTTCTTTCGCTTTTTTTATATTCATCATACCTTTCATACAAGCTCGGCGATTGTGTGTACTTTTAATATTGCCTTCGATCAATAAATGTTTTATATGTTCAATAAAAGTACTACACCTATGTCGTCTTCTGCCAGCATTTCCTTTCACTTCAGCCATATAAACCTTTTTAGTCAATCTTTCATCCTTCATTCTTTCAACGTGTCCAAACCAGCCTAAACTACTTTTCTTCATTTTAGTCACAATATCATCTTTCACTCCGCATTCTTCTCTAATGACATCGTTCCGGATGCGGTCAATACGTTTTATATCACACATTCTATGTAAAGACCGCATTTCCACGCAATAATCTTACTTTCATGCTTCTTATTCCATACCCAAGCCTCGCTTCCATAAGTAAGTGATGGAACTTTATATATAAATTATTATATAAAAACTTTATAAATAAGTCTTTAGTTTAGTAAACTATATTCAACCGGGCGGAGTTTTGAGCAAAAGCTCCTTACTTTCGAGTACATTTTAATTTACCTGCTAAAAAATATGGTTAATCTGAGCAAACAAGCAACCATGAGGGTGGTTTTTGGGGAAAATATATAAGTGCATAAGCTGTTACGTAAAAAAATATGACAGATTGCCCTAGGCCGGTACGCGTAGGCTAATAAAAACGCAATAACACGAAGCGATGTCAAAGTTAACCCGGAGGCGCGCGAATAATAATTAACTTATTTTTATTTTTTATTTTTTTTGTATGACGAAAATATATTTTCTTAATTACTTCGATACATTCACATTTTTATACAGGAACAGGAAGATGTGTTCCTTATTTTAATGATAAAATGTTTGAGGTATTTTGAGTAAAAACTCAATGGCGTGTTAATATACCTGTTAAATAATTTAAAATATGACTTGATGATTAAAGTCTTTACGTAGAATGTGTGATATAAAGCGTATTGACCGCATCGCAGAGAAGAATGCAGAGCAAAATATGATGTTGTGACTAAAATGAAGAAAAGTAGTTTACGCTGGTTTGGACACGTTGAAAAAATGAAGGATGAAAGATTGGCTACACTGAGAAAAATGTCGTTTTGGTTTCATTTTAAAATATCATTACATTGATCTGGAATTTGATTAATTATACTAAAATAAAGTGATCGTAGCTAAATACAACGCTAGAATTCTACCATATAACGAAATAATTTAATTTATAGATGAAGTAATGCAAAAATGTTATGACCTTTCACCATAAGATTTAGTCACCGGATATAATATTACCATTTTGATACAATATCGTGCTGTGCTTTTAAAATAAAACGACATTGCAGAAATTCGATGATACTCCAGAGAAAGATTATAATTATATTACACGAGGAAACTGTCACCATATTGTATAAGGAAATTCCTAGTAAAATTGCAGGATATAAATTAAAATACGGTGAAGGCACCGTACTGAAGTAAGTTAGAATTAGTATGACTTGTCATATTATTTACGTTGTTAGCATACATTTTTTTGAAGATTGGTAATTCTAAAATATCATAACATCCTAATAATGTACAAAGCTATCACACAAAAATACGCTGAAACGTACAACGAATGATTACGGAGTCATAAATTACGATGAACGTCGTGAAATTCGGTGAATCGTTCACCACTTTCCGTCATAAGATTATATTCTCTTTGTCTCGCTCAACAAGTGCACGTATGACATTTTGCTCTGTATTGGAAAATGTATTTTATTCTCGGCTTCCCATAGACCAACCGCTATTGTTATGGATCAACCCACGGCAGATTTACTGCAGAAATGGAATTATGAATTTGGAAGTTATGTCGAGAAGTTTGCTGGTAAGTTGAAGTAGTTGTTTAATTAGCAAAATTTTGACACCGCATACGAGGGGTTACTGCTTGCTGGTGGTATAGTGCGCGCCATGTATATGGGACCTGCTCAGAAGTCAATTTCAGGGGTTGGTCATAGTCGACAACAATGGCTTGAACTTGCCGCCACGTCGTTATCTATTGAGCAATTATAATAGTTCAGGCCAAAAATCAAAGATGACATTACTAGCGTCTATGGTATTGAACTAATATATCCACACAGAAAATATAAACGTCTATTTAATGTCACTTTTTTTTAAATTGACTGGACTATTTAATAACGGGTCCTGTAATATGGAAAACATGGATATTACTTAGTTTAAATTATAAATTAATTTGTATTTTTTATTATTATTTTTTACATTACAGTTTAACCGATACTCAAACAGTTCAACATATTGAAGAGCTTTTGGCCGATCATCAGAGCTCGGGCACTACTGATACTCGTGAGACTAGTGGTCCGACCAAGGTCCGACTGACTCCAAATCAGATGAATATACTTAACTGGTGAGGTCACCAAGGAAGCAAACTCTGTAAGTGTAAATACCTTTTACATTTATTTTAAAAGATTCGACTTTGCAACATAGTGGTACACGGAAAAAAAAGATTCGAGGATATTGTCAACCCGAGACATTACATTATCTTCTTTATCTTCTCTATCCAAAATATGATTCATCAACAAAAAATATAGCGTTTTCTTAATCTAGTCCTAATGAATTTGAACTAAACTGAATTTCTGAGAAATTGTGCCACAAAATTGGCTAAAACGGTGAAGATGGGTTCTATTGCGGGTTGTTCTATCTACTTTTTGGTATAGGGCTGAAACTTGCCACAGTTATTCCTTAAATGGTTATCAGTAAATAGATAGAGCAAATTTTTGTAGTTTTTAAGGTTTGTATGAATATCTTTCCAAGCGTTCTATATTTTTTTCAATTTTCTAGCAACAAAATATAATACCCAACCTAGATGTTATACCTACTAAATACATTTTTGTTTTAGGTGCGAGTCATATTGGAAACATCGGCCGAGGGCCGTAAAATAATTGAACTCGGCCTCCAAACAGGCGATTATCCAGTGCCACGTCGCCTGTGTAAAATAATATACTTATTTGATTAAGTACCTACGTAATTAATTTAAGTCAATAAACCCTTTTTGCTAACAATTTTCTTTTTCTTTTTAAAAACTGTCTCCTTAATTCAGCTCTGATTAATTGTGATCTTTTTTTGTTATTTCTGATGTATCTGTATTTTTACTATAAGTATGTACTTTTACATGTATGTGTTTTGTATGCTCTTCATACTATTTATCTATGCTTTCCTTATAGTTTGTACTCTTTCTTAATTTTTCCTACTATTTATATATCCTTTCCTATTATTTTAGGAGGCCGCAGTGCGTCCAGTGGTATCCTCGTCACTAATTATGTTTTCTATTAAACTAAACTGTTTTATTAGAATCGAAATTCTTACATTCTATGTAATGAAGCTTTGTATTCATTACTTTCCCCATAGAATGTAAATGGTTATCGATATTCGACTTTAATAAAATAGATTAATAATAAACACAATTACAGTGACGAGGATACGACTGGACGCACTGCGGCCTCTTAAAATAATAAGAAAGGATAGATAAATAGTAGGAAAAAATAACAAGAAAGAATACAAAAATATAAGGAAAGCGTAGATAAATAGTAGGAAGAGCTAATAGGAAAATAACGAAAATATGAGGAAAGCATATAAACAGTAGTAGGCAGCATACAAAAATATCAGGAAAGCCTTGAAAGGTAGTAGGAGTAAATAATAGGATATTACTGTTATTAAATGAAGGAACGTTAAATAGAAGTAAGAAATGATACAAAAATACGATGACGGCGTTTAAAAATAGTAGGAAGACACATCTGAAGTAAGAGGAAATCACATAAAAGTGCGTTAAAACTATGAGGAAAGCATACTAAAATATGATGACTATCACATGGTCATACGAGGTCCTCACACAACGGTACCATGACTTTCACCGTAAAAACTTGTTACAAAGCACGAAATTGTGTCTGCATCCTACTAAAAGCGTGGTAACAGTTCATCTTAATATATCATGAGCAGCAGCGACAGTAGTTTCATCGTACTTTTTGGTGATATCAGTATGCTCTCTACTTTACGTGAATTCATCATAATTTTAACTGAATTCACCTAATTTATTGATGAACAGTTTTCTCAGTGTAAAAAGGTTTATATGGCTGAAGTGAAAGGAAATGCTGACAGAGGACGACATAGATGTACTTTTATTGAACATATAAAAAAAATATTGATCGTAGGAAATATTAAAAGTACACACAATCGCCGAGCATGTATGAATATAATTAAAGAAGCGAAAGAGATAAGTCAGGATCGTAACAAATGGCATTCGATTGTCTCTGCCTGCCCCTCTTGGGATGAAAGGCGTGATGTTAGATAGATAGATTATGAAATTTGAATATAACTTGCCTCAATGATATATTGGGAAAAATCAAAGTACTTTCAAAGCTATGAATCATAGATACAAATGATGTCCGGAGTTTCAATCATCGCCATGCTTGCCAACCAACCAATGTCGCTTTAAAAAAAGTCATCATCGTCAATGAGGCGGTTACCATAAATAAAAATAGAAACAAGATAATGATTTCTTTTTAGATATTATGACAAGGAAACTTCCTTTTCAAGCTTAAATTGACTACGATAAACTAAATAAAAAAAATTCGACATTAGTTTCTTCAAATAACGTTTATTATCTGAAAAAATAAATAAATTGCAAAATAAAACTTTACAAAACAAATTTTACGTTCCGGATACAGATACATTTATATGTGAAATTATCGCTAGATGGCGTTAAATACCTACTTTTAAATAAAAATCTTGACATATTTACATAATCCAACAAACCACACTTAGAGGATTTTCACAAATACCATCGGAAGACTAGTAAAGGCAACCCATGAAATGATATAAAATAGTTGTTTTATTTTAAAATAAATAGGTATGGCTTACTTTCTTAAACTTGGAGATTTCTTTTGCAACCCAAAGGTTGATTGAAATGAAAATGTGAAAAAGTACTTATAAAGGGCATATTATTCAACAGAATACAATATTTTTACCTACACATGCATATTTATTTTATGAAACTCAGTCCTTCCAGCTCATAAATGTAACATCGTATTTTATGCACGTGATTTGGCATAATCACCCATACCTTCTAATATGAACCATGAATATAAGTAAACGAGAATTTGGCACAATGTATTTTGTCAGATAGGGAGTTACTCTGTCGTATTATTTAGTCACAGGCTGCGTTTAGAGTTTAATATTCCAATGTTTAAAAGCTTTGTTTATTATTTACACGCTTTTACCAGCGATTCCATTAAATATTTTGGTCACGTGTTTTAAGGAAATATTGTTGAGAAAATGAAAGGTTTACTTACGCATTTCAACACTTTTCCAACCTTATTCGTGGTTCTTAGTCCTGAATTACTGATTTATGGCCCCGGCTTCGTACGTAGAGTAATTATTTATGAATGTCCTGGTATAAAAACTAGCCTATGCAGCAGCAGTCGTGGTCAATCATGTCGGTCCCAGCGCGACGCACCTTGCATTGACTCGCCATGGTTAACTTTCTTGGAAATAATAATGCAGTGGTTTCCCCTTGCCTTCTGTTCTGCACCAGACATTTTGAGACTATTTAGGTCTTCAGGCTCGCTGTGGCCTCTTCCAGCCAGTTTCCTAGCAAGGTGTATGGTTATACCGCCATTGCTCGGTCGCCAGAGCCTCGTTTGTTGTCTAGCAGAGGGTACGAAGCGTGCAGGTGAGGATGACATTTTGGGGTCGGATAGATCTTATTCCGTTCTCCTCCTTACATTTACATACAAATACTTATAAAATAACTAGCTTTACAACTACGCCCGTGGATTTTTTTATATGTGATATAAGAATTTATTCCGAAGGATTTCCGGGATAAAAAGTAGTGTATGTCACTCTTTGAGTATATACCAAAGGAGACGTGGAGCGTGTAAATCACCGAACAATTTTTTCTGCCACTTTTGGCGGGGGGGGGGAGGTAAACGTCTAGTACTAGCCCCTGTACCACTGTATTTTTCTGTCGTTTTATTGTCGCAACGAATTTTACGTTATATGATGATTATGTTAAAATACAAACATAATAATTATAATTAATGATTGGAAACACTAAGTTTGACGCCCTAGATCGCCTTTCCCGTTTAAAACATCACAATTAACTATTTTCCTAGAGCTCTGTCTCGCGACACAAAACGATACCAACGAAATCTAAAGTAACTTATTACTGCGCACCTGGTCAGTTTAACTGGGCAAAGGGGAAAAAATTGGCGAAAAGGGGAGCCCGTCTATGGCCCCTCCATAGGCTTAGTACTGTATGATGTCACTTTACAGCCCTCCAACTATAATATCTATGTCGTTGATCCGTTTTTAGTATTTATTATATCTAATATATAAAAATTAATATTTGTTTGTTTCTTTGCTTGTTCGTATTATATAGACTCTAAACTACTGGACCGATTTTGTTAATGTTGGTACCACAGAACTTCTGGTTGATACCATTATACGCTACGTCCTTTGGGAGCGGAGCAGTAACCAATAAAATTGAAACGAAAGTTAATATCATCTTCGTAAATTTTTGTCTGTGTTCTCAATTTTATAGTTTTGTTTTAGTTTAAGTGTTATTTAATTATCTAATACATAAAAATAAATAATTGTTTGTTTGTTCGTATTCTATAGATTCAAAAACTACAAGACCGATTTAAAAAAATATGTTTGCATTTATAGCCCAATATAGGCTATTTAACATCACGCTACCTGCCCAAGGGGGTGAATTGTATTCCTAACTGTATTAATAATTATAATATTCGAAAAAATAACACATCATTTTAAACACTGATAAGAGTCACAAGTAATCGCCTAACACCGATAGTAGGTATAGCATGAGAAACACTGTTCTTAAATCAAATGTCAAAATACAACAAAGAATCTTCTATTTCTATTTTTTTTAATAGCTCCATCAAGGTTTTGATGATTCCGCCAATGACAAGTTTTATAGACGTCACAGTAACAATATGCCGATTAATCGGTAGAAAAAATGTTTCCGCCGACCGTGATATACCCTATAGGCGTATGTTACGCCTATATATTATAACAATTAAACCACACGTAAATTCACTTGGTGTATTTCAATAAACATAATATTAAACCTCGTGTTTAACTAAATTAAAATAACACGTCTCTATCGTACATGTCTCTGTCTGACGTCCATTGACATTACCTTCTTAATGTATCGTGTCACCATACAATGTCGCCACAACCCTATTAATCACAGACTAATCACAACTATCACAGCGCGGACGATATTAAACTGGATTCCTCATCATGTCACGACGAGAAACGTGCGTTGGTCGCCATGACACGCGGTAGAATCAGAAGGAATCTTTAATCATTATCATCAAATAATTTAGCTTTATTAAATCAAATAATTTTATATATTTCAGCGCTGAACGAACGACTCCAAAATGGCCACGGGCCCGAAGATAGTACACAAACAATTCAACTCTCCAATCGGTCTTTACTCCCAGCAGAATATTAAAGAGACTCTTAGCAAGCATATGCAGAATCTCGACAACGGCACTGTCGGGTAAGATATTATATGAAAGTTAAATTGCTTAAAATTTAATAAAATCTAGATTAGTTATTTGTACTAATTGAAAATGTTTGGAATAAATTGTATGTTGAATATACTGAATTCTGATTAAGTTGTATATATATGTGATTATTGTTATTTACCGTACTTTTCATAAAAATTAAAAGCGAAAAACTCATTCAGTTATAAAATAAAATGAAAATACTATAATATTCATTGGAAATCTTATAAGTTCTCAAATTTCATTATAATATACTATTTATTGTCATATGGAATGAAAAGTTAAACAACAGTTTTACGGTTATGCAAGGAAAAGCTTTCTGGTATTTGAAAGAAATATCATAGAGCAAGTCTTTTATTTTAAAATAATTTCAACCTGCAGATTTCATACACTTGGAACATTAAAAAAAAAAGTCTTGATGTCCTGTCAAGTTTTTAAATATCTCAAAGAATACAGAAATCATAACTGAGAAGTCGCGGGTTCAATTCCTCCACATCTGACCATGTACTAATATGTTTTTGTAATAAAATATCTATGTAGGTACATTATCCGACAAATCGTACAAAGAGGCTTTTCCATCTACATATCTCAACAGAGCTGGCCACTCGTTAGGTATAGCCTCAAAAAATAATCGGCTAAATTAGGAAGACTTTGCTTTCCGCTGGGTACCCTGGGGCCGGCAACAGTTCCCGGGAGCTGTAAGGTAACCCGTGAAGAAATAAAAAAAAGAAAAAAACAGCTAATTAATAGACAAAATGTTGCTTTGAATTCGTGCCAAACTTAACTCCCTTTATAAACAATTAAATTCATTAGTCACTGTTTTTTTGGAGTGCACAACAATAATACCTCATGTTTGATACAATCTCAATGATGTTTCACTGAAAAATTGGCACGACTCTATGTATCTGGCCTGAATGCTTTCCAGAGATTTTTAAATTTAACCAAGCGAAGACGGACGATGTTGTGGAAACTTTAAAATATATGACTTTGAATTCCTTTGTGGGTATATTTCACACATCGAAACACTCCAAGACTCCAAAAATATCTAACAAATTTCTTGAAAACTTCCATCTGGGAGCACTTTCGTTAAAACATTAAAAATTCAGAATCAAGAGTTACGCTGCCTTGTATATAAATATTTGAAGCAATATTTGATATATAACAATCCTTTAATCTCCTGATAACCAAGACGAATGCCTTTGTTTTTTGTAAAAGCATTTTTACAAAGAATGGTGGTTATGAAATTTAGATCAAAGTGTTCTAACGAAGCCGCTTAATTTCCACTTTATTCATATTAATTAATTATTATTTTGGCGGATTTTAAAGGTTGAGAAACCTTTTTGTATTATCAATTAGTACATTGCTGTGGAAGATGAACATTTTCTTTTTAAGTAAGTTGTACTAAGATATTTCTTTTTGAGTAATTTTCTAATTGAAACTTAAAAAAAATTACTTCCAAAATGAAGTGAAATAATTGTAAGTTTAAAAGAATTTCTACCTAAGTTTGGATGTAGAAGGCATTTTCTGAAACTTCAGATCCGATTCTGAAAATTATTTCACTAATAGGAAGCTACATTATCTCTGTTCAAAAATATCCACGGATAAAGCCGGGGGTGGAAAGCTAGTATTTAATATTTAGACTGAATATTGTCAGGTCAGAAGTCAGGTGGTAACAATTCGAGAATATATGGTCAGATAATCTAGGTTTATGTATGCATTCCCCGCCATAATCCGATGTTTGATTGCTCATCCGCTTCATGTGATAGAGTAGGGAAATGTAGAGACGCGATTTAATGGGATCGTGCAACTAATAAACGTATTTAGATTAAATTTGGCCCTGACATTCATCATGTTTGCTTTTACGAAATGCATTGACGAAAATGGGGTCTACAGTAGAAAATACTAAACCAATAAGTTATGTAGATTCCTAAAAATTTTTTTTTAATAAGTACCTACTGACAGTTAGCAATTTAATTATACAAGTTTATACACAACAAAATATAAAACACTTAAATTAAATCTAAACATTTAAATTTACTAAATAAACCAGGTCCGCGTGGAATAGTGGCAAGAATTATGGCTGCATGTCCCCGCTGATTCAGTCTTCGTCACCAGAGGAGATATATCTTTAATCATAAGGACTTAGAGTTTCTACAGATTTAATTAACTACCTATATGTTTTTAAATAACAAAATTATCTAAATATTGTTGTAGGTTATTATTGGCAGTTCGTGCTTTTATGCCTTTATCCTGAAATATAATTCAACCACTTTAGACACGCGAAAAGAGAACAGGTTCTTTTGATTTCACAATAGGTTAGTTCTTTAAAAAAATGGGGATAAAGGCATAATAATAAAGGTAGATAATAAGTAATAACTTATTAGAAATTTATAATAGCCCTAGTTTTTAGCTCGCATGTTACTTTGACACAGTCGGCACGCGGTGTCCCAGTCTTCAAACGACCTCATTATCTGAACTACCTAGATACTAAATATCGTTTAACTAACAGGCTGTCTTGTAATGCTTCTCTATTTTCTATTCACTTTTTGTATTTCTCAGTCCAAGGGAACTAAGTAGGTGTCTGAACGAAGATAATAGAACTACCTAAGTACCTACTCGTAAAAATAGAGCGAGAAATATCCTATCTATCTATCTAACATTACGCTTTTTTTATATTCATCATACCTCTGATACATGGTCGGCGATTGTGTGTACTTTTAATATTTCCATCGATCAATACATTTTTTATATGTTTAATAAAAGTACACCTAGGTCGTCCTGTGCCAGTATTTCCCTTCGCTTCAGCCATATAAACCTTTTTAGTTAATCTTTCATCCTTCATTCTTTCAACGTGTCCAAACCAGCGTAAACTACTTTTCTTCATTTTAGTTACAACGTCATCTTTCACTCCGCATTCTTCTCTAATGACATCATTCCGGATGCGGTCAATACGCTTTATTTCCACTATATTTATCTTACTTTCATGATTATTATTTCAAGTCTCGCTTCCATAAATAAGTGATAATGGAACTAAAACAGCATTATGTATATTAATTTTACTTTTAGTTGTAAGTTGTGGATTTCTGCATACATTGTTGAGTCCACCAAATACCTTGCTTCCCGCTTTCACTCTTCTTTGAATTTCCTGAAATAATTTCATATCTACGAGTATATATAATTTACATTCAAATTTTAAAATATTTATCAAACCACCTGTAGATCTTCATTGAGATATCCAAAGATAGCTGAAGTGGTCCGAGAATGCCGTTGACCGATCAATTATGAACCGCGGCCGTCGGTCAGTGACATTTACGTACATGAAATTCAGCAAAATGGATCAAAGCAACGAAAATACATGCACTTACACCGACTATCGAAATTTATCGTGAATATTGAAGGAAATATAGGCGTGTTGTCAGAATGCATTATGGAATACGTCATTGTATATTTAGATTATACTTAGCAGCTGCCTTCCTGGAACCTAAAAATATACAAAATACACTACAAAACCGAGAACTTTCTTACCTTTGCTGAGATGTAGGTAAATTATGTCTTAGTTATGAAAAATTAGATACTTAATTAAAATACGTACCAAGAAAGTTATGTATATAATCCGACAAACCGTACTTAGAGGCTTTTCCATCTAAATATACCTCAACAGAACTGGCCACTCGTTAGGTAGCCTCATAAATACCATCGGCTAAACGATTGAGACTTGGTCTTCCGCTGGGTACCCAGGAACCGTAACACGGTTTCGGAAGCTGTATTGCAATCCGTGAAGAAAGAAAAAAAAAGCTTAAATGTTATAAATGGAAAGTAACGTTAGAATAGAATAGAGTAAGGTTTAAAAATAATAAGAAATTCATAAAATTGCATAAAATATTTCTCAATTAATAAAAACAGCAACTAAAACAATTATTTAAAAAGTCGGAAAGCAAAAACGCACATAACAATCAAGATAACAAGACATAAAATATAAGTTGGTGTATACATAATTAATATTTCTCTATTATAGTAAAACGGGCTGGAACCACGAATGTAGTTCGTGTTTATAATCATTGATCGATCTTTTGCCGCGAAATGGCAAAAAATTATATCAAGATAAAATTGTGCGCGGAAGAAACACCATGCGCTCTGCCAGTCGCAAAACAGAAGTCGCGCGCGCATAACATAACTAACCAAGTACAATCTGTATAGCTTTTAGAAAAAATCTTGACTCGTTCAGTAAAAGAAAAATAAAAAAAAAATAGAAGTTGTGATTTTAACAAGTGTTTTAATACATAAAGTGTTGAAATGACGACTATCATGGAAAGCAACGGGTAAGGGTTTTAAAAATATATATTTCCATGGTTTGGAAAAATACTAATAATATAAATAAATATCAGATTTATAAGAAAATATTTAATATTGGTTCCAATTATTTCAGGGCAGTTTCCTATTCGCATAAATAGAAAATGAATGTGGCCTGAATTTAAAATAAATCTGTAATTCTTTCAAAAGATTTACCACACTATGGGCCAATAACTTACCTTCTATATACCACTATGCCAAACTTCATGTTGATATGAATAGTAGGTATATAGCAAAACCTAACCTAACTAAGGAAAATATAATATAACCGCTAAATACAAAAATGTACACCAAATTAGATGGATATTCCATCAGTTATATAAAATGATGGGCTATCTGAGTTCAATAATTCTCACTTGAGTCAAAAAATACAAAGCACAAATTTTCTCGACTTTTGGCGCTTCGGGGAACACGAAAAGCCGGTGTCCGCATTTCTTGTGAAAGTAATAGACTTCTATTTAAGAAGTGACATTTGTAGTTCCACTTGCAACCAGTAATTTGAATAATTGTGGACCTTGTAACTAGCATCTCTGACCTTGCTCTACCTTAACTAAAAGAATATTAAAAAAGTTGTTATAGTTCACTACAGAACCCTAATAAGAATCTTATTAAACTTATTCGCTCACTAAGGCCATAATGTATGTAGACTTGTCCCTGTACACCCGTTATAGGAGCATTATACCAAACTTGATTTCCGTATATGGAAACAGGACTTTATTATTGGGTCTAGGTTAAAATTGCCTACTATTAAGTTAGGTTAACGACATGATGTAGCCATTAAACTAGCTCATTTTTCCGTCAAGAGACATTTTAGATCATTTATAAGTAGTGAGATATGATACAAGATTAGAAATGGAAGGACATTCCAATTTAAGAGTTTTTTAATCGAGTTTATGACTGCGGAAAATCATTTTCTTATAAGAGTTAGGTATATCACAATTTGTTTTAAACAAATTAAATTCTTTTTTTATTATGTATCTCCCTACAGTGTAGGGCCTACACTCACACTTTTCCCAAATTCATTAATAATATCAGTATTATTTAAGCGCCTCTTAAATTAGAAAGCCAAGCCAATATAAGAATATATATATAAGATATATATAGAATTTAAGGCACATTCGGTACATTATTTACTATTACTTAACTAGGAAACCTTTAATTGGCCTTATTAATATATCTATTTTTAGTATATAAGTTGCAAGTATGTACGCTGTTGTTTTCCTAAATAAATAAAAATAAAAAAAATAAAAATTGCATTCTACCTACCGATTAAGAGGATCGTGTAGCTCAGCGTACGCAGCGAAATAGGTATTTAGAAAATCATATTCTGTCTCAAGCGCGCTCTTCCCCCGGGCATCAGTGCGACAGAGAGCACTGCAGCTCGTGAGTGTTCGTAGGTATGTTTTTCGTTGAAAATTGCGTTTTGGGCGAAAACGATTTACACCTACTAAACTATAACGAAACCTTATAATTTTGGTGTCATATGTTTTAGCAGATTATAATCTACGTACGTACGTTTTGCTTTTTTTGAAATTTTGCTTTGTTTCTCAAATACAGACGGTTTATTACCAGCAAGTTATGAACCAAAAAAAAACGAGATTTGAGGGGCTTATAACTTTTGACCTATTACGAATTTTGTAAAAAGGAAAAAATACGTACGTAGTTTTTCATTATGTCAGTAACATATTACAAAATCGTTAAAATTAAATGATATTTAGGGGTAGTAAAACGTTTTCTCCGTTTGTATGGACATGGACGCGGTACACTACACTCTTAATCGGCTTATTGTTACTGTGACGTCTATAATACTTGACATTGGCGGAATCATCAAAACCCTGATTGAGCCATTTCGAAAAAAAAATAGAATAGAATATTTGTAACAACTCATTTTTCTCACTATTTGCGGTACGGCCAGACCCTTAAGAACAATGTTCACACTTAGCGAGTTTCCCATAATAATCAAAATAAGTGATACCAGAAGGGGCCAGTTCTTCAATATAATTATATTGATAATTATTCATAATTTTCTTTAAATAGGGCGTACACTATTTAAATGCTGTTTTCAGTTGGGAATCGTAACTATTCGATCGAATGCCGCTAAATCAAAAAAAAAATTATACTTACCAAATTTTTTTTTTGAAAATAAAAAAAAACTAAAATAAATAAATACTTAAATTGCTACTTTAAATTAAATTAATCAGTGGTAACTTTCAATTGTAACAATCAAAACCACTTATTTAATTTGCATATTTACCAATACAGTAATAAAGGTGGTCCCGCAACTTTTACTTCTTGAAAGTAAATAAAGACAAAGCTGGTTTTTCGAAGACAATATAAATAAAAACTAGCATAAAAGCTTGATTTTCCAAAGAAAGTTAATAAATAAAGCGTTATAATTGCATTATATCTTATAATTAATTAAGGTATCTACTACTAAAATTAATTGTACGACAGATTAGATAGACTTCTTCGTTAAATTAATTAATTTTATAAAATGAAACTTTAGATGAAGTGCTAATTAAAATACTTTTTATATTAGCTTGAATGTATTTTCCGGAATGAATTTTACACGTGTTAATAAAAAAATTATCACCTATTAATGTTCATTTATATATGTTTAGCCTTCAAGGAGTTTGCCAGCTTTCTTGTTTTGGCAACTGGCTAAACTTGAACATTGTTACCAGTATTTCTGGGTATTATATTGTTAACGCTACGTGGTGCCAAATCAACTCTAATGGAAACCTATAACTTTCGACTTGAGAGTCATTCTTTGCTATTGATTGTACGAACTTCTTGCATAGTCATTTGTCACGAGTTTTTGCACCTAATTCCCACGAACGAGTTTCCGAGTTAAATAATGGTTTTGTTTTCATGCCCACTTTCTTAAACGATGACGATCGTATCTATTGTCTTGCCTTTTTACAACAATGGTAGATATTCTAAGAGTAAATTGCAATTAAGCATACTTTACCATTATCGTACTTGAAGAAAAGACTAGTAACTACGAGAACGATTTGTAGAAATGGTAACTACAAAAACTGATTTTATGCTTTCTGCCCCTGGCTTCGCCCGTAAATATTTTCGAATAAAATAAAATATAGCCTATAACACTTAGGGATATCGTAGATTTCTATTCAGGAAATATTTTTTAGGAATCGCTTCTGTGGTTTAAGAGGTTACCGCCTACATTAACTTACAACTTACCTTATTGTAATATTAGTATAGATTAAAAGTCTTTTAAAATATCTAAGTAAATAAACCAGGTTCGTGTGGAATAGTGGCAATAATACTGACTGCATTTGTCTGAGTCCTCGCTCAACGAGCCCTCTATCGTTGTGATATATTTTTTAATAATATTTTTGGCATTTGAGCCCCACGGACCTAAAGTTTCTAAACCAAAAAACACAAGTTAGTAGCTACGAATAAAGTAGGCATTGCAATGAAGAAACAAACAGAATTTCTATTAAAAAGATTATTCTATTTCTTCTAATTATTATGTAGATTATAAATCATGCATCATCAGTTATAATTGAATTATCACAATGTTCAATTACGCGTAGACATGGTACGAACACAAGATATTTTCTATTATTAGATTTGTTTAGGAGTTCAGATTTTATTCCAGTGGAATTCGAAAATTACCCTAATGTTGCTAACGTTTTGTAATATCGTCAATAGAAAGCGAAACAGTTAGCTTCATCGGGCGCTTTTTCGCTCCCAGCTAAAGATTACCGACTAAAAATGCAATTCGGTTGCTATGGTAACCGGTCGTAAATGAAATTTCTACTATGAAAATTAATATCAATGTCATCAAAAACAGTTCTATTTTTAACGACTTCAAAAAAAAAGATGTTACTCAATTCGACCGTATATATATATTTTATTTACGTGTGTTCGCGGATAACTTCGTCGTTTATGAACCGATGTTGATCATTTCTTTTTTAATCGACAGATAATTCTTTCGGATTGGTCCCATTTTTATGTCATAAAAATTGGTTCATTAGTTTTTCAGTAATTTTGAAAAAAAACTGACTTTATAAGTAAATTATCAGTATCTCGATGAAATATGTGCCGATTTTGACCACTTATTTTTTTAAGGATATAATAATTTCTCGACATTATCTCATGGACATATGACGAAAATCGGTTCAGTAGTTTTTTAGAAATTCAGTAATTTGTCTCTGTTTACGGCTGAAAATTATGTATCAGAGAAAAGCCTTAGCAACGGTTGCTATTGACGCGAAGTTGTCAATTTTTGTATCGACGGTGGTCTAACGGCTAAAGGTATGGTATGGTATGGTGCAGCTCAGGATGCAAATGGTTCAAATCCCATCCACATCAGGTTCGTCCATATATTTTTTTTATTTTTCCATTTTTTTTTTATTTGCGTTATTATTTGTCTCTCAGGGCAGCAAAATCACTTAAAAGGGAAAAATAAATTAACTATTAAAAAAAAAGTGTACCGACTTCAAAAATTTGCACTGAAAAGTAAGAAATAATAAATATTTCGTCGTAGAATTTGAAGACGGTTGGTGCCAAATTAAAAACAACTTACTTCTCAAATTCACTAATCTAGACAATTCATTAGGAACCTACGATCATCAGTACAAACATAGGTAATATTGAACAGATATTTATCTTCTTAGATGTTTACTTAATTTTGTAACCTAATTTGGCACCAACCGTCTTCAAATTCTACGACGAAATATTTATTATTTCTTACTTTTCAGTGCAAATTTTTGAAGTCGGTACCTACACTTTTTTTTAAAAGTTAATTTATCGTAATTTTTATTTCCTTAGTTGTTTGGTAGGACCTACGGTAGGACAGCAATTACTGTTAAATGCGTCGCAAAGCTTGCCGGTGCACCAATAGATTTAAAATTTGGAGGAAATAACCCTCGCGTACTCTAGGAGTGCACTAAGGAAGGGTTTTTGAAACTCCGTCTCTAAAGGGGTGAAAAGGGTGGTAAAATGTGTATGGAGGAACCTGTTGTCGATGGGATATCTCATCGGGCACACGGCTAGTTGTGCAATAATTATGCAAAAAATACAACCCTTCAGTTTTAGTTGCAAGTAGGTATTATTATCTTACGGAACGCTAATTTTGTTTTTATGAAACGTAACTATCTTAAAAACTAAAGATCCTCGTAAACTTGTTGTAAGTTAGATTACGCCTTTACAGTCAAATACATTCATAACACGGATCGTATAAGTTCTGAAACGGTTTAAATCCCATATGATTCAAGCGATCTCAACGATTATGAGCAGACGCTAATTTAACGGAAAATTGCACGATATTGACAAATTTGATAATTTTAAGTTTGCGTATCGTTTACAATTATTAGTTGCGCTATGAAAATAACATTGAAATAATTGTACCTACCTATTTTGTTAGTATTTATAGCAAACGAATCTATGTATCATTACGCCTTTTATGCCAAGAGGGGTAGGTAAACTAAATGAGGTATGAAACTTTTTGAAAACGATATTTGTTTCTTTGCTTTTAATCACAAAAATCTTAAAATATAGTGTAGATATAAAAATTTGCGAGTGGCCAGTTAAGATGGAAAAGCTTTTAAGTGTGGTTTCTCGGATTATGTGGGTACATAAGTTTTCAATTATAAAAAAACTTATGGGTATATGGCCGGGATCTAACCAGGTCCGTCTAGTTAATACCAGACGCCTTAACCACTCGGCCACAAATTAAAAATATGCAATTCAATAAACCTAGCGCACGACACCTATACAAAGAAATAGCCAAAAGATTGATAGAGGCACAGACGACAGAATAGAGATAATATTTTGTAAGATCATGCGTGGCCCGAAAATCTTAGGAGGTGGTCCATGAACAAAGAGCTGGCTCATAGTTGGCCCAAAGAACTATAATTATTGCCATCCAACATGGCAACGCCAACATCAAACTCCAACCAGCCTTTTTTTTATTTATAAGTTTAATTAGGTTTATTTGTATATAACATAGGTATATTTAATTTAATACCTACTCGTATTTATGTTTTAATTTATTTTACTGAATCAAATTATATAGACTTAAAACATTAAATAAACCATGTCTGAATTTCCAGACTAGGTACTTATATGGCGATGGAGATTCTAGAGTATTGTTGAAATTGCTTGGTATTGTAACCCTCGATGTCTTGTAGATTTCAATCCTAGTCACATACTAAATGTATGTTTCTTTGTTATAGAATCGATTTCCACAACCCGTCGACTGACAAACCAACAAACCTCGCCAACTCCGCAGTGCTTAGGATGCTGGAGGAAGAAGAACGTACGAGAAGGGGTTATCCCAGTAAGTACATTCACAAATATTTTTTTATTGATAGGATATTTTTTGTAAATTGAAACCCTTAGCATATTAAAATAGGTTTGTAATATTTCTCTCTTTTTCAAATTTAATAATTTAAAGAAGACTCGACAATGTTTGTCTCATTATATAGAGAATAATTATAACATAAAACTTATGTTTTATTATTTATCTATATTTGAAGGTCATTAGTTATTGCTGGCAACGGAAGTATAGAAATAAGCATAGAAAGTTAATTTTAGGCTCAAATATTTACTTTTAACACAACAGATCAGCCCTTCCTTAAACTATTTTCATGAAAATACTAAATTCAAAGACTATCTTTTTCTGAAGCCATCTCCAGCTTCATTAATGCTACTAATCGAATGCTCCCTGCTTTGCCAGAGCTAGATCCCACCCAAGTGCAGGCTATTTTGGACACCTTGGTTCACGCCGACCATCGGTTCGACACATGCTGGCCCCCAGACCATCGAAGAATGAAATCAGCGCGAAGCTGGGATGGACAATTGAACAACAACTGCGAAGTTTTTACAGAATTTATGAACGCTACTAAAGGTACCAGAGCGGAAGCCTGGTAGATGTCATAGATGCAAGCTTATATCATTTGTGTTTAGAGCATTCATTAGTCCGATCAATTTGAAGTATATATGTCGCCGCCAAATGGTTAAAACAGCCACTCAATTGGATGGCTAGGCCGTTCCTTAAATGAATTATTATATCTTAACGTTCAAAGTGTTGGCTGGTTGAAAACTAGCTCTTTAGAAAAGGCTGAACCAAAAGCCGCCAGGTCATTTAAAATTTAGTTCCTTATTTTGCCACTATAGCGCTAACAGTCTCTAACAAATATGGCGTCAACAGCTGATTATATTTTGTGTGTGTTGTTTTATGTAAAGTGCTTTTTTGTTTCGAATTAAAATAGACAGTATAATAAAAGAAAAAGGTACACATAATGGATTTACCTGCAAATAATGAGCCGGATACTAGTTTTAATCAAAATTCCGATTTTCAATAATACGAATATGACGAACAACCAAGAGGCTGCGACGTTCAGCCCTAATGTTAAACGTTTCATTCAACAATTTGGCTAAGCATCCTTTAGCCATTCAATTGAATGCCGCCATTTAATGAAATGCCTAGCCATCCAATTGAGTGGCTGATTTAACCATTTGGCGGCGACATATACAATAATTCCTCCGTCCGTGAAACTTTAGTAGTTTGATAATAAACTAGCGCCTCGCCCCGGCTTCGTCCATCGAATTTTAATATCACATGCTCACCCGATCCCATTGACATAATTCGCCAATTATATTTTATTATTGGGGATTTTTTTAGCGATGATATTTTATACACATATCTAAACCTTCCTTATCAATCAGCCTATCTATAGGGATCGTATCAAAATCAGTCCAGTAGTTTTTCAGTCTAATCTCAGTTATACCAAAACCAATTTTTCTGTATATATTATTATTACGGATTAAATAATACTGATGCGCTATTTTTTAACATCTGGATCCAGACTTATTTGATATTCTGAATCTAATAGTTATATATTATTTTATAACTCTACTTTATCAAACTGCAAAGTATCAGGGACGGGGGAATTAACGTCAGGGTCTCCGTATAAAAATATCAATATTGATCGGACTATTACTAAAAAACCTACCAATCAATCTTTGACTGATAGCTATTGGCTATAACTATATCGTATGATCATGGTTGTTACATGTTGTGGACGTCATTGTCACTAAAAAGGTAAAGAAAAAGTAAAACCGTTTTTCATTTTGAAGTAAATACAGCATAGACATTCAGTACCTACAGCATTTCCGTCATCATTTCATACATACCTTCACGCCTGTTTCCCAAAAGGGTAGGCAGATAGTATGGAGCGCCACTTCTCTCGATATTTACATACTTCTCTTGCTTCATCCACTTATCCACATCCATACATCGTTTCATCAATGCACGTCATGTTTTAATTTTTTTCATCCTCCTTTCACACTCTCTAATTCAATTTAATTATTGTACCGAACGGTCCGCCTAGATCATCCGGCGGCCGAAATGGGAAATTTTCTGTGCGATACCGGACCAATGTGTGGCCTACTTTGCAAATTTGAAATCATTCAATATGATAGAAGATATGATAGATATAGTTATTTATGCAACTGTTAGGTAATGAAAGTTATTAAAACACAAGTTTTAATATGTAATAACTATGGTCAGTTGCATACAATATTTCTACTAAATAATTTAATAATTTTAACATAATTTATTATTAGAAATACTTATGTATGCAAAGAGGTTGTATTAAGTGTCAATGCCCTTTTATTTTTTGTAAAGGAAACTAGGAACTTATTGAATGAAAGAATCTATTTGTGATCAGAGAGTAATGCCCGGTAAGATGATTTTCCTCGCAATAATCTCCAAGACAGGTTGTCGTATTTCAGCGAAACCGCCCACAAGTGGAAAAAAATATTCATTAGCGGTAGTAATTTGGCAAAGTAAGCTGTGTTTAAAAACATGTGTTTTTACCTGTTGTTTTTACTCGTAGTTCGTTATAAACCTCGGAAGAGCTCAAACGGATATGTCTGAAACTGTGTGTTTAGGTAAATTTCATATATTTTCTATTTGTGCATCTAAAATAAAAAAATAGAACATACATTTTTCGTTAGGATGTCAGAAATGTCGTCTCCCATTCAAAAATATATTATTAAAATAACAACTATAGGTACTCTGTTCATTATACGATGGTACGCGTGACAGGTAACAAAAATGATTCTTTTTTGATATTTAGCAACACAAATCTGAAGTTTTTATTTCAAGATTTATTTATTACATCTATATCTAATTACTTATATTGATTTTGTAACAATAGCAATAATATTTGAATATGATGATTTCAAACCTTCATATAATGAACATAGGGTAAGTAACTATAAAATGTCGTAATATATTCACGCAGCCAATAACTGTTTGTATTTCACTAAATTATTTTATAGCTCCAATATTATAAACAGACAACAAAAATAATAAAAATTTTAGAATTGATGCACATTTTGCTTGTATATTTTTGGTTATTTATAGAAGTACATGTAAGTTTCACTAAATTGTTTCATATTTACGTAAGTCAGGCTAAAATCAAATTCCGTTCTCAAAATTTACTATTGTAAGTAAAATTATAATTTACTAGCTTTCCACCCACTGGCTTCGTGGATAAGTTCAAAGATAATCGAAAGAATTCCGGGATAAAAAGTTAGCCATCCGGGCCTCCAACTAACAAAATAAATCGCCCGTGGATTTTTTTAAAATGTCTCATAAGAATTTATCCCTAAGAATTTCCAGGATATAAAGCATATTATTATGTCACTATCAAGCCCTCCAGCTATCGCTGTGCAAATCACATCGGTCCATTGCTCTGTTGTGGCGTTATTGACAATCAAACATCCAAACTTACACATTTATAATATTAGTAGGACTTTTTTAACGAAAATATACAAAGTTTTAGAAACTATGCGTTTTGAGTGGTAATGTAGACGGGTTCGATCCCGGATCCCGGCCATGTACCAAAGGGGTTTTTTAATTAAAAACTTATGTACATATCCGACAAGCTACACTTAGAGGCTTTTCCATCTAAATATACCTTAACAGAACTGACCACTCGTTAGGTATAGCCTTACAAATACCATCGGCTAAACGTGGGAGATTTGGCCTTCCGCACGTATTAATTATTATTTAATATATGCTTCCGCTGGGTAACCAGGACTGTAAGGCAACACATGAAGAAAAAAAAATTTAGATGCTAATAGTCTAAAGAAATACTCTGGTAACGTAGTTTATTGTTATGTAAAACCTTGTTTTATCTATAAAATTGACTGAAATTGTTGCGGCATTTTAATAAAGATCCACTTTGACGTAGTACGAGCTTATTTTCGTCACGTTCGCGCTCTCACAAACATGAATCGTTCTCTATTTTTACATCCACGATGAAACATGTAAATGACAAATGGATAACTATTTCGGCATGAGCACACTCATTCTGTGTACTTGTCTTAAGAATAGGTGCATTGTTTTTGTTGTTGGCCGGAGTATGACAAATAATGACGTAAATCATTGAAAAATTATAGTAGGTAAGGTTCTAAATTGAAATTTGATTCACATTGTGTAGTTTTTCCAGTGAGACTAACTGCAACTAAACTGTTTAATAAACCTCAAAGAATTCGTTTCATAATCTAATAGGTACCTAATTGAAAGATTTAACTTAACCGGAAGTTTTTTTTAAATCTATTTTGGATTTAAAAATCATTGTTTATTCGTCAACGAAAACGGTGCCCGGGAGTATTAACACACGAATCTCTTTGCCTTAAATAGAAGTATTTAAAAGAAACACGCCGTGCCCTCCAAAGCACAAGAGGTTTATAAATTTTAATATAAATAATAATAAATTAATATTAAAATATTTAGCAACAAACAAGTTGTTGACCGATGTCCAGTTACGCAGACGTTTCATTACGATTCATGTGAATTTCATGCGCCAATAGACTAGGTAATTGCTAACTTCTCGCATAATCTTATAACTCTAGGCTGTAGGTATGTATGTATATACCCTGCTAATAATACTTGTACAAAATAAATTTACTTTTAAAAAAAAAGTGTACCGACTTCAAAAATTTGCACTGAAAAGTAAGAAATAATAAATATTTCGTCGTAGAATTTGAAGACGGTTGGTGCCAAATTAGGATACAAAGTAATAAACATCTAAGAAGATAAAGATCTGTTCAATATTATCTATGTTTGAACTGATGATCGTAGGTTCCTAATGAATTGTCTAGATTAGTGAATTTGGGAACTAAGTTATTTCTAATTTGGCACCAACCGTCTTCAAATTCTACGACGAAATATTTATTATTTCTTACTTTTCAGTTGCTAAGGCTTTTTTCTGATACATAATTTTCAGCCGTAAACAGAGACGAATTACTGAATTTCTAAAAAAACTACTGAACCGATTTTCGTCATTATGTCTGTAAGATAATGTCGAAAAATTATTATATCCTTAAAAAAATAAGTCGTCAAAATACCCATTTATATACCCACATATTTCATCGAGATATTAAGAAAAATGTACTTATAAAGTCAGTTTTTTCAAAATTTCTAAAAAACTACTGAACCAATTTTCACAAAAAAAAATGGGATCACCTGTGAAGTATACCCTTTCAAACAAAAAAAAATTTTCCACATCGGTCCAGGCGTCTTCAAGTAATCGGGGAACATACATAAAAAAATAAAGATTCCGACGAATTGTAAACCTCCTTCTGTTTTGAAGTTCGGTTAATGACAACAAAACTTGTTTATTGATATATTTTCTTTTACTCTTCATTTATCTTCTTTTTATATCTTTAATATAATTTTTTGATTCCTTATTTTTTCGCGCCAGTTTTTTTTTAATGTCACATTAGAAGTAGCCTAAATGATTCGTTCCTCATTCGTTGCGAGGACAAACAAACAAATACACTTTTAATATTAGTTATACTTAATTTGCATGATTAGTACTCTTGTTAAAAGTTTACATTACATAGTATAAATATGTTTATGTTTATTACCAGTATAAATAGCGCAGAGTATATGCAAATCATAGTTTAAGCATGATCACTTTAACTAATAGCTAATGCTTAGCTTCATCCATACAATCATTAGATCCGGAAGCCGCAGACTATGGTTGGCTAGTTTGATGCTATTATCTACCGCTTTTCGACTTGTAGATACTAAAATATTTTCCAAGTCTATAGCTTTTAATACACGATTTATTTTGCATGAAGAAAGGTTAGGCATATTGATTTTTAGGTTTCCATATCCAAATGGCAATAACAGAACCTTTATTTCGAACGCTTTTGATGAAAATTCATTGGCAATTCTTTTGTATTTAAATTTTTTTGTGGTAAATATAGATAGGTATATTTTATATTTTCAAAGAAAATTATTTTAAGCATTTTCAGTTATCTACAAATATAATTTTGCAATTTGTTACAATATTATAGTTATTTAGGTATGATTCGAATGTATTTTTTTCTATGTTATTCTTATTATAATATAAACTAAACACGAATGTTTTCAAATACCTAGTTAATTTATAAACTGGATTAATTTAGTAAGAGATTAATTTAAATAAACGATCGATTCAGTATCTAGGATTGTAACATCATTCATAGTTACTCGTAGCCTTAAAGGGTGAAAGGATTAAACACAAATCATCATAATCTAATTACAAGGTTGTCTTGAAAATTTATTTAGATTTGTCGACCTAGAGAGCCCTGGCTCACTAAATTAAATGTAAGTTGGCACATATATCACAAGCTTGCTAAACAAATTATTGTAAATTGATTGCTATGATGAATCGAGACTTTCAAATTAATCTGCTACGCTTTTTTCTGGTTCTCAAAATCAGATTATTATATAGTGAAACGCGTATTCCCAGAGAAAAGTCCTAAGGAATATGTTTATGACATATATAACTACTAAATAAAAAATATACATTATCTATATAAACAAAAATGATGTTCGTTGATAAGCGTATCACGTGAGAACGGCTGGACCGATTTGACTACTTTGCTAGAAAAATTGGAAAATTCGGGAAATACTGAAAGTGTTTTTTTCTATGGGATTTCTGTAAAACTCAAAGACCATAATAGGGGATGAAAGTTATATGGGCTCCACGGGCGAATTTTATGTAATTTTAAGTAGGTACTTATGTTTGTTTTAAAATATATAATTATTATTAACTACTGATTTTAATATTTTTCGTTTTCTAATTACTAGTTATTTTATAATTTTAATTATATATAATTAAGCGATTAGGTAGGTACCTACAAGATTACTTGACGTATCATCTTTATTCTCTCGTTTAGACATAGTATTGAGAATCTATCTATCTCTTTCACGAGATAGTAAATTCTAAAAATTGTTCTTCTCAAAATATAATATTCGCCCACGTCTCACCTGAGTGCCAAACGCACTCCTGCTCCGCAGCGTCGTGGGTTGTAGTCGTGCACCCGGATTGTCAAATACCTGTTGAGTGAGTGTCTTTTTGTATGTTCAAGTCTGTTTTATACTAAGGTATAGACAGAAAGTTTGCTTATTTATTTTCAAAATTATAACCTAAATAACGTAATAATTTTATTGCAAGTAGTAGGTTTTGCCCGCGGTTTCAAATATAACAAAGAAAATAAATTCTGAGAAAAAAATTGCCTCTATTCCAAATAAGGACATAGGTAAACGAGTGTCATCTGAATCCGTTCAACCGTTAAGGTGTGATTAAGCACCAAATATAGGTAAGCCACTCGTAAAGTAGTCTGAATAACATAATCATTGGCTATTTGAGGGTGAATTATTGACTGCACATTGGCTATAAGTAACTTTAATTTTTCTCCTACCAGATGGAGCACGAGTTTTATTTGATAATAATGTACAGATTCATGATGATTCTTTTGCTATTTTTTCTGTGTTTCTTTCTCCATCATATGTCTGATTGTCACAACTTTTAACTATCGATCATTTAAAAGTTTTCTAATTTCTATCAATCAAATAAAATAAACATTTAGGAAGCCAGACGCACATAAAGGAGCTTTGAAGGACATATCCAAACATCTGTTTGCAAATTGAAATTTAAGAGCAAACTTTCTCTCACTGCCACAAGAGAAAGCCCCGTAATCCACTACAGCTTAAATGTAAATGTAATAAATAATTCCCTTTAAATAAATTCCATTGTATGTTTGTATTTTCGTCTGAAATTTGGAATTTTCCCTTCTTTGTCTTAATTATCATTTCTTGTTAGAAAACTTATCATCTAAGGATATTTTTTGTCTTGTTTAGCTTTGTAATCAACAATTTTAATATATTACTTGTTAGTTTAATAATGTGTAGACTTTTTTAAACAGCTTTTACGATTGATTAAAACTTTAATTTCTCTTTTTGCAGTTAGATAAAAATATGTAGGTAAATTTTACGTTATTAATCTTCTGTATTTAAATAGATAAAATCGAAGTGTCAGCCTGTGAATTCAGAATTAATACCGAAATAATATTAATACTAAAATAACTATTTTTAGAACTTTTACTTTCCATCTAATATAAAATCACCTCAGAAACTTAATAATATTTTAAGACTAGCATTCCGCCCCGGCTTCACCCGTGGATCCCGTATTAACTTTCATTTATTTATTTATTTATTTATCCCCTATTATGGTCTTGAGTTCATACAAAAATCCCACAGAAAAAATCTATTTCAGTTCTTCCCGAATTTTCCAATTATCTGGACAACATTTCCAATTCTACTTTCCCTAAAAACCTTATTCAGACTATTACGAACATTTAAAAATATAGCCAAATCGATCCAGCCATTCTCAAGTGATGCCCAATTTTATTAATATATATAGGTATTAATCCAACTAAATTGCTAATATTTCAAATGCGAATATTTGCGTGTTTGTTTTGTTACTCAATCACACCTACAACGGCTGCACTAAAAAACCCTAATGTAAACCTGGTGAAACCTCGTAAAAAAAAAACCAAAAAATAATGATATCATCATCATTGTTAAATACCTGCAGGAAATATGTAGGATGTTTCATTTTCAATAAAAACTAGACTAAACTAAAATCGTTTACATTGAACAAAAATATCACCTGTGTGGGCCAGTATAAACTCATCAATGTGTCTATCACCATGCAGTTTTCGCATGTTATCCAAGATAATTTTTCACCGCGTCCTGGCGACTGTCCAAAAATATGTAGAGCCGTACTAATTTAAAGTGTAAAGTCACGCAAAACTAAATAACGAAAACTGGAGAAGGCCGATACGATCTCGTGAGAAAATGTTTGTTACGATAGACCTAGTGACGTAATTTGAAACATTTTTTGTATTATTATTAAATAGTTTTGCTTGAGTACTGTATATAAAAAAAAATATCATAATATACCAAGTATTTCCTCCAATATTTTACAATATCTGTTCCATATAAATTAAAAATGATAACCGCTTAACAAAATTCAATGAAATCTTTTCAGACATCTAAAATTGAATGAATAACAAACAGATGTAGAAAAGGATGTGCCTTTGAGAACCTTAATTGTGAGGGAAAATCCATTGTCATTTCATTTTTTAAAAAGAAAAAAGAAGGAATTCCAACTTATTCAAATATTACATTGTGGTGCTTTACGGTCGTCTTCGGGGCAGGGTCACATCAAATTCATTATTAATTTATGTCATAGTTTATCCTTATATAGTCTGTGGGATCATTTTATTAATCTGCCATGTATTTGTATATATCATGTGGAAATCCGTGATCTCTGCCTACCCCTCTGGGAAAGCGTGGGAGGCGTGACTTTTTTATATTTCATCATTTAATGTATGTATCAACTTGTATGTGCTCCATAACTTGACTTTGAAAAAATTAATATAATTGGATAGACGGATTAGGAATGGGAGGAATTTGAATTTACTCTTATAATGGAATGATAAATATTTGTTACAGGTCAGAAGAAAGTGGTGTGGCCTCCAGTGCCAGAAACCAACGGTTATCACCAACAACCACAGGTATGAGTTTAGAAATTAAAATTGTCTATGTATATAAATTATGAACTTCACTGTATTAAGGGGCTTGTCATAAAATATCTATCCAATATCACTATGAAATATTATTATGAAATATTTCCATTTAACAAAACTCAATAATATTTTATGAGAAGCCCCAAAGCTAAGCAATACTAAATTGGGAAATGGCTAAGTCCATGACCTAAATATTAAAAATGGGTCTGCTCGAACAAAAACAATTAAGAAAGAGATAAAATATCAAAAAAAAATTGAAAAAAAATCTAAAATCATTTAATACAGAAATTACAATACGTCAATAAAGCAGACTTGTAAATTTTAGGTCATGACATACCTACTCTTTGGTCATGGCTAAATTTAAGCATCAATGCTTTAAGGTGGAACACGCAAACACTGCATGCTAATAAATTCTGTAAAGTACATGCTACAATTTTGCATCCCAACAGCAAGCCCCTGCATACTACAACAACGTGCAGCAACCGCAACAGCAACATTCACCCCAATATTCCGCCCCATCCCAACAATATAATCCTCATCCGCAAAGCCAACATGAAGTAGCTCCGAGCCATCCATCGCATTGCGAAGGGCGTCGTCAAGAAGTCACAGGCTTGAGTAAGCTGATTCCAGTTGGACCAGGCGTCACAGCAAATACTTCAGCTCCGTACCGCCAAGGCCCTCAATCCCCGAGGCAAGACATTGCCCAACCTAACCGCCAGCCAGGCTCACGTTGGGCCCCTGTACCTGCGCCTAATTCTCCTCAGGTATTATCCTGTAACCATATTGTATGGCCAAAGGCAGGGAAAAGTGTCGAGTTATAAAAAACACTTCACGTACACACTTTTCCCTGGCCTTGTCCGTACCCCGTACATAAGGCCTCCAACAGACGACGTTCTTTTTGAACGATCCAGAACACCACTTTTTCTCGGCATTCTTTAATCAATGCACATTTTCGATGCTTCATATAGTTTATATAGCTAAGGACTTACCTAACCTATTTGGTTCATGCAACCCTTCGACCTTTATGCATTGTTTCATAAATCATATATGTGTATCAATTTCCATCAGTTTTACAATATGGAAGAAAAGAGAATGCCCTGAAATCATGTGTCGTCTGTGAAGAGCTAAATCATTTCTTCTAATTACTCATCACATTATTGATTTAATTGGCATGTATCAGTACAGAAAATAAACAGATATTTTGTGATGTAACCACACTATTGCACATTTCACTTAAATGTACATACATTTTAGATGTTTATTTGGAAGTTGTATATATTTTAAGTTTTAAAAATAACAATTTTTAACTTTTATGTTCACTTTATTTTTTTATAGATAAAGATTGAGATGAGCACATCCCTGGTTTCGATTACCAGACGCAAAATTCTATATCGACGGGTGAAAGGCTATTTGTTTTAACCGATATTTTTGAAACTTTACAGGAGAGCGGTTTAAAGTTCGCGAATTAAAAAAAAAATATCGTAAAAAAAGTTATTTATTATATTCAGGAAAAAGTAGTACCTATCATTTCCATTATTAAAGCCTCAAATTTTGGTTTGGATTCTGTTTAAATAGAGCTAATACTTCCAAAGTTAAGCGTCGCTTCATACAAAATGCCCCAGTTATGTATTTTTATAAAGTAAGGCTAAATGTTTTAACCACCATCAATGTCAATTAATAGCTCCAAGCAAAAAGCTTCAAGTTCCCTCTCGGTTCTTTTTGAGAGTAAAGCTAAATGCATCAAGCACCATTTAACAAGCAAAATTGAGCCAGTTGTATTTGACTGAAGTTCAAGAAATACAATATAGTTCAAGAAATACAATATGTGGGAGCTGACAAAGTGGTCTAAGTGACGGTTCATACTATATTTTAGTTATTTGAATTAAAAATTAAATCTATAGGAAATCAACCAAAGTGTTCTTTTAACATTGAAATTATAATAAATTAGTAACAAAAAGTAATTAAAAAAAACCAACAAAAAGTTATTCAAATGACTAAGTAATCAACAGTACATAATAAATCTTCACATCTTTATTCTACCCCTTCTATTTCTCCCTCGATATCAGTGTCGCAATGCGACTTCTAAATACACTTTCCGATTATAAGGCAAAATGATTTAACTGCCACGAGGTGTTTAAACGGGTTGCAGATGAAAGTGTTTTAAGCGACACAGTGTATATTTTTAGATGAAGGCTCTTATATATGAAATGTAATGTCAGGATAAATTACTTAAACGACATTTGTCAGTAAAGTCAGGAAAGCTTTTTAAATGAAAATAAATTTAATTTTGTATAGCTCAAGTCCACCTGATCTGAAACTGCACAAATATTGAGTCGTTTCATACAATGCTTTTAAAGCTTGCTCCCCAAATTAGCATGGTTTCAAGCGCCACAAAAGTGCTCATATCTAAACGAAACTCGGCTCATTCGACGCAGAAAAATCCGCTGATTCCGAATATTTATATAACTCAATATCGCAAATACGTCGCTTAAAACAAATAGCCTTTCACCCGTCGATATTATTTGTGTATTAATAAAAGATTCGTTCAGGACTACCTATCATACAAGTTCCAAGAACATTTTTAATTACTTCTTTTTTTCAAAAATACAGGCATACGGACAGCAACCAACCTACCCGTCTCAACAGCAGCAACAGTTTTCTCCGCAACCGCCGCAATACTCGCCGCAACCCCCGCAGTATACGCCACAGCAACAATACTCATCGCAACCACCCCAATATACGCCCCAGCAATATTCTGAGCAACCACAATATTCTGAGCCCGTGTACCAGCCCCCGCAACGCCAGTTCGAACCTCCTCCATCGACAATCACGTTGCGCCCCCAGCAACCAATTCATCAAAACCCACCACCGGTGTACGCTAGCCAACCTGCTGCTGCGTCTTTCAAAGGTAAGATTCTAAATTAACTGCAGTAAAACAACTGTTTAGTTATTCTATGTTTCTGTCTCGTTAACAAATCTGTCATTCTATGTGATTTTCTTCTTCTTAGTAGACATGATCTTCATTTTTGACGGTCGTGTTAATCATGAAGAGGTAGAGTTCACCACTTTCTGGACAATGCCCTTCCATGTGCTTCGGTTTTTAAACTAGGTACATTTATTAATAAAGTCCTCTAATACTACACTTAATACGTGGACATTTTATAATACCCTAACCTCAGACCCTAACGACGATTGCTAAACATACCTACTCGTGGCGTTTATTTGACGGCCAAACAATCTGCCTGCCGCAGTGCCTTTTTGACAATTTTTAATTGACTTTGAAGAGAAAAGGAGAAGGTTCTCAATTCGGACCGATTTTTTATGTAGGTTTGTACACCGATTAGGTACTCCGCGAGTTGAGAACCGATATTGATTTATTTTTTATTCGAGATAAAATTCTTCCGGATTGGTCCCATTTTTTTTCTCATGTAATGTTACACACTATGTCGTTGAGATAGCTTAGCTTATACTTAATTAAATAAATATATACTAAATAAAGCAAATGGCATTCAATTTTCTCTGCCTATGCCTCTTGGAATAGAAGGCGTGATGATAGATAGATAGAAGATTATGATATGAAAGGACATATCTATGTATATGACATTTGGTCAAGTAGTCACCAATTTCATCCGTTAACACTTTAGGGATACCTTCAACTAATTTTCCAATACGTATCTGCTCTGTAAATAATGCTCACATTTCTATTGAATGTTTCACCTAAATATTAAAAAATATTTAATATCATTATTATTTATAATGTAGGTAAATTATGTCAGAAAATATAACGAAATACTGGCGACACAACACCTTCTTGATTTACAGAAGCAATATTAACAGGTAAAAATACAATACAGTAGGTATCTCATACGAAGTGCTCATATTGTCAAGCTAGGTGGAAATTGCTTTTAAAAGTGCGTTTTTATATGTGAATTATTCTGTTTACGAGTAGGTATACAAACCGTTTACGTTTGTAAAGTTTTAAACCTTACTATCTTTTTGTCATTTAAGAAGAATTGATAGATATTTCTGATTCCATACAGCTTCGCACAGATCCTCGTCCTTAAAGAAAAAAAGAAAGAAAAAAAAGATTTCCGGGATAAAAAGTAGCCTATGTCCGGTCTCCCAACTATCTCTGAGCAAAAAAGTTACGTCGAGCTGTTGCTCTGTTTTGACGTAAGATACGGACAAACAAACAAACACAGTTTATGTGGAAATTATAGCCTACTTTAAAAAATGGGCTATTTTTTTATTGGACTGGTAGTTTCTGAGATTAATTAGCGCGTCCAAACATACAAACCTTTCAGCTTTATAATATTAAAAAGCTCAGAAACTGTATTATTACTGCTTCTAGAGTCTAGAAATTAAAATGTCTAAATTTTAATTTCTTTGCTTCTAGATAAGTACCCTATTTTGTATTTCTGCTTTCTCAAGTTAGGGGCCGTCTCCACGAGCGTGAGAATCGCGGCGATAGTCTCGCCGTGCCATACAAACTCTATAGGCGATAGTATATGTATAGAGGGTAGTAAGCCCATAGAGTTTGTATCGAATTTGGTGGCACGGACGAAGATCTGTGGACGAGAGTATCGCCGCGATTCTCTCGCTCGTGAAGACGGCCCCTTAGTGACATAATTTTAAAAACTAGCGGAATAATTGTTTTAGATATGAATGGGTGGTCTAAAAAATTAAGGTGTTTGATATTTTTAATATTTTATTATTCTTAGGAGGCGTAAACATGCGTGGGGATGCTAAATGGCCACCACAGACGGTCAAGGAAGCGGTGGCAGCTGAGAATGAGGCCAGGAGGCTTCTTGCTAAAGGACCTGCCTGCAGACCTCGCAAGGTAAAGTCACAAAACCTTAGCTATTAACACAAAAGCATGATGTACATAAAGATTTTTAGTTTGAAACAATTTAATTATGTGACTCGATATATTAAAAGTAACCAATTATAAACCAAAATTAACATTCAGCTGGCAAATTGTCTTAAAATTTACATATTTTTTCAGATGTCTTAATATTCTCAATTGAGTTCTTAAACGACATATCATAGACTAATATCTTAACGTGAAGCAGGCGTAGGTACATGTTGTAAATATGAAATAAAAATAATTGTTACTGCTTTGGTTACTGTATCTAACAGAAACAGATAATGGTGCAAGCTTTGAAAATTGCCGCCGTTTTGTTTTAGCTGCGGCAATTTACACTGGCTGAATTAGTGGCCAAGAACGAGGTCTAGAAGTCGTTTCGTCCGTACATGCCCGGACTAAAATACCTTGTGAAGTTAGTAAGTGCTGTCGCTTGTGAAACATAGAGTGACTATGTTTGAAAATCTCTTCTATTAACCGACTCCGGCGCAATTTCGATTTGAAGAGCTTAGCTGAAATTCTTTCAGTCACCAGTCAGTCATGTAATCGGCACATTTAATCAATCATTCATGTCTTACTTTTCCGTTTAAAGCTTTAGCGATGTAGAATTAGGAAGGAGGTTGCATGGATGTCGGTTTTGTAGTATAAAATAAATACCTAAATAAAATAGTGGTTTCACTTAATTAACGACAGAATTAGAAAATATTGCACGAATTTTCACAAGTGACCTCTAGTCACGTAGTTTATAAAATATACACTGAAGGCAGAGCCCCATGGGTAGGTACCACGTGTGGCAAGCTTCATTGGGCATCTACTTAAATACATACCTAGCCTTCTAAAATTTCACGATTTCTTTTTATTCATAAGTCACAAAATATACTTATTTACTTTTCTATTCTATTCTATATAAACTTTGAGTACAAATTTCCTCAATTAGACGAACTCCTACCCCACTAAATATAATTCTAAACGACCAGAAACTCTTGGTTTTTCACTGGCATCGGATGTCGAAACCAAGAAATAATTGTTTTTAAATTACAGGTAAAGAAAGACTACCGTCCCTTCTTCGAGCAACATGCCTTGAATCACAACTATCCAGGATACCGCGCACCGCCTGGCACACAGCACTATGAGGATCATTCTGGACAATCCTCCTATTAAAATATCAATTAGATTTTAGAAAATTATAATCGATAATACAACTAAATGGTTCTTATAATTATATCAAAATTAACTAAGGACTATGTTATGCAATTTTCATCCTTGAAAATGTTATATCGACTTAGGCGTTCACTTTCATGAAGTTCATTTTGAAGCAAAGAAGGAGGAAAAGTACTTGTATAGACTTTACGTATAAAGTCTGGAGGCATGTACGTACGGCACAAGTAAGTGCCAAGTTCATACTTCATCTATTATTATGTAATTTTAATATTTTATAATGAAAATTAAAAAAAAAACAAAAATAATGAATCCTTGAAGGCTTATTTTATGAAGCTTACGAATTAAATGCTCGATTTTGTGCGGCATTGAATTTACCTAAGCGAATTTATTGCGATGCTTTAAAAAATATCCAAGTACTTATTCATTTTGTAAATAATCTTATTTTTCCAATACTATAAACATTTTTTTAACTGTTTGAATAGAAAATCGTAAATAGTGTTGGAAATCACGCGTAGCTTTCGCCAAAGTTAACAGAATTCGCAATTTCTTTGTTATATCTAACTAACAATATCGGATAAACTACTAAACTAAAAAACCTAGTCAAGAAAATATGTTTTGTATATAAAAATGTTGATACATTATCAATTTGTAATTTGGTTATGTAATATATTTTAAGAAATAAATTTTATAAAACAGTTTATTCTCTATTATTTTAATGAAGTCCCAATCGTTCCTACTTATTATAAAAAAATACTAAAGCAAGTTATTTTAGCACAAGTGAGATCAATTGGGAACTTCAACATATTTGTAATGTAAGTAGGTATTTAAGGCCGTACTAACTGTGCGATTTTTTCCGAAGTTAATTTTTACCTTTTATGTAATTTTCCCGGATTATATTTGATACAAGAGTTTAAAATATTTTTTACTCTTTTAAATTAAATACTAAATGCTGTTGGAAATAAAAATCCAAGTTGTATTGGGAAGCAAGTGGCTGAATCAAAAAGTTAATACGTATCTTTCTTTAGACGTATTTACACCGCAAGGATATTTATGCGCAAGTGTTAAAACTTCTTTTTTTTATATAAATGAGATCCATTGTTATGTTTGATCTACACTATTTTTCTAGTTTGTACTATCAGGTGTAGAATTGGTCGGATATCGTAAGGACTAGATTACCTTATATATACTTTAGATTAACTTTTCACTCTGTTTTATATCTAATGCCACATTAAAATTGTTAACCACAACACAATCAATCACATCAAATCACAGTCTTCTTCTTCTTTTATTGTGTCTCCACCAATGTTAATTAAAGATTTGGCAATGTCAAGTATTATAGCCTGTATACTTAGTACCTATATATGCCGATTAATCGGTAAGTATCTAAAATGATCCCGCCGACTGTTATATGTCTTATAAATCACAACTATCACAGCGCCGGAGAGATTAAACAGAATTCCACCTCATGTCACGACGGTACGCGTGCGTCGGTCGCCATGACATGACGTAGAATCCAAATACAAATAGATTGAAAAAAATTATGAAAATATTTTATTGTTCAACTTTATAATATTGTGTATAAAACTCCAAACTTCATGGTCCTTGCAAATCAAACTACTAAACTATTGTATGATTATTGTATATTAACAGACAGTAAATTCAAATACAAAACAATTTGAAAGATTTTATCACATTCAAAGTTGTCCTAATTATCTATTCTATAAGTACTTAGTACTATTGAAGGACAATCCTGACGATGATTCGTTACAATTTTAATCCAACAGTACAATATTTTCGGACATCTTTGTAAAAATATTTAAATGAGAACAAAAATGAATCAAATACAATAAACATAAGTCAATTGTCTGCATTAGAATATTCAAAATTAAATATTGTATTCACATTTCGGTCATTTAATAATTAATATGTTTGAAAAGATCCATACAAATTATCAAGTTACTTACACTGTACAGAAAATTAAATGTATCTATAGGTACACTTATTGATCTGGCATATATTATATGTATATTAGAATTATTATTATTGAAAGCTGTTCTACAAAAAAAATCTTCACTTTCTTTGGTTTTAGGTATAATGTATTGGCATATTTTTACATGAAATACCTTTTTATATATCTACCAGCTACCTATAGGAACGCTAGCATTTCTGTATTGCGTAAGCGTAATTTCTATTGATACAATTTTTATATACAAATGAATCTTAGATAGTAATTAATATAAAAAGTAATAATGACAACTTTTAAATAACATGTATCTGGAATAAAAACAATTATTATTATAAAATCTTGAAAAATATACTACCCATGATCGAAAGCAATATAACGTAATTTCTACAAGTTTAGAAAATAATATCCGTATCAAACTCAACATCAAAGGCTACTTTAATAAATGCATGAAGTCCTCAATAACCCATAATGTCAATCACCGCAAATGAATATTATGTATTTATAAACAGTTCAAAAGTTTAAGGCGCACTTCTGGTCTAAGTACATTTAAGTACAAGTGCCCTATATCCATATCTTATATGGGGATATTAATATTCCCAATTTCTCTGTAAATAATCCACCTGTGTCACTGTAATTTAGCATATACTTACTTATTCAATATATCTAAGTGAAATAGTCGTTATTGGATAGGAAATATGGGTGGTAAAATAAAGGATTATTTTGCCCCTGTTTTCTCTTTCATAATCTATCGCAAAGCTCTTAATTTTTTTAAAGCGCTGTTTAACCATTACCCTTCAATTAAACGTCTTGCGTTTTTTTTTTTGTAGCTTATTGAAAATTCAAATTATTTACAGAGAAATTGGGAATAGTTTATCTCAGAAAAATTATGGATATAGGAGCCTTAATAGCATTATTTTGTGACTTTAATTATGTGTTAACTTACTTTGATTAATAGATTATTACATTTTTTTTATAAAAGACTGCATCAAATGTATGCAATATATATAAAAATTGGTACCATATTCATCTACTTAACTAAAAATTCTAGCGCGATTTAAAAATTCGTAACTTCAAAACAGATTATTTTTTACGAAAATACATATTTATGCATATATCACAATTTTAATGTATTTTATAGTATCACTCATTCACTCATATATTAACAATTGGTAACAAAAAAATAACCTAAAATACGCTTATTTAAATTTAAAACAAGAATGACGAATTTATTTTACGCAAATATATTTTTAAACAATTATTATTTAGATGAAATCTATAGTATAGAGTAATTTATTTTTGTTAATTCTTATAATCAAACATCACTATGAAACTAAAATTTCCTTTTATTTATGATATCATATGGTTACGATGGTGATATGAAAAGTTACATAATATAATCGTAAAAAATAAAGTTGTTTAGAATCAAATACAAATTACATGTCACATATTCCGTTATTTATTATTTATATATGTTTTATTTTGTGTCGCTTGACAACCCATAATATTTCTTTGTAAACTATTATTTAAAAACGATGTTTGCTAATAACATTAATGACTATTATGATTATTTATAAATTAAATTATTTTATTTACGAAATACACAGAAAAATTAACTTCTAGTATCGACAATTAAATCAAATATCATTAATATAAAAATTCGTCTGCAATAATTTAGGAGTATTTTTGTTTAAATTACCCTGTGGGCGAGATACGATAATGGTTACTTACATAATATTCTCCTTTAAATGTAATGTGAAACATTTAACAATTTGTTGTTCTAATTTTCCAATTAGTAGCGGAGATTGTATTTTAAATACAGATAAAAATTTAAAGTTACTGATGCTCGGTCCTAATAAAATGTATTTCTGGTACTAAACAAACATTGTTGTATAAAATCGCAATTGAGATATTGGGAAAAAGATTATTCTGCTGTCATATTTGCGTAATTTTCGGATGCATGACACTCCCCTCCTACATTAAGTTCGAACTTTTGATCTAATTAGGCATTACTGCACCGATTTTTTTTTATATATCGCTACGGAATTATATATACTAACAGCGGATTTATTCTTACAAACACAAAGACGTATATAGTTTAAAGGGGAATGTCATAGATGTGAAAACTACACTACGATATATGTAGATACATAATTACATGGATATCCTATAGCAATTTCAATATGTTCGTCATAGGATATGGTATACAAAACAATATTTCTGTATTATTCCAAAGTGGTCAAACTAAAGAGAAGCCATGCGTTTGTTGTATAGCTTGCAGCAGGTAGTACTTCAACTTTTCCTTTGTCTTATATCTGGGCAGGTCCAATAAATTGAAGCAAGTGTGAGCAACTGGATAATATCTATCGTCAGTCACAGGCTGAAATCTAATCTGTAATCGAAATAAAAATTGTATGATCAATATCAAGACAAAATCTATTTTCTGTACAGACAAATTAAATAAAAAAAGCACACAGCATATACAATACATACATATTTAAGATCGATGGAGACTACCATAGCATGGGTTCAGTACCAATTGTTATTCCAGTACCAAGTAGTTTAAGGCTCCTATTTTTTGTGATAAACTAATCCCAATTTCTCTGTAAATAACCCACCTGTGTTACTGTAATTTAGCATATATGTATGTAGATACTTATTGAATATATCTAAGTGAAATAGCTGTTATTTTTTTTTGAATAGGCAATATGGGTGGTTAAACTTTGTCCCCGTTTTCTCTTTCATAAACTATCACAAAGCTCTTTATTTCTTTTAAAGCGCTGTTATACCATTACCCTTCAATTAAACGTTTTGGGTGTTTTTGTAGCTTATTGAAAATTCAAAATAATAATCATTTTATTATTTTTGACCAATAAAAAAATAATAAAATATTTTTTATTTTGAATTTTCAATAAGCTACCAAAAAACGCAAGACGTTTAGTTGAAGGGTAATGGTCAAATAATCCTTTATTTTACCACCCATATTTCCTATTCTATAAAACCAATTGAAAAAATAACGACTATTTCACTTAGATATATTGAATAAGTAAGTATATGCTAAATTACAGTGACACAGGTGGATTATTTACAGAGAAATTAAGAATAGTAATATCCCCATACACGTCAAGATTTAATAATCAATTCTCAAACATCAAACTTTCTTATTTTTTTTTGTTGTTTTTATTTTGTAGTTGTTGTTATTTTAGTTGGTCTATCCTATGCTGATTTTTGAAGTACTTTCTATTTCATGACACATGCTAATTGTCAACTAATATACCGTATAACATTCTTCAAATAACTTTAGCTCTTTGACATTGACTGCACAGTACAAATTTTTAAATAAATAGTTTTTTGTACTGCGCACCGAAAGTCAGAAGCTATCGTACTTGGCGAGAGTTATACTAAGGTAAAGTTTATTAATAATAAAGGATTTATTTTTTATAACAAATGGTGGGATCATACAGCCAACACATAATAGGCGAAATTAATATAAACGCAATTATCATCGCCCGAAACCCAAACGTTATTAATAGGCATGTCTGTTTGTGAAAAGACGAATAAGAATTTCGATACAATTTTGTGTAATTTGAAAAGCAATCTATTTAGGTACCTTAATATCTCTCATTCCTTGTATAGGAACTCTGTCACTTCCAGTCAGGAATAGCAAAAATTTCTTCTTGTCTTCAAGAGATAATTCATTATGAAATACGTCCCAGAACCATCTACAATAAACAAAAGTAATTATTGAACTTAACGACGAACATAGGGATCGTGGCACTTTATAGTAATTAAATTAAATAAAAAAAGGCATAGGCAGTCATGGGGACTGCCGACAGAAGTGACAACTTAAAACTATGAATAACAGTTGGTTTTTAATTTATAATTATATAGCATTCCGCCCCCGGCTTCGCCCGTGGATATTTACGAACAAAATAAAATATACCCTATAATAGCCCTATCACTACCCCTACCCCTATCCTGTTTCCCACGACTTCGTACGTGTCTATTTCAGAATGTTGGCAAACATACACTTCATATATAGCTTTTGTCATGTTCACCTCTGCCCACCCCATTCCCGTCGTCATGACGTGATGGTATATAGCCTATGTTACTCAGGGATAATGTAGCATTCTAATGGTGAAAGAATGATCAAAATCCGTCCAGTAGTTTTTGAGTTTATTCGTAACAAACATACAAAAATACAAATCTTTCCTCTTTATAACTAATATTAGTATAGATAAATTAAAGAAGTTTTCATTTAAAAAAAAGTCGGTCCGGACCGAGAATTGCCGGCCAGAAATGCGTCACAAGTCATGCTCTCGGCACATATTCTCGGTCCGGGCAATTCTTAGCCGCTAATTGTGCCGAGAGTATGTCGTGACACACATCCATAAGATTTCCCCCCACCAAAAATCGCTCAACGCGTCTAAAGAAGTTTTCACTTCAAAAAAGGAATTAAAAAAAACGACGATATACCTGACTTGTAGATCAGCCGGTGAATACCCGTTTTTGTACTCCGCGTTGCATTCAAATATTTCCCAATTATAGTCCTCGTTGCCCATCACTACTGACATCAACTCATGTGACCTAAATAACTTTATTATTCTTCCACCGCAAACCTATAAATTAAAAACATACAATTTCAGGATTTACTTGGTCTAATTTAGAAGGAATTAAAACAAAGTTCTGCTATCTAAATTTAAATTATTTAACCCTTTGCACAAAACTGTCTAGTTGGATTAGACAAAGCCAGCTATAATTTAAATGTAAATATACTCTCGTATTTGACGGGCCACTTTATATACGCTGATTCGGCGTTCATTGTTAGAACTCCATACATTTTAAACGATTTCAAAAAGAGAGCTTCTTTATTCGTTAATATTAATTTGTATATATTTTTTGTTGTCTTGAGTTGCAGTGTTGAGCTTATACATCCGAATTTCGTACATTAGCACAAGAAATTCAATGCTTACCTTCTGAAATCCAGTATTGAACGATTTAAACGGGTTTTCAATTGACTTATTGAGCAAAAAGTCTACGTACAACTCGACATACTCAGCCTTGTTGTCTTGGGTCACAGGCACATTTTGCCCGTTATCTTTTAGCTGATGTACATGTATTTCACCGTAATGTTGAGTGTTCACGGCAAAACAAAGACAAAAAACCTAAAAAAAAACCAAGTAATTCTTATCACGGTAATCAAGTTCCAAATAAGTTAATATGTTACTTAAAATAAAACTGAGAAGCCAAATGAAAGCAAGTTATTCAGAACTTGTGAACTATTCAATTTGGTCGACTTATACAAGGTTTACACTTTAGGTAATTACGGACATGAATTATTGTAACTATGACAGAAGTTATCAACGTTTGAATTTCATGTTCTGTTACGTTCTATATTGAAAAAAAAAACAATTTAAAATGGCCTTTGTCCACTAAAATCTATGAAAAATGTTACAACTTCCTGAATGTTTGTTTATAAAGTTTTCATCTTCTCCTGGCGAGCACTTAGTAGTAAATGAAATAATATATTTATTTGAATATTTCAGCTATAATTATTACCTATGTTTTATCACCCTCTGGCAAATCTGTCATTCTAAATGATAGATAGAGGCGACACTAAACGCTAATTATTTTTTATTAATCTTTACAACCCCATTGTAAAAGTAAATAAAATCTTTAAAATCCCACTAATATTATAAACGCGAAAAATTGTATGGATGTATGTATGTTTGATACTCAATCACGCCAGAACAGCTGAACGGATCTGGATGAAATTTAGCACAGAGATAGATTATAGTCTGGAATAGTACATAGGCTACTTTTTATCTCGGAAAATTTTATTGTTCCCGTGGAATAGATTTGTTTTTGTTTTTCACAGGATTGACATGATTTTTTGCATAGTGGTAGTTTAGGGGACAGATAATGACATATACTACTTTTTAAACCGCAAAAGCGTCGTAAAGCATCTGTCGTAAATAGGCGCAACGCGCGCAACGTTTGCACTAACGAACACTTTTTGATAATTATCATTTGGACGTGCTGCTCAAACGTATAACTTGCCATGGTGATTTGGAATCAGTGACTGAATAATAAACAACAGATTTGACAGACGCCGCCAAAGCAACATGGCCGCTACAGCCTATTTGAAACCCCTTTACAATAAAGTAGACACTCTTTGCCATTACCATAAAAATGTAAGTTTTGTTAGAGAGTGGCAACACATACAATAACTATTACAGTTGTAAAGTATTACGAATAAATTATATACTCACTTCTTCGACATCGTCTTCTTCATAGTCTAGCAAATATTTCAAACTATTAGCCAACGTCGGATGCAGGTCCGAAAGGTCATCCAACATTACAGATTCGTTTAAAAGTTTCTTGTAAAGTACCAAAGGAAACGGTACATATATTATAATTGAATTATATATAGCTAGGCCATAAATTGAACCTAAAAAGTTTCGATATATTGTTAAGAACATTCTAAAAATCAATTGAATTTTTTCTCATTATTTTCTTTTATTGTCAGAAATGATGTATGATTTGAAATACTTAGAACATATTTATAGAACTTGTTTACTTAGAGATTTCAGAAAAAAATCTCGTAACAGCTATAGATTTCCATATTCCCACAGACCTTGAAAATGTTTTGATATGCTTTTCCCAAGAATGTTATTAAAAGCCACGCCTCTCCTCCGGCCAATTTCCGAGATAGAAAGTCGGTTAATCTATAGCAATCTATACCAAACAATCTTTACATGTACGAAATGATATACGAATCCGTTTAGTTGTAACGGCGTGAGTGTGTAACAAACAATCAAACTTTAATTTTATATCATTAGTAATAATAATAAGTAAAAACAATAATTCTTATAAGTTGTTGGTATGTCTTATAATAGATGTGGAACAATGAAAATAAACATAAACAAAAACTTAATTTGAATTGAGATTAAATATGTTTGTGACTAAATAATGGTGCATCATGAATTATGACGTCTCGTGTCTAAAATTATGACAGGAACGTTTAGGCATGTTGCATCAAACAAAAAAGTCTTGATATCAAATAAATATAAGTGGTCCATACCGAAACCAACTAAATAGGTGTATGAAATTGGAATCGTTTTAAAATATTGCATATTTTTAGAGTAAGATGTACTTTACTATAATACTGTTGTTTTTAGTGACGCACTTGGCTGGTTCCACCAATACTGGTTAAATGAACCAATCAAGCCAATATGGAATTACAAGAAATCGGAGCAATCACTTGCGATTATCTTAGTGCTTAGTCGTTAAAATGATTCTAGTTATAAACGCACACATAAAACAAAACACCTTCATGGTCTTTATACCTTGCGATTTGGCCAGTAACAGCGTCGACTTTTAGCCAGTGTTCCATAATAAACAAAACAGGTGGCAAGCCGTTGCTGTAGTCAGTTTTAATAGCTCTACAATTTAAATTGGTCCCAAAGAAACTACGGTGAAGTTATATTCAACGAAAAAATGCAAACAGTGATTATAAATAGCCGTGGTAAACGTAAAATAAGTAAAAAATAAGTAAAGTACTTCCATACCGATTAGCTCATACAATTCAACATCTTCAAAGGGATGGTTCGTAAACCAAATCATATTTGTTTCCTCCGATTCAGTGAACATGCCATAAACAGGGTCAAATATCTCCTTCAATACAAGCAGGAAGAATTCTTTTTTTACACCTCCGGCGTCTTCGGCCTCTTCTCCTATGAATTCCACCTAACAAAAAATATAATAGAATAGGTAAGTCATTTACAATTTACCGCCAACCGTAGTCGCGGTTGTCGAAAATATAGTTGAAGAGGCAGATAATCATATAACATTATGCCTCCAATATGCTATCTTATCATAAACACAAGTATTATTTCAATGAAATGTTTGGTATTGAAACGCTTTTTTAAAGCGTGGTAAAAGTCCCGTAGTATCACTAGTACCATTGAACTGTACCATCAATGGTACTAGCGATATTAGGCAATTGAAATTGGTATCGCTAGTACTCTCGTAATGCATTGTAATTCTCGGTTCTATTTCTTTAAAAAATAACCACAATTCATGGACCTTTGCTAGGAACAGACGGGGGCAAGGTCACCTCTCGTCTTGACTATAAAAAAAATTTAATAAGCGTACAAAACGTTTTCTTCTTTTACGTTTTTATTTGTTTCATTGTATTTTTGCAAATTTTTAATTAAATTTCACAGAGAATCATTAGCCTCTTTCAATTGCGTTTTACTAATATTCTGTATAAATACAATACTGATACAATTCTCCCGCAAATCATTGTACAATAATTTAAATTACTTTTCCGATAAAAATAATCAAGCACAACATACCCTCAATGGCTTTTTGAGCTGTGAACAGCTGTCATAACTTCTAATTTGCGTCATAGTATCCCTCACTATATGATTCCTAGATACGGTCAAGCTCAAAAACTGGTCCCTGTTGTATACGTATGTAGGATCTCTGACCAATCGTGTCAATATCTCCGTGGCCGCTCTACTGACCGCCATTTGCATTTGTAACTGCTGATCAATAGTCAATAGAAGCGACTTGGATTGCACGTCGAAGAGGAACGCGTAGTTGCATAAGTGTTGGAATGCGGACTGTAAAAAGGTTAGATTTTTTTTAAATATGTTAAAAGTAAGTACCTATACAAGCCGGCGGACAGCATCAATTTTCTTTAAGGAGACGCCTCTTAACTTTTGCCCCATACAAATTACATGCTTCACGACTTCTTAAATTACGTCATAACTATTATTAGCTTTCGAAAGATAAACATATTTGACAAAGTATGAACTTTAAAAAAATAATATATGACATTCACTTTAATGAAGCCCTGAAAGTCATCAATTTAACGCGTACTTTCAACCGATTTTGCGACTCGAGTTTTCCTAATATATTTATAATGTACCATTTTCTCGTATTTATCCTATAGATAATTTCACATACTTTATGAAAGCATTAATTACAACTTGCTATTTCTAATTGTTTTTGTATAATACTGGAAGAGCATTATGTCCGTTTTGTGTATTTTCGCAAGACCGTTTTTTTGTGAAATCCTTTTTTCTCATGTTTCTGGTACGTGAATCTTGCCCTATCTTATCTTATCATTGGTTATTTTATCTATTATTTTTGCAGTGTATCTCTGTAACAACTTTTTAAAGAGATTAAAGAGATATCGACAAAATAAGCCGCCCGGTTTACCAAGTTAAGCTTGCTCTTAAGAATATGTGCTATAATCGACGTAAAGATGGCGTCCGCACGTCTTCTAAGTATAACAGAAAACTTGTCTGTTAAAGAAATACCACATCTAAGTCCATTTAGTTCAGCAACGGACTTGCCACCTGTTCTGTTTAATATGGACAATTGGCAACAAGGGGACACTGTCACAGGTCCCTGACCACACCGCAAGGTATAAAGGTTTATAGTAGATATATTATATTATCTGCCTACCCCTCCAACGGCGTGATGATAGGTAATATATAAACATACTTACGTCTTGATCTGATAGCCAGTTGATATAGTCCCTTGTGATATCTACATGTGAACAAAGATCGTCTATATAGAAACACTCGGCCGGTATCTTCGGATTCTTGGGGTTTGTGAAGTTTATTTTGTTCAACGTTGTCAGTGTCTCCAGGATTTGTATTAAACTATGCGTGAAATGTAACTTCTGTAGTAAAAAAAACATGCCAAAATTTAAGCGGGTGTGTTCATCTATGGCCGCGAACACAAGAAACATGTCGGTGAAGTTAGAATAAGTCCCGCACATTACAGCACTGCTTTTATTTTTCCAACATTAATTAAAAGTGGTATAGCTAACGTCACAGACAACCCGCTTTCTTCGTGTTTGCGGCCTATGAAGTGAATAATATCGACTAATTGAGGAATACCCTGGATCCGTGATAAAAAAATCGGTATTCACAACTTACATAATTGTTACTTACACTAACACAGATTCAAATGGCGTCGGAAATTTTGCCTTCCCTTGAGTACCCAGAGTACCCTGAGACCGGTAACATGCCTATTACTATGACAACTGTGAAGGTACAAGAGAAAAAAATTGTCGATGTATATGTATATATACATACCTTATTAGCTTTAACATTAGGCTGTACCAATTCATAGACAACAACACTTTTAAATATATCAACGAGCATTTCAAAATACTCTGGGCTCTGCGACTCCCACCATACGCATATTATTTTCTGTGGATGTATAGTTAACTTATTGAAGGCCTCAGCGAATGGCGCCTGAAATGTTTATATTAAAACATAATTAGCAACATTTGATGAAGTTTGTGAAGCTATTGTTAGAAACACGGATCGAGAGGCCCGAGTGATGCGGGTAGAACATTTCTAAAGTATACTACTGAGCAGGTGAAATTGAATCCATACTATATCCTATCCATACTAATATATATGCAAAAGGAACTCTATCTGTCTGTTACGCTGTCAAGGCTAAAAATAGAGGATGAAAGTGGGCCCCACGAGAGAACAGCTAGTAATTAATAAATAACAAATATTTAATCGTAACCTACGAACCCTTATTCCGTCTTACAATAATATTGTCAACTTTTTGGACTTTAATTACAACACAATGATTTCAACACTGATTGTACCACAGTGCGCAAATGTTGTAACATAAGTCTGACGCTATTTCATTATGTTTTTTTTTACTTTAGTCTAAAACAGACACATTTCAAAATCTAGAATTCATACCTGCAATTCGACGTACCGTCGAGGATTTCTCATTTCATGATACAGGGGCAATATAAGAAACAACCTCAAAGACTCCGCGTCCGGCGGCGACGGTTTGACACTGTTTATAACTGTTTGAAAACTGCTGAATATCTGAAATGTTAATGAAGTGTTTTTTGAGTTTATTTAGAGAAATATTGCTAAAAATTAATCATATAAAGACTAGCTTTCCACCCCGGCTTCGCCCGTGACAAGTTTCAAACTTTTAAAATGTGACAAGAATTTATCCTAAAGGAATTCCGGAATAAAGTAGCCTATATCACTCTCCGGCCTTCAAAGTATCTCTATCCAAAAAATCACGTCGATCTTGACAGAAGGACAAACAAACAATCACAATTTCGCAGTAATAATATTAGTTAGGATTAAGATGAGTATCTTTTAATAAAAATGTACAGAAATTTCGTTTTCAAAATACCTCAACAGTTTCCAGCTACTCTCATAAAAAATAAGAATTGCGTACCCTGGTGCCGATGGCATGGTTCTCGTGAGCCGTAGCATACTTGTGACATCTTTTTTACCCTTTCCTCAAAGGAAAATATGTTACATATTTATAGTGTCACTCACCAATTCGCTTATAGATTTGTTTTCTATTCTACTAATGGCGGAGAATGCTTCTTCGGCTTTTCTTAAATCTACTCCAGGCATTTTACTATTGCAGCCGTAGTGGCCGTTGTTTGGTAATAGAAACGAAGCATTAATGCAAGTCATAGAAGCGAAAGCTACCTCCACATAGGCCATCAAATCCTGTAAAAAAAAGCAATGATTTACATTATTTGAGTGTACTAGGTTTCATAATTACAAATTATAGTAGTCCAGGGGGCAGACAGAGACTGTGATGAGTCTTTCCCAAAATTCATCATATAGTGCTTCGGTGGCCGAGTGGTTAAGACGTTTGATATTAACTAGGCAGATACAGGTTCGATCCCGGATCCCGCTCATGTACCAATGGGGTTTTTTAAAGCTTAGGTACATAATCCAACAAAACACACTTAAGGTATAGCCTCACAACTTTGTCTTCAGCTGGGTACCCTGGGACCGTACACGCTTTCGGGAGCTGTAAGGCAACCCGTGAAGAAACAAAAAAAAATATTAATTCATTTACCCATTACTTATTAAATACATATTGCATTAAAAAAAGACGACCGAACCAACTAAACTACAGATTCGCACATCTTTTAATTAAGAAATCTGATTGAGACCAAATGTAAAAATATCCAAAGTATAATAAGCCCTCTACATTTTTTTAGGAAATCGGTTTAGTAACAAACAATGTCTACATATTAAAATAATTGGCCAAGTTGCGAGTACAACTGAGGGTTCCGTACCAGTTTTTCTGTCCAGTAGATTCGGAGAAAATAAGCTGTGACAGACAGACTGACAGACACGCACATGAGTGACCCTTTAAGGGTTTCCGTTTTTTCATCGAAGATGTTCGAAACCCTAAAAATAACAAACCATAACATACCAGATTAACTACATCCTCTTCTTTAAACATTTCACAGGCCGCTAACTTTGGCATAGTGAGTGTAAGTATTTGCTTGCTGTCCAGCACACGAAAATCCACTGACACTGATTTGTCGTGATTATTTATGACGAAACTATGGTCGCCGCCGGCAAACACTTTTATAGGACCACCAAAGAAATCATATGGATGCTATAAATATATAAAATAATTTTAAATTGCGTACGTACCGTCACGGCGTTTATACCTAGTTCACATTTTACCCATGGTTTTTTTTTAAATATGATCACAAATATATGAGCACTAACTTGTTTGAGCTACTAAAACGTACAGAAAAGTGAAAAGCTATAGAAAATATTACCACTTAAATATAGTCTAATTGAATAAAAAAATTAATGATTAGTAAAATGTATGACTGAAAAAATGCGATGTTACTATAATGTTAAAGAGAGAATGTCAAAATATTGATATTTCAAACATGTTAGTGATCCAATTTATGACATTGCACTTTCTTAAAGCTAGAACTACATAATAGCTGATGCACACGTCTAAGACGTATTAAAGATTGCACGTAGCGTCGCTTAGTGTGCATCTAGGTAGAATTATATGACGAAATTGTAGTTCTAGCTTTACACATAAAACATTGTATTTACTTAAGCTTGTAAAACATTTTCTCTTGATTCTAATATAAATTCTTACAAAGAGAAAATCTATAAATGTTTTGTTAACAGTGTAGGTACTCAAGTAAAAATGTTTTCTAATTTTAGTGAATAATAGTGAAGCATAAATGTATGCAGTGCTCCGTAAATACTATACTTTGCAGTGAGTTAGATTATGAAATGTCTAACATTGCTTCGAGACGTTCCAGCGACGGCGGTTTTAATAAAAGCTGTGGAGCTGTCATTCTTTGATTTCTTCTTTGGCTGGAGAGAAATAATTTGTCCGTTACATTTTAGTGTTGTGAACTACTAGAGCGAAAGGAGGGAGGACTATATTTATAATAATCGGTAGGTATCAAATCAATGTAAAATATCTGAGAAAAACCATACAAAATTTTGTAATATAGTAGCTCCAGTCTATCATACAAACAAATATAATTACTAAGTTATAGATCTCACGAAGTCGGGTTGGTAGTAGTAAATGAAGATGCGCATGCACATTGTTTTTGTGTGCGTAAGCTCGAGAGTACATTACAAGTATGGCTCACCCGCCTTCGTGAGATGAAACATCTGTACCTTATTTCGCTCTGGACTTCGAAGACTTGAAGAAATATTAGATATTTACAGAATTTAAAATATTAGCGAAGAGAAATATTTTACAAGCGACTAATACATTAGTAAACAACAGCGACAAATAAACACAATAAAGTAAGAATCACGATTTCGTAGAAATTTGGTAAACATGTCAATGCGTTCCAAATAAGTTTAGGTATATGCTAGCTAACTTAGTGGACAAATTACAGCAAGTTATTCAGAACTTGCGAACTATTAAATTTGGCCGATTTATACTTTTAGGTAATTATGGACATGAATAGTAACTATGGCAGTGATGTACGTACCACCATGGCACGTTCGTTATTTGAATAATTATAACAATATACATTGACTCATAACTTTTGTCCCATACAAAAACGAACTTCAGCAATTCAAGTATTGTACAAAACTTATTAAAAATAGCAAGTTATAGTTAATGGATCCTTAAAGTATATGAAATTATCTATACTCAATATGTAAAAAATATGTCAATATCAGCTACATCTAGGTTTTATAAAGCCCTGAAAGTCAACAATTTCACGCATATTTTAAACCGACTATGCGACTCGAGATCTAATATATATATATATATATACATACTAATGTATATTTTTTTACATATCGAGTAAAAATAATTTCACATACTTTATGGATCCATAACTTACTATTTCTAATATCTTTTGTACAATACTTAAATTGCTAAAATCCGTTTTGTGTATTTTATTGTACCGATTTTGTTTGGAAATTTTCTTTCTCTATTTATTTCTTTCGCTCGGATATTGTGTGAAAGAGATGCAAAATTTTCGAACACATGCGTTTTTTATTCTGTTACGCGACCAAGTGAGCTCTTAATGTGCCTACAAAAAACAGGTAAATTAGTAAGCTAATAGTATCCTACTATCTACGTGCCCCCCTCCTTTGTTCACATGTATAATTATCAAAATACACTCAATTAGTTACCGGAGAATCATCACTGGGTACAAAAGAAACCGGTGTGGGTACGAGGGCCACCGTCAAATGTGGGCATCCTAGTTGCCCTCTTGAGCCGTATCCACAAACCAAAATTGTCTGTCTGTCCCCAACTCGACATAGCAGATGTCTACGACCGCAGGCCACTTGAGTCACAGTGCTACCCATCAATTCCATTATCTGTAAAGTTATAAAAAGATTCAATGTTTAATTTGGTTTGATTAGTGTCAATATTATAGTTCCAGCTTTAAATGCTAGTAAAAACCTAGTCAATTGGAATATTTTAAGGAAGAAGAATATTAAATATCAAAGAAAGTATTGTTTTCAGTGCGGAACCTCCTCGAATAGGGGTGTTGACAGTAAAAGAAAATAAATACACAATAATATTTTTATATAGTCTATATAACGTATAATCACTGAAATTATTTTTTATTTGTTTAATAAATATATATTTTTAATATATAAATAAAAATACTTTAATTAATACTTCCGGTCACGTGACCGCAAACGGGAAGTGACGTTACTTTCATGTAAATTTCAAATAATTAACCACAGACTACTATATTACATTATATTAACTGTCTGTCAATCTGTCACTAAGTTATTTTTTGTTATTATATGTAATCTGTAACCATCATGGTGTTGGTACGCGTGAATGTGACGTAATTATCGCGTTTTTGCAGGAATTTTAAAATTAAAATTAAAAACATTTAAGTATTTATAAAAAAAAATGATTTTTAGGTATAATAAAGTTACAGCTATAATTTTCTAAAAAAATGTCAACATCCCTATTAGTAGATCAATTTAATAGGTGTGTGTAATGCATTTTATTGTTTAAACAAATCTGGCATAATATCTCACTTATATCATAAACGCAAAAGTCTATATGTTCGTTATTCTTTAATAATTACTTAGTTGCATTTCAAATTCAATCCTTTAACACATAATACAATCTGAAACACCTTTCATTCAAACGGGGAATGCATTAAGTTACAGGATTTAAAAAAAACATCTTATAAATGAGGAAGACTTGTCTGCCGCTGGGTACCCTGAGACTATTAAAATAATTGGCCAAGTTGCGAGTACGACTCGCGCGCTGAGGGTTACGTAGTTTACGTTCCATTTCTGCAGTCAGAACTTTAAGACAAGATTTTCGTTTAGGTTCCTGTCAACTATAAGAAAGGCCCTAAATTCCCTTTTTTAACTCTTTTTTAGAGTTTCTGAGATAGGGGGGGGGGGGCGTTACTTTCATGTAAATTTCAAATAATTAACCACTGACCACTATATTACATTATATTAACTGTCTGTCAATCTGTCACTAAGTTATTTTTTGTTATATTATGTAATCTGTGACCATCATGTTGTTGGTACGCGTGAATGTGACGTAATTATCGCGTTTTTGCAGGAATTTTAAAATTAAAATTAAAAACATTTAAGTATTTATAAAAAAAAAATATTTTTAGGTATAATAAAGTTACAGCTATAATTTTCTAAAAAAAATGTCAACATCCCTATTAGTAGATCAATTTAATAGGTGTGTAATGCATTTTATTGTTTAAACAAATCTGGCATAATATCTCACTTCTATCATAAACGCAAAAGTCTATATGTTCGTTATTCTTTAATAATTACTTAGTTGCATTTCAAATTCAATCCTTTAACACATAATACAATCTGAAACACCTTTCATTCAAACGGGGAATGCATTAAGTTACAGGATTTAAAAAAAAACATCTTATAAATGAGGAAGACTTGTCTGCCGCTGGGTACCCTGAGACTATTAAAATAATTGGCCAAGTTGCGAGTACGACTCGCGCGCTGAGGGTTACGTAGTTTACGTTCCATTTCTGCGGTCAGAACTTTAAGACAAGATTTTCGTTTAGGTTTTCCTGTCAACTATAAGAAAGGCCCTAAATTCCCTTTTTTAACTCTTTTTTTAGAGTTTCTGAGATAAGGGGGGGGGGGTCAATAATTTAAACTATACATATTTTTAAAATTTATAAAAAAATGTATTCCTTATATTTGAAATGTCACATGATGCACCCAAAATCAACCCCCAAAATCGATATTCGATTATTTACGCTATACGTCCAGTAGGTTCGGATAAAATAAGGTGTGACAGACGGACAGACAGACAGACAGACACATGAGTGATCCTATAAATGTTCGGAACCCTAAAAATATTTCAAAACTCACCTTTCTAGGAACGAGTTCATCTCTAGATGTACCATGACCAGTTTGACCATATTCACTCGCGCCACATGTGAACACGCCACCATCTAACGTTAAAAACACTGTGAAATCTTCACCACAATCGACGTGACAAACCTGGTTAATAAACAAGCTTCGTAAATTAAAATAAACAACTTCGTCAAAACACATCAAATACTACAAGTATTAAAAGTTTCCTTAAATTCTTTATAAAATATTTCTTTTAACTGGGGGATGCTATGAACATATTTTCTTTGTGGACTTCAGCTCTTTTTGTCTGTAACTTATTTATAAAATTTGATTTTTTAGTCAAGTGCATACTTTACGTTTTCAATATTTGTTTTGAAGTGTATTTGTACCAAGTTTCAAGTTGATACACGCAGGGAATACGATTTTCCATACAAACGTTTACACCCCATTTCACGCCCTTAGGGGTTGAACTTCGGAAATATTCGGAATATCCTTCCTCGTTCCTTGTATAGATCATAAAAAGAACCTCTATGCAACATTTCAGCTTTCTAGGTCTTTATAGGACTTTTCTTTTTATATAATATTAGGTATACCTTGCGGTTTTGCACCCGCATTAATGGTTACTTACTGCTTTGCCCCTTTGGGTCGTAACGTGATGTTATATAGCTTATAACCCTTCGTCAAGAATTAGGCCTTTTTTTTTAATCCGACTGGTAGTTCCAGAGATTAGCGTGTTTAAACAAACAAACAAACAAACAAACTCTTCAGCTTTATTATTAGTATAGATATATACAGAAGAAGATTCATACCGGCAAAGTTTTTTGCAATATATTCAACTGTACTATGAAACATATAGTAATATACAATTGAGCGTATTTTTTTAACAATTATTTTACATCGTCATGGTGACCCTGCCTGCTGTGCTCGGGGTCCTGGGTTCGATTTCTGTCCGCAGCAATTGTTATGTATTGTGTGTATCTATGCCCCCCGCGATACAAGGAATCCTAGTGCGGGAGGTGTAAGTGTGGAAAAAATATAACTTGGACACTTCTTACCCTTACGTTACGTAATGACTTCAAATGAGTAGGATAACATCGATATTCTCTATCTTGAAGACCTAGTTGACCATGAGAGTTTTTACCCCAACCAAAGACCGCACCCGACCTGTAATAATTGAAAAAAAAATCATTATAGAAAGAATTTTTGTAGTTATTTTACATCTCATGGGAGGTTTGTTTTGATATTCCATGATGACAATATTAACTACCTACAACTAAAAAAAATTTATTTATATTTATTTATTTGATCTTTAGGAAATCAATGCACATTTTCCAATAATATGCAGCACACCTAGTCATAGTATATGTAAAATCTTTAAAAACTCGCAATAAGTAGTTTTATATTATTTGTATGGCGTACATGACAGTTTTGACAAAAAGTAAAGGACGCCTAAAGCGCCCTCTGTCGGGATAAACATGCAGTTTTCTACCCCATTAGAACAAAAATCCCAACTTATAAATACATGTTTGTTTGTTTGTTTGTTTGTTTGTTTGTCATTCTATCACGTCAAATCGGAGCAACGTGTTGACGTGATTTTGCAAAGAGATAGCCCTAAGGGTGACAAAGGGTACTTTTTATACTGGAAATATATCTCATTTCCAAAAACTTTTCTACCAGTTTGAAGTTTCTATAATATAATTTCTTATAGTTGCTTTAGTTCTGTGTAAAATAATCAAATGACATAAATAGATAAGACAGTTGCAAGTGAAGATAAGGACTCTGATATTAGAAACAACAATTTTATTGTAAATTAACAATATTTAGATAAAAAAGTTGATTCCAGGAAGTGCTGATAATAATCTATATATATTATATTTATCTATCTATCATGACGCCTTTCATCCCAAGAGGGGTATCAATATCTCCCTCAATACTGTATCAAAGTTAATGTTTGATACGCCATTTTGAAGATTATTTTGCCTCTAATGACGAAAAATAAGCAAACGAATCAAAATTGAATGTTTCTTTTAAAATTAGACTAATTTATTCATTTTGTAAAAAACGCCATCTATTGGAGATTAGTTGAACTATGACAACAATATTGACACCACTAACGGTGCGAAGTATTCGCACGGGTCATCAAGTCCTCTGCGCAATAAGTACTGAACGGATTTTGATGCGGTTTTCACCATTAGATAATCTGGTTTACGAGTATTAAACACGGGCCTATCATGTTTAGGAGCTGAGCAATAACTGTCTTGATTAATCAAGTTGGGGAAAAAGTGAGCTCCAGCGCGTTTTAATGGCGTAAGCTGTCTAATCCGTCAGAACAAAGTGATGTAGGTAAGAAATGTGTGCAATAAAATAATTTACAAAAAAGTCCGCGGTGGTATATATCTCTAATAGATAAGTAGTACCTAATAAGCGCATTTGTGTGCATTACAATTCATATAAATCAATATTGTACCAGTGCAAAGCCAGGGGCAGAGTCACTAGTTTATTAAATAAATGCAACTGTGTCACAAAATTAAACCCCATATCTAATTTGATTGCTATCTTTATAGCTCATAGATAATTCACACTTTAAATTGTTATAATTAGCACAGTATAACGATAATATAGTAGGACTAAGCCCTTGATTAACTAATCAACGAACTTAAAGTCCCAAAATTTTATAAAATGTGTCAAGTGCGTGTCGGGTCACACAAACAAAAAGGTTACGTTACATTAAAAAAACTTTGTTATGCTCGCCGCGTTAAGTTTTTTTTTAGAGAAGACGACATGAGACCCTGCCACCTCCATTAAGCGTAGATGGTTGGTCCATGAATGCGCGCGACTGGCAGAAAATAATACAGTCCACGCCGTTATATAGAGTTGCTTTTTCACGCTTCGCTTGAAGGACCCCAGGTGGTAGGAAGCAGGAAAGATCGACGCCGGAAGTTCGTTCCTTTCTGACAGTGGGACACAGGAACGAGTCACTGAACTTTTTCATTCGCCCTACGAAGCTAATCCGACCATTTTAGGATGGACGTCCATGTGTATGTCTGTCTGTCTCAAAAATTTCATCAGGCAATTAAATGAGAATGATTTGTATTTCGTTGGCCACTCTGGGGCCGGTAACATGATTCTTGGACATGTAAGGCATCAATAAAAGGATAAATAATTAAATTATTAAGTAAAACAAAATATGAAAAAAAAAATCACTCAGTTCTTTATAATAGGTATGTAGAGCTAACACGATTTTTTTTTTTATAATTTAACTCCAAAATGGTATGGCTGACATAAGACATCAGCTGTCTGTAAATTTTCATTAGAAAAGATGTAAAGATGGTCAACTTATAAGATTGTGACATCTAAAATAATAATTTCAGTTTTGCAATTTGGCTACGGAACCCTAAAAATTATATAGCTTATAAGACTCTCACGATTAAGACGAATCTAACGATACCTCATTTATTAAATTCCGTTGAGCCGTTTAGACTACAGAGCGCGCCAAAGTATTATGGATACATACATCCGAAAAACATTACCCTCTTTTTTTTGGAGGCAGTCGGGTAAAAATAAGGCTTATTTTCTAAGGCACTCCAGACAAAATCAGTTCTAATCTACAAGTATAAAATACTAGCTTTCCGCCTCGGCTTCGCCCGTGGAAATATTGTTCATGGTTACTGCTCAGCTCCTTTGGGTCGCAGTGTGATGTTACATAGCCTATAACCTTCCTCGAAATATTGCTAGCTCCTGAGATTAGCGAGTTCAAACATACCTACATACAAATAAACAGACATACAAACTCTTCAGTTTTATATATAGTATAAATATCTTACTTTGATAATACAACACAATGGTTACTTCCACATGCAATCATGGCTAGAGGCACTCCATTCATTGAACTTATTGATGTTGGTGTATTTTCCTTGTTTGATAAATGACCTAAACCTAATTGGCCATAACTGTTTGCACCCCATGAAAATATTTCTCCACCTGAAATATGAAATAAAGGCAATAAAAATATGCAAATATAAAACTTACAACTAAAAGTAAAATGAAGATACATAATGCTGTTTTAGTTACATCACTCTTAGAGGTTTTTCCATCTAAATATATCTAAACAGAACTAGCCGCCTCTGAACTAGAACTGAAAATTATTTCACAAATAGAAAGCTACAATATCCCAGAGTGACACTGGCTATACTTTATATTGTTAAAAACATCCATGGGCGAAGCCAAGGGGGGAAAGCTAGTCTTTAGTAAAGTGCTTTTTAATAGACTTGTCTTCTTTGGTAAACAAACTTTGCATGTCTTTTTATTTTTAAATATGTACATATAACAGTTTTTTTTACATTATAAGTTCTGAAAATGTTAATAATTATGTAAAATGTCTTTTAAGAATTTTAAATGACAAGTTATTTTAAACAGACATGCAAAGTTTGTTAAATCAAGGAGTCTAAAATATGCACTTTAGGTAGGTACTACAATCATATAAATTGATATGATTCATGCTTATCTGAATTTAAATGGTAAAGAAAAAAAATTGGTACTGATAGTGGTAAAAATTTTACCAATAAATAAATTAACAGAAAATATTTAGACTATTAATAAAAATAACTCACTATTTGTTAAAGCCAAAGAATGATAGGCGCCACAAGCGATCTGTATAACATTTTTTGTGGCTAGAAGTTTGATTATTTTTGGTTTATTCTGTGCATGTGGCCCAAGATTAGTTCCCAACTGACCCATACTGTCTGAGCCCCAACTAAAAGGTTGACCCCATTCATCCAATGCCATTGAATGTTGAACACCGCATGCAATAGCTATTATTGTGCATCCTTTAAATGTTTCTACTGCCGCTGCTGTAATAGTTAAAAATATAATTAATACATATTTAGACACAATAAGAAAAATCTTTCAACAAACCATTCCACAAGCCACAATCTTGACACACCTATCTTATTTGATGATATTTCTTTTTATTATGTTTCATGACCATTCCAAACATATTTGCTCTACAAATACCTTATCATAATTCATAATACCTGGATATTTTCCTTCAGGTGTTTCTTGATGCCTTCCCAATTGACCAACATCATTATTTCCACAAGAGTACAGATGTCCCTGTGACGTCAGATATAATACATGGAATTCTCCAGCAGCTATTGATTTCATGTGATTTGCTTCCTTCCATTTTGAGAAAGTAGGTTTTATAACCTGAAAATTAATAAATTATGTAGGTATAGGATTCGTTTTTAATTATAATTCTTTATTTACAGTATACCTACATTTACTAGTAGGTTACATATTAGTACTCCTTGGTCTGAAGTGTAATTTGTATACAAATAAATAAAATTTAAGTGTCAGTCTGTTCCAATGTTTGACCAGAATTTTGATGAAAATTTCAAGGATCATATAGTGCGTACCTTTGACTTAAAATCTGCTTTTTGTTTTATATTCATATTTTAAAGATGTATACTTACATAAATAAAAAAAAGAATTGCCATTATATAGCTGTAGTGTGTTAGTGGGAATGGGTAATCAGTGATATAAAATTTCCACAGGCAAAGTCTTATTAAAAACATTAAACATTAAAAAATCACTTATATACCTACTGAGAAAGTTACACTATTTTCTGAGAAAGCTACAGTATTTTCATGATGCAAATACATCATACGTTGTGAAATTACATACCTACTAAATTTATGGCAATGTAAAGGGAATGAAGACTGTTAATAGCACATACCCACCAACCAATATGCACACTATGGAACAATGGACAACCTTATAATTAAATACTAAGGTAACACATTATATGGTTTCCTTAGTTAAGAGTATTAATATCTAGTTAAATACATAATAACTAATTACCTAATATTTCAGAGAGTAAATCTCTGATTAGGTATAGTACAGTACTCACTAAATGTATTGATTCTATTCTAATCTATACTAATATTATAAAAAGGTAAAGTTTGTGAGTTTGTAGGGGGTAATGGTAATCTCTGGATCTACTGAACCGATTTTGAAAATTCTTTTACTAATAGGAAGCTATGATATCCCCGAGTGACATAGGTTATATTTTATTTTGATCGAAAATATCTACGGGCGAAGCCGGGGGCGGAAAGCTAGTAACATATAAATGTACATTTTAAATTTTCTTTTAAGTACCATTGTATGGATATAAAACATTATATGTAATGTATGAATATAAATACTTACCACGTCGGTATTCTCATTTGCTTCTATGCACAACTCGTGATGAGTTGAATTACCCCAACAAAACATATTTTTATTGTTTCACAAATTAGGTGACAATTTGAAAAAATGACAGCAGACGTACATTTACCTCTCCGCCACTCTGAAATTACTTTATTTCCCAATAATTAAATAAGCAAATTATTAGATATTAATGCTATATACAGATAATTTTAGAACAACCACATATTTGTTTAGTACGCAGAAAATACATTATATTAAATCGAGAACAATCTTTCAACTTTTACAACCAACCGAACACTTTCAACAATGACAATGACCACTGACAATAGCAATTCAGTCACGGTTTGTCAGTCAATTCCAAGACAGCTGAAAGAACGAAAAGAACGAATGATGAACGAAAACGTCTATCTGATTTTTTTTATTACGAATAGCCTTGCAGTGAAATATAAGGCTCAGTTTATTAGGGTTCCGTAGATTCTCGTTAAGTCCGTCCATCCGTCTGTCTGTCACAACGTCGTCGTAGGTCCACAGTTTTATACAGAATTTGATGAAAATGTATGCATAGCATGTAGCAAGACAGAGATCTTGAGTAGAAGTTATTAATAATTTATATTTTAAAATATGCAATCTAGAAATCGTGTAGGTAATCATTTACAAATTTTTTTTTTATTTAATTTTGATTTTTTCAGGTTTTTAATAACAACAATTTTATTTTAAATATTTACATCATAACTTAAATGTAATGGTAATAAATAAATAATATATTTAAAAAATATATATACAAATTATAAAAAGAATACCTCTTCCAGAACCCCTCCCTGTGGCATGGTTCCCAAAACACTGGCTGAGTTACCTCGCTGAATGGTTAAACTGATCCTTTGAGCGAGGTAAGAGCCAGCCTTTAGGTCACCCGAGGCGTGGACTAATCTAGTACCTAAATTTTTCAAGAATATTTTCATTTCGTTAGACCATGGACCCATTGTTTCCACTGCAAGCGCCGAAAATAAGTAATTTGTTAAAATATTTGAATATTTTCGGCGCTTGAGCAGTTGAGCGTGTTCTGCCGCCGCAAACGCTTTTAATTTTGTATACTGTATGTGAGATGCTGCCAGTGTATCAACACAGGTAGCGTCCCACACCAATTTTTTTCCTAAATGCCACGGTACTAAAGTTTACAAATTAATAATATACGATAGGCTGAGAAAAGCGAACGTGCACGGTATATTTAGGTCGTTTTTCCACGAGCCACCGCACGACACGATTTGTCGTGACAACACACAATTTCACTACACGACGGTATGGTATGTCGTTCGTACGTTTTTCCACGAGGCACGATTCCAACGACGATTTTCTGTCGGAGGGGGTCCAACCACCAACCAAGCCATTATTTTGAAAAAATAAAACAAAGTATGTACGACTTTACCTTTTTTATTACATCTTCAATATCCTAGCTCGCTTGACTCGACCTCATTATTAGCTCAGCTGAACTGATAGTAATTACCTACTTTTTTAAATTCTCAATTTCAAAAAGTGTCGGTGACGGATATCGGGGGGGTCTGGACCCACTGGACCCTCTCCCTGCCCAGGTGCTTGCGCAGTGTACTTGAGAGAGTTTACTGTCGTGTCGTGCGGTTCGTAGTGGAAAAACGGCCATAGATCTAGTACTGTCACATTATCGTCACCGCAAAAAAACTGTCGGCATGTAATACTGACTTATTCTGTGGACGGTTTACCAACACGTTTTTGTTAGCAACAGCTGAGTGTTAAATTACTTACCTATTTCTGAAAGTTTGTTTTGTCTCAATACCTACCTACCTTGATTGCAATTACATAGACAAAGACATATTAGGTAGGTATTATATTGTGAGAAAATAAATTGTGTAAAGGTTGCTCTAGCTGGGATAACGTCCAATCAACAACGACGACTGAACCATTTGCCCGCTTACACGCAAGACACACTCCACAGCACATAGATATAAGCAAATAGGAAGATGTGTTATAGCGCCTCTACGCGTGGTCCGCCAAAAGTGTGGTGTCCACCACACTTTAAAATTTACACGAGTCAGTCCATAGTAAGTCCTTGCGTCGCGTTGTTGTGCTACAAAAAAATCAAAGTTTTTTACCAAATATGAGTTCTTGGGCATTCATAGGGTCTACAAATAGCTCTACTACAAAAAACAAAAATGATGGAATCACTTTTCACTCATAAGTACTAACGAATAGATTTAATTTGATATATTTTAAAAATTAATATATATTAATATAAATATAGATTAATTAATAATTTAACATGGCCGCTTTATCTCACCAAAACTGTACAATCGGTTTGGTCGAAAGTATGCTCTACCTATGTAACGTTGATTTGAAATGAAATTTCTGTTTAGATTATTTTTTCATCAATTTATTTTATAAAGTGGTATATCAATCTAAGTAGTCCATGACTTCGTTATTATTATTATTTTATTAGAAACTAGCTGCTGCGCTGGGCTTTGATGTAATATGTAATAATAATCCGAATTTTCGGCAAATTCAAGGAATTTATAAAAAGGCACTTGGGCATTTCGAATTGCGGTCATCTCTGTCAGGAAACTGTATACCGCTGGATAATGTTCCCATTCTTACATGTTCATCAGCCGTAACACTATTAACCATAGGTACTCTTGAACGAAATTTATTCGATGAAGAAAATTTAGCGATCATTTATCAATTAGTGCAGATCAAATAGTAGGATATATATCGGGCTGGGTAGCTCGGGCGTTGATTAAAACAATCAAATATGAGGTATGTGTTACTGAATTCGTGACAAATGAAAAGTTTTTTACAAACTTATAATACTGGGTGGCTTGTGCTGTCCGAGTTATGACTTACTTACATAAAAATTGTCTAAAACAGAATCTACAATTAAATTATTTAGTTTAGAATGTCAATATTTTGTTGTCGAAAGTAAAATAATAAAATTGAAAATAAGTGTAATAAAATCGTTTACAAATTCCAACATATTCACAACCTTGATAGAACACTCACAAGATCAACCTGTCACATTTTAACCACCGAACTCACTTATTAAGGACTATAATTGATAAATATTGTGACGTAAGAATTCATTATCTGCATAAAAATAATCCTAGTATATCAATGGTTTCAAAAAGACAAAAACGAAATAAACTATCTTTATTTGAAGGAAAATAATTAAGAATAATGATTTAATTAAGAATATAAATTCTTACTTAAGAATAAATATATATATTATATTTGTAATATAAATGTACTAATGTCTCCGTAGAGGACCGTAGTAAATGGAACTCTGTGGTATCTGCCTACCCCAGTGGGAAACAGGCGTGAGCTTAAGTTTCGTATGTATATGAAGAAGCATTTAATTTCTATTTTTCTTACTTAATAATACTTAATAAATTTTCTTTATGATACTTATGATTATGAAACTTTATTTCCCACCCAAAGGATAAAAAAAAATTTAACTACATATTTTAATTTAATAATTCCAAGTAGAGTGACAATACAGACGGTTCGACTGTACATCGCTGTTGATAAGTCATCAAGTCGAGGCCCGTTTATGCAATTGTTTTTTCACCACGGTAACGCATCTTTTGTTTATATCTATGCCACAGCATCTCCAAAGCAACAGCAACAACAAAGTATACTCGAAAACTTGAAACAATTGAAATAATATGTTTCGCTGTTGTTCTTTAGGTTAATAGGTTTTTGAAAATACGAAACTATATAGTTTTCCGTGCATAAGACAAAATTCTAAATTAGGTACCTATTAGTACATTAATTTCTCAGGCAAAACCAGGGGTAGATAGGTAGTTTGAAAATAAAATACTGCAACATGCGTTCTTAATATTAGTGCCATCTGTTGGCAGTTGTGTGAAGAAGTCACAGTTGTTGCAGCACGGCCAGCTCACGTCACATATATATTGGTATATGTGTGCGTGCGGTCGTGTGTACGCTACTATCCCACCCACACACCAGCTGGTTACCAAATTCTGGCTCCCTCCCTCCTCTCCTTTTTCACCACGACGACGGCCATATTTGTTATTGTGGTCGATCCAGATTTATAATTTTTGTTCACATGGTATAACGGATACCCTAGTATATATGTTATGTGTTATATTTTACTCTATTTAACAAATGCAATTTTAATAAAGTTGACGTGAAAGTGTTAGCTTGTGACCGAGCGATGCCTATTTAACGGTGGCCCCAGGTCACCCCCTATGAACTTCCTGAGAGTCGACAGATATTTGCCGAGGATCATACGATAACTCAAAGTGGCGGGTTCCGGGAACGCTGGGACAGGGCCGCGAGCCCAAGCGGCCGCTGTGGATGTGGGTTCGCCGTTGCTAGACTGGGAAGAAGGTGACCATTTCAGCTTTGAAGATTCGGAACGATTTGAGGAAGACTCCCTTTGTAGCTGGAGTTCGGAACCAGAGAGCCTCTGTAATAACTGGCGAGGATGGCGGAGGCCCAATCTACAAAACTCGTTCGGCCCTCGACTAGTAAAAAAAGCCGTTCAAGGTAAGCGACCACAGCTGATCCTTTGTTCTATTTTACATTTTCTCTCAAAATAATGTTATTAAAATTACTATTTTTACTAAATCATTGCTAATAGTCTTTATTTTAATATGCTGAAAGTTACTTTTATGTCATTTTTTGTAATATTCACTGATGTCTCATAGTTATACACACACAAAGTAGTTATATACAAAGACAGGTGTTGTGGAGTCATTTACCTCTCCACACGAACAGTTAATAATAATATGCTCTCAATCATGCCACAGCTTCCCTTTTTTGTTTTGTTCCTGCTATGTTGTGAATGTTTAGTATTGATGCTCAAGAATAGATGGCAATGTTTGTTCACTTTCACAACTTTCACTTTTAAATTAGAAACAGTTTTTGCCAGCAATCTGTTGACTATTTTGAATTTATCGCAACATTGAGCAAAATTAATTACCTACTTTATTTTGTTAATTAATTCAATTTGTTTAACTAACATTTTAAATCTTTTTAAACTAAATACATTATGTGGAATCATTTAACAATAATAAAATGCACATGGAAGCAAGTTATTACCTTTAATTTTACTTACCATTACATTGATAATTCATGTGACCTAATTTCTCTATAAATAACTATTAAACATTCTGTAAATAAATATTAATGAAATGTATTTAGTAATTAGGAATCCCTATGTTTTTTTCTAAATTGAAGATTATAATTTGTTATTACTCATTTTGTTCCAGGAAAAACAGTTTCATCACTTAGCGAGCTTGCTGCAAAATGTGTAGCCTGTCATATACCATTTGAATTGGTGGAAAATGTATACCCACCAGTACCAGAACAGTTACAACTACAGATTGCCTTCTGGAGCTTTCCAGATAGTGAAGATGACATCCGTCTATACTCATGTCTTGCTAATGGCTCTGCAGATGAATTCCAGAGAGGAGAGAATCTGTTTAGAGATCGCTCTGTTAAGGAAGCGTTACAAATTGGTAAGTATTAAAATTATAGTATTAAAAAAACACTGAATTAAATGGGTAATAAGAAATAAATTATGTTTTATCCACCGTCTAAGAAGTTTTGGTCAAGCTACAATAATACAGAATGCATGTTTTAAATTAAATTAATAAATTAAAATTCCGTTTGGACCTATGAATTAAGAAATTTCTTCACTGTGAAAACAGGAAATCATCACAATTTCTTAATCTGCTATTTTCTAAATATGCGAATAACGGAACCATGAATGCTTTGACTGTATTTATTTGTCTATTACTAATGCTTGGACAACATACTGAACTCCTTATTTTGAGACTAAAGCAATATACATTTTTAAACAGGGTTTCATCTGTCAGCCACTGTCAATTTGAGTCTGCCCAGGGCTCAATATAATGTTGCAGTAACATTTGACCGTCAACGAATATCATCATGCAACTGTACTTGCTCTTCCACTGCTCATTGGTGCTCACATATTGTTGCAGTCTGTCTATACAGAATACATTTAGTAAGTATTAATATTTTAAACTTTTGATCTCAAAATACCTTAATAGTAGCCTCATTATGAAGATACTTGTTTTGTGCTGGACACCCTGGGACTGTTAAAATAGTTGCCTATAAGGAACCTATGATGTATGTGAAGTAATGCAAACTGCATGGAGGTTTGCCGAAAATTTCCAAAACAACAAAGAACATTTTCAGAATGAGGCGAGGTATCAGGGTAGTGGAAAAATTTATGCTCATCCCCTTGATGATAAAAATCCTACAAAACAATTAATGAAGTAAGGAAGTTCTATTAAAATTGGTCCCATTATTTTATATGTCATATTACGGTCAGTTTCTGAAAGTCTTGTCCAAGTTTATTTAAGACTAGCTGTGCCTTGCGGTTGCACCCGCATTTATTGTTACTGCTCAGCTCCTTTGGGTCGTAGCGTGATGTTATATGGCCTATAACCTTCCTCAAGAATTGAACTATTAAACTATTTGTCTGGACAAAACGCGCGTTCAAAGAAACAAACTGGACGTAAGTTTAAAGTTAACTGGTTGAGAAGAGTTACTTATGACTATGCTCTAAGTTTAATTGAAATTGGTTAAGAAACTGTTTTAGTAGAGAATGCAAACAATCTGTTCTGCCAGTCGCGCGCATTCATGGACCAACCACCTTCATAAACTGGCGGGAGCAAGGTCATATGTAGTATCATCACTACATAGTATAAAACAAAGTCGCTTTCTCTGTCCCTATATCCCTATGTATGCTTAAATCTTTAAAACTACGCAACGGATTTTGATGCGGTTTTTTTAATAGATATTTAATAGATGAGTGTTTATATGTATATAACATGCATAAGAGGTTTCTAATGTGATGTCGTAAATAAACACATTTTTTGCGCTTACATTGCAAACGCTGGCTGAACCCTACGAGATAGATCAAAATAATATACTACACTATTGTACACCTTAAAAAGGTCTGCAATGGTATATGTCTATCTCTTAGGGATAACCCACAATAACCATTTTTTATCCTTTAATTTTTACGAAAAATAATATAGCCAAAGTTAGTGGTAGGGGTAGGGGTAGTGCAAGCAAGCCAACGTTTGGGCAGGACAACGTCTGCCGGGTCCGCTAGTTCCCTATAAAAAAAACGCAATGCAATGGCCCCGTTTTCGCCATTTATATACACCAATATGATTATTTGTAGTTTTTAAAATAGTAGTTATAATATTTAGTTTAGAAAATATGTAATGCTAATTTTACTGCAAAAGAAGTTAATTTTAAAATTATTTTAATAGTTTGTCTTAGTGAACCTATTCGACTTGCGTAAGTATAAGAATGATAATGATAATTTTATTTAGCTACTTGAATGAGGTCATATTCACATATTCTGGTCACTTTTAACTTTTATATATCTGCCTTTCAAGGATTGACTTTAACTTTTGGGAATATTGTGTTCTCAGCTGTTTTGACTAACTTTAGAAAGAAATTACGTAACGGATTTTCTTAGTTTTTTTTTCATATTGATTGAGTTTTCTATTGTCATGTCAATGGCGCTCAATAAAATAGTAATTGTTGATTTGCTCAATGTCCAAGTGAAATATTTGCAAGTTGCTGTAAACTTAGATTCGCGTGCATCGAATTCGGGCCGTCTAGAATCATAAATTTTCATGGGATATGTACATTAAGTAAGTTCCACCATTCTGAACGTTTTAATTGTAATTAAATTAAAGGTTTGGCAGATTATTAATGACTTTTAAGAACATAATCTCGCGAAATATTCACCTAATTAAAAAGTCTTATGACGAAATTAAAAGAAATCTGTTTTGTTATTTAGCTAAGAAAACCTAAACCCTATTTGTGACAAATCATTTTACGTCCAATATAATTTAAAATCAGTACTGTTTAATTTTGTTAGTAATTTATACTAGATAATCAAGCGTATTCACTCTTTCCTTTTCTTATTAAAAACTGATAATAATAATTTTTGAAACCTTTTCAAACGGAGCTCCCGAAATTCTGAATTACTTGGCGACTAGCGCCATCTCCACACAACCGCAGCGAACTATCTCGCTAGGTGGCGTCCCGTAAATAAATTTAACTTCGCCGTCAATACCGGGAGAGCCTCTCCATGGAACTGTAGCTATAATATATTTTTGACTAACTTTGCGTGAAGTTAGCTTCGGTCTGTCGATGTGCGACTGAAAGATTTCCTTTGCGACGCCTATTGAAATGTCAGTGGAAAAGCAGTTTTCTTCTATATTTTCCGACGATAAAATAAAAGTGTCTGATGTTCTGACGGAGGGTTTTGAGGGGCCACATTGGAGGTTTGAGGTCAGTTTAGTTAAATAATTGAAAATATCAGTCGGTATTCCCCTTCTATTCGTGTATTTTCGGTGGATAGATGTGCAACAGTTATACCAACATATGGTATTTGTGTAGATGCATATTACCATTTTGTGATGCACTTGCACTAATATTTCTCGTAAAGTTTGCCTGAAATACCCTATTATATCTGTTTTTATAAATACTAGGTCACGGTTTTTGCAATCGGTGTCTGATTTAAAACATAATAATCAACATATGGGTAGTCAACAAGTGCTAGCTAGTTTTATCCCGCGGCGCCATCTGCTTTTGTCGTTCCTTTGTTTCATAGTTAAAATAAAGTGCGATTTCAGGGTTTTGTAATCGAAATAAGTAGACATACTAAGATTTGAAATGTCTGTCTGTCGGTAACAACTTTCAGTTTATCCGGTCATGGACAACAAAATATATTGCAAGTATAGGATCGTAATGCAATTGCGGCGCAAGTGTTTGTAAATTTGACATTTTAAGTACATTGTCGTAAAATCAGTCTTCAATGTTCATGATTCTTTATTTTATTTTTAAACGCGAAATATTAATTACAAACCTATTTGTTTTAAAAAGTTATTTTCTGTCACATTTGTTTTCAATCGGATCATTTTAGGGTCCCATTCTTCTGTATCTTGTATTGATTTATCTAAGTTACAGTCTATAAATAAACAACATCCTGCTTTTTGTCTACCGAGAATTACCATTGCGCCGCCGCGTTATATCTCGATCTTTCTGTTTATGCGAAATGATTCTCAGAATGTTCCGTTAATGATACCTACATAATATTATCGATGTTTTTTTATTGTAATGAACATTCGCGTTACTCAGCAAATCCGAAGATTGTAAACTAAGCTGTTGTTGACGAATCACTGATTTGACGAAATCACCGGTCTAATAATGATTGCCTATATTTAAAAAAAATGTTTAGTTACTGACAATGTTAATACATAGTTTCAGCGATGAAGAGTAGGTACCCAAACCAAGTGCCTCATCCATCAAAATCCGTTGAGTATTCATTTATATTCAAGTTGATTCAAGTGAGTTGATGTTAGCGAATGTAGGGCTTAATTAACGAATGGCATATCGATGTCGCATGTACTTTTACTATTTCACACTTCGATCGTTTAACCTTTTTAAGCGACTTTCAAAAATGTGCTTCGTATGTGAATACTAGTTTTACGTGTGTGGAAAGTTTTAAAATGTGCCATAAGAATTTATCTCGAAAGATTTCCGGGATAAAAGGTACTATCTCTGTGCAAAAAATAACGTCTATCCGTTCCTCTGTATTGACGTGAAAGAAAGACAAACAAAAACAAACACACTTTCGCATTATTTTATAATATTGGTTAGGATTCGCTAAAAAATCTTCGGCTAAGTGAGGTGCTGGGTACCCTGGGGCCGGCAAAGGTTCCCGGGAGCTGTAAGGCAATCCGTCTTTTTTTTAGGATTCGCGATATTATCTATAACCGTTCATTTTAGATAATCTAAACTAGTTCTATAGAAATATACTTGAATATTGAATGATAAATGTAATAGGAGTCGATGGCGTCATAATATGTAGACTCGTAGAGCGTCGGACTTGAAACCGGAGGGACCCGGGTACACATCTCACTCGTGCCAAACTTGCTGAGCACCAATTTTCTTTAAGATTTTTTGTCACAACGTGCTAAAATATAAATATAATAATTATAAATAATAATAGGAGACACTATAATATGTTCCCGCAAATTAGACGTCCCGTATATGTATGTTTTTAGAGCTCATAACAACGAAACCTTAAGTAACTTATTAGTATCCTAATTGTCAGTCTTATGGCCAAATTACCATAAAATTGGCGGAGGGGGGAGCCCGTTTATGGCATCTCCTTAGTCTTAGTACTCTATGGCCACAATACATCATTTAGCATAAAGTCGAATCTGAATAAAATTGTTTCAGGGATTTTAAAGATAAATTGATCTCATTTGGTTTAGTCAAATTATGATGATTTGTTTCATGAATTTCATTTATGACATAAGAGTCGTATTTTGAAAACTATCAGTCCTATCGAAATGCACTTTGTACCGTCTTGTAGATTTGTAGAGATCATTTTGTCTTTTGGAAGATTGTGTTTTTTATAGAATTGTAAAATCACGATAAGGGACACATTAATTTCTCAACATGATTCAACATAAATTGAGACACATAGGCACATGTTTCATGTTTCTTTAAGAGGGCACTGATGATGTTGGTAGTGTTTAACGATCTGCCTCCGTATTACTTATCTCAGTTACTAACAAAAAGCGATGGTTACCATCCACATATTAGTAATGTACAGAGAAGAACGAGCTTGCACGGTACACTCACTCGGCCTGTTATATTTACTAATCTGTGGATGGTAATTGCAAATAACAATTATTTCGTTCGGCGCTTATTTACCTACGTCCGTTTTAAGCTAACCTAAATCCGTCTCTTTTTTACATTCGAAAGTTTCACTGTCTCTTTTGCTTTGCCACGTATAATTTGAATATGTGGGAGATGCATGGGTGGCCTCTTAACGTGACGTTAATGACGCAGGCCACTTAAAATAAATAGCATTAAACTAAAAAAAAAACCAAAATTTCATACAACACAAGTGTGCTTACGGGCGCCAGTGTCAGAGTCCTTACAACGGCTCAGACGGGATCAACTGCAGAAGGTTGCCCAGTAACCCATAAATAAATGATGCAGGCCACTAAAATTAAAATAAATAGCATTAAACTAAAAAATCTAACATTTAACCCAACACAGGTGAGCTTACGATCGCCACTGTCAGAGTCCCTACAACAGTTCAAACAGGATCAACAGCAGAAGTTTCCCCAGTATCCCATAAATAAATGATGTAGGCCACTAAAATTTAAATAAATAGCATTAAACTAAATACAATTTTACATTTCAGCCGACACAAGTATGCTTACGAGCGCCGGTGTCAGAGTCCCTACAACGGCTCAGACGGGATCAACTGCAGAAGTTTGCCCAATATCTCATATCGGAGTTGCCCAGGCAAGTCCTGCCCACTGCCCAGAGGATCCTAGATGAGTTGTTATCGGCCCAACCAAATACCATTAACACGACATGCGGCGCTCCCGACCCGACGGCAGGGGCTTCGGCCTACGAGTACACCTCTTGGTTCCTGGATGATAAGACCCTGCATAATAATATTAATAAGATTTTGGTGAAGTTTTGTGTGCCGGCTCCAATTGTTTTTAGGTAAGCGTTTTTTTTATTTGGATGTTCTTAATCACGCCTCAACGGATTTTGATGAACATTGGAGGATAAATACATTATTTTGATGACTGTTTTTCTTATTGATTTGATATACTTTTAGCGATGTGAACTACTTAAGCACTAGTGCGCCACCGGCCGCCTCAGAATGGACATCTTTGCTCCGACCGCTCAGGGGACGCGAGCCGGAGGGCATGTGGAACCTGCTGTCTATAGTGCGGGAGATGTTTAAGAGGAACGACAGAAACGCTATACCGCTCTTGGAGATCATCACGGAGGAGGTGATGGCGTGTGAACAGGTTTGTATTTGATATTCCTAGTTTGGCAAGACAGTTTGACAATTCGTCAATTTTTACAGGGTTCGGCTGTCACATACCTCTAGTTTCTAAAAGAAATGAGATAGGGTCTTGAAATTCATATATAATATGTTATGTTATGTATTACCGCGGTTCAAAGTCAAGTGTAACAAAATATTAAAAAAGTTTATTTAAGGACTGTTTTTTTGTATCTTCACGGGTTACCTTACGGCCCCCGAAACTGTTTTATCGGCTCCGGGGTACCTAGCGAAAGACGTAGTCTTCCTCTTTGAACCGATGGTATTTGTGAGGCTATATACAAGGTTATAAAAACAATAAACAGTATGTCGTTGTCGAACGAAAGCTCAATTTAGGCTGGAATTACACTGTTCACTTTTGCCTTTCTAATAAAAATACGGAAGTATATTTGTTTGTTTGTCCATATTTTATTGTTTTGAAACAGAGCAACGGATCGACGTAATTTTTGCACAGAAATAGTTGGGAGGGCCGGAGAGTGACATAGGGTACTTTTATCCTGGAAATCCTTCGGAATACATTCTTATATCATATTTCATAAATTTCTACGGACGAAGCCGGGAAGCTAGGTGTAAACCTAAAAGTGTTGAATGCAACGAAATTGTATCCATACATTTTTGCCCCTTACAATCTTCTTAAATTTGGTTGAACTTCTTCTTCCAAGTCTTACCTTCTTGACAGAGTTGTCGTGATCAAGGGTCACACTGAAACACGGCCGCCGCTCTTGCGATTTCTTTCCATCCGTTACGATTCCGAGCCTCACGGGAACATGCATTGATTAAACACTTCGTCACAGATCTTAGAATTAGGTCCTTTGACTATCTTCCTTCAGTTCTGCATTCGAATTGTCCATGTCTATGCTTTGTACAGAAAAATAATAAAAAAACCAGACACTTCATTAGCCGAATTTTGGTGTTTTTGGTTATTCTGTTGTCCCTCCAAATCTTCTCGAGTTTTTCCACATCCGATCTCGCCATGACACAGCTCCTCTTGATCTCCGCCTTCGCCTTGGTTGATTGAACCTTGTCAAGTAAAATGTAATTGTGGGCTAACTTCTGAAACGGATTTTTAGTGTAGCTATTATTGCAGATTGTTGTATGGTGGTACAGCACAAAAGCGGCTCTCGTCGCGTGGGGTGGAGGCAGCGGCGGCGGCAAGCACGGCGGAAACAGCGGGAACTCTGCCACTCAACATGCCTGCTCTTCGCTGTGCGATGAGGTATGATATAATAAACCCCAGTTTCTGAAAGGTTTCTCACGAGTTTTTCTTACTTTCTTCACGGATTGCCCTTCAGCTCCCGAAACCATGTTACGGTTCCAGGGTACCCAGCGGAAGAACAAGTCTCCCTTGTTTAGCCAATGGTATTTGTAAGGAGTGGTCAGTTCTGTTGAGGTATATTTAGGTGAAAAAGCATCTGAGTGTGGTTTGTCGGATTATGTACATAGGTAAGTTTTTAATTAAAAACCCATTGGTACATTCTCAAGAGTTAATTCGTGATTATTTGTCAAATACGTAAAAATGTATGCATTTTGACAGTGATTTTGTGTTACAGATAAAAATAGAGCGTGTTTGTTAAGACAATAGCGGCCAAGTGCCAGTCATACTTGCTCACTGTGGATTTCTACACGCTCATATACCTGATTACATATGATTTGTTGTTTTAATTTTAATTTAATTTTAAGCATAATATAATTTTGCAGGTGGTTGTATTATGGCGGCTGGCTGCACTGAACCCCGGCCTGGCGCCGCATGAACGTGATACACTGCACGAACAGTTCTCCCAGTGGCATATGAAAGTGTTAGACAAGGTAAGGTTGGACTATCTTTTTAGCGGTGTGAGTTGGAATCGTAGAGCATCAAATTCAAGGTACTAAGTATGGATAACTGCTTTGTACAGACTGCGCCACGTAAGTTGAGACTTGACGAGCGGCAGTAGTGGGGAGTACGCAAGACTAACCACGTGGTGCAGCAGATCTCAACTTACGACACACGTATTATATTAATAGACATTTTGATCCTAAAATATTTAATAGCCAATAAGGCTAAACAAGGATCGATATTATATCGTAATCAAACCTTAAAAATGGACTTGTCCCTCGACAACAGTTAAAAGTAGAGTTTGTCGAGAAGAGGTGATGAGGTTGAGATGCTAGAGTGAAGACAAAAGCCATGTTGCACATACCATGCTAGCCCCCCCTGATTCTGAACCTAGCGAAATAAACATATCGCCCGTGATAAAGGGCAATCCGACCAACATAAGTGAACCAAAGTTAGTAGGTAGGTACTAGTCGGGCTGGAGTGCTAAAGCGCCGATGATATAGTATTAAATTGATTAAAAATAATAATCCCATATTTTTCTCTAGGTATCCAAAAATCGTAACAATCACATGGGCAGCTCCGGCTCATCCGGCCACCCGCGCACTCACGCCAGCAGTTCCCGCTATTCCTACCCACCTTACATCAACGGGATCAGCGAGAACGAAGTGTTCCCCGGTTTCCATCCGGCCATGGAGGCGTGTTTCCTCGAATGGGATGACTACCCGATATCCGGGGTTACTTACACAAAGGAGCTGAATCCGCTGTACCATAGCCCCTTCACTATATTCCGTCATTCGGATAAACAGAACGAACAAGTGCATCAGGTATGGAATGGTTTAGCTTTTAAGAAAGCTATTGTTTCGCTTATGTTCGAAGCATTTGACAAAACTCGTATGAATATAAAGAAGGGGAAACAGATATACCAGTCTCTGTCTACCTCTCCTTGGATCGAGGGCGTGAATATATATAGAAACAATGGAAATAGTGTAACACAATCTATTTATTTATTTATTTTATTTAAGATCACAATTTTCTTTAACAGTTATCCCGCTCAGTACATATTTTACTTGTGAACTACTTAGTTGATACTCAATAATTTTTTTATAATAGCGAATAAATATAGAATTTGTGAAATATTTCAGGTGAACTCGTCAAAAGCAGTACTTAACAATGAGATGTCATTGAATTATCGTCTTACGAACGCAGATCCTTCAATGAAAGCTCGCACGACCGTGCATAGAGTTCCTGTGACTATCGTGGTGCCGTCTAATCAGGTATATTCTTATTCTAGGGAACAGATATTAGAAATGTGATTTTTATGAAGATTTCATTCAAATTGATAGAAGGAACACATCCAAGTTAAAGACCGCTCATAAGCTGAGAAAAGATTCATTAAAGTGGACAATATTTAAATTTCTAATCTGTTATCTGTCTGTGATTTTTGAAAATACCTATTTGACTATTTACTCAGCTCCTAAGGCCAAGCGAGCACAGGTCAAGTGATTTGCGACGCCATTTTATATCATGTATGAAAAAAATCACACCGAAATCTTAAGTGACATGTGCGCGCACTTCATAGAAACGAATCGGACGCATTTTCTTTGACAATAAAACGTTTAGTTTAAGAGACGTTTTTGTGACTTACCCGTTTTATTTTTCTAAAAAATAATTCACATTTCTAGGCTGCAGGTGCAATTGACCAACCGCAGCCCAACGACGGGAACCACTCGAGCGTGTCTTCCGAAGGCTTCTGCGAGAATGAAGAGGAGATTTTACAACAGAGTGGAGTCGACACTGATTCTCAGCAGTCGAGTTCGCCGCCAGTGTCGTCCGATGATGCGCATAGACGTGTATCCAACGATGATTCAGTATCGGATGATGAGTGCAACTTGTACTTTTATGACACGGAGGCTGCCAGGCGCGCTCTTGCTGAGGAAGGATGCTCCAGTAACTCTCAGCCTTTGGTGAGATATCCTAATTTCCTAGCTAATACCTACTATAAATGGGAACTTTGTGTGTTTGTTAGTTTGTCCTTCTTTCACGTCAAGATGGAGCGAAGGATCGACGTGATTTTTTGCACAGAGTAACTGGAGGGCCGAAGATAGGTTGTTTTTTTATCCCGGAAGCCCTTCACATTTCAAAATTTTCCACGGGCGAAGATAGTTTGTTTATGAAGGTAAAAATTTTGAGCGAGTCTTCTAATCTCGCCGATATTAAGGGTTATTCAGCGAATCGTTGCGACGATTACCAGGCGTCCATGACGATTCATCGTCTGTATACAACATTGAATTGGAGGGTTTAGATTTAGTGTGACGTTTTTCACGGAAATGATGGTGTGATACCAGAAATGAAGCCGCCATGTACTCGGCATAATTATAAACACTGTCTCTTTAATCTTTAGTAAGAGACCGATAAAGTCGCTAGATATTTAATACAGCATGGTAGTAAAAACTAGCTAGCTTCTGTCGTGGGTCCACTCACCGACACACCTATATTATTATTGTTTTTATTTCTACAGGCAAACACATCAATCGTGGGCTGGGAATGCGGCTGGGAGGTATCCTTCGCTAGAGCTGAAGGTCTTCATGCTCACGGACATGCGCGCGAAGCGTGCGCGCTCGGTGTTCGTTTGGCGCGCGAACTGTTAGCACGACCGCCGGCTTTGGGTGCACTCGACATCAGTTTCGACTTGAAGAGGGGAAGGAGGCGACACGCTCCTCCGCCAAGAGTGTCAGCGGCCAGTCATAGAGTGTCCTGTCTTGCTTCGGCTACGCTGGCGAAATGCGCGTTCCTGTGCACTGTAAGTATTACGCGGTTATATATTACCTATATATTTGTTTAGTCTTGAGTTTTCATTCTATCTTTTTACTTTGATAACTCCGTACTTGTATCGTAGAGCAAAAATATATTATTAACGCGTACGATACGAATACGAAAAGATTCGTGTGTGAAGGCTCTTTGACTAGATTTTGTGCAGGCATTCATTTCATTCGCCACATTTGGGTGATGGATAGAACTCGCGTATGCGTCTCTATCTATATCTGTTATGTGTTATACTTTATTTATTTTTCTTTGCAAATGTAGGTTCTAGCCGAGTTTATCGAACATCACGAGTTAGCGTTCAGAGTCGGCTTGTTCGCGCTAGAGATGGCTAGACCGCCGGCCAGTACTAAGGCTTTGGAGGTGAAACTGAACAACCAGGAGATCGAACTGGTGGCTTTGTTGAAGAAGTTGCCTACCAGTGCAGAACAGTTGGCGTTGGCACGCGCTAAGGCCGAGCAGTTGCGAGACGGAAATTTAAGGTATTTATAAGCGGCGCGCTGACCGCCAAAGTTTGAAGTCTCTACGGTTCATTGTGGTATTTTGCTTCGGTCCGTGCTTCTATCTCAAAAAAATAATTCAGCCACTTTAAACACGCGTAAAAATTATAGGTAACTGTTTTAAAAAAAAGTAAAGTATTCTCTCTTTTATAATAGGTTCACGTCGGGGTCACCAATTATATAGGCATATGTTGCGCCTATATTTACAGTATTAAAACTACACGTAAACTTTCACATTGTGTATCTGTGTAGGGATCTCAACTTATAACTGAGCACAAATGTTTATAACTCCATTGCAAGCAGGGAGGACCCACTATGTCCTTCAACCCCATACCAAAAGTTCAATGTCACTAGTGTTCCTTTATCATTTACTAGCTTTCCGCCCCCGGCTTCGCCCGTGGATATTTTCGAACAAAATAAAATATAGCTTATAGCGCTCGAGGATAAAGTAGCTTCCTTTTAGTGAAATAATTTTCAAAATCGGTTCAGTAGATCCAGAGGGAGTAGGGGGTATCCCTACGACCTCACAAACTTTACCTCTTTATAATATTAGTATAGATTATATATGACCACAATTTTTTACTTACAATTAGTATGAGACATTATTATTATTTTATTTTTAGGGTTTCGTACATCCAATGAAAAAACAGTACCCTTATAGGATCACTCTTATGTCTGTCTGTCCGTCTGTCACAGCTTATTTTCTCCGAATCTATTGGACGAAAAGGTTGAAATTTGGTACATATCTAGAGTTTGATGACCCAATCACGTGTATTACGGGCGTGTAGCGTAAATAATCGAATTTCTATTTTGGGGGAAAAGTTAAAAAGACATAAAAATAATTAAAGGGCTCGTTATAAGAAATACAAATATATTTTTTATAATTATTAAATTCATAGTTTCAATTATATTAAAGTAATTCTAAACTACTGAGTCTACAATTTTGAAAAAAAAATCTAATATTGGGATCGCTTATTTTTATTTTGAAAACTTAAACGAAAATCCTGTCTTAAAGTTCTCACGGAAAAAAATGGCACGAAACCCTCTCCACGCGAGTTCTACTGGATCTTGTGCAATTTTTTCAAACAGCATTTGACTGTGGCTAAAAGTGACAATTGTGTTCGATTTTATCATTAAGAAATTTACGATACGGGAGTGGAAAAATAAATTAAGTTATTTTTGCAGAATGTAATTGTAAGTTTATTATAAATTTTCTCACAGAAATCGTGGCCCAGCTCTGCTCCCCATCGCTTTGGCAACTTTTCTTTTGGAAGTGTTGGTTATGTCAACCACCGAGAAGGAAACTAAAAATCCTGTAAGTAGTCTTAATCAATGTAAAAGCCAAGACGAAGCGTTTTCGTTAATTGTTTTCGTTTTAGGACAGGGCTCCGTACGATGAAAACCTAGGCTTCGAGGCAGCCGTCGCTTCATTAGGCTTGAAGGCCAACGTATCGGAAGCGGAACATCCGTTACTCTGTGAAGGGACTCGACGAATGCGCGGAGAACTCGCGTTGACATTGCTGGTGACCTACAAAGACGAACCTCTCAAATTGGCTCGGATTATGAACAAGGTATGTATTTTCTAATATTTTAGTTTATGTAGGTACAATGTCACATAACTTTTTTAGACTGACACTTCAAACTTACGTGCCCGTCGAAGCACCAGAAGTAGTAAAACAACTTGTTATTATTGGTTTCTATATCTACTTACCTTCTATATATATGTTATATGACTACTGTTATATTATTATGCAGTGTAGTTGATTCTTTTAACTTGAAAGCGAGTGCTATCTATTTATGTGGTTTTCACTTATTAGTCTGAATTCCAGTGCTACTCTAGTGGCTCTTTGGTTGTCAGAACAACGACAGCGGTTCAGCGCCGTACGACCAGGTCAGTCTAAGGATGGGTCGCCGCTTATACGACGAGGATTTCTGAACGGAGACGGTCACTCGTTATGCTTTTGAAGATGACTCATTTCTTTTCGGTACCCACCCTAAGGGCCCGGTAACCGTCAATATGTAGTTTTTTAAAGATTTATTACACAAACAACTTTCAAAGTTTATTTTATATATTTTTTTCTTTATTTATATACAAAGTTTTCGTAATATCTCTCGGATAAAGTGTTTAATAGAGTATTCCCTCTTTTGCTCACATTTTTAAAACACGTCTTTTGATCTCATTACCGCCTTCATGTACATATAATACAGCTCTAACATATTTTTTAATTCACAGCTCCTGGATCGCGAAATTCACCAATTGACCAAGGGACCCATGGTTAGTTTGTACTACATGAACAATCCAAGAGTTACGTCGTATCGTGTCGAACCGTGCGCGGGACCTTCGTCGGTACAACCGATTCAAGTTCCCGTTACTGTACGTATAAAACAATCGTACCCTACAGCGCGTATAGTGGACAGTGGATAATAATTATGAAAATAAAGTACATAGCTTAGCTTTATTTAAAGTAAAATAACACAATACACTAAAAGTTTCATGCAAAATATGCTTGTATTGTATATAATGTGTATGTATTACCAACATGGCACAAAACTAACAAAACGCCTTCTGCGCGGCAAACATTTTCTGTTTAAATCATCAATCAAATATCTCTGTTCCGACTACATTTTGTGACATATGAAAACCACGGCCTTTGCATAGTCAGTAGTCGAAATCTTCAGACTTGAAATTGTACTCTTTAATCTAACGAATGGATTTATAATTTGGCAAAACTTTGGCTAAGCAGAAAATCAGTGTGCATACGTTTGAGGGTTGCCTCAAAGTGTTCAAATACTGTGAACATACTTTGGTACGAAGCGTATATTGATCCTGGATCGAAGTGGAATAATGGAGTGGAAAATGATTCCTTGCAGGATTATCTCACAGGATCGTGTAATGATTTAGCCTACCACAGAGCGTGTAGCCGTTGACAGAAATCTTGTTAGTAGATTATATGAAGTTCGGGGTTCGTTGTCGACTTTAGGTAATATTGTGGACGGTGGACGTTTATTCGTTATAAAATTTTATTTTTTGTTCCAAAATAGCACAATAGCGGAGGAGTATGTCAAGTGTCGACTGAAATGGAGAGGCTTGATGTCAGCGGACCGTCGTCCTCTCACTCCCAAGCAATGTCCAGACCTAAAGATGCAAGGTACGTTATATTATACTAACTACCCGCCCCGGTTTCGAACTGTTTTTATGAAAACTTCCAATAACCGTTGTCCCAGGTGAAAAGCGTAAGTCACTCTCCGCCTATCATACTTTTGCTAATGAGGCTTGACTTTTCAGTAAATTACCTACACAAATCCATCAATTTTTATATTACAAGTAGCTGTTCGCCCCGGCTTCGCCCATGGGGTCCATACTAACTTTCATCCCCTATTAAACCGTCTTAGCCTATGTCACATTCCAGCTATGTCTATCTGTGTGCAGAATTCTATTCAAACCCATCCAGTACTTTTTACGCACTGATTGACTGTTAAACATACAAACTTTCACATTTATAATATTAATAGGATTTTATTAGTTTCGAATCAACCTTTCATAATTCGAATAAAAAAATCGAGTTAATGAACACGCTAAATGTAATATTTATTTTCTAGATACAAGGGTAAACGAATGTATCCATCAGTGCCCAACCAACCGTCGGAAGCATCAGCTCATTTCATGTTCGAATTGGCTAAGTCGGTGTTATGCAAGGCCGGCGGATCTCCAAGTACCAGCCTTTTCACTCAATCTTCACTGGGCAGGGAGCATCATGGACCTCACAGGTATGTTGTTGATAGATGGTTTGGAAACTTGAGAAAGATTTTTTATAACTTCACAGGTTGCCTACAGCTCTTTGAACCGTGTTACGAGCTCAGAATTTTCCAGAATCTTTGTTGTGTTTTTATGTGAACAAACATATTTTGATATGCAAATAAATAGTTTTATTAAACGTTAACATATCTTATTCATAAAGAAGTTTAATAAACTAAAACGAAATCTATTCTAAGTCAACATACGTCGAATTTAAAAAAAGCGGTGATTATTGTAGCCCTTTCTGTATAAATGTTACACAGAAACTTCATTAATATATTTCAGGCCCTTTCTCTACCCTATCTACTTTCAGCCTTCTCCTGTAAATACAGAAGTATATGAGAGCTGTTATAGCGTGATTGAGTAATATACCTAAGTTGGTATTTATAATGATTATGGTACTTGTGTTAAACTAATTTAACTTTATTTCAGGGGATTACATATGGCCGCTTTTCAACTGGGACTGTATGCGCTAGGATTGCATAATTGCGTCAGCGCCAATTGGCTCAGTCGGACGTATTCGTCACATGTCAGCTGGATTACAGGTTATTTTACGTCACATTTTAATCTTTTTATATTTTCAACGTAATTTTGAGCTAACACATATTTTGTACACCATGTAAATTAGTCTTTGTGTAGTATAATAGTTAATTTTAGTTTAGCAATACCATTTATTCAATTTAAATATACTTTGCCCTCAGGACAAGCAATGGATATTGGAGCCCCCGCAATTCTGTTCTTAATTGACGCGTGGGAGGCCCACCTCACGCCGCCAGAGGCCGCTAGTATAGCGGACAAGGCATCATCAGGCCGCGATATACATACCGTCCGGGCTGCTGCGGAACTAGCACTTTCAGTATTACCTCATGCGCACGCCCTCAATTATAATGAAATACAAAGAGCTGTGTTGCAATGTAAAGAACAAAGCGACGCCATGCTCGAGCGGGCCTGTTTGACTGTGGAAGCTGCCGCCAAAGGTATGGGTTAGTCCTGAGTGGATAAAAATATTGAGATTTCTCATTAAAAATTAAAACCGATTCACCTCTTCCATAGGCTCAACTCACTTTTTGCATGCGTCATACAATTTAGTGTTGTCCACTTTAGATTAAAAAAAAAAATGCTTGCTCTAAGCAGTAATTTCGGTGATACTCTTAAAACAGCTATTATTTGCCTTAATCGCAATAATAGAAAACCCTGGCGGTGAATAGCATATTTACTAAGAGCACACCGTGTACAGACTGTAAAAGAAACGCTTCTGAAATAAAACCAGGTGGTAACGGTAGTGTTAAACATCAATTAAAAAGGTGTTTCAAATAAAATTTCTAATAAAAGGTATTTTTAATATTTCAGGTGGGGGCGTTTATCCGGAAGTTCTGTACACTGTTGCGCGCTATTGGCACGAACTGTACCTTCATCAAGCCAATGAGGAGACTGAGCTTTTATTTGAAGAGCCTCAGTACAGGCCGGTGCCGCCAGTCACTGTGACCATGCCATATCCCACGATACATTATCCGTCGTTTACTTACCATCCGTCGTTTGCGGCGCCAATATATCAACTGCAGGTATGTTTCTATAATTCTATTAATTATATTAATATTAATAGTATGATCTGTCATTAAATTCATATTTCTGTTAAATAAGTATCTGTTGAAGAGTGATGGAAACAGTCAATTATATGCAGCCTTTGAATGTTTTAATTTTTTTTCAATACAGCAGTACCCCGGCGCACCGCCTCCGCCACCCACGCTCCCCGCGCCCCAGTTCGCGCTGTCGCAGTATTTCGTTCGCGGGATAATGCCGACACACCACGCGGCGCCAGTGCCTTCCCTACCGGCCCCCCAACATCCGGTTTCCCACCCTGCACCGCTCTCTGCGCCTCATCCCGTGGCTCACCAGGTGTCTCATCCCCCGCAACATACATCTCAACACCCAGCGCCACATTCCACGCAACACCCTGTACAACATCCCGTGCAACACTCCGTGCAACTCACCGTGCAACACTCCACTCAACTCTCCACTCAACACTCCGTGCAACTCTCCACCCAGCACTCCGCGCAACACTCAGCTCAACACCCCGCGCAACATCCCACGCAACACGCCGCACAGCACTCCGCGCAACACTCAGTACAACATCCTGTGCAACTCTCTGCCCAACATCCCGCGCAATACTCAGGGCAACACCCTACGCAACACCCCGCTCAACACCCCGCGCAACACCCCGCGCAACACCCCGCGCAACACCCCTCGCAACTCCCTTCTCATCCCGCGCAACATCCATCGCCTCACCCAGTGTCACACCCAGCGCAACATCCGGTACAACATCCCGCACCTCACCCCGTGTCACATCCTCCACCACCGATGCAGATGAATCATGTGGTGAGTACATTTTAATTTAATTTTCGGATTCGATAAGTCTGCTTTTGTAAATATCTTCAGACAAAGAAAACTAATTCTGTCTCTCAATAATATTGATAATCTTACATACATACTTACAAACAGCAATTTATATTGCTAAGGGCAATTAAATTTTTTAATTCAGAAGTGGGAATATTATTTTAGTATACTAAGTTCTATTGATTTTATATACTGAACAATAAATTATCATTAAGTGGTTAAAATGTTATTATGGTTACGAAAAGATGATTTTGCAGGTGCAACATCCGGCGCCGTTACCGCCACCTCTGCCGGCCGGTCATATCGGGGCCGTGGGACAGATGCCGCCAACTCCTGGACCCCCGTCTCTGCCACAAGCGCAACTCCGACGTTTACTCGCAGCATATCGCGTGGGGATGCTCGCCTTGGAGACTCAGGCACGCCGTGTTCATGATGATCGGCCTCAGAATAAATTTGGAAGGTATTGTAAAATTATTACTCGTTATTTTATACACTTTTTTGTTGAGACAACAATATGATTTCAAGAAGGTAACTTTATTGCCATTTTTCTAAAACCTTGTGGCTACTTTCTGCCAGATGGATTGAAAATATTATACTTAATTTTTTTCTTATATAATTTCAGAAACCCTCCATACGGCGAGCACGTGAAGTGGCTCCTCCATATATCAAAGCGTCTGGGCGCTCAATATCTGCACCAGTTCTGCGTGTGCGCCGTCAACTCTGTCGTGTCGCCGTTCGTCTTGTACGAGCTGTGCGTAGAGTCCGCCCACTGGCTGGCACGCGGCGGGCCGCATCATCTCTTCATGCAACATTTGCGCGGAACGCTGTCCCCGCTCGTGCAGAAGTGTCAACAGATGTGTGTATAGCGTTTTAATTTGTTGTTTTTACATTGAAAGCAATATTAATAGATACATGGAAGGTTGGACGGATGCGTCCCATACCATATTCGGCTGAAAACATAACTGAGCTTCATGTACCAATGGCAGAGACGACGCTCTACAATACAAAAAAATGTAGAGTATCGCCTATGTGATTCGTAGACTTAGGACTAAGAAGCATGAGAGTAAGATAAATGCAGACAGCATCCGGAACGATGTCATTAGAGAACACTACGGAGTGAAAGATGATGATGTGACTAAAAAGGTTTATATAGCAGATGTGAAAGGAAATGCTGGCAGAAGACGACCTAGGTGTACTTTTATTGAACATAAATATCGAAGGCAATATAAAAAGTACACAGTCGCCGAGCATGTATGAAAAGTATGATGAATATAAAAAAAGAAGCGAAAGAGGTATGCCAGGATCGTAGCAAATGTCATTCGATAGTCTCTGCCTACCCCTCTTGGGATAAAAGGCGTTATGATATATAGATAGATGGATGATTCGTAGACGAATGCCGAATCACGATGTGTATTACTTTCGGTCGGGTATTGTATTTATTTTATATTATGTATTAATTCTCACTTCTGCCAAAAATAATTTGTATAAGAAAGAAGTGTAAGTAGCTTGTAAAAATAACAGATTTACGTCTTTTAAAGAAGTGACACATCTAGGTCCATTTAGTGCAGCAACATGTTTGCCACGTGTTCTGTTTAATATGGACGATTGCCAAGAAGTGGACACCGTTACGGTGTCTCTGGCCACCCTGAAAGGTATAAAGGTCGTGGAGATGTGTTAATGTTTTATTTGGTATAAAAAATACATAAAGACATAGAAGTCGCAATTTTTCTTCTTTTACATTTTCGTTAGATTTTTAAATTTAGTAATTCCATGAAAAAAGTACATAGTGTTTATCAAAACTTTTTTCAGGTACATCCAATGTATTCACCAGAAACTGTATCACTTGACGGTTGCTGAGTACGAAGAGTTTGTCAGCATCGTGTTGTCGGCGAGGACCGCTTTTCAGTTGACACCGGAGGGCAACACCCAGTTCAAGGAGTGGCTAGCTTCGCTGCGCAGGTACTTTTACTATTTTCAAGTAATTTTAAAATAATAATGAGGAATGTGATTAAATGGAAACCAAGAAGTTCGGCGACTGTTTTTTTATGTTGTGCTGTGTCCTACGCGCCGTAGAAATAGTTGCTTTCACCCATAGACTCGCAACTATTGCTGAATATCAAGCTCGCCTTACAATAAAAATACGTAACTCCTTTATATTCGACCCACTCACGCCCCCTCCCCCCCCCCACGTTTCACGTCTACGAAGCAGACTGGTTCGAATCAGTGGTCAAGCAAAATTTTGTCTTAGAAAATGCTTAGAGTTATTTAAGGTGTAGGCAATGTGTGTGTCTGTATATCATGTATTATATGCATTAATTACGTTTCAGGTCAAAGTCGTGCAAGAAGGACCTGTGGACACAACTGAACGCGGCGCTCCAAACGAATGGTAAATGACAGCGGCAGCCGATAGTTTGTATAGTGCGGTGCGCCGCTCGCAAACTGTCACATCCCACCATGCTGCCGTACGGACTGATTTTACATCGTCACACCGTCTAAGGCACACTAACGTTACACACTCTCATCTACTACCCGGGGAAGTTAAGTTGACACCCTATCTCTATATAATGTCGTTCGAGCAAGGTCTCACGATAACTTGGCCGAGTTGTACATGTTTGCAATGCTTGATCGATACGAGTGTAATTCGTTTAGTTAATTGACGTGACAAACTTCATGTTTTTTGACTGATTGTTGCAATGACTTTGTGGTTGTCCATTATATAACTCTGTATTTGCATATTTAAGCGCGTGGACCCTTAAAGTTTCGTATCGCGAGTCCGTGTCCGTGAAAATGCATTGTTATAATTCACAATGATCTGTTTAAATACATCACACAAACACTAAGTTGTTAAAACAATTATAAAGTATATAAATATTTTTCTTATATATCTATATTTATAATATCTATTTTTAAGGAATTCATATACTTAGTTCTCGTTTTACCTCTGTGCTTGGAATGTACTTAAAACATTCGTGATGTTTATAATTGTAGTTAATTCATACTAGACTGCTGTAGGAAACGCCTAATTTAACATCATTAACTATATATTATTTTTAATATCATTGAATTGTGTTTGTGTTGTGACCTCACTAACTTTTGTGTTGTGACCTCACTAACTTTATATATGAGTGAATTAGTATCATTGTTTTCTATTAAATTAGTAAACTCATAGTAAACCAAGTCATAATAATGTACTTTTTTATTTAAAATATGTTACGAACAGACAGACTGATCTATGTAACCTGTGTTTTAGCTTGGTTTTGGATTATTTTTATATTGAACCAAGTAAGAATAGTATTTTTTAAGTTGTAATGAAACTTGTGTTTTAGTAGGTATTTGGGACTTGGGACTTAATTCAAAAGTATGTTTTATATTTAAATGATCTAATATTAAATTATATGAGGAAGGTTTGTTTCATTTAATTATAAAACATACCGTGTTTTTTTGTAAACACGTTACTATTTTAAAGATCAATCACATTTTGCACTGATAAGACTAGTCAATATTTTAAATAAACATATTCGTTTTTACAACATCTATCTATAATATGTTTGTAACACTTAACTTTTATTGCTACTTCGAATGGTTTTTTTAATGGGTGGAAAATGTGGTCAAATATTTGATGACTTAGATTTGTATTTACCAAAAAGTCACTTATCACATATTTAAATTTTTGGGTAACATTTAAAACTTGATTTTTTATTGGATTACTGAAAAGCGATATCATAGTTATTGTTTCACAATTTCACATACTTATTACTCTTTTCAAAGAGGTTTTAGTTAATATAGTATAATTTATTTTTATTAGTTAATTTTTTACTATAATGATATATATTATATTATTTATTTACACATTAATAGCAAACGATTTTCAGTATTCTATATAAACAGACACTTTGGAATACATGAGTGTTATATTAGTGAAATTTCTTCTGGATCTCCTTTTGTTTTTCTTTAGAATTTAGAGACGTTTTTGTCTTTTGTTTTGAGTTTTCTTTTATTTTATGCTTGAATATTTTTCTTTATATATTTCATGCGTTTAATTAAGCCTACATTATTTACATCAGAAAGATTATGTATATAAGTTTAAGAGAATTTTCATATTTGTGTTTTTTTAAATATTTACTTAAAACCCGTTTGGATAAGTAGGTATGAAGTCTGACAATCCCGAACTGAAGTCGACTTGCGATAAAATTAAGTGGTAGAACACTTATTACGTCTGAAGGCAGAGAACAGTTTAGCGCGACTACTATTTTTGATATAATCTTGTCGAAATTTGCTCTTTTTCGGAAATTTGCTTGAAAAAAAATATGAAAGGTGTTCGTTCGATGTTATATATACTATATTTACACATTTATATATATATTATATTAATATAATAACAGATTAGTATTGACGAGAGCCTTTAGATAATTACTATTGTATAGGCAGGGCTAGGTGGCGACTTTATGAACATATAATATATATCTAATATAATTGTCCCACGGGACACCAGAATAAATTTATATATGGATTCGTGTTTTGGATAATATTTATATAAACAGTAGCTTGATTTATATTAAAGTAATATCTGTGTTTTACAAATAGAATGATCAACCTAAGTGATTTTAGCTGAAAATCAATTCAGTCATGTCGATTCTAACACTAAGCGTATGTTAAGCGTCACACGAGTTATGATGAGTATTATGTAAAAATCAGTGCCTCCTCCAGTTAAATAGGTCATTCTATTGCTGAATATTAATATATAATATAAATGAACAATACATCTATTGTTAATAATATTGTAATAATAAATGGACATGGCCGAATGAAAACAATGGTTGTACTATCATACGTTACTATAAAGTAATTAACGGAGTGATTATTAATGAAAGCAATACCTATGTCGCCTTAGCTATTTACATACATTTTATAATATGAATTTTAAAAGTATTTAACGGTTTTATATCACATTTACCTATAGATATTTGTAATAGTTGTTGTATAAATGTAGACGTCGTCGCCCGGCCTGTCGCGTAGCTTTAGAATATTTACATAATTAGAGGTTTACGAGCATTCATTAAGGATTTTTAATATTTGATGGCATTCGTTAGATAGTAAAATTTTAGAGTGCTAGCTAGTTTAACGAAGTTCACTATTTAATACAATTAATGCCAAGATTTGGGTTCTGTATGATATTATAATGACCACGGTCGTCTTTGTTGTTCATTTGTGAATATTAAAATTTTACGATTCGGCTGCGTTTACAAGATATTATTCTCTCATCTCTCGCTTTACATCAAGCGAGGCAGAGGCACGTCCTCTGCTTTTCTATACAATATTAAAATGTTTAGGTTTTGATAAGAGAACTATTGAAATGGTCTCGTGGTTGAGGTTGAATGCAGTTCCCAAAAACTTGTTAAAACCGTCCATAAATATCCATAATGAATATGCAACCATTATGATCTTAACAGAACATTTTAAAAGTTTTCTCTTTTCCAGAATAGATTTACTTTAATAAGCCATTAAGTGCTTTGACTTTTTACCTCAAAAAGAAAAAAAAAACCTATTTTTGCATATTCGAAAAGCATATTGGAGAACAGATTATTAATATATCGTTAGTTTTTTAATTAGATTATTAGTGAGGAAACTATTTTAATTAGTATTTAATTCTTGTTCGTAGTTCGTAATTTTGCTCAGTATCATCATTGTGAGCGCATGAATGGTTTTAAACGTCGATAGTATTCTTTGCAGTTATATCAGTGACATATCAGTTGGTTATTTTAATGGACTCGAATGGAACAATAATTATTTACAATTCGTACAATATCCCTATTCCTACATAGAAATTTATTGTTGGAAGTTAGTGTTTGAGGCAGATTATAAAGTTGGGCTGTTGTAGCAGCATGTTGCTATATTTAAAGTTTTATTAGAATCAATTTTCTAAATTTCGTGTTAAAAAGACAAGTTTTGAAATGTATATACTTAAACAATCAATAAAAGAAGAATAAATTGTAGTAAACAAAATCTATTATCATATTACTGCTGCCTTAATTCTAACGAAGGGCAATTGCTACTACGTTTAAACGTTTAAATTTTAAAATTATATCAGCAGTCACTAAAGGCTCGGATGAGTTACAATTTAATACTCATACAATGCACGATTTTTTTTAATAATTAGTTGTTTCACATAATATACGCATGCATAGTCTTACGGTTATACCATTAAAGTGCGCGTCATAATATTTTGTTTTAAGTTTTTTTAGCAACTCAGTTTAATTTCGAATCGACGATGTGTACGTAGGTATATTCATCTGGATTTGTAGATAATTACACTTTATATAAGTGTGCAGTCTCCGCCTATTAACATTATGTAACCATTACACAATCAATGGGTACTTATTAGTGTATCGTAATAAATTTTATAAAGATATTTTTATTGTTCACATGGCACACTTGTAAATTACATAAGGGCGCGGAAAGAACAGAAATGATTGTTTACACCTGGATTGTTGTATTTTAAATTGACTTTATTGAACCCTTGAACATCTTCTATACAAATAATGTTTAGCATCAGATCTGCGTCCAATGATCTCAGATTTACAATAACAAGTACATTGAGTAAACAATCATTTCATAAAAAATATTGTTTGATATGCTGTCCAACATATTGATTATTATCGCAAAACATAGTAAGACTGACAAGGTTATGTGAAATAGTTGTGAAAAATGTGTTGAGAAATTTAAATTATTATGTAGATATGTGTCTTATGTCTATGGCGAATAGCGGTTTTATGATCATTATCTACCTCTTTGTTTGCAAATATACATTTACTTGTAATTAAAATGGGTGAGTGGCAGCCTCACGCATTAGAAATGAAACTTCACAGTGGAGCACGCAATATGCCAAATAAATTCATTCGAGTGTTAATTGCACTAAACTTAAATTGAACTATAAGAGAAACACTCCGCCCCACTCGTGATCATTGCACTTGCACTCACCTACCGGCTGTAAAGAAGTTTCACTTCACAAACTGAATATCACATATTTTCATCTCTTCCTAACCGGTGCCAATTTACACTGAAGTTAGAAATTATATTTATTGTTTTGGTTAGAGATATATAAATATATGTTATCTACATTAAAGGACACAATTATTTTTTGGGTCAAATATTAATGAACTTATACTTTAAGTTGATTATTATGCATGTCAACATTGCATAAAATCATTATTCGCCTAGTACGTCATTTACATGAAGTGCCCATAGCCCTTATATTATATAGCACCTAATTTAGACGTTTTGCTCCGTTTTGCAAAAGGTTGTAATCTTAATATTAAATAAGTAATATAATTAGTAATTCGAATAGACTGTTTTTGCACGTTCTTTTGTGTTTACGATTCAGGATTGTTTTTCATTTGATATTTTCAGAGGCTTTCTATGAAAACGAATCATCACCTAATTACTTTGTGATGACGTCAATATTTTTTATTACTTCTCTATAGGCATATAAGCATAAACTATTAGCTTTTGGTCTAGTTAACTTTCAAACTTGGAACATTTTTATTATACATATTACAAAACACACATAAATTTATTATATAAGTCTTTTTTTGGCAAAGTATTTGAAGTAACATTATTTAATTATTCAATATACTTATTCTATATTAAGAAATGTTTGTTTTATTTACTATTTCAATATTTTGTCTATGAAATCTTTCCCATTTCTATAATATTTATATGTCTTATCATAATGTCTGCGGTCTTCAAATAGATATAGGGTTATTGCAGTACCAAGTATTTTTGCTAATATTATTAATGTGAAAATACTTAATTTTTATTTTTTACTGTAATAGGTACTTTTCCATTTGGGAAACTAATCTAGAACTTCGACATCAAAATCATATCTAGGTAGCATGCTTTGCCGATATGATTAATGGTTCAGACTATGGGATTATTATTATTTAAATTGTGAAAATATTTTACAGGTCAAGGTTATTCTTTACGATACAAACTTGTTTCAACTAGATAAGAATAGTTTTACTAATATCATTACTAAGTATCCAGGGTTGTCGCATCTGCATATCCATTAAACAACTGTCACAAAAAAAAATAATGCATTGAAAAAGAATGCATTTTATAGGTAAACACTAAATTTTATAGTTTTCCGGGATGAAAAATACGCTAGCTAAATGCTAATAGATAATAAACCTTCTCGCAACAACATTTCTACAATTTTTATTATACGATGTAAAAATAAATAAAAAATCCCATTTCATGTGTTTCTTGTTTTTTAGTTACAGGTTGTGCATTACATTTGCAGGATAACCTTTGCAATAATATATTATTGTCTAAAATCAATGACTACCATAAATTGCTTTTTATGTAGACTATACACGCGAATACATTCAGTACATTACAAAATCCTAAAATAAGATAAGTATGCAGGTACTAAAAATATCCTGTTTGTCGAAATGTGCCAACCCTAACTTTGCAGTCTTATTGAGGGCGCGTGGCCTGCACGGAACAGCCTCGTGACTCACACGAGGCATTAATATACAATCATTTATTTATTTATCTATCATCACGTCTTTTCTCCCAGGAGGGGTAGGTAGAGACAATCCTGATATACCTTTGAACATTGCTATCAATCATAGTAATAACATTGCAAAATACAGATGCAAAGTAAATCCTTGCCTTACGGCTACTGTAACTGTATTACCGGTCCCAGCGCATGGCGCGTCTCGTTGGGCGCCACTGTGACACTCCTAAGGATCTCAGGGTTGTAATAAAAATAGTAGGTTCGAAATAAAATTTATTCTTAAAAGGAACTATAATGTAAGTACATAGTATTATATAGTATATAGTACATAGTATATAGTATAACTTTGTTTATATAAAATTGTATGTAACATTTCCTAATTTATTATTATTTCACTGCACTCCCACGTACTTACTCCCATATACTTGCAAGGCCGGAGTGATTATGCTGCCGGGAAAATATCGAATCCTTCCTAATAAAAATAAAAATGTAATGCTGTTCGTTGGAAGCACATCACTTGAGAACGGCTGGACCGATTTGGCAATTTAAAAAAAAAATCGTAATAGTCTGAATAAGGTTTTTAGGGAAAGAAAAATTGGATACGTTGCCCGGAAAATCCGGGAAAAACTTAAAAGTGCTTTTTTCTATGGGATTGTTGTATGGACTCAGGAAATGAAAGTTAATAATTATGGGCTCCACGGCTGAAGTCGGGGCGGAAAGCTAGTTTTACCTACTTTTTCGCTATATTGAGCAGCATAGTGGCTAAGGACGTAGCAATGATTTTTCTGGGGTAGGCAGTGTGAAAGTTGCTACGCCAATGCTAGTAGCTCTGTGTTGAGACCGTCGACAGCTGTTAAGGAGTTTACATTAAGACAAACAAAAGATAGGTGACCACCGCTTTGTATTAATACGAGTACGTCTTCCCTCGTTATGTCATTGTAGTCTCAATAAAAAAAAATCATTGGAAAGATAATTTTGTTGTGGCGTTGACCTAAGCGTCGAGATTATTTTTTACGGATCCCGGAAAATGTTGATACTAATAATGCATCTCAAAATATGATACATTAGGTTATCTGTTAACCTCGATACCTTTGTGCTAATTATAACAAATCTGTATTCCTTTATCATTATTAGATAGACCTACAAAATATTAGAAACTGGACCTGAAATTGAACTTTGGCTATTGACCTCAAATGGAGGTACCGTATTTAATAAATTAAATACTTGGGTACCTACCTACAATCATTATTATTATTTTTTAAATTAAATCATTAAAATTGTTTGTAAATGGCTATAAATATACCATAACCTTCCTTACTGATAAAATGTAAAAGCAACTCTTAGTAAATAGACGTCACTGAGGTACCTACTTAGTTCAATATCTGCGATTTATTGCGAGATACGAATGAAAAACAAATTTTGCAAATATTTATACGCACTCTGTGTTTATGTAATGTATTGTTAACATACGCGTATCTAATAATAGTGCGATTTACGTCAATTATTTTAAGGCTATATAATTTTTTACCATTAAAAAAACAATGTATCCTACTCCCTATTGTTCCAAATAAGTCACTAACTATCACTCGGCAGGGTTGGTTTCAATTCTGACCCAAATGTGCCGGGCGCATCTCGCATAATGCGCGCGTGCGGTAGGTACCTACATTCTTTTGGTGCCGAAACCCGAGAACAAGTAGGTACTTACCTACTAAATAGTCCAGTACTTTTCCATCAAATCTAATCATTTATCTAACGTAGAATAACCGTCCTTTGTGATTTTAAGAAACCCTCGAGTAAAATCTCAGCAAATCTCACTTAAACTGAGGGGGGTATAATTGAAAATCTCACGTCAACTTTAAAGTAATATACATTGCTATACTTACAGGTAATAATTTTTTTTCTTCTCTTGAAATGTCCAATTTTGCCCGCTCAAACATCTCATGGTAAAAATATTTATTTTAAGAGGGAGTCTAAATTAGAAGAAAAATAGCTCACGTAATTAATGGATGTCACCAAAGCATAGGATTTCTTTGTGTTATTTTCACTTTATTTAAAAATATTGGATGATAAGAGACTATGAAAGAATGTAGATTTTATATAATACCCATACCACAAACCCCCATCCATCGCCGCTAAGTAAACAAGGAAGCTTCCCATTTCTTTAATATTTCTTTCTGACAACTCTAAAGAGCTAAAAATAGTGGCAGATTTTTACTTAGTGTGAAAATAGACATTTTATTTATTATTATATAATTTTCATATTAAAATTACTCCTGAGATAAAAAATCTTTACGCGTACCTACCTAATTATAGATGCATCTTCTTTGAAAGAAATTGTATTTGACCTGATGAAGACGCCTTAACATGCGCGGTCGTTCACCATAGATAACAGGTGACCTTAACCAGTTCGCGCCCACGATATGTTAGAATATAAAAATAAATTTCGCATCAAATGGAAAAGAAACAACATGATAAAGTTTATTCTGTCATGCTATTACGATTACCTACACAGCTGTTGGAAAGTTTAATAACTTTGATAAATATAACAACTTAGTCTTTTGATACATAATCATGTGGTAGCATCTCAACGAATTTGGTTGATTTGGATCATTCCGAGCGAAACACAGGATACAATATCTCTATTTACAAATATTTTGATAGACCTGGGATTTGAACTCGAGACCGTCTGAAATCTGTATGAATGATTTTCAAAATCACATGATTTCATGAATACCTACTGAGTTCGCAATATTTTATTTATTTTGCCATTCGATTCAATCATGAACTATGGTCATCCAGGTATGTCCACCTGTAATTCATAGCTATCCGCAGAAGCTCATCCGCCCAACAAGCTCGTGGTCTACCGCGTGTCGTGTCCCTGGCGGTCCTTCCACTCTGAAAAACAGCGCCGAAAGTACGTAATTACGGTCGTTCGGAGAAGGCAAAGGTAATATCAAATATACAGCCGAGTCCTCAATATTTTAAGGCCAACTTTTATAATTTGATATTTCCAAGGCTAAAGTCAAGTCTTCTATTCTTTTTTAATATTGAAGCCAAGTCTTCCCGTACAGACAGACGTAAATATCTGTATTTTTAGAATCGTATGTATTACCTACACGGGAGAAAGTGCGATTCCCAACTCGTGTAGGTACTACACCCTCGTTGGTTACCGCCCCTTTCATCCTTTGGTGAACAATATACAATTTTATTCCTTCACAGGTATCTTACCCGGGAACCTGAAGTATATTTCTCATGTAGAAACAATCATGCGGGTAAACAAAATATTGTAAACTGATAACTGATTCCTATTTAAAACTATAGCAGGATAAATAAAGGAAATTTCTTAAATGATAGGCTTTAAATTTATGTATTTATAGTTGTTTGTTAAAATCGAATTAACGGAAAATTCCTTAACATACTTTGTGGAGCAAATATGATATGTAATACGCTATCATTGCTACTAAGTACAAAATAAAGATGGCTGTAAGTACAGTACAGTCAGCAAAACTATAACACACAATAAAATTGCATTTTTTGTTCCAAACTTTCACATTTTCATATATTTTTATTGTTTACAATTTATAATAAAATATTTACTTACTGTAAAAATGTCAATGGTATTTGCTGACCTACGACATAATCAGTAAATTGAGCTATAAAAATACAGGGATGATAAGATATAAACATTAAAACATTTGCTGTTCTTTATTAATGTGCACGTAACTGTTTAATTACCATTTCGAGTATTGCGTCTGATTAGATTGGAAAATGCTGCTGTACTCGTGATCAACACTATAAAATAAAATAATACAACCAGAGACACTAAAGTCACAGGTTTGAAAATCTGTGACCTTTTCACGCAAAAACTACTGAACTCATTTTGCTGTGGTTTTCACTATTAGATAGGTTAATTCACCAGGAAGGTTTCCGCGTATTAAACATGGACCTATCATGTTAAGGAGCTGAGCATTAACAGTATAAGTGTGTCAAGTCGGGAAAAAAGTTAGACCCTGCGAGTTTTCATGGCGTATGCTGTCTAATCCGTCAGATATAAAACTATGTAGGAAAAAAATGTGTAGAATAAAATTATCTACAAAAAAGCTGTGTAGTTACAAGCGTATTTACATAGGTATTAAAATAATTGTTATAAATTCATTGTACCCGTGCGAAACCGGGGCGGGGTTGCTAATTATTATGTAAATTACAGTCAGTCAAGTTACTTTTTTGTAGATATAAGTATCCCACCAAAAACATTTCATGTAAAATATGTTGCCAAGACTCACAAGCTCATAACGCTTTCACTGTTAAAAAGTTATCCGATCTCATGAAGAGCCAATAGGCATGAATTAGACGAGTCTGTGGTCGGTTTCGGTGGACCGTACGGCGACGCGCCGAGGATTGCACGAATGTGTGGCCATTTTAACTCTACAAATCCTACATCTTGGTCTAAAAGTATGGCTTGGCCGTTTTTTATCTTAATACAAAATAGTTTAGGTGATATAGTCGAGGTAGTGTGAAATCACCAAAAATATGTCTATTGCATGTCTATGTTAGAAGTTTTCCAGCCAAAAAAAAATTATATACAAGTCCTTCTCATAGAAAGAAAGTACCTACAAGAAAAATTTGTCCGCATCGTGTTATGTAAACATTTTATTTTTGTATATATTGTCTAATAGTCTCCAATTATCATTACTTAAACATTATTACTTATCTAATTAATACTTCATAACTTCCGATTCATATTTATCTCATAACCGACTACTAGATCATTTATCAAACATTTAAAACATTTTTAGTAATAGGTACGTAATTACTTATATAATCGTATCGAAATCTCTCCATTAAATTTTTTTATGCCTAATGAAAATAAAAATATTGTATAGGTTAAAAAATACATAACACATTGTTAATTTATTTTAATTTCTAAATTGTATTGTAAAAAAAAAATATGGGAAAAGTCTAGTCGCTTTATCCTGAGCATACACATGAACCTAATCTGATTAAAATATGGTAATCACTGAATAGTTTCTATTCTAACTGACGACAGCAGATTTTCTTCAAATCTCATTGGCTTTATTATATTTTAGTTTAATTAACTTCAACTACCAACCCGCCAACAGTATATTGTTGTTCTGCTATGTGTTCAAGGACCCTCTGGTTCGGCTGGTGCAAAATAACAATTGGGACTCTCGCCCTGCTGGTGGAGATCCTCTAAAACAAAATTACGTGTTTTAAAAAATTAGAAAATATCTGAAAAAATGAACTTTTTTGACCACAATAATAATATAACTTCATGGCTCCATGACCCATGTTACCGGCCCCAGGGTACCCAGCTAAAGACAAAAATCTTCCTCCATTTGCCGACGGTCTTTGTGAGGCTACCTCGAGTATAAAGCATAAGTATCAATACGGCCTCAAAACAGGCCTTGAATAAACGAAATTCGTATTTTGATTTCATCAATATGTACCTACAGATCAGCGTCCTAAAGGCAATTGCTATTCGTAGTGATCTGGTGAAGTTTTCTAATGATGTTTTCAGGGAAACTTCAGGTTCATAAATTGAGATTTTTTATTTAGGTATTCGACCTGGTCGACCAACAAGTGGCATACATTTAATTTTGAAAAGCTTCCTTCCTATATCTAAAAATATTCATTGCACGTTCGCGTCAGCATTGCAAAAATAGAAATTATATTGCATACCATACTTAGTTTTAAATTAGTTACTGAAAATTAACAGTATCCTTTGTGAATTTTAGAAATCGAGAACGAGTAAATAAAGCTTTACATGCATGTATACGCCTGAATTCCATCGGGGTGGGCACATAGCTAATAAGAAAAATAAGGATTTCTGCCTACAAATGACAATTTTCCTTGACAATTGAATTTCAGAATTTCTCTTGGTGAAAGTGTTAAAAATTACCATATAAAATTTAAACCCAGAGTTTTTTTTGTTAAAATAATATATTTTTTATATAAATAACATATTATAAAACCTATCTAATTACCGCCATATCTTTAGAAAAACATTTCCAAATATAAGCAGATTCATAATGTGGGGCGATATCGATAAATTTGTAAATACAATATAATGTATATATCTATTTTAAATCTATGCAACTGATGTCATATTCAGAAGAAAATTATTATTATTTTTATAGAAAAGGTGACTGATTTAAGCGAATGTGGCGAGTCCATAAATGCAGTTGTAGTATGCAGGAAATACCTAGAATATTTTAATCTTGGAGGTGATTTGGAAAATCTTATTATTACTGGATATTCAATAATCAAAATATACATTTTAATTCCAATTTTTTTATTAGTTTACCTAAAATTTTTTTATTTTTTTTATTTTTTATATATATAGTAATAAAAATTTAAAAAAAGTACAAAAAACAGAACAAAATTTTAAAATTGTTCCAAAGTGTGAATTGCTAAAATTAAAATTGGCGAAATAAGTCATATTCCAGAATCGAATCCTGGTTGCAACTATTATTAGGGTTCCACCTGCTTATCAGTGTCAGAATTATTTTGTAGAACTCACCAAGAAATTACAACACAAACTAATATTAATTACGTTTAAAATAATAATTAGCTAACTTGATAATGAAAAATAATGATTCACGAAGTATATTCCTATGCGGAAAACGCGCGCGATCTCATAATATGTATATCTCAGTGAGTACTATATTAAATTGAACAAACGTACAGACAATATAATATATAATCTTTATATACATGTTTTTGTTTGCTAGCGTGCCTTAAGGGCCATGCGTAGAGTCCATGGCGCACAAATGTTGACCGCGTGTTAGTATCAATTAGCTACGTAATAAGAACACCCATTATAATTAGATAAGATTCGTCCGTTTTATTTTCATTGGCGGAGACGGGGGGGGTGTCGAGGGCGTGTGCTAACGACCGCAATATAAAACGAAGAGATAATGAAAAACCATCAGTAATTCCTGCGCAGGAGTCGAAGGTGACGTATCATCAGCCTTTCAGAACTGACGTCACACCAAGACTACAGTCACTTTTATTTAGCAATTAACGGTGAGTGACAATTTTTATTCTATTTTTAAGTTTTACTGATTAAAATATTTGTTTAATTTTTTTTATTTTTTTTTATCGTCAGGTTTAATATCAGCAAATAAAATGGCTTACTTGCAGTCAATGCCTAAAACAGAAACTATCAAAAAGCGGGAGAAACATATTGGGTAAGTTTCTTATTTTTTATTATTTTACCTACATACATACATACCATCCATCACGGGGTTGGCAGAGAGGACTTAATTTGTTTTATCTATGTACATACAAAGAACCTATTCTTTTGGTTTGATTTATTTAAAAAATTTAAGATTTTAATTTTCTTTTAATTTCTTTAAATATTTATAATTTAATAAATAATTGATGATCCTCTTCCATAGAAACATTTCTTCAATATATCCAAGATAATTCGCCAAGATATCTCAGATTGTTTTTAAATTATTTAATATCATACATATTATTATTTCGGAACATATAAATATATAGAGGTTGAACAATGCGATATGTAGGAAGAAATCTACTTTTAAATATAGTAAGGGCTCACAGAAGCTTCTAAACCTACGGCTCTACCTTCGCTATAATAGAAACAAATTAATAACAATGCTGTTTTCTTAACTCTATTTTTGTTCTGTTCTCCACTTCTCTCGCTTTGTAAAATATTTATATAATTCCATCCAAATCCGTTTAACCACCTTAATTTAAAAAAAGGCTAACAAATGTCCATTTTGCTAAAATTTAATTTTGTAAAAATATATTTTAATATAGTAAAAAAAACATATAATGCTATAAACGATACTGTCATACTTATGTTATCGCAATGTTACCGCAATTCGGGGCGTTGTGCTAAGAGCATAAGTGCAAAAAACTGCATGACTTTCAGTAACTGACCGACATAGATTTCAAAACCAATTTTAAAAAGTGTATAAAATCTGCACGAAGTCTAAAAATTCCTGAAAATTCTTTGCAGTGCCGCTTGCCAACTTTTCTTCCGCTCGTCACCCTTGAAGATAGTGCGTGGAATTGCTCAGTACATGTACGATGAGACCGGCGAGCGATACCTCGACTGTATAAACAATGTCGCACACGGTAAGTGATATATCTCTATTGTTATTAGAACTTATTAGCATTTGACACCTCTATTCATTTTGTTATTACTTAATTGGTTCAACGAAGGCAATATTCGTTTCAAAAATATTTAGCTACTTAGTTTATCTATATACTAGTGACTACTACTACCAACTTATCTAGCCTATGTGCTATTTTGATGTATAAGCAATATCTAACATTGTAAAGTTTCATTAAAATCCGTTCAGTAGTTTTTGCGTGAAGGAGTAACAAACATCCATCCATCTTCAACAAACTTTCGCGTTTATAATATTAGTCGTATTTAGTTCTTCTTTGCATCTGTCTGTATGTGTGCGATTTTCTTGGATTGTATTCCGGTTTCATGATTATAGACATAGTTACACTAGGAAGGTTTAGGATGTATAATTGATGAATATTTTAACATAATCATAGTTATTTGAAACTTATCTTTGCTAGCAAATCGTCTCCTATTTTACTATAAAGTTTGTATGTTTGCTCAGTAGCAGTTGTCTATCTATCTATCTATTATATTCATCATAGTTTTCGTACATGCTCGGCGATTGTGTGTAATTTAATATTTTCATCGATCAAAACATTTTTTATATGTTCAATAAAAGTACATTGAAATGTAATTTCTGGTAAACACGATTATGGAGATGCTTGAAATATTTTACAGCATTTTTGTTCTATACCCTCATTTTTTCATCACGGGTTGCGTTAAGGCTCTCGAAACAGTGTTATCGGTCCCAAGGTATCCAGCCGAATACTAAGTCTTCTTTTCTTAGCCTTATTTGTGAGGCTATACTTCTTCTACGTCCATATTAGTTCAGCTACTACAAACGTCCAATATTGTCTGTGTGTTTGATTGTAAGGATCAGAACAGGGAGTTTCGATTTAAAGACGATGGTTTAGTCATTTCTTCCCTACAAACATTGGTAGGCTTGATACATTTTTTTAATGTAAAAACCCTAAACCTTTGTTACAGTTGGTCATTGCCACCCACATGTCGTCGAGGCAGGGCGTAATCAAATGTCCCTTATATCTACAAACAATCGCTATCTTCATGATGAGCTAGTGATTCTTGCTGAAAGACTGGTCAAGACCTTACCAGACCCATTGTCTGTTTGCTTTTTCGTGAATTCTGGATCAGAGGCCAATGATTTGGCTATGAGATTGGCAAAAGTACATACGAATAAACGTGATGTCATCACGCTAGACCAGTAAGTATTTTTTCTTTTTTTTTAGAAGTAAATGAACAGGTAAAACGGTTCTTATAGCATTTTACTTTGAATGGATTAGTATGATTGAATGATAGGATACTTTTGCCGATGTTAGGTACCTTCTTTTTATTCTGATTATATTGTTTAATTTGAATATTGTTTGTTAATTTAATTTTCATTGATAAATTGTTTGTAATTCATATTATTTACATTTTTTTATGGAATCTTACACTTTTTACAATGTCATCGAATTCTTACTATTTTCATTGTTTATTATTAAAAAAGGAGTATTTCCATAAACATAGTAAATATTATGATTTTAAAATTTTTCCCGGCAAATAAATGAGGAATGGAAAGTAATGGATCTTGTTAGGGATTGTCGTTTCGTTACTTCGAGCCTCTCGAAGTTTTTTTAGGGTGCTACTAGCCCCTGTTTGTTCCAGTGCTTATCATGGTCATCTTACTTCGATGATTGATGTTTCCCCCTACAAGTTAAATCTACCTGGGGGGCCCGAGAAGCCAGAATGGGTCCATGTGGTAAGTTAGCCTATACTGCGAAGCGCTAAGTATATCACCTAATATTTATTTTTTGTTTAACTAACAAAATTCTATTTAAAGAACATTTAAAAAGTACACGTAGATAAATTATTTAATTCGCCGTGATTGATGTACGATAAGTGCGGATTATCGTACTTATCATACATAGGTCATGGAAATAAATCTGCAATCAGTTTTTTATTCAAAACATGTTTTTCTTACATACTTTGTTTTATAATATTTCCACGAGTTATCTGTAATCTAAAGATTTGCTGTCAAAAGCAATAGGATCTTCCGATAAATTAAATAATATTTTGTAACGATTTTAGTATTAAAATTATTTGGTATTCGGTAGAAGTAGGTATTTAGAAGAGGGAACATGGGTAATAATTTTTCTTTAAAAATATTTCATAAACATTTTCTTTTACACAGGCCCCCGTACCAGACACTTATAGAGGAAAGTACGTTTACCCAAATGACTCTCATTCAGAAGAAGAGTTAGGAAGCATGTACGCCGATGAAGTTGGAAATATTTGCAGTGAAGTTGAAAAGAAAAAAGGCGGAGTTTGCGCCTTCATATCTGAAAGTCTTCAAAGTTGCGGGGGTCAAATCATTCCTCCAACTGGTTACATGAAGCAAGTGTATGAGTAAGTATATAATAAATATTTTTATGGAAATCAAAACTATTTTACTTATATTTATATTGTATTTATGAGTTTTTTATTTTTATTTTATTTTATTCTGGACAACAAACAACCATACAACAAACATTACTACAACATAGATACATATTTAAAAAAAATAACAGTCATATGGTCAGTGACGTCATTCAAAAATATTGTATAAACTTACATAAGTAAGTACATTCAAAACAAGATATGCAAAGGAAAAAACAAAACTAAAACTAAAAAAAAGTAAAACAATTAACTACTATTTAGAATGTTACAGATATTTTTCCTAAATATATACAGTGAATGTGTAAATATGTCCGCTTCGCAAAACTGCTGGTTGTATCGTTGCACCATACGTTTTAAAGGGATGCGAGCACCGGCGTTCGTCCTGTAACGACCACAATAAAACAATTTGTGATTGTAGTTGTTACGGATTCTTTGCGAGGTGCTCGGTATGGCATAACTTGAGTTGAGAAATTAGAATTATTCTGATTAGAAATTTCAGTTAAAAATTCAGTTTTACTAATAGTTCGTTCAGTGAGCTTAGCAAGGGGGTATTATTGTGTGGGGACCGCGACATATTTCGTTTTGACTCGAAAGCAAAAAACAACGAGTCTCCAAAACCAAATTACAAAGTATGTGCAAATACCATCGGCTAAACGAGGGAGACTAGGTCTTCCGCTGGGTACCCTGGAACCGTAACACGGTTTCGGGAGCTGTAAAGCAACCCGTGAAGAAAATAAAATAAAAAATGTGTTCCAAACACATTCATTGCAAAAAAAAATTCTTTGATATTTGAATGAAATATTGTTTGATTTGAATCTCTCAAATAATCTCTATAGAAAGAGGTATTTTTGTTTTTGTTTAATTTAACCCTAAAACCAGAAAACCCATAAGCTAAGGTAGTATCTATGTGAATTAATAGGAAATTTACAGGCACTCTTTATCCTATGACATTGTAATGTACTAGTTCCAACAGTTAGCAACTAATATATCTTATTTTGTTAATATTGTGATTATTTTAAGTTTTAAGTTCATAAGTACTGAGTATAATCGTAATCTTTGGAACGCACGTGTAGCCCACGCTATAACGCTTTCGTGACATTTCTTATCTTTGACTGATTACAGTGTTTTTGTACAACTACGTTGTTTATAGACGCAAGTGAAAATTGAAAATTATTACACAATACTTTCAATCGCCCTTTAAAACTGATAAGATAATATAAAAATAAATTGGAGTTTGATCTCACTAGGTAACTTTTGTTTCCTGCCTGCAAAGGTTTAAAGTCTTCGCTTTATTTTTACTAGATGATAATTGTTTATTTCATTATGAGAGTGTCGAATCACAATCGCCAGAGCATAACATGAGAGAAACAAAAAAAAAGTGAGGAGGTATGTCAGGACCGTAGGCATCGTAGATAGCTTTTTATAGTACGACATTACTGACCCTCACTTGTACCTATTTATTGAAGCTACCTAACAAGTGGCCAGCTCCTTTGATGTAATTTAATACCATAGAGTCACAATATAATCTGCATTTTTCTTTTCTAGATATGTACGCCAAGCTGGAGGTGTTTGCATCGCCGATGAAGTGCAAGTAGGCTTTGGTAGGGTTGGTACTCATATGTGGGCATTTGAAACTTTAGATGTTGTCCCAGACATCGTTACTATGGGCAAACCTATGGGCAATGGACATCCTGTGGCTGCTGTGATAACAACTCCAGATATAGCTAAAAGCTTTGCTGACACTGGTGTCGAATATTTTAATACGGTAATAATTTTAACAATGTTTTGAACAATGTCTTTTAAGCGGTGATGAGAGTACATAAGGAAACTTTGGCTTAAATACAAGTGACTACTAGCTTTTACTCGCGGTTTTACTCGTTTGGAAAAGGAAATTTAGGAAAATTATAAGTTTGTAATATAGGCCCCTTTTCCGTCTCGTTTTAGCGAATAAAATGTAGGTACCCTATGAACAATTTCTGTTCTAAAATTCATCCTAATTCGTTTACGCGTGCCTACCTACACATAAAAGAAAGTGTTTGCCACCTAAATTTTGCTTATAATTTTTCCAATTCAAACCAAAATTTAAAATGAAACCAAATATTTGTTTAGGTACAAAATAAATTAAATTTTTATTCATTGTTCTAAAATGTAAGTAAACTGTGTGTTTGTAAACAGAATGGTTTACATGAGTTTTTCCCTATGTTAGCATAATTAGCGAATTTCTGACGTGATCGCTTTATTACAGTAAGATGTTAACTGGTTTATATGTCAAGCTAAAATTTATTTAAAATGACTACTTATATGTACTAATTTTTATATTTATTTATTCTTATTACTTACTTTAAGTGAAAAGAATATCGTGGTATTTTGTTTTTGACGATTATTGTCATGGATTATGGAAGTCAGGATTGGCCAAGTGGAAGAAGCACGTGGTCTCTAGTTCGAATTTATTATCATAAATCAATTTGTTCATTTTATGTAGAGAATTACACATGTTTTACCATGTTCCAAATATTGTTTATTGTGCAAGGAAATGACTCTGTTTATGGGTTTATAAGTCCCGACCGCGCGCCAACCAATTATTTATTTGTTCGCTGACTTGATTAATTAATATTGTTATGATCAGCTCCTAAAAATTATAGGTCCATCTATCTAATAGTGAAAACCGCATCAAAATTCTATTTTGTAAAACTCAAGGGTTGATGTGGCATGTGGCTGGGAACATAGAGGAATCTAGACCGTTCCACTATATATTTTATTACAATTTTCCTATAATTACAGTATGGTGGTAATCCAGTATCGTGTGCCATTGCGAACGCGGTACTCGATGTTATTGAGGATGAAAATCTGTTAGAGAGAGCGTCTCGTGTCGGATCTCACCTTCTACAGAGATGTGAAACTTTAAAAAATAAACATCGACTTGTAGGCGACGTAAGGGGCAGAGGACTGTTTGTTGGAGTAGAACTGGTTACTGATCGGGAATCAAGAACACCGGCAACTGCTGAAGCGAAACATATTGTCAATAGGTATGATGATTTTTTATGTAGTTTTCAGTATATAAATACAAAAAACACATCTTCACTACAGACTACTGTGGCTACAGACACTAGTAGGTAACAGTGTCCACTTTTGCCCAGTTGTTCATATTGAACAAACAAGATGTCAAGCCTGTTGCTGCACTTAATGCAGCTAGACGTGTCACTTCTTTAACAGACGTAAGTATCTGTTACTTTTTAACCGACTTCCAAAAAAAGAAGGAGAAGGTTCTCAATTCGGACCGTATTTTTTTTTTTTTTTTTTTTTTTTTTTTTTTAGAAGAAGATGTACGGACGTTTTGCCCTTCGAAGTCGATTAAATATTCTTAATATAAAGAAAATTCATGCTTAGCATGTTTTCACGTCATTTCCTTTCAGTTTTCAGTATATCCTCGTGGACAATTTATAATTGGTCTGTCTACCCGATTTGCAATTATGTAACATGATGATATAACTACGAATTTGCCAATTAATGTTTACATTAAAAAAAACTATTTGTAGGTTTCAATTAATTAACTCGCTTAAATAAATATATGTAAATAACATACTTTTTCTTTCTTTCTAGGATGCGAGAAGAAAAGATTTTGATAAGTCGAGATGGGCCTGATAGCAACGTATTGAAATTCAAACCACCAATGGTATTCAGCACTCAAGATGCTGACAGATTAATTGATACTTTAGATAGAGTACTTGGAGAACTTGATACTAATAATAGAATATCTTTAACTAATATGAAATTAGAGGTAAGATTTATCTCAAAAATATATTTTAGATTAGAATTAGCGATAAAGGAACACAGGTTATATTTTCTCAGGTTCTATGTCAATGGAGACCAAGGTTAAAAAAAATTCGAGATACGAGTATTGTCAGTAAAAATTCATGAATTCCAAAAATAATTGCCTAACTAAATAAATACGAATTTTTTTTTCAAATATGATAGAAGTTGCCGCAGTTTAAGAATATTGCTTTGATTTTATTTATTTGTAAAGGAAACAATACTTGTGCAATATTTACCATTCGTAATTAATTTTTTTTTTTCATAAAATTTCAGGTAACAGTGACTCCTATGGCAGAAAACAACCAAGAAGCGGTTATGAAAAATAATATACAACAAGCAATTAAAAGTATGTGATAATAATTAGGTAACATTATAGTATAGGCTTAAATTAATTATTATTTACTTTTGTACATTGAATAGAATTACCAATATTTCTTATAGTTAAGTACCTGAATTACGAATATAAAATTTGCTTTAAGATTTATTTTATAATTGTAAATTAATTTGGTCGCGTACTTATGAATTCTTTTTAATTGATTGATATGATTAGTTCTTTATATTTAAAAAAATAATTAGTGATTAAATTAATAGATTAAGAATGTCAATTACCTACCTTTAATGTCATTGTAATTTTTGTTAATCATATCATATATTTTGGTAATCACTTTTATGCTATAAGTTCTTCATCTTCATCTAATTATTATACTTTTTTCTTGAAGTACCTAATATTTTATGAATACGAATTAAAAAGAATTATTTATAATGAATAAACATTATCCTATTTACATTATTTGTATTTTTACGTTTACCTACTACATTGAACTGTTAGTGCTTTTTACACATGTTATATTATTACACAAACCAGCCCTACTACAGCCTATAACTTAACCAAGAACTAGAACGAGAGTTTAACTTTATAAACATTAGTGATACTTATGAAACAAAATAGAACATTTCTTCACATCTGTACGAAAGGCCTGAATGGAAATAAAAATGTAATAATATTCCTACTATAGTATGGAAAAGTGGAGAAAAATCCTTTATTTGTACCAGTGGTGATGGAAGATGTGGATTAAGTAGTTTTCAATTCGAGAATCATCATGTCGTTAATAGATGGCGCCAGCAATATTATTATATTGAATTGAATTAATATGAACTGTAATAAATATTCGTATCTCGTATCGTATTGGTACAATTTTGTTACCTATTTTTCAACACACTTGCTCGTAACGTAAGACCCATAATCCCATATATTAAACAAGCGTGCTTTTTTTTTACATTACAGTACAAGAGTTATAATATAACCCAATGAAGTTAAATTCGTACAAGATTGCAAATTGTATGTGTGTCCACAAAGCATTCCTAATTTAACCGCATAATACATTTTTTATTTTTTAACCAAGACTTTATTGGCTGTTTGGCGAAGTTACCCCTGCTTTATCTGTCACGCGGGAAAAAACAAAATACAGTGTAACCTGGTTAAGTGGTATATGGTTAAGGGACCTGCTAATTTGTCTCTCTTATAGAGGTATTCCACTTACCCAGTGTCTCAGATATTATCCAGGTATAAATAAATATCTGTCTTAGGGTTCCATTAATAGGTCAGAATACAGGTTATTTCAGTTATGGTGCGATTGTTAAATAAAATAACGTATTATGAAAACATTATACGTGAGTTTTAATCTTTATTGGGAATCAAAAAAAGATAATAAAGGTAATAAATGTAATAAATGTAATAAACAATATTCAAGCACGTTTTTTTTATAAATATGTACAAAAATGTATACAGAATGTATCAATTACTTACTATAAAAATCTGGCGTTTTAGTTTGTTGTAAGTATCAGCCATCATGTATTTACATATTAAAGAAAACAATACAATTAAAATGACTTCGAGTAATCGGTTATGTTTGTTTGTATTTGATTGCTAGTAACTGGAACCTGTTTCTTGATAGTACATAGGTACTGACAAACAAAGCATGTGCGAAAGAAATTCAAATGTTTGTAAACAAACGTTCGAAACCTGTCCCAACTTAATAAATTGAATTCTATACAGGGAATTGAGCTACAGAGTCCCAATTATAGAGGTAAACATCGAAAAAATCCTAGAAATCAAATCTCATTTAACCAGGTTCGAAAACTCACATTAACAGAGGTAATTCGATGAAAAAGTGCCGGGACCTCAATGCAATTCACAATAATAGAGGTTTCTCACTTATCCAGGTTCCACTTAACCAGGTTTCACTGTATAAATATTTGTTAACATTTTCGCCGTGTTGTGGTTAATTTTATCAAAAATGTCGACTACAAGTGGCGAAGAATACGTAAAGACTTCATGAAGTTTGTTTTTTGAAAAACGTCGTATAAACGCGTGTGCATTGGTCATTACATACTCAGCTTTCTTATAACGATCTAGGGCCTAGGCGGACCATTCGTTACAAGAATTGGACGAGTCTGTGGTCGGTTTCGGTGGACCGTACGGCGGCGCGCCGGTGATTGGACGAATGGACCTATACGCTTTCACGGCTGAACCGATTTCGATGAAAGCTTGAAACCCCTAAGGATGTATAAACGGGGATGAAAGTTAGTATGGGCGAACAGCTTGTATAATGAAATGATGATTCTGTAAGATATCGTGGCTTACAAATATTAAAAATCCGACTGTTTTCGGGCGTGAATATTAGAAAAAAATGCCTTTTTTATAGAAAACATTTTAAAAATTTCAAAAGCAAAATTTAGTTAATAAAATCTTGGCACTTGATATTATGAGCTTGATACGCAATATTTATTGAACTTTTTCTAAAGTTCTCTTGTATCGAACAATGTACAGTGAGAAAATATAAATCACAAAACCGTTTCGCTCTGAATATTGGCAAAGCTTTAACTGTCATCCTACAAAAGAGTGAGTCCTTTCAAACTGTCTTTATCATTGAGCAAACGAACTTTACTGAAGCTATAAAAAATCAAACAATGCCACTTCCATACTGTATGTACAGTCTCACTATAAATTACAAAAATAATTAACGTTATTTGCGTATAAAATCTTGTTTCCTGTCTGTCTATTCGTTTGATCTCATTTCAAAAACTAAGAGATTTAGACCTTAAAAAATAAAATTCCCAACCTATTCTGAAGAAGTTTTCAGACAAACAGTAGAAAAATATGGACAAAATAAACAAATTTTCTTTTTTAACTGTAGATTGTAGAAGTTCCTTAAATTGTTGACATAAATGTTAAAACTATAAAAAAAGATTCTAATTAAACCTAACAGTTAAAATATTATTTGTGACTGTACCAACATTGAAGACAAGACGCAAGACGTACAGCCGGCCTTATAGCACGTGCGCAAACTTGCCTTGCGACCGTTACATCAATCTTGTCTACCTTTCCTATCTGGCTCATCCTTATCTATACAAATTTGTTTCACAAATTAAACTTTAACTCGTTGGACTTAAAATTGATTTTACAATAAGTTTGGAGCTGCTTTGTGCTATTTTAGAATGGATATGCTGATATTCCTCGGAGTAGACAATGGAGGTATTCAGTGTCTGGACAATACGGGGATCGGGTATGGCAAGGTCTTGCGATTAGTCGGATTTATTTAACGGTCTTCTCAAGGAACCGTTGCATTGGGAACGGTTTTGGGTGTAACGGAATGTGAATTACTTTCATTTAACTGTTGGAGATAAAAGGGTTCAGGTAAAGTGAAATCCTTTTCGCTATCATTTTCACTTGATAGAAATTCGTAGGAAAAAGGTGTGAAGAGAAATTTTATAGCATAATTTGTAGGAACAGTGATTTTATAGAAACTTCTTTATAAATAAAATCTAGCTTTTCTAGCGTAGAGATGTTAATCTTATCCAAATCTGTCAAATCGCGTATTATCATATACTTTTTATTTATTTATTTATCTTCTCCACGGGTTTCCTTACGGTTCCCGAAAGCTTGTTATCGGTCCCAAGTGTAATAATCAAATAGTGTATTAGTACAAAATATATGTAGGTGTGACAATTTTTCTAATTTACAAAAACACTTCATACATTTTCATATTTATCGAACTACCATGCGAAGCCAGATTGGATCATTAGATTTATAAAGTAGGTACTTACATCAATAAAAATTCACACGATCAAATCGTAGTACTGTAAAACAATTATCATAGGATTCATAGGGGATCAATTGTATGGCGCGTGTCACCCGCATCATAGGAGTTTATTGCACTACAGTGTTTCCGTGTAAAATTGTACTACTGTTTACCATATTTCGTCTTTATAATTAATCTGGGCCTTTTTCTTACATTCCTTATGATTGGACGCCTTTATGCCTTCACTATAAATGATTTCGTGAGAATGCCTGTAATCTATATAATAATAAAGCTGAAGAGTTTGTTTATTTGAACGCGCTAATCTCTGTAACTACCAGTCAGATTTGAAAAAAAATTGCATTGATGGCACAATTCTTGAAGAACTAGGCTATATAACATCACGCTATGACCCAAAGGAGCAGAGCAGTAAGAATTATCGCGGGTGCAATATTAAGAGTGATGGAAAAGCAACATATTATAAGCCATCAAGCGGTGAATGCATTTTTAAAAACGGCCAGAAGTTTCGCTCGCTTTATATTGGAATCCCTTTTCACGTCAACATTACTGTATTCATGTTTTTTAGCAACAGCTGTGGTTTAGGAGAGTTTTTTTTAATTTGCTAATACTTGACATTCTTCTCTGCAAACCCTCATTGCACTCTCTAAGATTTAAGTTCAGAATATACTTAGCTAAATATTATGATGTAGTTAGGTACGTATCAAAATTTCATCCAAATTATTTGTAATTTAAAAGCAGACAAATATGTATTAAACTTTTATATATATATATATATATATATGGGTATTGCTCTTCCATATTGCTAAAATCAAAGCCATGTCTTGGTTGTCGCATTAGGTTCTGTTCTGTATAACATTCTGTCACACCTAATTCCAATATCGGAAGACACCGTCAACGTATCTATTGCGTAGAGAGATAATGGTTTTATCATGTCAAGATAATTGAATTCTGACAGCTTGACTCTAACTTGTTTGACTATTTGTACCTTATTTATTGATCTTACTCGTTGTAACTTGCTAGGGTGTTGTAATACCATGCAGTCCATTTTTTTCTAAATCTTATACAAGGAACGTTTATGTTTGACATGTAGAATTTAGGTGGCCGAGTGGTTAAGACGTCTGGTATTAAGTAGGCAGACCACGGGTTCGATCCCGGATCCCGGCCATGTACAAATGGGTTTTTTAATAAAAAACTTATATACATAATCTGACAAACCATACTTAAGTAAGCCACACATTGGTCCGGCATCGCGCCGAAAATTTCCCATTCCGGCCACCGGATGATCTAAGGCCTAGGCGGACCCCGTTTGTTACAAGAATTGGACGAGTCTGTGGTCGGTTTCGGTGGACCGTACGGCGAATGTGTGGCCACCTTTAGAGGCTTTTCCATCTCTAAACATACCTCAACCAGAACTAGCCACTAACGAGCCTCACAAATACCATCGGCTAAACGAGGCAGACTTGGTCTTCCGCTGGGTACCCTGGAACCTTAATACGGTTTATGGAGCTGTAGGGCAACCCGTAAAGAAAGAAAATAAAAACGTAGAATTTATACGAGGCTACTTTGAACTAGGTATTCTGTTGATGATAGTTGATAATAAGGTAACACAATATTATTTGCTTGCCATGATACTCAGCTACGATATAGGCAATTGGACTGCAATACGTCTTGTCTGAAGTGGCAATTTCTACATACTTACTTATTTATATATGCATCATACATAATAAAATAAACTAAGTAGCTAACAGCCTGTATCATACTAAGGACCTCCAGATGATATGATATTGACAAATAAGATAAGCATATCCAATTATTTGTCCAATAAGTATATTTATCCAAATATTACATAGGTACCTACACAAAATTTGTGGTGTTATTTAAAAGGTAAGAGGATGAAATTTTAAGTAATAAACAGCCAAAAAGTTTATTCCAAATTTAAATTTTCAACGATTTATTTTTGTTCTGGTTATATTTAAAAAACGGTTATATAAAAACGGTTTTTATTTTAAATTTAGTTACAAAATGCTCCCACTAACTTGCTCAATCTTTCAATATTACACAATCAAAAACAAAATGTATCAAACAATTTGTAAATAATTTGAAGTGCGTTGATACGTGTGAAATATCACAGGCTCGTCTACAGGGAGATGCGGGAGGCACGCGTCGCCGTTCCGTCACACACGACACTTATACAGTCCTCGAACCACTCTGCCCTCTGACATATTGCCTTAAACGACTCACCGAAATCCCGGACATTTGTATTCCAAACCCGGCAGTTCTGATCCTAGATAATGCCTTTACAATAACGATTCGAGATGACGACGGATTCCATTCAATACCGAATCTGGAGATGGAATTTGTGATAAGGTTGTTTTGGATGTAGGATCCCGCATTCAGAATTAGTATAATTATAATACTTTCAAATTTCTGCCTCGAATCTACTTAATGAATTATTTACAACGATTATATGAATTATACAAGCAATGATCCTGAATGATTAGTGTTTTTAAATGTGTCCTTTGTTAAGGAAGTTTTTATGTTGAGTAAATTAAATCAAAATTCTAAGTATTATTTCAATTTTGACTTTGATTGTTTAAGATTGGTTTGAGATTATATTGTTTATTAAACTGTAAATTTCACAAAAAATGGGGCGTTGGTGGCCGAGTGGTTAAGACGTCTGGTATTAACTAGGCAGACCACGAGTTCGATCCCGGATCCCGGCCATGTACCAATGGGTTTTTTAATTAAAAACTTATGTACATAAGTAATCCGACAAACCACACTTAGAGGCTTTTCCATCTAAATATAGCTAAACAGAACTAGCCACTCGTTAGGTATAGCCTCACAATTACCATCGGCTAAACGAGGGAGACTTGGTCTTCCGCTGGGTACCCTAGAACCGTAACCCGTGCAGAAAGAAAAAAAAATGCCGGAAATTATTTTATAGGCATGGCATTAAGAACCACATTGCATATAATACTTATATATGTATGATAGTTATAGAGTCTGATATAAGTAAATTGGGAGTTGCAGCAAGTAGATTTTGCATTCAGTGATAAACAATGCAATTGAAATGAATTTCGAACCGCGTTGATTACTTAATATGATGTGAAGCATCCTCAATTTGTTACAAAATCTTGAGCGTATTTTATTTCTAAATCTCTCCCAAACAGCTTCGCTAAAATCGCAATTTGCGCCTCTTTCAACGGCAGCAGATGGTGAATAAAAGCAAATTGCACACCTTGCACTTGCACTCTCTTTCCCACGCTATCTCCGTAGCACACAGGCGCCCGGCGTGACTTGTGGCGCATCCAGCTGCGAAATTAAAATCCCATGTTTTGCAATATAATGCAATTTTGGTGCTTGTATGGAGAGGAAGTGAACTCTGCAATAGGAAGAATGTTTTTCATGCATTAATTTAACTCAGTTGAAATAGTAGTCTAGCTTAATTATTTTTCACAAAAGATCGTTTTTGAAAGTAAAATTATAGTCTTACCTAATGATTTTACAAATATTTTGCATGTAAATAAGATTCACCCAGATAAATTACATACTATTTCAAATACCCAATAATATAAAACTATACAGTTTTGTCTTTGTAATAAATAAACTCAAAAACTACATAACCGATTCAAAAAAATCTTTCACTAATAGAAAGCTACGATATCCCTGAGTGACATAGGCTATATTTTATATTGTTCGAATATATCCACGGGCGGCGCCGGGGGCGGAAAGTCTAGTACCTAATAATGAAGAAAAAATCTGATTTTATGTTCAATTTCTAGATGGGACATTTGTAGGTACCAGAAAATATAGTATTACTATGATAATTGAAAAAAATAGCACGATACATAATACAAAAGGTTCGTTTTTATAGTGAAATCTTATAGCGATAAGTTACGCGAGCAGCCGAACAATACGTCTCAATATGCAATAAAAAGAGAAATGTCTGTCACATCAAATCCACGAGTCGTCGCTTGAAACACACCTGAACTGGATTACTGTATCCGAGCCATAAAATTGCTACGTTCAATCGAGTTGCTCTACCATAAGGGTGTCGTTGGACCCTCCAAAGTTATTTCCTTGGTGGGTGACACACACAAAGTTTTTCTCGCCTATTTGCATATTCTATTTCACACCGGACGTTACGTTACGTTAGAAAAATGTATGAAACGTATTGAGCTACGTTAAAAAATCCCTATTTTGGTGAGAAGAGGGAATCTTGCAATTTATTTCTTCAACTATACTAAAAGTAATAATAATATTCGCTGGAACAACGCTCTTTCGATTCTCAACTTCTTTCCTTTCTTTTACATACCTGGATTAGAGCAAGGCAAGGCTATTTGTTTTTTCTTTCTGTGCTTTGTAAGTTTAAAAAGTAAAAGGCTAAATTTTTTAATTAATTATTTTATTATCTATTATGATTTTCTGTAGCTCCGTGCATTTCAATAAAATTTAAAAAATTAAAACAAACGATACATCCTAGTACCGTTTTACATTACATAATAGTACCGGTACTCTACCGTACAGCTACAGTACATTCGGATGTCAAAAATAGACTCTTTGGTAAGTATGTATACATTGGGATGCATTTGTCTACAGATAAGAACCAAAGACCTATAGTACCTACAGTAAATAAAAAAAAAGGTAAAAAGCACAAGTGCGCGAAATGTAACTTATACCGTATTGAAAAAAATATTTTGTTTTCTTTATATACAAATTAGTACAAATTATATGAAAAAATAGTCACAATTTTTTTCCTTTAGCATTTTTTTTTAAATTTTGAATATTTAAGTAAAGTACCCTACGCACTTGGCTAAAAACATGCCATACATTTCTGACAAAAAGATCTGAAGTCCACAAAGAAAAAAAATAAAAAAGCGTACCAAATCTTAAAACATCACGTGTAACACCTAGGTTATAAAATTCCTCTATAATTAAGCTTAATAAAGTTTTCCCAGTCCCGTTTCCGGTGCTTAATATTAAAAGCTCACCGTATCGTTGCTTACATGTTGGTCCTTTGCAATCACACCGTTGTTCCTGCGACCTGAATTCGCTTTTGTCCCATATCAAAAGAAACGGGGCGATGTGTGTGAATAATTGAGGAGCACCGCTTTGCTGCAAGAGTCGAGAAAACTTAACAAAACTCATAGGAGAATGCTTCATAGCACACGTGCTACAATACAGCGGCTCTTAAACTTATTTGTATGCTTAGAATAAATCATTCGATATTTATTCTGTTTGTATAATTTTGTATGCTTGACAAATATGTTTTATACTTTAAAAATATATAACAAATCATAGAATATATAATAGACAGAGTCCAATAGTTACCTAACTGGGATAGTATGAGGGAAACAACGTTCTTCATGGATTTCTTTTCGTTTGAAAAACACATTTTGTACCGTAAATTATAACGTTTCCATTTACATTTGAAAAAGTTTTGCAGCTTATATTTTTTTGTTCCACTAAAATAAAATTTAATAGATTTTTTTGAGAATAGCTTTAATTTTAGGGTAAAAAGAGCTGAAGGCCACGAAGACATCATTTTACATTTTATACCTGCATTTTGCCATACTAAGAATATGGGTTTTAAGTATGAAGTTAAAAGAAAATAAAAACAAAAATATCATACAGATAAAAGAACGAGTAGACGAAAATGGTGCAGTGAAATAGTTCTCATTTATATGAAATATATAATACAGTTTGGGAGCAACAATCTCTATTGTAGAGCACACGTGCATTTCTATGGAGTGCAACTGTGTACATACATGGTTAAATTATTGTACATAGAAAGAACATGTTACTTTTACAAGAAAAAAAGGTAAAAAATTAAATCAGATAATCAAATCTTTAAATCATTTGTTACTCCAATTACGGCTGAACGAATTGTTATGGTTAGAAAGGAAATATATTTGTAACCTTTTGGCTACATTACATGTTAAACAGAAATATATTACAGTCATTGGAAGAATTGTTATTTCTAATCCTATTGGATATAATCTTAAATCCTTCTTTCATAAAAACAATATTTTAAATTAAATTTCTTTTACCACATAACCGTGAGAAACTTATGAACCGTGAGGCGTACTTGATTTAGATATCGCACCTGGATCGGGCGCCCCTGATCGTCTTTTATATTGTAGATAGATATACGTAGTTGAAGATATGAGAATCTTTAAAGGGCTTTCTTTTGTCGTGTTTAAACAATTTCCTACCTATTTACTTGTACTGTGTTCATACACGTTTCTTTATATTTACAAATACAAGTTTGTGGCCCCCGTGCTCTCTAGCAAAAAAGATATAAATTATTTTTAAAAACCTAACTGGAAGCTTTTAAAAAGCTTTTTTTTTATTACACATGCAACCCTGTGACCGGTCACACGATTCCTGGGAGCCGTAAGGTATAAAATAATACCTGACCCCATGTTTCACAGTCCTAAAAGCGGTAGATAAAATGTGTAACACAAAGAACAATGTATAAAGTAAAAAATATAAACCACTTGCATTTTATGTTATTTTTATCGCGATTTCACAAGGGTTCATTACTTAATATAAATATAAAAACCTTAAAAAATATGGAACAAACAGTAATTGTAAAGACTCATCAAAATTCATTCAGCCGTTTCGAAGAAACATTCAGATAAACAATTCTAAAAAGAGTTATTGATACTAATTTTGAAATCACAGATATACAGAATATTTTTTTGTTAGATAATTTTGAGTTTTGTTAATAAATCTAACGAATAATACGGTACATAATTAGAAATAAATTCTGCTTAATGAAAAAGTAACGAGCAGGGCTTATTCTGTCTCAGTATAGGAAAACAGAACAAAGTAGATAGTTTAGTTTTTCACTTACTTTATTTACAGCTGTAATTAAGAAGTTTGAAAAACAATCTAGACTCGCTTACGTTATACTTTTACTTACTACGCTTAATTAGAAGCTTTTAAATTATTGAACAAAGTCAAAGTAAAAGTATATTATTATAAAACTTTTGTTAAGTAATAAGTACTTACCTACATAAATTGGTTACTTGTTAAATTGATAGTTACAAAATACAAAAATATTAAAATAAAATATTCTATTTGATTTCTCGCAATATTGTACAACATTGTTTGAATATTTAAAGTGCGAGAATTCAAGCCGTGACTTTAAACTTGTTGGCTGTAATTTTTTTCAAGAGTTAGAACAAACTTAACGTGAAGTAGTTCTTGATACAAGACCGTAACTTAGCACTAGGGCCTCGCGAGTCATTAATTTACGAAAGCTAACAATGGTTGGTCTTGGTAGGGGTTAGGCGATTGACTTTAGCTCCCGAGTGTTTTGCGAACGAACAAAAGATCTTTTCAGAAAAGCCCGTTTGTGGGGAACGTGCGTTGTTTAAACTAACGACGCTTTAATTTATTAAGAAAAAGTAAAAAAAGGTAAGGGGACCTTTGAGAATTTTAAATAATATGTGTACCTTGTTTAATATTTAGCATGCTATTAATAATTTTTTGATGAAATAAAAGCCCTTTTCTTTTATATGTTATTAAATAGCTCATTTCAATAATTAGGATGAGGTATTAAATATCGATTTTTATTTGATTTTTAGTGTTCCGAAACTTTAATTTTTTTTCACATAAGTAACTTCACATAAATATAAATGAGCGTCAGAAACTGGAAATATTTTTGACCGATAGTATAAGTGAGTCTGTGAGTAAAGAGGCACACCCATTGCGAAGAGATATTTTTCACATTTGCCTTGAAAAACTTAAATCAAATCAAGATGAGAAAAAAAAAATTTTTATAAAGTTACTCCAGATGTCTTTACTCTTCATAATACATATAATCTTCTTAGATACCGTGTGAAAATATAGATGATATTCGAACCCTCTTATTATTAAACGTATAATTATTCAATTTCAGTTACGAATTGCGTCGTTTCCCACCGGGTGACTTCTCACCCTCTCCTTATACGTAAGTACACAGGTAAATACATACGACATACAACTGGAAATCTCAGGGGTCAAATCAAAGGAAAGAAAGGGAGGTATTGTCTGCCGTTTGCGCAAGAATCCACGTGCGTACGCGCTCCCACGGTGTCGAGGGTGGGGACTTATAGGGATCATACCTATATAAGGGTGTTTTAATCTGTAACGGATCACTTCCAAACTGATATTGCTCGTAAGAGCACTGCCGCTACCCCCGGGGGCTGAATTTATAGCCCCCGGTGGATTATTTAAATTGAAGATAAAATTATTATCCGAGGAATAAAGATGGAACAAGAAAATTTGGACGAGGAAGTCAAGATTCGCAATGAAATTGGTAAGTTGAGTTCTTTTTTTTTTTGTTTTAGTTATTTTTCTTTTTTATTTTATTTTAATTACCTTCCACACTAATTTGAATTTTTATTCTCATTTTTTTAAATATACTTTATTTACCTATTTGTAAATATAGTTATAAAAATCTTAAATACTGAATTACAAATACATATATTATTGTAAATAAAATATTACATGTAAATCGCTGTCTACTGGGAGAGTACCCAACAGACTGGCTACATTGCCTCGTTGGATAGCAATGCTTATTTTTCGACCGAAATAAAAACTTTTCTTATATATTAATTTTAAAAACCTCCTTCACAATATTGAGTTACTTTAGATTAACCTACTTCGTTGGAAGGTGAATTTTCCTTATTTGATTACCGTACATATTTGTTAATAACAACGTGTGCAGTTCAATTGTAAACTTCAAACTTGTTTTACTTATTATTATTTTTTGTTTTAGATGAACATTACAAAAATGTTAAATTGCCATGATGACAGTCAGAATGATTATGGTCTACATCTCGAAACAAAGTGTTCTGAGATCTCCATACAATGATTGAATGAAATATCCGGCTGAACAATTTATTGACAAGCATATTCTAAACCAGCAAGCAGAATTTTCAAACAAGTCAGTTGGACTAAATTCTACACAGAGGTCTCCAAACTTCACTCAGGTGACAAATTAAAGTACCCAAAAATAGCGTAGATATATGAGTTAGCTTTAGATTAAGGTAGAAACTTACGTAGGTTATGTAGGATAGCAATAACAAAACTCTTTTGCGTATAAATTACCTTCAAAATTAACTTTACAGTGAAATTCAGTAATGTTTTTAAAACATAAGTTTGATTAAATTTACTTTCGGCATGTAATTCCTTAGTTTTGTAGGTTTAACGGTGTGTTGTGTGACTTATGTTTACTTAGTTTCTTTTTAAGTTAGGTTATCAACACGAAACTTAAAAAAATAACGTATGTTTAATAATGAGTGCCTTAATGTTCGGTAGATACTGTTTTCATTTTCAACAAGTTACCGATACGTTACTGTTACTGTTGACTATTTTCTTTAAAGTTACTTGTTTTCACTGTTTCAATAACACTTCAATGTTGTCTGTTGTTTAAAATCGTGTTTGTTATCAATCATGTTTGTTAATATTATAATAAGTTTTGTTTAATAAAATTGAACCAACAAATGTTAATATACAATTCAAACCTTTAGTTTTGTTGATTTGACCGTTAAATCAGTTGGAAACTTAAAAAAATATCGTTTGTTTAGTGCCTAAATGTTAACTGTTTTAATTTTCTCCAAGATACCGATACGTTACTGTTACTGTTGACTAAGTTACTTGTTTTCACTATTTCATTAACACTTCAATGTTTCTGTTGTTTAAAATCACGTTTGTTATCGATCATGTTTGTTAGTGTTGTGTTAAGTTTTGTTTTATAAAATTAAACCAACAAATGTTAATATACAATTCAAACCTTTAGTTTTGTTGATTTGACCGTTAAATCAGTTCGAAACTTAAAAAAATAACGTTTGTTAAATAATAAGTGCCTAAATGTTCGGTAGATACCTACTGTTTTCATTTTCATCAAGTAACCGATACGTTATTGTTACTGTTGACTATTTTCTTTAAAGTTACTTGTTTTCAGTGTTTCATTAACCCTTCAATGTTATCTGTTGTTTAAAAATCACGTTATTTATCAATTATGTTTGTTAATATTGTGTTAAGTTTTGTTTAATAAAATTGAACCAACAAATGTTAATATAAAATTCAAACGTTAAATCAGTTCGTTACCTTTTGTTTTGTTGATTTAACCGTTAAATCAGTTAATTTGTTTTTGGTTGATTTTTTGTTTGTACGTTATGTTTTCATCACACCGTGCCTCTTCTGTTTTAGTTTTCACTGTTAATTAAGTTTTTGTTTTTGTTTAAGTTTCTTTTATCATTGCGTTGCCAACCCATTATTATTATTATTTTTTCAATATTACTTACTAGATTCATAATTTGGGACAAATTAAGTTTCTGTTTTGTTTGTTTGTTACAAATTTCATTGTTGATTTGTCTGTTCATGTTGTTAAGTTTAAGTTTTCTCATTCATTAATTATGACTCTATCACGCAATTTTGTCAGCTTCACCTTTAAATTGATAAGTTTTTGTTATTTTATTGAGTTTTTGTTTCGTTATTACCAATCTCTTTGTGCCTTAATAAGTGCCTATTTGTTTCCTGTAGCTGGACTCAGTACCTTACTTCTTTTCTAATTGGACCTTTTATTTACAAAGGTCCAAATAGAACGACTGAGTAAGTCTCTTTGTCGTGTAGAGATGTTAATAAAATCTATTGCTGGTTCAATAGAAATCTCTACATATTTTTATAATGTTTGAAATCATTTGATAACTATCTTTTTCATATAACACCCTCAACTTACTCACAACACTTTGTTAGTTTATTAAATTTTTCCATTATGTTTCTTTTATACATTAATAATCAAAATCAAAAATTAATAATACAATATAATTGCAATAGTTTAACATGAACAAGATTTTTATCACTTGATTTCATATTTGCTTTGTTATTGTTTGTTTTGTTAATACTTCATTGTTAATGTTAGTTATTTTTAAGTGTTGATTTGTTGTTAAGTTTGAATGTGATATTAAATTTATAAATCACGGCTGCGTTTGTTAGTTTTATGTTAAGTTTTCGTTTTAACTGTTCTTTTTGATGTTGTTATTATAGCCGGCATTAATGGCACTGTCTTCAAATTGTCAATCAATTATTTCTGAAAATCGTGTTTTTTAATTAAGGTAGTATTTTAAGGTTTTGCTTTGTATTCAGATTACGCCTAAGTTAAAACTAAAGCTTTGTGTAAAATTAACAAAAACGTATGATAAGATTATAGTTTATAACTAATTATAAGAGATGTGTGAAAGAACGTGTGAATTGCGTGTTACAAAATAAAGTGTGAACACGAACCAATGTTTAATTTTTCCCACTACACTTCCTAAATATTGCGCCCAAAGAAGCTAAACAACAGAAAATATACTACACATATAATATTGTGCAATATTTAGTATTTACGATAAATATTTAACACTTTGCCGTGGCGAACTAATTGAGCATAATAGCAATACCAAAGTATTCATACGTCCCTCGATTACATCACGATTATGGTCTGTTATGAGAATGTAACATATTTTTGTACCTACACTCCTGTTTACAAAACAAAAAGTTTAATTGTCTCAAAGTCTTGTAAAATGTAATTTGAATAAAGTTACCGCCACCGTAACCAATAAACAAAATATGATTCATAACAAAGTTTAAGAAAGTAAAAGTTTAATTTGGGTAGCCAGTCACCGGGTCGCACTCTCAATGTAATGAAGATAGTTTTCTTCGTGGAAAACAAGAAGTTCGTTTCGTGCAATCTCGGCTCTTAGCCTCTCCTTAATTGCTTAACTTGAACTAGCAACTCTTCCTGCTGTCGCTAGGACTAGTTTAACTTTACGTATACTTTACTCAGACAACTTCCAGTCACATATTTTCAGCTCGAAAACTTTAAAGTATTTGTAACATTCTACAGAGAATTATCGAGTATCATGATATTAGATGGTACTATTAAGTCTTATTATAAATGCGAGTTTTAATTTTTTGATTGGCATAGAGGTAGACAGACAGATAGAGGGACGTATAACAACACCTGTGTAATAAGTTTGAATTGAAAATAGGTATAGGTAGATTATCTAATCCAGACGTCTAAATCGCCCACAAATACATTACAAAGCAAATAAGTAATGACTATTAATGATATTGTTTTGTCTTTTTATTGTCAAACAAAGAAATAAATTGTAATGTCGGTCTGTGATTTTAACACTCTAGTGGGCTGCTATTTACACGAAATTAAATCATTTATATGATCCAGTTCGTCTGCCTGTCTGTGAAGAGTTAGAATAATTTTATTCATCTTTCAACCAACCCATGTGAAAATGAGTAGTATTGCAATTACTTCATCATTTATTTATTAGCATAAATCATTGAAAATGTATAAAATATATCAGTATTTGGCATAGTTATGAAAAATAAGTTGATACGAGTATATTTTCTGTTAAGCGTTTCCATATTTGTATGCAAAATCATCTGTACAAAGCTCATTGTTGTTTTCGACCCAGTTATTAGCAAGATCAGCCATCAACCGTCTCTGAACATCGTTATTTATAGTTCCACCCGTGCGAAGAGAAGATACAACTTTAGTAGATTCCTTGCTCTTTTCTATTTGCTGAAGCGTAAGTTCTTCCAAAGTTGCGTTTTTTTCATTATCCATTTTAACTTTTTTCACTTTTTCTACAACATTTGCCACGCACTCGTCTACTTGGTGCCTTAATTTATCCAACGACCACCAAAATTTTAAATCAATGAGCACTGTTATTATAAAAGCTATGTATAAACCGAGGACGCAATATCCAAAGTAATATAATTTAGTATTGGTATCTTGTAAGAAAAGGCAATCACTTTGTAACGTGAGGCAACTCCAGAAGTATGATGGAGACGGTTTGGCATCTTCTAGAATATTCATGATGGTAGATAATTTACATTTCGGAGAAAATTTACATATTTCAAGCTGCTATTTTTGATATTTTTTATTACATTGTCAATAATATGACAACGACAGTTTCTTTTTCTGCTTTATGCAATCTCATGAACTTGACCAAAATGCCAACAAAAAGAATCTTAATAAAAAAGAAAATAATTTTTTAGAGTTCCGTAGTTGGCTACGCCACTTTCCACTAGGTTTAATAAAAATGAAATAGAGGTTGGTGAAATTTTACAATTATAGGTCCAAATCTCCATATAATTTTGTAGTAAAATTGCTAAAATTAATAAATTAGGGGTAGCTCTTAATTATTAAGTAACGTCTACGACGTGAATCAAGTAGGGGAAAACGTTAGACCCAGCGAGTTTTCATGGGGTATGCTGTCTAATCCGTCAGAGATATAACAAAATAGTAAAGAATTACGTACAATAAAATGAATTACAAAAAAGTCCGCCGTAGCATATATCTGTAATAGATAGGTATTAATGTATTTATATAGGTATTGTTTTGAAAATAGTTGTAAACCCATACTTACTGTACCCGTGCGATGCAGGGGCGGGGTCGCTAGTTATTAAATTAAAAACAAAATTCGTCAACGATCAATACTCTTTTTATCTCTATTTATATTCTACAACCATTTACAATTATTTCCATCTAAATATATCCCAACAGAACTAGCCAATCGTTAGGTATAGCCTCACAAATACTATTGGCTAAACGAGGAAGACTTGGCCTTCCGCTGTGTACCCTGGAACCGTAACACGGTTTCGGGAGCCGTAAGGCAACCCATGAAGAAATTTAAAAAAAAAACAAAGTTACAAAAGTTTTTATACAAGAAATGTGCTACAGTTTCCCAAAATTTCCACCGGAAGCGCCTCAAATATTTTTTATTCTCACGGAAGAAATGCATATTTACGACGTTTGGCCATTTCCACATTGTAGGCTTTATATTGTAACAAAATACACCATATTTTATTTAACAACTTATATAAAAGTAAATACGACCACTATCCATCAAGAAAGGCTACGTAAGACGACAATAGGGAATAAAAGTGAACAATGGCTCGAGACTGCTTCACTTCAGGCAATATCGAATTCCCCGAACTGTCCTGCAACGCGACGTTAGCGAGACAGAACGCAGGCTCGTTTAAAAAATATATTTCTAACTTTTAGGGTTTCGTACATCCGATGAAAAAACGGAACCCTTATAGGATCACTCTTGTGTGTGTCGTTCTGTTCGTCTGTCACAGATTATTTTCTCCGAATCTACGAAAAAGGTTGAAATTTCGTATAGTTTGATGACCCAATCACGGACGTAGAGCCAAAATAATCAAATTTAAATTATGGGGGAAATATAGGGCGTCGCTCTTAGTTTACAGGAAAACCTTAACGAAAATTCTGTCTTAAAGTTCTCACAGAAAAAAATAGTAATAATACCCCCTCGACGCGAGTTTTTATTAAATAATTATATTTAAGAGTTTAGGATATTTGGAACGGGAATAGATTGTGGGCTAACTTATGTTACATTAGATCATGTAACTAAATATATAAATGTAGGGGCAATATTTTACAGCCACGAGAAAGCTTTTAGAAATTTAGAAATTTCACATAGGTTATCACCTATCTTATTTTAATGAGTTAGTGAGTGAATGCATTATGTGAGTTTGTATTAGGTATCTCATGATTGTTACATAATACATAAAATGTAGGTAAATATATTATCAATAATAACTTCAATAATAAAGTTAGATATTTGAAAGTTGCGATGAGTAGAAACTTGTGACACTCACCCAACTTCTCCATATGCTGTTGACAAGCTACATCGAGCTTTGGCTGAATTTTAAAATTTCAACTGAATAAGAAGAGTTGGTAAAGTTTTGCTCCCTCCGAAGTTACTTTCGGACTTAGCCATGTTTCATATCTGCAAAGTATTTCGACTTCTTTTTGAGTGCTATTTGTATCGGGAAAATTTATAGACTGCCTGTATAAGAGATATTTTGAAATTAAACATTGCGTTATATTTTCGTTTATTTTATTTGAAAAGCTATAAATCAGATTGGAATATCTTTGATTGTTATTGAGTTGCATCAGAATGTAAGTTATTTTATTGCCATTCATACGTTATGAAAACCCAAAATGAAAATTTACAAAATATTTATTTATAAATGGCGAAATGTCTGCAATATGCAAGGATATTTTATAGGTCCTTCATGTGGAATTTAAAACCTTACGCATTTCCCATGTTTGTTTGGGTACATTTTAGTACTTAAAATTATTAATCACACAGATTACTTAATAGTTACCCAAGGTGATTTTTCGACGGGCTACAAAGAGCTTCTGTGTTTTCATATCGTAGTCGATGAAAATCATAGAAAATTTCTCGCACAATGGCCATACGATAACGCAAGAGAGAAACATAAACTTTTAATCCTAATCTTACCAAGCGTTACGATGTGAATAAGTAGGAGACATGTGCGTAAAACACATCGGTCTTATGCAGCAATAGGGAAATGCAGCCAGTATTCTTGCCACTATTCCACGCGGAACTGGTTTATTTAGTTGTTTTTAATATTTATATTAAATTAAGATTTTTATATTGTTATGTGTAAAAAAAATAAAAAAAATAAATAACAATAAAGCTATTTAACAAAATCGGTTTACTCTAAAAAAATATATATTATGACGTGTCCATTTACTATGTCGTAAGTAGATATCAATTTCATTAATATGCCGACATCAAATCACCTGAAAATCTATAAAGTTAGCACCTGGCGTCATACTTACTACATTTAGGTTTTGTTTCAGTAAACTAACGCTATTTAGATTTTAGTCCCAGTAGTTTTTGTTTGATGTTTGTGCTCTGCTCTCGAGACAGGTCCTATTTAAGGCAAGCAATTTGTCGCATCAAATCACATCAAACGACATCATTACATTGAGAGCTCGGGGAATCCAACGATATTAAACAAACTCTAAATTTTGTTTTCGAGACTGCGATAGTCCTTAGAGAAAAATCTCCAAACTTAATCTTCTTTCTCTTTGACGAAATATCATAGGAATCATATTGAAGAGGACGAGTTTGAGATATTTTTGCTTTGCCAAAGTAAACGATTCTTGTAAATATTTGTTCATTTAGTTTGTCGGGATGTAATTAAAGCGTGTTAAGCTAATTAGTCGTGTAGATAATCGAGCTGCAAGCACGTTAAACTGTGAACGAGAGGTCCCTCGTTTTACGATCGCGTTAAAGTCTTATTATTGTTGAACTTTGAAGCTCGTAACTCGGGGCGGCAATTACGTTACGACTCAACTGAAAGGCAATACCGCTGTTTGTCAATGTTAATGTGTACAGATATTTGGGACAATAAAATATTGGATAACTAGATGCGAGCACCCGGTTTCGTGCAGTTAGAGTTTGATGCTAAAACAATTACTTTTTTTTGAGTGCTATTTGTATCGGGAAAATTTATAGACTGCCTGTATAAGAGATATTTTGAAATTAAACATTGCGTTATATTTTCGTTTATTTTATTTGGAAAGCAATAAATCAGATTGGAATATCTTTGATTGTTATTGAGTTGCATCAGAATAAGAAAAAAGTACCATTGACAGTTATCTCCTAACTCTAACAGTTTTTTCCGGAAAATAGAAAAAAACCACCGCTAGGGGCATATTTAAGGGGATTGGAAGCCTACACTCTAGGGGTGGGGACTGGAAGTGTATGCTTTACAGCATCACAAGGAACATGTGGCAAAAATCAGAAGGATTTTTTAGGTTTGGCTTAAAATGTGCATAAATCGCTTGTGGTAGTAATGGGGTAGATACGCAAAGTCGCAAGTGCTGTCGTCCTTTTTTATTGCTACTTGGCTGCCTAGTTTATGACGATATATCGGTTTGTAGGAGAGTATGGATAGTGCAATGAGAGAGTTCGATTTTAAACCAGAAGTCCAGGCTTCAATACTTACTCAAGCAAAAAAAAATTATACATCAATTTCCTTTATCAGTTTTTAATCGACTTCTCATGCATCGGAGGGCATGTAAATCGGCGTCCGCAGTGCAGCGACTACTTCTGTAGATATAATACGTGCAACTCGTTAAATGTGGACATTGTTGAGGGCGTGATTGTGTGTTGTGTGTGTAAATAAATATTGAAAGTCTATAAGTGCTTGTTAACTTGTAGCAATTTGTATTCTCGCTACAATGTGCTATTTTCGAACCGTCCGCACTTCTAACTTGTAAATGTTTTGCTGCAGCGAATATTGAGGACGTGTGATTCATTTTAACGATGCATCGTCTTGTGAACATATTTACATATTCAGCAACTTAAGTGTTTATGTAGTAAAACTAATAATGTAAGTAGGTTTCTGGGCATTCCAGTCGTCGCGAATGATGTGTAACATCTGAAGAACCGATGTTATACATCATTCGAGTTTGAATAGTAATTTATTTACTTCCGGTTACGTATTTCTGTTCCATTTAACATTATACTTTACCGTCCTATTTCAAGTAATATTGAAAAAAAAAAAATTCAACATCCATTTACAATAAGCTACGATAGCTACGAATCTGTAAAAATAATACGTAGCTAGCGCCATCTGTTATTTTCGATTGAAACTATGACGAAAGTTTTACTATCTAAATAAAGAAACACATAATAGAGGGCGTGATTAGTACACAGTACGTGTATGTTGAGGTTTTATCTATCGACCTATCTACACGCTTTTTATCCCAAGTAGGGTAGGCAGGACAATCGAAAACTTTTTTTACATGTTTAGTTAATGTAAGTACCTACACCTAGATCGCCCTACTAGCATTTCCTTTCGCTTCTACCATATACAACTTTTTAGTCAATATTTCATCCAACATTCTTTCAGTGTCTAAACTAACATTTTAATTTTAGTCACTTAATTTGAGATTTTATAATATAATAAATAATAAAATAAATAAAACTAAACGTAGGTATAATGAATAGCCCAAATATGACTAATTGACTATTGGGATTGGGTGAGCAATTATATTATGCTAATAAGAGCGAGAAGCATTTACGTAGGTAGTTATAAATAAAATATGTGTCTGTTCTGTTCAATACAATAATATTAAACAAAGAGAAATCCATTTGCAAATAATAATCTCATCAAAATTCGTTCAATTCACATATTAGCAATTATTTACTAACAACTATCGGGTTCTATCTAGTAAAGGTACAGTAGTTTTAGGTACCTATTTGAATAAATAAAATAAACTGTAGCCAATAAATAAATAATGAAAACAAGAAATAATATTATTTTTGTCTGGCAACATAATAATGTTGAAAATGACCTCGGATTTAGTAAATCTATCTACACGCAGCTCCCATGGTCAAGTGACATCATATTTCCAAAATAATTACGGAACCTCAGTTCTCACTAATTAAATTCATTTTACCGAATATCTTTATCGCTAAAGCTGATATCGCGAGTAATTATCGATCAGTACCTCTGTATTTACTGTAGTTGTGTGTTGCTGAGGTTAAAATATTAAAAAAAATGTTTCAATGGATAGTGTTTTTAACATTGATATTTCTTTTAGTTTTAAAGTTGTATCAAAAGTTGACATGTGGTATTTGCAAAAGTAGTGCACATTTAGTTGGTAAAGTGGTTATAGTAACAGGAGGAAACAGTGGTATTGGTTATGAAACAGCTTTAAATTTAGCTCAACGTGGGGCCCGCGTGATATTAGCATGTCGGAGCAAAACACGAGGCACAGCAGCGAGGAACTCCATAGTGGAATTAACACAAAATGAAGACGTTCATTTTCGACACTTGGATTTCAGTTCATTGGAATCAGTTCGTAAATTCGCTGAGGATATTAATAATAATGAAAAGCGATTGGATATATTGATAAACAATGCCGGAGCTGGTGGTATAGGAAACTTTAAAACAGAAGATGGTCTTCATATTGGCATGCAAGTAAATTACTTCGGAACATTTTTGCTAACTAATCTTCTTTTGCCTAAATTAAAGTCTTCGGCTCCTAGTCGCATTATAAGTCTTTCCTCCATAGTACATATATTCGGAGATGTCAACTTTGAAGATTTGAACATGGAGAAACATTGGAATGATACCACGCTTTATAACAATACCAAGTTATTTATAAATTTGATGACGCTAGAACTAAGTGACAGACTTAAGGGGAGTGGAGTGACTGCAAATAGTTTACAGCCGGGGGTAGCTGCGACAAATTTATTCAGAAACGTACCAACGAAAATTGCGAGGAATGCTATGGGATGGTTCTTTAACAATTTCTTTAAAACTTCTTGGGATGCTGCACAGACATCCATATATTTAGCTGTATCTCCGGACGTGAGAGATGTTACTGGCAAATATTTTGCTGATTGTAAGGAGACAAAACCGTCTGCACGATCTCTTGATAGAAGTTTAGCAAAGAAACTATGGCTTGAATCTGAAAAGTTAGTAAAACTGTCCTGAATGAATATTTACTTCTAGATAGCCATAATTATTTAATAAAGAAAATTGTACAAAATTATATCGCTATTTTTTAATTACTTGTTCAATGCGTATACCCAAATGCTGAATGTTGCATTATGAAATTTTTAGTTAAATAATGTAAAGAATCTACATAATATGTTAATCATAATGTGCGTAACGCATGTAAAGATTATCTTGGAAATTTACAGATTACCGGAATAGACATAGACACCTTGAATTGATTATCCTATCAATCGGTAATTCACAGAATATCGACTCAGCAGTCAGTAATTTCGGTTTTAAAAACAAATATTCAAACAAAAAACAAATTCTGGCGGGATTGAGGCAAACAACCCAACTTTGAAATTTTTTATTGTCAAGATTGCAGTGACAAAGTATCATTTACATTACGTTACGAGTACTTACAGAGAAGTTACTGGTTAACTGTTAAATAATTTTGTGTTGTGTCCGAGCGACGTGGACTATGCGGCCATTTTATTTGCACATAAATCTGCAGAGCGGTATCCCTGATTTACAGATCTGCTTTTATGCACCTCAATGTTTACCTTGCTTGCCGTACAATATCACAGAATTGAATATATGCAGGTGAAAACATTTTTCTGGTAGAAAAGCACGTCTCTTTCAATTCAACATAGACGCTATCGAATCGAATTTATTGAAATCGAATGAATTAGTAGGTACCAAAAAGAATGGCCAAGTTGCGAGTACTACTCGCGCGATGAGAATACCGTATCATTCCGATTTCGGTCAAAACTTCGATCTGAACTCAGACAGGATCTTCGTTTAGGTTTTCCTGTAAACTATAAGAGACTATTAATTCCCTATTTATAGATATTTTGGACTTTAGTCTAATGTTTCATGTAGATGTCATTTTGTAATATAATACATACCTACATACCTTCACGCCTGTTTCCCAAAGGAGTAGGCATCTCTATGGAGCGACAATTTCTCTCTTGTAATGTAATGATAGCAAACAGCGGTAATCGTGTTCTTAGGGTTCCGTAGGAAAATAGCGTAAACGGAGCTCTTATAAGTTCGTCATGTCCGTCCTTCCGTAAGATTTAGGCTTTTATCTCAGCCGTTTTCCAATCGATTCTTATAATAATTTACAGAGATGTGATGTGTCTTATGTGAACCGCGACAGAATTTTAGTGTCAAATTGTAAAAAAAATTCAGGGCTGGCTCTCCACTTCATTAGAGAATAACATGTTTGTTTCGTATACCATGTGGCATATTGTTAAGTAGCTCTATTAAGATGCTATAAAGGTCCCTAAAATATTTTTTATTTATGTGAAAATTGTGTCCGCACCTATAATTTTTAAACCACGTGCATAAAAAAATCTACTTACAGACAGACTACTTTAAGTAGGTATATTTTTGACTAAAATTATTTTGAGGAAAATCCAGTAATAGTTTTTTGAGGTACCCCCAAATTTTCATAGACTGATATTATCTCTGCCATCCTTTCATCGATTCTAAAAATATTTCACAGAAATATGTCTTGCTTGAACGGCCACAGAATTTTGTAGTCGAATTATAAAAATAAATGTTTTATGGGTAGCTCTCCACACTATATGAATACTATGATGTACATATTTATGATTCCAGAGGTTTACAAAGGCCTTTATTCTATGGAAGGGAACCCTCAGCGCGCGAGTTGTACTCGCAACTTGGCGCAATTTATATAATAAATGATCTTAGCCTCTAATAAGTTATTAGGAAAACGATATTTATAAATGATGATTCACAAATCAACATTGATTTATGTAAGGTAATATTTACGTGTATAGACGTTTTCATAAATAAACTTGTAAGTATTGGTATTTGATAGGCAACAATCGACGGAGTGACTTGCATAACTACTTTAATAAAAGTAGGTCGTTCAATATCGCTGCTTCAAGTAGAGCATAGCATGAGGTTTTAGAATTTCGTGCCACTTCGTCCACAGTTTAATGAATTTAAGTACTAAAAACCGTTTGTGTTGTGGGTGTTCTAATTAAAGTAACTTTGTTAATTTTGAATTGGAATTAAAAGTTTTGGAGGAAAATTACATAGAGGATCTGCTAAGTTGTTTTGCTATTTCGGAAATTACGTAAGATAAACTGTTTTATACAACTTATCAGTGAAGGTACAAACTCAATTGGGAAGTATTATATTTCGTAGGAATGTAAAAACAAGTAAATAATATATTTATTAGGTAGTTTTTTTTCTTTCTTCACGGGTTGCCGCCTTACAGCTTCCGAAACCGTGTTACGGTTCCAAGGTACCCAGCGGAAGACCAAGTCTCCCTCGTTTAGCCGATGGTATTTGTGAGGCTATACCTAACGGAGTGGCTAGTTCTGTTGAGATATACTTAGAATTTTAGATGGAAAAGTGTGGTTTGTCGGATTATGTACGTAAATTTTTAATTAAAAACCCATTGGTACATGGCCGGGATCCGGGATCGAACCCGGAGTCTGCCTGGTTAATACCAGACATCTTAACCACTCGGCCACCGACCCACGCATTAGGTAGGTACAGATATTACATCTATCTATCTATCTATCTATTATCACGCCTTTCATCCCAAGAGGGGTAAGCAGAGACAATCGAATGCCATTTGTTACGATCTTGACAAATCTCTTTTGCTTCTTTTATATTCATCATACCTTTCATACATGCTCGGCGATTGTGTGTACTTTTAATATTTCCATCGATCAACATATTTTTTATATGTTCAATAAAAGTACATTATGAATTAAGTAACTAGCTATAGGTACTCTGTGATTAGGGAACTAATGGCATGATACTTAATACGTAATAAATTTGTTCTTGAGGTCAATGGATATAAAAATGCAATAGGTATAGTCTCCAGTGAAAAATATTATCAAAAAACCCCAAAAAGGTCGACCTCGATTAATATAAACCATAGGTTTTAAAGGTCTCGTGCTATATTTGTTCAAAATCCCCATGGGGAGGTAAGGCACAAGTGTGCACGATATTAATGCCTTCCATAACTCAGTGGCAGACCGGTTATTTTTCCTCAACGCAGCAGCCGAAAAGACAGCAGACGCCACTAATTAACCGTATTAGCATATTTCTTCGTTCTTTGCCTTTTTATTTCAATTTTCTAAACAATTCTTTAAAACTTCTTTTATATAATTGTAGTTACCCATTGTTGTTTTAAAGTTTAATAGGATTTGTAAAAGTATATTTGAAAGATTTTAATTCAGAAATCTAAGCGGGCAAAATTAAAGTATGAACTTGTGTAAACATAACATTGTATGAGTCAAAATAACTTTATGTAAATGAATGAGACGCTATGAAGAAAATGAGAATATATGAGAAATTCCACAGGTCCCCAGTAATGTCTTAAATAAAAATAGCTTCCCAAAAGAGGGTTATAGAAATAATTTGGTATTTTTGATCTGCAAAAATGTCGCATTTGTCAAGACAGTTTTGTGCACTTTGCGTTCACTCAGGCGTTTCCTCATGTCGAAAGTTTTTGGAATGTTATAAGCTCTCCTTAGGAAAGCCCTGTCACTCACTTCATATATTTTGACATTCTTGTACGCGCGACTGAATAGCCATTTAGGAAAATTGCAAGGAAAATTTTAGGGAGACACTTTTCAATCCCCAATATAATATACTACAAAAAGAAAATTAACACTCCTTGAGGTTTTCAGTTTGAGTTTCATACAGTCACTAGAAACTCCTATAGAATACCTATACCTACTTAAAATTGTAATTTCATATATGTAGTATAGTATAAAATATAATAATATTATTTCTCAGGTAACATATATATATTTTCTTAATCTTCGGGATGAATATGTGTGTTACCCATATGCCCATACCCATACCCATATTGGGTTTCTAGGCCTCCGTTTTGGTTTTATTAAAACACAATCTAACATTAATTAAAATCCATCCAGCTGTTTGGTTGCTTCGAGGGTATAAAGATACATACAATACATAGATACGCTGGAAAAACATCAAGGCTTAATTACGATTTATTTAGTAAAAATAATGTTGAATTTAAGTCTGAACTTTTTACGCATTTTTTTTTGATATTGAGGAAACGATGTAGGTAGGTATGGCAGGAATTATGAACTTTTTTGAGATTTTTAAGCTTCATATAAATAGCTCTTGTTTTTCTATAACTATTGATAACAAAAAAAAAAACACAAAAAATCACAAATTCCCTTATTATTTAAATAAAACTACGATTCATAATGCTACTTATTTTATCGTATTAAAGTAGAAAATAACATAAAGTTATATAAAGCGTGTATGCATTGCGTGTCCGTTCAAAGCTGGACAGAAGCACGAATACTAAAAGCTTTAAATAAAATATTCAAATTCTGCCGTTGCGTGAAGTTACCATTTTAAACAGTTTTGCTTGTTTTGTAATGCTAAACTTTATTTATGAAAAATAATTACTTTGGTTCGCCATGTTTTTAGATGTTCATTAATTGGCGTCTATATTTCGAGCACGCTATTTTATTGTATAATATATATAATTAGTTAGTAACATTAAAATATAATTACCTACAATATTTATTTTATTATTGTGACTGCGCTATGGTAAATTTAATTCGAATTTATTACGCGTAAAAAACAAATATAAATAACATTATTTATACTTAACCTGAAAAACCGAGCCAAGGAAATCATGAAATATTTAGATACTCACTCAAATATGCTCACTCAAGCCTGTATCGCGGAGAGTATTTCAATTTCAGGTAATTTTTATAAAACCTAAATTTAGTATACGACGCACGCTTAGACTAGAATTCCGTTTAGAACCAGGGGTCTAAATTATGTTTGTATGGATATCTTCAACCGTTGGTTCTAGAAAGTTCTATTAAATCACATTTAAGTTAAAAGATTGTGTGCCGTTAAATGATGTAAAAATCTGAGACGAGCTAATATGTTATTTCAAATTAGTTTCTATAAGATTGTTATATAAAAAGGAAAACAGCACAATAAGAAATGCATCCATTCTTCTAGAAAGTGAGCTACTATATTTGAAGTAGGTTGCATGTGAGGGGCAGACAATCTCACGGGACACAATGCCTGCCACTAGCAGAAAGCGTAAACAACGTCGCACTATGAGATCCTTCTCAAGGAATCCAATTTCATTCTACATTGAAAAATATACCAGAGTTTTTTAAAATTTTAAAATATTTGAGATAAACACACGATTTACCATGGTAGGATAATTAAACATATTCTAATGGGTCTTATTTAAAAAACTTAGGTCTTTTTACATCAGTAGCGCCTCAAATTTCACCTGCTAAATGAGGAAAACTTTCTTGTGTTCTCCTCAGTTCTTGTGAAGATATAATATAAAAAACCGGCCAAGTGCGAGTCGGACTTGCGCACGAAAGGTTCCGTACCATTATCTAAAAAAATGTGAAAAAATCACGTTTGTTGTATGGGAACTCCCCTTAAATATTAATTTTATTTTAATTTAATTATTTATTTTTAAGGTGAATAACTAAATTTTGTGTGAATATTTAAAGCGTCTACCTGTTGCCGTTATCAATATCGAGCAAAAAATCACCTTTGTTGTATAGGAGCCCCCTTAACTATTTATTTTATTCTGTTTTTTAGTATTTGTTGTTATAGCGGCAACAGAAATACATCATGTGTGAAAATTTTAACTGTCTAACCTATCACGGTTCATGATATACACCCTGGTGACTGATAGTAAAGATTTAGATAAAGATCTGACGAAAATTATAAAAGTTTCTGGTTACATCGAGAGAAATCCATATGTTATCTTTTTGTTTAGTTAATACCTATATATTATTTTAGTGGATAGGACGTTCCGGGTTCGATCCCGGATTCCGGCCATGTACCAATGGGTTTTTCAATTAAAAACTTATGTACATAATTCGACAAACCACACTTAGAGTCTTTTCCATCTAAATATACCTCAACAGAACTGGTCACTCGTTAGGTATAGCCTCTCAGATACCATCGGCTAAACGAGGGAGACTTGGTCTTCCGCTGGGTACCCTGGAACCGTAACACGGTTTCGGAAGCTGTGTGGCAATCCGTGAAAAAATAAAGTTTATAAGAAATTTTACCAGAGATAAATTTAAGATCAACAGGTGTAACGACAGTTACTTATGGTATATCGTTAAATAGCGTGACATTGATTGACATGCTTACACTGTAGGTATGTCAATCAATTGCTATGTTTGTTAAGAACCATAGGCAATAATAATGGAATACATTAATTGTAAGTGTAAATTGTAAGCAAGATATCTGTCAGGTATGCTATAGAAGCTAATAGCATAACAAAATGAAATACATTGTATAACATTGTTTTAAATAAAAAATAAAATCGGTAGGTTTTCAGGTGGAATGGCTCTTGTGTTCGTGTGACCTGTTATAGTAGAAGCACGCAATCGGTGTTTACGAGTATTGCTTCTATAAACCACTAAATATCTAAAATATGAGGAGTTGACGACTAGATTTTTTTTAAGGTTTATCTACTACTTAAATTTTTTTTCATATTAGTTTCAGTTTGCTATAGGAAAATTGAAATATAACTTGCTAATTTTGATTGAAATATGTAAAGTCGAAACCACTAATTACATCGATTTAAAAAAAACTATTTTTATATTTGAAAATTTTACATGCGTAGCGGAAAGTTAGTATTTTATACATTTACTAGGATTGCCCGCGACTTCGTACGCGTTGTATTAGGTATATATTTCACCCCGTGATGCTAGTCTTCCTCAAGAATTGGGCTATCAAATTCAGAAATAATTTTTCAAATCCGACTGGTACTTCCAGAGAATATTAGTATAAGTGTAGAATGTGTATATAACGTAATTATATAAAAATATTTATGTGAACAACATACGCATATGTGTGCGAAGGTTTTGATCGTGAGATAGAGCAGGGTAGGTGATATCAGCGGTGTCCCTACCCACCTTTTATGGCAAGCCCAGCTATTTTCAATGTGATGTTATGGGTAGATATCGCTTGATTATATTTTATAGTACAGAAATTATATTTTACTGGGCGAGCATATTATAGTTTTCGACATAACTTTAGAGATTTTATTTGACTCAGTGGATAATTGTTGTTTTTTAATTCGCTTGAATCTTTACTAGCAACTTTTACATCAATTTCATTGGAAAATAGAACCAAATATAATGCGAAACATGTAGGTGGTAGATATACCTATTAGTTGAACAGAGTCAGCAAAATTTGTCTGGCCAAAGTTTTGAGGTCGCCATTACCTATTCCGAAAGCGTTTGCTGTGAGGATGCAAATAAAAGTAAAAGACTGAAAATAAACTAAGGTTCCGGGAGAATAGTAATTCATGCTAGTTCTGTGTTCCGCAGTTTACAATAGGAAGTGCATCCATTTCACCCCACAGTTGACGGCGGAGAGGCTAAAGCTCTTCGCCGCATCCCACCGCCTCTAATGAAAAATGCAAGAAAATTGTTTGCCTCTAAATTATATACTTATAAAATGGTTAGACTAAGAATGCTCATGTGTTGCCTTTTTAGTTTACTCAGTTTCTTTATGAAAAGGTCAAGTGCGAATTGCGATTTATAAAGCAACCTTTTATATTTTTATATGATCAGCATTTTGCAGCCGTAACAGAAATCATTAATGAAAATTTTTTTTTTGCCACGAATCATGCTACCGCTATATTGTAAACAATCAATGAAAGTTGTAACAGCCTTACTCAGATAGAGCCTCGAGCCTCGAGTCAGAAGGACGGAGATGTCGGACATGCATTGTAGGATCAGTAATAGGGCCACATATTATAAAACCCTTTGGGCACAAAACTCTAACAAAAGATATGAGACTTTTTCAAGCATTATTTTTGACAATATAAAAGTAATTATAAAATAATAAGGATGTAATTTTAATTAAATTAAGGAATAAATATTTACAGCAACACTGTACTTACGTAACCTTACTTTTGTATATTTAAATAACAATTTAGCCACGTTTAAGCTTGTGTGTCTAGAGGGCCGTGCAAGGTAGTTGAAACGGGTCTTTTTCAACGGAATAGAAAATTCAATTTAAATATTACAAGAGGGGCTGACTGGACATCTCATTATCCCATATAATGGTTCGCGCCCCAGACTACTCCCGCAAGACTTAATTACCCTTAATCTGGCATTCTCTGAATCCAAGGGGGTCTCCCTGTAATGACGGTCCAGTGTTCTGTAGTTAATGGACTCGTTTATTTATCTGATAATTACTTTGATCTAGGAACTCCACTCAGTCTAGAATTGTGTATATACTCATTTTGACGTCGCAACCTTTCATTAAATAATTTAATTTAAATAAGTACCTACACAACTTTTTGAGTTCAATTTTGAATTTTAGCAATGAATTTATTAAGTTCAGGGATACCTATCACATAATTTTGAACCACCTTTGAGTTGTGGTGGATGGATAGACACGACACATCAAGATTTAATTAGTGGCCAATACTAAACAGTTAACGATGCAGGCTGGTTGGCAATGCATATGTCGCCACCAAATGGTTAAATCCGACTCTCAATTGGATGGCTAGGCATTTCTAAAAAATGGCTAAAGGATGCTTAACCAAATTGTTGAAAGAAACGTTTAACATAAGGACTGAACGTCGCAGCCCCTTGGTTTATCGTCGTATTCGTATTATTTAGACTCAAAATTTTATTTAAAAGTCCGGCTCATTATTTGCATGTAAATCCATTATGTGTACCTTTTTCTTTTATTATACTGTCTATTTTAATTTAAAAAAAAGCACTTTATATAAAACAACACACACAAATAATCAGCTGTTGACGCCATATATGTTAAAGTCTTTAACAAGCGCTATAGACGTTAAGATATCTTAATTCATTTAACGAACGGCCTAGCTATTCAATTGAATGCCGCCATTTAATGAAATGCCTAGCCATCCAATTGAGTGACTGTTTTTACCATTTGGCGGCGACACATACAACAAACAAGAGGTACTATATTCAGAAGAATCTTTGCGTGCCCCCCGAAATCCTAGAAGTACTTTTTTGGTTGAATGAGGATTGGAATACGGGACCTCGGACGAAATTTGTTTTATACCCAACTTTAAAGTTTACGTTGATGCACATATATAAAGTAACCACGCATAATAAATAAATATTAAAATCCAAAAATTACCATATTAAACAAACTGGAATATATTTTATCGACACACAAGAATGACTGAAAAATTAATTGCCGCCCGTGACATCGGCACTTTTCGATGCGAATAAAATCGCTCCGTAAGCACGGTGCCTATTTAATTTTACTTACAAGTGGTAGGTAGAAAAGCATGATGTCAAGTTGACCTGCTTACGAGCCCTCGTCGCGTGTTCCATGCGTCGCCTTAATTGGAGGAGCCTTGCACGCTAACCTGTGTTCATAGCCAAACACATTTCCGACGTTTTTATAACCGGCTATGTACTTATATATCGCGCCTCAATTCAAGCTAAGCGCTCTAATGGCAGTAAAAGGGTTACTTTGGGGTTGCTGTTTACTGTGGCAGCCATTTCCTGTCATTTGTGGATTCGTTAAAATACCGCTAAGAGAGACTTTAACTTCAAGGTTAACCGACTAGGATAATATATTACATACAATCTTTCATACAGTATCAATTTTCAGAAGCTTACCACAAGCTTTAAAAGGAAGCTTAATTTACGGTTAACGTGCAATTTTGTACCAAAATATTTGAAAATAATAAAATTATTTTTGTAGCGCCTGCCTGCTTGGAAATGTAGGCACTGAGTATCGTTTATTATTAGGGTGGAAAGCTAGTCTAAAAAAAATTTTGTGCCACTTTGTGCCATGACCATGATAATCTGACACCTCTTTCGTCTATATATTGTACTAACTTTTGCACGCGGTTTCACCCTTGTGGAAATGAATATCCCGTAACGCATGAGAATGAAAATGACAATAGTTGGTGATGTTGCTATGTTTAGTAGGTGCTTCATTACGTCTCCACGAAAAGCCCTTTTATTTTAACGGCATAATATTGTAACGAATAGGTACTTAAATCGCACAAATAAATACCTAAACACATCAAGGTCGATAGACGTCTCTAGAAACATCCAGAGAGAATCAAACAAACGAAAATAGACCGTATGTGCCTAGCCATAGGTATCAAAATCGGCCGCGGTCTGTGTGTAGGTATTTGGCGCCGAGCCCGCATCGAGACGCGTCTACAACTTTATACAACAATCTCGGCGTTTCTCGAATGTTCGGTGGGCAATATAAACAGAGGATCATTGGCGGAAATAACACAGTGCGAATCAGAGCGATCAAAGCGAAACAGTGAAGTGGAATTTAGTGCGACTAAGTGATATTCAAGTGTTTTCATTTATTTAACTGTGTTTTTGTGGTGTTAAAGTAAAGTTTGTTCATTTAATCGGTATTTTAAAAATCTCTTCGAACCCTAGCTCGTAACAAATTGGTGGCAGGAGTGTGGGATTAAAAAATGCCGATTACACCACGTGACTCGTCGTCATCACGGCGACCCAAAACACGACAAGCTACTGCTGGACATCACGGCGAGGAGGTCGACGAGGCTGCTGCTGCTGGAGCCGCTGCTGGTGCTGCTTGGACTGCTGGGACTGCTGCTGGTGGTGCCGGAGCTGCTGCTGGAGCCGCTGCTGGTGCTGCTGGGACTGCTGCTGTTGGTGCTGGAGCTGCTGCTGGAGTTGATACGGGTGCTGCGGGTTCTACGGGTGCTCCCCAGGCATTGGATATGGGGATGCTGGTTTGGCTGATGGAGGAGCAGGCCCGACGTCAGGAGCAGCAGGCCCGACTTCAGGAGGAGCAGGCCAGGCGTCAGGAGGAGCAGGCCAGGCGTCAGGAGGAGCAGACTCGGCAGCTATTGGAGGAGCAGGCCCGAAGTCAAGAGGAGCAGGCCCGACGTCAAGAGGAGCAGTCTGCTAGCCTAAAGGATCTGCTTTCAGAATCACTGGGAAAGGTGACTATGGAGGTGAAGCAGCTACAGAGGGTTACAGACATGCACGAGGAGAGAATCGAAGACCTCCAACAGCACTATAAGGATCTCCATAAGGAAATTCAGACAAGGATGAGCGGAGAACAGGATACAAGACTTAACGACCGCTACGGAGAGTTGGAGGCACGACTTGACAGCCAACGCGAGAGGCTCCAGAATGAAGTGAGAAAACTGAAGCTGACCGCTCCTGTTTCTGGAGGCGTCGTCGTCTCCGGCCCCCGAGTCAAGGTGCCGCCGTACGACGGGACTACGTCCTGGACAGCGTACAAATTGCAGTTCCAAACGGTCGCCTCTGCCAACGGCTGGACAGACGAGCAATCTCTGACCGCCTTGACAGTGGCTTTAAGAGGCCGCGCACTGTCGGTTCTGGAAGCCTCTCCAGACAGCTGCACCACGTACGAGAACCTGATCGAGGCAATGGACTCCAGGTACGGCGACAAACACCTGGAGCACGTCTACCGAGCGCAGCTGAGGGACAGGACGCAACATGCTGGTGAGAATCTGCAACAATGGGCTCTGGAGATCGAGAAGATCGTGAGGAAGGCGTACCCATCTGCCGGACAAGAGTTCATTGCTGCGAACCTCGTTCAAGCATTCATCGACGGCATCCGCAGCATGGAGGTCAGAGCTGCAGTTCGACTGGGCCACCACAGCGCCCTGAAAGATGCACTGGCCCATGCTCTAGAGGTGGAAGCCGTGAGACAGGAGCCTCGTTCTCAGCGATTGCGACAAGTGGCGGAGGAGGCTACTCCAACAACGACACCTGTAGCAGAGAGGCGTAGCTACTTACCCCGCTGCTTCTACTGCCACAAGCTGGGGCACCTTAAAGCAAGCTGCCCGGCGCTTAAACGACAAGGCACGGATCAACGAGTGCCGAAACGGGACGTCGAAGCTGATGTCCGCGCCGTAACTACGGAGCTTCCGGGAAACGAGTAACAGCCAGAGCCGCGGGGCGGGTACTGGCTGATCGTGACACAGCCCCAAAAGTTACCATCCGACAAGTTTTCGACGGGAACAGTCTGGTGATCGCCGGCGAGGTCAACGGGACGCCATGTGAGATGACGAACGAACATCGACGAATACGGACGCATGGCAACGCTGACGCACTGTCACGCAGGCCGTGCCCTGAAGGTTGTAAACACTGCTCGAGGCGTGAAATCAGTGATTCTGTCATCAAAGTCATTACGACTAACAACCTTAATGACGAATGGGCGAACGAGAGGACGAGAGACGAGCAACTCAAGGATAACAACTTGGCGCCGATAATGGAATGGAAGACGCAGAATGTTCCAAGGCCCGGCTGGAATGTTGTATCAACCATGAGTTCCACCACGAAAAGCTACTGGGCTCAGTGGGAAAGTCTAGTGCTGCACAACGGGTTGCTGTACCGCAAGTGGGAGTCGCCAAGTGGACAGGAGACATTGATGCAGCTGGTCGTGCCTAGGTCAAAGGTGCTTGAGTCCGTGGACGATGGATCCTCGGGAGGACATCTGGGCATGAATCGAACCCTGGCGAAAATCAGGAAACGATTTTATTGGGTTCATTGCCGGCAAGATGTCGAGGATTGGTGTCGCAAGTGCACAGTATGTGCGTCCGTGAATGGACTTACGACACGTACGAGGGGACGTATGCAGCTGTACAATGTTGGCGCTCCATGGGAACGAATTGCGGTGGACGTTGCTGGACCGTTCCCGGCCACTGAAGACGGGAACAAGTACTTCATGGTCGTGATGGACTACTTCACGAAGTGGCCGGAGGTCTTCGCAATTCCCAACCAGGAAGCGACAACAGTGGCGACTAAGTTGGTCAACGAAATATTCTGCAGGTTCGGGCTACCAATAGAGATACATTCTGATCAAGGGCGTAACTTTGAGTCGCAGTTGTTCCAGGAAGTATGCCGTCTCCTGGGAATAAATAAAACGAGGACTACGGCGTATCACCCACAGTCCGACGGAATGGTTGAAAGGTTCAACCGCACTTTGGAGACTCATTTAGCGAAACTGGTTGAGGATCACCAGAGGGACTGGGACCGATATATTCCCTTGTTCTTGCTCTCATATCGATCCGCAGAGCATGAAAGCATAAAGGTGACTCCTGCTTATGCCAACTTTGGGAGAGAGCTCCGACTACCAGTTGATCTCCTGACCGGCGGACCTCCGGATGCGCCGCAACCTGTAAGTGACTACGTATCGAACCTGAAAAACAAGATGTGCGACATGCATGACCAGATTCGTCAGAGCAGTCTTGTGACCAGTACAAAGATGAAGACCAGGTACGATAGGAACTTCAATAGTAGGTAACGGTTTTGACGAGGGATCGTTGGTGTGGCTGCACAACCCGAAACGCCGAAAAGGCAAATCTCCCAAGCTGCAGAACCGCTGGGAAGGTCCGTATAAGGTCATCACGAGGATCAATGACGTGACCTATCGGATCCAACGATGCCCGCGTGGACAGTTAAAGGTTGTCCATATTGATCGACTGGCTCCTTACAAAGGCTCGAATATTGCTCGGGACGAGCAAGTCTAAGCGGGGGGCAGTGTAACGAATAGGTACTTAAATCGCACAAATAAATACCTAAACACATCAAGGTCGATAGACGTCTCTAGAAACATCCAGAGAGAATCAAGTACAAACGAAAATAGACCGTATGTGCCTAGCCATAAGTATCAAAATCGGCCTCGGTCTGTGTGTAGGTATTTGGCGCCGAGCCCGCATCGAGACGCGTCTACAACTTTATACAACAATCTCGGCGTTTCTCGAATGTTCGGTGGGCAATATAAACAGAGGATCATTGGCGGAAATAACACAGTGCGAATCAGAGCGATCAAAGCGAAACAGTGAAGTGGAATTTAGTGCGACTAAGTGATATTCAAGTGTTTTCATTTATTTAACTGTGTTTTTGTGGTGTTAAAGTAAAGTTTGTTTATTTAATCGGTATTTTAAAAATCTCTTCGAACCCTAGCTCGTAACAATATATATCCTATGTCCACGCTAATATTGGTGAAATATTTTTTCAAATCGGAAGAGTAGTTTTGGAAATTACCTCCTACATCCAAACTTTCAACTTTACATCTTTATAATATTGGTAATAGACTAGTTTTCCACCCCGGCTTCGCCCGTGAATATATTCGAACAAAATAAAATATAGCACTGAAGGATAATATAGCTTTCTATTCGTAAAATAAATTTTAAAATCGGTTCATAACTTTGACAAATTACTTCCTACATCCAAACTTACAAACTTATAAACTTAACCTCTTTATAATATTAATATAGATTTATCGCACCTTACATTATACAAATATGCATGCTCCTACATCAATAACACTGAGCAACTTTTGAAAAGCACATAAAAATATAAGAAATCGTACTTTCAATACGTCGTCATCTTGCTTTAATTAAAATATAATAAAGTAGGTAAGTGAGTACTTGAAATATTTATTTATATTTTTATACAATACTAGCTGATTTCTCGCTTCGCATTGTATTAGGAATACAATTCACCCTTTGGGTAGATAGCGTGATGTTAAATAGCTTATAGCCTTTCCCAAGAATTGGGCTATCAAAAACAATCTTTCAAATCGGTCCAGTAAATAGAATAAGAACAAATAAGTATTAATTTTTATACATTCTATAAATGGAAAAAACTAATTACTGTAATAATCTACCAAATTAACAGAAAATACGCCAATGAAGAAAATGGAAGTACACATGTGTGTAAATTAAAAGCAAAGTGATTGGACTAGAATAAAAAGTGTAACGTGTAGGTACACAAAGGTGGAACAAAATTCCACAAAGAAGTGTTTTGTTTGTTTTTCCACTAAACAGCGGATGCCTGAGAGCTTAAAGGAAATTGCCAATGAGGGAACATTTTCTACCTTGTTTCTTTTGAAGTTATGGCTTGAAAACGCAAATTCGCGTTAACACCAATAGAATGTGGGTTATGTTTGCATATTTTTTTTAGAAAGCGTTAAGCTAATCTTGTATAGCATTGAAATTGTATTCAAATGAAATATTGCTAGTATTATTTATGAATTCCAATTAAATTCTGAGTCTATTTAAATAAAAAGATTCGAAAATAAGCTGCAATGTATCAAGAATAGTGATGTATAATCCTCGCAAATTTCTAATGCGCTTGGCGAGACATCATCGAGTTTGCGAATTATTGTTTGATTTGTAATTATTATTGTTAATTTGGATTGTTTCTATAGGTTTTTTTAGCTCGATTATTGCTATTTTTGCTCATTATATTATGTTTTAGTTTAAAATAGCTTTTCTGTGTGTATTTCAGAATTAATTTGACAATATTCAAGCGCATTAGAATATAAATGTTCCCGATGACGTTCGAATTTAAATAATATCTTAAAAAGTAAACAAAATATTAAGACTTGTATTAGTGTTGTAACGTTGTGCTCATTTAGTTAATAAATGAGACCATTTTTCTTAAAGAAGTTTGAATAGTTGCTAACCTCCTTGCAAAAATAGTTGTTAACCTCCTTACAAAATAAGTTACTGACTACCTATAATTTAGGAATTTTTCAAAATAATCTGAATTTGGAACAGTGTCTGCTATTTGTTTATTTTCTACAATTTTTAGTCAATTCCGTTTTAGCATTGCTAAGTAGCACACCTATTTCATAATGTCAATAATTTAATACAGTGAACAAATTGCAACAAGCTGATAAAATATAATATAAAGGAGCATGATATTTGTAAGTACCTACTATTTAAGTTGTATTGTGTTTAGATTCTATCATATCCTGGAAATCATTTACTTATTTATTTTATTTTTAATTTCCAGCGTGCTCCTTTTTACTCCTTTTTATTCCTTTGCAATCTTTTTCCTTACTTCATTCCTTTTTACTCATTACTTTATGTCTTTACTTCATTTGAAAACTTGAAATAAAACAATATGGAGTAAAATATTTATTTATTATTGTGGCTAGTTTCCCACTAAGCGGCAGTGTACACGCGTAATATAAGAAGTGAATCTTCTTTGGCTTATTATAATTAAGAATTGAATATACTGAACATAAATTTATTATTAATGGGAGCGCCATCTGTATTTTTTAGAAAGTACTTTAAAAAAAATTAAATTGACTATTATTATATAGACTTTGTCGAGGAGAGAAGGCTGACTAGCGGAGTGTAGTGGTCTTTCTCTTCTTCTATTGATGAATTCAATCGGCGTTACTGCGGAAAGAGTGTGTAAGCTAAAGAAATTGGAGTCGAGCGAGTGGAGTTCTTTGCAATCATGGGATTTAATTGTACATTTTTTTCTTCTTCACGGATTGCATTACGAATTGTAACACAAGTAAATGTAATAAAATATCATAATTTTCATGACGGACCCACCTTACCCCTCGAATAGAATACTTAATTTACCACAGGATAGACCTAGTTTGAGATAATTATGACAGAGACAAAATTCAATGAACAATTTCATTCTTCGGGATATATGAATTCACATGCTACCAATTAAATCTATGTTACCGTACAGACATACAAACCGTCAGCTTGTCAGATATCAGTAATCTGCTTAACAGTCAGTTTATTATTCAATTTGGGTTGGCGCCAAAAACTTGTTAAATGTACGAGTAAGGAATTAAGCGCGTCCATTAGAACGGGAACTAATAGAATAGTTTTCTGTAACGTGCTATTCGTTGAATTCCAAAAGTTGAGTGTTTTGTAGTTTATGATAATATCTATAGTTTTTATTAGGAAGCTGAGGTAGTGTAATGATGTTGTTAAACTTCTGATAATATAGACGATACCTGCTAATCTGCTTAATAAATAAATTTTCACAAAATTAAAAAGATTTTATCTATTTTTGAAGAAAATTCATGAAGTCACTTTGTAATAGTGTTCACATTTAGCTTGTTGCCCATATTAAACAGAAGAGTTGGCAAGTCTGTTGATGCACATAGGAGAACTAGATATTTTCTTCAGCAGGTACAATTTATAAAACAATGTCAAATATGCCCATCGTTATATAAATGTATTCCGATAACTTTTGTGGGTCACGTTTCAGTAATATGCAAAAAAGTGAAAAAAGAAAGACAAAATTCGACCTCATTGTCAATTTACTTCAAGTTTCGGCGAGGTCCACCGCGTGTCGGAAAACAATACGGAAAGAATTCCAAGAGAATTTTCCTTTTTCAATTTTCATTTGAACATTATTTCATTTCGTTCTGCCTTTTTAGGGGAAATGGGTTTGAGTATTGGCGAAAAACATTTAGTTCAATTTTTATACAATTTACTTTTTATAACCTACAAATAGCATGTAGCAACTTTAATAAATGTCGGGTTTTCTTTTAAAAATACTAAAACAAGTCTAAATAAATAGTCACATTATGATCCCTGAAACTATCGTGTAAATAGCATATACCACTTAGATATTTGTATTTTTTAATGAAATCACGGACAAATTCTTCCACTTTTGTTTAACCATAACAAGTTCTGTTACTATTATACCGATGTCGATCTCGAAATGCCTGTTCTCGGATGCCATAAAGCACTTCATACTTTTTCCACAAGTTACTTTTAATTAAGGAAATGTATGGTATCTCGCATTTATGTTTCTTTTATGAAATTCTTCTATAATGAAAATCCAGTTGATTTCGCTTTTGTCAATAAAAAGTTTACACAGTCCTCGAAGGAACAATTAAATGAAACAAGTTTAGGGAATCAATTAGCTGTAATGTTAGCTTTTATACAAGTTTTTATTGAGTTTGCTGGAAAACAATCTAGTGAGTAAATTCTTGGTGCGTTCTCTCTCTTGTTCAGCCACACGCATTTACGTGAAATTGTTTTACTGATTTGGTGTTGTTCTTGTTCTACAAATTTCGATACTTTTATAAATAAACAATGAATATGAACATAAACACAAACACGCATTGCTTTGAGAAATAATATTCACTAATCTAAACAGAAAGTATGGGATTTGATTGAAGCCGAGTTCGTCAATGGCCAAACCTAGGCTTCTGTTTTATTTTTACGTTAATGGCAATCGCAATTGAAGTGCAAAATGTAGTTTCAATCGACGCGTCAATGTTTTTGCATACAGTTTATGACCGAAACAGATGTCAATGGCCTTCAAATGGCACAGCAAAAGCATCAATTGGCTACTTCAATTTTTTTTATTCAATTTCTTTTTAAACTATCTCCGGGCTGCTTTAGTTTCATCTCCATATATTATTTCTTAAGGGAGTTTTTTTGTCGGTACGCCATATCTCCCTTAATACTTCATCAAAATTAATGTTTGATACTCAATTTTGAAGATTATTTTCCATTCTAATGACGAAAAATAATCCAACTAATTTGTGTATTTTGTAAAAGACGCCATCTGTTGGAAATCACTTAATGTAACGGGGCGAATTTTTGCACGGGTCATCTCTAGTTTACATAATATTAGTCCCTACAAGTTTTGTATTTATATTAATTTACATTGCAACTACTATACCTACTTGGTTTTTGCATTTTTTTCAAAATAAATTTAAATTCATGTCAATTCAGAAAAATATGACTGACTGAATGAGGAAGACTGGGGCCGGTTAGCGATACATTCTTCACTAATCATGTGTTCCTTCCATTCAATTCCTAATTCCTGAGGTCGGTAAACAGCAATCAAGATCCATTTCTCATAACTTAATTGATGAATTCATTTCTATTCAGTCTGTCAATAGCGGAAATTGTACATAAAAGAACAACAGGTAAGTTCCGAACAACTCCCGTAAACTCAATAAACAACTTTGTAAATAGGAGAGCAACACTGAAACTAATTGATTTTCAGAAAGTTGGTTCATTTGATTACAGTGTTTTGCTCGTGCTCGTGTGTTTATTACATGCGGATTTGAAATACTGTATATTTCATAATGTAGTTGACTAACTAATAATAAATGCTGTTTTTCTTGACTTAAATTGGTTTGCGGTTTCCATTCCTACATCCGACCATGTACCAATGGTTCTTTTTTGAAAAATCTATGTTAATTTTCCGACAAACCGTACAAAGACGCTTTTCCATCTATATACCTCAACAGATTCGAGCTGCGACCACTCGTTAGGTATAGTCTCAAAAAATGATTGGCTAAATGAGGTAGACTTTGTCTTCCACTGGGTACCCTGGGGCCGACAACGGTTCCCGGGAGCTGTAAGGCAACCCTTGAAGAATAAAAAAAAATTGTATTACGTAATCGCGTTCTCGAAAACGGTGTAATGATTTTGTTGTAATTTGGTTTACGCGGGTTTCTGAAGGTAATAAATCAATGTAAATAGACATTTATAAGGCATTGTCAGGTATTTATCACACACATTTATATTTGTAGCGATTTTATTATAATTTTGTAATTAGGTTTTTACAATTTCGAATTACATATTTTTCAGATAGGAAGCTAATTCGTGTTAAATATCTAGTACATTAATGTTGTAAATTCATCTATCTATCTATCATCATGTCTTTTATCCCAAGAGGCGTAGGCAAACGAATTCCATTGGTACGATCCTGACATACCTCTTTCGCTTCTTTTATATTAATTACCTTTCATACATGCTCGGCGATTGTGTTTACTTTTAACATTGCCTTCATGCAATAATATGCCAGAACTGAAAGGGAATGCTGGCAGAGGACGACCTATATTTGTAAATTCAGGAGCATTGTAAATAACAATCACTAAACGAAATTGAAACATTTAATAAAATCAAATCGTATGCATTATCTGAAACGTGTTTCATGTCAGCCAGCTGAAAAGGGAAGTAGGCAAAAGGATTTCAAGCCCGACAGACGAGGGCTCACTTACTTATTTGCATATGAAAGAGCATCAAATGTACTTTAACTGTAGGGATGAGAAGAAGGCAAAATAACGTAATAAATTGTCTACACATAAAGACGAAAAATAACACGGTATGGGAGAATTAAAAAGAAAAAGCCTTTATTTAGAAAATCGAGTTAGGGAGTTCCAGAATTTGAATTTATTGAGATGCCGTCGACATGTCTCATATTGAGCGATGTGATATTCTAAAAATATCTTTAATTTTTGGGTACGAATAATAAATGATATAACAGTTCAGCGAATGACGAGTCTTCGAAGGTAAATTTTCAACAAGCCTGATGTAATCAGATCTGAAGCATGGGCAAAAAATTATCTTGATTTTTTTCTTTCAAACGGGTTATGCTTGTACTGTGCCCCTAGACTAGAACATGCTGAGTGGTATACGTCCATGTGTTTGCCCAGTCATACCTAGTGATCTGAAAATTTGTTAGTACGGCCTCGCACAGAGCATCGGGTTTCGTAGTCTCTGCTTCAACTCAGGATGTTGCAATCATGAAGCTAGCATACAAGGTTGCAATATTGTTATATTTTGTATTTAGGTTTATTTGTCTCGGTGCCAGTTACAATTTTCATTGGGAGTAGGTTTTAATTAAGACGCTGAATAGAGCCAATGACCTTGAGAGATAGCACCGCCCCCACGCGGGTACACATACACACCAAACGAAGTGGCTGCCACTAATAATATAGCATCAGGCTGCAGCCGGTACTGTCGGTACACGAGCGCTTACGCACACACGCGTGCAGTGCGTACATAAAATCTCGAAAATGAGAATAAAGGAACTTGCTGACAATTTGATAAAAAAATAGAACAGTATTACGATAGTATATTGCTAGATAAATAAACCTTTTAAAAAAAAGTGCACCGACTTCAAAAATTTGCACTGAAAAGTAAGAAATAATAAATATTTCGTCGTAGAATTTGAAGACGGTTGGTGCCAAATTAGGATACAAAACTAAGTAAATATCTACGAAGATAAAGATCTGTTCAATATTATCTATATTTGTATGTACTGATGATCGTAGGTTCCTAATGAATTGTCTATATTAGTGAATTTGGGAACTAAGTTGTTTCTAATTTGGCACCAACCGTCTTCAAATTCTACGACGAAATATTTATTATTTCTTACTTTTCAGTGCAAATTTTTGAAGTCGGTGCACTTTTTTTTAAAAGGTTTATTTTACCCTTTTAAGTGATTTTGCTGCCTTGACAGACGAATAATATCGCAACTAAAAAAATATTGATGGAAAATTATAAAAAAATACCCCTGTGGATGTGATTTGAACCATTTAATGTGCTTGTGCATCCTATGCACCCCATTACATTTAACCGCTAGACCATCGTCACGAAAATTGACAACTTCGTGTCAATAGCAACCGTTGCTAAGGCTTTTTCTGATACATAATTTTCAGCCGTAAACAGAAATTAATTACTGAATTTCTGAAAAACTACTGAACCGATTTTCGTCATATGTCTGTGAGATAATGTCGTGAAATTATTATGTCTTGAAAAAAATAAGTTGTCAAAATCGGTACATATTTTATCGAGATATCAAGAAAAATGTACTTATAAAGTCAGTTTTTTCAAAATTTCTGAAAAACTAATGAACCAATTTTTATGAGATAAAAATGGGACCAATCCGGAAGAATTATCTGACGATTAAAAAAGAAACCATCAAAATCGGTTCACAATTGGCGGAGTTATCGATGTACATACATACATAAAAAAAAATACGGTCCGAATTGAGAACCTTCTCCTTTTTTTTTTGGAAGTCGGTTAACAAATTGAGGTAGATTTTCGTAGCAAACACCGTTTTTAGGGTCCGTATTTCGTTTTTAGTTCCTTGTAAAAATATTAATCATTATCGAAAACGTATTCATGTTTAGAGTGTTGGAACCGGGCATTATAAGTGCTTTCATAAACTTCTCGTACTGGTGGCGCAAACGTAAATTCTCTAGCTGGTAACTCAAAGCAAAAGTCGTGATTGTTGCGAAAAAAATATTTATCTTCTGATTTTGATTGAAATTAAATACTGTAGAACCGTTGAGACAGACAAGACGAAACAGTATCAAATATCTAAAATATCAGGAAATATACTAGGAACTGTTAAAATACGTTCCAACACGACAATTACAGTTTGCAGCGTGGACAGTGACACTAGTAGCAATTTAATGTTCACATATAGGAAGTGGCCCATATTAAATTTATTATCTATTAATTAATTTATTTTAGCGCATGAATCACAGCTACTTAATAAACATATAATTATCTATTATTAAAGCTAATCCTAGAGCCAAAATTAGACAAATAATTTCTATGAATAAAATAAAGATAGAAAACAAAAAACAATAAATAGAACAAACAGCTGGAAAACCTATAGGCTGCAGTCGGGGACTCGAATAAATATAAAACTAAGTACTAACTATTCTGTACATACCTACTATTAAAAGAAATATGAAGCGTCATACAAGGCCTAAGTAAGTAAGAGGAAATTAAGTCAGACAGAACTAATCTCGAAATAATATAATCTCATAGAGAAACTTCAAATAGGAGTCTTCTGGGGAATAAAGTCCTACATCCATATAGACTAGGGCAAAAATAGTCTCCTTATAAAATATTTAATAATGATACCACTCAAGCATCATTACATCTTTATTGCCGTTATTAAAGTTACCATGGAAATATTTAGTAGGTAAAATATTAAATATGAAAAAAGTACAGAAAACTATTTATATTTTTGAACAATAATTTTGGTAATAACATCCCAAAACGTTGTTGTATGTTTGATTTACACATGCTCAAACGTCTAAACGAATTTGGACGAAAAAATGACACACACCCATTCAAACAGGAAAGGATAATTTTTACTTATTTTGACATGACCTAGTTTTCTAAATACTCCTTGCCCGTATCATTTGAGGCAGGTCAAGTTTTTAGTAACTATATAGTACCTACTTGAGAAGAACAAAGTGTATTTCATTTAAACGCGTCCCTGAAATGCCATTACGGACGACTTGACAATTGTCTTGTTGTACGGAGTAAAGGTCTACGTCCACCAAAGCTAAGATTTATTTTTTATTTTTTCACGGGTTACTTACTGTTCTTGGGAACTGTGTTACCGGGGCGCATTGCTACAGACCCTAGGGTATTTAGCGGAAGACAAATCGTCTTCATTTCGCCGATTATCGGATTATGTTCAAAACTTTTTTATTAAAAAACCCAAAGATCAAAAATATTATTGCTTTTGGAAAATTTTTAAATGTATCATAAGAATTTCAGGGATTTTTTATTTTACGATCTCTCACAAAACTACCGATCCGACTGAGATTTCGCACAAATAACTCAATTTACAAATGGTAAGTAAATAATAGATCTCGCACAAGTCCCCGAGCCTAAAGAATTGGCGTTTTAATTTGTGAGGCCAGGGCATCTCCGCCCGCCTCGTAATGGAATCAACAGCCGGGTCACGTCTTACCCTCAAACGGCTGACGGTGGAAGATAAACTTTACCTTCATTGTCAATTTCCTTGAGTCTAGTGGCCTCCCCGACCCGCGGAAACAATGATAGAAAAGTACTTTAAAAACTTTTGTTCACTTTTTAAATAGTACTTTATGATCCCTCAATTGTTATTCCTGACGTTTCCCCTTATCACCTTGATTGAGGATTTGGTTTGTGGAATCTGGAGGTTACTTTGTGATAAATTTTTACTTTTTTGTAAACATCGCGTTTGGTTTACAAAAGACCGCAAAAATTTTTGCAAAATATGTTGGCCATATAATGAATAACTTATAACCATAACATATAGTATGCTTTGTGGCGTGTATAGAAACGGGTAAAAAATCAGGAAATTTCGAGCTATCGATATCACACGATGACAAATTACAGAATCTCAACATATGCAATAAAATCAGCACATGATGACCTAAATGAATCATAACTCCCAGAGTCATTCATACAGTAAAACCTCCTTAATCTTGTATAATCCACATTCTATATACATTTCAATGCAATTTAGCTCTGGTTTAATGTCCAACCCCATCTGCATCTAGCTACAAAATCACATTAGCCTTATTCCATTTGGTATGGATAACATCGTTATTGATTATAGGCCATTAACACCAGAGCAATATGCTAAACGAAGTGCTTCTAGGGCCGTTCACTCATGTTTTATGGTCGTTAAGTGATTTAGGCCGATGGTGGATGGAAAAAAGGCATAAATGATGTGTAAATGTCTGATATTATGTTTGTGTCGCTTTTAGTAAATAGTAGTTTTATCTATCGAGTAATGTAGTTAGTTATTTTCGTTTAAATGCGGAATTCCTAGGTTCCTTTTCCGGCCTGGGATTTGCTGGTTTTTATGTTTGTAAGAACTAAACTAAAAAAATACTGGTCACATTTGAATAAAATATTTTACTGTTTTCAATTATTCCTGATGGATATAGGGTATAGGCTATGTTTAATAAAAGAAAGTTAGGAGGCTAAAATTACAAATTGTGAGTGCTATATTAGAAAATAATGAAGATATTCATCTATCTATCTATCTATCATCACGTGTTTTATTCCAAGAGGGGTAGGCAGAGGCAATCGAATGCTATTTGTTACGATCCTGACATACCTCTTTTGCTTCTTTTATATTAATCACCTTTAATTTCTGCTCAGCGATTGATGTGTACTTTTAATATTTCCATCGATCAATACATTTTTTATATGTTCAATAAAAGTACACCTAGGTCGTCCTCTGCCAGCATTTGCTTTCACAGTTATATGTAAATTACAAAAATAATGGCGGGGTTTGAGACATAATTTTTTCAAAAAAAATTTTTTTTTCTCTAAAAATAGTAGAATGATATAATCATAATAATCATTATCTATCATGACAATACGTTATATAACGTGCATCATTTAGTAATTGAGAACATAATGATTTAACGATAAAAAATTTATTCTATTATGTTGAAGCACGAAACGTAGATCCAATTTATTGTTATCAATATAACGACCACTTTAATAATTCCTTACCGAGGCATTTTGACTATATAATGATTTGGTATTTCATAAAGAAAAATAGCCCACATTTGAAAAAGTTAAGTAGCAAGGCGATTAGTCAAAGGACACAAGACATTTAAGAATACCTACTTTAGATCAAGAATCTATTATAATATTAGGTTCTAGCTTTCCGCCTAGGCTTCGCCCGTGGAAATGTAGTAATGGTTGACGTTCAAGGTTATAAAAGTATAGATAGAGTGTGAGTTTGTTTTTTGTAATCTATAATAATATAAATAAAAATTAAATACTGTTCGTTGGTATTGCTGGACTGATTTAGCTATTTTTTTAAAATGTTAGTAATAGTCTGAATAAGGTTGTTAGGGAAGAAAAATTGGAAAAGTTGCTCAGAAAATTGGAAAATTTGTGAAAAACTGAAAGTCCTTTTTTCTATGGGATTTTTGTATAAATCATAATAGGGGATTAAAGTTAATATGGACTTTAAGCTTGTAATCAATATAAATTCGAAAACTATTGAACCCACTTAAAAAAGTATTTCACTGTTATGAAAGAAAGAAAATAATGATATTTTTCTAACTGCATCTTATTTAATTAAGCTCTAATTTAATGTAACCCGAAGTTTAAAAAATGTTACAACAAATATGAAAGCCAATTTATATTTATATCGCTCTATAACAAACATTTCGAAAGCAGTGACATATTATATTCATTTCTCCTACAAAATATTGCCAAAAATTTGCTGTGAAATCCTTTTTTTGCGGCTATACCGTAACACTCGTTTAGTTGATAAAATGTTGGAACGTCAGTGGCAAGTGTTCTCTATGGTAAAGTGGAGATTGATATCATATGAGTAGGTATATATCTCTTTTTTGACGCGTGCCTAGCAAACACAGACTGAACATATTGCTTTTTTCATTCGTTTGATATTCTACTTCTCGTGTTTTCATACGTAGGCTTCGATATTGCTTTTCTTCTTAACATATCATGGTAGAATTAGAACTATGTCTACGATTATAAGTAAAAAAACCACTTTATTTAAGGCCTAAAAGCACTATTATTTTCTAGCTAATAAATCAATATCTTCAATCAAATACGCAGAATGAAAATCGTACGGTACAAACGAATCATAGTTTGATAAGCTGTCACTTCCAGTTTGCATATATACATTGTCATCCATTCATGAACGGTGGTGAGCTTTTGAAAAACAGAGCTTAAATGCAGAAATGTAGAATGAATATGAAACCTATATAAACACTCATAATCATAATTCGCACATGCAGAAGGTCATAACAAAGTTACTTTGAATAGAAATGCATAAAGGGGAGCTATCAATATCTGTAAATTATCTATGTTTGAATATTAATAATATCTGCTTGCCTTAAAAATAGGACATACCTACAATTAAAGAACACGCAATATGCCATGGCAACTATTTTCTGTTATTTGCAAATAATTTCTAATGGCAAGGACACCAATAAAAACAATACAATAAATAGTACCTATCTCGATGTACCTTGCCTTGCATTACGAGTTTATATTTTTATAAAACGATTTTCCGAAATTGTGTTTCTAGATGCGGAAATTTGTGCTGCCCTCCAGCTACTACCTTTGGACAAACTGAAATTAGATTTTATCTGCAGTTGACACATGCTCTGGTTCCATGCCAATATTGCTTCTCATGCTTGAAAGCCTAGTCTAAACGTATTTATAAGTTAAGAAAAATGTGTTTACGCTAAATAACATTAAAATTTAAAGAAAATTTTAAAAAGGATTGAGACTTCAAAACTTTTGCACTGAAAAGCAAGAAATGACAAAATATTTCGTGGTAGAATTTGAAGACGTTTGGTACATTTAAAACTCATTACTTATAGTAGGTATAATTCTTTTTTATTTATTTTTTCATGTTTAACACAATTTTGTAAAACCAACTGAACAAAATCTAAAAAAATTACTTTATAATTTACTTATTGTGCCAAGTAAACCATTTACGGTTGGAGCTTTTGTCCATATACTTAACACATTCGAGCGCGGTATCATTTTGAAAATAATTAACTTTGTCAGTTGTCTAGAATAAAAAAATCATTTTATTAAAGTTTCAATCAAGATAAAAGCAAAGATGCATGTAGTATGATCATCCCTAAGGAATTAAAGTCGATTCTAATAACAGTATTGAAGATTAATGAAAACTGCACAGTCAATGAGCAAAAACTGTTTCTTTAGATAGCTTTTAACTGCCACAATTTCGTTTGGACAACGTAGTTGCTTGGCTAAAAGCCAGGATTTTTTAACTGAACAAATAGCCCGAAATCAGAATTTTCATAACGACCAGCATTTCTATGACAACAAAGTTAAATACAGGAGCCGTAACTTTGTTTCCGTTGATTCAGCTTTTACCAATAATTGGCAGAGTTTTATATGTACGTAAAGTTTTTTTTCCATTTACGCTTGTTCTGTTGACCAGACAAAACTCTGTTAACAATGAACCCTATGTGCTCAGCCGTTACGACGGTTTTTTTTCATATTGTATTGTAAGAAATTCAAAGATAAAAATAATCACAATTTTATTATATTGGTTTGTTATTTTAATATTTACAATTCTTCAGAAGTGATATAGCGATTTTATAACATTCGGGAACATAATTATTTGACATAACGTTGTGGAGAAAATTTAATTAAAATATTCATTGAACCGAATTGAATAATTAAACTCTGTTTACGTTACTGTATTTAATTAGCATTTTACATCATTGCAAGAGTAGATTAATATTATGTATGTACTTTTATTAAGCGGAGGTGATTCTTTTTAGATTTTGGTACACGAAATCGTTATTTTTGACGGTGTTTTATTTATATAAAGAAAACGGTGACCGTAATAAAAAAAGTAGCTGATAAAGTGTTTAATTAATTAGTAAACGATTCATATTTAGGAAAATCGCTTGAAATATCGAGAGCTTCGATGGTAAACTTTTTTTTTATTCTTCACAAGTGCTTCACAGCTCCCGGGAACCGTTGCCGGCCCCAGGGTACCCAGTGGAAGACAAAGTCTTCCTCATTTAGCCAATGATTTTGTGAGGCTATACCTAACGAGTGGCCAGCTCTGTTGAGGTATATAGATGGAAAAGCCTCTTTGTAAACTTTTCCATCGTAGTTAATTTTTTTTCTGTTTTTTAATTACGTATTCCGTCTTTACTCATATCATTTGAAGAAGTGTCATTATTTGAACGTCAAATTTACGCCATTAATTAAAATAATTGGAAAATAACTACAATTATAGCAATCGACGGAAACTGACCTGCAGCCTAATTGCGTAACTTGAAAGCGATCCAATCACTATCATTTTTTTACAGATAAAGGTCGAATTTAGCCCCGCACTTTTCGAAATGTGTATTTTCGTTAATTGTGCTACATTGTGCTGCGTTTGTGCCGTACTGTACCGCAAAAAATAGCTCAATATCACAAACCATTTTTGAGAAAAAAAATAAAAACGAAAATTACACGTTTTTAATTGTTTTTATTTTTTTTTTCTCAAAAACTGTTTGAGACATTGAGCTAATTTTTGCGGCACAGTACGGCACAAACGCAGCACAATGTAGCACAATTAACGAAAATACACATTTCGAAAAGTGCGGGGCTAAATTCGACCTTTATCTGTAAAAAAATGATAGTGATTGGATCACTATCAAAGTTACGCAATTAGGCTGCTGCTTCGTTCATGAAATATTCCATTTACCGGGATAAGTAGCTTAAGTCACTATCCATCATTCAAACCATAGATAATAGATTTAGCGCTCAAATAGATTGGCAATACAAAAGAACAAGCGCATAGACACGCTTATGTTAAAGAGAAAAAGATAGACGAGACCGTTCTTTAATAACGCTAACAGCTTGTAACAGCCTAGCGTCATTCGTAATTTCGCTTATTTTTGTAAAAATATCCTGTTTTAGAGTATAATTTAGTGTTTATTGGACGTGATTAATTATGGTTACGTGAGCAGTGTCTGGATGTAACTCATCTAAAGTAGGCCACTCAAAATTTCCCGAAAATTTCCATTCCGGCCGCCGTATGATCTAGGCGGACCGTTTGTTACAAAAATTGGACGAGTCTGTGGTCAGTTTCGGTGGACCGTATGGCGGCGCGCCGGTGATTGGACGAATGGGTGGGCACCCACATTGGTCGGGCATCGCACCGAAAATTTCCCATTCCGGCCGCCATACGATCTAAGCGGACCATTTTTTATAAGAATTGGACGAATCTGTGGTCAGTTTCGGTGGACCGTACGGCGGCGCGCCGGTGATTGGACGAATGGGTTTAGAATTACACGTTTACACCAATATTTGGTGACCCTCTAACAAATCTGTCATTCAAACTTGGCTCATATGAACCATATTACCGACCGCAGAGTACCCAGCGGAAGACAAATCTTTCTCATTTAGCCGTTGATATTTTGAGGCTACAAATTTAGGTTGAAAATTCTGTTTTAAACTTAAATATTTGCAATATATTAGTAGAATGATGCTAGTACAAAACACATTTGTATCAAGTGACGTTAGGAGGCCCCTTGTTATGGGCGGCACTTAACACCGGGACTAAGCTGCGAGGCGTTTCACCATTTTCTTCACGGCCTCGTTCATCATTTTTATGTGGCCTAAGTGAATTTGTTATCTGATTCTACTTGAGTGGAACACGTTATATTATTATATACATGAAGATATATCATAAGTTGTGTCTTATTTAGTATCTATTAGATATCACTGGCTCAGCGCATTCTATTAAAAATATTTATTTAAATATTCTGAAAGTATCATCTAATTTAATTCAGCTGTTTCTAAAGAAGTGATGCATCTCCCGATCCTTACATGCTTCTCCACAATCCATACTATCCATACTAATATTATAAATGCGAAGTAACTTTGTCTGTATGTCTGTCTGTTACGCTTTTACGGCTAAACCACTGAACTGATTTTGATGAAATTTGATACGGAGAAAGCTTGAATCCCAGGGAAGGACATATACTACTTTTAGCTGGTATTTAACGGGAGAAGCCGGGGTGAACAACTAGTCGTTTATAAAGCTGTAATACAAAAAGACATCAAATTAAAAGACCAAAGCGGACTTTTTTATTTAATAACCGTCTCATTAAAATGGGTAAAATACATAGTCTAAAAATAGACTATATTATGACATTTATGAAACGCTGCATACTGCAATATTAATGAAAAATGTTTCTACGAGTATCAATATATTTAGTGGTTCTCATAAAAATTAATTATTCTTCTCTCAAAGTCTTTGGGTTTATTTCAACCTATGACATATAAACCAGTGATATAAAAATTTACCAATAAACTTTTCGATAACAATGTATCGTTCATCATGTATAGTTGTTTGGGAAACCGTAAACAAAAACTACTGTGTAGCCAATAACGAGTTTACAAAAAAGCTCTCTCTGTGAATACTCGATGATAAAAGGCCCGGCCAGTTTGTTAGCAGTTTTGGCGCAGTTGTAGCTATGTGTCAAGAAGTGCTGACATACCAGCGTTGCACTCGTACTGTGTGCTCTTCCGCACCGCTCAGTGCTTCAAGCGCTTTTTAGGGTTCCATATAAGGTCAGGATAAAGATTGGTTCTTCTAGGAGGCTTTTGAAATCAAAATAGGTGCAAAAAAGCTTGTTTCTCATTATAACTAAAGTCACGTTAGCTAATTAATTCGGCCGCGGGCACCTTGGTTATTTTGGAAATAACTAAGATTGATAGATTTAAAAAAAATTAGAGTATGGATTGTAATATGATGTTGTGAGTATAATGAAAGATAAATAAAATTTAAATAAATAAAAGACAGTATATAATAAATTACATATTAAAATCTTGCCACATAAATCGACTTATTTTAAAATTTTGTGCTCATTATCAAAGAGCTCAGTTATTTGACGAGAGTTATACTTTCATATTTGTGGTATAACCATGCACCTAGCTAGGCAACTGGCTGGAAGAGGCTACAGCGATCCTGAAGACCTAGATATTCTCGAAATGTCTGGTGCAGAAGGCAAGGGGAGACCACTGCACTATATTCTTCCCTAGAAAGTTAATCACGTCCAGTCAATACAAGGTGCGTCGCGCTGTGGACCGCCTTGATTGACCACGACTAAGAAGATACTTTAATTGACATTTACAATAACTGGATATTTGTATGAGAGGTATGATAAACATACAGGAGGGAGGCGAAGAGATGTATAATGGTCCTTATATTTAGGACGTAAGTATTAGCAGGCCGTTTCAGGATTATCAAGTTTTTTTTTCATTCTTTACGGATTGCCTTACGGATCCCGAAACCGTGTACTCAGCTGAAGATAAAGTCTTTATCTTATAGCAGATGATATTTGTGAGGCTATACCTAACGTAACGAGTGCCAAACTCGAATCTATTGAGATGTATTTAGATGGAAACGCCTCTAAGTGTGGTTTGTCGGATTATGTACATAAGTTTTTATTTATAAAAACCCATTGGTGCATGGTCTTTACCACTCGGTCACAGATTTCATGTTTATCTTTGCAATCAGCTACGGAACCCTCAATCCGCAGTTCAAAGCAGAGCTTGCTATGTTTTTTAGTTCGGTTATTATTTTTACACGACTCAGTACACAGCCGTTTGCAGATCGAAACTTTTCGCCGTTTGCTATCTTGAAACTGTTGTTTACAGCAGCATTTCGAACAGATAATTTTGAACTTTTTACTTTTATTTTAAACTAACTTTTGGTTACGGCTTCTCCTGCCCAGAATATTTACTAATTTTAAATTAAATTGCTGTTCGTTGGTAAGCGCGCATCACTCGAGAACGGCTGGACTAGTTTGGGATTTTTTTTAATGTTCGTAATAGTCTGAATAGAGCTGGCGAAAAGCGATTGGGAGATCCGACCCCAATTAAACATGGGATAAGGCCGAAGAAAGAAGGAGTTCGTAATACCTAGTCTACATAATCGAAACTATTTTACTCGTGTCAAGAAAAAGTTTACCGCCCTCGTGGTCTTATAACATCTTAATTTTCATAATTTACTCATTAGCGCATCGCTGTTAAAACGAATTAGTGCCAAGGCGAAGCCGGACCAGGTCACTGGTATTTATATATAGATATTATCAAATTACAAACTAAATAAGATTTCATTTATTAAATTGAACTTGCTTTGAGTATTGGATTTCTATAGTGAAGCATTGTTTAACTTTGTTTCTCAGAAATTCAGAATGCACATTTAAATATTATATTTATGCCCATATTAATTTATGGTATTGAGTTCATATAAAAATCAAATGGAAAAAAGCATTTTCAGATAATCCCGAATTTTCCAATTTTTCGGGCAACTTTTCCAATTTTCTTATTCAGACTATCACGTACTTTAGAAAAAGCTTGCCGTTCTTAAGTGATGCGCTTACCAACGAACAGCATTTTTTTTATATAGATTAAACTCCATACACATTCGTATACACTTATGAAATCATTCGGTGTCACTGGCGATTTTCTCGGAAGACAGTGAAATTTAAAAACGCTAGAATTATGATTCTGGGAGTTAATTTCAGGGCTTAAATTGGGGAATACAAATAAATTAAAAGTTACAACTGTTTTCAGTCAATGTTTAATGGTCTTAAAATAAAAAAAATAAACATATCCAGCCTGTATGTACGCATTGAATACAAAATTCATAAAAAATGGAATATACTTGGTTGGATACGTCAAATGGGATGCGGGATAAGAAAACACTTTATTATACTTATGGTAATCCTCTCTTTGTAGTAAGTCCGTCACATCCGGCTTTGATAACACCCCAAAATAAACATAACTTTGGACGTCTCTTTCGAATACTCGTAAGAGAATATGGGAAGTCAAGCTATCTAAATATATTATGCAGTTATCGAGATTCACTGCCTGATCTACTTGAAACTTGGTATTAATGCTCTTGACGCAATTAATGCCACACGGTTTTTAAAATTCAACTTCTAAGGTAGAGGGGAAAAAGGTGTGCAAAAAGAAAGGGCGGCGGAAAGCTAAGTGAATGAAAGTAAGTATTCGACAATAAAAGATTTATCTTGCAACTTTGTGCAGAGATAACGAATGAAAAAGTAGCAGTTAGTTTTGGGATGAAAAATAGAAGGTGAGAAGAAGTGCGCGTTTCCCGCGACAGAGTGGACTCGACAAAGTGAGCATTACAAAAATCGTTTTAATACTTTATTTCAGCTTAAAACTTCCGAGCCGTTTAAATTATTTGTCCGTCGAGACTGGAGCCGTTCCAAATTAAATTATACGCAGAAAATTTTTGGTCACATTGCAAAATTCATTAAACATTTCTGTAATACGTTGAGTAAATTCGCTTTAATAATGTCTTTGCCAACTTATTGCGAGCTTTTCACATCGTGCGTAATTTACTTAGCTACTGAAATAAATATCCAAAATTTTATTTATGATGTTTTAATAAGATGGGCTCTGTGTTATTCGGTTGTACTTGGTTAAATGGGTTTTGAAAATTTGAAGCGTCTACGGACTTAATTTTTGTTTACATTACGAGTTTCTAATTACCATTCAAGTACAAAAGGATTTTAGGATATTATGTTATTTCATCTAAAAACATTGTAATTTTGAACGTTGCGTAAACCTTTTTAAGTGAAACAGTTGTAATTGAAAAGTTAAGATAAAGGGAATTCTACCAGCAGAGAGATACATTTTGAAATGTTTTCATTATTCCTTAATAATATTAAAGGAGTATCTAAGTGATATTTATTACTTAATTACAGTCTAAAGACCGAAATGTATTAAGTAATTTGAAAATGTTTAATAATGTTTCTTGACTGGAATGTCAATTTTTGTTTTTTTTCCTTTACATTAAACTATAATTTTGGTTTTGAGTTTGGAACCGTTGACTTGAAAAACTTAGCGCTTAGCATAATCAATAGGATGGTACTTTCTCAAAATTAATAATGAACTTATTTTCACTGCAGTTTTCTAATAGAGGATGCATGCTAAAGTTCTAATACACTATGTAATAATGATACGTACTTACTTGAATAACAGTTTCAATATTTACTTATGTACATAATCCGATAAATCAAAAAGGCTTTTCCATCTAAATATACTTTAACAGAACTGGCCACTCGTTAGGTATAGCCTCACAAATACCATCGGCTAAACGAGGAAGACTTGGTCTTCAGCTGGGTGCCCTGTTTCGGGAGCCGTAAGTGAAAAAATTGATGTAATGATTTTTCGCATCATTTATGTTTGACACGTCTATCATTGGCTTGTAATAATTCATTGTAATATTAGTAGATATTATAAGTGTTTTCTTTTTGAGCGACTTCAAGTTTATAACGGGGGATGCATTGTTACTTGGTCTTCCGCTGGTTACCCCAGAACCGTAACACGGTTTCGGGAGCTGTGAGGCTGAAGAAAGAAAAAAAAAATGCTACTTTGCTAACCACAAGCTTTCCTAAAATTATCTCAATAATAAATATTATAGCTAACCAAATTGTTCCGGAATTTATTGAAAGCTTACCATGTATATATAATATAAATTCAGAACAAGATTATACTACTAAAATTAAACTGAAGTAGGAAATACATAATTTATTCGTTTGAATGCATAGTTCCATCGATCCAGAAGCAATGAGATGTGGTGAAAACTCACGTCTAGTTATGAAATTTACGCTTTTGGATTCAAAATTGCGGTATTCTGGTATTGCACTTTCATAATGATCTGTAATAACATTAATTCAAAATTTTATTTTACGCCTTTATACGGGTTCACATAAATAAATACATACCCATATAATCGCTGAAAGTTTAATAGAAATCATCATTTTGTTTCGGAACGAGATAGACATAAACGTCGACAAAAATATAATAACAGTTGTAGGTATATGCTTTAATATCAAGTAAATAACATATTCCACTTACAATTCAATGATGGAAAAAGGCCCGACGGTATGACACTCGTGCCCTGGACGCAGGGAAGACCGTTAGTGTGGGACGCTACCTGTGTCGATACATTGGCGGCTTCTCACGTCCAGGCTACGTCTAATAATGCTGGTGCAGCAGCAACAACAGCTGAAAACCTCAAACGGCGTAAGTACGCAAATTTTGCACAAGATTACTTATTTGCACCGTTTGGGGTTGAAACCATGGGTCCGTGGGGCCTCGGAGCAAAGAAATTATATAAGGAACTATCATCTCGTCTAATCGATATTTCAGGTGACAAGAGGGCTGGAGCATACCTTGGGCAACGTATTCGCATAGCTATACAGCGAGGAAACGCTGCTAGCCTTCTTGGCGCTTTACCGCAGGACAGTGATTTCGAGAAGGTTTTCTACTTATGAGTATGTATCACTACATATTCATGATTAGAGAGCCACTCATGGGGTTCCCTGTGTTTAATTTTTAATTTTTATTGTATTTTTTGTTTGTAGATATATATTATATAATATTTAGTTTGTAAATTGTAAATAAACTTAGATAATATTCAATTTTATTCCTAAAATAATTAAGACATACATTTTAGATCAAATTTATTTATAAAGTGGAATGTCCCTTAGCACCATAAAAAGAGGTCCAGACACGAAACGTAACCGCTTAACTTTTAAACCGTATACGTGATTCAATTTAGAAGTTGTATCTCTTGCGATTCAGCGGGGCAGAAAACTGTCGCGGAAATCTATTAAACTTTTCTTCCATATTTTTATACCAACACAGTCCTTAATATCATGAATCACGATCTCAAGAGAGTACGTGGAGGACGAGACAATTCAATTGAATTATTTATTATTATTTTTTTTATATTTTCATATTCAAAAAAAAATTAATATTATATTATTATTTTCTTACTCACTATTCTGTCAGTATCGATAGAAGAAAACACATTCCTTCAAATAGATATTATCAAAAGAAAAGTAACTTTTTTTCATTACTATGTGCTATGTCGACCTTTTTCCTTCAATTCTTACATAACTAATTTACAATCTTTATTTATGTATCTATCATCACGCTCTATTTCTCAGAAGGGGCAGGCTGGTAGATTTAATGGAATGTCATTTGATACGACATTTATGGTAACTAGGCGGAGTACGGTTCGATTCCGGTCATGTAACAATATGTTTTTATAATTAAAAACTTCATAATTCAACAAACCACACTTAGAAGATTTTCCATCTGAATATATCTCAACAGAACTGGCCACTCGTTAGGTATAGCCTCACAAATACCATCGGCTAAAAGAGGAAGACTTGTCTTCCGCTGGGTGACTTGGGGCCAATAACATGGTTTCGGGAGCCGTGAAAAAATGATGTAATTATTTGTAATATTAGTAGATATTATAAGTGTTCTTATTGAGCGACTCCAAGTTTATAACCGGGGATTTTTTTTTGTTCTACATTTTATTTGGACTTTGGCACTTTAAAGGCTTTGTCAGTCCCGTTGAAAATAACAATTAATTTACAATATTTACAATGACCACAAAAAAAATTAACTTCATTTTGCCAACTAAAATTACTGAATTGTTATATAATTAAATTAAAATAAATGTGTCAAAAATATAAATTAGAGATATTTCAATATGGTTAAATATCCGGCTCAATTGATTTGAACCTTGTTTTATGGTTTTACGAGGCACAGCTTGATTATTAAACTAATTTAATAAGCCATTAAAGCTATCTGGACCAGAGAGTCATGGTGATTTATAGCAATATGAGAACATTAAAAACGCATTACGAAAACATGACTTCGGCGGGAAAATTTTAACTGCGTAATATTTTGTGGACCGGATGCTTTGTATTTTGTTAACAAAAATGTTTAACAGTTGGTTAGGTAGGAGTAGTCTAATAACCTGACGATGAAATCCATCGATTTTGTTTATCTGTTCTATACATCCTCTGCTTACTTGCACTTTCATCATCACTTCACTATAGGTATATAAAACAAAGTCCCCCGCCGATTCTGTTCCCTATTTGACAGGTTGGTTCACCGGAAAATGTTTAATATGTTTAGGAGCATTAACAGAATAAGTGAATCAAGTCGAGGAAAAAGTTAGCCCCAGAAAGTTTTTTAAGCGTATAGCTGATGTAGAATAAAAAGATGTACATAAAAGTCCGCATATATATCTATTTCTAAGAAATAAGTAGTTATAAGCGTATTCATGTAGGTATTCAAATATTGTAAAACCATATTGCACCCGTGCGACGCCGAGGGCGGGATCGCTAGTTTAATTAATACAGTTACAATCTATCAATTATCACAGGAGGGATAGGTCTACATTATCTCTACCACCGAATGCCATTTGTACGATCCTGACATGGGTACGTATTATGCACCTTTTTAACATCCTCTATTTCTTCACCATGCAATGCATTGTCTATGGTTAATCCTTCATCTTTTACTCAAACATCATATTTCAATCCCTTTGTTATTATAAATGTATGTTTTGAACGTCTTCTCATTTTGCTTACATTCTATCTTATAATATATTTTGATCCCGGCCATGTACCAATGGCTTTTTTTATAATTAGAAACTTATGTGCATACACTCGTTAGGTATAGCCTCACAAATAACTTCGGCTAAAAGAGGGTACCCTGGAATCGATAACTCGGTTTCTAGAGCCTTAAGACAACCCTTGAAGAAAAAAAATCATTACCCTTTCAATTTAAGACACGACATTATTATTTATATCATATTTCTCATCATTTCTCACTCGTTCTCTTTTTAATAATTAACCTTACATAAACTTTAAAAGTAAAGCTTTCTGTGAAAATGTTTTACAATATTAATTGGATACATAATCTTATTGGTATATATAGTTACAATTACAAAGTCAAATAAAGACTATCTCGAAGTAACTTTAATTAATAATGTTCACAAACTATACAAGTTATATGACTTTACGTGGGTTACTAACTCAAACATGTGACTTAGTTCAGATTAATTTGACATTGAGGGAGTGTAAATACTTGTTTAATAAAATCTATAATATAAAGGCAAACGTTAGCCGTATGTATTCGGTTTTAATTTAATTATTATAAAATTTATAGAATATCCTGCGATTTATTAGATTCCAGGGTAGGCAGCCCAGCAGAAAACTGGTTGAAAGCTATCTCTTTAGAAACGGCTGAACCAAAAGCCGCCAGGTCATTTAAAATTTAGTTCTTTATTTTGCCTCTATAGGCTAGAGCAGTCTCTAACAAATATGGCGTCAACAGCTGATTATTTGTGTGTGTTGTTTTATGTAAAGTGCTTTGTTTCGAATTAAAATAGACAGTATAATAAAAGAAAAAGGTGCAAATAATGGATTTATCTGCAAATAATGAGCCGGACACTATCACTCTTATTAATAAACTCGAATTAGCGACGTATTAACTAAACTGTATTTCGTCTCCGTCTAACAAATCTGCAATTCATTAGACGAAATACAGTTTACTTAATACGTCGCTAATTCGACTTTATTAATAAGAGTGTAATAAAGGTTTAAACAAAATTTTGAGTCTAAATAATACGAATACGACGAACAACTTAGAGGCTGCGACATTCAGCCCTTATGTTAAACGTTTCTTTCAACAATTTGGCTAAGAATCTTTTAGCCATTCAATTGAATACCGCCATTTAATTAAATGCCTAGCCATCCAATTGAGTGGCTGATTTAACCATTTGGCGGCGACATCTACACAGTCGGTTCTAAAAATGCTGCTAAGAAGAACGAAAAATATAATTGGGAGATAGGATAGACCATGCTGAAAACTTATAAATAAAAGGGAAGCCAAAATAAGCCACAGCTCAATACATTGTAAGTAACCGCTTTCATTAGAAAGCCATCACAGAATAAATTTTAACATTAATTAGCTATCAAAATATACAATAGGTATCTACTGAAAGCAATCGATATTTAGGGAGATTTATAGAATGTCAAATTATAAGCTCTTCCCTGACGCCCATTACCGGATTATTTGAGTCGTCACATGGGTAGAGAATTTAACCATTGCCACGAGAATCCTGGGACATTTATTAGGTAAAACCACGATCGATCAAAGTCCTTCTGCTTCATTAATCTTGCTCATCAAGGGAGACGACGCTATATTTTTCACGAGGTATCCCCATTTTCTTGTATAATATTTCGTTAATCCAAACGAGCATACGTTCAAAAGATAAGTCTCTGTAATAATCGCTAAAAGCATTGATGCTATTTAATATGCTTAATTATGATATTGAATATATATGAAGAGGTTATACATTAAACATTAAGCTACATTTTATTCAGAGCGTCACAATAAGCTACTGTCTTTGTCTCGCTTTGCTAACTTGTAATTCAAAATATATTTCAAAATATATAAATTGTTGTGAAGAATTGCCATGCGACGAAAGCGGTGTTTTTTCAAATATTGAACATTAATCAGATTGTAAATCGAAGCATTGTCTGGAAGTTTAATTAATTTCATAAGTTTTGGTTTTAGTCTGAATCAAAATGCTATAGCAACGTGCAAATGGTTGAAAGAGTGGATCAATCAATGTAAGTAGGAAAGATGTAGATCAATTTGGAACTCACGGACTTTCCTGCATAAAAAGTGCAGGCAGGCTTTCTCGCCACAGCTCCCTCAATGATACCATCAAAAGGGCTCTTGCGTCAATAGACGTCCCTACTCTCCTAGAGCCAACGGGAATAATCCGGGAAGACGGCAAGAGACCCGATGGAATGACTCTGATTCCCTGGGAGCGAGGTCGGGCCCTTGTATTGGATGTTACGTGCGTGGACACATTAGCCCCGTCTCATCTCAGGGAAACAGCAATCAAAGCGGGAGCTGCGGCGGAAATCGCAGAGTTTAACAAACGGCGCAAATATAGTTCAATTATTGAAAACTACAAATTTGTGCCGTTTGGTGTAGACACTCTAGGTCCGTGCGGTTCAAATGCCAACATTTTTATTAAAGACTAGCGGACTCGGCAGACGTTGTCCTGCCCAAACGTTGGCTTGCCTGCACTACCCTACCCCTACCCTACCCCTACCCCTACCCTACCCCTACCCTACAACTACCCCTACCCCTACCCCTACCCCTACCCCTACCCCTACCCCTACCCCTACCCCTACCCCTACCCCTACCCCTACCCCTACCCCTGCCCCTACCCCTACCCCTACTTCAACCACTACTATCATATGTCCGTCTCCTGGCTCTAAGCTACCTCCCACCAATTTTCAGCCAAATCGGTACAGCCGTTTTTGAGTTATAATTAACCTAACTAACCTACCTGGCCTACCGACTCTGGAATTAACACATTTCCGTGGTAGAAAGTAAAATACAGCGCCATCTATTGACGTTTGCAAATACATTTTAGTACACATATAAAACTCAAGATGACGCCATATATTCACAATTAAAATTTATAATTTTAACTACCCCTACTCCAACCCCTACCACTATCCTATGTCCTTCTCCTGGCTCTAAACTACCTCCCTGCCAATTTTCAGCTAAATCGGTTCAGCCGTTTTCATGTTATGTCGTGACAACGGAAAACGGGTTTCATTTTTATATATATAGATGTATCCCCTCGACTGATCATCTCTTCTGGTGACAAGAGGGCTGGCTCCTTCCTCGCTCAACGAATCAGCATCGCGATTCAGCGGGGAAATGCAGCCAGTATTCTTGCCACTATTCCACGCGGACCTGGTTTATTTAGTTATTTTTAATCTTTAGATTTGATTTAAGGTTTTTATATTAATAAATATAAAAAAAAATTATACCTAATAAAAAATAACTAGAAAAAGAGCCTATGGAAGTAAGTACCTACTATGTCAACTAAATTTTTTTTTTGGTAAATCATACTTAGAAGATTAATACAAATAAATTATCATAGTTAATATAAAAAGTCATGTTACGGTCCCAGGGTACCCAGCGGAAGACCAAGCCTCCCTCTTTTAGCCGATGTACCATCTTTAAACTTTTAAAATCTTCAATGATGGAAAGACGTCTTAGTAAATCTAAGTCACCCATCATTTTGAATAGAAACATTCAAGTCACCATTTATTTAAGCATTTTGTAAGAACCCTCAAAAATGCCTGCATTTTTTTGTATTCTTTGCTAGTCTAATAAAGACCGGAATTTAATTTTATATTTATCCGAGAAATTTAATTGATTGCTGGGCTCGTGTTATGGGAGTCGACACGATCGCTTATTGGATCGCGTTCGCATGGAGGTATTTGAAATATGCCGCATATTGAATTGTGGGGCCGTCATATTAAATAGAGATGACCGATATGCCTTGGTGTTCAAGATCATTAGCTACGTGGAAAAATTTGTGAAAAGTTCTGGCTGGCCTTTACAACTCTAGTGGTTTGTTGGAAATTAAAATACAGTAGAATCTAAAATAGGTATTCCATAATATTTCTAACTTTGTTCTGAAAATATATGTATATTAATTAAATTACCGTACTTGTATCAAAATAAGTCTTCTATCAACTGTTCTATAATATTTTCAAACACGTTTTAATTTATTTTTGATATAAACTTTTATTTAGAAATCTGGCGAGTGGGTAAAACGTCGGCTCACAACTGCGAAGTCACGGGTTCGATCCCCACATCATGTACCAATGAGTTTTTTTAGAAATCCTAACTTATCACAAACTTAGTAAGTAGGTAAGAGTTGTTTATATGAATGGTAAGAAAAGTGATTTCTATCTAATGTAAAAAATATTAATAATTCTTCTGAAAAATAAGTGCTACGAGTGCTACGACTGCTACAAGTCATAGTTATAAAAGTGAATCTACTTTGTATCTTTCTCCAATAACTACAATCCTTGTTTATTTCACAGTACAAGGGTTTCGCCCGCATTTAATCGCAAACAAAGCCACAAACGGGGTGCACCATTAGAAATCTAATCCTCGAGCAATTTCAAGTGGCTCGGATATTTGCACAAGTTTCAAGAAACAAACAGACAAGTCGGTGCAGCGTTCCGAACGTGACTAGTCGGCAGCTGCGGCCGTTGGGAAGCCGCCTTTACACCCGCGTATTTAGTACACTACAACAAAATATTCATAGTTTTCCATCCACTAGCGAGATAATATTCAATTATCTATTTTGTTCTCCGCTTTGCCTTTGTTGATTTTTCACAGGAAGGCAATGAAAATAAGAAAATAAATAATTGATATCCATCATAAATTTATAAGGGTCTTGAAATGAATTTAACAGGTTAATTTCAGTCACGTATTGATATTTACTCTAAAGACTAATAAAAATTTAAATCTAAATGGACCCATTCTCCATTAGATACTTTAAAAATTTTATTTTTAATTCGCTTCACGGGTTGCATTACAGCTCCTGGGAACCGTTGTCGGCCCCAGGGTACCCAGTGGAAGACAAAGTTTTCCTCATTTAGCCAATGTTTTTTTGAGGCTATACCTAACGAGTGGCCAGCTCTGTTGAGGTATATAGATGGAAAAGCCTCTTTGTACGGCTTGTCGGATAATGTACATCGATTTTTTATTATAAAAAAGCCATTGGTACATGGTCGGATGTAGGAATCGAACCCGCGACTTTTCAAAAATATATTAATTCGACACATCGTATGGATTGGTGTTTATTGTTTAAGCTTCCAACAAAGTTACTTAGTTTGCCTAAACTATTTCATTGTACGTAGTTGCAGGCACGAACAAACTTGAAACACGAATTCTTGGTCAACCTCTATGTGATATAACAATTATTTTTGAAATTTGTCTTCATGTGTCACACACATAATTGCAAACATTTGAGTCTCAACTTAACATGAGTGAATTTTAAATGTGAATTAAACAAGTTTTTTTTAATTTGAAAGAGCAATTTACAGCAGTATGTATGGAATATGACGTCGCTTCGCTTGCTGGCACATATTCGAGAGATCCAATTTAATTTCAATGACTTTGTCGCATAAATCGGGCTTAATATTCTGAACGGCGTTCCTTATGTTGACTTCGAGGGCATTAATTATTTGCGGTTTATTCGCATAGACCTGCGTTTTAAGATATATGGAAGAAGTCTAAAGACGTTAAATCGCACAATGTCGGTTGTCAGTTCAGGTGGCAGCCGCGCGAGATTACTATGCCCTCAAATCGCTCGTGCAGGCCATCGTGGCATGCGCTGTAGTACCCATATCATCCAGTTTATGCCACAAGAAGTTCCTTATCATCAATCTGTAGTGCTCGCTATCGACGGTTATGGCGAGGATAACAATCAAATAATGCGCAGTCACTCAGGGATCATAGCTTTTTATTAGCCAAAGATTTTTTAGAATCGTTTTTTGTAGTTTTTGAGTTTATTCATTACAAACAAAAATACAAAAAATCAAATTTTACCTCTTTATAATATTAGAATAGACATCACAGATAAACTAAAATTTTTCTCTTTTTTCTTTCTTCCCTTTTCTCGAACAAATAATTTATTCGATCCGGGATTTTTTTAAATTGAATTTTTGAATTTTGAATTTTTGTAGATTGTAGAGTCGAGCTGTATAAAATAGTAGTTTATGATACGGGATCATAATAATAATAGAATAATAATTAAAACACAAGTGGATTTTTTTAATAGCATCCACGAGTGATTTAAGTCCAAGTTATGTGCCCGTTCATATACTACTTTATCTAATCCCATGCAATAATACAAAACAAATTGAACCAAGATATTTTTTTTACTCGACAAATTCGCGGCAAACCGCGGTTACTACCTACTGCGCATGCGCGTTAACTGTCAAGTCACTCGGTATGCGCGTGTCGATATTTTCATAGAGTTTAATGTGGCTGTATAAGACAAATCCTCTGCCCTTTCTGCATTTAAAAAAAAACAAAACATTACGATATCGTTTTTGTATTATTGTATTACAGACGCGTGTAAATAAAACATATAATTATGAAGTATAATTCGATTTTGTAATAGAGACTTTACGATATTCTTTATAAATCAAATTATATATCTGAGTAGTTGTCCGTAATATCTTTAGAATAATCAACATTTAGAATAAAATAATAATTATAATATTAAAATTTCCTAGACAAGTATTGTGTTTATCTATATATTTTTGTTGCTTCAAATATATGAGCGAAAATTTAATTCACGATCCAAAATAAGTTGTGTAAACTATACAAAATTTCGTTAAAGCGTATCTTTACATAATATTATTAGAAATATAAACATTTTGGTTTGTTTTGAATAGCAGACCCGTTTGTTTAAAATACAAAAACATAATATAAAGTTGTATCAACCTGTTAGTAGTTGTACACCAGCCGCCGTGCTTCAAGGCCCTCATTTGCAAAACTTAGTTCGACGTCAAAACTTTTCCAAACCCAAATCCTTTCTCTAAACTTTTAGGTGTAGTAAAATCCCCTGATGATCGCTACACGGAAAATCTCTTTACGTGGGAATAGGTTAACAAACTTTTACAATGAGAAAACACATGTCTACAATGGTACCTGCTCTGAAAATTTTAATTATATCTCCTCACTGGTTGTCTTACGGCTTCCGAAACCGTATTATCGGTCCCAGGGTACCCAGCAGAAGAACAAGTCTCCATCTTTCAGCCGATAGTATTTGTGAGGCTATCCAACGAGTGGCTAGTTCTGTTGAGATATATTTAGATGGAAAAGCCTCTAATGTGGTTTGTCGGATTATGTACATAAGATTTTTAATTATAAGAACCCTTTGGTATAACTCTCGCCAAATAGCTAAACCTAACCATAGCTTCTGACGTTCGTTTCGCAGTACAAAGTTGTCTTATTTTGAAATTTTGTACTGGGCACCAAATGTCAAAGAGCTCAAGTTATTTGGAGAGAGTTATACATAACCGGGATCGCGAATATTAAATATAAATAGTATTATTATAAAAAATGTAGCCGTCACAGGACGTCCGGCAGATGTAAAACATAGAAATTCACACACTCACACATAAGCAACTACTTATATAGTATACGCGCCACGCACACACAAGGTAGTAGAGAGCTACAGCGGAGAGGGGGCATGGTTACGGTGTACGAGTCGGTCTTATCCCCCATACATAAAAAATGTGCTCATTCTTTTTGGGTTTATTTTAATTCTTAATTAATTCAGTTATTTCACGCTTTTCAGTGCATTTAGTGTTTTAATGCAAGATGTAAACATGGGAATATAATATGAAAAACCGGTCAAGTGCGAGAAAAACAATTCCGTATACCAATCAGACATTGGCACAGGAAACTGACAGACACTAAACTGAAATAAGTAGGAAGTCTATTTAGGTAACATGTCAATTGTTTTTTTACCGACTTCAAAAAAAAAAGAAGGAGGATGTTCTCATCTCAATTCGGACCATATTTTGATGATTTCTTTTTTATTCGACAGATAATTCTTCCGAATTGGTAAAATTGAATATAAATATGTACCGATTTTGACAACTTATTTTTTTAAGGATATAATAATTTTTCCACATTATCTCACAGACATATGACCAAAATCGGTTCAGTAGTTTTTCAGAAATTCAGTAATTTGCCTCTGTTTACGGCTGAAAATTGTATAATATCATAGAAAAGCCTTAGCAACGGTTGCTATTGACACGAAGTTGTTAATTTTCGTATCGACGGTGGTCTAGCGGTTGAAGGTATGGGGTGGTTCAAATCCTATCCACAACAGTATTTTGTTTTTCATAATTTTTTTATTTGCTTTATTATTTGTATCTCAGGACAGCAAAATCACTTAAAAGAGAAAAATAAACCGTTTAAAAAAAATGTACCGACTTCAACTAAGTAAGGAATAATAAATATTTTGTCGTAGAATTTGAAGACGGTTGGAAGACATCTGAAGACTTTATTTAATGAAAACCTTTAATAGAGGCTTACATAATTTGACAAACTGTAACTTAATATCTCATTAGATCGATCACTATAGGTATTAATACGACCATTCTTCTGCTGGGTATCCTGGGGCTGGTAAAACCTAACACCTGTGAAGGTAAAAAGTATATATTAGGTAAATAGTATAAGACAACATTGTTACCTTCATTTAATTTGTAAAATAATTATGAAGATTCATTAACGCTATCCTCAGTCTGTTGAATAATACAATAGCTCTCTGTTGCTGAAAAGAAAAAGGAAAACATTGTAATAGATACCGCCTTTAAAATAATGAAGTCTTCTTTGTCGTTATCTAGAAAGACTAAGACAGCATTAATTAATCAATACTTCCTTAAAATACTTGAAGACATCTTAATTTGACACTTACGTTAAATTAATTTAACGCTATCAATCTCTGTCAGTAGTTACTTCACTATATTTTGTTTAATGCTCGCTTGTTGTTTTAATTAATAGTTATTTACTTAATTGTGCTTAAGTCGCTACGAATTTTGTCTTGGAACTCAGAAAGTAAGACTATATCTGAAAGTGAAACTATCGATTAAATTTCGAGATTAGTATGAATATCATACCTTTCATACATATGTTCGGCGACATATATACATGTGCTTTTAATATGTCCATCGATAAATACATTATTATATGTTCAATAAAAGTAGGTACACCTAGGTCGTCCTCTGCTAGCATTTCCTTTCACTTCAGCCATATAATCATTTTTAGTCAATATTTCATCCTTCATTCTTTCAACGTGCCCAAAGCAGCGTAAACTACTGTTCTTGATATTAATATATCTTTAAAATAAAATAAGATAAAAGAGCAGAGAAGAAATGCTTGCTATCTACATTCTACAATAGAAAACGGAGAGGAATGATGTTGGGCAGTTGGGACGCCTGATACGACACAATTGAAGGAAAAATTTAAGGGAATGAGGTAGAGGAAGGCCAAACGCAGTTACTTAGAACAAGTTAAAGAAAAACTGAATGTCGTGTCTTACTAGGAAGTCTAATTGAGAGCGGAGAACAGAGAAGAGTTGCGATTACTCTACCTACAAGAGCATATTTATAAACCGATTTTTATGCTTCCTTTTCGATAGGTAAATGGTATTTATATATTTGATTTTTTTTTCTTTACAGGTCGGAAGACACTCTTTTAGTCGATAATATTTATGAGTCTATACCTAACGAGTGGCCATTTCTGTTGAGTATTTTTGATGGAAAAGCCTCTATGTGTGGTTTGTCGGATTATATACAAAGATCATTGGTACATAGCCGGAATCGAACCGTGCTCTACCTTGCAGACGTCTTAACCACTCAGCGACCGACGCATCCGATTTTATAGTGATATACAGTTATAAAAAACCGATAATTACCCTGAAATTTATAACATTGAGGAAACTAAAATCTATACCTATTAATATTATGATTAATATCAGAAGAGCGTTAAAAGCTGGCAATGCGGCCTACAATGCTGAAATGGCCAAACGTCGCAAATATGGGTCTCTTCCGAAAGAATACATATTTGAGGCGTTTGGAGTGGAAACGATGGGACCGTGGGGACCTAGTGCACACAGTCTGTTTATAGATATTAGTAAACGACTAATAGAACGTTCACATGACCAACGGGCTGGCTCTTATTTCGGTCAAAGAATAAGCATTGCCATCCAACGAGGTAATGCAGCCAGTCTGTTGGGTACTCTCCCAGTAGATAGCGATTTACACGAAATTTTTTATTTGTAATTTTATTTTATTTTTGTAAAATGAAGAGGTAAAGTTTGTAAGTTTGGATGTAGGAAGTAATCTCTGAAACTACTCATCCGATTCTGAAAATTCTTTCACTAATAGGATAATAATTATCCCTGAGTGCTATAGACTTAATTTTTTTTAAATAACCACAGGCGAAACCGGGGGCAGAAAGCTAGTAATGTGTAACTACGAACCAGATAAAACAGGTGTATCTCGACCGAGCGTTGGCCTTTTACAGAGCTTAATAATACACGAGGTAACAGCACATTGCAACATTTCATGACGGGCGCGGAATGGAGGTTCGGATTTATTCGCCAGCTACACTGAGCCGTTACGTTGCACTAGTGATTTAGTGTTAAGATTTAGCACTTCCATTTGTATCGAAACGTTAAAACATTTGTTACTCGCCGAGTGGAGATAGCTCTTTAAAATACTGAATGTATCAGGGTAACATATTCAGTTAGAGTTGAAAGTTGCAAAGTGTCTATTCTCTTTCTGATTCTAGAAACATTATTATAATATGAAGTCTAGCATGTCATGAGGTGTAAAAATAATAATTTATCTATCTATCACGACCTATAGCTTAAGAGGGGTAAGCAGAGGCAATCGAATGCCATTTGTCAAGATTTCAAAATTGTAACATTACTCTTTCGCTTCTTTTATATCAATGAAACTTTTTATACGCATGCTCGGCGATTGTGTGTACCTTTAACATACATTTTAAAAATAAAAAAAGAAAAATCAATATTCATTTTAATCCTAATTAATATTGTACATGCAAAAGTTTGTTTGTCCTTCTTTCACTCTGAAACAGAGCAACGGATCGATGTGATTTTTTCAGGGCCAGAGAGTGGCATAGGCTAATTTTAACCCAGAAATCCTTTGGCATAAATTCTTATCTCACATTTCAACGGGTGAAGCTAGTTTCTTGTAATTTTAATGTCTATTTTATAAACCGTTGGTGTTGAAAAAAAACTTGAATAAAAAACGAGCGAGCCTTACAGTAGTCGCATAATATGATGTTGATGATAATATAATCACGTCTACTCTGTAATTTGATTTCGTAATACTTGTTAAAGATGTGACATATCTAGGTTCATAAAGTGCAGTAACATACTGCCACCTGTTCTGTTTAATATGGGCAAGTAAAAGTGGACATTGTTACTGGTGTCTCTGGCCACACCGCAAGTTATAAAGGCCGTAAAGGTTTTGTGTGTACTTGTCTAATTTGGTAAACAAACTTTGAATGTCTTTTTATGGTATGTTTTTATATATATTCGTTTAAAAAAATATGGTTTTGCAAATGTAAAATATATAAAAAATGTTGATTAATATGTAAAATTGTTATTTTTTCTTACTTTCATTTCTCATAAGTCTCGCTTCCATAAGTAAGTGATGGAACTAAAACAGCATTATGTATATTACTTATAGTTGTAAGTTGTGTATTTCTGCATACATTGTTTAGTCCACCTTGCTTCCCGCTTTCACTCTACTTTCAATTTCCTTGTCTATCTTTGCACTTATTTTATTTCTATGATATTATTTATTTATATATTATTAAAAATTCAAATTAAAACTTATTTAAAAAGACTTGCAAATATTGTTTACTAAATAAGACAAGTCTAGAAAAACTGATATGTTTCATCAACAAACATGATTGTAGAATAACATGCCACACAAATATTTCTAGAGAGAAGTTGTCTATTGTTTATTTAGTCGAACGGTAAACACAACTTTTCACATGACTTGACAGACAAATGAGATAGGTGAATTGAAAACAAATGTTTTTATCAGCCGTATACACGAACTGTAGCAGAAAGATGAATGGAATCCGACAGTATAACTAAATAAAAGTTTGTACTATTACGTACATTTAGGTATTTGCAAATTGAGAAAATTGTGCGGTTTGATTTCATTTGAAGACTAGGAGTATGTTATGAAATGTTATGTACGATACAGAAGTGTTTGGAACCGTAATCAAAGTGAGGAAATATTTTTGGATGTGATCGCAAGTAGAATGAAGCTATTTCTCGGAATAGCCGATTTTTCATTTTTATCAAAATGTTTAGCTGGCTATGCTGTCACACAACAAGACACGTCACAAACAGCAGCTTAGATCAGCTCCTTTTGAAGGAACAAGTGGAAATCTAACATGGAAACTGTCATCCTTTCTACAATGGCAAATAAATTCAGCATTTCTAATAAAATATTTTGAAATATTTTTAAACTTTAAATTTCTTGAATCTATTCTTTTACATGGTTCACATAAATTTGGTATGATATAAGTAATTAGGATATGGTTAACCATTCAGCAATATAAAGCAGCCAGTGTTTTAGAAACCATGCTATAGGGAGGGTGACTGGAAAGATATTATTTTTATAATATAGGTAGGTACATTACTTTTTTATTTTTAATGTATTAGAAAGAGCTTATTTTTGTATTTTTGTTTGTAATGAATAAACTCAAACACTACTGGACCGATAATGTATTTTATCTTATATAATGATATGTAAGAGATAAATAGAAGGCCGGAAACTGGAGACTGACATAGGGTACTTTTTATCCCGAAAACTTCCACGGAAATCTAGTTGAATATAATTTAATTAAGTTTTTATAATTTGTATATTAATGTAAAGTAGAGATTATAATAAAACTAGCGACCCGCCCCGGCATCGCACGGGTAGCAGAGCTAATTATGCCTACCTTGCTCCCAGTCGGCTTTACTTTTTCCAACGTCAGACTTCAACAATCATCGTCATATTTCAATCAGTTTACACAAAATATTAATGAATAGCAACCCGCCTCGGCTCCGCACGGGTGCAATGCTGATACTAAATACCGGTACCGCCACAACCTCTATGTCCCTGCATTTTAAATCTGTAATATCTTCGAAAATAATGCCATATTATTGATCTATATTAAATGCACAATGTAGTTAAGGTACTTAATTGGATAAGGATTAATGCTGTGTTGCTTAAAATCGCTTCGTAAATAAATTATTATTTCTCGTAAAAAGTAAAGGATAAAAAATGGTTATTGTGGGTTATATGTTTATTTACGACATCACATTAGAAACCTCTAAAATTATCAGTGTTTCTTTACTATTTATGCATATTATATACACATAAACTTTCCTCTTGAATCACTCTATATATTAAAAAAACTCGCATCAAAATCCGTTGCGTAGTTTTAAAGATCTAAGAATACATAGGGACAAACAGACGGGAAGCGACTTTGTTTTATAATATGTAGTGATGACGATGATGATATCTGAAAAAAAAAGACTTTATTACATTACATAAGTTGGATTTGGTCAAGTGCATACTGTTCTTAAAAATACAACATCCAGGCAAAGATCAAGTATTTATTCACTCTATTGTAGGAAAAGAATAGGCAGAAGTTGGTGTTTTAATGATTCTAAAATGATAGATCGATGGTGATCATAAAATACTCTGTAATTCTGTATATATAGTTTCTCAATAACTCTCTAGTATATGCAACTCCAAACATTTGAAAAATAACCTTGATTTTATTGATGATATTAAATTTTATTTATCGATGAAATACCAGAAAGTTTGGCTGGAACGTCCGTTAGACAGGATCTAACCAACAATTGTCACGTATTCGTACGTGAATTCGATGGCATTGCATTCGAGGAAGTTTGGATTGAATTTTAGGTTTACTACTTGCTGCTACGGTCGGTAAAACAAAGTGGTTATTCAGGTAGCAATATCTACGAGGAATATCAATGATTCATATTTGTTAAACTTTCAATATTCTAATAGAAGTTTATCTTGAACTTGTGTTGAAATCTAAACTTAGGAAACCAGACTTTGTGAGCGAGATTGTGTAATAAGATTTTGTAAATAAAAAAAAAATCGTTAGTGTTATTGTTAGTCATTATAAATAAATTTACAGGGTTTATACAGCCCATATACTCTGCGATTTTTACAGAGTGTGTATTGCTATGACCGCTAAAACAACAAATAATAAAAATAAAATTAAGTAAATAATTTAACCCCATATAAGAAACGTGTTTATTCGGCGATTTTTGCTCGATCTTAATATTGGCAATAATGGTTATACATACAAACGTCTAACAACAAATAATAAAAACCGGCCAAGTGTGAGTCCTGCACCATACAGGGGCGTCAAACTTGGTCGGGCCTTAGTGCATACTATTGAGTGTATGAAACCCTGTAAGTATGACATTTTTTTTAAATATACCACTTCAGACTGATTTTACAAATAGGCGGATCATTGTCAGCGACACAGCTTGTTTATGGGACTAGTCATTCATATATCATATTTATATTTTTTGTAAAGTATAATAAAATAAATGCCAATATTTATCTACAGACTCAGAGGCTTTTCCATCTAAATATACCTGAACAGAACTGGCCACACGTTAGGTATAGCCTCACAAATACCATCGGCTAAACGAGGGAGACTTTGTGTTCGGGAGCTCTAAGTCAACTCGTGATGAAATAAAAAAGAAAATATGTTTAGGTATCTAAAATAAGGTAACTAGTTAAGTATGAAAATTATGTTACAACTCACAAAAAAATAGAAATGTACTAGTTTGTGAGAGCGCCACCTATTCTATTATTTAAGGGACATACTGCCAGCAAATTCGGAATCTGGCGAAGCTCCAAATTGAATTAAACGCGACCGCCCTCAGCCTGAACGGTGGACTCCAATCGCATGGCAATGTGTCTCTACTAGCGAAAGGTTTTACTTTTTAAATCACAGCAATTTTGCTCTTAAAATGGCTTATTTATACTCATATTATAAAGACAGTGTGTTTTTTTGCAAATAGTAAAGTGGAAAAGTACTGAGCCGATTTGGAAAAAAAATTCAATGTAAGCTACATTAATCCAGATACCTAAATTATGTTTAAAAAAACTTATTTTCAACAGAAAAACGACATAATTCCACTCTAAAAGTTGGTGCGAAATAATTAAATTACTATACAATCTTTATGATATGTAATAAGATTTAAAATAAACACAATATTTTATTTTATTGACAAAAATGTATATGTACTATATGCAATATTGAAAAGTGCTAGGTAACAAATAATCAAATCCATCTATCATCACGCCTTTTATCCCAAGAGAGGTAGGCAGAGACAATCGAACGCCATTTGTTACTTTCGCTTCTTTTATATTGATCATACCTTTTATAGGCTCTGTGAAGTTGGCACCCCCAAATTCGATTTTTCAGTATTTTTTCAGCAAGTTCGTTTGTCCATCGTTAGTCCACGTTTGTCCACCAAAAATTTTTTTTTGTCCACCTCTCAAAAAAAAGTTATTCAAAAAAATAAAATTGGGGTGGAAGTTGGCACCCCCAAATGCGAATTTCCATTTTTTTTCATCACGTTTGTTTATCCATCGTTAGTCCACGTTTGTCCACCAAAAAATATTTTTCTAAAAATGAGGTGGAAGTTGATACCCCCAAATGCGAATTTTCAACTTTTTTTCATCAGGTTCGTTTGTATATCGTTAGTCCACGTTTGTCCACCAAAAATTTTTTTTTGTCCACCCTTCAAAAAAAAGTTATTCAAATAAACATTTTTAAAGAAAAAAGCCCTGAATTTAACTTTGACGGAGGATATTTAGCTTTCTAGTGGTGGATTTGCTTTTCTGAGGGGTAGGTTTGTTTGTCCACTTCAGAAACTCGTTTGTCCACTACATATTTTCAATTGTCCACCCTTAGAGATATAGTTATGCGTGAGATATATATATATCTGATGATTTTAACTTTGTCGTGGGATCTCCAACTTTCTAGGGGTGGATTTGCTTATCTGAGGGGTAGGTCTGTTTGTACACCTCGGAAACTTATTTGTCCACCACATACTGTCGTTTGTCCACCCTTAGAGATATAGTTATACGAGAGTTAATTAAGTATATATCTAAGGATTTTCACTCTGACAGGGGATCTCTAGCTTCCTAGGGGTGGATTTGCTTCTCTCAGGGGTAGATCTGTTTTTCCACTTCGGAAACTTATTTGTCCACCACATACTGTCGTTATTCCACCCTCAGAGGTATAGTTATGAGTGAGTTAATTATGTATATATCTAGGTATTTTAACTTTGACGCAGGATTTCTAGTTTCCTAGGGGTGGATTAGCTTCTCTGAGGGGTAGGTCTGTTTGTCCACCTCAGAAGCTCATTTGTCCACCATATATTGTCGTTTGTCCACCCTTAGAGATATAGTTATACGCGAGTTAATTATATATCTAAGGATTTTAACTTTGACGGAGGATTTCTAGTTTTCTAGGGGTGGATTAGCTTCTCTGAGGGGTAGGTCTATTCTTCCACCTCAGAAGCTCATTTGTCCACCATATATTGTCGTTTGTCCACCCTTAGAGATATAGCTATACGTGAGTTAATTATATAGCTAACGATTTTAACTTTGACGGAGGATCTCTAGCTTCCTAAGGGTGAAATTGCTTCTTTGAGGTTTTGGTTTGTTTGTCCACCTCGGAAACTCGTTTATCCACCACATATTGTCGTTTGTCCACCCTTAGAGATATACTTATGCGTGATATAAGTATGTATCTAAGGATTTTAACTTTGTCGTGGGATCTCCAACTTCCTAGGGGTGGATTTGCTTCTCTAAGGGGTAGGTCTGTTTGTCCACTTCAGAAACTCATTTGTCCACCACATATTTTCGTTTGTCCACCCATAGAGACGTAGTTATGCGCGAGTTAATTCAGTATATATCTAAGTATTTTCACTTTGACGGGGGATCTCTAGCTTCCTAGGGGTGGATTCTCTTCTCTGAGGGGTTGGATCGTTTGCCCACTTTATAAACTTGATTTTGAACGTACCCGGAAATTCAGTTTCTATCGTTTTTTTCATAAAAAATGTTTATTTGAATAACTTTTTTTTGAAGGGTGGACAAAGAAAAATTTTTGGTGGACAATTGTGGACTAACGATGTACAAACGAACCTGATCAAAAAAAGTTGAAAATTCGCATTTGGGGGTGCCAACTTCCACCTCAATTTTAGTTTTTTTAAATAACTTTTTTTTAAGGGTGGACAAAAAAAAATTTTTGGTGGACAAACGTGGACTAACGATGCATAAACGAACGGGATGAAAAAAAAATTGAATTTCGCATTTGGGGGTGCCAACTTCCACCCCCAATTTTTATTTTTTTAATAACTTTTTTTTGAGAGGTGGACAAAAAAATATTTTTAATGGAGAAACGTGGACTAACGGTGGACAAACGAACCTGATGAAAAAAAACTGAAAAATCGAATTTGGGGGTGCCAACTTCACACAGCCCCTTTTATACATGGTCGGCGATTGTGTGTACTTTTAATATTTCCATCGATGAATAGATTTTTTATAGTTCAATAAAAGTAGGTACACCTAGGTCGTCCTCTGCCAGCATTTCCTTTCACTTCAGCCATATAAACCTTTTTAGTCAATATTTCATGATTCATTCTTTCAACGTGAACAAACCCATTTACAACAACTTATCTAATTAGTATAGTGATAACTTTATATAATTTGATGTGAATTTATAAATTATGAATGTAACCTGGCCATGTTAAATCAAGCAACCGATCTCTTAAAAGTAATGTTTTCACAGTTTTTGAGATGGTTTCTAATTTAATAAATTGTCCACTCCACGAAATAAATTGCTCTAATGGGACAAAGAAATACGAGTTCTAGATGGCGGGACGGCGCGTGACTGAGCAAATGAAATGATCTTTAATGTGGCCTATTTTATTTTGAAACCTTTTTTATGATAGAACGCCAATAACGACTTCTATATTACATCAATTCTTGATCAATTTAATTTATGATTAAATTGTGTTAGCAAATATAAGACTTGGTTAAGGATTTTTCATTTTTTTACACTCAAATGTCCAGAATATGATTTTGGTTGCCGCACTTCTCTGACAATCGTAACGGTTTTTCTCAACGTTTTGATAAAGATGAAAAATTGTTTCTTCCAGCTTAGTGGGCTTCTTTCGACGATTAATCTTTCCGCAAACCCATTGTGGATCTCAGCGGGTGGAACTTTTGTGTCCGAACTCCTGCCGAGATCAAAAGGTTGCGACGAAACAACACTGGAGATTTAGAAAATTCTAAACGATTTTTGCTTTGCGGAACCTTTTTTAATCCAGGCTTTCGTTAAACTAGATCAATCCTTCTTAGATGATTTGAATTTTGTTCACTTACCTCTGTAACGTGGAATGGAAATATACATTTTTAAAGTAAGAAATACAGTTTAGGCATGTACGATTTAATTTGGTAGCTTTTTCAATTTATTCAACATGATGCAAAATGAAACGAGTTCATTAGGCGTTGCAGCTGTGCACTATATTTCACTGCTTCATTTTCCGGACACGGAGCATTTTTGCTAGCACATGAGCTTAACCATTTTTATGGCTTTTTAAACCGAATATATAATTTTTCTCTTGAAAATGATTTGTAATGAACGAATGAAAAGAAACTGGAGAATATTTATTTTTTCTTGTATATGTATTATTAAAGGAAACGCGTGTCATATACATTGTCGGTCGATTTTATGGAGTACATCATCCATATTCGTACAAATGAGGGAAAGATTAATGTTAGGGGACCCTCATATATTCGTATGTGGACGTTTTAGCAAGAATCGCACATTGGAAATTTATTTATAGACGGACAAATGACAATCGTTTACATGTTTCGTTGGTTCGGAAATTTATAGTACAAGGGTTGAAGGAAATGAGCTGAAAGTAATGATGGATTCAATGAAATGTTTGATATAAGCATTACCAATATTGAAAATTGAAATATTTTAATGGCTGCTTCCAGTATATGTCTGTTCAAAATTGGAATTAATTATATTTGAAAAGGGATACCGATCAACGAATAGGGTTTATTTCACAATATGCAACTGAAAATATTATCCAGGTGAGTCAGGTCATTGCCAAGGTCTCTTTATTGAATGGACTATGATTCAAGAAATCAATTTAAAAAGTTATTTGAACGAAAATTGATATAAAATTTGAACCAAGTCAGCACTTCAAAATTAGTAATAATAGACGGGCTGAAAAAGATTTAATGATTAAAATATTAATTAATCCTGCTAAAATGAATTTCTTGAAACTTTTCATTGTATTCACCCTTTCTATTATACTCGATCATCAATTAATAATCGCGGAGTGGTTCCGTTACAATGACTTAGGTCTCGCCTTCTTACAAAACTTTTGCCACATGAGTTTCCGATCATTGAAAAGCTTTCAAATTAATTTCCGCCAAGAAGAATTTACTGCAAAATTGTTACAAATTATTAATCTATTAGTAACCTGCACCGGCTTCGCATAGGTAGAAAGTTGTTTATTAAAAATTCAATTTTCCCGGAAGCTTGATATATTTTCCGGGGATATACTTATAGTAACTTATGTCCCTGAGTGCCAAATTACATCACGACTCGTTGAGGCGTCAAGAGGTACCTTTCGCGTTTATAATATTAGTTGTAACTATATTGTCCTTCTGTTACTTCAATGCGGTGCAACGGATTGACGTGATTTTCTGCACATAAGGGCGGGATGTGACATATTCTACTATTTATTCCGTGAAAATATCTCATTCTTTCGGTAAAATCTTAAAATTCGAAGCCGGGTTATTAGTTCTAAATAAATCAATTAAATAACGCAGCCGGGGAAACTTGTATCAATGTCCACATTTGGCGAGATGCACATGTGAGGATTGAACGCAGGATCTCGAGTTCAATCACTGTAATCTTACCTTATCTTATCCTGATTTAAAATATTCACCGAAACATCCACCCTCATATGAAAATTTATCTGTACCAATCAAGCGAGTATCGATCGTATATAAATAACAATGAAATATGGTCTGCGGTCTACAATGTATGGAGAATGGATAAGCATAAAATCGCAGAGCACCCTTATCGTTTAAGCTGAAAAATCTCTTAGCGAAGAAAAGGAAATCAGCCGGGAAAGCCCATCTATCATGTTCCCAAGCGGCCGTAGCTGCGGAAGTTATACGTCTCAGATACAAAATAATATGAAAGCAAAACTACTAAGAAAATATCTTTTAATGTTTTACATAGGTAAAAACCATTGCTTCCCCGTAGTCAAACTATTTTGTCAAACTGGTTTGACCACAAGGAATATTTTTTTCCGTCAAACTAGTCAAATGATCCTCCTGTATCTGTCAAGTTCATAGAGTTTGACTTACGTCATGGAATAAAAAACGCTAATATAATTTGATTGAGTATGTAATAAAACCGTTGGGTGCCAATGTCGTCTACAGTTTTGATATGATTTTGATCTAATCTAATTTTCATGCTAATGGACACGTCAAATTAATACCCGCTAATTTAAGGGCATAATACGAGCAATATAAAAAAGTCACTTATAAATACTTAAAAATATAATATAATTTGTTTATACATTGTTTAACACATTTAATTAAATTTGTTATGTTTCCATTGGGTGTATTTTAACCGTTATTAAATACACTTGAATGTTGCTTTTTACTCCAAAAAGCTATCTGGCGTGGTTTCGGAAATATTTCATGATAAGCTAGTGGCTTTTTTATATTGCTCGTTAGTGTATTAATTACCACAATCCTAATTTGGTTGTCCTTCTTTTGCGTCAAAACAGATTAACGGATCGACCTTATTTTGCGCAGAGATAGTTGAAGGACCGGAGAGTGACATAGGCGACTTTTGTCCCAGAAATCTGTAGGGATAAATTTATTTCAAAAAATTTCACGAGCGAAACCGGGGCGAAAAGTTAGTATAATAGGTGCCACATAATTATTTCGGCACCGGTTATACCTACCTAGGTCCACTAAATTACAATTCTTGTCAGTTGAACATGATTTGTCAATGAGATTACTAGATTTCCGCCCCCGGCTTCGCCCGTGTATATTTTCAACCAAAATAAAATGTAGCCTATGTAACTCAGGGATATCGTATCTTTCTATTCGTGAAAGAATTTTTAAAATCGGTTCTGTAGTTTCAGATATTACCCATAACATCCACAAACCATAACCTTAAATACCTTAAAACTAAAAAGAAAAAGAAAAGGGGTGGAGGATTCAAAGGTAGAATACCTCTTCCAGCTCTGAAGAAAGTCCAACCGTGCCAAGAACACTCGCTGCGTTACCCCTTTATCTCCAAGCTTCTGCGGCTAATGAAAAAACTTTTAGCTCTAATAGGTTAATTTTTCAATTGGTTATATTGAATAGGAAATATAGGTGGTAAAATAAAGGATTATTTTGTCCATGTTTCCTCTTTTATAATCTATCACAAAGCTCTTATTTTTTTTATAAAGCGCGGTTATACCATTTCCCTTCAATTATATACATCGCGTTTTTTGTAGCTTATTATAAAAAATATTTTATGATGTTTTTATTGGTCAAAAATTATAAAATAATAATTATTTTGTATATAATTGAAGGGTAATGGTATAACCGCGCTTTATAAAAAAAATAACAGCTTTGTGATTGATTATGAAAGAGAAAATGGGGCAAAGATTAACCACCCATATCTTAGATATACTAATGCTAAATTACAGTGAAACCAAGTGGATTATTTACAGATAAATTCGGAATAGTTTATCCCAGAAAAAATATGGATTAGTTTGTGGTAGATGTAAGAAGACGCTTACGCGACATGGAATAAAAAAAAAAATTTGATATGTAGGTATTATATGTATTGACATTCAGATAACATGAGAGACTGAAAGAAATATGAATTGAAATTATATGAATGAAGCCTTATAGCTACCTAACTTGATAAGTCTACAGAAATATTTTCTAATATGCCATATGCCAAATACACACACATACTCACTAAATTCGCCATAATTTAGTTTGTTAACCGAACTTCAAAACAGAAGGAGGAGGTTTACAATTCGTCGGAATCTTTATTTTTTTTTATGTATGTTCCCCGATTACTTGAAGACGCCTGGACCGATTTGGAATTTTTTTTTTGTTTGAAAGGTGGTCCCATTTTTTTTAGTGAAAATTGGTTCAGTAGGTTTTTAGAAATTTTGAAAAAACTGACTTTATAAGTACATTTTTCTTAATATCTCGATGAAATATGTACCCATTTTGACGACTTATTTTTTCAAGGATATAATAATTTTTCGACATTATCTTACAGACATAATAACGAAAATCTGTTTAGTAGTTTTTCAGAAATTCAGTAATTTGTCTCTGTTTTCGGCTGAAAATTATGTATCAGAGAAAAGCCTTAGCAACGGTTGCTATTGACGCGAAGTTGTCAATTTTTGTATCGACGGTGGTCTAACGGCTAAAGGTATGGTATGATGCAGCTCAGGATGCAAATGGTTCAAATCCCATCCACACCCACAGCAGTTTTTTTTTGTTTTTTCTATCAATTTTTTTTATTTGCGTTATTATGTTGTCTCTCAGGGCAGCAAAATGACTTAAAAGGGAAAAATAAATTTACTTTTAAAAAAAAGTGTACCGACTTCAAAAATTTGCACTGAAAAGTAAGAAATAATAAATATTTCGTCGTAGAATTTGAAGACGGTTGGTGCCAAATTAGAAATAACTTAGTTCCCAAATTTACAAATCTAGACAATTCATTAGGAACCTACGATCATCAGTACAAACATAGATAATATTGAACATATCTTTATCTTCTTAGATGTTTATTACTTTGTATCCTAATTTGGCACCAACCGTCTTCAAATTCTACGACGATATATTTATTATTTCTTACTTTTCAGTGCAAATTTTTGAAGTCGGTTCACTTTTTTTTAAAAGTGAATTTATATTCATAATAGTTTATAAAATAAACTAAATAACACGCACGTGTCAGTAAGGCACACTTATACTTAAACCAAGTCAGCCCAAACTCGATGGGATTACGTCATTTGTTAAAGAGTTCCCGTGGCCACCTCCTGGCTCCATTATCAGAATCCTGGACATCATTTAGGACCGGAGTACTTGTGAAGACAAATCAAACGAGTCCAAACTCGATGGGTCCATCATCAGATCAGATCGATGTTAGCAACTTATTGTATCCGTCATTCTAATTACGTACACTTGCAAAGCCTCAAATCGATACGACAATTAGAATCTACCATACATACTGTGATGATACGACCTTATTTTCCTGGCCGCTTACAAGCTGGCCATCATAAATAGCATTTATTTTGATTTTAGAACACGATATTGTTCATTTTAATTCAATAGAACATTGTATGTTATTTTCAAATATCCGATGTGTGGAACCTAAATTAAAATTTTACTCTTTCCTTCACAAACTGTTGACTTAGGCAGTACTCTGCCAATTGTAAAATTTATTATATTTCTATTTTATCAACTAAGTAAATAACTATATAAAATGTATTGTATCAATATTCAAGAACTAATATCTATGTTAATATAAAAGGAGCGCAAATAAGTATTGTAAGTATTTTTATCATACTTTGTATTGTGTTACTTCAATAGCTTAACGCCCTGTAGTAATGTGTAGTTCATTTTTATTACAGTGCGCTCCTTCTCCTTTCTCCTTGCTCCTTACGGCTCCTTCTCCTTGGCTCCTTACGGATGCTTTTACTGGTATTGTGATGATACGACCTTATTTTCCTGGCCGCTTACAAGCTGGCCATCATAAATAGCATTTATTTTGATTTTAGAACACGATATTGTTCATTTTAATTCAATAGAACATTGTATGTTATTTTCAAATATCCGATGTGTGGAACCTAAATTAAAATTTTACTCTTTCCTTCACAAACTGTTGACTTAGGCAGTACTCTGCCAATTGTAAAATTTATTATATTTCTATTTTATCAACTAAGTAAATAACTATATAAAATGTATTGTATCAATATTCAAGAACTAATATCTATGTTAATATAAAAGGAGCGCAAATAAGTATTGTAAGTATTTTTATCATACTTTGTATTGTGTTACTTCAATAGCTTAACGCCCTGTAGTAATGTGTAGTTCATTTTTATTACAGTGCGCTCCTTCTCCTTCTCCTTTCTCCTTGCTCCTTACGGCTCCTTCTCCTTGGCTCCTTACGGATGCTTTTACTGGTTGTTCTTTTGCTGCTTGTTCCTTCCTTGTTAATTCGACCAATAAACGAATGGTGAAAGTTTACTACGAGTTTTCCTGCTATACCTACCCATCGACCCGGCTTCCTGGCTAACCCACACCCGACAATACATAGGCAGTTACTTACAGGTGAAACAAATATAAAGCGTGTAAAAAGCGTGTAATAATAACTCATTTGCTTTTTAAATATTTAAAATAATATTTTAACCTAAACATTTTCTACCAGAAGCTTCAGTGAAGTTTTTTCCAAACGAAAACATGAAAGAATATTTCATTCAAACATTTTAGTGCATTTCTAGTTAAAATTCTCTGCTGCCAGAACTCAGTCATCTTTACTGAAATTCGAGGGTACGCCACACAAATGAGATTTCATAATTAACGTAAGCCGGTCTGCCCGTCAAGTGCATGTGAAACTTTAACACGGAACGGTTTGAGGTTAAAACCCCTTTTGATGTTCAAATTGAGCTTTAATTCATTCCTGCATCAAATTACCGTAAATATTTTATAGTTGGGATTAGACAGCAGACGTGTGTTTTCATTCGAATTGTTTTACTCAGGAATCGTGAGTAGATTACTAGATAAGTACCATATATACAATGAGTATTTTGATAAGGTGCACGACAACTGCGTTCTTCTTCTTCCTTCATTATGGATCCACCAATGTTCATCGGTGATTTGCCAATGTCAAGTGTTATAGCCTTTATAGTATTTATAGCCGATTAATCGGTATTTAAGATAATCCCGCCGACCGTGATATGCCTTATTAGTCGTCGACTAATCACAACCATCCTATCACGTCTCGGCGGGCGTGTGCGTTGTTCACCAAGGCGTGACATGGAATCGACAGCTGAGTTGCTGCCGAGTGTCTCGATGACATGACAAATGGTATCAAATTCTTATTAACCCATATATGCCCACGGGCTCGATAACGACCCATGTAGCAGGGTCTCATAATAAGTGGCATATAAAAAACCCAAAGTAAAGAATTCCATAAATTTTGCCATAAGTGGATTGTTTTTGAACATACCTTTCTATGAATAGTATTTTTAGCCACTTGAAATAAAAGAAATTATTTATTTAGTCAGTTGAAGATTGGGCTAGTTCACAGTGACGACTTTTACCTCCCCGCGCACAGTAAAATGTAAGTATATTTTTTATTCTAATGTTATTTTATAATGTTATTCAATAATATATTTTTTAAATATATGACAATACAGTTGTAGTATATTTTTTCCAATTGACACATGTGTTTATGTATAAATTTACGAAACAATTCCGGTGGGTCGTTATCGACCCAGTGGGCATATCTGATGTTTTTCACTTGTTTTAGGTCTTGATGTCTCCTTACCGCTGATGAAGTTCTTGCACTTTTAGAATCTATGGATGATGATCAAATTCAAGATGCTGATGTGTACATTGATCCCCCGGGAGATGGTGCATTGTCCGATGGAGATTCGGGAGATGAAGAGTGCAATAATCCTGATATATTGAACAGGCATCAATTACTTGCCCCTGCGGAGCTTGTCCTCAATCATGATCAAAATGAAGATTCAGACGAAAATAATGATGAACAGATACCAGGAACGTCTACACAGGTCTACAGGTTCAAGAGGCATTTTGATTATAGATTAGACTCTAAAGACAATATTTGGGCTGTGACATGGCATGATAATAGTGTAGTTACACTTTTATCAAACGAATATGGAGTATACCCATTTAGAAAGGCGCAAAGATACTCTGTTGCTGCAAGGCGGAGAATTGATATTGACCAACCTAATTTAGTGCACCAATATAATAAATACATGGGAGGGGTAGACCGTTTAGACAGCAACATTGGAGTGTATCGTATAGCTAAAAGAGGTAAGAAATGGTATGGTATGTACCGATTTTATTTTGGCGGATAGATGTTGCTGTAAATAATTCTACCCTTCTCGCAAGATCACTGGGAGCTAAAGTTGATACCCTAAAATTTCGAAGATCAATTGCAAGATCCTTACTTCAAAGATATGGTACACCTAGAGTTCAAACTGGACCTATGCAATCATATGTAAATATCAATACTAATGTTCCTATTTCTGTGCGAAGACATGCAGCAGAGCACATTATAATGACCAGCCAAGTAAGAAAAATATGTGCTCTATGTAAAAATAAAACTGTAAAAATGTGTAATGTTAATTTACATGACAAATTAAATTTTAATGATTTTCATAAATATTTTTTTATTTTGTAAGTATCTAACATAGCTATAACTTTGTACAACTAACCAAAGGATCATTGTCGTTCTAAACAATCATTTTATTATATATTTTATTATGATTTTGACTGTAACACTTTGTTTATTGTTTGTATATGAACCTGAGTGTAGGTACCTAATGTGCCCAAGGGGTCGTTATCGACCCCACTGATAAATCACTGAAATCATTGTTTAAAATAAAATATAAGTATACAGTAATATTTGATAGCCCATTTAACATAACATACAAAAATTTAACTAAAATTTAAGAGATAAATAGTTGTGGGCATATATGGGTTAAAGTGAGGTCAACGACCATTCTTCGCTGCCTCATATTATTGGTTTTTCAGTACTGCAGTACGGCTATGTCTATTTAATTCGGCGATTGTGCGTAAATTTTGCATGAAGTGACATTTCAGTGATTACATGCGTCAGTAATATAAAGTGTTTCAAGGCCTTCGTGAATTGTTTACAATCACAATTTCAGAACCCATTTACCCTGATATATCCATTTAGTTCATAGTAAGGCTTTGATATTCTGAAGTGGTCAGCAGTAACACCGAAATAATGTGGACTAAGTCGTAGGAAATATCTAGTACGTTGTGAAAACTTTTGATATTTGATTAGCTTGAATTTACAGTTTTAATTTCTTCAATTAAATAGGTGTCTGTAAAGAGTTTGTGACATCTAAGAGACATTTATAAAACACTTCTATCTTTCATAAGAAATGAAAACTTTAGATGAAAATGTAAATAAGTTTTTTCTTGAACATTTTAATTTAAACTGAAAGATGGGAGAAAATTGAAAGTAAATAAATGTTCCTATTGCTTTTACTGAGTATGATGGAACGAAACATTTATTATTTAGTAAATATAAATGACTAAAACTAGCAAATGGACGTTTGTTTGTTAGAATATGGGGAATGATGAGAAAGTAGCATGATATTTTTTAGGGTAGGGTTTAATTTTTAAAGAATGGTGTGTTGGACTGTACCATTTCTGTTTTTTTGAGAATCCGTCGTTATTAGAATCTGTCCTTTTGCGAATCTGTCTTTTTGAGAATATGTCCTTATACGAACAAAGCATTTATTTCCTCTTGTATTGTACACTTTTGAAGTTAATTAACTCGAATTTTTTAAGTTGTATGTACAGAAACGGCCAATTTTTAGGATTCAGTAGCAAATAATTGGAAAAACCATGCTTTATAATTTCAAGGGCGTCCATATGTCACAGGTTTATAACTCGTCCGTAAACATGTCTTCTTTTCTAATATTATCCATATCCATTCATCGTAAATATGAAAATGACTGGAGTAGCTAAAAAAATTTTCGAAATGATAACTTTTAGTCAAATAAAAATATTAGATATGATAATTTCTCACTTAATTTTGTTTCAAGACCTAAGAACCTAGATTTTGTTTATACATTTAAACATTTTAAAAGCATTACGATTTTATTTCAATCTCTCTTTATAGAAAAAGCATAGGAAAAATAGTTTTCATACTTCAAAAAATATGAGTAACCCATTTGTAATGCCTTTTTATCCTGAAAACGGAAAATGGAAACGAACGCAACAGTTTTCTGGCTAAAAATAAACGAGTCTCATAACTCGAGTGTAATCACAAGCATTTCTCAACAGACGGCAGAGCGTCGCTACCGCTAATTAACCAGCTTTTCTTAATTTTCAGTAAAAATGCTATTTCGTCTCCACCCACGTAATTTTATATTTAGCTTATTTGTTTCTTATGGCGTTGTTGTGGCTTGGAAATATAATAATATTTACTGTATTGTCTGCATTTGCTTTTTAACTACCTAGCTTGAGCGGGTTCACAAATTTTTAATCAAATAATTTTCCCGAAGGCATGAGATACTTTCCCGAGATAAAAGTAGCATAATTATGTCACTCTCCGGACCTTCAACTGTGTTCCTGTAAAAAAACACGTCGATCTGTTGGTCTGTTTTGATGTTAAATAAAACCAAAAACATAGAAACAAACAAACACACTTTCACGTTTAGTATATAGGTATAGAGATGCATTCATAGAGCAACACGTCATAGGCACCTGTAACGTTGTGCTCATTTAATAAATAAATGAGACCACTTTTTCTTAAAGAGGTTTGAATAGTTGCTAACCTCCTTGCAAAAATAGTTGTTAACCTCCTTACAAAATAAGTTACTGACTACCTATAATTTAGGAATTTTTCAAAATAATCTGAATTTGGAACAGTGTCTGCTATTTGTTTATTTTCTACCATTTTTAGTCAATTCCGTTTTAGTTTTGCTAAAGAGCACACCTATTTTATAATGTCAATAATGTAATACAGTGAACAAATTGCAACAAGCTGATAAAATATACTATAAAGGAGCATGATATTTGTAAGTACCTACTATTTAAGTTGTATTATGTTTAGATTCTATCATGTCCTGTAAATCATTTACTTATTTATTTTATTTTTATTTTTCAGCGTGCTCCTTTTACTCCTTGTATTCCTTTTATTCCTCTGTAACCTTTTCATTACATCATTCCTTGTTACATATTACTTTATATCTTTACTTCATTTGAAAATTTGAAAATAAATCAATATGGAGTAAAATATTTATTTATTATTGTGGCTAGTTTTCCCACTAAGCGACACACCTTCAAGCCTTCGTACTGCTCTATGTTGCTCTATGGTGCTTTTACTGACAGTTTCTCCTGTTTATGATTTGAAACCAAGTGTAACTTGATTCATGAATTTAAATAAATGTCATAATGCTTCCCGAGTACATTGTTACTTGCCTCCAGAGTATAAGACATAAGTTTAAATAATGTGATATTACGTTTGCTTTGAAATTTTAAGGCCCTTTGGAACTAGTGGTCCAAATTACTAGTCTTGTATGTTGGTTAACCCATGTTAACGGTGTCACTAAACTAGAATCGCGGTTTCATAAAGTTCAGAAATAATAATTGTTGCTTATAGCCACAAGTTAAAATGTGTTATATTTACTAGATACATAATAATTAATACAGGCATGTTAAATGCACGCCTCGGGCAGAATCACAAGCAAGAAAACCACGAAAACCACATTGTATAATATTATACCTGAGGTACGGAAATAAATACCTTACATATTACGGTATATTCATATCTACGCTCATACAGCGAACTAAAATTCCTGAATTATCTCGTGTCGACAATTTTTTTGGAAATCTCTTCTAAATAGTAGGTTGTCTTCTTCTTCTTAGTCAGCATCTTCATTGCTGAAGGTCGTGTCTATTATGAAGAGGTAGAGTTAATCACTTTATGGACAATACGCCTCCACGGTCCTGGGCAGTCCTCATGGCATCAAACAGCGGCAGTGTAGACGATCGACCGTGTAGACTTTTTCTAGCACGATTAGCGTTTCAGGCTGCCATAGAGTCCCCAAAAATAAAGTATTTGTACAGTTATTGTTACACCAATTTGTATTTAACAATGTTAGATGAATTTTCAACCATTATGAGCGATTATAATGAAGAATATGAGGAGTGAAAGAAATATTTTAGGGTGTAGCAAATGAGTTAAGTACCTTTGAGATAGGTGTTCCTGAGCATTCTTTGATATACTTTAGTGGTGCCTTACAGTTCCCAGGAAGTGTGTTAGGGCCCCCAGTAGAAGAAAAGTCTAGTCTTTCTCATTCTCTCATTTTCATATGTGAAAGTAACAATGTCTGTCTGTCTGATCTGCTTTCACGGCTAAATCACTCAAACAATTTTAATGAAATTTGATTCGCAGTAAGCTTGAACCCTAGGGAAGTATATTAGGCTACTTTTTTTAATTAAGGGTGTATAATAGGGGATGAAAGTTAGTATGGGGTCCACGGGCGAAGTCCGGGGCAGAAAGCTAGTTAACAATAAACGTAAGAATACGATAAGTAATTTTCAGGATCTATTTATTTGAGAGTGTAACCTTCATTGTAGGTGGGATTTTTTGACAAATTTCGGGTATCCTTACAATTAGTGCCATCGTTGCGTCTTTCAAAAAGTGTCCTATTCAACGTGACTAATGAATGTCATAAATTAACGCTCGTTTTTAGCAAATTTTAATGGAATATCTCGCTTTACGGAGAGTTCTATTGATATTTTGCAAAAAAGCCCTTCAAAGTAATAATTGTAATATGACTACAGAATTTTCTTTAACTTGATTTATTATTTTATTTCACACGAGACATAAAGTTTTGTGGAATGTGTTCGTTGTTCGTAGATTGTCTTTCTTTGACGAAAGTTTATTTACTTCGAGTTTTCTCAACTTTTTATAATTTTACTTTGGGTTTAAATTGCAAAGTGATATTTAATTTGATCCCGTTTTTAGGTCAATCAGTGGTTCTCAATAGCACCGCTAACCGCAATGTGTTTAGACGTTGATAAAATTTGACAGAGTAAACAAACTTATAAAAGCAATAACTGAGGCTTTTTTTAGTTAGTCTAGGAATCTAGGTCGTTGAATTTGTGTTATAATATACTTGCAATACTAAATCGTCAAAGCAAATGCGCCTTTATTGCCGTTTAATATTAACCTGAATAACAATGACGCAATAGACATTATTGATTACAGGATTACTTGGGGTATTTAGTTCGAGTGCATTGGCTGCGATAATAATATCTCATTACTATGCAGCGATTTTAACAACCGCTGGCACATTCGATTCATTGCTCATGAAGAAGCTGAAAAAATGCACGCACCTATTGAGCGGATGTGTATGGAAGTGCCCCAAAATTAAGTAGTTTAAAGAGAAGTCTATGACCTAAATTGCGTGCCTGTTAAAAACCAATTTGGCGCTACATTTATTCTTCTCCTTTTTAGGATTCCGTACCCAAAGGACAACGGAAACCCCATTACTAAGGCTCCGCTGTCCGCCCGTTCGTCCGTCCGTCTGTCACAGGGTCGTATCTTTTGAACCGTAATAGGTAGACACTTGAAATTTTCACAGAGTATACACATGGCCGCTATAACAAAAGATACTAAAAATAAAATAAAGTTAATAAATAAACGGGGTCCCCTCCCCATACAAGAAATCTGTTTTGTTGCGTTTTTTTCTCGATCTTAATAATGGAAATAATGGCAATACCTACAAACATCTAACTGGTTATATTTTATTACATCGAAAACTATTACTAAAACTCTGAATTCAAAAAGACACGATTCAACGAAAATCATTTAAAAAATACTGAACAAATCAAATCTTATTTCAAAAACTTTATTTTAAAAACCTCAAAATAAAAATATTAGTTTCCAGGTGAAATGTTATGTATCAATTTGCAAAAATAATTTAAAAAATGTATTGATAGAGGTATTAACTAGACAGACCCCGGGTTCGATTCCGGACCCCGGCCATGTACCAATGGGTTCTTAAATTAAAAACTTATGTACATAATCCGACAAACCACACTTAGAGGCTTTTCCATCTAAAATATAACTCAACAGAACTAGCCACTCGTTAGGTATAGCGTCACAAATAAATACCATCGGCTAAACGAGGGAGACTTGGTCTTCCGCTGGGTACCCTGGAACCGTAACCCTCTTGGGATGAAAGGCGTGATAGATAGATAGATAGATAAAAATATATTAACAGATTTTTTTTAAGTATACCGAATTCAGAAATTGTTCACCGAAAAAGTTAATTTGTCTATAAAAAGTTATTCTGAGATATTTCATTACACGGCCAGTGGTAAAAGAAAATTTCTTTGCTTGTCGGATGTTAAATGGTATCGCCAAAACTCAAATAAATTACTTGGAAAATAATAACAATCCTATTTCTGAACATCCAACATTTTTATGTAACAATTGCTGAAAAAAATCCTACAAGGAAAGTTTTCAATCAGGACCGCGTGGGCGTCGATTACCTAAAGCATTTAGGTTTTGTTAAAAAGTTCGTATACCGCAACAAGGAGAACAACAGAAGGCTTTCACAACATTGGGGTGTGTACATAAAGGTGAGCCTTCGTCAATACATGCCGGAAACAGCCCAAACCGCTACACTGCGCCCATAGTAAAATTTCATCCAATACAAAGGAATCTAATGTATTTTTTATTGTAATGTTATTTTAGGATTTCATATAGAAACATTAGTAGCTAAGTTTTAATTTAAAAAAAAAATTATACACACATCATCACGGTCTTTATAACTTGCGGTGTGCCAGTTCTTGATATTAAATAGAACATAATATGGCAAGCCTGAAGTGTGTCACTTACATTTGCTATGTAAATATATGTTGTTTTAGAAGTGCCGCCGTTTAAGTGCCCCTCCGAAGCACCATAAGTCGATTAAAGAACATATTCTTAAAGAAATTAAGGGTTTAGCATTTTTGCCAGTATATATACGCCTGCGTACCTAGCTGAGTTAGGGTAAGCTATTTTGACTCCAAATGCCACAATTACCCATAGTTCTTCTCCGATATGCCATTCCCTATCTATACATTACTAGCGATCTCGCCTCCGGCCTAGAGAAGACCACCAGTGACCTTGCCACCTCCTATTAAGTATAGGTCCATGAACGCGTGCGTTTGGCAGAGCATAATACAGTGCGCCAGTCGCACCCATAGAAATGCTTTTTCAAGCTTCGCTTGAAGGACCCCAGGAAGCAGGAAAGACCGAAGCGACGTCGGAAGTTCGTTCCACTTTTTGACAGTGCGACACAGGAACGAGTCACTGAACTTTTTCGTTCGTATGCAGAACGTGTCCACTGTGTGAGGAGTGCGAAAAGGGACAAGGTCATGGAGTTCTTCTGAACATTCCCCATACATCAATCATAACTTATCTATTAGAGATAGACATACCGCGGACTTTTTTGTAGATAATTTTATTATATACAATTCCTTCCTACTTAATTTTGTTATATCTCAGACGGATTAGACAGCGTACACCATGAAAACACGCAGGACATTTTCTCCACGACTTGATTCACTTATACTGTTGTTGATACCTTTTCATACGTTTTAAAAAATTCAAAATATATTTATTGTTTCACATCGTATTGCATATAATATATTCCGGTGTTTGTTTGAAATTGCGTCCCCTATATGTGCTGCGAATAAGGCGTATAATAACGATACTCAATAATAATATCTATACATTTACCAAATTATCCCATACTTATTCCATCAATATTTCATTAATTTACACAACAAGGAAGAAAAACACGAGACAACACAATAAACCTAACAAATCATTCATGAAATGTTAACTCTTATTACATAAATATAAAACAAATAAAATACTAATAAATGCAAATTGGTCAAGTACCTAAAATACATTATTATAATAAATTATATGCATAAAATTGACAATTTAATCATAATATTTGATTAAATGTCAGTTTCATCGAATTGTAATACAGTACAATAGATTACAATGTGAGAATAATCGGCTCATTCAAAAAGTCGTCAACCATATAATAACATTTTTCAATGAATAAATTTTGTAGTTCATACATTTAAAAACCCACAATGTCAAGAGATGATACCACAATAGATTGTAGCCATTATGTATGTAGTGTTTTTATAGAATTGTGTCCTAACCTGATGACTAGGCTGAACTACATATTTGTTTCTATTTTTACGTAGCCTTTTATTCACAATGATATTAAATTCATTTAAATTAGCTTTTACATATCATGTGCATGCTTCGTAGATATACTATCCATAATTTGTATGGGGATATTACTATTTCCAATTTCTCTGTAAATAATCCACCTGTGTCACTGTAATTCAGCAAATAGTTACTTATTCAATATATCTAAGGGAAATAATCGTTATTTTTTCAATTGGTTTTATTAAATTGGAAATATGAGTAGTAAAATAAAGGAATATTTTGCCCCTGTTTTCTCTTTCATAAATCTATCACAAAGGTCTTAATTTTTTTTAAGCCGCTGTTTAGACATTACTCTTCAATTAAACGTCTTGCGTTTTTGGTAGCTTATTGAAAATTCAAAATAAAAATTATTTTATGATTTTTTCATTGGTCAAAAATAATAAAATAAATAATATTTTGAATTTTTAATAAGCTACAAAAATACCCAAGACGTTTAATTAAAGGGTATTGGTATAAAAGTGCTTTTAAAAAATTAAGAGCTTTGTGGTATATTATGAAAGAGAAAACGGGGACAAAGTTTAACCACCTATATTTCCTATTCAAAAAAATCCATTTCACTTAGATATATTCAATAAGTATCTGTATGCTAAATTACAGTGACACAGGTGGATTATTTACAGAGAAATTTGGAATAGTTTATCCCAGGAAAATTATGGAATTTTGTAATTTTCAAGTTTATTTATAAATACTAATCGAAAGTAACTCTGTCTGTCTGTTACGCTTTCACGACTAAACCACTCAACCGATTTTGATGAAATTTGATACGGAGAAAGCTTGAACCTCTTGAATGAACATTGGCTACTTTAAAAAAAATATCCGCCCTATGGCAGATAATAGAGGCTAGTTCTACGATATCTATTTTCAGTAATATTTTAGTAATACTAATCAATTTATTACAGAACAGTTATTTCATACAGGAAAACAAGGCATTGATATACATTACATTTATACCAATGAAAGCTTTTATGTTTCTGACTCTACTAAGAAATACTCCTTCCGGTTATTTCGGGTAAGGAAGGTAGTCCCCAATAATTAATGTGAGCACTCGACCCGCCTTTTGTATTCGTTTTGACGTTGTTAATTCGGCTTGTGATTGTTAATACAGCTCTACATAAAAATAATACTTAAGCTAAAATAATATTTATTTCAGGAGGTTTATTTTTCAATTAGTTATTTTCTTTATTCATGGGTTGCCTTACATCTCCTGAAACAGTATTACGGTCCCAGGGTAACCAGCGGATGACCAAGTCCCCTCCTGTTTTAGCCGATGGTATTAGTGAGGCTGTAATACCTAACGAGTGGCTATTTCTGTTGAGGTCTATTTAGATGGAAAAACCTCTGGTTTGTCGGATTATGTACATGGCCGGGATCCGGGATCGAACTAGGCGTCTTAACCACTCGGCCATCGACGCACCCTTTCCACATTCAATAAGTTGATTTCATAATACATTAATAAATAAAACAAGGTTACTCTTCACGACTCTAGTCCTATTAAGTGCAGCGACAGACTTGTCATCTGCCCCGCGAACATAACCATGAAGACTGAATCTCAGTTAGAAAGAGAAAGATATAAAGTTCCATACAAATAAAGCAAGATAAAAAGTAGGGTCGCGTCTTTCTAACTGAGGTTTTATCTTCGCAGTGAGATTCATTCTTCGTGGTAATGTTCACGGGGCTGGTCTTTTAATATCATTACTTCGCCGCTAAAATTTTAGATTTAAAATTCTATTGACGAAAAATCAAATAATTATTTACAGTTTTAACCGGAAGGATGACGTTGCAAGTTAATTTAAGTACTTTGCTAAAGGCAAAATTGATGTTGATCGAAATTGAATTCCAAAATTGTTTGCTTACCAACTTTGATTGACTTTTGCTAGTCACTTTGCCAGCATTGATTCAACCGGATATAACTATTTGATATTTGGGGAATTTGGTATTATTGCGAGAAATGATTGTGACGTACGCTCCATCACGGTATTTACACCTTGAGGCGTGGCCAGAGACACCGGGTACAAAGTCCACGTTTTGCGAGTATGTAGCAAGGGCGCTAGAACAGTAAATATCTATTATTTTGAGAAGAAGTGCAATAGGTTTACTGATACATCCAAAGCACGAGTTGATACAAGTATTCCATGTGCATATTTAGTGCATAATACTTAGTGCATAATATTATTTTTGATGCTAAAAAGAGGGATTTACAGTTACAGGATTAAATACTACGCTAAAGCTAATAGTAAGCTTTTTTTTTTGGCTATTACTATTATTGTTATATTATGTAAATAAAATATTATTTTTATTATGCGAGAGAAGAGGTTTTTTCAGATCATACCACGAAACTTTCATACGAGTTTTCATGTTAAAAGTTCAAAAATATTCCAAAAATTCCGCACCACAACAAAAATTTTATGCATATTTTTATTTGATCGTGCCTTTCAAAAGGGCACGAGATGTTCACGTAGCGAGCGTAGAATAATACCTCCAGCCAAAGCAATTAGTTGTCGGCGTCAGTTGGTAAATATTAACACTGGTAATTGTACAGTGAGCGTCAGCATTCCCTCGATGTTCGTTAGGCGGTGCCCACTTGCAACCTGAATACAAATGAATCCATTATCTGAAAGTGCGGAGATAGCGGCCGAATACACTAATAACATGTCGTCTTGTGTTTGTGTTTTTGAACGAGATTCCTGCGATCACGGACGTCCCTGTAAATATTGAATAATCTGTCGAGGGTGCGAAATGCTCTGTTTGGTTCAGTTTTGGGATATATCATTCTATTCTGTTTGACTTTTATCACTACATTGTATATCTTCTATACTAATAATAAAGATAAAGAGTTTGTTTGTTTGAACGCGTTAATCTCTGGAACTACCAGCCGGGTATGAAAAATTAATTTTGCATTTGATAGCCCAATTCTTGAGGGAGGTTATAAATTATTATAGGCTACCATCACGCTACGACCCAACACTATTAACGCGGGTGTAACCGCAAGGCACAGCTAGTTAGTTATGTATAAACTGAGAGTAATAAAAAAATCTAAAAATTTAATAAATAGCAAATAAGTAAAAAATCGACAGACAGTTACAGGATTTGGTTCAGTCTGTATTTAAAAAAATATATGAACTAAATATACTTATCTTTTATGATGACGGATTTTTTGTGGTTATTCTTATTTATAAAGTTAGCATATTAAAATAATTCATATCAGTGCGAAATTGGAAAACGTATGTATATTAAATAAATAAAAGTAATAAATAATTATTGAGATGTAGTACTTATTTGCTAAGAGTTGAAGAAAATTACTTAGCAAGAATTATGTATTGGAACTTAGTCGTTCAGCAATATAGTTGTAATAATCTTCTCCATAATCCCTTATTCTGTTATTAAGACACGTACAAGCTGATTGTGGTAAATATCATTTATATTTCAATATAATTGAACTCATAGAGTAATTTAGAAGATACAGATGAGATAAGTTTCAATTTGTAATAAATCCCTAAAATAAGAAGACTGAAATTAAAGTATAAGTATTTTCTAAATTAATGATGTCTTCTAGCTACGTTGTATCTGCCTTCCCCTCTTGGGATAAAAGGCGTGATCAACGTTACGATTCTACATTTCTTTCCAATCTGTTTAGCCGTTATGGTTTGTATACATAAATATAAAAATAAACTTTTACTTTACATAATATTAAATCTTCAAAACCATTAAAGAAAAGTAAGCACTTGACCAACAACGATCCACCTCATCTTTTTTAGATAAAAGGAGCTGAAGTTCTTGCAGAAAGTATTTCATATCATTTCGAGTCAAGAATGTTCATAATGTAATGTATAAAAATCAATATTTGTTTGTTTGTTCGTATTCTATAGATTCAAAACTACTGGATCGATTTGAAAAATATTTTTGCATTTAATAGCCCGGCCATCAAGGAAGTGAATTAATTGTATTCCTAATACAACGCGTACGAAGTAGCGGGCAATCAGCTAGTGTTTAATTTTAAAAAACGAAAAACACGCTTTCGTCAGTTCAGATTTCGTCGCTTCAAGATCAGATTTACATATTTACAATTGCAAAGTTAAAACTCCACAATTAAATTGACTTTCTAATTTGTTTACTTATACTTAGTCTGTTAGTTATTAGTATTAGTAAAAATAATAGTATATTCTTGACCGGACTGTAAAATATTAATAGACATAAGCTTTATGATATGTGCCATCAATTGACATTCACAATCTCATCGATATTCATACGTGTCTCTTCACTTTGAATACCCCTTTTCAGTAAGTCACTGATCAGTCCACTGAACATTTCTTTGGGTTTGACCTCCTTTTACTCACCTTTGGGCCCTTTGGCTCTAGTCATTTGTATTTTTTCTATTCTCCCGTAACATTGAGCTGGAATTTTCTCTGTTATTCTAAAATATTTGTCTTCTTTGAATTATGTTTTTACATAGTAGATGTTCAACTTCTATTTTATTTTTACGTATTACGAATATTAAAAAGTGCGAGTCAGACTCGCGCACGAAGGATTCTGTACCGATCTATAAAAACGGCAAAAAAAACACGTTTGTTGTATGGGAGCCCCCTTAAATATTAATTTTATTCTGTTTTTTAGTATTTCGTGTTATATCGGCAACAGAAATACATCATCTGTGAAAATTTCTACTGTCTGACTATCTCGGTTCATGAGATACAGCCTGGTGACAGACGGACAGACAGACAGACGGACCGACAGCGGAGTCTTAGTAATAGGGTTTCCGATTTTACCCTTTGAGTACGGAACCCTAAAAACAAACATAAATTGCAACTAAATTAACATTTGACTTCATATAGCAAGTCGTAAATCCATAGTCCATACTAAATTATAAATGCGAATTAAGTAGGCCACACATTGGTCCGGCATCGCACCGAAAATTTCCCATTCCGACCGCCGGATTATGTAGGCAGACTGTTCGTTACAAGAATTGGACGAGTCTGTGGGCGGTTTCGGTGGACCGTACGGCGACGCGCCGGGAATTGGACCAATGTGTGGCCACCTTTACGCTTTCACAGCGAAACCACTGAATTTTAATAAAATTTGGCACGGAGAAAGCTTGAACCCTAGGGAAGGACATAGTTACTTTTTTTTAAATCCATCCCCCTAATAGGAAGTCGGGGCGAAATTTTGGTCGGTCATCTTTTCTATTAGGGTTCCGTTAAACAAGTATTTCTATACATCTGTCCGTCCGTATGACTTTCACAGCATATAGCTTCTAAATATACATGGGACTTGAAAATTATACTCTATTATATATATGGCGATAATATTATTATTGAGATAATTACTATTTCAGATTTACATCTCTTCTATGGCCCCGAATACATATACAAGTGAACAATACAAATTCTAGTACTGCATAATGAATCCCATTTATTCGATGTTTTTGATAACAGTGGGATATCCTATTATCGTTCTTAGGCCCGTTTCGACGTGAGGGGGCAGTTATTTATTTTGAACGTTGGATTTATTTGCGGAAAAGGGTCGAACCCGCATTACTCAAGGGAGATTTTGCTGAATAGGATTGTAAAGTATGCCAATCAGGTTTGTCCAAAATTACTTGTACATTTTAAATTTTTTTTGGTTAATCTCAGTTAATCTTAAATTAATGTTTTTGTTACATTTAATTATAATAAAATAATCGCTTGGGCGATCGTTAAATTACCGATGTCTCTGGCCCCGCCTGAAGGTATTATAGCCCGGTGTGTTTTTTGCGACAAAATCCTTCTAGAGCCAAAAAAATACTTGTCCTGCTTCGGATGGCATTAAATACTTACAGATCTAATCCAAACAGCTATTACTTGCTGAAGGATCAACATACAACTAAATACTACTGTATATTAATTTTACTAATAAGTATATCAATTTCATATACAAATCAGGACACATTGATTTTAAAAAAGCTCCCAGCGCTCGTTTCTTTCAATGCATTGTTTACATTTTCCATTCTGAAAATATTACATAACCTATAGTTTTTGATTTCGCAGTTAAAACTGGCAGGTTATGTTAATTAAAATGGTTTCATGTTCCATTATTTTTCATGTATTACCCAGCTGAAATATTAATCACTTATCATTCAATATCTGTACCTATGATATCAAAATTGATTCCAATATGTACAGTATGTGATACAGGCATAAATAAACAGGTGCGTCGGTGACCGAGTGGTTAAGACGTTTGGTATTAACTAGGCAGACCACGGGTTCGATCCCGGATCTCGGCCATGTACCAATGGGTTTTTTAATTAAAAACTTATATACATAATCCGACAAACCGCACTTAAAGGCTTTTCCATCTAATTGTATCTCAACAGAACTAGCCACTCGTTAGATATAGCCTCACAAATACAATCGGCTAAACGAGGAAGACTTGGTCTTCCGCTGGGTACCCTGAAACCGTAACACTGTTTCGAGAGCTGTAAGACAACCCGTGAAGAAAGAAAAAAAAATCAAATAGCAAAGTATTAGGTACCTAAATATGATTATCAAAATAATACGGGAGAGACAGTAGGAAGCATGTAAGTATAGTAAATAAAAATGTAATTATAACTATTTTATAGTACAGATGTTAGGTAGATAGTATGAATAATGAAGAGTAGAGGCGACATCTCAAGTAATCTCGAAGGATTTCATTTCTGTGAGGGAAAATAAACCCTTATGAATATTTCATAGAGGTTTGTGTTTCATTGTCTGAAATATGGTTTTAAAGTAATATAATGAATAATAGTTAATTACGTAGAACATAAAAAATACCTAATATGTCATTGTTTACAATAAATTTTTGCCTCATGATTAGGTAATGCTAGAGCTTTAGTCTTAGCTTTCACTTGCTTGTATATAGGTTAAAAAAGCATGTATAATTTACTTATTATACAATCTTTATAAATAGTTTTTCGTTTGTGTGTCCCTTTTTTGTTTTTCCTGATTTTCTCTAAAGGATTTTTTGGTATTTTTTTTCACATTAAAAATTGTACATAATTCAAAAGGGGTTTCATTTCACGCATATCCACAACATTATATACATACATATCTTTACTAAAATAGAATATTCTTACTTGAAGAAATCTAGCTATACGTGGTTCTATAAGAAGTGGTTTAAAAAATAACGAAGGAATAGTAGGAATTCTCAGGTTTTTTGAGTATGCAACTACTATAATTCATATAACATTATAAAGTACAATAGAAGTAGCAATTAGGTGTTTCCATGTAATAATATGCGCTGCAGCATATATGACTTCCGAACATCTTCAGAACTTCCTCTGAAATATAGCCCAAAAAATATAACAAATTTTGTGCTATATTTCGTCACATCACAGTACAAAAATTTGGTTACACTGGTTTGCATTCACTTTTTGATTGTAATATATATAAAGGTATATAGGCTAACATGTTACTTCTATTTTATTTATAATGTTCTGTGACTTCTGTGAGATAATTAAACAAAAAGGGTACGTATTTACTTGTATATAATACTAGAGAAATGAAATAGGTCTCCAGTGATTGTTAATCAAACAGCTTAGCAGTAGTTGAGACGTGTTCCCTGAGGGCGTCGCTGACAAGAGTATCTACGCATCGGTCAATATTGAATGTCTACATTAGCTCATTTCTCTCGGGCGGGGCAAACACTTATGACACAATTAGGCCAAACTGACATATTCTCTTGGGAATAATAATTGGGATTGATGTACAATTAAACAACTTGTGAGATATTAATAAGACAAGTTCGCACAACTTTATTAAATAAATCGTAATTCTAACTGATATTATAAATGCGTAAGCTTTTTTTCGTTGTCCTTCTTTCTCGTTAATTAGAGCCGGAGAGTGACATACCTATCCTACTTTTATCCTAAAAAAAATATTTGTTGTGTGAATTATGATGTTATCTTTGGAATTGAAAAGACAATGCTGAGATGTTTCAGCTGTTGATAGCCTAACTACTTATGTGTACTGAGTATGCGTGAAAGACTCGATTATTGGATATTTAATTGGATTAAAATTAAATTGATAGTTTTTTTTTCTTTCTTCACAGGTTACCTTACAGTTCCCGAAACCATGTTACGGTTCCAGGGTACCCAGCAGAAGATCAAGTCTCCCTCGTTTAGCCGATGGTATTTGTGAGGCTATACCCAACGAGTGGCCAGTTATGTTGAGGTTACGAGGTATATTTAGATGGAAAAGCGTCTAAAACTGGTTTGTCGGATTATGTACATAAGTTTTTAATTAAAAAACCCATTGGTACATGGCCGGAATCGAACCCGTGGTCTGCCTAGTTAATACCAGACGTCTTAACCACTCGACCACCGACGCACCATGTTGACCGAATGGGGCAGGGAAGTGATATTTAACTTTTGTTCTCATTACTTTTGTGAAGGTGTACCAAATCCACGAGGGCTAACAAAGTTTTTTCTACGACTAAGTTTTCTAAGAAGTTGATCAAGTTTTTAAATAGTTGTCATTTTGGGAAAGTTTCAGTTTAGTCATAATAGGAAAATTATGGGCAATCAAACATTTATTTATTTCTTTTTATTGTATATTTAAAAATATTAATATCTAGATAATATCTTATAACTTGATATTTATAAAACGTATTCATCGTAATGTAAAACATTTCTGCATATTATCACTATTGATTTTACCTAACTTAGCATTTGTAATAACAAGAACACTCTACAATAAGTAATTTAATTACTACGATAGACTAAAACAAAAGTGCAAACTACTGTAACAATTTTAACTTTTAATTTAATTAACCTTGCGAACTACTTTAGCTTTAATAATGTAATATTCATGTTTAACTTCAAAGGTGCCCTTAGGCTCTCAAATACCACAATAATCAAATTTAGGGTAATTTTGACCTTTCAGTCTATACCTACTACAATATTTTAAAAAAAACCTTGTCAGACTCGTGGCGTTTTTACTATCGATTTGTGATACATTCATGTAATATTTATTTTTTTCTGAAAATTCGTACGCACACCTGGCTATATGGCGACTCTATCCTTGTAGGTACTTTGTACACCATCATGATAAGGGGTGCATTTTAAAATTGTCAATTGATGAGATGTTAGCTTGTTCATACAAAATTTTATATCCACCACTTTTTAGTCGGACACGGTTTCTTATTTAATATTGTATATAAAAAATCTACTTCTTAAGCCATTTCACTATCAAACAAGGTTAAATTCTAAGGCAGTTTACTAAGTAATATATAAATACTTAAAACTATTTCAATGTAAGGAATAATTGCGACTTTTACCGATGCCTAACAAAATATTATCAGTTGAAGTAGTCGAATTCAGAATTTCTTCGTTGCTATGTACAGAATGATATTCATTCATTTCCGCCCATACTGGTTCGGTCTCTGCGATTCTTTTTCTTTCTTTAAACTTCGTGTACAGTAATATGGAAACCATTATAAAAAATACAATAAAACCTAAACCACAACCTACCATTAAACCTAAACGACGATTTAATATTTCAGACAAATTGAATACTCGATTCGATTTTAATTTAACAACAACAGGGTTTTTGTAAGTATCGAAGGTAACACATTCGCTTGCCGGATGATGCATTAAGATAGATTCAACAATCTCTTGTGATTTAATCACTTTTGTGTTATTATCACTCAACGTATCGTATTGGTCCCCCATATAAATTAGTTCTTGATAATCTACTTGGTCTTCATATAGGATTATGATACATATCACGTATTCAGTATCTGATTCCAAGTCCTCAATATGAGCAGAAACTTCATCCCTTTCCATATATTTAGATACAATCTGAATCAAGTATAATAGAAATAAAAATAAATACAAATTTTCTTGAGTTTTGGAGAGCACTCCTTCAGAAAATAATAGATGTTCTGGCAAATATGGATGAAACTGGACATTGCTTTCATTTTTTCTGGCCATACCATGATTTACAAAACGTGATGTTGACTATTTTGATAGTTTACTTTCTTTCCTAACAAATGTTTAGATTCCACGACACGCCTTGGTGGATAGCACACGCTGCCGCGGAGACGTGTTGGGGAATCCAGTTTAATCCCGCCCGCGCTGTGATGGTTGTGATTAATCAGTGATTAATAAGACATATCATGGTCAGCGGGATTATCATACATACCGATTTATTGGCTTTAATCACCGTAAACGGCTATACTACTTGACATTGGCGAAATCACCGATTGATATTGGTGGAACCGCCATATTGAAAAAAAAGAAGAAAGAAAGAAGATCAAATGTTTACGCTGTTTTCATGGTATTGAAATGAAAGCTACAAAAATATGGTTACGAATATCGAATTCCATTTTGGGCTTCTAATATTAAATGAAAAATACTTACATTAGAGTTTACTCGCTCGCCATAGTATATCAACTGCAAAGCTTTGATTGAAGTTCGATTTCTTATCAGCCAAGAGACTGACACAGAATTATCTTTATGTTTATCCACTGTTACTTGTGAAATAGTTGGTACATTACACTTCTCTACAGGATATTCATCATTAAAACATATAATTTTATTTGTGTTTACAATTTGTGGGTGATTTTGAATCCAAACCCATGCGTTTTCCTTTTCGCAGTTACAAATCATCACATTATCTGAAATGAAAATACTACGTTATTTATCAAGACTATTTAAAAACATTATGTTCTTAATTATTTACCTTCACGGTTTGCCTTTTTCGGCCTTTTGAAAACCGTATTACCCGCCCCAGGGCAATCAGCGGAAGCAAAGTCATCCTCATTTAGGTGATAGAATTTGAAGGCTACCTAACGAGTGACCAGATCAGATGAGATAAGCCGATCTTGCTCTTAATAATTGTAATATAAATTCCAAGACATAATTACCTGAGGTAGAAACGAACAATGAGATTTTTACATTATGAAGTATATCAATAAAAAATCATACTTACTATTTAATATTATATGTTGGATCTGTATTTCAATAGAATTTAGTAGATCTATATATATTGTGCTAAGCTTGTTATATGATAGATCTATTTTATGAATTTTGTAAAGATTTCTGAAAGCTGTTGCAGATACATATTTAATATTGTTGTGGTTCAAATTTAATACGGTCAATTCGAGCATATGTGTTAAGTCTTCATTTAGAATATTTTGTAATTTGTTATTAGATAAATCTAGAACTTTAACATTTCCTAGTTCTTCAGTGAAGGGCTCGATAGATTCTATGTAATTATTTGATAAACACAAATTTTGAAGTTTGGTCAGCCCACGAAAATAACTCGTTTTAACTTGCAATATTTTATTGTTGCTTAAGTCCAAAGTCTCCAAATAAGATAAACGTGAAAATGGACTTATTGAAAATCGTCTGATCTTATTGTGTTTTAGTATGAGATGTTGTAGATTGGTGAATGCATTAAAAGTTGTGTCTTCCAAATTTGTCATATTAACATGACATACGCGAAGTTCGGAAATGTTTGACGCAAAAGAGCTTTTATTACCTTTCGATTTCAAGTTCCAAGAAGTTACTGGGTTCTTACTAAGATCGATAGTTATTAAAATAGTCTTAACTGTAACGTAAGACGCCATAAAATCGATTTTGATTATATCATTATTAGAAATATTGAAATTTTGTAAATTTGGGAAAACATCTAATACATTTATTGGAATACTCTCTAGATGATTGTAACTAACATCGAACGTTATCATTTCTACAAATTCAATTTTTTTACGAATTGACAAATATTTTAGTTCATTCTTTCGTAATATTAAGTGCTTTAATTTTGCTAGCTTCTCGAGTCCACTTATTTCAATTCTTGGTAGAAGATTATCTGCTAAATCTAAGGCTTCTAAATGTGTAAAATTATATAAGGCATTATAGGGGACATAATCTAAAAAGTTGTTACTAGCATTAAATTCATTCATACTGATTAGTATGTTAAATATGTTATCAGGTATCATACTTATAATATTTTGTGCTAAATTTAATTTCAATATATTTTTATTAGCATTAAAAGCACCTTGCACAATGTGCTCAATATTACAATGTTCTAGATTGAGAATTTCTAAAAGAGGAAGGTGAGCGAAGGAATTAATATATAAATGATCTATCAGATTGTATGACAACGTTAAAACCTTTAGACCTGAAATATCAATTAAAATTAAGTCACTGAACTTTAAGGAGTTGTTTTTAAGAGATAATGATTTCAAGTTGTTTAATCCGGTGAAAGTTCCATTTTCTATAAGTTCTATCTCACAGCTATCAATGCCTAGGAAACTAATTGGTAAACTTTTTTGAAAGAGGTCTTTATGTAGAACTTTTATTGGATTGAAAGACAAATTTAAAATTCTCAACTTTTTCAATGAATCAAATGGCTTTGAATATATAAACGAAATTCGATTATGACCTAAGTTAAATTCTTCTAATTCTCGCAATCCAAAGAAGGTGTAACTTGAAATATTTTGAATACAGTTATGGCTTAAATCCAAGAGTTTGACACTATTTAAATGTTTGAAAGAATAATCATCAATAAGAACAATGTTATTATGATTAAGCCGTACATGTTCCAATAAAATTAAACTTTTCAGAAGATTTACAGTTATATGTTTGACATTATTGTTGTTTAGCCATAAGTTCTGTAAATTAGGTTGGCTATGAAATATCAAATTATCTATTCCCGAAATAGAATTATAATCTAAGTATATAATAGTTAAAGACGATCTTGATTTGGTCAGCATCTCATTTATATATATTAAATGGTTATTATTTAAGCTTAAATATCGAAGCTTATAAAGTTTTATGAATGCGCCGGGTTCAATTAAAGCTATTTTATTATTGTCTAAGTATATTTCTTCTACTTCTGTATTATACTGAAAAAGTTTATTTGAAATGTATTCAATTTCGTTGTTATTTAGTTTTATTTGTTTAATAAATGTCAACATGTCTAAACTATTATTGCCAAGAGATATGAATAAATTATTGTCTAACCTTAATATTTCTAACTTACTTTTGTTAATAAACAAATCTTGTGGCACTTTATTTAGATAGTTAAATTCTAAATGCAATATGTTTAAATTAATTAAACTATGAAAGCTCTCACTATTTATTTTACTTATACTATTTTTGTCTAAATAAAGCCTATTTATATTAGACGAGTTATAAAAACCATCTATTGGCACGTCTAAAATATTATTATGAGACAGGTAAATGTCTGACAAAGCTGGTAAGTTGTTAAAGAGACCGTGTATATGATGTAAATGGTTATAACTCAAATCAATAGATTGTAAAAGGGAGTTGTTTCGAAAAATATTTGGGCTTAAAAATTTCATTCTATTACGGCTCAAGTCTAAAATTTCCAAAAAGAGTAAAGAACTGAATGCTTGGTAGTGTATATTATTTATAAGATTGAAATGAAAATTCAGCGTCTTGAGGGACGGAGAAAATCTTAAACAGTCTTTGGGAACAAATTCAAAATTATTAAAACTTAAATCTAAATATTCTAGAGAGGTTATTAAGGAATTATTATTAGAGGTAATAATGCTAATATCATTCCAAGCGATTCTTAAAGTTCGGATGTCGTATAGTTTCTCTATTGAAGTTAAAGGAAATACGAGGAGATCATTTTCACTCAGATCAAGCTCAGAAAGTGTTGTTTGTAGGCTGGAAAATGCTGTTTCAGAAATGTCACGTATTTTATTTCCTTTTAGATTTAATTTTACTATCGGAAGACCATAGAAACTGTAACTTGGTATCTCTGCAATATCGTTGGAAGTTAAGTCCACTGATATTAATTTACTCAGTCCAGACAATGCCTTATACGGTATTAATTTGACTTTGCTCTCGACTACTTTGAGCGTCTCAAGGCACACTTGTAATTGAGTGAAGCTATCGTCCACGATGTCTTTTATATTTGTTTGAGATATTTGAAAATGCTTGACACAGGCTCCTTTAGGTATGAATTGAGGTCCCAAAACTTCAATGTCATCTTTTAACTCTGTAATGGACAGAGAATTGACGTTCGGTGTAATTTCCAAAATATTTTTAATTTCGGTGGTTGTTGTATCGTGACATTCCAAATATAGACCTAAAACATAAAATTATGTAAGTTTGATTTTAGTTATTAAGTCTATGGGCATATATTTCAATGAAGCTTACCATCTTGTAGAATGTAACATAAACATTTCTCAAACATTACTGTCTCCGGACATTCCAAGGTATTTTCAGCTCGCAATACGGCGGGGGAAAATATGAATAAAACGAATATGGCGCTGCTAAGTTTTCTTTCATATTTAATATTTCCCGTAGCACGACATTCAATATTGTACATAATTACATTGTTAGCATACTTTCACATTTTGCTTTATTTGTTTTCCTGTAACAAATGGAAATAAATTAAATACATGCATTAGTTCAATGTGGTTTTCACGTAAGTAAGCGCGTCGATAACACAGCGGTTAGAGAGTTGGACTTCAAACAGGAGTTTCCGGGTTCTTTTCCTAATCGAACCTAAAATAAGTGCTTCGTAAATGTACTTTAAGTCGGTTTTCAAATTTTAATATAGAATATGTAAACACTTAACAAATTACTCGCTTATTACAACTAGCTGTTTGTGGGCATTATTGTTTATTATTAAAATTAGGTATAATGGTAGTAAAAGTTAAATTAAAATATAATAAAACATTAAAGTAGACGACGACAAATAAATACCTATTGACCGAGTCAAGTCATGAAAAAGTGATAAACGAACAAAGCATATTTTCAATGCTCATTAATTATTAACTAAAGCTTGAAGTGTGTAATTTGTTCCATTTAAATTATAGTGGTATACAAACATTATTTAGATCAAATATGATTTATTCAAGAATGATAAAGGTATTTCTTATATTTCTATTTATTTTTAACGATAACATCAGTATTTATACAGCTATTCTAAGTTCAGGACCTGTTTTAGGGTTCCGTAACAAAAAATTAAAAAACGGAATCTAAATTTAGTCATGTTCTTCCCACTTATTTTCGCCAGAGGCTTATTTTCAATCGGTATTGTAACCCGCCATTCAGTGAAATTCTGTAGTCAAAAAAATTCGTTATCATTCTGAATTGGTTGTTAGCCTGGACCTATTTGTTTCAAAATCCTCTATGAAAATGGACAGCGATTGCATCACAATGCCCTACTTCTATTATAGAGTCCCATTCCAACTTGATCTTACAACGTAGACAAGAGAGACTGAGGTGGGAAACTGAAACGAATATTGACTGAATCTTTTATGAGTTGGCATGACATACATAGGCGGGGTCACAATGGCCTAACAGAAATTAGGTTGGCTCAACTATTACAGTGGATTTCATTCTGAGAAAATGAAAATACATTCCCACATTGTCTTCCGTTCGTAATAGTCCGACCAATAGGTAATGGTAAGATTGTTTGTATGAACATTCTGATATACAATTCCCCTATACTCGGTAAGGTATACTTTGCATTTTATAAAGTAGTTAAATTGGTAGAGATTTTAATTTCTTTATTTCTTATCAAAAACCTTAAAAACTACAAATTAAAAGGAAGGTAGAATATCTCTTCCAGCTCTGAAGAAAGAGATCTTTGAATTTCCAAGCTTATGCGATGGTATATTTTAAGAACACACGCATCTTCACGCCCTTTATACCTTGCGGTGTGGCCGCAGAGATACCGGAAACAGTGTTCACTTTTTGCTAGTTGTCCATATTGAAAAGAAGAGGTGGCAAGTCCGTTGCTGCACTAAATGGACCTAAATGCATAGCTAGAGGTAGTAAAATACTTTTCTACATTTATAACAATGTTATAAGAATTAAAAAAACAACAAAAATGTTACAAAATATGTCTTCACTTCACATAAGTATGAACTTATTTTCATATTCATATTTTTTACCAACGTTTGATTAAAACTACAGTAATTACTTAGATATTAATATGCTGATAAAGTCAAGGAAGCAACTGTTCAATTTCAAGTTTAAATTACATTTGCCTTTATAACAGAAACAATGTACTCTTACTTACTAAAGTAATAAATGGCAATTTGAAAATGTATACGCGTTAATAATTATTTAGATAATGAAGCTAAATAGTTGAACGCAAATAACTCACCGCTTTACTAATAGCACAAACACATTTTAATCACTACATGAACAACATTCAGCGAATTCCAAACAAACTTTATAATGAAAACACTTACATGAAACATCTACACCGTAACTCGTACAATTTCTGCGCAGTTAATTATAAACCGTAGTTATCCTGTGGGACGTAAAGTCCATTTTCCCAGGACGACAGGCAGTGCAGCGGCAGTCAGTCGCCGACAACGCGGTACTTGGTTACTCTCCCCCACAAACGCGGAAATGCATGCGACGAACACTTTCTCGTTAGGATTTAGGTTTTTTACAGGTTTTAGGTGTATTTTTCAGGAGGTTTAACGCGCAGCCTGAAAGCCTGACGTCATTAGAGGCGGTCGTCGGCGACTGGCGGCGCGACGGCGCTGTTCTCCGCTCTGCGGCATACCCCGCGCCACTATTATACTTTTATGACGAATCGGATTTTGTTACAAAGCCACAGAAAGCTTCAGTGGCTAAATAACAACACGACACTTTGTCACATACCTAAAAACCTAGCTTATCCTTTCGTACTTTCACTGTTAAAAATATGACTATTCACTGATAATATTTGCTTTTTAGTTAAGTAGATTTTATACAGATTCAAAACGTTGCGACATATGAAAATATTTTTGCAACAACGAAACAAATTATATATTTTAGTGTTCTCCTTTTATTTCATATACAAGAGCATGTGGTAATACACAAAATGGACTTACTTCAATTTTAAACAATTTAAACATGTAATCATAGAAAATGTGGTATAAAACTTAATATGCGATACTTTTAATAATGGTTATAATTACTTAGTAAATTATTTTAATTTCACAAATTACATCTATTTTCTAATTATATTTTTACTCTGACCTTTACCATTGAATATAGACTTATAATAAATCGATAATTAAGTTAAGTTGTTATATATCATCCATATAAATAAAAATTAAATGCTGTTCGTTTGTAAGCGCGCACCACTTGAGAACGGCTAAACCGATTTGGCTATTTTTTTAAATGTTCCTTATAGTCTGAATAAGGTTTAAAGGGTCTTAAATTGGAGAAATTGCCAGAATGTTTGTATAGATTCATGACCATAATAGAGGATGAATTAATATGGATTCCATGGGCGGGGCCAGGGCGGAAAGCTAGTGTTCTACTAAAATCGTCCAACAATTTACGATCCGCAACGTGTGCTACAAAACTTTCTAAGCAAACTTATATATTTTACCTGAGTATCGGTTAGATAACATTTGCAAGGACCGAACACAGCAGACTGTCTGTTACACGAGAGACCATAAACTATAGCGGTTACGATCCCTTGGTACGGCCCTGAGATCCAAGAGCCCGCTTCTACGTACAGCGAACTGTAAATCCACGGAACTTGTGACTATCTAGTGCTTTTAGCTGCCTAAGTCTAGATCTAGGTCAGCCTAAAATGGCTCTTCATCTGGGTTAGCATTTTCAAGTATACATTAACATTTTCAGAGTGTGATTTTATGCGACTCGGGGAATTTTCATAATTGAAATCTATATAATAAAAATGAAATGTTATACTTTGGTATGCGTATCACTTGAGAACGGCTGGCCCGATTTGGTTTTTTTCTTTTTTTTATGTTCGTAATAGTTCGAATCAGGTTTATAGCGAAAGAAATATTGGAAAAGTTACCAGGAAAATTAGAAAATTCGGGAAAAACTGAAAGTGCTTTTTTCTATTGGATTTTTGTATAAATTAAATTTATAAGGGTTTCATGGGCGAAGCCGGGGTGGAAATCTAGTGGTAAATAAATAAAAATCCCCGTCTGTCTGACTGTTCGAGCTAATCTCAGTTTAAACATGATTCCGGAATATGTTTTTAGAGTAGGTATCTATTTTCTTTATACAAATTACTTAAACTATACCAAAGTCGATTAAAATTCACTACTTATAAAAAAGTTTGACACATTAAATGCAATTTGTTAACACCAGCTCTTGTTACCGACGTATTATGACAATTTTTTTCAATAAAGTCGAAAAAAACTACCTTGGGAATGTTCCGACTTACATTGCATAAACCGTTAAGTGCTACGAGAAAATGTCGTAGGCAATATTGTTCTTCTTAAAAAGTTTACAAAATATTTCTGGGATAAAAAGTAGCCTATGCCTTAAGGTGGCCACACATTCGTCCAATCTCCGGCCGGTCGCCGTACGGTCCACCGAAATCGACCACTGACTCGTCCAATTCTTATCGCGCGGCCTACCATCCGTTTTCAAATCGTTGTATTTGTGGTTGATTTCGATGATCGGAACGATCTGTCACACACACACACACATCCACACGCCTTTGTTTAATCGAATCTTGTGTGTCTGTGTGGGTGAGTGAATTGCATGTGATCTAGATCGTATGATTTACATTGCTAATGTGTGGCCTGTCTTCAATCTCGATCATACGGCGGCCGGACCAAACATTTTCTGTGAGATAACGGACCAGTGCTTGGGCTACCACGTGAAAGAAGGACAAACAAACACACTTTCCCATTTATAATATTAGTTAGCTTAGGGTTAATATTACAGTATGTAATATCTTTATAATGTCAAATTATATCTACAAGTAAAATATTCATTAGAGATAAATTACAGAATACTTAACCTACTTAAATTGCTTAGAACAAGAATAAAAGTTACATAAAATATCTATCTGATTTTTATTTTTGTTGGAAAAATATAACAAGCTTAAACAAAAATGAGATGAAAGGAAAAGAACACAGCCTTTGAACTTTGCCCTCTATATGTTCAGATCTAATAAAGTGGAATATTATAAACTACGCTTGGAAAAACGTTTAAGTTGAAGTTACTTGTTTTGTCTATATAGCAAACAGCGCTGTATAAACAAAATCAGGTCGAAATATAACAAATAAATCTAACATCACGACCTTTACAATATGTGGCGTGACCATAGATGTCTTCCAAAGTGTAAGCAACCTTCTTTTTCTTCATCTTAGCCGAGGATTTTTTGAGGCAACCTTTTTGGCTCAAGTAAGGATTGAACCCGGGAATATGTATAAAGTTCTGACAAATTAAATATACGCGGAGATTCAAAGGGTGGTTATATTTTCTCACACTTCGGTGGTCATAAACCTCACCAATAGCACATAGATCTGGGTTCAATTTCTATTTGTGACAAACATTTTCTTTAATCTACTTCTCGTGTCTCAGAGGGCACGTAAAGCCGGTGTCCTCACTTATTCTAAAAAAATCCGCAACAGTTTTTATTAATATGGAAAATTGACAAAAAGTGGGTTATATTACTAGTGTCTCTGGCCATACCACAAGCTAAAGAGGCCGTAAAGAACAGTAATAAAATAATAAGAGTGGCTTTCTGTAGGTACGTAAATAGAAGTAATTTCGTAAATTGATACCTGTTAGTTTTCGAAAGATCTATTTTAGTGTTTCGGATTGGATAATGGATAAGTTTTGACTAAAGTTGTTGTAGGATGCTTGAATGTAGCCTACCTTAATCTAAAAAGTTTGAAGTTGGAAGCACTGTTTCACTCATGTTTATTTTAGTCAGAAATTCACTCACATATATATGTGTATGGTTTCAACACTAGTATGAATATTTTTATTAATGGCAATGAATATTGAATGTTTGGTAGTGCGTTACTTAATGTCAGAGAAACCAAGAGGTAGAAGAGATTGATTTTTTTTTAAACTAAAACAGAAAAAAATAGTCATAAAATGAGTTTTACTGATTCCTTCGAAGAATAAATTCATCCTTTTAAAAAAAAACGCTTTCACGGATTAACCACTGAACTAATTTTGATGACTTTTTCTTAATTCCACCCTCCTAAAGGGGCATAATAGCGAATGATATAGGCACCACGGTCGAAGCCGGCGCGAACAGCTAGTTATATTATAAAAGCGACAATTTGGATGATTTGATGTTTGTTGCTCAGATTTGTATGAAACTTGAAGGATAAAAATAGTTTGTTTAGAACTTGGTTTATGTCCTGGATTAGAACACTCTCATCTTGGATAAGAATTACTATCACGGTATTTTTTTTTCTTGGTCCTATTTCCACGCAGGTGAAACCGCAGGCAAAAGCAAAAGTATGTATACTTAAGCAATTTCGTAAATTGTAATAGGTAGTTGGGCTTGGGATACTAGCTGTTACTTTATATGAATGTAAGAACTTAATAGAGGCAGGGTATTGCCTACCCATAAAGGGATTTATAGGTGTACGCTTTTGTCATGGGTTCCAATTCCAGGTTGGGACAATTTAAGTATGAGTAATGAAGATATATATTTTATATGGCCCCAAATAGTGACATTATATCCAATTAATATTACAACTATGAACGGGCTTATAGTGCTTGGATGTTTTGTATGTTGGTAATTTAGGTAAGTACCTATGTCATTTAAAGTAGGTAATTATATATAACTTTACTAAATCAACGCTGGAAAAATATATCATGTCATAAATAAAATAAACTTGAAATGAGATAAAAATGCACCATCATAACCTTTTTTGGCCAGAGAAACTGGTAACCATATCCATAATCTATCACTTAAAGAGACTTGTACCGTAATTTATTATTAGAATATTACTTTCAAAAGAAGTGCTGAAGAACAGAAAATAGATGACAAGCTTTTCTTTTAAATGAAATAAGATAATTTTTATATCCTGTAATTTGTCTCCTATCAAACATTACAAGATCTTTTTAAAATAATAAAAACATTATTTTACTTTCACATTTTTCAAATAATAAGTATCATGAAATATTCAGATGGGTTTTTCAATATTTGATTTCAATATTCCTCGAAGGGAATCAATAGAACGAATACTCCAGTGATAATATCCGGCGGCCTATAAACAAACAATACTTCGCCATTTGTTGATTTAAAGGAATCGTCGGATTTATTGTGGAGTTCATATGTACGCGGCGTCACGAGTTCGGCATTAAGGGGGCGCTACGCAGCATAAATTTGGAGTGGGATCCGCGAATTAAGTGGCATTTTATTTGTTACGTCACGTGCACCTTAAAGACTTTCTTATAAATCCTAGGCCTTGTTTAGACAAGAGTAATTTCGGTTTGTACCGGGCTCAGTAATAATTTATCCAACTTATGTCAAGTACGTTAACAAAGCTTAGGAAAAGGTGCTGGAAATAAATTACCTAGCATTTTGTAGAGGAGACTATAACAGCGGTATTTATTTTGTCCTTCACATGATTGGCAGTGAATAATACATTTTGTGAAAGAAAATGGTTTACGTGATGTAATTTACATCAGGTTTCTGTCGAACATTTATACAATACAAAAAATACTTGTTATTTGTTTGGTAAAGTGGCCTATTTATGTACGTTCTCTTCTAGTATGCACTTTAAATAATGTATATGAAACGGTTTTGTGAACCTCAGCGTATATTTTATGAATGACTAGAACTTTAAGTTTTCTTTTATTATTTTGTTTGCAATCTTCAATCCAGCTATGAATAGATTAAATTATCAGAATACAAATCCCTAAATCTGCATATCATGGCAATGCAAAATATACATTTTGTTTTTGTAGATTTATTTAATATATATAATAAATAAGAGTCGTCTAATTATATTTAAATACCTACCTAAGTTATAATTTTGTTTTCACGGATTCGAGACTCATCACTTTTAATTTTTATTAATTTACCCCAAGTAACGTCGGGAGTGGCTTTTGAAGTAGTACCTACACATAGGCATGAGTTATATCACAGGAGCAGTTTCCTTTGCGACAACCATTCGTTAAATTTTCACTGGGTTGCCTCGGTCAAGAGTTTAAAGTCGAGGGTTAAGTTTACTAGCCGTACAATAAAGGTGCGGTTTCAAATAATTATGAAGGAATTGCTTTAGTACTTTTGCGTTATGTTAGTTATGAAGGAAATTAGACCATTCCCTTTATGAATTTTTAAATTAACATTCCTGTATTTATTCAAGCGGCGTTCCTGGCAGTTCCATAATTCACGTCACGTGAGAATCCTTCAAAACATTCGTGAATAAACCAAAGACAAATAAGCTAGCGCAAGTAATTTTAATTAAACGACATTGAAAAGGGGCGTTTTTGGTCTAACCTACCTAGTTATTTATGCATGAGTATGTGCGTCATTAATGACTTCTAATTTATATTAATCAGTGTTTACAATATTAAAATTATTCTTTGTAATTTTTCACATTTGTCTTATAAATTTCTTACAACTTCCGATAACCGTGTTCAAGAGTCATCCATTTTGTACATTTTGAAATCAGAATTAATCGAAATAAGACGTCGGCTCGCAACTGAGCAGTCGCGGGTTCGATTCCTATATCCGACCATGTACCAATGGGTTTTTTAAAATAAAAAAAAATGTATATTATCCAACAAATCGTACAAAGAGGCTTTTCCATCTAAATATTTCAACAGAGCTGGCCACTTGTTAGGTATAGCCTCAAAAAAATCATTGGCTAAATGAGAAAGACTTTGTCTTTCACTGGGTACCCTGGGGCCGGCAACGGTTTCCGGGAGAGGCAACGGAAGAATAAAAAAAAAGAATTAATATTTTCGATCCCAATATCATGCATATTGATAATCTATAATACTAATAAAATACTTCTATATTAAAACGAATGGTTGTTTGTCCCTTATAAGGTTTTTACTAATAGATACGAGGAAGGTTTAGGTGTATATAATCACGCTACGTCTATTGGGCACTGAGGAGTAACCAATAATGTCAATATGTTCCAAACCCGTTAATTATTATATAAACGCATTATGTTATGTAATAAATAACAGACTTTATGTAGATAATACGAAAATGCATTTATCACCGACTACAGTAACGTTAATTTACTGCTGAATAAGCAGCGCCTGTATTTGTTTGCATTATATTGATTAAAAACTGTTTGTTTCCATCGCGGTTTCGTTGGGATAACGTATAATTGGGTTGTGGTCAAATGGTACAGTAAAACATGTATCTAGTTGATTATTTCAAGGTTTATTATTGATTGTTTTTATTCAAAGTATCCCACTAATATTATAAACGCGAAAGTTTGTATGGATGTATGTTTGTTACTCAATCACGCCAAAACGGCTGAACGGATCTGGATGAAATTTGGCACAGAGATAGAGTCTGGAATAGTACATATGCTATTTTTTATCCCAAAAAATGTATGGTTCCCGTGGGATAGATTTGTTTTTGTTTTTCACGGGATCGACATTATTTTTTGCATGGTGGTAGTTTAGGGGTCAGAGAATGACATATGCTACTTTTTATACCGCGAAAGCTGGGGGAAGAGGGGCAAATTACAGCCACGGGATTATTTCTTTTTGTATCTATTTCCACGCGGGTGAAACCGCGGTAGAAGCTTGTATATTAATAATAATAAAGTGCGTCGGTGGCCGAGTGGTTAAGACGTCTGTTATTAACTAGGCAGACCACCAATTAATTAAAAACTTATGTACATAATCCGACAAACCACACTTAGAGGCATTTCTATCTAAATATACCTCAGGCCACTCATTAGGTATGGCCTCACAAATACCATCGCCTAAACGAGGGCAACTTGGTATTCCGCTGTAAGGCAACCCGTAAAGAAAGAAAAAAAATGTATATGAATGATGAAGTACCAATGACGTAATCATTGTGAAGTGCCTAGTAATTATGATAATCAATGATATCAAATCAATGATTATGGTAAAGATATGGACTGTCTTGGGCCTTACTCAATAGATTGCACACTAGTGTCGCCATTTTGGTTTTTTATTATTTACTTATGTAATTTAATGAATGAAATCAGAAAAAAATTGCCATATACGATATATAATGGCAATGTAATATAAAATATTGTTTTATTCGTAAATTAAAATTCGCATTCTCGATTACAGAAAATAATATTTTGCTTGTAAATAAACTATTTTTAATAATAAATTTTGTAGTATGTAATAGAATGGACAATCGTACATATATTGTAGCTACACTACTAAAATTCCCTATTTATTGTTCATATTATGTTATTACTATATGCATGAATGAACATTAATTTGAGTTTCGAAATAAAACAGCTCGAACAAAACATGATTTGCATAACACGTTACCTTTCAGTAAAATGCACTTCAAAATTACCTCCAGTAACTCATTTTCGGAAGAAATTTACAGTCGACGCCAAGTACCGGGCCGGGCGTTGTAAATTACCCCTTTTGATTGCTTTCCATCTTTAACGCGAGTCACGTGAGACGTAATTTTACAAAAAGGGGTTATTGTAAAGCACTAGTACGGACCGAAGGAACTGCGGCCGATGGGAAGGAGCTCAGAAAATGACTTAACTTTTCCCATTTATACTCACATTATTCTTATTAACTTCGTCGCGTTCTTACAATATGTACCCACTTCTCCCCTTACTAATTACAGGTGCTTTTGTTAACGAGAGCCTAATCTTATTTCAACAACTTTTTCATTTGTTGAAAGTTATGTGATGAAGTGTTGGAAAAAGCGTTTTAATATTGTAAAATGTATTACGTTTACATTTATCCTTTTCAGGGCTACGATTTATTTTTAACGGAAACTCTTCTATCTGTCACAGCTTATTTTTTGTCGATGATATTGGGGGTTAATTTTGGGAGAAAATTTAAAAGATTAAAAAATCCGCCCCCCTCTCCCTTATCTCCTAAACTCTAGACTCAGTAAGTCTAAAATTTGAAGAAAAAAAAATAGGAAATATAGGGCCTAGCTCATCCTGCCGCTAGAAACCACTCCACGCGAGTTCGACACGCTCTTGGCCAATTTTATTTTTTGAATTTTTATTTCGCTCTAAAGAATTCATATTCAGATTCTTTTTCTCTATAAATAAAATTTAAACTTAGTATTTTACTAAAAAAATATAATAAAATATAACACGAATACGGAAATGTAGCGTTACTTTTGAAAAAAACCTTTGACACGCAAGCTCTGCTTGTTTGCGTACTTATGTTAATATTAGGCCACAATTCCATTTTCCAGCGTACTTTTTGTCGCGCGGTACATGAATTTTCATTTTGTTGGTCTTTTAAATCTGCATAAGTATTTTATGAATGGAAATGATAAAGTATGAAATATTCGTGGTAACACTTACTACGAGTATCTTAAATTTTTTCTTAAAATATGCTTTAATATTTTGTATTCCTAATCGTATTTTTGTATGTTAAAATTACAGTTTCCTAACTTCGGGGTTGGACGACAAAAGTAGCATTCGAAATAAGATTGCTTTTACTTTTTAAATATTGTAAAATTTCTTAATTCTAAAGACTCGCCAAGATTTAGAAATCGTATTTAATTATCGTCCTACGAGAATATAGATTCTATGGATAATAATTTCTTGTAATTGTAATTTAATAGACCTTGTGCTTGGAGAGAAAGAAATCCCTATTAATTAAAGTTATGGAAAAATTAAAAATATCGTATAATATATGTTAATGGAAACACATTTTTGTCGCTAACTGTGCCTATTATAAGTATACTGTACATGTTAGAAGCTTCCCGATAAAGAATCCAAATACTTTAACTTGACTTAAACGTGCCACTGTAATATAGGTCATCTTAATGATATCAATCATATTTTATAATAACGTACTTTTTAGCCTTGGGTTATTTATGACAAAAATAGGCATACATTTACAAAGTAAACTAAAATTATTTAAATTTAAAGTGATTATAATTTGTAATTTTTTTTTCTTCACGGGTTGCCTTACAGCTCCTTATACCGTGTTACGGTTGCAGGGTACCCAGCGAAAGACCAAGTCTCCCTCGTTTAGTTGATGGTATTTGTGAGGCTATACCTAACGAGTGGCTAGTTCTGTTGAGATATATTTAGATGGAAAAACCTCTAAGTGTGGTTTGTCGGATTATGTACTTACATAACTTTTTAATAAGAAAACCCATTGGTACATGTCCGGGATCCGGGATCGAACACGGGGTCTGCCTAATTAATACCATAATTATACCAATAATAAAAAATACTTTGTAATATTTAGTCTAAAATTTTATGTAATTGTATGTTCAAAAATAAAAAAGTATCTTTATCATATCTGATGACAAAATAATATTGTCGATCTCAAACCACATGGTCTATTCAATTTTGAATTTTCTCGTCCAAGATATATATATTTTAAAATTCTCTTCTCTGAAATCCAGTCTGCTTTGGGTCCATATGTCTTATGAATAATTCACGTGCAGCTCGGCATGTTTCCCCGTTTCCCCCGTGACACAAGGTAGGACCGCTACAACAGGAATGCAAGCTTTTACTCACTTCAAATTTATTTATTCCCCCAACATCCAGTACTTATTCAAAAGTAATATGAGAAATGTTGAAAAGTCGCTTTATGAAAATGTTTTGTGAATACTTGACAGTCAAGGTCATGATCACAGCTGTCTGCTTTTAGAATATTCTTGCGTATTATTTCTTATTTATAACCCCTTTTGTGTTCGCTCATACTAATATCGTATTGTTAAATATACACACAAAAGCTAAGGTCGATTTAGTATAAAGCATTAAGTCTTCTGTAATAAAGCTTACAATTATGTAGATTAGAAAAATCTAGCAACACATTTTAGCCAAAACTTTTATAAAGAAACAAAATCTTACTCATATTTACTCCGTTTCAGAGACACTGGTAACAGTTTACACATTAAACCATTTGTAAAACATTTCACTGCACTTTATTTAACTAAAGCTCTTAGATATTTAAGTAATAAAAAAGATATCAAAAATTTAAATAAAAAAAACTTTGTGTCTGCATTTTATGGTAGTCGAAAAGTGCTGCTTTTGGTAAATATCTCCGAATTTATTTTAGTAAGAATTTACTTCCCCAATAAATATAGGATCACTTAACAAAATTTGGACAATATCCTCTAAGCGGTGCGTAATATTTTTGTACATATTGTACTACTTTGGACGTATATTGACGCTCTATTTGATTAATCGTCCATATTCACGCACCACTTAAATCAGGTGCTAGCAACCTGTCAGATTTGATTTAGTGCACAAAGACGCAGCCCTCTAGCGGTGAGTCTAAATGGACCAACATGCACCTAAATCTATTGCACCCAAACAGGTGTGTCCGAAATAGATTCTAAATTCACCTACTATGGGATATTGAAATATTATTATGTATAAATAATTTGTCAGTAATCTTAAAAGGCGTTTAAATCTCGAAAATAAATTACATTATAATATTATTTAGTACATTGTCAAAATTGTCAATAGGTTGAATATAAAGACGACCACGACGTAAATTATTTCAAAGATTATTAAATGTTTTACACAATATAAAATCTCGCCTTTTCAAAGTTAATAGAAGACATTAAAATTTTCAGTTGTCCCGATTGAAGTCAAAGAATTTAATAATCCTTTGAGAGTTCTATTGGATTTGAATTAAAATTCCTTCGACCTTTTCATTTCTTGGCCTTGGATTTGCGAGTATTGTTTTAAAATTTGATAAAGGTTTACCTGTTCCATAAATTGGAATTGTCTAGTTCCAATAAAAGGGTAAAATCTTAATTTGATTTTTGTGACGTGCCTTCAGTTAACTTCAAACATTGCTTGATTTCATAGAAACATATATATACTAAATATTACAGCCTTTATACAACTAAAACCACCAATACATGCCCTAGTTGGCAGTAATAAAAATACATATAAATAAAAGTAATATTATTTGTTTGTTTTCCTCACATAACAACATATTCGTCCTATATAATCCTAGCTATGTAAAAACATACAGATTATCTTTTCCTTTTGTATCGTTCGAATCTGGAGCAAGCGACTGGTTTCTCTATTGAGGGAGAGGCGGTTATGTTTGTTTCTTTTAAAAATGTACAAAATAATGTTTATTTATGAAAACATTTCATCGGAAACAAGCTTTAGATTTTCTTTTTACATATTATTGATAGTATATTTCAATTAATATCATAAATCTCACTTCTAAAATAAGAAGTTGGAAGTTAATATGAAGATCTTCTTATATATTTTGCTCATAATATAAATTGTTTTCACACGTCTTCGCTAGTAAAAGCAAAGTGTAATAATGTCTGCTAAGTGTAAAGAGCATTTGTATCTAAGAACCTTCTCCTTAATAATTACGCGGAACCCAAACAGGACATATACGAACATCCCTCACATGAGATTTCAAGATATGTGAGAGAATGAAAAATGTTGTGCGAACGTCGTGTTTATTTAAGCAAGGCGATGTAGGCGCAGTAATTTATTAGTATAGATAAATTACAACCCTAAACGCTACGGGGAGGGTTGAAACATATTGCCCGTATTGATGATATCAGACCTACGGGATAAAATGTGTTGTAGAAAGCCTCCGTCAATTTACTACACGGAGTAATTATTTATTTTATCAGCCACGTGTTTAAAAATCTAACCCTTAGCCGGTCTTTTCATATAAAAAAATATAATGTAAGTTTACAATCATGAAATTGTGTGCGATTTTCAAGCCAAGGCTTTGAGTTATGAAACGAAAGATTTTCGAACTCATTATATTAAAAGTTTAAATTATCAAAGTAGAAATAAAATTTAATTACTTTTTTCCCGGAAAAACCGTGGCACGTTTGGAGTAAATCTTAGAGAGGAAAACTGGCAAGCGAGTCGCAGTCCGGGATATGTCGTCTCCTTCCGACGTTTGTTTACTGGTTCATTTCTGTTTCTAACCTTTTAAATTATATCGAGAAATATATTTTCTAAATTAAGCTAGACTAGCAAACCAGACATTTATTTTCTAAATGCAACATAGTGTAAAAATAAAAATATATCATGCAAATCACTTTCAAAGTTAGCGACCGGTGTCACAACAAAGCGGTTGTCACGTGAAAAATTATTAATAAAAATGTAGATTTTATTTGGACACTGAAAAATATTCAGTTTCATAAAAGCTTTGAAAACAAACAGCCTATTCGGCGCCATGAACGCCAGCTGACGGTTTACAATTAAAAAATCAATTTTCGAACATGATTCAATTTTATAGCGATGTAAACTTTTACAGCGTAACTTCGAAACAATACGGTTACAGTAAAAAATTAAAATTAACTGTAACAAACCAACCTTGTCTTTTATTGTGAAAAATATATTGAATATTGATTGAATCGCTTCTTTGTAAACCAATTTTGTATTATGCTTGAAGTTAAATTGGAAAACGATCCGTAACTGTTTCCAAAGGCTTATGTTGTTAGTAAAATTCTTTATGAAATATGGCTTCTATATTTTGCAGAAAAGTAATTGATAAAAGTAAATAAGTATAAGAAACAAATAGACAGTACAATATCAAAAGTGCGGCTTCTCACGGCTAGGCTATATGTCTAATGATTCTGGTGAATCAGCAACAACAGCTGAAAACGGCGTAAGTACGCATCCCTTGCGCAAGATTACTTATTTGCGCTGTTTGGGGTTGAAACCATGGGTCCGTGGGGCCTCGGAGCAAAGAAATTATATAAGGAACTAATCTAATCGACATTTCAGGTTTCATATTGATGATTAGATAGCTACTCATGGGTTTCCCTGTGTTTTTTTAATCATACTTACCTATATCTAGTTAAATCTATCGCAATGACTTTTCTAAATGAAAAAAAATCCGCTCACATAAAAAAAAAACAAAATAAAATAAAGTGAATTATACCAAGCCAATTTAGACTATTAAATAATCTGTGTTACTATAATGGCACAGTTGAAAACACTAGGGGCCTTCTTACCACAAATCCCATCCACAGCAGTATTTTTTTTTTTATATTTTTTTTTATTTACGTTATTATTTGTCTCTCAGGGCAGCAAAATCACTTAAAAGGGAAAAATAAATTTACTTTTAAAAAAAAGTGTACCGACTTCAAAAATTTGCACTGAAAAGTAAGAAATAATAAATATAAACCTTTAGCCGTTAGACCACCGTCGATACAAAAATTTACAACTTCGTGTCAATAGCAACCGTTGCTAAGGCTTTTCTCTGATACATAATTTTCAGCCGTAAACAGAGACAAATTACTGAATTTCTGAAAAACTACTAAACCGATTTTCGTCATAATGTCTGTAAGATAATGTCGAAAAATTACTATATCCTTAAAAAAATAAGTCGTCAAAATGGGTACATATTTCATCGAGATATTAAGAAAAATGTACTTATAAAGTCAGTTTTTTCAAAATTTCTAAAAAACTACTGAACCAATTTTCACTAAAAAAAATGGGACCACCTGTAAAGTCAAACAAAAAAATATTTTCCAAATCGGTCCAGCGTCTTCAAGTAATCGGGGAACATACATAAAAAAAATAAAGATTCCGCCGAATTGTAAACCTCCTCCTTCTGTTTTGAAGTTCGGTTAAAACTTCTGACCACCGACACGTCGCGACGCCCCAAAAATTGTAATTGCATCAATTTACAATATGAATAAGTATTTTAATTTAATCCACTTATTTTGTATTTACACTTAATAATAATTGAATGGCCTAGATTATTCTTGATTGGCCATGGGAAATTAGTAAACTATGGACATTTCTGGCAATCTCTGGCCACTATATAAGATATTAGTTTTTTGACTTTGCTTGCATTTTTTTAATAAAAGAGATTCGAAAAGTCATCTAGCTAAAATTAACAAGAACTAAAACAACGTATGTGATAGGGGTATCAAAGCGAACGCGTAAACTGTATATAAAGCGACCCTTTTAAGCGAAAGTGAAGCATGCGAAAATGTAATTAAGAACAGTGGGTTAATTTTCCTTTTACGTGCCTATACGAATTAGCAAAGTTATTACACAGGTATTAGGGAGCAACCATGGGTCGTGGAGAGTCGGACATATCCTACATAATTATCTCAATTCAAGTCTTTATGTACGAGTAAGGTTCATCATTTAAATTAAACAACTGATATATTGGAAATAAAAATATAAATATAAAAAAATAAAAATATGTTATTCATAGAAATAATTTGGTTAAACATAATAAGTGATTTCATTTCTATGAAGATTAAATATTTATTTATAATAGTTAATTAAAGTACCGGAAAAATTATTTTAAACTAGATTTTTCCCGCAGTCTCTCGCGTGGAAATGAAACAAAGAGATAAGCCACATTTCCCGTTTAATGCTTTCAAAAGTGCGACGTACCTACGTTAATTTCATGAAAATTCTTTCTTCCCTTTTGGCATGATTCGGTAACAAACAAACAAATGTGTTTGATTTTTTGTCTTTCTTTCATGTCAAAACAAACCATGCGATTGACGTGATTTTATGCACAGAAACAGTTGCGAGTGCCGGGGAGTAACATACTTTTATCCCGGGAAAATTAAATATTCGTGCGAAGTCGAGGGCGGGTCGCTAGTAATAAAAAAAATTAAATATCGAGTATAAACCTGATAAAAACCACGCAAAGACAAACTTTTTCCACAAAATTTGCAGAATCATAATCGGTATTCGTAAAATGCTTTCTGAAAACGGTTAGTTTATATGGGCAGGAACTCGGTGCCGGTTCTAGGAGAACGTTTGCTTTTAATTGTTCCCAGAGCTGAAGCGGTCCCACAATCTGTTCGAACTCGTGTAAGCCCGGCGCACAAACTTCGTGCGCTCAGCGAAATGTCGTCGTTTACCCGATTCAACAAAATACGTGACCTGATTGAAGATCGAGTAATATACATAGTGGTCCAGTATCAGTTGTACACTAATGATGCTGTAATACATATTGTATTCATGTTTATCTAAATACATAATTCCACTGAAGATATAAATATGAAAATTGTAAGATACATTCCTTAGGGGTTGTAGAGGTGCACTAAGAAAGGATTTTTTTTAAATCAACCTCTAATGGAGATGAAATTCCGTTGTATACGGTGTATTCTTAATACTACGCGTACAAAGTCGCGGGCTACTGCTAGTTATACATATACATCTAAAATTACTTCACGGAGCTTGTAGAGTAAGTCCTGAAGAAAAATAATATCATTAATAAAGATTTAAATGGGTAGATATGACCTAACAATAAAAAAAATTTTTCTACCCAAAGCTGTGCGTGCACTCATTACGGAGAGATAGAAAGAGTGTAAATACATACGAGTACGAGAAAGAACAATGTTTCTCTGATTTTAACATTTCGACACATATTTCGTTTAGAGATTTTAACTAGCGATTTAAATCTTTACTTATTTATGACTGGAAGAAACTGTTGTTTTTGGACTACAAAATACTATAATTGTGATTTTTTTTCCTTCAAGTTGAGGTTTTAAGTCTTACAAATGAATTAGTCTATGATTTCCTTCCCCAAAGATATATATTTTCCGAAATTAAAAGTCACAAGAATATGATGACCTAAATCTTTAACCGGGGTACTGTCCAACAAAAGGCTCTGTGTAAAAGGTCTGTACTAAAGCAAGACATATAAAGTAAGTCACATAATCTTAAGCTGAAGATGTCCATAATGTAATTAAAATACACACTCCGAAATCCAATTTAATTCGCCTACTGAAAAATTAGCGCTTTTTCTATTAATATTTATAGAACTTTTCTCCAAATGTGATCCAAATTAGAGAATCATCCAGTTTTGAACATCTCCATATCGCGGATTTTTTCATTATCCACTTCTAAACAACATATTGATTCTACTCGTACCTAAATAATATAGAGGAAATTTCGAATTTGATTTGTTTTTATGAAAGTTAAATTGACACAAAAAACACTTTGCTCTAAAACTTTCTGAATGTATTGAAAGTATGTCTTGTATGAAATTTCCTCATATAATATAAATTCTGATTATTGCTGTACTTAACGTGAGTATAATAGAGCTGTAAATTCATAAATATTAGATATCTTACAGATAATAATAGCAACACATTTACTCTAAACTAATATGAAAGTTATGAATTATGACACAAACTAAGTAGGTATGTAGTTATTGTAAATCCTAACTAGTCCTATTTACCTAATATTATATTTGTTTTTGTGTGTCCTCTTTTCACGCCACAACAAAGAAACGAGTAGACGTGATTTTTTGCACATGGATAGCTGGAGGGCCTGAGACTAACATAGAAAACATCCCAGAAATCCTTCAGTATAAAATTTAATTGATACATTTCAAAATTTTCCACAGGCGAAGCCGGGGGCGGAAAGCTAGTTATGACATATCATTGTCGACGTACAAGAAAATTTAGCCATAATGCGAGAAAAGTTATTTTATTACAGTCCGCAATTCGCCAAATGTGTTAAAAAGAATTTGGAAGTATTACTCTGAGAACACGGCAAAGGCGGCGACGTTCGTGCGTTATTCATGAAGTCCTTTCACCACACCTTTGGCTGCCTGGACTCTCGACTAAATTTGTCCATTTCCACACGGAATTTTGAATAAGATGCAGAGTTTTTACGTAGAAACTCGTGCCATCTAGTTTGTTCAGAATTTTTCTGCTTTTTGATGAAAGCAATTTAAAATTGTTAATAAATATTTATGATTTTTTTATTGCATTTAACTTATTGCAAATTAATTTCACGAGTGCCTGACGAATTCTGGGAAGACGAAAAATAAGTTTTCGTCTTTTTACGAATGGAGTGGAGTTGTGACCTTAGTACTTAAACTTTTTTAAAAAAAGTGTACAGACTTCAAAAATTGTGCCCTGAAAAGTAAGAAGAAAATTATATTTCGTCGTAGAATTAGAAAAAAAAGAAAATAAGAATTTGAAATTGGTGCCTAATACATATCTACATAGAAAATAACACGGTCCGAATTGAGAACCTTCTCCTTCTTTTTTTTTCGAAGTAGGTTAAAAAAACATGCATTTACTAAATAAGTACCTAATTTTTTATTAAAAAAACCATTGGTACCTTTGGGATCGATCTCGAAATCTAATTGTCTTTATAAATTGCTTAAAATATAAAATTTATATAGTTGACAAATTCAGTTGAAAATTTGTGAGATCAGATGATTTGACCCCGTCTTGATCACGTACCTCGTATATTAAGTTCGTTTCAAGAATCAGCTTAATGAGAATCGAACGCTAATTGGAAGGTGCACCCCTCTCACCTTACGACTAGAAACTGACTTTGTAATTAAAGAGTTCTTAGAAAATCCTCTTTTTGTGTACAACGTACTTTTTGTATTTAAATTGAACGAATATCTTGAAAATTTTGTATTACAACTAATTTTACTTTAAACCATCTGTAGCTATACAAATAAATAAAAGTGTCTGTCTATGTGATTTCAAAATTAATTAATACAAGTAACCAATAGTAGATTATACGAGTATACGTATGGATGTTACCTATGCTATTTACACGATAAAATCATATGCAGAGATACCTATATGTTATTATTTTTTATATTTGTCTAAATATTTGTCCAGAATTGGCTTAGTAACGGCTGATTGATTTATTATGTAATATTCGTATTTTTTCTTCTTTTGTTTTGAAGTGAAAGCTTTTGGTAGGGGAAAAACATACGGGTTTGCATCATCACCGACATGCTATGGTATCTTAGAACAACAAATGCTGTGGAACATCTATAGCAGCGTCGTCTATCCGCTGAACGGACTGAACCCTACTATTAATAACAGATACATTTATATGTGAAATGCTATGTAGATGGCGTTATTATAGGTTATTATACAGTTTTTTACTTCTGTCGGCAGTCCCCATGACTGCCTATGCCTTTTTTTCATCAAGGTTGCCTTGCACCCTGATCTGGTCCCAAGATACCCAGTGAAAGACCAAATATTCCCTCACTCTTTTAGCCGATGATATTTGTGAGGCAATACTTAATTAATGAGTGGCCAGTTTTGTTGATATATATTTAGATGGAAAAGCCTGTTGTTATTTGTCGGATTATATAAGTTTTTAATAATACTAAAACCCATTGGTAGACGGTCAGGATCCAGGATCGAGTTGTGGTCCGCCTAGTTAATACCAGACGTCTTTTTTTTTTTTTTTTTTTTATTTATTTATCTTTTGAACCTGTGCAAAGTTATTGAGGATTTAACATAAATTTCCCTTGATTTAAAGTAGAGCATAATTACCGAATTAGAATAAGCGACGAGAAATCTATACTAATAATAAAGCTGAAGAGTTTTGTTTGTTTGTTTGAATGCACTAATCTCTGGAACTACCAGTCGCATTTTGATTTTGATAGCCCAATTCTCAAGGAACGTTATAGGCTATATAATATCACGCTAGGACCCAAAGAGGCGGAGCAGCAACTGTTAACGCGGGTGAAACCGCAAGGCACAGCTTGTAATAAATAATAGCAAAACAATATTTCACAAGACTTATTATAGTTTCCCTTTGCTAGCAAAAATCTCTAAGTAATACTTTCCCGTTACTGCAAAGCTCGCCTCCAAAGTATCTATAAACAACAGACAAAAGTGTTTAACTTTTTCACAAGGCTCTTCTGTAAATATAGTTTCCATAGAAAAAGTTTACCGGCGAAGGCTTATAAAAAGTTTTCATTTACGTATTAATTTCTTTTTAATTTTATAAGGTGCTATGGCACTTACTTTGAGAGCTTTCCCGTTTATCGTAAGGCAGGGCCATTATGCAACCTTCGTAGCTCTACGGAGTCAGGTTAATTTAACGATTAAATATTTAAACAAGTTGTTAATTTTCATAGGTAAGGAGATTGCTCGGAAATTTTATTAAGAGAAAAGTAAAATAGATATGAATTTTATAAAGAAAATATTTTAACAGCTTTTATGTAAGTAGCAATAATGATTTACTTTCATAATAATATTCTTGGCATACATCTTATTTAGTTAGGATTATTATTTAACTTACATTTTTTTTGTTGTTTTATGATAACTTTACTACCAAATTAATAACCAATTAATAATACCGGACAATACCAAAGGCATCGACAAGAACGTAACAACTGGTGGCAAACATACTCATAACAAAAGTAGAGCTTTCACTTATTCTCAAAGAAAATTGCTTTTTATCTATTTTGGCTTGATGCTTAAATATTTTTTAATGCAGTAACTACTACATAATGAAGGTATTAAAACACAAGTTCATGGCAATGGGAACTTTTTTTACGTTTTAGTGTGATAATAGTACATTATGATACAAGTGAGCTAATTTGGTCATTACAGTCGAGGCTGGATTACCTCATTGTGGGATGAAATATGACAAGGAATTTACGATACAGGAGTAAATAAAAAAATATCGCAGCCCTACAGATATACAAATAGCATACTTATTGAATCACTTAATATCTTGATACCAAATTGCAAAGAGCTCGATACAAGAAGAGCTCGCGGCGGACATCAATCACTAATGGCGTGAGGGATTACACCACAGCAGCCTTCATACGCGATGCGAAGTCGAAATTTACATAAATAAGCTCATCTGTATTCAGTATGCAGCCAGTTCAGAACCCATGCAACAACATGTGCCATTCAACTTGCAGACTTCTGTCACAGAATATACAGAGGTTCGATTAGGTACGCCCTCAGAGCAATCGTGCGGTAAGGGGGAGGGGGTAGTGTTATTAAGTGGCCTTAGCAGAAAAGGACATACCTTGAAGGAATATCGAATGTGCAATTGGTAGAACGTTGGAATTGAAACCGGAGGACCCGAGTTAAACCTCACTAGTGTCAAAAATGCTAAGCATCAATTGCTAAGCACAAATCAAGATAAAATGTGATCGACTTCTCGTGCTTCAGACGGTTTATGTAAACCGCACTTCTTTATGTTTGTAGCCCACGCACTGGTCCGTTATCTCACAGAAAATTTTCGGTCCGGCCGCCGTATGATCGAGATTGAAGACAGGGCACAAAGATAAGAATTGGACGAGTCTGTGGCCGATATCGGTGGACCGTATGGCGCCGCGCCGGCGATTGAACGAATGAATGGGCACCTTTAAAGTCCGTGAACGCTTCCACTATGATTTTGAAGAAATATGTTTATGTTTACTTAAGACTTTGTTACAATATCTAGACAAATTCAAGGGCCTCGTTGCCCTCGTTCTACTGTATTATCTTTACACTATGCATCTATTATTAATTGTGGACAACAGGCTGGGGAGCGATACTGGGAACTCGCCGCCTTGTTTCCACTTTAATTGAAGTTCTAAACTGCTCTTATTTTAACAACACATTGATTATATTTTACCATGTGATGTTTACGGATGAAGCGGTGTTGGTTACTTTACTTTTATAAATTGTATGGTTTTCTTTCTTTGGAATTGTAAAAAATATTCGTAAGTATATTTTAAAGTGTTCCAGAAATTACCCCTAACACACATCCAAACAAACTGTATCTAAAAAATATTGCTATATTTTATTGCGGTTTCACAATATGTGAAATGGAACAAAAAATAGCTCCTTCCCCGTCTCGTTTTAAGGTGATTAGTATCCTCAAATCCGCTGGAATGAGCATTTTCGACAGACTATTGCTCGTTTACTGATAGACTAAAATGTTAGAAAAAATTATGTACTAATTATCAATTCTAGTACAACAAACCCTAAAAATTTTTTTTTTGTAAGAGCTAAACTTCAATATTTAAAATAATAATAATGGAATGGTGTCTTTTGGCTTTAATTGTCTACTGCTCTTAAACGGCTATGACGTTTGGAAATATTTACATGCCTAAAAATAAATAACATGTTGTGCTTTAAACACAACAAAGTATATCTAAATCAATTAACATTTTCCTTTAAATAATATCGAAATATGTCAATTCCGAAGGTGTTTCGGGGCGCTGCTCGGTGACCGTTTGTATGGTCAAGGACGTTGGGGACACTAAGCGCCTTAAGAGTGTAGTGTACCGCGTCCATGTCCATACAAACGGAGAAAACGTTTTACTACCCCTAAATATTAATTAATTTTAACGATTTTGTAATATGTTACTGACATAATGAAAAACTACGTACGTATTTTTTCCTTTTTTCAAAATTCGTAATAGGTCAAAAGTTATAAGCCCCTCAAATCTCGGTTTTTTTGGTTCATAACTTGCTGGTAATAAACCGTCTGTATTTGAGAAACAAAGCAAAATTTCAAAAAAAGCAAAACGTACGTACGTAGATTATAATTTTATAAATTATAAGGTTTCGTTATAGTTTAGTAGGTGTAAATCGTTTTCGCCCAAAACGCAATTTTCAACGAAAAACATACCTACGAACACCCACGAGCTGCAGTGCTCTCTGTCGCACTGATGCCCGGGGGAAGAGTGCGATTGAGACAGAATATGATTTTCTAAATACCTATTTCGCTGTGTACGCTGAGCTACACGATCCTCTTAAGGAATCTAATTTATTTTCCTATACAGGATATTTATATTTTCAAGGCGTGATTATATAATTACCTAAACGTTCGCATTAAAATTTATGATATAACAAAATTAAAAACAAATTTTGGGTAGGTATATATTTTAAAACCATTTACTAAATAAAATGAGTGAAGTTCGCTATGTCTGCTATTATGTAGCGTGTTAGAAAGGAGTTCATAATGCGTATAGTGAAGTCGGAATACGTCTAAATTGTCTAATATGCTCCGCCTGACCGACCCATTATGCTTCACAAATAGACCATTAGGTCCCTACCCATTTGGTATTTCAAAAGGATGAAGGGTTAATTTACGAGCTTAAAATTTAAATCTATGAGCAACTTGTTTAATCGTTGCTTTCAGGGTTAACTCTAACTTTAAACTCCGTTATGAATCCTTGCTACAAGATTACTTGTTGTTGCGAACTTTTCAGTTATAGAACTTACGCTGGGTGATATTTTAAGGAAACTTTTAATGGCATTTGTGATGGTTTTGTTTTAGCAAATATTGTATTTGTTTTATGTTATTAAAGCTAAAGTTGTATGGTAAAAACTACATCGCATTCAGGAATATCTTAATTTGCACCCCTTCGAATTATTGTAGGTAAAATGTGTGACTGATAGCAGGAGGCAATTTAAGGTCAACCGTAGTGAACTATCTTTCATCACGTCCTTTATCCCAATTAAATTTAAATTTAATTACCTAAATTGATATGTTTTTATATGGTTTTTTTTATAAAAAATTAATAACTTTTAACCGTCATCAAAAAGATCTTATTTTTTTATGTATGTAAATTTGTACACCGATTACCTAACATTCACTGTCATATCTGAAACTAAAGTTTTTAATCTCTTTTCCAGGTCATATACACTAACACTACGTCTTTATACAGTAAACAATACACAAAATCTTTCCAAATCGCTTTAAATTGCAAATTACCGGTAGGTAATACCTGCATTTACTTTATATATCAATATGCAATAAGTAGGCTAGCTACTCTTGGGGTTTTCTTTTCTTTTTTATAATAAAATTATACACTTTTGTTAATAAATGTTAATAAAATAAATATTAAAATTTGAGGTCATAAAAGTTGTATATAGAACAAAAATTACTGCCAAATGTTATTGGAAACAATATGTAATTTTAGCAGTCATTTTATTCTTATGCCACGTTTTCGAAAACCTCTTCAATGTTAACATTCCAAAGCTACATGAAGTCACAAACTGTCAAAGACGCTGTTTACACCTGAGTTCATGTGAAATAAGCTCATCTCGTACTAAAACCTTTCAGATTCAGAACTACAATGAAGGAATCGTTCTATAGAAAGTTCCTCAATTTCATGTGTTAAGGTATGTAGTATTCATTGCCAGTTGAGTGTAAATTTGAGTCTAAATCAAATATCTACAATAAGCTTGACAGTACATAATAATCTTTCGAGAATTGGCTTTTGAAATTTCCGTATATTAAATAACTTTCACGTTGTTGATAAAGACAGTTAGCTATGAGTTTCATAAATTACATAATTATGCTCATGTAGTATATGATATACATAATATGAAGCTCCGGAAGTAAAACATTAACTCGTAAAGGCAGCGTCACGTAATAATAAATTTTATCAGACATTAGATTCAGTCTGCTCTCTGTGAAATATGATTGTTAGTGATGCTTCATCACATAAAGTGGCGCGAGGGAATCTAGAGTGTCTGGGACTATTTTTAAGTAAATTCTGTTTTTCGAATGATACGGTAACCGTCTGCTTTTTTGACCAAACGATAGAGTCCATGTAAAATTTCAGACTGACAGAACAGCCAATTCGATAAGCCTATTTTTTCTAATTTTACATGGAGCATGCTCTTGATCATATCTATTGTTTGGTCAAAAAGCAGTAGGTTACCATACCATTCGAAAACCGACTCTTCTTCTAAATGGGCCAGAACATTCTAGTTTCCCTCTGCCCAGCAGACGGGTTCCTTGCAATAAAATCAGACACAGCTTCCTGACTATAACGCAACTCATTATCAAGGCCTTTATATCAAGTGTACAATGTTGGTCATTACGTACGAGGCGGTATTATCAGTGCGAGCCACTAGGCGAGAGATCAATCCTGAACGACGCGAGTGGTTCATGGTCCTCAAAATAAATCCGTTTTATTCAAGAGTTGCGTACTATACTTTATACCATAGAAAAAGAAACACTTAAGAGAAAATAGACATTTAATGAAGAAAAAAGGAAGGTAACACATCTTCTTCATCACTTGAATGCATTGTCAATCGATTTATTATTAAGTAACATTAAACTTTGTGTTCGTACAACTTACAGTATTCAAAATAGCGCCTATTTACTAATGACAGCAAATAACACAAAACAGTTTTTATTCTAATGCTAAACTCCTTGTTGAAAATGTCGACCAATCAAATCTCGAGTAGTTATGTGCACAATCACAAGTAGTTTGTATCGAGTATTTCTTGCGCAAGGAGGTTATATAGCATTGAGATGGAGGTCGAATTATATTGGTGTGTTCTAAATTCAAACACCAAAACAGTGATTAAAAGTGCTTTTTATTCAATGTTTTCAGTGAATAAAATAAGCTTCTTAGAGGGGAATGGTATAAAACAATTAATTCAATTGACGACATTCATATCGTACTTAAATGTACTAGAAAATACAAATAACATAAAAACAAAGCGTATAAATTGGCTATCCTACTAAGCAATTTTACCCTCCACAAACATATTAACGGAAATTCGTTTTAATTATAAGCTATAATGTAATTAAATGGGTCGCTTCTTTTGAAGAAAGGCTTAATTATGGATCAAATTATTGTGCAACCAAATAGACAAGGGTACGATTGTGATGAAAGGGGATTTTAAATTATGGAATTCAAAACCAAAAGTAAAACATATTATTTTTGGTAAAATTTCTTGTTAGAAAAAGGGAAACTCATTTTTTGAGTCATATAAAACATTATACTTTATACCTAAACTTCAGTCTTGTAAAAGAAATTATTGAAAATGTCTTGTCGAGGAGCGACTTAATTGATCAAATTTTCTTCTTATTCCGCTTCACAAAATTAAATTAGGATCGTCAGTTGAAATGCGCGTAACAATTGGTTGTTTTAAGGGATGCTTGAGAATTTTTGTAAAAGTAGATTATTAAATATTATAATTTCCAATTCGTACAATTGATTCCTAGATACGCGTTTGTTGAAAATGTCATTAATCTGTTACAAAATTGTTATAAGTACAACAGAGTACCTTGAGATGTGGCTAAAGACTTTGTTAACAATTACCACATTTAGTGAGTTGTCCATATTTAATAGAACTAGAGGCAATGCTGTCACTGCGCTAATTACGTCACTTCTTACATAGAAGCGCCTTACACTTATCAGAAGTGCGGAAGCTGCCGTTTTGCTTTTAAGTGCTCTCCGAAATCGATTAAAACACTTATTCTTAAAGTAAAATTGGTACTTAGCTTTTTTGGATTGAGTGAGGATTGATCCCGGTACCTACTCCGGTTTCAAGAAGGTACTTAGTCAATATTATGATGACCTACTTTTATAAAAGTTGTGTCTTTGAACATAAAAACATTCATAGACATTATTAAGATTTGGTTCAATAAGTTGTAATATCAACTTTTTTAAATTGTTTATTAAATTGTAAATTAGTATAATAAATTAGAGAATTAGCTTAAACCGGAACCAACTGAAATTGTTTCAAAATGAATTTTCTAAGTTACAAGGATCTTTCATTAACAAACTTGAATTGCGTAAGAAGAGAAGAAATATGACCGAACTTCGATCATTCAAAAGAGAACGAAGAAAGCTTAAACAGCTGCCATTTTAACGCCATTATAATAAGTTATCGATGTAATGTCAAGTCAATGATTTTATTATTTTATTCCATTAAATTCTTGTATTTTCTTGGTATTTTGTTCGCTAACATTAATTCCGCCCATCGGATGTCGTGTAACATTTTATGACAAGCTATAAAAAATCTCATTTTTTAGAAAAATATATGGTGCAAAGATGTTATATGGATTATAGATTTTATTGGAATTCTTAGGTATTATAAATATTATAAAAGTTCCTCGTCGCGTCTATGCGTCTAAACTCGAAAATTACAAACATTTATTTTGATCGAATTCTTTTGATGTCTGGATAGTATCTATGTCTCCTGAAAATATATTAATATATAATATAGTATAATTTATACCTACGTCGATCCATTGTGTGATTACTTAACCTATGACATTTTTCTTAAGAAAGTTTGCAAAGACTTAAGCTCTTTGTCATTCAGTGTGAGTACAAAATTTGAAAATAAGTCGATTTTGGTACTGCTTGCCGAATATCAAGTGTCAACTTCGAAAAAAAAGCTCAACTTATTTGGTGAGCGTTATACATTAAAATAAAGTTCTACAAAAAGTCAGCCGCTGACCATAAGTTTTACACAAAAATCTAATAAATTTTTCGACCTTCTGGTATTACAGACAAGTCTTCCTCTTTTAGCCGATGGTAATTGTGAGGCTATATCTAACGAGTGGCAAGTTCCGTTAAGGTATAATTGAAACACAAAACAAAACACACCCTCACGGCCTTTATAACTTGCTGTGTGGCAAGAGACAACAGTAACTGTGTCCGCTTTTTGCCAGTATGTCTATATTTAACAGAACAGGCAAGTCCTTTGGTGCACTTAATGGACCTAGATGTGTCATTTATCTGTTATTTTTAGAAGAAGTGCATTACCTATAATTTAGATGGAAAAGCCTCTAAATGTGGTTTGCGGGATTATGTACATATAATTTTTTAATTATAAAAACCCATTGGTACATGTTGGTTCTTTGTTAAATAAACTTAAATCTATAAAAACAATTATTTAAATTTTTATTAGATAATATTTAAATAACACGAACATATAAAAAAACCTTAAAATTAATTAAATTAAATTATATATTAACATGATTGAAATTGATGTAATGATAGTCGTTTTACGGATTGAATTTGAATAGAAAACTTGTACGAATGCGCTCAATAAAATTGTTGTCGATTGAGTCTCCGATATCCTTGAAAAGAGCCAATTCAGAGCCAATCGACACCAAAAGAGCGAGAAATGTTTAGTCTCCGCCAAGAGACGTACATTTTTATCTATGTAACTTTATACAAATGCAATTGATATTTATCTTATTACATACCAACGTATATTAAGCTCTTTAAGAAACTACTTTTAATTAAAAACGTTAAACAAATTAGACAATTAAAGTCTTGGAGGAGTAAGTTAATAGCAGTTTTCCAAGTGGTATGTAAACACTGCATATCCACCATACGATATATTCAAGAGATATATCGCTCTCTAACATTGAATTTCTAGGATTTCAAAGAATATAATACGTCAATATAATGTGTCGTAGCATAAATATACTTAGTTCGATTGGAAATATTATGACTCAAGCCATTATTCTAAAGACACCATAAAACTGCCCCACAGAAATTTCAGTGTTTATTAATTATTGCTGTTTTTTGTTACATTGCACTTGAAAATGTAGCATAGTAATATTAGAACTGCTCAGATATTATTAACCAGATATTAGTATCCTATAAGACGTAAACCTACTTACTTAACGTACGAAAATTTGGAAAAATAAGATTAATACGACAAATGAAATATTTGGAAGCTGGCAAATGTGGGCGACATTCGGTAAACACAGATCACGGCTGCAGTTTTGGCAGCGTCGACGGGCGATATATCACAGTACGTCCCGTAACAAACAGAACTGCAAGTTGCAATCGCGGATGTCGCTGTCCCCACTTCCGTGTTCGTATGAATAATACGAGTGGAACTATAGATGCAGCCAGATACGATATGGCATACATATTTAGAATCAAATAACCATATTTTTGGGTTTTGTGAGTAGCGTAGAAAATAGTGGCGATTATTTTACCTACAAGAGCGTAGCTCTTAAATTACGCTAGAACCCTACAGTGTCCTGTTTTGTTTTAATAAAACCAGTTCTTCTTTATTTCGGTGTTCCAAACAAATTGGAATTTTGCACTTGTTGCACTTGGTCTTACATTTCTGGTCTCGGATTCTTGGACAGAAACTACAGTGACCCTGGGTGCGATGTACAAATAAAAGGCTATAATTTGGTATAGGTTTTTTGAGGATTGTCGAAATAGCCTCTATTAAATACTTCATCAAACTTGGCTTACGTATGTGTTCCTCCAAACGTTAATTAGTCTAATAATAATAGTTAAATATTCTGGGGTGTTCTAGCAGGGTTTTTAGGGTCAGTTTTAGATAGGTATGAACATCTTCAAAAACGTTATCTTTTTATTCTATAATCATTTTATAACCCTAGGGTTAAGTAGAAAAAAAACAGACAGTAAAACGATGCCGTAATATGCCGTCTGTCTGCATGTAGTAGTTGAGTTTCATAACAAAATAGAATATTTTGATTTTCGTTGAAAAATAGTATTACTCGTAGTCCATGCACCTATCTAAAACTGATCCCAAAAACGTATGATCAAAACCCTCGGATTAGTTGCCTTTCAAAGCACGTTTGTATACAAGACTAAGTTAGTAATCGTCTAATCTAGAAACAGCTAACAGGCTAATCGGCCATAAAGCGGAGAAAAAAAACTCAGAAGTTACCCCTTACCTTCTGTTTTAGGTCTAGCACGTCTACTGAATCTATATAAATATAAAAGTTAACTTGTTAATACGAATTTTAAAAAGTTCGTATTAATAAGGTTTTACGGAAAATTGCAATGGAAAAGTTACCCGAAAACTGAAAGTGCTTTTTTCTACTGTATTTTAGTATGAACTCAAGACAAAATAGGGGATGAAAGTTAATATGGACTCCGCAGGCGAAGCCAGTACGGAAAGGTAGTTTTAGAAACTAACTAAAATTGTGTGCTCTTAAGAACAAGGCTCTATTTTACTTTATTAAGCATATGGATCATTCTCTAAAATTCCAAACAACTTGTTCCCGACTTTCCCACCGACTGCCAGCAGGTTCCGATAGTCACAGTGCTTAGAAATAGTATATTTGTTCCCGACTACTTGTGTTTTGTAGACCTATATAAGTGTAAATAGAGAGAAACATAATAAACGAGTTCCCACGACGGTGCTTGCTTGCGGTGTTTGGTCAATAGTATCGCCTCCGCGCGCCCGGTTGACATAGGTCTAAGTGCGCGCACGCACCCCTATATAAGCGGGCGCGCGGAAAGGCACAATCGGGGTCAAGATCAAGAACACAGCACGCTAACCAGTCACCAACACCGAAGCAAGTACCCGACAGGAAGATCACCGCAAAACCGCATCTTTCATTTCTTCTGAACCGGCATAGTAAAGTGTGGGCTGCGAAGGGGCTCACACAACTATATCCTTTAGTTACTATATTCTGCTAAGTCAAAACCTGCACCACAAAACCTGCTACTTTGTTCAACGTCATATTACATGAGGCAAAAAGACATTTTAGGGCACAAAGGGAGTAAAAGAACCTTGTGGGATGTCCCTCATTTATTTATTCAGGGCTCTAGGCGTGTTGAGAGAGAAAGTAATTCACGCGTGTTTCGTAAACAGCGCAGTAATACTTTATCAAGAAAATAAATTGTAGGTACAACTCGTCGAAATTAAAGATGTATGCCTGTGTCTAAGGGGATATTGCGTTGTTACTTCAATGTTGGCGTAGCTGAGCAACGTCTAACTCCTAATATATTTACTGAAATAACTGCCTTATTTATTTCTTTCCGACATTTCATTATATAATTTGTAAAAGTGACTTGTATAAGGAACATTATATAGGTACTAAAAGATATTTATGTAATCGTGTATTTAATTTTTTTTTATTTTACAGCTCCCGGGAACCGTTGCCGACCCCAAGGTACCCAGTGGAAGACAAAGTCTTCCTCATTTAGCAGATTTTATGAGGTTATACCTAACGAGTGGCCAGCCAGTTAAAATATAAAACAAAAAAATTATATCTAGGTAGGTACTTATTAAACGGAGCGTTTAAAATAAAGTAAGTCTAATAAGTTAGAAGTAAGGTTTAGAAGGTTTTTTCATGGTTCCTTAATTAAATTCTTCTGTTCAATTTCACCATTTTGTTCATTAAAAGTTAAGACACGATGAAATTTGAGCATCGCCTTTTTACAGCCAATTTCATCGATATTTAACGAAATATAGCTGGAAAATATTTATTTAGGAAAGCCAGTGAAAATAACTTTGATCACATGCAGCCAAATGGATATTTTATAATATTTTGTACTTTTTGCATTAAAACTCTATAACTTACGCTCTTTTAATATTAAAATTGAGTGAAAATTGTGCAATTTTGATTAATTTTCATATTTAGTGTCAACCGTCAGATTAAGCACAGTCAGCCGCCGTTTAATGTGAGCTTAGTTATAATCAGTTTGCTGGGACATCATGACCTAGATCGAGTAACTTCGGTGTAGCTCCTAATGGAATCGTGTCGTCGAAGCGCAACACCACTCTAGATAAACTTTAATTAACCGGATGCTATTCCGTCGTTTCACTGCGAACGAAAATGAATCCGACAACATTTTTTACAATTAACTCTTTAAATGACGGAGAAACATTTTGTGACTTTGGTGCGAGAGTACTAATTTATTTCGCTAACAAACTTTGTTGTTGCATTCAATTTTACTCAATCTCTATTCTATTCTATTTTTTTAATATGGCTCCATCAGGGTTTTGATGATTCCGCCAATGTCAAGTAATATAGACGTCACAGTAACAATATGCCGATTAATCGTCACGTCACGACGAGACGCATGCGTTGGTGTCGCCATGACATGACGTGGAATCCGACCACTAAATTAACGAGGAAATAAGAATGTTAAATTGCCAAATTCACACAGATATTATTGCTGATGAAGATTTTAATATTGTACTTTGATTAACCTGTTTTTCGTTCATTAATTAATTGATTTAATTGCAAATATCAATTTATTTGTCGTTAATAAGTTAACCGGGCGGCTGCTACATAGCAATTAAGACTATACACTTACTGAATTGAAGCTTAAAATTAAGCTCTAGCTGTTATAATAAACGTAATTATTATGAAACATGAAAGAAAAAGTGATTGATTTTACTGAAATATGCAAGCCTTAGGCTATTTGGCACCATAAATTATATAACCTTTTCACTAATATTTCATTATTAAGACGTAGAAGTTTGCGTTAAATTGCTTACATATACATGTTATCTCGTCCTGCAAATTCACTTTGGCTTGCCCATAAAAATGATACATTACAGCACTTTGGGACCGGAACGCCTCGAGGCTTAGGGGTTTTCGGGGCCGCTAACCGCATTCTGGAATGCGTGTGTCATAAACATAATCACAGTCTCGGCTACTCGTTAATATCAATAAAAATACGTCAACAGGATTTAGATAGGTAAGGTACTAGAACAGACAGGTAAATAAGATCATATTTTGGGAGTGAGATTGTAATTTTTAAAGATATTATGAATATATGGGTTAAGGACGCGTTTACAAAATGACGCTCTTCCATACTAGATATTGAGACAACTACTAAAACACACACCTTTATATTTTGCGGTGTGGCCAGAGACACCAGTAACAGTGTCCACTTTTTGCCAGTTGTCCATATTGAACGGAACAGGTGGCAAGCCCGTTGCTGCACTTAATGGACCTAGACGTGTCACTTCTTTAAAAGACGTAAATTTCTGTTATTTAAAACGTAAATAATAATTAGAGAAATTTACAAAATTTCATTGTTTTCGCGGGGTGAGAGTAAAGAAATATCAGTTTATTGCATGCCAATTATATATTTAAAAATTGAAAAACGATTAACACATCCTATAGATAAATATTTAGTGTATCTTTAGCTATTCATAACATTTAAGATGAAAAAACTACAATAATTTTCAAAATTCCTGAAAAACCAGTGAACTAATTTTTATGAGAAATCCAATCCGGAATAATTAACTGTCGAATAAAAAAGATGTTCATATAGGTAGGTACATAAAATAAAATAAAAAATACGGTCCAAATTGAGAACCTTCTCCTTCTCAGAATGTATCACAGCAAATTGTCGTATCATTTTTAGTTCCTTAAAAAGTCGAACCTTGAATAATTAACGATTTTACAGCTTGTGGAAAAATCTCATTTAACTACTAACAATACTGTTGCTAGTTCAAAATCCTAGCAGTTATTTCCAATAGTAAACAAATTCATTCATGTATGTTATATATGGTTATAAAAATCACAGTAAACTCTCACTGAAATTGAGCTTGTCGTAGAACATATTATCCCAATAAATTCACCTGACGTGTCCAATATTTCAGACGTTTTCACCGGTCTGACCTCTTTTAATAAATCCTACTACGTGAATTGAATATCTACTACAGGAATACAGCGCGGTAACAATTGTTATTTTTATGTGCGACGACAATTTTGTCCCATGTATTATGCTGAACGGATGGCATCAAAACTTTGTTTGTCGGAAGGTATTGTGGTGTTTACCAAAGATAACGTTTGAACAAATATTTATTAGAAATCTTATTTGTTTCCAAATATTATGTATAAGGTATCTATCTCCATATTATGTATTTTAGTATAGTTACAATTTGTTTCTAACATGTGCAGAAAGAATTTAGGTAGATACCTACTAAGGAAGATTTCTTCTATTGTAACCAATTTATATGGAATTAGCTTTCCACCCCCGGCTTCGCCCGTGGATATTTTCGAACAAAATAAAATATAGCCTATATTACTCAGGGATAATGTGGCGTCCAATTAGTAAAAGAATTTTCAGAATCGGATCAGTTGTTTCACAGGCTACTCTCTACATTCAAACTTACAAACTTTAATATTAGTAATAGACAACATTTAGATTGTATAATTAATTTTAACCAATTTAACGAATTCTAAATAAAATCACAATTCTACATTATGTCAATACTAGATGACCGTGCGAATACTTCGCACTGTCAATTCAACTGATATCCAACAGATGGCGTCTTTAACAAAATAAATAAATTTTAAAAGAAACATTTAATTTTGATTTGTGTGTTTCAAAATGGCGTATCAAATATTAACTTTGATACAGTTTTAAGGGAGATGTGTGATACCGACAAAAAAACACCTTCAAGGAGAAATAATATATAGAGATAGTATTATTATGTTAAATCCTAAATAATATTCATACAAAAGTGTGTTTGTTTGTCTGTTAGTTTTTTTTGTACAGATATAGTTGGAGGAGAGTGACATAGGCTACTTTTTATCACAGGAAAATATCTTATTCCTTCGGGAAAATTCTTATTGAGAAATCTTTAATAAACAATTTAGTATTCACGTGCGAAGGTACTAAACTAACAACTAGAAACAAAAGATTTTCTTGTAGCCCTTGATTTCTCCGAAATCCGGTTTAGAACTTTTTCCCGCGTGAAACAAGTGTGACAACGCAGTGTCGTAAGTTGGACACAGGTCAATCCGAGCGCCCCGCTGCGGCCACGAGCGACCTCAACGATGATTAATCGTCACAGGGAGTCCTAGGGCACAATATAACTATTTCTCATCTTTTCAAACGCTCATCCGACCAAAACTGCCATCTCCACGCGTGATACGTTTAAGTGCTTCGATATATCGGTTCCCGT